>JANDEH010000009.1:5000000-7500000 GCA_024610705.1 Tetragnatha versicolor | reverse complement strand
CACCGCGGAAAGGATTTCCATTTTCTTTTAATTTTCCACATTGCAATTTAATCTTCCGCGCTGGCATGATCGGTTGCTTGTTATAGGATCGGAGGTCGTCACTCCAGTTTGTTTTATAGCTCAGTGCCTGAGATATGGCAATCTTCCACGAAATCTGTCCTAAGAAGAATGCGTAAAACTAGTGCTCTTAAATTCTCAGTCCGTAACCCTGGGATTCGGAACTCCATCTTTTGGGAAATTGATCTCCCGACTTTCCCGAGAAGGTTGAAATCTGGTTAACTAATGTGATCTTGGGTTCAAATCCCACTCCTGGTACTTATTTTTGGAATAGTCTACAACTGAAATTTTCCTATATTTATGTACAAAATATTTTTTAGTTTTCAAGTACCAGTATTTGGAAAATCTTACACAGGGAAATAATTCCTATTTAGATAAACCTTATGCGTGATATAAATAAATATTCAAACCATTTCTTTTCTTAAATGCTGATTTTAGTTATACTTTGTTGCTCTAGTTTAAATTAAAAAATTATTGTATTTATAATATTGTGTTATGTAATAGTAAAGAAATTCCACAATTTATGTGAAGCGTCTCAGTTTTATTGCTAGATTTTAAATTTCGTCATTTTTACTATAATTTTTTTGTTTTATTTCCTATGAAACTCAGGGTAAAACGCAAATAATTTGCAAATTTTAATCACGGTCTTTTAGCTCTCAAAAGGGCATTTTATAATTCTGCAAACCATTTAGCTCTTCCCTTAATCACCCATTGCCGATTATTAATAAATAAATAATTATGACATTCATCCAGTTTAAAGTTAAGAAAATACAGCTTTGTGTAGCCGGGATGGCCGAGTGGTTATGGCACCAGACTTCAATCTCTCGGGAGAGCCTCCTTGAGCCGTATGAGCTGCATCCAATGAGTTTCTGAGTTTCTCACAAAAAGGAAAGTCAGTCTCCTGCCCTATCCAAGGAGAAGGCAATCTGTTGATGAGGACGCTTGTTCATTCCGTAGATCTGGACAAGGTTTGGTGGTCTAGTAAAGTCTTCTGCCCGCATCTAAGGAATCGGCAATCTATGCCCGAACGAACGAATTTATTCAACAAAATTTAAAACAAATATCCAAGGGCTTTTCGGCAGTTTCAGCCTGCGCCTGCACTTCCCCATTGGGCTTCTCGGCAGCTTCAGTCAGGGCCTGCACTTCCTCCTCGGGCTTTTCTGCAGCTTCAGTCAGGGATTAGGACTTTCGTTCTGGATCTGCTAATTTAGATGAGGGTTGATTGTTAGGTGATTGGGGGTCTCCCGAGAGGGTTGCATTCTGGTTCACGAAAGTGATCGTGGGTTCGAATCCCACTCCTGGTTCTTTCTTTTAGAATAGTGAATAACTGAAATTATTTTATTTATTTAATACAGGGTGTATCTGAAATGCTGCAACAAACTTTCAGGGATGATAGTACTCATCAAGAAGAACAAGAATCAGTATAGAAAGGGGGTCCCAGACCAAATCCCAGGGAGTTAAAAATGGAGCGACACCCCAAAATATCATTGAAAAATTCGATTTGTAGAACTTTTGGTAAAAACTTAATTATGGTTTCAAAAATTGTGGTTTAATATGATCTTTCAAATAACCTCAAAAGTCTTCACTTTAAAATTTGTTTTATTATGAAAAAAGTTAAAAACACAAAAAATGTGAAAACTCAGCCAAAACCTTATTTTGTATTTCGAAATCCTTTCTTTTGATTTGATAATCTAAAAGATCATAGTTGAAAACCCTTGTAATATAACACTTATTGTAAAACTAAATTTATACATAAATAACTAAAATTTATGGCACTTAAGATTCCATAAACGTATTTTTTTAAAAACATTAGTGATTGCAAATCATAATGTAAAAGTTAATAAATATAAACTTTTACTCACATGGTTTTACGTTATTTTCCCGTTCTGTTATTTATTTTGGTAACAAATGATAGAATTTAGTCAGAAAAACACAAAACTAAAAAATTTATTCTAAAATCGTTCAATTAAGTTAGCTCTTAAATTAACAATGCTAAAAAAATTTCAAATTAATATATTCAATGTAAAAAATTATTTCTTCAAATATAGCAGCAGCTGTGCTGCAGGTTAATTTCAGTATATATGCATAGAAACTTCAGACTTCTTTAGCTCAGTTATTCCAATGTGGTGCAAATTCCATACCTGTAGGTTTAAAATAATAAAACATATTTTCCTTACTTTTAAAATTTATTACCAATACTATTTTGGCTTACTTTCTTCTTTAAAATTTGCATCATCAAAAAATAAGTAAAATCATATTTAAGCATTAGTTCTCCAGTTGTAGTCAGGATGGCCGAGTGATGGTTAAGGCACCAGGCCAGGCTCCAGCTTCACGAGAGAGTTACCTGAGATCGCTGAGCTATAAAACAAACTGGAGTGACTAGTTAGCGTGCCGAAACTGCATCACACCGCGGAAAGGATTTCCATTTTCTTTTAATTTTCCACATTGCAATTTAATCTTCCGCGCTGGCATGATCGGTTGCTTGTTATAGGATCGGAGGTCGTCACTCCAGTTTGTTTTATAGCTCAGTGCCTGAGATATGGCAATCTTCCACGAAATCTGTCCTAAGAAGAATGCGTAAAACTAGTGCTCTTAAATTCTCAGTCCGTAACCCTGGGATTCGGAACTCCATCTTTTGGGAAATTGATCTCCCGACTTTCCCGAGAAGGTTGAAATCTGGTTAACTAATGTGATCTTGGGTTCAAATCCCACTCCTGGTACTTATTTTTGGAATAGTCTACAACTGAAATTTTCCTATATTTATGTACAAAATATTTTTTAGTTTTCAAGTACCAGTATTTGGAAAATCTTACACAGGGAAATAATTCCTATTTAGATAAACCTTATGCGTGATATAAATAAATATTCAAACCATTTCTTTTCTTAAATGCTGATTTTAGTTATACTTTGTTGCTCTAGTTTAAATTAAAAAATTATTGTATTTATAATATTGTGTTATGTAATAGTAAAGAAATTCCACAATTTATGTGAAGCGTCTCAGTTTTATTGCTAGATTTTAAATTTCGTCATTTTTACTATAATTTTTTTGTTTTATTTCCTATGAAACTCAGGGTAAAACGCAAATAATTTGCAAATTTTAATCACGGTCTTTTAGCTCTCAAAAGGGCATTTTATAATTCTGCAAACCATTTAGCTCTTCCCTTAATCACCCATTGCCGATTATTAATAAATAAATAATTATGACATTCATCCAGTTTAAAGTTAAGAAAATACAGCTTTGTGTAGCCGGGATGGCCGAGTGGTTATGGCACCAGACTTCAATCTCTCGGGAGAGCCTCCTTGAGCCGTATGAGCTGCATCCAATGAGTTTCTGAGTTTCTCACAAAAAGGAAAGTCAGTCTCCTGCCCTATCCAAGGAGAAGGCAATCTGTTGATGAGGACGCTTGTTCATTCCGTAGATCTGGACGAGGTTTGGTGGTCTAGTAAAGTCTTCTGCCCGCATCTAAGGAATCGGCAATCTATGCCCGAACGAACGAATTTATTCAACAAAATTTAAAACAAATATCCAAGGGCTTTTCGGCAGTTTCAGCCTGCGCCTGCACTTCCCCATTGGGCTTCTCGGCAGCTTCAGTCAGGGCCTGCACTTCCTCCTCGGGCTTTTCTGCAGCTTCAGTCAGGGATTAGGACTTTCGTTCTGGATCTGCTAATTTAGATGAGGGTTGATTGTTAGGTGATTGGGGGTCTCCCGAGAGGGTTGCATTCTGGTTCACGAAAGTGATCGTGGGTTCGAATCCCACTCCTGGTTCTTTCTTTTAGAATAGTGAATAACTGAAATTATTTTATTTATTTAATACAGGGTGTATCTGAAATGCTGCAACAAACTTTCAGGGATGATAGTACTCATCAAGAAGAACAAGAATCAGTATAGAAAGGGGGTCCCAGACCAAATCCCAGGGAGTTAAAAATGGAGCGACACCCCAAAATATCATTGAAAATTTCGATTTGTAGAACTTTTGGTAAAAACTTAATTATGGTTTCAAAAATTGTGGTTTAATATGATCTTTCAAATAACCTCAAAAGTCTTCACTTTAAAATTTGTTTTATTATGAAAAAAGTTAAAAACACAAAAAATGTGAAAACTCAGCCAAAACCTTATTTTGTATTTCGAAATCCTTTCTTTTGATTTGATAATCTAAAAGATCATAGTTGAAAACCCTTGTAATATAACACTTATTGTAAAACTAAATTTATACATAAATAACTAAAATTTATGGCACTTAAGATTCCATAAACGTATTTTTTTAAAAACATTAGTGATTGCAAATCATAATGTAAAAGTTAATAAATATAAACTTTTACTCACATGGTTTTACGTTATTTTCCCGTTCTGTTATTTATTTTGGTAACAAATGATAGAATTTAGTCAGAAAAACACAAAACTAAAAAATTTATTCTAAAATCGTTCAATTAAGTTAGCTCTTAAATTAACAATGCTAAAAAAATTTCAAATTAATATATTCAATGTAAAAAATTATTTCTTCAAATATAGCAGCAGCTGTGCTGCAGGTTAATTTCAGTATATATACATAGAAACTTCAGACTTCTTTAGCTCAGTTATTCCAATGTGGTGCAAATTCCATACCTGTAGGTTTAAAATAATAAAACATATTTTCCTTACTTTTAAAATTTATTACCAATACTATTTTGGCTTACTTTCTTCTTTAAAATTTGCATCATCAAAAAATAAGTAAAATCATATTTAAGCATTAGTTCTCCAGTTGTAGTCAGGATGGCCGAGTGATGGTTAAGGCACCAGGCCAGGCTCCAGCTTCACGAGAGAGTTACCTGAGATCGCTGAGCTATAAAACAAACTGGAGTGACTAGTTAGCGTGCCGAAACTGCATCACACCGCGGAAAGGATTTCCATTTTCTTTTAATTTTCCACATTGCAATTTAATCTTCCGCGCTGGCATGATCGGTTGCTTGCTATAGGATCGGAGGTCGTCACTCCAGTTTGTTTTATAGCTCAGTGCCTGAGATATGGCAATCTTCCACGAAATCTGTCCTAAGAAGAATGCGTAAAACTAGTGCTCTTAAATTCTCAGTCCGTAACCCTGGGATTCGGAACTCCATCTTTTGGGAAATTGATCTCCCGACTTTCCCGAGAAGGTTGAAATCTGGTTAACTAATGTGATCTTGGGTTCAAATCCCACTCCTGGTACTTATTTTTGGAATAGTCTACAACTGAAATTTTCCTATATTTATGTACAAAATATTTTTTAGTTTTCAAGTACCAGTATTTGGAAAATCTTACACAGGGAAATAATTCCTATTTAGATAAACCTTATGCGTGATATAAATAAATATTCAAACCATTTCTTTTCTTAAATGCTGATTTTAGTTATACTTTGTTGCTCTAGTTTAAATTAAAAAATTATTGTATTTATAATATTGTGTTATGTAATAGTAAAGAAATTCCACAATTTATGTGAAGCGTCTCAGTTTTATTGCTAGATTTTAAATTTCGTCATTTTTACTATAATTTTTTTGTTTTATTTCCTATGAAACTCAGGGTAAAACGCAAATAATTTGCAAATTTTAATCACGGTCTTTTAGCTCTCAAAAGGGCATTTTATAATTCTGCAAACCATCTAGCTCTTCCCTTAATCACCCATTGCCGATTATTAATAAATAAATAATTATGACATTCATCCAGTTTAAAGTTAAGAAAATACAGCTTTGTGTAGCCGGGATGGCCGAGTGGTTATGGCACCAGACTTCAATCTCTCGGGAGAGCCTCCTTGAGCCGTATGAGCTGCATCCAATGAGTTTCTGAGTTTCTCACAAAAAGGAAAGTCAGTCTCCTGCCCTATCCAAGGAGAAGGCAATCTGTTGATGAGGACGCTTGTTCATTCCGTAGATCTGGACAAGGTTTGGTGGTCTAGTAAAGTCTTCTGCCCGCATCTAAGGAATCGGCAATCTATGCCCGAACGAACGAATTTATTCAACAAAATTTAAAACAAATATCCAAGGGCTTTTCGGCAGTTTCAGCCTGCGCCTGCACTTCCCCATTGGGCTTCTCGGCAGCTTCAGTCAGGGCCTGCACTTCCTCCTCGGGCTTTTCTGCAGCTTCAGTCAGGGATTAGGACTTTCGTTCTGGATCTGCTAATTTAGATGAGGGTTGATTGTTAGGTGATTGGGGGTCTCCCGAGAGGGTTGCATTCTGGTTCACGAAAGTGATCGTGGGTTCGAATCCCACTCCTGGTTCTTTCTTTTAGAATAGTGAATAACTGAAATTATTTTATTTATTTAATACAGGGTGTATCTGAAATGCTGCAACAAACTTTCAGGGATGATAGTACTCATCAAGAAGAACAAGAATCAGTATAGAAAGGGGGTCCCAGACCAAATCCCAGGGAGTTAAAAATGGAGCGACACCCCAAAATATCATTGAAAAATTCGATTTGTAGAACTTTTGGTAAAAACTTAATTATGGTTTCAAAAATTGTGGTTTAATATGATCTTTCAAATAACCTCAAAAGTCTTCACTTTAAAATTTGTTTTATTATGAAAAAAGTTAAAAACACAAAAAATGTGAAAACTCAGCCAAAACCTTATTTTGTATTTCGAAATCCTTTCTTTTGATTTGATAATCTAAAAGATCATAGTTGAAAACCCTTGTAATATAACACTTATTGTAAAACTAAATTTATACATAAATAACTAAAATTTATGGCACTTAAGATTCCATAAACGTATTTTTTTAAAAACATTAGTGATTGCAAATCATAATGTAAAAGTTAATAAATATAAACTTTTACTCACATGGTTTTACGTTATTTTCCCGTTCTGTTATTTATTTTGGTAACAAATGATAGAATTTAGTCAGAAAAACACAAAACTAAAAAATTTATTCTAAAATCGTTCAATTAAGTTAGCTCTTAAATTAACAATGCTAAAAAAATTTCAAATTAATATATTCAATGTAAAAAATTATTTCTTCAAATATAGCAGCAGCTGTGCTGCAGGTTAATTTCAGTATATATGCATAGAAACTTCAGACTTCTTTAGCTCAGTTATTCCAATGTGGTGCAAATTCCATACCTGTAGGTTTAAAATAATAAAACATATTTTCCTTACTTTTAAAATTTATTACCAATACTATTTTGGCTTACTTTCTTCTTTAAAATTTGCATCATCAAAAAATAAGTAAAATCATATTTAAGCATTAGTTCTCCAGTTGTAGTCAGGATGGCCGAGTGATGGTTAAGGCACCAGGCCAGGCTCCAGCTTCACGAGAGAGTTACCTGAGATCGCTGAGCTATAAAACAAACTGGAGTGACTAGTTAGCGTGCCGAAACTGCATCACACCGCGGAAAGGATTTCCATTTTCTTTTAATTTTCCACATTGCAATTTAATCTTCCGCGCTGGCATGATCGGTTGCTTGTTATAGGATCGGAGGTCGTCACTCCAGTTTGTTTTATAGCTCAGTGCCTGAGATATGGCAATCTTCCACGAAATCTGTCCTAAGAAGAATGCGTAAAACTAGTGCTCTTAAATTCTCAGTCCGTAACCCTGGGATTCGGAACTCCATCTTTTGGGAAATTGATCTCCCGACTTTCCCGAGAAGGTTGAAATCTGGTTAACTAATGTGATCTTGGGTTCAAATCCCACTCCTGGTACTTATTTTTGGAATAGTCTACAACTGAAATTTTCCTATATTTATGTACAAAATATTTTTTAGTTTTCAAGTACCAGTATTTGGAAAATCTTACACAGGGAAATAATTCCTATTTAGATAAACCTTATGCGTGATATAAATAAATATTCAAACCATTTCTTTTCTTAAATGCTGATTTTAGTTATACTTTGTTGCTCTAGTTTAAATTAAAAAATTATTGTATTTATAATATTGTGTTATGTAATAGTAAAGAAATTCCACAATTTATGTGAAGCGTCTCAGTTTTATTGCTAGATTTTAAATTTCGTCATTTTTACTATAATTTTTTTGTTTTATTTCCTATGAAACTCAGGGTAAAACGCAAATAATTTGCAAATTTTAATCACGGTCTTTTAGCTCTCAAAAGGGCATTTTATAATTCTGCAAACCATTTAGCTCTTCCCTTAATCACCCATTGCCGATTATTAATAAATAAATAATTATGACATTCATCCAGTTTAAAGTTAAGAAAATACAGCTTTGTGTAGCCGGGATGGCCGAGTGGTTATGGCACCAGACTTCAATCTCTCGGGAGAGCCTCCTTGAGCCGTATGAGCTGCATCCAATGAGTTTCTGAGTTTCTCACAAAAAGGAAAGTCAGTCTCCTGCCCTATCCAAGGAGAAGGCAATCTGTTGATGAGGACGCTTGTTCATTCCGTAGATCTGGACAAGGTTTGGTGGTCTAGTAAAGTCTTCTGCCCGCATCTAAGGAATCGGCAATCTATGCCCGAACGAACGAATTTATTCAACAAAATTTAAAACAAATATCCAAGGGCTTTTCGGCAGTTTCAGCCTGCGCCTGCACTTCCCCATTGGGCTTCTCGGCAGCTTCAGTCAGGGCCTGCACTTCCTCCTCGGGCTTTTCTGCAGCTTCAGTCAGGGATTAGGACTTTCGTTCTGGATCTGCTAATTTAGATGAGGGTTGATTGTTAGGTGATTGGGGGTCTCCCGAGAGGGTTGCATTCTGGTTCACGAAAGTGATCGTGGGTTCGAATCCCACTCCTGGTTCTTTCTTTTAGAATAGTGAATAACTGAAATTATTTTATTTATTTAATACAGGGTGTATCTGAAATGCTGCAACAAACTTTCAGGGATGATAGTACTCATCAAGAAGAACAAGAATCAGTATAGAAAGGGGGTCCCAGACCAAATCCCAGGGAGTTAAAAATGGAGCGACACCCCAAAATATCATTGAAAAATTCGATTTGTAGAACTTTTGGTAAAAACTTATTTTGGTTTCAAAAATTGTGGTTTAATATGATCTTTCAAATAACCTCAAAAGTCTTCACTTTAAAATTTGTTTTATTATGAAAAAAGTTAAAAACACAAAAAATGTGAAAACTCAGCCAAAACCTTATTTTGTATTTCGAAATCCTTTCTTTTGATTTGATAATCTAAAAGATCATAGTTGAAAACCCTTGTAATATAACACTTATTGTAAAACTAAATTTATACATAAATAACTAAAATTTATGGCACTTAAGATTCCATAAATGTATTTTTTTAAAAACATTAGTGATTGCAAATCATAATGTAAAAGTTAATAAATATAAACTTTTACTCACATGGTTTTACGTTATTTTCCCGTTCTGTTATTTATTTTGGTAACAAATGATAGAATTTAGTCAGAAAAACACAAAACTAAAAAATTTATTCTAAAATCGTTCAATTAAGTTAGCTCTTAAATTAACAATGCTAAAAAAATTTCAAATTAATATATTCAATGTAAAAAATTATTTCTTCAAATATAGCAGCAGCTGTGCTGCAGGTTAATTTCAGTATATATGCATAGAAACTTCAGACTTCTTTAGCTCAGTTATTCCAATGTGGTGCAAATTCCATACCTGTAGGTTTAAAATAATAAAACATATTTTCCTTACTTTTAAAATTTATTACCAATACTATTTTGGCTTACTTTCTTCTTTAAAATTTGCATCATCAAAAAATAAGTAAAATCATATTTAAGCATTAGTTCTCCAGTTGTAGTCAGGATGGCCGAGTGATGGTTAAGGCACCAGGCCAGGCTCCAGCTTCACGAGAGAGTTACCTGAGATCGCTGAGCTATAAAACAAACTGGAGTGACTAGTTAGCGTGCCGAAACTGCATCACACCGCGGAAAGGATTTCCATTTTCTTTTAATTTTCCACATTGCAATTTAATCTTCCGCGCTGGCATGATCGGTTGCTTGTTATAGGATCGGAGGTCGTCACTCCAGTTTGTTTTATAGCTCAGTGCCTGAGATATGGCAATCTTCCACGAAATCTGTCCTAAGAAGAATGCGTAAAACTAGTGCTCTTAAATTCTCAGTCCGTAACCCTGGGATTCGGAACTCCATCTTTTGGGAAATTGATCTCCCGACTTTCCCGAGAAGGTTGAAATCTGGTTAACTAATGTGATCTTGGGTTCAAATCCCACTCCTGGTACTTATTTTTGGAATAGTCTACAACTGAAATTTTCCTATATTTATGTACAAAATATTTTTTAGTTTTCAAGTACCAGTATTTGGAAAATCTTACACAGGGAAATAATTCCTATTTAGATAAACCTTATGCGTGATATAAATAAATATTCAAACCATTTCTTTTCTTAAATGCTGATTTTAGTTATACTTTGTTGCTCTAGTTTAAATTAAAAAATTATTGTATTTATAATATTGTGTTATGTAATAGTAAAGAAATTCCACAATTTATGTGAAGCGTCTCAGTTTTATTGCTAGATTTTAAATTTCGTCATTTTTACTATAATTTTTTTGTTTTATTTCCTATGAAACTCAGGGTAAAACGCAAATAATTTGCAAATTTTAATCACGGTCTTTTAGCTCTCAAAAGGGCATTTTATAATTCTGCAAACCATTTAGCTCTTCCCTTAATCACCCATTGCCGATTATTAATAAATAAATAATTATGACATTCATCCAGTTTAAAGTTAAGAAAATACAGCTTTGTGTAGCCGGGATGGCCGAGTGGTTATGGCACCAGACTTCAATCTCTCGGGAGAGCCTCCTTGAGCCGTATGAGCTGCATCCAATGAGTTTCTGAGTTTCTCACAAAAAGGAAAGTCAGTCTCCTGCCCTATCCAAGGAGAAGGCAATCTGTTGATGAGGACGCTTGTTCATTCCGTAGATCTGGACAAGGTTTGGTGGTCTAGTAAAGTCTTCTGCCCGCATCTAAGGAATCGGCAATCTATGCCCGAACGAACGAATTTATTCAACAAAATTTAAAACAAATATCCAAGGGCTTTTCGGCAGTTTCAGCCTGCGCCTGCACTTCCCCATTGGGCTTCTCGGCAGCTTCAGTCAGGGCCTGCACTTCCTCCTCGGGCTTTTCTGCAGCTTCAGTCAGGGATTAGGACTTTCGTTCTGGATCTGCTAATTTAGATGAGGGTTGATTGTTAGGTGATTGGGGGTCTCCCGAGAGGGTTGCATTCTGGTTCACGAAAGTGATCGTGGGTTCGAATCCCACTCCTGGTTCTTTCTTTTAGAATAGTGAATAACTGAAATTATTTTATTTATTTAATACAGGGTGTATCTGAAATGCTGCAACAAACTTTCAGGGATGATAGTACTCATCAAGAAGAACAAGAATCAGTATAGAAAGGGGGTCCCAGACCAAATCCCAGGGAGTTAAAAATGGAGCGACACCCCAAAATATCATTGAAAAATTCGATTTGTAGAACTTTTGGTAAAAACTTAATTATGGTTTCAAAAATTGTGGTTTAATATGATCTTTCAAATAACCTCAAAAGTCTTCACTTTAAAATTTGTTTTATTATGAAAAAAGTTAAAAACACAAAAAATGTGAAAACTCAGCCAAAACCTTATTTTGTATTTCGAAATCCTTTCTTTTGATTTGATAATCTAAAAGATCATAGTTGAAAACCCTTGTAATATAACACTTATTGTAAAACTAAATTTATACATAAATAACTAAAATTTATGGCACTTAAGATTCCATAAACGTATTTTTTTAAAAACATTAGTGATTGCAAATCATAATGTAAAAGTTAATAAATATAAACTTTTACTCACATGGTTTTACGTTATTTTCCCGTTCTGTTATTTATTTTGGTAACAAATGATAGAATTTAGTCAGAAAAACACAAAACTAAAAAATTTATTCTAAAATCGTTCAATTAAGTTAGCTCTTAAATTAACAATGCTAAAAAAATTTCAAATTAATATATTCAATGTAAAAAATTATTTCTTCAAATATAGCAGCAGCTGTGCTGCAGGTTAATTTCAGTATATATGCATAGAAACTTCAGACTTCTTTAGCTCAGTTATTCCAATGTGGTGCAAATTCCATACCTGTAGGTTTAAAATAATAAAACATATTTTCCTTACTTTTAAAATTTATTACCAATACTATTTTGGCTTACTTTCTTCTTTAAAATTTGCATCATCAAAAAATAAGTAAAATCATATTTAAGCATTAGTTCTCCAGTTGTAGTCAGGATGGCCGAGTGATGGTTAAGGCACCAGGCCAGGCTCCAGCTTCACGAGAGAGTTACCTGAGATCGCTGAGCTATAAAACAAACTGGAGTGACTAGTTAGCGTGCCGAAACTGCATCACACCGCGGAAAGGATTTCCATTTTCTTTTAATTTTCCACATTGCAATTTAATCTTCCGCGCTGGCATGATCGGTTGCTTGTTATAGGATCGGAGGTCGTCACTCCAGTTTGTTTTATAGCTCAGTGCCTGAGATATGGCAATCTTCCACGAAATCTGTCCTAAGAAGAATGCGTAAAACTAGTGCTCTTAAATTCTCAGTCCGTAACCCTGGGATTCGGAACTCCATCTTTTGGGAAATTGATCTCCCGACTTTCCCGAGAAGGTTGAAATCTGGTTAACTAATGTGATCTTGGGTTCAAATCCCACTCCTGGTACTTATTTTTGGAATAGTCTACAACTGAAATTTTCCTATATTTATGTACAAAATATTTTTTAGTTTTCAAGTACCAGTATTTGGAAAATCTTACACAGGGAAATAATTCCTATTTAGATAAACCTTATGCGTGATATAAATAAATATTCAAACCATTTCTTTTCTTAAATGCTGATTTTAGTTATACTTTGTTGCTCTAGTTTAAATTAAAAAATTATTGTATTTATAATATTGTGTTATGTAATAGTAAAGAAATTCCACAATTTATGTGAAGCGTCTCAGTTTTATTGCTAGATTTTAAATTTCGTCATTTTTACTATAATTTTTTTGTTTTATTTCCTATGAAACTCAGGGTAAAACGCAAATAATTTGCAAATTTTAATCACGGTCTTTTAGCTCTCAAAAGGGCATTTTATAATTCTGCAAACCATTTAGCTCTTCCCTTAATCACCCATTGCCGATTATTAATAAATAAATAATTATGACATTCATCCAGTTTAAAGTTAAGAAAATACAGCTTTGTGTAGCCGGGATGGCCGAGTGGTTATGGCACCAGACTTCAATCTCTCGGGAGAGCCTCCTTGAGCCGTATGAGCTGCATCCAATGAGTTTCTGAGTTTCTCACAAAAAGGAAAGTCAGTCTCCTGCCCTATCCAAGGAGAAGGCAATCTGTTGATGAGGACGCTTGTTCATTCCGTAGATCTGGACAAGGTTTGGTGGTCTAGTAAAGTCTTCTGCCCGCATCTAAGGAATCGGCAATCTATGCCCGAACGAACGAATTTATTCAACAAAATTTAAAACAAATATCCAAGGGCTTTTCGGCAGTTTCAGCCTGCGCCTGCACTTCCCCATTGGGCTTCTCGGCAGCTTCAGTCAGGGCCTGCACTTCCTCCTCGGGCTTTTCTGCAGCTTCAGTCAGGGATTAGGACTTTCGTTCTGGATCTGCTAATTTAGATGAGGGTTGATTGTTAGGTGATTGGGGGTCTCCCGAGAGGGTTGCATTCTGGTTCACGAAAGTGATCGTGGGTTCGAATCCCACTCCTGGTTCTTTCTTTTAGAATAGTGAATAACTGAAATTATTTTATTTATTTAATACAGGGTGTATCTGAAATGCTGCAACAAACTTTCAGGGATGATAGTACTCATCAAGAAGAACAAGAATCAGTATAGAAAGGGGGTCCCAGACCAAATCCCAGGGAGTTAAAAATGGAGCGACACCCCAAAATATCATTGAAAAATTCGATTTGTAGAACTTTTGGTAAAAACTTAATTATGGTTTCAAAAATTGTGGTTTAATATGATCTTTCAAATAACCTCAAAAGTCTTCACTTTAAAATTTGTTTTATTATGAAAAAAGTTAAAAACACAAAAAATGTGAAAACTCAGCCAAAACCTTATTTTGTATTTCGAAATCCTTTCTTTTGATTTGATAATCTAAAAGATCATAGTTGAAAACCCTTGTAATATAACACTTATTGTAAAACTAAATTTATACATAAATAACTAAAATTTATGGCACTTAAGATTCCATAAACGTATTTTTTTAAAAACATTAGTGATTGCAAATCATAATGTAAAAGTTAATAAATATAAACTTTTACTCACATGGTTTTACGTTATTTTCCCGTTCTGTTATTTATTTTGGTAACAAATGATAGAATTTAGTCAGAAAAACACAAAACTAAAAAATTTATTCTAAAATCGTTCAATTAAGTTAGCTCTTTAATTAACAATGCTAAAAAAATTTCAAATTAATATATTCAATGTAAAAAATTATTTCTTCAAATATAGCAGCAGCTGTGCTGCAGGTTAATTTCAGTATATATGCATAGAAACTTCAGACTTCTTTAGCTCAGTTATTCCAATGTGGTGCAAATTCCATACCTGTAGGTTTAAAATAATAAAACATATTTTCCTTACTTTTAAAATTTATTACCAATACTATTTTGGCTTACTTTCTTCTTTAAAATTTGCATCATCAAAAAATAAGTAAAATCATATTTAAGCATTAGTTCTCCAGTTGTAGTCAGGATGGCCGAGTGATGGTTAAGGCACCAGGCCAGGCTCCAGCTTCACGAGAGAGTTACCTGAGATCGCTGAGCTATAAAACAAACTGGAGTGACTAGTTAGCGTGCCGAAACTGCATCACACCGCGGAAAGGATTTCCATTTTCTTTTAATTTTCCACATTGCAATTTTATCTTCCGCGCTGGCATGATCGGTTGCTTGTTATAGGATCGGAGGTCGTCACTCCAGTTTGTTTTATAGCTCAGTGCCTGAGATATGGCAATCTTCCACGAAATCTGTCCTAAGAAGAATGCGTAAAACTAGTGCTCTTAAATTCTCAGTCCGTAACCCTGGGATTCGGAACTCCATCTTTTGGGAAATTGATCTCCCGACTTTCCCGAGAAGGTTGAAATCTGGTTAACTAATGTGATCTTGGGTTCAAATCCCACTCCTGGTACTTATTTTTGGAATAGTCTACAACTGAAATTTTCCTATATTTATGTACAAAATATTTTTTAGTTTTCAAGTACCAGTATTTGGAAAATCTTACACAGGGAAATAATTCCTATTTAGATAAACCTTATGCGTGATATAAATAAATATTCAAACCATTTCTTTTCTTAAATGCTGATTTTAGTTATACTTTGTTGCTCTAGTTTAAATTAAAAAATTATTGTATTTATAATATTGTGTTATGTAATAGTAAAGAAATTCCACAATTTATGTGAAGCGTCTCAGTTTTATTGCTAGATTTTAAATTTCGTCATTTTTACTATAATTTTTTTGTTTTATTTCCTATGAAACTCAGGGTAAAACGCAAATAATTTGCAAATTTTAATCACGGTCTTTTAGCTCTCAAAAGGGCATTTTATAATTCTGCAAACCATTTAGCTCTTCCCTTAATCACCCATTGCCGATTATTAATAAATAAATAATTATGACATTCATCCAGTTTAAAGTTAAGAAAATACAGCTTTGTGTAGCCGGGATGGCCGAGTGGTTATGGCACCAGACTTCAATCTCTCGGGAGAGCCTCCTTGAGCCGTATGAGCTGCATCCAATGAGTTTCTGAGTTTCTCACAAAAAGGAAAGTCAGTCTCCTGCCCTATCCAAGGAGAAGGCAATCTGTTGATGAGGACGCTTGTTCATTCCGTAGATCTGGACAAGGTTTGGTGGTCTAGTAAAGTCTTCTGCCCGCATCTAAGGAATCGGCAATCTATGCCCGAACGAACGAATTTATTCAACAAAATTTAAAACAAATATCCAAGGGCTTTTCGGCAGTTTCAGCCTGCGCCTGCACTTCCCCATTGGGCTTCTCGGCAGCTTCAGTCAGGGCCTGCACTTCCTCCTCGGGCTTTTCTGCAGCTTCAGTCAGGGATTAGGACTTTCGTTCTGGATCTGCTAATTTAGATGAGGGTTGATTGTTAGGTGATTGGGGGTCTCCCGAGAGGGTTGCATTCTGGTTCACGAAAGTGATCGTGGGTTCGAATCCCACTCCTGGTTCTTTCTTTTAGAATAGTGAATAACTGAAATTATTTTATTTATTTAATACAGGGTGTATCTGAAATGCTGCAACAAACTTTCAGGGATGATAGTACTCATCAAGAAGAACAAGAATCAGTATAGAAAGGGGGTCCCAGACCAAATCCCAGGGAGTTAAAAATGGAGCGACACCCCAAAATATCATTGAAAATTTCGATTTGTAGAACTTTTGGTAAAAACTTAATTATGGTTTCAAAAATTGTGGTTTAATATGATCTTTCAAATAACCTCAAAAGTCTTCACTTTAAAATTTGTTTTATTATGAAAAAAGTTAAAAACACAAAAAATGTGAAAACTCAGCCAAAACCTTATTTTGTATTTCGAAATCCTTTCTTTTGATTTGATAATCTAAAAGATCATAGTTGAAAACCCTTGTAATATAACACTTATTGTAAAACTAAATTTATACATAAATAACTAAAATTTATGGCACTTAAGATTCCATAAACGTATTTTTTTAAAAACATTAGTGATTGCAAATCATAATGTAAAAGTTAATAAATATAAACTTTTACTCACATGGTTTTACGTTATTTTCCCGTTCTGTTATTTATTTTGGTAACAAATGATAGAATTTAGTCAGAAAAACACAAAACTAAAAAATTTATTCTAAAATCGTTCAATTAAGTTAGCTCTTAAATTAACAATGCTAAAAAAATTTCAAATTAATATATTCAATGTAAAAAATTATTTCTTCAAATATAGCAGCAGCTGTGCTGCAGGTTAATTTCAGTATATATACATAGAAACTTCAGACTTCTTTAGCTCAGTTATTCCAATGTGGTGCAAATTCCATACCTGTAGGTTTAAAATAATAAAACATATTTTCCTTACTTTTAAAATTTATTACCAATACTATTTTGGCTTACTTTCTTCTTTAAAATTTGCATCATCAAAAAATAAGTAAAATCATATTTAAGCATTAGTTCTCCAGTTGTAGTCAGGATGGCCGAGTGATGGTTAAGGCACCAGGCCAGGCTCCAGCTTCACGAGAGAGTTACCTGAGATCGCTGAGCTATAAAACAAACTGGAGTGACTAGTTAGCGTGCCGAAACTGCATCACACCGCGGAAAGGATTTCCATTTTCTTTTAATTTTCCACATTGCAATTTAATCTTCCGCGCTGGCATGATCGGTTGCTTGCTATAGGATCGGAGGTCGTCACTCCAGTTTGTTTTATAGCTCAGTGCCTGAGATATGGCAATCTTCCACGAAATCTGTCCTAAGAAGAATGCGTAAAACTAGTGCTCTTAAATTCTCAGTCCGTAACCCTGGGATTCGGAACTCCATCTTTTGGGAAATTGATCTCCCGACTTTCCCGAGAAGGTTGAAATCTGGTTAACTAATGTGATCTTGGGTTCAAATCCCACTCCTGGTACTTATTTTTGGAATAGTCTACAACTGAAATTTTCCTATATTTATGTACAAAATATTTTTTAGTTTTCAAGTACCAGTATTTGGAAAATCTTACACAGGGAAATAATTCCTATTTAGATAAACCTTATGCGTGATATAAATAAATATTCAAACCATTTCTTTTCTTAAATGCTGATTTTAGTTATACTTTGTTGCTCTAGTTTAAATTAAAAAATTATTGTATTTATAATATTGTGTTATGTAATAGTAAAGAAATTCCACAATTTATGTGAAGCGTCTCAGTTTTATTGCTAGATTTTAAATTTCGTCATTTTTACTATAATTTTTTTGTTTTATTTCCTATGAAACTCAGGGTAAAACGCAAATAATTTGCAAATTTTAATCACGGTCTTTTAGCTCTCAAAAGGGCATTTTATAATTCTGCAAACCATCTAGCTCTTCCCTTAATCACCCATTGCCGATTATTAATAAATAAATAATTATGACATTCATCCAGTTTAAAGTTAAGAAAATACAGCTTTGTGTAGCCGGGATGGCCGAGTGGTTATGGCACCAGACTTCAATCTCTCGGGAGAGCCTCCTTGAGCCGTATGAGCTGCATCCAATGAGTTTCTGAGTTTCTCACAAAAAGGAAAGTCAGTCTCCTGCCCTATCCAAGGAGAAGGCAATCTGTTGATGAGGACGCTTGTTCATTCCGTAGATCTGGACAAGGTTTGGTGGTCTAGTAAAGTCTTCTGCCCGCATCTAAGGAATCGGCAATCTATGCCCGAACGAACGAATTTATTCAACAAAATTTAAAACAAATATCCAAGGGCTTTTCGGCAGTTTCAGCCTGCGCCTGCACTTCCCCATTGGGCTTCTCGGCAGCTTCAGTCAGGGCCTGCACTTCCTCCTCGGGCTTTTCTGCAGCTTCAGTCAGGGATTAGGACTTTCGTTCTGGATCTGCTAATTTAGATGAGGGTTG
Source organism: Tetragnatha versicolor (assembly GCA_024610705.1). Classification (NCBI taxonomy): domain Eukaryota; kingdom Metazoa; phylum Arthropoda; class Arachnida; order Araneae; family Tetragnathidae; genus Tetragnatha; species Tetragnatha versicolor. The sequence continues at coordinate 7,481,489 of JANDEH010000009.1, read as the reverse complement.
ATTGTTAGGTGATTGGGGGTCTCCCGAGAGGGTTGCATTCTGGTTCACGAAAGTGATCGTGGGTTCGAATCCCACTCCTGGTTCTTTCTTTTAGAATAGTGAATAACTGAAATTATTTTATTTATTTAATACAGGGTGTATCTGAAATGCTGCAACAAACTTTCAGGGATGATAGTACTCATCAAGAAGAACAAGAATCAGTATAGAAAGGGGGTCCCAGACCAAATCCCAGGGAGTTAAAAATGGAGCGACACCCCAAAATATCATTGAAAAATTCGATTTGTAGAACTTTTGGTAAAAACTTAATTATGGTTTCAAAAATTGTGGTTTAATATGATCTTTCAAATAACCTCAAAAGTCTTCACTTTAAAATTTGTTTTATTATGAAAAAAGTTAAAAACACAAAAAATGTGAAAACTCAGCCAAAACCTTATTTTGTATTTCGAAATCCTTTCTTTTGATTTGATAATCTAAAAGATCATAGTTGAAAACCCTTGTAATATAACACTTATTGTAAAACTAAATTTATACATAAATAACTAAAATTTATGGCACTTAAGATTCCATAACTGAAATTGAATAACTGAAATTATTTTATTTATTTAATATATAGGGGAGACTGTTGGGGGTACCTTCGGACATAAATCAAGTTTTAATTTTTCTAAGACATAAAATCCCATTTTGACCATTTAAGGTGTCCAATCTACAGTCCCAACCTTTGTAAGTAAGGGGGATATTTTTATTAGCTTAAATCTTTAAAATTGGATTTTTAATCATGTTTAATAACTTGAAAAAATTTGTGTCCAAAGGTACAACAACCTGCTGTACCGAGTGGTTATGGCAGACCCAGTTGTATACCTGTGGACACCCTTTAAAAGTGAAGTTTTAGTTGAAAAATTTAAAAATGAACAGTTTTATCGATGTATTACCTTTTTAAGAACAATTCCTCGCATGTGATTAATTCTATATGGATTTTTCGAGGTAAAGCACTTCTAATGCATAACTGATCACTTAATGGAACTTGATTGATATATATCTTTATTTCTTGTCGAAAATCATGAATCACATGAAATTTTCAAGTTTTATTGCTATTTTTAAAAATCGTCATTTTTACTACAATTTTTTTGTTTTATGATAAAACGCAAATAATTTGCAAATTTTAGTCACTGTCTATTAGCTCTCAAAAGGGCATTTTATAATTCTGCAAACCCTTTTGCTCTTCCCTTAATCACTCATAGACGATTTATTAAAACCTAGTTAAAATTTCGAAAAAAACCCCCCACTCAACTGCAGTTCTTGGTATGCTAGGGTCTGGGTAAATTGGTAATCAGGGGTAAATGGGAACAAGCCCTAGTATCACTAGTGTTAGGGGCTTGGTAGACCGAAGTGGCCTGAAACTTGAAAGTTTCTATCCTTACGAAGTGGTTGAAAGTATTACCGCATTTCCTGATCTCAAGCAGAAAGTTCTACGATAACGTTAACACATTATGTCCAGTTTTTTTGGTAATCCATTTTTTGCGTCCTCTGTTCAAGAGCTGCTAGTTACTACAGATTTCATAGCTAAGAGACTTTCATAATTAATAATTCCTTTTCTTTAGTTTAATTAATAGAATTTGGTGTGATTTGCTGAACACCTTCTTACTATCGTTTGTACGTAATACTGGCAAAAAAAATCGACTCAGACCCTATATCTCCGGAACGGCTTGTGATATAAAGACAAATAAGGTATCATTTTTCATGATTTGAAGTATTCTATATACAGAAAATTTTTCAAGTTTTTAGGGGGTCGTCTTCATATTAAACGAAGCACCAACTTTCGTTTTTCCTATGGAAACCATCAAAGATTATTCCAGATTCTGAAAGAGCACCCTCTAAAACCCCCCAAAACCAGTCTTCATGCCATTTGGTCCCCAAATGAAGCCAGGAGTTGGGGTTGAAGTTCGTCGAATTTACGTTGAAATCTCGTTTTTTACGTTGAATTCTCGATTTTGATCCTTTCAACCATCAACCCAGCAGGATCAAAATCGAGAATTAAACGTAAAAAACGAGATTTCAACGTAAATTCGACGAACTTCAACCCCCATTCCTGGCTTCATTTGGGGACCAAATGGCATGAAGACTGGTTTTGGGGGGTTTTAGAGGGTGCTCTTTCAGAATCTGGAATAATCTTTGATGGTTTCCATAGGAAAAACGAAAGTTGGTGCTTCGTTTAATATGAAGACGACCCCCTAAGAACTTGAAAAATTTTCTGTATATAGAATACTTCAAATCATGAAAAATGATACCTTATTTGTTTTTATATCACAAGCCGTTCCAGAGATATAGGGTCTGAGTCGATTTTTTTTGCCAGTATTGTACATCTGTTCCTCAGGGGTAATTGAGAACTGAATTCCAAACTCCTTCTTTTCAACTTTTTATGAATATTGAACCCGTTTTGCTTGAAAGAAATTAATTAACATCTTTGAAAAATAGTTTAACTAACTTCTTTTTTGAAAATTTAAATTTATAAAAGTTTAATTTATTACATATACAAGGTGTTTCAAAAGTATGTTTCACGGATTTTATTTGGAACCAACGTGTCCTAGGTTCATGGAAGTAATGTCTACCTCTAGGTAAATGACCCTAGAGAATCCATTGAGATGACTTACAGCGCCTCTAGCGGCGAAAAAAAAGGTTAAAAAAATTTAAAAACTAAAGGAGATAGAGCAAAAACCTCAGTGAGAGTATTGTTGCCAACGTTATGAAGAACTCACAGAAAAAATTTCATGAAAATATCGTCGTAGAAATCTTAAAGTGTAAGAGGCGTAACCTTTATAAGAGACTTAACTTTTTAAAGTGAGCCTTTAAAAAATTAAATTTTTATCTTAGATACATTAGGAAGTTCAATGAGATTTGGATCAACAAGTGTATGCAAAAATGTTTTAAATGCCTTCACTTGGCTGCAGGGATAACGAGAAGTTTAAATAACGAAATTTGTTCGCAATTACCCCACCTAGCCCTACACTATTGTTTTAAGTGTTCCCTGTTCCTAATATTTACCACTCATGCGTATTATATAACAAGTTAACTACTCAAATCTCCTAAAAATAAAGTTTGATGTATTTCTCTCATAATACTATAAACACCACAATAAATAATCAACTATTTACTTTCCAATGATTTTATTCTTTGAATCGTTTTATAGTATGTGTGTAAAACTTGGTCCAAAATCGAATGAATGATACATTCACCATTTTCTCATAAAGAAACAAATCTCCAATGTTAACGTTAAAAACAATGAGGTTTTTAAAAATGACTATACACAGATGGAAATGGACTGCTCATTCTTCATCGGCAGGCGTAGTAACCCTTCGGCTGCTACTTCGAGAGGACTGCCTTCTGCCTCCTCCAAACCTTTTCTTCGGAGGTGCCTCAGTTGGTGCTTCTGCTCCCGACTTTTCCGAACTGGCGGTAGTTTTGTCTGAAGTTCTTTCGGAAGACTGGGAGATGTTTCGTCTTCGAGAAGATCCTCCTCGGAAGGGTTTGGAAGTGGTGGAAGTCGTCGATGAAGCGCTCAAGCTGTTTTCTTCAATTTTCTTGAGGTCTGGCTTAGGCATGCGGCCAGAGTTTTTCCTGGAGAAGGTAGGCAGAGTGGGCCTTGGTTTCCCTTGGCCGCCTCCTCGGACATGCATTGGACGGGGTTTCCTGGTTCCCCTGAAAATAAGTTAGTGGGAATTGAATTGTCAGAGTTTGAAAAAGGGAATAAGTATAAAAAGAAAGTTTTGAGAAACACGAAAGAACTGTATAAGTAGTGAAATTTTTATTGTATAACAATTAATTTTTTTTTCAAAAATCTTGATTAATAAATTTTTACTTCAAACAGTCGTGAAAAAACAAACATTCAACCTTAAATTATTTTTAATGAGTGGTATAAAAAAGTTCCCATTAGAGAACAGTTTCAAATTAAATTTTAAAATACTGTAATCCCCCCTCCAAAAAAAGGTTCAATTTTTAGGGTTAATTTATTTTACGGCACCTTGAGGAAAGTTAAAAACTTTTCAAGACACTCCCCATAGTTCTGTTATATGTATGAGACGTATTTATTGTACATGTTTTTACATTACACCTTATTTTATTCTTCTTACAGGAGAGGCTCAGAAATTTTCAGACCACCCTCGTATTTTATATGATCTTCTTCTAAACTAATTTTTCAACGAAATGAATTTAAACAAGTATTTCCTCGAAACCAAGGAATATATATTTTTTTAAACTGAAAGGCCTTAACTATAATTTCAGTTTAAAATCATTACAGTTTATTGAAAAAAGCACACAACTTTAAAAAAAATGACTATTTTCATCTGAAATTTGTTTCATAAGAATTGATAGAAGCCTTTAAATCAGTGGTTCCCAACAGGTGGTCCGCGGACCACTGGTGGTCCGTGATGCCTTCAGAGGTGGTCCGTGAGAAGATTTTTAAATAACTTATCCAAAAAATGTGCGGAAAATTTAAAAAAATAGTTTTCCCAATCACACATTCCAGGAAATAGTAAAAACACTACAGATACATAATACAGGGTGATTCAGAAATAATCATCAATAATTTGGGGGGAGGTAGAGGGGCCCTAGACAAGCATATTTCGAATAGGGATGGTGGGGCGCAGCCTTACAGTTAAAGAGCTAGGACCTAATGTAGTGCGAGCACTTTTCAAAAGGCCGTTTTTAGAAGGCCCGTGTGACGAAACAAAACATAATAAAATGAAAAACATTATTGCATGAGGTACAGGAGTATCCGTACTACTTAAATTCTCAATTTGATATAAATTGGACCACTTGCTGAACCGTAGGGTGAGTTTTAAAACGTGCAATATTAATATCTTAGTCAAACAATGGAGTTCCCTTAATGGTATTAAGAAAAATGATAGGGGAAGGAATTTTCAATGATCAAACAGTTTCAATGATCAATGTTTTGATCATTAACAAATTCTTCCCCGATCATCATTTTTCTAAATACCATTAAGGGAACTCCATTGTTTGACTAAGAGATTAATATTGCACTTTTGAAACTCACTCCACGGTTTAGAAAGTGGTTCAAATTCTATCGAATTCATGGTGTAAGTAGTAGGGATACTTCCTTACCTCATGCAATAGATTTTTTAATTTTATTATGTTTTGTTTCGTCACACGGGCCTTCTAAAAACGACCTTTTGAAACGCGCTCGCACTACATTAGGTCCTAGCTCTTTAACGGTAAGGCTGCGCCCCACCATCCCTATTCGAAATATGCTTGTCTAGGGCCCCTCTACCTCCCCCCCAATTATTGATGATTATTTCTGAATCACCCTGTATAAGTAAAACCATAAATAAAAAATATTATGTTCTCTTTCTCTCCTGTGAATCATTTGTTCATTTCTATTATTTTGCACAGTTTTATTCAACAGTAGTTTATTACAGAGTAGAAACGAAATGTGATGATGGGGAAAAGTATTGCATCAGATTAATTAAAACTGAGAGGCGTCAGGGTGGGGCTAATAAAGAATCGAATGATCGGACTTATACTTGGTTTGATACGAAGCTAAGCGTGGAAGTGTTGAAAGATACTTCAAACTGGGACGCTATGATCAGACAGAGGGTCTTTTAGAAATCGTGGTATGAAAAGTAGAAAATTCTGAGATACACGTGAAATTGGTTTGTTCGAAGATATGAGAAAAATTTAATGCCGAAATGCCAAAATTTTGAACACATAAATTATTTTCTATTTTAATCGCTCCTTTTGAAAGAATTATTGACTTTTGACGCGGTTTCTTTCGGGAGAACATCATCCTCGCCCGCCTCGCCTATAGAATTTTCTCTGATACAACTCACAGTCAATGTACACTAGCGGAAATAAAAATCCAAACACCAAGAAGGAAAGGAGATATCAAAGTCAAATTTATTTCCATGATTGCACATAGTATCAATGTAAATTGCTTAAAAAATCAGCCTTCCTGGATGTTAGGGGGCCGAGAAAATCGGTGGGAAGTGTTGTCTCCATAGGTGTCCATTACCACTGTCACACGTCATGGTATTGAGTGACAGGGGCTCTAAATGACTTTTGAGGGATTGGAGGACCATGTTGCCTCCTCAGGTAGTCCAAATTTATATGGTGCACCAGCGGACGTTGCATACCGGGCTAGGTGATTTCTCCTCTTTCTCCGGACATGTTTTGTGAGTGTTGGTTCTTACGAACGGATTGGCCAGGGTAAAAATGCAACATAGGGGGTTAAGAAGAAAGCTTGGACATTGCATGAAACATGTGTTTGTGAATTTGTCTCTTGAAATTTGTCCCTAGGACAGGTCCGAAGGTAAGGACCAACAACCGGTTAAAAACCTCAATGAAGCAGCTCTGGTTGACCAAGATACCGGTAGATCATACTGAGGACAAGCGACAGTGGGATGGATGTCGTTTTCAGTACTGCGGATCGTCCGTTCGGTCCGCATAGCTTCTTACATCTTTGTCTATAAACAAGGGGCTGAAAATGGGCATTTCTGTTTGCAATAGTGCACGAAATAAGGAAATGAAAATCCCAATTTCATGATATTGTGTTTATGAGAGAATCCTGATTCGGTTTGGAGCACCACGACGGTTGGGTATGAGTTTGAAGACACAATGGAGAGAGCGCACTCAGCTGGTGATTTTCTAATCGTTCCACGGAGTGTTGATGCAGAGTAACGGAGTGGGGATGCATTGGATTCCATTTCTGCAACTCTTGAGTATGATTCACCAGTACTTTTTCCAACCAGAGTTGCGTCATTGAGATTTTGCAGCCGGTAGACCGTCCTTACCTTCAGACCTGTCCTGGGGACAAATTTCAAGAGAAACATGCACAACCAGATATTGTATGCAATGTCCAAGCTTTCTTCTTAACTCCCTTGTTTGCATTTTTACCCCGTCTTTCCCGTTCTCTAGAACCAACACCCACAAAACAAGTCCGGTCAATGAGGAAAATCACCTAGCCCGGTATGCAACGTCCATTGGTGCACCATATGAATTTGGTCTACCTGAGGAGGCAACATGGTCCTCCAATCCCTCAAAAGTCGTTTAGATCCCCTGTCACTCAATACCATGACGTGTGAGGGCGGTAATGGACACCTATGGAGACAACACTCCTCACCGATTTTCTCGGCCCCCTAACATCCAGAAAGGCTGATTTTTTAATCAATTCACATTAATACTATGTGCAATCATAGAAATAAATTTTACTTTGATATCTCCTTTCCTTCTTGGTGTTGGGATTTTTATTTCCGCTAGTGTATGTTATCCAGTTTGCTTTTTTGTGATCAACAGAATTCCTCTTTATCTCATTCGTCTTGCAGTTTAATTTAAAGCTAAGTACTTTCTTTCAAATTTAAATCTACTAATAATATACTTCCTTATTTGTTGGTTATGAAAAAGAAGAAAAATAACTATTTTATACTGTTGTTTTTTTAAACCTGTAACTTTTGTGTTGGTGTGAACCCTTCCAGGGTTAATAGATAAAAAGGCTTGATAAAAATGGTTAAATGTCTTTTACAAAAGGTATATTTTTAAATAAAAATATATAAATTAATGTAATGTTAATTTTTCTTTTAAGTTTAATAGATTATTTGATTTTCTAAGTTCTATTTAGAAACATTGTACGACTTGGTTTCCCTTACTTCAAAAAAAAGTCACAATTTTAGACCCTCCATGAGGAATGAATGCACTGAAAAAAAGTTAAAATTTTGAAGATACAGTTAGGGATAGAGATGGTCCGCGGAGGTTCTAATTAAGTGAAGTGGTCCGCAGACATATTTGAGTTGGGAACCACTGCTTTAAATCAAAGGACCGGTGTCTCACGCAACAGGTAATTAGATGAGTCAATTTAAAATACAGAATGAGAAATGTATGCATATTAAATTAACACACAAAATGGCAATTTCAAGAATATTGACCACACAAGAATTTCTCTTACCTTGGAACAATGGAGGGTGGTCCAGAAGAGTTGTTAGTGCTGGCTTCTTTAGGGCTTTCAGGAACTTCTGGAGCCACTTTCTCTGGCTTCTCGGTGGGGATCTCCTGAGGAAGGACTTCGGGTTCTGTCTCTTCTACGGGGGCTTCTGTAGTGGGCTTACGGCGCCCAGAGCGCCGGCGATTGTCTCGCTGGGCGTCCACGCATAGTGTGCATAAAAGGAACAGGAGGACCAGGACCGTTTTCGGAACCTGAAATACATTCAAGGAGTTAGTTTAAGTACTAATGGCTGGAAAGGTCCCAAACTTTTTCTATCATCGGACAGTATTGGAAAATAAATGATCTTGGAGAGCTCCATCGCATTAAAAAGTCACACCTTTTGTAAAATAAACCATGAATACTTATTGACATCTGAATGACGGTAACTTAAAAGACCAACCAGGGCCCTAAAGTTTCCGGGAACGGCACTTTGGAAACAAGAAAGAAAAATGTATAAATTAATAAATGAAACTGAATATATGAAGCGATGAAACAATAATTTTTATAGTTGAAGCTTCAAATATCTTCTTACAAATTAACTTTAATGACTCAGTATCAGTATTTAAAAGGTAATCAGTTGTTTTAACATTCATGACATCATTTATACAGATAATAAAAGAGTGTGTTTAAGATTTTCAACAGAAAATATGTTCATTGGATTCGATAAGTGAATTTTATAAACCTTTTTATAAGCAATAAGCTAAAAGCCAATAACCAGTACCCATTGTCTTAAAATGAATCATACCTTTCCCAACTCCTAAGTTGTATTTTTGTAATTCAGGTTATAATTGGGGTTTAAGCCGAGAAAATTCGGCAAAATTAAAAAAAATTAATTAAAAAAGCCATAGGAGAGATATAATTGAACACGGTTTTTATGCCTGGTAGAGAATTTGGTTTTTACGTATTATCCCGTCGACTGTGTGCCGCTGAATTGGAAAACGTTATTGAAGTTTATTGACTGTTCTATAAGCTGTGTCACTTAATTAAACGGCTGCTGAACGGTCTACGGGATAAATTCTAACGTTCTAGTTCCAAAAATTTAATAAGGCACTGTATATTTGGACGGCCTTTTTTCAACTAAACTCTACTCTAATTTCCACGGCCTGGAGTTCCATTGGTTCCATCACTAAGCGCCGAGACTGCTACGTAACCAAGAGACCTACAGCGCATGCGCCACGGGCCGTTTGGGCCGTCCAAATATACACTTCGATTTAATAATTCTTTTATATTTTATTTATAAACATACAGTATTAATAAAATGATCTTTTGGGCTAATAGACCGTGGATAAAATTTGTAAATTCTTTGCGTTTCATCCTGAGCTGCTAAGAAAATAAAAAAAGTGTAGTAAAAAGGTGAAATTCAATATCTTGCAAAAAATTGACGCTTCCCATAATTCCAGGAAGTTTTTTACCATGACATAAAATAGTTAAAAAAATATTATTAAAATCAGTATTTAAGAAAAAATGATTTCTAAATTTTTCCCTTATTTAATGTTTTTCTGAATAGGAATTACATCTATATACCTAAGTTTTTCCAAATACTACTACCTTGGAAGCTGAAATATATTTTGTAAAATAAAAAAAATTATTTCAGTTATTTACTATTCTTAAAATAAGAGCCAGGAGTGGGATTCGAACCCACGATCACTTTCGTGAACCTGATTGCAAGCCTCTCGGGAGATCCCCTATCGCCTAACCATCAACCCTCGTCGGGATTTTCAGATCCAGAACGAAAGTCCTAATCAACAGATTGCCGATTCCTTAGAGGCGGGCAGAAGACTTTACTAGAACCTTGCTCAGATCCTAGGAACGAACAAGCGTCCTCATCGACAGATTGCCTTCTCCTTGGATAGGGCAGGAGACTGACTTTCCTCTCTGGGAAACTCAGAATGAAAACTAACTATTGGCACAGCACATTCGGCTCAAGGATGCTCTACCGAGAGATTGAAGTCTGGTGCCATAACCACTCGGCCATCCCGGCTGCGTTTTTCCACAAGCTCACGGATTCGGCTCCGCTAGGTAGCAGCACGTTCGCTGCAAGGAGCGCCTAGGAATTTCGGAAAGGTCGGCCCAACTTCTTGGCGACTTATCGCTCTACCGCGCTTTTGGCAAGAAGTGTTTCTCAAAAAGGATAACAGTTCGGGCGATTCGCTGACCAGCGAAATACTTTTTTTACCAAGAGAAATCTCAGCTGTTTGGTGATATTTGAAACAACTTTCAACTTTTTAAGCCTGAAGTTGGTTGACTTTATTTGTATTTGTATTTCTTCCCAGACATTTAAAAAGAAAACTGGTTTATATTAAAAAATTGTATGGGATTAAAAATGCCCAATTGGTTTTAATGGTGCATTCAATTATTTATTTCTTATTGCTTCAAAAAAAACAAATAGGTTTTATAAAAAAAAGCACAAGAGGTCTATTTCACGACCAACACATAAACAACTGTTATTTTTTCAGTGCATAAATATACTTGGTGGTTGTTGGATTAATAAAACCAGAATAATTTATAATATAATAAAAGAGCATTTTATATATTTTGTTTAAAAGAAAATGATTTAATTGATAAATAAAATTTTTATTAAAGAATTCTGCAGTTTTTTGAGAGAAAACCATTTTGGTTTTTATGAAAAAAATATTCGGTTTAACTGCCAACCCTGGCAAATTCTTTGAGTAATTAAAGCCAACCTCAAGGGCCTTGAATAGTTTAAGGGGGGTAATGGAGGCGTCAACTGTCTATAAAAAAATTAGTAAACTCTTATGATAGAAAAACCCCTAAAATGGCTTGAAATCCTTAAAACGAGGAGATTCAAAAAATTTAAGTTTATTAGTACAGATAAATTATACCAATCTAAAGGAAATTAGGGGCAAAAATAGGTAGAAGGTTCAGCAAAAGATATTCTTGTTGAAAAGGGGGCAGTGGTCCCAAGAAGTTTGAAACCTAGACTTTATAAAATTTGATTTATTAGTTAAAGCCCTTTTTGAGAAAGACTTCTTGCCAAAAGCGCGGTAGAGCGATAAGTCACCAAGAAGTTGGGCCGACCTTTCCGAAATTCCTAGGCGCTCCTTCCAGCGAACGTGCTGCTACCTAGCGGAGCCGAATCCGTGAGCTTATGGAAAGTCGCATCCCGGCTACACGATGCTGTATTTTCTAAACTTAAAAGTGGGTGAATGTCATAATTATTTACTCTAGTAATAGTGCATGGGTGAATATTGAATAATACTGGCATATCATAAAGGTTTGATGGGTAAAAGCATGGTCAAAGTCAGTATCAATTTAATTTATTTTAGTATTTCTTAAATATTTGGTACAAACATAGTAAATAAACCCAAACAACAGGAAAAATAATGAAAAAAAAGCCATCCATTTAAGAACAGCCAAAGTGACCGGAAAGGTACTGTAGCATGAAAATAAACAAAATAATCCAATATAAAATTATAATACAAAAAATTATCCAATTAACTGTAAAATTAACATTAATTAACGTAATTATTTGAAATGTTATTAAGCTTTTTAATTGAAAAAGGAATTTCCTACTTATAAAATCTCACCTATTATTACGTAATGGTTAATTTTATACACCTAAAATCCATCAGAATGACTTAATTTTTGTAACTTTAGTTGGTAAAATGGCCCTACTTTTTCATTTGATTTGAACACAAATTTCTCCCCGAAAAACAAGCATTACTAGGGTGCGGATTAGCAAGCTGGATAGTAAAGATTGATCTGTAGTACGTAGTGAACACCTCGACTGTAACCTAAATGGTCCCCTATGTCCAAAAAGGAGTCACAAAACTTCTTTTTAGTCAACAAAAACTTTTACCTAAAAAACAAAAACCCTCATTGTTTCTTCGTTACCCACAGTAGTTTCACATTAATTTCATTTAAGGAAAAAAACCCATCTCAAAACAGTACTGTGGCTACGCTCCTCTGTCTCACGGGGCTTTAAAATTGTTCTCCACAAACATAAAAAAAAGTCGACCCTGCTTGCCTAGCGTCCCTTTTAAAGAAGTTTTTCGAGGGTCCAAAACAAAGTCTAAGTAAAATATTTTGAAAAAAAAAACACCCCAACATTTTAATGTATAAACAATAACATGTACCTGGATTGTAAATTTTTCATAATAATACCTAACGTTTTAAAAATTTTAAAAATCGCTTCAAACTTTAAAAAAAAATTAATTCTGTTTTTTTTTCTTGCATATTTTTATTTATGAAGATCAGAGATGCATCAGTACAAACTTTTATTCAAAAGAATGATTTTTGTAGAAAAAGGATCATTTTTAAAAAACGTCCCTTCTTAGGGACGATAGGCAGTAATAAAATGATACTAATGAAATGAACTTTTGGGCTAATAGACCGTGGTTAAAATTTTTAAATTCTTTGCGGTTCATCCTGAGCTGAAAAAAGTGTAAAAAAAGGATTAAATTTAAAATCTTGAAATGATAATTAGACTCTTCGTATCATTTCTGTATTTTTTACTACAACATAAGGGGACATCCATAAATTACGTGAGGTGTTTTTTCCAAAATCTGGACCCCCCTCCCCCTTGGTGAGATTTAGTGAGATTTTGCTGGACCCCCCACCCAAGTGAGATTTTCCTACAACCTTTTTTAATCGACCTTCCCCTCCCCCATGGTGAGATTTTTCCAAACTTCTTCCCCCCTTTTCGACCTCACGTAATTTATGGATGTCCCCTAACATATTAACAAAGTATAATTAAAATCAATATTATCTAAGATTTTCCAAATAATACCCCCCTTGAAAACTAAAATTATACATAGCAATATATTCGTTGGAGATTACTTTTTAGTTATTTTTATATGAAAAATCAAACATTTTGTGATCTAAACTAAGGTTTTTAAATTTTAGATTCTCCTTTACGTTTAGCGTAAAATATGGTATAAATCTGTAGCACCACTGTCATATTTCGCTATGATGATGATTAAAAAACAAAAATTTCTACTGATAATACACTAGCGGAAATAAAAATCCCAACACCAAGAAGGAAAGGAGATAACAAAGTCAAATTTATTTCTATGATTGCACATAGTATCAATGTGAATTGCTTAAAAAATCAGCATTCCTGGATATTAGGGGGTCGAGAAAATCGGTGAGGAGTGTTGTCTCCATAGGTGTCCATTACCGCCGTCACACGTCATGGTATTGAGTGACAGGGGCTCTAAATGACTTTTGAGGGATTGGAGGACCATGTTGCCTCCTCAGGTAGTCCAAATTCATATGGTGCACCAGCGGACGTTGCATACCGGGCTAGGTGATTTCTCCTCTTTTTCCGGACATGTTTTGTGGGTGTTGGTTCTTACGAGCGGATAGGCCAGGGTAAAAATGCAACATAGGGGGTTAAGAAGAAAGCTTGGACATTGCACACAACATGTGGTTGTGCATGTTTCTTTTGAAATTTGTCCCCAGGACAGGTCTGAAGGTAAGGACGAACAACCGGCTAAAAAACCTCAATGAAGCAGCTTTGGTTGGCCAAAATACCGGTAGAACATACTGAGGACAAGCGGCAGTGGAATGGATGTCGTTTGCAGTACTGCGGATCGTCTGTTCGGTCCGCATAGCTTCTTACATCTTTGTCTATAAACAAGGGGCTGAAAATGGGCATTTCTGTTTCTAATAGTGCACGAAATAAGGAAATGAAGTTCCCAATTTCATGACATTGTGTTTATGAGAGAATCCTGATTCGGTTTGGAGTACCACGACGGTTGGGTATGAGTTTGAAGACACAATGGAGAGAGCGCACTCAGCGGATGATTTTCTAATCGTTCCTCTGAGTGGTGATGCAGGGTAACGGAGTGGGGATGCATTGGATTCCATTTCTGCAACTCCTGAGTATGATTCACCAGTACTTTTTCCAACTAGAGCTGCGTCATTGAGATTTTGCAACCGGTAGACCGTCCTTACCTTCAGACCTGTCCTGGGGACAAATTTCAAGAGAAACATGCACAACCACATGTTGTGTGCAATGTCCAAGCTTTCTTCTTAACCCCCTAGTTTGCATTTTTACCCCGTCTTTCCCGTTCTCTAGAACCAACACCCACAAAACAAGTCCGGTCAATAAGGAGAAATCACCTAGCCCGGTATGCAACGTCCGCTGGTGCACCATATGAATTTGGACTACCTGAGGAGGCAACATGGTCCTCCAATCCCTCAAAAGTCATTTAGATCCCCTGTCACTCAATACCATGACGTGTGACGGCGGTAATGGACACCTATGGAGACAACACTCCTCACCGATTTTCTCGGCCCCCTAACATCAAGGAAGGCTGATTTTTTAATCAATTCACATTAATACTATGTGCAATCATAGAAATAAATTTTACTTTGATATCTCCTTTCCTTCTTGGTGTTGGGATTTTTATTTCCGCTAGTGTATTTGCGAAAGCTACTCCCATCATATGATGACCTAACTACAGCGTCGATCGATTCTTTTTTGGATCAGCGAAGTGGTCAGATTAATCAGCATGTTCGATGAAAATATTAACCTTAAATTTCGATTTGAAAATTCCATGTGATTCATGTATTTTTGGTGAGAAATCAAGATATATATATATTATATATGTTACGGGCAAAGTGATTAATTGGGCAATATTAATATTGCCCTGAGTGGAGGCGGGTAAAGTGATAAATTTCATTGATAAATGCCATTGAATTTATCACATCGCCCTCCTCCACTTCTGGCAATATTAATAATTCCCGATTTATAACATTGCCCGTAAAATAGTAAAATCAAGTTCCATTAAAATGATCATTTATGCATGCTTTACCAGAAAAAAAAATTCTTATAGAATTTATTACATGCGAGGAATTGTTCATAAAAAGATAATACATCAATAAAAGTGTTCATTTTTAAATTTTCAAACTAAAACTTCACTTTTAAAGGGTGTCCACAGGTACAACTGAGTCTGTCCATTGGTACAACAGGTTATTGTACCTTTGGACACAAATTTTGTCAAGTTATTAAAAATGATTAAAAATACAATTTTCAAGAGAGAGAGAGAGAGAGATTTAAGCTAATCAAAATATCCCTCTACTTACAAAGGTTGGGCATCTTAAAATGGTCGAAATGGGATATTATATCTTGGAAAAATTAAAACTTGATTTTTCCCCGAAGGTAAAACAGTCTTTCCTTATACGAGGGTTGTTTTTAATTCACTTCCGTTTTTCTCATGAAAAAAAATAATAGGAGTTTCGAAATAATTTTGGTACTGGTAGTTAGATACACATCCTTCAGGTTCAGTTTGCCACTTTACTGAAAAAAAAAATCGGACATTTTTTTTCTATTTTTTTATCGATTTTACAAGCGCGCTCCCCGAACTATTCTCCCGCCAACCCATAGAGAATTTCGCTTTTTTTCTCCCTTCGCCCCGTCCGCGATCAGCTGGCCAGGCATTAACAATAAACAATGGGTGGACTGTTGATCGCGGACGGAGCGATGGAGAAAGGGTAAAGCGAAATTCTCTATGGGTAGGTGGGAAAATAGTTCGAGGAGCGCGCTTGTAAAATCGATAAAAATAGAAAAAATGTCCGATTTTATTCAGTAAAGTGGTGATCCTGAAGGATGTATCTAGCTACCAGTATAAAAATTATTTCGAAATTCCTACTACTTTTTTTTCAAGAGAAAAACGGAAGTTAATTAAAAACAACCCTCGTATATTAAATAAATAAAATAATTTCAGTTATTCACTATTCTAAAAGAAAGAACCAGGAGTGGGATTCGAACCCACGATCACTTTCGTGAACCAGAATGCAACCCTCTCGGGAGACCCCCAATCACCTAACAATCAACCCTCATCTAAATTAGCAGATCCAGAACGAAAGTCCTAATCCCTGACTGAATCTGCAGAAAAGCCCGAGGAGGAAGTGCAGGCCCTGACTGAAGCTGCCGAGAAGCCCAATGGGGAAGTGCAGGCGCAGGCTGAAACTGCCGAAAAGCCCTTGGATATTTGTTTTAAATTTTGTTGAATAAATTCGTTCGTTCGGGCATAGATTGCCGATTCCTTAGATGCGGGCAGAAGACTTTACTAGACCACCAAACCTTGTCCAGATCTACGGAATGAACAAGCGTCCTCATCAACAGATTGCCTTCTCCTTGGATAGGGCAGGAGACTGACTTTCCTTTTTGTGAGAAACTCAGAAACTCATTGGATGCAGCTCATACGGCTCAAGGAGGCTCTCCCGAGAGATTGAAGTCTGGTGCCATAACCACTCGGCCATCCCGGCTACACAAAGCTGTATTTTCTTAACTTTAAACTGGATGAATGTCATAATTATTTATTTATTAATAATCGGCAATGGGTGATTAAGGGAAGAGCTAAATGGTTTGCAGAATTATAAAATGCCCTTTTGAGAGCTAAAAGACCGTGATTAAAATTTGCAAATTATTTGCGTTTTACCCTGAGTTTCATAGGAAATAAAACAAAAAAATTATAGTAAAAATGACGAAATTTAAAATCTAGCAATAAAACTGAGACGCTTCACATAAATTGTGGAATTTCTTTACTATTACATAACACAATGTTATAAATAAAATAATTTTTTAATTTAAACTAGAGCAACAAAGTATAACTAAAATCAGCATTTAAGAAAAGAAATGGTTTGAATATTTATTTATATCACGCATAAGGTTTATCTAAATAGGAATTATTTCCCTGTGTAAGATTTTCCAAATACTGGTACTTGAAAACTAAAAAATATTTTGTACATAAATATAGGAAAATTTCAGTTGTAGACTATTCCAAAAATAAGTGCCAGGAGTGGGATTTGAACCCAAGATCACATTAGTTAACCAGATTTCAACCTTCTCGGGAAAGTCGGGAGATCAATTTCCCAAAAGATGGAGTTCCGAATCCCAGGGTTACGGACTGAGAATTTAAGAGCACTAGTTTTACGCATTCTTCTTAGGACAGATTTCGTGGAAGATTGCCATATCTCAGGCACTGAGCTATAAAACAAACTGGAGTGACAACCTCCTATCCTATAACAAGCAACCGATCATGCCAGCGCGGAAGATTAAATTGCAATGTGGAAAATTAAAAGAAAATGGAAATCCTTTCCGCGGTGTGATGCAGTTTCGGCACGCTAACTAGTCACTCCAGTTTGTTTTATAGCTCAGCGATCTCAGGTAACTCTCTCGTTAAGCTGGAGCCTGGTGCCTTAACCATCACTCGGCCATCCTGACTACAACTGGAGAACTAATGCTTAAATATGATTTTACTTATTTTTTGATGATGCAAATTTTAAAGAAGAAAGTAAGCCAAAATAGTATTGGTAATAAATTTTAAAAGTAAGGAAAATATGTTTTATTATTTTAAACCTACAGGTATGGAATTTGCACCACATTGGAATAACTGAGCTAAAGAAGTCTGAAGTTTCTATGCATATATACTGAAATTAACCTGCAGCACAGCTGCTGCTATATTTGAAGAAATAATTTTTTACATTGAATATATTAATTTGAAATTTTTTTAGCATTGTTAATTTAAGAGCTAACTTAATTGAACGATTTTAGAATAAATTTTTAATTTTGTGTTTTTCTGACTAAATTCTATCATTTGTTACCAAAATAAATAACAGAACGGGAAAATAACGTAAAACCATGTGAGTAAAAGTTTATATTTATTAACTTTTACATTATGATTTGCAATCACTAATGTTTTTAAAAAAATACGTTTATGGAATCTTAAGTGCCATAAATTTTAGTTATTTATGTATAAATTTAGTTTTACAATAAGTGTTATATTACAACATTTTTAGTTTGTTTAAAAAGGACCAATTTTGAAAACCAAGATTGTAAATTCAGAAAAAGAACTTGGAACATTCTTAAAATTGAGCAAATCAAAGACTGTAAAAATTACACTTATTAAGAAATTATAGCTTTTGTTAAAAGGGTAATAAATGTAAAGTTTTGAGCACAAAAATAAATTCAAAAAAAATATATTAAAGTATAATTGAAATAAATTATAACTATAATAACAAAATTAGTTTAATTACTCTGACTTTACTTTAAAAGAGCATAATATGGCATTAAACCAAAAAAATTGCTTCCTTTGAAAATATCCATTGGACTGCTCTAAAAATAATACTTTGTTGTTAAAAGGAAGAAAATTTTATAGTTTCTATGGTAATTCCCGACAGAAGACGATGGTTTGGTTAGTGTTTCATGGAGAAGATGATGAAAGGTATAGATAAAGAAAATATTGAAATACTAAATATTACAAGATGAATAAAAAACGCTTATATCACTCTAATTAATTGAATAAATTGCATATTTTAATAATTAGTACTATTTTCGTATACCTTTAATATAAAAATGTCATCATTAAATTTGTTTACTTTAAATACGATGCATTTAAATCCAACATAAATAAAAAATATATAAATTAAAATTTGTGTGTTTTTGGTGTGTGGTATGACTGCTTCTATTTTCTAGACTAAGTCTTGATGATGAAAAATAAAGGTTTCTTGATAGTATGTGGATATGTAATATACTATCGGTTGAGGAAGATAATCTTCTATAAACTTGTAATTCGTGAAAATGTAAAAAACAATCAAGTTTTCTAAGCTTTATAGTATTTAAAAAGGGAATAAAGATTTATTGATTTGTTTACAATGAAACATAATATAGTAAGGGATGATAACTTGCAGGCATTCTACTGCACTTCCTCATCGCAAGGTAGTATCAAGGTCAAGGTTTAAAAGCTGGGATTCATTTTGTTTTATTGTGTTTTTAACAAAAAAACAAGCTCGTTCTTTCTAAATAGATCGAAAATAATAATAGTAATGGTAAGATTGTATAACTATTCTATTATTCTATTATTTTTATTTTTATCATTATTATTTTATCATCCCATTATCATTTCTAGTATTGTTTCTATGAACTTAACTTATTTAGAATTCAAATAAATTTAGTATTTGAAGATATGTTTAAAGTGCACCAGCTTGATAGTTTTTTTACTGATATAAAATAAAATAAGCAACTAAAACTAAATCTACAAAGCATGAAAAGTGAAAAATTATAGTAGTCCTAATGTAATGTTTAAATTAGTGATAAAGAACATTAATCATGAAAATATGAATAAGAAAATTTTAAGTTCAAAAGGTAGAAACATCAATTAACGGAATGCTTTCCATTAATAGATGTTTCGGTTAATCATTATTTGGATAATGGATGCTCTTTTGTATTTTTATGTTTTGTAATTTAATGTGAATGTATTCTGACACTTAGTTACTTATATTTAAGAATGTAAGGAGAGAAAAATATGCTTGTAAAGCGTTAAGTATGTTGTGGGAGTATACTATATTTTTAATGCCTTTTCTATTAATAGTAAAAGTTGTCTGAATTTAAAAATTATATTTAAGAGTAAAAATAATGTATTTGAGAAGTTAAGAGAATATTTTTTGTTTAAATATTTAACTTTCGGTGTGAGATTAAAAAAAAGTCTGACAGACAGCTCTTAAAAATGCAAATGTTTATTCTAAATAATCTAAAACCGTCATTTTGAAAAAAAAATAAAAATACATATTAAGAATGAAAACCAGAATGTATGACAGGGAATAATTCAAATGATAAGCTAAATTGTGTAAAATGTTTCTAGTTTTTGATCCAAAGTAAAAAAAGGAGTGACAAAACGTATGAAACCTTTTATAGTTCTTAAATCTTCATAATTAATTTTATTTTATTTAATCTTTGTGTATTCCATACATTTCCCCCATTTTTCTTTGTAGTAATCGACGTAAGCTCAGCAAAATTAGTAGCCAATGGTCGAAAAAACCCGTATAAAAGACAAAAAAGTCTGAAATTTAAATAAAAATAAATGTAGAAAAAAATAAAAATCTAAAAATAAAAAAGTCATAAGCAAATTTTTTAATCGCAAACTGCGAACTGTGCTGAAATGATGAATCGAGTTAAATTCGAAGTATTAAAACTAAAACTTCAGTAAATAAAATTTAAAACAAGCTTGATAATCCGACAGTCTTCATAAGAATAAGATAGTTAAACGTGCCATCTTTTAAGAACAAGGGAGAAAGTCACTCTTTAGTTCTTCAGAAAGTATGAATATCATTTGAATGACTGGTTTTGAAGTGTTTTTAATAACTGCATAATCACATAAATGTGGGTCACCTTTTAAAGAAACAAGAACATCAATTAACCTTTCAAGCGGTTTCTACAGGCTCCGTGAATTCCTACAATTGCGCTTTCCCTTTTAACCTCCCTTGCAGCTTTCCTGCCAGTCGGAAAAGGAGGAAGCAGCTACTACGATCGAGTTACAAAAGAAATTCCACAGACGAAGCTAATTATGTGTAACGACTTTGACAGCTTGTGATCTGGCGAGGCGTAAACGCCTTATGAAGGTTAGCTTCAGCGGTATTATCAATCACTTTGTGGGTTAACTCCTTTTCCACCGGTGTTTATCATTGGTCTTGTAGCCTCAGGCTTAACGTCGAGGCAAGGTTTATGAGACAGCGGGAAGAATGTTTCAAGCGTTTTTGCGCTTTTAAGCTTTGGAAAATTGTTTTATACTTGATTGGATGACTGAACATTGATTTTTTTTTTGAAATTTCTTTTCTTTTGGACTTCCTATGTCTACCTAACAAACAAAACCAATATGTTCAATATCTACAAAGGACTTAGTGATATTTTGATTATTTTAACTGTCAATCGTTGGAAGTTAATAGAACAATTTCTATTTTTTCTATTGGAGATTTGTAAAAAAAATATAATGAATTTTTTTAAGTATGTAATCCATTCACTAAAAGTTTCATTTGGTTGAGAATGTTTCGAAAAATCAAATGGCATCAGATTCGTTACACGACAAATTAAAAAAAATAGTTTCTTTTAAATTATACATCATTTAGATATGTATGCATTTAAAGATACGTTTAGTTTATATTTTAGGCATAAAAACACGAATATTAAGGAATGTACATTCTAAATGATAAAATGAAACGGTTTGTGCATATTGAAGAAGAAAGTTGACGCTTAAATTAAAAGAGAAAAAATTCTGCTTGAAAGATAAGTTAACTATGTTTGAAAATTGTAAATTGAACTTAAAAAATTTTTATCAATGAAAAAAAAGTTAACATAGAAAAAAAAACGGTTCCAAATTTTTTTATTGAAAAGCACCAAAAAAATAGCTCAGTGAATATATATTATATTTGGGAAAGGTTTATTTCTCTCTCTTTCTCTAAAACCTTTCATCAACAGTGTATAAATTCAAAAAGCGTTTTCAACTGTAATAATAATTAACTTAAGGGTTTTCATGAATTTATCAATAGTGTTTTTTATGGTTTATCCTCTCCAGAGGTGTAATGAAATTAACTGCATTAACTTTTATTACGAATTATGAAAACTCAAATTACAGAAATAGTAAACAGTTTTTAGTGGAGCTTATCAAAATTAGAATATTTTTTCACGTTGTAAGGGATATGGAACAAATTTTAATGGCAAGTATATTTTTCACTCTGAAAATTCATTAAAATATGTTAAATATTCATACTAAAAATTAATAATTGTAAAATTCCCTAATGAGTTTATATCTCCATAGATCATTGTTTATAAGTAATTGCATGTTTTTATACTGAGTGAAATATTAAAGTAAAAGTTTATAAGAAATTTTGAAAGATTTAAATAACTTAAGTTACACGTCCACTTAAAAATTCACGAATATAATTTCAATGAAGCATACAAAATAAATTCTAAAATTGAAAATGCATTGTAAATTAAGGTAAATAAATAAAATTCATTTAATCAAATTATAACAATTACAACACCACCTATATATTCCCAAGTGTTATCATTTATAGAATTTTGATTTCAAATACAAAACAAAATAAAAAGAATTTTCTCCATCAACATATTTTGAAATTTGTGTAAGTGGTTTTGAAATAAATAAAAAATACGCATATATCCCCCAATAGGTAATAATTATGCGTAAGATCCATCCGTTCAAACTAAATTTAGATCTCAGAGTCAGTTTCGGGTGATTTTTTAATTGACTTCCTACACATCCGATTTTCGTTTTCCCTGTCATACACTCGGGGGTTCAGAGGCTGAGAGGTACATACCATTCTGATAGACGTCGCGGTCCCGGTGGGTTATCCAGAAATGACCGCTTTTACTGAAGTAGACCTTTATACAGGCGGACATGCTGCCCTAGTAACCCCTGAGCGTAGATGCTTTTCAGAAGTCGCCAAAGCGTTGGGTTCAGAGTCTGAGACCGGTTGGTTCGAGTTGACTACCCTGAACGGTACTTCGGAAGTGAAATAAATTAAGAGGGAAAGGGAGGAAAAAGAAAGTTGTTTTGTTCAGGATTTCACTTACCACGTGACGGACGTTTTCACTTTTGAGGGGGAAAGGGGGGGGTTCCCTAGAGGTGGGCCTCCGTTATCAGAGTTGGCCCAAGCCCGGTTTTTTCGAAATGGACATTTCGTATTGATGAAATCGTTATCATGCTCTTCTAGAAGCTGCTGTGAAATGAGGATTTTCCGGGGAAGAGACATTTTTTCTGATTTGGTAATTCTTGTGAAACAACGAACAATGTTTTTTGGGCAGTGATTGGCAAAAAATCTTGATATTTTTTTCATTGTTAGTGAAAGTCTGACTGAGACCGGGAAAAATTATGTTCAGATAACAATTTAGGCACACCTAAGATAAACAAACAATTTTGTGTTTATCATTTGAGAAACAAAGAGGAATCATCTTCTCATTTTTAGTTTATATTTAAGGGATAATTATTTATAGGGTTACTAGAGATACTTTAAAAAATATTGACTTAAAAAACTAGGTTTGATACAAAATATAAATGCTTTATGAACCAAATAACTTCACTAAAAATTTTAGTATTTTGCCCGTCAATAGTTTAACTAGGAGGTCTAATGAGCTAATTTGCATAATTTTGAAAATTGATGTCTTATATTTAAATAATTAAAAAGGTAATTTTTATGAGATATAATTTCTTAAGTTATCCATTTTTTCATATTTTAACTGTTTTATACGGTAAACTCATTGTAATTTTAAACTAATTATTTTATTATATAAGCGTATATAGCCATTATTATTGACTGAAATTTTAATTTAAAAAAATCACACAAGATATCAATTTGATGTTTGGTTTCAATTTGATCAACAGTTTTATATGGTAAACCCATTGTAATTTTAAACTAATTATTTTATCATATAAGCGTATATAGCCATTATTTTTGACTGAAATTTTAAATTAAAAAATCATACAAGATATCAATTTGATGTAGAGTAATCAATTGTTGAATGCAACAACATATGAGGAAACCAGTTATTCCTAATTTGAACTAACGGTGTTGTTAACATGCATCTTTATGATACGTGCTTTATTTATCATTTAAAATTTAATATTTAATGCATTCATTATCATCCTGCAGAGAATTGTTCACATTTGAATAAAATAAAATTTTTATTGTGTTTCGATTTTTTTTACTTTTTTTTCTTATGGCTGCCTCAAAACCTTTTTGTACTGGATAAGATTTGTTCAATTCATTATTTTTTCATGTAGTAAAACTTATTATTTTACACTCAATTGTTCAATTAACATAAAAAGTACATACTACATAATTTATGTAGATTTGTTTTTAATATATTTGTATCTGAAAGGATACAATTCAAATTTTATACCGGTGAATTATTTTATTTCAACTACGAATTTCTGAGATAGAAGTTTAAATAAAACCAGTCTAAATAAAATCTAACCAAATTTACATACAGTGTACTTAATTTTTTTAAATTTATTATTTTTGATTTTACGCACACACGAAAAAATTATCTTTGTAAAGCGCGTTTAAAGCCGATTTAAAAATAAACATACCTATTATATACTAGGAATTAACAATTGTTGAAAATATAATTGCTAAAAAACTTCAACCAGGAGAGGGATTCGAACCCCCGATCACAAGGGTGAACCAGATAACAACGTTCTCAGGTTGCAGCCAGAAAATTGGAAAGTTTCTTTTCCTTTGATGTGGCCCACAGGAGATTCGATTGCCTCTCGGTCTTATTCGGCGGACTAGTACACTCTCTTTTGCGATTTTTTTTTATCTTTTTCTGTTTTCAGCTTTTGCATCGGGTTCGGATCTTTGGTACTCACCTGAGAAGATTGAAGCCTGGTGCCATAACCACTCGGCCATCCTGGTGTTGAATGGGCTGGCATATTTATTGGTAAAATTATTCATCTGGAGAAAGTACTAAATGAATTTACTCTAACTATTAGAGTGCAAATTGTTATTTTTTTCCATACATGATTCTCTCTTTCCCATTATTTAAAATAAATTCATTTAAAATTTCATCCAGTTTTTATGAACTGTATGGAGGTTTTTAATACGTGAATTTTTTTATAATCACTCGGTATTTATATTTTCTAGGATAATTTTCACTAGCGAATTCAATTTCAAAAACACAGTTTTCGAACCGCAAAAGAGTTTGTCTTTTGCATGAGTTAAACGCATATAAATGAAAATCGAGCGAAATTTACACGGACTGGTGTACTTGAAAAATAGAAATTTAATTTAATTAATAATTTTTTTCTACATCAGATAATAATATCTTTATAAAACGTGGGAAAAATGCTGATATTAAAATAAAAAAAACCAGTAATATAGATATTTGCAATTAATAACCAATTATTATGAATAAAAACAAAAAAATTAAAACCAAGTGAGGGATTTTAAACCCCCATCACTTAACAATCATAGGTTTGTTTGTCCTCTGTATTGTCCCACGGAAGAAACTATAGGTATTTGCTGATCCCTTTTGAACGGTCTAATACACAATTGTCACTTTCTGTTTTCAAACCGGGGAAGGCTTTATTGGAAGTCGCTTGAGAAGATTGAACCCTGGTGCCATGACCATGACCATTCAATCATCCTGGTGTTGGCTAGAAGTTAGCCTATCAGTAAAAGATGGAATTAAAAGAAATACTAAATGAATACAAAACCGGTTTGTTCGAAACTATTATAGTATAAAGTTTAGGAGAAAAAAACAAGTAAAATAGCTTCATTATTAACATTAAATGAAACTATTGTTGATTAAAGTGTTTTTGACCTTTCTGAATCTCTAGTATTATTTAATATACTAACCAGAATAAGAGATAAAATGTGGAAAAAACAAATTAAGATGAGACATTTAAAAATACTTGTTCTAAAAAAATTAGATATCGTTTTGCGTTTATAGGGGAGAGTGGGGCTATTTCGCACATGGGGCACATTCGGACAGACGGCATTTCCCCTAGTAATTATTAGTTTAAAAATCTGAAAAAATACCAGTAGATGGAAGCCTGACTACCACCTCCTGCATGAATTTTCAAAGCTCTGAGCCATTTCGTTGTATACGTACTAGAAATTTGCTAGCGTTAGAAGCAGCAAAGTAAATTTTATTGTCATTTTGTTGGCGTAAAATATCAATCAAAAATAACTCTCAAGTGGACATTCAGCATTTTATTCAGTAGAGGCACTACTTAAGTAAATTTTTGAAAGGTTTTATTTCCCTACTTTAATTTTAAATATCTTGTTGATACGTGGTAAGCTTTAACTTGTAGATGGGGCACATTCGTACACCAAAAGATGGGGCAGATTCGGACAGTGCGAATGTGCCTCATCTTTCCCATTTTTGATAATGAAAGTGATTTATTTGTTTATAAGTGCAGTATATTTAATAACTTGAAGTTTAATTGTTTTTTATTGTAATTGTTTCAAAATTTGGTGATAATAGAAAATAACATCTAAAAGAAAGCTTCAGTTTTAAGGAATTTAGACCCAGATTTAAACATTGAAGAAATTAATGTCCCTGATAATTGTTTAATACCAATTGACTTGGACTTAAGTGATTTTATTCTAGTAGAATTTGCTACTAAGAAGAAAATTTTTTTTATGTTGGTCAAATAGAAAATTTAGAATTGAATGGTGCTTATTTAAAATTAATGATGAAAAACTTTAAAATTAATGACGAAACTTTTATTTTCCCAGTAAGTTATGATTCAACATTCATACAAAAAATTAATATCGTATTAAAAGTTCCCCAACCGTCAGTTTCAGGTGTTAATAAGAGAGCTGTTGGTTCACTTTTCTTTTCGAATAAAACCTGACAGTTAAAATATTGGTTAAACTTTTTCTAACTAATTATATTATGTGAAGTGTGTCAATTTGCAATATACTCTTCATTACTACAATTGTTTTCCTCATTAAAAACTTATATGTTCAATATTTTCTGAAGCTGTTTTCTTTTTGTAAAAAAAATCTTCAATTTAGAGGAAAAATATGTATAAGTGCCAAATATTTCGTTTAATTATCCTTACTTTAAAGTAAAATAAACTTTTTAGTTTGTAAAAATAATTCTATAAATAATTTTATAATTTTTTCATGTGTACGAATGTGCCCTACACGTGTGCGAAACTGCCCCACCCATGGGGCACATTCGCACGAAATTTCTCGTTTTTTAGATTGATGATATAGGTTAGAAATTCTAGATGAATGCGACCAGTTATCGTTTTAAAATATCGGGAAGGTCTTAACTTTCATTTGAATCCGAGTTTGTTTCAAAATCTCATCTAGATCCAGAGAAATTATGCGGAAATTCACTTTTTGTGCGAATGTGCCCCACTCTCCCCTATGTACATTTTTAGCCTCTTTAAAGTTTATCATTATTTCTTATACAGTTTTCCTAACAATGCAAACATGTTCTGTTTTCAACAGGGAAAATGGCACAAACATTTTTCAAATGAAAATACAGTCTTAATCGCTTGTTAAAATTATTTTTTTTCAACCCAGACTTCTAAATTTTATTTTAAATTAGTATTTTTCGAGAGAAAAAACGTGCATGATGGAAGTTTGCAATATTTAACTCAAATTTCTAATTGATAAGTGGAAAGTGGTTTTAGAACCAATATGTTTTCCGAAAGTTTTTGAAAAAAAAATTCACACTGGGCAATTTTAAGTGGCAAAGACGTTTTTATTAATATTATAACTAGTACATTAAAATTTAAACTTTTAAGGATTTTATTACTTACAATAGGTGTGATTTAGTTTAATTTTATTTCTCTACAATGCATAATAAACAAATAAATAAACCCAAAGCTTTGTTTACTGAAGCCATTATTGGGAATAATTGAAACGTGGGATGTAAATGTTCCAGAAATCAAAGCCAGTTTGGTTCCACCTGTTGTAATCTAAGTAAAAAGTCTTTTCACACCATCATATAATGGAATGTTGCGCAAACGAATGTAGAAAGCAATGAAGTGTTCCACATCAACTGAGCAAGATCTGAACAGAAAAAAGAAAAGCAATCTGCACCTGCTGAGGATTGATAATGAAACTGGTATCCAATGAAATGGTATCGTGAGAAAATTTCATGAAAGTGACATAATCTAGTAAAACTGCAGAAAAAGTACTCCCAGAGAGCTTTATCTCTCTCGAGGAAACGATAAACTGCTTTTTCTCTAGACAACTCAACCATAACTCATTGTAACTCTCTGAAGCTTCCTTCCTTTAGAAACTAAATTTTCTATTTATTTTTTACATGGTGCAAAATGACTTTGTAACATTTATAATTTGATTTCTTAAATAGTATGTTTAAGATACAAACCCGGTTTGATTATAGCTGAAATTTGCAATTAGCGCTAATTTTAAGCTGATTTAATTGAGTTTTTTTTATATAAATATAATTTACAGGTAATTATTTTCAAACTCTAGGAAAAACAGATTCTATCTTTTATCTATAAGTTGTTAATAGTTTCATAATAATACTTTTTAAACGCTCGTCAATTATTTCTTTATCTAATCCTTGTTTAGAAATTCTCATCATAAGTGTAATAATACATATAGAAGGCTATATGCATAGTAGTTAGGTTAGGGTTTGTATCATTTTTATAAGACTATATGATTGCAAAACTTAAATTTTCAGTTGTTTGCTAAGGTTATCGATTTTTTAAGAATAGTTGAATCCAGTTCAATCCTGATCTCCGACTTCACTGCCCTATTCACTCCATATTCACTGCCATCAGCGTTGGTGTCAAATCCTTGATCA
Organism: Tetragnatha versicolor; assembly: GCA_024610705.1. NCBI lineage: Eukaryota > Metazoa > Arthropoda > Arachnida > Araneae > Tetragnathidae > Tetragnatha > Tetragnatha versicolor. The sequence goes on along the minus strand of JANDEH010000009.1, from coordinate 7,453,443 downwards.
AAGAAGCACCCACCCCACCAATCACTCACCCAAAAGCTACTTTTCCTTTCTTTAGCTGCTAGTTAACACCGACGCCGATGACAGTGAACATTGCTAGAGTCTTACTTTTTTTTACTAATGTTGGTTATAACACTCGAATTGATCCCAGTCCCCTGACTGGAATATAAAAATACTAAATTTGACTTCCTGGCTGGTATCTGGGGAATGGCAAACTTCTACTATATGATTTGCTCTAGAAATGAAGCCCCCTCCAAAATTCTCTGACTGTACCCCACTGAACAGGATTCTAGGCTAGCATACCTCCACTTTCCTGTGGAAGTTGTGGATATAATTTTAGTTTGAAGCAGATTTTTAACAAAAATCATACACACAGAAAATATCTCTTTAAAAAATACCAGTGGCGGCTCGAAGCTAAAATCATATGGGTGCTGCTCTGGCGGTACCAAGTTGGCAACGTATTTTAAGCGTTATAATGCCAAATAAATCACTAAAAAACATGGAAAGGAAAGTGTTTAAAGATGCCTTAATCAGATTTGATGTGTACAAAGTATTAATAAATCTGATTTTGTCTTTAAATTTTAAAATTGAGTAAAAGAATACTAACAAGAAAATAAAAAGATCATAGAGCAAACTCATACATTTACTTAATTCGTATTTTTACACTAAAATCTCAATATATTAATTTAAAATTTAAATAATACAAGTAAATAACATCATGGTTGAAAAAATCACATTTACAAAACAAAAACTTCGAAAAAATCAAATAGAAAAGATAGGAACAATATAAAATTTCGATTTCACACATAATTAATATTCAAAAGCCTGTCACTTACCTATATTTAGCTTATTATTACATCTAGCAAAGATGAAGTTGATTTCATATAGTACTATCTCCTAGCAAATGAAACTAAAATCTACATTACGAATTCAAATTGTTCGGTATATAAAAAAATAAAAACGTGACTACAAAAAAGTAAACAAAAATCTTTATAAGCCGAAACAGGAGAAAAGATTTTTTCTCTCTGTTGAAAAGAAAAAAAGCTATAAATAAAAAAATAAAACTGTGTAAGTGAGAAAAGCTAAAAAGCCAATGTGATTTATTAGTATAGTAGAAATCGTATATTTTTCTTACAGCAGCCCCTTTTCTCCAAACAATAATAATGTGAGAAAACTCCAGATCACAAGCGCCGCCTCCAACCGTGGACCGGTTGGCGGCGGCGAGGCGGCGCTTGAGAGCTGGAGTTTTCTAACATATTCCTCTAACCAGAGGTAGTGGTAAAATACTCCTTTTCAATAATAATAATAATAATTTTATTTACTGCAAAAATAATTTTTACAGAACACAAGGAAAAAAATGCATTCAACGCCAAGGGGAAAACGCATTCTAAATTCTTGATACTTTGATTTGATATGATAGAGGTATTGTTTTACACCTTTTTTGGTATATTTGCGGGTGCTGATCACCCGGAAAGAAGTCTGTTGGCGAGACGGCGGAGGCGGAGTGTTTTGACTGCTGTGCTTGGAGGGTACGATTTCTAGCATTATGATTAATAGCAGATAATTATAAATTGAAAAAGGACTATAACAAAGAATAAAGGGGGAAAATATATAATTTTTTAAATACTTTATAGCTAATAAAAATTGGAATTTTGGGATTTTTTGGTTGGAGGTGCTGCAGCCCCGAAGGACGAGCCGCCACTGAAAAATACATATATTAAAAAATAAAAATATTATCAAGCATTAGTTTTAGCTTTCAGTTGTAGCCGGGATGGCCGAGTGGTTATGGCACCAGACTCCAACTTCTCGGGGAAGTTGCTTCCTGGCTGGTATTTGGGGAAGGGCAATCTTCTACTGAACTGTACTTGAAATGTTGAAATGAAGGCCCCCAAAAATAAATTCTCAGACCATACCCCCAAGAATTCAACTTCTAGGCAAGCATCCCACAACTTTCCTGAGAAGGTCGAAATCTGGTTCACTAATGTGATCGTGGGTTCGAATCCCGCTCCTGGCATCTGTTTTTGTAGAATAATTATTTTTTATTCATTTTAAAGCTTTGAATTTAATTCTAGTTTGAAGGAGAATTTAAAGAAAGTCATACACGCACAGAGAGAAAATTTCTATTTAAAAGATACACATATTAAAAAATTAAGCGTTAGTTTTAGCTACCAGTTGTAGCCAGGATAGGCGAGTGGTTATGGCGCCAGACTCCAAATTCTCGGGAAAGGTGCTTCCTGGCTGGTATCTGGGAAAAAAATCATACGTAGAGAAAATGTATACTAAAAAACAAAAGTATTTTTTGTAATCCATGATAATTTTTTTCTTAATACTGACTTTGATATTTAATCGCTCTAGATGTCTGAAAATTTAGTTAAAAACTTTGTTATTGACAAAGTTTTGCATTGTCATCGAATTTTACACTAGTAATCTATGAAAAGCTAACGGATATATTCATTAAAAATTAAAGGGGTTTAGAGATAAGACCTGTCAATTAGCCTATCGTTTCAATATGAAGTTAAAGATCCTTTTTAAATAAACTTTTGAAAAATACTTTGTACAGATAAAATTATTTTACATGAAAATGATGAATGTTTGAAAATTATTTGGATTAGTGGTTTACTACATACTTTTCCTCCTCTTTCGTAATTTATCTCTTTTTGAGATCGAGTGATAATGTTTCTAATAATCTAAGCACATTATTTCCAAAACAATTTACAATTCTGATTTTATTACTGGTTTAACCAGTGCAGGGATTTCGGCGTCCTTCACATTTTGGATAGGCTTGAAAACTCTTAAACCGCAGGAAATTAAATGCGTTATGCGTATTAAATCTTTCCCACCCTTATTCCAAGAAATCTCAACTGAAGAACGTATTAAACAGAGAAAACCGCGAAAAAAACTTTAATTTTCAAAATGGATGCTCAGATATCTTATTTAAACGATAATGTTTGCATATGTTTCTTTTATTTTATCAAATAAACTGGGTCAGGGACAGAAAGTTTTCCTTGTTCAGAGTTATTGCTTAGTGAAGGTTGGGAATTTTCACGTAGCATCGAAATATTATCCATGCAGTGCGTGAATCAATGAAAAGTTTAACTCTTGTATTTTTAAGAGTGATTTTTTTATGTAAAAACTAATATCAATCACCCAGCGAATATTTTGTATGAACGAAGGTTATTTTTTCATCCACTGTTTCATGAATTGTGAATTTATTTAGGAAAAACGTACTGGTTTTGTAAGAAGGATTATCTAAAATGAAATCTTTTTGGATCCTCATTGTGAAGTGGTTCATTTCTCCCATAGTATGTTCTGGAATATTCAAATATCTAGCTGTCTCAAAAAAATATTGCAATTTAATGGAAATGAAAAGCTGTGAGATCTTATGTTAAATTTTTAAGTTCCTTTTTTTTACCGAAATAATGTTTGGCAAAATTTTTAAGCTATTTTTGTTATTTATGGTAAAGCAACCTATTAAATAAATATTTTTTTAGATAGTTAAAATCATTTTAAACATGCCTCAAACTGATATGCTTTATGAGAATCTGAATTGCATTTTTTACTATTTGTGCGGTTAGAATCCTATCTACTTTTGTATTCGAAGGGGGTACCGGTTGTTTATCATTTCTTTGGCTTCCTAGCAATATCCATCTACTTAGATTATTTTTCAAATGTATAAAGCTAACTATTTTTATTTTAGGTATAATTGAATCGCCAGTTTGAAAAAGGGAATAAGTAAAAAAAAAATGAAAAATTGACTTTTTGTGCTCAAAATAATCTCACACCTTTTCTCTACACATGAGTGAAAATAGGGGAAAAATAACTACAGTCGAGTCCGCTTAATGTGATCGCAATTGTCCGAGACTAAACTGATAACATTATCCGATCGATAACAATAAGCGATCTCATATAAAAAAACAGCAAACAGTGTAACTAGATTGTTTGCTTTAAAATCAAAATAATGTAATCGTAATAAATGTATTCAAAACTCTATTTTTACACCTGGTAAAATTTTTAAGGGGAAAATATAAAAGTAGTTCAGTTAACAAAATTAAAATAATCGCTTACTTTGTATTTTTATAGAAGGGTCTCTTTTTCCGCTCCATTTACATAATCTGAATTCCAGTAAACAAGAGAAAATCAAAATGTCTTATTAGAAACATCTGCAAAGCGTGGATCTTGGTGTTTCTTTAACCAATCACAATTCGGACCCCCCCATAACCGTTTTCTTTCAATATAATACGGGGAATGTTTTATTTTTCTTACTCATACTGAGTTTCTGAAAAAAGAGTCGCCAGATGTTCTCATGGAGCACATGTTTACTTGTAAAAATTAACCTTCAAAATGAATCTCGAACCCAAAAGCGGTCGTTTTAAAGGGGATATGGACAAATTTTGATAATATTAAGCGGAGTTATGATTATTAGTTGATCACATTAAACGATTTATTTTACATTAAATTAAATAGGAATGATCGGGACCTGTCGATTTCGATAGCATTATCCGATTGATAACATTAACCGTGATCACATTAAGCGGATTCGACTGTACCCCCTATAAGGACTCCTTGAAGTTGCTAAATTCGTGTCCATTCATTGCATTTTCTCAATTAATTTAGAACTAAGGATAATTTGTTTTTCTGTTCTTATTCTTTGTGGTGTTAACTAGGCCAACATAAAATTCGATTTTTTTTATCCAGGGAATGTTTGACTCCATTCATATTCACTTTCTTCATTGGTACTACTAGGGTGACTCAGTTTCATTATAACTATTAAATTTTACTTATTAACTTATTATTTACTTATTACTTATTTATTATTAAATTTCCATTATTTATAATGTTTTTTTTTTCTATTTTCTCAAAACTTTGTTTTTGGACTTATTCTCTTTTTCAAACTGACGATTCAATTCTTCCTAAGATACTTTGAAAGGTTAGCGGCTCTGAAGATATAAAAAGTCGACTTTTATGCTGCGTTAGTTACAGTTTTCTTTCAATCCATTATTCCTTGGCATGCTAGCGTGAAAACTTCCTCATTAGTAAAGTTGTTTTCATTGACTAAATGCATGTATCTGTAAATAATGTTTTACTGTCTTTCAGTAATGTTATGAGCAAAAACAATTTTACAGATAGAATATTGTCATTATCAAAATTTAGAATTGAAAGATTACGGCCCATTTTGAAATGAATGAATGTTAACGAATACTTAAAAAATATATTCACTTGGAAAACTTACGGAAATTGAAAACTTACGGTTTAGGAAAGATAAAACCTTAAATTCTAAAATATTAGCGTTTCTTAGCCATGTTTTTCTTTTACATAAATGGGGAACATAATAACTATAGTATCTAAAATATTATAGGTATTTTCTAACTAACAAAATGTAATAAAAATTTTGATTAAAAATATGTTAATTTTAACTAATAGACTAATAGTTTATTTTTTGAAAATTTTAGTTTTTAAATATTCCTTGTGTTTAAATTTTTAAGTACATATAATCCTTTTATTTTACAATCAGAAATATATCTTAAAAATATATGAGTATCAAAAATATAATAATAGATAAGAAGTTTTCATAGCATAAATCTACCTTTTAAATAAGCGCGTGTAGCTCAAGCTTTTATTTTTAGTTTATTTTATAAGAGACAAGAAGTCTCAACACGATATTTCCCTGATATGCATGATAATGTTTATTTTATCCAAAAACGTGTGGTCACGTCTAGTCTGTAGTTGATGTATGTTTTATTCCTTCTCATTCATTAGATTTAGAAGCCCATTATACCATAATGCAAGCAGTAAACACGATATTCAGTGGTTGCAAGAAAAAAATAACCAAATTACGATAGTATTTTAAGGATGTTTTGAATCCATCTTTGATTACCTTTTTTGAAAACAAATACCTTCTTACGCATAGGAAGCATAAGAACAAATCGCTCTCAAAATATTTGAAATCTTACTTTTATGATAATGTTCATCCCTTATCAATCAAATTCGACTTTCGAAGCGTAATAAAAAATTTAAATTAAAAAAAAATATAATAGACTGCATAATTTTGATGGCTTTATTGAACCATCCTGGATATTAGTACTAATAGATAAACACTTGGAATAACTACAACCTTCTTCTCGTAATGGTTGACTATAACATAGGTAAAATGTATTTGGAAAACTGTGAGATAGAATAATGGATGATCTTGAAAAGTGAAATAGATGAGGGAAACATTGTGAATATATGAGGATACAGAAATATGATAAGAGTATAAAGTTTACAACAAAACAAAATAGTTTTTATTTTTCATAGGAAATATTGAAAAACTTTCTCGTTTAGTTCTTTTACTACTCTAACTATTCTTATTTTCACGCACCACTATTACCACGGAAGATATTAAGACACTGTTTTCCACGGCTGATTTCTGGATTTATAAATTTTTCTTGTATCATTTTCTTGTATTGTTCACTTATGTTTATACTCCTATCATGTTTAAGTATTTCTTATAATTCTTTAGTGTAGATTAGAGTATCAAATTTGTACATTATTTATATGCCTGTTCGCCCACCTACATGGATCGTTAAGCGATCCCATTTGATGTAGAAAATTAACGTTATTTGCTGATTGTAAAAAAAAGTAAAATGAACGAATTCCTCTCATTTTGAATCTAGATACTTCACCCCTCTTAATTGTGTTGCGTAATTGTTGGTTGACCCCTCCCATTCATCATCGCCTTATGCAAAAGCGAGCTAATCGTGGCCCTCCCTTAACTTTCTCTGTCATCTCGGCTCGATTGATCTTCCCCTGTATCATCGCCCCCCTTGTCCCACTTCCGCCAAAGGAATGCGATCGAACAGGACGAGTGGCCTTAATTACGAGCAAAAGCGAGCGCTTCCGAAAAAAAGACGCGGTTTTTTACCTACTGCACCAAGGCCGAATTCGAAATTCTGTTGGGGCGAACGAGGCCGAGGAGGCACGCCTATGGTTGTTATATGGCACGCGTGGAAGGTGGAATCTCTTTGATTAGCATGGGCTTCTAGACCTGCGAATGAATGTGTAGTTGAGAGGCTCTGAATGACAGAGGTGTAAGTCCACTAAATGCTCATTTATGTTGTTTCACTTTCACTGTCCGCTAGTTTGCAAAGAAAAGTGAAGGAGTAAAGAGTGAAATGCCAATTCACACTTTTCACTTTGGGTGATTCCTCCAAAAGGAACAGAGAAAGTGATAAGTCCGAATGAGCTTGCAGTTTCGAACAATTTTAAGTCTTTTGTTTCGTAACTGGTGGCGGTTCCTATGACAATGAGAGGTGTAAGTCCAAAAATTTTGGACTTACACTTACAACTCTTATGTTCTGAGCAGATCAATTTATCATTAGTTTAAAAAAGAAGAGTTATTCAAGTGATCATCCTATGAAATAATGACGCCCTACATTTTTTTATTTTGTTCTCAAATAGCTATTGTCATCTAAGTATCATCTATGTATACCATTATAATATAATCATTTAAAATCTGCGCTTGAGAATTAGTGCTTTCCCCCACGCTAGAAGCGTAATCATAGTTACGCTCTTCGAGCAGCCAATAGTAAGCCTTCACTTTGACGAGGATAGTTGCTATGGTTACCGATCGGTGGTGGGGAAGGAAATATTTTCAAGCACCAGTTCAAAATGAACAGAGTATAGCACTTCACTTTCCAAATCTCTGATGATAGACGTCTTCAATGTTTGCAATGCTAAATTTTTATTGCCTAACTCCAATACATAAACTATACATAACTAGTATAAACCTGAGGAATTACAATTTTGGTGTGAATCCCTTCAAAATTCTTAATAACTTTCTTTAGATTACCAAAAATTAAGAAGATAAAAATAATAGTGTAATTTCGACTTCCATGGGGAGGAACACATGTCAGATTTTCTTCGTAGTTGCTATAAATACCTAATATAAACACATTAAACATTTAATATAATTATCATAATATGTCTCTGAGATTATTTAAGCAAATTTTAGGGAAACAAATAATGTTTGAAAGTCCGTATTCATAATTATAGTTATGAAAGAAAATAATAACTATTTTTCACATTTTTTAAGCTTCCCCTAGGGGTTGGATATTGCTTCAACTTACCTGCTTTTCAGATAATATAATGAGGAAATGTTTTCGAATTTCAATAATAAAAGTTTTAAAATTATTATTACACAAGTTTAAGAAGTTTTTCTTGAAATCAATATATGCATAGGAGTAACGAGGGGGGTTATTGGAAATGTAACCCCCTTTGCATAGTCTTTCTAAAACATGAAGAACTGAAAAACTTTCTTGTGAAGCTGCTTGGTTTACAAGAAACCGTTCTTTTCGGATCTAACCCAAAGGACCTCAAAATGAGATTAAACACTACTTTAAGAGACAAATTTTTAAAAATTTCTAGGAGAGAACCCCCAAACTTCCCTCTAAAATTTTGACGGCTTTTATAATGTGTTTTATCTTTAAAAATTCAGCCTCTTAAATGAAGTTTTCCTAGAGATGTAAAGTCGGGAAAAAACCGGGTTTAATCACGGGAATAAACCCAAAAAACTGGGTTTATTCCCGGGATTAAACCCGGTTTTTTCCCGCCTTTACATCTCTAAGTTTTCCCTTTGGAAGTTTTGTGAAAAAAAATTGTTGTTTATAATGCCACTTGGGATATCCGAGCTCCTTTCGCAAAGGTGGTATAGGATTTCAGGCAAAAGGGGGGGGGCTCCTGAGAAAGTGAGACCCATTAATGATTATAGAATACCTATATTATGAGAAATCTTTTTCTGAAGGGAGTAATAGTGTGGAGTGGTTCAGTGGTGAGAGTAACACCTCCCATGAGTAAACTCTAGTTATGCCACTTATTATATGAAAGAAAATGAATGCCAGAAAAATCTACTTATTAACCCAAATAAAAAATTGATCCCGAGATATGTATGACTTAATATTATTTTCGTCTAGTCGTCTTTTAATGAATCACATGTTAAGATAAATATACTGTTTAGATGGAAACAACTTCCAGAGATCTAGTAATATCCTAGTTCCATCTCTTCTTTCAGATGTGCACTTGAAAAAGAACTCTCTAAAGGGCATATTTTTGTCCACAATTATTATTTGACCTAATTTAAAACATTTCGAAATATATTTCCTTCTCAAACTTGCTTTGCATAAATGTGGTTCCGTCGAGGAAGTTTTGAGTGTGACCTAGCCGATTAGTTGAAAACGAGTTTTTGGAAACGCCAGATTCAATTAAGTAAACAAATAATCGAACTGATACGGGCGCTAAATGGAATGCTGAGAAGTATGTCAGCATCCCTCGAAGTCCCCGAAGAAGTTGGGACCGAAGACCCGAAAATTCAACCCAGTGAAGCAAGATTCATTTGAGAAACACCCTTTATCTATTTAGTAATAACCGGATTTAAGAATATTTCATAAGCTCAAATGTTTGAGCATTTTGACAGTTATTGGGTAAAAAATGAATAAACTGTTAAAATTCAGTTATTAAATTTAGGAATCCTCTAACAAACTTTTTTAAATTTTCAATCTGAAAAAATTAAATAACTTTAGGCTTCATAAATGTTATTCCTCCCGTTTCATTTAATTAACAGTAGAATATGTATTAAAGCTCTTCATTAGTATAAATAGTAATTAATTTAAGGATTTGAATGCTATTCAAAGGAGCATAAATCTAAATTGAGCTATAATACTTTAATAATTATAAAAGAAACCATTTTCCATTTTTCAAAAACAAATTACTTTTTGATGTTAAAAAATCATGAAAGTTAATAAAAGGTTCCCATAATCACTCTCTGATGTAATGATATTCAAAGTATTTGAGTTGAAGGTTCAATAGATTAAAAAAGCTGCTTCATATATTTATGTTCTTTATTTACACTCAGTTTAAATTACATAAAACATATTATTTTAGTCAAATTTTGTGAAATTCCTCTTAAAAATATTATGTAATTTCTATTGGCTTTGTATGGCTCAATCAATGAGTAGATTAAAAATATAAAAATTGAATAAATTCTCATATAGGTGTTCTATACATAATTTCAAATTCATATTTAAGTGCCCAAATAGGTGGCAGCATGTACATTTAGTTTACATTATGTTTATAACATTAATTTAATTGATACTACTACTGTGTGATTCAAAATACTCTCATTAGTAGTTGAAGTAAAGTTGATTTTCGAAATTCCAAATGGGAAGCTTCATTGTTTTACATTTTGCTGATGGGATAATATAAAGTTTATTATCCAGAAAAATCTTTTAAAAATTCAACATTTTTCAATATTAGACTTTTTCTGTAAATAGCTCTTAAACCAAATGCTTCCATCATGGATTCCATATATTTTCTCAACTAAATCTGTGATAAATTAGGTAGAACACCTGTTATTAGAATCAGTTGATCATGTAAACTGTTGCAAAGAACTTGTTTTGTGTTGATGTACTATACTTTATTATTCAATGTAACAGTGGTGCAAAATTTGAAATACGTAGGTATTCATTAACATGAACATATGATTTGTTGAAGATGTTTTCAGAGTAAGTTATTGATTTATTAATAAGTACTAACTATATATAAATGAAGTCAGTGCGTAGGATATATAATTTAGCTATAAAATGAAAACTGAAGAAAACAAGTTTTATTATAATAAAACAACAAAAACACTACAGATATTTAAAATCCTATCAACAATTGAAAAAATTTAATAATATAACAGACGTCTTAATTTTGCAAAAAAAAATGAATATTATTTCTTAATGAAGTGCTGTTAATTAACTCGCAACTCACTCCATGGCAGTTTCTATGCAAAAAGTATACCCTTCTAACAATGAAGAATAATTCAGTAACCACTTTTAATTTTGATTAATATGGAAGTTTTTTTAATTTCAAAAACGCTTTTGTAACATACAAAATTAAGGGAACTAAGCCTTATTCTTTACTTTATGTAAAATATATTGCAGTTCCCTATTTTACTTGGTAACTTTGAAAACATTAGTGAACAATACTAACAGGTTTCAGATTAGTATGTAAATGGCACATTATTAAGTTGTTAATTTTTACATGTTATATTTTCAAGTATCAGCATAAATGGTATTAATGCAATACCTTATATAATAAATTTGAACAATAACTTTTTAAAATAATAGAATTTTATTGAAAATTCAGTTTCTATTTTACTATAAAAAATCTTTCAAATTTGAGGCAATCAGATAAGGAGCTAGTCACCTTGAACAGTATTTGAAATAAAGGTATCAATTAGTACCTAGTGTTTATGTTTTTAGAAAATTTAAAGGAAAATAATTTTAATTGAATGAACTTTCTTATTGAAATAATTAATCACTGCATTATTTATAAGGAATTAAATCAATGATACAAGTTTTTCAGTGTAATCAATCAATCAATGTATTTTCATATTTCCCAAGAAACATGAGCCCTGATCTTAGCAATTTAAATCAAGGCTAAATTTTAAGGCCAATTTAAGAAGTAAGTCTTCGCATCAAACGCTCTACATTGCAAACACTTGTCCAGCACTTGTTTCGCTATTTTCACTTCAGAAGTGTATTTAAGACCAATGGAAGTCCATTGTTTCAGTTAGTATGAATCTAAAAAAATATTATTTGGTTTTATTTATTCAAAAGTAAGTTAGATAATTTTATTAAATTCTTTAAACCTCTATGACTTTATTTAAATAATTTAAAATAAAAAAGTTATAAACTTTTTGTAATATAGTATCAAGTGTACTTGAAACTGATAAAAACTAACGCGAATAGATTTTTTTATACATGTAGTCCTTTAAATTAAGTTATCAGGAACACCGAAATATGCTTTATTGCGACCGCCACGAAAAAAACTTTTATGTCCTAAACTATTTGGGCAATTGTTATGGACTGAGTTTTATTAATTTTTTGGGGTGATGGTAATGCATCAACGTTAAAAAAGACTTTTTGTGTCAAATTTGTGTGATTGTCATTTAGATTTGAACTTATTTTCTTGTTTTTAAGTCAAAGTTTTTATCATAGCGCGAGCAGACTATAATTAACTATTCAAAAGAGTCTTGTATGCTCATTTTTAGGTTCCTGGTGTTTCTATGTAGTGCTACTACATGCCAAAAAGCATGCCGTCCCAAAAAGAAGTGCTATCTACACTAATGTAAAAAATAATCCTAAAATCCTGTAAAATTAGAAAACTAAAAAGGCTTGTGATACATAAAGTAAAGTTTATGTTAGGTATGTATCACATTTTCGTTTTACTTATTATTGGAGCTTGTATAGCACCTAAAGATTTCCTATATCAGCTCTAGTCAAGTCTGCGCTTCAGAACATCCTTTTGAAATCGCGCCTCGTGATCCTCCTGATCTTCCTCAGCGTGAGTCACTTTGGATTTGTGATCATCCTTGGGGTCCTCGTGATGGTGGTAAGAGTCATCGTGATCACTTTTGGCATCGTGATCGTGCTTCTCAGAGTGTGACTCTTCCTCACTTTTGTGGTCCTCTTTGTGGTCTTCGTGGTGATGATAAGAATCATCACCGTTGTGATGCCTTTTGGCCTTGTGATCGTGTTTTTTCTCAAGGTCGTGATCGTGATCCGAGTGATCAGAATCGTTGGCTGGATGTTGATCGTGCGTATGTGGGGGTCGGGTGGTGGGGTCAGGTGAGGACTCGGAGGCTTGATGGGTGGAGGGTTGATCTGTTGACTCTGAGGCCGTCGTGCAGTGGACGACTACGAAGAGGGATACGATGAGGACTGCGGTCTTTATCTGCAAAAGATAGATTAATTCTTAGGGGAATATAAGCTACTTTTTTAATGTTTGATGAATTTGTAAAGCTAAAATATAAATTTGTGGATTCACAAGGCACTAATTTCTCAGTTGTTTTTGAGAAAAAGGAAATGCATATTTATAAAAGTTTCAAACGTAGGAAAAATTCACCAACTTCAAAGGGGTACAAAAGACCTCGATAATTAAAAACGAACCAAGTTCTTTAAAGGAAAATTCAGAAAAATATATCAGTACTTTGCTTGAAAATATTTAAATTTAACCTTTTTGAATAAATTAATTTTGATGGTTAATTAATCTTATGATTGAGTTTTTTAGCTCATAAAATTCATTTAGAGTGTAGAGTAAAAAGAAGTATCGTAATATATTCTCTAGAAACCCAAAAACTATTCTTTTATGATCACAAAAACTACCTCACGTCACCTAAAATTTTTTACATACTTAAAAATTAATTTTTTTGTCTACAGCCAAAGTATTATTCCCAGAGTCAATTTTATAGCATTCGTATTAAATTTATGAATATAATTACAAATTATCATTATAATAATTAATTAAATTATATTTATTTATCATACATTATTACAAAAAATATGAATCATAACTTATTTGAAGATCTTTTTTAAACGAACTCCATTTCAATTTGAAGCTTTGTTGAAAGAGTGATAAAAATATATACAACATAGAAATCTTCTTCCACACAACATCTTTTAATTGTTTGTTCAGTTGTAGAGGCTGATATTCAATTCAAGTTTTAAGAACAAGCAATTTGTTATTCCTCCAACAAATATTTAACAACACCCCATCAAATGGACGAAACCAGTAAAGAGTACAATAGAAGAACACTAGGCTTAACCTGTTTGCGCCCAAATGACTCTGTGAGCTGCAAACCTATTTTTCCGAGACTACTGACCATGACCCAAATGTTGAAGAATAACCAAATGCCTAGTTTAAAAGTTAGACGATGAGTAGTGTCTCACACATAAAATTTTAAAATTGATGCCCCTCTTTTTACAGTAAGTGGGAATAGGTCAACTGCTTGTGCTTGGGTAGTTTACACAGTATACCCAATAGTTAATGTTTGAGAGTAAGAGAGTTATTAATTTGAGTTACATCAGCAATAAGTAATAGTTCTAGTTTACATATTTCTCTTATTCAGGGTGTTTCAAAATTGCCTTGCACGGCTTTTATTCGGAACCAACGCCTCCTAGGGTCATGGAAGTAAGGTCTACCCCTAGGTAAAGGAGCCTGGAGAATGCACTGACTGAAATGACTTACAGCTCCCCTAGCGGCGAAATTAAAAAGTTAAAAAATTTAATTTAAAAACTAAAAGAGATATAGCAAAAACATCAATGAGAGTATTGTTGCCAACGTCATGAAGAACTCCCTGAAAAAAAATTTATGAAAATATCTTGAATATTCGCCGAGATATTAGCATGTGAAAATAGCAATTTTTCAGGGGTCAAAAAAGAAAAAGTTAGCATATTTGCAAATTTTTCAGTGTTATTTTGTAGTTTTGTGTTTTTTTTAGTTTAAAGAACACAAAATTTAATAAAAAATTAAAAAAAATTGCAAATATGCGAACTTTTTCTTTTTTGACCCCTAAAAAAGTGCTATTTTCACATGCTAATATCTCCGCCAATATTCAAGATATTTTGATCAAATTTTTTTCAGTGAGTTCTTTATGACGTTGGCAACAATACTCTCACTGAGGTTTTTGCTCTGTCTCCTCTAGTTTTTATATTATTTTTTAAACTTTTTAATTTCCCCGCTAGGGGTGCTGTAAGTCCTCTCAATGGATTCTCCAGGCTCACTTACCTAGGGGTAGACCTTACTTCCGTGACCCTAGGAAGCGTTGGTTCCAAATAAAAGCCGTGCAACCCAATTTTGAAACACCTTGTATGTCGACAGCCACGTTGCAAAAGCCTATAAGAACATTTTTTGGCGAAAATAAGGTTTTGAGTTGTACTTGTTAAAGATGGCCTTGCGCACATCTCAGTGCCACCAAAATCGGCCAAAGACGCTTCATAACTTCTCCATGACGATTTGTAATTTGGGAACCTCCTGTAAGTTGGGAACCTCCCAATCACCAAGCAAAACTCTGTAAGTTGCAGTGACTCTGAGGGGAAGCTGTGTCACGTCCTCAGAAAAACGTGGGTATATAGCGTTATTTTTAAATGCTTATCATTAAACCCATTGTTAATGTGTTGGGAAATAGACTGTTCAACTTTTTTTCTTTCAAACTTTCAACTTTTTTTCGTCTCCTGTAAACTTTGAGGTTTTGCGCTTACAGGCTTTTGCAACGTGGCTGTCGATGTTTTGCTTGAAACATCTTTAGATGAAATTAAAAACCTTTTTAGCCTAAGGAAAATCATTAAATAATTTTTACCTGTGTTTGCAAAAAATAATGATCAAAAGCCTATAGAAGTCTATAAAAGTAAAATTCGGTTCATAAGAAAGAGTGGTAAAAATTTACGAAAATGGCTATGTGAACAAATTTAAGAAAAGGCTTTTTACCAGTGACATAAAAAGCAGAAAAACAGCCTTCAATGGTTTTTGAATATAATTATAATTGTAACCTTGACAAATAATTTGAAAAATGAGAAAACATTTACTTAAAACACATGGTTTGAATCGAGAAATATGAAGAATATAAAAAAGTTTTATTCCGCTCATGCACGATATTTTCTTTTACCCCAGTTAAAATAAGTTCTATTAATCTGTACAAATTATACAGATATTCTATTGAACTAAAGTAACACAAGAAGGTAAACATCCCTTTTTTCTATTATTTGAGTGGAAGAGTTGTAGGGGAATCTCTGGTAAGCGGGGGGATTTGGATTCCGACAAGTTCAGCGAAACCTTTTTAAATAGTCTTCTTTACTTTAGTTCTGTGCATTAAAATTAAGAAACACCGAGAGAACCAAGAGAACTAGTCTTTAATACTACAGTTTTATTTTTATATACTGTGTTAAATACTTTCATTTCAAGATTGGATTAATGAAAAATTGTCTTTCCTTTGTTTATAAAAGCTTTAAATTGAAATTATCTAATTTTCTTTTCAAATAGAAGTTTATACTACTACTATTCTACCCCCGTAGTACACTTAAAACTTTTTTCTTCAATCTTCCAAAAGAAATAATAGTGTGAACGACTGATACCAGGATGGCCGAGCCGTTATGGCACTGGACAGCTACCACATTCTGAGAATCCTGTGGTGGGTTGGTTGGGTGTTTTATGGCGCATTGATCCACAAAATATAACAATAGAAGAAAGAACAAAAAAAGTCGGTAAAGAGCTGTCAATTGGCCCGTATGAAAGCGGAAAACTGTAGAAACAGTCGCGAGTCTAACGGCAATCTCTAGAAATTGGTGATACTACACACCACGGGGTTCTTCAGGTGGTAAGGTATCCAGTTCACGCAAGTGATCATGGGTTCGAATCCCATTCCTGGTTAACTTCACTTTTATGTTTTAGTTCCTGGTTTCTCAAAAAAAGGGATTCATATTCATAAAAAGGAATATTTTAATTTTTTCAACTCAATAAAGTTTTTAAGTTTGAATAAAAGTCTAAAAATTTTATGCCATATTTATATGTATAAAAAATCAACCAAATAAATCATTTAAATTTGGTTTACTATTGTGATCATGGGTTCAAATATAACAACTGCTGGTATTAATTTCTAAGTTATTAGAATAATAATAGAAAATCTTCTATTTTATAGTATTAAAATAGATTTTGATTAATGAGGTTTCTATAAAATTTGTATCGACTATTAAGATTAAGTATTTTGAAAATTTTTTAGTATTAGTTTTCGTCACTGCCTGTAGCCAGGATGGCCGAGTGGTTATGGCACTGGACAGCTACCGCCTTATGGGGCTCCTGTGGTTGGTTTGGTTATGAGTTTTATGGCGCATAGAATCAAGTAATATAACAGTTGAAGAAAGATAAAAAAAAGTCAGTAAAAAAGCTGTCAATTGGCCCGTAAGAAAGCGAGGAACTGTAGAAACAGCCGCGTGTCTAACGGCAATCTCTCGAAATTGGTGTTACCTACCACAGGGTTCTCTAGGTGGTACGGTATCCAGTTCATGCAAGTGATCATGGGTTCGAATCCCATTCCTGGTTAACTTCACTTTTATGTTTTAGTTCCTGGTTTCTCAAAAAAAGGGATTCATATTCATAAAAAGGAATATTTTAATTTTTTCAACTCAATAAAGTTTTTAAGGGTTGAATTAAAGTCTAAAAATCGTATACGGTATTTATATGTATAAAAATAAACAAATAAATCGTTTAAATTTTGTTTACTAATGTGATCATGGATACAAATTCTACAACTGATATTAATTTCTAAGTTATTATATTAATAATAGAAAATGAGAGTTCTATAAAATTTATATCAATTATTAAGATTTATTTGGAAAAGTTTTTTTTTGTAGTAAAGCACCGTCTATACGTTTCTCGTTTATACGACTCTTTCATTTATGCGTCGTTTTCGTGATGTCTCAATTCATTCCTATCAGTTTTAATGCAAAAATTCTTCGTTTATACGACGCGTAATATTGGTTAAACGTCGTTTCCCAATGTCTTAATGATGGATTTTTAAAAAATATGTCTATTAAATTGAAGATTTGAAATTCACATACGTATCCAGATGAGTGTTTAGGATCTGTAATATAGTACTGAAGATATAAAAAAATAAAATAATTATTTAGGATAAAAACTATAAAGCCCGGTTTGTTTCATTTTATGTTGAATTTTTTAATTTTTAAAATTTAATCATTATTTTCAGTTAAAAACTGTTTTAAAGTAATTTTTCCTATAGAAAAACCCCAAATTTATTGTATTGACATAAATCTGCATTAGGAGAAATAGAAACCTAATAATCGAAGATGTGTTCAGTTATACGTCTTTTTATTTATACGTCGTTTTACGTCCGTCCCTTGAAAGACATATAAACGGTGCTTTACTATTACTTTTCGTCACTGACTGTAGCCAGGATGGCCGAGTGGTTATGGCGCTGGACAGCTACCACCTTATGAGGCTCCTATGGTTGGTTTGGTTAGGTGTTTTATGGTGCATGAATCAAAAAATATAACAGTTGAAGAAAGATAAGAAAAAAGTCGGTAAAAAAAGCTGTCAATTGGCCCGTATGAAAGCGGAAAACTGAAGAAACAGTTTCGAGTCTAACGGCAATCTCTAGAAATTGGTGCTACTGCATACCACGGGGTTCTCCAGGTGGTGAGGTATCCAGTTCGCGTAAGTGATCATGGGTTCGAATCCCATTCCTGGTTAATTTTTTTGTTTTTTAGTTCCTGGTATCTCAGATTAAAAAATCAACCAAATAAATCGTTTAAAATTGGTTCACTAATGTGATCTTGGTTTCTAATTCAACAACTGGTATTAATTTCTAAGTTATTAGATTCGAAGTGTCTTTATCCACAAAAGTTGACCCATAGGACCCATGCTAAAGTATTAGCGAAATTAGGTAGAGCTGAGTCATCTTCAAGAAGCTAGACAGTGCTATAGGTTTTAATAGCGTAATTCGTTAGAGTTGAGTTATTACTTTCGTGGATTTAGACAGTGCCTATTAGATTAATACATAATAGAAAATCTTCTATTTTTATAGTGTTAAAATATATTTTGATTTATCAGGGTTCTATAAAATTCAAGGATTGCAGTTATTTTCACGACCGTGGAGGACACTCGTATGGTGGTGGCACACAATAGCATGTGCATGCACTGAGTATGCGCCTGGTCCTCCAAACCTGTTGCTAGGCGGTTGTTTGGGCGGTTGCTAGATGCGGGGTCACGTGATGTGAAAAGCTCTATTGTATAGCAAAAGTTTTGTTCGTAAAAAGCACAAAAAAAGAAGAAAACATCTTTCATTTTGTGTGTCTGTGTTTTCCCTTGTTTATACTAAAATTTTCAGCATGAAGTCTAAAGGATCCTTTTTTTGGTTATTTTTGGGGAATAAGTTTTTATTACTTGGATAAAATTCCATTGAATTATGTTCGCAAAAATCGAAATTATTCGTCAAGCATTCATTTTTATGTCATTTTAGTGGACAAACATGTGCATTTGTTTCTTCTTTTTTGGTAAATAAATAATTTAATCATTTAAAAAAATTTCCGGTCTTTGATTTATCAGCCAACTCTCCATGCGGTTATATTATCATAAAATCAATCTTTCTGATTATAACTAACATGATAACCCTGATTTACAGTTATGCCAATATATTAAAAAAATTACTGATATTACTTTATTTCTAGGGTTTTTTGAGTGGTGAGCGAAATTTTCCTTTTGTTACTTTCCTACCGTATACATTCTGGTAAAATTTAAAATTTAAAAAATAAATTTAGAAATAATTTTTCGAAGCAAATAAAATGATTCTGGTAACATCCACTGTCATCATATACAATTTTTTTGTAGTAGTATGTAAAAAAACCCCTAACCTTCAAATACTTTTTAGTAGGCTTTAAACTGAGAATTATAAAGAGTAAATTAAGTGTGTAATTCCCATCTCCCCAATTTTTTACTTTGCATTGTAAATATATAGGTCGTTTTTGTCAAAAATATATACGGACCAAAAGCGGATTGCTTTTTTAATCACAAACAAAAAATCAAATTTAAAAAAATTACTTTTAAGCAATTTTTTATCAACAATAACTACTTTTTATAATCACGAATTTAAATATTTTCGTTTTCCGTGAAAAATATATTCTTTACCTAACCTGATCTATCTCTCTGTTAAACTACTATACTCTGTTCATTTAGAATTGGCGCCTGAGACGTAATGTATTAGAAGCAGTTACTACTGTAATTATCATCGAAATTTTTTTCTTGTGCAATAACAAGGCATCCAAAACAGAAGTAGTTAAAATACTGTAAAAAAAATCGGTCCCAGAAGTTGTGTGATGAGCGTTATTAGGCGTTTTTGAGGGTTTTTGATCCTGCTTCAGGCGCCAGTTCTAAGTGAACAGACTATAATGGAAAAGCAATTCATAGTATGAAAACTATACTGTAAACAGTAATCCATTTTTTCGGAATTTTCCAATTTTATTTTCTCATGAAACAATAGCTAGATTATCTAATTTTGAGTTTTTGATCGTTCTATAAATCATTATTTAAATTTAAAAAACACATTTAGTTCTATGAGTTATAACTCAATGCGATCTTTAAAATCAATTTTAATTTTTACAATGTAAATCAGGAAAGATTTTTACAGTATTTTATCAAGTGTAATCATTAATTTGATTTTTAAGGAAAATTCTATTATCACTTTCAAACTCTTCTTAATAAAAGTAAGTGTATTAGTAATAACTCTTCTTCACTACTATATTCTTACAGAACATCGTATGTAAGCGTTGAAATAATATGTCTGTATTTCCAAAGCACTAAAAAAATTATAATTCATTAAATTTCTATAATTATAGTCATAAATAGTTAGTAAATTATCATATATGATTTTAAATGATACTGTAGACTTGCAGGTCGCAGATTGATAACAAAATTGGCTACAAATATCTTGTAGAACAAGTTGGAAGAAATTGCCACATTAGAAATAAAACTTAACACCCACGCACAAAATGAAACATGCCACCCTATTTACTTTTTCAAGGTTTTATATTCTATAACCCTCGATAGAAAGAACCTTTGTTGTACATACATGGAAAAAACTCTTTCACAAATAATTGATATTAACCGACAGCACTATCACCAGTTAATTTCTGTTCTTAGAGAAATATCTTTTTTTTCTGGAAAATGAAAGACACTTTCCGTTATGAGAAAGAAACTTCAGAGGCCTTATTAACATACAATGTAACAAATTTTATAAACCTGAACGACATGGCGAAGTCACGGCCAACATTTTGTATACCTATTTGAATGAGGATTTGCATCGTTATAAATAAACGATTTGTACCTACTTGTTTACAAAATGTATTCTTTTAGTGGTGACTTGATTAAATCGAAATTATTTTTGTGGAATAAATTCACGGTAAAAGCATGTTGTCTAGGCATACAAAATTTTTTCTATTAAAATAGGATGGAAAATTTAGTGAAAAGATAATAAAAGAAAAGTGTAATAATATATTTAAACTTGACTGGAGCAAAAAAATTTCCAAGAGCACAAGAGTATAAGTACAAGACGAAGGAAACTAGGATCAAAGGTAAATCCGTAAAATCAAAAAAAGAAAAAAAAAGATAGTAAGCAAAAACCTTAAACGTGTAAACTTACCGTTCATATATTTACAGCATTTTGTAAAAAAAATAAGTATCTTATCTAAAAAGACAAATATTATCTAAAAAGAATTGTTTAAAAGACATTAAAAATATGAAAAAAACATTTCACATATTCTTTAAAAAGAATTTGTCCATTGTCTTCTGTTTCACACATGTGTGGCGTTTGAGTAAAGCACAGTAATTTCTACCAATTAAAAGTCAGAATGAATTCTTCAAATCTGTGGTGCCGATAAAAAAGGCCAGATAAACAAGGTTTAATGAAACATAAAATTGAAGAAAGAATAAAACAGAAAACTTAAACGTTTTAATAATTATTAACGTATATGAAATTATGCTTACCATTTTAAGGCTTAAGAGTCCAGCGTTGTTGTGGGCAAGATTTGAGCGATAGTAAATACAGCGACCCTCTTTATAGCTTTTTGTAGTGGTGTTACAACCCTTCAGAAATCAACCTCTCAGTGAGAAGAATGCTAGAAAAGACTTGCCTGGCCAGAGGCTGTTCTTCCTTTTTTTTGAATCTGCCTTTCATTTTAAGTGTCAGAAAGGTGAAAGTGTCTTTTCTCAGAGGTTAGTGCACTGTAAAGCTGTTTACAAAACCTTATACCGAAGCTTGAATATTGTATTCGTTGTATTTCTCTTTAAAAATGGCATGAAGAAAATGGAGAAGCCAGTGTTTCTGGCTTGAGAACTGGTTTGGAACCTTAAGAGAGTGTCAAAGCATCTAATGCCTACGGTTAGAGTTTAGAAATAGTTTTGGTATGTTGGAAAGATTCTTAGAAGTTTTTTTTATAAAAAAATATGTAAGTGGTCTTTGATTACTGAAGATAATCGTGGGATGATCTGGATGTTAAAAGGAGTTTGGAGACTGCACAAATGGATTTAAAAAATAAAATAAACGGATTATATATTAGCAAACTTGACCGTTTCAATGCTGAATTGTGTACTTCAAATTTTTATCAAAATATTATTGAAAAATTTACTGTAAAACTGTTAAAGACCCCATCCTAACGCTTAAAAACATCTAAACGCTTAAACAACATCTTAACGCTTAAACAACCTTTAACCTCTCTAGTCCCAGGAGGGGAGTGTTATCGACCAAACGATCCTGCTGTGGTTTCCCCCTCGTATGACTCCTGGTTTTGATAATTTACCATATGAACAATTAGAAATATTCTAGAAAATTATTTTGTTCACCTCTGCAAAGTTCCTTAAAAATCATATGTATTGGTAGGTCAGCTAAGTTATTTACGTCGAAGAGTAATTGTTTCGTTTCAAGAAATCCAATCGAAATGATTGAGGTATTTTTAACACGGAGGATTTAACAATGTGTTAAACTATATTCCCTAGTGTTTGAACTGTTAATTGAATCGCTTATTTCTGAAACATGTCAAACGCCACTTATCTTGTTTTGAGATAAACGAGAAAAGCTGTATAGAGAAGCTCACTTTTGTTTTATGAAGATGTTCAGTAATTTTTTCTTACAGTTCGGCCTCATTCGGATATTTTACAGACAAAAAGAATTTTTTAAATGTTTTTATTCCATTCATAAAAAAATTATTGAAATATTTGCATTTGACAGGTTTCTGCAATAAACCGAGTATTCAGGCCTATTTTCATAGCTTAACTCTAAGTTATTCAAGGATTTGGTAATAGAAGTGGGAATATTAATTGAAAATAACTCAAAAATAGTGGTCTGCCAACTAAAAATGTTAATATAGACCTCTTCTAAGTCAATTAGATAGTTGTTTGATGTAACTTTGTGGACAGTAAAACGATTTTGCTATAAAAGCCTACAACATTAGTTAATTAGTTCAATATTATGATCTGGGGTATAGATTTGATGTCCCATTTTAATAGAGTGATTTATAAGTACAAAATCGCAATCACATGGATGTAATAAATGGCCACAAGCATGAAAATTTTAAATATATAGCTACCAAAATGTCCTTAGTCTTGAGATTTGTACAAAAACTTTAAAAACATGGTTTTTACTATGGCTTGATGGGCCTAACCTCTAAAGAATGGAATTTCCAATCGCTCATAGTGTTTGTATGCGATTAAATAAAAAACACTGTCCCAATTCCCCGCAGTTTAAGTACAGAAACCAGTCAAGCGACTTGTTTTTTGACTTGTTTCTGCACTAAAGCTGAAATTTAACATGTTGGTTAATGTTTTAAAATCACAGTATTTTTATTATTCTTGCACTAAAACGTGCCTTTACTCCTGCAGAATCATTACATTTTTTGCATTTTTGAAAAAGTGGCGTTTGACATGACTGTTTCAGAAGTAAACAATTCAATTGCGATGACTGAGTTAAAATGAAATTCAGATCAAAAAGTTTATTTGCCATTTTTAAAAATCAGGAAGCGATTTTAATCTAACCCGTTTATTGTTTGGCAATCAGAAAAATAAAAAAAACCTCATTAATCATTACTGCTGATCGTAATGTTTGACACAAGTTGCAAAAATATTTAAAAATTTTTTTGCCCGTTTTTGATAGTTTTTGTACACTTTCAACTCCCCTACTTTTAAAAATTAGGAGCTGTGAAAGTGGAGCATAGTAAACTAGATCTCAACAAAGACATTATTGAGAGAGAATTAATTTTATTCTAATTACTATAATATCGTACAATTGCTGAATGCTCCGTTGAGCCATTCTTGTAGATACTCACAAGGGTAAATGTTTCTAAAAAAGCCTCACAGGAAGGAAAGTTTGATTTTAGAGTGTGTAGTTGGGCGCATTTTAGTTAAACAATGATTTTCACGAAGAATATACAGTAAAGAATTTATTTTATAAACATACATAAATAAAAATTAAAGTAGGTAATTACTTATTTTACAAAGATACCTAAATCGTCTGGAAACATAACATTTTAGGGCAAAACAGAGATAATTTTTGAATTAAGTGCATCTATAATAAAAATAATGATTTAATAATAAACATAAATAAAAAATTTAAATTTGTAAGTCTACTCTCCACTTTAAAGAAATATAACCCTATTTACTTAAATGTGTGTTGTCTGGTGTTTCAAAATTGAAAGCATTGGGTTCTCATTTTTGAACCAAAAAGTTTCACACCAAAATGAGAACATCGATTTACTCAAATTTTAAACTGTCATTTTTCTCAGTGTAGTTCTACACTTCGCATTTTGGGAAAACTCAACTATCCATACATTCTGGTATAGTAAAAATTTATTTCA
The DNA here is from genome assembly GCA_024610705.1 of Tetragnatha versicolor. Classification (NCBI taxonomy): domain Eukaryota; kingdom Metazoa; phylum Arthropoda; class Arachnida; order Araneae; family Tetragnathidae; genus Tetragnatha; species Tetragnatha versicolor. The sequence goes on along the minus strand of JANDEH010000009.1, from coordinate 7,429,237 downwards.
CGCTATTTGCAAATATTTTTCATGTTATTCAAAACAATAAACATAAATTACTGAAGTTAGGAAGTTGTATTTTACTTTTCTCTTAAACATCATTCAAAAGAGTTCAAAAACTAGGTTAAAGTTTTTTTTAGATATTCATCATTTTAAAAATGTGTTTTGTCTTGCATCAAACCACATGTAGTTGATTTTGTTTTATTTGCTTACCAACTTTGGAAGTTATGACCCAAGGAACGTTTTGAAAAATAATATGTATTTGAAAAAACCAAAAGTTCTTTTGTTTAGGGTGGGATAAAATTATTTCTTCAATATTCCTAATAATTAATTACCTGTTATAATTTGCTAAGAATCACATTTATTGTATTTTATTATACGACTCTTAATGTTTCAAAATAATATTTAATTTATTTTATGGCTTATCCTTAAATTAGAAATAATTCATAAAATAGTTAGAGCATCTGATTCCCTTTCCAGCATGGATTAAGATTACCTAATAAAGTTAAAGTACTACCTATATATAAGTCGAATTTATTTTTAATACATTTGTAGGTTCTGTATTAAATTAATGCACTGTGCATTAAGAAAAAAGAAGGTTTTTTTTGAAATATCGTTATGATTCAAGAATCTTGATTTGTAAAAAAACTATTAAAGTCTAGTTTTTCTTCAACCAGTAAAAAACATAATTTTAAACTTTTTTTTATCAGAAAGATTTAGAATAAAAGAGTTAAAAAATCAAAATTCTAATTCAAATTAAATGTTGAGGTTGGTATGAAGAAGAAAATAATGAAATATCTAGGATGAATATCTATAATTTTCTTTTCCTTAATTTATTGCTTACTTTTCTCACGTCTTGATAAAATATGTATGTAAAAATCGCTCACCTACGAAAAAACTTTCACGCTTGAAAATTTTATCCTTAAAAAATTCTTAGGCTTTTCCTGACGTGCGTGTGTAGAAGACTTTCATGCTTTTAGCTATTTTTGGTTCAAGTGTTTCGCATTGATCTGTGTAAGGCAGTTTGATTAAAGTTCGTGATTTATATTAATTTCCTATTTTAAGCTTCGGATGAGAATATCTTGTTTCTTTTCTGAACATGTTCGTGAGAGAGATATATCTTTAAAGAAACTTGTTATGGACAGTATCATCGGGCATATAATTTATAACCGTTTCCTTTCTTCGGAAAATCAATATTTATGGGTGGAAGTGGGCGAAACCGTAATTTTTGTCAAGGAGAGGGGAGGCTGAGATACCAAAAGCATGTATATTTCCATAACTTTCTATTTTAAAAAGGATATAATTTCACTTCGAAGTTTTCAAAATTTCATTTATTTTTAAGGATTGTTAAAAAAATTTTTTTAGCTCTAAACTCTTTCTTCCGACTCTTAATTTTAGTGTTACTTCTATTCATGTCATTGAATCTTGCGTACTGTAACAACATTAAAACCTGGAGGGTTAATTTTATTTTATTCCCAATGAGCTTTTTCTATTAGTAAGTATTTATACAAAAAATTAAAAAGTATCAAAACATAATTTAAAATTTTTTTATCATTTCTTTATTCAAGTCAAGTAAGGTTGAGGAAGGCGGGGGGAGGATTCTTAAAAAAAATCAAATCGAGCTCTATTACGTCTACTTGAAAGATGACTTGGTTTCAATCAAGGTTTTAAGAGTCAATCATAAAGATAATGAGTCCTCATGATTTTTACAATAATATGAATAAAATAAGTACCATAGAAAAGAAGATGAATGAATTATGATAATTAATTAATTAATTTATTAACAATAAAAACTACAGAAATAAAGTCCAATTAGAGTGGTGCAAGCCAAGAAGGACTGGACAATAAAGCACTACAAAGTTATCATTTAAAAAAATACTATTATAATAAATTATTGCGATTTTTTAAATACAAGTTTTATGGATACTGTAAAAAATATAACCTATCTTAACACCCTTTTAAACTATGAAAAGAAATAATCTTTATTCAATAAATACAACTTCAAAAAAAGTGTGTTGGGTAAAAATATTGTATTTATGAGTGCCATTCAGTATAATCATAAAATAAAATTAAAAAACACCGTCAGGAATGGGATTCGAACCCACGATCACAACTGTGAACTGGATAACACACCACCCGAAGACCCCAGTGGATTTTTACACCAACACACCTCAGGTAGGAGCTGTCACTCCGTCGTTTCCTGAGTTTGCCGAGCTCTAACACGGCCTAATCAACAGCTTAAGGCTGATTTTTTTTTCTTTTTGGTACTGTTATCTATCTGTGCCATAAAACACCCAACCAAACCAAACCAACCAACCACCACAGAGGTCTCACCAGGTGATAGCAGTCCAGTGCCATAACCACTCGGCCATCCCGACGGCGGTAACTTGGCGTGTTTTATATATTATAAAATCTAAAGAATAAAATAAATTGGAAACTATCGTAAAGTTAAGGCACAAAGGAAAATTGATTTACATCGGGGGTAACACATTCTTAAAATTATTAATCATCCATCAAGGGCGAATCTAGGGGGTGATGTGACCAAGTTTAACCTAAAAAGCGGGACATTTCACTGACGAGGGGAGGTTATAATTTTATGTACAACATTTCAATGATGAAACGGAAGATTTGAAATCTCACATGGGAATAAATTTTGAACGAAACACACTCATAAACATTTCGTTTCGGAATGTGTGTGGGGGTAAACCTATACCCTATATTAAATCTGGTATCTCACACGCTTCTTATAAGGTAGTGAACGCCTTAAAAATAATTAAAAGGTACTATTTGAACTTCGCGTATTCAGTTAAAAATATTTTTGGATATTATCTTTAATCCGTCCTACAGGGGGTCTGGGGGTCCTCCCCAGAAAATTTTGTAAATTTGACTCCTTAAAATAATGGAGAGGCTCTTTGTTCCCAAACATTGTTTAGAAAAAAACTATGCAAAGCTCTACTTAACTACCAAACCTTCTAGAGGAGGTATAGTTTTACAAGATCACCCTCAACGTACACCCCTCTGTAATATGATACTTTTATTTAATCAATTTTTTAAAATTTGAAGTAACATCTAATAAATTAGTATTAATTAAGCCTACTTATTACAGGCTGTCCCAAAAATGACTGACACATTTTAAAAATTGATAACTTGAAAACTAAAAACAGATATAGCTACGCGTTTTGTTTTATTACACTCCTTTTTTTTGTTTAAATGGCAGAGCACAACACAACCTGACTGATGTCATTACGCATCCTACTCCTAAGACTAAGGGATTTTGTGACACACATTTTCGTAAGTCGAAGTTCCTGAATCTTCCAACAGATGGATTTCCCTTTTATTGTAGGGAAAAAGTTCTTAAATTCCACAGACCCCTATATAGGACTGATTAAAGATAATAATGCCCTAAATATTTTTAATCTGAATACGAAGTTCAAATTATCTTCAAGGCATCCACTGCCCATATTAGGTGCCACTTACCCATATTAGGCATCCACTGCCCATATCTTTCGAAACAAAAAATTTAAGAGTGTGTTTTATTCAAAATTTATTCCAGGTAAGATTTCAAATCTTTTGATTCATCATTGATATGTTGAACATCTGAAAAAATTTTAACCTCCCCTCGTCATTGAAATTTATTTTAGAATGAAAAATCTGATCACATCACCCCCTGGATTCGCCTTTGATGGGTGATGAATAATTTTAAGAATGTGTTATCCAGATGTAAACCAATTTCTCTTTGTGATTTAACGTTACGATATTTTAAAATTTTGTGCTTAAGATTTTAAGGTAGTCTGGACACATCAGAATTTGTTATTTTTTTTGGGAAATTTTTGTGAGGATTAAGCATCAAATTCAATGAAAAAATTACTTCTCAAAACTTTTCACAAAGATTTTGAAAGTTTTTAAATTCCATTTTTTGTGGGAAAAAAGAGGGGTAGTTTAAAATTGATGTAACTCAAAATATTACTCAACAATTATCATTTTTTTGATTTTTCACGAAATCAAACAGAAAGTTATAAATTCTGATTCAGCAATTTAAAAATATTAATATTCTTAAATTATGAACAATTAATTTAAAAAATCTTGAAAATTTCATGTGAAATTTGTTTAAAAAATTAATACTTTAAAAAGTAAAATAAATAATATTTGATGAATCTTTATTAAAGTAATATACTTAAAAAGTATGCGTTTGAAATTTCAACTCGTTATCAATTTATGACTCGTTATCAAGCATGAGGATTAATTGGGTATTAATTGGGTAAGATTTTAAATGGGTAATGACGATTTTCACGGTGGCCCCACCAAAAGTCATCTTTCAAGTACGCGTTATAGTAGAACGCGATTTGATTGATTTCTGTTTTTAGATTTTTAAAACAGAAGCATCTCCCCCTTACATCAACCTTCCTTGACTTGCATTAGAAGGAAAACAACGTTACTTTTAATTTTTATAGTACTTTTAAATTAATTTTTAGATATTTTATACCTACCTATATATAGAAACAGCATATTTTATAATAAATTAAATGACCGCCCATCTTTTAATGTGATTACGAAATGCAAGGTCCAATGACATGAATAGAAGTGTCACTAAAATAAAGAGTCCGATGAAAGAGTCACAAAAATCAAAATTGCATGATATTTAAAGTTTCATTTATTATTATTTAATTTATTTTATTTACTTTGAATTGAAATAAATTGACCATTTTGCGAGATCTTCTAGACAATGAACTACTGCGTTTTGAAATTTTTATTTAAAACTAAAATTTAACCTATTCTGAACAATATTCTTTAGAATAGAATCGGGGGTAGAATATGTATTTTTAATTTAAATTAATTGATTTCGATGTATACTTTTTCCTACACTATAATAATACTTAACCGATTCACAAAAGTCCCATTCAGACAGCTAAATGACCAGCTTCCATGCTAGCTAGCAAGTCAAGAAAAGTTTCCCCTCTCTTTATCAATCTCCTTCTTTGACATCACCAGTTCGATGGTGGCAAAGTACTCGAGAGAATTTTAATCAGTATGTTGTCCATTCTGGAATCGTCCGATGACCTTGTGCCTCGTGAGGGTAGTTCACTGGCCTAACAAACCGGGAATTTCGTCTCATACATTAAAAAAACTTGACTCGAACAAGACTTTGAAATGAGCTGGAATTTTTTGTATACCTTTCTGATAGGAAGGTCACATTTGTAGTACTAAACTTGAACAGAAAAGGCATCAATATAAAAACAATACATCTACCATAAAGTATTTTTGTTCCTGCTTGGAAATATAACAAGAATGGTGTGGGTTGTTTTAAATTTAGGTAAGATAAATGCAGGTTACAAAACACATTATATTTCAGGTAGATGAATTGAATTATTTTCCGTTTATTAGATTGTTCTCCTTTACCAATATTTCTTACTGTTCTTTCTATTTGTTGTGTTTCCTCCATTGTCAAAAATAGGTTTTTTCTAAAGTTTAAATTTTTGGCCGCATGTTTTTATTGAGGGTAGGAAAATTTTAATTATAGTAGGTGAGGGTTAAAGTTGAAGCCTTTTTTCTTTTCAAAATTTTTAAAAGACGAGAATTTATAATTCAGTAATTTTACGCGTTGTTTAAGGGAATTATATCCAGGAGGGTGCAGAAAATTTTTCAGGGCTCATAACAGGGTCCATTTGGTTTAAACCATGGTTAAAACCATGGTTTAAACCAAATGGTTTTTTTCAAAAAAACCACCAAAATGTTTTTTTTGGTTTTTTTCCAGAAAATCTGCAATTTTTTTAAGAAAAACTTTTGGGTTTATTAAAGTAATTTATTTACTAAAATATTGTCTCTTAATATATTATTTTTTTTCATAAATACAAATAATATTTATTATATTAAATATATATATTATTAATAGATTAAAAAAAGAACTCATGCTTTCATGCTTTGAAAAGAAATTCCATGGTGTTATTCAATAAAAACCATGTATGGTTTTTTTAATTTCTTAAAAACAAGAAATTTTATTGCACCTTGCACTATAAAAACCAAATGGATTTTTTAACTCACTAAACACCAATAATAAAAACCACTTGATATTTTGCTTTGAAAAGAAATTCATGGTTTTTTAGTTCAATAAGAAAAGGATATTTTAATGCACTAAAAACATTTTTTTACTCACTCAGCACCGGCTATTTAAGTAGTATTATAAAAACCACTTGGTTTTTATAAATTGGTTTTATATTGGTTTTGGTTACTTTGAAAAGAAACTATTGGTTTTTTTAAATAAAAACCAATATGGTTTTTTACCATATAAACCCCATATATTTGAATCCATTATAAAAACATCAGTTGGTTTTTATTTATAATAGTTAAAATCTTGCTAAAATGTACTTAAATAAACACTTTTCCGATGCAATAAAAACCAGTGGTTTTTTATGCAGCAAAAAAATCCTGATTTATACATAAATTTAACTTTTTAAAAAATTAATTTTAATTAGTTAATTAATTAAATAACTTGGTTTATAGCTTAATTGATTAACTATTAATTCAATTGATTCATAACAGAAAAAACTAAGTAGCTATATTTATGCAGGTACGAAAAAAAAGTTTTAAAAAACTACTGGTTTTTAAAAAAACCAAAAAAACCTGGTTTAAACCAAAAAAACCCGTTTTTTTTGGGTTTTTTTTGAAAAAAACCAGGTTTTTTTCCCACCCTGGCTCATAATTTAACTAGAAAACTATTTGTTTTCTCCCAAATCTTCCACAAAATAAGATTTTATTATAAAATATACCTTTTTTGATTATTGAACTTCTTTAAGGTTCAAAAATTTTCACATAATTAATAATTTAAATGTAAATGAACCTTATACATTTTTTGGTCTTTTAAATACTTATAACTTATCTCATTAGTTCCTCTTCTTTTATATTATTAGTTATAAGCTATTTTTTCTAAAATTTAGTAACCTGAAAAACTCTTCTTTTTAACTGAACGTCAAGAACATCGATGTGATTAAACTAGAACCCAATTTTTAGAGAAACTTAGTTTGTTACTTTCTAATTGGATTACATAAAAAGTGTTTTTTAAAAATTATCACACAAACTTAATACGTGTGCTAATAAACATTTCTCCAAAATTCCTGCGTAATACAGATCCATTTACACCGTATAGGTGTAAAAAAATAATAATAATAGTTCACATTTATTATAAAAAGACTTAACCTGTTGTGTGGATAGTAAAAATATAAACATAGCCAAGGAAATCACGAATCAATAATTGATTTAGTTCCAATTTATGAGCTTAAGTTTCGAGGCTTTTCTGCAGCCGGGATGGCCGAGTGGTTATGGCACCAGGCTTGAAACTCTCGGGAGTAAGGAGAAAAATGACATGCGGCAGGCTATAGTCTATCTGTCCGCATCCTAGGAACCGGCAAACAGTATTGAATCTCGGTTCTTCTCCTGTACTGAGCTTCATTGCATTTGAAAGCAGTCTTGACCTGTCCGTACCCCTTGGATCCGGCAATCTACATGTGAATTGAAATCCACTCCCGAGGGGTTGTAATCTGGTTAGCGTGGGTTCGAATCCCACTCCCGGTTATTTTTGTTATGAGGGGAATTAATATTTTAATATGGTTTATAATATCGACGAAGACCGTTTCTTAAGTGTCAGGATATTATCACAAGTTTTACATACAATATATTTTAGACAACTTTCCTATTTCAAAGAAAAATCAAAAAGGTTTACCAGGCAAAAGTATTTAAAACTTATCAAAAATATTTACAACAGATTTAGCCTTCCTTAGTATTCATGCGTGGCCGCGGTGGTGTGGTGGTCAGGAAGATATTCGCCATTAGAATCGACATCCAGCAGCCATTTTTGTAGACTTCACCCTTTAGAAGAGGGGAGGTACGGGGGGCTTAAGTTAAATCAATTTCATTGTTCTACCCACCGCTAAAAATCCTTCAGAGCCCCAAAACTGTGTTTCTAATAAAGTAGGCTTTAAGAACAGTAAATTTCAATATTTGCCTTATTCTTGCTATAAAATCTTTCAAGGAGGCCTGCCGCCTGCATGAGAGTGAGAGGGTGTCATACCCCCTATAAACCCACAATTTTGCTCTATTCTGGAACCGCTATTTCATATCTTTAAACTCTGACGGCGTATGCGTGCGTATTATAATTTTTTAATGATTTTTTATTGGGTATCAACCTATCAACCTATCAATATCAACCTATGTTCACACCAAATTTCATCAAAATCTTTCCACTAGATCTGGAGAAAATTAAACGAATGTGTAATTTCTCTTAATTTTGAACACCAGTGTATAATCAGAGGCAAAGAAATAACGAAACAATAATTTATTTAGTTTCAATAAATGGACTTAAGTTTCGAGAGCTTTCTGCAGCCGGGATGGCCGAGTGGTTATGGCACCAGACTCAAAACTCTCAGGAGTGTGAAGAAAAATGACATGTATCTGTCCGAATCCAAGGAACCGGCAAACGGTACAGAATCTCGGTTCTTCTCAGCTTCATTGCATTTACAAAGCGTCTTGACCTGTCCGTACCCCTTGGATCCGGCAATCTACACGTTAGTTGAAATCCACTCCTGAGGGGTTGTAATCCGGTTCACGTGGGTTCGAATCCCACTCCCGGTTTTTTTATTTATGAGGGGAATTAATATTTTTATATGGTTTATAATATTGACGAAGACCGATTTTTGAGTGTCACTATATTATCACAAGTTTTACACACAATATATTTTAGAGTACTTTCCTATAAAAAATCAAAAAGGTTTACCAGGTAAAAGTATTTAAAATTTTACATGTATACAACAGATTTTGCTTTCCTTAGTATTCATGGGTGGCCGCGGTGGTGTGGTGGTCAGTGTGTCCCGTTACGACCAATATCAAACCTTGTTCGACGCCTTACTGCTTATTTTAGGGTAGCTGGTCAACTCAGCCCTTCTTCTGTCCAGGTTCTATGAAGTTCGCATGGGGAATCAGTCTGAACGCAAACTAAGTAATGAGGTATTCTCACGTTTTGAGATTAAATTTTAATAAAACAGTAGATAAAAAACTATGAAGAATGACGTTTACATCAAGTATTTTCGTAGCCTAGTTTCTGAGATATAAATTTTTGAAATTTCGTTTTTTGTTTGGGCGCGAAAACACTTTCGAATCACAAATCATGCGCTGTGATGTCACATCAAATAGAAGCCCGTTTTCTGATAACGTGACTTTTCTGACGTTTTGGCAAAAATAAAATTGAATTTTAAATTATTTAAAACACATTTTTGAACTTAAAAATCAGAAATTTGTGAATTTTAAACCATAATGTATCAAAAAAGTATAAAATCAAGCAAATCCCTCACTTATGCAAATACCTCATTAGCACTCACAAGCCCGAAGGTAATGAATTGGAGATAGAAACCGCCTGATAAGGTCTTCGCAGGATTAGGATATGCTGGTGAACCTTGTAAATTTTAAACTATCATAATCAATAAATTGTTCATTTTTTTAGGGGGAATAATATAGTTCAGATAAAAAGCTGTGTTTACTATAGGGGAGAGTGTTGTACCTCTGGACAAAAATCACGTTTGGATTTTTCTAAGACAGGTAAAATCACATTTTGACCATTTAAAGTGCCCAACCTATAGTCCTAACCTTTGTGAGTACAGATATATTTTTTACTAGCCAAAATCTTGAAAATTGGATTTTTAATCATTTATAATAACATGGAAAAATTTGTGTCCAAAGGTACAACAAACTGTTGTACCTATGGACAGACCCAGTTGTACCTGTGGACACCCTTAAAAAGGGAAGTTTTAGTTGAAAAAAGCTAAGAATTAACATTTTTATTGATGCATTACCTTTTAGTAACCTATTTCAAGCCTTTTAAAAATTGAAAATAGATTTTTTAAAGCAATGTAGTTTTAGATCGTAAATGATCATTAAAACGAAGTTGAATGATAAAAGTCTTGATTTTTTACCAAAAACACAAAACTCACATGGTACTTTCAGATCAGAATTTAAGATAATAGTTTCATCAATCATGCTGATTGATCTGACAACTTCACTGATCCCCCCCACAAAAAAAAACAATTCGAAAACACTTAGTTGTGCAAGCAATTGGTGGTAATAACAATAATAATTTGGTGGTAAATCATCTTCAGTGAAAATTTCAAGTTTTTTTAATCATCATACTTAAATGCGATAGGGTGCTTAGGATTTTACACCATATTTTACATTAAATTCCAAGTAGAATCATAAATTTAAAAAAGTAGTTTAGATCACAAAATATTTGATTTTTCATCTAAAATTCACTTGAAAATAATCGCTGACAAATAGATTACCATTTAGAATTAATTGAACATTTATTAAAATGTATTCAGTTAAATGAAACCTGATTCTAAAACGCCGATTAGCTACAGACACCCACAAGAACGTGTCCGTAGGTACAACACTCATGGTGTCCGAAGGTACAACATCAGGTGTTTTTGCATTCAAAGTTCTATAAAAGATAAAAGAATTGAGATCTGACGATTTCTAATATCCAAACTAAAAAGTCAAAATCTCGAGGATTCCCCCCATGTATCCCATTTTATCATATCATAATCATAGGGGAAGAAAAGAATTAATGTAGTGATGCACTAAAAAAAACTTTGAGTACCTAAAAACAGTATTTTTATTATAAAAAATTTAATTAATATTTTAAAGAGCTGATTTCATGTTAGCAATTAGATAGCATCTGTTTACATTCAAAATCGACCACAAATTCAAATTTACATTTTCCCCCGAATTTTAAAATGAGGTGGCTGAAGGTACAACCGTCCGTAGGTACAACACTCTCCCCTATTATCAATAATGATAAACCTTTCTATAACGATATGTTTACATGGTCCCCACATGATTGTTATAGACATTTTTCGTCAAGGGAGAATCCAGGGGGCTATGGGGCTGCAGGCCCCCCTCTAGAATTTAAAAGTTCTTTCAATTTTAATACAAATTCCTTTATTAATTTTGTGAAATTTTTCCACTTCTTTCATAAAAAACGTAGATAGGGAATTTAGGCTGTTATTTTAAGAGAACACCGGTTAAGGTACTATTTACTTTCCATTAATGTTCTAATTGTAATTAAATTTAAATAAATTACGATGTCTTTTTCACAAATTTCTTACTTTCAATTTATCAGTTAAAATCAAAGAAGTAATATAGGTAATGGACGGATTTTCTTTAACAACTGTCAACGATTTTAATAGAGTTTTAAAATAGGTTCGTGCTGTCATCTAGTGTTAAGAATTCTACTTCACTTCTTTAATATTATGAACCGCTGCCATCTAATGTTATAAAATCGCACTATTTAACATCTTCTAAGCAATTGCGATTTCATCCTAGTTTGTACCCTTTGAATTTCTCCAAGCCATTTCACAAATTACAAGAAAATCTACTGACCGTATTGAGGAAAATTTACCTATTGAGGGCAGAAGAAGGACCTAATTAAATCTTTTTATCGAGAAGAATATTGCTTATAATGTTAAACAACCACCCATCATACTCGTAGTTTTTATTGTGTACTTTTGTAAAATAGGGTATCTAAAACGAGTTTTTTACTATAGCTTTTATAGTGTATTTCTGTATTAATTTGATGACTCTTTTCTTCGAAAGTCAATATTTCGTTTTATCTAAAATGCCAAGCAGGTGTTAAATTTCTGAATATAAAATTTGTGCTGTGCGTTATGCAAACTGCTAAAAAGGGGCTTTTTAGGAGTGCCAAAAATTAAGGTTTTAAATTATTTGGCTAAGATCTTAAATAGTGGTAGTTCCCAAAAAACAGCAATTAGAGAGTCAATGGAAGATGACAATAAACTATATGTAGCAGTATATTTACATTTATTTTAAAATTTATGTTATGCAAATATATTTGAATATATAACACTGGTCAACACACATTTGTGTGCCGGGAATGTTAGAGCTGTTTTTGTATACAGGGTGTCCCATAAATAGTGGGCCACACTTCTAGAGGGGATAGTAGACACCTAGACGAGTCAGAATCACATAGGAATCGGGGGTCCCAGACCAAATCCCAGGGAGTTAAAAATGGAGCGACACCACAAAACAATTATTGAAAAATTCAATCCGTAGAAGAACTACTATTGGTAAAAACTTAATCATGGTCTCAAATTTTGTGGTTTAACATGATCTTTATAATCACTGTAAAAGTTTTCATTTTAAAAAATTTTTTACTACGAAATAAAGTCAAAAACCACAAAAATATGTGAAAAATCTGCCAAAACTTTATTTTGTATTTAGAAATCCTTTCTTTTGATTTGATAATCTGAAAGATCATAGTTGAAAACCCTTAAGTCCAAAGTTTCACCTAATTACCATCAATATTAAACGCTTGAGATCTAATTAAAGTTTGATTTTTGCTTGCGAAAACAGATCCAGAAAAGAAACGTTGAGGGAAAATCTACGAATTACGGATTGATGCTCGCTAAATTTCTCGCCATTATTTGCGATACGAGATTCCTCGCCAACTTTCGCCAACAACAAATCGCCCAAGCTGTCTTGGCGATCTGAAGGAGCTTGGTATGTTTCACCAAACTGGGAGAGAAAAGAAAGTTAGCGATTATCTATCCGTAACTCGTAGATTCTCCCTGAACGTTCGTTTTCTGGAGCTGTTTTCGCACTCAAAAAACAAACTTTAACAGGATCTCATGCGTTTAATATTGATGGTATTTACGTGAAACTTTGGACTTAAGGGTTTTAAAATATGATCTTTCAGATTATCAAATAAAAAAAAGGATTTCCAAATACAAAATAAAATTTTTGCATATTTTTCACATTTTTTGTGGTTTTTTTTACTTTTTTTCGTAAAAAAAATTTTTAAAGTGAAAACTTTCAGCATAATTTTAAAAATCATATTAAACCACAAAATTTGAGACCATGATTAAATTTTTACCAATAGTAGTTCTTCTACAAATTGAATTTTTCAATAATTGTTTTAGGGTGTCGCTCCATTTTTAACTCCTTGGGATTTGGTCTGGGACCCCCAAACCCTATGTGTTTCTGACTCGTCTAGGTGTCTACTATCCACCCTAGAAGTGTGACCCATTATTTATTTTTTTTTAATTACGTCGAGGAATGGGTCGCATAGACCATTTCCCTCCGTGCAGCCCAATATAAACTAGCCTTGGAAGTGTAGTTGTCAAAAGGTAAAAATCAACCCAAAATGACCCATTATTTATGGGACACCCTGTATATTTGACCTCCTGATTCAGAATATGGCATCCATTTTTACACATCAGCTCTCAAGGGCGGATCCAGGATTTGGTTTTGAGGGTGCAAAGAATTTTCATAATGCAATTGAATCTTCTTGATTATCTTAATATGATAGATGTAGTTCGTTATTCTGCCCCAACTACTAAAAGGGGGGTCTGGGGATCCTCTCCTAAAAATGTTTTGAAAATTTAAATAAAACCCCCCACTTTTTCAACTCGTTTTGGTACGCCTCATCCAAATTTCAGATGGAAAAGGTAAAATTTTTGCGTTTTGATGAACTTAAAATAGGGTTGCAATAATAGAGTTACAGGTACCAAATAACCACACTTTTTAAACTTGTTTATGCATCCAAATACACTTCAGCCCCCTAGCCCTCCTGGATCCGCTAAAGTCAGCTCTAGTCTTTAAGCTATTCTAAAATAACGTTTTTAAGACTTTTGCTCTATTTTCATACATTATGGTCATATAAAGATTAGGGTTATAATTCTGAGACTTTTTTTGAAATTTCTAAAAGCCTGATGTTGCATTCGATGAACTTTTCCCCATATGTTAATTTTATGGTATTATTTTCTTTGTATTGAGAAAAAACCTTGCGCGCCTAACATCATTTCACTTTCTCATATAGCAATCACTAGGGTGTTTCGGAAAAAAAACCCCGCTCCCCAGGGCTTTTCCTATTCCTTTTGGTTCCAAAAGATAATGTGTGAAGTTTCAGCCACCTAAGGTAAATCTAGGGTTTGCCTATAGAGCCCCAAAGTTTGAAAAAAAAATGGAAAAAAATTACCAATTTTCAGAATTAAAAAATATACATATACAGGGTGTATCTGAAATGGTGCAACAAACTTTCAGGGATGATAGTACTCATCAAGACGAACAAGAATCGGTATAGAAAGGGGGGTCCCAGACCAAATAACAGGGAGTTAAAAATGGAGCGACACCCCAAAAAAATCATTGAAAAATTCAATTTGTAGAAAAACTACTATTGGTAAAAACTTAATTATGGTCTCAAAAATTGTGGTCTAATATGATCTTTAAAATTACCTCAAAAGTCTTCACTTTAAAATTTTTTTTATTACGAAAAAAGTTAAAAAACACAAAAAAATGTGAAAACTCAGCCAAAACCTTATGTTGTATTTCGAAATCCTTTCTTTTGATTTGATAATCTGAAACATCATAGTTGAAAACCCTTAGGTCCAAAGTTTCACGTAAATACAATCAATATTAAACGCTTGATATCCTGTTAAAGTTTGTTTTTTGCGTGCGCTAACAGCTGTTCTGGAAACAGCTCTAAAAAACTGCTTGCGCACCCAAAAAACAAACTTTAAAAGGATCTCAAGCGTTTAATATTGATTGTATTTACGTGAAACTTTGGACCTAAGGGTTTTCAACTATGATCTTTCAGATTATCAAATCAAAAGAAAGGATTTCGAAATACAAAATAAGGTTTTGGCAGAGTTTTCACATTTTTTGTGTTTTTAACTTTTTTCATAATAAAACAAATTTTAAAGTGAAGACTTTTGAGGTTATTTTAAAGATCATATTAAACCACAATTTTTGAGACCATAATTAAGTTTTTACCAATAGTAGTTCTTCTACAAATTGAATTTTTCAATGATTTTTTGGGGTGTCGCTCCATTTTTAACTCCCTGGGATTTGGTCTGGGACCCCCTTTCTATACCGATTCTTGTTCGTCTTGATGAGTACTATCATCCCTGAAAGTTTGTTGCACCATTTAAGATACACCCTGTATATTTTTTGAGATTTGTATTGTTATAAAACTTGTTCAAATGTGTTATTTAGGACATATTTAGATGGTTTATATTTATTTAAGATTATTAACTGTACTTATATTGCCTATAATTTAAGAGTAAAAGGGTAGTACTTAAAGACGTTGCGCTTATTAAAGCTACATGCACTACAGTGGACGAAAGTAATTAAATTCCAATTTTCTTCTAAGGAACTCCCTCCAATGATGCCATTTGGTGTTAATTGATGTTTTAAATTATAAAGGCCAGTGAAATAACAGTAATTAGGCCTTCCACTGAACTTTAAATGTAAAAAGTGCTTTTCTGCAAAAATGCTTGTCTCTGGCTGACCGAATCCAAAATTTACCCTAAAAAAGAGGAGGGTTATTGTACTTTTTTTTAGATAAAAACATTTTGGAATACCTTTTAAACTCTTATAGATTTCATTTTTTTATAAGTAGAACTTAATTTTAAATAGTACCGATTGGAAATGACATGAATACCAGAAATAAAAATAAATTTTATCTTATAAAATTATGAAAATTACCTCTTGTTAACGTATTAGGGGGAAAGTTTTATTGAAATCTCCTTTCATCAAATTTTCAACAAAAATTAATTTACAAATATTAAACAATTTTCTTAACTTTAATAAAGAAATCCCATTTTCTCTTCTGGTAGAAAAATAACCCAATTCAATTCCAATCTGTTCAATATAAAATTAAGTTATACGTTATAAAAATTAAACTTATAATAGCATTTGAAAATGTTTCAACTAAAAAAGTTCAATAACCCTCTTTTTAAAGATAAATTTTGGATTTAGTCAGCTAGAAACAAGCATTTTCGCAGAAAAGCATTTTTTGGATTAAAAGTTCAGTAAAAGGCCTGATTACTAATATTTCACTTTGCTTTATAATTTAAAACATAAATTTAACACCAAATGGTATCATTTGAGGGAGTTCCTTTTAAGAAAATTGAAATTAAATTATACAAATAAATAAAAAATACAAATAAAAGTAAAATCGACTAACTACAGGCTTCGAGAAAGGTTGGTCCGGTCTATTTAACCCAAAACGCATGTTATTTGCAAAATGATTTAGACCACAGTATTCTGAATAGGTAAAATTAAAAACAGACCTGTAATAATATAAAAGTGTTATAACTTGGGATAAATATAACTGTATGAAAACTCAAGAATTCACACTATTAAAACAGATTAAGATTCTTTATTTTTTTTTTCAATTGGAATTGAAGGAACATGTATAGGCATTGAGAACCATATTTCAATATTTTATTTATCATAATGACCAGTTTTTCATAATCGAGAAACACAAAAAATATTACCACTGCTTAAGAAACATCAGAAATTTGTTGCCAAGAACATTTTTAAGCTGAACCAATGAACTTAAATACAAAAATCTTAGTCAACAGAGCTGAACAGGTATATTAGTTATAAAAACATTATGAGTTAATATGATTTTCAAGCCTATAAATATTAAAACATCATAGTTTTTTCATCAGTGTATTTATTCCATGATGCTCTTTGTCGATCAATTCTCAAACTGTTTTATACCTGTAAATCAACATTTTGGCTAGTTGAACGGAACTTATTGCCCAGCAATGAAGTTCTCATTATTTGTGCAGAAAAAGTTGATTATCTGAGAGATGAGTTTGGCTATTTAATATAAATTAGTTGAGATCCAGTCAGATGTACTGCTAACACGATGATAAATTCCGGGTTGGAACTGTTTGGCACACGAGTATCCGGCAGACACTATACCAACCAAGTACCAAATGCCAAAATGGTTGATCATAAGAGGACCACCAGAATCCCCCTAAAAAATAAAAGATTAGAATAAAATACAGTAGAATTTACTTCAAAATTAAAAAAAATTACAAGGATAATTTACACTAAAACAAAAGAAAGACGAACACACACATACACAGAAGCAATAAAAGAGCATAGCTCGTCCTTGGTTTCCAGTACTAGATACTTTGTTTCGGCAACGAAGCTGCGCTGACTCTATTTAGTTAATTTAAATAATATTTCAATAAAAATTTGTTTTGCTATAAAATTATGTAGTCCAGATTTAAATTCAATTTTATTGTTAGTGGTTTTAAGGGTCTCATTAAATGATCAATTTTTCACACAAATACTGTTAATGGTAAAAAAACATCTATAGACTCATGGCAACTTCAAAACAATTATTTTTTACAATTATTATTTCAAAACTATTATTTTCAAATGCGTTATTAGCAATTTAAAAAACATTTTAACTTTGAACTTCTAAAATTTAATTATCTGGAGATTTCTCCCTTACTTGACAACTATCCCGTCCTCCGTATTCATATCCTGCGCACACCATCTCATCATAAATAACGATGTTGATACCTCGCCTCCTGTGCCAAATTTCACACATTTTGTTGTTGATGATTGGAACTGGTACATACTGTAGAATTTTTGGTCTGAGTTTTGACCCTAGAAATAACATATTAGCTTTAAAGGACTGTTTTCATTTTCATTCACCCCCACATGCACTTAGAAAAAAACATTACCAATAATGTAAAATAAAATATTGTAAAAAATGAAAACTTTTATACTAACATAACCTGTATCTACAAAAAATAAAAATATAGTAGGTATAAACTTTTATGTAAAAAACGAAGATTTTAATTGACAGGTATACAAAGACAGTATGGGAATATCGATGAAACAAATTATCCTGATAAATATTGTGGTCAGTATCTATATGTTAAGGGCAAAGTGATTAATTGGGCATTATTAATATTGCCGGGCAATGTGATAATTTCAACGAAATTTATGAGTGAAATTTATCACTTTGCCCGCTTCCACTCTGGGCATTATTAATAATGTCCAATTAATCACTTTGGCCGTAACATATACATGGTTGTAGTTTTAACTAGTGTAACTATAATTACTAAGCGTGGAATATTTAAGTAAGTACATCTAAACTATTAATCTGTGTAGAATATATAATATAAAATATTTTAATATCTAAAAAACACAAAATTTAACATTTTAAACGATATGAACAGTCTTTTTATAATATGTTTTCACTACACACACGGCAAACACTGACAGCAAATTTAAGAAAACTTTTTTCATCATATTAACAACACTCTAGTTTGTGTTATTAGCTAGAAAACCTTAAAACTTAATTGCGTTGTTTTCTGATATGTTTGAAGAAATATTGGTTCTAAAATATGTTTAGAATCTGAATGTATTCATAAATTTAGATTGAAACCCTATGAGAACACATATTCTTTCTCCTGTAATTTTCAGCAAACACTTAACAGCACAAATTTTTTGAACAAATTTCTGATTATCTTCACTTTTCAAAAATATTCAGAATACTGTCACAACTCAATAATGGAAGACTTGTTGAAACTTCTTGTGTGTATAATAAATGGAATACCTGGTTCTAATGCCCCCCAACCAGCTGCATAACCAATGGTTCCCAAGAAATCAGTTCCTTTCTCAGGTAAGCAAATGGGTTTCATGTTGAATCTGTAGCCAACAGCTCTGTCCAGCAGAAGCACGGCCACGTCGAATCGGTCTGCTTGAGGGGTGAATCGGAACTTCGGGTGAACCTTCACTTCGTCCACACCGAACACTTCATTCGGCAGGCCTTCGAGTTCAGAGTTCAAGATGTAGTCACCTAATGTCACTTTGATGATGCCAGGGTTGTGCTGTGTTCTGTGAAGGAAATACAACGTTAGAAAGATGTAGGAAATTATTTTGGGGGGGGGAATACAGTAAACATTTTCAAAGTCTCCACTTAAAACCATTGAAAGTATTTAAACAGTTGATTTCATTACAATTTATTAGTTAAAAGCAAAATGAAATGTTCCCTTGAATGAATGAACTTAACATATAAACGTTTGAATACAATTACTTGTTTCAGTTCATTTTTGATAAAAATGTTAAATAAATAGAATATTAATGAAAGAAACAAATGAGGAAAAGAAAAACATAATCATCAGCATATAAATATTAAAATCATAATGGTTCAATTCCGTTATCTGTCCCTCTAAATATCGCTAAGTTGTTTGGAAAACTAGATATTCTTATAAGACTAAATTATAATTGTTTTTTATTGATAAATGTGTATGTTTTAATTGGTTGGTTAGTAATTTTTGTGATGTTTCTAATCTTTGGCATACAAAACAATTTGCCAATATTTAGTGGGACAGAAAACTGAATTGAACCATCATAATACAGGGTGTCCCATAAATAATGGGTCACACTTCTAGGGGGGATAGTAGACACCTAGACGAGTCAGAATCACATAGCTTTGGGGGTCCCAGACCAAATCCCAGGGTGTTAAAAATGGAGCGACACCACAAAAAAATTATTGAAAAATTCAATTTGTAGAAGAACTGCTATTGGTAAAAATTTAATTATGGTCTCAAAAATTGTGGTTTAATATGATCTTTAAAACTATCGTAAAAGTTTTCAGTTTAAATTTTTTTTATTACGAAAAAAGTTTAAAAACCGCAAAAAAATGTGAAAACTCTGCCAAAACTTTATTTTGTGTTTCGAAATCCTTTCTTTTGATTTAATAATCTGAAAGATCATAGTTGTAACCCTTTAAGTCTAAAGTTTCACGTAAAAACCATCAATATTAAACGCTTGAGATCATGTTAAAGTTCGTTTTTAGCGTGCGCAAACGTGTTTCCTACAGCCGTTTCCAAAACGGCAGTTTGCGGACCCAAAAAACTGACTTAAACCATGCTTTAACAGGATCTCAAGCATTTAATATTGAAGGTTTTTACGTGACACTTTGGACTTAAGGGTTTTCAACTATGATCTTTCAGATTATTAAATCAAAAGAAAGGATTTCGAAATACAAAATAAAGTTTTGGCAGAGTTTTCACATTTTTTTGTGGTTTTTAAACTTTTTTCGTAATAAAAAAATTTTAAACTGAAAAATTTTAAGATAGTTTTAAAGATCATATTAAAACACAATTTTTGAGATCATAATTAAATTTTTACCAATAGTAGTTCCTCTACAAATTGAATTTTTCAATAATTTTTTTGGGGTGTCGCTCCATTTTTAACTCCCTGGGATTTGGTCTAGGACCCCCTAATCCTATGTTATTCTGAATCGTCTATGTGTTTACTATCCCCCCTAGAAGTGTGACCCATTATTTATGGGACACCCTGTATATTGACACATATAATTGGATTATAAGACTAGTAGTATAATATAACAACTAGGTAGCACAGATGTGCCTGAACGAAAAAGCTACACCTACTTTGCTACACAGTGACCAGCAGTAACAACATGCCTCCAAGCTACCAGCGCTCCTCCACATCTGCTACCACCCACTTGAATAAAGGCCTAAAGAAAAACATCATAATCAAACCTTAAATTAATCCTAAGTTGGAAAGTAAACTAAAAATACCATTATTTTAACCATTAAATGTTTTAAAACTCCCACACTTAATTCAAAGTTTATTTATGATAATGGGCAATTACCGTATTTATTTTTTATTCCATAGAAGTATCCTAGAGAGGAATATTCAAGCAAAAATATTTTAAATCCGTCGATTTTTTATTTATTTCATTTCAAAGTTTGACTTTCGAAAAGAGGCGCAAAACGTCAAAAGTCAAATTGTGACGTGGTACTTCAATAATCCTACACTTGTTTTAAACCTATCGGGATTCAAAGCGATCGTTGATTTTCACTTTAAAGTAAGGCCGAATCAGGTGTGACATACTTGGTGTGTGACGTACTTCAATATTAAACAAAGCAAAGGGCTTGTCATTTTTATTTTAAATATTTAATTCACTAAATTTTTTTGAAACTTTTTATGTCGATTTTTGGATTTAGATCTATTTCCTTAACTGGAAAAATACATGTTTTTCTGTATTAGAAAATGCTGGTATTGCCCATTGTACCAAAATAAATTTTGAGGTTATTATTAACTCCATATTTTCTGTTAGTGTATTTGTAATGTTATACAAAAATTTAAAAAATTGTAACTCTTTATTAATAGTTTTTTAGAATGGCATTTCCTTTAGGTTAAAAAATTTATCTTTGAAGGTAATTAAAAACTAGCACTTTACAATTGACCTAAATTTTAATGTAACTTAAGAAGACCGATTGTAGTAAATGTAAGTATTATTTAAATTGTAAGAGTATTATTGTAAATATGCTATAATAAAAATAAATAATAGCATGTTTAGTGTTAAGAAATTTGTTCAACCTTTGTGAAAAGAATAAAAGTGTTTAAAATATAATTATGAATTAAAATATTTTTTCGCGTAATAAATAGGTATATAATAAATCGATATCCTTAAGACTATGATAATGGAAAAAAATAACACATGAAGTTGTAAAACATTTAAAGAGAAAATGCTGTAGCACGCTTATAAACATTTTTGTATTAAAATAGTCAAATTTATAAGACTGTAATAAAAGAAAAACATGACAAAATTTTATTACAACTTTTTAACATCTAATCTGTCAATTTTTTTAAAATCATAAACTTTAAAATTAAACCGATTTTATTTGATTTCCTAATTTATTTTTTATAGAATAATTGATATAAACAAAACAGAAGCAAAGGAATAAAAGAAACACATCTCTCCGCTCCGGCCTCTTCGTCAGGGGGACAGGACCTGAGCAGAGAGGGTGTTTCTGAATGTAAAGAACTAAAAGTTCAAAACTACATCTGTCCCCAACACCCAGCAAGCAGAGACAAAGACATAGAAATACAGAATGAAACCAATGAAACAATCTTGTATTTAAACACAGTGGAGATTGAAGTAGTAGTAAATAACAATATAGTCAAGTAGTATAAATTGAAATTTTTTTCCATACTGGTGAAGATGGTTTATTTTTTTCTTTCAATTTACTTCTCAACTATACTGTTATTTACTACTACTTCAATCTCCACTCTGTTTAAATACAAGGTTGTTTCACTGGTTTCATTCTGTATTTCTATGTCTTTGTTTCTGCTTGCTGGGTGTTGGGGACAGATGTAGTTTTGAACTTTTAGTTCTCTACATTCAGAAACACCCCCTCTGCTCAGGTCCTGCCCCCTGACGAAAAGGCCTGCGCGGAGTGTTGTATTTCTTTGCTTCTGTTTTGCTTATATCTATTGGCTTATTTCCTATCAGTTTGCAACTTCAAGCGCAAATCTAGAATTTATGTTCTGGTTTCTAACAGCTGTCTAAATTATAAAATTGATTATCCTTTCGCTTATAGAATAATATCAATATAAAACAGAACAACATTTCTTGTTACACGTTTATCTCCTATCAGACGCATTCGTATTTTTCCAAGACATTTTCTGGTGTTAAACTAAAAACTCCTGTGTTACCAGCCAAGGAAACTGCCCAAATGCTGCATCGTCTCCCCCGACGATTCTACTTGTTGAAGAAGAACTTCTTCCACACACTGAAATGAAAAAAGGATTACATCTCCTCACTTAGTTAAGTATGAGAATTGGGGAACGAATCGAGGGATATACAGGGTGTTTCAAAATTGCGTTGCACGGCTTTTATTCGGAACTAACGCCTCCTAGGGTCATGGAAGTAAGGTCTACCCCTAGGTAAGTGACCCTGGAGAATCCATTGAGATGACTTACAGCGCCCCTAGCGGCGAAATTAAGAAGTTAAAAAAATTAATTTAAAAACTAAAGGAGATAGAGCAAAAACCTCAAGAGAGTATTGTTGCCAACATTAAGAAAAACTCACTGAAACAAATTTGATCAAAATTTCTTTAATATTCGCGGAGATATTAGCATGTGAAAATAGCACTTTTTCAGGGGTCAAAAATGAAAAAGTTCGCATATTTCCAAATTTTTCAGTGTTATTGTGTAGTTTTGTGCTTTTTTAGTTGAAAGAACACAAAACTTAAACAAAAAATCAAAAAAATTTGCAAATATGCGAACTTTTTCATTTTTGACCCCCGAAAAAGTGCTATTTTCACATGCTAATATTACCGCGAATATTCAAGATATTTGGATAAAATTTTTTTCAGTGAGTTCTTCTTGACGTTGGCAACAATACTCTCGCTGAGGTTTTTGCTCTATCTCCTTTAGTTTTTAAATTAATTTTTTTAACTTTTTAATTTCGCCGCTAGGGGCGCTGTAAGTCATCTCAATGGATTTTTCAGGGTCACTTACCTAGGGGTAGACCTTACTTACATGACCCTTGGAGGCATTGGTTCCGAATAAAAGCCGTGCAACGCAATTTTGAAACACCCTGTATAAATGATCTTAAGACATCCCGTTCACATTTAGGAATTTCAAGTAAAAATTTGCAAAGCATAATTTCAAAATTTATGTTTTCAGGTTTAATAATTTTATAAATTACATGTGCGATAAAAACAATGCAAGACATTTTTCTCCATGTATGTTCTTGTTACAGTGAAAAGCAGGAAAAAAATTTAAAACAAACATCAGGCTTTTACAACAAAAATATTAGTTCCTAAGGTTTTTACGTCATCGTCAACAAGACACGTCAAATTAGAGGATCATAAGAAACTGTTGAATTGAAACTTATATAAATAAATTTATTACATTTTAATTTGAGGGTATTTAAAATTAAAATGAGATATAAATAATTATAAATAGTAGAGTAAAGAAAGCCTTGACAAATGAAGATTTATGCCAATAACGCAACAAAATAAATAAAAGATCGTACGTATGTAGACACCAACTGCGGAACATTTAATAAAAACATTTAGACTTAAAAAATCGATGCTAACTTTTCATTGGGCAATGTAAACCCGCGAATCATCACCAAAATTATTGAAAAGTGATAGAAAAAAACAGAAATGTTTTAAACGATAATTTTGGTAACGATTTTAAAAGTTAAATGATTATATTCCTACATGTTATTCCATATTTAATAAATAAGTATAGTAATATAAGAAAAATATAGTATAAATAAGAATATTTAATAAATAAGATGTTAACCTAATGTTTAGGTATTTCTCAAAAACTTTTTACAAAGAATAAAACCATTGTTTTACTCGTCAAAAGAAAATAGATTAAATAGACTACATAACATTTTAAAAGAGCAATTATTAGCTTTGATATTTGGATTTTACACATACATACTTAAAAGGTTTTTAATCAATTGGTATCAGGATTGCTAGAACACTTTAACAGCATTTGAGTTTATCATTATTTACTAAGTAAAGGATACAATTATAAAAAAAATTAACCATGGTGATATTTAATTTAATATTGCTTAAATAGGATAATTTACGAAATAATATTGTAGATATTAATATTGTTAATTTTATTGCAGATAAATTACAATATGGCGCATAATTTGTTTAAGTATGAATTTAAGGCAAGAAAATCTTCTTTCTCAAAAAGAAGAAGAGTTTACCTGGATCATTTCTTACGGGACCATAATAGAGTTGATTTATGTGATGATCGTCTCTGCTGTCCTGGCTACCGCAACAAAAGAAAAATGGTCCACATGATGTACCAACGGAATCACCAGTCCACCAGCAAGACAAGATGAAGGAGCACTGAGTGTTTGCTGGACACCCAGAAAACAGATGAACTTTTCGAGGTTTTATCAAATTGCGTATTATGCTTGAAGGCCTAGAAAACTTTTCTTTTACCTTATCGGATCCTAAAAAATAAAATTTAAATTAAAAAAATTACATTTTTAAAAAATATGAACTAAGTAATTAATTAATTGCTATATTCTGAGAGCTAATGTTCCAAAACAATGAAAATCTTGAAAAAAGGTATTTTGAAAAATTTATTTTTTAAAATATTGAGAAATTTGAAAGAAAATAAGGCTAAAATTTAAACTTCTGCCAACAACTCCTGAAAATGTTCTTTTATAGGAACAAATAACATTTTTACAGTATTTTAAGCCTAATGTGTGTTACCAACTAAAATAAATATGAGATTTTCAAAATATAAAGGAAATACTGGTAATTGAAATCAAAAAAGTAAAAATTCATAAAAAACATTCAAATCAAGTATACACACTTTAAAAAATACCTTAATTCAAAAATTTTTCTGAGATTTTAGCAGATAACTCACGTTATAATATAAGGAGTCAACTCAAAAATTTTTTCATATGAATATTTTAAATACTTTAAGAGAAATGACTGTTGCCGTGATCCAAAATTTATAAAAATAATTTTGAAAAAAATTAAAAAAAAAATTAAATTCAAAATTGTATAAAAGTGTTTTCATAGGATAAAACTAGAGTCTAATATCCTCCTTTTTATATGCTGTACTTCTTAGACCTCAAATATAAAATCAAATAAAATTGTAAATAAGATTCGATTTTATTAACTAAATTTGATATATTTGAGGAATTGATTATTTTATTTCTTCAAATCCAATATTAATAGTATGCTTATTCATCCGTTTTAGTTTAATAGGATAGTTAGAAACTATGCATCGTACATATAATATTTGCTGGTAAAGTCATGCCTTCAAAAATTCTCGTGAATTTTAAGTAGGTAAATCTAAAAATCATGGTTAAAGAATTTTTAACAAATTTTTAA
Organism: Tetragnatha versicolor; assembly: GCA_024610705.1. Lineage (NCBI taxonomy): Eukaryota > Metazoa > Arthropoda > Arachnida > Araneae > Tetragnathidae > Tetragnatha > Tetragnatha versicolor. Next base: position 7,403,732 of record JANDEH010000009.1, on the reverse strand, counting down.
CTTATGAAAATTACATTAGTTTGGACTAGTAGTTAATAACAATAGGTATTGTTTAGGAAATACGGAGATGCTTTTCTTTGTCATCATTTAGTAAGTTACAAAAAAATTTTAAGATGGAGATAAAATCATTTTTGAATTCTTTTATTTTTATAATTAATTAATAAAAATAAAAACCATAAAAATAATTATTAATCTTAAAAAACATGAAAGGAAAATAAGTACTCTATAACGCAATATGCAATTACAGGGTGTCCCAAAAAAGACTGACACATTACATTTAAAAAATCAATAACTCAAAAACTAAAAAAGATAAAAATAAGCGGTTTTTTGAATTCTACTCTAAAGACTAAATAATTTTATGACACATATTTTCGTAAATCGTAGTTCTAAAATCCCCCTACAGGTGGGAGCACTATTTTCCATTATCTCCTATGGGGAGATTGATACTTTTATGCCCTGTCGGGGGATTTGGGAACAATGATTTAAGAAAATTTGTGTCATACAATTCTTAGGTCTTATGAGTAGGATGCAATAAACCGCGTATTTTTATCTTTTTCAGTTTTTTAATTAAAAATTTTTAAAATGTGTCAGTCTTTTTTGGGACACCCTGTATTAACCTTTGAAAGATTATAAATTTTTATTTAGAAAGTTTCTAAATGTAACACAATTTCGGATTTTTATACATAGAAATGCAGATTAAGTTTTGAGGTATTTGAAACACGGATTTTATTTAACTTTTCTGCATAATTAAAACCTGGAAATTGCATTTGAAACTGGTTACTAAAATGTTTTCAAAAAAGAAAAGTACTGTTATATAGCAAGCATGAAGTACTATTTGTGCTTAACTAAAATGAAAGATCTATTAGATCAGGGGTTCCCAAACTTTTTATGTCGCGGAGCCCTTTTTCGAAGATAAATTTTTCAAGGTACAAAAAGCAAATTACATAAAAACCATTGCTACAAGAAAAAAAAGCATAAATGCAGTAGCCCATAAAGAAATTTATTTTAATAGGGTTCCAAAATTATTCCACAGCCCCTCCCATGCATATTTAACAGGTTTAATGTAGCTTTTTAAAACATGTAATTGCATCTAAGAGAATTAAATGCAAGACAAATTGTGATTAATTAAGTTCCAATTATGATAGGGGAGTCTGGGTGAATTTTGTGAAATACTTGTGAAATACAGTTTTTTATACTTGTTTTAGGTGCATCATAGTCCAAATTTTGGATATTCATTTTTAGGGAGGTCTGGGGGTTCTCCCCCAAAAGAATTTCGGAAATTTGACCCTTAATAGCTCTAAAAAATTTTGGTAAGAAGGAGCAAAAGTAAGTTCTTAACAAGAAACACCTTGCAGAAAATTAATAATATATAACATGTCAGAGCAACGCAAATTAAATATTATCAAAAAATGTATTTATTTCAAATTTCTTCACGGATCCCCTGGAAATGCTTGGCGGAGCCCTAAAGGCTCCGCGGAGCACAGTTTGAGAACCGCTGTATTAGATGATGGTGGCTCTTGAGGGAGATACGAAAGTAGCAATATTCTTAATGTTATAAAATAACGATTTTGAGAAATATAATTTATTTACATTAATATTTTTATATTATTTTATAGTGCATAGCTATAAAATAACAGAAATTATACTTAAATTTATCATTATGTTTCCACTTTCTAATTTATTGGGTTCTCCTTCAGATCATCACTCTTTAGACTTTTCTCTAAGTAAGAGTTTTTTCTCGAAACGATGTTTAAGTGTAAAATAATACATTACATAGAGTAGATAGAGCCCACCTTATTATTCAAAAAACTTTGGATTTAAGTTCTCAAAAAGCTTAAAAGAGGAATGATATTGAAATAGTACTTACGACTCAGGAGAATTGTATTATTTTTGTTGGCTAGGATAAGAGAGCTTGACAAGACATTCGAAATAATCAAGATCAGGAAGAAAACGGATTGCATCATGCATCCAACTCATGTGGATTGCTGGGACTAAAATAAAACGTTCAGTATAAGTATTCTATCTAGATTAATATTTGTAATGATAACACATTTCAATGCAATAAATTATCATAAATTTGGTAGGAGAAATGTTATAGATCAAAAGAGGTATGAAACGTGAAAATTTTAACCAAATTTTATTCGAATCTGTTGGAATAAAACGCGAAAATATTAATAAATAAATGCATTTCACACCTAAAATAATAATAGTTACTTAAAGTACATAGCATTAACATAAACTTACACCTATAAGGTAGCTGAAATAAGAATGAAAAACCAGAGGAGTAAAAAAACATTACTGTCGCAATCCTTGATGAATGATTCATCTTTTTGAGAATCTTTCCATGGTAAAAAATATTCCATGAGTCAAACTTGGCAAATCTTATGAAAATAAACTGCAACAATAATTATCTAATCCATCCAGAGTAAGGATAACATCACGGAAATTTTCAAGCACTTCACATGTCAGGGATACTCTCGAACATAAAAACAACAAGAAGCTCTTCAAATATCTGTTTTGGAATATCCTGTTCGACTTTCTCTTCCCACTGCTTCTACACCCTTTGAAAAACAACGCTCGCCAGCGCAGTACCCAACACGATTTGTGTAACTGTTACGATAGCTTCTTCCTGGTCAGTGATTCAACACCTGCTCGCCGATCAGTTTCATTGACCTTCAAATTGATTTCAGCTGGCACCCAGTGCAGTTGGCTGGCCTACCCATGCTCCTCGAACGTATCAATTCCGTTATTTTTTAGGTAATGAGTGGATGGTAGTTCTTTGGCCTGCAATCCAAGGCCTGAGGGTACCTGGCAAGGTCGTCCCTCCTTCCGAACTGGTTGCGTCGATTTTCTTCGGCGCCCTCAGAATAGATGAGATTCGTCCAAAACTGGTCTTTAGGAACAACGCAGGTTTTCGATTGTGTGGTTTCGTTTCCATTCACTGGGTGAAAAATTTGATTCGCAGTTTCTATAGTTGTTTATTCTCTTTGGCGCTAAGTAATTACTCTATTTAATGCGATGTCAGAATCAATTCTTGCCTTGATAATATATAATGGACTACAAACAAAATTTTCATTACCTCTTGTTTATTTTCTAACAAAGTTTAATTAACGGAATGTGAAGCTAAAAGCTAGTTAACTAAAGGTTGAAGGAAGGGGTCAAACTGAAGTAAAGTGTAAATGGCATTTGTTGTTTTGAAAGGTTCAAACAGAAATATTCTTACTCGATTTAAGTTCTCCAATTTTTTTAATGAAGGAGTTTGGTTTTGAATAAAATGTGAACTGCTTGGAATACAAAGGGTGGCGAAAACAAAAAGTTGTGAATAAAAAATATACAGAATCCGTAAAAACTATTAAATAAATGAACAATCTTGTTTTACGGGGACAGAATGTGAATATCTCACAGATCTTCAAACTGATAAATGTTCTACTTGTTCCTTAAATTTGAACTAAAAATGTGGCCCAATATATTTGAAAATTTTTCTAAATAAAATTTTCTAAAAATTTATCTTTCGTAAATCATCTTTATACATTGACCTCTCAATACAGCGACTCCTGCATTATTACGACCGGTAATAAAAGTACAAATTGTTTTATCATGGGACTAGTTTTAATCTTTAAAACACCCTTCTGATAAAACGACCGTATGTTGTCGTTCCCAGAAAGGGTCGCTCATATCAAGGTTCTACTATACAAATTTTAAATAGATCCGATTATTTAAGTTTCTCTAATTCAATAAAAATCCCATAAATTTATATTAGAATATTTTCTTCATTTAGGAATTCAAAAAAAATTAAAATGAAATGAACCATTGGCAAGAGCTGTCAAGATAAAGTTGAACTGGCAGATAATTATAGTTAGAGTTCATTATTAAAATTCTTCAGTCAAGTTTTTATAATATAAAATATCGATAGGTATATTTGAAAGTTATACAGAAATAAAAAAAGGGGTACATAAATAAAAATTGTCTTCGGAAATGTATAACAAAACTTCGTTCTTATGAATGTCAAAAACGAGGCTTCATCTAATACACGCAACCCATGGAAACATTATCATCTTTCAGCAGAGGTTGGTCACCTCCGATAAACACAATTTCTAATCCAATGTGATTGGCATTCGCCATACCAAACACACGAGAAATGAGCTGACCCCCACATCCCCATTGGCTAATCCTCTGCTGGTGGATCTCGTCTTTAGAAAATACTTCCGTACAACTCATCGATGTCCCATCTCATTAAACAGGTTCACGAGATGACCCTTTGCGCGATGGGAAGGAAAACAAAGAAGACAAACAACTTGTGCCGAAGAAAACCACAGGGATGACTCTTCGGCAGAAGATTCGATACTCGTTTGGCATGTTTTGCCTCGCTTTCAACTCTCAGGACCCCGGGATAAAAAAGGAAACGAGAGTTAAGTATGACAGGGGACACTGTGCTTCAGTGAGAAATGGCTCGAGGCTTTTGTTTTGCTGCATTCAATTTGCCTCCAAAATGTTGTTTCTTCTCTATAGCGACCAAAGCTTCTCTTTAACCAAAACATGTAGTTATCCAGCTAACAAACTCATTACGTCGTTCAATTTCTATATTTTTTAGGAATACAAGTGGAAAATTTACCATATTAACTTCTATTTTGAAATAAACTGTGACCCTTTTAAGTTCGTTTCGTATGTTAACAACGAGCAGATTTTTAATCTTCCTTAAAAGAAATGCTTCATTTTAAGTTCAGTTACTTAAGGGCAAGGATAAATTTTTAAGTATTAGATTTTATATTATTCACATTTTTATGCTCTTTCTCTCTTGTCTTCATTAATCTTTACACCATTAAATAATCTAATGCTCCCTATTCCTAACAAGAACTATAGTGAAAGGATAAAAAACTGAATAATAACAATAAAGTCATGGACGTCACTGTACACTTAAAATATAACTAGAATAAAATATGGGTATTTTAAAATTTTGATTCACGTTTATTCCCTACTTAGGGGAAAGTGGGGGCTAATGGGACATTTTTTAAAAAAATGCTATTAAAAGAGCATAAATAAAGTCATTATTATAATTTTTTGAATTTAAAAAGATTTTACATTTAAGTTTATAAAAATATTCTTGGATAGCAAATAACATTATTTATCTAAGTGTTATCTCAACTTTTGTAACATAATGCTACTGTCCCATTAGCCCCCATACGTGGGGTCTATTGGGACACAGTGCAGGGCTAATGGGACATGCTTTATAATTCAGAAATAAAAGTCATTTATAAATTTTAAATGCCTTTATTATAAACGTATGGTACTATATTGAATATAAAAATATCGCTGAGGATGAAATTTCACCAATAAACATTTTAATTCCACAATTTCTGTAGTTTCACTAATACGTTCAGAAAAATACAATTCCTTAAGGTAAATGAGGTAAAACGCTCGATTCCGGCATTTATTGCCAAAATCGACTGAAATGCTATCAATTAGAATTTTTTATAATTTGTACAAATATGAGGTCCCTGAATCAATCTATAATTTTTAAGGAATAGCTTATACTATCATAACAATTAAGATGTTATTTAACCTGTTTTACGAATTATTTAGAAGATAGTTTTTAGATCCAAAACCTGTGCACTCGGAAGGAAATCTAAATCTGAAAACGGACGCCAATTCTCGTTCGCCAAAGATAGATGGTGTTTGAAAATTATGTGTGTGTGACGTCTTGTAGCTAAAATTCTGATCATTTCATTATACAAATTTAGTAAATATCAGCTATCTCAAATAGAGTTCAGTCATTTATTTTTAAACTTTTTTAATGCTTAAAAATCAGTAAAAAATTTAGTAGTATTGAAAGGAACTTGTAATACATGTTGTAGACTATTTCCAATAATGAAAGTAGTCAAAAAATTTAATTTAAAATTTGGATAAAATATACAGGGTGTATCTGAAATGGTGCAACAAACTTTCAGGGATGATAATACTCATCAAGACGAACAAGAATTGGTATAGAAAGGGGGGTTGAAAATGAGTTTTAAGGGATGAAACCCCGGGTTGAAAATCTGCCAAAAAACTTGCATATTTCTGCAGGAAGAGACAATGGTTCGATTCCGGTAGTTATTTTGTAAAACAACTTCAAATGCTAAGCTAGTTTTCCCACCAGTAACACTTTGCATTCGACAGGAAAAAAAACTTCGCCAATCCGTGATCGCCAAATACTTTTTTGTGATTCTTACGGAAACTCAAATTTCTATGTAGTAGTACTATTAATGATTAAATGATAGCTTAGTTGGTAGCGTAACAGTCTTGCAATCGTAAGATTGCGAGTTCTGTCCTACTGTGTAAAGTTGTTAATTCATATATATTTTTTTAAAAGATATATTTTGAAAGACATTGCAACATGTTTTAAAGTATTAAGATTTCATTTGGTCCCATTTAAATAATATTTTTTTAGTTATACAAAGTAATTTTTTTAATAGAAACATATTGATTGATTAATATCGTACCTTTAGAAGTAAAATAATAAAAAAAAATGTAGAATTTAAGATCCCCGGATTTTTAATTAATTATCCGTACTATTTATGCAATTCATGACAATGTACAGCCTTAGTCGGTGTAACAAGCACTCCCTTCTCGGCTGTGCAATTTCCCGCAGTTTCGCACCCAATGGTTAGTTAAAACCCTGGAGGGAACAAGCGTAGCACTCGCACACACCTTTCGGGATTTGTAGCTAACTCCAATAAGCAATGCATGAGTACTGCTATCGAGCTAGCTCCTGTGATACCGGATGGATTCATAGCGATAATAAACAAGATAAAATTATTTTAAAAGTGGTAGATTACCCCTGAGCCATCCAGCTGGCTCGTTTTTTATCATGAAGAAATTCAGCATTTTGAAGGTAATGCCTACAGTCTAAATAAGAATTGAATAAAGAAATTGATTTGTACAAGACATTTGGAGAAGTGGGGAAAGATTGACAGACTGACTGCCAAGCGAAATCGAATAATTTTGATTGAATAATTTATGACATGATAGAGTGATTGGAAAAGCCATGGTTTGTTAGGTAGGAGAAAGAATGAATTATGCCAAAAACTGATAGCTGAAGTTTTAAAGGAAAAATAAATTTATACACAAAAAATGGGGGAGAGGGTGAAACATCATTAAAATAGTATAAATTTTACTAGAAACTAGTTTTAATTAAGTCACCACTCTGTTAATTAATTTTAAATGACTTTGTCTGTGTACTGATACTGAGCTTCGCAATCCGCTCCTGGCTCCTAGGGTGTCGGGGTGTTTAAAGCTCTAAGGTTAAAACAGTTTGTCTGTCCTTTATGGCTGATAACGTAAACACCTTAGGGGAAGTGCCCGTACTACGTGACCCATTTATTACTATTTTTGACACCCTCCCTCCCTTTGGGGCCACCCGTAGTACATGCCAAGAACCTCACATCCCATCTAGTTTTCACGTAGCAATTCGTAAATACGGTTTTCAATTATTTTTTTGCAAACAGAAAATTTAAAAAATTAATTCGTCTTAATTTGTCTAATTTCAATAATTAATTTGGCTTAATTTTGTCGTATTGACTAGAGGAAATTGACTACGAGACGAAACCCTAAGCTTCATAAACTACCCTCCCCTACTTCCAACACAGGAATACTAAAGTGTCCGAGCTTGCACCCCATCTCGACCGTGTATTTCTAGAACATGTAATTTTCTTAGTTTTGTCTTGTAATGAGAATAACAATTATATTTATGTAGTCACATCTAGAATAAGAGAATTTAAGTATAAAAGTGTTTATAATTCTTAGGTTTTTAAACTCTTTTTTTTTGTTATTAACACATATGTTTCATACAAAATTTAAGTCATCATTACATTTTCTTAAAAAGTGTTTCACAAAGAGCTCCCTAGTTTTAAAAAATTATATCAAAGAGACAAAACAAGATAAAAATATCCCGTAATCTGTAATGACTTATTTTAGACCCTAAAGAAATTCTTAACACAACACTTTTTAAATCGGTCGATCAAAAAAATTAATATATGGCACCACAAGATTTTGTGAAACGAAAGAAAAGCAGTACTTGAAATCCTTATCATACCTTGTAGGGAAATAAAATTTACGGAATGAACGATTTCTGAATCGAATGAGAATCAAATACTTTGTAATCTAATTGATCGTTGATTTAAAAATAGGGATTTCAAGGATTGCTTTTCCTTCATTTCACAAAATTTTATGCTGCCAAAATTTTTTGAACTATCAATTTTCAAAAATTTGTGTGAAAAAATTTTAAACACCTGTCAAAGTTTTGCGTTGAGACAAAATGCGATTTAAAGCATTGTAATTATCTGAAAAAAAATTACCGTAAAGAAAAACAAAACAATGTAGAAAAATCCATAAAAATTCTCAAAATACTATTACACATCCTTTAATTTTGTCCGATTTTTGGACCTCACGCCATAAAACCCCAACCCACATCCTTTAATAGTACTCTTTCCATGTATTGCCCAAAAATTATTGACATGACAGAATCCACAGTCTTACGATTGCCAGTTAGAAGATTCCGGCTCATTACTCTACCAACTGAGATACCGTTTTAACGATAAAATAAGAAACAAAAAAAATTTCGCCAAATAGCTAATAAGTTGCCAAATTTGGTTGAACATGCATTAAAAAAGAGACTGATCGAATAAATCTTTCGCTGCGAAAAGATAACTTCCTGAAAAGTTACAGTTAAAATTTCTTTTTGCAAGTACGATTTCTATTTTTTTGGTGTACAAAATTACGGAATTGAACAATTGTGCCTCTTCCTGCACAAATATGCAAGTTTTTTTGCTGATTTTCACCCCGGGGTATCACCCCTTAAAACTCATTTGCAACCCCCCTTTCCAGGGGCGTCATTTCAGTTTTTGGTTGGGGGGGGGGCAAGTATTTTTTTTAAATGGGTCTGAATCACGCTGTAACTAACTTTTTTTGGGGGTTGCCCAACTTCATTTTTAAGGTATCCCCTAACGAGCACATTTATAGGTTAGGTTAAGTGTTAGAACACTGAAAAATAGTATTTGAATGATATTACATATAATGTCAAAATTTGACATGAACTCCGAGGAAAAAGTGGGTCTGGGGGTCGCCTCCAGGAAAATTTTGAAAATTTGCCTTTTAAAGTAGTGTTTTGGCTCATTTTGAGACCCTACGGACTGCATCCAAAGGGAACAGTTTCTTGTAAACCACAAAATTTTCTAGGGAAAAGAGTTGTAATAAATAAACGTCAAAGTATCAAGGGGCCTCCCCCAGAATTTTTTTTTAAAATTCCCCTTTAAACTAGTGTTTTATCTCTTTTTCAAACTCTTTGGGGAGCTCCTAAAGGGGACATCCATAAATTACGTGAGGTGTTTTTTCCAAAATCTGGACCCCCCCCCCCTTGGTGAGATTTAGTGAGATTTTGCTGGACCTCCCCTCCCCCCCACGTGAGATTTACCTACAACCTTTTAATTATTCTCCTTCCTTCTTATATATATTACTTTCTCCTACTTAAAAAAAAGAAAATCCCATAATTTCTAACTTAAAAAGTTGACGTGAGATTTTAATCGTCCCCCTAGGTGAGATTTTTCCAAACCCCTCCCCCCTTTTTGACCTCACGTAATTTATGGATGTCCCCAAAAGGAAAAGATTCTTGAGAGCGGCAAAATTCTAAAGGGAAAAACTGTGTAACCGACGTAAAAATTTTAGAGGGGAACTGGGGATCCTCCCCCCAAATTTTTTTTGAAATTACCACTTTAACCTCGTTTTTTATCTCTTTTTCAAACTCTTTGGGGAGCACTAAAAAGGAAAAGCTTCTTGAAAGCGGCAGAATTTTCAAGGGGAAAAACACTGTTTAATAGAGGTCATAATTATAGAGGGGGGCTGGGGTATGGCCAAGAAAATTTTTTGAAATTTCCCCTTTAAACTAGTGCTTCATCTCTTTCAAACTCTTTGTGGAGCTCGTTAAGGGAAAAGTTTCTTGTAAATGGCAGAATTCTAAGGAGGAAAAATCAGTATAACCACCGACGTAAAATTTTAGAGGGGGGCTGGGGATCCTTCCCCAGAAATTTTTTTTTGAAATTTAAAGGTAGTTTTAACTCCTTTTGAGACTTTTTGAGTTGCACCCAAAGCTCCTTGTGGAAGTTACAGAATTTTCAAGGGACTAGCAGCTATTTTTCACATAACAGTAGAAATCTTGGGGGGGGCGGTTGCCCCCCCCTGCCCCCCCTAAATGACGCCCCTGCCCCTTTCTATCCAATTCTTGTTCGTCTTGATGAGTACTATCATCCCTGAAAGTTTATTGTACCATTTCAGATACACCCTGTATAATTTTACTCTATCTGTTAAACTTCTGAAATTATAAAAACTTTATCTTCTACAGATAAAAATATTTTTTCCCTAAACGAATCAAAATTTAGTGTTTAGAGAATTTGTTGACTTGAAATATTTTAATTAATAATTTTGAATTTTTTAAGATTTACAGTATTACATAAAAATCCTTCTTATCTCTTATAAAAATCTTCTAAAAATCTTTAAAAATCCAAAAAGGTTCAAACAATACCATTTCGCGTCATTAATATGTTTTTTTTCAGAATATTATCTATAGTTGATCAGCAGGAAAAACCGGCAATCTTCCGATTGCAAGATTGTTTGTCACTCGTCTCACTGAGCTACCGTTTTAACGATAATATTAATAAGAAAAGAAATCGCGCCAAATCATTAATAAATCGCCAAATTTGATTTACTTACATTATATTGAGCCATAGACCAAACGAATATTTTACTACCAGGAGATAAATTCGCCAATAGCATTTCAGTCGGTTTTGCTGGAACCGAGCGTTTTACCTCCACATTAAGCTGTCCCATTAGACCCCACAAGACTAGTCCCATTAGCCCCCATAGTATGATAATTTACAATTATAGAAATAATTATTTTCTAGTACAGTTCTGTATTTTTTCATTTATATTTTCTTGTTCTCCGGTATTTGTACAATCTAAAAGTGTCATCAAATAAGATTAAGATATTCTTAAAAATTTATGAAGTTCAATCAATTACAAAACTAAATTTTTGCTATTGGTTGTTAAAAATAAATTTGTATTTTTCCTGCGCAGAAAAAATTTGTTATGACAGATATTCCATTTTGAAAATGTGTGCTAGACCTGTTACCAATAAGTGATGTAAAAATTTTTTCTGAAATATTTATATTATGGAAAAAAATTCACTTGTCCCATTAGCCCTGCGTCCCATTAGCCCCCACTTTCCCCTACCTCTTTTAATGAATAAATTATCTAATGTGGTGGAATCTTTTTAAATACCGTATATTTAAAACTTTAACTTTAGTATTAGAACTTAACTTATTAAGTATTTAAACTTAACTTTAGTAAACGTATTAACTTTAGCCCTTAAGGGTAACTTTGGCCAAAGCATCGAAATGTGTTTCTAAGTGTTATATCTGTATGAAAAAATTAAATTATCACCTAATTAATGCTAGACCCAACAGGTGTTATTATCATGACAACCTCCAAGCGATGTCTTGAAACTCTTAAAATACAATCACTTGGGGGCTTCTAAGTTAGGTTGTATCAAAGAGTCAAATTTTGTTTACCTTACAACTTTTCTTTCAAAAGGCAATAAAAACATGATTTAAAACAGCTGGTATATATTTTTATGTCAGCTTTAAAGTCCTCTGATAGATTATTATGTTTCACTTTGTTGTTTGACAATTATTGAACTTTTATTACGTTGGAGGTAACTTTTGGCCCGATGTTATCTGCTGAAATAAGTGGAATACTCATTGATAAGAATCAGGGGTCTAATATGGATAAGAAATTAATTCTAAACACAAAAAAACATTCAAATTATAAGATAGAAACCCTTAAATATAGTATGGTGAAGATAGTATCATTATTGTAAAATCGATGGTGTTCGAAGAAATATCAGTTTTTTGTTCCAAAAGTGGATTTTTCTCCAAAATTTAGGTAACCAATTCCTTAAAATATGTACCCAGGATGTTAAAATATTGTTTATTGTTCATCTATATAATTTTTTTACAAATTTACTATGGTAACTCTACAATGAAATCAGTTTTGTGTAAGAAACATAATTTATTGCTTGATTTTCTTATAAATTAAACTTGAAATGAATTTGGAATGGATTATTATTATTGATAGGTAACTTAGCAACACAACTAAATAGTTTAGCATTGCCAAACAATAACTCAACGCCTTAACTTTTGGGTTTTTGAGGTCTGGGCCAAAGTTACCCCAATTTACACTCAGGGAAACTTGGGCCCAAAATTTTAAAAATTTTAAAAAATATTTAAAACTTAAATCCACATTTTGAAAGCGGTTCATATAACAGTTGAACTTGTTAAAATAATATAAACCATTGACTTTGTCAAATTTGTTTTTAATAACTAGTTTTATTTGCTTTTAAAATGAAAAAACAAACCACTCCCATTTGGGCCAAAGTTACCCAATATTACGGTACCATAAAAACGAAGAAAAACCCAACAACAGTTCTCATATGGTTTTAAAATTTATTCAAGGATAGTATTGGTTAGTTTTTGCTGCAGGATATTATTTGCATCCTTAACAAAGGAAATATTTCACGCCCAGGGGGTATCCACCTTCTAAATGCCCTCAGTTCCTTACTACATTCCACTTTCTAGTAACCACCTTCCCTTATCATTCCACACAGGAACCAAAATATTCCGTATTCGTAATGGATGACAGAACGCGTAACGCGTGAACATATGGCTGTAGGGAATCAATTTCAATGCATCTCACACGATACATTCAATCAACGCGACACTCTCACAATGAGCTTCAGCGCAGCGTGCCAATCAGCTGATCCAAATCAGACATCAACACTATCTCGCAGCATAGGGACCCATAATCCCTTTGTGAAGCCATTAAACGACTGATCTAATAATTAATAGGGTGTTCATTGTGCTGTCAGAAAAAATGGGGTTGTTCAACATAACAATGACCCTGGAGTGGTCATTGCTTTTTCTTATAGGGTTATCAGATAGCCATCATATTTTTTTGAATAATGTATCGTACATGAATATTTCACTGAGTAATGTTCGTGTGGATCTATCTCGACTCAACTGAAGTCTATGGGTTTATTCAATGAGTTTATTTGCTCTGGGGTTGGTGAAGACTCAGAGAGAAGTTTCATTGTTCATTATGTAACGATGATTTGAGCCCGATTCTGAGTTAACCTTGTGTTTATTTGGAATGGATTGTTCAGTTAATCATTTGTGAGCGATAACTCAATCAACGAAGGTGTCAAACTGATTAATGATGTAAAAGACATTAATATATCATTGAGAAATCATTTAATTAGATGCATTTAAAGTTGCACAAACAGAGTCTTAAAATTTATTTTTGATGAAGTGCATCCATCCTCTATATTGTTTCCGCGAACTTTTATATCTCGAGAACCCCCTTTATTGAAACAAACTTCCCCCCTAAAATTAAGCATTTCCCTAATGTTAACCTTGGTTGGTCAAACTTTTTCGAAGTTTACAAATACATACAAATAACGTTGTATAACCAATCTCTCTGACTCATACTCATCTTCGGTTTTTCATTGTTTTCAGTGATGGGAGTTTTCACTAACTCGAAATTTTACGTGTATCTACGGTTTCGAGTTATTGAAGTTATACTGTATAAGTATAAATAAAATGTTTTCTATTTTAACTTACACCTATCACGAAGAGAATCTAAGAGGAGGACCCTGGGGTAAGCAACCTAGATAGTCTGAGGGGCTCGCGGTCCCTGATTGAAATGAAAACATCTTTTAGCATTATAAAAATGGAATATCCTTAAAAAATTTGGAGGGAGCATTGCGCCCCCCACCGAAACTCCTTAAATACGCCTTTTTTGATACATCCTATTTATAGAGAGATAAATGATAAAAACTAATTAAAGTGAAAGAAATCAAAAGAAGAAACCATCGGATTTGATCAAATCAAAAAGGAAAGAAAACGTCTCCTCCAAATTTGTGGTGCTGCCATCTAGTGGTAAAATGGATAATTAGTTGGAATGCAATTAAAAGGAACGGTTTAGTCTTTCTTTCATTTTACAATTTAAATGTCGCTATAGCTATATAGCCCCCATAGATCCTCTACTGGAATCATCATAAAGGGGATAATGATTGTAAACAGTATAACAAATGTTTTTTTTTAAAACTAAGTGAATAATTTTATTTTCTTTATCACATAAAGCGGAGAAATTTTGAAACCTTCTAATTTTCTAATTGCACTATTTTATTCATCAACATTTTTTCCAGAAAAGTCGAAAGTTGACTGTTTAAAAAAATATTAAACTATCTCTTAAGGAATTTTGTGATTTTCTCTTGTAATATGTAAAACGCATAGACCAGTAGACAGAGTGCTTAAAAGATTAAATAGAATATTTTATTCTTGATCTTCTTTGATTTTAGCTTGGAAATTAAAAATGTCAAGCATTTAAAAATTAATATTTCATTTATGTAATTATATCATTATTTTACGTTTTGAACTCACATTCACTTTATGCTTTCTAAATATTCCCACTAAATTTAAATCAATTCTGTGTAGTCGAATCACGATTTTTCCCTTATTATTGAAACAAGGTCGTTAGTTTATTTAAAACAGAAGAATCAAAAGTTTGAAGAATTTTCACCTACCAACATAAAACTTCAATTATTTAAGGTTAATTGACTTTCCCATGCTAATGATTTCAATACCCTGTATTCTGTTTCACACGGTTTCGTTTTTACAGAGTAGTAATACCACCTATCCTATTTCTCATCTGGAGATTTTCTTGTTAACAACTAGCATGCTCAAGAATAATGAAAGCTGCTGTGTAAATTAGTAATTGTGCATTCATATCTCGTTGGAAATGAGCCATCGGAACTACAGATAGTGATGGGAGTTGAAGATGATTGAATAGTGATCCTTGAATGAATGATTAGTTTTACTCCTAGTATGTCTATTGTGTTCTTCAAATATTGAACTTAGTATGACAGCTCCATCAATCTAACCTGAACCTAAAATGTTTTAAGTATCTAATGTAAGCAAAGCTTTGTATAGTAACAAGTGTAAAAAATAGCTGTCATAACATAAGGATCGTATTCCCTAGCTTGCAACCTCCCTAGGTAGGGATATTAATTCATGATTGTTTATCGGGAAACTGAATATTGAAAAAAGGAAATCGAGGGGATATGTTTTTACTATAGAAAAAAGTTAAAGCCAGGCGGATTTAATATTGCAATTATTTGAATGTGATTTGTAAAAAAAACCTGAAGAATATCTGTGTTGGCATTTTTATTTGTTTTTTCTGAGAAGGTTTGCCAAAAAATTACAAACTAAGCCCTTTTTGTTTTAATTATTGTAGGATTCTTCTAATAAGATTTTCAAATAAGAACTATCTACAAATAAGCTTTTTTGTCCACTTAGTATAAAACAATTTATACCCTAAAACCTTTAAGTAATATGTACTAAATAAAAAGGCGGATAAATACTATTTGAAACAGTATGTCGATATCTAATTATTTTTATTTGCACTCTGGTATGTCTGTAATTTTAACTTTTTCTGAAGTAAAGTTCACCAATTCTGTTAAAAATATTTCTAGATATGACCCAATAATGATAAATAGTTATAGGGGAAAGTCGCCCAATGTGGGATAGGTGCCTAATAGGGCGGACCCCCTTATCTTTAAAATCCGGATGTGTCGCGATCCGTGAGTGGCATTTCTTAATTATTTAGATAAATTAATAGCAACCATAAGTAAAATTAGGCAAGTAGGGACTTAACTCCCGTCTCACAAGCATAAAATATCTTTAAAGATCCAGGAAAACTTTTAGGAGGAGTTTTGGAGGACCTGTTCAGTAATAACGGTAGGTTATTTTTTTTAATTTTTTGTTTGTTTCTTCTCAGAATGGTTCAAATTTTAATATTGATGCATCTTTTTTAAACTTTTCTTGTGAAGAACTCATTTTTCAGAATTACCTCAAATTCCTTCTAGGATTTTTAAATGTGTTTACTGCAAGAAATTCTATTTTTTAATTAGGTATTATTTATTTAAATACCACTTATGCTCAATTTAAATCAGAAAAATAAAGGAGTTAAAATTTTTTATTTAATTAATAATCATAAAATATTAAAATAAAAGTTGTGCTGTATGAGACTATCTCATTATGATAACACCTAGCATCGTATATTAGGCGACCGGTATCGCAAATTAGAACAATTTTGAATTTCAATTAAAATGCATTTTAATTAATTTTTTCATAAAAAACAACCTGGATTTTGAATTAGTATTGAAAAAGTTGTATAGGGCCACTCTAAGTATAACTATAGCATTTATCAGGTGAAAATAAATTCGATTAAAAAAAGTGGTATCCCACATTTGGCGACTTTCGCCTAATAGTGATTAACGACATTCACACAAACCTTGGTAAAACATTTTATTTTGAAATGTTTTTTGGAGGTTTTCTATAAGATATGTTTTTGTGTAGTTTTTTTTACCCTACTCAAAATTACTATATTAATCTAACGAGACACATAGGGTAGGTGGGGGTAAAAACGCTCACGAGGCAAAACCACGCACCGCGATTTTTAATTGTTAATAATCGATTCAAAAGTTGATTACCAGGTAGTTGGTTTGTCTCATTGGGACCCATTGTTCAATGAAAGTTCGTACCCCTAAGTCACTCATGAGTTTAAAAATGCTGTAAGTTTGCTTTTCGTCATTTAGATGTAATTTTCCTCATCTTTTACTTTAACACTATATAAAATAGAGCTTGAGGAGAAATACCAACAAATAACCCATTGTATTAGAGTACTTAAACTTCAGTTTCGTTTTGAAAGAATTGCCTCAACATGTCTCTAAAAATAAATAGGATTGTCTTTCAAAATAAAGAGAAACGGGGCAAATACCCGCAGCTTCAAAACTTTGGGAATTCGCCCCAAAAGGAAATTAGAACTTACAGGATCCCTAAAAAGTTGAATAAAGATTTCCGAGATGTCAACCATCTACCTGAAACCATTCTTTTGCTCTTTTGAAAGATATTGGGCAATTTGAAATGAGTTGCTACAACAGGTTGACAATTTTCATTAAAATTGATTATATTTATGTTTAATATTGTTTGTTGACTTAGAAGTATTAAAACAATATTAAGATGATTATTCCCTAGCGTTTCTATAATGAAAAATTCTGTTTATCCATGTTTATTTCACTCGGGTACAAATATTCGCAAGTGCGGGTCTTTGCCCCATTTTGCGAGGCAAAGCCCCACACGATGTTTTCCTACTAAATTGTAAATTTCTCTTAAAATACCATCGATAAGAGTTTGTAGGCATGATCAATCTAACACTTCCAATTGAAATTCCGGGATTATCTACCCCCTTTTCAACCACAATGTTAAAAATACTGAAAATGGCGGGGCTCTGTCCCCACTTACCCTATGTGTATTATTATTTGAACCACATTTGTTTGAGAGATTTAATGCCACTTGGAATTTTTTAATTCTTCACATAGTTAACTTAAAGCATTTAGTTTACTTAGTCTTGAGTGTTAGTTTTTAGAAAATGCGTTGGTGAGTATAATGCTTCTAATCGCTCTTAGTAGTTTTTAACACGGATAATTCTTCATATTGATGTAAAAATACCCCAGAATGTGAATGCAGATAAATGAGATTAATTTTCATATTTTCACTCTTAAGTTTTAACATAAAAAATAACATCCATTTTTGTCTCTTAATGTTACATTTATTTTAATTTTTTAAATGTTCTTTATGCCGATATCACGTGAAAGAGTTATGTAAGTATCAAAAAAAGTTTTGAGCACTTTTTTTTGAATTTATAGAGTGAAAACCCAAAATAGACATATTACAGAATCCACAATTACCGTCAAATGACCCTACATTGTTTTCAAGGGGGTAAAATCATCTCAATTGGACAAATTACCATGGTTTCTATTGTAGTCCCAGTCCCAGAAAGAGTACATCTATTTTATCATTGACGTGAAAATAATCTCTGATAATCTCAGGAAAATACATATAAAAATACTTCGTGTGATTTTATACTACTAAATTTTGGAATTAACTGAAAATTGCCATGATATTCTCCACCTCGCACCCCTACTCCCTAAAATCTATCCCCCATCAGTCAAAGTCAGAAATAGACCAACTAGAGGCATTAACAGTATACTCCTTAAAATTACCTTACCCTGAGATTATAAAGAAGGTATATCCCTTCCTGAAGAACACCCAGGAAGTGCTTAAGCCACTTTGATGAACCCACTGATTTGCAAAACAAACAGGAAATGCTACCCTCATTGTGCTTATAAGAATGGTTTGTTAACGCAGATCCGAAGGGCCATTGGAGCAAGCTTGTGTGCTTCACCTATATTTCTTCTCTCCCCATCCGATCGCAAGAACAATTAAAGAGGGTTGTCACGTTACGATTAACCGATAGGCAGAGTGCGAAACAAACTGTTGGGCACGAAGCTTGCTTTCCAGGCGCTAATATGCTTTTAATTTGCATCGAAAATAAAACAATTGTGGGTTGAGTTTGCCGTGGAGGCAACTTTGGACTACACTGGACCATTGAGGCACGGACGTAGCTATAGCTTTTCCAAGGGGGGGTCTAGAATTCACTTTACAAAGAAGATTTTTGAACCTTTCTTTTAAGGTTCCCCTAATGAGTGCTATTATACAATAAATGTTAGATCCCTTAATGGCATGTATGTATTTTAATGACATGTGGCTCATAATGTAGAAATTTTACAATGTGAGCCCCAAGCAAAAATGGGTGTCCCCCCAAATTTTTTTTAAAATTTGCCTCTTAAATACATGTTTTAGCTCATTTTGAGACCATTTGGGCAAAGAGAACAGATCCTTGTAAACAACAGACTTTTCAAGATGGAAAAAGTTATAAAAAACATAAAAGTTTTAAGGGAACGAAAAGGTCCTCCAGAATTTGTTCTTGAAAATCCCCGTTTTGTATATCTCCTTCTCAAACTATTTGGAGAGCACCAAAAGGGTATATCGACGTTAAAATTTGAGAGGGGAGTTTTGGGGTTCTCCCCCATAAAATCTTTTGAAATTTGACTTAGAGTATAGTGTTTCAGCTCATTTTGAGACCCTTTGGACAAAGAGAAAAATTTCTTGTGAACAACAGAATTTTCAAAGGAAAAATAGTTATAAAGAAACAAAGTATTAAGGGGGAGTGTGTGGGTACTCCTGTAGAAAATTACCCTTTTAGTAATACACTAGTGTTTTCTTTTCTTTTAAAACTCTTTGGGGAACACCCAATTAATTTGCTTATAGTAAGCGGTATAATTTTTAAGAGAAAACACTATATAACAGGAGTCAAACTTTTAAAGGGGTTTTAGGGGGTTCTCTCCCAGGATTTTTTTTCAAATTTGACCCTCAAGAGTAATTAATTTTAGATTTTTAACTTATTTGATACTTTTTAAGTCGCACCCAAAGTTCCTTGTGAAAGTTAAAGTCTTGGGGAGGGGGGGTTGCCCCCCTGCCAATGATGTCCGGGCAGTCCAAGTCTGTCATCTCCCATTTTACTAACATAGATTTTAACCGCTTTTAGAGTGCTCAGGCGCTTGTGCTTGACTGCACAATATTTGATAATATGGGTATTCAGCTTTAAAAAATTTTTTGCTTTAGGCTAAGGGGGGGTGTCCGGACCCCCTAACCCCCCCTTATATACGTCTCTGCATTGAGGTAAATGGTGTTTGATCTACAGGGTGTTTCAAAAAGTCCTCGCAAAACAGCGCATGGTGTAAAGAAAATTCGTTATTTTACACTTAAGTTTCTGATACTATATTCACACATGAAAAGTTAATCTAGTTTAAGTGCTAATCTAGCTTAGATATAACATTGTGACAATGCCATTTTTAAGCTTGATTAGCACTTAAACTAGATTAACTTTTCATGTGTGAATGTAGTATAAGTGTTTTTGACAAAAATTTTCCTGTCTAGAAACGGGTTTTTCAGGGAATTTTTCAACAAAGATAATTATGATTTAATACCACCGCTGAAGGAATAAATTTCAAAAACAAGTATGTACAAGTCAATATTTCTTTGATCATTTTACTAAAATGATGTTATTCTTCTTTTGGCTAAGTGTATAATATGTTTGTGGTGACGTCCGTCACAAAATTTCACTCGAGATGATGAAATTTGTTATACGTATAGGGGAAAGAGTCCCAATGGGGGATACCACTTTTACTGTTCCAATTTACGCTTACCTAAAAGATTATTTAAAAAAACTAAAAGTGGTTTTGTATATTGTGTACACTCCTGATTCGAAAAAACATGTCGCTTTTTTATGAAAACAAATTGCAACTACCCTAAAAATGCATTTTAATTAAAAATCAAAATATGCCTAATATGCAATACCTCAATATGAAATAGTATAAGCGTAGGCATTGGCGTCGGCGACTCCTGAACATTGGGGGGGACGCCTCAAGGATTCGGAATTCCTCCCCAAAAATTTGGTTAATTACCCCAAAAATAATAGGTTTCGCCCTCGTTTAACAATTTTAAGATGGTTTTGAATCAACTAATTAACTTCGGTCTCAATGAATGTTTTATAAACCGTTTGAACGTTTCACTGAAAAGGGGGGTCTGGGGGCCTCCCCCGGAAAAATTTTAGAAATTTGACCTTTTAAATACAGGTTTAAACTCATTTTAAGTGTTATACAAAAACAGTTTAAAAATAAATTTTTTATGCATTTAACCAGTGCTGAAATTGTATTTTTTTAGGGGTCTCATTAAATTATTATTTTTAGCTAGCCAGAAAATTTTTTTGTTGGAATAATACTTTCCCATTCTCTCACTTGCTTCAACCTACTCTAAATGAAGTCATGTTCTAAAAATGGGGTGTCCATCCCCCTCTTGTATACGCCTCTTAAATTAGGTGCCATTGGTATATTGGCACCATCTTTTATGATCAAAAGTTGGAGAAACACATATTCAGTAAATTTTCGGTTGCCACCAAAAGTTACAAACAGTTTTTTCAACTATGTTCCCAATTATTGGGGGGGGGACGCGTCCCCCCCGTCCCCCCCGGTGGCGACGCCCGTGAGCGTAGGCATGGTTACGATTCCAGCGGGGGGGGGTAGCACTATTCTTCATTCAGGCGCCAGTTTAAAATGAATAGAGTATAAAGAATATATCTAAAAGCAATATACAATATTTAGATCTTGAAGAGGCTATCCTATGCCATTTCATTGATAGTAATTTTTTTCTAAAGTAGGCCTCATTTGGATATTTTACAGACAAATATAATTTTTTAAGGTTTTTATTCTTTTTGTAAAAGATTATTGAAATATTTGCATTTGACAGGTTTTTGCAATAAACAGAGTATTCAGACCTATATTCATGCCTTAACTCTAATTTATTTAACGATTTGGTAATAAAAGTGGGAATATTAGTTGAAAATAACATTTCCTTATTAAATACTAACCTATAAAATTATTTAAGAATTCATATTTTTTTCTCTTTTGGTTAGTAGCAGGGTTGGATGGATTGGACCCAATGGTTTTTTTTTAAAAACCCATCAGAAAAACTCTTATTTAGGACCCATTTTTGGGTTTTTTCAAGAAAAATCAAGATTTTGACTGTTTTAATAATGAATAAAAACATTTAACGAAATAACATACCAAGAACTGCAGTTGAGAGGGTTTTATCAAAATTTAGAACGTTAAAGTTCAAAGTTTAAACTTTATAAAAAATTAAGGAGAATTTTTTAAATTTCAGTGTTTTTTTTCAAATGTTGAATAGATTTCATTCAATATTGAATGTGTTTTTTCAAAGTTTAGAATATTTTTAAACTTTAAGTGGGTTTTCCAATTTTAAACCCGGTTTCAATAAAAAAAAATAATAAAATTAATTTCAAATTATAAATTTATAAAGACCACAAAGGGACACGCGCAGGTACCCTTCCAAGTGATACACAGATCATGTAAATGGACTTTTAATTATTACAACACAAAAGAACAAATAATTAAGACAGAAAAACATACAGGGATTACATAAAAAGAAAATACCCCTAAAATTAGGAAAACCAAAATTAAAGAAAAAGAAAAATATTGAACACCCCCTTCCCTGGCAACTAGCAAAATGATCCGCCCTAGGCACCTTAAAAATCAATATAACCAAATAAGATAATTAACCCTACAATGCATGATTTTTTAAATTCACTTGAAAATCATTTATGTGACTTCTATTATGGTGTACAGTACTGGAAAAAAAAATCGACTCAGACCCTATATCTCCGGAACGGCTTGTGATATAAAGACAAATAAGGTATCATTTTTCATGATTTGAAGTATTCTATATACAGAAAAATTTTCAAGTTCTTAGGGGGTCGTCTTCATATTAAACGAAGTACCAACTTTCGTTTTTCCTATGGGCGACATCAAAGATTAATCCAGATTCTGAAAGAGCACCCTCTAAAACCCCCCAAAACCAGTTTTCATGTCATTTGGTCCCCAAATGAAGCCAGGAGTGGGGGTTGAAGTTCGTTGAATTTACGTTGAAATCTCGTTTTTCAGAGATTTTGATCCTTACAACCATTAACCCCACGCACACTGTAGGAAATTTCAATTAGAAAAATTTGCGCCAATCTCATATTGCCAAAGACATACAACTTATGAAAATTACAGTAACCTTACGGTAACCATAATCTACTAACTGAAATCAACACATTTATTGTTTAAACCTTGATGTTGAACGTAGCCGTGTGGCCTAACGGCTAGTGTGCCTGGTCGCAAATCTTTAGAGCCAAGTTCGAACCGCATAGCTTCCGTGTTCTTGTTTTGCTTTTGGAAGTTTGTGTATGCCTCGAACTTAAACTACCGATAGAGTTAGAATTAATAAGTTCTTATTTTTTGCTCTATTAATTTCAGTAAAAGGAAAATTAACCTATTTTTTTGTGCATGTAATATTTTTTATTTGTTTTTAAATTTTGATGATATTTTTAAAAAGTTTACAAATTAAAAATCTTTAAAATACAATTTTTTCAGATGAAAAAATTTTGAAACAATACTTAACACTTACTTTTGAAACAATACTTAATTATTCGACTAAAAATTTCACCTGCATTAAATTTGAAATGTTTTTGAATTACGCGAATAAAGTTTCAAAAAAGAGTATTCGATATAAAGATTCGAATTCATGACAGATTTCATGCAGATATTTGTGGTTTTAAATATAAATCTAAGGTCAAGAAAAGTCGTCGCTTAATAAGGACGGTCTCTTCTTACATGCATTGTTTATTAAAAGAAATTCAACGTTTTATCTTTGATATTAAATGTTATCAAGACATGAATTAATTTAACCATGACACAAATATCATCGTGTTGCTGAATTTTGGATCATACATCTTTCCCATATGATGCACCCCAGGGTTAACACCATCTCTTTGCCTATAAGGGAAGGTACCCATACTACGTGACCCATTTAGGGGAGGGAGGGGGTCTTCAAATTACCACGCTCGGTCACAGGGGGGAGGGGGGGGCTTAAGGGTTTGTCCCTTAGTCAATTTCTTCTAGTCAATACAACAAAATTAAGCCAAATTAATTATTGAAATTTGCCAACTTAAGACTAATAAGGCAAAATTAATTATTAAAATTAGACAAATTAAGCAACATTAATTTTTTCAACTTTTTGTTTGCAAAAAACGATGTCAAACCGTATTAATGAATTACTAAGTGAAAACTAGAGGGGGAGGGGGTCTTGGCATATACTACGGATGGTCACCAAGGGGGGAGGAGGGTAAAAATGGGTCATGTAGTATGGGTACGTTCCCTAACTGGCCCATCCAAGGGTTGCACCAGCCGCCTACCCCTACAGTAGTTTTCAGGGGTAAGGCAAGCAGCGTATTAAATCTACCCTACGCAGCCAGAGGGCTCAATGCTAGGATTAAAAGTTGACTTACATAATTAACTAATAATAAATAAAATAGTGGTGACTACAAAATAAAAAATTAACACTATAATAAAAATTTAGCTACCACTTTTTAATTTAATGTTATTTTTTATACGTATAGTCAAAGTCATTCATTTCTTGCATTCAACCTGGAATTAAGAGAACAGTAGATCCATCCGCTATTGTCACCAAATATGGATGATAACGTTGGTTCTTACCGGTATCGAATTTGGAAACTAATTTTGAAAACGTTAAACCAGTTTAAGTGGGATAGATGAGGTTAAATAGAAATAGGGACTGAACAGGTTGAGTTTGAAAAATTTAACATTAATTAATATGCTGATTTTTATTGAGGCTCAAGAAAAATCAGCATGCCAATTAACGTTCAAATTTAAAAACACAAACAGAAAAAAATATCCAACCCCTAAAATAAAACTCCAATATCCCTTTCCAATCACCCCTCCCCCAAATTTTCTGCAGTAAAATCATTCTCAACTCCCCTCCCCCCTAAAAAATATTCTCTCTCTCTCTCTCACTCACTCACTCACTTTATGGTAATTATTAAAAACTTTACAGAGATGAATAAAATAAACTTTTTTCCTTTGATGTGATGATGCATTTTTCATTTTTTCCTTAAAACCCCAATTGTTTAAAATATCAAGAAGCTCCAAATCGTCGATATGATTAAAGTTAATTAATTTTAATTCATCAAGTTTATTAACTTTGAAATGTAATGATTGACTAGTCAAAATGTTTCATATTTATATTTCTTATTCATCAAGCACATAGGTTCAGAAACTTCAATGTTTATCCTTAAAAATTAATAAACTCTGTATCCAACCTAATGAAACATAACTCGTAATTAATTACTAAAAAATGACCGCAGAATCATTAAAATCAGTATTTGAAAATTTTTCTACTCCTAAATGTATAAGCAAATTTTAAACTTTATAATTGCCTTAATTTTTCAAGATAAGTTAGTTTTCGTAAGTGGAAATTGAAAATTATTAGAAACATCGATTAAATGCGAAAAATACATCAAAAAATCAATCTAACTATCTGTATTTAAGTATTTTTATAGGAATTTTTGAGCCGCAAAAGCCTGATTTATTGTTTCATTAATTAGTTAAATTTCTAGCTCTTATCAACAAAACCATTTTCATAATTTAGCGTGATTATTTAATATCTTTATTTAAATTTTTATTCCCTTTTTTCCAGAATTAAAAAATGTTAATTTTAAATAACTCTCAATTAATTATTATTATTTGTAAACGAACGGCAATAAAAATTGTATAAATTTGTTTTAAAGGCTTTAGATTTAAAAAAAAGTATTCAACATCTATTCATCTTTGTGTTTGCCTGTACCCCTATAGGTTAACCTTGAACAATCAGACATGCGGAATTGCGGGGCAGAACCTGCAACCTAGTGATCACGAGCTTGTTACTCTACCAAGTGGGCTACCACTTAAGGGTATTATAATTGGAAGACGAAATTGCGCCAAAATATAGATAAATAGCCAAATCTGCTTTAACTTTTGTAGGAATTGTGCCAAAACACAGATAAGTAGCCAAATCTGTTCTAACTTTACTAGAGAATTTTAAACAATTGTCGCCAATCTTTCCTCTTTGAAGTTAAATTACCAAAGTTTTCAAACCCCCTTCCTGGCTTTGTTTGACCCCCAAACAACACGAAACTTGGTTTTTGGGGGTTTTAGAGGGTGCTCTTTCAGAATCTGGAAAAATCTTTGATGTCGCCCATAGGAAAAACGAAAGTTGGTGCTTCGTTTAATATGAAGACGACCCCCTAAGAACTTAAAAAATTATCTGTATATAGAATACTTCAAATCATGAAAAATGATACCTTATTTGTCTTTGTATCACAAGCCGTTCCGGAGATATAGGGTCTGAGTCGATTTTTTTTTCCAGTATTGTACATTAGTAAAAAAAATACTACTTTTTATTGGCAAAAAACTTTGTCCTTGTGAAATTAATTTGTGTCTCTTGTGAAATTAATTGTTAAGTGAAATAAAACCAAATGCTCTAAAAATATAAAAAAACAACTTATCTTTTCAAAACATTTTTTGTTCAAGCTGAAAAATTTTTTTATTTTAATTTATATGGTCCTTTTATTTTGGCGTTTTCTGTGATTTGACTTTCGTTTCACTAGCTACTAACAAATGTCTCAAAATAGTACCCCTGCTGTGATCTACTGGCGATCTAAAGTGCTGATACAATGAAATGTTATATCTATTGTACTTATTGCATGGTGTTGCCGTTTGGAAATGAAAGTTCGAGTAGAAAATGGGGAAAAATGTCGTGTTGCCAAATGGCATCAGTATGCACTGTAGGGTTAAGGGAATTTTTCAAATTTCAGTGGGTTTTTTTCATTTTTTAATGGGTTTTTCAAAATTTAAGACAAAAACAGACAAACTTTGAAAAACCCCACTTAACCAAGGAAAAACCGACATTATTCTTGTGACAGAACTCATTTAACATAGAAAGAACTCGCTAAAATTTGAAAAACCCCACTTAATTTTGAAAAAAACCACACTTTTTCCGAAAAATAAACCCAGTTTTACGTGGGATTTTTCAGGGTTTTATTTAAAGAACCCAACCCACCTGGGTTTTTCAAAAAAAAAACACGGGTTCTTGCCATTCCTGGTTAGTAGAGGTATAATTACCTTTGTTATCAATTATTTCAACTCTAAGACTCAAAAATAGTGGTCAGCCAATTTAAAATGTTAATATAGACATCTTCGAAGTCAATTAGGTAGTTGTTTAGATGTAACTTTGTGGACAGTAAAATTTGGATAGCATTATAAGTGTGATGAGTAGTTCTGTTTTTGTGAATTGGATATGGTGATTTCGTTTTGTTCGAGTATTTTTTTTCGGTTAGTGTTGTCTTTCTAAAAATGGATCGAGGAATTTCGTTTTTTTTCTCGAGGGAATTTGCTGTTGTTTTGGTGGTTGAGTTTTTTTTGGAGTGCGGTTTTTTACTGAATTATTCGAAGGTCGGCAGAATGGTGTTTGCGTGGCTACTAGGGAATAAGATAGAGGATGTGAGAAATTTAGCAGTAGAATATGGGGGAAATCCTGGGGTAGAGTTGAAGATCCCAGAGTTGGGAAAATTAATTTTGGAAAGTAGTCTTTTCGATGAGGAAGACACAAACGAAATTTTAAGGGTTATCATCGAAGAGAGGGAGGAAAGAGAAGAAATCGAAGAAAGAAGGAGAAAGGAAGATGCAGAAGAGGAAATCGAAGAAAGAAGGTGGCAAGATGAAATCAAAGAAAGGAGGAGAAAAGAGGAAATCGAAGAAAGAAGGTGGCAAGATGAAATCAAAGAAAGAAGGAGAAAGGAAGATGCAGAAGAGGAAGAAATGAAAAGAAAAGATGCAGAAGAGGAGGAAAGAAAGAGAAAAGATGCAGAAGAGGAGGAAAGAAAGAGAAAAGAAGATGCAGAAGAGGAAGAAAGAAAGAGAAAAAAGATGCAGAAGAGGAAGAAAGAAAGAGAAAAGAGGAAATCGAAGAAAGAAGGTGGCAAGATGAAATCAAGGAAAGAAGGAGAAAAGAAGAAATCGAAGAAAGAAGGTGGCAAGAAGAAAATAAGGAGAGATGGTTGGAATTGGAGAGATTGGAGTGTGAAGTGCAGAAAAGGAAGAAGGAGAGACTGTTGGAATTGGAGAAGTGGAGTATTGTACCACAAGAAGAGGAGCCAGATACCCATTACTTCCAAGATAAGAACTTTCCACCAGCAAACAAGACCAGTATCCACCGTCAGGAAGCCGACCGGAGAAGGGGATCGTTCAGATGCTTCGAGTGTCAGGAGGAAGGACATTTGAGAAGGAATTGTCCGAAGTTTAGACGCTCGTGCAGAACAAACCGGACGGTCTGGACGAGACGGAAAGATCTTGACCGAATTTCTGTGAATGTGGAAAATTCACGTTTGGAAAAGACAGTAGACGATGTGGAAAGGGTACTTCAGAAGGCAGTGTTTGAAACGGGGAAATCAGTGGAGACAAAGCTGGTCAACCCTGGAGACTATCAGATATTGAAGGAAAAGGAAATTAACTATCTGGGAGATGAAGGACCGGTGAAAGACGATATGTTAAATCTGGAAGAGAGGACTCTCAAGGAAGTGGACGAACCTGTTCGACATTTAGAGGATGACGATGATGTATTAGGCGTTGAATTCATCCAGTGGGATCAGATTGAAGTGGAGGTAGAAGAAGAAAATAGAACTTCGGAAGAGAAGGTAGTCGAAGATAAGCGCTTGGATAAAGAAAGAGAAAACGAAGTTCCTGACGAGAATGGAATTGACGTGGCAGAAGAGTCTCTGGAGGTAGAGACGGGAAACGAAGTTTCCAGAGAGAAGGAAACTTATGCTGGAGAAGCTCTATGTGGAAATCAAGGTTCGGAAGGAGAGAACATGGATGAAGAATCTACGGAAGATATGGAGGAAACTGAGGACTCTGGATCTGAGGAGGATGCTAAAAAGGATGATGTCAGTTCCGAAGTAGGGAAGCCTGCTAAGAAGCGTCGAAGGCGAACTGCGAAGTCTAAAGCTAAAGTTACCCCTGCCAAGCGACGAGGCAAAGCTGCTGCTTCCAAGTATGCCGAGGATCCTGGCTCGGAAGAGGAGATGGATTTAGGTTCAGAAGAGGAAGCTCCTAAAAAGAAGAGTCGAGAAGCTGAGAAGAAAGCCCCTGCAACTCCTATGAGACGTGGTGGCCGTCAGAAGAAATCGACCAAGTGCACTGAAGACTGTGGCTCCGAAGTCGAAGAAGGCCAGGCCCCTGAGAAAGAAGACTACGAGCCTGAAATGAAGGCTGACACCAAGGAGAACCCTGTGTTGGACCCTCAAACTGAACTGTGGTGTTTTAAAGGTGGAGGTGGAACTCTATATCCGACGACTTGGGTGATGACAACAACGACGACTTGGAACACGATGATGGACCTTTTCAGATGAGTGACATTTTTTTATTATTTGAAACTAATTTGTGCTAACTTTTATTTTTGAAAGTAATTACTGGGAAGACTGTAATTATCTGATTTCCTAAGTTAAGTAATTTTATGAAGTGTTATATCAATAATGATAATTATGTAAAATAAATATGAGGGGTTACTTAATTTTTGAAGACAATTGAAGATAAATGACCATCTGAATTGGAATAGTTCTTGTTTTCAAAACTGAAAATGTAATGTTTTGTTTTTGGTTAAACCTTTTCATTTTCTCGTGAGTTCCATGTTTTTTTTTTGGTTTGTTGTGGATTTTTTTAGTCGCGTGAATATTATTAGTTTCTTTTTAATGTTTCTTCACGAGAATATTTTTCTTTTTATTGGCTTTGAGTTTGTATTTGATTCGTGTTCTTTATTTTTAAGGTTTAAGATTTTGATATTGCATTTTTGTATTTTGATTATAGTATCCGGTATTGTTAAAAAGGCTTCTGTAAGTCTAGAATTATTTTTTTTGTCTTGTGATTGATTTTTTTTGGTGTGGTCTCACCTGCAGGACATGGTCCGGCAGGCATGAGACCGGAGGGGAGATGTGAAGTTCTTCCCCGGTGGCAACCCGGCGGGTTGCCGGAAGTTAGAAAAAAAAGACTTTTTCGATGTTTTGTTTTGTTCTTATTTTCTGTTTTAAGATTGCATGTTGATAAAAATTTGTAGACATAATCTCTACACTATTTCAACCAGGTTTATAAAAAAATACTTAAAAATCTGATAAATATTTTAGAAAAAGAATATCGAAAAAGTACTTATTCTATGCAGCCTTATAACATCTAGTGATAGAAAGGTACGCTCGTAGAAAAAGTTTCTGAAAAAAATTTCACTAAACATGTTTAGGTATTCTAACAAATATATAAACATTGCAATGAAATAGTTTTTGTTCTAAATTATTGATTATATTTTTTAAAAAAAATTATAAAAGTTGAAAATTGAAAACGCGTAAAAAATGACAGTTTTTTTTACACATTTTGGACCCTAAAAACAAAAATAAGGTCACAACACCCATAAATTTAGTTTTAATGTATGCATATTATTGTGTTTTATCATTATACCAAGTTTCATCTTATTTGAATGAGTAGAATGTGATACGAGCGTACCCAAAGATGAGAAAAACACATATTGAGAAAATCAAGAAAAACCGTTATAAGTGTTCTTTAACTCGGAATTTCTCTTGAAATCAGCGTGAAATGTAGTTTTTTTAAAGGTACATTTGAAAAATCGATTTTTGAAGGTCTGTAACGTCTTGGTTCCCTTAAGCTTTTTGTGTAAAATTAATCTTCATTTAAAACCTACTTGCAACATTACTGTGTTGAACAGTCCATTGCTTATTCATAAGAAATAATAAAAGCCCGACCAGCTATGTTTTCCAATTAGCTCCTTTGCTATTTTACTTTAAATTTATTTGTTTTTCTGGTGAATATATAAGTAGAGAAAATCAGCTGGAAACGAAACTCAAATGCTCCATTAATGCTGTCAGGTAAAAGAGTAAGGGAAAGTGCTTCAATGTGGAATACCAGTAATTTAATTCCAATTTACGCTTACCTGAAAAGGGATTTTAAAAAACCAAAAGTGGTTTGGTATATTGTGTGCACTCGTGATTCGAAAAACGTGTAGCTTTTTTATGAAAACAAATTGCAATCACACTAAAAATGCATATTTATTATAATTGAAAATATGCTTAATATGCGATACCGGTCTCCTAATATGAGAAAACCTTGTGTTCTTAATGTGAGACAGTGTCATATGGCACCACTTTTATTTTCATATCCGACTTAAATTAAGCATCAACGGTCTTCATTTGAATCGCTTAATTCTGAAACGTGCCAAACGCCACTTTTTTCAAAAATGAGTTATTGGTGTCATGGGATTCTGTAAGGGTAAACTCATATTTTAAAGTAAGAATTAAAAAAATAACGGGATTTTAAAATAGTTTTTCAGCATGTTAAATTTCAGCAGCTTTAGTGCAGAAACATGTCAGATGACGTCGCTTGACTGGTTTCTGCACTTAAACTGCCGAAAATTTTCTTCTTGCCGTCTCATCTGCAGCTTGTTTGAGACTGCAGTTTTTTATTTAATCGCATACAAACACTATAGGCGATTGAAAAAGTCACTCTTTAGAGGTTAGGTCCATCAAGCCATAGTAAAAACCATATTTTTAAAGTTTTTGTACAAATCCCAAGACTAAAGACGTTTTGGTAGCTAAACATTTAAAATTTCCATGCTTGTGGCCCTTTATTACATCCATGTGATTGAGATTTTGAATCTATGAATCACTTTATTAAAAGGGGACATCAAATCTATACGCCAGATCATAATATTGAACTATTTAACTGATTTTGTAGGCTTTTAAAGCAAAATCATTTTACTGTCTACAAAGTTACATCTAAACAACTACCTAATTGACTTCGAAGATGTCTATATAACATTTTGAATTGGCTGACTACTATTTTTGAGTCTAGAGTTGAAATCATTTATAAAAAAGGTAATTATACATCTACGAACCAAAAGAGAAAAAATAAGAATTCTATAATAATTTTATGGGTTATTATTTAAAAAGAATTGTTAGTTTCAACTAATATTCCCACTTTTATTGCCAAATCCTTAAATAAATTAAAGTTAAGCTATGAAAATAAGCCTGAAAACTGTCAAATGCAAATATTTCAATATTTTTTTATAAAAAGGATAAAAATATTAAAAAAATTATTTTTGCCAGTAAAATTTCTAAATAAGGTCTACTTTAAGAGAAAAATTACTAAACATCATCATAAAAATTTAGTGATCTTCTATACAGTTTTTCTCGTTTATCTAAAAACAAGAAAAGTGGCGTTTTGCATGTTTCAGAAATAAGCGTTTCATTTAACGAAAACTTAACCTATATCTAGGGTGGTGTTTGGCCCTAGTCTTTAAATTGTATCTAAATTAATAAAGTAAGCCTTCTGGAAATTCATTAATTGTTAGCCTTCCATATAATAATTATCTATTTTATAATAAAAATTTATAATAAAAGGGCACTTCTCTTAAAAAAGAACTCGCATTTCAAAAATATAATTTTTTTGATAGGTAAAAAGAAAAATATTCGGTAAACCAAAAACATGAAGAAGTATTAAATTTCATGCATCCATGTGAGTTTTATGTGGTTTATATTCAAATAAAATCTTTTATGCACATACTCTTTAAAATAAATAAAGAGAAAATTGATAATGCGTAAAAGCCTCCCGCGTAGAAAAATAAATCCGTCTAAAAGAAAATTTAAGAAATAAACACACTAAAAGTTTTTTCTTTTTGATAGCAAATTAAAGAGTGTTTATTCATATCCTAGAGTGCTGAAGTTTTAATACAATTTCATTGTTTTAACTTTTAACTAGTTAAAAGAATGATGAAATAATTTAAAGTACAATTAGAAAATTAACAAATCAGGCATAAATTCAAAAGTCGCGCTAAAAGCCAACAACTAATAAAAGATATGCGAAGAATGCGAAACTAAGTCAAAAAATTGCATGAACTCCACCCAGGTCTCTTCGTCAGGGGGACATTCTCAGGATGAACTCACAGAACTGGACGAAAATTTTACAGGGGTTAGTATATGACTTAAAACACCTTCTGTAAAAAAATTAGCTGCTGAATTACAGTAGAAAAGCTGTAAAAAATTATTGAAAATTGTCATATTTAACGCCAAATGTAACCCTACAAGGCGAGAAACGCAGAAAGAACGCCAAATGCTAGAATGAACTGGCCGCGTTTTCTCTGTTGCCACTTATAAATGAGCGAATAAAAAAAAGTTCATCAAATGCAAAACAGGAATAAAAATTAATTAAAGAAGGAAAATTAAAATAAATAACGCATGAAGCAATACAAAATTATATGCAAATTAAAAAGAATCCAACATCTATTTAGCATTTAATTTTTAGGAGTTATCTGTTTGCCGCATATTTTTTAAAAATGCATTGGAAACTATATATTTTATGGCACTGTCTAAATCCACGAAAGTAACAACTCAACTCTAACAAATTTCGCTAATACTTTAGCACGGGCCAACTTTCGTGGATTTAGACACTTCGAATCAAATTTCTCATTCCATCCGATTGGAAAGTCGCCAAGTGGTGCTAAATGAACGTGTTTGGCAATTCAGAACCCAAATTTCAAATTTAAATAACTCCTCTCCTATTGAAATTCAGCAGCTAATTTTTTCACAGTAAGTGTTTTGAGTCATCTTCTTATGCCTGTAAAATTTTCGTGCATTTCTGTGAGTTCACCCTAAGAATGTTTCCTTAAGAAGGTTCTAACTACGTCTGTCCCCAACACCCAGCATTCAGAAAAATATAAATACTTACAGAAGCAAATGGCTGGATGCCGTGATACCAAAAGTGAGTTATACCAAAATTAATTACAAAAGAAATTACAAAAAGAATCCATGAAAATCCAACGTGAGGATGGCGCTAAAGGCCACACATCCACAATTAGGATAGACGATCAAAAGAATGATGAAATAATTTAAAGTACAATTAGAAAATTAACAAATCAGGCATAAATTCATCAGGGGCCCTGTCCCCCTGACGAAGAGACCTGGGTGGAGTTCATGCAATTTTTTGACTTAGTTTCGCATTAAGGGGACTCAGTACCAAAATTTTTATTTTCTTTAATTTACAAATTTTTTGAAGTTCTATAACGTCAAAACACTTGTAATGACCATTTAAACATAATCCAAGCAAAAATCTATTTTTTAAAAAGCAGTTTTTGAGAAATTTCAAAATTTTCAAAAATTTCATCTGTTTTAAAACTCTACTTCTTTTTATTAATTATGATAATTTTGGTATGATTTTTTACCCCAACGTAATCTATGTTATTGTCCATGGAACTATGCATTCATATTTGTGATACTTGTAATAGTTTTTAATAAAAACATTTTCTCCAAACACCTCCAAAATATCATGAAAATAAACACATTTTTCACTTTAAGACCTTGTATTATAATCTGAATCCCTAATTGGAATGCATTACTTTATAGAAAACACTATGGTTAATATATTGGGTTGTCCCATAAGTTCTGTTACTTTTTACAAAGTTTCGTGTTTGAAAATTTTTTATGAAAAACTGGTAATAGGTGGAGATTTCAAACAAAAGGGATTTTGATATATGTATATTTATGAACATAATGTGGGATTTTGTTAGTTCTCGTGATATTATTTTTTTTCAAAATGGTGGTTTGAAAAAAAGACCGCAAACGACGTTTTTCGCGTAATTTTTTTCTTTTGTTTAAAAAACTAGGAAGAACGCATAATTCAGGGCTAAAAAAAGTTTTACTAAATATTTGAAATGTTTAGTTTAAGATGTCATAGTTTCAAGATAATTCGATAAGTTTAATATAGGAAATTTTGGTCCCAAACATAACATCTATTGCAAAAAACTTACCTCAATAATGCTATCATTTCAAAGAAATTTTTACGAAAAAAAGCATCAAAATCAATAAAAAAGCTTAGGAAAGACCCAAGTACTCAAAATATGCAGTATATTAAATTATATCTTAACTTAAGTTTAGAAAATAGTGCGCACAATGCAAGCGCGCAACGTTTTAGCTTTTCACAATTACACTCGCTGAATTTACGCTCAGCGAACAAAGCAATTTTCTTCGCTTCATACGAAAACATTACAATAAAAAAAACTCCTTAGCTATTAGAAATAAATCAATTGAATAATATTATGAAAAGATACTTTCAATGCATTAATGGCATCAATTTGATGCATTAGCAAGCATTATGGTTCAAAAACACCTGCCTTTAATTACTTCAAACCAGCTGCTTAGAAAAACAATAGGCGTGCTTTAAAAAACACGTGAAATTGCCAATATATGAAGTTTTAAAACCAAAATTTCCAACCTTAAACTTATCGAATCATATTGAAACTATGACATCGTAATCTAAACATTTCAAATATAGAGTAAAACTTTTTTTAGCCATGAATTATGCGTTCTTCCTAGTTTTTTAAACAAAAGAAAAAAATTACGCGAAAATTGTCGTTTTTGGTCCTTTTTTCAAACCGCCATTTTGAAAAGAAGTAATATCTCGAAAACTACCAAAATCACACATTATGTTCATAAATATACATATATCAAAATTCCTTTTGTTTGAAATCTCCACCCATTACCAGTTTTCCATAAAAAAATTTCAAAGACAAAACTTCGTAAAAAGTAACAGAACTTATGGGACAACCCAATATACAGGGTGTTTCAAAATTGCGTTGGAACCAGTGCTTCCTAGGGTCATGGAAGTAAGGTCCACCCCTAGGTAATGGACCCTGGAGAATCCATTGAGATGACTTACAGCACCCCTAGTGGCGAAATTAGAAAGTTAAAAAAATTAATTAAAAAACTAAAGGAGATAGAGCAAAAACCCCAATGAGAGTATTGTTGCCAACGTAAAGAAGAACTCACTGAAAAAAATTTTATCAAAATATCTTGAATATTCGTGGAGATATTAGCATGTGAAAATAGCACTTTTTCAGGGGTCAAAATGTAAAAAGTTCGCATATTTGCCAATTTTTCAGTGTTATTGTGTAGTTTTGTGTTTTTTTAGTTGAAAGAACACAAAATTTAATCAAAAAATCAAAAATATTTGCAAATATGCGAACTTTTTACTTTTTGACCCCTGAAAAAGTGCTATTTTCACATGCTAATATCTCCGCGAATATTCAAGATATTTTGATCAAATTTTTTTCAGTGAGTCATTCTTGACGTTGACAACAATACTCTTATTGGGGTTTTTGCTCTATCTCCTTTAGTTTTTTAATTAATTTTTTTAACTTTTTAATTTCTCCACTAGGGGCGCTGTAAGTCATCTCAATGGATTCTCCAGGGTCACTTACCTAGGGGTAGACCTTACTTCCATGACCCTATTATGTGCTGGTTCCGAATAAAAGCCGTGCAACGCAATTTTGAAACACCCTGTATACAGAGTTTAAGTTAAACAGTCCAGTAGAAAAAAAGCCTTAGGGTTTTAAGTGCTAA
Source organism: Tetragnatha versicolor (assembly GCA_024610705.1). Taxonomy (NCBI): domain Eukaryota; kingdom Metazoa; phylum Arthropoda; class Arachnida; order Araneae; family Tetragnathidae; genus Tetragnatha; species Tetragnatha versicolor. Next base: position 7,367,786 of record JANDEH010000009.1, on the reverse strand, counting down.
AAAAGTAGTTTTGAGAAATATTTATTTAAAAAATATGTGGTAACACTATGTTCACTCAAAATTAGAAATTTGTTATGCTTAGAATTCGCGCATCACAATGAAATTTTCAGAATCAATTTATGAGTATAAACATCGATTTGAGAGCAAAATCCTTAATTTGTTATTTTGACCGATTTGGTCCCCCTTAACTAGTTAAACTAATATTGTTTTAAATTAACTAGTAGCCTAATGAAGGCGCCATGTTTTTCAAACCCTGTAAGTACTTCGAAACAATCATCTTACGGGGCAAGTTTTGTTCGGTGTATATTAGATCCAAATGTACAGAAAATAATTGCTTTATATATCAATAAAAATAAAACCGTTAATTGGTAATAGTAGTGATGAAAACAAACAAGTATCAATAGACATAATTTGCAAAAGAAGGTGAATGCCTTAATATGAGATATCCCATAATAGGATATGTCGCAATATCTCATATTAGGAATTTACCCTTTTTAGAAACAAGCGCAAATAAATAATTAACGATGTTAAATAAATGAATTGTGAAACCTGAAAACTAAGTAGGAAACAATTTAAAAAAATTAAAAAACCATTAATATTGTTTCCTACAACGGTGGATAAAAAAGGTTTTCAAAACTTTCTCGTATATTCAAATTTTTGCAGTGCCCCCAAGTCTAAAGTTGAGTTACATTTGCTGATAAACGATGTCTGAGGCCATAATTGAACCCAATTAATTCGCCCAAGCCACTGACAAAACGTGTCGATTCCGCATAGGACACATATAGGGGACCGCCATATTAGGCACCTATCCCACATTGGGGCACTTTCCCCTACAGTTCACGCTAAAAAAGCTATGGAAAAGTGAGCATTGTTTTCAAAAATATTCATCACACGTGCATGCGCATGCCGATAAATGAAATAAGTTTATTTAGATATGACTTCACATTTTTCTGAAAAAAAAGGTCTCGTAGAGGTATAGATTTGGGAATTTTTATGTACTCCACGAAAGTAATCTTTCTGTGAAGAGTTTGGGCAAACTTCTTAAAACACCCAGTTTATTAGGTTGGTGCGAATTTTTTTAATGAAAGTATATTTTCGTTGAAGAAAAGGGACGAAAAGAATGCTAAGATCAGTAAAAAAATGATAGCTACCAAGACTAAGTGCTCATTTAAAACAGATATTTCGGCCAACTTAAACTCAGCTTTGGTGGCGTAAATATGTTTACTTTTGATGCAAATAATGCCAATAGAATTATTATAGTTACCGTCAGAAATAGAATATTCGCTATACAGTGCAATCACTTCGGCAGCATAATGTTTCTTATATTAAGAAAATTCCCAGGCTTTTTTCAGTAGGGTTACTTGGGGTAAGTGGGTCACCCCCCTAAAACTATAATATGTACAGGAAATTTTACACTTACTCGCATTGATTATGTTACAGCTTGTCACACCGATGAGTTTTGCATATATTTGAGATTTGTTTAATTTATTTTTAAGATTATAGAACTAATTTAAAATAGATTCCCAGAATGGATTTTTTGGAGAGTTCAAGACGTATTTTTGAAAGAAGTATTTCTAGGTAAGTTTTCATTACATTTTAATGTTTATTGAACTGTTTTGCAGAGTTTGACCTAAATTACATACGGCAATTTGAAATTTCTTAAAATTTTTAATTTTGAAGTGTTTAACAGGGGGTCCCCTTACCCCATTGTTTTAGCATGGTTGGGGTAATTGGGACCCCTCAGTGTGGGGTAAGTGGGACCCTTTATTATGATATAAGTGGTTCTAGAGGGTCCCATATGATGTAGGAACTACTACTGAAGACATGGGTGGATTTTAAGGGGGTTATTTACCCCCAATATTTCCAGAAAATTTCGATTTATAGTAGCAAGTAGCAAGACCTTTTACTCACCACTTCAAAATTCATTAAAATTTATAAATAGTTTGATCGACATTTTATATCAAATTTGCGTTTTAATTTAAGTTATGGTGAGTAAAGTGAAATATCTCATCAATAGTGTTCATTCTCATTTAGTGTGTGTGATTTCTTTTTTATCTTACAATGTGTATTTAAGTGCCAAAATAAATCTTAATCAACCTTATTATGTTTTTTAAACACTATTTTATATGCTAAAGTAAAACATATCCCTTTGGCCTTTCAAAATATTCTTTAAAATACTTATTTTGCTTTTCATTCTATTCTTACCTTGCCATATTGATTTTGATGTGAGTATATTTCTCACTCATGGACACAGTTACAATAAAATATTTTGTATTGAAATTTACTGTACTTTATCAAGTAAGACCCACTTATTTCCTTTTAAGTTTTGCTTGCTTTAAATATAAATAAAAGAGGGGGTGACCCACTTACCCCATCTCTTGCGGTAAGTGGGTCACCCATCTAATTTTTGATAAAAAGACCAGTTAAGAAAAATAAGAAAAATATAAAGCTTTATTTTAGAAACTACTGATAAATTTTTGTTTATCGATAGACTCTTTAACGAAATTAGTCAACAAGTACAAAATAAACCCTTTCAAATTTTTTCTATAAAGCTCCAAAAATGTACTAGGCCAAAAAGGGGTCCCACTTACCCCAAGTGACCCTAATTGAAACATCCAGATATTTTTCCCTAGTTATAATTACTTGAAAATGTTATTTAAATTAATATTTATTAACTTCCTATGTGCATAAATTCAAATTTAACCGTTAATAAAGAAGGTTCTTAGAAATCATAAAAACTACCAATGTCTGATATTTTTTCCGTGGGATAATATAAGAATTTCAACTTAAAATTTTACAAACATGTTTATTAAGAAACTTTCAATCAAAATAAAATTTAAATTTAAAAAGGAATTATGAAAAATTATTTTTTGATTTAGTTATTGTGTTTTCTCAATTTAAAATTTTTATATACATGTTTGAAAGGAAGTATGTTTATGGGGCTTACCATTTTAAACAGAAAAGAAATATGAATCGAATGACCCATTTTGCAAGCTTATGAGTATAGTTGTTCATGGGTTATGACTATTTTAAGAATTCAGCAAAAACAACTTTTTATTCCTTTTAAATATTCGGGCACAAAGTAACAGAATCAGGCACATGCTACTAAAAATGAAGGTATACAACAAGAAAAATTTGAGGAATCAATTTGAGCACGTTATCTAGGGATTTCCGACCGTTTTTGCAAAAAAATGACCCAAACATCAGAACTTTGCCCGCGTTTTGGAAGGGTCAAACGTTGACAAATTTCAAAAATTCTTGTTGCAGTTTAATTTTATTAATGCTTCAACTTTTTTTCACTGTTGGATCTTCTAATTTTTTACTTTCGTCTTTTTCTACCCGCATCCTAATGTACATTGTACAATTCAAAAATCCTCAGATCATAATAATGAAATATTTGTGTTAGTACCTATAGGTATTAATTTTTTGTACAATAGCGAAACATCTTCATCTGAGTAGTATTCATTGAAATTTGAAATTGTAATACGTATGTGAAGAGAAAATTGATGACGTAAATCACTTTTAATATATTTCGAGGTCATATATAAATCTAATTATTGTGAATAAGTAAACACACATACCTGAAGAGTTCTCTCTCTCACACAGATGTATAAGTGTTTTTTTCCATGAACCATTTATATTGGAAGGTGACTAGTAAACACTGAATCTGCAATAAAAGAACTGATTTAGCCAAATATTTATATGATGAAACTAATAACATTTAGTTCATAACAGAAAGTTTCAAAAAGTCCGTCAAAACTCAGCAGAGAAAGGTTCCTTTCATGGGGTAAGCACATGAAAAATTCTCAGGGAACTGTACCTCTACGACAACTTATATTTTAAAAAAAATCTGACATCATATCCTATAAAAACTTAATTTTTCAATTCCACAGTTAGCGCATGCATGCGCAATGGATATTTTTGGCGTCTTAGAGTGCAATGCAAACATATCCAACACCATGTTCACGTTTTCCCACATTTATCAGCGTAAACCGTATTTTCTCAAAAACTGTGGGTAGGTATAGTTCTTTGGGCATTTTTATGTACTACAGGCACGAAATTTGGGTGGACGTGTAGAACCAATATTCTTATTAATGTTATACGTATTAGATACTCTCAGAAATACAAAATATTACAGTAAGATAACAAGTTTAAAAATGTTAAACAATCAATTACTATAATAAAACTTGCTAGTTTCTTCTATCTGTCAGTTCTGTTATAATTAACTCGGAGATTAGTTTATAAGAATTGTTTTAAAAATATGTATAATAGATATTAAATTGTTTAAGTAAAATAAACTTATAAATAGAAGTCAAACTCCGTTATAAAATGGGACCCCGAAAAATGTTTTCTTCAGTCAAACCGGATCGATCAAACAAAACATCTATTTTATTAAAACTTCATTAGATCAGATGAGACGGGAGAAAACGTATATTTTGAAACAATAGGTTATCGTGGGTTTCACTCTATAATAAAATTTAACTCATGTATGGAATTGGAGAAACTTAAGATGTTTGTCGGAAACAAGCTTCTTTTAGTCAAAAACACAAAGTTTCAAAATAAAAGCATTTTAAAATAAAAATAAACAACCTAGAGAAACATCGTAAACCAATTTTATGTTTAAAGCAAAACTACACCAGCAAGAAAAAATTTAACGCCTTCACACAGGGTTCAACGACTTTTGCCTGAATGATTAATTGTAAAACATAGCTCAATAAAAACAAAACAAAAAAATTGCGCATTGAATTATGAAGAACTTTTTTCCAAGTTCTAACGCTGTTTTTTGTGCGATTTTAAATCCGCAAGCTAAAAACGCTTCCCTATTTTCCCTACGTTTTCTGACGAAGATCAATCCTTTCTTTTAAAACTAGACTCACAGGACACATTTCTAGAAAGGGCCTATCACAGGCCTAGAAAAAAAACCTCTCAGCTCCAAAATTTACTTGCTTTTTTTCTTAGTTCCAATTTAAGAAGTTAGCAATACCGCTTAACTGTTTTTGGTCACATGTTTCCCTCCGACCAATACGAAAGCCCTATCATATAATAACAGGATCTATTTTATTTTGATGCTTCGTACCAGATCATGATTGGATATTTCACCAAATTTAAATAATACATATCCTAATTAAGATGAGATAACTCCTCGCAAAGTTAATAAAATTACAAAAGTATCATCTTTGTTACGATGAGCGGCTTGAAGTTTACAAGGGATTACAAGGGATAATTTAAAAAATAAGGACGGCATGGGAAGTAGGCGAGAATTCTGGAGATAAGCGGTGAGTTGATGCGTTAAAAGGATATTTAAATTCGTAAAAAGAGCTGTAGGTTGAAATAACTTTTGATATGCTTTTATACAGATGTACAAAAAATACTAATAGACCTTTGCTAAAATACTAAATAGCTCATTTGTAGAACTACTTCCCATGCCGTTTGTGCTCTGCATTTTCTTATTAACCTTTTACCTGCCGATGTTCCCAAATGGGAACATCATTTTATGGAATTTTTTAACCACTTAATTTTTCATGTAGGAATTTGATACTTGGTAGAAAGCAACTCAAAGATATAAAGTTATTTTACATGCATAAGTTTTTCACTTGCAATTTAATCCTTTTTGTAGAATTTACATCAAAATTAGAGATTTTTGGCTCTTCCAAAATTTGCACAAGTTTCAACTTGTGAAAATTTTAAATAAATTTAGTTTTAAATAATTTTGCTGTGTTTAGGTAGCTTAAGTACACATATTTCCATTTGGCTTGACAGAATAGCTTCATATTCCAATTTTGGAGAGTAATTACCAATACAACGAATATGTTCCCAAATGGGAACATCGGCGTTTGGGGTATAGTATTTGAGGGGATTTTTATAACATGCAAAAATTCAAGTTATTTACAATTTTCTTTAATTTTTTGAACCTTTTTTTGTCTCAAAGGATCTAAACAGGTTAAGAATAATGTTTTAAATTGAAAAATATGTAATTTTTATTTTTTCCTCTGATTTATGGAGAAATTAATGCCAAATCTTTATAGCAGATTCTTACACTTGAATATTTTTCTAACCCCCCGATCGATTAATTTTCAGTAATTATCATTAGGGGTTATGCAAAGAGCATAGTTGAAGTGCTTCTAAGGATTTGAGTACATATTATGTTCAAGTACTTTCTTTATATAAAAATTTTAGGAGTAAAATTGAAGAATTTTGAAAAAAAAGGAAAAGTGTGTACATCTAAAAACACTCTTCTAACTTAAGTTGGATGTAAGAGATATGTGGTTCAGTTCGGAATCTTCCTTGAGAAACACAGCTTTAATGAATCAGTGGAGATAATTATGATTATCACTTTTGAAAGCTAATTAGATTTGAATGCAATTAGTTGATTTTATACTAGATATCCGTATATAACCGTAATTAAAACTAATTTTTCTAACAGAAACGTAACTGTTTAGCTTTGAAGGGCATGGGAACACTCCTGTGTATTTTTTTTATCAAAATATTACCCATAGTGCATGAAAAATGTGCGGAAAAGCTTTGCGTACGTAATAAACAAGTCAACTTTTTCTGATGAAAATCTATAAAATGTTACTTAATCATCCAAATTGGGATAATAAAAATGAAAAAACCGTCCACTATCATTAAAATGTGCATAATTATTGAGTAGAAACCTATTTCAATCATTTTATTTGAATTAATTGTAAAATATGTGTCTTTTAGAAATCCCCCTAAAAACTTCACCCCAAACGCCGATGTTCCCAAATGGGAACATCCTCAAAATCATACTTAGGAATTTTTTTCTGCCAAAAAATGACTAGAATGGTTTTAGTAATGATGAAACACGCCATTTAAGCCGAAAATCAGAACCTTTAATTCGAAATTTGAATTACGGCGTTTAAAAGGTTAAGGTGTATTTTTTCTATCAGAATTTTTTCTATTTTTCTATTTCAGAAAAAGCCTCAATTAATTTGAATGTTTGGAGATCTACTGTAATTAAGAAAGAATATCAATACATTTTTATTATGATTTGGATATGGTGAAGCTAATAGTTTCATCAGAATACGTGAGAGAATAAAAAAATAATCGCGCGCTGTGAAATTAGAAATTATTGATGTTCTTCCTGAATGATTTTCAATGTAAAAATATTTTTTATTTGGTGTTTTTTATTAAAATAACTTCTCCCAGTTTTTTACTACAGCTTCTGTATAGGGTCGCTTGGGGTAAGTGGACCTCTTTTTGGCCTAGTGCATTTTTAAAGCTCAATAGAAGAATTTTGAATGGGTTAAATTTGAACTTATTGACTAATTTCGTTAAAGACACTATCCATAAACAAAAAATTTATTAGTAGTTTCTAAAATAAAGCTTTACATTTTTCTTAACTGGTCTTAATTTAAAAAATGAGATGGGTGTCCCACTTACCACAAGTGATGGGGTAAATGGGACACCCTCTCTTCATTTATATGGGAAGTGAGCAAAACTTAAAAGGAATTAAGTGGGTGTTGATAAAGTACAGAAATTTTCTTCACAAAATATTTTATTGTAATTGTAACCTTGAGTGAGAAATCTACTCACATTAAAATCAATATGAGAAGGTAAGAATAGAATGAAAAGCAAAACACCACTAAAAGCACTAAATGAGAATGAACACTTTTGATGAAATACTTCACTTTACTCACCATAACTTAAATTAAAACGCAAATTTGATATAAAATGTCGATCAATTTATTTACAAATTTCAGTGAATTTTGAAGTGGTGAGTAAAAGGTCTTGCTACTATAAATCGAAATTTTCTGAAAACATTGGGGAAATTGTCCCTACCCCCTAAAATCCGCCTATGTCTTCAGTAATAGTTCCTATATCATTTGGGAACCTCTAGAACCACTTATATCATAATAAGGGGTCTCACTTACTAAACAAAGAGGGGTCCCACTTACCCCACACTGAGGGGTCCCACTTACCCAAACCATGATAAAACAATGGGGTAAATGGGACCCCCTCTTAAACACTTCAAAATTAAAAATTTTGAAAATTTTCAGATTGCAGTATGTATTTTAGGTCAAACTCTGCAAAACAGTTCAATAAACAATTAAATGTTATGAAAACTTTCCTGGAAATACTTCTTTGAAAAATGCGTCTTGAACTCTCCAAAAAATCCATTCTGGGAATCTATTTTCAATTAAGTTCTATAATCTTAAAAATAAATTTAACAAATCTCAAATATATGCAAAACTCATCGGTTTGACAAGCTGTAACATAATCAATGCGTATAAGTGTGAAATTTCCTGTACATATTTTTAATAAAAATGCATTTTTAGGGTGATTGCAATTTGTTTTCATAAAAAAGCGACTCGTTTTTCGAATCACGATTGTACACAATATTTTATTTATCCTTTTATAAAATCCTACAATATACAAACCACTTTTGGTTTTATAAAATCCTTTTTTCAGGTAAGCGTAAATTGGTATAATAATAGTGGTACCCCACATTGAGGCACTTTTCCCTACCCTTTTACCTGAGTAGAATTATTTCCTGTAAATGTAGCATTTGAGTTTCGTTTCCAGCTTATTTTCTCTACTTGTATACTCACCAGGTAAAAAATTTAATTTAAAGTAAAATAGCAAAGGAGTTAATTTAGTAGTGATATCTATAAGAGAAGAAAAATATATAAATAAGCAATGTACTGTTCAACACAGTAATGTTGCAAGTAAGTTTTGAAAATTTTGCACTGAGGCTGAATTCCCATGAGATGCGTTTTTTGTAAAACCGCTTACTTAATGTATTCCTTCTAAAATTTTAAATTGTTTCATAAATGCCTCAATTTCAAATTTTAGAAGGAATACATTAAGTAAGCGGTTTTACAAAAAACGCATCTCATGAGAATTCAGCCTCAGTGTAAAATTTTCATTCAAAACTTACTTGCAACATAACTGTGTTGAACAGTCCATTGCTTATTTATATATTTTTCTCCCTTACAGATATCACTACTAAATTAACTCCTTTGCTATTTTACTTTAAATTTAATTTTTTTCCTGGTGAGTATACAAGTAGAGAAAATAAGCTGGAAACGAAACTCAAATGTTCCATTTACAGGAAATAATTCTACTCAGGTAAAAGGGTAGGGAAAAGTGCCTCAATGTGGGATACCACTATTATTATACCAATTTACGCTTACCTGAAAAAATGATTTTATAAAACCAAAAGTGGTTTGTATATTGTGTACAATCGTGATTCGAAAAACGGGTCGCTTTTTATGAAAACAAATTGCAATCCCCCTAAAAATGCATTTTTATTAGAATTCAAAATGTGCAAAATTCATCGGTTTGACAAGCTGTAACAGAATCAATGCGTTTAAGTGTGAAATTTCCTGTACATATTATAGTTTTATGAGGTGTCCCACTTACCCCAAGTAACCCTATATGAAACGACAATTTAAAATTTTAGAAGGAATACATTAAGTAAGCGGTTTTACAAAAAACGCATCTCATGGGAATTCAGCCTCAGTGGAAAATTTTCATTCAAAACTTACTTGCAACATTACTGTGTTGAACAGTCCATTGCTTATTTATATATTTTGCTTCACTAATAGATATCACTACAAAATTAACTCCTTTGCTATTTTACTTTAAATTAAATTTTTTACCTGGTGAGTATACAAGTAGAGAAAATAAGCTGGAAACGAAACTCAAATGCTGCATTTACAGGAAATAATTCTACTCAGGTAAAAGGGTAGGGAAAAGTGCCTCAATGTGGGATACCACTATTATTATACCAATTTACGCTTACCTGAAAAAAGGATTTTATAAAACCAAAAGTGGTTTTGTATATTGTGTACAATCGTAATTTGAAAAACGGTTCGCTTTTTTATGAAAACAAATTGCAATCACCCTAAAAATGCATTTTTATTAAAATTCAAAATGTGCTTAATATGCGATACCGGTCTCCTAATATGAGACACCTTGTGTTCTCAATGTGATATAATATTTTTGATATAATATTGATTTTAATATTTTTATTATTATTAATTAAATGGTATTATTTTTAACATTGACTTAGTTTGAACATCATCGGTCTTCATTTAACCAAAAACAACGTTAAATATTTAGAGCTTGAAGCGGCTATCCTATGTCTAGTGTGGTGTTTGGACTACGTCTTTAAATTGTATTCAAATTAATAAAGTATTCCTTCTGATATTGCATGAAATTTTACCCTTCCAGTTAATAATTATATATTTCAAATAAAAATTGCAAAAAGGGCACTTCTCTTGTTAAGAAAACAGGGTTGGCTGGATTGGACCCAATGGGTTTTTTCTAAAAACCCATGTGAAAAAACCCACATGTTGGACCCATTTTTGGGTTTTTTCAAGAAAAATCAAGATTTTGGCAGTTCCTTCAAAATTTAATGTGTTTTTTTTTTCAAAGTTTAGGATATTTTTAAAATTTTAATGGTTTTTTCAAAATTTTAAACTAGGTTTTAAAAATTAAATGGTGTTTTTTGAATTTCAGAGAGTTTTTTTAAAAAGTTAAATAGGTTCTCTTTCATTATTATGCGGGTTTTTTTCATTATTGAATGTTTTTTTTCAAAATTTAGGACGTTTAAAATTCAAACTAGATATAAAAAATAAAGAAGATTTTTTTAAAATTTCAGTGGGTTTTTTCAAAGTTGAATGGATTTCTTTCAATATTGAAAGGTTTTTTTTCCAAGTTTAGGATATTTTTTAAATATTAGTGTTTTTTTTTAAATTTAAACCAGGTTTCTGTAAATAAGGGGTGTTTTTACAATTCCAGTGGGTTTTTTCAAAGTATAAAAACTTTGAAAACACCCACTTAACTGTGGAAAAACTGGCATTATTTTGACAGAACACATTTAACATAGAAAGAACTCACTAAAATTAAAAAAAAACACTTACTTTCTAGTAGAAAACCCCTTAATTTTGAAAAAACCCATACTTTTTCCGAAAAAACCCAGTTTTATATGGGTTTTTTCGAAAAAACCCGGGTTTTTGCCAACCCTGTAAAAAACGCACGTTTCAAAAAATATAATTTCTTTAAGTAAAAAAGAAAAATACTCTAGGTAAACTTAAAACGAGAAGGCGAATTAAATTTCATGTATCCACGTGAGTTTTATGTGTGGCTTATCTCTTACGAACTAACTCGTCAATATAAATAAAGAGTAAATTGATGAAGCTTAAAAGCCTACAACGTAAAAAAATAAATCAGTCTAATAGAATATTTGAGAAATAAATACACTCCAAGTTTTTTTTCTTTAGCTCTCTTGCTCTCCTTACAGTATGAGTGCGAATTTTATATCTGATAGCAAGTTATAAAAAGATTCATTTCCTAAGACCTTCTACCATTCATTAAATTCATGTGTTTAAATCATAAGTTTAATTCAAAGATTTTTTTTCATTATTTTAAGTATAAAATTAATTAGTAGCATTATGGAGGGACCATGTTTTTTAAACCCTGTAAGTCCTTCGAAACAATCATTTCAAAGGGCAAGTTTTGTTTGATATATTAGATCCGAATTTACTGAAAAAACCCTTTAAACATCAATAAAAATCGTTAATTGGTAATAGACATAATTTAAAAAAGAAGGTGAAGGTCTCAATATGAGATATCCCATAAGAGGAACTGTCGTAATATCTGTTATTAGGAATTTACCCTTTTTAGAAACAAGTAAAAATAAAAGATGATAAATAAAAGAATTTTTAAACCTGTACATTAAAATTCCGATTTTTCTGAGTGGGAATTAATTTTAAAAATTAAGAAACCATTAGTAATATTGTTTCCTACAACGGTCGTTTAAAAAAGGCTTTCAAAACTTTCTCGTGTGTTCAAAGTTTTTCGGTGCTCCCAAGACTAAAGTTGAGTTACATTTGCTGATAAACGATGTTTGAGGCCATAATTGAACCCAATTTATTAGCCCAAGCCACTGACAAAACATGTCTCTTCCGCATAGAGCAGATATAGGGGAACGCCATATTAGGCACCTATCCCACATTGAGGTACTTTCCCCTATGTCGGTATTGAGGATAATTTTTTCTCTAGACCACAGAAATATTCTTGGAATCAGGGTTTGAAATTGTAAATAAGTTTATCAAATTTAATAATAATCAGGAACTGAGATTTGTGCCATTATTACAAGAAGAAAATTATCCTTACTTTTTGACTAGTGAGTGTAAATTAGTAAAGAATCAGTTTCCCTAATAGAAACACGGAACAACAATAACGGATCTCCATATTAGTATTAGTGCACCACACGGATGCACATCCTCACTAATTTTCTATTTATAGATACATTATTTCATCCTGGACCACAGAGCGTGTCACAGAGAGTTTTCTCTCTAATGATTTCGTCGCATTGGGAAACAAGCGAAACTTGTACTGCTTGCCCCCCCACACTTCCGTTTTTTGTGTTATGGAGAGAGGGAAAGGATACAACAGGATTTGCACTCTCTGACTTTGACCTGAATTACTAGGCCGTGGTTTGAGATCGTGACCTTCGCTGACTCCCTTTCTTTATAGGGCAAGGATCGGTAGCTTTTACTTCCTAGGGGGCCTGAGGGGTACTTCCTCTTAAACAATTTTCGCTTTCTGGCCTTAAGCGGAAAAGGTTTTTTTTGGTTTAGTGGGTCACAATATATTGCGTAGCGTGACGCAATGGGTTTTTTTGGGAATCATAAGAGTGAGAATACGGAGGGGCCCTCAGATTGGAAATTCTTGACATTTTTGGTAAAAACTATCTTTTTATCTATTTCTTACGAATGAGGTCAGGTTTTGGCGATCAACGCTGTGGAATTTCCACCGCTAATTAGTTTTTTAATTGATCACGAAGACTATCACTCAAAGCAGAAACTTTTGAACGTGGAAAGCAAATGAAGACATTATAAAAGATCGATAGTTCATGAATAATACGATTGGCTGGATGAACTAGAAATACCAGACTTTTGTTTAGAACAATTCAATAGGCATTTTTTACTTGATATAATACTTTAAAGAATCTGGATTAATAAATTATTGGGTTTTGTAAGTGGAACTTTAAATATTTTAGACTAAAACATTGCTGAATTCTTAAACATAATGACAGTGATGAAAAATCATAATAATGACACAAAAGGTTCTGCGTTCGGACCCAAATTATCAAAAATTTCGATCATTTTCCTGACTTATGAACCCGTCTTACAGTTGTATCTACAATGCACTTCAGTGTGTGTGTGCTTTTATAACCCTTTAACTTTTGCTCATTGAGTTTTGAATACCCTCGTGTAAAATAAAAAATTTCCAACGAATTTTATCCCCTACCTGGCCATTTATTCCGATGTACTCAATTTATTAAAAGTAATTTTTATGATTACCAAAACCATTAGAGGCAAAATAAAATTACATATACTAATTACTTATGTATAAATGAATATTTTCATAAAAAAATTTTTTTTAAAGAACATTTTACCTATCTCTATACATTTATTCCCCTTAGTTACAAGGAGGAGCTTTACTTAAGATGATATAAGTTTTTAAAAGTGTTTAAAATATCAAAATAGCACATAAAGGTAGTTTGGACGTAGAGGTATAAATATTAGCTATTTAACAATCAAAACTAATTTTTATAAAAGAAGTTTAGGTACGCAATTCTATTTATAAAAAATAAGAATGGAATTGCGTGCAGTTCAATTATATTTTTTGTAGTTCACCAGATGTACATCACCAGATAGGAACAAAATTAATTATTTGAATTAATGTATAGAAGAAAATTATGTGAGTTTAATGGAATGATATAAGTATAAATATTCCTATATTCAACAATTGACTTCATAATAAAACATCATGAACATTAAAAGCTTTACGTATTAGGATTTTTACCATACAGTGGTAGTTAGAAACTTACTAGATTCTATTAATTTCTACATTGAGATAATCATTCAATTAAGCTTACTAAAAATGCTTTAAAGTGTTGAAGCTTGCAAGTCTCATGAACCGGACGCGTGAGATTGCTCTGAGGGAGATTAAATCTCACATTCATTGCAAGAATATACATTGGAAACGGAACACACAAAGCTGAAAAATAGCTGTAGTGTCCAAAATTACGCTGTTCAAAATCAATTGATGCATTGTTTTCAAATCATCTAAATTGCTGAAGATTGATTTCAGAAAAGCCCCATTTAGGTTTCGCACTGACACACGCCAAGTAGATTCAAATTGTCCTTCGAACAGGGATTGGGAACATCTTGCCTCTTTATCTTGTTCAACAAGAGTACTTCGTCTCATGCTTTTTCTGCTTTCAGCATGTATAATGAAGCCCAAACAAGGAATTTTAGAATTAATGTAATACTTTGAAAATAACTCTTACGCTCTATGGAGCAAGGTGTTTTCCTTTTTAGTTTTTTTTAGTAATTTAAAGTTTAAATGAATTAACTTCTTAGCCGAAAATAGTGTTATTTGGATTTGTGGTTTATATTCGAAATGAACTTGTTTATGACTTTTTCAAAGTAAATAACAAAAAAAACAAAGAATGACTAACATTGACACGTCACCTATCAATGAAAAAGATAAAACACAGAAATAAAAATAAACATTGATTTACCCTAAAGTAATAAAAAAGTTTTTCAAAAACTCACACTGTCAATATATTTTGATAGGGATGTCTATTGGTAATTGGTTGTCAGGTCATACTTAGATAACTTTCCCATCTAAATAATCAAGAAAAACACTCGCGTTCACCATTAAAATACAAACTTTTTTTAAATTGAGATGTTTTCAGCAACAAGGAGCTAAGTCCTACGATTTTACATTGGAGTTAGCTCATTGTTGCCGCAAATGCCTCAATTTTTGTTACCATTATTTAGGCCTACAAAATCCCGACATTTTGCTGTCCGATATCATAGTACTACGGTCAGTGAGTGTTATTTCTAATTATTTTCGAATATTTAAGAATACCATTTACACTTTGAATCTTTAAGTATTTTGACTTTTATGAAGATATTAAAAATATTTTACACCACTACTGTTTTCTCATTCGCCTGAGGGCATAAATTAATTTATTTGGTCGATATCTCCCAAAATTAACCTTAAATTTTAAAAAATTTAACCGCCGGTTTTAATGAACTATTTTTCACCTTTTTTTGCAATAAAATTTTTATTTTTATAAAATTTAATTTGTAAATTCCTTTTACTAATGTAGGGTGACGGTACATTTAACAGAGTTAGTCTATGAGAGTTTCAAATTTAAGGTTTGAAAGCTTTTATTATTTTTAATGTATACTCAATATAAACCTTGCCTTTTTTCGTCGCTAACCCTTGAAAACTTCTGGATTAATGTTATAAAACATAAAGAAAAATCTTTATAAGACTCATAAGAGAAGAACGGTTTATAAAGAGGAGTAAGTTCTCATCCTCTTCTAGGATGTGGTCGAAAGCACAACCCTAAGGCAACCGACATGACAAGTTAATTAAGCGTAACACTGAAAGATTTATGTTTATCACTCTTATATCAATGTATTCCGATTTTATGCACTGAATCACCCAAAAAATAACTTGCCAAATTCTAATAAAAGCCTTTTCGGCTCCTAAACTTGTGTCATTTTTATTAATCACTTCAGAAAAAGAAACTAGAAAAGTTTTCTCTACATAGTTGGAAGATAAAAATTTCCAAAAGTAAAGGAACACCTCACAATATACATTGTAGTTAGTCGTTTAAATTTATCTGATGAAAAATATTTGTGAATTGCAATCTAATTGACTCCATGCTTTAAAGAGAAGAAATTGTAGGGGGAAATGCTGACAGCGTTTACTTATGTAAGAAAATTTACACATCATGTGTGTATCGTAGTAATTGTATGTAGTACAGGCACCTTTTGCAACTCAAAACATGAAATTATCATTAAAGACTATTATTAAGACTTGAGTATGGTTTACTCTTAATGGTTAAAATTTTTGTTTAAGTTTTAACCGCACTCTAGCAATCTAATATGACTAAATATAATTTTCTAAACTAGTAATCCAGTTTTGTTGTATGATTTTTTCTATTTAATACGTAGTTGGAATATTTAAAGATCTATTTTTTTTAAAACATTTAATTTTACGATTGATTATTTTGAACTATTGTCAGAAAGAATACATTTTAAGTTCTGAGTTTTTAAACATTTAATTATATGTTGGTTGTGTGTTTATGGTCTAACAAAGAAGCTAATCTTCTATGGTCTAACATGAAAGTTATGGTTTAACAAAGACTAATCTGAAACACCAATGCGTTTTTCCATGTGTGTGAAAGGGGCAAAACTCCTTAGAAAAAAATATATGCGTTATAAACTAAGTCAAAATAAAATTTGTCATCAGTTTAAAAGTATTTTTATCTTTTACTATCCAGTGAATGTTTGACTCCATGTGACTTCATTCGTTTAACTAAATTAGTTTTGTCTATTTAGTTTAGTCATTTAGAAGTAATGATTGAATCTAAACATTTATTGTAAAATAAGAAACACTTTATGAGACTATTGTTGTTAAGAAACATGTGTTAAAATCGTTAAAGATCATGGTGATTCTCGAGTTAATAAATGTAATCATCACGATTATTGCCGAAATGTCCTCAATATTCAATGGCTGAATCTTTTTTTAAAGGCCACTAAAACGAGATAAATTTTAAATAGCCTTGATAAAAAGGATCAAGCTATACTTTGTTCAACTGGTTTTACTACCAATTTAAGAGATAAGATTTATAGTTCTTACGCTAAGCACTTCCATTAGGACAGTGTTTATCCTACAGAAATCTTCCAAATACTCACATACGTAGATTTTAAGTACAAGTCGGAAACGTGTGAAATTAGTAGAACAATGTTTATAGGAAACACAAATAGTATTTATTCTTAAAACCTCCAGTTCCCAAGCCTATAATTAACTTTTTAAAAGTTAGAGCATATATAAGAGGTTTTTAAATTAAATAAGAGAAATAAAATAAGTTCCAATTATATTCCAGTCTTAAGAAATTTTTTTTGCCCTAGATTTCAAAAGGAAATAAATTAGAGCACTGGAGGGTCTTCCATGTCAAATCAACTTTTAAAAAATGCAATTTTTGGACCTTGATGTCGCAGATTTCCATAATTTTTGGTTTATAAGTAGTACTAGTGGAGATTAAGAAGGAACCAGTATTAAAAATTTTTTATTCCCAAAAGTTTTTTTTAACGAAATTTAAAAGTGCCTAAAATTGTCAATTTTTGTAATTTCTACAGTCACAAAATCCTTCATAACTCAAGAAGGAATTGAGGTAGAAGACTAATTCATGTCTCATTTTAAAGGTGTTTTTATGGGATTTCATATGATGTGCAGCACTTAATATTTGGAGTTAAAGAAAAATTTTACATTATTTTAAGATTTTTAAATTGATCTCCTGAAAAACACCCCCATTTTAAAAAAAAATATATGTTTATCAATGACTTATTAGCGCCAAGTATGCAAAATTTCAAGATAAAGAAATGATGGGTTTCGGAGCTATGAATTTTTGAATAAGTGTAACGCATACAAATTCCCGAAAATGATGCAGAAAATGAACAATTTTACTAGTGTTTTACAATTCACTTTACTTTTTTAGTGATTATATGTCAAACATTGACTCATTAGCCTAAGTATACACAATTTTAAGATGGAGAAATTAATATTTGAATTAAGAATTCAATGGAACACTAAAAAACAATTAAAGATCACAAGTCAGGACAAAGCATGTCGGAATGAGTTACAAATGATTTTGGGACTGTAAAAATTGCGAAAATCGACAGTTTTGAGCACTTTTAAAATTCCGCTAAGAAGTTTTTGGGAAAAAAAATTTAATATTGGTTCCTTCTTAATCTCCACGAGTACTACCTATAAACCAAAAATTATGGAAATCTGAGACATCGAGGTCCCAAATTTGTGTTGATTTGACGTGGAATGACCCTGGAATCCTATCAATTACCTCCGCAGACCTCGGTGGTGGGCTGATTTGTTACTGGTGTTTAGGACAGGTCCTTCAGGTCCACACCAGTATTAATTAGAGTATTAATCAGTCTAACTTAACGGCCTTATTAGATACTATCCGACCAGAGGTTAACCATCAGGAAAAGAAAGAAAATGAGGGTTTTAGTGACTCTGGGGTGACGTCTTAACCCTTTATTTACCAAATTATTTTCGGCGCAAGTTTAGTACTGGTGATGCGCCAAGTTTTTAGCGATAAAAATCACTATATAGCTACCCCAACTAATGTTAAATGCGGCTTCTAAATATGGCGCCAAATAGCCAAAACTCGCCAACCATCAGCAGTTCTAAACTTGAGCCAATGGTACTCAAAAGTACCGTCGGTAAAAAAAGGGTTAAACCCCTGGTTAAACTCTGGTCATCTGGCAGTGAATAAGACCATAAGTCGCGTTAGAGCAGCAAAGAGAGCAAAAATGAGAAAAGAGACAATATAAAAAAATTCACAAGGGTCTTCAGGTGTTGTGTTATCCAGTTAAAATTTCTGATCATGGATTTGAATCCCACATTCCTGGTTCTGAATTTTCAGCAAATAAAATAACAAAATGCACGGTACGTCAAAATTTACTTTTCAAAAATATAAATAGAAATAAAAAAAACAATATTAACTTGTCAAAGATCTTGTAGTATTATCATAAGTTTTTAAAAAAATTAAACATAATTATCATGGAGGATTAAAGGGTGTTAAATTTTCAAATACTTTTTCAGTTTTAATTTATAAAGCATACTTTTTTAAAATTTTTATTTTTGCATATTAGAAAGATATCCTATATAGTTTTAATTAGTTACTTTCAAATGTATTGTGACATGCAGCTACAAAGTTTACTATAATTTGGTAATATACAAGATGTATCAACAAGTCCACCCAAAATCATTACAGCCAGATTCTTTGCGTGCCCTATATATAAAAAATTCCCCATAAAATGCAATATAAAAATGACCTATGCAGAACTATACTTACATCCATTTACCATAGTTCTCGATAAAACCATGACAAAAAACGGTAGGGCATCAAATACGGTTTACAGTAAAAAAATAAGGTTCTCGGAAAATTTGAATAGTTTTTTGTATATACACACTAAGCTGCACACAAAGCTTGCACACTAAGATGTTAATATCCACTTGGTATGCATGTCCTTGACGTGGAAGGAAATAATCAAGTTTTCATTGGATATGCTGGTACATTTTCCTCAAAACAATAGTTATCGCAAAGATATAAATCTCTCGGCATTTTTCATCTACTCAACTCAACTGTGCAGAGTTCGGAAGAACTTGTTGAAACACCCGGTTACATAAAAATAATTGGTACAAAAATGTATCACGTACCAGTTTTAGGTGCTAGTAGGATACGTAGGTTCATTAGGCATAAATAAAAGTGTCTCTAAAATAAAGATACAAATGTAAGTATCACAAGATGTATAATTAAAAGTTTTAATTTTTACTTATTAAAACTTAATGGAAGTAGTATATATGGGTGGTTGCAATGCGAAAAATATTTTCGTCTGTTTTCGGAACACCCGCTTAAAAGATGTCATTTAGTACGTAGCTAATGCTCTGAAAGTTTCAGCTGAAAAATCATATTCAGCTAAATATAATATCCTCCCCGCCCCCAAGCGCCCAAATTCGAAAAAATACGATTTTTCTCTGGAAATTGTTACCTGAACGGTTGCTTGTAAAAACAATAGGCGGGAATCATTTTCTAAATTATTTATTCACCTAATTTATTCACATAATTTTCCCAATAATACAATATTACAAGATATTTTACCAACCCTTCTCGGTGATATCGTTTTTTAAGGGAAATTCCCGGATTCTTTTTTAAATTTTAAAATTAACAAAAAAAGGGTTTAATGACATATAAATACTGTCTTTTGACTATTTTTAAATTTATTTTTGGTGCGAAACACTGAAAAATAAAAAAAATGTGGATTGAAATTTTTTTTAATCTAATCCTTTTTTTAATCGCCTCGTCCTGGTGTTGTATAAGGGGACTAAATGTAAATAGGGTGTTTTAAAAGTCCATTTCACGTCTTTTATTTTGAAACAACGTCTCTTAGGATCATGGAAGTAAAGTGTATTTATTGATAAGTAAAGAGAACATGCTGAATCGATTGAAGTGTGTTACAGATCTCCTTGAGGGGAAATAGGAAAATTTAATAAAAAACAAAGGGGATAGAACGAAGGGAAATTTGTTATTTTAAAAGTTAAAGTCAAAAGTAAAGATTGCTCTCATTTTTTGTTATTCATCATGAAATTTTACGTTCTGCATCAAAATTTAGATTTGAAAATTTTGTAATAAAATTGCTGCTAATAAAATATTTTACAGTAGTTAACAATTTTTTCTATACTATCGCTATGTGATTAACTATAAGAAAACATTCTTGTTTTCAATGCATAACCCAATCTTCTTTTAAGCTATTTACGGCTGCTGATAGAAGCTGAGGAAACTTATATAAAAGAGTGTTTCTCAGCTGAAATATTGGTATTGTTGTTATGTTGTTATAAGATTTTAGTTGTAGGTATATAAAAGGAACACAAGAGTGAAATTTAGAAATTCTTTTTAACACAACACGGAGAGCGACATCTATTTCTGGATGAGAAATAGACCGGCAACTCGATATGCCTCAAAGATTTCTGAAAGTCCCAGAGAAAGACTTTTTAGTTACATACTGAGTTTTATTCTAGTTTTATAGATGCATGATGCTTCTGGATAACAATGAAAGTTTTATGCGGTAACCAGGCAAGTGGTTACAATAAGGCAGGGCTCCAAACTAGAATGAACCCCCAGAGTCCTGCGTCCTAAATTTAACTAGGGGATGGGAGAATTCTTTTTCGGTTTCTTTGATCAAGAAAGGACTATTTCTTAGTTTCGGAGAGGGAGATATTTTTTTCTGTGTTCTTGGATTTTCTCCACCTGGTCTGGTTTAGAGTGATATATTTTACATGTATATTACAAAAATTTATATTTATTTAAATAGTTTTAGGTATAGACATAACTAGACTTTTGACTCAGGAAAGAGATTTGGTTCAAATGATCTTTTTTTTCATTATCGTTCCCCAGCTTACAAAATAGGTTGAATGTAGATTTTTATAGAAGATTTTTAAAGGTAGTATTGCATTGCGGAACCTTGGCATACTGCTCTTTATGAGTTGAAAGAGAAAACTTTGAGGTTAAGTTTGTGGGTCTCCCTCAAAAAGTATTTGAAAATTTGTCACTTTAAAACAGATTATTAACTTGGGTGACAACCGGGGTGGACAGCTATTTCTACAAATGGAATTTTCAATACATGAATTTTACCACCACCCAGGGCAAAAAGATTATGCATTGTGTTTTTTTTATCAGAGACAGATGATTTTATAATTTAAAATTTAGATCAACAATTTGTTTACAATAAAATATATGCTTTGTACTCAAATCAAATAAATTAACCTGTACAACCATTTTATTTCCACATATTTAACTCCGAAATCTTACCAGACGAGTTTCCTGTTAGCATTGCATCGCCGAGTTTCATTTTTAATGAACTATACAAAAACTATGACTTACCTCCTTTAAATCAGTTATTCCTTTGGACACTACGTAGTAAGAAAATAGCTTACCTTATACCGTTTTTTTTTTTAGAAAATACAATTTGGTTGTTTTATTGAACAACCTATCATACTTGAAAATTTAAATCAAAGATTTAAGATTTTAAGTGGTTAACTTACCCTTAAGCTCCACCAATCCTGTTTTCTTTTTACAATCTAATGCCCAAATAAATCCAGTTTCAATCCTCTACCTTCTTTGTAGTACCTATGTAAAAATAATAAAAATTTATTTCTATTACGTTTAAAGTTTAGTTAAGTTAGGTTTTTAATGTATGTTTAATTGCTTCACATTATTTTCAATGAAAGTGTATAAAAATCACAGATTATGAGAGTTGAGTGGGTTTCTTTCTTTTACCACTAGAAATAGCATATTTATGAGGATAATTATATCCCCCTATAGGACTCTTATACGATAGTAAAAAAGTTGAAACTAATTAGGTAGGCTTACTCATTCAGAATAATGCATGTTTTTGCACGAGATAGTATTTAGATATAATCTCAGAACAATACATACTATTATTTGACCCGAAATAGTATGACCCCTATCAACCTTTTATATTACATGGATGTTAAAAAACAGTAAATTAAGGGTGTTCTATTTTATAAGTTAAAAACATCACAAACGAAGTAGATCTTCAATCAGAAAAGGGTTCTGTTTAAATATAAAATTTTGGTTAAAAATCGTTTGATCAAACCAATTAAATACACTATAAGTAGCACTAATATGTTACCTAATTACTGAACGTACTTTTAACTTTAAACCTATTAAAACGTTTTTATAAACACATTACATTTACTTTTGTTTTCCATTACGCATAAAATCACTTGTAATTTTATTTTTACATAGTTTAAAGTTAAAATTCGTTACGCATAATCATGAGATAATTTATTTTGTTAATATAAATTTAATATAAATATTTTAGAAGTAAAGAAACAGTTTTAACTAACCAGCTTCGTACTAAAATAATTCAATAATTCACTAAAGATATTTAAAAATATGTTTTAACAATGTAAAAGCTTAGAATTATACCATAAACTGACTTTAAAATATGAAAAAGTTTTAAAACATTTCAATAATTCAAATTTTGACCTCAAAGATAAATGTAACAGAAATTCCAAGTTTATTCTGAATTCATTTGGAACTAAAGTAAAACAAACAAAAACTACATCCGTCTTTTGCTTGAAGTAGAGTTTGAACAGTTAACAAAGCGCTTTTTGAGTGTCAGCCTATATTCATGCTATTTTTCATCAATTTCTTTTCAAACCCTTTCTGATTGTTTTCATTTGACGTCCAAAGACATCAAGTTTCCAAGTGCACCCACGGCTCACCTTCTACGTATATCCATCATCTATCAAGTTTATATCGTTGATTGTTTGACAACATTGTTATGCATCAATACAGTTTCGCGAGGTTTTTAGAACGGCATAAAACTGTTTTATTTTAAACCTTTTCATACATTTTTTTTCATATAATCCAAGAAACACTTAAGTTTTGCATTTAAATCTAATAATTTAAAAAATAGAAACAATTTCTATATTGGAACACACACAATTTTGAATGTCTATAGGCCTGATAAACGCTAAAAGAAAACCTTTATTCAGCCCATAAACTACGAATTGGAAGACCTTTTAGAAAGATAAATATTACACAAAAGCTATAATTAAAAAATATGAGCTCATTGCCACTGCATTGACAATTTTTTAGTCAGATTCACTTGTGACTTTAACAATACAAAGGTATACATTTTAGCGAATTAAAAACCATAAAGACATATATTATAACCTTTAATATAATTTTGGATATGGCTACAGTTACAAGGAGTTTAATTTCAAGGAATTGCTTTGAAATTTTTTGAAATAGTACTTATTTTTGTAACTATTCCCGGTATTTTGTTAAAAAAAGGAAACTGATATAATAGGTTTCAAATCTAAAATATAAGAATATAAGAATTTAGGTGGAAGGAAAGTATTGAAAATACCATAAATGTATCCATTAGGGTGGGTCAAAAATTTTTTTTTCTCATTTTCCCAGGGGCACAGCGACAAAAGGGTGCCAAATGATATCAAACTGACGTGTGTAAAATATTATTCGATTATGATAACTCTTTTTGCCTTCGGATTGGCCTCGAAGTTTCGATTAATATAGTAATTTCATGTAAAAATGGACAAACGAAAATCAAGCTTTTACCTCGGTTTCACGAATCCGTTATGAATGTAAATGTGCACAATGGTATAAAAATCATCATCGAAGACTATAAAATAATTATAAATGAAACCATAGTTGAAATACTTGAGTTGTAATACAACATATTTTGAAATATCTCAATGGTTAGAACTGGCAATCAAAAATTTCTTGCTGGAATCATAAAAATGTGCGAAACTCTTATTGCCGGTTGACTAGGATGTTAAAAATACAAATTTTTTTAATAAAAATGGATATGTCAGAAGGTGGGTACCTTTTGGGGGATATAGGTTTCTACCCCAAGGAAAAAATTTAGATAATAGTTTTAAAAGTTGGGGTTTTCTTTGAAATTTCATTGGCATATTAGGAATAGTCCATCCCAAGTTTCCCCATATGTGTCCCTAATGTCCAAAAATAAATTAAAACCACATTATAAGAGTCAAATTTTGAAATATTTTCTTAAGAAGAGCGGTAGATCAGCGTTTTCAGTTCAAAGCTCAGTATTATCCCCTAAGTTTTTAAATAAGCTACATTACTTTTCAAAACTTACTTGTAATTACCTTAAACGAACGCATAAGGGAATGCTAATGAGCTATTTTGAGTCAATCCTTCTTCCAAAGAAGTATAATTTCATGGGCCTGGGTTTCAGTCTATTTAGTCCAGTAACATAGTAGTTTTTTCAGGAAAAAAATACAGTAGTTGTTTTTTCAACGGTTTTATATGTTTTCGAGGGTGCTGAATCCGAATCTGAACTTTGCATACAAAATTTCCTAGTGCGTTTTAAGAAAATTCGAAAAAACCCTGAAATTTCACCTCATTTTTTGATTTCTTGTTTGTAGAACGGAAAGTATGGGTCTCTCATGAAAATGCTAAATACAAAAAATAAAGAAATTAAAACAAACTACAAAATTGTCAATTACAACTTTTTTATCAGACGAATAGTTGGGCAGCTAGAGCTCGCTGAAAATAGGGCATATTTCGCAATCCAGAAAATGACCCATATCTTCCTTAAAAAGTCAGATTTTGATTTAGATAACTAAGATAAAATACTTTAATAATGTCTTACATGATATAATCCTACTTTTTATCCCAATAATTATTAATAAAATGAATGTTCTTTAGGAATTTCCTCCCCCAAAACGCAGGTTTTTAAGGCAATAAAAAATTCAGTTTCTATTAATTCTATTAAAATTAATTTAAAACACTAGTTCAGTTCAAAGTTTCACTAGTATACACAACAGGAAAAAAAATACTTTTTTTAGATGCAAGTTTTATTTTCTCGATTTTTCGCCACCAGAGCGAAATATGCCCTATTTTCAGCGCGCTCTAGCTGCCAAACTATTAGTCTGACAAAAAAGTTGTAATTGACAATTTTGTAGCTTGTTTTATTTTCTTTATTTTTTGTATTTAACATTTTCATAAGAAACCCATACTTTCCGTTCTACAAACAAAAAATCAAAAAATGAGGTGGAATTTCAGGGTTTTTTCGAATTTTCTTAAAATGCACTAGGAAATTTTGTATGCAAAGTTCAGATTCGGATTCAGCACCCTCGAAAACACATAAAACCGTTGAAAAAACAACTACTGTATTTTTTTCCTGAAATACCCCTTTTTTGACACCAAGTTACTGGACTAATTGTTATAGTAAAAAAATTGGTAAATCATGACTGAGGCGAATCATAACTGATATATTGCCTAATGAACGAACTATCTATTAGACAATTCTTTCAACAAATTTTTGCGATCATATTTGGATCCCAAGACCAGCCAGTGAAATAACTATCCGCTGAATTTTGAAAGCGTGGTATATTTATGAAAAATATAACTATTTCTACTTTTAAAAATTAAAAAAACCGTTTTGTACTGACCAAACTTGAGGGAAAATGTATCTTAGCTACCAATATTTAAAATATGTACCACTGACAATCCACTGTTTGTTTGCAAAAAAGAGCCTCTTATTCTACGGCTATTGCTAATATGATAGCATATTACAGTTGTTTTTGTATTAAAATTTCAAAAATATGACTAATGTGGTTAAATTGCTTTTTAAGACCCTTATTTGTGAGCTTTAAAAAGTTACCGACAAAAAAATTAATTAATTTAATTTTAAAAAAAATATGAAAAATTACATATTTTTGTTCTATTTGAGGCCAATCCGGAGGCAAAAAGAGTTATTATAATGGAATAATATTTTACACATGTTAGTTTGAGACCATTTGGCACCCTTTTCTTGCTGTGCCCGATAGAACTTGTAAAATGTTTTTTTCGCCATAGGAAAATGACCCACCCTAGTATCCATTACTACAAGCATTTGACAATTAAATGATATTGCTCTCCTGAGAAAAGACTTATGAAACTCAAAAGCCTCTAACGTGGATAAAATCTCATTCACAAAGATAGGGATGTTACGTATTGTTTCATTAATACAAAAGAGACATAAATGCGGTAGCTGAATAAGCGAACTACATTTGTAGCGCTTTTCCACAATAAAATACCACCTTTTGTTTCCATTATGGCAAAAGGGAAAAAACACATATCTTTAGATGCGTCAGTTTTTTCCGAGGTTTACAGAACAGTGCCGTTGCTGTACACATTAAGGGCGTCGGCATAGTTACTTTGAGAGGCCTCTTTTATATTCGTCATATAAACTTAAGTTTTGTGAACAAATATATTTGTGGATCTGATAAATATTCTAATAGGCCTCTAAATATTTATTAATTTAACTAATTTATCAAAATGGAAACATCAAAAATTTTCCGTTCTCCAAATTTATACGAGGTTAAAAATCGTTAAAATCAAGATTCATCTAATATTTTTAGTGATTAGAGTAAGCTCAACTTTTTTGGAAAAATTAAAATTAAAGCAAGCATGGATTAATAACTTTATTTTAATTCTTTTTAATACATGCTTCATTTATAATTTTCACTAATGATTAATTTCATAAAAACTGAAAATTTTACCCACTTTTTAGATGAAATGTGCATATAAACGGATGAAACATTTAAAACAGTGAAATTATAAAAAAGTTAAATAAGTTGATTAAGTTAATGTTAAATTTAACGAACCCTTAGCAATGGATTTAAAATTTGTAATGTATTAAAAATTTAAAATTTGCTCTTGTAGCAAAAATAAGTTTTGAATCCAAAGTCTAAGCCCTCCCCAAATTAAGCTATCTCGACAAAAATGTCCTGATATGGTTTTTAAAATAGTATTATGCTTTTTTTTCTTGCATAGCGAAATATGATTAAGAATATCTCCTGTGAAGAAAGAAGCTGTAAACGATAACTCAGAGTCAAACTATCAAATATTTAGGTATTTTTATAATTGTATTGAAAGTGAGAAGGATTAGCAAGGTGTTTGTTTTCAAATTTCAAATAAAAACGTCAGAGAGAGAGAGTGTGATAGAGTAGTATACCTGCTTGTTTCATAAGTCCCTTTCATGGATTTTATTTAGAATCGACGTCTCCTAGGGTCGTGGAAGTAAGGTTACCTCCAGGTAAATATCCATGAAAAATCCATTGAGATAATTTACTGTGCCCTTAGCACCGAAATAAAAAAAATTTAAAAAAATAAAGAAGATAGAGCAAAAAATTCACTAAGAATAGTGTTGCAAATATTATGAAAAACTCACTGAAAAAATTTCATGAAAATATCGTGAATATTCGCGAAAATATCGTAAATATAAGCATGTGAAAAAACAGGGCTTTTTCAGACCTCCAAAACGAAAAAAATTGCAAACATCCAAATTTTTCAGTGTTATTTATGTAGTTTTGTGTTTTTTTAGTTATATAAAGTCAAAATTTAATCAAAAAATTTAAAAAAACTTGTAAATCTCTTTTAGTTTATAAATTTTTTAAACTTGTTTATTTTACCTTTAGAGGCACTGTTTGACATCTTAATGGATTCCCCATGGTTCCGTACCTAGGGGTAAACCTTACTTCCATGACCCTAGGATACAATGATTCCAAATAAAACCAGTGAAAAACACCCTGTGTAATTAGACAAAAATATTTCGAGTGGGAATAGAAAAGAGGGAGATATATCTTTGAAGCGCTAGGACATAATGGGGTACGAAGGCGGTAAAAAAAGCAAATTTCCCTAAACAAAACTTAATTAAAGTGAAAAATTCAGTCGATTAAGTACAGCAGTATGCCATATACTTTCACTATTAATTTGATCAAAACTGAAACGATTGTCAAACCTTGGGATGAGTAATAAAAAGTGCAATATCAAGAGTTCAACCAAAGAATGGAGTCCCTTTATCTAATGGTATTCTAATGATCAGACAAGAATTACTTCAGATGTGAATCTGGAATTTCCAAAGTGGTCGATACCAACCCCTGGGGGTCAATGAAGATCAAGGGATGGAAAAGTTACAGTAAAGCTCTTGATGTGTCAATGAAAGCTTAGCGGACAAAGTATAAAAAAGGGAAAATTTAGAGTACAGTAATTTTTAGAAAGTTTAAAAAACTAAAGAACGTTAAAGGAAGTTGGCCTTAAAATTACCAAAATTCCCTAGAAATGTCATAAATTTTTGTAATTGTATTTACAAGAAAATCATTACCGGGTTTCGAAAATACTTTTTTTAAACCAATTAAAATACTCAATACTTAATCTACTCCGAAGATGCATCGAAGTCTTATAACTGGCAAAAAAGCAAATTTTCAAATATCACTATTTTCCGTTAATTTGTTTACCTTTGTAAAGGGAAAAAATTTAAAATGATACGCAAATTAAAGTATAATATACATATGGTTAACATTTTGTTTCAAAATGAATAAACACAAAAGTATACATTAGGGTGGTCCTTATTTTTCAAAGTCGGAATTTTTTTCCAGCCACCCTTAATTTTTTTCCTTTTACTATAAAATGAAAGTGTGCAAAAGGATTTTCCGATATTTTAATATTAACACATGCGAGTTGTAACTCATCGCGGTTGAAGTTTGAATATCATAGGCGCCATAGTAATAGTATGGCTAGGGTGTCTCAATAAAAACCTTTTCTCGAAAAACCTTGCTGCCCAGGGTTTTTGCCATTCCTTTTGGTCCCAAAAGATAGTGTGTGAAGTTTCAGCCCCCTAAGTTAACTCTAGGGCATGACAAAGATCCCCAAAGTTTGAAAAAAGTGGAAAAAATGACCAATTTTTAGAATTTTAAAAAAATATATATAAGATTGATACTGCGATAAAACTGGTTCAAATGTGTTATTTACGTGTGTTAACTGTAGCCTTTAGCCTCTTTAATTTACGTATAAACAGTACTACTTAGGGACGTTGCTCATCAAAGCACTACCGGTGGACGAAAGGAATTTATTCCGAATTTCTTCGCAGGAACTCCCTCAAATGATGCCATTGATGTAATATTGATTGTTGTAGGTCTTATTCTCGATTGTTGCCGTTTAAAATCCATTGTTGTAGCATAAACATAAAAGTGGCTCCTTTATTTAACTATTTCCACATTTGGACCGGCGAAGCCCATCTGTAACACACCAGAAGAATTTTTTTTAATGGACTGGCGAAGCCCATCTGTAACGCCCCAGATGATATTTATAAAAAAACTGAAACCCGGGTGAAGCCCGGGTCTAGCGCGTCAGCGCTAGTAAGTGATAAATAGCACATTTGAACCAGTTTTATCGCAGTATCAATCTTAAATATATATTTTTAAAAATTCTAAAAATTGGTCATTTTTTCCACTTTTTTCAAACTTTGGGGCTCTTAGTCATGCCCTAGAGTTAACTTAGGGGGCTGAAACTTCACACACTATCTTTTGGGACCAAAAGGAATGGGAAAAACCCTGGGGAGCAAGGTTTTTCGAGAAAAGGTTTTTATTGAGACACACCCTAGCCATACTATTACTATGAGATTCAAACTTCAACCGCGATGAGGCACGTGTTAATATTAAAATATCGGAAAATCCTTTTGCACACTTTCATTTTATAGTAAAAGGAAAAAAGTTAAGGGGGGGGGCTGGAAAAAAATATCGAGAAAAAAATTTTCCCCGTTATAATAAGGACCACCCTAGTATACATAGTCCAATTTAAATCTCCAAAATTAATTAAATTATTGAAGTAAGATGGATTTATATAAATTTATCAATTATAGAGGTTGCCCAGATGTAAATTATCATTTATAAAAACTTCAACAGAAAGCTCCTTTTATACCCTGTTTAATATTGTTTCTCAGGAGACCCTCTCCATAAAATTAGGGAAGGGGCAAAGCCCTCTCAATGTTTTGACTAGAATATTTGTTTAAAATTATGCAAATGGGAAAATTTGAAAAATGTATCAATGAAAGAATCTTGGAAAAATGTCTAAAAAAAACTGTTGTAGAAGTAACTAGAATTTAACTTCACTATCAATTGCATACAGTTCAATAGTAGTGTTACGCAAGTGTTTTTTTTTTAAGAAATAGGGTAGGTGGGGGTAAAAACCCGCACGGGGCAAAACCACGCACCGCGATTTTTAATTGTTAATAATCGATTCAAAAGTTGAAAACCAGGTGGTTGGTTTGTCTTATTGTGACCTATCATTCTACGAAAGTTCGTACCCCTAAGTCACTCATGAGTTGAAAAAATGCTGTATGTTTGTTTTTCATCATTTTGATGTAATTTTTCTGATCTTTTACTTAAACATTACATAAAATAGGGCTTCAGGAGAAATACAAACAAATGAGCCAATGATAAGATAGCATTTGAGCTTCAGTTTCGTCTTAAAATAATTTCCTTAACATGTCTCTAAAAATAATAAGGCTTGTTTTTCAAAATAAAGTGAAACGGGGCAAATATCCGCAGGTGTTTTGGGGCAAATACCCGCATCGTCAAAACTTTGGGAAATCACCCCAAAAGGAAATTAGAATCTACAGGGTCCCTAAAAAGTTGAATAAAGGTTTCCGAGATGTCAATCCTCAAACGGAAACCCTTTTTTCTCCCTTTTGAAAGATATTGGGCACTTTGAAATGAATTGCTACAACGGATTGACAATTTTCATTAAAACGGATTATATCTATGTTTTTAATATTGTTGGTTAACTTAAAAATATTAAAACAATATATTAGAAATCCATTATCCGCGAGCGGATGATCCACGATTGCTACGAAAAAAAAATTTTAATGATGAGGGTAAATTTTAGACATTAGAGAGATTTTAGATGTAGAGCAAAGGTTTCTGCTGTACTGTACACATTTTAAAAGTTTTACAAATCATGTTTTTTGAACAATGAAACATAGTTTTTATGCTGAAATATTTTTTTTCGTGTTTTCACCTCATTTTTGGCCTTTTTTCGGGATATTCGCGATTTTAGCTATCCGCGGTACCCTTAGCACCCAATTCCGCGGATAATAGGGGCTCTACTATATTAAGATGATTATATCTAGTGTTTTTATGATGAAACATTTTGTTTATCCATGTTTATTTCATTTGAACACGAAAATTCAAAAGTGTGTGTCTTTGCCCCATTTTGCGAGGCAAAGACCCGCAATTTTTTTTTCTACTAAATTGTCAATTTCTCTTTAAATACTATCGATAAAAGTATAAATTTGGATTGGTTTTGTAGGTAACATCTCAATCTAACACCTCCAATTGAAATTTCGGGATTATCTACCCCCTATCGATCACAATGTTAAAAATACTGAAAACTGCGGGGCTTTGCCCCCACCTACCCTACCTCCCGTCTTTCAGTTGAAGATTCTCCAACTGTAGGTTGTCAACATATTGAAAATTCATAATAATTTTAACCAGGACCAGTGGCAGGTTTAGGGGGCTCATGCCTCTCCGTGGATACCCAATAATAATTTAAAATTGCTTTTTTCATGCTGAACTTCGAAATCTTTTGTGTGAAAACCCCCCAGAACCACCGTTTCCCTTGGAAACCCTAAAAAAACGTCATGACACCCATGTCTTTTTAATCTAAATTTTTTTGTTGCATTTAGACGAAATATTTCCATATCCATAGAAAACGCGTTTTTTTTCGATTTTTAGATGTAATAAAATTTTTCGAAAATTTATATGTAATAAAATCACCAATAAAAGAAAAAATATTATATAATTACAAAGATAATACTTTTAAGATGTAAATACTAAATGTTTAGACATTTGGATATATTTAAAAAAAATGTGAGTATTCTCTTGGAAGGGTTGTGCTACAATTTGGGATTTTTGATATTGCGGAATAATAGAGTTTATATTTTAGCTATTTTTTTTGAGTATTTGCAGAAAGCCCTGATTAGAGAAAGTAACCTTGCTTTCTATCTCTTTAATCAAACTCTAATATCTCAAATCATGCTAAGAACAAAAGGAACGTCTAGGGGGCTTCTTCTTTTGGAAATTCTTCGGAAATTTGACACTTAATTATAAAGGAATTTGATCTCATTTTTTGACATTCAGGACCATTTGGGAGACATACTAGTAGATGGATCTCTTCTTAAATGAAGTTTAGACAAATAACCTATTAGTTATCTTTCGTGTAGAAGAATGGTGAATTATTTATCATTAGCTGCATGCTCAAGTGGTAGAAACTAGGAGTCCCCCCAAAAATACTTGGATTTTTTCATAATAATACTTAATTTAGTGCAACATATAGATAATTAAAAACATGTCCTCTGGAGTACTTTTAAACCTTTAAAATGGAAATTTACTCATTTGTGGCCTTTTAAGAATACATTTTAATTTAAAAAATATAAGGCTTGATCAACTTAGTCTAAATTTTGGAAAAACCTGACCCTCTCCTCCCCCTTAATTACTTCCCTGTTTCAATTTCATTGATTTAATAGTCTTTAGAAATAGTCCTCTCACCTATAATACCCACACAAAATGTGTATTCTTTAAAAAAATTAATTAGTCAATCCACTAAAACACTATGAATAAACTAAATTCGTAAAAATAAAAATTTAATTATATAAATCAATAATGTTACTATATCTCACAAATAAGAAGGATCGAAGTCCTAAAACTTAAACTATTAAAAGGCTTAAAATCCTGCTATCAAAAAATTTAAAACCAAAAATAAATTGTAGGTTGAATAGTGATAAAAAGTTGAAATGAATAAGATATAAATGATTATTGGGAAAACCTGTTACATGGGAGTATTCCATCATTTATTAATTCCATAAAGGAAACAAATTAATTATATATAATCTTTAATTAACAGTGAAAATTAATCAACAATAAAAGTGAATAACAGGGGGATAAAAATAAACAAATGACAATTCTTAAGACGTTTGCAAATATTTATTTTCAAAATTTAAAATTGTTCAAGAAATTTTTTTAAAAGTGAGTGTAGAAACAAACATAATTAGTTAAAGGATTTTTTGTCTTAAAGAATTTAAGTTAAGCCATAAAACTTAAGTCTCCCTAACCCTGAAGCCCCCTCTCACCTTAGTTCCTAATTCATACTTTCTAACTTAAAAAAAGTTGTTTTAAAACAGGGGCCTGATGGATCAGATAGTTAACATAAACACATGAGAAGATGAATTACATAGATTCAAAGTAATATGCTTTAAGTATCTCAATTAAAAGTAATTAAAGTCAAATTTTATATAGTTTAAAAAACATTGGTGGTGCTGTTAAAGACTTAAACAATGGAATTATCATATTTATAAAAAACCCAGTCTCTAGAAATAATTTTTTACACAGGATTATGCGTTTATTAGTAAACAATTTTTACTTTTTTTACGGATCCTAAGCATAAAAAAAGTTATGATTGAGAAAATGAACCGGAAGAAAAATTTAGGAAGACCGGATCAGGCCACAGGCTCCTGATCATCAAAAAGCAAGTTCTATAAAATACTTTTAGAGGAACAACATTGGTAACCACCTAGAAACTATACCCACATAACACAAAGGCATAGATCACTGCAATGTTTGAAAAACTTAAGGACATAAAAATAAAGAACTTAACACTATTTGAATAAAATACACCACTAAAAAATTGGTCTTTCCCCCCCCATTTTTTATATAAAAAATGCTGGAGAAACGATACTGGCCAGCAGAAGCGGTCAATGCCAGTCCGATACTTTAAAGGGGGGCGTTTTGACAAAGACCATTATTGACGGAATGATAATAGCCGGTGTTCTTTGAGCTACCTGGAATACTTAATAATTTAAACAGCTTCAAAGGAAAAACATTGATCTCGGAGTCAAAACTAAAACTACACTGCAAAACGCTCCACACAAAATAAACACAGTTACGACCAACTTTTTTTCTCGAACTAATAACACTTTAGTTGTGCTGTTAGGTAGAACACTTAAACACCTTATTGTGCTGCGATAACATTCGCAGAGTAGCTTCAAAAGAAAAACCATAGACTTCGTAGAGTCGAAACGAGTGAATCCATAGAGTAAACAGCATAAAAACGTGGTCCGAGGGTGAAGAGGAGAGAGGATGGACTCACCTGCCGCTGCGATGGACGATAGAAGCCGAAGAGTGAGGCTTCGAAGTGGGTCTGAGTCGCACGCTTCAGCAGCCGCCTCAGACCTACTTTCCAGCCTATGGGATCGGGCGGCACCGATCCCCAAGGGCGGACTAATGAAGAAAGTACAAGGGAATTAAAAGGGGGAAAGTTAGAGGGGTCGGCAAATATGGGAAAGTAGTACGATTCGCGGAAGCGGAGAAGACGCAAATCCCAAGGTCAAGGCCGTAACTAAACTTTTACGAGTAGTATTTCGATACGTTAAGTTTCAGATCACGTAAGCTCGGTGCGCTTAGTTTCTATAATGTGAACCTCAACTCAAGTAAATATGGGAGTCGGGGGTGGCTTTCCCCAGAAAAATTTTCTGATCATAATTTTTTTTTCAATGAAATATTTTGAGGCTCTTTGGGTCTCTTAAGTCCTCTTTTAAGACCCAAAGAGGACTATTCCTTGTAAGTCACAGAATTTTAAAGAAAATAAACAATATAAAAATTGGGCCGGAAAACTTCAGAGGGGTTGAACCCTTGAACCCTCCTTTGGTAACGGCTCTGTCCTGAGTGGCTCACTCTCTTTCTTAACTTCCCATGGGAGATATCTTTACTGTTCCTACACAGTATAGTTGGACACTTTTCTCCTAATCTTCAACGAAAACTGAGTGTTGTTTTGGCATTTGATTTGAAAATTCACTAATTCACTGTTCCTACAAACCCTATGGGCAGTTACAGTATAAACAGTGTAAATAGAAGGAATAAAAATAAAGGAGTACAACAGAACGAGAAGAGAAATGGAATACACTTATCGTTCTTATGGAGGCTCACAAAAAACGAAATCGAACCATTGAAGAACTACGAAGCATTGTTCATGTAGTAATACTAATAGAGAAATTACGCATGGGGTTACAGGTACACATGGGGAAAAGTTTACTCTACTCACAATACAAATCAGTGGAGTACTCAAAAATTCAGAATTGTAGGGGTATATTCGTCATTTTACGGAACCTTTTAGTTGGATCAAAATTTTTAATAAGTTATTTATCAGTAACTCTTAACAATAAGCTGTCGAATTTACAAATAATTTTGCTACTAGTAGATAGGTACATCCCTGAAGATCATTTTCATGGTTTTGTTTTGGAAAAATCGGACTTTTTTCTTTTAGATTTCGGCTTTAAAAGCTCGCTCCTCGATTTTTTCCCTCCAACCCATAGAGAAACCCTCTTTTTCGACATTTTCCCCTTTTTGAAAGTTTAAAAATAAAAACCCAATAAAATATTTAAAAATAAGGTTATTACTGAAGGTAACATACATCTTTAGTTACTTTTCACTTTTCAACGTAATCACCTTGAAATGAACCTATAATATAAATCTGATTGAACAGACTTAATAAACTTGAAAAATGTTTTTACAATTTTTATTTCTACATTCAAATTATCCATACTAAGAAAAGAAAAAATAATCATATTTTTTACCAATGGGAACAATGCCATCCACGTAACTAAAAAATTAATAAATTGATACCGAATATTGAATTTAAGGAAAGATACTGTACTACCTTGCAGAACTAAAATATAATTAACACAAAAAATAAAAGGAAAATATTGAACATAAAATTAGAATAGGACGAAATAAATAATACTTCTAGTAACTCTTAACATTTTAAAATTATGAAATATTAATATAAATAATTAAGCTTCATTATGTGACTTTGATACTAGAATAAGTATTGTAAAAAAAGTAGGAGCAAAAACTATACGGAGAGAGTAAGAAGAATGCAAAAAATAAATAAATCCGCAACAAGTGAAAGGCAAGATATAGTATAGGATGAAGGAGAATTAAATTTGGTTGGAAGAAAAGTGGAGTGGTTTGAAAGGTTGAAAAAAAGAACCAAAACAAGTTTCAGAACATGGCGTCTCATTCTAAGTTGTATGCAGAAAATAGCTTATCCTAAATAACTGCTGTGAGATAAAAGAACTGTAAGGAATAACTGGAGTGAAATACTTATTATAAACCAGTGAACTTGAAAAATAATCGTTGAGAAAGGAATCATAAATACGGATCATATCATAAGCTTTGTGAATTGAAATATATAGTAAATATTTTTAAATAGAAATATATAGAATATTTCATATCACTAATTGGTATTACAATTACAAGAGGGTAGGTTGTAGAGGACTGGATACTTTATATTCTTTTAATTTAAAGAAAAACTATGTGAATATTTTATTTTAATAGTTTAATTATAATTTGTAAGATCAATTGATTTAACCGTTCATTCCCCCCGAGTGGGTCAATAAACCAAGAACCGAGGAGCATTCATAAGAACTAAACAAAAACATTGAGAGTCTCGTGTTAGGCTTATAAAGGTTCTTGGTCACGAAAACGAATATGGACATCGTAGGCTTCCTCCTAGGCACTAATGATTTTTGTTTAAATCAATCGATGGTCGTAAGCGAAAATTATTATCTATGGGTAGGTAATGCATCAGAAATGCGGAAGAATAAGATAATTGAAATAGCTAAATTTGTTACTTGAAAATACTAATTGGATCTAATAGTTTTAAAAAAGTAATCCAAAAGGTAAAAAGTGGTCTATTTACGTCTCTAAATATAATTTAGTGTTTTACAAGAAAACGTATCCCAAAGAAGGCCAAATGAAGTGTACAAAATTCCTAGATTTTTTAAAGAAATTTTCCGTAAGCATTTTTTCTATCTAGTACCCGAATTTTATAACAATTTGCCCCGAGATCTCCAGAATATTGAACATCTTTCGACTTTAAAGCTCGAACTTTTTCTACTCATTATAAATTTAGACGACATTGACTTTTATTTTTAGATTTTTATGAAGCGATAAATTTTGTTTTGTTTATTTATTTTTTAAATGAATCACAATGTATTTTTTAATTGATATTTGAATCTTGATGTATTTATTTCAATTTCTTCTAAAATTCTTTTTTTGTGTGTGTTTTTGAATTGTTTTTCTTTTTTCTTCTCTTTTTTGTTATTTTCCATTGTATTTTTAATGTATTAATTTCTAATACGCCAGAATGGGATATTTTGTATGATACAAACATTTATATGCTACTATTTTTTTATTATAATTAACTCATCCATGAAAAAAACAATAAAATTAATAAAAAGATACAACATTTTTTAAATCTGAAGTGAATGCTGATTTCATTTCATTCTAAAATATGTATTACATGTATTTTTTATTTCTAGAAAGAAAAATATATTTAAATTTCAAGTAATTCAAAACGACTTTTTCTCATCCCACTTTTTAAAAGTAAATTTATCTAGGATAATATCGGTCATAGAAGAGTATTCTCAACTTAAAATAAATTTGAACCTTTTAGCTTTGAACTGACCTGATCGTTTTTGTGTCACTGACGCAGCAAAAAAAGAAAAGCGTGAAGTACATTCTAGCGAGATGCAATTCAAATTAAAAGTATAAAAGTATTTTTTAAGTAGTATAGGAAATTTTATATCCAATTAAAAGTAACACCCACAAAATACTATATGAAGTAATAGAGTTTATTCTCCTAATAACGCCTCGTATAGAAAATATAGGGCATTTCACAGGGCCTTTTCAATGTTTAAATAATATATTTCTAATCAAAACACATTATCTGCAGGTTTCTTCTTCCACTTGTAAATTTTCTCACATTAAGGTTATAATTTATCTGCGTGTCCGTGTTTTCATTGAGAAGTAATCTTGCTCCACATTACAAAACCAAATTTAATGAGAAGTAAAGAATTCTATTATTGTTCCTGAAAGGGGAATGCCTTATTTAGAATGGAGTAGAGGTCTAAGAAATAGACATGGGTCCCGAAAGGTGCTTATGCTTACATTGAATAAAATAAGGTTATGAATAATTTTTATTACGTAAGAAAATTTTTTTTAATATAATTTACTTTTTTTTGACCCGTTAAGTTATTAAGGAAAATATTTCTTTCATGACCTTCACCCATTCAGAACAGAACAAACATTTTATTGTAATGGACAGGTGCCCGTTTACATGATTGTAGAAGATAATAAATAGTAAAATAAAAAGAAATTAAATAATAGTGTTACATTCTTATAACTTAACAAATTATAATATCGAATCATTAATTACACACAAAAAATAACACGTTTTTGAATTTAGATTAAAAAAGACATCTGATTTGAAAAAAAACAGATCACACCCTTACACATAGGATCAGGAGCCAACTCGACCCTACTAGTATTATGTCTCGAAACAACGGAATTTAAAAAATACTTAAATTGCTTGAGTTTCTTTCAGATAACATAAAAGGAAAAAGTTTAACCCATTAAGGACGGTTGGTAAGAAAAGTTGCCAAGGGACATTTCATTTTTTACTGACTCTAATAGAGGACATTAAAAGTTTAAATGCATGATAACAGCTTCTGAAGAATGTATTTATTCAGATAAAAATAGAAATTTATACCTTCCATGCCGTTTTGGTGGTAAAATCGCTGTTAGAATGAGATCGTTTCACTACATTTTGGAGATAGCTGGGAGATCATTTGGAAAACGCCAAAATAATCTAATGTTTTGGTTATTTTTGTGACTTGTTTCCATTGCAGCATATTCACAAGATCCCATTCTAAATATTATTACCAATTACAGTTGGAATAAGGTTATTTAAATTGCCAATAGCAAGAGTTTTCTTCTACTGGCAACTTTTGTTGCCAATCGTCTGATATGTGGTCTTAACTTTTACGAGTTACTCATAAGAAGCTTTTCCAAATTAATTAGTTTTAATGCTTTTTTTAGTTCGTATCATAAATGTAGATCTTATTGATACTTTAGCATGATGAAATGTTTCCCTTGGATCATAATTTTAGTGTTTTTTTATATATTTTAGATTTTTACCGATTCCAAACACATTTATTGGTTCAATCTCATACTAAATCATTTCTGGATACATTTATTTTCCTTGAAAGGGTTTTATGGAAACTTACAGTAGTCAAAAAATAAAATAAAATATCACTGGAGTTATTTAGCCTATTTTGAATGGGCCAATACCTAGTTTTTATCGAGTTGATGAGTAATCTTTAACATTTTCTGTGGGGAATATGCGAAATCTGGAGCCATAAAGATGAATATTGTAATTATGATGACTTTTTGATAGAGAATGACTAACAGGAATGTAGAATTCCAATAAGAGAAAAAGCTTCGGAAGGCAAAAAAATTAACCAAAGGTATAAAAAAAACGAAAGTTGAGAAAATATAAGACTGGCAGGTAAAAAAAAACCTATATCCCAGACTGGGAGATATAAATAAAACTATTTTAATCTGAAAGTTAGCTAAAGAGCTGAAATCAAAGGGTTCCAACCGTTCCGACTTAAGAAGTACTAGTTCGGCTATTTTTAAAGCCTGAAATTAGGTGAATGTCAATATTTCGGACTGAACAGGCCCTATTCATTAGGGGTAAAATCCCTTTCTTGGACCCCCTTTCAGCAGTATAGTCCCCATTTACTTTTATTTTTGTATTATTTCTTTAAATTATGTATAAAAACATATTATTATCAAAATCGTAAACATTCTAATTAGTTTTTTCGACTTTTCATTTGTCAGAGTTTGGACCCCACTAAGGACGGTTGGCAAGAAAAGTTGCCAGTTAAAAAATCATAAAAATTATTTTTTAAAAAATCTGAAAATGGGCATTTCTTACTATATTCGGTCCAAATGAACAAAATATGAAAGAAATAGTTACTTGTGTTCATTATTTTAAAGTCGTCCTTAATGGGTTAAGGGTCGCTAAATATTTCTTTCTGTTAAAATTAAAGATAAGATAGGAGTTAAATATATGATTCCAAGTTTCGTTTTCATCTGGATTGCAAAAGGTTTTTCTTCTTTTAGGGAAGAGGTTTTTTCTCTTTCATCTTCTGAAAATTCCCAAATTAAAAAAAAACTCCTTTGAGAATGCTTTTTCTAAAAATAAAATTTGGAAATTTTCAGAAGAAAGAAAAACCCTTTTCCCTGAATCAATTAATGAGAAATTAAAATAAATTAAAATTTAATGAGAAAATAAATAAATGTTGAAAGATAGTTGGTTATTAAAATATCTAGCTGTTATTTAAAGAGTAAACGAAGCTGTTGAAAATAATAAAATCTATATATTTAAATGAAGTATTTATTCAGCACCACTCTTTCCAAGAATACTAGTTACTTAAAATCAATTAATATATGCCAGTATTTCAATGCAAATAGTGGTAAAAGCTTATTTAACTTCCGATTGAAAGGGAAGTCATCACATGTTTAAAAAAACCTCACAACTTTCTTCAATATCCTAAAAAACCGCAAACATTGTGTAACATTAAGGCACAACCATTTCAAACTTAACCAGCTTCCTTTTTCATGAACTTCAAACTCTTCAACGCCAATCTACTAAAAGTAAATAAAGAAGAGAGCAGCAACATGGATTTTTTTAATAAACAAGTCCTCTCTTCGCCAACGAGAAAAAAAACACTTCTTTCCACGTTTTAGATACATTCACCACTTCTCACCCTCCATGTTTTCCTTCCCAGGGCCAATCTTCCGTGTAAAGAGAAGGAATAGCGTGATCTAGCATTCTCTGTTAATCGATATCCTGCTTATTACATAAGGAATGTCTTTATTTGGGTTTGCAGTGGGGATTCTCTTAAGGATTTCCCCATGAATGGGCCCAGTGACTAGACAGGGAGACTTATGTTCGCTTGTATTTTGAGGATTATTCTGTCATGAAAAATGTATTAGATAATACAATAGAGGCGTTGTTTTTTAAAGGTTAAGTTTCGAGAGATGATTTAATTTGGTTTCACCTTTGAATCGTTATATTCACAGGTTGGAACTTTTAATGAAGGAAGATCCGGATGTGATGAGTGTGGGAAAATGTAACCTTCCATTGGGTTAATTATTTTGCCTAGAAGGGACATAAGTTAGTGTTTTGATTTTTATTTGCAATTCCTTGTATTTCTTTCAGTGTTCAATTCTATGTTTAATTTTTTTATTCATATTATCTATGAATTCAGAAGAAACAGTCATGAAATGTGGGCGATAGAAAAGGGAAACTTTTTTCTGTGATTTTATTGGGTGATTTTGTTTAATTGTTTTTCTTCCTAACAACTGTGCAATGTGTGGGTATTAATATTCAATTAAGTTCCATATATTTGAAAAATTTTAACTGTAACCTTTCTTTTTAAATTTTTTCTCTTTTGATAGTTGATATGTTATTTTTAAATGGATTATTTTTTATAATTCCATTATAATATAAATTAGTTTTAAAATTTATGAGTCTTTTTTTTCAATATTGAATTATATGATTTTAAAATATTTTTTTTCTATTTTTATAACTTAATTTAAATATTAAATGCAATGTCAATCAAAATTGACAATTTTCTTTTAGTTATTTTTTTTAGTTCACATAAGAACATAAAATCCTAGGTTTAAGAAAAATTTCAATAAAAAATTTTTAAAAACGTTCATAAAATTTAAAAAAAACCTAAATTTTCTATGATTCAAAGAATGCTAAGAGAACTCAATTGCAAAAATGATTAAAAAACAAAACGAATCGAAAGATTTAAATTTCTTCTTAAAGCCCCAGATGAATAAAAAATACCTCTATAAACTCTCCACTTATGCAATGTTAACATTGTTCTGAAACAATAAAAGGAATGTTATGGCCTAGACTCAAACCATAATTTACAGTAAGCGACAATTTATTTTCCAGTAACAAGTGTTAATGCAAAAAAACGTTTAAAAGAACCAGGATACAAAGAATCCTAAATTTTGAATGTCGCTTCAACCCTCATTTAGAACTCAGAGATTTCTTGCCAAAGGTCAGAAAATAATCGAAAAATAAAAGGGGGCATGGACCAAAGTTTCACGTTCTACGATTCATCCGTCACACATCATTTTGACCTGTGTTCTGGACATGAAGTTTTGGATTGTTCTTCCTAAATTAGGAGAGGATTAGCGCCAACATTCCATCTCCAGCACAAAGGGGGGTTATGACGGCTGCTCTTTATTGTGTTACAAGGGTAGAATCTTCCTATAGGAATACTTTTTGGTAAGAACTTTTCTCTGAAGTTCACTCTTTGAAATTCTTTCTTCAAATAACGGAAATAAATGGATATTTCCTTGAATTACAGAAATTAACCGGCAGAACTTTCGCCGCTTAATTTCTGTACTTGGAGGAAATATCCGGGTTTTTTTTCTTTTTCTGTCAAGGGAGATAAACTTTACGTTATTTGAAGATAATTCATACTTTTGTTGGATTAGAGGC
Organism: Tetragnatha versicolor; assembly: GCA_024610705.1. Classification (NCBI taxonomy): domain Eukaryota; kingdom Metazoa; phylum Arthropoda; class Arachnida; order Araneae; family Tetragnathidae; genus Tetragnatha; species Tetragnatha versicolor. Next base: position 7,325,368 of record JANDEH010000009.1, on the reverse strand, counting down.
AGCCTTCACAACAAGCAAGCTGAAATTTCTAACTAGCCTCTAATCAGTATTAAATACAACTTATTTTATAGACCCTAATGAGTAATGACAGTGTGGCATCATGGCCATACAAAATTAGAATAGCTACTGAAAGCTCATTATTTTAGTGTTGGTTCAGTTAGATATTAATTCTTTAGTAGAAAATATTTTTATGCAAAAGGAAGATTTTTTTCTATTCACTTCACATACGGAATTTTTTTTAAGTTTAAAGATTGTTTATAAACTCAGAAACATTGGAACATAAATTTGTAGAAAGCAAAGTTAAAATATATTATATTCTTGTATAAGGTATAGGGTAGGTGGGGGTAAAAACCCGCACGGGGCAAAACCACGCACCGCGATTTTTAATTGTTAATAATCGATTCAAAAGTTGAAAACCAGGTGGTTGGTTTGTCTTATTGTGATCTATCATTCTACGAAAGTTCGTACCCCTAAGTCACTCATGAGTTGAAAAAATGCTGTAAGTTTGTTTTTCATCATTTTGATGTAATTTTTCTGATCTTTTACTTAAACATTACATAAAATAGGGCTTCAGGAGAAATACAAACACATAAGCCAATGATAAGAGAGCATTTAAACTTCAGTTTCGTGTTGAAATAATTTCCTTAACATGTCTCTAAAATTAATAAGGCTTGTTTTTCAAAATAAAGTGAAACGGGGCAAATACCCGCAGGTGTTTTGGGGCAAATACCCGCATCTTCAAAACTTTGGGAATTCACCCCAAAAGGAAATTAGAATCTACAGGGTCCCTAAAAAGTTGAATAAAGGTTTCCGAGATATCAATCCTCAAACGGAAACCCTTTTTTCTCCCTTTTGAAAGATATTGGGCACTTTGAAATGAATTGCTACAACAGATTGACAATTTTCATTAAACCGGATTATATCTATGTTTAATATTGTTGGTTAACTTAAAGATATTAAAACAATATATTAGAAATCCATTATCCGCGAGCGGATGATCCACGATTGCTACGAAAAAAATTTTTAATGATGACGATAAATTTTAGACGACATTAGAGAGATTTTATATGTAGAGCAAAGGTTTCTGCTGTACTGTACACATTTTAAAAGTTTTACATATCATGTTTTTTGTACAATGAAACATAGTTTTTATGCTGAAATATTTTTTTTTCGTGTTTTCACCTCATTTTTGACCTTTTTTCGATTTTAGCTATCCGCGGTACCCTTGGCACCCAATTCCGCGGATAATAGGGGCTCTAATGTATTAAGATGATTATCTCTAGTGTTTTTATGATGAAACATTTTGTTTATCCATGTTTATTTCATTTGGACACGAAAATTCAAAAGTGCGTGTCTTTGCCCCATTTTGTGACAAAGACCCGCAATTTTTTTTCTACTAAATTGTCAATTTCTCTTGAAATACTATCGATAAGAGTATAAATTTGGATTGGTTTTGTAGGTAACATCTCAATCTAACACCTCCAATTGAAATTTCGGGATTAACTACCCCCTATCGATCACAATGTTAAAAATACTGAAAACTGCGGGGCTTTGCCCCCACCTACCCTACTGTATATTTTTCTTTCTGTTTTAATCTAGAATACACACTAATTAAAATTTTGTTTAAAATAGTAGCTTGATTGTTTAAAAACATCGGAAGTCTTAAATCTGCTGTATTTTTTTAAATTGCAAGTTTTTAAAAATATTTATTATAAGAAATTAATTCGGTTAAACAAAGAAGACAAGGATACCTGTAAATTTTCTGGAGGATCTAGATTTTTGGTGTTAAAAATATTAAATGTTAAGTTCGCCCTTTGTACCTGTAAGGCCTTTAAATATACTCTTCTATTCATGGAGGCTTGCTAAATTTAAAGAAAATTTCCCCTTTTTAAAAATTAACCCTTTATAAAAGTAACACTAAAACAAGACATTAAAAACGTTTGCAATATTTTAATTCATAACACTACCAATGTAATAAAAAAGCAAAAGACCCATCGCTAGAATTTTAAATACGTTGAACTTAATTTAAAATATTGTTTTGAAGGTATACGACTAGAGAAACGTGAATCACCCTTTGCGTTCCATTATCTTAACAAAAAGAACTTAACGATGTGTCAAGAATAGCAACACATTAGATGCCTACGCCTCCAATCTGATGCCGATTAATCAGACTTCTTTTCGCCCATACTCCACTTCACCTTTAATTCACTCAAGAATCCCTAATTGTTTCAGCGGTCACTTTTCAAAGCTTCTTCCAAACAAAAAACTGGCCGCGAAGTAGAACCGAAGCATTGAAAACCAAGAAAGCGTAGAGAGGTGTCCCTCACTTTTCCTAAGGGTCACTTCTACCTCCGAGGGGCTGGCAAGTCAAGCACATCTAAGAAACCATCCGAAGGAAATTAAAGGACCCGCATGTATAAAAAGTAATCGTAACTGCATCAATTCTTCTAGGTCAAACGCAATAAAGGTGGAGCATTAATGAAGTTGAAAACTCTTCTAGCCGACAGCTATTAGCCTCGAATACTTAGAAAAAAAGTTGCTTTCCCTTAGCCTAGTTTACAATATGCTATTCAGCGCGTAACATAACTCGCCAAAAATACTCAGTTTGGAGAGGATGTGCTACATATCTATTGATAGTAAAACCCATCCGCAAACAGTTAAACAAAATCTCCGTTCTCCGGGTTAAGACGAGTTTCCACGAGCACGTGACGAGTTTCTCTTTCCGATTGGGGTGCCCTTGGAGCGATCGGTGATCAACTGATGATGCGTTTGTTCGATCGTTAGGACGATTGCTGTTTAGGGGGAATACGCGGTTTGTGGGTTCAGTCGGAAACCTCGAGTTAGGTGTTTTAAAAATAGGTTCTCTCTCGTGTGCTCGTATTTTCTTGTTTTGAATCCTTTTTCTTGTTTGAATATTTTCTTGTTCTTCAAGAAAAGTGCGAGTTCAGAGAAATTTATAGATATTTCCACATTAAAGTTGGATTTTCTCTTTTTGAAAAAAAAATTAATTTGTATGAGTTCAAATTGAACAAAAAAATAAAACGCAATTGTAATTAAAACAAGTTACTTGTAATTACCACATAATGAAAGCAGTTTTAAATTTGCTTAAATTTATATCGTTATTTTGAAGATCTCAAACAAAAACCGTAACTTTCCACCGGATTAGTATTGTTACAATATTTCCATATTTGCAGTTTTTTTATTTTAAAGAGATAATACAATGTGATTTTTATACTGATGCCATACGATGGAGTTTCATTGTATCAATATCTACTAAGACTAAGAAATTGACCCACACACCAGATAAATATTTCCCAGAGCCTAAGAAGGGCATCTTAAGAAGCATTTAAGATTTAGCAATGGTGGTATTCATCATACTACCTTCGCTCACCTTTTTCAATAAGGGTCTTTCTTTCATATTTGGCAGGGCCACCCCATATGGTAATCCGAAAATTATTCCACCACCGAATCCGACAAAAATGGTTTCATTGTATTGCCACCCTGCTCCATTGAAGGCCAAATACTGTATCTCGCTATTATAATGGATTTCGCTTGTCCGAGCAGTAACTTCATTGTGGCCAATTATACTCTAATGATGGTTCCTTTTGTTTGGACGAAAGTAGCACGCTCGGGACAATTTTATTCAACTCCGATACTTTCTGCAAGAGGCGCGTGAAGATAATGAAAGTCAAGGCTGAGGCGGCGAAATATGGGATGTTGGAAAGTAAGTTAGTGGGGAGTACGGACCAAAATGGGGTATTGTTTGGGCTTTTTGGGAGGGCTTCGAAGAAAGCCTTCCGTTTAAATGTATCAATGCATTGCGTTTTAAATGAGGCATTTGGTAAACTTGTCTTGGATTTTAAATTTCTTTATTTTTTCAAGTAGTAGTTCAATGATAATAATTAAAGAAATATGTTTTAAAAATTTGATGGGATAATACTTCTTTTTAAGAATAGATTGACATTTTTTGCTCAATTGACGATAAAAGGGTTAGCAATTAAACAAACTATTGAATGGGGGGTATCGCATAGTAAATGAGTAATAATATTCACATATAAATTTTGTTTTTATATTTTATTATAAAAAGTGAATTTGATTAAGAGGAGACTACAGTCTTAAAACGACATTTTCAAAACTGAGCTAAAAATACTCAAATCTGAATTTGTCATCTAACTGATGGATCAGAATCAATTTTACTTTGAAATATGTATAAAAGCTCATTTATAAAATAATATACAGGGTGTTTCATATAAGTGTAACTTCTAGGGGGATAGTAGACACCTAGACGAGTCAGAATCAAATAGGATTTGGGGGTCCCAGACCAAATCCCAGGGATTTAAAAATGGAGCGACACCCCAAAAAAATTATTGAACATTTCAATTTGTAGAAGAACTACTATTGGTAAAAATTTAGTTATGGTCTCAAACTTTGCGGTTTAATATATTATCTTTAAAATTATTTTAAAAGGTTTCACTCTAATTTGTTTTATTATGAAAAAAGTTGAAAACCACTAAAAAATGTAAAAACTCTGCCAAAACCTTTGTTATTTGCGTGCGCAAACAGTTTTCTAGAGCTGTTTGTTTGCTCACCCAAAAAACAAAAAGTTCAGTTTAAAAAAGTTAAGTTAAAGTTTGTCAAAATCACTCAACCACAACAGACAAGTATCGGGTCGAGGTGTCAGGAGGCAAACAATAAAAGGAAAAAGTGCACCACTTTCAATATGTATTTTCATTCATTAAACAAAAACAAAGGTTATTTGAGTGGTGACAATTGAATTGTTTGAAACTGAGACTTTTTGATACTTCAAAGTTGAAACAATTGGGTACAGTCCAACCACCGTGAGAAAATTTTTGACAGAAAAATAAAACTTTGATAAGAAGTTCAAATCTAAGTTTTAATCATACAAATTTCGATCAAATTTTTTTTTCATAGTTTATTAATTATTATGACCCCCAAAATTGAGTTGAATAATAACCCTTTTCCAACAATTGTCACAACATTGTACGACAACAAAAGTTTTTCTCTCATGGCGGTCAGTCAGATTATAATTTTTTTTGAAACAAAGTTTCTTATCGAAAGGAAAAGATCGATTTACTCAGATTTCCAGTTTGTTGCAATTTATTTAAAAACTAAAACTGAAACTTAATTTAGTAAGAAATAAATATTTTTTAAAATACGATCAAATTATTTGAGTATAAGTAAATATTTGTTGAAATTTTTAAGTTTTTTCTTCAATCTTAAAATTTTAGACGGTAGATATTTAAAAATAAAATGTGAAAGCAACAAAGTACTGAATCCTGAACTTAAATGTCATGCATATTATTTTCATAAAAGTTTTAAAACTATGAAAGGGTAGTTTCTACTGGACTGTTCCTCAAATGAGACGAAATGAAATTATAACGAAATAAACAGAGATTTTATCCATCGAGATGTATGTAATTAAGCAGAGAAAAGCATTCTAAAAGTCTGTATGACGTTTTTTTGAAGTTTTCCTTATTTTTTTAAGAATGGTAAAAAGAGTTTTTAAATTATGCACGTATATTCTACTAAGTATAAGGTATAATAAATGTTTTTCAATTTTTCCTTCAATTGGTTTAAATATCTGACATATTTTGAGCTGAAAAATCGGAATTAAAAAAAAGGATTAAGCATTTATTGACTAAACTCAGGAAATCAGTTAAACAGATTGAGGTTTACCAACCTTTTTTCAAACCATTCCAGATGGAATGATCAGTGAAGGGGAACTGATTACAACGATCGTACTACTTTAGAAAATAAATCTTTCTAAGAGAAATGTTTATAAATTTGGTACGTAAGGGAATTTACGATTACCCCTTCTGATGTTCCTGATGGATCTAAGGATGGAAGAATCTTGATAACTCCGAATTTCAATGAAAACCATTTTAAACAAAGAATCTCAAATAATTTGAAGTAATTATAATTTTACACTTGGGTTATATTTTTGAAAGGAAAGCCTGACATTGAGAGTTCTACTTATTTTGACAGCTTTACTGTAATTTTAGATTCTCAATTAAAAGGTGTGTACAAAGTAGCTGACATTTCCTGATAAAATTTTAACTTAAAATTTAATGTTGAACTACTTGTTTTTTATTATTTATTTCGGAAATAATAAGCTAATAATGTAGAATAATTTTCAAGTATTTTTAAATTTTTTATTTTTTTTTTCAGAAAGTCAATTTAGGATGGAATCAGTTCCATTAGCTATAGGACTCTATGCTTTATTATTATCATTAGCTATAACTTTATGTTTTGATCCTCGGATGAGTAATAAATAGTGTTCAGTAACAGTTCTTTTTCAATGATAGCCACAAATAACATGCACGTATTTTTCTAAGACAAAAACACTTAAAAAATTACTTGATTAAAAACACTTAATTTTTTAAAAAAGAAGTATTCATTGTTCTTTTAGGCGCTTTCAAACATCCGTACAGATTGTAAGAGCATAAATATTATATAAAATATTTATACCTAATTTACGGATTTGAGTTGGTATCACATAAAAAAGGATCGCACAAAAACTACTAAAAAAATTCGAAACTTTCAAAAAAAACTTCAAATAATTTTATGAAAAAGTAATTTTAAAAATAGCTGACTATAAAGACAGATTATTTTAGAAGCGTAACATTCAAAGTTCAAAAAAACATGTAGAAGTAAGTAAAAAGCAGTGTATATTCTTTTCAATAATGGAATTATTAGAATCCTTAAGTGTGGCCTACACCTTTTAAAGAATGACATAATTAAAAGAGATATCTTTGACAGTTAGTTCTTATACCCAGATGATGGTTTAAAAAATGCTATCTTCAGTGAAGATATGATTCTAGGTCTCTTTTATGGGGTCCTTTAAAAGGTTTCTTTGATATCCTCATTGCATTCCGGTTGAGACCAAATAAATTAGGAAACCTTAACGCTTTTTCTTAAGTCTTCTTTATCAAACGCTCCCATGAGATTTTGAAACCGCAGGTTAAGGATGTGGGTCACATTATCAGCACCGCTCGTAAAAGTTATAGACTCTTCTGTGATTTTGATCCCGGAACTCTTTTCTCCTACAGTTTTACACATAGGAGGATTAGTTTCATTTTCTTGGGTGGGAGCGTAAAACATAGTCCCTAAACGGCAACCCGTGGGCGAGATCCGGCCTGCAAAATATTTTCATATAGCCCACTGCTTTATTTTTTTCATTCTGTTTTCATTTGATGATTTGGAGTTCCTCCTCTTTACGTTCCCTAAAAATGGGAATGATTCATAGCTTCACTGAAGTATGACAGTTCTTATTGTTTTAAAAAATGTCATAACATAAATTGCAATAACTACCCTCTCGGCACCCTGGGCCTCATATGAAGCTCCTACTTATGAGCTCAATTTTTGTATGATGTAAACAAGCAAATTTATTTTCTTTTCATCAGTGACTTCACTGATTCATGTAGATCACATATGAGACTTCTACATGGTTTCTGAATTCGTTCCTAAATGGCAGCAAGATGATTTATACCTCAATGTGTACATTTTAAGCTGTGATGCTTCTGAAGAGAAAATACTAGCTAGATACTAGCTTCTGTAGAACATTTTTTATAGGTTGGTAGATATTTTCTTATTTCGTAACCTTCTAATATTATGACAGTCTTTTAATAAGCTCTAAAATAAGTATTTTCTGTTAAAATGAAAAAAATATGGCCTCATATGAGGCTCATAAAAATAACTAAGAAGGAGTGCACACAAGAAAAAAAAATGTTTTTCCATACAAATTATAGGGGTATTTTGGATGTATTGAGAAGAAGAAAAAAGTTTTTTTCATTTTTTTGGTGTTCTGGTGCCGAGAGGGTTAAAAAACGAAATTACTTTTCTTTTCGTATATTTCTTTTATCAAATATGAGTTTAATCCGTTTTTTATGTCTCAACACAACATACAGAACATACTACCCGAGGTATTTTTTCTCGCCGTGTTCTTTTACCTACCTTTCTTTACATTTTAAGGGTCGAAGAGTTGAATAAATTGCTTTCAACAAGAATAGGGGGAACGAAATTTTTTAATTGGTTATATAGTTTCAGATGACAGTTACGAATTATGTAGAATAAAAATTTATTTAATTATCCTTCATATTAGTGTTATTTTAAAATACTATGTGATTGCTTTGTATGTTAATGTTAGTGTAAAATTTCAAGAAATATAATAAGTCTAAAGGATAAGCATGCAGATATAGTTTCAAAATAATGACAAAGATATTTTAAGCAATTTTGGGTTACATAGCAACCTCACACAGGAAAACAATTAATAATCTCTCAGTAAGGAGCGAAACTTAAGAGTTGGAAATGATAAAAAACATGAATTTTTAAGAATCCGGATATACATCCATGAAAAATCAGACAATTAATAAATTTGTCACAACGATAGCTCTGAATGAATGTCCGTAGAAGGGATCTTAAGGACCTTTGTCCTACAAAATCTCACGACCTCCCTGATCTGATCAGTGAAACTAGATTAATGAAAACAAATGAAAGGTCTAATAAATAAAACTGAAGACCCTCTCAAGTAAAAATGATTGTTTCCCATTCATTCAGATTCTCTAACGGAATGTGCTTGACCCGGCACTACAAGGAGTCAGCATCAAGGGCTTGATTTATCGGATCTCTCCCAACCCTACCTTCATAATAAGGTCACGGGAGGCCTGGCCCTCGTGTTGGGAACACATTCCGAGACACCTGGCGCCCACCTTGCTGCCTGACTAGGAAATTGAATGGGGAGTTTGAAGAGATTTCCTAGTAACCAGACATTTCAATGGGATTGATGCGCGTTGGATTATATAAGGTGGTTTCGTTTGGAGACATATTTTCCTCAACGCCCTTATTCAGTCCAGAGGTCGTTCGTGGGTCCTCAGGTTGGGTTATGTAGGCTTTGTCCCTAGTGTTTTAGTTTGGATACTATCTATCTATAAGTTAATTATATAATTAAAGTTTTTTTCACCTTAATTTGAAATTTAAGATAATAAATGAAAGAATAGGAAGGAGGTGGTATGCAAGGAGATGATTAAAGTAAATTAGAATGAAATGTAGGTAAGAGTGAGGGAATAGTTAAGGAGTGGAAATTGAGATGAGCACAGGGTTTGAATTTAATGCTCACTATTGATCGCCAAAACATTGGTTTAGTTATTAAATTTTGAAAGGAATCGTAAAAATCGGGCCTGGTTTAAGGCTTACAACTCATGATCAGATTTTGAGCCTAATTGGTTTCAATCAAAAATAATGATTACTTTTCAGGGAAACGGTTTGATTCTATTATCCGTACCCGTACTATCTTAAAATAATCTAAAAAGATTATTTAAGGGCTAGAAATTATTTGTCAAACTCTTATATAAAGCAAGGTACTTTATTTTGAAGTAGAAAAAAAATTGCCCCTATATTTTCCCCTCCTGAACAGTTTTTTATAAAAGTAATTTGTTATTCAATTTTCGAGCATAATGGTGCCAAAAAATAACCAAAACAAGGATGGAATATTCTTAAAACCTTCAACAACTTTCTAGAACTTAACGATATTAATTTAAATATTAATTAAAGAAATAACCTCATAAACATGTGGAATTTTTCTCACCCTGGTTCACAATAAGTCAGCTGATTCGGCTATTCAATAAAGATTTGTCGATACTTGGAATACTGTTTTTCTTTTCCTTTTATTTATAACAAATTAATTTCAAGGAAACTAATTATAAGGTGTTAGACAAATTGAATAGTAGGGTTGCAGGATTTGAGTTTCAAAAGTATATAGAATATATAATTTGTAAAAATACGGTTAAGCAAGATATAAGTATTATTTAGTTTTTCTAAGTACCTTTATTAACTTGTTTAATTTTAATATCAAATGAATATATTGCACAGTATATTGCATTTAGATTTGTAGGTGATTTTTTGGACCATTCCGGATAACTCTATCCACGTTTTATAGTTTTATTTGGCATTTTATAACTTAAAATACGTTACAAACATGGCATCAGCAAATCTAAACTTGCGTTGGAGCAGCACCCCCTATTATTTTATCCACTAGCTCCAATCGTGAACCTAAATGAATGCAGACAAGTAGTAACGCCTTCCATTATGCAAGTTGTTTGTCCATAGCAAGCACAACAAGTGAACTCGTTTAAAAACGCGGGGGATGCTCAAGTGTGATGGCAAGTGATACAATTGCAGCCCACTGACCTCTTGCAGGATGACGCCTTCACAAGTACCCCTGGTAGCAACATTATCGTCATCCTTGAGTATAATGGAGCGTTGACTAAGTCGTGCCCGATTTGAGCGTTAATCTGATAATTAATCACCTATTCTGTAGTTGACACGAAAGACATGTATTACGGGGTGGTTTTTTTTTTAAAAAGAACCTGGTTATCTCCATGCGTGATAGCGTCTGGTTCATTTAAAAGAGTTTATGAACTTGTGGGTGAGTTAATAAATTCATATTTAAATTGTGAATTGAATGGAGGAAGGAGTATAATTTGATTGTTGTCTTCAAATCAAAACAAATCATAAATTTATTTTACAGCAATGACCATTGATTTTGTAAAATCTTATGAATACTGTGAGACGTGAATGTAAATGAAAAAGATGGCAAGATTTAGAAGAGGATACTCCCCACTTTGCTTATGCAAAAGCTTATGTTGTCGATCGTGATTTCTCTTAAACTTTTACAAGTCGTATTCTTAGCAAAATATCTAAATATCCCCCAACAGCACAAAAGAACCGATTATTTTCCATTTAATTAGGAAAGGAACATAGGACCTTTATGTGATGGAGAAATTTATAGAAGAAACAGCGTTATATATACCAAACGATCAATAAATTTGGAAGTCTGACCCCCCCTCTTCATCGCTTTATCGTTTGTATTACGTGGCCGAAGCACTGGCCTTATGATTTTTGAGTATTTGACTATGAATCTGTCTATGAAGCTCGAATCATCGCTCAGGCATGGGCAATTGTGTAAACAGATATGCACGATCATGATGACCCCCTGCAAAAAAGGGTTGTGTATGTGAATATGTGTGTGTGGTGTGGGTTACAGAAACTTCACCTTCGTTCCACGGGTGCCTATATATCAGTCATTACAAAAAGGATTAAGTATTTGTTTTTGTTACAACATGCGTCTTACAACATCCAGTTCCTAAGAATGAATCCATGAAAACGACAGTGTTGGAACCATCGGAAGGATCGCCGCCGGTCAGACGCGCGAAAGTATTGCGATCCGTGTCAGGATCCTCCCAGAACGAGTTACTGACAGCAGCTGAGTTTTAGGTCACTCGTCCCTCCCACACCCTCCCTGCTCCAGGATGGACCTTCGTGACCCTGGTCAAGGTCAAAGCAGGTATGTCACTCCACAAAGGCGCCCGGTGTCAAAAACAGGGTCGCCCTGCGAAGGGCGAAGCCTCCTAGAGGACAATGTAAGGTAATAAGATGGATCGCAGCGAAGATGTGTCTCTGGACCGTGTTTGCAGAAACACACCTATTTGAAAAGGGGCAGAAAAAGAGTGATTTCTTGTCCGCTTTAAACTGACCCGATTTCCTAATTTCTAAGAGAAATATTACAGGGAATTAAAATGGAGTTATCTATTATTGGAGCTGCGACCTTGGAGTTTCTCGTGCAATAGATAGGAATTTGCTGGAGAGGGAGGCGGGAGGGGGCCGCGTTTGTTTTTGTTCCAGAACTGGCTGGATGGGAGTGGGATCTTTTGTTCTATCGACGCGTTTCTGTTCGATATTTAAGGTGACTTTGACCCCTAGCCGGTCATCCTCAATCGTATGCAGCGTGGGTGTTTTTAAAGGAGACGCGTTGGGGGCAACTTCTTTCCGGATGCGGCGAGGTGTTATGGAAGTAATGTTGGGCGTTAGGCTAGAACGCAGCTCCGGAAAATGTGTCCTCTGATCTGTTCCCTCTTTCCCACTCTTTACCTCATCCGTTCCTAACCTTTTTGCCACTGTATATTCAAAGGGTGATAGTGTGTCTGAGGGTACTACCCCTCACGCTTAAATTCCCATATAACCAACTAAAAGCACGCTTTTTAACAATGGCCTGTGTTAACCTCCCAGTGCAATACTTGAGCTTGTTTTGGTGCAGGGAAATAATTGATGTGAAATTTTTTCTTTCAGAGGGGGTTTGGAAAATAACAAGTTTAGACTGAGATGTAGCCAAGAAGGAATTTGGGGATGTATCTCCCTCGAAATTTGGAATTCGTTTACCATATAAAATGATTAAAGCTACCAAATATCCCCCTCCCAAATTATTTAAACATTTAATTCACGCACACACATAGAAAAAGTAGCAGGCTAAATGCAGCCTTCTGGGACGTTAAACGAAGTATTTGAGCTCATTGTACTTAATATTTTAATTTTTGCTGGTAAAAATGTGTTGTAGTATTCCAAAATGGAGGTACTAAAAATATAAAAGTTTTAAAACGGTAAAAATTTCAATAACATACCTAAATATATATCAAAAACAAGTTTATTTATAGAAAATCGAGCCATAAAGCGAAAAAGAGGGTTTTTTAAACTTCATATTATTAAGAACTTCAAAAATAAATGAATCCCTGAAATTAAAGAATAAAATACCCATTTTTATTGACGTAATAATGTGTTTAAACAGCTGTGAGTAGGTATAAATAGATTAATGACCTCCTAGTCACCTGATCCATTTGTATAAAAGGAAACTTTTTTATTTTCCTCTTCTGAAATTACCTTCTATTCATATGTGTGTAACTCTAGCCTTTTTGAGTACCCAGAAGAGTACCAGAGGGTACCAGAGATCAATTGATCAGATCTAACCTTTAAGACCACCCAATGGTAAACTTGTTTTTAAAAAAAGTCACAAAAGCTTTGATGGACGGCTATATAAAAGGGAATGACGTGACTGGCTGTTATGCATATTTAATCACAAAAACTGTTTTAAATGGCTATTGGTTGAATGACACAGTGTGAAAAAAATAGTTAATAGTATAAGACTCAAATAACTTGGATAGATACTCATTACAATGAAATGGTTTACGTATACAGTCAAACCTGTTTTTGTGCGAGGAATAGGAACTACATAAAAGAAAACGCATTAAAATAATCGCACAAAACTTGGCCAGTAGCTATAAAAAATAGTTTTCGCAACACAATTAAAAAATAATTTTTTTTATGCGGTGAATAGGGGCCACATAAAAAAGCGAACCGTAGCGAAAATCCTTCAGCATAGCTGAATACATAATCCCCACTTAACAGCTTAATTGAGAAACCGTTTCTCTATATACCGTAGACCGTTTTTTAGTTACCATGTAGTCAGCGGATACTGTTGTTTTACTACACACTTGTATATGTCTCGGTAGCCATCCATAAATATAAGATTTTTGTTCTATGTTCCCATTTGATTGAAATTTTCATATACCGCATAAAAAAGGCCGCACAAATAAAAAATCGAAACAAAAAATTTTTTACTGTCACCTAAACAAGATATTTTTCTTCTTGGTGAGAAATAAATTTTTCTCTTAAACTGTGTATTAAACCTGAAATGTAAATAAAGATTATTATTATTATTATTATATTATTATTATTATTAAAAGGTCTACTCAAAAACAGGTATGAGTGGATCTTCATTTAATGCGTTACAGCTCTTAATAAATTGTTAAAGCGGTATACCAAGAACTCGGACCATAAAAAGTATACTATTAGAATATTTCATGCGTTTGAATGAATTAATAGAGAGGATTGTATTTTTAAATCATGCAGGAGCATTGAAGAGTTAAGACGAAAACATGGCGACTTAAGAAAAGGCATTGTTGGAAAATTACTTTAATGATAACCGGAAGGATTTTGGATTACACTGACCAAAGGAGGGTTGAACCTTGGGTTAAAACGGTGTTATTATTTAAAACTTGATGTTTAGCCTAACGGATTTATTAAAATTTGTGAACCTGACACTGGATTGGGCACGTTAAAGAGGCATCAAGACTAAATTACAATAAAAGAAACTGTTTCGAAATGAGTTACATTTATTGATATAACTACTTTCGAAGTTATCAAAGATGCAAAAAAAGTTAGATAGGCATAACCTCTTGAACAGGAACACAAACATTTCAATGAACTTCAAATAAAAAGTTTACCTTTATATTTTTACCTTTGAACAATAGCAGGAGGTGAACTGTTAGAATTGTTCGTAAAAAAGGTTCTGAATCAAATTGAAAAAAGAATGTTTGCATTAGTCACCCATTGACCTAGGAGATTTTTGACAACAGTCTTTTTAACTTGACATTTTATGTTATTCAACCCACATGAATGTTTCCGTTCATTCCACCCACTCACATCTCTATATAGTTACTCAGGTAGGTGTTTCCACTAAATCCTTTTTCTTTGAGCATCAAATAGTTTACAGTTTACAGAAAAGGAAAAGAATCTCTTAAGCCATTAAACGTATCTATTTGCATTAGTTGAAGTTGAACATGAAATTCGCCAGTTTTCTTGCTTTTAAGTGAACCAAGACGTTTTCGTGAACAAAAAATGCTGTTATTTTCCTTATTAAAAATTTGTAGACATAGTCTGTACACTATTTCAACCAGGTTTATAAAAAATACTTAAAAAATCTGATAAATATTTTAGAAAAAGAATATCGAAAAAGTACTTATTCTACGCAGCCTTATAACATATCGCACCCTTTCTACTAAAGTGCCACAACTCAAAAATTGTAATTTTTGAGTTATGACCGCAGTTAAGCGTAGTTTTCACATGTCTACCAATCTTCAAAAGAGCCAGAAGTTGCATTGAAAAATCAGCCGCCAGATGGCAATTATGGCGTTTTGTTATCAAGATGGCTATGATTCCTTCCATTGAAATGCCACATCTTGAGTTGTCGTCTAGCCGTCGTTGAGTATGAACTACTAGAACAATGGCTAACGATCATAGTTTGAGATGTATCGTTCTTCGTATTGACAAATTCAAAAATACTAAAATGTGCCTAGTCAGCCCGGGAACAGTTTTTTGCAATTCCTGGAGAACATAGTTTTTTGAGTTGTGGCACTTTTGTAGCAAGGGTGCGATATAGTGATTGAAAGGTACGCTCTTAGAAAAAGTTTCTGAAAAAAAAATTCACTAAACATGTTTAGGTATTCTAACAAATATATAAATATTGCAATAAAATAGTTTTTGTTCTAAATTATTGATTATATTTTTTTTTAAATTATAAAATTTGAAAATTGAAAACGCGTAAAAAATGACAGTTTTTTACATATTTTGGACCCTAAAAACAAATATAAGGTAACAACACCCATAAATTTAGTGTTAATTTATGCATATTATTGTGTTTTATCATTATACCAAGTTTCATCTTCTTGGAATGAGTAGAATTTGATACGAGCGTACCCAAAGATGAGAAAAACACATTTTGAGAAAATCAAGAAAAACCGTTATAAGTGTTCTTTAACTCGGAATTTCTCTTGGAATCAAGTTTCAAACCTACACATGTTATACATTTTTGGAATCAGCGTGAAATGTAGTTTTTTTAAAGGTACATTTGAAAATCGATTTTTTGAATGTCTGTAACGTCTTGGTTCCCTTAATCCATTATACTAAAATTTTTGATCCTTTTGTTCAAGTTTTGATTATTCTTACTACATCTTTGTAACGTAGAATGAATAGATTCTTCTCAAGGCAGTAATGAATCAGCTTTATTATAGCAATCAAAAACAAATGATGAAGTTAAAGCCATCTTCTTCATTTAAGATATAACAATTTTCCTTCATTATACATAGACTCTAAATTTAAATTCGGACATAGGAATTACTTAAATAGCATATAAAACAAATAGAAGTTAAATTCACTTTATAATTTAAAATTGAAAAAATTGACTATATACAGGGTGCTTCAGATAAATGTTTCATAACTTCCTAGGAGGGGTTGGGCACACCTAGACGACTCTGAATCACATAGGAAATCAAATCTTGGAAAACAATACATGGATCAAAATAGCCTCAAGGACATACAAAGATATCACTTTTTTGTGGTCTTACCCTTTGTGTTTGACTCTTTGGTCCGCAGGGGAACAGTTGAAGATGCTAGCAAAAGAAGAATGCAAAGCACGTAAGGATGTGCTGAGAGGTGTGAACCAAAAGGCATCAGAGTGGAAAGTGGTTTGATTTATTGAGTAAGCAGAAGCGTTATGTGTTTTATCCAATATACAGGGTTTTTTGAAAGTCTGTTTATGGCTTTAGATTTGAAACATCGCCTCGCAGATTCATGGAAGTATGGTTTTTAGTAGGTACTTTAGTGGAAAGTTGGAAACTTGAAACAACTATTTAAGGAATTAAAAAGAAGCAAAAAAAGTTTCATGGAAATATGTTTAGAAATCAAAGAAATAAATTAGACAGAAATTTCCACTCTTTTAAAGATATTTTCAACAAGTGTACACGTTTTTAAATTGTTATTATGCAGTGTTTTGAATATTAATTCGAGTGACGATAAATTCATGTTAAAAAATAAAATACTATAAAATTTGTAAACTTAATTTTGAGGTCAAAAAGTGCACATTTAAGTATTTAAATTATCTGGGAATCCTCCTATAGATATTTTCATGAAAAGTTTTTCCCTGAAATTCGTTATGAGATTGCATATATTTTTATAACCGATGTTTATGATCTATTACCTACTTTAACATTTTAACTAAATTTATAACTTTCTTTTTTCTCCTTGTACAACTAGGAATCATCTTAATCTATTCAGCATATGGCTGCTTCACAAACGGTTTTAAAATTTCAACCTCATATGTGTAATATAGAATGAACTAATGGTTTAAATCCCAATAATTTGATTGGGTAACGAATTTAAATACAATGTTTTATAAAAATTGACCGATAGTATTGGTTTTCTTCATTTATTTTAAAACAACACTGTATTTGAATTTAAAAATGGGCAAACTTAAGATTTTCATTTGAACATTATGTTCAATTGAAATTGAATGTTTATGTTTATAGAAGTAATTTTGTTTTTGATTCAAGTGAAGGGTAAAAGGCATATCCTCGCTATAAATTTTTGCAATGAATTATATTTTGCTCTATTTCTTAAGGTTTATGTTTTTGTTTTGAGTGTTTTAACTCTTTTGTTGTTAAAAAGAAATAGAACCTATGATAATATACATTTGTGTATGTATAATAAAATTTTACTGTTGATTTACTTCAGAAACTTTTTTTAACAATCTTAAAACTTTTTTATTGAAAATTCGGGATAAATTTAAACCCCATCTAGTAATGATAAAAATTAAAGTTTGGTTTTATAAATTCATTACCTAAATAAAACAGGAGAGAGATATATCGCCATCTATTGGACAGTTGTAGAAAAAGAAGGAAGATAAGCTTCTAAAAAGAGGATTGCTTTTCATGCTTATCAAACCACTAATATATCGCCATCTGTTGGAAAGTCTGTAAGTACTTTTATATTCAATTTTAGTTTCTGGTAAATTTCACTTGTGTCAAGAATTTATTCTTCAATAGTTTACCCGTAGCAAATTATACCCTTCATCGTAAGTTCATTCATTATAAAGTTTAAAAAAAAGTTTAAGAAAAAAAATATCCAGTTTTTTGAAATTTTTATTTATTTATTTTTTTTTTTTAATTACAAACAAAGTGAAGAAGATACGAGTGTATCACCTGGGATTGTATAACAATCCATGTAGGTGAACAAATATTTACAAGGAATTACATTTACACAATAAATTACAAAAAAATATATATATAAACATAAATATTATAAGCAAAAATGAACATTACATGAAAACAAAACGAAAAGAGTATAAATACGATACAATATCAAACAGGAAATTAGTAGCGGCAAACAGGGTGTCATAAATTATGGCTTATTATCTGTCGTAAAGTAAGTAGTTGTGCAAAAAAAAATATGCATGGAATATAATTACACTAATAACTCAAGATCAAACAAAAAAGTGTTCAATGTCCCCAATAGAAAACAAAAAGTCTTTTAATTTCTTTTTAAATGCATGTTTGGTTAGACTATTTTGAATTTCTAAAGGTAGTAAATTAAAGAACTTAGGGGCTAGATAAAAGAAATTTTTACAAAATATAGTTTTTTCAGGTTTGGGTACAGTATATACAGCATTAGGTCTTCGGGGATTTATTATGTTTCGCTTTCTGCAGATATCGGAATTTAAGTAGAGATAGAGACTTGTTTTAAAGTAAAAGAGGTAGCGAATAGGTAAAATATTCAATAATTTGAAATTATCAATATTAATGGAATGCACTTGAGATGATAACAATCTTATAAATCTCTCCTGGAGTTTACATATTCTTTTTAAATTTATCTGATAGTCTCCACCCCATATTATTAGACCGTAGTTAATTCTAGATTGAAAACGAAGAAACTATATTTTAAAGTTATTTAATTACAAAAGGAAATACTAGTACTTATAATAAGGTTTTTTTTTCATATGATATGAATGTTGGAAATCCTTTCGAAACTGAAACCATGTGAAAAAAAATCATTATTTGTATTTTTAATCACTAAGACAAATTATTTAATTTGTGTAGAGTACAGGTAAGAAGTTTTCTGAAAATGCTATTGCTCTTAATCTCTATTGTTTAGATAATTTTGACCAATTAATCTTTTAATACTGTAGTATATAACTTTATATTTCTGATTAATGTGAAAAATGAAAAACATAAAAAATAAACATCCGTTATAAGTTTTAAATAAGGTTAAGTATGAAAATAATTATATGAGCCTTGTCTATTAAGTAAAAACGAGAAAAGGAAATGAAGCCAAAATTAAAATAAAATCCTGTCTACTTCATATCGTTTTCAACACGCTGTTTGCCACGATGTGAAAATGCAATTCTTCGAACGAAGCGATACTGGCGAACGAAGGTGAACGAAGCTATGCTGGCATAAGAAATTAATATGTTGCCTACAATTTTAAAAATTAAGTTTAAATTTATGGGTGCGTTTGATATGCCATAACTCAATGAACGTTTTTAATGGAATTAAATAATTACCTACCCACAAATTGACCACAAATAATGTTTATATTGTTCTAAATCAGTGGTTCCCAACCTGGGGGCGATCGCCCCCAGGTGGGCGATTTGTGTTATCAAGGGGGTGATAAATAAGGGAGGGGCGATTGGGGGGCGATGGGTATTTAAAGAGGGAAAATAAAATATTACTGTATGGCAGACTGTATTCAGACTTAATGTACCAAAACAAGTTAAAACCATGTTTCTTAGGGTCAAATTTTCAAAAATTTTCTGGGGGGAGGACCCCCAAACCCCCATTTGTACTTGGAACTTAATTTTTCAAAACTTTTTTATAATTACTTGTTTATCAAAATCAAAATCCTACCTAAAATATATGTCCAAAATTTGGAAGAGGTGTACCATAACTAGTTAAAAACATGTTTTTTTGGAGTCTTATTTCCAAAAATTTTCTGGGGGAGGACCCCCGGACCTAAGATTGCTTTTTTATTTACACTTTACTTCAAATTAAAATTAGTCATAGAATGAGAATGAAAAGGGGGCGATATGTGTTAGTCAACCTCTAGAAAGGGGGCGATGTGCTACAAAAGGTTGGGAACCACTGTTCTAAATGTTGCTAGAGTTTTACATAATAAAAAAAAATTTAATTTTGTAACAATCAAGAAAATAAACAATTCTTCTGAATCAGAATTCTAAATTTTATGGAACATTCATTCCTTAACTGAACCACTTATTTCTGAATATATCCCGTCAAACGCCACTTTTCTTTTGTTTTGAGAAAAACGATAAAAACTGTATATAAGTCCACTACATTTTTGTGAAGGTGTCTAGTAATTTTTTTCTTAAAGTAGACCTCATTTTGATATTTTACAGACAAAAAAATTTCTTAAAAAATTTATCCTTTGCGAAAATTTTTTTTGAAAGTTTTGCATTTGACAAGTTTTTGCAATAAACAGTGAGTTCAAGCCTCTTTAATTGATAGTTTTCAATACTAATAAGTAGCAGTAAATAAATTAATTAAGTTAAGATTTGAAGGTGCAGTTGAATTTCATTTCTAAGATCTTATATCCTGCCTTTTACTTTTTTAAACATAAAACTTAATTTTGTAAAACAAACTTTTCCAAAATAAGTATTTAATTCCATATTACAGAAGATGCTATATATTAAATGAAAGAATCATAATGAAATATAATTTATTTTCCAAATGTCAAGAAACATATATTGTAGCACAGCATTTGGCAGCATGACTGAAAAACAAATTTTTCACAACACACAAAAGGCAATCATATCACTCATTCTCCAATAAATTACACACATTCTTGTGTTATTAAGTTTTTCTATTCATGAAGATTTTGTTAAACTTTATTAGGTATATTCATCAAAACACTGTACTTTCACCAAAAAGCTTTTCAAAATGCAATAAACACGAACTAGTATTTCGAAATGTAACTATGTATGAAAAATAGTAAATAAATAAGGACAAAATAATGTAAAATTATTTTTTGAATTTAATATTTTAACTAAGATTGAAAATCAAAATAATCTAAAAACTACATCTACTAGCACATTGAGATTCTAATTTTGAGGCTGTCGTACAGTACTCTGAGGTAATGCACAAATTTGTGTTTAACAATGATAAGGCTTTACACGCTTTTCTACGATTGCAGGGAATGTTGGGTAAACAAACAAGTTCGTATTCAAGAAAACGTCAAATAAATTAAATACATTACAAAACATTTCAACATAAAATAGATCGGTTTCATAAAAAACAAAGTCACTTCATTATTGCATATTTTCATGTAAACTCAGACATATCTCCTTGAAATAAGAAAACAAAAGCCTCAGTTTCTAAACTTAGAAGTCAGTGGTGGATGTTCAGATGCATGTGTTTATGAAAGGCCTTTTTACAGTTCCATATAGCCTTTATTAATCTTTACATTAACTCAGGGTTTCTTTATAATGGAATCTATCCAAGGTCTGTAAGCAGACATTCGCATGTAAACACCAGGGAGGTTTGGGTCAGCGCAACCAATGCCGTGAGATACAGTTCCAACAAGCACCCAACGCTTGTCCTCTCTTTGCACCATTAAGGGACCTCCAGAATCACCCTAAAATTATAAGTGGTGTTAATTTTGGATAAAGAGAAAGTGATAATGATTGCAATATGATTTAATACTATTATTACTATCATTAATAACGGGGAAGGTAAAATGAAACTAATAGTAATTTTATCATAGCAATAAATACCTGTCAATAAAATTAAGGATAATGATGAAAAAAGTTTTGCAAAGATTATTATTTTGATGCAAATTGATTTAAGAAGGGCTTTATTTCTAGAAATAGAAGTGCTATAACGTGACCCTGACCGAAAAATAGTAGTTAGCGCGTTAAAGAGAAAAGCTTTTGAAAGGTCTAATGAGGTGCAAATCATTATACAAACATGAATACATCATAAAAAAGAACAAACCACATTAAAACCAAAAGAAAAGACTATTAAATCCCAAAGAAGCCATATCTCGTCCTTGGGTTCACCGATTTTCTTCTCAGTGTTAAAATAAGGAATATTATATGATCTTGAATTAATATCATACCATAAAACTAATAAAAACAAACAGTACACCGTTTTTCAAAACCAGGGAGGCCTAAATACCTAGTTTATACTGACCCGATATACTAGACTAGTTTATACTGATAGAGATTCTTCCATTTTAAATTGGGAAAGGATAAACGAAAAGTAACGGTAAATTACATTTTTGCCGCAAAATATGCGTTTGATATATGTTTTGTGGATAGTATTCATGAGTAGAAAGAAATATAATGGAGGTAGAAAACAATTTCTGCGCATCCCCTACTTACTATTAATGAAATGTATTTTTTAAAGTAGTACAATTTCATTCATAAAAGTAGCAATATGAAAAAGGATCAAAATCGGTTTTAGGCTTTAAACATGGACCTTGTCACACAGGTTCTTAAGAGTTAATCTTACTTATACCCTCATTATCACCTTGCAAAAGCACTGCCCAAAGCGATTTATCCAGATCCAGTCAGAATCCATCGTTTGAAGCAACTGAAAACTTTTAGGTCCATTTTATTTATAATATTATTTTAATGTTTTACTGGTGGTTAAACATACACCACAGCATTTTAAAGCCGGATTAACCCAAGCTAAAAGGAAAATAAGAACAAATCTTAGTTGTCGCTTTCGGTATGGGAGTAAGATCGAGAACAATGGTCAGCAAGTAATTTTACTTTGCATCCAAATAATTTTGAAATTTTTATCGAGGTCTGAAGAAAAGAAAGTTCTTATTACAATTTTAAATTCTTATCTTTACATAATTTGAATACGTTACCCACTTGTAGTTATTAAATTTATAAGAAAAACTGTTGTTAATTGCTATAAAACCACTTCAAATCGCAACAACACTACATAAAATCAAATTACTTATGAAACATTTTAGAAATACTTGCATTTTATTACTAGGAAGTTCTATTTTAAAAATGGGGGTCTACAGTTCTACATCTCCAACCGAACAACCTACATTTTATTAACCGGATTTAGGGAGTTGTTATTATTGACTGTTTATTATGTTTTTAAAAGAATTTATAACAAAGTCCAGCTGTAGGAAAAAACTGTTACTCAAATTAGCACTTTAAAATGTTTTGTTTGACACTTTAATTTTATATCTACACTTTATACTTAAAGTACAGATTAGAACTCCTTATTTTGAAATATCTTAAAAAAACTCTTTAAAAATCCTTTCAACTATTCGAAACTAAGATCCAAAATCTAATATTAGTGCATACTGTATAATAATACACATCTGTAGTATACCTCACATGAGTCTTGCCCTCCATTTGTGTAACCGGCACAAACGAAATTACTCCTAATAGATTTTTTATGCCCAGCATGGTAAAACATTCTTTGGCAATCTTCATTTTCTACAATTGGAACTTGCACTTCTTGTAAAATATTTGGTACATCTCCACCTAAGAAGATGAGATATACATCAAATAATTAAATTTTTTTCTGACAGGGCACTTTAAAATAATATACAATTACAATATACATGTCATGGCTAAAACAAGAATGGAGGACAGTCCTTAAGTACACCGGTTAAAGTGGAGATCTTCCTCCCTTCTTGTAACACACACGTAGATATTTTTAATTTTTTAAAGTATTTTAATGGTAATAAATTTGTACAAAGGCAAATTTTAAAGTAGTGTTAAAAACCTTTTGAAATACAAGTGTATCCCTTATAATATGTTAGAGTTCGAATTCAAAAATAGTGTTTTTAAAAAGAAACTTAACATCAAGAATTCAATGTTCTAAAAATATTAATATATAAATAAAGTTGGAGCTCTTAAAATTTTGATATCTATAAGAAATCTCCCAAATTTTGATATCTCCCAAATTTTGATATCTATAAGAAATAGCAAATTTTGCATGCTAAAAATTACTTGGTTATGTATAAGTAAACAAGGGATATTTTTCAACGGGTTTGTCACTCTAGATTTTTTTAATGGAGACCAAGATTGTGTAAGGAATATTTGAAAATAAAAATTTAAAGTTATTGAAAATGTGTTGAATATTTGTAGCGATTTCAATGTCACAAATTATTACCTACTAATTTTACTTATAAGTTAAATGAATAATAAACATGGAATACAGCAAGAAGAATAAACTTTACCATGAGTTAGTTTTCCCCAACCTGTGACAAAAGCCATCTTCCCAGTAAAATCTTCGTTACGATGAGGCAAGCAAATTGGAACTACGTGTGGCAGGAACTCTACTTTAGTTTCCATCTCCAAAAGAGCCAAATCGTTTTCAAATGTCTGAGCGTTGTAGTGTCGATGCACGACCATTCTTTTCACGTTTCTAATAATAGATACTTTGTTGTCGAAAGTCCCGGCTAAATCATGAGTTCCTAGAATCACCAGCAAAGATGCAAAGAATCTGAAAGAATTTAATAATGAATTTTATACAAATTTAAAAAGTTTATAGAGAGATCACGACTTAATCAAACATTTGAATTTTCTAAATATTGGTGGTGTATGAATGTATACTTACCATCACAGCACAGCTCAATCAAATTTAGTGGAATTAACGTAACTGTTGCAAAAAGTATATGTTTTTTTAGATTAAAATAACAAAATTGAAACTAATTTTTTGGTAGGCAATTCTGTTTATGTAATTACTTCATTTCCCCCACTATGGTTTAAAACGTATAAAAAGTATGGGTTTTAAAAATACAATATGCACATTTTATGTATTTTTAAAAAATAATATGAACATATGCTTTGCAAAAGATGATGTTGTTTAAATTGAAAAATAATATTAATTTATTAGAACAAAATGAAAGGATTCGTTTTAAAAGTAAAATTTATTTAAGGAAATGTGACTGCAACAATAGTATAAGCTAAAAACATTGTGATAAAATATATAAATTACCCTGGTTGACAATGAGCAGCCGTTAGGACATACTTGGCATTGATAAGTACACCACCACATTTATTCTTCACAAACAATCCTAACCAAGTAGCCTCCTTTACAAGAGCCTGATCAATGAACCAAACAAAAAATATGTTAATTTATCAGTATAAAAAACATTGATATAGTGCCGTAAAGGATTTAAATATATATGAAATATACACAGAGAGAAATGACAGGTTTGAATTTTAGTAAGTCGATGTTCTCATTTTGGTATGAAACTTTTTGGTTCAAATATGACGACCCAATGCTATCAATTTTGAAACACCAAACATGCTCAGTTTCAAGCAATTTAATAGTCACCACTCAAATTATGCATATTTTTAGTTTATATTTGAAAATTGAAGAAATTGCATATTGCAAGTAGGTGTAACTCAACGTTGTGACGTCGCCACTCTACTTCCCACGTCATAGTAACGTGGCTGTATGGTCATCATAACTGTAACATATTGCATCCTCTTTATAAGAATGTCATGGGCGAACTAAAAAATGAGTATATGATGCATTATTTTTGACCATCTGTTCAAATTTGAGTAAATTTGGATCGGAGCCTGTTTGAGTGTGTGAGACTCATTTTTGAGACTGTCGTTTTAAGAGTTAATGACTAAATGGCGATATCCTCATATTAGGGGTTGGTTTTTATTTATTTATCTTCCAGCACAAATGAAATTTTTCATTAAAACTTAAAAATATCAAAATATTAAAAATATTTTTATAATACAGCATAACCTCAATATCTTGAAATCAAAGGGACCCGAAAAAATTTCGAGACTTAATTTCAAGAGGATATAAAGGATTTTCACGATATTAAAGTTCGAGATAATAAGGGCGTGCTGTATTAGTTTATCAAAAAGGAATGATGTATTGTATAAAATTGTCTCAGAAATAATAAGAATGAAATGAATGGGAATCAACCTGCCATGGCCATTTTCCATAGTAACTGTTCTTTCCACCAACAATACGTCCCAGAGGTTGCAAAAGTCTTATACCGCAATCTAAAGGCAAATTATTTGAGTAAATTAATTTATAAACAATGGTATATATTTTATTAATTATATTCACACAATTTTGCACTTAACGTTACTTTTAGTATTTTAAAAACGAAGATTGAATAAACAGCTAATCTTAAACCAAAATAGATATACAGTAGAACCCCGATTATCCGCGAGCGGATGATCCGCGGTGCGGATTATCCGCGAGTGCCAGGAAAAAAGGTTTTTAATAGTGATGGGCAGGTATCGATACCAAATACTTAAGTACTCGATACCTATTATAGGTATCGAGTGTATTCGATACCCACAAAAGTATCGATACTTTATTGACATATTTCGTTTTAAATTTTTCAATGAAGTAATCTTTATAATACCTACTGTAGATCAAACGCAGCCTGTTTCCGTTTTCATTTTGCAACGCTCAAACCCAAGTCGTTATTAGTGATGGGCAAAATCGATAATTTTAGGTATCGAATACTTATAGGTATCGAATACTTTGGTATCGAATACTTATAGGTATCGAGTACTTTTAGGTATCGAGTACTTTTTTTCAATGTCGGGAAATGAACCTGAATGGACAATTTCTTAGGGCCTATCCATAATCAGACTAATATTCAAAAAACTGAAAGCGATCCATCAAAAAGCCCCGTAGCTACGGGCCTGGAGGTGGATAGAGGCGAAGGATTTGGCGGGGAAAAAACCTAGCCGCGTCAAATTTCTCTCGCGGATGATGACGACTTGGGTTTGAGCGTTGCAAAATGAAAACGGAAACAGGCTGCGTTTGATCTACAGTAGGTATTATAAAGATTACTTCATTGAAAAATTTAAAACGAAATATGTCAATAAAGTATCGATACTTTTGTGGGTATCGAATACACTCGATACCTATAGGTATCGAGTACTTAAGTATTTGGTATCGATACCTGCCCATCACTAGTCGTTATCATCCGCGAGAGAAATTTGACGCGGCTAGGTTTTTCCCCCGCCAAATCCTTCTCCTCTATCCACCTCCAGGCCCGTAGCTACGAGGCTTTTTGATGGATCGCTTTCAGTTTTTTGAATATTAGTCTGATTATGGATAGGCCCTAAAAAAATTGTCCCTTCAGGTTCATTTCCCGACATTGAAAAAAAGTACTCGATACCTAAAAGTACTCGATACATATAAGTATTCGATACCAAAGTATTCGATACCTATAAGTATTCGATACCAAAGTATTCGATACCTAAAATTATCGATTTTGCCCATCACTAGTTTTTAATGATGAGAGCAAATTTTAGATGAGATTAGAGACATTTTAGATGTAGAGCAAAGGTTTCTGCTGTACTGCACCTATTTTAAAAGTTTTACATATCATGTTTAAGTACAATAAAACATAGTTTTTAAGCTGAAATATTTTTTCGTGTTTTCACATCAGTTTTAGTCTTTTTTCGGGTTATCCGCGATTTTCGTTATCCGCGGTACCCTTGCCACCCAATAGCGCGGATAGTCGGGGCTCTACTGTATCTTCACTGTGTGAAGATAATTTTCACGCGTTATAACTAATACTGTAAGACAATAATAATTTAGTTAAAAACAAGTCAGTTTTTGGGATTATTGTGTGACTATTTTCGTTGAAAAATAACACAAAATATCGTAAATCTATTATACTTACAGGGTTAAAAAATATCACAAATAACTCAAGCTCGTGATATCCGTTTATTTAAAAAATTGTACTCAAGTCAAATAATTATTATTCTAACCTCCTAAATTATTTTTGAACGTTATTCATCTTGGATTGCAATTAGGTTCATTAACTATATTTTTGTCCATTTCGTCTTTATAATTTGTCCAATAAATTTAAGATGTAATATTGCATAGTAATTTTTACCTCCACAATTTTTACCTCTTGACAACTACACTTCTTAAGGCTAGTTGTTCTTACTGGGCAGCATGGATGAAAATGGTCAATGCAACCCATTCATCGACGTAATTAAAAAAATATTGCGTATTCACTTAAATAAACATACATATCACCATGAAATAAAATCAACTCTCCCCTACCTAACTTGTTTGTATTATATGCAGATTTTAAAGTTTTAAGTCATATTTACATCAACGTGAACTTAATGTAATTTAACAACAAATTTCCTATTTCTTCTCAAAATATTACTTTAATCTAAGAATTATAAATTAAGTTACCCTTTTTATAGTTCCATCGATGGAGAGGAGTCGTATAATCAAAATCCATTGCAGTTGATGCAGAATTTTGAGTTGTAGGTTGAGGAGAGGTACCATTGCTTGTTACTGTTTGGGTACTCAAAGTAGTTTGGTTATTATTTAGAGAAGAGACTGGAATACCCTCTGACAAGGATGATCCATTTGAGTCGCCGTATTGGTAGCTGTCTACTTCAGAATACACAGTAATTTCCTCCACATTTGATTGAATTGTCAAGGTTGATGCTGATTCATAAGACTGTACGTTATTTTCAGGAAGTGTTGAACCAAGTGAAGATATCGAATTGTTATCAAGATTTGGAGGATTTACTGAAAATGATGATGATACGGATTCATTATTAAGATTTGATGGATATTCTGTAGATGGTGAAACTGAGACGCTGTTAAGATTTGAAGGATGTACTGATAATGAAGATTCTGAGTGGTTATCAAGATTCGAGGAATCCCCTGAGTGGATAGTAATGTTTGAGGAATGCTCTGAAGATGATGATTCAGGTTCATTGTAGTAGTTTGGCGATGTTATGGAATTACTTTCAAGTAAAGTAACTGCACTCTCAGTTCTGTCAATGTAGTTATTACCGTTTGAGCTAGTTTGAATAACAGTATCCTCAGGTGATGTTGTGGAATATACGAACGGGGTTGTGAACAAACCACTTTCATTGGACGAATCAGTATTTTCTGTAGTGTTGGTTTTGAAAATGTTTTCTGAGGATGTAGAATGACTAATCAAGTTTTCAGAAATGGTAGATGACGGAATTGAAGGTTCAGTGGTTTGACTAATTTTGTTGCTTATGTATGAAATATCGGTTGACAAGTCCAAAGTATCACTACTCGAACTGTTATCGTGATAAACGTTCTCAATGTAAGTAGAAGTTTGATGGGTGGTTAGATCAGAAGTTAAGAGATTCATTAACTGAGTGGACTGAAAGTTTGCACTGTTTAAGCCCAGTGGTGTAGATACTTGTAATTCATGGGTCGAATCACTTTTTTCACTTGGGCTGTTTGTAGAGTAATTTTCATTGAATGAGGTAGTTGAGTCGTTTTGATCAGTGAGTGAAAAGTTCTCTTCAGTACCTAAAGATAAATTCCTTTGAATATCTGAATTTTCAGCCGAATTTATGAAACTTATTGTTTGAAGGGATAAATTAATCGAATCATATGATTCATTTTCCGTTTTATGGAAAATAATATCAAGATTAATATCAGTGTTTCCTGATACAATATTTGAAATATTTTCACTTGTTGAAGACGATAAGGGAGTTAATGGACTAGTTGTGCTATAAAATATTTTAGAAACGTATTCAGCTTTTGTTGAAGTATCTAAGTGAGAAGAACCTGTGTGTGTTTGACTAGGAGTAATCAATTCATCAAAAGGTAATTCTGTACCTTTGAAGGGGAATTCATTGGCATCAGAGACTATTGCATTCAAACTTGATGAAGGTATTAAGTTTTGAACTTCTTTTTGAACTAAACCCTGATCTTCGGTGGAATTTTTGTTATCTATTAAAAATATACTTTCTTCGAAAGGACTCAACGTTGATGAAAGAATGTTGTCCTGAAGATCAATGCTGGTGTCTTGAATTGAAAGGCGTGCATCGGTATTTTCTTCATATAAGCTTCCGTTGAAAATCTGTTCATCGGTTGAAAGATTAAAATCAGGCAAAGTTATTGAATAACTTTCTCCGTCTGATGATTCTGTAATCCTATTAGATTCTGTTTCTTTGAGAGTAAGTAAATTCACAGAGCTAGTAAATACAGGAGAATTTTCATGAACAGAATCGTCTATGTAAGTGGAGTTAAGAGGATTTTGAGTTGATACAATTTCTATTGGATGAATATCATTCAACTGAGTAGCACCACTTAGTTCATCAACTCGTGTCAAATTGGACTTATCACTTGAACCAAACCCAGAAGAAGCTGTAAGTGTAATTCCTACAGTGACCTTATTAACCATGTTCATTACATCATAAAATGTAGAATACACTGTCGATTCATCACTTAATAAACTTTCGTTTTTATCCTGAAATAACTCACTATCAAGGACTTCAAACTTATTTACAGTTGGTTTTGTTCCAGGTTCAGTATTTAGAATAGAAGCTGTAGTTTGCCCATTTTTGTATAATAAACCATAATTTAACCCATCCTTTGAATCATCTATGATGTTGTCCGTTAAACTGACTTGAGAGTGCGAATCAATTGTATTATTAATGTTATTCACTTCTGCAGGCTTTTTATATGAGATATTTAATGGACTAGACATTTCATTCGAAGTGAGTTGGGCTATTACTGACTGGAAACTTTCTGGTACTATATGATCAGGAACCCAGTTCAAAGGAGAGTGTGAAAATGGTCTTGCGTTATCATTATCTGTTTCTGAACTAATCGTCGTTTCAAAATGGGTTGTTTGCTTGTCGCTTTCATTTCCGTTTATATTTTGAGAGCTTACATTTAAAAATGGATTTGGCAAAATAAAAATATTGGTTATATCTCTAATATTGGTTGTATTTTCTTCTTTAGTATTATCTGAGAGGTCTACTGTAGAGGAGCTTATATTCATTGATTCTTCCAACAATAATCCTTCATTAATATGTACTGTGTATGAACTATAATTGAATGAGAACTGTGGAGTTGTGGTTGTTTCAAAATAAAGTGAAGATAAACTGTGCATCTGACCCGTCTTGTCATTTTCAGAAGTTACTTCAGATAAAGATAAACTTACTTCGGTAAAATTTGATAAAGTATTGACACCTGGAGTATAAGAATTATTTTCATTTCTATTTAAAACTTTAGTAGTACTTTCGATGTTATTTGTGCTTTCTGTAATGTTTGAAATTGAATGATTCGAAAAATTGTCTTCTGTAACAGTTATTAAGGATGAGGAATAATTATATGAGTCACTACTGGTACCGTTCGGTAAATGATCCGTTTGAAACACACTAACAACACTTTCAGTATTATCACTTTCCAATATCAATTCACTGGAATTAAATAAATTATGTTCTTTCGTTGTCAGACGTAAGGCCATAATGTCTGTTGGAGCAGTTTTTTCCTCTATCAAAGTTTGAGGCTTATATGAACCGGAATCGAGTTCTTCAGCAGAATGGGCATTTTCTTTAGAAAAAGTGGGAGTTGTTAAGAAGTTTATGCCCGACAGCAGACTGTACGACTGTGATATGAAGTTTTCCCTGCTGTCCTCTTGAAAGTGTTCCCCCTTCAACATACAGCAAGCACCGAAAAGAAATCCGTCAACACAGGTAGTCAGCGTGATGCCTTTCTGTCTTATGCAATCGTACTTGAACATGCAAATTCCGATGTTGCCGACAGAATCGTGGCAGGACTTTTTCGTCATGGTCAGGCGTTTTTCTGAAAGAAAATATGTTCATTTAATTCATACTCGAACACTGCAATACATTTAATTCAAATAACTAAATTCCCCAAAACAAAATTTTTAATCTGTTTGAAAACCTTTATGCCAAGTCGAACCTTAGCCGAATAATCTAATTCATTCTGAGACTCTTATAAATACATTGGTAAAATCATTTCAGTATTGATAATTTTAAAAATTTTAAATAAATGTAAAATGTAAATATATGTAAAATTTATTCAAAATATTAATTTAAAAAATGGCATGTTACTTACTAGGAAACCTTTTAATTACTAGCAACAATTTATAAACACTTTTTCATTAAAAAAACAAAATGTTCATTAAATATTTAACATTGTAAGTTACGAAATCTGTATCTAGAATTATTATTTTTTAATCGATTAGAGGTTAGGATTATTAATAGTAGGTATATACAATACATTTTTTTCAATTGACTAATAAACAATTATGCATTAATAACTTAATTCTTGATCTTCCAAGTTGTGTTTGTTCTCTAAATCAAATTTTACTGTGAACTTCACATTTTTAAATCCTCATTTAAAGAAGCTGTTTAACTGACACGTCTGTTAGTTTTTCCCATGTTGTTTATAATAATTTATATGATAAAGGTGTAACTAATAATAAATTATTTGAAAAAAATATTTTTAAGTTATAAAATTTATGAGGCTTTTCAAAGGTATCACGTACTGAACGCAAGTTACAAAAACCCATTTTAGATTGCTCACGAGATGATGGAAACAACGGCAATTTTATTACTTGGATTAGAAAGTTTCTACATTTTGCACTTAAAAAATTCGGTACATTCGTATTAGCTCGTCCATTCGCCAACAGGGGCGATAAGTCGCCAAGTCTGGTAAACCCCGCAAGACTACCGTTGATTCTGGTAACCCTGGAAAACGTAGCGAAATCGCGCTAGTTCCGATCACTGGCGCATGCGCTCGCAATTTAAATCGGTAAGCCCATGGGTGAAATAATGTGTGCGCACCGCGCAGGTTGTTTTGAACGTAAATTCAACAGTGTTTACAAGGTAAGAACGAAGACTGCATCTGAAAGGTAGGAGTCTGCTTTCGTGTCGTTCCACGGTGAACTTTGTTGCGCCATTTTGCCGAGCCCCAGAGTCTTTCAATGTTTGCGTATGCACGCCGGTGCATCGACAAAACGATCGGCAATCGACATCGAGAATCGACAAAGGATCGCCGGCGGTAGGATCGACCATTTTGCAAGTAAGTTAGTGCTAAAAAAGTTATTTTTATGCTCTTACCGAGTGATATCCGTAGTTTTGGTTCATCCAAGAATACTGATTCCCCTTTTTCTGAATCCTAACTGTGTCTGATTACCCCCACAACGAGTTTGGTTATAGATAGGGCAGGGGGGGTTTGGGGGGGGCGGCAGCCCCCCCAACCACATGAAACTTTTATTTTTTATTTTCTGATGTTATAAAGATGTTTCTGATGTTAAAAAATGTGTTTTTCGGCGATTCTGATGAAATCCCGTATTTTGGCGCGTTTTGGCGAAATTTGGCGAAGTTGGCGAAAACGATGGACGGGCTAATACGAAAGTACCAAAAATTCATTATGTTTCAAAAATAAATTGAATAAACATAGATATATGAGGAGCAAACAGTCAAACCGTGTTTTCTCCCAAAAAAAATAAAAAATGAGTTACTGCTGTTTTCATTATCTCCATATAAAATCGCACAAAATTACGTTTTAATCTTCAACTAAAACAAGTTTTAACCTATTCTAAAACTGCATAGAAAATTGATGTTCAATCAAAAAATGTTTCCTATAGTAGAGCCTGTTTTCAGTCAAACAATGATTCCTCCAGTCCGCCAATCATAGCTGTTCTTACTCGTCACGTGACCCACTCATTGGAAGTTAAATTGAATCACTCATTGGTCAGCGTAAAGTTAGTGATGTAAAAATAATGGTGAGGGCTTTTTGATACAAATTCACCTAATGTTGATTTTAAAAATTTACAGCGTGCATCAGAAATAAAAGAATTGTTTTTGAGAAAAATAGAGAAAGTGTCAAAGTCAAAGCTTCTTAAAAAGGGTGTTGCCTTCGTAAAAAGATCATTCTTACAATCTCTTCCTCTTAGTCATGCAATATCACTTGAAAAGAAAAAAGATGTAGATAAGCTTTTGAAACTAATGTATGACGAAGAGTGGCAAAATCAACAAGAGTTCATTTGGTATAAAGAAATCATTACAAATAATTTAACTGCTGGCAATGAGGAAACGCAGGAAGTATGTGATTACTTGGATGAAGATATTGGATTAAAAATTTACAGGTTCTCTACAATTTTAAGACCTACTTTTCATTGTTAACTTAATTTTATAATTGATATGTTAATATTTCTCTTATTCAATCACAAAACGATATAAAATAACATTTTAAAATGTGTTTTGCTTTATTTTTATTCAAAAAGTGTTTTATCCATGTTGGAAACATTCAAACCATGTTTCCTCCTCTGTGTTCGGTCAAAACGTGATTTCTCCAAATTTCGAATGCATTTTTTAATAATTAATTTTAAATTTTTAGGTAGATTATGGTTACAAATCTTCTCAGTAACTCGTAATAGAACGAAACTAACGATAATTATGTTTTAAAATTAGTTATTTTTTAAGTTATTAGTTTTTTGTGTTTCCTGAAAATTTGTATCCGAAGGAGAAAGCATGGTTTGACTGTTTGCTCCTCATATACCCAGTAATAAAAATATTTCCATAAGGAGATTCATTTATGAGGGATTTTTTAAGTATATAAAACTCATTTTTTTTTATAATAATAATAATAATTTTATTGGACAAACAAAAGAACAGAACAAGAAAAAAATACAAACGCAGTTGATCGAGTACATACATATCCCAAAGGAGCAACCGCTCGTCCATGGGGTCACAGAATATCTTTGTTAAAAGTAAGATCAAAAATAAAAAATCGATTTGGTTTATAGTGGAAGAAGTTGTTTTGCTTTAACACTAAACACTTAAAAATTAATTGTAAATACAAGAACAAAAAATAAAAAGGAAAACAAAAAAGGCTTGGCTGGCAATTTCTATGTTTATAGAGAAAAAATGAATAAATGATGATATTTAAACCTGACAAAATTAGAATAAGGACTCAATGCTATTTAGACTCAAAATATATGCAATGCACAATTTCTTAAAGTATTTAATGTTAGTTTGAGATTGAATTTCGCTTGGAAGTTTATTAAAAAAAGTGACAGAAAGATATTGGAAGTGTTTTTTGTATATTTCATTTATACCAGGGTTCTTAGAACATCCTATTCAACTAAAGCTTGAACTTGGAATCTAGGTATGATAAAGCTAAATTAATGAGATATTGTAGAAAAAAGGGTTTTTTATCTCAATGTTTTTGAAAAATAATTAATAAGTATGACCTATTATAAACTATCAGAAATCAATTTCTATTAAATTTTTTATTATGAACTTAAATTTCACAAAATATAAAAAAAATACTGAATAAATTTTAATTACGATTGGTCAACATTGTATACATATATTGCTTTGAATTAAAACTGCCTTTTTGAGAAAAATCAATAAAAGATAAATGAAGGATTGACCATCAAACAAATTACATTAGTAATGAACATGCATGGTATTCATAGAAAAAGAGTAACTGAATTTCCATAGCAAAGATATTGTGTTTCAACTGAAAAATAAAAACTTTCGAAACCCGTTATATCCCGTAATTTTTAAGGTAACGAATCTAACTATCCATCCCGCTGAGATCGTTCAATCCCAAACTAAATGGTATCCCAACCCTAAACTGGGCCTCTCAGCCACATAGCACCCTGCCCCAAAAGAAAAAAAAATAACAAAACTGAGAGTAGTTGGTGTGCTTCACATTCTGCTTTTGCATTTTTGTTTTTCCCTCTATCAGGTTGACCTGAAAGTTGAAACACTGGATACCTCGACTTCAGAAGAGCACTAACCTTAATCATACCTGCTTCGGGCTTCGCGTCTTTATGACGTCACAGACTTTCACCAGACCATCTTCTTCCCAGCCATCAGGAAGTATTTAGCGATCAAGGTTCTCCCCGAAGAAATTTCGTCTTCGCTGAGGGCATCGCGATAGGTACAAAAATGCGAAATATTTTCTATCGTGTCATATAATTCAAATAGGCGTTTTGACATCTATGTAGTTTAATAGAACCCACTGAGATATGTTTTCAATAATCCAAAAATATAAAGATGGAATGAATTTCTTTTTAAAGAAGGGGGGAACCATGAATTTTGAAACTTGTTCTTATCGCTTTTACGAAGAAAAATTGTGAGGTTAATAAAATTCGACATTTTAATGTTACCTACGTTAAAACCCCCTTACGATCGTATTTTAGGATTTCAAGGCACCACTTTGAGAATTTTTGAGAAAACAATTTTACAATTTCTCCCTTGTATTAAGTAAAGGATAATCACATTCAATTCCTTGTAATATCATATTCCTGGTAATATATTTTCTTTACTTTGTTTGTTGGTTATAAAATATAAAAATACATTCTATCTTATATATACATACAACAAGTAGAATGTCTTTCCAATGATTAAGCAAAAATCCCATTTCACAATACTAATTTAACCTCGATACAAAACCAATGGAATCAAAATAATCCTTCTTTTTAACACGTTTCTTGAGTGAAATTTTAGCAGTTTTTTTAATAATATCGACATCGTAGAACATTAAAATTGATTGTTAAATCTTAAAATATGAATTAAAAAACATTAATTTGAAGAACAAAAAATCTAAACGTAAATATACTCATCTCTAGCCAACCTTCACGTTCTATTTCTATTGTTGTGAACAAATCTTTCAAATCTTTTATAGTTTTTCTTTCTTATCTTTCTTTTTACACACTAGAAAACATGTTAAATTTACAGAGAAAAAAACTATCAGCCAGGACGCCAGTTTATATTCCATTTATTTCCCAGATATCTTCTGGGATTTTTCCTTACAGTCTTTCCATTTTTAACGGCGTATTTCTTTCAATGATACAAAAATTTAACTGCTTTCTAGCAGTTTAATTTCCAGATACTTCTCAAGACAATCATCATCAAACGTTTTGCTTTACTATTCGCTTTATTATACAGACGTTAATTATTTGACTGGTGATTTTAGACATAAAAACCGGTTTGGTTATTACCAACTACATCACAAATAAAAAACAAGAAAACTGTAACATATAATTAATGGGTAATTTTTAAAGATTAACAGATATTTTTTAGAGTGCACCTTATGTAGGAAAATACCAATTTTTTCACAAATGTGTGTTTTACATTGAAAAATAGCTTACCTGGAGGCAAAGGGTGGTTTTTTCCTGGGTGGACGAGGAGAAGAAGGGAGACTATAATGGGCCTTATACCTGCATGTAGGATCATCGTAACCTAAGAAGCTACAAAAAAGGTAATTAATTAAGTTAGAAAATAAAAATACTATAAGGATGTCAGCATTTTGGCATAATTTGGTGTAAGAGAATAAAAAACTACGTAATGAGCTGCCTATCTCTTAAAAATTAGTATTAAAACTCAGTGGCGGCTCGTCCATCGAAAGTGAAATAAGTCAAAATGATTCAATTAAATGAATAACTAATAAAAATATATTCCAATTTTTAACTTATTCAGGATGACTTCTCTACCCTCTTCTTTTGACATCTCTACCCTCTTCTTTTGACATCTCTACCCTCTTCTTTTCTAATTGTGAGATTTTTACTTAATTGGATTTTCAAAATTTAATTATGAACCCCAATATGAATTATCCACGATCCACTGTGAAAACTATTAACATTGCTATAATATAATATTTCTATCAACATCTAAATATGTTTAAACATCTTTGAAGACATTTCTCTGACGACTTCTCTTAATAAGGAATCTTTCCTTTACACAGGGTGTTTCAACAAGTCCACCCAAACGCGCAATGGATATTTTAAACATCTTAGTGTGCAAACATATCCAACTAACCATGTTCACACTTCCAATAAATGTGTGGTGCTCTAGATGTGACGTCATAACACACATCTGTAACATCTCTTTTCTGTCGCAATTTTCCTGAAAACTATGGCTTCTAGAAATATAGTTCTTAAGGGTTTTATATCTTCTGTATTCAATGAATCTGGATGTACAGAGTTAGCTTGGGGGCGGATTTGTTGAAACACCCTGTTGAATGCATTTAAACATGATATTTAGTAGAATAAGGGTATTCGAAATTTTACTTTTGAAAAAGAATAAACTCTTTGGTAGAGTTTTAAAAACAACACATAATAACACATAAACAACATGCACATAACAACTGACTGTTGTTTTAAGAGTTAAACATGTGTATTTCGTAATTAAGAGATAAAAATGTGTTTCCCAAATTATATAGCATTATTTCGCATGTCATAATTACTATGAATTTCTTCAAAAATAACCCTTGATACGTAAGCTTTAGTAGTTTCAAAAATATAACAGAAGTTCCTAGTTTCTTTACACAACAATGAGATTAGTAAAAGAAAATAAAAACATGTAACAGTTAAAAAGAAATTTAATTTATGAGTAAAGATAAATCTTATGATAACGTGCAGTAAGTTTCCGAATTCAAATCCTTAATCTAAGGTATAAAATCTTGAACAGATCTGGAATTTTTAGTTGAAAGCTGGAAATTCATCATTTATGTAATAAAAATTAATATTATAAATAATACATAAATTATTACCAAAAATTGTTGTTCAAGTAGTAGCTATTCGGCTTTTGTCTAGAAAGGAATGGGGAATGGTTCCCTATCGCTGTGAACCCTGTCTAGTCTCTCTCAGAGAAGAACCTACGCACTCCTGATGGGTGAGGCTTTCTAGTTATTTTAGAGGCCCAACATTTCAACTGGAATTGGCGCCTCTGAATAGGGGGAGGTAAAGAAGGAGGATGAATTGAGGGACGGTCTAATATAGAGTGGGGAAACGGGTGTCATCCTTCCTAGTTCAAACTAATATAAAGCACTGCTCCTCAACTAACTCTTCTTATTCCATCCTTATCTCATTACTATATTTAACCCCCTAATACAGGACTGGGCAAATAGCGGCACGCGGGCCGCATGCGGCCCTCGAAGAGATATTCGGTGGCCCACCAAGACATACGGAAAAATAAGATAAATTATGAATTTAATATTTGAATGTTTTACATCTTTTTCTCATGCATCGTTCACATTTGAATCAGCTCAATTTCGGTCTTGCTTTCACTTCTTGTAACGTCATCTCGGCCCCACTTCCCTCGCCACCCACGAAAATTAATCCTCCAGATGCAGGTGGGATCAAGGATCACTTGCACGGAGTGGGTGCAGAAAGAAAAGGGGGAGAAAAGGCCGCGCGCGAAAAGACAGAGAGGGGGTTCAAAACATAAATAATTTCTGATTTATTGACGTCACGACAGAGATCCTCCCTACCCCATCCACAAGTACACCCCCATTCCACCGTCTGGGATTTTCAGGGGTCATTCACTTCATGACCCCTGAACGCAACGCGTACTTGTCACCCTTGTGAATTCCTTGTCTTTCTTGTGTGTTCTATTTAATTTTTGCTTAATATTGTGGAGAGATTTTCTTCAGAAAGGATTACCTTTTTTTGTGGGTAAGTTGGATGATTTGATTCGGAGATTTCTAATTTACTTTGATACTGGTGCAGTGTTTGTTAATACCATGATAAATTGATTAAATTTTATGCAAAACTCGTTAATTTTTATTTCTTCAACATATTCAGTATAGTTATTATAATTTTTTAATGATGAAAAATTAAAAACAGTTAATATGAAGTTGAAGAAACCAAGAGAAATCATTGAAATTAAGTTCAAATTATCAAAGTTGTACTGTCCATAGTACAGGCGCGGATTCAGAGGGGTGGTACTCTGGATAGTGTTTCCCCTTGGACCCAAAAATGTTCTCAAAATGAGTTAAAACCCTACTTTTACAAGCCAAATTTAAAAAAATTTCTGGGGGAGGACCCCCATTCCCCCCTCAGTGGTACCACAAGGGTATCTTGCGTGATACTTTTTCTGAAAATCCCTAATATTTTGACATTTTGTGTTAAAAGAAAGGTGATGGTCTGGAAAAGTGCCCCCTCCTTTTCTTGGACCCACGCTGGATCAGCGCTTGATACAGCATCACATTATTATTTCATATTTTTTTTCTTAATTATACTTGTCAAATGCAAAGTTAACTTGGTAATGCAATCATTTTACATAATATGCGGCCCGCCGTTAGCTTCTTCTTTAATAAAGTGGCCCCCGAGACAAAACAAGTGCCCACCCCTGCCCTAATAGACTATTTCCACTGATAGTTTTTATGTTTAACTAATGAATAACTGGATGGCATGATTCTCCTAGAACGCGTGCTTTATCTCACTATTGGAATAAGTGGTAGCAAATTTTCTCTTGCGTTGTTAGAATTCGCGTTTTACTCGTTCAAGAATCGCGCAAGAATCTCGCAAGTTTACGCGTTCAAGAATCGACGGCAAATTATATGCAAATCTAAAAACTTTTAAACTTGTTCATCCTTTTTCCAGTCTGATTCCTTTCTAAAACTCAAAAAGTATCCTTCAAGGCTCTAAACCACGATCTTTTATAAGGGTGAATCTCCTTTCTTGTGTAGGTGTTACGGTGAATGTCCGAAATTGGAGAATGTCGACATTCACCGGTGAATGTCGACATTCTCCAAATTTCGGACATTCCCCGTAACATAGGCATATCATTGTATCAGAAAGGGCATATCATTGTATCAGAAAGGGCATACCTTTAGTACAGTTTAAAAGAAGTATTGCTTAAAAAATTTATATTCATAAGAATTGTAGTTTTATTTTTTATCTGAATTTTATATTGATCACTAAAAATAAACAAATATTAACAAAGCCATTGTTAAGAGAGATATCTTATTTAGTGGATAGGGGTAAAAGTGAAATCAAACAATATTAAAAAGGGTGAGTGGAAGAAAGGATTACGTGACATTTTCAAGAAAAAGGGAAACTATTATAGTAGATTAACAGAACTTTAGACCTACATTTTAGTATACAAACACTATCTCTCTAGGAACATTATTAACAGGTATATAAGTATCAAGAAGGACGTATGTGACCAAAATATATGAACAAAAATAACTTTAAGGCTAAATATATCAAAACAAACTTACATTCCTCCTTCTCCCCTCAGTCCTCTAATTTATTCTGAATACTATTATTTCTACAGTTATTTAACTAATATTCTCGAAATCTATTAATATTTTACCGGATACATTTATAGCTCTGAAACTTACCAGGCAATCCTTTCCATGTCCATGATTTATATCCATTGAACACACTCTGAGGACATTTTCTTCTCATTCCATTGAGTCCATAGAGCGAGTAAAGTCTTCTGGGTTCTCTGTTTCATAGCAAGAACAGTTCGCCGAACGACACCAAACAAAGCTTGACCCATGAAACACATGTCTAGTTGAAGAAGAAATCTACAAAACAATTAATTATAGAATTAGGTTCTTAGGTGCTAAGCTACTGTTAAATATTTTATTGTCGAAGAATGTGCAGTAAGATTGAGATAGGATCTGCTTAAATAAATGTTACTCCTCAGATATTTCTTGAAAGCTTGAGTGTTATGTTGTTTATTTGGTGAACAACATTTGACAATTAATTTATTTATATAACTCAGGACTTAAATATTACCACAGTAGGAATATTCGTATATTGTTCACGTATTGTAAAAAATTATCCTTTTGGGGTTTTTTATCTTTAAAAAACAACTAAATAATTATTAAGTGATTTTATTGAGTTAATTTTTATACCATAAAATTAATAATATGTTATTTTAAAACCACTAACTTCATTTACACTACTCAAAATATGGTCATGAATGTAAAATTATCCAGAGTATCAGCAACCTTCCATTGACATTAAATGCATTTCCATGATTTGAACTATCTAATAAATCCAAATCTCAGTGGATTCGGATAGGAGTAAAACTATTTTTTCAACGCTGCACTCATATTTTGGAAAATAATTACAGTTATTCTAATGTTTTACCATTTGTTCTACCATGAAGAATCACAAGTCACTAAATATAACACAATATATTAAAAGAAAAAAACACCTACTGCTTCTGGTAATCTTGCATTTTTAAGAAACCCCAACACCTGATAGAGAACCTCATTAAAACCCAACATTACCATCATTAAATCTGAAAGCGATACTTATGCCAGAAAAAAATATGAATTTTACCACAACAACTATAGTATTAACGACCCCAAAACACTCTTTTCTCTACAAAAAGCACTCACTTCTAAATATGATCTCCTTCGGAACTTTCTCCAAGCATGCGAACAGGTCCAAAGCAACCTGAGAACTGTTTTCGGAAGTACGTTGAAGAAGAACCCGAATGTTATTGACCTCTAACGGTCATGCCTTCCCTCTTGCAGTTATGCTTCGTTTATTAGCTGCTAGTCACTGAATTGTGAGGTAGTACGAGAAAATTGTGCTCTCCTAGGGTCCTCGGGAGACGCTCCCCCAGGGTGGACTGCCGGGTCAACAGGGAGTGCCGGCAATTGCCTTCTTACTTTTCTTGTCGGCCAATGAATCACTGTCGTCATTCTCTGAGGGCTTAACTTTCATTCAAATGCTTAAACGAGAAAGTAAAACTGACTAGAAGTCTAGTTTATCCATCACATTTTCTAGTGCTAATCTCTACTGCATTACCTGCGGAGTGCATCATGTTAATCAAGTGATTCTAAATCTTCAAATAAAAATATTAATGATTAGTTTTAACTCAAATACCCTAAATATGAGTCATTATAACTGAAAAAAGAGGCTTAAGAGTAGTTCTAAAATTGCTCAGGATCAAGGATTTGTGATGTAAATGTAAATATCGCGAATATCAATAAAATGTCATACACATACTTTGTGAGTTTTTAATTAGTCAGGAAAAGTTGGTGAAACAGAAGTAAACCAACGGCATGTTTAAATGGTGCATCAACGGGAGAAATTAAGGGTCCAAGAATATTAGGAAATCTTTCTGAAGCTGTTTAAATTTTAAACATAAAAAGGGCGTAGACATGGCCTACGGTTTGTTGATTTTTACAGTATATTTCAATAAATATGGCATTTTATAAAAACTAAAATTTGTTCATAAACTTAAACTTAAACTGTGTATTGAATGAATCAAAAATTTTAAATTATAAATTATTCATAGTACGCTGTATCATGAGAATGTAACATTGTCTCACTGCTAGAATTGGATATTCAATTATAGTCTACTCTCGTTTTTAAGAACACTCAAAGAGATACTCAGATAGTTCGTAAAATAAAGAATTCGTTAAGTCTAAAAAAATTTTTTTAAAGGTAAAAATATGTAAAATATTATGTCTATTATAATAAGACTTCATCATCTTGCAAAATAAAGTTTCAACGAAGATTGTAATAGGTAGTTATTATTATTATGAGAAATATTTATAGTCACACAATTCATTTATATAGTTCTGAGGGATTACATACAACCCTAATAAAAATAAGAGAAATATATACTCTGTTAGCAAATATCTAACATTTAAAAAAATTTAATGTATTCGATTAAGATAAGATTTAATGCTTTTAAAATTTGTACCCGTAGATAGGGATTCTTGAATAAATTCAAATTTATAAAGCTTACTTTTTGTTATTATGTGATCATCACACTTATTTTTAATTAGGTCATGTCAATAACATTGAAAGTTCAACTGGATCTGATTTTATAGAACTTTTTTGTAACTAAAAAGCCTTGTTTCTAGAATGATATCGAAACTAAAATTTGTATCATTGAAAAAGTTTTAAATAGGCACACTAAAAATAGTTGACTCTGTCATGCAGTTTTTATGGACAAGATGTTTTTATGTGTGATTTTCTCAATAATTTAATGATTCAAAAAAATTAAATTGAAAATTAAAAATAATAATTTTTCATTTTATGCAGAATCAGAAAAGACACGGTATATATATATATTAAGTGTTGTTTTTCCCCGCAATCTTTAAATGGTTTTATCTGAACAACTTTAAAACTAGAAATATCATATTGTGTTTCGTTTTTAGGTTTTTATCGTGTCCTTAATATCCTACACTATCATAAATCTATTGAATACGAGGGTTTTATTATGTAATGATGTAATGATATACAGTAAAATCCCGTTATAACGAACTTGAAGGGACCGAAAAATTTCTTCGTTGTAACGGAAATTTCGTTGTAACCGTACTATCGCTAATTAAAAAAACGGTTGGGGACTTTCTGGTCTTTTGTAATAACAGGATTTTTCGTTGTATCGGTATTCGTTGTAACGGGATTTTACTGTAGTAATTATTTAGTATTACAATAGGTGAGTTTTCATGATTGCTGAAGTATCTTATTAATTTGATAAATTAGAGGAAAATGTCTTAATACGTGGAAAGTGTTCTCAAAATAGTTAGAAAAATAATTTTTAGATGTGTTTAATGTTCATGTTCTGTTTGGAAAACTTAAAATAAACTATTCGCTACAAGCTTTAACTACACAAAATTCTTCGAGCAATTAGTCTTAATAGTTGTTACATTTACTTAAAAATCGTTATTAGAAGGATATTATTGTATTTAAGGTACTTTTATTTCATAAGGATAATAGGAATTTCCTTCTTGTCCTTAATTTTTTAGTTTTTATAAAAGACATGTTTGTCTGCTTCTGAAACTGAAAGTTATAAAATAGTTAATTCAAAATCATTTTACTTTACAGAATTTTCGTATATTCCTGTTTACAAAAGAAGAAACAATGCTATAACTTGCCATATAACGAATATTAGGTATTAGATAACAAATATATAGAATTATTTTCAATCATCCTAAAAACAAAATGAACACTACAAGCAGTTTTAAAATTAGTTTTCCCTGTTTATCGATTTTTGAAACAAACATTTCTTTCTTTTCATAGCTTAAAATTTCGGAAAATTAAAAAAACCCAAACGACAATTTTTAAGGATTTTATTTGGTACGTGGTCTGAAAAGGACGATGTTCCAGAAAATTGGGCCTTGAAGAAGTTTTGTGGGGAAGAAAAGTCTTTTAAAAAGCATAGTTCGGATAATGCGGCAATTGATCTGGAATTGATAAAAAGAAAACCACACAAACCCAAAAAAAATTAATAATTGAGTTAAAATATTTTCCTATTTAAACTAATAAGATGGAACCACTGAAAACATTATGATGCTGCCATCTGTAATTTAACAGTGCAATTTATTTTTTGAAAGTTTCAAAAAATA
This sequence comes from Tetragnatha versicolor, assembly GCA_024610705.1. Taxonomy (NCBI): domain Eukaryota; kingdom Metazoa; phylum Arthropoda; class Arachnida; order Araneae; family Tetragnathidae; genus Tetragnatha; species Tetragnatha versicolor. The sequence goes on along the minus strand of JANDEH010000009.1, from coordinate 7,281,020 downwards.
TAAGAGTAGGTTTAATATATTTACTAGAATTTCCATTAAACCTTATTTTAAAGTAAATACAGACCCTCATTATGGTTTACCCTCATGTTGGTTAATTCTTTCTAGATATCTGACACCACGAATTTTTTTTAAATAAACAATTTATTGAAAGCAGTTCATTGCACCGGCACAAGTTTTTAAAATATATTAGCAGTTAAAAGATAATTTTAAGATTTTTATGTAGGTATTTAAAATATGACTCAGCTTTAAAATTGATACTGTGGGTAGGGTGGCATTTTTTACTTTTTTTAAAAATAAAGAACAATTTTAAAACGGTTTGCCGAAGAACCTTATAAAACTTAAAGTTTGTGTTTCTTTCCAAAAAAGCAACTCAGTAACCAAAGAATTAATAAAATAGTTTATTAAATATGACTTATTTCAAAAGTTTCTTTGTTTCATTTTTGTTATATTGCTTTTTAAGAGGTAAAATATGTAAATAATATAGTCATCTCTTTGCAGTCACTTGGGGTACTAAGATAGGTAAATGATTCCTTTCCACTTTTACTTAGCAGGCGCATTATGTTTTCATGGAAAGCTGATAAGGATATAAACATTCTGTAAAAAAATTAGCTTCTTAAACCTAAAGGAAAATCCTGTGGAAATTTGCTTTTTTCTTATTACCACAATTTGCTTCTTACTACCCCCTTCTCCCCTATACTCTAATAAATGTGAAAATTTAAGAAGTTTAGTCCCTCTGAGATCTATCATGCAGTAGAAGAATTTAAACTCGTGACAAAAAAAATTATAACCGATTTTTTAAGGAATGGTTATAAAGGCAAGATCCTTATATACAGGGTGTCCCACGAGAAGTGGCCCAACCCTTTAACTTTTGAACCCCTACAGATATAGTCCTGAAAGTGGGGTCTAGGTATAGTAAAGTGACCATGCTCTATCCGATGAGATAACTTTCAACGCCCTCTAGCGGAAAATTTAGGAGTTATAATTTTTATTTTAAAAACTGTGTGAGGTATGTGAAAAAAGTCAATGACTAAGTTGTAGAGCATCATCTATTTAGTAGGAAAAGACACCTTAAGCAGAAAAATATCTTGAATAAAACCCCTAAAACGCAAGCTCAATTAGGTTGAATTCACGTAGTTTTTACGTCTTAAGACGCCCCTCACGAGGTGAAAATGAGAAATTTTTATTTTTATGATTTAAGTAAATGACTAAAAGCATTCTTAGTTCATTAAATTGAAAATGTCTCATTTTCGCCTCTTGAGGAGCGTTTTAAGACGTAAAATCTACGTAAATTCAACCTATTTGAGCGTGCGTTTTAGGGATTTTATTCAAGATATTTTTCTGCTTAAGGTGTCTTTTCCTACTAAATCGATGATGCTCTACAACTTAGTCACTGACTTTTTTCACATACCTCACACAGTTTTTAAAATAAAAATTATAACTCCTAAATTTTCCGCTAGAGGGCGTTGAAAGTTATCTCATCGGATAGGGCATGGTCACTTTACTATACCTAGACCCCACTTTCATGACTATATCTGTAGGGGTTCAAAAGTTAAAGGGTTGGGCCACTTCTCGTGGGACACCCTGTATAGTCATGTCGTCAGGAGAAAAACTTATCACGATTTTTATATTATTGTGGCGATTGAAAGGAAAATTGATTTTTCTATTTTAATTTCAGAGGTGATGGTAATTCACAAGCGCTGAAAATGCGTTTTGTTCAAAATCTGCAATAATACCATTCAGCTTTTGTACTTCTTTTCTGAGTTTTTTTTGTGAAAGTGTTTCTCCTGGTGGTATGACTATACAAATGATAAGTGAAATATAAGTGAATTTTTGGTTAACAATTGTATGTTGTCTTACGTGGTTTGTTTTTTAATTAATTTAACTGACAGTTGTAGCGGATTATTTAGATTAATGTTAGTTATAGCCTTTCTTCCTAGAGGGCTCTGTGCTTAATATGTAATGTACATGGAGTCGAGAGTGTGATTCTTCCCTCGTCGGTTGTGTGCGAGGCACGTCTTTTCTGTGTTAAAACTGTTAATTGTAATTGTCCCTTGTCCTTATTAAAAATGTTTAAATCTTAACGCTTTTCTGATTGAAGAGTTGTTACATTGGCGCCCAACGTGGGGCCGACCACGAGAAAGCAGAATTTTTCGGCCGGTATCCTGAATGGAATTTCGTTTCGATTTGATCCTGATTTCTTCAAATGAGCCCGGGATGTATCGTAACTACTCATATTTCCTTGTTCTTACATGCAAACAAAGTGAAAATGCATAAGGGTATTCTGGACGTCGACCCCAGTTACCCCATTAATTCATATGCATAGATTCAAAACCTGTTGAAAGTTTCGTTTTCAGCCATCTGCAGTTCTTTTGCCGTTACGTAACGAGAAACATCGAAGTGATATATATGTTTTCTCTTGTTCCTTTTGAGTTTTAATTTTGCTCACTGTGGTATAAAGAAAAGAATCTGAAAATTAAGATTATATTTTTGGTTTATGCAGCTCTGGTATTTTCTTGCATTGAATAAAAAGATACGTTTTGTTTTCTTTTTGATATTTCAGTGTATTTATGTTATTAGATTATTCAAAACAGTGTTTTCTGTGTTATATTTTATTTGTTTGCCATTACATGCAAACAAAGTGCATAAAATGCATTAGGGTATTCTGGACGTCGACCCCAGTTACCCATTTATTCTCTTCTCGAGTTCGGAGATAAAAAGGAAATAGTAATATTAAGTTGAAGTGTTATTAAAAAACGATTAACTATTGAGTATTTTGAATGAATATTAATCAGATTTGTTGGTTAATTGTTAGAAAGTGTGCAATTTTATAAAGCTATATTTTCTTTTCTTATAAAGGTAACTTCTTAATCCTCTTGTACCTAGTTCTTATGCTGTTAACATATGAGTCGGATTTTCTTGTAGTAATTAACTTCTCCCATAGTGTTCTCTTTTGTTTATATTTGAAAAATAATTTTGAGAATAGGGTAAAGGACTTGATTAAGTAATTAGCAGAACTTTATAAAAGAAAATATTTTGAAAAACTCTCTTGGTAAACTGCACAGACATGGCTTTTCTAGCCAAAGCAGCTCGTGATGACCTCATCACGTTGGCTATAGAGTTGGGCGAGACTCTGGGCAGTAAAGAGACGAAGATTACCTTAAAGGGTGTCATTTTAAACTCCAAGAATTATGAAGAAGAGTACGTTAAAGAACTTCTTCTCGCTATCACGGAGGAGCGAAAAGAAAAGGTCGCAGAAGAGAAAGCAAGGGCTGAAGCACAAGAAAAAGCAAGGGCTGAAGCAGAAGAAAGGGAGAGACTGAAAAGACTTGAGTTGGAATTCGAGGAAAGGAAACGCAAGGATGAGATGGAATTCGAGTTGCAGAAGTTAAGATTGCAGCAAAATACAACTCTGTCACAGACGAGTACAGGGTCAAGTGTAGAACCGTTGGTTTCAAGACCCAAGTGGGATTTACAAACCCTTATCCATCGATTCGATCCTTCCCATAACGATATCAGTCTGTATCTCATACTCTTTGAGCGCCAGGCTCAACGTGCAGAAGTCCCGAAGGAGTTCTGGGCATCCCACCTCATCGGTTTGTTACCTAATGACATTGCACAACTGCTGGCACGAGAAACAGAAGAAGTTGCGCAGGACTTCGACCAAATTAAAAAGATTTTGCTTAAACGGTATAAGATGACTCCAGAGAAGTTCCGACAACTGTTCTACAATCATACTAGAGGACCGGAAAGCTCCTGGACGGACTTCACTTACGAAATAAAGAATTATTTCCATGGATGGATCAACGGTCTAGAAATAAAGACGTTTGAAGACTTGATAGATCTAATGGTCACCACTCAAATCAAGCGTAAGGTACCACCAGAGGTACGTGAACACTTTCTGAATGAATGGACGCACTTAATATCGTCCAGTGAATTGGCTCAGAAAATGGACGACTACGAAATGGTTCGACAAAACGTAAAGAGGGACCCGTCGTCTACTGCAAAGAAAGGGTCTGTTTGCAAAAACAAGCCAAACTTCCAAAATCAGAAAGCAAGACATGAGGAGAAAGGTGGAAACCAGGAAGCAAGACCTGCGATTTATTGTTACGGATGTTCTCGACCTGGATACACCAAGACAACCTGTCCCACTTGCTCTTCAACAAAGCATAAAGATAGGTTTTCTCTCAACTTTCTGACTCTCCAGGCAACCAATTCCCCATTGGTTTTGATAGATGTAAATATTGAAGGGCGGGATGTTCGAGCTTGTGCAGACACCGGCGCTTCAAAAACAGTCGCTGGAGAACTTTTGTATTCCTGTTTGGTAAAGCAAGGTGTGACCTTCCAACCAACTAGCATCACCATGACTCTGGCAAATGGTTGTCAAACCAAGGAAGCCGCATGCACTGCCCCGGTGACGTTTAAAGTTGACGGGAAATCTTTTACATTGGATCTTCTAGCTCTTCCAAAAGCAAGAGGAAATAGAACTTTGCTTGGAACAGACTTCCTTGGAAAGGCTGGAATAGTACTTGATCTGAAGCTCAAAAACTGGCACTTCCACGAAGATCATAAGAGGAAGATACCCTTTCGAGATGATATACCAGTTAACCTCCTACTCCCAGTCGAAGCTGTACCATACCCTAGGGATCCTTCACCGGTCGATCCTGCTGGAGATGTGACTGAACTAGATGTCGGTCAAGAGCCTGATGACATGCAAGATGGACTATCTGCCTTCCAGAATAGAGATGATGCTGTTCAACTAACGACCTGCTGTCTTAGAGAAGAGGAAGGTGAAGCCCTGAACAAGCTCCAACAGTCTCGACTGAACCAATTGTTGATAGAACACCAGGATATCTTTAATCCAGGGGGAGAACCTACCCCGTACATAGAGCATAGAATTGACACTGGAAATGCACCTCCGGTTGCCACGACACCTTATCGCATGTCACCTGCTCGACAAGAAATACTAAAAAAGGAACTCCAATCCCTACTTGATTCTGGAATAATAGAAGAGTGTGACTCACCTTATGCTGCACCTGTGGTGTTAGTTCCAAAGCCAAATGGAAAATTTAGGTTATGCGTGGACTACCGAAAATTAAACTCAGTCACAAAATCTGACCCTTATCCATTACCAAGGATGGATGATCTGTTGCAAAAAACTTCAGAAACTAAGTATATGTCAACCATTGACTTGAAGGCAGGCTATCATCAAGTTAAGATGCATACCCCTGACAAGGACAAAACTGCTTTCGTTTGTCCCTTTGGAGTTTATAGGTTCACTCGCATGCCTTTTGGTTTGAAAACGGCCCCAGCAACCTTTCAGAGACTGATAGACATTTTCAGAAATGGACTTAAAGTAAATACCTTGGCTTATCTTGATGATATTATCATAATGTCACCAAATTTTGAACAACATATTGAAGATTTGCAGCTAGTCTTCCAAAGGCTTCAGCAATTCCAGCTACGGGCAAATCGAGAGAAGTGTCACTTCGTGTGTCAGAAGGTTAAATACCTGGGACATCTCATCACGAGATCTGGTATTGAAGTTGATCCGGCCAAAGTGTCAACCATTATGGACATTCCACCACCGAAGAATATAAAACAGCTTCAATCCTTTCTGCAAACCTGCAGTTGGTACCGACGGTTCATTCCCAACTTTGCTGGTATAGCAAAACCGCTAAGTACTCTTACTAGAAAACAAACTACCTGGACCTGGAGTTCGGTAGAGCAAAATAGCTTTGATGCCTTGAAGAAGAGCCTGGTTTCACCACCAGTTCTTAAACAATTGGATGAGAAACTACCCTTCATCCTTAGAACTGATGCGTCAGCGTATGCCTTAGGAGCTGTCTTGAGTCAAAACCACGGTACAGAAGAACATCCAATCGAGTACGCCAGTCGTCTTCTAATACCGGCTGAGAAGAATTACTCGACCACTGAACGAGAAGCTCTCGCTGTGGTCTGGGCATTGGAGAAGTTTCGAGGATACATCGAGGGAGCTGAGATCCGAGTTGTTTCTGACCATCAACCATTGAAGTGGCTACTTAGTTTGAAAACACCTACTGGACGTCTAGCTCGATGGGCTCTTCAAATACAGTCCTTTAACTTAAAGTTTGAATATGTACCCGGGAAAGCAAACGTGGTAGCGGATATGTTATCTCGACCGACTTGTTGCCATGATGAAATTACCTGTGAGTCCTGTGCTGTTATGGTGGACCTCCCCTCCAGATCGTCGAGTGAAATACGAGAGGAACAACTTAAAGATGATGATTTGAAGAAGATTATAGAGACCTTCGAACAAGAATCAAGCGACGAGAATTTCCTTAATTGGACGAGTCGAGGATATATTATGTCCCAAGGAGTGTTATACAGATACGCACCTGAATCTGACTCCGAGGAAGCCCAGTTGGTAGTTCCCAAACAAGAATGGACCAACATTTTGAAAGAACATCATGATGCCCCGACAGCTGGCCACTATGGTGAAGAAGGAACATATCAACGAATTTCGAAAAGATATTACTGGTCAGGAATGAGATCCTTTATCACAAACTACGTTAAGAAATGTCCTGAATGTAGTAGATACAAAGCTGAAAACCAGAAGCCCGCTGGATTGTTGAGAACCCCAGCTTATTCCCAACGATTTGAAACACTAGCGATCGACCTCTTTGGACCGCTTCCAGAAACACCAGATGGAAAGAAATGGATCTTCATTATAGAGGACACTGCAACTAAATGGGTGGAACTCTTTGCCTTGAGAGACGCTACAGCACGAGAGTGTGCTATAACATTGCTAGAGGAGGTAATTTTGAGATACGGACTACCAAGACGTCTCATCTCTGATAATGGCACGCAGTTCATTAGCGCTGTCATGCAGCAAATCTGTAATTTACTTGATATTGACCAATGCCTGACGCCAGTATACTGCCCTCAAGCAAACCCGGTTGAGAGAAAGAACCGTGATTTGAAACCCAGAATTGCGATCCTAGTTGGAAACGGACCTCATACTGCCTGGGCAGAAAAACTACCAGTGATCCGTTTTTCCATGAACTCAGCAAAATGCAGCTCAACAGGATATTCTGCTGCTTTTCTTCAATTTGGAAGAGAGATGCGCACAACAGATGACGTCAAGCATGATCTACGCTCTGTAATACACAACGACAACTTTGTAGCAGAGATAACTCCATACTTGCGAAAATTTGCCGATCTTCACCAAGAAATCAGAGATCGAGTGGAGAAGAAGCAAGACCAACGTAAAGAGTATGCAGACAAGAAACGCCGAAAAGCTGTACATTATGCACCTGGAGATCGAGTATGGGTTACTACTCACCAGAAGAGCAACAAGACAACTAAAAGATCTTCAAAGTTCACGCCAAGACGTGATGGACCGTACATCGTGACTACCCAACGCTCCTTGACCAGTTACGAAGTTGCCGACCCCAACAAACCCGATGTCCCCTTAGGAACATACCACTCTTCAGCTTTGCGCCCATGCCTTGAGTCTCACGCCAACAGCCAACCTATATGTCCTCTACGTAGAAGAGGTCGCCCAAAAAAGAACTGAGCTTTTCTTCCTTTTCTGGTTGCTTGTCGGGACGCCGGCACAACCAGAGGGGGAGTCTGTAGCGGATTATTTAGATTAATGTTAGTTATAGCCTTTCTTCCTAGAGGGCTCTGTGCTTAATATGTAATGTACATGGAGTCGAGAGTGTGATTCTTCCCTCGTCGGTTGTGTGCGAGGCACGTCTTTTCTGTGTTAAAACTGTTAATTGTAATTGTCCCTTGTCCTTATTAAAAATGTTTAAATCTTAACGCTTTTCTGATTGAAGAGTTGTTACACAGTCTAAATTAAGAAAATAATCAAAATTTTTTACAAACATTCTCAAGTCAACAGATCAGACGGTAAATAAAGGCTTAACATTTTTTAAAAATTTAACAATTTTCTACTGGTGGCTGTAGTTTCAACTACTTTCAGTAAAAATTACATTATAAATATTTGGAATGAACATAGGTTGATATACGTAATATATTCAAACAAATCAGTAGTGACAGCGAAATAGCGGTTGCAGAATCAAGCCAAAAAGTTAGTTTGTAGGGGATATGATCAGTGATCACCTCCTATTGACTCGCAGGCCACCTTGAGTGATTTTACAACGTGAATTAGACAGGTAATAAATTTTTCTGTTCGTCAGTCCGTGTTTCTCAGAAACGAGGTTTTGAGTCCCTTTAGATATTTTGGAGGGGGTAACGCAAAGAAATTGCCTTATCTAGAGCCCCTATACCTGTTCTAAAGGGTTCAAGTTAAAAATCTGGATGCCTATACCATATGGTGAATATCTTCAGTTTTTATGAAAATTACTAACCAGTTGAGCTCCATTAAGTTAAAGATTTCCGTCCATTAAAAGAAAATTAGGGCAGACAGTATCCCTAAATAAAAGAAGGTTCTTAGTATTATGCCGTCGACCGTGCCGCTGAATCCGAAATCCTTATCAAATCCGATCCTATTGACTATCCTATTATTCTAAAGCTGTACCGTTGAATTAAACGGCTGCTGAACGGTCGACGGTATAATGCGTAAGTACCAAAGAGAATAAAGGTATCCGAGATGTCAAACCCAACCCTTTACCTGAAACCGTCCTTTCAACTTTTTGAAAGACATAGGGGACTTTTTTTTTAAAGACTTTAAACATTCCTGCATAGACCATCAAAACTCTGAACCCTTTATGATCCATTTCACCAATATTAGAGAACTGGTAGAGAAATTCTGGTTCTCTCCACGAAACTCAAATCACTCAAGGAGGCTTGCATGTCGATTAGAAGAGAAGTATCATACTATCTATAAACCTACGTTTTGACTTGATTCTGGAATTGCTATTTAATCTCTTTCAATTCTGGTGCGTGTTACTTACGCGAATGCGCGTGTATGATTATTTTTGAATGATACCTAATTGTTCAGGTATTATACCAATAATCCAAAACTGTCCAGTAGATCTAGAGAAAATGAAGAATAGGGGAAAGTGCCCCAATGTGGGATACCACTTTTTCTATTCCAAATTACTCATACCTAAAAAATTGTTTTAAAAAACTAAAAGTGGTTTTGTATGTTGTGTACACTCCTGATTCGAAAAACGTGTCGCTTTTTTATGAAAACAAATTTCAATTAACCCTAAAAACTCATTTTAATTAAAATTTAAAATGTGCCTAATATGCGATACCGGTCTCCTAATATGAGACACTAGGTGTTCTCAACATGAAATAGTCTCATACGGCACCACTTTTATTTTAATATTTTTATTATAAGCAATTAAATTATACTGTTTTAATACTTTATTTTTCTGACATATACAGTAGGGTGGAACGAAAAAACGAATTTTGTCGAATCGTTTAGTGATAGGGCGCAAAATTTGCCTTAAGCCATCAGTATCAATAGTTAAAAATTTTAAAATGATCAAAAAATATCTTGAGGTGCCTCAAAGCCCTTAAAGTTTCGAAAAAATGCTGTTTTTTTTACAAAACAACAAAAAATCCAATGATAAAATCTTTACAATTTGTTCATTATTTTCTTATGAGGAACTACTATTGTTCTTAATATAATATTCCAGGTTTCCTGTTTTATCACCCTTTTTTTTGGTAGTAATATTTTTTTAACGTGAAATAAATTTTGTAAAGTTGTTTTTCCTGCATTATTGAAACATCAATAACTCTAGAACTATCAAACCTAAAAACGTGAAATTGGATTCCTTTTATCCGATATTTTTTTCTCTTTACAGTGGTATGCATCATTGACAATCCCCTCCGAAAAATTTTTTTATTTAAAATAAAATGTGAAAAAAAATTAATTTTTTTATTTTTAATTTTTATTATTATTTTTATAGTTTTTTTTTTATTTTTATTTATCTATGATAAACATTTCTACCAAGTTTCAAGTTAAATCTAATTTAATCGTGCAGAAAAATATAATTAATTGAAATTTTAGTAGGTTTTTTACATCCCTTATCAAAACACAGAAAAAGAACGATTACACTGTTCAACAATGATGAAAACAGTCATTTCTTATAGATTTGTGGTCGCTGAATACGAAAATCACCATTAAAATTCTCGATTGACTCAGGATTTTCGGGGAACAGCCCCTCCCCTTTTTACGTTTTTCGGCGACTTTATAACTTTTACTCGATTTTCAGGGTCAAAAAGCATTGCTTTATTCTTCAAATTGCCCCCAGGGGACAAGAAAGATTCAAATTAATAAAATATGATAATTTTATAACAAATGGATAGGTTTAAGGGGTAATTACCCCCCTAAAAATGCAAAAATAGCTAAAAATTATAGATGTTTTTATACGCTATTTTTTTCCTCTTATTTTTTACGCAATTCACGTTTGAAGGGCCCTAACCTTTCCCCAAGGACCCAAATTTGATGGCAATATGCAGCAATGATTTTTACTAAAAGCGGTTGAGGTGAGAGCGCCCCCAAAGCACCCACGGAAGGGTTCAATGCCACCCTTTGAGTTAAACTGTGCTGTACAAAAAAATTTGAAGCCACTAACAGAATTTCAGCTGATTCATGTGTAAAATGGTCTGCTGAATTCAAATATGACACCCATTTTCCTCCATCACCCTCAGTTTTTAAGGGGATGCCCCTGATTTTTATCCACAGCCATGCATCTATCAACATCTTGAAACATGGAAAATTCACTCCCTATAATTCAATTAAAATGTTATTTATTAATTAAAATCATTATGTGTTTTTATCTCTAATCTAGGTCAACTTAAATGTAAAATAGAATAAATCACTAGATATTTTTCAAGAAGAATTTTCGTTGTTTTAGTTCTTGATTGTTTTCCAAAACTGTTATAATTTCTTACCATTGTGTAATCAGAAGTCATAAATAACAATCATTATATTTCAATCAATAATAATCAATTATATTTCCTTTTAATATTTAATTGAATATATGCTTTTTATTTCTAATCTGTGTCAACTTATTGTAGCAGAACCATAACTACTTATAAAATTCCTAAAGTATAATAAGACAAAAACAGTAAAAGCTTTACCATAATTGTTAAGAATTCATATTTAGTATATAGTTTGCAGACCCCTGAGAATCACTTAACTAAAATTACAATCTATAAGTAATTTTGATCAGTATTTAGTGAAAGTATTTAATGCTTTTAAAAGAAAACTTTTAACTGAAATTGTTTATTAATGAAGCACTTATAGCTGAAATTAACTAGAATTATAAAATTTTTTAGTAATTTGTGATAATCTCAAAGCATTTCTTGATTGGTATTAAATTTTTACTCGTTAATAATAACTTTTTTCGGTTAAAATTTTTTTAAATATATTTTTTTGAAGTTGTGAAAAAAATTGAAGAAAGGTAACAAGAAGAAAGGAAACAAAGAGAATAAAATTATGAACAAAATGAGCTCCGTTTCTTGTTTTTAAACCGAATAGTTCCAGAGTTATGTCTTCTAGTAATGCAAGAAAAACAACTTAACAATATTTGCGTAGCTCTAAATAAAATATTTCTCCCAAATGAAGGGCGATAAAAAAACGAAACTTGTGCCATTATATCTCTGATAGTAGTAGTTTCACATCAAAAAATCATGAAAAAAATTTTAGTGTTTAATCTTTGGTTTTTTTGTTGTTTTGTAGAAAAAGTGACAATTTTTTGAAACTTCAAGGCTCTTGAGGCACCTCAAGATATTTTTTGATCAATTTCAGATTTTCACATATTGACACTGATGTATTAAGGCAACTTTTCCGCACTATCACTAATTGAATATTCGAAAAAAGTTTTTTTTGGCCCTTTTTCGTTCCACCCTAATATACAGTAGGGTTATGATTTTTTTCAGATTTTAAAGCCTGTGGTGGCAAATGATGAGTATTTGTCCATGACTCTCGAAAATAACCTTTATTTTTGAAAACTGTGAAAAAAGCTTGCGCGCCTAAGATTTTGTATAAGGAAGCACTAAAAGGCAGTTAATAAAATCTTTTTTGAAGCTGATTGTTACATAAATCATATAAATTGTTTAAATTTGTAAAATAGCTTTTCCTATTCCTTTTGGTCCCAAAAGATAGTGTGTGAAGTTTCAGCCCCCTAAGTTGACTCTAGGGTTTGCCTATACAGCCCCAAAGTTAGAAAAAATTGGAAAAATGACCAATTTTCAGAATTTTTAAAAATGTATATTTTGATATTTAAATTGATATAAAACTGGTTCAAATGTGTTATTTAGGACATTTTAGATGGTTTATATTTATTTAAGGTTATTAACTGTACCTATAGTGTCTATAATTTAAGAGTAAAAGGTACTACTAAGGGACGTTACCCTCATCAAAGCTTATAATGCACTACAGTGGTCGAAAGTAATTAAATTCCATTTCTTCAAAAGAACCCCCTCAAATGATGCCACTTGGTGTTAAATTGATGTTTTAAATTATAAAGGCCAGTAAAGTAACAGTAATTTAGCTTTCTACTAAACTTTTTATGTAAAAAATGATTTTCTACGAAAATGCTTGTTTCTGGCTGATCAAATCCAAAATTTATTCTAAAAAAGAGGGTTATTGTATTTTTAGTTCAAAAACTTTCAAATACCATTATAAGTTTCATTTTCACGTAGAACTTAATTTTAAATCAAACATATCGGAATGAAGTATTCTCACGTTTTGAGATTAAATTTTATTAAAATAGTAGATAAAAAATCATGAAGAATGACGTTTTCATCAAGTATTTTCGTAGCCTTGTTTCTGAGATATAAATTTTTGAAATTACGTTTTTTGTTTGGGCGCGAAAACACTTTCGAAACACAAATCATGCGCTGTGAGGTCATATCCAATAGAAGCCCGTTTTCTGATAGCGTGACTTTTCTGACGTTTTGGCAAAAATAAAATTGAATTTTAAACTATTTAAAACATATTTTTGAACCTAAAAATCAGAAATTTGGGAGTTTTAATGCATAATGTATCTAAAAATTATAAAAGCAAGCAAATCCCTCACTCATGCAAATACCTCATTGACTTGGGTTATTTCTCTACCAGAAGAGAAATGGAATTTCTTTATTAAAGTAAAGAAAATTGTTTAATTTTTGTAAAAATTTTTTCATATTTTGATGAAAGAAGATTTCAATTAAACCTTCCCCCTAATACGCTAAAAAGAGGTAATTTTCATAATTTCATACGATAACAGTTATTTTTATTTCTGTTATAGGAGAAATTCATGTCATTTCCAATCTGTACGGTATAAAGTTAAAATATACTTATAAAAATGAAATCTATAAGGGTTTAAAAGGTATTTCAAGGTTTTTGTTCTTAAAAAGTACTATAACCCTCTTTTTGAGGAAATTATGGATTTGATCAGCTAGAAACAAGCATTTTTACAGAAAAGCACTTTTTGCATTAAAAGTTCAGTGGAAGGCCTAATTACTGTTATTTCACTGGGCTTTATAACTTAAAACATCAATTTAACAGCAAATGGCATCATTTGAGGGAGTTCCTTCGAAGAAATTCGGATTTAATTCATTTCGTCTACCGGTAGTGCATTATAAGCTTTGGGAAGTGCAACGTCCCTTTAAGTAGCACTTATTATTAATCTTAAATTATAGGGACTATAGGGTACAGTTAATGCACATAAATATATATAATCCATTTAAATATGTTCTAAAGAACACATTTAAACCAGTTTTATAACAATATAAATATCAAAATATTTTTTTAATTCTGAAAATTGATAGTTTTTTCCACTTTTTTTTCAAATTTGGGGCTCTATAGGCAAACCCTGGTGTTAACTTATGGGGCCGAAACTTCACACACTATCTTTTGGTACCAAAAGGATTGGGAAAAGCCCTGGGGAGCGAGGTTTTTTTTCCCGAGACAGTGATTGCTATATTAGAAAGTGAAATGAGGTTGGGCGCGCAAGGTTTTTTCTCAATACTAAGACAATAATACTATAAAATTAACATATGGGCAAAAGTTCATCGAATGCAACATCAGGCTTTTAAATATTTAAAAAAAGTCTCAGAATCATAACCCTAATATACAGGGTGTCCTATAAATGTTGGGTCACACTTCTAGGGGGGATAGTACACACAAGGACGATTCAGAATCACATAGGGTTTGGGGTCACAGACCAATTCCCAGGGAGCTAAAAATGGAGCGACATCCTAAAAAAATTATTGAAAAATTCAATTTGTAGAAGAACTACTATTGGTAAAAAGTTAACCATGGTCTCAAATTTTGTGGTTTAATATGATCTTTAAAATTATGCTAAAAGTTTTCACTTAAAACGTTAAATAAGTTAAAAATTACTATATTATTATATTAATAATTACTAGGGGAAATGCCGTCTGTCCGAATGTGCCCCATGTGCGAAATAGCCCCACTCTCCCCTATAATGACTTGAAACGTACGTGATTCAACATCCATTTTTCTCCTATGCACTTAGGGCGCAAGCTTAACTCTACCACAATGTAATCTTACGTGACGGAAAAAATTTTTTAAAATATTTTTCGGTCCAACGCAAGAAGTTATCTTCCTTTTAAGTATCATAGGATACGTGCAATGCATACGTGTAATTGCATCATCAAAAAATATGTAAAATACACTTTTAAGTATTAGTTATACAAATATTAAATAAATAAATTTTATTGGAAATGAAGGCCACTGGCCTATGCACCAATACTACATACATTCATATAGCTACAATACATATATATTATCCAAATTATAATATTAAATACAAATAATTTAGAAGACAAATTTTCTAATAATTGTTGCACAACAAAAGAAGCTATTAAAAAGAAAGAGAAACACACATAGGTACGGCTGCAAAAAAATCGAAACAGGGACGATTGTGAGTGATTGGTAGGGGTTAGAAGGATACTGTAAACGCCAATTTTCATGATTTAATGTCCTCTTTGAAACAAGCTGTAATTTAAGTCCTTAAGGGGCCGTTTACATATTAAAAGAAGCACCAACTTTCGTTTTTCCTATGGGTGGCATCAAAGATTATTCCCAATTCTGAAAGAGCACCCCCTAAAACCCCCAAAAACCAAGTTTCGTGTTGATTGGCCCACAAACAAAGGCAGGAGGGGGGTTTGAAGTTCGTTGAATTTATGTTGAAATTTCGTTTTGATCCTTACAACCATTAACCCCGCGCACACTGTAGGAAATTTCATTAGAAAAATTCCTAGGAAAGGTAAAGCAGATTTGGCTATTTATCTATATTTTGGCACAATTACTACAAAAGTTAAAACAGGTTTGGCTATTTATCTATATTTTGGCGCAATTTTGTCTTCCAATTAGGATACCCTAAAGTAGTAGCCTAGTTGGTGTAACAAGCTCGTGATCACTAGGTTGCAGGTTCTATCATCGCAATTCAGCATGTCTCATTGTTCAAGGTTAACCCATAGGGATACAGGCAAATACAAAGATGAATAGATGTTGAATACTTTTTCAAATATAAATCTTTTGAAACAAATTTTTACAATTTATATTGCTGTTTTTGAATAATAATAATTAATTGAGAGTTATTATTTACAAATAACAATTCTTTCAATTTGCTTATACGTATAGGAATAAAAATAATTTCAGAATTTTTTTAATATCAATTATAATGATTCTACAGTCGTATTTTTAATAATTAATTGGGAATTACGTTTCATTAGATTGGATATAGAGTTTTAATAATATTTAAGGTAAAACGTTGTGCTTGATGAATAAAATACCAATATATAAGTATTAAATCTGTTGACGAGTCAAACATTAAACTTCAAAGTTTGATGATTTAATATTAATTAACTCTAATCATACTGACGATTTGACGCTTCTTGATATTTTAAATAATTTGGGGTTTAAGGAAGGGAAAAAATTCATTATCGTGTGGTCATTGATAGATTTTCAAAAATTATATTTTATTCTTTTTAAAATTTTTAATAATTTCCATAAAGAAAAGACCAAGAATAAGTCTTTATAAATCATGGGTGAGGTTTTTTTGGGGGGGGGGAGGGGAATCGAAAACATTTTTTGCTGCCAAAAATTTGGGAAAAAATTGGAAGGGGTATTAGAGTTTTATTTTAGGGAGGAGGAATAGGATATTTTTTTTGTTTTTTTCTGAGGTGAAAGAAAAAGAATATTTGATATTTGTAATGTTGCACGATTGTGTTATAGGGACGGAAGGGGTAAAATGGTTATAGAGGGCTAAAGTGGATAGAGGGACTTAAACAATTTGTTTTTAAATTTTCAAACACAAACTGCTGAAGTCCCTATTTCCATTTAAACTCATCCACTCCAATCAAACAGTTTTAAAATATTCTAAATTAGTTTCTCAACCCGATGCCAGTAAGAATTTAGGACCCATCTATCTTTAAAAACCCATGCAGGTGGATCTGATGTGCTCCATATTCCAGGCTAAAGATTTATTCACTATTACCTATTAGAAAGAATATTAAATTTAAAGTGGTTGCTAAATTTTTATAGCAGTTTTAATATTTTCTTTTGTAGTCACCACTATTTTATTTATTATAAGTTAATTATGTGAGTCTACCTTCATTCCGAGTCTTAACCGCACCGGTTGCGAAGAGTATTTCATACTTCCTCCTATAACTCTGGCTGGTACAACCGGCTGGTGCAACCCGTGGATAATCCTGTTATATGTAAAAATGGGGTGGTAGTCCAAGGGGAGGGCAATATATGTGAAAGCTGTGTGATACCGAATTATGTTTACTTAATTTATATCTTGATTACATTTAATATTAAAGATAAACCAAAACGTTGAATTCCTTTTAGACAATGCATGTAAGATGAGACCGTCATTATTAAGTGGAGCGACTTTTCTTAAAATTAGATTTATATTTAAAGCAAAGTTCCTTTTGTGAAATCTATGTAACGAACGAATTTGTTTAGTATACTCTTTTTTGTTTTGAAATTTTATTCATATAATTCAAAAATATTTCAAATTTAATGCAAGTGAAATTTTTAGACGAATATTGTAAAGTATTGTTTCCTAATCTTTTCATCTAAAAAATTGTAATTGTATGTAAAGTTATTTAATTTCTTAAGTTACTTCACAAAGGTAACTAAATTTATAATTAAAAATATATCAAAATTAAAAAATACATATTACATGCTCACATAAAATCGGTTGATTTTGTCCTTTACTGAAATGAATATTGTAAAAATATAAAAACAATTTTAGTAGATTAAATTCAAGGCATCTTCAAACTTATACAAGCAAATAAAGCTCAAGCTAGGCGTGCGATTCGAACTTAATGCTATATCTTAGCGATCAGGCATACTAACCGTTATGCCACACCACTACATTCAGCAAGGTTTTAATAATAAATGTGTCTAACAATTTTTATGGTTACCGTAAGGTTACCGTAATTTTCATAAGCTGTTTGTCTTTGGGGGTAAGAGATTGGCGCTAATTTTTCTAATTGAAATTTCCTACAGTGAGCACGGGATTAACGGTTGTAAGGATCAAAATCTATGAAAAACGAGATTTCAACGTAAATTCAACGAATTTCAACCTCCACTCCTGGCTTTGTTTGTGGGCCAAACAACACGAAACTTGGTTTTGGGGGGTTTTAGGGGGTGTTTTTTCAGAATCGGGAATAATCTTTGATGTCACCCATAGGAAAAACGAAAGTTGATGCTTCTTTTAATATGTAGACGGCCCCTTAAGGACTTAAAATTATAGCTTGTTTTAAAGAGGACATTAAATCAGTATCCTTACAGTATCCTTTTAACCCCAACCAATCACTCACAATCGTCTCTGTTTCGATTTTTTTGCAGCCGACTGTACATTCGTATTAGCCCGTCCACTCGCCAACAGGGGCAATAAGTCGCCAAGTCTGGTAAACCTCGCAACACTACCGTTGATTCTGATAACCCTGGAAAACGTAGCGATATACAAAACGTAGCGAGTACAAAAAATATAGATGCATACAATATACACACATACAAATTTAAATACCCATAGGGGAGAGTGGGGCTATTTCGCACATGGGGCACATTCAGACAGACGGCATTTCCCCTAGTAATTATTAATTTGAAAATCTGAAAAAAATACCAGTAGTTGGAAGCATGACTACCACCTCCTGCATGAATTTTCAAAGCCCTGATCCATTTTGTTGTATACGTACTAGAAATTTGGTAGCGTTAGAAGCAGCAAAGTAAATTTTCTTGTCATTTTGTTGGCGTAAAATATCAATCAAAAATAACTCTCAAGTGGACATTCAGCATTTTATTCAGTTGAGGCACTACTAAAGTAAGTTTCTAGAAAGGTTTTATTTCCCTGCTTTAATTATAAATATCTTGTTGGGACGTGGTAAGCTTGAACTGGTAGATGGGGCACATTCGTACACCAAAAGATGAGGCAGATTTGGACAGTGCGAATGTGCCTCATCTTTCCCATTTTTGATTATGAAAGTGATTTATATGTTTATAAGTGCAGTATATTTAATAACTAGGAAGTTTAATTGTTTTCATTGTAATTTTTTCAAAATTTGGTGATAATAGAAAATAACATCTTGAAGAAAGCTTCAGTTTTAAGGAATTTAGACCCAGATTTAAACATTGAAGAAATAAATGTCCCTGATAATTGTTTAATACCAATTGACTTGGACTTAGGTGATTTTATTCTAGTATAATTTGCTACTAAAAAATAAATTTTGTTATGTTGGTCAAATAGAAAATTTGGAATTGAATGGTGCTTCTTTAAAATTAATGATGAAAAACTTTAAAATTAATGACGAAACTTTTATTTTCCCAATAAGTAATGATTCAACATTCATACAGAAATATAATATCGTATTACAAGTTCCCCAACCTTCAGTTTCAGGTGTTAAAAGTGAAAGCGAGCTGTTGGTTCACTTTTCTTTTCGAACTTTAACTTGGTTAAACTTTTTCTAACTAATTATATTATGTGAAGTATGTCAATGTGCAAGATACTCTTCATTACTACAATTGTTTTCCTCATCAAAAACTTAGATGTTCAATATTTTCTGAAGCTTGTTTTCTTTTTGTAAAAAAATCTTCAATTTAGAGGAAAAATATGTAAAAGTGCCAAATATTTCGTTTAATTGTCCTTACTTTAAAGTGCCATAAACTTTTTAGTTCGTAAAAATAATTATTGTATAATTTTTTGCATGTGTACGAATGTGCCTCACACGTGTGCGAAACTGCCCCACCCATGGGGCACATTCGTACGAAATTTCTCGTTTTTTAGATTGATGATATAGGTTAGAAATTCTAGATGAATGCGACCAATTATCGTTCTAAAATATAGGGAAAGGTCTTAACTTTCATTTGAATCCGAGTTTGTTTCAATATCTCATCTAGATCCAGAGAAATATGACGAAATGCACTTTTTGTGCGAATGTGCCCCACTCTCCCCTATACAGGGTGTTTCAAAATTGCGTTGCACGGCTTTTATTCGAAACCAGCGCCTCCTAGGATCATGGAAGTAAGGTCTACCCCTAGGTAAGTGACCCTGGAGAATCCATTGAGATGACTTACAGCGCCCCTAGCGGCGAAATTAAAAAGTTAAAAAAATTAATTTAAAAACTAAAGGAGATAGAGCAAAAACCTCAGTTAGAGTATTGTTGCCAACGTCAAGAAGAACTCAATGAAAAAAATTTGATCAAAATATCTTGAATATTCGCGGAGATATTAGCATGTGAAAATAGCACTTTTTCGGGGGTCAAAAAGTAAAAAGATCGCATATTTGCAAATTTTTTTGAATTTTTGATAAAATTTTGTGTTCTTTCAACTAAAAAAACACAAAACTACACATTAACACTGAAAAATTTGCAAATATGCGAACTTTTTCCTTTTTGACCCCCGAAAAAGTGCTATTTTCACATGCTAATATCTCCTCGAATATTCAAGATATTTTGATCAAATTTTTTTCAATGAGTTTTTCTTGACGTTGGCAACAATACTCTCACTGAGATTTTTGCTCTATCTCCTTTAGTTTTTAAATTAATTTTTTTAACTTTTTAATTTCGCCGCTAGGGGCGCTGTTAGTCATCTCAATGGATTCTCCAGGAACACTTACCTAGGGGTAGACCTTACTTCCATGACCCTAGGAGGCTCTGGTTTCGAATAAAATCCGTGCAACGCAAATTTGAAACACCCTGTATATACACACGCGCCTAGATTTGTAGTTTAAGCCTGATTTGTTTTAATTGAAAATGAACAGAGAGTAAGTTAATCAATTTCTTGAACAAAATATTGAACTGCCTTAATAAAATGAAATAAATCAAGGTTAAAACGCTTTTCGGATGATTTTATGTCAAACCATTTGGGAAAGTAATTTTGAGAAAAAAATTTCCCCGCCAACATACCCAAGGAGATATTTTTGTCTGTAGTATAAGAAAGTTGGGCAGGTACTAAATAGGTGATATACATCCTGAAATTCCCCGCGGGTGAAGAATGAGCAAATTTGATTGTTTGGCTTTAATTTGCTAGCTTTAATTTGAAAGATAGTTCTCTCAATAGAGATGTTGAGATTCATTTTAAAGTATAGGGATGGAAGAAAATCCAATAAAAATACTTGTAATGTGAAAAATAATTTGAACTTATAATTTTATTGTTGTCTTCCGGCAATTGATTGCTTGATATTCTCTCAATTATATTGGGTATAGAGCCTGAAATTATGTTTACAGGGCTATAAAAAAGACCAGAAAAGCCTTAGGTGTTAAGGAAATGCCCCAGTTGCGAGACCCAGTTATAAGAATTATAAGTATTATCGCTGCTTTTAGCCAATTTTATACAAAATTTTTTCATTAATCTCTCCTCGTTCATTTTTAAAGACAGAACAGTTTAAGTATTAGTTTTCGTCGCCGGTTGTAGCCAGGATGGCCGAGTGGTTATGGCACCAGGCTCCAGCTTCTCGGCAGAGTTATCTTCCCTATAACAGAAATATGTCAATCTTCTACAAGAACGGTGCGAAAATTAGAAGAGTCCCAAATCCAGTGCCCTTTAAATTCTCAGTCCGTAGCCCAGGGATTCGGAATTCCATCTTCAGGGCAATACATGTTCCAACTTTCCCGAGGAGGTTGAAATCTGGTTCACTAATGTGATCGTGGGTTCGAATCCCACTCCTGGTTCTTTTTTTTCAGTATAGTTAATAACTGAAATTTTCCTTTTCATTCAAAATTTATGAATTGTACAATTTTAACTTACGTTATTTTTAAAAATTTGCAATATTTATCAATTATTTTATTCTGACTTATGTACTTCTTTAAAATTTGCATCATCAAAAAGTATTTAAAATATACTTTTAAGTATTAGTTTTCGTGGCCGGTTGTAGCCAGGATGGCCGAGTGGTTATGGCACCAGGCTCCAGCTTCTCGGGAGAGTTACCCTCCCGATTCCAGAGATATGATGAGCAAAATTGATTGTTTGGATAAAATAAAGGTTTATTATTTATGTCTCTTACAATCATACTAGCTTTAATTTGAAAGATAGTTCTCTCAATAGAGATGTTGAGATTCATTTTAAAGTATAGGGATGGAAGAAAATCCAATAAAAATACTTGTAATGTGAATAATAATTTGAACTTATAATTTTATTGTTGTCTTCCTGCAATTGATTGCTTGATATTCTCTCCATTATATTGGGTATAGAGCCTGAAATTATGTTTACAGGGCTATAAAAAAGACCAGAAAAGCCTTAGGTGTTAAGGAAATGCCCCAGTTGCGATAGACGCAGTTATAAGAATTATAAGTATTATCGCTGTTTTTAGCCAATTTTATATAAAATTTTTTCATTAATCTCTCCTCGTTCATTTTTAAAGACAGAACAGTTTAAGTATTAGTTTTCGTCGCCGGTTGTAGCCAGGATGGCCGAGTGGTTATGGCACCAGGCTCCAGCTTCTCGGCAGAGTTACCTACCCTATAACAGAAATATGGCAATCTTCTACAAGTACGGTGCGAAAATTAGAAGAGTCCCAAATCCAGTGCCCTTTAAATTCTCAGTCCGTAGCCCTGGGATTCGGAATTCCATCTTCAAGGCAATACATGTTCCAACTTTCCCGAGGAGGTTGAAATCTGGTTCACTAATGTGATCGTGGGTTCGAATCCCACTCCTGGTTCTTTTTTTCAGTATAGTTAATAACTGAAATTTTCCTTTTCATTTATAATTTATGAATTGTACAATTTTTACTTACGTTCTTTTTAAAAATATGTAATATTTATCAATTATTTTATTCTGACTTATGTACTTCTTTAAAATTTGCATCATCAAAAAGTATTTAAAATACACTTTTAAGTATTAGTTTTCGTGGCCGGTTGTAGCCAGGATGGCCGAGTGGTTATGGCACCAGGCTCCAGCTTCTCGGGAGAGTTACTCTCCCGATTCCAGAGATATGGCAATCTTCTACAAGTTCCCTCCGAATTATAAAAGAGTACCAAAACTTGTGCTCTTTAAATCCTCAGTCCGTAGCCCTGGGATTCGGAATTCCATCTTCAGGGCAATACATGTTCCAACTTTCCCGAGGAGGTTGAAATCTGGTTCACTAATGTGATCGTGGGTTCGAATCCCACTCCTGGTTCTTTTTTTTTCAGAATAGTTAATGACTGAAATTTTCCTTTTCATTTAAAATTTATGAATTGTACAACTTTTACTTACGTTCTTTTTAAAAATATGCAATATTTATCAATTATTTTATTCTGACTTATGTACTTCTTTAAAATTTGCATCATCAAAAAGTATTTAAAATACACTTTTAAGTATTAGTTTTCGTGGCCGGTTGTAGCCAGGATGGCCGAGTGGTTATGGCACCAGGCTCCAGCTTCTCGGGAGAGTTACCCTCCCGATACCAGAGATATGGCAATCTTCTACAAGTTCCCTCCGAATTATAAAAGAGTACCAAAACTTGTGCTCTTTAAATTCTCAGTCCGTAGCCCTGGGATTCGGAATTCCATCTTCAGGGCAATACATGTTCCAACTTTCCCGAGGAGGTTGAAATCTGGTTCACTAATGTGATCGTGGGTTCGAATCCCACTCCTGGTTCTTTTTTTCAGTATAGTTAATAACTGAAATTTTCCTTTTCATTTAAAATTTATGAATTGTACAATTTTTACTTACGTTCTTTTTAAAAATATGCAATATTTATCAATTATTTTATTCTGACTTATGTACTTCTTTAAAATTTGCATCATCAAAAAGTATTTAAAATATACTTTTAAGTATTAGTTTTCGTGGCCGGTTGTAGCCAGGATGGCCGAGTGGTTATGGCACCAGGCTCCAGCTTCTCGGGAGAGTTACCCTCCCGATTCCAGAGATATGATGAGCAAAATTGATTGTTTGGATAAAATAAAGGTTTATTATTTATGTCTCTTACAATCATACTAGCTTTAATTTGAAAGATAGTTCTCTCAATAGAGATGTTGAGATTCATTTTAAAGTATAGGGATGGAAGAAAATCCAATAAAAATACTTGTAATGTGAATAATAATTTGAACTTATAATTTTATTGTTGTCTTCCTGCAATTGATTGCTTGATATTCTCTCCATTATATTGGGTATAGAGCCTGAAATTATGTTTACAGGGCTATAAAAAAGACCAGAAAAGCCTTAGGTGTTAAGGAAATGCCCCAGTTGCGATAGACGCAGTTATAAGAATTATAAGTATTATCGCTGTTTTTAGCCAATTTTATATAAAATTTTTTCATTAATCTCTCCTCGTTCATTTTTAAAGACAGAACAGTTTAAGTATTAGTTTTCGTCGCCGGTTGTAGCCAGGATGGCCGAGTGGTTATGGCACCAGGCTCCAGCTTCTCGGCAGAGTTACCTACCCTATAACAGAAATATGGCAATCTTCTACAAGTACGGTGCGAAAATTAGAAGAGTCCCAAATCCAGTGCCCTTTAAATTCTCAGTCCGTAGCCCTGGGATTCGGAATTCCATCTTCAAGGCAATACATGTTCCAACTTTCCCGAGGAGGTTGAAATCTGGTTCACTAATGTGATCGTGGGTTCGAATCCCACTCCTGGTTCTTTTTTTCAGTATAGTTAATAACTGAAATTTTCCTTTTCATTTATAATTTATGAATTGTACAATTTTTACTTACGTTCTTTTTAAAAATATGTAATATTTATCAATTATTTTATTCTGACTTATGTACTTCTTTAAAATTTGCATCATCAAAAAGTATTTAAAATACACTTTTAAGTATTAGTTTTCGTGGCCGGTTGTAGCCAGGATGGCCGAGTGGTTATGGCACCAGGCTCCAGCTTCTCGGGAGAGTTACCCTCCCGATTCCAGAGATATGGCAATCTTCTACAAGTTCCCTCCGAATTATAAAAGAGTACCAAAACTTGTGCTCTTTAAATCCTCAGTCCGTAGCCCTGGGATTCGGAATTCCATCTTCAGGGCAATACATGTTCCAACTTTCCCGAGGAGGTTGAAATCTGGTTCACTAATGTGATCGTGGGTTCGAATCCCACTCCTGGTTCTTTTTTTTTCAGAATAGTTAATGACTGAAATTTTCCTTTTCATTTAAAATTTATGAATTGTACAACTTTTACTTACGTTCTTTTTAAAAATATGCAATATTTATCAATTATTTTATTCTGACTTATGTACTTCTTTAAAATTTGCATCATCAAAAAGTATTTAAAATACACTTTTAAGTATTAGTTTTCGTGGCCGGTTGTAGCCAGGATGGCCGAGTGGTTATGGCACCAGGCTCCAGCTTCTCGGGAGAGTTACCCTCCCGATACCAGAGATATGGCAATCTTCTACAAGTTCCCTCCGAATTATAAAAGAGTACCAAAACTTGTGCTCTTTAAATTCTCAGTCCGTAGCCCTGGGATTCGGAATTCCATCTTCAGGGCAATACATGTTCCAACTTTCCCGAGGAGGTTGAAATCTGGTTCACTAATGTGATCGTGGGTTCGAATCCCACTCCTGGTTCTTTTTTTCAGTATAGTTAATAACTGAAATTTTCCTTTTCATTTAAAATTTATGAATTGTACAATTTTTACTTACGTTCTTTTTAAAAATATGCAATATTTATCAATTATTTTATTCTGACTTATGTACTTCTTTAAAATTTGCATCATCAAAAAGTATTTAAAATACACTTTTAAGTATTAGTTTTCGTGGCCGGTTGTAGCCAGGATGGCCGAGTGGTTATGGCACCAGGCTCCAGCTTCTCGGGAGAGTTACCCTCAAGATTCCAGAGATATGGCAATCTTCTACAAGTTCCCTCCGAATTATAAAAGAGTACCAAAACTTGTGCTCTTTAAATCCTCAGTCCGTAGCCCTGGGATTCGGAATTCCATCTTCAGGGCAATACATGTTCCAACTTTCCCGAGGAGGTTGAAATCTGGTTCACTAATGTGATCGTGGGTTCGAATCCCACTCCTGGTTCTTTTTTTCATTATAGTTAATAACTGAAATTTTCCTTTTCATTTAAAATTTATGAATTGTACAATTTTTACTTACGTTCTTTTTAAAAATATGCAATATTTAATAATAATAATAATAATAATAATAATTTTATTAACAATTAAAGAAAAAATAAACATAAATACAGAAAAACAATGTTATACGCCAAGGGGAAATAAAAAAATCCCGTCCAGGCGTAAAAGAAATTAAATACATAACTGAGTAACGAAAATAAAGAAAAAAAAGGAAAAATACATTAAAACTATAAATAAACACAAGAAAACCACGACAAAATCACACACAATATTATTGGCAAAAGGCTGAATAATATTTAAAATGAAAAATTTGCTTCAAAGTGAGAAATACAGATCCAGGTCGTCGATGTTAATTATAAATTCAAAAAGATTTCTTTTGAAAACAGAATAACTATTTGTTTGAATTAAATTTGTAGGTAAACTATTGTACAATTTAGGAGCAAGATAAAAGAAGTGTTTACGAAATATGTCCTTTGAAAATGTTGGAATTTCAAAAATTTCAGATGATCTAGTATTATATTGCCTGGTTCTAAATTTACAAAGAGATTTATTACGAAAAATATAAAGTAGAATGCGATAAAAAGCATTATGCCGTAATGGTAATAACTTAAGGGACCTAAAATTATGGGGACTAGATTGGTGATTCAGAAGTTTGAAGCATTTATTATGTATAGAAATTAACGGTAATATTTATCAATTATTTTATTCTGACTTATGTACTTCTTTAAAATTTGCATCATCAAAAAGTATTTAAAATACACTTTTAAGTATTAGTTTTCGTGGCCGGTTGTAGCCAGGATGGCCGAGTGGTTATGGCACCAGGCTCCAGCTTCTCGGGAGAGTTACCCTCCCGATTCCAGAGATATGGCAATCTTCTACAAGTTCCCTCCGAATTATAAAAGAGTACCAAAACTTGTGCTCTTTAAATCCTCAGTCCGTAGCCCTGGGATTCGGAATTCCATCTTCAGGGCAATACATGTTCCAACTTTCCCGAGGAGGTTGAAATCTGGTTCACTAATGTGATCGTGGGTTCGAATCCCACTCCTGGTTCTTTTTTTTTCAGAATAGTTAATGACTGAAATTTTCCTTTTCATTTAAAATTTATGAATTGTACAACTTTTACTTACGTTCTTTTTAAAAATATGCAATATTTATCAATTATTTTATTCTGACTTATGTACTTCTTTAAAATTTGCATCATCAAAAAGTATTTAAAATACACTTTTAAGTATTAGTTTTCGTGGCCGGTTGTAGCCAGGATGGCCGAGTGGTTATGGCACCAGGCTCCAGCTTCTCGGGAGAGTTACCCTCCCGATTCCAGAGATATGGCAATCTTCTACAAGTTCCCTCCGAATTATAAAAGAGTACCAAAACTTGTGCTCTTTAAATCCTCAGTCCGTAGCCCTGGGATTCGGAATTCCATCCTCAGGGCAATACATGTTCCAACTTTCCCGAGGAGGTTGAAATCTGGTTCACTAATGTGATCGTGGGTTCGAATCCCACTCCTGGTTTTTTTTTCAGTATAGTTAATAACTGAAATTTTCCTTTTCATTTAAAATTTATGAATTGTACAATTTTTACTTACGTTCTTTTTAAAAATATGCAATATTTATCAATTATTTTATTCTGACTTATGTACTTCTTTAAAATTTGCATCATCAAAAAGTATTTAAAATACACTTTTAAGTATTAGTTTTCTTGGCCGGTTGTAGCCAGGATGGCCGAGTGGTTATGGCACCAGGCTCCAGCTTCTCGGGAGAGTTACCCTCCAGATTCCAGAGATATGGCAATCTTCTACAAGTTCTCTCCGAATTATAAAAGAGTACCAAAACTTGTGCTCTTTAAATCCTCAGTCCGTAGCCCTGGGATTCGGAATTCCATCTTCAGGGCAATACATGTTCCAACTTTCCCGAGGAGGTTGAAATCTGGTTCACTAATGTGATCGTGGGTTCGAATCCCACTCCTGGTTCTTTTTTTCATTATAGTTAATAACTGAAATTTTCCTTTTCATTTAAAATTTATGAATTGTACAATTTTTACTTACGTTCTTTTTAAAAATATGCAATATTTATCAATTATTTTATTCTGACTTATGTACTTCTTTAAAATTTGCATCATCAAAAAGTATTTAAAATACACTTTTAAGTATTAGTTTTCGTGGCCGGTTGTAGCCAGTATGGCCGAGTGGTTATGGCACCAGGCTCCAGCTTCTCGGGAGAGTTACCCTCCAGATTCCAGAGATATGGCAATCTTCTACAAGTTCCCTCCGAATTATAAAAGAGTACCAAAACTTGTGCTCTTTAAATCCTCAGTCCGTAGCCCTGGGATTCGGAATTCCATCTTCAGGGCAATACATGTTCCAACTTTCCCGAGGAGGTTGAAATCTGGTTCACTAATGTGATCGTGAGTTCGAATCCCACTCCTGGTTCTTTTTTTCATTATAGTTAATAACTGAAATTTTCCTTTTCATTTAAAATTTATGAATTGTACAATTTTTACTTACGTTCTTTTTAAAAATATGCAATATTTATCAATTATTTTATTCTGACTTATGTACTTCTTTAAAATTTGCATCATCAAAAAGTATTTAAAATACACTTTTAAGTATTAGTTTTCGTGGCCGGTTGTAGCCAGGATGGCCGAGTGGTTATGGCACCAGGCTCCAGCTTCTCGGGAGAGTTACCCTCCAGATTCCAGAGATATGGCAATCTTCTACAAGTTCCCTCCGAATTATAAAAGAGTACCAAAACTTGTGCTCTTTAAATCCTCAGTCCGTAGCCCTGGGATTCGGAATTCCATCTTCAGGGCAATACATGTTCCAACTTTCCCGAGGAGGTTGAAATCTGGTTCACTAATGTGATCGTGGGTTCGAATCCCACTCCTGGTTCTTTTTTTCATTATAGTTAATAACTGAAATTTTCCTTTTCATTTAAAATTTATGAATTGTACAATTTTTACTTACGTTCTTTTTAAAAATATGCAATATTTATCAATTATTTTATTCTGACTTATGTATTTCTTTAAAATTTGCATCATCAAAAAGTATTTAAAATACACTTTTAAGTATTAGTTTTCGTGGCCGGTTGTAGCCAGTATGGCCGAGTGGTTATGGCACCAGGCTCCAGCTTCTCGGGAGAGTTACCCTCCCGATTCCAGATATATGGCAATCTTCTACAAGTTCCCACCGAATTATAAAAGAGTACCGAAACTTGTGCTCTTTAAATCCTCAGTCCGTAGCCCTGGGATTCGGAATTCCATCTTCAGGGCAATACATGTTCCAACTTTCCCGAGGAGGTTGAAATCTGGTTCACTAATGTGATCGTGGGTTCGAATCCCACTCCTGGTTCTTTTTTTCATTATAGTTAATAACTGAAATTTTCCTTTTCATTTAAAATTTATGAATTGTACAATTTTTACTTACGTTCTTTTTAAAAATATGCAATATTTATCAATTATTTTATTCTGACTTATGTACTTCTTTAAAATTTGCATCATCAAAAAGTATTTAAAATACACTTTTAAGTATTAGTTTTCGTGGCCGGTTGTAGCCAGGATGGCCGAGTGGTTCTGGCACCAGGCTCCAGCTTCTCGGGAGAGTTACCCTCTCGATTCCAGAGATATGGCAATCTTCTACAAGTTCCCTCCGAATTATAAAAGAGTACCAAAACTTGTGCTCTTTAAATCCTCAGTCCGTAGCCCTGGGATTCGGAATTCAATCTTCAGGGCAATACATGTTCCAACTTTCCCGAGGAGGTTGAAATCTGGTTCACTAATGTGATCGTGGGTTCGAATCCCACTCCTGGTTCTTTTTTTCAGTATAGTTAATTACTGAAATTTTCCTTTTCATTTATAATTTATGAATTGTACAATTTTTACTTACGTTCTTTTTAAAAATATGTAATATTTATCAATTATTTTATTCTGACTTATGTACTTCTTTAAAATTTGCATCATCAAAAAGTATTTAAAATACACTTTTAAGTATTAGTTTTCGTGGCCGGTTGTAGCCAGGATGGCCGAGTGGTTATGGCACCAGGCTCCAGCTTCTCGGGAGAGTTACCCTCCCGATTCCAGAGATATGGCAATCTTCTACAAGTTCCCTCCGAATTATAAAAGAGTACCAAAACTTGTGCTCTTTAAATCCTCAGTCCGTAGCCCTGGGATTCGGAATTCCATCTTCAGGGCAATACATGTTCCAACTTTCCCGAGGAGGTTGAAATCTGGTTCACTAATGTGATCGTGGGTTCGAATCCCACTCCTGGTTCTTTTTTTTTCAGAATAGTTAATGACTGAAATTTTCCTTTTCATTTAAAATTTATGAATTGTACAACTTTTACTTACGTTCTTTTTAAAAATATGCAATATTTATCAATTATTTTATTCTGACTTATGTACTTCTTTAAAATTTGCATCATCAAAAAGTATTAAAATACACTTTTAAGTATTAGTTTTCGTGGCCGGTTGTAGCCAGGATGGCCGAGTGGTTATGGCACCAGGCTCCAGCTTCTCGGGAGAGTTACCCTCCCGATTCCAGAGATATGGCAATCTTCTACAAGTTCCCTCCGAATTATAAAAGAGTACCAAAACTTGTGCTCTTTAAATCCTCAGTCCGTAGCCCTGGGATTCGGAATTCCATCCTCAGGGCAATACATGTTCCAACTTTCCCGAGGAGGTTGAAATCTGGTTCACTAATGTGATCGTGGGTTCGAATCCCACTCCTGGTTTTTTTTTTCAGTATAGTTAATAACTGAAATTTTCCTTTTCACTTAAAATTTATGAATTGTACAATTTTTACTTACGTTCTTTTTAAAAATATGCAATATTTATCAATTATTTTATTCTGACTTATGTACTTCTTTAAAATTTGCATCATCAAAAAGTATTTAAAATACACTTTTAAGTATTAGTTTTCGTGGCCGGTTGTAGCCAGAATGGCCGAGTGGTTATGGCACCAGGCTCCAGCTTCTCGGGAGAGTTACCCTCCCGATACCAGAGATATGGCAATCTTCTACAAGTTCCCTCCGAATTATAAAAGAGTACCAAAACTTGTGCTCTTTAAATTCTCAGTCCGTAGCCCTGGGATTCGGAATTCCATCTTCAGGGCAATACATGTTCCAACTTTCCCGAGGAGGTTGAAATCTGGTTCACTAATGTGATCGTGGGTTCGAATCCCACTCCTGGTTCTTTTTTTCAGTATAGTTAATAACTGAAATTTTCCTTTTCATTTAAAATTTATGAATTGTACAATTTTTACTTACGTTCTTTTTAAAAATATGCAATATTTATCAATTATTTTATTCTGACTTATGTACTTCTTTAAAATTTGCATCATCAAAAAGTATTTAAAATACACTTTTAAGTATTAGTTTTCTTGGCCGGTTGTAGCCAGGATGGCCGAGTGGTTATGGCACCAGGCTCCAGCTTCTCGGGAGAGTTACCCTCCAGATTCCAGAGATATGGCAATCTTCTACAAGTTCCCTCCGAATTATAAAAGAGTACCAAAACTTGTGCTCTTTAAATCCTCAGTCCGTAGCCCTGGGATTCGGAATTCCATCTTCAGGGCAATACATGTTCCAACTTTCCCGAGGAGGTTGAAATCTGGTTCACTAATGTGATCGTGGGTTCGAATCCCACTCCTGGTTCTTTTTTTCATTATAGTTAATAACTGAAATTTTCCTTTTCATTTAAAATTTATGAATTGTACAATTTTTACTTACGTTCTTTTTAAAAATATGCAATATTTATCAATTATTTTATTCTGACTTATGTACTTCTTTAAAATTTGCATCATCAAAAAGTATTTAAAATACACTTTTAAGTATTAGTTTTCGTGGCCGGTTGTAGCCAGTATGGCCGAGTGGTTATGGCACCAGGCTCCAGCTTCTCGGGAGAGTTACCCTCCCGATTCCAGATATATGGCAATCTTCTACAAGTTCCCACCGAATTATAAAAGAGTACCGAAACTTGTGCTCTT
The DNA here is from genome assembly GCA_024610705.1 of Tetragnatha versicolor. Taxonomy (NCBI): domain Eukaryota; kingdom Metazoa; phylum Arthropoda; class Arachnida; order Araneae; family Tetragnathidae; genus Tetragnatha; species Tetragnatha versicolor. The sequence goes on along the minus strand of JANDEH010000009.1, from coordinate 7,249,624 downwards.
TAAATCCTCAGTCCGTAGTCCTGGGATTCGGAATTCCATCTTCAGGGCAATACATGTTCCAACTTTCCCGAGGAGGTTGAAATCTGGTTCACTAATGTGATCGTGGGTTCGAATCCCACTCCTGGTTCTTTTTTTCATTATAGTTAATAACTGAAATTTTCCTTTTCATTTAAAATTTATGAATTGTACAATTTTTACTTACGTTCTTTTTAAAAATATGTAATATTTATCAATTATTTTATTCTGACTTATGTACTTCTTTAAAATTTGCATCATCAAAAAGTATTTAAAATACACTTTTAAGTATTAGTTTTCGTGGCCGGTTGTAGCCAGGATGGCCGAGTGGTTATGGCACCAGGCTCCAGCTTCTCGGGAGAGTTACCCTCCCGATTCCAGAGATATGGCAATCTTCTACAAGTTCCCTCCGAATTATAAAAGAGTACCAAAACTTGTGCTCTTTAAATCCTCAGTCCGTAGCCCTGGGATTCGGAATTCAATCTTCAGGGCAATACATGTTCCAACTTTCCCGAGGAGGTTGAAATCTGGTTCACTAATGTGATCGTGGGTTCGAATCCCACTCCTGGTTCTTTTTTTCAGTATAGTTAATTACTGAAATTTTCCTTTTCATTTATAATTTATGAATTGTACAATTTTTACTTACGTTCTTTTTAAAAATATGTAATATTTATCAATTATTTTATTCTGACTTATGTACTTCTTTAAAATTTGCATCATCAAAAAGTATTTAAAATACACTTTTAAGTATTAGTTTTCGTGGCCGGTTGTAGCCAGGATGGCCGAGTGGTTATGGCACCAGGCTCCAGCTTCTCGGGAGAGTTACCCTCCCGATTCCAGAGATATGGCAATCTTCTACAAGTTCCCTCCGAATTATAAAAGAGTACCAAAACTTGTGCTCTTTAAATCCTCAGTCCGTAGCCCTGGGATTCGGAATTCCATCTTCAGGGCAATACATGTTCCAACTTTCCCGAGGAGGTTGAAATCTGGTTCACTAATGTGATCGTGGGTTCGAATCCCACTCCTGGTTCTTTTTTTTTCAGAATAGTTAATGACTGAAATTTTCCTTTTCATTTAAAATTTATGAATTGTACAACTTTTACTTACGTTCTTTTTAAAAATATGCAATATTTATCAATTATTTTATTCTGACTTATGTACTTCTTTAAAATTTGCATCATCAAAAAGTATTTAAAATACACTTTTAAGTATTAGTTTTCGTGGCCGGTTGTAGCCAGGATGGCCGAGTGGTTATGGCACCAGGCTCCAGCTTCTCGGGAGAGTTACCCTCCCGATTCCAGAGATATGGCAATCTTCTACAAGTTCCCTCCGAATTATAAAAGAGTACCAAAACTTGTGCTCTTTAAATCCTCAGTCCGTAGCCCTGGGATTCGGAATTCCATCCTCAGGGCAATACATGTTCCAACTTTCCCGAGGAGGTTGAAATCTGGTTCACTAATGTGATCGTGGGTTCGAATCCCACTCCTGGTTTTTTTTTTCAGTATAGTTAATAACTGAAATTTTCCTTTTCATTTAAAATTTATGAATTGTACAATTTTTACTTACGTTCTTTTTAAAAATATGCAATATTTATCAATTATTTTATTCTGACTTATGTACTTCTTTAAAATTTGCATCATCAAAAAGTATTTAAAATACACTTTTAAGTATTAGTTTTCGTGGCCGGTTGTAGCCAGAATGGCCGAGTGGTTATGGCACCAGGCTCCAGCTTCTCGGGAGAGTTACCCTCCCGATACCAGAGATATGGCAATCTTCTACAAGTTCCCTCCGAATTATAAAAGAGTACCAAAACTTGTGCTCTTTAAATTCTCAGTCCGTAGCCCTGGGATTCGGAATTCCATCTTCAGGGCAATACATGTTCCAACTTTCCCGAGGAGGTTGAAATCTGGTTCACTAATGTGATCGTGGGTTCGAATCCCACTCCTGGTTCTTTTTTTCAGTATAGTTAATAACTGAAATTTTCCTTTTCATTTAAAATTTATGAATTGTACAATTTTTACTTACGTTCTTTTTAAAAATATGCAATATTTATCAATTATTTTATTCTGACTTATGTACTTCTTTAAAATTTGCATCATCAAAAAGTATTTAAAATACACTTTTAAGTATTAGTTTTCTTGGCCGGTTGTAGCCAGGATGGCCGAGTGGTTATGGCACCAGGCTCCAGCTTCTCGGGAGAGTTACCCTCCAGATTCCAGAGATATGGCAATCTTCTACAAGTTCCCTCCGAATTATAAAAGAGTACCAAAACTTGTGCTCTTTAAATCCTCAGTCCGTAGCCCTGGGATTCGGAATTCCATCTTCAGGGCAATACATGTTCAAACTTTCCCGAGGAGGTTGAAATCTGGTTCACTAATGTGATCGTGGGTTCGAATCCCACTCCTGGTTCTTTTTTTCATTATAGTTAATAACTGAAATTTTCCTTTTCATTTAAAATTTATGAATTGTACAATTTTTACTTACGTTCTTTTTAAAAATATGCAATATTTATCAATTATTTTATTCTGACTTATGTACTTCTTTAAAATTTGCATCATCAAAAAGTATTTAAAATACACTTTTAAGTATTAGTTTTCGTGGCCGGTTGTAGCCAGTATGGCCGAGTGGTTATGGCACCAGGCTCCAGCTTCTCGGGAGAGTTACCCTCCAGATTCCAGAGATATGGCAATCTTCTACAAGTTCCCTCCGAATTATAAAAGAGTACCAAAACTTGTGCTCTTTAAATCCTCAGTCCGTAGCCCTGGGATTCGGAATTCCATCTTCAGGGCAATACATGTTCCAACTTTCCCGAGGAGGTTGAAATCTGGTTCACTAATGTGATCGTGAGTTCGAATCCCACTCCTGGTTCTTTTTTTCATTATAGTTAATAACTGAAATTTTCCTTTTCATTTAAAATTTATGAATTGTACAATTTTTACTTACGTTCTTTTTAAAAATATGCAATATTTATCAATTATTTTATTCTGACTTATGTACTTCTTTAAAATTTGCATCATCAAAAAGTATTTAAAATACACTTTTAAGTATTAGTTTTCGTGGCCGGTTGTAGCCAGGATGGCCGAGTGGTTATGGCACCAGGCTCCAGCTTCTCGGGAGAGTTACCCTCCAGATTCCAGAGATATGGCAATCTTCTACAAGTTCCCTCCGAATTATAAAAGAGTACCAAAACTTGTGCTCTTTAAATCCTCAGTCCGTAGCCCTGGGATTCGGAATTCCATCTTCAGGGCAATACATGTTCCAACTTTCCCGAGGAGGTTGAAATCTGGTTCACTAATGTGATCGTGGGTTCGAATCCCACTCCTGGTTCTTTTTTTCATTATAGTTAATAACTGAAATTTTCCTTTTCATTTAAAATTTATGAATTGTACAATTTTTACTTACGTTCTTTTTAAAAATATGCAATATTTATCAATTATTTTATTCTGACTTATGTACTTCTTTAAAATTTGCATCATCAAAAAGTATTTAAAATACACTTTTAAGTATTAGTTTTCGTGGCCGGTTGTAGCCAGGATGGCCGAGTGGTTATGGCACCAGGCTCCAGCTTCTCGGGAGAGTTACCCTCCCGATTCCAGATATATGGCAATCTTCTACAAGTTCCCACCGAATTATAAAAGAGTACCGAAACTTGTGCTCTTTAAATCCTCAGTCCGTAGCCCTGGGATTCGGAATTCCATCTTCAGGGCAATACATGTTCCAACTTTCCCGAGGAGGTTGAAATCTGGTTCACTAATGTGATCGTGGGTTCGAATCCCACTCCTGGTTCTTTTTTTCATTATAGTTAATAACTGAAATTTTCCTTTTCATTTAAAATTTATGAATTGTACAATTTTTACTTACGTTCTTTTTAAAAATATGCAATATTTATCAATTATTTTATTCTGACTTATGTACTTCTTTAAAATTTGCATCATCAAAAAGTATTTAAAATACACTTTTAAGTATTAGTTTTCGTGGCCGGTTGTAGCCAGGATGGCCGAGTGGTTCTGGCACCAGGCTCCAGCTTCTCGGGAGAGTTACCCTCCCGATTCCAGAGATATGGCAATCTTCTACAAGTTCCCTCCGAATTATAAAAGAGTACCAAAACTTGTGCTCTTTAAATCCTCAGTCCGTAGCCCTGGGATTCGGAATTCAATCTTCAGGGCAATACATGTTCCAACTTTCCCGAGGAGGTTGAAATCTGGTTCACTAATGTGATCGTGGGTTCGAATCCCACTCCTGGTTCTTTTTTTTCAGAATAGTTAATGACTGAAATTTTCCTTTTCATTTAAAATTTATGAATTGTACAATTTTTACTTACGTTCTTTTTAAAAATTTGCAATATTAATCAATTATTTTATTCTGACATATGTACTTCTTTAAAATTTGTATCATCAAAAAGTATTTAAAATACACTTTTAAGTATTTGTTTTCGTGGCCGGTTGTAGCCAGGATGGCCGAGTGGTTATGGCACCAGGCTCCAGCTTCTCGGGAGAGTTACCCTCCCGATACCAGAGATATGGCAATCTTCTACAAGTTCCCTCCGAATTATAAAAGAGTACCAAAACTTGTGCTCTTTAAATTCTCAGTCCGTAGCCCTGGGATTCGGAATTCCATCTTCAGGGCATTACATGTTCCAACTTTCCCGAGGAGGTTGAAATCTGGTTCACTAATGTGATCGTGGGTTCGAATCCCACTCCTGGTTCTTTTTTTCATTATAGTTAATAACTGAAATTTTCCTTTTCATTTAAAATTTATAAATTGTACAATTTTTACTTACGTTCTTTTTAAAAATATGCAATATTTATCAATTATTTTATTCTGACTTATGTACTTCTTTAAAATTTGCATCATCAAAAAGTATTTAAAATACACTTTTAAGTATTAGTTTTCGTGGCCGGTTGTAGCCAGGATGGCCGAGTGGTTATGGCACCAGGCTCCAGCTTCTCGGGAGAGTTACCCTCCCGATTCCAGAGATATGGCAATCTTCTACAAGTTCCCTCCGAATTATAAAAGAGTACCAAAACTTGTGCTCTTTAAATCCTCAGTCCGTAGCCCTGGGATTCGGAATTCCATCTTCAGGGCAATACATGTTCCAACTTTCCCGAGGAGGTTGAAATCTGGTTCACTAATGTGATCGTGGGTTCGAATCCCACTACTGGCTCTTTTTTTTTTCAGAATAGTTAATGACTGAAATTTTCCTTTTCATTTAAAATTTATGAATTGTACAATTTTTACTTACGTACTTTTTAAAAATTTGCAATATTAATCAATTATTTTATTCTGACATATGTACTTCTTTAAAATTTGTATCATCAAAAAGTATTTAAAATACACTTTTAAGTGTTAGTTTTCGTGGCCGGTTGTAGCCAGGATGGCCGAGTGGTTATGGCACCAGGCTCCAGCTTCTCGGGAGAGTTACCCTCCAGATTCCAGAGATATGGCAATCTTCTACAAGTTCTCTCCGAATTATAAAAGAGTACCAAAACTTGTGCTCTTTAAATCCTCAGTCCGTAGCCCTGGGATTCGGAATTCCATCTTCAGGGCAATACATCTTCAACTTTCCCGAGGAGGTTGAAATCTGGTTCACTAATGTGATCGTGGGTTCGAATCCCACTCCTGGTTCTTTTTTTCAGTATAGTAAAAAACTGAAATTTTCCTTTTCATTTAAAATTTATGAATTGTACAATTTTTACTTACGTTCTTTTTAAAAATATGCAATATTTATCAATTATTTTATTCTGACTTATGTACTTCTTTAAAATTTGCATCATCAAAAAGTATTTAAAATACACTTTTAAGTATTAGTTTTCGTGTCCGGTTGTAGCCAGGATGGCCGAGTGGTTATGGCACCAGGCTCCAGCTTCTCGGGAGAGTTACCCTCCAGATTCCAGAGATATGGCAATCTTATACAAGTTCCCTCCGAATTATAAAAGAGTACCAAAACTTGTGCTCTTTAAATCCTCAGTCCGTAGCCCTGGGATTCGGAATTCCATCTTCAGGGCAATACATCTTCAACTTTCCCGAGGAGGTTGAAATCTGGTTCACTAATGTGATCGTGGGTTCGAATCTCACTCCTGGTTCTTTTTTTCAGTATAGTAAATAACTGAAATTTTCCTTTTCATTTAAAATTTATGAATTGTACAATTTTTACTTACGTTCTTTTTAAAAATATGAAATATTTATCAATTATTTTATTCTGACTTATGTACTTCTTTAAAATTTGCATCATCAAAAAGTATTTAAAATACACTTATAAGTATTAGTTTTCATGGCCGGTTGTAGCCAGGATGGCCGAGTGGTTATGGCACCAGGCTCCAGTTTCTCGGGAGAGTTACCCTCCAGATTCCAGAGATATGGCAATCTTATACAAGTTCCCTCCGAATTATAAAAGAGTACCAAAACTTGTGCTCTTTAAATCCTCAGTCCGTAGCCCTGGGATTCGGAATTCCATCTTCAGGGCAATACATGTTCCAACTTTCCCGAGGAGGTTGAAATCTGGTTCACTAATCTGATCTTGGGTTCGAATCCCACTCCTGGTTCTTTTTTTTCAGAATAGTTTGTGGGACACCTGAGAATAAATTATAATGCTAACGATTAACAGCATATTTATTAAACATAACACAAACAAAACATCAACAAGAATAAAAAGAAAATATTACAGAAAGTGGGCCGCGGCTCCCACAGCATTATAATACAGGTGTGTTTACAACCAGCCACAAGCTTGCATTTATATGATGGCGGTTCGCCTACCTTTGCAGTTACAGCTTACAGAACATAACATAAATAAACCAAGGTAACAGAGTGCGACGCCACAACACTCCCCCCTCGGGAAAGAGGAACGCGCACAGTCAGATCCTAAAGCGGACCGTTCTTCCATGTCTATTGACATAAGTTCTAGCTGACGGTGGCGAGCTTGCTCCAGGTGCAGGCTCTGGGGTAGCTGGAAGCAGAAATGACGTAGGCTGAGGGCACACGACTGGTGCGTCCGCTGAAGCAGACGCCTCCACTAGAAGGAAAGCAGGCTTAAGCCTGTCAATAGAAACCCAGCGCTCTTTCCCATTAAGCTGCAAGAGAAAGATCTTACGCCTACGCTTCAGCACTTCGTAGGGCCCTTCATAAGGAGGCTGTAAGGATTTACGGACCAGATCATTCCTTAAAAACACATGCGAACAGTTACTGAGCTCCTTTGGGACGTAAACGGTCTTTTTACCATGCCAGGAGGTTTGGACTGGCCTGACGTCTTTAAAAGCTTTTAACAACTGCATGATCAAATCTGGTTGCGAAAGGGAAATCTCAGGATCAATAAAGAATTGTCCAGGCAACCTTAAATTCTGACCATATACTAGAGAAGCTGAAGAATAATTCCAGTCAGTACGAACAGCAGTTCTCATACCTAAAAGTATAAGAGGTAAACAGTCAATCCAAGAAGCGTCAGTATAACACATTAAAGCTGCCTTAAGGGTCCGATGCTGGCGTTCTGTTAAACCATTTGCCTTTGGATTATAGGCAGTTGTTCTAACCATTTCAGTACCCAAGCTACTCATTAAAGTTTTGAAAGTTACAGACTCAAATTGCCTACCCTGATCACTCGTGATTCTAGCAGGGGCACCAAAACGTGCAACCCAATGAAAAAGGAAAGCACGGGAGACAGATTCCGCGGTAATATCTACTAAAGGAATCGCCTCACACCACCTAGTATAACGATCAATAATATTTAGGCAATACTTAAAGCCATGAGCTAAAGGCAAGGGACCAATTAAATCCAAATTGACATGGCTGAAACGAGAATTTGGCATTTCTATAGTGCTTAGAGGTGATATGGTGTGCCTGCCTACCTTAGCTTTTTGACAAGCAATACAGGTACGACACCAACTCAAAATATCCTTACGCATAGAAGGCCACACGTAGTTAGCACATATTTGCACAAGACTTGTACGTGCACTGAAATGAGCTAAACTGTGAACAGAGTCAAAAATAACTCTCCTGTGGGAAAAAGGGACGTAGAGACGCGCATTTTCCTGCGAAACATCAAAATAAAGCTCAACAGCAGGATTAGGAAGCTTTATAAGTTTCAGTTTTAAACTAGTCTCCAAAATTTTATCCAAAATATTCCTCAACTGAGAGTCTTTCAACTGCTGCTCTGCAATCTCAATGTAATCAATTTTAACTGGCAAAACAATTTCATCAACCCTTGACAGTGCATCGGCTACCAAATTTTGAGACCCCTGTAAATAACGCAGGTCAGTGGTAAATTGTGAAATGAACTCTAAATGGCGTAAACGCCTAGGTGAACATTTTTCAAATTTCTGAGCGAATGCATGTGTCAAGGGACGATGATCAGTAACTACATAGAAGTTCTTTCCCTCCAACATATACCTAAAATGCACAATTGAAAGGTATATTGCTAACAACTCTTTATCAAAAGCACAATACTTTTTCTGAGCATTATTTAACTTAGCAGAATAAAATGACAATGGTAAATAACCTCTAGGAGTTACCTTATGCAATGCATCACCCACCGCGACATCACTAGCGTCTGTAAACAGAGCAAGCTCACAGTCTGGTTCTGGATGAGACAATTGAACTATGTTAGTTATGCTTAGCTTACATTTGTTAAAAGCATCTACTAACAAATCTGTCCAAACAATTTGTCTGTTATCGTTCTTTTTACTACCAGATAATAAAGCATTAAGAGGGGCATGCACCTCAGCCGCCTTAGGAATAAATCTCCGGTAAAAATTTAAACATCCAAGAAACCTTCTAAGCTCTTTAACAGTTTTAGGCCGGGGATAGTTAGCAATTACATCAGCTTTATGAGGCAATGGCTTGATACCTTTAGAATTAACCAAATGTCCTAGAAAAGAGACCTCAGTTTTACCAAATTCACATTTCGAAACATTCACAGTTAAACCATACTCTTTAAGTTTTTCAAAAACAAGACGTAGATGTTTTAAGTGCTCTTCTGAGTTTCTACTCGCAATTAATATGTCATCAATATATGCAAATACAAAGTCAAAATCAAAGAGAACCTCATTAATGAACCTCTGAAAAGTTTGAGCTGCGTTACATAGGTCATATGGCAAGTAAAGAAACTCAAATAACCCAAACGGTGTGATCACAGCGGTTTTTTTAACATGATCTTCATGTACAGGAATTTGATTAAAGGCTCTAACCAAATCAATTTTGCTAAAAATTTGAGAACCATATAAATTATGACCAAAATCTTGCAAGTTAGGAAGTGGATATTTATCCTTCTGAGTACATGAATTTAAACCTCTAATCACCCGTGGGGCGCCAATCAGAATTGTTTTTTGGGACCATATGTAACGCACTCGCCCAAGGGCTCTTAGAAGGGCGGCAAATTCTTAGCAATTTTCTTGGCAATTTTTAGCATGAAATCAAACTCAGCTTTAGCTGCTTTGAGTTTATCAGGACTTAATCTGCGGACCTTAGCCGCAATGGGCGGACCAAAAGTCTCAATATAGTGGACAGTATCATGTTTAACTCTAAAATGCTCAAGTCTAGGCTTAGTTATTTCAGGGAATTCAAGAATCAAATCATCATATACACTAGTATTAACAATAGTTTTTACACTAGGCATCCGAGTCGGCATTACAACACCACGATTGCCAATATTAGTGGTAGGGTCAATTAACTTTCTATTTTTAATATCGACCAATAAATTGAAATGTTCCAAAAAATCAACGCCTAATATTGGTTTAGAAACATTTGCGATCACAAAGGTAAAGTTGAAATTTCGACGCAAACCAAAATCCAATGACAGAAATTTTGATCCGTAAGTTTTGATCGTTGAACCATTAGCCGCATACAAGATATTTCTTGAGGCCACTCTACAGCCCTTAAATGAAGCCGGCAAAAGGCTGAGATCAGACCCAGAATCAACAAGAAATTGTAATTTAGTTTTACGATCCGTAATAAAGAGGCGGCGATTGTAAACTACGCCCTTATCAGCATTGATCACCGACTCTAATGCTGGGCTTCTTAGTTTAAATCAAATTCACATGGTTTGATACACTTAAGAGCTTTGGCAGTATATTTCTTATGATACCAGCACAATTTGGAAGACTCAGTATCAGACTCAACCTTCTCAGTAACCTGCGACTCCCTACCTGCCTGTTTGCCAGAACGTCCTCGCGAAACACTTCTCACTCTGTTGAGCTGACGAATTTGGGACTTTAAAGAGGAAATTTCGTCTTTTAAGGACTGAATCTCCGATCTAAGGGAAACGTCTTGAGTAACGTTTACCGCACTACAACTAGGTGTCACATTTGTAACTTCAAAAACACAATCAGCCGTACCGGCCAAATCATCCAAGTTGTCCTTACTTACACTAAGTATTGATTGAATAGAGGGAGGCAAAAGGGATAACCACATCGATTTAAGTGCCTGATCTGAAAAATTTACACCAGCCAAATCCCGCATCCTTCTAAGCAAACCAGAAGGTTTAGAATCACCCAAAGTTAAATCCTGCAAAAGAGTCTTAATACGCTTACTTTCCGAAACAGAATACTCCTCAATTAAGCGGTTTTTAACAGTAGTATAAGGCTTCTCCAGATTGGGCTTATCGATCAAATCAGCAATAGCTAACATAACTTGCTCATCTAAAGCAGAGATAAGACAGCAAAACTTATTTTTCTCAGTTGTTATATTGCATAACGAAAAGTTAGCCTCAATTTGGGTAAAATACAACTTAGGGTTGGAAGTCCAGAAACTAGGCAAACGCAATGCGATCTTGCCAACTTCACTGGCGGCGGCAGAAATATTTGTATCCATTACGGGGGAAGCAATCGGGGGGGAAGCAGAAACCCCAGTATCAACTTCAGGTTTACTCATAATGCAAATCACAAAACCTGACACACCAAATCAGAAACAATTACGATTGCAGAGAGCAGCAGTTGACAAAAAGGCAAAACTTACCAAACCGATTGACTCGCAGTGATCATACCCAACAGTTTCGAATCACGAGTGCCCAGTTACAAACACCAAACTCCTCAGGGAGAATCATGGGAAGCTACTAGAAAATACAAAACATGGTTATAAAAAAGCATTCAAAGTAGTCCGGGTCACCACTTGTGGGACACCTGAGAATAAATTATAATGCTAACGATTAACAGCATATTTATTAAACATAACACAAACAAAACATCAACAAGAATAAAAAGAAAATATTACAGAAAGTGGGCCGCGGCTCCCACAGCATTATAATACAGGTGTGTTTACAACAAAGCGGTATATGTAAAGCGAAGACACTCCAATGGGGAGAGCGCTCGCCACTGAGCGCAGCGCCATCTCTAATTTGTGAGCCATACTATAAGTTATAGCTGTTTTTTTATTCCAGTTAGCGAGCTGACGCATGCGCTCCAATGCACCTGGCGGATCACGTGACAATCCGAAACGAAAACTCAAAGATCGGCTCCGGCGGTTGATTCAGCCGGCATAAGTTTAAATTTTAAATCGGTATTGTCGTTTTACTTAGAAATCCTTTCTTTTAGATTGTGGATGTTTGATTAAAGGAGAATTAATCTATTTTCTGAGATCTGATAGCTTAATTATTCCGATCAAAATAACTTCCAAAGCACCACAGCTAATTGTAAACAAACAACTAGGAGTCGAAAGCGCGTAAAGGAAAGGAGCAAGAGTGGCTTAAACACGCATGCGCGGCGGTGTCTCAGATTTTAGTTGGCCGCACACCGCTGGAGAGAATGGCGCTGCGGTCGCCCGCCTTAAAAAGGCGAGCGGTGTTACTATGGGAATGACGTCGCTTCTCGCTACCGCTTTGGTTTACAACCAGCCTCAAGCTTGCATTTATATGATGGCGGTTCGCCTACCTTTGCAGTTACAGCTTACAGAACATAACATAAATAAACCAAGGTAACAGAGTCACAGAGTGCTACGCCACAAGTTAATGACTGAAATTTTCCTTTTCATTTAAAATTTATGAATTGTACAATTTTTACTTACGTTCTTTTTAAAAATTTGCAATATTAATCAATTATTTTATTCTGACATAAGGTAAATGTGGGTATAGTGGACACTTTAAGGAAAATTTTTGCTTAAATTCTTAATAAATACCAATCTATTTGCTTCGAAACGGTTATCATCCTATTTTTAGGTTAATTGGATCTTCTTCTTTCGATTTTACCATTAAAAACTTTAATTAGATTGGGTGAAGTATTTTTAATTAATTTTTAAAAAGTACTCCAAATTGCATCTATAGTGGCCACATAGATGAAGCTGTTGCTTCTATGGTGGACACCTCTTGCATCAATAGTGGACACCTGTTTTTTTATGCCTATATGAGGGGTTTATGCATGAAATTGAGGGGTTTTTCTTGGTATAGTTGTCTAGTTCTAATTAAATCTTCCTTCCCAACGAAATGTATTTTAGATTCAATCAAATTAGCTTTATTTTTAAAAAAATTGATAGTTTTCGGCCCGAAGTCTACGCTGTAGCTGATTTGAGAGGAATTTAGCATGTAATTCAATGTTTTATAAACATTGGTTCCCGAAGCCAGAATGAAACCAAATTTATTTAACACTCATTTTAAAGCACAGTCAACAGTTTATGAAGAAAAACTGATTCAAATTTAGTATTATTTATGTTTCTATTAGAAGCCATTGCGGTGGCCACTATTGGAAAATCTAAGATTATGTGTTGGTAAAGTGGACACCCCCATAAATCCTTGTAAAGTCAACATTTTCAAATAAATTTTATTCAGTATTATTTTATACACTATTATTTATCTTGATATAAATTTAAAAGTCAATCAAGTGGTAATAAATACGAAAAAATCAGTTCCGACTTACCCGTTTCCTTACGCGATTCAATAAGCAAAATCAAATTTCAGTCACTCGGCCAATGTTGTTATTTTCAAATATTTAAATATCCTTCCCATGCTGATCTGTGGTATCGGTGGTAATTTATCAGCTTACCTGATTGCACAATCTACTATGCCTAGGAATTTTGATGCTGTTCGATGCCTCTAACTCGTTCTACTTAAAATTAATCAGCTATGGGGCCACTATTGGTACAGTGTCCACTATACCCACATTTACCTTATGTACTTCTTTAAAATTTGCATCATCAAAAAGTATTTAAAATACACTTTTAAGTATTAGTTTTCGTGGCCGGTTGTAGCCAGGATGGCCGAGAGGTTATGGCACCAGGCTCCAGCTTCTCGGGAGAGTTACCCTCCCGATTCCAGAGATATGGCAATCTTCTACAAGTTCCCTCCGAATTATAAAAGAGTACCAAAACTTGTGCTCTTTAAATCCTCAGTCCGTAGCCCTGGGATTCGGAATTCCATCTTCAGGGCAATACATGTTCCAACTTTCCCGAGAAGGTTTAAATCTGGTTCACTAATGTGATCGTGGGTTCGAATCCCACTCCTGGTTCTTTTTTTACAGAATAGTTAATAACTGAAATTTTCTTTTTCATTTAAAATTTATGAATTGTATAATTTTTACTTACGTTCTTTTTAAAAATATGCAATATTTATCAATTATTTTATTCTGACTTATGTACTTCTTTAAAATTTGCATCATCAAAAAGTATTTAAAATACACTTTTAAGTATTAGTTTTCGTGGCCGGTTGTAGCCAGGATGGCCGAATGGTTATGGCACCAGGCTCCAGCTTCTCGGGAGAGTTACCCTCCAGATTCCAGAGATATGGCAATCTTCTACAAGTTCCCTCCGAATTATAAAAGAGTACCAAAACTTGTGCTCTTTAAATCGTCAGTCCGTAGCCCTGGGATTCGGAATTCCATCTTCAGGGCAATACATCTTCAACTTTCCCGAGGAGGTTGAAATCTATTTCACTAATGTGATCGTTTGTTCGAATCCCACTCCTGGTTCTTTTTTTCAGTATAGTTAATAACTGAAATTTTCCTTTTCATTTAAAATTTATGAATTGTACAATTTTTACTTACGTTCTTTTTAAAATATGCAATATTTATCAATTATTTTATTGGTACTTACGTATTATCCCGTCGACTATTCCGTGACTTTCAAATTCAGCGGCACATCCATAGAAAAGTCAGTGGGTTGTTACACTGTTTTCGGATTCAGCGGTACAGTCGACGGGATAATACGTAAGAACCTTTTATTCTGACTTATGTACTTCTTTAAAATTTGCATCATCAAAAAGTATTTAAAATACACTTTTAAGTATTAGTTTTCGTGGCCGGTTGTAGCCAGGATGGCCGAGTGGTTATGGCACCAGGCTCCAGCTTCTCGGGAGAGTTACCCTCCCCATTCCAGAGATATGGCAATCTTCTACAAGTTCCCTCCGAATTATAAAAGAGTACCAAAACTTGTGCTCATTAAATCCTCAGTCCGTAGCCCTGGGATTCGGAATTCCATCTTCAGGGCAATACATGTTCCAACTTTCCCGAGGAGGTTGAAATCTGGTTCACTAATGTGATCGTGGGTTCGAATCCCACTCCTGGTTCTTTTTTTCAGTAGGGTCACTTGGGGTAAGTGGGACCCCTTTTTGGCCTAGTACATTTTTGGAGCTTTATAGAAAAAATTTGCAAGGGTTTATTTTGTACTTGTTGACTAATTTTGTTAAAGAGTCTATCGATAAACAAAAATTTATCAGTAGTTTCTAAAATAAAGCTTTACATTTTTCTTAACTGGTCTTTTTATCAATAATGAGAAGGGTGACCCACTTACCCCAAGAGATGGGGTAAGTGGGTCACCCCCTCTTTATTTTTATTTAAAGCAAGCAAAACTTAAATGGAAGTAAGTGGGTCTTACTTGATAATGTACAGTAAATTTCAATATAAAATATTTTATTGTAACTGTATCCGTGAGTGAGAAATATACTCACATCAAAATCAATGTGACAAGGTAAGAATCGAATGAAAAGCAAAATAAGTATTTTAAAGAATGTTTCGAGAAGCCAAAGGGATATGTTTTACTTTAGCATATAAAATAGTGTTGAACAAACATAATAAGGTTCATTAAGATTTATTTTGGCCCTTTAATACGCATTGTAAGATAAAGAAATCGGACACACTAAATGAGAATGAACACTGTTGATGAGATATTTCACTTTACTCACCATAACTTAAATTAAAACGCAAATTTGATATATAATGTCGATCAAACTATTTATAAATTTTAATGAATTTTGAAGTGGTGAGTAAAAGGTCTTGCTACTATAAATCGAAATTTTCTGAAAATATTGGGGGAAATTGTCCCTATAACCCCCTGAAAAAGTTAATAGTTCCTGTATCATAATTGACCCTCTCGAACCACTTATATCATAATAAGGGGTCTCACTTACTAAATAAAGAGGGGTCCCACTTACCCCACGCTGAGGGGTCCCACTTACCCCAACCATGCAAAAACTATGGGGTAAGTGGGAAACCCCTCTTAAACACTTCAAAATTAAAAATTTTGAAAAATTTCAAATTGTAGTATGTATTTTAGGTCAAACTCTGCAAAACGGTTCAATAAACATTAAAATGTAATGAAAACTTACCTGGAAATACTTCTTTGAAAAATGTGTCTTGAACTCACCAAAAAATCCATTCTGGGAATCTATTTTAAATTAGTTCTATAATCTTAAAAATAAATAAAACAAATCTCAAATATACGCAAAACTCATCGGTGTGACAAGCTGTAACATAATCAATGCGAGTAAGTGTGAAATTTCCTGTGCATATTATAGTTTTAGGGGGGTGACCCACTTACCCCAGTGACCCACTTACCCCAAGTAACCCAATAGTTAATAACTGAAATTTTCCTTTTCATTTAAAATTTATGAATTGTACAATTTTTACTTACGTTCTTTTTAAAAATATGCAATATTTATCAATTATTTTATTCTGACTTATGTACTACTTTAAAATTTGCATCATCAAAAAGTATTTAAAATACACTTTTAAGTATTAGTTTTCGTGGCCGGTTGTAGCCAGGATGGCCGAGTGGTTATGGCACCAGGCTCCAGCTTCTCGGGAGAGTTACCCTCCAGATTCCAGAGATATGGCAATCTTCTACAAGTTCCCTCCGAATTATAAAAGAGTACCAAAACTTGTGCTCTTTAAATCCTCAGTCCGTAGCCCGGGGATTCAGAATTCCATCTTCAGGGCAATACATCTTCAACTTTCCCGAAGAGGTTTAAATCTGGTTCACTAATGTGATCGTGGGTTCGAATCCCACTCCTGGTTCTTTTTTTCAGTATAGTTAATAACTGAAATTTTCCTTTTCATTTAAAATTTATGAATTGCACAATTTTTACTTACGTTCTTTTTAAAAATATGCAATATTTATCAATTATTTTATTCTGACTTATGTACTTCTTTAAAATTTGCATCATCAAAAAGTATTTAAAATACACTTTTAAGTATTAGTTTTCGTGGCCGGTTGTAGCCAGGATGGCCGAGTGGTTATGGCACCAGGCTCCAGCTTCTCGGGAGAGTTACCCTCCCGATTCCAGAGATATGGCAATCTTCTACAAGTTCCCTCCGAATTATAAAAGAGTACCAAAACTTGTGCTCTTTAAATCCTCAGTCCGTAGCCCTGGGATTCGGAATTCCATCTTCAGGGCAATACATGTTCCAACTTTCCCGAGGATTTTGAAATCTGGTTCACTACTGTCTGTCTATCACAAGAAGAGCTCTGATTTACATCTCTGTTGCCAAGGCAACAGGACTCTGCTCATTTTCAACGGGTGAAATCAGAAGAAAGGCGCAACCACTTTGGATTACTGAGCGCCTTGTTGGGGAATTTGGCGATAACTTTTATATTGTTACTTTGTAATTACATAAATCGGGAAATCTTAGAACAGGGTCGAATTGGCTGCGTTTGGTGAAAATCTTATTTCATCATGATCCATCGAGTGATAAATAGTTTTGTATTTTTAAAACGGATTGGATTTCTGTTACAGAATGATTAAAAATTAGAGGGAGAAAAGCTAGAAGGGAAGGGGCTAAAAGCGGATTATTACTAAACGACTTTTTTGAATCCTTAAGATTAAGAAATTCACGATTGTGATGTGACTGAACCCTTGAATGAAGTAAACATTAAAACTTTTGATTTTATAAAAATGCCGGAATCGAGCGATATTTCTGGGTCTTAAAGGGTAAAGCGTATATTCCAGATCTGGATGATTCAGTCTAAAAAATCACATGTCGCATTTCTGACCTTGAATTGCTTTGTGAATCCTAGTCGTCAAGGTTATATCCCACCCTTTTCCTGGCATTTTCCCCTCTGGTTTTGAGACAGCTTGTATTTAAATTTTACTAAGTGTAGCCTAGTGGTTAATGCATCGGCTTCGGGATCGGAGGGTCCCGGGTTCGATTCCCGACACCGCTAAAGACCCACCAAGTATATGCGGAGTACGTGCTCGTTAAATCTGCGGGTCCGAAAGTCCTGTGGTCCGTCATGGCGCAGTTTACCACGGGTTCAGGTGTCTGGAGACTATTTCCCTCCCCTTCAAATACATGGCAAAATTGTGGAGGTGGCGATTGATAGTGGCAGCATCTATCATATCATGAGGCAGAAGTCGGACTGCTGCCATTTTATGGGCCTCACTTTCTCAGGAGCCGCACCCCTTTTGCCTTGAATCCTTGTGCAGCTTGGGTATTGGGTACAACAACCCTTTTTAAAAGGAAATGTCATCATGTAATTTTAAAGAAATAGAAAATTTATTGATATAAATCGAAACACAATCCAAAGGCAACAGTTAAATCAAATCAAATATGTGTAGGAAGCGGAGTTATCAATTCTTCTAAAAAACAAAATTCTATTTTTATTTATTACATTTGCAAAATTCAGAAAAAGAAACTTAAATCAATTATCTATCAAGTCAGTTCCCTAGAATATACATGGTTAATTGAATCACTATTCCTCTGTTTTTTATTATTTTAACAGTTCACTGCATCAATCCGAGAAGAAGACCGTGCTTGGGATCGCCAAAAATTCGGCCAATAATCCTCCATCGGCTTTAATCTCCGCCAAATCCTTATACGGTTTATCCCTATTTAAAATGAACCGGTCTTGTTGCTATAGCGACCGCCATAATCAGACAAACTGGCGGGAGCTCTTCTTGTGATAGACAGACAGTAATGTGATCGTGGGTTCGAATCCCACTCCTGGTTCTTTTTTTCAGTATAGTTAATAACTGAAATTTTCCTTTTCATTTAAAATTTATGAATTGTACAATTTTTACTTACGTTCTTTTTAAAAATATGCAATATTTATCAATTATTTTATTCTGACTTATGTACTTCTTTAAAATTTGCATCATCAAAAAGTATTTAAAATACACTTTTAAGTATTAGTTTTCGTGGCCGGTTGTAGCCAGGATGGCCGAGTGGTTATGGCACCAGGCTCCAGCTTCTCGGGAGAGTTACCCTCCCGATTCCAGAGATATGGCAATCTTCTACAAGTTCCCTCCGAATTATAAAAGAGTACCAAAACTTGTGCTCTTTAAATCCTCAGTCCGTAGCCCTGGGATTCGGAATTCCATCTTCAGGGCAATACATGTTCCAACTTTCCCGAGGAGGTTTAAATCTGGTTCACTAATGTGATCGTGGGTTCGAATCCCACTCCTGGTTCTTTTTTTTCAGAATAGTTAATGACTGAAATTTTCCTTTTCATTTAAAATTTATGAATTGTACAATTTTTACTTACGTTCTTTTTAAAAATATGCAATATTTATCAATTATTTTATTCCGACTTGTGTACTTCTTTAAAATTTGCATCATCAAAAAGTATTTAAAATACACTTTTAAGTATTAGTTTTCGTGGCCGGTTGTAGCCAGGATGGCCGAGTGGTTAAGGCACCAGGCTCCAGCTTCTCGGGAGAGTTACCCTCCCGATTCCAGAGATATGACAATCTCCTACAAGTTCCCTCCGAATTATAAAAGAGTACCAAAACGTGTGCTCTTTAAATCCTCAGTCCGTAGCCCTGGGATTCGGAATTCCATCTTCAGGGCAATACATGTTCCAACTTTCCCGAGGAGGTTGAAATCTGGTTCACAGTATAGTTAATAACTGTTTTTTTTTCAGTATAGTTAATAACTGAAATTTTCCTTTTCATTTAAAATTTACGAAATATACTATTTTTACTTACGTTCTTTTTAAATATTTGCAATATGTATCAATTATTCTATTTTGACTTCCGTACTTCGAATAATTTTCCGTAATTATCATTAGGGGTTATGCAAAGAGTATATTTGGAGTGCTTCTGAGGATTTGCGTACATATTTTGTTCAAGTACTTTTTTTACATAAAAATTTTAGGAATAAAATTGAAGAATTTTGAAAATAAGGAAAAGTGTGTACCTCTAAAAACACTCTTCTAACGTAAGTTGGAAGTAAGAGATATGTGGTTCAGTTCGGAATCTTCCATGAGAAACCCAGCTCTAATGAATCAATGGAGATAATTATCATTATCACTTTTGAAAGCTAATTAGATTTGAATGCAATTAGTTGATTTTATGCTAGATATCCGTATAGAACCGTAATTAAAACTATTTTTTCTCACAGAAACGTAACTGTTTTGCTTTGAAGCGCATGGGAATACTCTTATGTATTTTTTGGGGAGTGACTAGGCTGCCGACGGGTAACCGTTGTGCGCATGATCGGGTTAAAGGCGTGGTTTTAAAGTATTTTGGATGTAAGCTAGCGAAGCTCGGATGGGGTAGTGGTAGTGCGTCTGCCTGGCGTGCGGAAGGTCGTAGGTTCGAACCCAGTAATTATTTTTCAGTAAATTTAATTCAAATTTTTATTATTCCATTAAATATTGCAAGAATTAATTGCTCTTGTTTAACAGTCATTCCTTATTTAATTAAATTCATTGTGTTTTTTAAATGTTTTACTTTATCTTATTTTTTAAAAAAAATTTTAAATTATTAATTTATTGAAAATAAAATTTTTTCGCTAAAATATTTTATAGAAACAGCAAGAATCAAGTCCACCATGATGCGCATTGCTAATAAAGTATAAAAATCTCGCAGGGATTGTGAAATACAGTACAAAACAGTACGTCGGCAGCCGTGGCCTTGGCGCTTGGCGTCTGACGTACGTCGACAGCCTAGCAACGGCCTATTTTTTATACCAAAATATTACCCATAGTGCAAGTAAAATGTACGGAAAAGCTTCGAGT
The DNA here is from genome assembly GCA_024610705.1 of Tetragnatha versicolor. Lineage (NCBI taxonomy): Eukaryota > Metazoa > Arthropoda > Arachnida > Araneae > Tetragnathidae > Tetragnatha > Tetragnatha versicolor. The sequence goes on along the minus strand of JANDEH010000009.1, from coordinate 7,229,467 downwards.
ACGTAATAAACATGTCATTTTTTTCTCATTAAAATCTATAAAATTATATAATTTTTTTTTTATCAAAATTGGAAAATGCACATTTTGTGTAGTTAAGCAAAAAAAGTGAAAAGTCAATCAATACTTAATTGAAAACCAATTTCGCTTGGGGTATGCTTTCTCCCGACTTAAAACAACGTTGTGGGTCTGTTTGCCACCAGGTTTGTTTGGTTTTTTATGAGGGGCTGGGGTATTTTCTCCATTTTCCCCTTTTAGAGCATTTTTCAGCACCTTAACTGTTTGGCAGGTATGGGAAGGGCAGCAATTCGTTTCTCAAGCATGTCCTAGACTTGTTCTATTGGATTCATGTCGAGAGAATGTGCCAGTCAATCCCTTTCTAGCGATTTCTTCATCTTGAAGAAAATCTTTAACTATAGCACAATGTTTTCTGCAATTACCATCCCTGAAAGTTAAATTATCCCCGATTTCTCCTGCATGAGAGGCAACCAGATGTGTAAGGATATTGACCTTATTAACCTGAACCACCATAAATGGTTCCTTTGGCTGTGGGGGGTCTTTATTCCGTAGATAGAGATGGTGCTCTATATCATTACTTCATATCTTCAAATCTGACTATCAGTTCATCCTGATAACTTCTGATTTTAGCCTGGAGGGTACAAGGAACACAAAATAACCCATTTTTTGTGCATGAGGAAGTCAGATTTGAAGATGTGGAGTGATGATATAGAGCACCATCTGTATCTATGGAGTAAAGACCCCCCACAGCCAAAGGAACCATTTCTGGTGGTTCAGGGTAATAAGGTCAATGTCCTTACACATCTGGTTGCCCCTCATGCAGGAGAAATCGGGGATAATTTAACTCAGGGATGGTAATTGCAGAAAACATTGTGTCTACCCTAGTTAAAGATATTCTTCAAGATGAAGAAATCGCTAGAAAGGGATCGACCGGCACGTTCTCTCGATATGAATCCAATAGAACAAGTCTAGGACATGCTTGAGAAACGAATTGCTGCCCTTCCAATACCTCCCAAACAGTTCAGGTGCTGAAAAATGCTCTAAAAGGGGAAAATGGAGAAAATACCCCAGCCCCTCGTAAAAAACCAAACAAACCTGGTGGCAAACAGACCCACAACGTTGTTTTAAGTCAGGAGAAAGCATACCCCAAGCGAAATTGGTGTTCACTTAAGTATTGATTGACTTATCACTTTTTTTGCTTAACTACACAAAATGTGCATTTTCCAATTTTGATAAAAAAAAAGTAAAAATAAAATTTTTATTTTGATAACTGCATGGATTTAGCTTTTAAATGGCCCTAAGTTAATGAAAAATGCTTGAACCACTGCAAATATTTCATTTGCTTGCCAATATGTACCAAAACTACCAATATCCTTTAATTGTTGTGAGCAGTGTATAAAAAACCGTCCACTATCATAAAAATGTTCATAATTATTGAGTAGAAAGCTATTTCAATCATTTTATTTGAATTATTTGTAAAATAAGTGCCTTTTGGAAATCCCCCTAAAAACTTCATCCCAAACGATGGGATGTTCCCAAATGGGAACATCCTCAAAATCAGACTTAGGATTTTTTTCTGCCAAAAAATGACTAGAATGGTTTTAGTAATGATGAAACAAGCCCTTTAAGCCAAAAATCAGAACCTTTAATTCTAAATTTGAATTGCGGCGTTTTAAAGGTTTTAATAATAAATAAACGAAAGGAGATAAAAATGTGTCGTCTGCTGCAATGTTCTTGATTTGGCTTTGGATTTTTTTACACCAAATTTTAAAAATTCGTAGTTCCCCGACTTCTAGGTAGATGGCAGCAACACTTTTTTTTCTAAAATAGGGAATTTCGGCCAGCTAAGTTCCCCCTTTTTCTTCAGCGTAGGGATATATCGAATATTGCGATTGAATCGATTTCCGAATCAAATGAAACTCTAATCCTCGGAATCTAATCGCCAGGGCCGGTTTTAAGCCATGCTGATCTTTTAAACATTTGATTAGAATGCTAAATTAAGATTTTATGATCCTTTCTTTGTTTCTCGCACAAATTTAAACTTTTTACAAATGAACTTAGTTCGATCGCGTACAGTGATAACGGGTCTTTTGATAACGGGTCTTTTTATGCTAGTTTTTTTTATTTATTCAGTCTTTAAAGTGAAAAATCTACTCTAATCTTAGAGGTTTTCAGATTCCTCTTTTTTCCATCTGATTTTCAAGTTAATCTGTAATACACTAGCGGAAATAAAAATCCCAACACCAAGAAGGAAAGGAGATATCAAAGTCAAATTTATTTCTATGATTGCACATAGTATCAATGTGAATTGCTTAAAAAATCAGCCTTCCTGGATATTAGGGGGCCGAGAAAATCGGTGAAGAGTGTTGTCTCCATAGGTGTCCATTACCTCCGTCACACGTCATGGTATTGAGTGACAGGGGCTCTAAATGACTTTTGAGGGATTGGAGGACCATGTTGCCTCCTCAGGTAGTCCAAATTCATATGGTGCACCAGCGGACGTTGCATACCGGGCTAGGTGATTTCTCCTCTTTCTCCGGACATGTTTTGTGAGTATTGGTTCTTACGAACGGATAGGCCAGGGTAAAAATGCAATATAGGGGGTTAAGAAAAAAGCTTGGACATTGCATAAAACATGTGTTTGTGCATTTTTCTCTTGAAATTTGTCCCCAGGACAGGTATGAAGGTAAGGACGGACAACCGGCTAAAAAACCTCAATGAAGCAGCTTTGGTTGGCCAAAATACCGGTAGATCATACTGAGGACAAGCGGCAGTGGAATGGATGTCGTTTGCAGTATTGCGGATCGTCCGTTCGGTCCGCATAGCTTCTTACATCTTTGTCTATAAACAAGGGGCTGAAAATGGGCATTTCTGTTTCCAATAGTGCACGAATTAAGGAAATGAAAATCCCAATTTCATGACATTGTGTTTATGAGAGAATCCTGCTTCGGTTTGGAGCACCACGACGGTTGGGTATGGGTTTGAAGACACAATTGAGAGAGCGCACTCAGCTGATGATTTTCTAATCGTTCCATGGAGTGGTAATGCAGGGTAACGGAGTAGGGATGCATTGGATTCCATTTCTGCAACTCCTGAGTATGATTCACCAGTACTTTTTCCAACCAGAGCTGCGTCATTGAGACTTTGCAGCCGGTAGACCGTCCTTACCCTCAGACCTGTCCTGGGGACAAATTACAAGAGAAACATGCACAACCACATGTTGTATGCAATGTCCAAGCTTTCTTCTTAACCCCCTAGTTTGCATTTTTACCCCGTCTTTCCCGTTCTCATAGAACCAACACCCACAAAACAAGTCCGGTCAATGAGGAGAAATCACCTAGCCCGGCATGCAACGTCCGCTGGTGCACCATATGAATTTGGACTACCTGAGGAGGCAACATGGTCCTCCAATCCCTCAAAAGTCATTTAGATCCCCTGTCACTCAATACCATGACGTGTGACGGCGGTAATGGATACCTATGGAGACATCACTCCTCACCGATTTTCTCGGCCCCCAAACATCCAGGAAGGCTGACTTTTTAATCAATTCACATTGATACTATGTTCAATCATAGAAATAAATTTTACTTTGATATCTCCTTTCCTTCTTGGTGTTGGGATTTTTATTTCCGCTAGTGTATTTTAAATGATCAGATTTTTCGAAATATTTTAAATGTTAACCCTACATCTTTTAGTTGGTATGGTAAAATAAAAAATACAAATAAACAGATAAAATTTCCGTTTACGACTTGGCGAGTAAAAATGATCAGAAAGAAATGGTTATCTATTAGTCGGCGATTATTTTTAAGGGATTTTTAGATGAAAAATCAAATATTTTGTGATCTAAACAACTTTTTTAAAGTTTTGATTTTACTTGGCATTTAATGTAAAATATGGTATAAAATCTTAAGCACCCTATCGCATTTTTAAGTATGATGATTACAAAAAACTTAAAATTTCCACAGAAGATGATTTGCGAAAGTTATTACCACCAAATGCTTGCACAACTAAGTGTCGATCGAATTGTTTTTATGGATTAGTGAAGTGATCAGATCTATCAGCATGATTGATGAAACTATTACCTCAAACTTCGATCTGAAAATCCTATGTGATTTATGTATTTTTGGTGAAAAATCAAGACTTTTATCAATCAAATTCGTTTTAATGATCATTTAGGATCTAAAACTACATTACTTTAAAAAATCTATTTCAATTTTAAAAATGCTTGAAATAGTTTACTAAAAGGTAATACACCAGTAAAATGTTCATTTTAAGCTTTTTTCAACTAAAAATTTCCTTTTTAAGGGTGTCCAGAGGTACAACTGGGTCTGTCCATAGGGAGAGCACGTTGTTGTACCTATGGACACAAATTTCGTCAAGTTCAAATGAATTAAAAATCCAATTTTGAAGATTTTAGCTAATAAAAATATTACCTTCTTTGCTAAAGTTAGGACTATAGGTTTGGCACTTTAAATATTAAAAATATGATTTTACCGTCATAGAAAAATCCAAACTTGATTTTTGTCCAAAGGTACAACACTCTCCCCTACAACTTAAAAACCTGAAATTAGTCCCATTTTGTTCGTAAATTTTTTGTCGTTGATTTGGTGTGCATCATGATCATCATTTTCAAAAAGTTTTTTTAAAAATTTGAAAAAATGAAAAAAAATTTAATAAAAAAAATTTTAAAAATTTTCTTTTGAAAAAATAATAACAGCCTTTTAACTCTTAAAATGAACATTATTACCAAATTTCAAGTTTAAAATAAAATTTAATCATGTATAAAAAAATAAAATAATCGAAATTTAGGCAATTCCCTAAACTATCCCTTAAATTATACACCAAAAGCGATTCACTCACAGAAAATTCATAAACTCGCTTGAGGGTGTTCATATGACTTATAACATGTAAAAAATATCACATTATTTTCAGAAAATACGACAATTAATAGATTCGGTACAAAATCTTACAGTGCTAGTTAAGTTAATTCAATTTGCATGCATTTCTGCTGAAAGTTTCAAAAAATTATGTTTATATCTAATTGTTTTTACTTTTAACTTGTCAAATCAAAGTAAATTAAAAGTTTTAGAACATAAAAAATTGGATATAAACACATTTCTAAGGAATATTCAGGTAAAATTCATGCAAATTGAATTAGAGTTGGGAACTAGCACTGTAAGATTTTGAATCGAATCTGTTAATTGTCTTATTTTCTGAAATTTATCTGACATTTTTTACATGTTTTAAGTCATATGAACACCCTCAAGTGATTTGATAAATTTTCCATGGGTGAATCGCTCTTGGTGTATAATTTTAGGGAATGTTTAGGGATTTGAGTAAATTACGGTTACTTTTATTTTTTTATACATGATTAAATTTTATTTTCAACTTGAAATTGGGTAGTTATATTCATTTTAAGAGTTCAAAGGCTATTAATATTTTTTCAAAAGAAAATTTTTTAATTTTTTTTTATAAAATTTTTTTTTCACTTTTTTCAAATTTTTTAAAAAACTTTTTTATTATGTATTAAACTTTTTTATTTATAAAACAAAATTATGATCATGATGCACACAAAATCAACGAAAAAAATTTACGAACAAAATGGGACTGATTTCAGGTTTTTAAGTTGTAGTTCTAGAGTTATTAGCTGTTTAAAAATGCAGGAAAAACAACTTTACAAAATGTGTATGAACATTAAAATATTATATCTAACGAAACAAGAGTGATAGAAGAATGGAACCTGAAAGATTATGTCTAAAACTATATTAGTTCCACATAAAAAATCTTGAACAATATTTGATAGTTTAATCTTTGATTTGGTTAAAAAAAATAATCGCAAAAATGAAGTTTTTTCATATTTTGTCAAACTTTGGGGCCTATGCGCGATCGGAAGATATTAACCGATTTTGAAAAAAAAAATTTCTTTCTCTTTGTCTATATAATTCGCAATTTTTCCGCGCTATTACAACTTCGAAATTAAAAAAAGTGTTTTTTCGGTCCACCCTACTGTATATAGATAATGTATTTTTTTAAATTTAAAACTGTTTTTACTTTTTTCCTTATGAAGGTTTAATTCCATTGATATACTAATTGATTTATCTTTAAAAAGTTTTTAATTTTTATTTCTCTTAGTTTTTCTATTTTCCCTTTTGCGCTTTGAACTAAGAAGAAATATAATTAAATTGTCAATTTAAGTCGTTTTTAAGATCTTTTGTAAACTGAAATTTTATAAATTTCACAAAGGAAATAAGACCATCACTGTTTTATTTTTACTTATATTTAAAAAAAAAATTTCGAAAATTTGTCTCTATACTAAAGAGCATCCTTGAATTTCTAGTGTAATTGTGGTAGTTATGCCAAAAAAAACTCCATTATTTATACAGTTTTTCCAATTTTCCGGTTTTTGGACTAATTCTCTTTTTTAAACTGACGCCGATTCAATTGGAAGTTCCTCTCTTGGCTGCGTTGGCGACTTGCCGGCCAGTCTTCGTGAATTGTAGGTCAGCCGGCTGCATCAGGAAACGGTCCCATTCATTCGATAAGTTTCTTCACTCGCCAGAGATAAGCATCGAGCGCCGTTGCCCGCTGCTCCCAATCAATGCATTACAAACCGAAGCCTCTTTGTGGTCAGTTTGTTCGCACTTGTGAATGCACCCATGCGAGATATGTCGATATACCGCTTCTTTTCAGCGTGTTTCCTGTGAGGAATTAGTGACACTGTTACAAATCGATTGAAAATTCACTAGCTTGTTGAGGTAGGTCAGGAGTAATAAGAAATACGACGAGCTACACATATTGATATCCTTGGGGAGGAAAAAAATGCTTTGTGTGGGTCGTAGAGGATTTTAAATGAAAGGTTTTTTTTGTCGTTTAAGGACCCGATTTCGTAAGTTTCGTGGGAGTAGTAGGCTAGAAATGTCAATTTCTTTCTTTCAGACCATTCTACACGTTTAAACGCTTCAAAATCGTCATTTACTATTTTCCAAATTTCCTTTTTTGGTTCAAAATTAATTTTAATTAAACTTACAATGCTTCCAATTAAGATTGTTTCCATACGATGTAAGAAATTGGGTATAGCCAGAACTATTGTGAAAAAGAAAGTACAGCTTTCAGAAAAACAAGTTGTTTTTATATCCCTGGTTTTATAGTTAATCACCGACTGAACATTATGTCAAGTTCTTTAGTTCTTTCACCAATGGCTAGTTGAAATCAATTTATATTGAGTATTATTGACCACAAAAATAGAATAAATTACAGAACGAAATTTAATTGATACCTCCAGTTCTTAAGCCAGTTCCAGTTGATTTTTGGTCATCTAAGAAGAACTTATTAAAAAAAATTCTTTTGAAAAAAAATTAATATGTTTTTTTATAAATTGAAATAAATACCTCAGGAAAATAACTAATTACCTTTCCATTTCAAGGCATGTTAAATAAAATTGAAGATGATATACTTAATTTTATTAAATCACGTGTTTAAATTTTAGTTAACTATAGAACCTCTTCATTAAAAAAACTAACTTTTAAAAAGAATTTCATCCAGGGATCATTGAATTATGTATTCGTAATTCTTATTATGGACGGATATTATTGAAATTAAAATAATACATTGGAATAAAACCCAATATTGTATCATGGCAATATGTTATAACATGATACAGTTTAAATACACTAATCAAAGAATACAAAAATTGATTAAAATTAAAAATACATATTGGCGTAAAATGCAATATAGAAATATTATGCACAATAAGTCTGTTTTTCAAATGAATACTTACGAAAAATACTGATATAACCTTTTTATAAACATTTGTACTATTTTTAAAATTAACAATAAATTTGCAACCAAAAAATCCCAACATATAAAAATTGCCATTTTAATTTTTTTAACTTAAAGATTTTTTTTCAATATAAGAACAAATTTTCTTATTTTACAAAATAGAAAAAACGTAGTATCCTCATTTAAGATGGATGACAATGAGAGCACTAAGCTTATCGGAAACGTATTTCTAAGAATTTTTGGTTTAACAATCAGAATCAACTTCATTTAGAAAGTTGATTTAAAATGATAATTTTTTTACTCGTTCCTCATACAGATATCACGGCTGCTTTCCGGCTTTCAGTTCCAATGAAACTTCATTGTATTTATGCGCTAAAAATTAATTAGGTATTCATACAAAATTTTAACTAGATTTTTGAAAGCTGAAGAATGTAAGGCAACTTGCAACAAACGTTTCACTTTCTTGAAGATCCTAATGAGATCTACAACAATATCCTTCGAACGTTCTTTTTAAAGCTGAACCTAAAAGTTATCATTAACCCAAAATTTCCATATCGTTATTGGAATGAAAAATTAACATTACAACAATAACGTAGGGTCGCAAGATTTTTAAATCCCAGTAAAACTCTTTCCGGTCAACAACAATTAAAATAATTAACCTGAATCTGAACAAAAGATAGATTCATCTCACGAACTGATAACGACAGAATCGAAGAAAAAAAACACTCGTTTTCAGACAAACTCGCCATGAGGGCGATTTTAACAGATTCCTAGTAACCCTTTTTCCCGCTTTGTTTCCATTCGAATGCGGCGTGCTCTTTTCGGAGCTACATACAAACACACATCTGAGTCGAGCAGATCACGGACTACTACCTCTCTATCCTTAGAATGGGCAGTTTCAAAAAATAAGAGCGGGGAGAGTAATTTTTCTTTAAAAAATTTAACTTAGTGCCTTTAAGATTTCTGAGAGTCAGATAAATAAATATTACCTGAATTGTTTTGAACACTCTGTTTGAAATGCTTCTCAATTTTTGATATAATTTCAAGATTAAAAAATTTTTGTGGATAATTACGAGTATGCTAATACGAGTTAGCAGTGCTGTTCCTGCAAATTGATTTCTTTGAATTGAGGTAAGTTAATTTTGATTTACTTCAAATTATTCCAAAATATGCGTACTTTTTTACTATTTTTCTCCTTTTCTCATTCTTTTAACACGTGTTTCGTCTCAGTATCCCAACAAAGAAGAGTGTTTCGTATTTCGTAAACTATAATTTTAATTTGAAGCCTGATTTCTATGACAAGAAGTTTGTTAAAATGTTAAACAAAATATCAATCTTACTTTATCTCTAGATAAATAAAGAATGCAATAAATTTTTCACTATGCAATTTCTCTTTAATAATTTCTTTTAGTTTTAAAATGGAGGAAGCTTTTCATTTCAAAGTAACTTTTTTAATATAAAATTATAATAAATACATCATAGATGTTTTCAAGCAAATCTATTGGTACAATTAGTAGGTGAATGCCTCTCTACTTAGGCGTTTATTGAAATTGGATATTTCTTTACAATTAACAAAGAGATTAATTCATTTTCCTATTATGCATATAAATGACTCCCAAGCATTACTTTAATTTGAATGAAGCTTATAAACTTTTAAGGCTATCTATTGAGCAAGACTACATTTAAAATCATATATGTCACTTGCAACAATAGACTCGCAGGAAACAATAAAATGATTTAATAATTTAACTTACAACTCTCCGAATCAAAATATAATCAATTATACCCTATTTAAAATCTAAAAAATTATATAAGTAAAGCATCCTAAGTAGGAATTCTCAAACTGAAAGAAAATATTTTTTCCTCGGTTTTTCTATTTGTCAAAAACACATAGCAACAAAAGGAGAACACACTTGAAAATAATCTGAAAAAGCTAACCACCATCGAGAATTAAGGACCCTGCCCTAGAAATAACTGTTTCATTTAAGGTGAAGGTCACCTGCTAGCAGTTCAACGAGCCACCTACTCGTGTTCTTCCGTTTTCGACAGAAGTTTATGACAGAAATTAGCATTTACCCCGCAAGAATTTTCCGTAATGAAACCTTGAATGAAGGTTACGAGGAGTGTCACTGTGTGTCGTTATTATGGCAAATGCTTGAATTACTGGATACTTTGTGTCATCACTCTTATATATTTATACTTACGGAAATTCAGGGGGATATTTATGGGAGGAGAAAAATATATGGCCGTTATGTATCTAGAAGATAAGGATTTCAAGTACTTTTTATAGTTGTATATCTTTTTACAGACACTATAAATTTCCCATTTAGCAGAAAGAGGTAATCTACCTACTTACTCATTGAACATAATTTGCTAGTTAATATTGTATTGTTACTTAATTGTAGTGTTATAGGAGGGTCCAGTAAAATCATAATGTATGATCATTGATCACTCTAAAGCGTGGAAAAAGTTATTTATAGTAATTCCCAATTACAAACAGAAACAAAAATAACCCCAAATACGAACAAACAAACAATACCAGTGCAAAAAATTACCAAGTGATGCAATTAACTATGTTGTTTTCAGTTCAATCAAATAAAACTACTCAATAATCCTAGATGTATGCTGTAATTAATACCACTCTCACAAGTAACTATAGTTATATGAAGATTTTGGGGTTTTCTTAAACCACACATTAAAACTCTTCCAATCTCTAAGTTAACTTTTTAATATTCAGTTAATAATAAGATAAGTTCAGTTTTAATATAACGGATCTTTAGATAGCTTAGATATTGTAGTAAGTGAGAATTTGGAAATAAACAATAGCTTTAGAACACAACCAATCATCCCTATTTAAACCACATCCATCTAAGAGAAATAATACAATACATACATGGTTATCTCCCATGACCCCCTTTAGGTAGAAACGTTGTGCTAGTGTCACTTGACTAGGGCTCGATTTGACCCTGAACGACCCGGAACGGTGTTCCGATACCTCTCTACAGGAATTATAATATCTCCTAGAATTACACCCCTACTAGCCACTACATTTTACTGTCTGGCACCTATATTTCTAGATATAAATCCCTGAGTATGCCTCTATTTTATTATATTTTAAAAAATTTTGTGTAAGTTGTTACACGTGTTTAAACCAAGTGGTTCAGCACAGACCTGAAAAACATCTCACATTTTCCTTGTCATTTATGGATAATTTATCTTTCTCAAAAACATTTTGTTTGTATATGTTTTGGATCTTCTATTACCAAAAAACTATTAGTTCATTAAAAATTATTTTGCAGTTGGGAAAAAGCTGAGGGACTTATTCATTTTTTCAAACTTATGAAAATTGAGCTGAAAAATCATAAATCATAAAAACACATTTAATCAGCAATTAAATTATATTTCTAATTAGTTCAAAGCATAAAATAGAAAAAATAGTAAGAATACAAGACAAATAAAAATAAAAATTATTATAAAACGGTAATATATATATACATATTAAAATAATAATTAAGGCAGTACCAATGGAGCAAATGGAGCCAAACATTGACTGGATGGAAATAGATAAAATACTTTTAAATTAAAAACAAATATTATTTTGGCTTAGTTACAGCACAAATAATAAAAATTAACTTACATTTCAAATTCAATAAAAAAAATACTAAGGAAGGTCATCTATTTCGACCAATTCATGGAGCTATATCTTCCCATAGGGGGTGGTTATTTTTCCATCTTCCCGCTTACGTGTAGAGCGAAGCTTGGAAATTTTTTTTAGCACAAAAAGTCAATTCGCCATTTCTTGGACATACCCCCTTTTTAAGCTAATGATTCCATTCCAAAGCATGCTTCGAATATTTTTTTTCAATTGAACATCAACCTATTTCGTCTTTCCGTGACTGTGAAGACAGTGATCAATTTTGTGGAATTTCAAGTCCAAACCCCTTGACCGTCAAAAGAATCTATTCCGTTTCTAGAGCAAGCAAAATTGCACTAAAGTTGAATATTTCGGGAGAATAATTTTTAGTCTTGACTGTTATTCGCAGTTATTTCTTTGTTTTCTGACATAATAGATCTCACCAAGCGTGCTTCGAGTAATTCTCATCATCCCCTTCAATGGAACAAAGAGAAGAATTCAATTTGAAGATCCACTCGATTTGTTGGTCGGTTTAGTGGGAGGAAAGCAGGTTACTCGGTTACCGCTAAAATGTTTGGGAAGAAGGTTCGTGTGGTATCAAGGGGAACAGTAGGATTTTTTCTGCTCAATGCGGATAAAAACAAAATAAATCTCTTCAGTTTGATTATTTGGAAGATATTTGAATGTTACAAGGTAAATTATATTTTCCGGAGATTTAATGTAGGAGTTATCGGTTAGAAAGACGAAATGGCATGAAAAAGTATTTTTCTTTAAACTTAACTAGTTCTTGTATTTGATATTTATCTCAAAATTTGCAATTTATTTAAAGAAAAAAGAGAAGAATTAAGGTTATTCTTAAAATATCTTTTAGGTATAACAGTGTTAATAAGTGTGTATGATAGCATAGTGGTATTCTAGTTATATTAAATAGGAAATACAACGGAGTAATTATAAAAATAGCATAGATTTAAATTCATATAATTTAAACTATGTGAAATTTCTGAAAATAATTATACTGTTAATGAATTTTTGAAATTTAAGAAAATAGTTTGAACAAGGATTTTTAAATAATTGTCTATTTCAACTCAATAAAAATATATTTAAATTCCAAAAAAATATACTATGTTTTTAACTTTAAGTTACATTATAAAAGCCACTCACTAATTTGTTTATTTTAATTCCCCGAGAGATTTGAAAATAATGAATGATTAAATTAATATACTCCTTTGTACAAAAAATGTCTTTATTATGTAAAATAAGACTCCAAAACCTTTTATTCATTATAGTTGAGTGATTAATTGGGCATTATTAATAATGCCCAGAGGTGGAGGCGGGCAAAGTGATAAATTTCATTGATAAATTCCATTGAATTTAGCACATTGCCCTCCTCCACTTCGGGAATTATCAATAATGCCCGATTCATCACATTGCCCGTAAGATATGTTTTAACTAAAATTTGTAAATTTTCATGAATATTCTGTAACAATTAATTGCTTTTGTTGTTTTATTTCGGTGACATTTTGGTTAACTCATGTTCAAATACTGAATGAAAATTCATTTAAATTGTCATACTGATAGAATTAAATTTAACCAATCATAGTTAATAGTCTAATAATGTAACCTTTTCAAATAATTTTACCACCAGGAAGCTACAGCATTCATGTGCATTTTATTAAGAGCAATTATTTATACATTAAATATCCGTTTAAAAAGAGGTTAAATATTGATTCACTTTTAATTGTTGGATGGGGTACCCCTGTAGACGATCTTCCGTTGAGTTTAAAAAATCAAAACTTTTGTCCTTTTCTTTTGTGTTCAGCGTTATCTTTAATGCATGTAAGTGGAATAGATTATAAGAAAGAAATCTAAGCGCACGTGTAAAATAGGTATGCTGACATGAAATGATTCATTCTTTTTATAATCATCATCCATCTACTTTATTCAAATAAACAATGGATGATCCAAGAGGTGAAACATTAGCATAATGAAACACAATACTTAGACTTTGGAGAATTTTCTTATTCTTAATCTATAGTGTAAATGGCACTTACATATACATAGCATTTATTTGTAACTTGCAAATACTCTTAAACATGGTTTGTTAATGCATAGTAATAAATTTATAAAAAGTTGTTAAGATATGTTTATCCGCCTAAAAAACTTACTTCTTTTGCTCTCGGTTACTTTCAATGTAGCATTTCGACAAGAATCAAATTATGTTTTAACCAAACTTAATTTTATGAACTAGTTTACTCCAATTAACGTATTTTATTATACAGAGTGTTTCAAAAATCTCTTTTAAAATGATCGTGTGGTTAGAGTGGACCTCGACAAACATATTTTGAAGATGAATAGGGAGATGGTTGAGATACATAGTTAAAGAATCTAACGTAGTATTAGGGCGTTACAAGAAACGATTTCCCCAACAACCTTTCAAATAAACAAAATAGAATTATTGATTGAAAAGATTCATTGCAAATGATACAGCAGTATAACTAGCTACGTTCATCTTAAATTTGATCAAAATCTAAACACTTTTCAAACCATGGGAATAGTTTTTAAAAGTGCTATATCAAGAGTTAACCAAAGAATGGAGCCCCGTTAGTCCTTTTAGTGTTCCAAACTTCAGACAGGAATTTCTTAAGGTGAAAGAACAGGTGAAAGTTATATGGTAGGTAGAACAGGTAGGGAAAATACTTATTTTAAAGTGTTGGTGATCAAACAGATTCAATTGAATGGAGATTATTTTCTGCAGATATTGCTTTGGAACTCCATTCTTTTGCTAAACTCTCAATATTTCACTTTTTATAACACATTTCACAGTTTTACAAGGTTTCAATTGTTAACCAATTTAGAGAGAAAGTAGCTGATTTACTGCAGTACCATATTTTTACTCAGTCATGTTTTGTGCATTTAAAAGGCCTTGGCAAAATCACTTTTTGTTATCCCCTCTTCTTACATAACGTCCTTGCACTTTAAGGTGCATCTCCGCTCCCCAAATTTATATCTTCCGATCGTATAGATTCCCTCACACTACCCCTTTTATTTTTCATTGCATTTTTACTTTACAGATAGTTCTGAAACACCTTGTATAAAAAATGTCATGGCATTGACTACAGCTATGAGCAGTGTTATTCCTAGGATTTTTGGAAGAGTAAAAATACTCCTTGTCTGTTTTAGGAGGAGTGAAATACCGAAATAACTTAAACTACAAAGATGTTAAGTATGTGTACAAAATGTTAAACAAATTAGAAAAAAATTGAAACTTGTAAAAAACAAAACAATCCAAACAAACAATTAGTAGAAAATATAAAAGTTGGTGTTTTGAGTAGACAAAAAATAATAGTTATTTTCGGTAGGGCTCCGTGCATTTTTAAAGAAGCTAAACCTTTGAAAATTCAAAGCCTGAAAATACTCTTGACAAGTTTTTAAAGCGTTTTTCTGATTTTCAATGCGTGAAATACACTCTTAAAGGCGTTAAAATTATCTCTAGGTATGAGGTTGTATTAATATAATATTGGAGTTTCCTAGTAAAAAAAGAGTGACTAGAGAAGACACTACGTCAACTAATATTCGATTAGTTCTCGCATTTTCTGATTATCTTTTTTCTCTTTTTGTCAATGTTAAGTCCCTTTTGATACTAAATTTACTTAAGTGGTGTTAGCAATTCGTATACTAGTAGTACCACAATTTAATTATGCTGGTATACTTAAACGCTGGTTTAGCATAAGTAATTTACTTAAGTTAAATATACTTTTTATTATCTTGTTTGAAATTTAGATTTATTTTGGTGGCATGTAAAATATAAAGCAAACACCTATATTTGGAGGGGTTGCTATTTATGCTTATTTTTACTTACAAGGGAGGAAGTTGATGAGAGCTTACGTAAGATAAAAAACAATATTTCGAAAGTATAGGGGAAACTGCAGTACCTAAGGACAATTGTTCCTTCGGCCACCGCTATTAAAAATTCGGGAAAAAACCCGGAAATTTGAATTGGTGGTCAATATTAAATGTAAACAAATGCTTTCTAAATTCTAATTATTGCTATCGGGAAATGAATTTATTTTTATAGATACTCAGTTACTTATAATGCATCACTACATTAGCATTTTTCTTTCCCTTTAATTATGATATGATTAAATGGAATATACATGGCAAATACCCGAGATTTTACTATTTGGTTTTGATATTTGAAGTCGTTATATATTTCAATCCTTTTATTTTTTATAGAACTTTGAATGCAAAACACCTTATGCTGTGCCTTCGGACACCATAAGTGTTGGACCTATGTAGTAGTACACGTTCTTGATGTGTCTGTAACTAATCGGCGTCTTTGAATCGGGTTTAGTTAAAGTGAATACATTTCAATAATGTTGTTAAATTAATTCGGAAGGGCTATGTATTTGTTGGTGATTATGTTACTGAAATTTTTAGATGAGAAATCAAACATTTTGTGATCTAAGCTACTTCTTTTTAATTTTTGATTCTATTTTGAATTTAATGTAAAATATGGTATAAAATCTTTAGCACCACTATTACATTCAGGTATGGTGGATAACGAAAAATTTGAAATGTCTACCAAAGAAGATTTGCGAAAGTTAAAACCAACAAATGCTGGCCAAACTAAGTGTAGATTTATTTATTTATATGGATCAGTGTAATATTTAGATCAATCAATTTAGAAATTTAGATCGATGAAACAATAGAAATTTCGATTTGAAAGTTCTATATGATTTATGTATTTTTGTTGCGAAATCAATTGTGTCAATAAAGTTCCTTTAAATGATCATTTGCGCTCTAAAAGAACTTTACTTAAAAATTCAATTTCTGAATTATATGTGAGGAATTGTTCATTAAAAGGTAATGCATCAATAAAAAATTATCATTTTAAGCTTTTTTTAAAACTAAAACTTCCCTTTTTATGGGTGTCCTCGGGTACAACTGGGTCTAATCCTAGGGAGAGCAGATTGGCTGTACATATGAACACTAATATCGTCAAGTTATTAAAAATGATTAAAAACCCAATTTTAAAGATTTGAGCTAATAAAAAATATTACCATATTAACTAAGGTTAGGACTATAGGTTGGGGCCTCTAAGTGGTCGAAATGTAATTTTACCTGTCTTAAAAATACTATTAAAACGTGATTTTTGTCTAAAGGTACAACAGTCTCTCCTACTGTATTATAAAAACAAACTAAATAAAAAATTAAATTTGGGAGAAAAGAAAATTATCTTTAAAAAATTAAAAGTTCTACTGTCTAACATCTTGACAACACAATAAAACATAAACCATACATAAGATGAATGTATTGTTTTTCCAATTTTCATTGATATTTCTGTTTGAAAAATCAACGCACAAGACCATTTCCATAACATTCTTTTTTACTTTTTGAATGAAAGTTTTGTACAAAAAAAACAATAACAAACTATACTAAACTTTTTAGTTAAAGCTATGAAAATATTGACAAAAGAAGACATTTTCCTCATTGCCAAACGCGTACAACATGTTCCGAATACCAACATCTCCGAACAACTAGACTTAATCCCTCCCGAATTACAAAAAAAGTAAAAGAAAGCTCATGTGTTACTTAGTTGCATTTTACATCATCTTCAGAAATAGTTCCTTGAGTCAAAGTGTCCGTTTGAGGAGATTTCCGTCTGTAAAAGGCCAGTGACATCTATTGCATCGGAAAACACGGATGTGTTTATGTTCCGTGATGCGATCAAAGTGGATTCTCGTATTGTTCCTTTCAAAAGACAGCCATGGTCACTTCAGTTACATAAAACTTTGTCGGATAGGATGGGTCATGGACACATCCCAATAATTTTTGGATTCTTCCCCTAAATTACTCTAAAAGAGCGAGTCTTTTCTGTGCATGTTTCAATATATACCTTCATCTGAAAGTGGTCCTTTTAAAGACACAGTTTTCAATTTCTATCTGATGAATTTCATTCTTTGATACAGACTTTTAATGCAATTTTAATCTAAATTTTAATATTGGAATATCGTTAAACAATAAATAAGGAAACATTTTGCATTGTTCAAAACAGTTTTGCTTATTCAAATTAGTCACAAGACGTGCTCTTTAAAACATTAAAATTAATAATTTTGTTAATTTTCATAAAAAAAAATATTCTTCCAATAAATGGACCATTTATTCCCTACCATTATCCCTACCATTTTACTCCCCATATTGAATATAGAAAAATCAGAGAAAACCTTCATTTTAACACATTTGTATACTTAAGTATCAATTTTATAATGATTTTTTTTTCACCAGCAGTGTTAAGCAATTTTATGAAGCGTTAACATACTTGTCTCCTATTTATTGCAAATTCCCGGAAATTAAGCATATTGATCCAGAAAATTCATTGTTTGTTACATAAAAATGAATTGATGAAATCAAATTACGAATATAATTAGTTATTTCAAATATATGGCGATGATGTTCGTCATTGCATGCCAACTACGATAACATAATTGCATTAATTCGAACATTGGCGCAATATAGATTTTAAAGATTTCAAGCGTCGCCACTCGTGTGGTTTCGTTAAACGTTTAACTGCGGTCCACCAGTGAACCATGAACTTATTTATATCTGACCTCTGGAATGCTGTAACAGAAGTAAAAGATGTAAATTTCTACAGTAATTAACTAAAAATCATCCTATTCTGCGTAAAAAAGGTTAGAGGAAAGATTGGATTTTTTTTCTAACTTTTATCCAAAATGAAGAAACCCCTATTTTGAAAATTGGAAATGGTACGTAATTCATCACAAATTAACAAATTTAAACGAGCTTAAACCTAAAAGCAATTATTTTCTTTCTAGATATTTTATAATTTTTACTCAAAAAGATTGCCCATAAACTTGACGAGGAGTATACAGTGTTTTCGAAATCCTTTCTGCGCCCAATATAGTGTGTACCCGATCTCTTTTAATACTTTATAGAGATCCAAGCTCCCTTAATAATGGGTTCCTTCAGAAGCATTTAAATTTAATTTTTTTTAGGTTGCACAACAATAGTTTATGTATGATGACAACACATTTTAATGCTTCACATACTATTTTATTGCAGTTTATAATTTAAAAATCTTTCTAAAACTTGGTGAAAATTTTAACTCTTTGTTTTTTCAAATCATGAAATTTTTTCTTAGTTTTTCTGAACTGGCAATATAAATAAACCTGTTATACAAAGATTACACTGTTCAACAATGAAAAAATTTCCTTGATGAAAATAGTCATTTCTTATAGATTTTGGGTCGCTGAATACGAAAATCACCATTAAAATTCTCAATTGACTAAGGATTTTCGGGGAACAGCCCCTCCCCCATTTTACGTTTTTCGACGACTTAATAACTTTAAACTTAATTTTCAGGGTCAAAAAGAATTGCTTTAATCTTCAAATTGCCCCCCAGGGGACAAGAAAGGTTCAAATTAATAAAATATGATAAATTTAAAATAAATGGACAGGTTTAAGGGGTAATTACCCCCCTAAAAATGCAAAAAATTAGCTAAAAATTATAGAGGTTTTAATACGCTATTTTTTCCTCTTATTTTTTAAGCATTTCATGTTTGAAGGGTCCTAACCCTTCCCCAAGGACACACATTTGATGGCAATATGCAGCAATGGTTTTTATTAAAAGCGGTTGAGGTGAGAGTGCCCCCAAAGCACCCACGGAAGGGTTCAATGTCGCACTTAGAGTTAAACTGTGCATTACAAAAAAAAATTTGAAGCCACTAACTGAATTTCAGCTGATTCTTGTGTAAAATGATCTGCTGAATTCAAGTATGACACCCCTTTTCCTCTATCAACCTCAGTTTTTAAGGGGATGCCCCCTAATTGTTATCCACAGTCGTGCATCTATTAACATCTTGAAACATGGAATCATCATTCCCTAAAACCGGTCAGTTTTTAAAAAACTGAAGAGTTTCTACTTAGGATAGACCCAAAATATAAGAAAAACGTCATTTGTAATATTTTCAAAATCATCAATATTAGTTCCTGAGCTCGCGAGCGCCTTCGCGATTCTGAAAGTCTTTCCGAACTCTTCCGCGGGGCTTCTGGGAGGCTAACACCTCAGCCGCTTTTAGTAAAAATTACTGCTGCATATTTTCATCAAATTTGGGTCCTTGGGGAAGGGTTAGGACCCTTCAAACAGGAATTGCGTAAAAAATAAGAGGAAACAATAGCGTATACAGGGTGATTCAGAAATAATCATCAATATTTTATGAATATTTTTCTGATCTAACTTTAAATTCTAATCTACCACAAAATGACTACACCTCTTATATCCTCCCTAGTTTAAATTCATTTGTATTTCTTCCAGTATGTGACTATGATGTTATAAATGTAATCAACTCTTTTTCAAATATAAATTCTTTAGATTATGATGGTGTTAGCATAAAGCTGATAAAGATGTTTGCTATTAAAAACATTGGTTTTATAACAAATTTTATAAATGTATCAATTAGTTTGTCCTATTTCCCAAATTCATTAAAAAAAGCGACTGTTACTCCAATTTTTAAATCCGGTAACAAAAATATATTTACAAATTATCGTCCTATTTCTATTCTCCCCACTTTTTCTAAAATTATAGAAAAAACTTTATCTAACAAAATGTATAAATTTTTATTTCATACTAATTTCTTTGCTGATAATCAGTATGGTTTTATTAAGGGTCGGAATACGGAAATCGCTTTAATAAAATTCACAAAATTTTTATACAACAGTATTGATAAAAATAGGAAAACAGTTGCTATTTTTCTTGATATATCTAAAGCTTTCGACAGTGTGAATCATTATATATTAATAGATAAATTGCAAAATGCTGGTTTTAGGGGAAACATTTTAGAATGGTTCATCTCATATCTTTCAAATAGAAAACAAAGAGTAAAAATTAGAGATTCTTACAGTAACTTTTCTATTACAAATCGTGGTGTTCCACAGGGCTCAATATTAGGACCATTATTATTTATAATTTTTATAAACGATTTTTGCAAATTAGATCTCTTTGGTGAAATGATAACTTATGCTGATGACTCAGTTTTATTATATTCTTGTCACGATTTGAATGAATTAAAAAGACAAATTGAATCTGATCTTATATTAATTAGGAAATGGTTTTTGTCAAATGACTTAACTCTAAACTTAAATAAAACTAAATATATTTATTTCACATTGCAGGAATGCTCCATTGACTTAAATTTCAAATTTCACAGTAATACCTGCAATTTTAATCAAAACTGTAATTGTTATTCATTGCAACGCGTTAATACCATTAAATATTTGGGTATTCAAATAGATTTTAACTTGAAGTGGAAAACTCATATTGGTGATTTATGCAAAAAATTACGCTTTATCTTAATCAGATTTCATCACTTGAAGAATAAGGTAAATAAGATATTTTTAAATACATTATATTATTCTTGGTTTTATTCTTTATTAAACTACGGTATTATTGTGTGGGGAGGAGATTACAAAACTAACTTATTTCCACTTATCTCCCTTCAAAATAAATGCTTCAAAATCTTAAATTACAAACCCTCGCCACCCAATCAGCCCAAAACCATAAAACTTCTACCTATACGCCATATTGCTTTCTTTCGTATGATTTATTTTTTATATCGTAATAATACAATATGTGAATATAAAAATCAAATTTCAGATCGGAGACCTAATGAAATATACCAAATACCGCGCTTTAATAAAGAAATCTTCCGCAAACATTTTTGTTATTTAGCACCTAAAATATTTAATGGCTTACCTTTGAACCTACAAAACATCTCAAGTAATCAAAAATTTAAGAACTTATTATTTAATTTTTTATTGGACATTGATGATTTAGAAATTTTTTTTAAGTTATAGAAGCAACAAGTAATTTGTATGCCTATGCTGTTTTGCCATTTGTCTCTTAATATTGTTATTCAAATTATTTTTCTCTTCTTATTTTTTTTTTGTGTACATATATATGTTGTTTGTATCTTTTATGTTTAAGATACTTTTTTTATTTTATTTCTCATCGGTACTAAATTTTTATAATCATGTTTTTCGTC
Source organism: Tetragnatha versicolor (assembly GCA_024610705.1). Taxonomy (NCBI): domain Eukaryota; kingdom Metazoa; phylum Arthropoda; class Arachnida; order Araneae; family Tetragnathidae; genus Tetragnatha; species Tetragnatha versicolor. The sequence continues at coordinate 7,207,981 of JANDEH010000009.1, read as the reverse complement.
AGCTAAATGGGCTTATGCCCCAGTCTGACTAATATGTTTTTTCTCCAATTCTCCTTTGTATCGCATTGAACACAAATAAAGTTATTATTATTATTTATTATTTATTATTATATAATTGGGGGGGAGGTAGAGGGGCCCTAGACAAGCATATTTCGAATAGGGATAGTGGGGCGCAGCCTTACCGTTAAAGAGCTAGGACCTAATGTAGTGCGAGCCAGGCCCGTAGCCAGGAATTTCCCTTTGGAGGGGCGCCCACTTTTTCAGGGGGGGCAAGGAAGTTTTCAGGAGGTTCCTAGCCATAGGTTTCAGGCCTAAGGAGCTATTACAAGACTTTTGTTTCGGGAGGAAGTTAGGTCCTAAATTTTTCTAGTTTTACCTTTTCTGTTTTCTTAAGTTTTCCTTTTTTAAATTTTAGAAATTTGCAGCTAAAAGTAGTTTTAGCTCATTTTTAGATCCTTTGGGTTAAAGTGTAGAAGGAACTGCTCCATGTAAGCTCTAGAATTGAAAAGGAAAACTGTAAAATCGAGTTTGATCACTCCTTGTTAACCTTTAAATAGACATAATTTTATAAAGGGTTTCAACCTAACCTCCCTTTTCAGTCAGTGCTTGGGTATATGGAAGTTTATTTCGGTAGGGGCTAAAAATATTAGTCAGCCCCTCCCTTACATATTTAATAGATTTAATGTAGTTTGTTATACATTTTTGGGTGTTCGTGTGATCTGTTCTTATATTAATATAAGAACAGTTTGTTTGTAATAATGGGGGTACAAGTATGAAAGGGGGGTCTGGGGGACCTCCCCCAGAAAATTTTTGGAAACTTGACCCTAAAAACAATGTTTTAAGCTGCTTTTGATACTTGTAGACCAAAATTCGGACAAATATTTTAAAGTAGAATTTTGATTTTGATCATTACTATTTTTAAAAAATTGTGAATAGTAGAGATTTAAATACAAATGGGGGGTATGGGGGACGTCCCCCAGAAAAATTTTGAAAATTTGACCCTAAAAAACTGGGTTTTAACTTAGCTAGAAGGAAGTAAAGAAAAAGGGGGCAGCTGCCCCTCGTTGCCCCCATGGATGTGCTTGTGGATAGAATTTGTGAAAATTTTCTAGTGGGGAGCTAATGAAGATGCCAGGGGAGGCTCAGCCCCCCCTGGCCCCCCCGTAGCTACGGGCCTGGTGCGAGCGCGTTTCAAAAGGTCGTTTTTAGAAGGCCCGTGTGACGAAACAAAACATAATAAAATAAAAAAATCTATTGCATGAGGTAAGGAAGTATCCCTACTACTTACACCATGAATTCGATTGAATTTGAACCACTTTCTAAACCGTGGAGTGAGTTTCAAAAGTGCAACATTAATCTTTTTGTCAAAAAATGGAGTTCCCTTAATGGTATTTAGAAAAATGATGATCGGGGAAGGAATTTCTAATGATCAAAACATTGATCATTGAAACTGTTTGATCATTGAAAATTCCTTCCCCTATCATCATTTTTCTTAATACCATTAAGGAACTCCATTGTTTGACTAAGATATTAATATTGCACGTTTTAAAAATCACCCTACGGTTCAGCAAGTGGTCCAATTTATATCAAGTTGAGAATTTAAGTAGTACGGATACTCCTGTACCTCATGCAATAATGTTTTTCATTTTATTATGTTTTGTTTCGTCACACGGGCCTTCTAAAAACGGCCTTTTGAAAAGTGCTCGCACTACATTAGGTCCTAGCTCTTTAACTGTAAGGCTTCGCCCCACCATCCCTTTTCGAAATATGCTTGTCTAGGGCCCCTCTACCTCCTCCCAAATTATTGATGATTATTTCTGAATCACCCTGTAGAAATCTCTATAATTTTAGCTATTTTTTGTTCTTTTAGGGGAGTAATTACCCCTTAAACCTATCCATTTGTTATAAATTTATCATATTTTATTAATTTGAACGTTTCTTGTTACCTGGGGGGGCAATTTGAAGACTAAAACAATGCTTTTTGACCCTGAAAATCGAGTTTAAAGTTATAAAGTCGTCAAAAACGTAAAAAGGGGGAGGGGCTGTTCCCCGAAAATCCTGAGTCAATTGAAAATTTTAATGGGGATTTTCGTATTCAGCGACCCAAAATCTATAAGAAATGACTATTTTAATCAAGGAAAAAATTTGAAGGTCAAATTTGTTGAACAGTGTTATCTATAGGGGAGAGTGTTGTACCTATGGACAAAAATCACGTTTGGATTTTTCTAAGACAGGTAAAAACACATTTTGACCATTTAAAGTGCCCAACCTATAGTCCTAATCTTAGGAAATAGGGTAATATTTTTTATTAGCTCAAATCTTTAAAATTGGACTTTTAATTAATTTTAATAACTTGACAAAATTTGTGTCCATAGGTACAACAACGAGCTCTCCCTAAGGACAGACCCAGTTGTACCTGTGGACACCCTTAAAAAGGGAAGTTTTGATTGAAAAAAGCCAAAAATGAACATTTTTATTGATACATTAACTTTTAATAAACTATTTCAAGCATTTTTAAAATTGGAAATAGATTTTTTTAAGAAATGTAGTTTTAGTTTGTTAATGATCATTAAAATGAAGTTGATTGACAAAAGTCTTGGTTTTTTATCAAAAATATATAAATCACATGGGATTTTTAGATCGAAATTTGAGGTAATAGTTTCATCAATCATGCTGATTGATCTGATCACTTCACTGATCAAAAAAAAATTAGATCGACACTTAATTGTGCAAGCATTTGGCGGTAATAACTTTTGCATATCTTCTTCTGGGGGAATTTTAAGTTGTTTGTAATCATCTTACTTAAATGCGATAGGGTGCTTAAGATTTTACACGATATTTTACATAAAATGCAAATTAGAATAAAAAATTTTAAAAAGTAGTTTAGATCACAAAATATTTGATTTTTCATCTAAATATGCATTAAAATGTATTCACTTAAATGAAACCTGATTCAAAACGCCGATTAGCTACAGACACTCACAAGAACTTGTCCGTAGGTACAGCACTTATGGTGTCCGAAGGTACAACATCAGGTGTTTTGTATTCAAAATTCTATAAAAAATAAAAGAATTGAGATCTAACGATTTCTAATATCAAAAATAAAAATTCAAAATCTCGGGGATTCGCCCCTTATGTCTCATTTTATCATATCATTATTAAAGGGGAAGAAAAGTATTAATGTAGTGATGCACAAAAAAAAACTTTGAGCATCTAAAACAGTAAATTTATTATATTAAATTTAAATATTATTTTAAAGAGCTGATTTCACGTTAGCAACTAATAGCATCTGTTTACATTCAAATTCGACCACAAATTCAACCACAAATTCAAATTTCCCTTTTTTCCCGAATTTTAAAACTCGGTGGCTGAAGGTACAACCGTCCTTAGGTACAGCACTCTCCCCTATAATCACAAAGAAGACATCCTTAGTTAAATTATGTTTGGGCATCAATTTCTAAAATTTTTAAACAACGTTTCATTCCATTTATGTGTTTTGTCAGTCTATCTGTTAATAGAATTTTTCATAAGAAATTAAAATTTTAATTGAAAAATGAATCTTCTTAGAGAAATCTTATTTTGATTTCTATATTGCAATTTAATGGCGCACAACACAAATCAATGATGGTAACAAACCATTCAGTATATTTTGTCTCATATGTAGAAGACCTAGTAAAAATAGGTACTACTCTGTTGTTTCAAAAAACGTAAAACTTTACCTTTTCTTGTAACGCCTTTCTTAATCGTAAAGATTGCACTTTTAATATCCATGTTACTTAATAATTTCAATACCAATAAAATGTGAATTTGAATATGCATGATAGAAAAACATCCTGTTGTTCCACTCTAATTAATTTCCCTTCTAACAAATAATATTAAAACTAAATTTTACACCGAGTTGATATATTTAAATTGGTTACCTGCCAAAACAATAAATTTTCCAGTAAAATATGTTTTAATTTGTTTAAATTTGCTAAAAATTTTAAATTATTTATAAGTTAACAAATTGTAACATACCCTTTTACTCCTTTTGTTCCCTATTAAACATTTTATTTCATTAACTTCACTCACTTAACCATCACGCATATTTAACATCCCCACACATTGTCACCCACCTCCAATTTCCCCAATAGGAAAAGGCAGACTCTTCACATTGAGTTCAAGGCAAGTCCCAATTCTCACACGTTTAAATAATAAAATCAGCGTTGCACATTGTGAACAATGTTCTTTTGAAACGTCCAACAATCGGCAGCATCTCTGCCGTGCTTACTAAACTATGTCCACTTTGAATGGAGAATCCACTCAAAAAACATGGTTCCACTCAAATAAGGTTTTGTAGGCTTTTGGAAATGTTGCGTGTGACGAGATCACACGCGAGGTGCGATGTACAATTGAAGAGGCGAACAATTATTGTATTTCGCTTGGAATTTCAAGAGTTAATTTGACGCTTTCTTCGAATATCCGGCTTTGGGAAATATCTCGAATTTAATCTCTAGATTTTTGAGATGAACTGAATACATTATTTTATGACAAAAAGGCAAGAAATATGTTTGAGATTTGGAAAAGAAAAGATTGAGATATAGCCGTATTCTCTACATGTGACTAGCTGTTAACCAGCAGTCAAAGAAGGATTCCGTCAACTAGAGTTGGCAATTTCTCCTTTGACTGCTGGTTAACCGCTGGTCAGATATAGGGTAGCAGATAATACAGTCTTTTAAGACACTTAAATTTGAAGTTTCCTTTTTTCCCTGAGATAAAAGCATGGGATAAAGTAGTACTGCAGTGTGCTTAGATAGTGTTTTCTCGTTTTATATTTATTTTTAAAAGATAGGTTTTAGGTGGGACTATTTTATCATTTAAATTTTGTTTCACTGCAGAATACATTAAACAAAATATTATAGAAGTGACAACTGATGCTTGTGCTTGATAAATTAAAAATTTAGTTACTTAACTGTTATTAAAATAAATTATCATATTGACAGTTATTTTTAGATACAAACCTCCTTAATGTATAGCCTCATGTAAACGTGATTTTAAATATCAAATTTAATTTATAAAAAAATATTCAATAAATTAAATAAAAAGTTTTACTTTTACTTTTTAACTGCCTTTTCAATTATGTTTTGGAGTTGAAGCTTATATAAAAGAAAGAACTTTTAAATGCCGACACTCTTTTTTAGAGTTTAAAAAACTAAAAAAAAAACTTCATTCTAAAATTAAACACGATGTTTCTTATTTTCGCCATCTAAACAGGATTAAATTTAACCAACTGAACCTATAAAATTACTTAGAAATATATTTTCCTCATTAAAAAACTGCAATTTCCATAGTTACAACAATACTTAATAAATTGAAGTAGCCAAACTATAGTCATAAAAAAACGATAGATAATTTCGTCCCAGATAACATAAACCTCAAAATCAGACTAATTTGAAACAGCTCTCTTCTATTTCTTCATAAACTCACTTAAATAGGATAGGTATCTAAGCGAGTCTTCTGTGGAAGCTTGCAAAGTGTGGTAAATTGATTTGCTTCGTTGCCTTTCTCGACATGCTTCAGAGGGTTTTAACGGTAACCTTTACTTATGTAATTGAACACTTGCTGGGCTCGTCGTTCTTCATTTCATTTTATTACGGAACATTGACCTTGGATTTGCCGTTACTTTTCTTGTCACATGCATTCAGTTTTTAAGATGACATAAAATGCCCTTTACTTTAAATTCGGTTTTGATCTCCCAATGAATAGATATCTTTTAAAATTCGTATGAATCGAATGGTGATTAATGATGTTATGATAATGTTTAACATCATGATCGTTTATATTAATTTTTCCACACAAAAGGATCGTTACTAATTTCAATATAGTATTTGCTATTACTAAAAAATTTTTCATAATTGATCATCCGAAACTTTTTATTCATTTTATTACATTTTGATTGCATCCTTTATTACATCCTTTTGATTGCATCCTTTATTACATCCTTTTGATTGCATCCTTTTATTGCATTAAGTACCTACAAAGTAGTAGGTAGAATTAAGTTGAAACTTATAAGAAAGTCACATATGAACATGAACATTTTTTTGCGTTTATTAAATAAAACACTTCCCCAAACTTTAAAAAAGTTACACAAGAAGAAAATACACAAAGTTTTTAAATATATGTTCCCCCTTAACATGCAACAAGAAAAACTTTATTTTCTCGTTTTTATTTTATTCCATGGATCTTTTAAAAGACACGTTGATTACTATTAGCTAACGTTTATTGTACATTGAAACACCCTCTTCTTTTCATTACGTCTTAGTAATTTAAACAGTTTTTCGAAAAATAATTTCAAACTAAACACATTTCATATTTTCACTGTTTTATACCTTGTATTTCCACTTTTTATTGATGTTTCTGTTTGATAAAACAACCCACAAGACCATTTCCAGAACAATGACCTTGAAAGCGTTATACATTCAGATCTGATGAATGTTATTTCCCTATTCGATATAGAGTTGTCTATGTTAAGTACTTACTTCAGGTACATTTTCATGGTTCGCTAGATACCATTGGTAACCGTTTAAAAAGTCCTTTCTCATAAGGTAAATTCTCTCTTTTTGATAAAAAAAATTTTGCCCTCATTGTGGAAGTTAGTAGAAGAACTATATAAAATCGATGAACCAATAACTTTCTCTATCTCCATGTTTTTATAAGCGATAATAAAATATGTGAAATTACTGTTATTGATACTCGCATAAAAATCTTCTTCGTTTTCCTTGTTTCGATAGGTGAATTGATACTTTAGATGCTTCCTGAAGGCATAAAAATTCATCTCGTTTTTTAATAATGTAACTGCATATGGTTGCTTTCCTAGGTAGTAAGTGGCACGTTACGCAGATAAAAAGTATATATCATAACTTAGTGGATAAATAATTTATTTTTATAGTTATGGTTTGTTTATCCCCAAATATCAGTTATTTTTTCTTCTTATTCGGATCATACAAATCTATTGGCAACTCTTAACCAGTAAACAGAAGTTAAAAGTTCTACTTGAGAGAGAGATACTTTGTTTCTTTACTTCCATTTAAAAATGTTTTTTCTCTTATGCAATAACACTTCAGAATGGCTGATGCATCCATATTGCATCAGGTAATTAGTAAATGTAAGTTGTAATTTTAAAAGTCTAGATTCCGTTAGTATAACTCTTTGTCATTATATCTTCCCCCAATTTATGCATAGACCAGGTAGTTTTTGACCATTACACCTAAGACCCCCTTTCATTCTTTTTAAAAATAGTGCAGAAAACAAGTAAAAAATAATACGTTTTTATTTATATAAAAATGTGTTTCATTAAATATTTAAGTTTTAACATATTAAATTATTGATAGCTTTTTCTAATGTTGAGATATATATAGCCCAGATATTATTTAATTCTAAGGCTGGGACTACCTTCAATAGAATAATAGTCGCTTAATTATTAAACTTAATTCAGGGGGTGTTTTGATTTAAATTTTTAATCAGTTTTAGCCTTAAAATTTATTTATAAAAATAATGACTAAATTATTTATGTGCATAAGAAATTTTATTACTTGCCTTACTTAAAAAGCTTATAACTTTCTTTTTCCATTAAGAAAACAATACATGTATTATTAAAATATTGACACCTCGTCGCTCAAGGTGCAATATTACAAAACTCAATCAGGAGAGGAAAAAAAACTTGCTTCTATAAGTGAAGAGCTAAAACAAAACCGGGTATTGCAAAATCAAAATAGCCAAAACATTAATTATGCCATGATGCGCCTAAATACTTTTCAGCTGAACAATAAACTTTCATGTGAGAGTGGGATAACTTATCACATCTTTACTCTTTCAAAGTAACTCTACCCGAAACATCTTCTTCATAAATCCATCCCAAAGTATTTCCGGGAAGTAAATCCTTCCATCCCACGAGAAACACCCAACGGTCAAAGGGGATGCAATTTAAAACCACGCCAACACACAAACAACAACCTGTTTTCTTACAAAACACCATTAAAGATTCTCCCTCAGGAAAAACACAAAATAGGACTCCTGGAAAATTCCATGCGATGCAAAGGACGTCCAAGAGGTGTGTCAACCGATTACTAAAAGGAATGGACCTTTTTTCTTTGTTGAATCAGCACAACTTAAGCAACGCCTTTAAGAAATGTCCCAAGACGCTTTCCTCCTTCCAAGTCTACTTCCTTCACGACCAGGAAAATATCCCTTTCACGTTCCTCATATTAAGAATCTCTATAAGAATCTCAGGGTCCCTTTCGTAACTGATGGATACTTTTTTAAGGAAGGAAATTATATGATAGTTGTGTCACTTTCACTTGACCTCTCACGTATCAAACCTTAAACTTCACTCAAGTTATTTGTGTTTCTGTTTGATACACTAATTTTATGTGTATCGTTTTTTTAATTCCTTTGTTTTCATCTTATTAAAAGGAGATCTTAATGCTTGTGTTAATTTTTTTCCAAATTATTGGCTAATATGAAGGATATTTAGTAGTGGCACAAAATGCTAAAGATTTTTTTAAAACATGCACATTCAAAAACTTTAATTAAAAATTACATTTTATTTTTATAAATTCATTTAATTAATATACAGATTCATTCTCTTGATTAGACTCTTTCATTAATTAATGTGACATATTACCTTATCACATAAATTAAATAATTATTACATCATTAATTCAGACATAAATTATGTTTTGCTATTTATGTCATATCTCTCTTACTAGAAATGTTATTCTTTGTTTTACTTATGCATGCATTTCATAAACTTCTTTACTTAAAACTGATCTAAAGTTCCATGAAAACAGAACTAAAAATTTCAAGTACCTACTCGATGGAAATTTAAAGGATTTCTCTAAACATGGTACACATTTTACTCTTGAAAATTCTAAACATGTCTATGGAAGAAAATAAGTTTTTCTTATCGTTAGTTGGAATCCCTTAAATTGGGCCTCAGAAACTAATTTATAGCCTTGAGGTCATTATTAAACATAGTCCTCTTCTATCTGTGATAAACTGAACAGAATATGGGTCAACGTTGAAAAAAACTAAGAAAGTAAAAAAATATTTCCTTCTTTAAAGAAATCAAGTCCGGGTTTACGAAAACACTAGATAACCCGGCATTTATGGGAAGTTCATCTAATTTCTCATTTTACATTAAGATTTAAAATGAAATAAAAATTCCTAGGTAGTAAATTTTCCATCTGAACATTATATTTACTATCTTCGATATAAGTTACTAGGCAAATAAGGAATACCGGATGTGATCAAATATTTTAATTATCAGCACTAAAAGAGCTAAGTAAATTGAAAAAATGTTTTTGAAAGCTTTTTGCATTTGGTATATTCCTTCTATCCTTATGGTCGGAGAATGATTGTTTAATTCATGGACTTTTTACTTTTGTGTTTAAATTACTTAGTATTTGAACAAATTATCTGAAATTTAATCCAGATAATACAATGCTACGAAAATCTTAAATTTAATTTAATTTTCGTAAAACACTTTTACACATTCTTGTTTGTCTCCTTGGGAAACTTTTTTCATAAAAATATTTTTCTCTCTAATGGATAAAAAATGTGTTCATTCGCCATCATTATAAATGTGTAATATATCACCTAGTTTATCAATCGTGGGTATTGTCACCCAATAGATAAATGATCTTTTTCTTTTACAATGCCTAATGTTTGAAGACAATGTGGAATGCATAAATATAATTTCACCTTATGATAACCATTTCCCGTACCTGAAAGGAAAGCCATTTTTAAGAAATTAATTGACATGGACACACTTTTCGTGTGGGACAATCCTTTTACCATGCTTCCGGTGACACGAACCTTACAGCATTTAGCTTCTAGCAATATGTTTCCCTCTCGTGACATGTTTCATTCATTAAAGATATACCTACTTTCTTTAAAACATCGAGTGTTTTTCTTTTTAATGAAAGTAAACAAGAATCACGTGTAACCAACAGTCATAATCTTCTTCATTTTTTATCTGCTTTGCGATTGACATTTGAATGACTACTTGGCTACTTTCTCCTGTATAAATGTTTTCAAGAAGCCGGTAGTTAGTTGAAACATCATTATCATAGGTATGGGTTTATACCCATTGACACTTTGTGAAGAAAGATTTTGATAGCAGGAAGCGCAAAACTAGTTTCTTTTTTTTACTATGAAGTGTAAATAGGTCGTCTAAAAGATGACCTGCTTTCCGGTTTCTCTAAAAATAACTAACTACCTAACGAAGAGGATGTTTTATCTTTAAATCGGTGAGGTATTAGGTCAAAAATTAATCATACAGCCGAATGCATTTTTCTGTTACTCAGTTTTAAAGGAAAGTGAAACTATCATGTAGTTATGTTTATGGTGTTTATTTGATTTGTATACAGAGGTTTGACTTAGTTCCCGTTATCTATCGTACTATATAGTGTACTAGATGTAAAAGGAGATATACTTGTTTCAATATATTTTCTCTCATTATTTCCTGATTTATGCTTCGTAATGTTTTCTAAGCAGTTTTTGTAGATAACATAGAAAATATTACTATATATTATATTCTTTCTAATTTAAACTGAGTCACAATTCCATCAAATACTTTTTCTTTACTCCTTTAGGTTATCCCATTTGTTAGATATACTCTTTCCAACATTTTAATACAGTTGTTTTGTAGTAAGAAGTTAAGTTTCAAACTCGTCTGTAAGCAGGAAGAAACTTTTCTTCAATTGAAGAATATGTAGGACAAAAATTATTTTACCTAACAATTTCATAAAATAAGCTAACTTTTTCTATGAAATTGATAAGTTTCATAATTACGTATTATCATAATTATTTATGTATTACATTATTATATTATCTTATTATTTATATACTGTTATCCTTAAACATATAAGGTTATCTGATGTATTAACACTTTTAATTATTTGCGTGGGTGGGGTAAAATATGTATTGGATAGTTAACTTTCATTTAAGATAATTTTAAAAAAGTTTCAAATTTTACAGATGCACCACAAAATATATCGTTAAAGTTAATACCAAATGGCTGTGACATTAATTTAATAGTGTCACAGTTTTTTTTACTAAGAAAAGTTTTGTGTCCGATTTTCCCACTATTTGCACGTTTCTACAATCCATTAAGAAAAGTAAATTTGAAGATCCTACCGTATATATTACTCTTGATTACAGTAATTATAGGGTTTATTACAGTTTAGATTATATACTTTCTCTTTTAAAATGGGGTTAGTAGGGTACTTTCGTTAGAAAAAATGAAGATTACACAAGTTTTATGACATCCCCGATCACAACTGCATCCGGTTCTAGTACTCCAGATACCTGCTATGTCTCTTGTAATGGCACGACAGGTGGAAAATGTCCCACGACATGGAACAATTCTCTTTGTTTGTGGTACAGAAAGCTCCGAGACCCCGAAAATCAGACGTAACTTCCAGTTTGATTCATGATTGTTTACGTTTCCTCGGGCAGATAAGGTATGACTAGACGCAATTGAGTCAGGGTATCGGGAGACCTTGTTCAATTCAATAGAACTTGAACACAAAGAAGATTTGAACGTTTTGCTTGCGTGCATGGGAGATTAGGCTCACCGGGTAAATTTTCTCTTTTAAATTCGTTTGATCTGATCGAGAAACTTTTGTTTAATGTATATTGTTTATTTGTGTTGGATGTAAACAAACCAGTTGCATTGATTCTTATTAGTATTTAACTTTAATGAAGACTTTATTTCTTATTATAGAGCTGGGAAGCGTGTTTATTTCTTTAAAATATATTTTTTCGAAACATAAAATTTGAAGTGGTTAAAATTTTATTTTAAGAAGTGTTTATGAGCTTGAAAATGTCTTAAAATATCCTCATTTATTTGACACATTAATTCCAAAATGTAGAATTGAGGCGGAGAGTTTTTAAAATAAATTTTGTGTTCTTTTCTATAGATATTTATATGTCTAATCGTTTTCACAAAAACACATTTTAATAATCTATAACATAGATTGTGTAATACTAATTCGGAGCTAAGAATTATAAAAAAATATGAATTTATTAATAAAGTATACAATTTATCTCACATATCCTGCGAATTTCAATGCTGAATTTATTTATGAGAAAAATTTTGTTTTGTAATGTTTGTTGTGTTGAAAAATTGTTTGTAATGCTTAGAAAAAAATGTGAAATAATTTCTTTCTCATCGCCAGTTATAAATTACATGCATTTCCCAGTTTCGACATTCGGATACAGGTGAATATTTGTAGGGTTCTATGCCTGACATAAAAAATTTCATTTACATTTTAAAAGGGTGAAACTTATTTTGTAGCATCTTAATATTTTCTCATAACCTATATTCATTTTGTTGAATTGCTCCTTCGTGTCCATTCTTATTCATATGAACTTATCTATACAAATTTTTAAGTTTAGTGTGTAGTTCTTTAATCTAGTTATAATTAATATGAAATGCAAACTTTCCCCCTGAGATGCATTCACTTTTTCTTTAAGAGTAGGGTTTGATTCCGTAAATATGGGGGATTTTAAAGTTAATATCTGAAAGAAAAGAAAACGTCCTCATTGAACTGCAACTAATGATATTGAGCAACCAAGCATAAAAGTCATGACGAAAAAGACTTCTTCGGTTTCGATGAACTTCGCATTGGGAACTGAAGTTAATATTAAAATCATCATACTTGTGGTTTTAAAATTTTAATATAATATATGTCTTGAGTGTATTCATGTAATAAGTAATTTGCTTTTTCTAAAGTTTTTTAAAATATTTTTACGAAAATAAAATATCGGGTTACACTTTTTTCATCTTTGTAATTGGAAACTAATCTCTACATATCTCTACATATAAAAATTAATATACTCTTGAATACTATTAGAAAAACTGCTTGAAGCAGTCTAAAGATCATAATTGTTTGCCCTACAAAACTTGTTTTCATGATTAATCAAATCAAAGTATGATTTAATATTGTAAATTGCGAATTAGTCAACTAAAGTATAAAGATTTTTTACTTTGGAATTGGTAAGATAATTTTTAAATTCTTATTTTTTAGGAATTATTTTTTACTTTTTATTAATATTTTACACATTGTTTAAAATCCAAATAATTTCGATTGAATTTAAGGGATAGTATATTTTGTTTATTCTCTCCATTGTTTGTTCAGTCAATATGGATGATAAACAAATGTCTGATTTATTGAAAAAATCCCTTATTCTATGATTCTGATGGCTATATCTGTATGATTATGATACATAAAAGGATTTTAAAATTTTTTATAATGCAATAAAAAAGCTTAATAATAATTAATTAAACTTTCATAATTATTAGTATAAACAATACTAACTCTATTGTAAAACGTACAAAACTAATCCTCTAAAAATCTAAGTTAAGAACCTAACCTCAAATTATCTGTAAAACAATTTTTAACGGTTTTCTAATTGAAATTTCCTACAAAAATTTGTACAAACTTGTTGTTTAAAACTATTTTTTATTTTTTAAAGGGACCTTTGAAATATAACATTGAATTTTTTGGAAGGAGACTCATGTTTTATTGGCTAATCTTTAATGCTAAACTGACAAATTTACAGTGAAAACTAAAAAGGTATAACATAGAACATTAATTTTAATAAAAATTTAAAAACTCCATTCCATATCCTTAATGTGAGACTACCTTCAATACAAAGTTTGCTTAATCCTATAAAACATTTAAAACATCTAAAATAAAAAAAATGTTTTTGTACATGCTTTGAGTCATGATAATAACACTGGCACACAAAAAAAAGAAGTGGAATGTACTTTGGACCGGACCTACCTACCGACATGTATTTCGACCCGCTGAATCTGAATTTCAAGTCCGTTTGGCCCGGTCACCCTCCAGTTTTGAGTAAAATGCAAAAAACCTCAAAAAAAGGCCAAAAATTTCAGTCACAGCAGTGAAAAAATTTTTGTGGACCCGGATCACGTATGATTTTTGTGTATTCTAAATAACTGAATATAAATCTAAAAGTTAATTAGCCCGGTGAGCCGTCCAAATTTGAAAAAAAAACGAAATGAACCATGAAAAAATGAAAATGAACCATGAAGTTAGTCACCAGTTGAAGTTTTTGAGAAAAGTTTTGAAGTATGGTTAATTAACATACTCCCAACGGACTTGAAATTCAGATTCAGTTGGTCGAAATACATGTCGGTAGGTAGGTCCGGTCCAAAGTACAATCCACTTCTTTTTTTGTGTGTGCCGGTGTAATCTATGCATTTATGAATTTAGATTTCAAATAAGTCTTACATTTCCGTATAAAATTCAACTTTAGTTTTAGAGACAGTTTTTAATTTTTTAAAAACTTGATTTTTAAAAATAACTTATATTTAAAAATAGCGCGCGCGATTTTTTCCAATAAACCAACTGGTTCCGAGGTAGAAGTATCCAAATATCTCCCCACTAAGAGGCTAAAAACTCATAAATTAAGATTAGTAGCGAGAAGGGGGACGACACAAAAAACTAAAACTAACAAAATTCTACTGTGACAAAAAGACAACTTTTTAAAGTTTCCTCTAAGTCACTGGAGATTTAAGAGTAAATCATATTTCAAATAGTAAAGGAAGATGGCTTTCAATCAATGAAAAAGGGCATTCAGAAATTTAAAACTTTAATTTCCATTGCTACCAGCCTTAAGAATCAGTATCCAACAGAGCATGATAAGTAGGACGGCAGAAGGCTTTTTCTCGTCCTTAAATGCTACCATAACACTCTCGAATACTCCTCTTCAAAGAGTTTAGTGTTTTATCAAAACAATAAAATGCTTAATTTTTTTATTCCTACCTAAATCATTTGGGTCAGCTTTACAGATCGTGAATAATCTTTTCTAACCACATCGCTCTACTTGCCCTATCGATGTATGTGATGGATGGTAAGAGTACAACATGATTTTTGATAGCAAACACTATTAGTATATTTACTCTGAAGGGCTATTCCATATGAACAGGGGCATGATTAAGAAAAATGAAAAAATAAAATAATAAAATTTTCTAATTATTTTAGGGAATAATTATGCAGTATTGATCCAATTGTGTTTTGCATTGCTTAAAATTTGTGTAAAATTATTTTTATCGGAATGTCAGCATTTAAAGTCAATATTTAGAAATATTTGTTTTAAAGGTTAATTTTTTAATGAAAAATGTATAGTTCATTTAGAAAATTAAAAATAAATTAATTAGTTTTTACAACTTTTTTGTTAAATATACTCATAAACTTTATAGTAAAAATGAAATAAATTGTTTAAATCAATTTAATTATATTTATATTCATGAATAACTGAACGCTTATACACATGTAGCGTGAGTTACGAAGTACTGTAGCGTGAGTTACGAACAGCTCTCTATATTTTATTTTATTTCTGATTTTCTAAAGCATTCCCAGTAAATAACCCAGTTTTTAAATATTACTTGTCACACACAAAGCAAAAATGTAATAAATCGCTAAATTTAGTAAAAATCAAGGCAAATATTTTATGACACCTAACAAAAACAATCAGTGGATACTAATAGAAACACCTTTTAAAACTTCAGAAATCACACTTTTAACTTTTTAACATGCTTTAACAAAATGTTAATAGTAAGAATTGTTAAAGAAAGAGTTAACAAAAATATAAATGCAATATCATTACAATACATGTCCATAATATATATAATGAAAACAGAAAAACAACATAAAAGAGAACACCCAGGAAAAACAAGCAAAAGCACAACACTAATGAACTATAACTTCAAAAAGTCCTTAAGCCCCCCCCTACCTAAATCCTTGTTCAAAAACTAGACTTTATATTCAATGTGCAACAAATTATTGTGCTTCTAAAATCTAATTTTCAATACAATCCCAAATCTTTAATTACCATGACATTTACGATTCCTTCTCTACGAACGCATCTCTTTGGTTGAATTGTTTTAAAAGTCAAGGTTTGATCACTATTTAGGTTAGAGCAGTAACATACATTAGAATTATAACACGCGACGGAAATTCTTATATTGATTCCTGATTATATTATAATAAAATATATTATAATAAAATTATATTATTATATTATAATAAAATTATATTGATTCCTGAAAGTTCATCAATGTAATTGGCACAATTTTTGTTAACAATTAGAAGACCATAAATACCCAGGAAATAAAAATATATGAACTAGATGAGTTATTGAGTTTTTTCCTGCAAAGCACATCTTTATTTTGTTTGTCTTGCTACGGTTGAGTTCTTCACCAGACTTTTCTAAAACAACAAACTTACAAGGATATTTGGTCAATTTGTAGAGCATAAAAAACTAATTTTGCATTCTATGAGGCTTTAAGATATTCAATTTTATTCCATTTCCTATTTTTCTCGAAGTTTTTCAAACAATTTTATTTTTTTATGGTAATGGCAAGACAGACCTTGAGAAAGCAATATATTTCAATTTACTTTTTCTTATTAGATAAAAGCAAAAACTCTCATAACCTCAAAAATTTTAAAACAGTGCCTTAAGGAAAACTGAATTTTTCAAAAGTTTGGGAACTAATTTATTAATTAATAAAAGATGAATCGAGGAGGTCGAAAACAATATTTACCGCAACTACACAGCTTTTAACCTGAAAATGAAGTTAACATATTGCATAATCACTTACCCTTAAAAAATTTCATAAGAATTTCAATATATTACACTTAGGATATTTATTTAATATTAAAAGAAATGTAATAAATGTTGTTGTTTTTCAGAGGGAAAAAGAAGACGTTTTTGAGTGGTATTCAATGCGATGCTCGATGCGAAATGGCGTTTGGTAACGTGTATATTTGCTATAACTCTCTCAGTCCTACATCCTTGCGAAACTTTTTTTGGTATTTCCATCAAAAGAGGTGAGTGACTTCTTATTTTCCAAAATTTAAGTTTCAAACGAGTTCCTTTAAATCTTAACTTATCATTTCGTTTAAATTTATAATGTTTAGATGACGATTCCAACACTTGCTACCATGACGGTGGCCGGCATCAATGTACTTTCTTCCTCTTTTGCGGCCTCAGTGGAGGGACATCGGTCAGCACTTGCCCAGGGTCACTCCTGTCCACTTGTTGCGTCACTCAGCAGACCAACAGTGTCCGAAGATCTCCTACGAAACCACTGACCAGTTCAAATCAACCTTACCAGCAGCCCGAAGTTCCTGACCAGCGAGCAGTTGCTAAAGATAAAGGCAAGTCCAATGAAATTGGTTTGTAGTTTTTTAAGTTCAAGCTATAAGTTTTAAAGATAAAGCTAGGAGAATCCTATCTTTGAATTTTCCAATTCCTCTAATTTAATTTTATAATTTCTTTACATTAAAGCTGTTTGTGGACAAAGAGTTTATAAACCTACGAGTAGAATTGTCGGAGGCAATGCGGCTGAATTCGGGGAATTTCCGTGGCAGGTAATGAGATATTTGATTCCTAAAATCCTATTAAAAGTTGATTTAGAAAAAAAATAATTATGTAGTTTAATGATTAGAATAAAAGTATTGTTAACCCTCATTGTTATGGATAGCAAACACGAGTAAGTTTAATTTGCGTGTAGTGTGAATAAACTCTAAAAATGTAAATTTGTGTTACATAACCAGTGCAAAAATCTGGTTATTTACCAGCCAAAATTCTACTTAAGTATTTCTTACAGTAAACCCATAAAATGTTCAATATTCAAACCATAAGATGTTCAAGAACTTATGTATTTTCTGTTTTCTAGGCTCACATCAAAATAACACAGCAACAATGTGGAGGAGTATTGTTAAATCATTATTACGTTGTAACTGCTGCCCATTGTGTTTATAGGTAATAATTTGATTATATAGATAAATGTTACAGAATTTAAAGTCATTCAGTACCTTCTGATATTAGAAAATGTTTATGGCTTTATCATCACATTAAAGTATGAATCTTTCACTACAGTATTTTATCGTATGATACATTCAATATAAGTTTAATTAATAATTAAGTTTAAAAATATACAACTAATGAGAAATTTAAATTCAATGATTGATGAAAAAAGCCTGTTTAAGTACTTTTGTAACCTACTAAGTAGTTTATAATTATTATATTAGGTGGGAGATTAAAAACTTTTATTCTTTTCAATTAATGCAAGCTTACAAATGTACAAATCATTTTTCCCTAACCTACCACATTACGTCCGATTTTGGGGTAGTGGGATTCAGTTGCTATGTGGTAGCACCTTTAAATAACCAAAATGAAGTAAGATTTGAAGTTATTTTAGTTTAAAAAGAGAGAACAATTTAGAAGGGATCATAGAAATAGGACCACTTTTGACAGAGGGAGGGGTGTAAAATCGTTGCAAGTTTGTGAATGGGGCCGTCTATAAATCATGTCACGCTTGGAGGGGAGTTCACATTAAATCTGGGACACTTTGTGACAAGAAGGATAGGGGGAGATTAAGAATTGTGACACCTCACATTGAAAATCAACAACAACTAAATATTTTTTTCTTTAAAATGTAGTTTAAATGACATTATTATAAAATTCATACAAAAAGATAAGATTTTGATAAAACTATGTAGGCTCACACTGCCGGTGTTATAATTAAAACAAAAGTATTATAAGTCATAATAATTTTTTGTTACTGATGATGAATTCCGCAGCTGGAGTCGAAACGTTTAACATTTCGATGTGTCTAAATCCACGAAAGTTGACCCATGCTAAAGTATTTGCAAAATTCGTTAGAGTTGAGTTGTTATTTTCGTGGATTTAGACAGTGCCTTAACATTTTACCACCTTCAAGACCACAGCCCAGAAGTTGACTTTTGTTTTAAAAATAAGAGTTTACTTTGAAATTATAAGGTAAGGTGCATTCAAACATGAAAAGAAATTGGTTCCAGATTCTTATCAACTTCATTCTAAACTTTTTATTTATAACAGAGCGTGACATGTGACAAAGGGAGGGGAGGGTTATAGTGAAGTGTGACATTTAGAGGAGATGTTAAAAAAGGTCCCTCTTTCACTCTGTGTTGCAGAGCCCTTCTACACGACGTGGTGGTGGTACTGGGGGCGTACGACATCCACGACCAGCGCTACCAGCTGCTGCCGCCGCAGAAGTTCCGCGTCGTGGAGAAGCTGCTGCACCCCAACTTCCGCTTCTCGCCATCGCACCCCGACCGCTTCGACGTGGCGCTCATCCGCCTGGACAGGGCCGTGCGCTACCAGGAGAACGTGCTGCCCATCTGCCTGCCGCCCTACGGCTGGAACTTCCAGGGCTGGAGGGCCATCATCACCGGATGGGGCAAGACCGACCCCGCGCTCAGTAAGTACTCGGATTGATTGAGTTCCGATGATGGCCACGCTATAACCTCCAGACACGACGAAATTAGTACTTCACCTAGTGGAAAAAATACTAAGCTTTAGAAGTAATTGAAAAACATAACATTTAACGCTATTTTATTGAAAGTAAAGGATGAATCTAACCATCTTTTGAGTAACTATGGGCTAGAGACAAGTAACGGAGAAGAAATTTCAATGTTGTAACTAAAATAAAACGAAATGTAAAATATTGGTGGGAAAATATATGACTCTCGTTTAGGCTTCTACCAATACCAATAGAAAACGAGAGTTAAAAAATATATTAATATAAAGTAGTGAAAAGGGGCACGGAAAGAACGTTTTCTGTAGAATGACCCACCTGTGGACCGAAGCCATGGAGATGAAGTACTGCTTCCCGCGCCACACATACACATTCGCATGCACAACAAATTTTTAATGGGGGATCACATTCATCCATCACTACAAGCAAACATCCATGCCCAAGCGGGGATTCGAAACATTAGGGCGTTGCAAAAAAAAACTTTTTTCGCATTTCCCAAATGCCTCCCCTCAAGTTGTTACAAATACTGAAACATTATTACCTGCAAATTGTTAGCCCCAGCGCCCTTCAAAAGTAGGTTTCCCATGTTAAAGTATTATAGGGAAAATATTGAAAATATCGTCATTATTTTTGTTCTTTTCAATTTAAGAGCTTGAACGCAGTCAATATAGAATTAAAACCTATTATATATCATCTTTGGGATATCATTGTCTCAAGATTCTATCGGAAAAATTCAATGGCACCTACATGGGGGAAGTTCCTTGAGGGTTAAAAGCGCACTTTCACCGAGAAAAGAGGACTCTCGCGGATGCTTGCGGCGGGAGCTGGATGAAGGCCTTACCTGGGGGTTTCATTGAATATTTTTCCTATTTTACTTCAACTGGCATCATCTGATAAGCTTGTATCCCTTTTGCTTTGAGAAGTATACAGTGTGAGATATCCATACTCACCACACCAACCATCAATCGGAGTTCACCCGCGTGCCTCTTTTCTCGGTGAAAGTGCGCTTTTAACTCTCGTGGAACGTCCCCCCACCTCCAGTAGGTGCTATTGAATGTTTTTCCGATAGGATGTTGAGACAATGATATCCCAAAGATGATGTATTATGGGTTTTAATTCGATATTGACTGCTTTCAGGCTCATTAAATTGAAACGAACCAAAAATGAAGATATTTTAATACTTTATATATGAAGATACCTATACTTTAACATGGGAAACCTACTTTTGAAGGGCGTGGGATCAAAAACCGTCCTTGAGATCTGACAATTTGCAGGTAATAATGTTTCAGTACTATTTGTAACAACTTGAAGGGGGGGGGGGCATCTGGGAACTTTGGAAAAAAATTTCGCCATAGACTTTTGCAACGCCCTATCGAAACACACAAGGCCTACATCACAGTCAGAAAGAGCGTTTCTACTTATGCGTTTGGTTGCGGTGCGGCAATCCGGTGAAAAACCAAAAGTACCTAAGAAGACGTAATACCTACTCGTCCACCATAACATTTAGTTTTGGTTTTTGACCGCTTACTGGATAAAACGAAGTCATTCTTGTCGTCCAGGATTTGCCATTTGATCCATCCGGATTGCCGTACCACAACCAAACGCATAACAGGAAACGGTCCCTAACCACTAGACCTAACTAGTGTTAACCAGCAGCTTAAGAGAGAAAAATGAGCCTTTTGTTCATTCTGATTAGTGGAATCAGTTCTTGATCAAGTATTTAACGCCTTTTCCGATGGCTGTGAAAGTGTGACTTTAAGACTCCCATTCCATCCTATTAAGATGTTACTTCGTATTTTTGCAGGTAATAGATATGGAACGCGACTGCTTCAAAAAGTGGAAGTCCCCATCATCTCGAACAAGGAGTGTGAAATGTGGCATCACTGGAAGGGAATCAATGTTCGGATCTTCCCTGAGATGATGTGCGCTGGCTACGAAGGAGGTCGAAAAGATGCTTGCGTGGTAGGATGATGTTTGCGGATTTTTAGTGATAATTATCAACGTTAAACCTCATTTTTTTTATTGAGGGAACTGGAGGTTACCGCGTTGTTTTTATACGGAGTCACATAAATCTACTGAAGATTTGAGAGATTTGTTTATTATTTGAGTGTGTAACCCTCCATGATGCTTCAAGATATTTGAAGATATCCAAGAAAAGACTTTAAATTATAAATAATAAAGCTATGTTATAAATGTGATAATGGCACAAATATGATGACCGTGTTTAAAAAATATTTCTCTTGCTCTCATTAATATATCGTTACCACCACGTCAAAAACACGAATATTCCATTAATTAGGGGCTCAAGTCAAGAAGTGGGTTTAGTCGCCAAGCGGGTAGGAGTAGTGCCAATGTGCGTCTAAGTATCAAAGTGAAGTTGGCTACAAAATTTCGCCAAGAGGCGCTAACCCGAACCCACTTCTAGGATTTTATATTATTACGAATGCAGATTTGCATTTTTGGCGTGGTGGTGACGATATGATGCCAATTAGTTTCAAAATCACACCACATAACGATATTTTAAATTATAGATAGTATATCAATTTATTTAAAGGTGGTTTTACTGATTTATAGTGTGAACTAAATTAGCATTTGATTTTTATTCAATACCACCATATATGTTTTAATACTTAAGGGGAAAATTATTTATTCACATTTTCATTAGGATATGCCATCCTCATTAAGTTTTCCAGTTTCACAGTACTAGTTCTTAATATATATTAAAAATCAACTTTTTAACTTTTAACTAATTTTCATTTTTGTAGAATTTTTTATATTTGACTAAATTATTTTTTTAATTGTTGGGATCTCATTATTTATTTAAAGTTACATTATGGATTCAGCTTTAAATTTTAATACTATAGGTAGATTAAAATTTTTAACTTAGTTAACTTGTTTGCTTATTTTTATAAAGCGTGAAAGTAGTTTTATTTGATTGAAAATTTCCTATTGTGTAATATGTATATTCTTTGAACTTTCATTAACGTAATCTCCTGTTTTCAGGGTGATTCTGGGGGACCTTTGATAGTTTATCTGGATGGAAAATGGACTTTGGTTGGAATTATTTCTGCAGGGTTTGGCTGTGCTCAATGGAGACAACCTGGAATCTATCACAGTGTTTCATCAACAGTAGACTGGATCAGCAGCCATATTAGATAACTTTTACCAATTGCTTGTGAACTCATTTACATTATTTACAATCATATGCTTTCATTTCATCATCCTGCATTTGATACTTTATGTGGCGTAAAGCGAATATCTTTGTTGATATACCTTTTTAATTTAGCACACATTCTGGTGTTTCTCTCGGTGAAAAAATATTGGGTATATTTATTTAATATGAGGAAGACACTGGTTTTAATGGAATTTTCCCTTCAATTAATATTGGGATTTACAAATTCATGATACTATCTCATCCGAGTCCCATATTTTTATTTTCTTACTAAATACTCAAAACTATGTTAAACATGGATGAAAGAATAAATGCACAAAAGTCCTTTTCTAATTATATTTAGTGAATTCATTCTATCACTCTGTTGAAAAGTTAACTTAAAAAAAACTTGAAATGTTAAAAATACTTTTTTAACATAACTTAAACTACTACTAAGAACTTTCTTCAGTAAGAACTTAATT
The DNA here is from genome assembly GCA_024610705.1 of Tetragnatha versicolor. Lineage (NCBI taxonomy): Eukaryota > Metazoa > Arthropoda > Arachnida > Araneae > Tetragnathidae > Tetragnatha > Tetragnatha versicolor. The sequence continues at coordinate 7,184,970 of JANDEH010000009.1, read as the reverse complement.
ATATTCTTACGTGATATATTTATTTTATTCCTATAATTTTTAAAGCTTGTGTAAGCACGACTTATTAAACGTTTTCGATTCTATCCATTTTACTTAAACTGATAAATAATTATGAAAAGTCAGATTAAAACTTACAAAGTAATCTGAATAATTTTGAGCAAAAAATTAGTGTTCTGTTTCAAAAGTGTTTCAAAAGTAATATTTTTACTAGTATCTCTTTTATAAATGTCCATTACGTAATATTTATTTAAAGAATATTTATATCGATTTGATTTTACTAGTGTTCATAAGGTTTATGTCTTTAACATTTGAGAAGGCATTGTATTTAAAATCATTCTTTTAATCTTGACTATGCTGATTTTATTTTTATTTTCATTTCGGGAGAGCTCAAATATTTTTGTACCAACTGTATTGTCATCTTTGTTAATTAAAGTTTTTCCTTTCATGTTGTAACAATAAAAATTTCTGTATTTTTAAAACTGGTAGTTTTTTCACAAATTTTAATGTTTCGACAATTTCAAGGAACAAATAAAACTACTTATTTCGTCTGAATAAATCAAGTTGTAAGATAATTACATACAATGTATTATTATAAAATTAATTCATTCTATTTAAAATATCCCTATGCCTACAATGTCCATTGCATAAATTATCATAACACTGAAATATTTTAAAATGAATTTTTTTAAGGAAATTTGTCTGGGTTTTTTTCTTTAAAGATTTATACATAGCATTTATATCGTTACTTTGGAAATGCTTTCAAAATTATTTTTTTCCTAGCCGCACAAATAAATATTACATCATACCTTGTTTATTATTTTTGTAAGTCGATAACTTAAGGGCATGCATGTCTAAAGTGCGGCCAAAAAGCATTTAAAATGCGGCCCAAACGCAAATTATAGAATTAATTTAATTAAATAATTAAAATAATTATAAAACTACAGTTAAAAAACTACATAGAGTTAATTTTTATTTCAATTTGTTGAAAAAATATTGTAGTGTGGCCCAGCAATTTTTTTTGCATTGTGGACCTCAAACGGTCATAGTTTAGACCCCAATGCTTTAGGGAATCATGAATATTAGGTAAAATATCCATCAATTTTCCAATAAATGTAAATTTGAAAGATTAAGTTGTACCCATTAAATACATTGTAATTAAATTTATTGGGACAAATTATTTTTTGAAGACGTAGGAGGGAGGGTGGTGCATATCCATCAAAGCTGAATTTGAGAAAAAATAATTTAAAGGTAAATCAACTTTTGTTTTTCCCCGAATAGCCCTATAACTCTCAGGAAGAACCGATTTTACCCGTTAATGATTTGTTAATGTTTATTGCTTGGTAATTCTAAACATGCAACAGATGGCTATCCAATCGTCATTTCTTTTAGAAATTGGTATAAACCGTTCTGCCTCCTAAATCTTCATTTTCTTTCATCTGCAATCGAAAACATTTTTTAAAAAAGTCGAGTTAAGGTACTACATTTTAAATTAGTTCTACTTCTTACGTTGTACTTAAAATTTGATTCATAAATTTAATATCCTAATTATAGTTTTTTTCCATTAAAAACAAAATGTTTGTATTAAAAAATAATAAAATTAATAATAGGAACTATGGTAAAGAAAATTTGTAATACATTAAATTTGCTTTATATTCTTCATCTTATCAAAATGCATTCGGATTTTTTTACCTCCAATGCAGAAGGTGTTTAAAATAACTCCCTTTAAAAAGTAAATGTCTAGTTTAAAATTTCCAAACTAAAATTTCAAAAACTTATGTGATCAAAACGTATCTATTCTGGGTCCAATCCATATCAAGTGATCCAGAAAAAACAGAAATGGTCACTCGACCATTTTAGAATCAAATAATTTTTGAGGGTTGATTCTTATATCATTGGAGAGTCCAAAAACACTATCTTTAATTTTTTATCTTTATTTGAATTTTTATGGCAGTCATCGAAAAAGCTTATTTTTGCGCTTGTACGGGTTTATGTGAACTTTCGTTACTCCTGACTGGTTTAACTTAAATTCATGCAACAAAAGCCATTTTACTCAGAAAGATCAATCAAATCAATCTAAGTCTGCCCGGGTCTAGTGGCCCATCAGGCGGTGCCCATCTCCGTTTCTGTAGCCTTTTGGGCCTGGGGTACTAATTACTAGCGAGTGTCCAGGCCGAGTGGCTAGCCCGACGCTGGACCCCCAATTGATTCCCCAAGCAAGCTTGGTCCTCATTTATCGACCCCGGAAGGATGAAGGGCTGAGTTGACCCATGACCAGCTACCCAAGCAGGAGCCGCGAGGCATCGAACCTGGGTCGGTAATGCTCGTAGCCAGACACGCTAACCACTGCACCACCGGGGCCACACTCAGAAAGATACATCCTTTAAAATTGTTGGTACAATTGTTTGAAGAATCGTGTCCCAAATATAGAAAAACAGCCCAATAGTAGAACTTCAAAAATGATGATTTTTCAATTTTCGAAGGGGTAGTATTCCCAAAAGATCTATATTTTCCCAATGCTTTTTGTAGACAATGTGTAGCTACTTACTGGACTATATTCTGAAAAAAAATCAACTCTGGTATTTTGTTCTTTTTTGTAGTTATAGGCCTCTAAAATTGGAACATTTCAAAAAAATTCTAACTTTGACCCTCTATATCTCTGTTGGATCAAAGTTAAAAAATCTGAAATTTTTACAGGTAAAGCCTCACTACGGTATCATCCAACTGTAAAAATTTCACTTTTGGAATTTGCTTTCAAGTGGAGTTATGAACCTTCAAAATCTAATGATTTCAAGAAAATCCTTACTTTGACCCTCTATATCTCTGGTGGAACAAAGTTTGAATGTTTGAAAATTTCACAGGTTACGCCTCACTTAGGTATTATCCTCCTGTAAAAATTTCATCTTTGGTATTTACGTCTATGTTAAGTTACAGGACTATAAAAACGTTATGATTGTTTGAAGAACATTAAACTGAAGAATGAGGGTATCGTTACATTAATAGATTTTATCATGTTCCCAGAGTTTTTACGGTCCTGTAACTTGACTTAGAAGTTTGGAACTTTGTTCCAACAGAGATAAAGCGGGTCAAAGTTTGGATTTTTTTTTCAAATGTTCCAACTTTGGAAGCCTATAACTACAAAAAAGAACAAAATACCAGAGTTGAATTTTTTTCAGAATATAGTCCAATAAGTAGGCTATAAAATGTCTACAAAAAACATTGGGAAAATATAGACTTTTGGGCTGTTTTTCTATATTTGGGACACGATTCTCCAAACAATTGTACCAAAAACTTTAAAGGATGTATCTTTCTGAGTACAATTGCTTTTATTGCATGAATTTAAGTTAAACCAGTCAGGAGTAACGAAAGTTAACAGAAACCCTTACAAACGCAAAAATCAGCTTTTTCGATGGCTGCCATAAAAAAACAAATAAAGATAAAAAAAATTAAAGATAGTGTTTTTGGACTCTCCAATGATACAAGAATCAACCCTCAAAAAATTATTTGATTCTAAAATGGTCGAGCGACCATTTCTGTTTTTTCTGGATCACTTGATATGGATCGACCCTATATGAAAACATCTCAATCTGAAAACAGCAAAGTAAAGGTTTCCTTATCTTATTCGAATAGCTATCTCCCAGTACAAAGGGGATTTATTCAATTTTTTTCCAATGTGGGTCTAAGTCTAATGTTTTAGTAACCTAGTTAAACTTATATATTAATTTTGATACATTTTCTAGTGGTGAGTATTTATTAGCAATGAAAAAAGCTACATCTATTCAATATAACACAACATAAATACACTGGTGTCCAAAATTAAGAGAATTGGCACATGTTTTCGATTTCTCCAGATTACTGGATAGATTTTGATGAAATTTGGTATGAACATAGGTTGATATAATACCAAATAAATAATTATTCAAAAGTTGTAATACACTCGCATGCGCAGAAGTAATAACCGCCAGAGTTGAAAGGTATGAAATAGTGGTTCCAGAATAGAGCAAAATAGTGGGTTTATAAGGGGTATGACACCTTCCCGCTATCATGCATGCCTCCTTGAATGATTTTATAGCGTGAATAAGACAGATTATAAAATTTCCTGTTCATTAAGCCTACTTTCTCAGAAACGCGTTTTGGGGCTCTGAAGGGTATGAGGAGGGGGGTAGCAAGATGCAATTGCTTTATATAGAGTCCCTCATACCTCCTCTAAACGGGCGAAGTCTTTGAATCTGGCTGCCTATTTTATATGGCGAATATCTTCCGTTTTAATGAAAATTGATAACCTGAGGAGCTCCATTGAGTCAAGGATTTCTATCGATTGAAAAGAAATTAAGACCGATAGAACCCCCTAAAAGGTGGATAAAGGTCTCCAAGATATCAACACAATACCTTCAACCATGATTTTCTCCTTTTGAAAGATGTAGGGGGTTTGGCGTAGACTTAACAATATCCTACAAAGAGCACCAAATCTCCGATTCCAAAATGGTCAGTTTCTCCTACATTAAAGGACTGACAGAGCGACAGAGCATTCTGGTTCTTTCCACACGAGTTTGAATCGAGAATCAATGGTTTAATTTGATTTGAGACCTAACAGAGAGAAAAATATTCACCCTTTGAATATTACCTCATTGAAGACATTTTTTTGCATATTTTTGACAAGTTGCAGATCCCTCCCTGCCTTTGAAAGAGGAACCCTGACAGTTTCAGGTAATGTGTTGATATCTTGGAGACCTTTGTTCACCTTTTGGGGGTTCTGTCAGTCTTAATTTCTTTTCAATCGATAGAAATCCTTGACTCAATGGAGCTCCTTAGGTTATCAATTTTCATTAAAACGGAAGATATTCGCCATATGAAATAGGCAGCCAGATTCAAAGACTTCGCCCCTTTAGAGGAGGTATGAGGGACTCTATAGGGTGTCCCATAAATAGTGGGTCACACTTCTAGAGGGGATAGTAGACACCTAGACGAGTCAGAATCACATAGGAATCGGGGGTCCCAGACCAAATCCCAGGGAGTTAAAAATGGAGCGACACCCCAAAAAAATTATTGAAAAATTCAATTTGTAGAAGAACTGCTATTGGTAAAAATTTAATTATGGTCTCAAAAATTGTGATTTAATATGATCTTTAAAATTATCTCAAAAGTATTCACCTTAAAAAATTTTTTATTATGAAAAAAGTTAAAAAACCACAAAAAAATGTGAAAATTCTGCCCAAACCTCATTTTGTATTTCGAAATCCTTTCTTTTGATTTTATAATCTGAAAGATCATAGTTGTAAACCCTTAAGTCCAAAGTGTCACGCAAAAACCATCAATATTCAATGCTTGAGATCCTGTTAAAGCACGGTATAAGTCCGTTTTTTTCGTCCGCAGACTGTCGTTTTGGAAACGGCTACAGGAAACCAGTTTTCGCACGCAAAAAACGAACTTTAACAGGATCTCAGCGTTTAGTATTGATGATTTTTACGTGAAACTTTGGACTTAAGGGTTTACAACTATGATCTTTCAGATTATAAAATCAAAAGAGAGGATTTCGAAATACAAAATGAGGTTTGCGCAGAATTTTCATATTTTTTTGTGGTTTTTTAACTTTTTTAATAATAAAAAAAAATTTAAGGTGAAGACTTTTGAGATAATTATAAAGATCATATTAAACCACAATTTTTGAGACCATAATTAAATTTCTACCAATAGCAGTTCTCCTACAAATTGAACTTTTCAATAATTTTTTTGGGGTGTCGCTCCATTTTTAACTCCCTGGGATTTGGTCTGGGACCCCCGATTCCTATGTGATTCTGACTCGTCTAGGTGTCTACTATCCCCTCTAGAAGTGTGACCCATTATTTATGGGACACCCTGTATAAGGCAATTGCATTTTGCTACCCCCTCCACATACCCTTCAGAGCCTCATCAAAACGGAGTTTCTGAGAAAGTAGGCTTAATGAACAGGAAATTTTAGAATCTGTCTTATTCATGCTATAAAATCATTCAAGGAGGCATGCATGATAGCGGGAAGGTGTCATACCCCTTATAAACCCACTATTTTACTCTATTCTGGAACCGCTATTTCATACATTTCAACTCTGGCGGTTATTACTTCTGCGCATGCGTGTGTATTACAATTTTTGAATGATTATTTATTTGGTATTTTATCAACCTATGTTCATACCAAATTTCATCAAAATCTATCGAGTAGATCTGGAGAAATCAAACTATGTGCTATTTCTCTTAATTTTGAACACCAGTGTATGTACTACTTGCAAATGAGCCGCTGCCTACATCAAAGCTGTCTTTTTCCATCGCTTATTCGCCTGGGATAATAGCAACACTTTCTATGAAAAAAACATAAATAAAGGTAAGCCAACAATTACCAAAGCTTATAAACATCAGGGTGTTTCAAAAGTCAATTTGACGGCTTTTATTCAGAAGCTAACCTCTCTCAGGATCAAGAAAGTAAGTTGCAACTCTAGGTAAGTGACCATTTGGAATTCATTAAGAGGACTTACAACGACCCTAGCGGTGAAAAAAGAAAGTTTAAAAAATTAAATAAAAACTCAAAGATGTAAGGACGAAACCTTCAGTAAGAAAATTGTTGGAAATAAAAAAGGCACCAAAATTACATGAAAATATCTTGAATATTCTAGGATATATTATCAAGTGAAATAAACAATTTTTTAGGCCAAAAAAGTTCACAAATTTACAAGTTTTAAACTGATGTTATATAATTTTTGCTGTTTTAGGTAAGGAAAGATAAATTTTAACTAAAAAAACAAAATTTAAGGCTTGAAAAAGTGTCATTTTCACTTGCTAATAGGATCTCCTCGAATATTGAAGATTTTTAACTCGAATTTGAAAAAAATTATCTGCCCTTTTTTATGATACATTATTATTGCCAATTTTCTCAATGAACTTCTGTCCTATCTCCTTAAGTTTTATAATTTAATATTTAACTTTCTCATTCCGCCACTATGAGCACTGTAAGCGCCACTGGAGTGCTGTAAGTCATTTTAATGGATTCTCCGGGTCACTTACCTAGGAGTGGACCTTACTTACATAACCCTAGGAGACGTTGGTTTCAAATTAAAGCCGTGAAATGAACTTTTGAAACACCCTGCGTTATATTATTCAACTTTCCTCACTTTAATAACCCCTTTCTGTGTGGTGTGGTGTAATATATAAATTCTTCGGAAAACCAATATTTTAAGCATTTTAAAAATGTGAGTTATGAGTCTGTGTTCGCTTCAACATTTTTTTAAAGATAATGTAATGGATTAAGGATTTTAAACTATTCTATATTCTTAGGATAAAATTTCAAAATCTCAATTATAGTTATCGTCCCATTTAAACACATAAATCAAATCAAAATTCATTTTGTACTAATATCCTACATAAATACATAGTTGAGGTCAAATAAAAAAATAAGAGAAAACGACAAAAATATACATATGAGTCACCAAGGAGTCAAATTGACTCTTACAGATGACCGAAAATTAAACATGAATGGGCTTTCAAGAAAAAAAAAGAAAAGATAGAAAGAAAGAAAGAAAAAGAAAATGGATTTGAAAAAATGTAGATTATGGCGTACATAGATGGCTATATCTGATCTCTCCACATGGCAATCTAATGAATTATTGATAATTAATCAATCTTTTTAGCACTGAAAAAATTCTTAAATTTTTATAGGCATGATTGCAACGATAGATTGAAGCGTAGTAAATTTTTCTTCAAAGGGGAAAAAATTATTGATGTATGATTAAGATTTTTTAAGATAAATAAAGATTTTTAAGATCACTCTGTGTGTTTGACTATTTACTTAAAAAGTTGGGCTCGGTCTATTTCCGGAACTTGGTTATTTCAATTCAAAACTTTTATAAAACTCTCCTTTCAAATCACAGTGAAATCCCTATTGTGCTGACACCTGGTGTATTACATTGTATAGATGATTTACTAATGTATTATGTTGTTTTTTTATTCGACTTTTAATTTCAATGCCATAACCTTTCAATTTTTATTTGCTTTGTTAACAAAAAAATTATTTGTTTAGAGTTCAATTAGGGATACGATTAAGCATTAATTATTTTTATAAAATATTTGAAGTAAAATAGTATTATGTGTCTTAGTACAATTTTCCCTTCTAAAAGACTTAAAAATTTCTATTTTCTAAAAAAGTTTAAAAAAATATTATATTGGTTTATTACTAAATATAATACATATATTTCTTCTTAAAATTTTAATTTTTTATTTCTATTCATTTTTTGTATTTATCTTGTGATACAGATGGCGCTTTTAATTTCAATGAATTTTCAACCGCTTTAATGACTTGGCAAGATCCCAGTGGCCAAAAAATTAAATTTAATAATAAAAATTAAATTTTGATTCAAAAAGGTAAAAAGGTTTTATTTTACTTTATAATTTCTAAGTAAAATAATTTTGAATAAATATTTCAATAGTGAGTTTGAAAAAGGGCAATCATCGAAACAAGTATAAGTACATTCAAAAGTATTTTACAATTGAAAAAAGTCGATGGACTTAATCCCTTTTTCAACCTTATGAAATTTCAAAAGAAGAGAAATATCTTAAAAACCACTTAAATTGACGTTTAAATTATATATCTGCTTATTTCACAGCACAAAAATGAAAAATAGAAGGACTAAAACAAATAAAATTTAAAAATTATTATGAAACTGAGTCATTAAAAAGCAGTATCGACGGAGAACTTGAAAATTTGAATGAAGTCAAACAATCCCCGGATAAAAAAAAGTTAAAAACATTTTTAGATTAAAAGCAATTTTTATTTTGGCCTAGTTTACACCAAAGAGAATAATAACAGAAAGACAAATTAACTTTAATTCCAAATTAACTTAAAAATTACAATGAATGGACTTTTCAACTTCATGGGGCTATATGTCCCTATAAGGGGGTAGTTATTTCCCCCCTCTTTCCACTCATGTGTAGAGCAAAGCTTTGAGATAGTTTAGTTAGACAACAAAAAGTCAATTTGTCATTTTTTGGACTCATTCCCTTTTTCAAACTGGCGATTTATTCATACTTATAAGCTGATTATTTTATAATAGTTTTGAAACAAGTTTTGATCTAATATTTATCTTGTTTGAAAATGAAACCTGCAGTTTAAGCTATTTCGATAAATTCGAATTTAATCAATCAATAGTCATACTTTGATAAGTTAAAAATTGTATAATTTTGATACTTTTCCTCTTGTTTTAAAAAGTTTAGTAATTTTAATGAACCTTTTTTAAACTTTTGTATTAAATTTTGAATAAAATCCACCTACGAAAATAAACCTTTTTGTTTAAAAAGAAGGTACCTTCTAGATAATTTATTAGATACACTTCATAAAGTAAAAATCATTTACCTAAGAACGGCGGGTTTTCTCCCCCGAAAATAAAAGCCATTACACTATAAGCTTGTGCTTCGATCTGAAAATGTTGTCGCATTTGTGGGTTTGTTTTTAACATCAATCGTGACAACCACATCAATCTTGCTTTTTCCTTAACTTTTAAATGTTCCATAAACATAGTATATGGGCTACTAAATACAGGGTGTTTCAAAAGTCCTTTTCACGGCTTTTATTTGGAAAGATCGTCTTCTAGGGTCATGGAAGTAAGCTCTACCCCTAGGCAAATAACCATGGAAAATCCATTGAGAAGACTTAAAGCACCTCTAGCTGCAAATTAAACAGTTAACAAATAATTAAAACACTAAGATATAGAGCAGAAACCTCAATAAGAATATTTTTGCCAAAATTTTGAAAAACTTACTGAAAAAATTTCTTAAAATATGGTGAATATTCGAGGTAATAGGTAAGTGAAAATAGCACACTTTTAGGCCTCAAAAAAGAAAAGTTCGCAAATTTGCAAGCTTTATAAAGTTCTTTGATTAAATTTTTCTTCATTTAACTAAAAAACACAAAACTATATAATAACACTGAAAAACTTCAAAGGGGTTGTAAAAATTTCTTCTGTAAAACTAATTGTAAAACATATTTTTCTTCTATAATATTTGCCTTGTGTTAAGGATAAGATTCTTTGAATTAATTAGTTGTTATATACTTTATTTTAAACAGTTTGATATTCAGAATCAAATTGTAATAAAACTTTTTTTTAAATGTTAAAATTTGTTGCTGTTGTTGTTGTCTTGTCCAGCAAGCAGTGCAATTTGATCAAATTAATCCAAAAGTGTTCAAGACAGCTCTGGTCACAACAATAACTTCCGCGGAATACAGGAGAAAATTTGTTTATTTCTAGATTAATTAAAATTTTAATTTAGTTCGCTTCCTAATTTTTCCACATTATTTAACAAATTAACTCATCAATTGCCTGCAAAATTGTTTAATGTCAATGACCCATATGTAAATACTATAAAAAATATTAAAATATATGAAAAGATTAAGTTAGGTTATTAAATAGGTTAATATGTAATAAGGTTATGTTTATAACAACGTAGAAATGTAGTTTAACATAGCTAAACACCATACATAATTAAACTATATTAAAGTCAGCTGCACGCCCATTTGCCCATTAATTAAGAATATCAATAAATAAGAAAGAGTGTAAGACTATCAGGATGACAAAGAATAGAATTACTTTTCAATTGTCCCCATAAAGCAATCAATTAAACATATTTTTTTTATTTAAATGGTTTCATTGCAAACAAACGTGCTCTTACTTCTTTAATAAGAACCGAAATTAAAGAGTAGTTAGAAACTGATTTAATTAGAGCTAAGCCGTTTGTAACAATGATAGAAAACAAATTGATCTTAATTGCAGCCAAACAATGGATTGAGAAAGATAGTGTTCTATGAGTTTCGTTACTGATTTAACTGTATGAGTTGATGAGATTAAGACGGCCTATAATGACCTTGATGTTGAATCTCAATTACAGCTGTTCTGAATAACAAAGAGAGAACATCTTATATCTAAAACGCCATCATGCTTCTGAAAGTAAACTAATTTTCAAAGTCAGCATTTCTCACATATTTCGAATTCAATCGTTATTTTTAATTTAATATAATAACATTTTTCAATAAAATCCTTTTGTTATATTATTTGTTAAGGATGCTTGGACTTTACTTCAAGACTTCCTTTTGTGTGTGGTTAATTCATTTAAATTTGCATCACCACGCATTAGAACCGGCTATTTATCTAAGCCCAAAGTACTTTGCTACTAAGGATTTCTGGTTTTTCACAGTGAATTTAAAAAATCCAGTTTTCCTTTATCTAAAAGTAATTTATTTTATCGAGTAATAGATTTAATTTATGATTTTCTGAATGCAAAATAATGTTTCAAAACTTTCCAAATTCAACTAATATATTTTATCAATTAAAAAAGTAAAATAAAGCTATGGTAATTTTTAAATTCACTTCCATTAAATCTTACATAAACTATTTTACAGACAATCCTTACCATCACCTGAAATTTCAGAAGTCATTCTACTCAAAAAATCCTTCTGAATCCCCTAAGTCGGACAATAAACAAAATTTAAAAAAGAAACCATTTTAGTTTCAATTATATTACTTTTTATTATTGTAAAATTAATATTAATAAAGAAAATATTATGTTAATTATTTATGTTTGTTAATTTATTTATTAATTTATTTTTCAGCTGTCTCATACAGTAAATAAAGTTGTCATTTAAATGAGGGGAATAAATTTCACAAAAAACATAGAAATAAATATAGCATAGGTAACAGAGGAAGAAGTAAATTATGATACGTCTTTAAGAGTTTTTTTATAATGAAGCTGGTAAAAAGGCGTGACTGAAAGGTAAATTGTTGTTAATGAATTAAACACTATAGGTTGGTACTGTAGATATAGTTTTGCGATTATAGGTTTGTAGATACAGTTTTGTTTCATGTCACATGTTTAGAGACATGGAAGATAATTTTTTCTAGAAAAGAAGGACAATCATATAGTATTTGTGGTCGAAAATATTGTAAAAAAACAGAAGATATAACAGAAATATTTCTATGGAATTCAATTGTAAACATTTTCAGTATAAATGGGCTCTTAAGATTTATAGTTTCGACACTTTCTTTATAAAGATTAAAATCTCATTAAACTAATCATATAATATTGTTTTTAATTTAAAAGGATTTATTTCTGTAAACTAGTGTTATTATTTTTGCTTAAAAATCTAAATTATACAAATTTTCTACGGCAAAAGCTATCTTAAAATTCAGGAACATCAGAAGAATCATCAGAAAAGAAAATATTGTTTGTTATCGAATTACTAATTTTTAAAGTAAATGTTTATTTTGTCTTTTAGCTTCATTGACCTTAGTTAATTTCGTTTTTTATGTTTGATTCAATTCTCACGATACAGAAAAAAAATACTTGGGTGATGAGAAAATGTGCGTGTGATCACGCACTTCCTTGAGATTCACGAGTAAATCAAAATAATATTTCAATTGTTTTAAACAATTGGAATTAACTAAGCATATGTATGTATCTGGGAGAATTGTGTTTAAAGTCCGAGTATAGAGCATTTAAATAATATACATGTCTTTGTTTAAGGCTTTAAAAATAATGATAAATCAGGAGATCAGGTTCATTTATAAAAAAAGATCATTATTTATTCTTTAAATTAAACAAAACATATTTAGTTTTAAACCCAATATGTACTTAAAACTCACTTAGGTTCTATAAGAATTCTTAATCTTTGAAATTTTTAATTAATTTAAACTAAAAATAATTAATTTATTAATAAATGAAAAAAAAACATGCACTAGGGAGAGTGGGGACCATTGTAACAAAATTTACTATTTGATTTCAAACTAAGCTATTTTTTATGTTAGAGTTTTGAAAATTGGTATGAAAATAGGTTGATACATCCTAATTACAATTTTGCTGTGAAAGCTGTCCGGTGGACATGCATTAAAATATAGGGTCACTTGGGGTAAGTGGGACCCCTTTTTGGCCTAGTACAATTTTGGAGCTTTATAGAAAAAATTTGAAAGGGTTTATTTTGTACTTGTTGACTAATTTCGTTAAAGAGTCTATCGATAAACAAAAATTTATCAGAAGTTTCTAAAATAAAGCTTTACAGTTTTCTTAACTGGTCTTTTTATCAAAAAAGAGATGGGTGACCCACTTACCCCAAGAGATGGGGTAAGTGGATCACCCCCTCAAAGCAAGCAAAACTTAACAGGAAGTAAATGGGTCTTACTTGATAAAGTACAGTAAATTTCAATATAAAATATTTTATTGGGGAAACTGTATCGATGAGGGAGAAATATATTCACATCAAAATCAATATGACAAGGTAAGAATAGAATGAAAAACAAAATAAGTATTTTAAAGAATGTTTGGAAAGGCCAAAGGGATATGTTTTACTTTAAAATATAAAATAGTGTTGAAAAAACATAATAAGGTTGATTAAGATTTATTTTGGCAATTTAGTAAACATTGCAAGATAGAAAAGAAATCGGACACACTAAATGAGAATGAACACAATTGATGAGATATTTCACTTTACTCACCATAACTTAAATTAAAACGCAAATTTGATATACAATGTCGATCAAGTTACTTATAAATTTTAATGAATTTTGAAGTGGTGAGTAAAAGGTCTTGCTACTATAAATCGAAATTTTCTGAAAATATTTGGGGAAATTGTCCCTATAACCCCCCTGAAATCCACCCATTTTTTCAGTAATAGTTCCTATATCGTATGGGACCCTCTAGTAACCACTTATATCATAATAAGGGGTCTCACTTACTAAATAAAAAGGGGTCCCACTTACCCCACACTGAGGGGTCCCACTTACCCCAACCATGCTTAAACTATGGGGTAAGGGGACCCCCCTGTTAAACACTTCCAAATTAAAAATTTAGAAAATTTTCAAATTGCCGTATGTATTTTAGGTCAAACTCTTCAAAACAGTTCAATAAACATTAAAATGTAATGAAAACTTACCTGGAAATACTTCTTTAAAAAATACGTCTTGAACTCTCCAAAAAATCCAGTCTGGGAATCTATTTTAAATTAGTTCTATAATCTTAAAAACAAATTAAACAAATCTCAAATATATGCAAAACTCATCGGTGTGACAAGCTGTAACATTATCAATGCGAGTAAGTGTGAAATTTCCTGTACATATTATGTCACTTTGGAAAAAATCAAAAATTATACCTGTGTTTAAAAAAGGCAATAGATCAGACATCAAAAACTATAGACCTATTACAATACTATCCAGTTTTGCCAAAATCTTTGAAAGAATCATCCACACAAAATTAGCATTGCAGACCAATCATATAATTTCTCTTAACCAGCATGGTTTTATTAAGAAACGTTCTACAGCTACTAATTTGCTTTGTCTTAACATTAATATAATAAAAGCCCTAAAAAGTAATAAACAACTAGATGTGATCTACACTGATTTTGCGAAAGCCTTCGATACAGTGAATTTTAAAATATTACTATCAAAGCTAGCTAAATTGGGTTTTTGTCCCAGACTTCTCTCTTGGATCAGTTCGTATCTCTCTGAACGACTTTTATACATTAAATACAAATCTACTTATTCTAATGGTTTCCACAGTACTTCTGGGGTACCTCAGGGATCAATTTTGGGACCTCTGCTTTTTAACCTTTTTATAAATGATATATCTTGTATTTTTCAATCATCTCTTCTATTTGCTGATGATTTAAAGATTTTTAATACGATAACAACTCATTTGGACCAAATCTCATTACAAACTGAGCTAAATAATTTAAGCCAATGGTGTCAACAAAATCAACTTTATCTCAATATTGATAAATGTTTCATTGTTACTTTTACCCGGAAAACTCTTCCTCTAATATACCACTACAAGATTAACAATTGTGATTTAGCTAGAAAGGACAATATTAAAGATCTTGGAGTAACTTACGAATCTTCTTTTACCTTCAATTTACATGTTCAAAACATTATTGTAAAAGCTGTTAAAAACCTTGGATTACTCAAGAGAACTACTTTCGATTTTAGTGACTGTTTTGTTCTTGAAAGTTTATTTAATACGATTGTTCGCCCTATTTTGGAATACAACTGTGTCATTTGGAATCCTGTAACGAAATCTCTGATCATTTCAATTGAAAAAGTGCATAAAAAATTTCTTCGTTATATTAACTTAAAGACAGTTAGTACTCCTATACATAGTTTCCCTTTAGAGAATAGAAGGCATATATCCTTATTTAAATTTTTTTACAATATATTTCACAATAATATCGACTGTTCTTTAATTCTACATGAATTCAGTTTAATTGTTCCACAATACAATATTAGAAATAAAATAACTTTCCTCGTTCCTCTTCTTTCAAAAAATTACTTAAAACAACAACCTTTAATACAATTTATAAAACTTGTCAATAGTCTTCCCAACTCTGATATTTTTTTTGATAGTTTTTCAAAGATAAAAAGTGACCTGGATAGTTACCATGCCTCTTTGGTTCCAAGAAATTTTTCCTCTATTTGATGTACTTAAATTCAGTTTTGTTGTATTGATCTTTTCTAATTTAATATTGCTCCTTCTATTTTATACGGTATTTGTATCTTAGATTAACTTATTGTATTTTATCGGTATATTGTAGTCTGTGTTTTTGTCATTGTTTCCCCATGTAATTGGATTTTGTGTCTGTTTGGGTGAATAAATAAATAAATAAATAAATAAATTATAGTTTTAGGGGGGTGACCCACTTACCCCAGTGACCCACTTACCCCAAGTAACCCTAGTAAACAAAATATCGAAAATCGTTACAATTGACCCCACCTCAAGGGTCAATTGTAACACAACACAAATTCATAAAAATCTATAGAAGATCATACAAATTTATTAAAAATATATATCTTCTTTTTAAATAATAATTAAATACATAGACTAGAATGGCAATAATAAACTTTCCACTCAAATAATGAGTTATAAACAATAATGAATGAGGATGAGTAAATAATAGTGAAAAATTATTCCAAAAGGTAATTATTGTATTAATATCTGAATTCTTCTATAGTACAACGAACCTGGTACCATTTTTTGCACTAAAAATGGTCCTGTGGCAGGTTACAATCAACCACACGTCGCCATTTTTAATTCGACCCTCCTTTTCCACGAAACTAACAACATTATCATCTTAAAACTAAGCAGAATAAAACTAGGATACATGTACACACATACAATACATAAAATAAATTATGTGCTTCATACCTGCAGTGCAGGAGAAAGAAAGTTACACAAAAGTAGAAATTTACTTCGATGCTCGAAAAACACTCTTTTCTCACGTACACAGTCACAACTCAAATTTCAGGCTTGACGATCTCTGATATTCTTTCATTCGCCTGCCTTGTACGTACTGTCATCTTCTTTTCAACCTGGCTGCCTCTCATTTTGAGGACATCAAAGGTGTTACAATTTCTCCGTGTTACTTTTGACCCCACTCTCCCTACATATGAGAAACAGAAAAGGTAAAATTATGATCCAAAATCAGACATAAATCTTTAAGAGAACTCAAAATCAACGAGTGTTTCCATATTAATGAGTGAGGTAAATTGCGAAATTTTAAGTGTAGTTTTGCAGAACCTTTCTAACTCGTTTTCCCTTATAGTGTGCTTAACGACTTTGGATATAACAAAAGCAAGAGGAAAGTAAAAGACTTTCTAAAAAATGCAAAACCTTTAAAATAATTTCAAGATCATTATAAGTTGTTTCGTTGAGATCATTTCCAGGATTATTTCTTTTTACGTAACCTCAATCCCAGATTACGTACCTCATTACTCTTCTTCAATCAAACATACCCCATCTAAGAATCAGAGTAACACAGTTTCTTACTCCCACAAACATCGGGAAGAACCATGTACTTAAAATTCCTCTTATGGAATAATCCCTATCAGAAATGGTTTTATAGAACTCTCAAGGGAAAAGTTACATAATAAAAATTTTATCATAATCTGGATAACACGCATGGAAAGTGTCAAAAGATCCCCGAATTTTAAGGAAAGTGAAGTTAAATACACGGTTCGTAGATCTATTGCATATTTATGAGATATTTACGCGTCTCCTAAGAAGTTCCTGTATCATTCATTGCATAATTCTTATTTTTGTTCTGGAGATATTTTTTTAACATTAACTGGAAAATATCACCGATTATTAATACAAGAAAAATACGGTTGCTTTAACTAATGTAATGTATACCTTTATAAATTTCTATTATTCAAACCTGGTGCAAGAAGGTAAATACTTTTTTAATGAATATAAGAGTTCCTTTCCTCTATGTTCAATATTCCTTTATCTATTCTTTCTTAAATCTCTCACTAAAGAGCAAATGCATATTCATTTATTTATAAAAAAATTGTTTCACGCTCCGTAAACTATCTTAGTAAGGCGTTTTCTGATTTAACTAGGATGTAAAATAATATTGTGGCATACTTTAAAGTTTATTTTTCTTTAAGTTTAACTATTCAAATATTAAGAAAATTGTAACTAAAGGTAATCTGTAAACATGTGAATAAAAAAACAAGCGGGGATACTTGAGGGAGGACCCATGAACAAAACTCGAACCTGCGGGACGGCAATTCAATAATATTATATTTTTGAGCAAACTAGGATGTGGAAAAATCTAAATTATTGTAAATAGGTACGATTTTTAAAACGAAAAGATCCGAACAGATGTCATAACTACTTATTAATTACCACAGAAACTACACAGAATTAATATAGCTTTTCATAAACACGTTCGATAATTACAGCTTACGGAACCCGCCTCATCGAAAATCAATTACAAACGGTGATCATTTCTTTCATGGCGCGACTTATGACGCATCTTTACATGCCTCAGGGGCATTCACGTGACGTTATAATTAAAGAAACACGTGTCCAATCACAGGGCTTCTATCTTTGGTAGGTAAGAATCGCGCGGCTCCTTCAGTAGCCTTTTCGCTAAGGGTCATCTGAGTTCAATAAGAGTTACGTAATTTTCTGTAAACAACTCAGAAAAATTATCAATGAGTAAAGTCCGGGACTCAAGAACGGGCTATACTATTTATGAAACTGTAAAATATGGAGTTATGTTTACCAGTGTAAAGTACAGGGCGATAATTGAAACTTTTGGTTCTTAAAATGAACTTGTTAAAATCTTTATAAGATTACAAGAACAGGTAGTTTTGAGTAGGGAAAAAATGGAAGAGATATTTTATGGGGGAATACTTTTTGAAATAAATGAAAAGGGGTATTATATTATTTTAATGTTTTAAACATCAATAACTTTATTGAATATATTTTTGATTACTTTTTGATAAACTTTATGCATTAAGCTATGGAAAATGCGGGAACGTGCCCTGCTACGAACTAAGAGCATTGAAGTTAAGCTTTCACTTATGTCAAAAATGAATAACAATAATTAAGTTCATAGTAATAAATAATTATGTCCTCTAAGATTTTCAAACATTTTGAGGAATTGGATGCAGTTTGTTATTCGGTTTGAAAATCGGCATTGGTAAATAAAACGAACCCTTTTTAGCAGAATCTCAGCAAACAGGACATTAAACTAAAATTTAAAAAGAAACCTTCGGTATTTATTGTAAATAAGCTTAAATGTATCAAATAAGATAAAAAGGGTGGAAAACGCTGATCAAAGAACGTAATAAATATTTTTCTTTCTTATTCTAGAGAATAGTTTTTCTCACCATTAATTAGGCATAGCCTTTATTTCTTTAAGAAGATATTCTAATTGCAAGATTTTTAAGGTAAAGAAAGATACAAAACGTACTCATTTCAATTTATCGTTCCGCCAATGCTATTCTATTAAGTGATTCTTGCGCCATAAAACAATAACCAAACCAAACTATTCTATTCAGTATAAAAACATCCGGTACATTTCGTAAGTGGAATAAAGTAATTCTAAAAGTGAAATCAGAAGAAAACTTCCTGGACATGCTTTTTATTTGAAAAACAATGTTAATACGATTCCCAAACAGTAGCCCTAAAAAAACGGATGCTCTCCGTACCACGCAAACCTTAAAAAAACCTCATAGAAAGCAAAATGAAAGATGAGTTAAGGGATAAGTGTGAAGCTTTTACTTACAGTTGTGGAGCTCATTATTTTATACCTGTTACTGTAACACACATAGCGGAGGCCTCAAAGAATGCGCCAACTCTGTCACGAAAGCAGTGGAGTGTGCAGTAGATTGCCTTAGAGAGATAGCCTCTATTCATTAGGTATGGTCTTCAATGAACTCATTAGGTTCTTTCATAGAAGAGTTCATTTAACTGGAAATGTGTGTGTCACAGCACGAAATCTGAAAAAGCTTTCTTCATAAACAACGTGCCCTCGTTCTTCCACAAAGATGCCAGTGTGTCTGTAGTGGCTGGGACTTCAGGTCCATTTGAGGCTTAAGGCTGACATTGTATTTTGGATGGCATGTTTACGTGTAAGCACATAATAATGTGCTACATATAGTCAGGTATACAGTAACCCTTTCATTTCTAGCAGCCCCAAATTTTCCATGGGATTCAATGGTAGTCTCAGGCGGTTTAGACTGAAAGAGTTAACTGTGTCTATGAGTTGCCGAGATGAGAGTAGTGGGCTTCAAAACAGTTTATGTGGACTTCCCAGTTGCCTCTTACCTGTCTATTCTTTACCAAATATTTAATACGTAGCATGAAAAATAGATAAATATCTCAATACGCAAAACATACCAACTATTAATAAAATATTTTACACTCAAACGTTTCTCCATACTATAACAGTGAATTCAAGTCCCTAGATAGTCTTTTAGAGTACTAATTTCTTAATATTTGCTTATGAACTCTATCATTGTATGAAGTCAAAAATCTATAAATTGAATGCCTTTTAATAGTTATTAGTTTTGTGAAATCTCGTTTTTCCCATAGGCCTGAGGAAGAATTCCTGTAAATCTTCAGAAATTAAAGTACAGTTTAATACAGGTACGTACCTGTCTGTCCTGTACAGGTAAAGTACAGTTACAGTACAGGACAATACAGTTTAAGAAAATCTGTATTGTCCTTTAAATTTAAATGATAACATCTATACTTCACAGCAACGTTTCCTGAACCCAGTACGTCACTAAGCAGAAGGAGAAAGTGAGTGAACACAAAGCCTATTGGGTTAATAGGAGGAATTTCGATACGCGAATTGTGATAAAAAACACTATTTATACATGGGTTTAACGAAATAATCATATTTTTAAATTGACGTTCTTTTTTTTCACTCGAAATTCAATCTACACCGCGATGGGAACTATCTTGTTTATAAGTGACGTAGTAGGTTCAACTTAAGTTGCTGTCTAGTATAGTAAAATTTTTAATGAAAAATGGTTCAGTGAGTTTCCTATTCAATGTCTTTCGAATCCTTAATTATTGGTGATACCTTACTATAAAACATAAATAAAATGTCAAAAGTTGTTTATTTTGTTTTGAAATATAGATGTTTTTTTTATTTCCAATGCAGCTGGAGGTACGGACCTTATCCTTACGCCATATATATACAGGGTGTTTCAAAATTGCGTTGCACGGCTTTTATTCGGAACCAGCCCCTCCTAGGGTCATGGAAGTAAGGGAACGTACCCATACTACGTTACCCATTCAGGGGAGGGAGGGGGGTCTTCAAAATACCACGCTCGGTCACAGGGGGGAGGGGGGGGCTTAGGGTTTCGTCACGTAGTCAATTTCTTCTTATCAATACGACAAAATTAAGCCAAATTAATTATTGAAATTTGCCAAATTAAGACTAATTAAGCCAAATTAATTATTAAAATTAGACAAATTAAGCAAAATTAATTTTTTAAACTTTCTGTTTGCAAAAAATGATGGCAAACCGTTATTATAAATTACCACGTGAAAACTAGAGGGGGAGGGGGGGTCTTGGCATATACTACGGATGGTCATCAAGGGGGGGAGGGGGGTCAAAAATCGTAAAAAATGGGTCACGTAGTATGGGTACGTTCCCTAAGGTCTACCCCTAGGTTAGTGACCCTGTAGAATCCATTGAGAGAACTTACAGCGCCCCTAGCGGCGAAATTAAAAAGTTAAAAAAATTAATTTAAAAACTAAAGGAGATAGAGCAAAAACCTCAGTAAGTGGATTGTTGCCAACGTCAAGAAGAACTCATTGAAAAAAATTTGATCAAAATATCTTGCATATTCGCGGAGATATTAGCATCTGAAAATAGCACTTTTTCAGGGGTCAAAAAGTAAAAAGTTCGCATATTTGCAATTTTTTTTGATTTTTTGATTAAATTTTGTGTTCTTTCAACTAAAAAAACACAAAACTACACAATTTCACTGAAAAATTTGCAAATATGCGAACTTTTTACTTTTTGACCCCTGAAAAAGTGCTATTTTCACATGCTAATATCTCCGCGAACATTCAAGATATTTTGATCAAATTTTTTTCAATGAGTTCTTCTTGACGTTGGCAACAATAATCTCATTGAGGTTTTTGCTCTATCTCCTTTAGTTTTTAAATTAATTTTTCTAACTTTTTAATTTCGTCGCTAGGGGCGCTGTAAGTCCTCTCAATGGATTCTCCAGGGTCATTTACCTAGGGGTAGACCTTACTTCCATGACCCTAGGACGGGCTGGTTCCGAATAAAAGCCGTGCAACGCAATTTTGAAACACCCTGTATATGTTACAGTTAAAGTCCGGAAATCAGTTAATTTACAGATAACCTAGGTAATTTGCAGATTAACGAGGGTGATCCGTTAAAGAGCGAATTTTTTTTCAATTTCTAAGATTACCTAGGTAATCTTGAAATTACCTAGGTATTCTGCACCCTACCGACTAGACACTCGTTAATCTGCATACTACCTGTAATCAGTTATTTTACATATTAACGAGGGTGATCCGTTAAAGTACAAAATTTTATTTTATTTTATAAAAAGTTTAAGGAGGTTGGGGGGGCTGCCGCCCCCCCAAACCCCCCTGCCCTAACTATAACCAAACTCGTTTTGGGGGTAAACAGTAACAATGACGAATCAAAAAAGGGGGATCGGTGCTTTTTTCATATTACACAAAACACGCAAATCCCACAAAAATAGTAATGAAATAGCAATTTTAAAACTAGAATATAAAAACAATAATAATTGAATATTAAAGTACCAACTGAGATTTGTATCAATTGTGGTTTTCGATCTCGATTTGACAGCGTATTTCAATGAGCACTTAAACTAGCAAATCTTAATGAAAGCGCGGTGTAATCGGCTGGCAGCCTGCACTGAACTATTGCTAGGATTCGCGATCGATTACATATGTTAAACCCTTTCCCAGGTTCCAGCGATTGTTGAATTAACGTTTGTTGAAAAGATATTTCAACAGCTGGGACATTTGCTTTCGTTAAAAGAAATCTCTGTCACTCTGAAGTCGGAGCTTCAACACAATTGTTTCAAAATACCCGTTTTAGTAGTAATATACTGTACTTAATCATGTAAATTTACAGTACTTACTTGCTTGTATTATTTTGTTTTAACATTCAACATGACAACTACCAGTGCTACGCTCTAAATTTGAAATCAAAACACCAAATATGACAACAAACTACGTATTGAAACCCAACTGCGCAGGGGTAAGCGCATGGCGCAGTAAGCACCTCAACATTTTAACAGAAAGTATTGAACGAAACAAACTATTTTGAACTTTAACGATCAAGAGGCCGTTATAGTGTAGATTCCCTAGGTAAAATGCGAAAAACTCAAAAATCCGCACATTAACGACAGAAATCAGTTAATCTTAAGTTTACCTAGGTATTCTTCAGATTAACTAATTATCAACTTTAGCGGTAACATATATACAGAGATCAAAACAGAAAGAACAATAAAATACATGGATACATACTGTAAAAGAGGGAACGTTAAACACAAAATAAGTACAAACAAAACACAGAACTGGAGGGAAAATTAAGATGATAAATTGTTCAAAATGTCTCTGACTTCCCAATATCGGGAGTAAATACAGTTCTGCGTAAGGGCAGAACAGACGGGGTCAGCATCCATCAGCGCACCACTGCGGCAGAGGGGGCAGGAAGGGCTATACACGATGTTATAGATGTTTTACTAATGACAATTTTGTTCAATTAATTGAGCACTTATAGGCTTTCATCATAAAAGGTTTCTTGGTAAATTTTACAGTCTAAATTGTTTTTCTAAGTAAAGGTTACTTTAATATATTTTTAAATATATCTAAATGATTTCACGCGAACAGGGGCAAAAAGTTTTTAAGACCTGTACCAAGGGCAGATCTGCTCAAGCCTCTCCCGCTGATTTTTAAATTGGACGATGTATTTCTTCAACCACTTTTATTTTTAGATTTTGTTAAATTCTATGGACTTATGGAGTTGGTCTAATTTTAAGTTAGACCAACTGGGAAATAGAAACAACACAACAAATGATCTACACGCTACAAGAAAGGGTGAAACTAGAAAAAAGTCTAAATTTCGCCCATTTCAGTATTTTAATCCTGGAAAAAAATTTCAAAAGGACATTTAATATACTTTTAGCTGTGTAGAATATCCTAATTTATATGTTTATTAATTTTAACACTTCAGCATTTCTTTAAAATCTGCTTTAGGCTGGTTGGTGTCGTGTCCAATTGAAGTCAAGTCAAATTGCTCCATGTGCCGAAATAACGGCCTTGGCAATGTCCATAATTTTGGGGAAATGTGTGCCATTCAAAATTTGCTTTAGCTAAGGGGGAATGGTTAAAGGGCACTTATGCTCATCGTTATAACCAAATACACCGTCTTACAGACGTTCTAGTTTTACACAATTTTCAACGTAAGCCCCCCAAGTCGGGCCCATAGAGACCGCGTCAACTAGAACCAAAAGCCGTTTCTACAGGGAGAGATAGTGAGCAGCCCAGTTATGGAAGGGGGCACCCGAACGGGGGGACTGACAGCTATAACCCAGATTCCTGTGAACGGTGGAGAGTCTTCTCCGAGTCTAGTTCAGTCGGTCGATCTGAGGCTGACTGAGGCAGTTGGCTTCACTGTTGGAGATCCGTAGCCAGAGAACAAGCATGGAGTTGTTGTGTTAAAATGGATGGATATTCGCTATGTACAAGTAAGTTCCATCAACAGATCTAGTGTGGGGGAGATTTTGTAATGTAACCGGTGTGGGGAAAATTAAGGAGAGGGCTGGTATAATAAATTAAAAAATGTGATACTTTGGTCTGTTTGGGATGATGAATTTTTATATTTTTTATCAAGATAATTTTTGCACATTTTTCTGGAAAGTAAGGTACCTAATAGGTGACTTTGTTTCATTTAATACCCTAAGGCTCTTTTAGTAGTCGAAGTTAACTCTCTTTATAGGGGGATGGTAGTCTAAGTTGTTTATATTAGCTTAAAAAATAAAATATCAAGAGGGCTACGAATGACTTAGAAATTCTCATTTTCAAGTTTTTGAGTCGAACATTATTTTAAATTGAGGGAAAGTTTTATTTTTTGCTGTTTATGATATTTCTTAAACTCTCATGAATATATCCTTAAACACAAAGCTCTATCTTTAAAGTAATAGTTGAGTTTAATGCTTTAAAAACACTCTTTTGATCCAAATAAAATCAATTACGAAAATATTTTTTTTCTTTCAAAGGTAAAAGAATTTTGTTCACTCTTATTTTCTAAATTTTGTCTCCAGAAACATTGAAATCCTCTTTGGGAAATTTTACTTAATTGTTTTTAATAGATTTTAAGGTTAAACATAGAAAGCTTATACCGTAATTGGTAAATTTTAATAGCACACATAGCCCCCCCATGAATTCAAATGAGTATTAGGAAACTTATAGCAAAATTTTTAATAAATTTCTTCCATACTATCATACATTGCAACACATTCCTTCTTTTTTTTACTTAAGTCTTTCTTTCATAAAATTCAATTTCTAATCTAAATTTTGATTTTATTTCTATCAGGGTTGGCTGGATTGGACCCAATTGGGTTGGACCCAATGGGTTTTTCAAAAAAACCCATGTGAAAAACCCACATTTTGGACCCATTTTTGGGTTTTTTCAAGAAAAATCAAGATTTTAGTAATTCCTTTAAAATTTTATGTGTTTTTTTAAGTTTAGGATATTTTTAAAATTTAAATGGTTTTTTTCAAAATTTAAACAAGGTTTGAAAAATTAAATGGTGTTTTTTCAATTTAAGGGAGTTTTTTTTAAAGTTAAATATGTTCTTTCATTATTCAGTGGGTTTTTTCATTATTAAATGTTTTTTTTCAGAATTTAGGATGTTTAAAGTTCAAACTTATTTTCCATTTCCGTAATCGATATACATTTGTTTCTGTGACCTTTAATTTAGTTATACAATTTATAAATACAATGTTTCCCTCGGTTATTTCTTTGGGAATAAGTTGATTCCAATTCTTTCTGGAAATTTCCTGGTGGAAATCGTCTTTACAAACTCTTTTTAATACCTTTAAGGTCAAACAACACAATAGACTATTTCTTAAACTAACATTGAAAATTCCTTTATTCCATGTGTGAAACACAATTTTTTTTATTACTTTATGTTATCTTAAATAAAAGATTGGAAATGACCTGTGTAGTTCCCACGTCCAGTTGTTTCAAGATTTATAATTAAAAACTTTTCAAGTTTCTAATAGTGCATCTGTGAAAAGACGGGCCGTATGCTTTTTTCACATTCCTATTCTATTCATATTTAATTGTTATCTCAGCTGTGAATTTTAATGATAAAAAGAATAAAAGAGAAGAAGCTATTAGTTCCTCTCTATCTGAACGGATGCAATTTCACGCGTGTGTTGCTGGACAAAACTGGCACATCGGTGTTCACGGCTTTGATTCCTTAACAATAACAGTAATACATCGAGATAGACTTTGGTCTTCCGATGTCATTTGGAATGACACTGGCTGATAAAAGTGGTATTTTTACAAAGGAACCTTTAGTGAGGAACCGTAGAAACAAAAATAAATTTCAAGGTCCTCTTACAAAGATTAGAATTGTAAAGTTCGTCATCTTACATCAGAGACAATATAAATATAGACCATAATAACAACTCAAATCGACAAATTATCGATAAATTTTATAAATTCAAATCCTATTTTTGCCATTATTTCATTCACAATTAGTTTTTAACTATACAGAGTGTTTCAACAAATCCGACAAAGAACTGCGCAGCCAGATTTCTTGCGTGGAGTACCCAAAAATGCCAAGAGGACTAACTATACTTCTACGATATGTAGTTTTCGAAAAAAAAAAGTATGACGTCACATCCAGTTTACGTTAAAAATAGTTGTTTATGGAAAACGTGAACATGGTTATCTGGAAATGTTTGATCTTATATCGATATTGACAAATATTATCCCCTCCACGCAAGGAATATTTCTACCCAAAGTTTGGGCAGACTTATTGAAAAATACCCTGTCTATAACAATATAACAAAATAATGCTTTCAAACCTAAATGAAAGGTTTTTCTGTACAGTTTAACTATCTCACTTTTACTAATAGCACTTATTGTTATTTTTTAAGTAATAAAAATTCTATAAAATCAAGCTTAAATGCTCTAATTGAGATTCCCATACGACATAATACAAATACAAATTAAGTCGACCAACTACAGGCGTAAGCCCAGCAAGGTTGGTCCAGTCTTTTTAACCCAAACTACCGGAATCCCAGAATCTGTCAATTTTCCTCTTGAACTCGTTTACCCCACTTGAATTTACAATTGTTTCAGGCAACGCATTCCATCTATCCACTACCGTATTAAAAAATAATGCTTTCTACAATTCGTCTTAAATTTTATACTTTATTCAATTTGAAATTGTGACCCCTTGTTCTCTTACCCGTATTGAAATCTAGTCCCTCTGTGTCCCCTTGCTTTACCATTTTAAAAAGTTGAATCAAATCCCCTCAAATCCTTCTTTTCTCTAGAGTGAACATATTTAGATTCTTTAATCTTCCCTCATAACTTAAACTGGATATACCCTTTTAGTAGCCCTATGCTGAACCCTTTCAATTGAATCAATATCTTTTTTTAAGTATGGAGACCAAAACTGAACAGCATACTCTAGATGAGGTCTCACCAAGCCTCTCTATAGTAGCAAAATAATATCCTCGGACCTTGAAGAAACAGTTTTTTAATGTATCCCAATATCCTATAAATAAATCATCTGATGTCTACAAATGTTCAAACCTAATTCATACCTTCACCCCCACATACACTTTATAATGAAATTTATATTTTTAATTTTATGCTAAAAAGGCATTTAAGATTTTCTTAACCACGTTATCCACGAACATCCAAGTTATGTAAGATTAACTTCTTTAAAAATGTACATTTTCTAACTGCAGAAATACTCAAAGCGGGAGCGCGGGGGATGCAAGCTTTTAAAAGTGAATTTGCCTAAAGTTAAAGCCAGATCTGCGAACTGCATCTCACGGAACAGTGATCGGGTGCCAAATGGAGCGATACCACTTCAATTTCAATAAAGAAGTGTGATCTAACTTCCTTTTAGTTGCAATTAGTGATTCTGATAATCCCCATATTAAATTAGACTCCAACGGTTGGACGCTAATCTTCTTGGATTGGGGTCAATGTGGCTGTTGTGAGTTTGATTTTCTCTCTTTATTGGTAAGACCCTCTTTCTGTTGCTTAGGTACGTGGAATAAAACTGAGTTATATCTCCAATGAAAGGAGCAGGATATTCTGGTTATGTGCTAAGTGCTTATGAAGTTGAAAGGAGAAGATAAAGAGAGAACAAATGAAAATTTTTAAAAAATTGTAAGGTCTATCGCTTAAAGAAAATTTAAAAGCAACATATTGACCAGGATTTGCGATGTTATATTTATTTAGATTTTAGATCATAACAAACAAAATATATATACAATTAAAATCATCGACCCATTTAGGTTTTAATGTTTCTATGCATTTTTAATCACATAATTTTTAATTTTCCCCTTAGTTATTTGCGTTTAGATTAAAATATTGATATAACTTATTATAACTATCAAGCATAAAGTATGTTGTTAATTAACTATACCCCTTAGAAAAAGATTAAACCTAAAAAATTAAATGAAAGTTAAAAAATAATCGAACAACTTTAGTTTCATAAATTCAAATTTGACAGTATCTCTAATGCCTCTTTGTTAAAAAAATTAGTATGTTATTTCGTCTGAAAAAGTTCACCAAGTTTTTTTAACATTATCACATATTTTAATTAAAAAATCAAAGAAACTTGCAAATTTTCGAACTGTTTCATTTTCAGGACTTAAAATGTTCTATTTTCTCATGCCTATATCTCCGCAAATTTTCAAGATATTCTCATGAATTTTTGTTTCAGTAAGTTTTCCATAACATTGGCAAAAATACTATTATTGATGTTTTCCCCCTTACTCCTTTAGTTTTCTATTCATTTTTTTAATTTTCTTATTTCACCGCTAGAGGCGCAGTAAGTCATCTCAATAGATTCTCCCTGGTCACTTAACTAGGGTTACACCTTACTTCATCACCCTAGAAGACGTTGGTTTAAAATAACAGTCGTGAAATGGATTTTTGAAATACCTTGCATTAAGAATAACAGCACTAGTCGACAAATTTCAACTTTTTTTCCCTAACAAAAATGAGATTAGGTATTTCCGACTAAGGTAAATGTGGGTATAGTGGACACTGTACCAATAGTGGCCACATAGCTGATTAGTTTTAAATAGAACGAGTTAGAGGCATCAAACAGCGTCAAAATTCATAGGCATAATAGATTGTACAATCAGGTAAGCTGGTAAATAACCACCGATACTACAGATCAGCATGGGAAGGATATATAAATATTTGAAAATAACAACATCGGCCGAATGGCTGAAATTTGATTTTGCTTATTGAATCGCGTAAGGAAACGGGTATTTCCGAACTGATTTTTTTGTATTTATTACCGTTTGATTCACTTTAAAATTTATATTTAGTTAAAGAAGAGTGTATAAAATGATAACGAATAAAATTTATTTGAAAATTTTGACTTTACGAGGATTTATGGGGGTGTCCACTTTACCAACACATAATCTTAGATTTTCCAATAATGGCCACCCCAATGGCTTCTAATATAAACATAAAAAATATTTAATTTGAATAAAAAATTTTTCATAAACTGTTGACTGTGCTTTGAAATGAGTGTTGAATAAATTTGGTTTCATTCTGGCTTCGGGAACCAAAGTTTCTAAAACATTGAATTACAAGCTAAATTCCTCTCAAATCAGCTACAGCGTAGGCTTTGGGCCGAAAACTATCAAGTCTTTTTTAAATAAAGCTAATTTGATTGGATCTAAAATACATTTCGTTGGGAAGGAAGATTTAATTAGAACTAAACGACTTTACCAAAAAAACCCCAATTTCATGCATAAATCCCTCATATAGGCAGAAAAAGAGAGGTGTCCACTATTGATGCAAGAAGTGTCCACCATAGAAACAAAAGCTACATCTATGTGGCCACTATAGATGCAATTTGGAGTACTTTTTAAAAATTAATTAAAAATACTTTACCCAATCTAATTAAAATTTTTAATGGTAAAATCGAAAGAAGAAGATCCAATTAACCCAAAAATTGTATGATAACCATTTCCAAGCAAACAGGTTGGTATTTATTAAGAATTTAAGCAAAAATTTTCCTTAATGTGTCCAGTATACCCACATTTACCTTAATTTCAGGGTGTAGAATTCAAAAATAGTTGTGAAAAAGCTGCAGCACATACAGTTTTTTTGTTACAAATATTGCACTAGTAGGTACTGTAAGAAACGGACAAAAGCGTTGAAAACACTCCTTTTTAACAATTGAATCGTCAGTTTGAAGAAGGGAATAAGTCCAAAAAATGACAAATTGACTTTTTGTGCTCAAAACAATCTCTAAGCTTTGCATTACACATGGGTGAAAAGAGGGAAACAATAACTAACCACTATAGGGAGATATCGCCCCTTGAAGTTGTGAAATCGATGTCCATTCATTGTATTTTTTAAGCTAATTTGGAATTAAAGTTAATTTTTCTTTCTCCTCACATTCTTTGTGCTGTAAACTAAGTTAAAATAAAATTTTCTCTTAATTTCAATGTTTTTCAAACTTTTTTTATGTAGGGAATGTTTGACTCCATTCATATTCACTCACTCCATTGATACTGCTTTAATAACCCAGTTTCACTATAACTTTGAATTTCATTTGTCGCATTCTTTTTATTTCACCCTTTTGTGGTGTTAACTAAGGAGAAATATAATTTAAATGTGATTTTAAGGGTTTTTAAAGATTTTTTCATCAGAAAAATTTCATAAGGTGTAAGAAGGGAATAAGTCCATCAACTTATTTTGGATGTAAAATATTTTTGAATACAGTTATATTTGTTTTGATGATTGCTCTGTTTTCTAAATAGGGTTTTGAACTTCCAGTAAAAATTTGGCGGTTATACAATGAAAATTCCATTACTTATACAGTTTTTTTCGATTTTCTCAAAACTTGATTTTTGGACTTATTCCCTTCTTCAAACTGACGATTCAATTAGTCTCATTATTTTAGCATAAATACTATCATAATTCATAATTAAGATTATATACATGCTTCAGACAATATAAAACTAAAAATCATAAAACATTCATTAAATACGATGCAATTTTATCACTTTTTGTCTCTTAAGTGGCGTTAAATCTCCTCTTTCAATGAACCAAGAGCTGTAGCCCAAAATTTCTATTTTGAAGTGACCTATGTATCGAGTAAATGTCCTAAGGGAATCTTTATCCTAGGTTATGATTGACTACAGTGATAATTTACGGAAATAAGTTCAAACGTGGATGTAAAATATGAATTTTGGGGGATGTTCAACATTCTATGGCTTGGTAAGACTAAAGAGAACCTTCTATTGGGATTAAAACATTTTTATCGGTCCTATTTTCTAAAAATCATCTTACCACTCTCCTAAAAACCCTTTTCAAGCTGATAATGCGTTTTTATTAAATTTTCCTTCATAAGCAGGGTCGTGAATTCTCTTTTAATCAGAGATTCATACTGACTTTGAGTTTGCCTTCACTTAATGGCGAAAAAGTCCTTTTTGAAATGTTTTTTCTGTATTTGTCATTGATATTAAATAACTAAGATAATTTGAATGTTCTCCCCATACTATAGGGATAGTAATTTGCATAGAACTACTGTTGACTCTTACGCACTTAAAAAGATCCACATTCTAACTTCTGCAACACACGTGAGGAGCCCAGATTTCATTTTAGTCACCTATTTGGACCCAAATCAGTGGATAAAAACCTTTTCCCACTTTTCTGTAAAATATTACCGTTGAATTGTAATTTAAACCGTACCCAAATTAAGCAAAACGCATTGTACATAAATGTACAAAATTTACACTGAAAACTATTCAATTTTCAAAATGAACTGCAGTATAAAAGCATCGCCACACTTATAAAAGAATGTCTACATACTGGGACACTAAAATAAATTAATTGGATGGGATTGCAGGGTTGCTATTGGACAAAAATGACGCTTAAAACGCAAAAATTAAGAAAAACAGCAGAAAATCGAAAATTTTTGTTACGCAAAAATGGGATGTAGTGGAACTTTTTTACTTGCAGATACTTAAATAACTACATGAGTTAGTAACAAAAACAGTAATTTGGTTGTTAGGAATCCACTGTCTACTAGTGTAATCAAAGTTTTGAGAGTGGGTTTAATCTCTTTTAACATTATCCATAGTAAATTTATTATATTTTGGTATTCTCAATGTTTTACGTACAATTTTAAGTTAACTAGGAAGAAACTCTTATGTGTAATTACTAGGTAAAGATTGACATTTTTAACAACCTGCTACAAACTTTTCAAACAAGCAATCCAATTGATACTATTATCAAATTAACATTCTCTTTAACGTTGCGTATCAATGGATAAATATATCAATCACTCCAACACGAAAAAAGTTTTGAAACCCAGTTATTTTTTTTGGTTTGAAAAAAACTTAAAAGCGGTCAACGAGCGAAAAAAAATTGGAAAACCCTGTTTTAGGCAGCACTAACATTTCAGTTAAGAGCCACCTGCAAAATGGCCTTCAAAACCAGTTGAACTTTTACCCAAGAGCCTCGCGGCTGATGAGAAGGAAGTCTTAAGTAATCGATGCTTAGAAAAAGGGACTAGAGCGTAAACTGCCGAAACAAAACGCCAGAAGCGTCCAAGCAATGGCTACGATCAATGACACGAGTGGGATGCAACATGTCCATGACAATAACCTCTAATCACACGCGCTTATCGCCAAAAAGAGAATAATTATTCATCAAGTATGCCTTGAACAGTTGTAAGAACGTGATCGCTTCTCCACCGAAAGGAATTCAATCACTTTCAATGACCTGTATTCCTGCGAAGGAACAAACAAGGAAACTTATTCAAATCAGCTTTATAAATAAACATGTAAAGATAGTACATCCCGGTTACGTCGCTATTATGTGTTTGTGTTTACTTTTTTTATCAATACGTAGTTTCGATACCCCAAATGGATGGCCGAAACAGAAACAAAATTAGCTTATGGGTGGGTTTAATTTGAATGAGTTTTTTTTGTTTGTTTGACGAGCTGATATATCCGCCGATCCATTACGCCTCCTTATAAGTAATATACTCCGTTTTTTTTTCTTTTCTTAGACCTACTATAAATAAAAATGCGATCAGATTTACCCTTATTCTATTCGTTAATTGCAAATATTTAGTTCAATGATCTTTAAAAAGTTATAATGTGTTTTATCATAAAATATCTTTAATCCAACAAAATATTTTTCATTTCTCAATTTAACCGTCTTTTTTAATTCGGTATGTAAATTATTTTCTAAATAAATTATTAAGAATTTATTTTAAAACTGGAATAATCCATATTCTATATTAAGTTAAAAAACCTTAATAAATCAAACTTTATATTGGGGGTTAAACTACGCTTTCAGTGTCTTCAAAGCTCTAGTAAAGTTACTTTTCAATTTCTCCTTATTGTTAAATTTCGAATAAATAAATATACTTATGTATGAAAAATTAAACAGCCGGAATGAGGAAATATACATATTTTTTATACTTTTGATTTAAATTAGTATTTTAAATTTAATTATATATGGTTCCATATCACCTATATTTTATTTATTTATTTAATCTTGCTATTGTTTTGAATATTTTGTCTTTTGGAAAATTCTTAAATTAATAAAATCATTAATTAATTAATAAAAATTAATAACTTCATTAATGTTCCCTAATTAGCAAATTAAGTTAAAATCCATAATTTCATTTATTAAATCATTGTGTTGATCAGGTTATTATATTTTTTCAGTTTTTATTAAACTTATCTTCATTAAAAATAAATCTATAACATAAACCTTAACAATTAGTTATATATTAATCAATTTAATTTGCTAAAATATCGTGTAGTTCAAACCACTGTATAATTTTTACAAAAAG
The DNA here is from genome assembly GCA_024610705.1 of Tetragnatha versicolor. NCBI lineage: Eukaryota > Metazoa > Arthropoda > Arachnida > Araneae > Tetragnathidae > Tetragnatha > Tetragnatha versicolor. Next base: position 7,151,560 of record JANDEH010000009.1, on the reverse strand, counting down.
AATTTCAGTTTTTCTTCTTCCGAATTTCGCAAAAATTCCCAATACTTAGCTCGCTTTTCTTCATATTTATGGCACTAAAACACGTAATGTAAACACTAATTGGGCATTTGTTTCAAAGAAATATCGGTGTTATACCAAGACCCAAATCCCATCTCAATGGATTTCTTCCGTTTTGAGGCAAGGGAGAGTGAATTAAAGGCTGAGGTATTCAAACCCCGAACTAGTTCCTGGATTGCCCTAAAAGGGAGGCAACAATTTCCGCAACGCCACATCCGCTTGGTTTTATCGTGGTTCCTCCTATTCTTCCGAGTAAAAAAAATTCAGAGGGTAACTGAAAATGGAGAACGTACATATTTCGATATAATTTGAGTTTTGACTAAATTTCATAAATTATTGTCGTTGTGCTTGTATATTGTGTAAAGCTCTTAATTGAAGAATCATTTGTGTGTTTTCGATTAATCTCTTCTTTAAAGCGTTGTTTATTCCTTCATTACTATCTCATAAAATCTCACTATTTTCTGATTTCTTATTTCGCCCGATCAGCAACTCTAGAAAGGAGCCTCTCAATTTTAAACAACATTTTAATATCAATTTATCTTCTAAGAAATCCCAAATTAAAGAAAGATATGAAAGCTTTATCAATGCGGGTTAAGTCTTGATGTCCCTAGATAAACCCCATAATTTAGTTCTAGATTTGCTTGTAATTTTCTTTTCCATGATGGTCATTGAAATTTTTTGTATAATTTGTAAGCTAGATATTCCAGGGTTAGAGATTTGGGTATAGTTAAAGTATTGGGAAGAAAGAAAAATTTTCCCAACATTTTTATATAAATTTTTTTCTAGCCCCAACTCGAATGTAAAGTTGTTGGAGTTTACTGAAAGTAATTTGATTGTTAAAGAGGACATTTATATTGGCAAGAGACACTTGTGCAAAGGATGAACAAAGTATATATAATTACCCACATTACCATTGTGTATTAAATGTTGTATATACTTCGTATAGGAAATTTATAATTCATTTGATAAACTTAAAAAAATTACTTAATTAATTGAGCTCTATTTTAAATGACCCGATATACATTTTGGGATGTTAGAAATGTTGCTTATTTTCAAAAGAATGTTAATGTAGATTAAGATAGAAATTTCTTCTACTTTGAATGGTAGAGAAAAAGGAGCTGTGAGGCCCCCCGAACTAGTTTCCTGGATTGCAGTAGAAGGAGGACAGAGCTTTCCCCAATGCCACATCCGCATGGTTTTACCAGTATCCCCCAATATTTCCAAGCAGATGGGCCAATCTGGTCCCCCGGAGACCACTTTCGATTCGAAAGTGGAACAGGCCTCGAGAAAGTGGAACACGCCTCGGGGGCCGTGAAAATCGCAGGGTCCCCAGTCAACAGGTTGGCAAGGTTTTCTAAAAAAGACCAAGACTCTCCCAAACAACTTCGGGTCCGGCAGGTTCACGGACCTTCCAGCGGAGAAACTGCTTCCATCTAGAAGGAGGTCAGTTTTCTCGAGGAAAAGGAAAAGTGCGTTTATTTTTGGTTCGTCCCTTTGTAGGTGGGGCGGGAAATGAGTCAATAGAATAATGCAGAAAGTAGAATGACTTTCCTTGACTTTCCTCCTAACCTAGTTTCCAGCAGCTCTGAAGATCTTCAGACCCCTTCCAAATTTCGGTCCCCATCAGTCTCGGTTAAATAGCTCTATTGCTGCTGCCTCGTTTTCCATTTCACTGAAGGTCAGCTTTCTCCGCTGCGACCTTTTAGCTACGCACAATCGCTAGTGCTTGGTTCCGTGGATACTTTCCCATGTGTGTGCTTTGATGTTCAATGCAAGAAAAGTGGATTATTATCTCTGACGGACTTTTTGAATTTATTCGTGAGTACTTACTTCTCTTTACTACTTTCAATTTATTAAATAATACTTATAATAAAATATATATTTTTTTTATTTCAAATATATCCCGATTCATCTCTCTCAATTTGATTTCATTATTTATTTTGATTACATTTTAGTTTATAATGATGACTCTTTTTCTGTTTTTTGTTCTTTTTTTAAATTTTGAATCCCTATAATCCTTAGTTTTGTGCCTTATCTTCAAAAAATGTTTTTATTACTTGACTATTTTTCCGATGATTTTTTTATATAAAATAACAACGTAAGGTGTCAATATCAAAACAAACATTTACCGAGTCAGTGCGCTTTTATACTCTTGATCTAAACATTTGAAGTTAATTCCTTTGAAGTTGAAGTATGAATTGATAATTGAAGTTAATTCCTTTGAAGTATGATTCACATCTCGATCAACATATGCCTACTATTAAAATTACCACTAGACAACATGTACCTACTAAAAAAGTTAATAAGAAGTATAAATGTATCTTGTTTATTAATGGTTTAATTACATGGTTAAATCTATAAAATTTTATTTAACAATGGGGTTCATTTTGGTCCAGGAAGTCATTTTACATAAAAATCAACCTGAATTGTACCGTCGGTGTTGTTATTGTTTTTCAAATTCCAAAAAGTTTCAGTCCATAGTTTTTTCTTGTCAGTTTTATACACCAGAATAAAAGGATACAAACACACAAAAATCGTTTTAATATATTTATTTATTTTGTTTCTATGCAGCATTTGATTTTTGAGAGTTGGCATAATTTTGTCGTTAGCTAACCAAAATAGTATAAAACCGGAATCATCTTATAATAGCAAGTCGTTTGTGTTTTCAAAAGAAAATTTAAATAAATAACTCTTCAACTGTTACTTTTTCCCGTCAAACCATCTTTTCCATTCAATAAGGTCGTTGACTCGAATGCAACACTTAAGCCGGCTGCTTTTGAAGACGCTAGATTTGCATACGTACGAGTCAGGCATGTCAATCACTGGATGATTCTGAAAACAAAGGAAGGATGATTTTGCATGAATGACTAATTCAGCTACATTTTCTCGCAACTCAAGCTTCCAAGTTTCCGTAACTTTCAAACTACTCTTCCAGAACAATGCGTCAAATGAATCGTTAACTGGTATTTTTAACGTAAAAATTTCTAGTTTCCAAAAAATATTAAAGTTCCTTGAAAATATAAAAAGGAGCATCCTTTTAAATAATGCATACACAGGGACAATTTTTAGCATAATAGACTATTTTTAATTAATATAAATGTAGGGGACAGTCGCCCACCGCGGGTATGTCGCCTAAAGCGGGTAGGGCCTCGTATATTACCGGCTGGAACCCGAATGTCAAATTATGTGTATAGTGTATGCCTGGATTAACCGGACATTCCAGAGTTTCGATTAACTCTGATAGAACATCATATTTGTAATATGGAATGACTGGGCACAATATAAAAAATCGGGATTTTCTTTTAAAAAAACTTAAGATGTGTTCCTTCTGTGTAGTTAAAAACTAGGAAATTTATCATAATGTTTATAATATGATATTATTTTGACATAATCTTAATTTAAATACTATGTAAGAACCATCGATATTTTTATAATTTTGAAGTTTTAATCCCCCTTTAAGTAAGAAAGGGGCTTTCGGTCAAAGCGGGTAGGTACCCGCAATGAAAAATAGCTTGAAAACAATTTTTATGATAGGTACGTAACAAAGGTCTCAAACATTGGAAGATTTAAGGAGGTACATGGGGGTTAATGCCTCCCCCTAACTTTTTAAGAATATTCTGTTTTTTCTTTGTAAGCAACGTTTTCAGTTCTATCAGGGACAGAATGCCCCCAAAATGTATTTTGCACGACCCCCAGGATCTTCCTCCTAAATCCGTCCAAGTTCTCAACATTAGTTCTAAAAAAGATTAATTTGTGTCAAGATTTTTCTCGTTTACGGTGCTTACCTGCATTGCCCCCAACAGGTTATTCGCTTTGGGCCACCTAGTCGGGCAAAGCGGTTTTTTATGAGTTTTTGATTTCCAGTAATAAATCATTATTTGCCCCAATCTGACTGTATCGAAAATTTTCATTTTATAGTTCGATAACTTACCTACAATTTAAAATCCAGTTTGTAATTACAATGAAAAAATAGCCTAAGATTTTTGAGCTTTCACAGTTAGTGTACCCGCTTTGAACTACTCACCCCTACTTACTTACATTCTTACTTCTTAATTTTGAGTAGCTTTAAGAATTTATTTCACTACATTATTTCTCTACATAATAATAACCTACAGTAGAGCCCCGATTATCCGCGGAATTGGGTGGCAAAGGTACAGCGGCCTTTAATGCCGAATCAAGTTTATTATAGGTTGATTTCTTCATTTTTTTCTTTTTTTCATCCCAGAAGCACTGTCCGACACGATGCAAATGTCAAAAATTGTCTTGCATTAAAACGTCTCGCAGTGTCTCGCGGATTATCCGAAACGCGGATAACCCGCTCGCGGATAATCGGGGCTCTACTGTATATTATTTGATTGCTGATTCCCCCTATAAATAAGAATTTTTATTGAAACCTCGTTTTTAAAACTCTCTTTTTATGAACGTTGAAGATTCAATGAACTATGAGTTAGTTCCAAACAATGTCCATTTGACGTAATTAAAACTTTGAGAATTCCCATATACGAATTATAACTCTCTTTTTACGAACTCTTTCGATACTTCGTCCGGTTTCATACGATGTCAAACAACGTGCTAAAGATATATTTTTCAAAAATATTATAATGATATTTTGGATCGTCAACTACAAGTGTTGTAGAAAGTTTCTACCGAAATTCGTGCATGTTTTGCTAACTTCTTTTTTAAGGTTTACAAACTATTTGAGTGTTTCTTATTAGTTTGTAAAAACAAGCGTCGACTGTGTATTAATTAATACGATTTAATTTTAATATTATTTTAATATTTTATTTTTTAATATAAATTAAAACTAATATGCTTAGTTTTAACATTTTGTTTACCAATGTTAATTGCATTGATGCTCCAATAAACACTAGGCCAGTACGCTAGCGCATTTATAAGGTTAAAAACTTCTCATCTATACCTGTCACTTAAGTTAATGATTACTTTTTAATGTCACCCCCAAAATTCCACGCGTTTGTGGGAAAATAATATTAAAAAGTAAAATTAATTTGTGTAAATTTCACACCACTACTAATGCATCGTTGCGGTAAGTTTTAATTTGATATTTAATGCTTCCTTGTAGATAATACAATAATGCTAGGAAAAACTTTTAGGAAATATTCTTCTTTACAATGTTTAGTGCTTCTTTTAAAACTAAGTATAATTTGTTCATATTAATGTCATTTACAAATGTAGTTTTTAGCATTAAAATCGTAGAGCATATCAAAGAGAAATTTTTTAAAGAAATTTCACACTTTTTGTATTTTATTTAATAAGTAAAATCGAATATCTTTAAGTTAGAATCTAATTTTTACTGCTAGGATTAATATATACATTTAGCTATGCTCATCTGTATTTAAAAAATGTTTCACGAAGTTTTCCCTCTTTTCTTAAATTTTTCACCAATTGGAAAATTGTTGCATAATTCTAGCTTCCTTGTATTACCGCAGAGGAAAAATTCCCACAAAACGGCTATTCAATGGAAACGGGTGTTCAAAAATTCCCACAGAAATTCCCTCACAACGGCTATTCAATGGAAATTCTATGAATTACAAGACGAATTAGGTTGTAAAATTAAACTCTGGCTAAGACTTGTTTTCTCCCTATAGAGTATGAAACACAAAATCGTTCAGCACATAGATAATTGACAGCCTCATTTTCCCTATAGTTTCGGGATCATAATACAAAATTATGTATATTTTTTTACCTATTAGAGAAGCAAAGAAATCTTAATATAATTCATTCTTAACCTTTTACCTGCCGATGTTCCCAAATGGGAACATCATTTTAAGGAATCTTTTTACCACTTAATTTTTCATGCAGGAATTTGATACTTGATAGAAAGCAACTCAAAGATATAAAGATATTTTACATGCAAAAGTTTTTCACGTGCAATTTAATACTTCTTGTAGGATTTACATCGAAATTAGAGGTTTTTGGCTCATCAAAAAGTTGAACAAGTTTCAACTTGTGAAAATTTTAAATAAATTTAGTTTTAAATAATTTTGACGTGTTAAGGTATCTTAGGTACACTACACATCTTCCCATTTGCCAATACAACGTATATGTTATAGGCGTTTGGGATATATGCAAAAATTCCTATTAAAATTCCTAGAAAAAGTTATTTCCTATTCTCTTTAATTTTTTGAACCTTTTTTTTTCACTCAAAGGATCTAAACAGGTTAAGAATGATGTTGGGTTTGCGTATACATTTTTTTCAAGTACTTTTTTACATAAATATTTTAGGAATAAAATTGAAGAATTTTGAAAATAAGGAAAAGTGTGTACATCTAAAAACACTCTTCTAACGTAAGTTGGATGTAAGTGATATCTGGTTCAGTTCGGTATCTTCCATGAGAAACACAGCTTTAATGAATCAATGGAGATAATTATGATTATCACTTTTGAAAGCTAATTAGATCTGAATGCAATTAGTGGATTTTATGCTAGATATCCGTATAGAACCCTAATTAAAACTAATTTTTTCCCACAGAAACGTAAGTGTTTAGCATTGAAGCGCATGGGAACACTCTTTTGTATTTTTATACCAAAATATTACCCACAGTGCAAGAAAAATGTACTGAAAAGTTTCGTGTACGTAATAAACAATTTTTTCTTATGAAAATCTGTAAAATGTTACTCAATCGTCCAAGTATGGATAATAAAAATTAAAAAAACCGTCCACTATTATAAAAATGTTCATAATCATTGAGTAGAAACCTATTTCAATGATTTTATTTGAATTAATTGTAAAATATGTGCCTTTTACGCCGATGTTCCCAAATGGGAACATCCTCAAAATCATATTAGAATTTTTTTCTGCCATGACTAGAATGGTTTTAGTAATGATGAAAGAAGCCATTTAAGCCAAAAATCAGAACCTTCAAATCGAAATTTCAATTGCGGCGTTTAAAAGGATAAAAATCTTGAAAGACAAAATTAAATTTTTAGATGTATTTTTTATGGCCTAATAATTTAGTATTTATACCATGAGACTCTCTTCGAAGAGTTGCGAAACATCTAAAAGTTTGTCTGAAAAGAATAGTACTACTACTTTTAGGTCTGATGAAACATCCAACTGAAATTGATTTTAAATTATATAAACTCTTTCAAAATAACATAGTAGTAATTACAAACAGAAGTTAAGGAGGAAATAATGTTAATCATCAGGGGAGTATATTCCATTTGTGAAGTTAGGATACAAATACAAATAAAAACAAAATATAGCACTACGTGAATATAAGTAATATTTATTACTTATATTCACTAGATATCTCCGAGTGCCTAAAAATAGTTTTGCCCATCAACACATATTATATCAAAATACGATCTACGGTTTGAGAATTATTGAGATAAGATACTAACACGTTTGGATAACTGGCTGTTCAAGTACATACTTTCACAAAAAGCTACATTTCTCCTATGTTTTTCGGAATAATATTTGTAAAATGATTTTTTTCCAATAATGTATGTTTTACAATAAATGCCAAAGGGGTTCCTATTTTCAAAGGAATACTGATTTTAATTTTTTTTAGAAGTTTTGTAATTCAGATAACTATATAAGTTATTCACTTTGTTTCCAAAACATACATAAACTTCATTTTGTTAATTTCAAAAACATTAAACACAAAAAGAAAAAATGTATTGATATTTTTGTAAAATGATAAATCATTGTTTGGGACGAATCATCTTTATAACTCACATTTTAGCCATCCTAACTATGTATTAATCTTAACGTTTTGACACAGGATCTCCTGAAGTCAACCGTTAATTGTAAATGTAAAAAACTACACGAATCGCTTACATCGACAGTTAGATAATAATTCATCTGTAGAAGTGAAAGAGAAAGGTAGTGTTTTCGTCTCCTAAAATGTTAGAAAATTAAGTTTTGTCATAACGTGTTTTAAGGCAACATATTTATGTACTTTTTCTCTTATTTTTAGTTTTGTAAACTTTATATTCCTTTAAAGAAATTTAACGAATTTACAATTGATTAAAATGTAGGAACCCCAATGCCGAAGTATTAATTAAAAAAAGACACGTGCTTGACATAAAACGTAGCAAACACTAGGAAGTATAATGGCAATAATTAATTGAATTTTTTTTCTGTTTTTGATATACTTGGTACCAAATATAACAAAACCGAAAAAAAAAAACAATTTCCGGGAATGCTAGTTCAAATCTATTATGCACACTTCTTTCAATTAATTGTTTTAATTAATAATTTTTAATTAAACATATTAAGTGTTACCTTACACTTCCCAAGCCTTTTTAATTTTAATCCTCGCATTTTCTAAGTGTCTTTTACAAAGTTATTATTCATACAAAATTTTATTTGGCTTAAATAAATTGAATAAAAGAAGAAAATTCATTGATCTCCATAAAGTTTAAATAAAATGCCAAACTAAAAATATTTTTCATTGCTTAGTTTTCTTTCGAATCGTAAACATCTTAACATACAACTAAAAGTGTTTGCAAAAGCCTTCAGGGTTCCTTCAATATTTTAAAAGTAGTCGTGCCATACTTAACTCATACAAAATAAATGCTTTCAGAATATTAATGAAAGTTAATTTTTACAAGCAACACTAACACACACTCGCCATATTTATTCTTACATCTTAAGAAATAAATATTCTTAAATGATGCCACTAGGTTAGAGCTGCGTGACAATACTACTGTCTCCTACCCAGGAAGCAATTTACTGCAAGCGATGCATTCAGGCAGTCGAAATTATTACTCATGTTACCAAGAAAGATCCCAGATAAGCGGATGCTTTTACATAGTCATTTAAAACAAAAAAGTTTCGAATAGCTTAAAAATGACTACATCGTTATTGTTGTTATTTTTTTAACAAAAAGGCTTAAACATGATAAACACTTTCCCTTTCCAAACCAAACAGGGAAAACTATTTTGATTTACGACTTAGATAAAATTTGAAACCATCATTTAATACAGTCGATGCTTGTTTTTGCGAACCCCTTTTATACGAACTCTAAGCTTGTTTCAATCTTATTGTATTGTCATATAATTTCAGTTATAATTTACGAACTTATATTTTTAATAACATCTCTGTGCCAGTTCATTTTAACACTTACCGGCTTAATTGACGTTAGACAACGCTGAAAATCTTTTTCTAAAACAAAATATTTGTAAGAAAATTTGGGACCAATTCTAACTGCAAGTAGTGTGATTGTTTTTCGTAATAAAGGTGCGATTGGAAGTATCTTGATTGTTCTTTTGTATAACTTTATGATCATAATATCTATTTATTTTAATGGGATTCATAAGAAATATATGTGCATAACTATTTCGCATTCGGTATTATAATCTTGAAAAATAATTATTTTGGAAAAGAAAAAGTTTGATACAGAAAATGGATCCAAATGTTAACAAATTTATAAAGTTTATTGTATTTTACGATCTATTTGAGTTTTTAAAATAAGAATCGATTGTATTCTGATATAGGCTTTAAAATTTTTAATCCACTTTACCCAACTTGGTAAAAAAAACTTTAAAATACTCCCAGATTAAGAATATATATATAATCTTTACCTTACGTATTTTTTGTTTTAAAATATTTAAAAAGTTTCTCATTACAATTTAGGGAATTCGCGACATAAATTAACTCTACGGTTTTTTCTGTGTATATTTCTTATATAATGTGAAAACCACAGGTAACTAATATCCTAACTTTAATATCCAAGTTAATTTGAAGTTATGAAATTGTGTAATGATTTATTCTTATTCAATGACTACATTTAATATTGGATAGAAAGAAAGAGTGGAATTCATATAAAGGGACTCGGTACCAAAAAAAGTTAATTTTTTATTTTTGAGTTTTTTTATTAGTTTTTGGTGCCAAATTATCTGTTAACCTCATGTAATATGGAATATTAAACACAAAAAGTATTTTTAAAAATTTATTATTTTAATATTAAAAAATTTTTTCACTAAATTTCGAAACTCTACTCCTCCTTCATTTTTGCCTTTTCTTACTAGCTTTTTTCATATTTATGTCAAATATGTTCTGTAGTATAATTTAATGAGAAGGATTTTGGATAATCATAGTAGTTTTTGAGAAAAAAAACTTTTCGGTGATTCCCATTTAAAAACGTGAAAATTCAATAATTTTTACCCTATTTTGCATGATAAAAAAATTCTGGACCAAAATCATTAAATTTTGGAACATTAATTTGATAAAATTACCCTATTGAATATAAATACCAAGTTTCATAACATTTGGTTCAGTAGAAAAAAAAGCCTATGGGTTTTAAGTGCTAAAAAGTAGTTTTGAGAAATATTTATTAAAAAAATATGTGGTAACTATGCTTAATAAACATTGGAAATTTGTTATGCTTAGAATTCGCGCATAACTATGAAATTTGCTGAATCAATTTATGAGTATAACCATGGATTTGAGAGCAAAATCCTTAACTTGATATTTTGACCGATTTGGAGGTACTGAGTCCCCTTAACGTCCGTTTAACTGAAAATAATTCAAATATGAGAACGAACAAAATGCTTGCTAAGGAGTGACAATTAAGATCTTTAATTTCGAATTGTTTACACATACTTAAATGGTAATTAACATTTGTTTCATCTCAGAAAAATCCTCTCAATTACATGGGGAAAAACTCAAATTTCTGGTTAGTCTCTACTTATAGTATTGAGTTTTTCAAATTTACTCTCTAGAAGGGTAAAATTTTATGCAAATACTTTTAATTAAGGAAGGGGGTGGAGTTTCAATAAACTTAGCACATCACTTGCTTTTTGTACACAGGATTTTTCAAAAATAACCACTCGATTTATATAAAAAAATATTTATAAATTAATTATTTATAAATCCTACTGAAAAATCATAAAAACTCTCAAGTTTCGCAGTTTTTGATATGTAGAACTAACTTTCATTTGCCTTTGACAAAAGGTAGAAACGGGTGTTTTGAAAAGTGTTTTCAACCGGTTATGTATGTTTATATTTTTTGGAGTGAATCCTATAATGATCTTTGCCATGGAAAAATTTAGGGATTATTAAAAAATAAAATATATATATCAAAAATTAATTCCCGGTTCCTTTCTTTCTGTTAGTAAAATGTATGCCATGCATTTATTAAGAAAATATGCAATAAAAAAATTAAAATGCTCAAAATAAATTTAAAAAAGTCATTTGCAATTTTAGTTTGGTTAAGAAATGGCTTGGCTGCTAGAAATCGCTGGAAAATTGATTAGTAAACTTGCTTCGTTTGATTGAAAAACCTTTAGTTGGATTTGTAAAAAACTTAATGATGTTCTACTAAATTTATCTTTAATTTTTATGTTCAATATTCCTTTTGAAAAATACCTGTATTTTAACCCTCCCTTCATAGTTAAACAGTTTCATAAATTAACTCAAGACCTATAAACCCACTGTATGCAAGAAAAACCAGGAAATTGGAACTTAAATCAAACATTCTTGAGCTCAATTTATGTTTGAAACCTATCAATTTAAAACCATTTCAAGCATCCAAATACAAAATCAATAACAGACCACAACCGGAATTCCTCTATTTATCCTTTTTGTAAAATTTATGCTGTCTCAATTGTTATCATCATCATTCTGCTCACCTAGCATTTCAGGGGAAACCCCTAAGGATATGAATCTCAGCCCCATTTACGATCCAGAAACCTATCTGCAGTGCTTTGAACACCTAACTTACGTAACCTCAGCACGATTCTAGCGCTGGAGCTCAAATTGTATGGAAGAGTACCTAATAATGGATCAGCTAAACAACAGTGGACCTTCAACTTGACTGAATGACTCCAAAGGTCGTTCAACGAATGCAGAGAAGCCGGGGATCTAATGGTTGGGGCGTCCTAGACCTACTTTCGCGTCTTTTTACTGACGGTTTCTCTTAAGATGCTGGTCTTGGTTCACTGCATCCTCATTTCCCCTTGGATTCTTTTGTCTGCTTATGCAATTTTCTCTTAGTAAAATCAGTGTGGCATTTATATGAGTTCCTATTCAAATTATGTCTTTTTTATATGAGGTTTTCATCAGTGATCAACAAATCTTATACTTTTGGGAGTAGAATATTTATTATGTGTCAAGTATATTACCGCCAGGAGATAAACTTTGACAGAAAATCAAAACTCTGGAAAGAAATACAAAGGCAAATGATAGCGAGAAATGAGCGAGAAAAAATGATTAAAAATATTTCTCAATATTCTATATGGAGTATATAAACAATTTTAATAATTTTTTTAATTAATGAGAAGATTTTTCTGTTTTAATATGACTTGGTAGGCTATTGTAAAATTTTGGAGATGAATAAGCATAGTTTTTGTGAAAAATTTCTTTCCGTGTGTTGGTTATTATGTAATTTTTTTTGAAAGTTTCATTATTATTACTATGCTTATTAAAGTAAACAACTGTTTACTAAAAAATAAAGAAAGAATAGGAATAATATTGATTTGATGAGTATTTATGTTAGGTATATTTGATCATTGCTGATTATTTATTTTGAATTTTTACAATCGTATTTATAATTCCTAGACAGTCCCCCCCCAATTATAAACCGTAATTATTGAAATAACCCATGAATGGTAGAGCTGCTCTAAAAAACTTTTATTTATAATTTTTTTCAGATAACAAAATTTATAAAGAATAAAACGTAATTTATTTGTAGTATAATTTACATGAGATTTTTATTTCAAATCAGTATCAACGTGAAGAGAGGGACAATTACAGTCTAGAGTTAGATATTTTCCATTCCTTTTTGTGAAAGTATAGTTTTAAAGTATTTCACGGGCAATAAATACTAAAATTGATGAATCTTGTCTTATTTATATTTATTGATAATTTATTTGCTATGATCCATTTTCTTATAGTAGAGAGTTCATTATTAATGTTTTCTAAATTTTTATTTTTAGGATGTGAGTATAAAATTACAGTGTCTTTAGCGTATGTTATAATCTTTCTATTTAACTTTAACTTACAAAAGTCATTAATATAAATAATAAACAACAATGGTCCAAGGATTGAATGGTCCAGATTTTATGTTTAGAAGACCACTTTCAAAATGGTCGATACTTACTCTTTTAGTTGCGAGATTAACCAAGTGTTGTTCCACGAATACCGATTGAATGCAATTTATCAATTTATATATTATGGTTTACGCTATCAAAAGCTTTTGAAATATCCAAAAATATTGCCACTCTTTGATTACTTTTATCTATGATGTTATAAGTAAATTTTGGAAATTCTAATAAAGCATCTACAGTACTAAGTAAGATCCAGTAAAAAACATACTGATTTAAAGCGATATATTTTAAACTTTTTCAAATAATCGAGAAGAAGTATGAACAATCTTTTCTAAGACTTTAGAGAAAATTGGAAGTATAGAGAGATAGGTCGATATAGTTAGGGAAGTCATTAGTATTACCTAATTTATGAATTGGTATAACAAGAGCTGCTTTTAAAGAAGTAGGAAAATATCTACTTTAAGAGGGAGAGGTTTACAATTTTAGCGATAATGTAAGTATGTTATTAACCACTATTTTTAGGATTTTAGAACTCAATTTATCATAGCTAAGGGATTTTTGACCATCCAGAGGAAATATGATTTTGCTTATCTCAAAGTCATTAATTTCAATGAAATAAAAAGAATTAATTTGACTTGGTAAAAAATAAGATCACCAGACTGAGAAGGATCAAACCCTGAACCAATATTTTTAAAAAACTGATTATCATTTTCAGCAAATTGTTTTTTATCTATACTAAGGTGGCGTACTACATGGTATTTAACCTTCCTGCACCGCATGGAGTCCTTTAGACCCTAAACACACTTTCTCTCATTTTTTTGACGATTTCAAATACTAGTATTCCTTAATTACGCAAAGTTTCAGAATGGTCAAAAATATCTAGGTTATTATTCATGTTATAAGTGTCGAGGGGAGAAAAAGTCACTTATTCCCCCTCTGGGGTCTTTTAGACCAGTGGTCCCCAACCTTTTTACCACCACGGACCGGTCAACGTCTGATAATTTTACCACGGTCCTCTGGGGGGGCGTTGATTGTTTACATTCTAGACTATTTTGATTTATTAATTTTAATTTAATTGTATTTAAACATGCTTTCAAAATAAAATACAGTTACACCAAAAAAATAAATATTAAGTGATTTATAATTCACTTCAATCATTAATTTGGAGTATAAAACTAGGAATTTAAATTAATTTTCAATGAAATAGTCGGCCTGTGGGCCGGTACCATTTGATCCACGGACCGGCACCGGTCCGCGGACCGGGGGTTGGAGACCACTGTTTTAGACCCCAGGCACGAATGCCGGTAAAACAATATCAACTGTCGCCATGATTTCCTGTTGAGCAAATTCTTTACAAAAACATTATAAATTCATGTCTTGTAAAAAATTTTATCTATTCAGTTTTCTTGGAAAAATAATGCAGTTTTCATTAATTCAATAGTATGTTCTGAAATTCAGAATGTGATTTCGAAGAATTTCTGAAATTCCTATGCATCCTATTAATGAATTAGTGTTTGGCCATCATGGCTTCTATAGAGTTTGTTTAGGAGATTAGAGTTAACTGCTTATTTAGTAAGGGAAATTTAAAATATTCTCAATAGAAGTTAACATACTTTCTAAAAAGGGTAACACATTATTCAAACACATAAAAGAATGTGGTGAAATGATTGTAATCAATTGAAAGTCTGAAAGTCACAAACAAAATATTCTGTTCTTAGGGAATATATGGTCATGTGATATTACCGGGGTCATTATAAAACATTTTCAGAAAAATAACTCAATTGTTATGAAAAATATAAACTTCAATTTCATATCTGTGATTTAGTTCACCGTTAAAGTTTTAGCCGCAATAAACAAAATTGTATCATAAGGCTCAAAAGTGGACACAAAACGCCAGATAAGGCCAAAAACTGGGAAAAATCAACCAAAATTAGACAAATTACTCCACAACATGTTTTTAGAGTAAGTGATTATAATTCTTTGCAATTTAAAATACATTTACCCTATTATTAGATCCATAAGCGAGTTTTACGCATGGGGTCATTTAGAGCCCACCAGGGGGAAGACTTTTTTGAGATGGTAGGAAGGTTAAACAGCTCGCTACCAGCGTTTATATTAAAAATAATAACTGTTATTTTTTTTTATTTTGTTAACTAATATTATTCTCAAAAGCTTCAAAGATCAATCTTAAAACTATATAAAATATTATTAATTAGTGTGTGTTATATGTCAAATATTAAGTTCATTAAAAGTAGAAAAGTTTCAAATCATATGAAACGAAAGATTTTCATAGAATTGTCATAACTAGTTTTTATAAACAACACAAAAATAGTTCGTATTCCAATGCTGAAAAATTAATACTACAAATAAAAAAATAATGTTTATTCTTAAAAGGAATTGTAAGTTATTTGTTTCATGAAGTTTTTTTCATACATTTTGGAAATTTTCTGTAATAATTCTTTAAAAGAAAAATGATAAGGTTTATCAACTACTATATAACAGTAGTTAAAATTAACTCAATCAGCTTATTAGTATATCGTTAAGGAATTACTTTTAAAGTTATTTTAATATTAAGAAAAAACCCAGTTAAGCAAAAACTTTTCTATCAACCCCCAGCCTAAAATAGTATGTTTTATTTCTCATTAACACATAAATTTTTACAGACAGGAAAATTTTTTACAAACTTGCCTGTGTCTAGTTATAACTGGATTATTTGTTTTGTTTTAAAACATTTGTTTTATGGTCATAATTGGGGGTTCAACAAGAATCCTAATTACGTTAACTACTTTAAAATTAGACTCGGATAACTGCTGTTTTGTGTGTGAACTAAACGTAGATTTAAATTATATGTTTAATACAGTATAATTAAATATTGAAATCCATTCGTAAATCTTCTTTTTCTTCCTTATCCTTCTGTTGACTCTGTTCACCGTTGTAAAATAATCGTTGTATCTGACCTCACGAAAAAAACCCATGCTACTTGTAATATTTCTGGAAGTAGCCTGATGCACAAGGCAATCAGTAAATATTCAAAGAATAGTAAAGTTATCCTTCTTTCTTTAAAATAACTGTGTATAAAAATATTTCTCACGTACCTTAAAACTCTACATATTTGTTGAATTTTAATCTCCTAAAAATCCCGAATACTGTTGAAATAACAATTTTATCTACCATAGAGCAATTCCACCGTAACTCACGCTACATTTTTTTCAAAATTACAATTTCAAATAATTTTTTAATATAGAAATAACTATTATTTTCTTTCTAAAAAAATCATGCATATTGAAATTTATGCTATTAATTTAAAATAAGTATTGCGAATCTTTTAAGAATTTTAGTTTTTTAAACATTAATTAAAATAGAGTCGTAACTCACGCTACATGATCATGTACATTTGTCATCCTGACATGTTTTGAAGTTTATTGTATCTTTAGATAAATATATGAGCAGCACCACCATTGATGATTATGATTAACTTCAACTTGATCAATTTAAACTTTGTTGTTGTTGTTGTTGTTGTTGTTGTTGTTGTTGTTGTTGTTGTCGTGAAATCATGATATTTAAGTACAAGAAAGATACGATAATACTACAATTTAAACTTCGTGGTTTATGGTATTGAATAGCACTACCCTCATATGCCTTTGAAAAATGGCAGGAAGGGAACAAGTGTTTATAAATCTATGGAAAGAATAGGCACAAAAATGAGTGTTGATATATCCATAAAAATTTGTCTATGCAGTTATTCCACTTCACCTTACACTAAAAGATTCTGGACAATTTTACATAAATTAATCATACTAACAAAAAATAAAATACTTTCAAAAATTCAAAGCTCCATGCTCTTTTTCATTATTATTTTTATTTGATTCTCTTTATGAAATTCTAAATAATTTATCTTTTACTGTATCTTGTGCTGCAGGCACATCCAAACACCTAAAAAACATTATTTTGATTATTTACTCACTATTATCTAAAAGAGAGACGAATTGAATCTGAGCTATTTTTAAAATGAAAGAATTACAACTCCCTTTGACAATATTTTATAATTCCCAAAAATTTCTTTTTACGTTCCCTACTTAAATACCGTATCTTGTTACTACGAGTATAACTGCTATACACACATGAATGAAGTTGAAAATTAAGTAAATATTTTTTAAGATTGTATCAATACGTCCATTAACTGTGTCAATTTTCACTAAATTTGAGCCGCTTAGAAAGACAGTTAAGTCTAAATTTAAAATTCTAGATATAAGCATAGATTTATGATGTTCCTGCTGTATATTCCTTCTGTCCTTTAACACCTGCTGTAGTATTCTTAAGTCAAAAAGTAAATAAGCCTATATTCATTCTGATTATCTCACTTAAAAATGTAATTAAGGTTTAACACTCAAAATTAAACTATAACATTAGCTAACATTGTAATACCTAAGGATAGTTTTTCCTACGGCGCTTAATTTTAAAACTTGATAATAAACGGAAATTCGAACCTGGTGGTCAATATTGTATGTAAATATGGGTTATCTATTTGCAAACGTGATAAAAGCTCATTGAATTAAAACTTTTAGTAAATATAACAAATTTACTGTTTTTAGGTGCTCAAAGTTACTTTTAGGGCTTCACATTATTATTTTATTTTCCATCCAATCATTTTATGATTAAATTGAATATACGTAGCTAATCATAGAGATTTTGACTACTGTAAAAAATGGGTGAACGGGTATAATTGTTGTCATGATATCCTATAAGTGGAGCCTTGATATTCTAAAATACGATCACTAGGAGTGTTCCAACTAGAGTAGTATCAAAATGTCGAGTTTGTTCACCTTACAACTTTTATTTAGAAAGCAATAAAAAACATGATTCAAAACAGCTAGGTCATATTTTCATGTTAATTATTAAGTCCTCTAACAGTTTTCAATTCCATTATTTTGTTTCACTTCATTGCTTGACAATTATTAAAGTTTTATTACGTTAGAGTAACTTTGGCCCAATGGTATCTGCTGAAATAAGTGAAATAATCATTGATAAGAAGCAGTGGTCAAATATGGATGAGAAATCAATTCTAAACATGAAATGCAGTTGTTAAAAATATTATAAGCCACTGACTTTGTCAAATTTATTTTGATTAACTACTTTTATTTGCTTTTAATGTGGAAAAAACCACTCCATTTAGACCAAAGTTCCCCCTATTTTACGGTATTCAATTCTAGTATATCATCAGATCTCAATCCTTATATTTTATAGAATTTTGGTAGTAAATCAAGACTTACAAATACAAGTAAAAATTACAAACACAAATTAAGTCGACCAACTACAGGCGTAAGCCCAGCAAGGTTGGTCCAGTCTTTTTAACCCAAACTACCGGAATCCCAGTATCTGTCAATTTTCCTCTTGAACTCGTTTACCCCACTTGAATTTACAATTGTTTCAGGCAACACATTCCATCTATCCACTACCGCTACCCTATTAAAAAAACAATGATTTCTACAATCCGTCTTAAATACTTTATTCAATTTGAAATTGTGACCCCTTGTTCAATTACCCGTATTGAAATCTAGTCCCTCTGTGTCCCCTTGCTTTACCATTTTAAAAAGTTGAACTTGGTTGAGTTAAAGTTGAGTTAAAACTTGGATTAATCAAGTTCCTCTAAGTGATCATTTACGCTCTATAAGTACATTACCTTAAAAATTGATTGCCAAATTTAGAAAATACAAGTAATTGTACATAAAAAGGTAATGACTCAACAATATTATTAATTTTTAACTTTTTCTCCTAAAACTTCACTTTTCACTCATGTCTGTAGGTAAAACTGGGTCTGTCCGTATGGAGAAAAGCTTGTGCAGAAATTATAAAAGGAAAAGCTAAGGACACAAATTCATCAAGTTATTTAAAGTTATATAAAATCCAATTTTTAAAAAAAATTGAGCTTGCTTATAGGAAATATCACCCTATTTACAAAGGTGAGGAATATAGGCTGGGCTCTTTAAATAGGTGAAATATTATTTTACCTGTCTCTTAATAAAATTAAAACATATATTTCTTATTATAATAGTCTCTCCTATAAGTCATAAAATTTTCATTGTATAACCACTAAATGTTAACAGGAAATTCAGGACCTTATGTAGAAAAAATTTTGAAAAAATATAAGTTTATTCAAATATATTGAGCAGCTTAAAAAACCACTTCAATTGACACTGTAATATTTCTGCTTAGTTAAATAGAAATTAAAGTTAATCGTTAATAAAATATGAAGACCGAAGTCTTTGAGAAAATGAGCCATTAAGACAGCTTAATGATGGCATATCAATGTAGTCTAACATTCACTGGATAAAAAAAGGTAAAAACACTTTTAAGTTTAAAAAAACAATTTTTTGGTTCAGTTTACATCGCAAAGAATAGATAAAAGAAAGACAAATTAACTCTTTTTTTAAGGGGGTCCGGGACACAAAAATCGTCAGATTTTCAAAACAAATTTTTGCTTTTAAAATGTAAACTAGTTTTTTCCTGCTTAAAATGATGCTTTTAGTATTATGTTTCTATCATAAATAGAACCGGAGATACAATCCTTTGTTGCCGGCTGCTTTGGTAGTCTAGCATTATATGTTCTGCATCAAATCCGTTTTTCTCTTTGATGCGTTTTTTCACTGTTTCTCATCTTTAAATTGATATAAGTCAAGAACCGTTCAAGATAGAGAGTTGAAATTTGAAACACATGCTATTCATACATTTCATTTTACTTTAATTGTGATTCAGCAAATTAAAAAATTTTGTTTAGTTTTTAAAATATGAATTTTTAAAAAAGGTAACGTAAAAATTTCAAGAATTTTGAACTTAATTGTTTATATTTTTCCAAATTATCAATATTTCTTAAAATGCTGAATCTTAAATAAAGGTAATATGTTTGTTTGATTTAGTGAAAAAATTTTGAAAATTGATTAATAATATTTTGAGTTATATCAATTTTAAACTACCCCTCTTTTTTTGACAAAAATGAAATTTAAAATTTTTCAAAAGTTTTCTGAAAATTTTTGAGTAGTGATCTTTACAATGAAACCGATGTTTTATCTTCACAAAAAATTTCAAAATTTTAAACTTATAAATAAAAAATTTTTTCTGATGTGTCCCGGACCCCCTTAAATAAATAAAAAATACAATAAATGGACATCGATTTCACCAAATTCAAGGGAGTGTATCCTATAGGGGTATAAATTTGTTCCTCTTCCCACTCATGTGTAGAGAGAAGCTTAAAGATTTTCCGAAGATTAAAAATTAATTTTGTGTGGACTTTTATTACTTACTTTAAAAGTTTTGTTTTTGGACATATTCCCTTTTTCAAACCAAAAATTCAGTTTTAAAAAAGATACAGAGAAAAAATTAACAGTAAGTCAAACAGAATATTTTCCAAATTTTTAGAAGTTTTAGAAGTACTTATTGTTATTCAGGCCATCCACTTCCCGAGTATATACTTGATCATTGTTTTGCATGGATTTCATGTCCTCATTCAAGCTGCATCTATTGAAAGTCTTGAATTTTATTTTTCATCGTTTCTTTCATTAGACCTGTGAAAAAGATTTAAAAATAACTAATGTAAATCGAGGCTGACTGAGCAACAATAGTATCCGAGTCGGTCAGAGAGTCAATTTGCTAACTATCTCTTGGGTTCAAATCGGAACAAGGGTTCACTTTTAATACGGATACTAGAGATACTGACCTCCTTTTTTGCAAATGTTGGACTCAGACTCTTTCTAAAAAAAGATTGGTTGGAAATTTCTAGTGAACAATAACCAGCTTGGAATTTTCCATTCCAGATTCTTTAGACAGATGTTTCATCCAGCGAAAGCTTTGAGTAAAATGCTTATCTTAATTGTTATATTTTTATCACCAACGGTTTTAAAACTAATGAGAATCAATTCACCATAATCATCTCCAAATGAATGTATTTTAATACAAAGGAGGGAAAGTTATACAGGGTGATTCAGAACTCATCATCAATATTTGGTGGGGGGGGGGGGGGTAGAGGGGACCTAGACAAGCATGCTTCGAATAGGAATGGGAGGCGCAGATACACCTTTAAAGAGCTAGGACCTAATATAGTGCGAAAGCGTTACAAAAGGTCGTTTTCCCAAGGCCCCTTTAACGAAACAAAACATAATAAAATTTTTAAAAAAATATTACTTGAGGTGCAGCAGTATCCGTACTACTTACACCATAAATTTGATAGAAATTGAACCACATTCTAAAACGTGGGGTGAGTTTTAAAACGTGCAATA
This sequence comes from Tetragnatha versicolor, assembly GCA_024610705.1. Classification (NCBI taxonomy): domain Eukaryota; kingdom Metazoa; phylum Arthropoda; class Arachnida; order Araneae; family Tetragnathidae; genus Tetragnatha; species Tetragnatha versicolor. Next base: position 7,130,219 of record JANDEH010000009.1, on the reverse strand, counting down.
TTCATCTTTTAGCCAAAGAATGGAGTTCCATTAGTGTTAGTGTAGTGTAATACACTGCTGTTCAAAAATTAAGGACGGAACGGTTTTTTAAACATAACACCTAGTAGAATTATTGTTCATCCATGAAAATCTTACCAAAAGATGTTCAATGGGTGAGAATACAGGGCCCGAGAACAAATTTTCCCTATCAATATTTTAAGGGGGTAAATGGGCCCTCCATTGATAATGGAGTTCCATTACACATTTGGAGCAGTGGCAGAAACGTCTGTGAAAGAGGTATTTAACCGAGAAATTTAAGATTTTTTGCAATGAATATGATTATTCCTGAACTCAATGCATATTTTCAATCACTTGTGCTGCCTTTAAAGGGTATTTTTTAGGTTCTATTGAGAGATATCGGTCTTACCATCATTTTTAGCAAGTTTTAGCTTCAGGGTCATTTTTGGTAAGTGGTATCTTACCGTCAACCATGTTTTTAGTGGGTCTCATATGTGTCTGATTGTGTTTAGGTCTGGGGACCCAAAAAGTATCTTTATTATTTCAATATTGTTTCTTATGAAAAACTTTGAGAAAGCCAAATTGTGATTATCTGCGGATTTTTCACTAATAGAGAGAAATGGTTGACTTTAAAGGTCTTCTAAAAGAATCAAATGGGCCATGATAATACAGATATGCAATTTCAGACATCACGGAAAATCTCTTTTGAGTATAGGGGGTGTTGAAACGTCTAAGTATAGTACAGATTAAAAAGAGAAATTCGATCTCTTTAAACTTCATTTTAAAGATAATGGAGATATTTTTACAGATATATCTTTCTTTTTGGACATGTATAAGTCCATAAAAAGTAAAAATACTTCTTTTTTTAACGTTAATAACAAATGTTCTTTTTGTGAAACTAATGCATCTCTTTGGGCCGTTTCAGCACTCCTTAGACAGCACAGAAATTTTCGCTGATGTCTGAAATTGCATATCTGTATTATCATGGCCCATTTGATTCTTTTAGAAGACCTTTTAGTCAATAATTTCTCTCTATTAGTGAAAAATCCGCAGATAATCACAATTTGGCTTTCTCAAAGTTTTTCATAAGAAACAATATTGAAATAATAAAGATACTTTTTGGGTCCCCAGACCTAAACACAATCAGACACATATGAGACCCACTAAAAACATGGTTGACGGTAAGATACCACTTACCAAAAATGACCCTGAAGCTAAAACTTGCTAAAATTGATGGTAAGACCGATATCTCTCAATAGAACCTAAAAAATACCCGTTAAAGGCAGCACAAGTGATTGAAAATATGCATTGAGTTCAGGAATAATCATATTCATTGCAAAAAATCTTAAATTTCTTGGTTAAATACCTCTTTCACAGACGTTTCTGCCACTGCTCCAAATGTGTAATGGAACTCCATTATCAATGGAGGGCCCATTTACCCCCTTAAAATATTGATAGGGAAAATTTGTTCTCGGTCCCTGTATTCTCACCCATTGAACATCTTTTGGTAAGATTTTCATGGATGAACAATAATTCTACTAGGTGTTATGTTTAAAATACCGTTCCGTCCTTAATTTTTGAACAGCAGTGTAGTATTTAGAAAAATGACGATTTGGGAAGGAATTTTCAATGATCATAATATTTCAATGATCAATGTATGATCCTTGAAAATTCCTTCCCCGATCATTACACAGGTCTGCAAAAAAAAACTTTTTTCTAGCTGTTTTGGATATTTCACCTGAACTTTGTTATTTTTGGTGCGCTGAATCCAAAAATGACCTCCATTTTGTCCTGGGACGTCACGTTTTTTGACAATTCAAATTTTTAGGTTTTATTGGGAAATCCCTTAAAATTTTGTTAAATTAACTTTTAATACTAAATTTTTTATTCAAATTTTTTCCACCAAATCTTTTTTTATGTTTTTTGATGTGCTGAATCTAAAACTGACCTCCGTTTTGTCATAGGACTTCACCTTTTTTCACAATTTGAGTAAATATGTCAATTTTTTAAGAAAATAAAAGTAAATATTTAAAAAAATTATTTTTCAACTCAAACTTTATTTGAAAACAATTTTTTATGATTTTTGGTGAGCTGAATCCAAAAAATACCTCTTTTGATTTTTAAGACACCACATTTTGCAATAAATTCAGCAAATATAGCAACATTTCACATAAAATGTAAGTATACTTAAGAAGTAGATTTTTTAATCAAAATTTATTTTTAAGGTTGTTAGTTTTAAGGTTTTTTTGTGCCCTGAGTTCAAAAATGGTCTCTTTTTTGCCATAGAATGTCATGTTTCCTGACAGTTTAGGTAAAAATGTAAAATAAGTCGTTATTTCAATTTTCATGAAAATAGGTTCATAAAATAAAATTATTGTTACATATTCTTCATGAAAATCATTATATAACTAAAATGAACTTATTCACACAATCTAAAGCCAATTTTTCCTCCTCATGAAACTCCCCTTGGTACCTTTACCCTTGTGAGTAGCAAAAAGAACGTTTCTTTGAAGTATACAACAAAAATCCTTCATTATTCCCCGATTAAATCTTCCCTAATATTTTCTTTCCATCTCTATAATGTCCTGATGAGATAGTTTACTATATGCACCATTCACAGCTTCTAATTTTTAAAACTAAAGGAGCTAGAAATGCACAAAAACTATGAAAAATGGGCAAATTCGAATATAATTTTGCAATTTGTGAAAAATCCTGACGTATAGGATTTTTTTCAATATTTTTTTCGTAATCAGCACATCAAAATACATAGGAAATCGCTAAAATTATTCAAACAGCTTTTTCATTGCAGACCTGTGTTATTTATCTAAATATCATTACACTAACACTGGGAACTCCATTCTTTAGCTAAAAGATTAATATTGCAAGTTTTAAAACTCAACCCCGTGGTTTAGCAAGTGGTCCTATTTCTATCAAATTAATGGTGTAAGTAGCACGGATACTGCTGCACCTCATGCAATATTTTTTTTCATTTTATTTTGTTTTGTTTCGTTGAACGGGCCTTTGGGAAACGACCTTTTGTAACGCTCTCGCACTATATTAGGTCCTAGATCTTTAACTGTGTATCTGCGGCCCCTCATTACTATTCAAAATATGCTTGTCTAGGATGAAAGTTTGGGAGTCGCATTTTTACCTTATATAAGAACGGTCACTGACCGTATAGGAAGAATTTTAAAGCGCCACAACATCAAGGCGATTTTTAAACCTACACACAAAGTAAAAGATCTCTTGCGTTAGGCCAAAGACCCTGTTGAGCCTTTGTCCGGTCCAGGGGTTTACCGCATTCCATGTTCCTGTGGATTAGTATATATCGGAACCACTAAGCGCTCAATTAAAACGAGAATAACTGAACACAAGAGACACTGCCGTCTTTTTCAGCCAGAAAAATCGGCAGTAGCCGAACACACACTGACGCAATCCGGCCATGTGATAAAATTTGATGACACAGAAAAATTGACGAGCACTGCCCACTACAGTACCAGAATTATAAGGGAAGCCATCGAAATCCACAAACATAAAGCCAACTTTAACAAGAAGGAGGAAGGGATTACTATCCCACGTATCTGGCACCCGGCTTTAAAAAAGTCAAGAATTAAACCTTTCCGGTCCAGAGCCAAGGACTGAGTGACGCTTATTTGGGATTCGAACCATCATCACTGCATTGTCATCGTTACTTTGCCTATTTTGCCATTATTATTTTTCCAGCACATCGGTTGGCATCACCATCTTTACTGTCAGTACGAGTTTACTTCCACGTGTCAACATCGACGTTTTCAATCATTTCTTAACTTTTAACTTTTATCCACTGTTGATGACCCCCGTAGAAGGGGTCGAAACGCTTGGATTTCTTACCTCTAGACTACGGCCTATAAGCCCGGAAGACTCCATTTTCATGTATAACTCCGGCCGTAGAAGCCTTCGTAGTGTTATGGGTTTTTTAAACTTATCTCCTGCAGTTAAACAATAAACAAAGTAAAAATATTGAATTTTATGTTTTTTTAATTTAAAATTTTTTAATTTTGAAATCGTATTACAATAACCTTGAAAGAATATGGTGAACATCTATTATTCGCATAACACAAATACCACAAAAAACCCCAATCTCATTTTTCCGAGACACACGCCTTGAAAGTTTGTTGAGAAAAAGGGATTTTTCCGATACTCAGAAAATGATTTCTTGGTTTTTCAACAAATCAACAGCAATAACAATTAACATTTAACAATATGTAATGGGGATGAATATACGAATAGCGATTGTTGGCTCCTGCACGGTATGCAGAATCAATCAGTTACTTATTTAAAAATGACTAAACCCATGTCAGAGTTTTTGGTGTGAGGTAAAGATATCTTATTTTGAATGCGAAATTTAAAATCAAATTAATTTCATACAGTCATATTTTTAGCTAATTTTGCAAAATAAAAATAACCTTGATAGAGTTTCAATATCGACGTTTTCAATCATCATTTCTTAACTTTTAACTTTTATCCACTGATGATGGCCCCCGTAGAAGGAGTCGAAACGTTTGGATTTCTTACCTCTAGACTACGGCCTATAAGCCGGGAAGACTCCATTTTCATCATTAAAAAAACACATTGATAAATACTTTGTATAACATTCTTTTTTAAATCATTTAAATAATTTTAAAACTGACACTATTTATGAATTTTCTCCGCTCATCGAAATATTTTTAATTTTTTTAATTTACAAATAACAATTAAGTAAATTTCTTTCAAATAACTATGCATTTATAATAAGAAATTAATCTACTATTTTCAAGTAAGAATTGAACCTTTAACCTACTCACAAAGTTCTTTATAAACTTAAGTTGTTTAAGATTTTTTTTTAGTTTTCACCTTTAAGTAAAAAAATTTTATTCCAAAAATGGAATGAAAATAATATTTCAAATAGATAATATTGTGGCTAAGATAGAGAAGATTTTTATTTACATTTAAGAATTATAATCTTTACATTCTTCCCAAAAACTTGAAACTTTATTTATAGATAGATGTTATTTGATGTATTAATAACCTGAATTATAAAATATGTTTACTAATATAGCTTACGATAAGGATTATAATTAAGGATTTGGTCAAATAAATTAAGCAGTAATATTCCTATTCAATACCTTAAGAGTCAGGGGCATAGTCAGAAAAAATTTTGGAAGGGAATATGAGGTAAACTTATTCCATCTATATGGTCAAAAAAGGAAAATTCCTTCTTTCGGGGGTGATATATCCCCTAATTCCCCCTCTGGCTACGCCATTGCAAAGAGTATAATTTCCCTTTCCGTTATATTACGTAATAATCGTAATATAACGTCGTAAATATCCCAGTTTTAAGTATGTATACTTAAATTAAGACCGCTGAAATGCCTGTAGAATGTATTCAAAACTGCTGTAAAAAAACTGTAGACTTACGTGCTGAAGTCCTATTGCTACAAAATAACTACAGACTTCTTTGAGAAAACTGCACTTTTGACGCTTTTTGAAGGAATTTTGGACATGTTTTTTGCTGGGTAATTAGTATCTAGAAAACAAATAATTAAAGTTCATTTATTTTTCATAAATATTCCAAATACGTTTAGCTATACGTTTTAAATCCATTAGCAACTGTCATCATAACATCATCATTTTAAAATTCCTACTTTTTTTTCTCACAGAAAATGACATGTTTCAGAGCTTAGCCTACACCATGTTTTCATTCTCTCATTACCCCTCAAACTCAAGTACTCTAACGAAATTCACACCTTGAAGCGATAGATAATGAAAAGCAACCGTTTCTTAAATGACTATTTATTATCTCCTTAAAAACCCGCACTTAAGTCATTTCAAATCCATCAACGCTGTCATCATTAAACTTGCATTTCCACCGCACCACAATGGGTAGTCGCAATGTAATTATGCTTGAGCGGATGGAATCGGTGGGATGCAGTAACATGATAATGTGAATTAACCTTTTGTGGTGCCCTAAGGTTGAAGATCACGGGGGCAAGAACTGCTCCATGTTCCATGGGAACTAACTCTCTTTTACCCGTTGGACTTAAGATACGAATTTCTCATAGGAATGCCCGGAGAACATCATTTCTGCACAAACCCGTTTGAGGAAATGAGGAAGTTGGCTTCACTTGACCCGCTTGAGTCGTCAGGTAGTGTCGAACACAAGGGCATCGGTACACCCAAAGGTGCGGTTTGACACACTGAACTCCTAATTGGTCTGCCAAGAAAGTTGCCCCACTGGACTATAGGGATATCAGAACTAAATTTAAACCCGGGAAGTTTACTCTCACCAAATTCATTTGGATTTTTATGTCATTGGAAAACTTTCCTAACGAGTGTCGTAACTTCAAGCAAAAAAAACGAGATCATGTTTCGATACCTTCACTTTTAACAAAATATTATTTTTTAATAGATGTGTGATAGAACTTGCACAACATAATGTGTCTGATTTTTTTACTATTGGCTGCAGGGTTATATATGTCTTGATAGGGTACAGTAGTACTCATATTGAAGTAGCGTTAAGGCCATTGTTATGAGCTGGCTAACACAAAGGGACTGATTTTAAATAAGATACTGGTCAAATCTGATAAAATTTATTAAAATTAGTTTTTTAAAATCTTAGAAACACAGAAGGGGGAAAAGTTAAAATGTGGAAAATAAATTCTAATCCAGATTGATGCATTTTCATAAGTTTATTTCAAAAGCATTCAGTTATTATTTATGGCGATATTTTAAAGGACTACTTATACATTATTAAACAGTGTTAATTATAATAATAAATTGGGATATTGCAATATAAAATATCTTAATTAGTAAATACATTCAGTTATCAATAAGAAAGTTATTTAATATAAATGACAAACTTTTTTTAATAAATAATGATGGATATTTTCTGCAAAAGTACTACAAGTGATAACTTTCAAAACCAAATAAACTTCATCTGTTTTCCTAATGTTTTAATTATTTTCAATATATGAGATGAGGATATTTTTCTTTCCTATGTAGGTATAATATGATATCTTTCAAATGATGATTGAACACTTTCTAATTAGACGTCTAAATAGGTTAAATACTCAGTGATAGCAATAGCACCTGAGGCAAACATTTCAAACGCAACGCAAAAAAGACGTTTCTCATGTCTCCTCCATTCTTCTTTTCATGAAATTTCATAGCGGTAAATTTATTTTTAACTTCATAAAATGATGTTAGGAAAATTTATATTTTTTAATTGGTGCACAATTATAATATTAAAAACCTCCGGCATGCATTTTTACAATAATAAAAAAAAATTAAACCCCGTTTTTTTAATGATGATTATGTTTGTTTTATCAATAAAACTGAGATAGTTATAAAAAACAGGATTTTCATCGCTTTCCGACTTTTTTTATTTTTTTATCTTTTTAAAGGTGTCAAAGAAGTATCCATGTTAATTAATTTCTCTGTTCATCATTTTGAAATAACAGCTCTGTAAGAAGTATCCTAATTAATTTTAATCCTGCTACAAATATAATTATTCGTTGAAGCTCTTTAGGCGGCAACAATTTCAAAATACATTTTATACAAATACTTAGATGTTTTATTCAACCGATAGGCCCTAATTAATTACTATATTGAAAGTGGCGGAAATATATATTAGGAAGGGGAAATTTCCAGTACGTAAATCTACTTCATTTGCTTTGTGTTAACCTCTCCCGCTTAATTATCTTTTCTTTTAATTATTATTAAATCCATATAGCATGATTTATGTCAGTGCGGTCCATTCCGCGGCCTTCGAAAAGATTTTCATGGTCCTCAGTTGCAAAATTTAATGATCATTGAAACTGTATTGAATGTAGTCAACATGTCAGTTTTATTTCAGAAATGAGTAAAAAATCCGTTTTTACGGGCCGAATTTTCAAAAATTTTCTCAGGGGAGAACTTTTATAACCCCTTTGAAGAACTCAATTTTAAAAGTAATATTTTCTTACTTCTTGAGAAAAGAATCCCTATATCACATTTTTGTATACGAACTATTTTAGCAACAACTCTATATACCTGTTAATAACTATTTTATTTGAATATTTCTTTTTCTTTCATTTTCAAAACACTGTGAATTGTCTAATTTCCAAGAAAGGTTTTCTCTTTAGAATTAACTATTTTGCCTTTTAATTACAAATCTACAATTTCGTTAAAAAAGAAATGATTCTATTTAAATTTTTGATGGTAAATATGTTTACATTAGTGTTTTAATTGTGGCTTGAAATATATAACCTCGAATAAGTAGGTAGTGTTTTGCTAATATTTTTGGAATTCCATCTTCAATTGTAAGAAAGTTCTTTAGAAAAATGCGTCAACATAGTCGAAATAGGTGTTCCACTGTTGAAATATTTAACTTACAAGTAAAAGCATTAAAATGTAATTTTCTCTTTTTAATTTTTCTGGCCCTCCCCTCCCTATAGTAAAGTTTGATTGGCCCTCGGGTAGCTAAAAGGTTGAACCACCCTGATTTATGTCATAAATGATTTTTATACATGAAATCAAAACTATCTTTAGTTTCGAAAATGTAATAACACGCGGTTTTGATTGACTCAAATATATGAGAGTATAGAAATTTTCTTATCTGTACAAAATAACATACGGCAATCTTATCGAATTATAACTTTAGAACATAACTCCTAAGTGGTGTACATTCGACAATATGCATTAATTATATGATATTTGTGCTTTTAAATTAGGCTCTGTGTAAAACTGTCCCAGTCTATCGTATTGAATTTAATTGATCAATATATATTTCTTGTAAAGCAAAATAATTTTCTAAAAGAATACATTGTTTAACATCATTTTTTTATTCAGGATGCTGGGGCGATTGCTAGTCGTGCTGCTAGGGCTGTTACAAATACAGGCATCAAGAGCTGTTCGAAAAAATGATCCCGGTCGAGTTCTTCACAAAACACCACTTAAGAACTTGGATTTACCACTGAATAGTCCACAAAAATTCATAGACCAACACTTTCTTTACAATGTGCTAAATGTTGCGCAGTATCTCCAATGTAAGTAATGGACAATTTTTTCAATCAATATTATATTATAGTCAGTATTCAAATTCCTAAAAAGATGTTTTATACACAGAAAACGACTGTAATTAATTGTGTTTTTTTATTTCAAAAATTGTAGGAAAATGGATAAAACAGAAAATTTTCTACTTGTATTTTTTTACTCAAGCCAAACCCCTTTGAAGAAAACTAATATCATCTTCTTAACTTAACTGTGAGGAAATTCTTCATAAAAAAGTTGAAACTCACTATATTTTAATGGAAGATCCTATATGAAATCATGAATAAATGACGATCTACCAAACCGGTGGACTTCATATCCATCAGAAATCTCGTTAGAACTCCGTTTTATCTCATGAACTTAACAGATAGACAACAACTATACTCCAGACGTCATGGGTACTTTTATTGAACATGATTTGTGTTTTCAGCTCTACCCACTAGCTGCCATTTTGAAGGTACCCGATATTCATGCAACATAGGCCTAGGTTGCATTTTCCAAGGGCAGCGCCCAGTGGATCTTTGTAACGGTGGACTCCTCTGGAGTTGCTGTGTCCCTAGAAATGTGGTGCCATCCCTCATCAATCTTGTCAATGAACCCGGTAAGTAGGGACTTCGAAAGTAAGGATGGGCACTGGACAGTCTTACTTAGTACGGAAAGAACGGAAAAGCAAGCAGCTCAAACTTAACAGAATTCGTCAAGATTTATCGTGTAATTTAACTTTTTAAAAAATTCTGCAGTAGTTACCAAAGATACTGTGTGAATTCAGAGCTCCTGGATAATTATGGAAACAAATGAAAATAAATTCCTAAGACTAGATTTGGATAACCCTAATAAACTGTTAAGAATTTTTTTATGGGTTATACTTTTATGGCAATGCATATGTCACCGGCATTATATAGAATGCCTAGGCATGGTGTATAGTGCCAGTAGTTTTTAGTTTAGGCCATTATATATAAATTTTGTGAATAAACAATAGAAAATCGATTTTTAGAACAGGTTTTCCTCGTTTCATGTAACAAAATAAATTTATTATGTAAAGGGAACAAGATGAGTTTTTGTCCCTGATTAAAAAAGAAACTGCTTATATTTTTAATGTTTCTAAAACCTGAATAACACTTTTTACCAGTTTAAAAAATAAATATATTGTAAGAGGCGTGCACTATTAGTGGCAAGAGCTATTAATTCCTGCTCCAGATTCCCATACGTGAGAACCAACGTGTTCTAACTGATACATTTTTACCACCTTTCTGAATAATCAAATTATGTTATTACCTTACGATTATTATTTTCCCGATAATGTAGTAGTTTCTAGTTGTTAATATAATAAGGAACCTTTTTTTCACTAAAAAATTATATCGGGTGGGTTGCCCAGTGAATGAACACTCCCAGTAAATGAACAGTCGACCACATAAACTCAAATAATTTCAAGTAAAATACATGCATTGTAGCTGTGAAAATGTTTTCAATTTTAACCCAGCATCGAGCGAACTAAAAAGAGACCTGAAGGTTAATAACACTGGCACATAAAAAAAAAGAAGTGGAATGTACTTTGGACCGGACCTACCTACCGACATGTATTTCGACCCGCTGAATCTGAATTTCAAGTCCGTTTGGCCCGGTCACCCTCCAGTTTTGAGTAAAATGCAAAAAACCTCAAAAAAAGGCCAAAAATTTCAGTCACAGCAGTGAACAAAATTTTTGTGGACCCGGATCACGTATGATTTTTGTGTATTCTAAATAACTGAATATAAATCTAAAAGTTAATTAGCCCAGTGAGCCGTCCAAATTTAAAAAAAAAACGAAATGAACCATGAAAAAATGAAAATGAACCATGAAGTTAGTCACCAGTTGAAGTTTTTGAGAAAAGTTTTGAAGTATGGTTAATTAACATGCTTGTAAGCTTTACTTCAGTTAAACTTTTAATTCATACTTGTAAACAAAATTCAGATTCAGCAAGTCGAAATACATGTCGGTAGGTAGGTCCGGTCCAAAGTACATTCCACTTTTTTTTTGTGTGCCGGTGTAATTGACATCTTTCTATCATATTTTTCCGCATTTTAACTGTGCTTATTATGCTTTTTTTGTTTTACTCAATTATTCAGACGTTTTTCTTTGCTAAATAGTAATGTAGAATGCTATAGTTTGGAAAAAGGGGGAGAGATAAGGGGGTGTTCACTTACTGGAAGTGTAAACTGAAATTTCCCAGTAAATGAACGGATGTTCATTCACTGGGAAAAATGCATATATCGTAAAACCTCATGATGATAGTTTTATTTGATTCACAATGATGTGATCTAAACTAGGTTTAATGCCTGAGGCTTTAAATTGTGTCCTTCCAGTAAATGAACGATGTGTGTTGATCAAAAAGTCTATGTTAATACATGGTGTTTCGAAAGTTTGCTTCACAGCTTTAGTTTTAAAGAACAACGCCTTGTAGAATCAGGGGAATAAAGTTTTCCTATAGTAGTGACCATGAGGAATATATTGAGAAGTCTTATAGTGCTCTTAGTGGTCAAATTAATAATTTAATTAAAAAATTAAAGAAGATAGTCGAAAGTCATTTTGAAAAAAATGTTTGCTGAAATTAGTCACCAGTTTTAATTTTTGGGAAAAGTTTATAGGACCTGTTTGGTTTACCCAACCATGCAATAACCAAATTAACTTATAAACTTTCTAAAAATACTTAAACTGGTGAGTATATTCAGTGTTCATATTTAGGACAAACTTTGCTCATTTACTGGATATATCGCACTTTTTGCACTTAGATCAGGATTCCTTCAAAACTATTAATATCTGAGATCTGGAAACACTTCTATAATATTGCTGAGAAAAAGCTTGTTTGGAAACATACCTTATTTTTGAAAATTGACCGAGAATAGAAAAATCTGGAAAAATATGATTTCTCTGGAAAAATATGATTGTAAGATGTCAATTCTTAACCTACAGGTCTCTTTTTAATTCGCTCGAAGCTGAATTCAAATTGAAAAAATTTTCAAAGCTACAATGCATATATTTTACTTAATATTTTTAACTATATAGCATTCTACATTACTATTTAGCAAAAAAAACGTCTGATTATTTGAGTAAAACAAAAAAAAGCATAATCAGCACAATAAAAACGATTGATTGAAAAAATTTTCACAGCTACAATGCATATATTTTACTTGAATAAACGATTGTTCCACATTTATGAGGTCTTCCTGCAACTACGAAATTTTAATGGGAGTCTCCAGAACAATTAGGTTTCTTATTTTTTGAGTTTATGTGGTCGACTGTTCATTTACTGGACAGTTCACCCTACTACATATAGGGTCACTTGGGGTAAGTGGGACCCCTTTTTGGCCTAGTACCTTTTTGGAGCTTTATAGAAAAAATTTGAAAGGGTTTATTTTGTACTTGTTGACTAATTTCGTTAAAGAGTCTATCGATAAACAAAAATTTATCAGTAGTTTCTAAAATAAAGCTTTACATTTTTCTTAACTGGTCTTTTTATCAATAATGAGATGGGTGACCCACTTACCCCAAGAGATGGGGTAAGTGGGTCACAACCTCTTTATTTATATTTAAAGCAAGCAAAACTTAAATGGAAGTAAGTGGGTCTTACTTGATAAAGTAAAGTAAATTTCAATATAAAATATTTTATTGTAACTGTATCCATGAGTGAGAAATATACTGACATCAAAATCAATATGACAAGGTAAGAATCGAATGAAAAGCAAAATAAGTATTTTAAAGAATGTTTCGAAAGGCCAAAGGGATATGTTTTACTTTAGCATATAAAATAGTGTTGAACAAGCATAATAAGGTTCATTAAGATTTATTTTGGCACTTTAAAACGCATTGTAAGATAAAAAAGAAATCGGACACACTAAATGAGAATGAACACTGTTGATGAGATATTTCACTTTACTCACCATAACTTAAATTAAAACGCAAATTTGATATATAATGTCGATCAAACTATTTATAAAGTTTAATGAATTTTGAAGTGGTGAGTAAAAGGTCTTGCTACTATAAATCGAAATTTTCTGAAAATATTGGGGGAAATTGTCCCTATGACCCCCTGAAATAGATAATAGTTCCTGTATCATAAGGGACCCTCTAGAACCACTTATATCATAATAAGGGGTCTCACTTACTAAATAAAGAGGGGTCCCACTTACCCCACGCTGAGGGGTCCCACTTACCCCAACCATGCAAAAACTATGGGGTAAGTGGGACACCCCTCTTAAACACCTCAAAATTAAAAATTTCATATTGTAGTATGTATTTTAGGTCAAACTCTGCAAAACAGTTCAATAAACATTAAAATGTAATGAAAACTTCCCTGGAAATACTTCTTTGAAAAATGCGTCTTGAACTCACCAAAAAATCCATTCTGGGAATCTATTTTAAATTAGTTCTATAATCATAAAAATAAATAAAACAAATCTCAAATATATGCAAAACTCATTGGTGTGACAAGCTGTAACATAATCAATGCGAGTAAGTGTGAAATTTCCTGTGCATATTATAGTTTTAGGGGGGTGACCCACTTACCCCAGTGACCCACTTACCCCAAGTAACCCTACTGATAATTATCTCTTGAATTTATCTCATTTGATTACCAGATCGCACTGTTATAGGAGAGGAGCCTTATGAACCTCTCTTTAAATAACATACTTTCATTAGTTTCTTGAAATTAATATCTAGAATTTTTTAAAAGGTAAGTTTTCACGAATCTATCATATTCCTGAACTTGCTTCATTTTTATTTTGAGTCTTTTACGACAAATTAATTGAAATCGTGAGTTCCTAACCAATATAATTCTGATTAATCTTACTAACTTCATATTTTTGTTGAAAAATATATTCCGAGGGGAAAAAGTATAGAAATTATTTTTGTTTCTTAATTTAACTATTCAGTTGTCTGAAAACGAAGAATTCCGTTTAAAAGGTAAGTAATAACTTAACGAAGCATACAAAATGCTATTTATAAAGTTTTACGAGACCCATGCAGAAAGAGTAAGTAATGTATTAAACCTCTCTCTTAAATTTTGAACTAAGAATGATTACATCAGAAGAGGCTCACAGCTGGAAGTTTCCCAGATCGGTGTCATTTTAGGGTATGCATTTTCTAATACTAATCTATTCCTCAAATAAAAAAATCTTCAAATACAAAAAAAGTACTCGATTTCCAGAAACAGTTGTAAACTGTAGCCTTGTGGGGGGGTTAGTAAGAAACTATAATTTGTAATTATAATGATATTTTTAAATATCTTAACTTCTTCCTGCACTGAAGTACTGAAATGCCATTCTATAAAATCGAGTCCTGAATATTTAGTTTTCATGAATTCACCAACATTACATCATAACTCTTTAACTTTTAAATATCGAGTTTGTAAAAACTTCAAGCTATTTCTAATTCCAAGCTATTTCTAATCGTTTGGATTTTTATGACTACACCACTTGAAAATGAATATCTTTGTTATTTATTTTTCGGAACACTTTGGCATAAAAAGTGATAGTAAATTATTAGCCACTTTGATTACTATATATTTCAAAATCAACAATACCTATCTTTTTATACCATTATGAGGGCTTATTGATGTTTCCTTTTATTTATTTTTTAAATATTCTTATTCTTTTAGAATGTGGGCGAAGTCACATGAGAGACAGTAAAATAGTCGGAGGTGAAGATGCTAATTTCGGAGAACAACCGTGGCAAGTGAGTGAATGTACCTTTTTATTTTCAAAAAATTCAAAACATTTGAAAATTTGAGTGAAATTTATAAACTTTATCCATCTAACAAAAAAAGCATTCCCATTTGGGCGGTGTCAAATTAAAACTACTGTTTTGTGCAATGTAGTACATCCTCCTGAAGATAAGTAAAAGCTTCAGTAGCCCATGGTTTAAATATATTTTTAACAATATCTTGTCTTTCAGGTTGCAATAGTAAAACAGTCATTTTTATACAGAAAAATATCTTGTGGTGGTGCTCTCATAAATCGCCAGTGGGTGGTCACAGCAGCGCACTGCGTTGCTCGGTAAGTACGTGATTCTAAGTAACGTTGGCTCGTGCATAGGCGCTGTGGCACTGCAGTACCCTTAACCCAATATCCGCTTTTAATCGATAACATTCAATGCTATTTATTTTCCTAATTTCTTTCTTTAAGCCATTGCAATTTATAATCCTTAACCATAATGATGTTAGCAATTCCCAGAGTTTTTAAAGAAAAATGTACGGGCACAGAAGTCTAACACCCCTCTCCAGTGGTACTGTAAATTGAAGATAGTTTTTCACTCATTTTTATTTTACTAAAGAACAGCTTTTCTAAAAAGCACTGTGAATTCAGAAACGTTTAATATGCTCGGTAGAAATTGGGAGGAGGTAGAAAATTTATTTAGGTTATTGAAAATTCTTTGGTATTTTACAGCAAGGTAAAGCAAGAGGAATATACGTCATTTCGAAATGAATAGATAAATCCTGAACCGGGAAAATTTAGATCTATGAAAAGTAAAAAAAATTTTGTTTCATTTTTCATTAAAAATTGGTCATTGGTCACTAAAAAATGGTCATTACACTCTTAAACAGCATTTTCAAAACTGATTAAAAAAATACTCAAATCTGAGTATTTCAAAAACTCAAACTGGCTCCGAATAAATTTACTCAAGTTTGAAAAACATGTATAAACTCATTTCTTGAAAATATGCAGGTACTCAAAAATGATACATCATGTGCACATTTTTGAGCAAGTGGATGCTTCAGGAATATAAAGCATTGGTCCAGGAATATAAACATTGGAGAATCCCCACATCTGACGTTATCGCCATTTTTAAAATTACCCCCCCTATATACGATATATTATGTATTTGAGAAGAATGTGACCATACTAGACCGTAATGTTATAATTAAAAGACGAATTAACTTGTATTTTAAGTGTGTGACCGCTCCGGGTGAGGCGGGCTATCACGTTTGTAAACTCCATCCGCCTAGTAGAAAACAGTTATACTTCATAAACTGCAAAGATTAAACAAAAATACATATAATAAGAGTGGTGACTATTGAATTGTTTGAAACTTAGTATTTCTAGTGTTTTAAAATTGAAATAATTGTGTGTGTGTGTCTTCATATTCAGTGGCGGATTTCCAAATGCGCCGCCTATAGGCTGAACCAAAATTTGCCGCCTACACAGAGCCGTGCCGTGGTAAAACGGCGCCCGGGGTGAAGATGGCTCATTAGCGACCCCTTTACTTTTTAAACCACCCCTTTTATGTGGGGAAATTTTAGGGCTATAACCAGACTTTTGTTTCGGGGGGGGGATTGACTCAACGTTTTTAACGGTAATGTACCCCTAACGAGTACCATTATTTATGCGTTAAACTTTTAATCACTTGAAAGAAGCTCTTGAATGTGTTGCACAAATTGTCGAAATTTTTTAATGTGAGCTTAAGTAAATCTGGGGGTCTCCCTCAGAAAAATTTTTGTCTCGGAAAAAGTGTTTTAGTTCATTTTGAGACCTTAAAAATCACTGAATTTTAAAGGAAAATAGTCATAAATAGACGTAAAATTTTGGAGGGGAACTAGAAGTCTTCTTTATTTCGACCCACTTTGGGGAAACACCTAAAGGAGACCTCTTCATTTAGGCATCAGAATTTTTAATGAGAAAAACACTACCTAAAACCAAGGCTAAATTTTGGGGATTGGGGGTTCTCTACCAGAATTTTTTTTCCTTTTTTAAAAAATTTGATCCTCGAAATTAGTGTTTTAACTCCAGAAAGCAATTGAAATTATAAAAAAAGTATGTAAAATTGCATAAAATATAATTAAAAATCTGCAATAGTTTCTAAGAAATAAACAAATATTTCCTTCATCTATTTTCTAGTAAATGTTTTATAAATTATCACTCGTATCAACTATTACTAAGAGAAATAATATGAAACATTGATTGAAAACAAGTTTCATGCATCGAAGCATCTTTCAGGGTCTTATCTCGGTTAAGATTGTGAAAATCAAATGGACAGGGATTAGCAGAGGAATCTGATTTTGAAGTGAAAATAAACCCAATAACCGCAGAAATTTTCGATCCATCAGTAAGACCGTAAACTAAACGAAAATCCTAACATTTTACGGACAAACCTTAAAAGTTGGCAAGTACGAATATCCAATTATTTTATGAAATTTATTGATTAATACAGTAAAATACGAAAAAAAAATAGGAACTTACCAGAAAACGATGTTTCAATTTGTATTTTTGAACTTACATTACACAAATTTAGAAGGTCTCTCTCTGTTCAGGGCTACTACCAATATAGAAGCAAAACAGAGCATATATGGAAGCGGTCTCGTGAACACATTCAATGAAAGGGGATGAAAACCAACCCCCGAATACACAAGATTGTTTTTTCGTAAAATGAACCGATAGCTGATGAAGAGCTAAAGAAGCGTTGGGAATTCTTTATCTTCGATTTATTTATGACCCCTTTGAGCAGGTGGCAATGGAACTAATTGAACGTTCTTTCCATCCCTGGGCACTCAAGATTTTCATGGAATTCTTTGGCTAACGTCACGGCAAGCGCAGAACGGGCTTATCTGGTCGAGCGCATCTTATCGGCTGTAGTTTATCTACCCCACTCAATTACTGGACAAAGGGGTCCCCCAAAAGGGGGACCCCTGCAAGAGGGACCCCTTTGTCCACTAATTGAGTGGGGTAGATAACTACCGCCGATAAGATGCGCTCGACCAGATAAGCCCGTCCATGATTCCAGGCTGACCCTGGCCTTTGGTCAAGAAACCTGAAATGTTTGTTATCACAACAGCACCCCCTTTGAAGTAAGCCCCAGGCAGAACAAAACCTTCCTAGTCCGTCTGGTCCATAAATCTTTCACACGTCCTACCCCATTCTCTGTCAATCGTCACCCCTACTGTGTCTTAAAACAACATTGCAACCGAAGACTGGACATCTGGTTTACCCAACAAAAAGCGTGCCGCGCTTCTTTCTCATCGCAACTGGAGACGCAAACAGGCGACCCCCATGGCGTCTCTCCCAAAATAAAACTTCAATTTTGGTTTGGGGGAGGCAGTGGGGAATCCAGGATTTTTATCTGTGGGGGCTGAGTTTCACGAATAACTTAATTGCTATTATGATTATGGGCTGTTCAAATATTAATGTTAGCAACTGAAAGGGGAGGGGGTTGCCAGTGCCGTAGCTAGACTTTTGTTTATGGGGGTTACTCAACATCTTTTCTGAGGTCTAATCTTAGGAATACTAAGTTGTAGGAGAGTTGACTTCGTAAGGTTTTAATTTTGGTGCACTAAATTTCAAAATTGTGTAAATATGTCAACTCGAAGTAAAAGGGGGTCTGGGGGTTCTCCCCCAAAAAAATTTTGAAAATTTGCCCCTCAAAATAGTGTTTTAGCTTATTTTGAAACCTTTTAGATTCCTCCCAAAGAGCACCACTCATTGTAAGCGGCAGAATTTTCAAGGAAAAAAGTTTATAGTATTATGAATTGGAAAATTTCTAAGGGGTTTAGAGGTTCCTATTCCAGAAAATTTTTTAAATTTTGCCCCTGAAAGTGGCCTTTTAACTCATGTTGAGACACTTTAGGTTACATCAAAAAGGATCACTCCTTGTAAAACCCTTAAGTTTCAAGGGAAATTCCAGAAAATATTTTTGGAAATTCCCCCGAACTTGTGTTTATCTATTGGGTTGTCCCATAAGTTCTGTTACTTTTTACGAAGTTTCGTCTTTGAAAATTTTTAGTGAAAAACTGGTAATAGGTGGAGATTTCAAACAAAGGGATTTTGATATATATGTATATTTATGAATATAATGTGTGATTTTGGTAGTTCTGTGATATTATTTCTTTTCAAAATGGCGGTTTGAAAAAAAGACCGAAAACGACGATTTTCACGTAATTTTTTTCTTTTGTTTAAAAAACTAGGAAAAACACATAATTCATGGCTAAAAAAAGTTTTACTGTATATTTGAAATGTTTAGATTAAGATGTCATAGTTTTAAAATGATTCAATAAGTTTAAGGTAGGCAATTTTGGTCTCAAACATAACATCTATTGCAAAAAACTTACCTCAGTAATGTTAGTCATTTCAAAGAAATTTTCACAAAAAAAAGTATGTATCAAAATCAATAAAAACGCTTACAGATAGACCCAAGTAATTAAAAATATGCAGTATATTAAATTATCTCTGTAATTAAGTTTAGAAAGTAGTGCGCACAATTCAAACGCGCAACGTTTTAGCTTATCAGAATTACACTAGCTGAACTTACGTTAATCGAACAAAGCAATTCTTTGCTTCATACGAAAACACTACAATAAAAACAACTCGTTGGAATTTAGAATTAAATCAATTCAACGATATCATGAAAAGTGGATTTCAATGTTTAAACCATTGAAACAAGCATTATGGTTGTTGTATCCGTACTTGGGGGTTGGGAGGAAGATCAGTGAAAACATAGCAATGGGACTTAAGCAATATTTATTTATCTTAATCAGCCCGGCGTGGACACACGCGTCTGTCCTCAGCTCTCGCTCTCTCACAAGTGGCGGGCGGTTGCCATTCCGCCCAGACCAAACTTGGAGTCGCTGTGGTGTTGCCACATGCAACAAATACAACACCCTCCAACACATAAATTACACTTGACTAAAAAATATAGCATAATAAAAGTATATAACTAAATGACACAAGTTCTTGATTAATTTACACAGACGAATACAGAATAAAGTCAACAAGGATTAGAAGTCACACATCAAGTCTGACAGGAGGTCTTCTCGCTCGCTGGGACCGTCTGGGGGTATGCACCACTTCAGGAACTGGAGGAGCCGCTGCTCTGCCGGGGGAGGGAGTCACTGCTCCGCTGGCGAAAGGAGTCGCTGGAGGGTGCTCTGCCTCATCCGGCAGAATGGGTTCTTCGTTGACCCCTGGGGACGGTGTCTCTGGAGCCCGCAACCGCAGTTGATCCTGGTGCCTGACCACAATTCCCATAGGGGTCAGAACTCTGGACATAACTCTGCCCATGCGGCTTTCCACCTCTCCTGGGAGCCACTTTGGTCCCACCCTATGGTTCCTGCTCCAGACTAAGTCCTCAGAGCAGAAGGTAGTTGGTCCCCGCCCTGCATTAGCAGCCAGACTTCCCTCAGGCCGCAGCAGATCTAGGCGGCTTCTAATTGGCCGGCCGAACATAGCAACAGCTGGTGATACCCCAGTAGACGAACAAGGAGCCCTGCGATAGTTAAACAGGAAGCGATCTAGTCGCTCCAGGAATTTACCACCAGTGGACTTCTTCATAGCATCCTTCAGGGTGCGCACTAGACGCTCTGCCTGGCCGTTAGACTGGGGATGGTAAGGCGCAATGCGGACATGCACAATTCCACACGCCCTTAAGAAGCTACCAAACTCCTCACTTGTAAACGAGGTGCCATTATCGGACACAAGAGTCTTAGGCAGGCCAAAACGAGCAAAGATGCCACGTAGAGCAGCAATGGAGGCCCCTGATGACGTGGAGGGCACCACCACCGCCTCGAGCCACTTGGTTGCTGCGTCCACGACCAAAAAGATGATATTGTTCTCAAAAGGGCCTGCATGGTCAACATGGATTCGACTCCATGGGACCGTCGTATATGGCCAAGGGGACAACTTGGGTGGTGGCTCAGAAGCTCCTATCTGGCAAGCTTCGCATGAGCGCACCAGCTCCTCAATCTGCCGGTCAACCCCTGGCCACCAGACTGACTGCCGAGCTAGGGCTTTCAGTGCGCACACTCCTTGGTGCCCAGCATGCAACTCTCTCAGCACATATGCCTGGTACTTGGGCGGAACCACCACCCTGTTACCCCGAAGAATAACCCCAGTCTCTACTGAAAGCTCTGCCCGACAGAGCCAATATGGCCGTATTTCTGCATCAACTGCTTTTGGCCAACCTTTGTGAACGTACTCCATAACTTTCCTAAACAGAGGGCTCGCCTTCAATTCCATCGCAAACTGGTGAACCGTCACTGGACTATCATCCAAAGCATTAAGGAGCAGAACAACATCCGCTGGCACCGTCATAGATGGGCTTCTTCCAGGCCTCAGAGGTAGCCTGCTACATGCATCAGCGTTAGAATGCAGGGAGCCCTTCCTATATGCAATGGTGTAGGAGTACCCTGATAAAATAACCGCCCAGCGCTGGATGCGTGATGCCGCCATGGGAGCTATGGGCTTCTTCTCTGAAAACAGGCTCACCAATGGCTGATGGTCTGTCACCAGAGTAAAAGTGCGCCCCAAAAGGAATTTCCGGTATCGGGTCACCCCAAAGATCAATGCCAGTGCCTCTCTTTCCAGCTGACTATAGTTCCGCTCAGCTTTTGTTAGGGCTCTTGAGGCGAAGGCGATAGGGCGATCGCCAGACCCCGACGGGTGTGACAGCACAGCTCCCACACCATACGGACTAGCATCACACTGCAGCTGAACCGGCCTACCCTGGTCAAAATGCACTAGCAAGGTCGATGAAGTTAGGCTTTCTTTGGCCTGTTGAAAAGCCTGGCTCTCAGCTGCACCCCAACTCCAGGGCTGGTCCTTAGCCAGCAGCCGGTACAGAGGGGCCAGCATGGTAGCCATATTCGGCAGGAATTTCGAATAGTAGGCCAGCAAGCCCAGGAATGAGCGAAGCTCTTCAATGTTCCTAGGATTCGGGGCTTTTTCAATGGCCTCTATTTTAGTTTGCACTGGGTGCAACCCCTCTGCATCAATTCGATGCCCCAGGTACTCCACAGTAGGCTGTAGGAAAGCACACTTATCAGGCCGTAATTTAACTCCTGCAGCCTGGAGAGTGGACAGTACTCTGTCGAGGTTCTGCAGGTGGCTCGCAGTCGAATCGCCTGTGATCAAAAGGTCATCCAGGTAACACAAGGCTCGTTCCTGTCCCTGTAATAGCTTATCCATCTCCCGTTGGAAGATTGCGGGAGCAGATGCTACACCAAATGGCAGCCTGGTGTACTTGAAAAGTCCCTTATGGGTATTGATCACCACCAGGTCCTGTGAGGAGGCATCCAGCTCCAGTTGACAGTATGCATCCGACAGGTCAATTTTGGAGAACGACACACCCCCAGACAACTTGGCGAACAGGTCTTCAACATTCGGTAAGGGGTAGCGCTCAAGTTCCGTAGCCACATTGATCGTGAGTTTGAAATCGCCACACAGTCTCACCGTCCCGTTTGCCTTTAGCACTGGAACTATAGGAGTCGCCCAGTCAGCACAGGGCACTGGCTGCAAAACTCCCAAGGCAACTAGCCGCTCGATCTCCTGCTCCACTTTAGTTAGATATGCATATGGCACTGGACGGGCTTTGAAAAATCTGGGCGCCACCCCGGGAATCTGGTTTAGGCGCACTTTTGCCTCCCTGATATGACCCAGGTCACCCGAAAACAACTCCTTGTGGGCCTCCAAAATGCCTGAAAGCGAGAGCGGAGGTGTCATGATGGCATGAGTGCCCTCTAGCTGGATGTCCTTTAGGACCTCGAAGCTCATGATCCAGTCTCGGCCCATCAATTTGGCACCACAATCCCGTACTACTACCATCGGCAGCCTTTTTTTGGATCCCCGGTAGGTAGCAGTCACATTGGTTACCCCAGCAATATCTAGCTGATGTTTTGTGAAGGACCGCAGCTTGAGGTCTGTTTCCTCCAAGGCTGGGAGCTTCCCACAGTTCTTCTCATAAAAAGTGAAGGGGACGATGGTGAAAGGGGCCCCAGTATCCACCTCCATTGACAGCGGAATCCCCTCCACCTCTACCTCCACTTGACAAGAGGGAATGGCCTCCGGTCGCGACGACACTGAGAAAAGGTCGTAAACTGTGCTTGAGTCGTCCACTGAGTCTTCCTGACCCACCTGGTGAACTCGCTGGTTGGAGTTCCTACCCCTCCTTCTCCTAGGGGCCTGACTTCTGTCCCTGGCAGAGCACATCTTGGCCAGATGGCCCAATCTTCCGCAGGAGTGGCATCTGCTGTTGCTGTGCTTACAGTTGGCGGCCCAATGACCCGTCTCGCCGCAACAATAACAAACAGAGTCCTCCCGAGCTCCGGTGGCACCCCCTGCTGGTGGCTTATCTTGTCTGATCTTGTTTACCAGGGGCTCCGCGCTGTCACCTCCACGAAGGTCCACTGCATTTTTGTTGGCAGCCTCCATCGCCACAGCCAGTTCTGTGGCCCTTGTAAGCGTCAGGTCTCGCTCGGACAGCAGCCTCCTCTGGATGGACTCCTCGTTTACGCCGCAGACCAGCCGATCTCGCAGCATCTCGTCTAACGCCATGCCGTAGTTGCATTGCCTCGCCAAGCGCCGCAGCTCCGCGACGAACATGGACACCGTCTCGCCCGGCCTGCGGGAGCGGCTGTTAAATTTAAACCGCTGGACAATGGTCGACTGTGGAGGCTCGAAATGCGCTTCCAGAGTCTGTTGGAGCTGCACCAATGTTCTTGCCGTTGGCAGCTCGGGAGCCAAAAGATTTTTCAAAAGGCCGTATGTGCTCGCGCCGACCGCTGTCAGGAATATCGCCCGCCGCCGATTTGCGTCCTCCAGCTCGTTAGCGATGAAGAATTGTTCGAGCCGCTCCGAATATTCACTCCAGGATTCCGTCTCCGAGTTGAACTCTCCCAGCGCTCCGAACAAGGCCATCGTAGCTTCTATACGGTCACGTGCGTGTTAGGCTTACGGCTTACCCGCTGTTCCTCAGGTCCTTACTCACATCCGTGAATAGATCGCATCCCGTCGTCAGTTGTTGTATCCGTACTTGGGGGTTGGGAGGAAGATCAGTGAAAACATAGCAATGGGACTTAAGCAATATTTATTTATCTTAATCAGCCCGGCGTGGACACACGCGTCTGTCCTCAGCTCTCGCTCTCTCACAAGTGGCGGGCGGTTGCCATTCCGCCCAGACCAAACTTGGAGTCGCTGTGGTGTTGCCACATGCAACAAATACAACAATGGTTCAAAAAACATCTGCCTTTAATTTGATTCACACCAGCTGCTTCGAAAAACAATAGGTGTGCTTTAAAAAACACGTGAAATTACCAATATATGAAGTTTTAAAGCCAAAATTTTCTAACTTAAACTTATCGAATCATTTTGAAACTATGACATCTTAATCTAAACATTTCAAATATACAGTAAAACTTTTTTTAGCCATGAATTATGCGTTCTTCCTAGTTTTTTAAACAAAAGAAAAAAATTACGCGAAAATCGTCGTTTGCGGTCTTTTTTTCAAACTGCCATTTTGAAAAGAAATAATATCACGAAAACTACCAAAATCACACATTATGTTCATAAATATACATATATCAAAATCATCTTTGTTTGAAATCTCCACTTATAACCAGTTTTTCATAAAAAATTTTCAAAGACGAAACTTCGTAAAAAGTAACAGAACTTATGGGACAACCCAATACTTTTCAAACTTTATAGACAGAGCACCAAACGGGAAAAGTTTCCTGTAGGCGGCGTACTTTTCAAGGGAAAAACACTGTAACAGATAAAAATTTGAGTTTGGAGGTTCTCCCCCGACATTTTTTTGGAAATTGCCCATTAAAGTAGTTTTGGCTCATTTTGAGACCTTTGGGATGGGTAACAAAGAGAACAGTTTCTTGTAAACCACAGAATTGATTTTCTGAAAGGACGTTCTCCATCTTTCCAGAGGTTATGTTTAGTGTTTCCTTTCTCTTCACTTTTTTTTAAGAAAAAAATTCTGCTGTCGAAAATTTGCCGCCTACTAAAATTTGCCGCCGTAGGCTATAGCCTAGCTAGCCTATTTAGAAATCCGCTACTGTTCATATTTGTTGAAACAAAAAGTTTCATATCAGAATGAAACTTTCGATGTACTCCGATTTGAAAGGGTCCTTTTTTCTCAGTGTAGGATATTAGGATTATCAAGTAAATAGATGAATTTTTTAAGAGACAGATTTTTTCTTTCATTTTACTCATTTAAAAAAAGACTAACAATTTTCTGGAACAGCTTCCCCTATTTTAGTTAAGACGCCACTGATTTGAAGTATCACTGTATGTGTGTGTATATTTCTTTATATTCTTTTTCATAAAACTAAATTTAAGGGTCTAGACCTTAACATCAAATCCAATATCTTTCAGGACACAGACTTCCGGACTGAGGGTTCGTCTAGGAGAATACAACATAAAAGAAACAACCGAGAGGTACGCCCACGAAGAAATGGCAGTAAGAAGAAAAGTGGTCAACCCCGGCTACAATCCTTCCAACTATCAACACGACATAGCTCTTCTACAGCTTCAAAGGCCAGTCAGATTTCGCAGGCACGTTATTCCTGTCTGTCTACCACATTACGCAGAGAACTTTGCTGGTCAGAAAGCAACTGTTACGGGATGGGGAAGGACAAGATATGGTAAGAGTCCCTACTAAAACAATAACCTGTTGATAAAATGATTAAGGCTTACACGGCCGGCGTCAATATTTATAAAAGTTTTTATCGGGCTGTTAAGGCCGTGTTCAAGGTGATGTTGAAAATCGAACGTTTCGACCCCAGCTGCGGAGGTCATCATCAGCAGAAATAAAAATTCTTAATACCGAAAGTAGATTGTCGTTTGAAGTGCGAGAAAGTGGAATGTCGTAAAAGCATGATGTCAAAAGGTGATGTTGCCAAAAAAATCGGAAATTTAAGAAATCTAGCCAGTAACTGGTTTGAGTGCACGAAGGGAAATTTTTAGCGTCATCTTCATCGCAATTTTACCATCTTTTTTTGTAAACTTCACCTTTTTGACATCATCCGTTTACGACATTCTACTTTCTTCAACTTTAAACGACAATCTACAATTTTTTTGGTTGGAAGAATTATTATTCCTGCTGATGATGACCTCCGTAGCTGGGGTCGAAATGTTCGATTATCAACATCACTTTGAACACGGCCTTAACAGCCCGATGAACACATTTATAAGTAATAACCTGTTGGGTATAGACTTTTAAGAAGGTATTAAAAGCATCAAAAATATTTGGATCGTTTTAGGGGTTCGAGATTCTCCGGGCATTCTACAAAAAGTAGAACTTGAAGTCATCGATCATAATGAATGTCAAGAGTGGTATAAGAGTATAGGAAGAAAAGAGACTATTTTCTCCACTATGGTTTGTGCTGGTTACAAAGAAGGTGGAAAAGATTCCTGCCAGGTATTCTATCAATACTATTTTTTAAACTACTACCTTAAGTCATCACACTCCTTTTCGAATAGTAAATAGTAACATTCAGAAATTTCTATCGTTAAATTGAGAATTTGATAAAAGTTTTTTTTTATTTTTCAGGGTGATTCTGGAGGCCCGCTCACAGCAACCAAGAACGGAAGAGCCACCCTTGTTGGATTGGTTTCATGGGGAGTCGGATGTGCAAGACCAAAATTGCCTGGAGTTTACACAAAACTTTCAGAGTATGTTGATTGGATAGAAAAAGTCACCAAGTAATGAGATAATTGAGTCTCAGTAATCAAGAAAGAGTGTGTCATACATCAGCAAATAAGAAGGCAATATATTACCTCAAGTGCTGCCTACATTTTTGATGTGCTTTAAAGAGCTACATTACTCTGAAACTTCATAAAAAGAGTCAGTTTTCAACAACTTCTCATCTTGTAACTAAATCAAGAGTAAGAATTCTTACTGCTCATTTACTAGTTCTTTTAAAACGATCCAATCGAAAAGAGAAATTGCTGCAGCATTTCTTTTAAAATCTTGCGCTGGACGGTAACCATAATACAAGCATCCTACAGAAGAGAAATTTCTACCAATGTGTAAGTGCTTGCCTAATCATCTTAGTTTTCCTTTCAAAACCAAATATATTTTGGAAAACATTCAAGTCAATGTAAGATAATGGATAATATGATAGCGGAATTAGGCTAAATTCTTAGTTGAAGAAGTTTATGTTTGGCTGCCTGGAATCAGACATTTTCCTAGACCTAGAAAATAGTGATTTTGAAAATGTTGATAACTGTCTAATTAGACCATGCTTGTCTAAAGTGCGGCCCACGGGCCGCATGCGGCCCAAAAGCCTTTAAAATGCGGCCCAAACGCAAATTATGAAAATATTTAAATTTGCACATTTTCATTTTTAAAAAATAAATGTTTGCAATATTTTTCATATAAATCGATCCGAACTGAAATAAAAATATTTATGGAAACAAAAAGGGAACCCCCCTGTGACTGGATCTAAAGACGAAGATTAGGTTTTAGATTTAGCTTTTTTAGTAGACTTAACAGAACATTTGAATGGTTTAAATTTGAGACTTCAAGGGGAAAAAATCAATTTATTAATGATATGTTCCAGAATCCAGACAATAACTGCGTTTGAAAGAAAGATGACATTTTGGCACAATCAAATAAAAGTAAAATATTTGACACATTTCAGTACTTTGGCTTCACATAAGCCTGTGATTTGCACAAAATATAGGCTGCATTAATTTGTGATTTGATTTAAGAGTTTGAAAGTAGATTTCAAGATTTTCGAAAAAATGAAGATCATTTCAACATATTTTTACCCCATTTTCTCTAGAAGATAAATAGAATGCATTGAACTGCAAAGCGACGTTCAACGGAAAGAAAAATTTGCGAATGTTTCTTTACTGGAGATTTAAAAAGATTACCTATCCCTCGATAAATATCCTAATTTTCACTATCATGCTTTTTTAAAAGTTTTCAGCTTTTAGCAGTATAGTACCAATATTTGTATTCGTGAACAAACATCTTGAAAATGCATTAAGAATTGCAACCTAGTCTATTGAACCCTAGGGTGGGTTGGGGTAAAATGGGTCACTTTTAAGGTACTTTCACTTTCTAAGTTTTATTTCATCAAAACTATTACTTTTTAAGGAATTCTTTCAATTGGATCTTGACATTACAATCCTTAAGAACATTTTCATCTAATTTTATCAAATATTTTTTAATTATAAGTTGGTTAAACTTAGCATTAAAATAATGACCTATTTTACCCCAACGTGGGGTAAAATGGGTCTGATTGCAAAAAGTTGTCAAAAATATATTTTTTACTAAATAGACATGAAAATAAAAAAAAATGCAGTCGGCTAAGCCGTTTTTATCTGAAAAAACTTGTATTAAGTTGTATTTTAATGAAATTGTAAAAGTCCGAAGTTAATGGACATTGTTCAAATCTAGCAATTAAAATACTTTATTTGGAGAAAAAAATAAACTTGTTTGCAGTTCAATGTATATTTGAAGGAAATAAGTTAAAAACATTGTTTTTACTTAATACGGAAGACCTCCTAACTATGACCCATTTTACCCCAAGTACAAAATATTGTTATAAAAGATAAAATATTTAATATTTTTCTAAGCTGATTGGCTTGAAATGTCTCTCAGACTTTCTTTTATGGAAAAATATTACAAAAATTTGCTGTAATTTATTACAATATATAGATATTTGGGAAGTTGGTAAACCCTGTTTTTTCGACAACACCTTTTACCGTTCAAATTAAGTATTTTTTCAGTTCTTAAATTCATTAATCTAAATTTTTGACAGTCGGAAAATGTTTCCAACAGATAAAAGATTATAATACAAAACAAATGAGCGAAAATAATTCAATTTAAATTTGATTTATATCGAGTTAATGAAAACTGACCCATTTTACCCCAAGACCCACTTTACCCCAACCCACCCTATATCAATTTGCTTGTTCAACAAAAGCAAATTTATCCATCTCATTAATTTGAATTATTACTATCTTTATGGAATCCAAACTAAATTAAACGAAACTTTTACACAAATTTAAATTGAATATGTGACTATACATTAGGGTTATCGAAAAAAACTTTTTTTTGATTTTGATGATGCCTTAGTGCGAAAAAGTTGTCTAAGGTGGCAGAGAGTACCTGTGAATTTTTTCAGAATTTTTGGATAATATCTTGAGGTGCCGCCAAGGCCCTGAAGGTCCCCATGTTAATCCAATGGGGCGCGCCGCCAAAAAGGCCGAAAATTCGTTTTTCGGACCTCATTTCTGCCCTAATCACACGAGGAATGTCTTCCCTCGAGTTATGGACCCTATATGATCTAGGCCAGTGGTCTCCAACCTTTTTATCACCACGGACCGGTCAACGTTTGATAATTTTTTCGTGGCCCGCTGGGGGGCGTTGATTGTTTACATTCTAGATTATTTTGATTTATTAATTTTAATTTAATCGTATTTAAACATGCTTTCAAAATAAAATACAGTTACACCAAAAAATAAATATAAAGTAATTTATAATTCATTTCATTCATTAATTTGGAGTATAAACCTATAGGAATTTAAATTCATTTTCAATGAAATGGGCGGCTCGCGGCCCGGTACCATTTGATCCACGGACCGGAACCGGTCCGCGGACCGGGGGTTGGAGACCACTGATCTAGGCTATCCGACAAAACTTGAATAATAGCCTAAATATCTATATTACGTTTTTTTGTATGCTCCAATTTCATCGAAAATCGCGTATTTCCTCGTTCAAATCAGAGCCCAAAATCAACATAATATAGAGATTTAGGCTATTATTCAAGTTTTGTCGGATAGCCTAGATCATATAGAGTCCATAACTCGAGTGAAGACATTCGTCGTGTGATTAGGGTAGAAATGAGGGGCGAAAAACCAATTTTCGGCCTTCTTGGCTTGCGCGCGCCATTGGATTAACATGGGGACCTTCAGGGCCTTGGCGGCACCTCAAGATATTATCCGAAAATTCTGAAAAAATTCACAGGTACTCTCTGCCACCTTAGACAACTTTTCCGCACTAAGGCATCATCAAAATCAAAAAAAAGTTTTTTTCGATACACCCTACTATACATATCTAATTAAAATTATAAAAAAATATAACAAAAAGAAGTTAATTTATTTTAATAAAACTACATAGAGTAAATTTTTATTTCAATTTGTTGAAAAAATATTGTATGTGCGGCCCAGAAAATTTTTTTTCGTTGCAATGTGGCCCTCAAATGGTCATAGTTTAGACCAGCGGTTCTTAAACTTTCTATCGTCACGGACCCCTTTATGGAGCAGCCAGACATCGCGGACCCCCAACATTTTAAACATCAAAAGCCGTAACCAGACTTTTGTTTTGAGTTTAAGATTAATTAAAATTGGTATATAAATTATAATAAATTTCACAATTACTCCGGAGGCGTATATAGAAATTTATTTCGGGAGGGGACAAAATTTATTCATCAGGCCTCCATGTTTATTTCATCATAGGTCCAAGTAGCTTTGTAATACATTTTTAAGTAGAATTTGTGTCTTAGGGAACTTAGTATTAAAAGGTCATGGGTAATTAAGTTCTACCTACCAAAGGGGGTCTGGGGGTCCTCCCTCAGAAAATTTTCGAAAATTCAACTAGTAAAACAGGTTTTTAATTAGTTTTGATACCCCTAGTTAAAATTTTTTGAATATAAATTTTTATGTAAGATTTACATTTTGATTAACCTAATGTAAAAAATAGTTTATAAAAATAGAGTTTTAAGAACAAAAAGGTATCTGGGGGTCATCCTCAAAGAAGCTTCAGATAATTTTTTCCCTAAAACACAAAGAATTTTAACTTGGTTTTGATACACTTCGTCCGAATTTCGGATTGTATTCTTAGGTAGAATTTCAATTTTGATGAACTTATTTTTAAAAAGTTTTATTAATAAAGTACCAAAACCAAGTACTAAAGGTTGTTCGGGGGTCCTCCCTCAGAAAATTTTTGGAGATTTGTGCCTAAGAAACAGGGTTTTAACTTGTTTTGATACACCAAGTCCTAATTTCAGGAGGGGGAGCAGGGCCCCTTCACCCACCCTTATATACGCCCCTGAATTACTCCAAGTCTCAGAGGTGGAGGTGAGGGTCTAGAAATTTCAAGGAAAAAACTATGCATTGAAGTTAAAATTTCGAGGGGGCTGGGGGTTCTCCCCCAGAAAATTTTTGAAATTTGTCTCTTAAATCTAGTGTTTCATTTAATTTTGAAACTATTAGTTGAGAATTTCTCAAGGTAACTCGCGGACCACAGTTTAAGAACCGCTGGTTTAGACACCTATGAATTAGACAGTTATCAACATTTGCCGGTCTGTAACTAATAACATCAAAAGCTGAAGACGAAATGCATTCATCATCATGGAAATTCATAGTCATGTCTTAATAATGTGATAATGCACTATTTCCAAAACCTTGTTTGAATTGGAAAGATTTAGTACCTAATACAATTTAGAGTTTGGTACTTTGTCATTTCTCATATCTTGTTACACTGATTTAGTTTTGCTTTTCTATAAAACCTTATTACTGTTACTTTTCAGTTAGGATGTTTTGTTTTCTGTTTTAATCATCTATTGAATTATTTTTCAAAGATCTTAAGCTTGTGGAAACTGTCCAACCATTAGTCCCTGGCTTACCCAAAAAATCCATTTATGGAAAATTAAGCTGGGCTTTAGTGTTTCTTCTAATGTAAGATGAGAGAGAAAAGAATATATATATTTTTATAATTACAGTTATTAAAAATATTGAAAATTCCTCTCTGTACCAGCGCATAAAGCTTCTAAATACCAAAATAGAAATCAATCAAGTACAAACACCAAAACTAACTTAACTAAATGCCAGTGGCGGCTCGTGAGTTAATTAATAGGGTGTTCACACCAATTATATAAAAAAAATTCCATTAATTTAATCCATTTACGTCATAAATGTACTTTTTAAATTCTCTTCTTCCCTCTTTTCTTTTTGTAACTTGGACAATGGTCAGATGAGGTGTTGGTCTCAAGTTATTTATTTCAACTTTTTTCCCTCGGCAATTGAGAAAAATACAGATGCTTTAACTCAAACACGGAAATTTTACTTAAAGCTATCATTTAAAAAACATCCTAATTAATAAAAAAAGTATTAAAATATTTTGATGAAAAGATTTAAATTGTAATTAAAGAGTGCTCTTACTCGTACTTTACAATTAGCCGATAAAATCACTTCTATCAGACGTCAAAAAAGAAAGCTGTGCCTCAAAAATGAAAGCCTCGGCACACTAAATCTGTGCTAACGGAGATCTCCTGCGCGTTGCCGTAAGCTCAAATGATCTCCGGCAACCAGTCGGGGTTTCTTCGGATTCTCATATTTTTTTCGCTCACACGTGCTAAAAGGGAAAGAAAAATAAGAGTTCAGTCTTTTTTTGATTTCTTTCGCGTTTCCGGTAGTAAATTTTTCTTATTGAGTAGAGAGGGGGGGGAGAAAAATAATTCTGAGCATAAAAAGAAATTGAGAATATATTTCCTTTGATATTTATTTATCTTTACATTCGATTTTTGTTCCACTTTTTCAGTGGGTGTTCACGTGCTCCTGTGCTCCTATGGACGAGCCGCCACTGCTAAATGCATTTAGCAAGTGCATGCATTTAGTTAAGTTAGTTTTGGTGTTTGTACATGAGGGAGAGAGAAGTCATAGTTTTCTATAAGTTTTACAGAATCATTGACAACTATAGTACTATAATTGTCATGATAATAATTTCAAACATCGTATATCCTGAGAATAAACACTATGAACCGAGAGGTAATTTCCATAAAGCGCTCGATTGGCCCAGGGTTAGTTGACGGTTTCCCATCGACGACGGTTTCCATGGGCGTATCCGTATAGGTTTATTAAAATATCTCTGAACTCTATACTTGGTCTCAAACGCACAAGTGAAGCTGACTTATATTTTTATAGTCTTAACAAAACATGAAGAGACCTAATGTTGTTTTCCCGTGGTCCCAATAGGATTAGATATAATACTGTATGCCATATTGGCACCTCACAGAAAGGAAGTACCTGTTTATCAATACAGTAAGGAGTTGCAAACATTTTTTTTTAATTTCCCAGATGTCCCCCTCTCAAGTTGTTACAAATACTAAAACATTATTACCTGCAATTTTTCAGGTCTCTAGGACAATTTTCCCCAGCGCCCTTCAAAAGTAGGTTTCCCATGTTGAAGTATGGAAAACATTGAACATATCGTTAGGGCCAAAAATTGTCCTAGAGACCTGAAAATTTGCAGGTAATAATGTTTTAGTATTTTTAACAACTTGAGAGGGGGCATCTGGGAAATTCGTAAAGAAAATCCCATAGGCTTTTGCAACACCCTATCAATACAGTTATAACAAAGACCTGTTTGAAAAACCTCTCACATTTGAAAACATTGTAAATATTTCATAAAAATGAAAAACCTTTTAAATATGAAGACTTCAATAGTCCTACTACCATCTGGTGAAAACAAATTGTGACAAAATATCGGTTTGAGGTTCTGTAGGCTTAAAAAGTAAAAAAGAAAGTGTTAACTCTTGAAAGCAGTAAACACAAGGTTTGATATTTTGTTCACATTTAAAACTTGCTAAAAATGCCCATATATGTGAAGTAAAAAGTACCCCTATAAAAGATTTATTAGTTTGTTTTAAAGGGATAATTTTATTTCTAAGCCTTATAATATCAAAGCAAATAAATTGCGTTCAGCTGAAAGAATGATTGGTTTCTAAGGGGATGATAAAACCGTGAGGAAACATAAATAACCTTCTACTTAATGAGTTAAAGATGTTTTTCTTGAAAGAACAGCCAAAGTGTGTTTGTTATGTAAAATCTTGTAAAAAATATTTGTTGTTATGTTTAATTGTTTTCCTTGTATAAAGTACATAACATTATAATAAAAGATGTTTTCCTTAATGCATTTTGTTTTAATAATTGTTTGAGAAGATAGTTGTGGTACACGTGTATCAAATGTGGTAATCTATAGGTAACCAAATCACCCAAACAGTACATTACCTAATTCTTTCTATGAGATCTTTAGTTTTTTATGACAATATAGGTGAAAGAAAACTAACTGAAACTGGGGAACTACATAGTGTTTGCCATTTTGTGGGTTCAGATTTATAAAAACAAGCATCAGCATTCTAGGGATTGATAACGAAGGCAAAAGGCATTTATTTCAAACCGGGGCAAAGATTTAAGAGATTACCTACTTAATTTAAAGCACTCTAAAGCAGTGGTTTTCAACCGGGGGTACGCCACGAAATATATATTTTTCAACTTTCAATGATTTTTCAAGGTTTTTTTGTAGCGTTTTCTTCCCAACAACAAAATCCGAACATTTAAAAAAAAATTATAATCTTAAAATATTTTTCCATTGAAGAACGAAGGGAATGAATCGAAAATTCCCCATTAGGCTTGGAGAGGGGCAACAAATTTCCATCATTTTTGGTTCACAGGTAGTACTAGTGAAGACTAAGAAATAAAAATATTTTTAACGGAATTTTAAAGTGTCCAAAACTGTCGATTTTTGCAATTTCTTCAGTCACAAAATCCTTTACAATTCAAGAATTTAGGTAGAAAGTTAATTCATATCTCATTTTAAAGGTTCTTTCCCCTTGGCGATTAATATATTGTTCGTTTTCTGTTGTTTGTATTTTTTATTGGTAACTGAATAAAGATTATTATAGTTTTATGGCCTTTAATATGAAAAAAAATTACAAGCTTTTCAAAATTTTAATTGATATCCTGAAAAACACCCCCCCCTTTGATTTTTTTTAAGAAAAAATATATGTTACTCTTTGACTTATTAACTACAAGTATGCGAAATTTCAAGATGGAGAAATAAATGATAGTTTTCGGAGATATGAATTTTTGAATAAGTGTAACGCTTAAAAATTCCCTAAAATGATGCAGAAAATGAACAATGTTACTAATTTTTTACAATTTTTTATGCAAGTCTGGAAGGAAGCTCATTTATTTAGTGCAAAAACCTTAGCAAAAAAATATTAAATTCTTGAAAATGTACGTCCAAAATTCGGATTAGGAGTACCAAAACGAGTGGAAAATCTGCTATTTGAACTTAAATTCCCAAAAATTTTATGGGGGTGAACCCCCAGACCCCCCTTTAAAGAAGTTAGATCACGATTATTCATGTTCTTTTAATATTATGGTTACTAGATGATTAAATTTTTGATTTTGAAAATTCTTCGTACCCCCAAAAAGGAAATCCTGGGTCCACCAATTTACGTAATATACACTGCTCAAAACAATTAAAGGATATTGGTAGTTTTGGTACCTATTGGCACGCAAATAAAAAATTTACAGTGGTTCAAGCATTTTTTATAAACTTAGGGCCATTTCAAAGCTAAATCCATGCAGTTATCAAAATAAATACTTTATTTTTACTTTTTTTGATCCAAACTGGAAAATGCACATTTTGTGTAGTTAAGCAAAAAAAAGTGAAAAGTCAATCAATACTTAATTGAAAACCGATTTCGCTTGGGGTATGCTTTCTCCTGACTTGTTTTGGAGGAATTTGAGGAACAGCAATTCATTTCTTTATCATGTCCTAGACTTATTTTATTGGATTCAAGTCGAGAGAACGTGCTGGTCGATCCCTTTCTACCGATTTCTTCATTCTGAAGAAAATCATTAACTAAGGTAGCACAATGTTTTCTGCAATTATCATCCCTGAAAGTTAAGTTATCAGCGATTTCTTCTGCATGAGGGGCAACCAGATGTGTAAGGATATTGACCTTATTACCCTGAACCACCAGAAACGGCTCCTTTGGCTGTGGGGGTCTTTATTCCATAGATAGAGATGGTGCTCGATACCATCACTCCACATCTTCAAATCTGACTCTCCGTTCATCCTGATAACTTCTTATTTTTGTCTGGAGGGTACAAGGAATACAAAATAACCCCTTTTTTGTGTATGAGGAAGTCAGATTTAAAGATGTGGAGTGATGATATAGAGCACCATCTCAATCTATGGAATAAAGACCCCCCACAGCCGAAGAAGCCATTTCTGGTGGTTCAGGATAATTAGGTCAATATCCTTACACATCTGGTTGCCCCTCATGCAGGAGAAATCGGTGATGATTTAAATTTCAGGGATGGTAATTGCAGAAAACATTGTGCTACAATGTGCTACAAACAAAACCTTCATGGCGCAGTTTACCACGGGTCCAAGAGTCTGGAGACTATTTCCCTCCCCTACAGTCGCATGGCAAAATTGTGGAGGTGGCGATAGATAGTGGCAGCATCTATCATCTCATGAGGCAGAAGTCGGACTCCTGCCATTTATGGGCCTCACTTTCTCAGGAGCCACACTCCCTTTGCCTTGAATCCTTGTGGAGCTTGGTAATTCCAAGTGGCACACGACAACAACAACAACATTGTGCTACCTTAGTTAATGATTTTCTTCAGGATGAAGAAATCGCTAGAAAGGAATGACCAGCACGTTTTGTCGACAGGAATCCAATAGAACAAGTCTAAGACCTGCCTGGGAAACGAATTTCTACCCTTCCAATACCTCCCAAACAGTTCAGGTGCTGAAAAATGCTCTAAAAGGGGAAAATGGAGAAAATACCCCAGCCCCTCAAAAATAAACAAACAAACCTGGTGGCAAACAGACCCACAACGTTCTTTTAAGTCAGGAGAAAGCATACTCCAAGTGAAATGGGTTTTCAATTAAGTATTGATATAGATTTTTCACTTTTTTTGCTTAACTACACAAAATGTGCATTTTCCAATTTTGATCAAAAAAAGTAAAAATAAAATTTTTATTTTGATAACTTCATGGATTTAGCTTTGAAATGGCCCTAAGTTTATGAAAAATGCTTGAACCACGGCAAATTTTTTATTTGCTTTCCAATATGTACCAAAACCACCAATATCCTTTAATTGTTTTGAGCAGTGTATTTAAACGAAGGTGATATTTCAACTACTAGCTGTAACTGCATGCGAGGGGTACGCAGGGAATTGTAATTTTCCTTTGGGGGTACAATCGTGAAAAAGGTTGAGAACCACTGCTCTACAGGAGCAATTTTGTTTCAAAGAAAAATCTTGAAAGACGGAAATCACCAGAAATCACAGTAAAAAATACTTTTAAAACACGCTATTTGCAGTAATTTTTCTAAATTTTTCCAAAGGAAAGTTCACCGACCTCCATTAGTTCAATCTGTTCTACGAAGCGGGTGGCCTTTTTTGGTTTTGGAAGTCTATCATTCCATAAAGGGGGAACTCATTTATACAAAAAAAAGGTTGAAACACTATTTTTAGTAAAATTTTGCCTGGACTATTTAGGAAAACTATTGAAAATTAAACACCTCTTTTTAGCTTATTACGAAAAAAAACAAAGTCTGTTCGTGAATAAAGATACTTATACTCTGTACATTTATTGAGTGCAAATTTTTATTTGTTTATTTTTGAATTTTGCATCCTTAAAACAATTGCTAAATGTGGAAAACCATGCAAATACACTGCTCACAACAATTAAAGGATATTGGTAGTTTTGGTACTTATTGGCAAGCAAATAAAATATTTGCAGTGGTTCAAGCATTTTTCATTAACTTAGGGCCATTTAAAAGCTAAATCCATGCAGTTATCATAATAAAAATTTTATTTTTACTTTTTTTATCAAAATTGGAAAATTCACATTTTGTGTAGTTAAGCAAAAAAAGTGAAAAGTCAATCAATACTTAATTGAAAACCAATTTCACTTGGGGATGCTTTCTCCTGACTTAAAACAACGTTGTGGGTCTGTTTGCCACCAGGTTTGTTAAGTTTTTTGTGAGGGGCTTGGGTATTTTCTCCATTTTCCCCTTTTAGAGCATTTTTCAGAACCTGAACTGTTTGGGAGGTATTGGAAGGGCAGCAATTCGTTTCTCAAGCATGTCCTAGACTTGTTCTATTGGATTCATGTCGAGAGAACGTGCCGGTCGTGTCGATGATGTAGAGCACCATCTCTATCTACGGAATAAAGACCCCCCCACAACCAAAGGAACCATTTCTGGTGGTTCAGGGTAATAAGGTCAATATCCTTACACATCTGGTTGCCCCTCATGCAGGAGAAATAGGGGATAATTTAAATTTCAGGGATGGTAATTGCAGAAAACATTGTGCTACCATAGTTAAAGATATTCTTCAAGATGAAGAAATCGCTAGAAAGGAATCGACCAGCACGTTCTCTCGACAGGAATCCAATAGAACAAGTCTAGGATATGCTTGAGAAACGAATTGCTACCCTTCCAATACCTCCTAAACAGTTCAGGTGCTGAAAAATGCTCTAAAAGGGGAAAATGGAGAAAATACCCCAGCCCCTCATAAAAAACCCAACAAACCTGGTGGCAAACAGACCCACAACGTTGTTTTAAGTCAGGAAAAAGCATACCCCAAGCGAAATTGGTTTTCAATTAAGTATTGATTGACTTTTCACTTTTTTTGCTTAACTACACAAAATGTGCATTTTCCATTTTTGATAAAAAAAAGTAAAAATAAAAATTTTATTTTGATAACTGCATGGATTTAGCTTTTAAATGGCCCTAAGTTATTGAAAAATGCTTGAACCACTGCAAATATTTTATTTGCTTGCCAATATATACCAAAACTACCAATATCCTTTAATTGTTGTGAGCAGTGTAGTTCTAAATCGACATAT
Organism: Tetragnatha versicolor; assembly: GCA_024610705.1. Taxonomy (NCBI): domain Eukaryota; kingdom Metazoa; phylum Arthropoda; class Arachnida; order Araneae; family Tetragnathidae; genus Tetragnatha; species Tetragnatha versicolor. Next base: position 7,091,762 of record JANDEH010000009.1, on the reverse strand, counting down.
TTGATCGACATAATCGGAGGAGGATCCCACAGGCCTCCACTTTTGCATGAAATTCAGTATTGAAAGTGGTATTTGAAGTTAATCCTCTGAAACCTTTGAAAATTGCATAGTACTTAGGGAGATCGAAGTTAGTTGGCATTCTGCCTTTATTTTTTTTCTACAAAAAGATCCAAAGTACTGGAATTTCGATAGTAGATAGAATGCAGTGAAGAAAAAACAGGGTGGGGAAAGGTACAATTACGACTCAGTTGCAATTTCTGGTGAACCACTTGGGTTGGGAAGACAAATGAAGTTTAATTTTTCATTGTTTAAAGTATTCTTTAATCTGTAAAATTTTCGAGACTTAAGGGGGTCGTCTTCATATTAAACGGAACACTAACTTTTTTCCAATGGGAACCCCCAATTATTATGAGGATTTCTGAAAGACTATCCCCCCAAACCCTTAAATATCAAGTTTTATCCAGATTTATTCACAAATAGAGGTAAATTTTTTTCTTTTAATTTCAACCATTGAATGTTAAATTTGTCTATTATTTTTCGGCGTAACAATGTGAAACCTTGATATTGGATAAAACTTTTGTGCCCAAACAAAGTAATCCTGCTTTTATAGAGGTATTTAATGATAAATTAATAGATAGATAATTAGCAACTAATTTTAACCCAAAAATGAAAATTTAAAATCGCATAATATTTTTATGGTAAGTGATTCTGGTAGTTATTTTATGAACCAAAATTTCAATCGATTATGTTAAGTAGTTTTTGATAAAAAACGAAATAAATGTCCATAAAATAAAATTAATAATAATGTAAAATAAAATTACTAATCAAAACGCTTGATGTCCTGTTAAAGTTTGTTTTTTACATGCGCAAACAGTTGTTCAGGAAACAGCTCTAGAAAACTGTTTGCGCACGCAAAAAAAACTTTAACAGGATTTTAAGCGTTCAATATTGATTGTATTTACGAGAAACTTTGGACTTAAGGGTTTCAGGGGGAGATCCCCCATACCCCCCAGAGTTACCGCAAAGGGATCTTGCGTGATACTTTTTAGGAAATCCTCAACATTTTAACATTTTTTTGTCAAAAGGTAAAAGGGGTGGTCTGGAAAAGTGCCCCCTTGGAGCCCCCTAATCTATAATTTATATTATCACTTTGAGGAGGTACCCGAAATTAGTGATATTTGGTCCTCTATCAACCATCTACTCTGGTAAAAGTTGAGTCCACTGAGTACTACTAGAACAGAGAGTCCGTTGCCATAGGCGCTAATGGTGGAACGAAGTGTATATTTGGACGGCCCAAACGGCCAGTGGCGCATGCGCTGTAGGTCTCGTGCGTGGTTACGTAGCAGTCTCGGCGCTTAGTGATGGAACCAATGGAACGCCGGGCCGTGGAAATTAGAGTAGAGTTTAGTTGAAAAAAGGCCGTCCAAATATACAGTGCCCTAATGGAAATCGAAAAGTTGGATGGATATGGGGCTATTTCAAGACCCTCTATATAAAGGCCTCCCAACTCGGCCGTGCAACGTCATAACTTTCACTCATCTTTGACGTCACACCATAGACTTAACATGGCAATTTTCACCCACGTCTGACGTCATCACCCGGAGTTGGATGGCCATGTATATAGAGGGTCTTGGCTATTTTGGCTCTGCGATCGCAACTACGTCACGAGAGGGGAGGGAAAAAGCCTGATTGGTTGAGAAAAACTTTTTCCTTCTCCTTGGAAAATAGAAGATGTGATCCAATCACATCTTCTATTGACAGCCATTGACAGTGAGAGGAGTGACAGCCAATCACAGATTTGGTCACCAAAATGTACTGCCGATCTTCCTGTCCATCATTTATAATTCCTCGTGGCGCCCTCATATCCGTCCAACTTTTGAATATATCGTTATCCTTACTCTGTGCTTTTCTTCCCAAACGTTTGCTACAAACCAACTAACCAAGGTACTTTCAGTTTCGTTATCTGCTAAAAGGTAAACAACTTAGAGAGAGAGTAAAAATCTACATTACATACAGTACAAAATAAAATAGTTTTTTACGAAGACACCGAAGCGACCATGGAACTAGGAAGATAGGGAACTGCCGTAATACACTTGGCCACGCGCCAGTGGAGAGACAAATAGAGGGCGCCACGTGCGCGGTTGGTTGGTTGGATTGGTTAAACCGCGGCTTCGTCTTCTTGAAATAAAACAGCAGAAAAAGTGAAATCGCTAAGTAAAAAATATGCTGAAACATGTAACTAACTTAGGAACGCGCGTGAGATCGTTTCCTCCACTGAGCTGTGTCCTCCTCCGCTCCGCATGTAAACTTATCAACCAAGCACCATGAAAAAACTAAGACAAAGCGGCTTTTAGTGAGCAAGCATATGTCTCTACCCATCGACTTCTCTCCTCTGATCAACCAAATATGCACACGTAGCTCCCTCTATGTGTCTCACTTTTGGCGGATGTGAAATACATTGGAGAGATAGACCACGGCAGTTCCCTATATTCCTAATTCCATGGAAGCGACAGATCGGAGAGATTTCAATATTTCAAATGTAAACAAAGTAAAAATGACACGGGATAACAATTTCTGCCGAAATTTAAAAGCTCTGCACTATTTTCTTCAAAATTTGAGAATTATCTAATAATTATTTGAAGAATTTCCGAACGCAGATGTTTGTTTGCAGATTTTAAATTGCCTAAATTGCACGATTTGGATAAGTTAAAATGTTAGTTTTTACGATTTGATTTTACTTTCCTAAACGCATTTTAAATTTACTCGTTTGCTTACACAGTTTTTCTTGTCTGTATTGCATGACTTTAACGCTTGATTATCTCAGAATTATCTAAAATCGCTAAACAAACTTAAAATTTCTTAACTCTTAATTTGGGTTAAATATCTGTAATTTTTTTTTATTTCGTTAAAAGCTTATGAAACGCCAAGAAGTTTTCTATTATAATCTGAAATTCAAGTTATAGAAATTTTCTAAAGTGGAAATCTAATATAAATATTATGTTCTTTTAATGCCAAATGAAAGAATTTCTTTCTAGATTAAATATGTTCAAACTTGAGTCCTACATTACTCCCCTGTTGCTGAGTTATGTTGACAAGTATATAAAGAACCTTAAGCCTGAAGATTCACAGGTAATACAATAAATCTAAGTGTTTTTTAAGTAATTTTTTGGGAGGGATTTAATGTTTTTAAGAAACCATTTCTTTACCAAAAACTAAATTTCTAACTTTTCATTACCATTTATCTAATTTTAAATACTACTCTCGGTAGTTTCTAAATTTTTTGGGACATAGCACTCTATTACAATGAAACGAATTTTTCATAGCACCGTACTATAAAAAATTATTTTTCAAAATTTCCTCTTTTTTACTTCAATGTAAATTTTAAAACTTATTAGGATGGGAATTGGGTACTTTTCCGTTAGCCGGGCCCAAATGTCGCCAATTGTGAACCAGTGGCCAAGCGATGCAAAATTAAAAAATTTGTAGGAATTCTACATCATTTGGTGATTTTTCGCCTGCGCCCAGCTAACGGAAAAGTATCAGGAATTACAACTTATTTTCTTAAACTATTGATATTGTTTCTGTTTAGTAAATTAGCCTTCAAATATTCATCTTTTACCAAATTTTTTAAAAAATTTCCAAATAAGCTGAATATCTAGAAGAGAAATCATAAAAGCATATGGATATGTGAGTCGTTTAGTTTCAAAACCAGGTAGATTCATTTTGGCATAGCTTCGATAAGAGTCGACACAGTCGCTAAATGGGAGACTAGTTGGCGCTATATCACGGCTGATCGCCCGTTCCAGCTGCCATGTTTTACCACGACTCAAATGATAACCTTTAAGTGTGTTACGATGGCTCCAATTAAAATGAGAAGAAATACAATAAGCTTGTAAATAAAACTCCCACAAATAGTATAAAGCATGGAACCAAAACAATAAATTAACATGCAACATAATATTGTATCATGCATTGTCATGTATGGTTATTAAAATGACTCATAAGTAAAATAGCATTGTATTCACAGCATTAAGAAATTATTCTGCTATTCTGGGATGATTAAATAAAGAGACAAAGCTGATTTGATTTATTTTAATTTTTTATGAAATCGATAAAATTATGTGGTTAATAATTATATTGTTTATAATTTGTTCTTTCTTTATTTGGTATATCTGATCCAGCAAACCCTCGGAAATGTGCATGCGTCAAATCTTCACGTCCAAATTATAATTTTGTTCCTATTTTTAAATTAAATAATTACCGGGGATCGAAATATGTACCTCCCGCTTGCAGAGCGTGCACTATACCGCAGAGCCAGTGGGATATACTGAAATCATAATAACTTGTTATAACATCCTTTTTCTTCGGTTAATCTTCATTTGAGTCATGGTAAAACAGGGCGACTGGAACGGGCGACCGACCGTGATATAGCGCCAAATGGTTGACTCCTTATCGAAGCTGTGCCAAAATGGATCTATCTGGTTTTGAATCTAGACGACTCATGGTTGCCATTATACCACAATAACATTTCTAAACAATCTGAATAAAACTAAAAAAAAGAAAGCTGAACCCAAAAAATTTAGCTAATCAAACCTATATAAATGAATATGTTTTTAACACTAGGCTATACATAAATCATAATACTTATGTTCTACTTGTCTGTTATTTCAGTTTTCTCTCTGGGGTGGAGATGCTGTGTTTTCCAATTTAGATCTAAGATTGGATGTCCTGGAGCAAGAACTTCAATTACCTTTCACCTTTATAAATGGGCATATACATGAACTTCGTATCCATATCCCATGGACAAAATTAGGCTCTGAACCTGTCATAATAACCATCAACACTATTGAATGCATTTTAAAACTATGTACTGATAAAGCCTCTTCTGAATCTGATCAGTCAAAAAACACAACTGGCAGCAGGAACATAAGAAAACATGATATAACTGAAGCTCCTCCTGGATATGTTCAAAGTCTTATCAATCGTGTAATCAGTAATATTTGCATTATATGTAATAATGTCATTTTGAAGTATGTTGAAGATGATATAGTTCTTTCATTGAATATTAAATCAGTTGAACTCTTCAATGCAAATGAAAAATGGGACAAAGCCTTTGTAGATACAAATATTGCTGATACTGTATCTAGAAAAGTGATATTTATGCAAGACCTGACTGTGTGTTTAGACAAAGTAAGTTTCTTTTGTTAAAAATCAATGTTTAAAGAATATTAATTTTTGCATGGCATTTAATGTTATTACTAAGGTTTTTATTTTCTCCCAAAGTGGTTAGTAAAACCCCAAACAAGCCAGGTCATTCTCTCCCAAGGGTTAGGGAGGCAGGGCTGCCCATAGAGGGGGTAAACCTGACAAATGTCGAGAGGCCCAGAGCTTGAAGGGCCCGGGCCCACGAGTACCACCTTGGTTTTTTTTAGTCAATGGTTGAACTAGATATTTCTTTTATTTTCCAAATAAGATGTCTGATTAGCCCAGACCTTGCCGCCGAGCAAAATAATGATAGTTTTCTTTCACGAACATTGTAAAGATATCAGAAAAAAAATCTGATTTCTAACAATAAATCACATTTTAAACACTATTTTTATTTTTTATTCATAGCTTCCTCTCAAGAAACAAATTTGCTAAGGTGATTCAGCTATTCAATAAGGATTTTTTTTTTACTTTTCTGTCATATACATAAAAATAAAAAAGTTAAGGGGCAGGAGCCCATGAAAAAAATTTGTCGGGGGGCCTGGGAGAGTTATGGGTGTCCCTGTGGGGAGGTATACAGAGAGTGACCTAAACTAGTTACTTATGGCCAGTAACACCCCCTCTTCCCTTTATCAATGCTTAATTATACGGTGGCCAAACGTCTTTCTTTAGGAAGGACAGTCCTTCTTTTGTAAGTTCTGTTCTCTTTAAGTGTCGATATTGTAAAACTAAACTGTTCATTGGTTGGTAGGGCACAGGAGACCTTCAGGTTGGGATGAAATACTTTTTTATTTCATTTTTCTAGTGGGTCTTTTTCTTTATAATCTCGTTTACATTCTTTATGAGAACAAAAGTAGTTTTTTTTCCTTGTTGTTTCAAGAAAGATGAGCAATTTTGGTACTTACCTATTATTCCGTTGACTGTTCAGTGACACAGCTATTGATTTATAGCAATGGGATTGGATATTGTTTTCAAATTCAGCGGCATGATCGATGGGATAATACGTAAGAACCGCAGTTTTAATTTATTATTTTTCATTGTATAAAACAGAATTTTAGTTTTTTAAGGATATAATTCAAGATGGGGGCTGTTAGATTAAGGCGGTACCAATTTGAGTCTCTGCCGGGGAAAACAATGCTTTGACAAAAAATATTCATAAAATGTCTCATTTATGTTTGTTGATTTACTTTTTTCTTACTTTTTTGTCCTCCTTTTTAATGTAAAAAAATTGGTTACCTGATTAATTAGCCAAGCTAGCTACCCAAATTTCCTGAACCCCTACTTGATCTTGGATTTCCCTGTTTTCAACCCCCTAAAGAAGAAAGACAGACCATAGAACTTAAATTCAAAATGTTGTTCACTAATCACATACTCTTATTATTCAGAGAGATGGAAGTGGGAAAATAGAAACTTATCAAGATCCTTTACTCTATCGATGTTCATCTACCTGGAGAATGTATAGTGTATATGATTTTCCACATTCCAAGTATCCATCACTCACCAGAATTCACATGTATTGTGAAAATTTGGATTTCTCCTTAACAGACCAGCAACTGCCTATGTTCCTAAGACTTATGTATCTTTGCTTGGCTTTGCACAATAAGAGTAATTTGACTGATGAAGAAAATGTTAGTAAAAGTACAGACCAAGCAGATGTAAAACCTAAAATCTCTGATGAAGAGTCGGGTATGTTATTAAATAATTATTGTTATTGTCTTGATTATAGAAGTATCTTTTATTTGCAATTACTTTGTTCCAAATATAGGATAATATCTTATTTTTTAGGTACCATAGACTACAAATCTCAGGATGAAAGTTGGGGATCATGGGCTTGGTCTTATCTTCCTGATGTTTCTCCTTTATGGTCTTATCCAGGTAGTGAAGAAGAACAAGAAAAAGAATCCAACCTTTTAAAATCAAAGAAAATATTTCAGTTCGGAATATATATTGGAAAAAGTTCCTGCATTTTGAAGGTATTATAGCTGCTTTCATTTTAATCCTAATTTGTCCATATCCTACAATTATATTTAACTCATTTTGAATCAGTCAATTTTAAATTTGTTTTATTGATTTTACTTACAGCATACTGTATTGCCTCAAGATTCATCATACTGCAGCCCATCCAAATGCACATTTTCTCCTTTAATGATTATAAAAATGTATGGCTGCTGCATGGAATTGACATTGAAAGGAAAAGACTTTGTTAATGTTCAGAGTGGTATATGTGGCATAACTGTTACTGGTCTTGAAAACTGTGTTTGTGGTTATCAAGACTACTCTGCAGATGAATTGGTAACTTCCAATATTTTATCATATGTGAATCATAGTTTAAAGTTTGAGACTTTAAAAGTTTTTATACTATTTAACCTTCATGTTTTTCTCAGATCATGTAGTATTAATAAAATATAGAAAGAAAGTAATAAAGAAAATATGTGTGAAAAACAATAAAATTTAAGAATCCCTCAGTTTTTATTTCAAATACACATTTAACAAATTATAGGGTAAAAATGAATTCTGTATTTAATTAATATCAAGGATTCATTTATATTATTCTTAAATTCAGTTATTGAAAATAGTTCTTTAAAAAGATACCATCATGATTTATTTATTGAAAAGATGTTTTTGCCTTTCTAGAAAAATGTGTTTCTTAAGTCTGGAGTTCCTCCTGGAAGTGGTCATTCTTACAGTTTCCTTTCTTCGTCCTTATTTGACCCCATAGCTCCTGAAAATTGCAATCAAGAACGAAAGTATTGTTTCAATTCTTCAGATCATGTTTCAACATTTACTGAAGAAGTTATGGTACAGAGGTTTCCAGCTTTTGCATTTGATTACATTTATGAATTGGAAGTACCTGAAGAATGGATTGGTATGAATATTTTTAAATACTTATATAATTTTGACTGTCATGCTTACAATGCTATTCTTATTCTTATCTACACTATGAAATTAACCAAAAAGTTAATCCAACTTTTGATTGTTTCAAAAATAATTGGTTGGAAGGAAATTATTAATAAAAGTTTTTCTACTTAATATTTAGGTAGAAAGAACATTTTTATTAGTCATTAGGGGTCATCCATAAATTACGTGAGGCGTTTTTTCCAAAATCTGGACCCCCCCTTGGTGAGATTTAGTGAGATTTTGCTGGACCCCCCCCTCCCCCCAAGTGAGATTTACCTACAACTTTTTAAAAATAATTTGCAGTATCTTATCTGTTTCTCATACTTATAAAAAGAAAATTGTATAATTTCTAACTTAAAAAGTTGACGTGAGATTTTAATCGACCCCCCTCCCCCCTTGGTGAGATTTTTCCAAACCCCTCCCCCCCTTTTTGACTTCACGTAATTTATGGATGACCCCTTATGAAGGTTTACCAATACAATTAATTTAACTTCTACATACCATTTGTATGGAGTGTTTGAAAATTGACTGAACAATTTTAAAATAAATAATAAAACAAACTAAAAATGATGAAAATCTAGCAAGCAACCTTATTAATGATAATTAATTAGTACAGTACTCAAACAGGTGGCTCCAGTAGGCTGTATTATTGCTTGTTTTTCTTAGAAGGCTATCTATTGACTTAGATCTATCTATTTAAGCTCAAACTGTCAATTGGAATCAAATCCAGGTTTTTATGATTTATTTCAAATTCTGGAATGCTTTCTACCAAAAAAATTTTATATACCATTTTTAAGGCAAAAATAGGGCCCATCGAGAGTGCTTTGAATTTAGTTTTAGTACTTGCAGCAGCGCCATCTGTCTGAATAACTTTGAACTGAAATTTTCTAAATTTTCTTGTCTTTGTTGCAGCAAACCACACGCTTTCATATACATAGTTTAATTTATATGAATTTCGAGATTAACTCAGTCACCTTTAGGACACCTTGTAGTTAGTTCTTTGACTGTTTATAATATATTTAAATGATGTTTGTGCAGTCTTTTAAAAATTGTAAACTATCGAAGATCTTAAAATAGTTATATATTTATTGTAAAAAAAATATTACACTCCAAAGGAGTTTCCAAAAATATTTAGATAAAATATTAAATTGAAAACCTTATATTTTTATTTCCTTTTCAGATAGAATTTCGAGTATCACTTCTACTTTCTTAGAGGGAAGTAACTGGCATGAAACATCAATGCATAGAATTGTATTCGGCCCTTTATGTCTTGACATAACTAGTAGTCTTATACACAGGCTTAAACAGTTAATGATATCTGCTCAAGATTATGATTATCCTTATTATGCTCAATCTAGTAAGTAAATAATTTTTACAATTTTAGTTTCTAAAGCTTTATTGTTTATTTACAGAAAATAACCTAACTTTAAAAATGTAGCAGAATTATTTTTCTTTCCATTTATTTTGTATTTCTTGTAAGATTAATTTCTGTCTCCTGAACGGGATTTGTCAATTTTCCCCTCGGCGACGAATGCATTTTTTTCCCTTGTGTTCTGTAAAAATTAATTGTGCAGTAAATAAAAAAAACTTAATTATTAAATTATTGAAAATTATAATAATTATTTATTGCTTTTAACCTGATGACTGGAAACTTTAACAGATGGTTGATTTAGTGTGTCTTACTTGCAAAAGACAAAACATTTTAATTAACCATCCTTAAACTGTGGTTTGTTAGCATGTAATCATATTTTTTATTGTATTGCTTATTAAGTGAATTAAAAGGTTTTGCTATTTTCTTATTAAGTGAAAAAATAAGCGGTAAACATTATTTTAGGAAAACCAACTCTCCATCAAGTTGAAATCAATGAAGATATGATAGAAGAAATGGAAGAATTTGTTCCTGTTCGACAGTACCATGCAACATTTTTCAAACCTGTTTTTCGTGTTTCGTTTGCAGACCATTCTTCAAACTTAATATCCAAAAATGATTCTAAAAGAGCAAAGAAGGTATATTTTTTGGTTGATTGTTTATTAGTAAATTTTTCTTGAAAGTATTTTCTTAGGATTTTCTTCTCTTTCAGAGACATCTTAAGTCATCAAAATACATGAAGTCTAAACTTTTAGAGCCAAATTTTTGTTTTGAAATTTATGCTGATTGTTTGGATTTGCATTCAAGCACTCCTTTGTATGCTAATAAACTTTTGAAAGTTGTAGAATCTGTATCAAACCCAAGTCAGTTTCTTATCAGTCACTGCTATGATTCACAATCAATGAAGGTAGGAATCAATTTGTTTGTAACTTCGATTCCTTTTTTTTCTCATAATTTTTCTTTAATTGAGAAATACTAACTTTGTCTTCAATTTAAGCTATTAAGTATTAAACTTCACAATTTTTTGTGTAAAAACTAAATTTCCTTCATTTTTAGGTTTATTTTAAAATTTAAAGTTATTCTATTATAATTTAAAACTATTTATATCTCTTAAATTTGAAATAAAGTTGCAAAAAGGTAAAACAAAAAAATATTTTTTGTTATTCTTTTAGAACTGTAGTTGTTTTTTTACTTAGTATGAAAATGAAAATATATCAAGATATTAGGAAATATTGTCATGTAACCATACATTGTTTCTATTTCCACGTTTAAATTTCTCTTTCTAATTTGATTTTAAAAAAGAAGTTAACCTCACAGCTGTTTATTCTTCTTTACTTAGATATTTGGCTTGGAAATAACTCTTCATTATGAAAACACCAACGTTTTTCCTGACTCAAGTATAATGCAACAATCTAGCTTAGCTTTCTTCTCTAAGTCTTTAATTTTGCCTGAAAATTGGACCTCCATAAATGATCTTACTTTGAAAGAACATTCCTTAGAATGTAGCTCCTTACAATTGAAACTCTCTCAAATCAGCCTTCTAGCAATTATTGGTATTTATCAATCTTGGGTGGCTAAACATTTTAATTGGAATGGACTTGAAAATTTGAAGACAGCTTTTAGTGAAAGTAAAAAAGGTAAAAGATTTTACTTATCCATATATGTTTAAACTTTGTTCCTATGGAGTTAACATTGGACCTGGAAAAAGTTGAAACCTTCCCCTGAACCTAATACAATTTCTCCAAACCTTATGTATTGCTCGTATGGAGCTGGCAGGGGCTTCCCCCGAACCAGGTTTGTAGGTTCGGGCACTTTTTCCAGGTACGGTTTACACTATAGCACTGCTCAACAAAAAATTGGGGTAAAAATGCATCTGACACAAATGAAGTAGATTCTTATGTAAAATGACCTCCTGAATCCAAATCCAACCCCCGTTTTTCTCCATCAGGCTCAGATTTTTGGGGAACAGCCCCTTCCTCTTTTTGCTTTTTTCAATGACGTAATGGAATTCAATTTTCAGGGTCAAAAACTATTAATTTAGTCTTCCAATTACACCCAAGGAAAGGTTAAAGTTTCTAAAATATAAAAATTGTTAGCAAATGGATAGGTTTAAAGGGTTATTCCCCCCTAAAAGTGCAAAAAAAAAAATTAAAAATTACAGGGATCATACTTCGCTATTTTTCCTATTATTTTTTATGCAATTCATCTTTAAAGTGTCCTAACCCTTTCCCAAGGACCCAAATTTAATGAATGTATGCAGCAATGATTTTTTCTTAAAGCAATTGAGGTAATACTGCCCTCAAAGCACTCACAAAAGAGACTCTCTAAATTGCTTTGCTGCTCGCGATCTCAGGAATTAGTATTCATGTTTTGAAACATAGGCTTAAAAAGGACATTGTTCTTATATTTTAGATCTATCTTAAGTGGAAATTGTTCAGTTCGTTAAAAACTGACTAGTTTTAGGGGGTGGGAATTCCATGTTTCAAGCTGTTAATAGATGCATGGGCTGGGGAGAGAGAGAGATAACAATTGGGGGGTGTCCCCTTAAAAACTGAGGGTGGTGGAGGAAAATGGGTGTTATATTTGAGTTCAGGAGGTCATTTTACACAAGCATCAACTGAAATTCAGTCGGTTGCATTTTGACTTTTTTTTGTATAGCAGTTTAACTCTAGAGTAGGGATGTTACGTATTAGTTAAAGTGTGGAACCGGTTCCACAGTTCCAGTTCCAAGGTGGGATTAGGTTCCCTTAACAGTTCCAGTTCCAAACGGTTCCAACTTTAAAACCGTTCATATAAAAAACGCAAGGGTCCCAAAGACAAAAAGGAGCAATAAAGTCAAAAAATTCAAAAATTGACCAGTGGTCAAATGGGGTTGAGGAAAGGTCAGGGACGCCTAAAACAACCACGAGACAAAAAGAAAAGGTCAGAAACGTTATATATAGCGAGAAAAAATGGATTGACCACTGGTCAAGAGATCTTGACCAGTGGTCAACACCAATATGTTACCCGTCTCAAGGCGTTTGGTTTGATACCCCACATGACCTACTTCAGTGCCAAAGTAAAGAAGTTACAAAAAGTTGACCGGACTGACCAATGGTCAACCATAACCAAAGACACATGTTATAACGATAGGGATTACAAAATATCAATTAGCAACTCCTAAATTTATTTTATAATGAATTTTAGTCATCTTGGACAGTGGTCAAAGGAGGTTGACCAAAGGCCAGGACCCCCAAAACAATCAAGAGACAAAAAGAGAAAGTCAGAAAAGTTACATATAGTGAGAAAAAGTGGAATGACCACTGGTCAAGAGATATTGACCAGTGGTCAACACCAAAATGTTACCCGCCTCAAGGCGTTTGGTTTGAGCCCCCATATGACCTACTTCAGTCCCAAAGCACAGAAGTTGCAAAATGAGGATCGGACTGACCAATGGTCAGTCGGAACCAAAGACACACGTTATATCAATAAGGATTACAAAAGATAAATTGGCAACTCCAACATTTAGTTTAAAGTGAATTTTAGTCATCTTGACCAGTGGTCAAGCTACAGGAAACTTAAAATGAATTTCCAGATTTAATTCTCATTCTCACAGACAGACAGTTATACCCTTCCCAACGAAGCCCAAACAGAAACAAACGCTTATACGTTCCAGTTCCAGGTTTATTAGTATTATTATCTTACCAGTTCCAAAGAGTTCCCAAGTTCTAAACCTAGTTATAAGTTCCAAAATAGCTCCAAAGTTCTTACCAGTTATAAGTTCCAAAAGAAGTTCTAATCAAGTTCCGGTTCCATTCCAGTTACGCGAATTCCTCCCAGCATAACTAATCCACTCGAAACAAGTTCCACGAGAACGTATTAGTTTCCGTAAAGAGTTCTGTCACTGGAACTTATTTCTCAGAACCGTTAGCGATCGCTAACAGTTCCAGGCCGACCCGGCCCATTCCGACAGCAAATCCATAGGAATTTCGGGCGGCAGTAATGAAAGCTTATAATCCGTGGAACTCAGGGTGTTCACGAAGCCGGCCCCGTTCCAACGGAAAATCCATAACAATTTCGGGCGGCAGGGATAAAAGCTATCAACTGCTTTGGAGCTTTCTGGTTGGTCCAGGCGGCTGTCAGTCATTCGTTTTTTCTTCAGCTGCTTCTCGCCCATATTCTCGCCGAAGGCCGAAGGAGGCAGATGTCTTTCTTTTTTATTTACTTTCCCTCGTTGCGTTTTTTCAGTGAGATAAGAGCATATTTGTTTTGAAAAGGGATTGATTAATTATAGATTCAGTTTTGGGCAGATGTGCTCTATGGTGCGAATAGATTGTTGCGTTTTTGCCTCGCTGCGTTTTTTTGCTATAGAATATATCTGCGGTAGCGGTTTGCGGGCATTGCTTATCTTTTCGTTTGGAAATCGCCTCTTTATTTGAGGCGTTCTCGTTCAATGTTGGATAGGATTGCATAGAAATTTGGATTTGTTATTGATTTTTATCGGTTCCAGGGTGGAACCGTTAAGCGGTTCTTCGTGGAACCGGTTCTGACGGTTCCATGCTGGGATTAGGTTCCATGGAACTGTTCCAGTGGAACCGTAACATCCCTACTCTAGAGCGCAGCATTAAACTGTTCTGCGGGGGCTTTGGGGATGCCAAGACCTCAACCGCTTTTAATAAAAATCATTGCTGCATATATTCATTAAATTTGGGTCCTTGGGGAAGCGTTAGGACCATTTAAAGAATTGCGTAAAAGATAAGAGGAAAATAATAGCCAAAAATAATCCCTATAATTTTTAACGAATTTTCTTACTTTTAGGGGGTAATAACCCCTTAAACCTATCCATTTGCTACAAATTTTTATATTTTAAAAATTTTCACCTTTCTTGTTCCTTTGGGTGTAGTTTGAAGAATAAAGTTAATAGTTTAGTTTTTGTAGTAGTTAATAGTTTTTGACCCTGAAAATTAAATTAAAAGTCAATAAGTCATTGAAAAACATAAAAAGGGGGAGGGGTTGTTCCCTGAAAATCTGAGCCTGATAGAGAAAAAGGGGGTCAGATTCAGGGGTCATTTTACATAAGAATCTATTTTATTTGTTAGATGCATTTTAACCTATTTTTTGTCGAGTAGTGTAGTTTGTACTGCATAGTTATAGCTATAAACCAAAATAAGTGATAATTTTCTTTCTTGTGAAGTATTATATTTATTTAGCATAATTTATATAAATAATAGTTCCAGTAAATAAATAACTTTTTTGTTAAGGAACACCATAAAATATGGTTCCGATCATTTTTTTTGTAAAAAGTATCCTTTTTTTATAAGTTGTAGTGTGCTGGTTAAATTGTTTGACTCTTTAAACATTTACATGATCTGGTGTGAAAATCGGTTTTCCTACCAATTTATTTATTGTTATAAAAGTTTTTACGCATATCTGATTTTAGCATGTTGATATTGCTTAATTCTTTTAAAACATTAAGTAAATACTTTATATATTTATTAAAACAAGAAAAGACATTAATGGAATTATTAATTTAGTTGATTTTTCCTTAATATGCTTTTATTGTTATTATTAAGTACAATATTTGGTCTAAAGTGTTTGAAATAATGTAATAATTTAAAAGAAGGTTTTCCGGGTTGTTGTGCATCACACAATAAAAATCACAGATGATTTTTATTCACCTAAACCACGGCACAACAACCCGGAAAACCTTCCATTAAATATTAACCCAGGGCATGAAATCCTTCACTCTTTTAATGTAATAATAATCTTTATCATTACAATTTTTCATTCTGCAAACTTATTTAACATATTTTTATTTAATTTAAGAATCTCCATTAATATTTGCTGAAGTTAAAGATGTTACTTCATTATATATCATGAGTGAAAATCTTACTTCCTGCAAATTTTCGATTTCTGAAGTATGCATGAAGTTTCTGTATAATGGTATGTCTTTTACCTCTTTTCATTTTTATCTGCAGATTTTGAGCTGAGACTCACTTTATTGTATAAATTTCAGATCAATCAAGTGTTTTGTTCAATGCTCCTGAATCAACCAGTTTAACTTACTCTGGTATTATCCCAGAAACTTGTGACTGCAATAATCCAAGTATTGATAATAACAATGAACCATTTTTGCAGCTATTGCTTCAAATACCGAAGCTTGAAAAAAATAAAGGTCAGTTTATTGTAGTTTTCCCTTGTCACAAACTTAATGTTAAGAAATGCAATTCATATAAAAAACTGAATTTATTTTTAAATTCTATATTAAGGTTGTTACAAGTAATAGTTTGGACTTTTTAATGGTAATTGAACAGTTAAGAAAAGCTTTTTCCTTTTTAACTGATATTTACCACAGGCAGTTCTAGTTTGAACACTGAACAGTTTCTAGCTTGTATTATGCCTTTTAAGTAACAAAGAAATTGTGATCTTTTAATGTACTATTAATTTAATAACAATAGTCCCATTATGAAAAATGGTAATTTTTTAGTTTGATCACTGATGAGCTCGACTCTTGTATTCTTTTGTCAAAAATAACAGGCCTTAGGTATTGTTTAATTTTTCGTTTTTGATGTCCACTTCCAAAGAAAGAAGAGTTAAAGAGGCAATTTGCATTTTTCATTTTGAATGATTCTTCCTAGAGGAGCATTGAAAGTGATTACAAAATTAACAGCTTTAAATTAATAACACTTTTTATATAAATGTGTTCTATATTCAGGATAGCTTTAGGTAACTCTGAACTAGAAAACTGTCTTAAAGTTGAAGACTATAATGCCTAACCTAATCAACTTAACTCTCACTAGTATTTGGTTTGACTTTAGGGGTGATCATTTTGCCCCCACTGTCTGAACATGCCATTTGACTTATTCCTCTTCAATAAATGCAATATTGCTTGCTTTGTGTCTCCTACTTATATACTTTATAAATTTTTAGACCCAGCATTGCTGATTTTGCGAGTTAGTGGTTCTACTGCTTGTGTAGAACCTGCTATGTTTGAATGGATGTCCTCTGCTCTTTTTCCTCACCTTAGTTTAAAGAAATCCTTCCTTGATTTACCATCATCTGGCTCTATTGATGTAGAGGGTGTGTAT
Source organism: Tetragnatha versicolor (assembly GCA_024610705.1). NCBI lineage: Eukaryota > Metazoa > Arthropoda > Arachnida > Araneae > Tetragnathidae > Tetragnatha > Tetragnatha versicolor. The sequence continues at coordinate 7,075,223 of JANDEH010000009.1, read as the reverse complement.
AGTTTTATGTGCTTTGGTTATTTTATGGCAAAACTGTTAATTTTCTAAACAAAAATGTTTTTCTTTCCAAGACACTTCTACATGTAGCAGTGTGACTCAAGAAGCATCAGCTAGTCAATCGTTGAGCAAATCTAACTCATCTTCTGTTGTGAAAGTAAAGAGAAACTTACCACAAGTGATAGAAGACTTTTTACTTGAATACGCTCAAGCCTTAACTCTCTTAATTATTGAGGTATTCAATCTTTATGTTAAATAGCATGGCATCTCTTTATGGAATTTTGTTTTATTTTATGCTCAATTTTTTTCAGTTTGCATGCTACCCAGAAATTTACAATTGTTTAATCTTCTTGTTCAAATTTGAACCCTTTAAGTTTAATAATGCATTTAAACTTGTTACTAATTTTTATAGGTTGAGATTGGTAGTTTATGTGGAATTATGCCTCAAAGAAACTGGTCTATCAATCATAAAGATGTCCCAATATTAAAATCATGGCAAGAAGCTGACTCAAATGGAAATTTAAAGGGTGCTTGTGTGATTTGTCTCCCAAGCATCAAAATGCAGAACAATAGTTCAGTGAGTGATTTCCTACAAACACTGAATGTTGGAAAAGTTTCTTTGCCCTATAAAATGCTACATACTGAAAATAAAGGCAAGTCTCATTTAATCATCAAACACTACTATGTTTTAGTTTGTTTATGGGAGACTTGATATTTGTCTACAGAATATAAAAAGAAATAAAAAACATTTTTGAAAACTTTGTATGATTCTAAATCAAGTCAGGCTTCATTTCTAGTTATAAAGGGGGAAAGAGTTGAGATCAATGGTTACAACACAAGCATTCAATGTATTAATTTACTACTACAGTCTAATTGTTTTATTACTTCTAGATATTAAGGTGAAATGCTTGAAAACATTAAAATGCTTTAAAATAAATATCAACATGAAATTAAGTTTTATGTGTGAGACTGATAAAAAATGTAATGTTTTAGTCATATGAGTAATTTAAATTTATTTCATTTTTCTCAGATCATGATTATTTTCCTTGGACTTTGCAAATCACGTCCTCTAGTATTTATACCATTGAAACTAGCAACAATCCCAAGTATAGTTATCTGTTATTCCCAAGTATTGTTTCTGCAACTATTGGTTTATCTTCTAAGGGAAACCAGAACCAATTGGCATTATGCATTCATATGGATAGCAAGTGTGTAAATCTTAATCTCTCTGCTTTTCAAGTAAGTATTTCCACTTAATGATTTTATGTTGAAATTTTACTATTGTATGAATATAAATATAAATAGAATCGAAAATTTAGACCTATTAACTAAAATACCTATTAAACTTTTCATAACTATTATTATTCATCAACAATCTTTTTTCTGTTTATCTCCAGGCTGACTTATTTGTGAATTGCTTTGAAACAATGTCTGTTTCTGCCAAGTTTATGGAGAGACTAAATTTATGGGTGTCTTATTTTCATTTGGAGTCATTTGATGCTCCTGAATATGAAATATCAACATCTGAAGTATTTGCTGATGAATGCATTGATGCCAAAAAAGGATGTGAGGCAAACAGCCAGTCTAAAAAAGCTTCTTTAAGTGATGTAAAATTGGCTATAGCTGATGAAAGAAAAAAGTCTAAAGGATTAACACTTTGGACTCAACTTACTCTATCTAAATTCTGTATTGTTTTGAATGGAAAACTTCCTGGAATTACAGACTATGAAAGTAAGTTGATTAATCAAACATTCAAGGCAAATTAGGGTGTGAAAATAGTTTCTGATGTGTTTTAAGTATGCATGAAAAAACTACATTTCCTCATATCCTTTTCTTTTTTTTGTGCCATAAAAGTCCAACCAACCTTTTTCTTTTTAAGATTTTAAAGTGCAGCTCGATGGTGAAGAAATTGTTTCTTCTCTTGATATTCAAGATGTTTACACAAAAGTAAAAGTGAAGCTATCGTCTTTAAACATAACCTGCTTTACTAAGAAGTATGATTTATTTTTGTCTTTAACTAGCTTAGGAGTATTTTGTTATGATTTTAAAAGGTTTTTTAACAGCTTTTCCACTCTTTTTTTTCATAATTTTTAGAGGACCTGACTGTGCTTGGCAGCCTGGACCATATGAAGGAAAAGTTCTGTTTTGCAATAATGTGATTTCAAACAATGTAAAACCAAAGCCTCTAGTTCAACATTCCCAAACAAAGCCAGATAATCAGCCTTTTATGGTTGCTACTTTCACTAGAGCTTTGCATTCAAATGTTAAGGAAAAGCTATCTTTTAATGCAAAACAAAAAGCCAAATTTCCAACAGATGACCTGAAATATATTAGTGAAATTGATTTAAAAGTGAAATCTTTTGGAATGATCTTGTGGATGTCTTTCTATGATGTATTAAAGCAATTATTTTATCCATTTTTGAAAACTTCGGTTTTAACCTCTAAGAAAAATATATGTACAAACGAAAACTCTCCTTTAATAGGTATTGGTTTCTGTACTCAAAATTTACCCTTATTTTATATTGAAACGAATGCTATTCAGGTATATTTTCCTGACAATAAAATTTTAACTAATAATACTGCAGAAGATAGTAATTCAAAACAAAATGATGAAGATGTTTTATTGTTGCAATTGGACAGCATCACATTGACATCACAGGTAGAAAATCCTTTGCCTAGAATAGTTTTAGATACAGATATTTATTCCACTGCTGTGAATTCAAAGACAATTGGAGTTCCGGGCTCTGCAATAGAAGACAGACAATACCAATTAGATATTTATGGCTTCATGTTGGGTACCAGTAAGTATTTCATAAATCTGGATTGTCGTTTCCATACGTTATTAACTCCTATTCAAATATATTACCTGATATTTGGTTCTAAGTGTCATTATTTAGGTTTGGTTTATTTTGCAATTGTACTCTGATAATAGTATTATAAAATAGCATTCCTTTTAAATTTAAGTATTTTTAACATCATTTGGTATTTTTTATTCACACTTAGCTAACACAGATCAACTAGGAGAGTTAAAAGCTAAAATGCTCACCAAAAAAAATTTGAATTTTCTAAGATATTAAATTGATACTTCATCTTTAATTTTATTTCCTGAAACACACGAATGCTTGAATTTTTTTTTATATTTTAAGTAAATATTCTACATAAGGCTACAATACAGTGCAACTCTCATAACTCTTTTTAAATTAATTTATGCTAAATTGATTTTGTGTTACAAAAATTAATTGCTGGTTAGACACTTCCAAAACGCTTCAGCTCACTGTTAACTTGGGAACCTTCTTGCTTTAAAATTAATAAATTAATTACCCCTTATTTTGTATTAAGACATCAAGTTACACTGTTGCATTATATTATTTTAATAGTCATTGAACATTTCTCTTTTTGAATTATGATAAAAGTGTAATAAATGCATGAAATCTGTAAAATTTTATAAATATATAATTATTTTACTTTTTAAAGTATTTATCTTATTATATTTTTAGTTTGTGGAACTAACATCTCCAACCGAAGCGACCTAAAAAGAGATATTATTCCTCATTATCATTTAACAATGGGTGAAAATCCAGCTCTTGAATGGAATATAGGAGTTATTCCTGAAAACAGAACTCTTTCAAATAATTCTGTTACAGTTACTCCTATTTTATCTCCATTCAATATTCGAATTGCAGTAGCACCTGCTATTGTGATCAACCCAAATAAGGAATTAGATACAAAGGTAAGTTTTGAATTAATAAAGAGTCCTAGTCAATATTTCTTATTAATGAGAATAATTAGTTGTACCATTTGGTGTTTAATATAGGTAAATTGTAACTTATTAAAAATTATATAGTTTTTGAAAAGATCTTTCTGGCTGTATAAGACAAAAATCAATGTAGAATACTGAAACACTGCCTGTAATAAGACGCAAGGGAAGAAAATGTTTTGATTTGAATCTAAAAGAAATTAAACTAAAAATATTTTTAAACCACAAAAAGAGCTTTTCCCATCCCTTCATAAGTTTTCTCTTTTGGCCTTCAACATTTCCTATTTGAAGTCTGTAACTATTAAAATTGGCCAATATTTTAAAGGGTTGATTTTTAAAAAATAATTCTAATGACTATGCAGTACTAAATTATTTATTTTTATTTTAAGCTTTTTATATTGATTCTCAACCAGTTCTAAATTTTAAACTGCATAATTTTTCTTCTTGTTTCAGAAAATTATTATATCTGGCATATCGTCAGAAGTCAGCATTACTAATGAAGTCTGTGTCTATCTGAACATTCATCAAATGTGTATTGTTTATTCTTTGTTAAAAAGTAATATGAACTTTCTCTCTGAAATTTTCAATGAATCACTGAATTCCAATGATATCATTGAGTCATCATCTTCTCAACAACCTTATTTCTATTCAGCATTTGGATTTAATTCTCAGCCTAGTTCTCAGTCAGATGGTGATGAGAAATATATGTATAATTTAGTGCCTTTTGAGTTGTTGGTCACTGCAGAAAATGTAGCAATAATGCTTTTTTATAATGAGATTCAGTCTAAAGGTTCTACTCATGATAATTTGATTCAAATTGAATTTCCATCTAAAACATGTGATAACGAAGTGAAATATTTCCAAACTATGGATTCAAGATCAAAGATTGGTTCCAAAGAAAAATCTAGCTATGAATCAAAGAAAAGCACTCTTATAAACCTTCACCCATTTCTTTGTTTATCAATTGTACAACCTCATAGCTATGTCCTTTGCCATCCTTCTTCTCAAAAATTTGAATCTTCGTGCTTTGATCTTCTTTTAAATGGATCCCCTCTTGGATATACTGTTAAAAGTAGGTGTATTGAATTTATGAATCCTTTATTGTTTTTTTCTCTTCAAATCAGTCTAATGCATTTTTCCTATTTTAATAATTTATTCAGTTAGGTCTAGTTAATTAGAGTTAAAAATTTTTAGATTTCTCAATTGTTTAAAAAAATATTGTTATATTTTAAGTATTTAAAAATGTGTTGTTCCACTACCAACATAGTGGATCTTTGAAAAAGTAGGTGTAACTTAATCAGTAATAACCTAGAGGGCTACTCAACATACCAAAACAAAAGTGTCATTAGGCCAAGGGATCAAAAGTCTTTTGAAGGTCAAGTTCTCCATTTATTTGTATTTTAACAGAATCTAACTCAGCATATTTATTTATTCGATGAGATAGAGTGTTAAAACTATAAAACGATGTATTTACAAGTTTTTTGAAAAACAATGCTAAAACAACTGAGTTAAATAAATATTAAAGTTTATTAGAGAACTTATTTTAAATACCTAATAATACTTATTTAATTACCTTGTTTTAGCATTAATGTTTTACCCATTTGAACATATTTGTATCCATATGTAGTGGCCCAACTTTCATAATGTGAAAATATAGGAAGTTTAATACTCCAGGTTTACATACAGCTCACTGACCCAAAAAGAGAGATGGTCTAATAAACTATTGAAATGATCATTGGTTGACACAAATGACATTTGATCTATTTACTTTGAATTTAAAATAAATCCTTACTGATCTTAAACCAATGCTTAAACGCATGCATAATTTTAAATAAAGGTATGGTTTAATATAGGTAGCTTTCCATTTTGTTAGTTTTAAGTTAATAGCAACCAACCTATATTAATAATTACCAACCTTTGATTTCAATCCAAAATAAATGCCTGAAGTCCTAAATAATAATCAATCAAACCTTTATAGATCTCTCAATTTGAATTTAACCATTACCACATAAGGCTTTTATTAGAGTTCTACTTTATATTTATCACAATAAATTTGTTATCTTAAAACAGGCCAATATAGTATTGGATCAACCGATACCTTTGATTTCCCAAGGGTATTCAAACGACATATTTTGTAAACACTTTTTATCTTGCTCCTAATTATTTAACAGTTTACCAATTTATTTAAATCGCTAATTAATAATTACATTTGTTTTAAAGAAAAATTATTTAAATTTTCAACTAATTGAAGCATTTAATTTTATTTTAAATTATTATCCAGCTCACTGCCAATCTTATTATCCAGCTCACTGCCAATCTTATTATCCAGCTCACTGCCAATCTTATTCTTGTGTTATTTTTGTTAAAATTTTAATTTTTTTATTTCTTTGAATATATTGTTACCACCACACCAAAAACACAAATCTTCTATTAATTACAAATGTAGATTCGTGTTTTAATTTGTGTTGAGGATATATAAACTTATCTAGTAAAAAAATTTTCCATACACCTGAATGGGGCACCCAAGTCCTCTAGGTGTAACAGATGTTCTTCTGTTTGTTTGTAAGAATTATTGTGGTTAATAAATATACATGTTACTGTGAATGTCCGAAATTGGAGAATGTCGACATTCACCGGTGAATGTCGACATTCTCCAAATTTCGGACATTCACAGTAACATGTATATATTATTATTAATACTATTACTATAAAATTTTTAATAGACTGTAATACAACATATTTTTAGAGCCTCATGAAGTGTGTACTCCCATTTCTGAGGATTTTACTCTTCACTTTTTGGAAACTAAATCTGGTGAATTGAACGAAAAGACTGGGATCCCTCCTGCTTTTTTCACTGTCACATGCACTGATATATTTAGCAAACCAGGTATATAAAACTAGTTATCCTAAATCTTTAAATGTTAGGTTCATATCAAACATATGGTTTTCTAAATATTTGATTCACCTCCTTCTTTCTACTCTATCAGTTATAGTTTCTTATAGTTAAATTTAAAGCTTATGTGACATTGTTACTAATGTTCTTTTTGCTCTATCTCTCCCCAGCTAGTGTCAAAATATCTGTTGAAAGGCCTGTGAAAATAAACTTGAAGAGTGAAATCTGTGATTCCTTTTTGGCTTTTCTTCAATGCTTTAAACAAGAATCTTCCCTATTTTCTGTTAAATCTGATGCTGAATCTACATCTGAAACAAAGAACTCAACATTTCAAAATACAATATTACCTTACTTTAAAAATATAGTAATAGAAACTACACAAATTGTTTTGGAGATATCACCTACCTTCAATTCTGGAAAACTAGTGTTTTCTGCTAGTAATATTGCTGTTGATGCTGATGTTGAAGGAAGTAAAGGTATTAATATTATTTGTTAATAAAATGATAATTTTCTCTGCTCTTTGAAAATGGTATAATAAGCAAAAATTTTAGTAAAAGGTCCAATTCATTAATTGCTTACAATCATCAAAGGAAATATTCCAAACAATCCAGTTATAAATTTCTTGACTTTTTATAAACTAAATGTGTTAAGAAAGCAAGTTTATCACTATTTTTTCTTCCTCAATGTATATTTCTGTACCACTTTCTCAAAAACAAATGCTTTTGAACTATTTTATTAATATATTGATCTTTTCAGATAATGTGAAGTGTGTAAATTGGAAAATGGATATATCTAGTTTTGTATTTCTGACTAATGTGAATGATCAAGTTTGGAATTTTATACAGCCACTTACTTTTTCAACTTTAATCAAGTGTCATCTGACTCCTTGTTTACAATTAGAGTTAAACTTTTGTGCAGAAAGTCTTATACTGAATTTGAGTCTTCATTATGTTTTGAAATTGAGGCAGCTAATTGAGGATTTTATAAATCTTGTTGAAGTAAGAACTTTTTATAAGTATACTTTTTGTTGTTAATTAAAAGCTATCTAGCAAATTCATGTTTTAAAAGTGAGTTGAAAACTTTTTTTTTCAGAAGAATTTCTTAGGTTTATGTTCCTTAAATACAAAAAATAGTGAAACCGATTCTAAACCAGGGGAGATAAATATTGCTAGTCCTAAAAGAATTCATTGGAATGATGACTTAAGAAAAGGAGCTTTTCAGTTTGTGCAAATTACAGGTAAATTTAATTTTTTTCCAAAAAAAAAAGATGCTCATACATAAGAATATTTAATTTTTTCCATATATGCATATATCAGTTATTGGTTAAGATTAGTACTACCTATATGTGTAAAGTAAAATCCTTCATGTTTTGAGATAAATTTGAAAAAGCCTGTATAATTTTTTTCCTCATTTAATAAGTATCTTTTTTAATTGGCATAAATTAGTTAATTTCAGTGAACTTAACAAACATTTGTATTGTTCAGAAAAGGGTCCTTTTTTTTAAAACTGCCTGGTGCCAATATGCTTTTTAACCCCTTCTCTGTTGCTGTTGCATGTCATACATCCAACGCAAAGTGGCCCATTTTAGTAACAGTCCCATGTCATGCGACAGGCAAAAAATTCATCATGTGGATTATTTTGTTGTAGCTGTCCCAATGCCCTTCCCACCTTCTTCCCCATTCAGTAACAAATGCGAAGAATTTAAGGGGCAGGGCAGACTTGTCTGGAGATTTACAAGCCATAAAACTCATGACCTCCATTAAAAAAACTCAATCACCTTCCATTGAAAGGTCAACGAAGCATGAAGGTCAAGGGTGATTTTCTAATGCAGCTGTATTGCAGGAAAAATGTGAGAAAAGAAAGCGCAGCATAAATTATAGTTAATTTTTTAGGGGAGATAATTATCTTAGCACCTCAGATAGTCAAAAACATTATTTTATATAAATTTATAACATTTTAATAAAAGAAACTGGGGAAAGTATAATGGTTAAGAAGGTGCATTGCGGAAAAAATTGGAGATCAGTAAGCCAATTACCAAATGTTTAAACACTTGGAAAAGGGGCAAAATGGCTTGTGGTTAAAAAATTTTGCACTTTTTAGTATCAAATTACGACTTGTTTTAATTTTTGGCAGAAAAAAATTGAAATTTTTGAGGCTGAAATTGAAAAATAAAACGTCGTAAAAGGGGTTAAGCAAACTTTGGGTTTACAGTGCCATCTATTGATTGAAATCTTTTACCACCTATTAAATAAATCTACTTTAAAGAATCATCTGACGTTCTTCCCAAAACAAATGAAATCATGTTCTGTGGTGCCTCGGCAAACCAACCAGCATACATGTCTTGGTGTTATCCAGAACCTAGAGCCTTAACCAAAATTGAGGTTTCACCTGTTCCTTTTCAATGTGGCGATGACTCAGATAAAAAGGTAATGCGTCATTTTTATAATTATGGTCTCAAATTTTGTGGTTTAATATGATCTTTAAAGTTATGTTAAAAGTTTTTACTTAAATTTTTTATTATGAAAAAAAAATATGGAAAAATTTGAAAAATCTGCCAAAACTTTATTTTGTATTTAGAAATCCTTTCTTTTGATGTCTTAATCTAAAAGAGCATAGTTGTAAACCCTTAAATCCAAAGTTTCAAGTAAATACCACCAATATTAAATGCTTGAGATCTTTTTAAAGTTTGTTTTTTGTGTGCAAAAATAGCTTCAGAAAACAAACGTTCAGAGAAAATCTACGAGATACGTATAGGCTTACCAAATTTCTCTCAATTATTTGTTATACCAGATTCCTCGCCTACTTTCGCTCCTACAGATCATCATCCGAGCTTGCTTGACGATCTTTAGAAGCTTGGCATGTTTCGCCAAATTGGGCGAGAAAAGAAAGTTGGCGAGCACCTATCCATAACTCGTAGATTCTCCCTGAACGTTTGTTTTCAGGAGCTTTTTTCACTCGCAAAAAACAAACTTTAACAAGACCTAAAGCTTAGTAAAGTAATAATAAGCTTAATAAAGTATACCACTTCATAATAAAGTGGCCATTCAGGATATTTTTATAATATAAATGAAAGTCTGAATCTTATTTTTAAAATTTATTCTGTAAAATTAATTTTAACTGATAGTTGTTACTATAAACTTTCTTTTTATTAGGCTATTAGCTGTTATCTGCAGTATTGGAATTCATCCCTTCAGGAATATGTAAATTCTTTTGAGTTTGTGTTATCTGAAACAGAACATTGCAGTCTGAAGCTCCCTGACTTAAATTCTGACTCTCTTGCTGTATCTGATAAATGGAGAGTTTTATTGGATAGCGGAAGTTATGTGTGAGTTTTAGTTTGGCTTTACAACCATTATTACAATTATTTTCTCATATTGAATGCCACACTGGGGTAAACTATGTGTTACTTTAAAGTTACTTATTTACTAATCTGTTGTTTTCAACTATGTTTGTACTTAATGAACTTTATATTTCAGTGATGATGAGGGTGTTTTGGAAAAAGAAAACCCTTATTTATCTCCTCTTGCTTTAGCTGCTTGTATGTCCATTGATTCATGCTTTGATCCAAATCTTGTCCCATCACTGCAAGTTAGATCTTCATTTGAACTAATTAAGATTATGTTGTATTGCTCCTTTAAAAAAACAGGTATAACTTTGCACAACATAAATTTTATTACATTTTTGTTAGCTTGCTTTTTTGTCTGTTAAGGTAGAATTTCAAAATCGATTTTTATTTTTTGATTAGCTAAAGACTTGAAAAGTTTACATATAATTCAAATTTGGATGATATTTCAATACCTTTAGAGGGGTTCATTTATAGGCTCTATACCCAAGGGGGGAGTGTTTTCACGTTTCAATAATATTTTGAAAATAGTTCAAATTTGTTCTATTATAATTTTTAAAGGATGGATATTCTTAGGCCATCAAAAACAATTTAATTGATACAATAGAAAACTTAAGAATTATTTCTAATCGGCTAAAAAGCTTCACACAAATAAAAAATAGTTATAGCAAATAGTTAAAAGCAGCAAATATATAATCAAATAAAAATATTTTTAAAACTCCATTTTTTAACAGACTTTAAAAATAATTTCCAAACTCCTTGTAAAATGAAAAAAGAGGTGAATGCAATAGATAGATTTTTTTTAACTTTTTGTACTTTATATTGAGGTTCATATGTTCTTATTTTAATTTTGATTTAAACATACAAAGGCACTTTTAGGTCTGATTATTTTTTCTCTATGTTTTTCACTATTACATTTATCAATTGTTTATATTTCCTAACTTTAAATACATATCATTAAGAAATTATTTAATGATAATGATTTTGAAATTTCTTATATCTTAGGTTACTCCCCTAAGTTATATCCATTTGAATATGATGATGAATCTCCTTGGATGCAAGAGTTTTCTATTTTGTCTTTCATTAATCCTTCAATTTTGTATGTCAAGAAGACGTCAAAAATAAATGCAGAGGTAAATGAAAAGTTTTTCGGAAGTTACTTGCATCAGAATCTTACTTTTCATATATTCCATTCGTACATATATTTCCTAAATATATTTAAAGCAGAAAGTGCTGTCAATTTTTAATTTTACTTGCAGATGTATTTTATTTATGAATGAGAAATTTTGCTAAAAACTTTAAAAAGTTTTAATACTTATTTTTTTATGTACAATATTAAAAAATTTATAGTTTATTTTTGAAAGTACACAAAATTGTGTAGAAATACATTTAATTTTCTAGTATGCAATTAGGTTGGATATTATTATATTTATATGATCAATATAATAATATTTTACAGTTATTTTTTTAGTAATTACTGGTATTATGGTAATTAAGGATATGGTAATTTTTTAGGTATCCTCTGGCTTAAAGTGTGATGTATTGGAGCACAGGAATTTAACCATGATTCCATTGCTTAGCCCTGTTGACATATATTCTAATGCAACTTTAAGTTATGGCAAGAGTGTAAGTTATACCATCCATTTTAGTGTATAGTTCTCTCTCCTGATTAAATATTAAACTGTTGTGTTGTATAACAACCCAATTCTCGTTTGATTAGTTATTTCCTTTTATTCAACCCTGTTCTAAATTATTCTACTTTAAGTACTTGTATATTGCTAATCTGCTTTGTTTGCATAAAAATGTAAGAACAGTTTTAGTTGATCATACTTCTCACAATTTACAATTTTATGATTTTCCTATGGTTGAATCGTTAAGTATGGGATGTAACCACTCTCTTTTAAAAGCTTGTTTCTTTCTATTCAATATTTTGGGGTATCAATTTTAGTTCTAAAAATATATTTTACAGGTTCCTGTATTTGATTTGGAGTTTGTTCTTAATCCGTGTTTTGTCCGTCTCAGTCAGTCAATAATTCATACTTTAACATACACTATACATTCCGTTTCACAGGTAAGTTAGCACTATACTGTTTTTTAGGTCTTTTTAGTGGTTAATTAAAATTTATTTGTTATTTAACTGCTTTAATACCGAGTTATTTTAAAATAGGAATTGGATGAACATCCTTCATGTATAGAATATATGCTTCCAAACCTGTACATAATTTGCAATAATCTAGAAGAAAGAATCAGATTTGGACAAGTAGGTTTTAATTGTTTTATTTATAATTTTAAGTTTATATGTGTATTTTTGAATGCTCTATTCTCTGAACAAAATATTTCTTCTTCTATTTTAACACTAGAAGGGCTAAACTTAGACATTACCCAGAAATATTGATCCCTAGAATTGTTTGATATATATAATCTGGCATATGGTACATGTAACTGGACTGCTGCTTTATTGTAACTTGTTATGTTTTGGGAAAATAAACTGTTGCTCACAATGTTGACACTGTAAGGGTACTAGAGTTAAAAATCAAAGTTGTACAGACATATACTAGACAGCAACTTAAGTTGAACCTACTACGTCACTAACAAACAAAGTAGTTCCCATCAGGGTGTCTGAATTTCGAGTGAAACAAAGAAAGTCAATTTTAAAATATGATTACTTCGTTAAACCCATGTATAAATAGTATCTTTTTATCACAACTTGCATATCAAAATTCATCTTCTCAATCCGACATGCTTTGTGTTTACTCACTTTCTCCTTCTGCGTAGTGACGTACTGGGTTCAGGAAACGTTGCTGTGAAGTATAGGTGTCTTTCTTGTAAAATTGTTGGTAAAAAAATTGATTTACAGATTTAGAATGTTGAGTAAAAGAAGTTCACATATAATACTTTTAAAATTGCCAGATCTGGGAACAAAGCAATTCAGTGATTTAAATATGGTCAAACTGCTCATTTGTGTAACAGAAAAATTCAGTGACTCAAAAAGATCTGTTTAACTTGGCAAAACTAAGATGAAATATTCAGCCAGATGTTTTTACTTGTGCTATAGGGATCCTTTTTAATTTTGCCAGCAAGCAGGGAAAAGGCAATTCTTTTTTGCCAATTGGAAGGATTTTGAGGAATTCTGATTTCTTTTGCCTTTTACGGGTTTCTGTCATAACATTAGAACCATACAAACGGGAAGGAGGAAAATTTAAATGATCCATGAATTGGTTCTTTTTAAAAATTCTTTAGCAAATCGATTTAGTATAATAATTCTGACCATTTGATTCATTAATTCATTTTTGCCCATCTCTGTTTATATATTAGTTCTTTCATAATTCAGCAGAAGCATTTTAGTATTGTTATTACTATTTCCACTTTGGTTTCTTGTGGCTCAGCTAGACCACATTTTTAATAATTTAAATTTTACACTTTTAGGCTGGAACAGAAGAAAACATAATATTATCACCATTAAAAATGCATGCTTATAGCTGGTGGTGTCATAAGAACAAACAGGTATTTTATAATTTCTAAATAATTTCATTAGTATTGTTGCCAATTTTTATGCTAAGTTTTTAGATTTTTTTCCTTAATTGTTGTTAGCTTTATCTTATCCAGCTACAGTATAACAGTAATTAAATATTTAATGATATATTTAAATAATGAACTGAAGATATGTTTCTAATTCTTTATTTCATGAAAACATTTATTTCAACTCAATGCTCATTTTATTTTGGAAGTTTTTTTTTAAGTTTTTAATTTTACTGTAAATGAATATTTTTAGCTGCTATGGTTAAGTGTTGGAAGTTTACGTTGGAAGTGGAGTAGAGAATTCAGCATTGATAAAGAGGGTATCTATTCTGTCTTGATAGATAAAAACATTGCTGTCATCATCAAAGTGAAAAAATTGTCAAATCTTCAAAAACAAGTAAGGGGAAAAACACAATCTCAATTTTTTTCCATTTGGCTTAATCCTAAAGATGCCTAATATAAATAAGTTTCAAACCCTTTTATAAAATTTTCATAAACTTAGTCTAACTATAACTAATTAGTCTTTTTTTCTTTAATGAACTCCTTTACACATGATAATATTCTATTGTAAAAGCTAGTAATTAGCTGTTTTGTTTTATTAACATGGTGTTTTTAAACTGATTATATCCAGCCTTAATAATTTCAAGAAGTATTTAACTTAGCTTTGTGAGTTAATTTTGTCTTAAAACCTATCTAAAACTTATATCTATGCCAAGCCTGTACAACATGCAGAACACTTGCCCTTTTTTGTGACCAGATGTCTTGAGTGACATACTCTAAAAACTATAGTTGTTAAAGACTTATAATGTGTGGGAAAAAATATCTACTTATCTTGTAAATCTGTAAGAACTTGCAAAAGAATTCACTTTTGAAAAATATTGAACTATTTAGTTCACCAACATCAAATACAAATTGAATAGGAACCTTTTAAAGGGGTTTATAAACATCTGTATGTAACCATCAAAAAAATTTAAGTTGCAATGCACTATGTTTTGAACAGGTGTAATAAGTTATTCTTTCCTCTAATGCTTAATTATTTATAATTTCTCTCAACATCACATAAGCAAACTTAAGTGTATTGCTTTTGGATCTTTTAGCCCTTGAGATTGATCATGATCAAAGGCCAGGGGGGGTTCTTTCCAACTCTACATCGGCAAGTAATCATTTCAAAATGGCAAAAAGTAAATTTTATCTTTTAAAACGATGAGTTCTAAATTAAACTATTTACTTTCAGTTTTGAGCCACAACCTAGTTGCATGAAAAAGTTTTTGTCCTCACTGTATACTTCACAGCAACGTTTCTGAACCCAGTAGATCACTACGCAGAAGGAGAGAGTGGGTAAACACTGCCTGTTGGGTTGCTAGGAGGAAATTCGGTATGCAAATCGTGATAAAATGACATCGTATGTATACATGGGTTTAACGAAATAATCATATTTTAAAGTTGACGTTCTTCGTTTCACTTGAAATTCAGACACCGTGATGGGAATTATTGTGTTAGTGACATCAAAGGGTCAACTAACGTTGCTGTCTAGTATAGTACTTTTAGAACTGAATGTTCTATGATCTCTGATCTTCAGTGGGATAATTAATGCTTTGAAAGTTCTTTACTTATTTTCTATTTCTGAAACAATTGACTTGCTCTTAACTATAATAGGAATTTAAATTTTTAGGTTATAATTGATGGACAGCTAGTTATTCATAGTGAACTTAACTTTCCTATACAAATGAGATGCGAGTTTCCAGTTAATGTTTCAACCAAAGCTCAACAATCCAGTTGCCTCTTTGTGAAATGTATTGCATCTGAGCATAGCTCCCCATCTTTTCTCTTGTCTGAAAATAATTTGAAAACTATGCACTTATCCATAACTGGAATTTTAGACTCTCAACTATGGTCTGAAAATATTTCTCTTGGAGATAATAAAGTGTTACAGGTAATATTTTTTTAAAAGAATGATACTATTCCTTAACTTAATTTAATATTTTGATTTGAACCAAATATTTAAATGTTTCACTGTGCTTATAGGATATTTTCATAGATCCGCCACCACTGTTAGTTAAATTCTGCTATTAATTTAGCCTCTCTTTAAGATTATTAATAACATTTATTTTAATATTGAAATCATTCTTTATTAGAAAAAATTAATACCCTCTCTTCACTTAAAAGTAAATTGCAGGATGGCATACAACATAGTTTCACAATCTAGTTTCCAGAGAAACCAATCAAAAATTTCAGTTTGGGAAATGCTATTTTAAAATGTGGCCTTAAGTAGTATTTTTATGCTATGTAAATGGATTATTTTAGTATCATGTAAATAAATTATTTATCCTTAAATGTTTTACAGATATTTTTGCTGATTTTTCTATTTCTCAAAAGACCTTATTGCACTTATGAATGTAAAATTCGTTATTTTAGATTCCATGGAACACAAATGGTAAGTTTCAGAGTGTGTGGTGCCAAGTATTGAATCAGAAAATTACTGATTCTGCTTTCTCAGTGATGGTAAGTATTAAGAATTTTCAGATAAAGGTATAAAACACAGTTAATTTTTAAATTCTGACATCCATTGAAATTGAAAAGCTGGGGTACCTTTGGTCATATTTAAAAAAAAAAGCTTGGATGGCCTTTCTCCTATATCTCTCCTCTGTAACAATGTTTTGATGAAATTCACAAATATTTAAGTTTATTTGATCAAATTGACACATTTAACTTCTTAATAACCTACTCTAAAAAAAACAAATTTAAAAATTCTTCATAAAGTCAATATTTTAAGGTTTGGGTTACTTAATAGAAATTACTTTTCAGTATAGATTAGTCTAAATGCCTTATCTTATAGGTTTTTCTATCTCCTCTATTTATTCTTCGGAATAACTTCCCAGTACCATTTAAAGTGGAATTTTCATATCAAAATCAATGTGAAATGGATTGTATAGAATTAAAAGGGAAAGGAAATGAGATAAAACTGCCTAAATCTTCTGCATCAGATCTTGTTCTCAATATTCAATCAACAACAGGTATGCTTCTATTTGATATTTAACTCATAATAAATTAAACCACTAAATTGAAACTACCTTCTGATTGAGGCCTGGAATTTTAACTTAACTTGGACTTCCAAATATGTAATTCTGAAATTTTTTATCTGTTAAGTTTATCATTGGATCTTTCCTAATATATGGTTTTGATTCAACTGCAAATAATATCACCTTTATGTCTAAAGTAGACATCTGTATGCACCATTTTTAATTCAAAGTTTCGCATAAAACAAAGTGTTTTACTTTCCCTTTTGCTTTGAGGCAGGTATATGAGCAATGCAATCTTCATGTAAATGTTAAAAAACAGTTATGTTTTTATAATTGTTTACAATTTTTTGATAATATTTTATTTATGGTTTAATCAACAATCATCTATTGAAGTTAGTTTTAAATGTTAGGGTATGTGTTTAATGCTTATAAAAGAAGTAAGAAAGTAATACTTTGAAATTAGTATGCGATATTTTGTTTTTCTTTTTTTTAAATATAAAAGGGGAAACATTACTTAAGTTATTCTTTCGCTTGTATTATTCATTATACTTATATTATGATCTTTAAAAGTCAAACTGTAATTAAAGATTAATAATTCATTTATGCTATCTTGCCTTTTTTTCAGATTTTAAAATTACAGTACCCCAGATAGTTACTACTTTATCTGATCTACACCACATACCCTCTGCAGACAATCAAAATTCTGATCCAACGCAAAAGCTTTTAAAGAAAGAATCTCTTGAATATATTTGGCCGTACAGTTTTCTTGAAGAGTAAGGCATTTTTAATTCATTTTAAAGAAAAGGTTTTTACTATGTGAAAGTTATAATTTTGTAAAAAATCTCTTCAGGTGAAGATTAAAAAGTGAAATGTTTCTTTAACAACTTCTTTAAAATGCTTACCAATTTATTGAATCTTATTGTATTGTTGCATTTTTATTCAGTAATGGTAAATAACTTTTTAATGCTTTACCATATAGTAATACATCATTTCTTTCAAATTATAGGCTTCAAACTTAATGCATTATACCGGTTTGTTTATCCACTCAATGTTTTTCATGCTTTATTTTTATAAAAGTTTTTTACCTTATTGTTACACTTGTTAGAACTGGAAATTCTGCAGGAAAAAGTTAGTTTTATAAATCTTAATCTAAATATTTTTTATTTTTATATATTCTAGATCCTCAGTAGATCCATTATATCCTTGTTCAGAATCAAATAATGTCATTTTACCTGCAATACAGTCAAGGGAATTTGAAGTTCAAGCAAGGGTGAGACTTTGTTTTCTTGTGTTTATTTATTTAAGTATCTATTTGTAATTGTCGTTTTTTAACTTTAAGTCCTTTGCAGCAACTCATTTGTTACTGTATCCCATAAAGTAAATAATAAATTATATAAATAGCAAGCATTTTGATGTCCTGAAAAGTTTGAAAAATTGAATTTGTCATGATGCATCCTAAACAATGATTTTTAAGGAATTAATGTTTTATAGTTTATTTACATTTCCATTACATTTTAAAAAATTTGTTTTCTTCATTAATATTAATTTTACTTAGTGTTTGAAAACTATTAGTTCTCTTTTTAAAGGATTATGTTTAGATAAATGATTACAAATAATAAATAATAATGTAAATAATAAATTTGTGTAAAATATTTTTTGTTCTATTACTGTTTTAAAGCAGCTTGAAAAAAATAAACTATTAATATTTTGTTTCTCTTACATATATTTATGTTTCAAAGGTGGAGAAATCTTTTTGTTGGAATGGTTTGAACACAATTTTGTATGATATCAAGCCTCATGTCATGATAGTTAATAGACTACGCCATGATATATATTTATTTCAAGAAAATGAATTGCAGTGGAAATTGCCTCCAAATTCTGTTGCTCTACCATCCAAACCTTTTGTAAGCATTTTCCTTTGACTTCTTTATTATTTGTTAAATATTAAGGATTTTTTGTGTAATGCTATGTAATCATATATCTTAGTGCAGTTCCTCTGTATATTTTCCCCTAGTAATAACAGTAAATAACTGTTAACTTAAATAACAGTTTATCCACCCGTTTTATAGAAATCTTATCTAATATAATGTCCAGATACAACTAAAATGGTTTAAGTGAGTATTCTAACTCTTTTGTATTCTTAAAATTTATTTCAAGAGTGGAATATTTTTGAAGTAAATGATGAAATTTTTAATCTTCATTATGTAATATTTACTAAGCTTTCTCAATCCAAAGACTTGTAATTTTTTACTGGAGGAATTCATTTCCCCCTCATGGGTTTATTTAGATTTAAAATAAAATGTTGAACTAAAATAATCAAGTGTTGTTTCTCAAGTTTTTTATGTTTTTATTTCACAGGAAACTTTCCATCTTAGTATTTTTGAAAATGGAAGATATTTTAATAGCTGTCTCTTATCAGTTCAAAAGTTTGGTGAAAGAAAACCTAGCATTGGGAAAAATTCCGATTCAGCTCATTTTTCTATAGAATCTTCTCAAAATATTCCATGTGGTGGCTCCATCAATGTCATTATAAGAATGCATTTAGATGAATTCAAGGTATTATTAAATACCAATATATTTTACTTAATTTTGAAACAAGGTTTTTAAGGTATTTTATTCATTATTGGTTTCTATTGATATTTTGGATTATTGTGAGGAATAAGTATCTTCTTCATGAAAGTGTAAAAGCTATGAGAGTTACCTTATCAACCAAGAATAAAATATTAGTTTTAGAAACAGATATTTTATGCAAGTGATAATACCTTAAGTGATGAGATTTTAAAAATTATTTATTGATCTGTGATTCTCTGATAATACCTATGATATGCATTGTTTAATCTAATTTGTGAAATAATGAGTTAGGGTTTTCCGTTTTTAGGTATTTTTATTCAAATTGACATCTGAGGTTCATCAAGATATTATTGTTATCACCGCTTTCCCATTGGTCATACTCTCTAACAGTATAGATCAAAACCTCCAGTTTTCCTTATTTTGCTTACCAAATATGAATGAAAATGTAAGTTTAAAGATTAACCTGAAACTTCTTGCACTTAATATTTCCAGTGTGTTGCAGTTTGTATAATAATATGTAATCATAATATATGTTGTGTATACATATATTTCTGTTTCATAGGATATTAGTTTTAAGTCAAATATAATAACCATGAGTGTCTATAAATGAAAAACATTTCATACTTTTACTATGTATACTGATTCTGTCATTATTGTTATACAAGTTCCTTATACATCCTTTAATTTTTAAGTTTTATATACCTTAACTATATTCTTATATTTTTTAGGTAGTATTTCCAATCAAGAAGGAATCATTCACTGTTAACAGCTGTCTAGAATGCAATCCTTTTCTACTTTGGCAAGCTCACGAAACACATTTTTCTTCCAAGGATTTTGATTTAGGCTTTTACCTTTTTATATCATCACCTAACCCAGAAATATGGAGTTATCCTGTATATTTAGATCCAAAAACATGCGATTTCAAAAGACACACTATCTCTGTCCCTATTAATTCCAATCTAAAAACAACTACCTTACCTTTAGTTATAACTAGTCATTGGAGTAAAGGTATACTGTTTTTGGTTTTGAACATTGATCCCTGCCCACTCTTGCTGTTACATAACCGTACTGCTATGAACATCTTTTATGGTCAAAACTACTCTGGCACTGAAGGTAAGAAATCAAACCTTGGAAACCTTTGAACCTTGTGTTAAGTTTGACCTATAACATTTGTTTTTCTGTTTTAGGGAAATGTGTATTTGAAGAACACAACAAGTATTCTGAAATTCCCTCTCTAAGTCCTGACTCTAGTGCTCATTATTCATTTCCCGTCTTACAAAAATCTTTTCCTCAAGTTCCTGAAAAACCCCCAATGCTTTGTTTGGGTTTAAAAGAAGATTCTGTGTTTGTTTGGAGTCCCCCTTTCAGAATTAATATTGATAAACAATTTGTTCATATACTTGGGATCTGTGATTTTATGGTCTACAGTGAACGAATTGGGCATACTGTAAAACTGTTTATTGATCCAGTTAATCGCATTGAAGTAAATGCAAATGAAGTGCGCAGTCGTATTGCTCTTGCCACTGATACAAACCATTCTGAAAAAACAGAAACCCAAAAAACTAAATCAACTAGTAGAAAAATGGAAATGAGGGTCAGGAAAAAATCTCTTAGCAGAACTTTGAAGAACTCTGATAGCCAAATTTTGAAAAATTTGACTTCTTATTTCTTAAATATTAGATTGATTCATATTAGCTTTATTATTTGTGATGAATTACAACAGGAAAATACGATGGTTGAAGTTTTGAGATTAAATCTGACTAATGTTATACTTTCTGCAAGGCCACAAAAAGAAAATTGTTATACTCAACTTCAAGATGTATCACTTTGTTTTGAACAAGTTCAATTAGATAATCAAATAGAAGAAAAAGAAAGTGTATGGTGTGATTTTCCAGTAGTTTTTCATAGATCTGTTGGTCCCAAATCTAGTCAACAAAATGAAGACTGCAATAGCTTTTTACCTAACAAAATCCGAGAAAATTCTATGCTTGTTTTTAATTTAATTATTGTATTACCTAGTGAGCAACATAATTTCTTTGTTATTCAATCTTTCAATGTGGATGTACTTCCTGCATCTCTCCACTTAGAAGATAAATTTTACTACCAGCTATTAAGTTTATTGAAATCATACTCCCCTATCAATTTTCACCAGCATAAATCTCCATGGTCTGATCTTCATTTACCTAAGAAGGTCAAATACAATGATTTGGTTCTTTTGCATCCACTTCATTTTCAAAGCTGTAACATCAATATACCAGAAGTTTCACTAAGCTTACATGCTTCCTTAAAGTTGTATTTGTCACTTGAACAATCATTACTTCGGTTTCAACCATTTGTTCAAGAAGAATTGTTTACTACTTCTTATGAACTTGGCCGACTGCTAGTGTTACACTATTTAACTGGAGCTATATTTAGAGCAGGTAATTACATTTCTTTTAAATTTGTTATTTCTTTTTGTATTTCTTTGTTCTAATTAAGGTGAACCCTCCATTGTAAACTTCTGGTTCTAAAGATTTTTTTAATGGTCATTGTAAAGTTAATGTTATTTTTATGCTTTTAGTAACTTTTAGAAATTAATATCAGTCCTCTTGTATTTTTTATTAAGTTTTGGTTGCCAAGCATTTTTAACGGCATTCTTTGACCAAATATTTTTAGATCCCTAGATTTTTTCCCTCTATCATTATTAGCCCTTTTATATGGTAAGTCATCTAAATTTGATTAAATTCTTTTTTGCAGGCTGGGTTGTTGGTTCTATGGATATTTTGGGAAATCCTGCTGGATTTGCTCGTGCTGTTACTGCTGGAATGTCTGATTTTGTGTATCTTCCATACCAAGGATTATTTCAAGGTCCTAGGGCATTTGTCTCTGGTTTAACTTCTGGAGCTATGTCCCTTTTCACTCAAGTATCATCTGGTAAACATTTGACCTTAAATTCTGTAGTCCTTAAACCCTTTCAATACAGTGGGACATACGTCCCATCAATAAAGGGTTGAAATTGAATATTGAAAGGGTTAAAAATGTTGTACGTTTTTTTAAGCATGTTATTTGCTTTTATTACAGTACTTTATTTACTTCTACCTTGTTGGAAAATCTCTTCTAAATCGATTAGAATGCACTTGCTATATGAAATGCCAAACACCACTTGTTGTATGAATGATGATTCCTATATAAAATTATTAAAGTCTGATAAAGTCAACATGCACTTTTAAAATAACTCAAATGCATAGTGTCTTAAATTATTTTGCTTGTAGTTTACTGTTATTGACTTAATATAACATATTTTACCTATGTATTTTTACTTTATAGGAGCTATTAACTGTGTGGCAAGCCTTGCATCTAGTATATCAAAAAATATGGATTTTTTGTGCTTGGACAATGAACATTTGGCTCGACAAGAACTCATACGTCGCCACTTACCTCAAGGTGTTTCTGATGGATTATTGCAAGGATTGAGTGTGTTTGGTTTGAGTATATTAGGTAAGATTTTTTAGCTTATCATGAATCATGTCTTCAAAAACTTACTAGAGAAGGATCTATGTCACTTTTGGTGATAGTTTTGAAAGTGGTAGAACAGCATAACTAAAAAAAAGATCCCAAACTCTCAACAATCTTTAATTGGCACAAAAGAAAACAATCAAATATTACCAGATTTGTTGTAACCTTCATTTACTCCTTTTTCCTGGAAGCTGTGTTGATTGAGAACACACTACAAATTAACTACTCCTCTACTAATTGGTGTTTTGAGAAATTTAATTATTTTGGTTTGTGTAAAATGCATAAGTTTTAAGTGCATGTTAATAAACTTTCCCTAATTAATTTTGTATCATTTATTATTTTTTTAATATTTTCTTATAGGGGCAGTTGCTGGAATAGTAGATCATCCTTTGCAAGTTCTGATGTCTCCTTCCACTCCTATGAAAACAGCTTCAGGTGTAGTTGGAGGTTTAGGAAAAGGGATTATTGGTGTATTTACTAAGCCAATTGGAGGAGCTGCTGAACTTCTGTCCCAAGCAGGCTATGGTAATATGAATTTTTACTTATTCAGATTTTTACTAACAATAATTTTTCATTTAGTTAATGAATGTACTCTTTTTTTTAAATCGTAAGGATTCCCAATCTTATCTAAATTGCTTTAGCTTTAAGGTAATAAGAATAATCCCTCTATTATGCTCCTTAAATTTTAACTATTGAAGACTGAGGTTAAAAGACTTGAATCCGGCTTCCTTTGAGTTATTTGGCTACAAATGTAAAAATAACTATTTTACCTGGGATTTTCAACAATTTTCTGATAAATCCTATCCTGGATAAAACACCCTTAAACTCCCTTTCTTAATCCCTGTACCAGTTTTTAAAACTGTTGCAAAAACCTATAAAATTAATTTTCATACCTTATTCATCTTGAATTATTAAGCTAAGTTAGTAGTTAATTTATAGGATTTTGTATTTATCTTTATCCATTAATAATGTAATAATGACAAATTTAACCTAATTCGTTCATTAAAAATAAGTTTTTTTCTTGGTATACTATCTTCATTAGCAAGTTAATATTGCTTTTAATATTCATAGGACTTTTACACGGAGCTGGATGGCTTGATCTTCCAAAAAGGCAGTACCAGCCAATGGCTATGTCCCTAGAAATGTGTTCCAGTAGCATGATTAAATATGTATGCAAAGTTGCCTTGTGTCAATCGCTAGGAGATGTTTTGCTTTCTGTAGAAGCTACATATGTTAATCAAAATTCGGAATATGAAAGTAATATATTGCTGTTAACATCTGAGGTATGTATAGGTGTTTCTCAATTGTATATTTTCTTATAGATTGAGATTTTCCTTAAAGCTTTTTATCATTTTTTTTAACTTTTTAAAAATCATTTTTGATTTTGCATATAGTAATGATTTATATTAAGAACTTGATAATTGTGGAATAATTTGTGTAACTGTAACCACGCGAACGGGAATTTTCCCTTCAGAGAATAAAGAACCACAGAGAGACTAAGACGCATGGAAGTTTCATCCTTCTTTTTAGATTTTAAGAGTAGCGTCTGATTTATTTCTTTTAAAATAATGATATATTTAAAAACTTTTTGTGTAGCAATTTTACTCATAGCCATCCTAAATTTACCATATTATTCAATGGAGGTTAATTCTTACTCTAAAGGTTAAGGTTAATTCTTACTCTAACTTTGAAGCAGGCACAATTATATTATATTGTTTATGTTATGAACTAAAAATTGATATTATTCATAAAATAGAGTAGAAATTTTTATTATTTTTAAAAGTTTTTCTACTTTAATATCTTTATAGGCACTGTGCATATTAACTGATGATGAAGTTACTCTTCAACGTACATTTGCATTGACAGAAATTAGATGTAAAAATGCTGAAAATGACAAAAGTACCATGATAATAATACCTAGTCGTGCTCCTCACAAACAAGTACATTTGGTATGTAATTTTAGGTTGCTTCACTGATTTTTTTTATAATCAGAGGGCGTAAATTATTTTACTCAACAAGTATTTGTGTTTAAAATTGTTTTATTTTATTGTAAGAAAATAAAAAAGAATTCCTTTCCATTTAAGAAAATAAACTGACATATTATTTGAGAAATATTGAACAAAATTGTTTGCTTATATTTTGATTTTTTTACTTGTAGTATGGAAGAAAGAATTATTTTCTCATTGTATGTTTTATTTTAGGAATCTAATGATGCCTTGGAGAGAGTTTCTGAATACTTGAAAATAAATAGAGCATCCATTAACAGCAGTGCTGAAAATTCTTCTCATCAAGATGTGATGCCTGATTCCTTTAAATCAAACTCTTCCAATCATATATTTTTCTTATATCCAAAAGACAGAAGCTTATTTTTAACTTTATTTAACCATGCAAAAAGTAAAGCCCTTCGTAAAGGGTTTTGAACCGTATCCATTGTCCATGTGATATCCAAAATTAAGCACAACCTTCTGGTAAAAAAGAGCTTTAAAACAAATTTAGAACTTATGTAATATGGTAATGGTTAAACAAACGACAGTGTCCGCTTACAGGCGAAAGGTACTAAGTCTTTTGGCATATCTTTTGAAAGCTGTGGAACGGCGCAAACAAACGAGCGGAGTCTTGGCTCATCTAAAACCTCGCCAAACTGAAAAGCTTTTTCTGAAGAAGCACCAGCTTGCACAAGTTATAAGCATGACAAGGATAACCAATATGAAAAAATGCTAAAAGACTAACCCCTATCTTATACCTCTCTAAAAATAACAATATCCACATCTAAATTGCACACATCCATCACAATGAGTAAATACAGTTTAGACTTCAAATTAATTAAATTTGAATGAATAAACGTTTTAATTTTTTCGCCTACTCTCTCTTTGTGGACGGGGGCGACTTTGTGACAGTCCGATTCCCGGTCTTGTGCTGGATGTATTTTTCTCTGCCTGTGGTAGTAAAAATTCTGTTTGTATTACTAAAGAGATCAAGCCCAGAAGGCAAGGAATATACATCGCCAAATCCAATTCAATCCCAACAGCTTTTAAAATATTAAAAAACTTTCTAAAATTTAAATTTTTGTCCTACACTCTAACTTAAACTAGATGGCAATTAGTTGAGCAAAAAGTGACTTAGTACCTTTCGCCTGTAAGCCAACGACAGTTTCATGTGCATTTTCAGTTTTTCAATATTAATTTTATAACATGATTAAAAAATTATCATCTTAACCTATTAAATGCCGCTAAATGAACCGCACTAAAAAATTTTGAATTATTGTATGTTTTAAGATTTAATGTAGGACTCCCCTAATTATTGTGTAGTTTTAATTTTTTATCTTTATTTGTTTTGAAGATATTACATGAACTCCCAAAATTGGAAATAGCTCTAAAAAATTGTTATCTTTGAATTTTAAATTAAATCATTCAAACTGTCATTTCAAATTGTTATTTTCGCCTTTTTTCATCAAAGATGGTTAGGCTCCTTATGAATTGTCATTTTTCCTGTTTATTTACTAAATTGGATTTCAATTCATCAATTTTCATACTATAAATATTGTTTTTAATGAATGTTTCAAGCAAAATTCCATATATTTGTATATGTTACTGATAATGTGATAAATCTGGGCGTTATTAATAATGCCCAGCTTATAACGTTGCCCGTAACATATACAGTAAAGCACCGTTTATACGTCTCTCATTTATACATCTTTTACATTTATACGTCGTTTTCGATAAGTCCCAATTCATTCAAATAATTGAAATTGTTTTCAATTATACGTCTTTTCATTTATACGCCGTTTTACGTCGGTCCCTTGAAAGATGTATAAATGGTGCTTTACTGTATTACTTTTCTAATTATATTTCATATTACAGTAGAACCTTGATAAAACAACCCCTTTTGGGACTAACTATATATAGTTATGACCATATAGTTATGACTAACTTGGTCTCCATGTAACCTACATTCCCAGTGGCTACAACAATCTAACAACGTAATCAATGTATTTGGCCAGCAGGCCCCCTAGTTAAATGCATGCATTATTCCTTCTTGAGAAACTTCCAGGCGTTCCAAATTGTCTTAATAGCAGCATGATGACCAATCAAATCGAGCTCTGCTCCTAGCGGTTCTTAAAAAGGCAGGGTTGTGCCACATCATGGTAGCTTTCTATATCAAACCAGAAGGCTTGTTTTTTTTCTAGAAGTCTGTTACAATATTTTGGTGATATTTTTATTTATTTATGTTGTTGGGAAATTTATTATTATTTAATGGACGAGTTTATGGAATTTGCACTTGTTCGGTTAGATGTACCCCCAATAATAAGAACTTTGTTTAGAAAAACTTTATTTTTAACTTTTGAGGCTAGACCAAAAATTTTCTGAATGTGTTTTTCCAACCTTTAATCATAAAGGATGGCACCTAACATAAAAGGGGTACGGACTCCCCATGATTTAGAGCACTTTTTCTTTTAGAATAGGTTGAATCCAGTGCTGAGTTTGGGGGACATTATTTCAACAAAAAAATTTTGTTTCAAGCAATAAAAGTATGTAATGTAAGCATAGAAATTTGATTTTGAAATTGTCAAATCATATAACACTAAAAATGAGTTCAACCCTGTCTTAAAAGATCAAATTTCAAAAAAAAATTATGGGGGAGGATCCCCAGACCCCCATTTTGATTGAAAGTTAAAAGCAATTACAAAAATCTTGAATTGAAAGTTTATGAAATGATTTACAAAGCCACCTTAAAATCACTGGGGGGGCTGAAGCAAAATAAGAGATTTTTAAAGGGTAGATAATCATGGTTTTGTAAAATTCCTCTGTGGAGAAATCCCAAATCCTTGGGTGGTGTCCCCCCCCAATGTTAAGGAGTCGGCGACGCCAATGGATGTACCCCCTTCACACAGTTATGCTTCTCTTTTGACTTCCTAAAGGCATACCCTTTTTAATGATACATATTTCATTAACAGTTTGATATTATAAAATATATTTTTTAAACGTATAAGTCAAAATTTTAAAAGTATTCTAGTTTTAACTCAAAAAAAGTTTTGTAAAAAGTGTCTGATAGAAATCTGCTTTAAAATATTATAATGGATAATATTTTTATAATAACTGTAAATAATTGTTGGTATTTGTTATAAAAATGTATGATATTTTTACTGTAATATTTATAATTTTGTTTTCAATTAATTTTCCCTGTTAAGTTTTTCGATACTTATTTGATCCTAAAATTATTTTCAATCATAATTGTAAATCAAAGACTTATTTTTTGTGTCCAAAACAATATTATCTGAATATTTTTTTAGCAATTTTATGTTTACTTTATTCAAGATTTATTTAGGTATGAAAGGGTAATAACTTGGTTATACAGTAGAACCTCAATATAGAGACCACCTAAAAGGACCAAAAAACATAAAAACGTTATAAAGAACTTCTAAATAAAACATTCGGAATAACAAAAAATTTAAGATGTTTAAAATACATGGAACAAGGGTTTCCAACTGTTGTCTCGCCATGTTATTTTTTGCAGCCCACAAAGCTTCCTGAAACCCCCCAAAAAGTAGGTTCTAAACACTTTTTAGCATGCTAAAATTCAAAAATTAAAATTCAAAGTTGCTGTAATGGTTTAAAAATAACATTATTTCTGTGATAAAATAGTCAGTACTTTAAGTACCGTTCATTATAAATAGGTTCTACTGTATTTTATTTAAATTGTTTATTGGCCATTTGGATGTATTAACTGTTGCATTCTCAAGGGTTCCCCAAGCAATATGAATACTCAATGAAGGGTCCAGGTAGGGGTATGCGATTTAACCCCACAAAAAATACCATAATACTTATGGCATGCTTTAATTCAAAACTTTTCTGGGGGAAGACCTACGTCTCCCCATTGAAATTTTGTTGAAATTGTATTTTTAAAGGTTTAAAAAGGACTTTCTGAAAATAACAGTTTCAGTTTTTCATTTTCTTTTGAGAATGTTTCATTTTTAGATTAAGTTGCATTTTGTAGACAGTAGTAATTATTGATATTTTTTTTATCGAGCAGGTATATTTAATTTTATACAACGATTGCATTTGTTAGGTTTTTGATAGATTTTTTCTATTGTTATTAAAATCTTAAAATAGGATAACCTTCTTATGGGAAACTTTAACATTGTCACAAGGGTTCCGTGAGGGTGTAAAGGTTGGGAAACCCCGGTTTACTCCTTGGGAATACAGAATCAAAAATTTGGTGGTCTCTTGTTTATTGAGTATGATATAAATTATATTTTTATGATATTTACACCCTGCTGGTATTTTAACAGCCACAATCCTCAAATGTTCTTAAATCATCCTTTAGATCTTAATACATGTAAATACTGTTGTTATTATTAGATTAATAAAACCTTTTCTACTTTCTTCCATTCCATTTTCATTTTAATAATACAGTAATACCCCGTACTTGCTGATAGGTGGGACTGAACGATAACCACGGAGTCAGGGTACATTTTCTATAGAAATATGTACAAGTTATATGTTTAATTGAGACCTGATAGATAAATAATGAGTAATTTTGAAGATGATTATTTAATTATTAATATCAGAAAATACAAAAGGATACAGTATTAATGTTATTCCCTTTTAAAATCATTATCCAGTTATTTTGATGAAGGTTTTAAAAAAATCAAACATAGAAGTCTAATAGATTAGACAGTTTCTTCTCCCTTAAAATTTCTTCGTAACAGATAGTTTTTATAAGCCTCATTTTGTTTTAAAAATCTGCTCTTTGTTTTGTATCTATACTTTCTGAAATTTCGTATTTTGAAATTTTAATAATAATTTGGTTATTACAGTGCATAATTTTTACTTGGATTTTTGAATCGAATAACCACTATTGTAAAGTATGTAATATAATATACAGGGTGTTTCCAAAGTCAGTTTCGCGGCTTTTATTTGGAACCAACGTGTCCTAAGGGTTATGGAAGTAAGGTCTACCCCCAGGTAAGTGACCCTGGAGAATCCATTGAAATGACTTACAGCGCCCCTAGTGACGAAATAAAAAAGATTAAAAAATTAATTTATGAACAAAAAAGGAGATAAAGCAAAAGCCTCTTAAAATTTTCAATGTAAACCTGAAGGTATGAAGCTTTTGAAATATTAGTTTATTTATTAGGATATTTTTGAAATTTTAATGAGCATACTCAGCTTAGCCTATTGAATTTATTTTATTAATTTTTTTGTTTGCTTTCTTTTTCCAGAAGACATCATCTTCATTTTTTAATATTTATTTCAGTTTTTAACACGTTCACGCCGGGGTCGAATTTCATGTTTTTCGCTGGGAGGCGGCGCCCGAATTTATGTTACGCTTCATCTAACGGCGCCACCCGATAAAGCGTTCTGGTGTGGGCCACAGGTGGACCGCGCCGGCGTGAACGTGTTAACCAAATCTTTATACAATGTGATTCAGAAATAATCAATAATTGGGGGAGGTAGAGGGGCCTTAGACAAGCATATTTCGAATAGGGATGGTGGGGCGTAGCCTTACCGTTAAAGATCTAGGACCTAATGTAGTGTGAGCGCTTTTCAAAAGGCCGTTTTTAGAAGGACCGTGTGACGAAACAAAACATAATAAAATGAAAAAATCTATTGCATGAGGTAAGGAAGTATCCCTACTAATTACACCATGAATTCGATAGAATTTGAACCACTTTCTAAACCGTGGAGTGAGTTTCAAAAGTGCAATATTAATATTTTAGTCAAAGAATGGAGTTCCCTTAATGGTATTTTAAAAATGATGATCGGGGAAGGAATTTTCAATGATCGTAACATTGATCATTGAAAATTCCCTCCCCGAGCATCATTTTTCTAAATACCATTAAGGGAACTTCATTGTTTAACTAAGAGATATTTATATTGCACGTTTTAAAACTCACCCCACGGTTTAGCAAGTGGTCCAATTTCTATCACATTGAGGATTTAAGTAGTACGGATACTCCTGTGCCCCCATACAATAATGTTTTTCATTTTATTATGTTTTGTTTCGTCACAAGGGCCTTCTAAAAACGACCTTTTGAAAAGCGCTCGCACTACATTAGGTCCTAGCTCTTTAACGGTAAGGCTGCGCCCCACCATCCCTATTCGAAATATGCTTGTCTGGGGCCCCTCTACCTCCACCCCAATTATTGATGATTATTTCTGAATCACCCTGTATATAAAAATGAATGTATGTCTGTCTATCTGTATGTCCTTTATAGTTTTAAACTTTTCAAACCTACATTAACTACTATTAACCGTCTATATATACACTTCGTGAAGCTTCTGAATACTGCCCTACAGCTCAGTAGCTCAGTGCTCCGCCCACAGACTCACCAAGAATCTGTCTCGGAGGAATCTGTACAATTATTAATTTTAATCCAGTGCAGTAGTCAAACATCTCAACCCATTTGTTGTTATTTTCAGTTTTTGTTTGTTTGTTCTCAAATCTGTTCGCGCTGAATATCAATTGTAAAAAAATGCTCTCTTTTCCGATTGTGTAAGTAATTTAAAAATTTTGATCCATCGTTAAAATAAAATGATTCCTCATGATTAATTGTGTAATTATTGTATTTTTCAGGTGAAACATTTCACCATTTGAATTTGTCCTGAGATTGCAACATCAAGATTTTTTGTTCCGGTTTTGAGCTTCTAGAATCTCATGAACTAGATCTTTGTTTCCTGTAGTTTAAAAAGTGGTATGTTGTGAAATATTAATTTTTCTCGAAATTTCTTTCCCTGAACCATTATTCTTGCTGAATTGTGTGTGTTATTGAGTTTCTGAGAAGCAGCAAATTAGGTAACAACCATCTGATATTTATTTTGAGCTTTTTATAATACCCTAAACACCTAGATAAATTGTTTTCTTTCTGTCACGATCATTTAAGGCCCCTTTATTTGGGTGATAGCTAGACTGAATGTATTCTCTCTAATTGATAATGTCTGAATTAATAATGAAACAAAATTTTTAGATTTCTTGTTATTAATATATTTTTAGAAGATAATAGAATAATCTATTCAAGCCAGTTTTTCTAACAAATTTAAAATTCATAACTCAAAACTGGTTCAATATTTGCATAGTGTCGACCGATCATGGAAATCCCCGAAGAGTCATAAAATTGTACATAAGATAGAAAATCTTAAGAAAGTCAGTGATATTTTAAAAAACATTTTGAAAATTCTGGGGAACCTATTGATGAGAGATATTTCATGCCAAGTATGTGTGTAATCCAGTGTCAGGTTTAGAGTTTCAGCGCAATAACCCTAGTTGGCCAAGGCTTACGATGCCTAAATCTTCGTTTTCTAGACCGAGAGGCGTAGGGTGCTTGTCATATGGCCCGATTAGGTTGTCAGCTCAACGTGAGACTCAAGTGTTTAGTTCGCAAGCACACTTTGTCGACCCACTTAAGGGATAAAAGGCTGAGTTGACCTTGCCCAGGACTCGGGAATTGAATCCAGGAACTGTGGTGTGGAAGAACGATGCACTACCGCATTACGAATCGTGCCTGCGCAGAGACGGACGCGCCTTATCATCCCATTCCTCTTCTCCTGCCCTTTGCCCAGCAGGAGAAGCGTGGAGACAAAATCCCGAAATCACGACGAAGTATTGTTTCTTAGTGGACGAGAAGGGACAGCAATTTAAAAGGGACCAATCGGATGCATTTTTTTCTGCAGGGTGTAATAGTTCTGGGAATATTCCGTTTGAAGGAGGGAAAGCCGGTGCCGAATGTATTGTTTTCATGCAGTAGAGCTCCGAAGAAGCAGACAATCGGGAGGATTGTTTAGATTAAGAGAGGAAGGATTGTTTATTTCACCACAGCTTTTGAGAACGGGAAATGTTTAGAACGGAGGGGGCTGCTGGGGGCAGCGCTAGATAAATAGATTCTTTTCCTTCATTTCATTCTCGCACGGCTCTGCAGATGCATGTATTTTCATTACGATACATACGCACTTCTGTTTTTTCGTTGAAAATTCTGAAATCCGGGATGATGCCAGTCCCGAGCTTGCCGGATAAGAAGTTTGTTACCGTATTTGGTCAAATGATTATTCTGTTGAATGAAAGAATGGAGTTGTGACTTTTTAAAACAAAAGTATGGTGTACTATCAAAATTTTGTTGGGCATCTGTCCTTCACTTATATTTTTAGCTCTTTAATACATTGTAATAGATTTAACTATCAATCTGAAAATGAAGAGATGTGGAGAATGCCCTTGCTGCTTTTTTCGTATCTAAAAATTAGTTCGTAAACATTCTGAATTCTATGCTGTGTTAAACCCATTCTAGAAGTTATAAATGTGTAAGTGAAATTTTAATCAAGCTATAAGTTTTGAAAATTTCATTATGAAGAATTTTTGTACTCTGGTATAATCCCTTTGACTGTTAGTGACAGTCAAATTGAGTGGCACAGCTATATGGAAGTCATTGGGATGTGATAATGTTAAGCAGACCAGTTATATACCAGCAGACCAGCAGACGGGATTATATTTAAGAACCTTAATTTTTAATTGAATTAAAAATTTTCTTTTGTTTTTCAAAAAACAAAAGGACTTGCCTACTATGCCATTGACCATGATCCTACATTTGAAGACTTCGACAAAGCCTGTTTGCTCTGCCTCTGTTCTGAAAACTTCGTCAAAGAGAAAACTAGACATTCCCAATAAAAGAATATAAAATTTACTTTTTTGATCAACAAACAACTAAATTCTAAATTTAACTTCAGAAGGCTGCAGACAGGGCCGTGTGGTGGCATGAGGCAGAGAAGCAGCCGCCTCATATGTGGCAATTTTAGAGGGGCGGCAAAAGCCGCCTAAAATTTTAAACCCCTCAAACCTCCCTATTTGACACCCCACGTAGTCTGAATCGAGTTATAGATCTGTTTTTAAGGTCAAATTTTCTAGGGGAGGACCCCCAGGCCCCCTTTCTCCACTTGAAGATAATATTATTAAAACATTTTATGCTCTGGATGAAATCTCATCAACATATGTACTTTAAAGCTTCATTTTTTAATTTTGTAAATATGCAAGGGGGACAGGACAGAAAATGTTTAGGGTCCTTTGATCCTCTTAGCAAAATCTACCTTTGGGCCTTCTGCATAATAACTGCAATTTTAAGACAATGTTTGAGCTCCTCCCATAATAAATTTCTAAAGATGACACACTGCAGAAAATTAAGTTTTTTGGTTTACTAATAAATATTGCCACGCCGCGCCGCCCTTTCACCCTTCGTCCACCGCCCAATGAAGGTACCCAGCACGGGCCTGTATTCGAAAGTGTTAGAAACACCACACTCGATCTATAAAGTTAAAAATTCTGGGGCAATTTAGAAACAATTTTAAACCACCCCCCCATTTCGGTTTGGGCACCTATGGGCGGCATTTCCAGGTTTTGCCTCATACTGAGTAAATCTACCGCACGGCCCTGGCTGCAGAAATTGTATCATAAAAAATTTTAATACACATAATAAAATAAAAATATATATATAACTCTTTGGGAAGACTAAACTCTTTTAAGTTATTAAAATTGAAATAAAATGATCGTATCTTTAGCAGATCTCATTTTCTATTTATCCCATTTACAGTTTTATATTTAGTTATTTTAAATAAAACAAAGATAAACTAGTTTATTTGGTTGCCTTGTTTTCGGAAAACTGTATCTGGCAGTGACATGAGTTATATATTATTAATTTTAATGAGTTATATATTACACCGACTTCTAGTATTGGCATCAAAGCCGCCTTCTGGTGACTTTGGCGACGTTTTCAGATTTTATAATATTTCAGTTCTTGCGTATTATCCTGTCAACTGTACCGCTGAATTTGACAGTCACGGAATGGTCAATGAGATAATAAAGTAAGTACCAATATTTCTTATGGCTTTATTAGGGGCTGCCCCTGCTCTTATTCAAATGCTGTGTTGCAGCAGCCAATGAAATCCTTGGAAAAATTGTCTAAGTAGAATGTAAGTAGGTTAGATACACAACTCAACACAGTCTCTCTGGAACTTAGTTTTGACAACAAACAACTTGCTGAACAGATTGAACCGCAATCTGAATAAAAAGGGATGATAAATTTAGTAATGCTGATTCTTTACGTATTAGGCAGAGTATTCGGAATTATAACTGCTTTTTCCATAGCTGTATTTTGTGCATCAGAGGAAATTGCTCTCAAAGTTATTTAAGCTGTGTTGAGAAAATGCAATGGCCACAATAAGTGAGGGTAGCAAGCTGGTAGTTTAAAGGATTACAGAGCAGATCCAAATCAAACTGCGAAGCAGATCACACAGCTGTAGTTGTGCAATAGTGATCTGGGGTTGACAACCCTCTAGTATTACCAAAAGTTCTGATTGAATTAGCATCATTCCCTATTAAAAGATTACTCAAATATTCAGGATATGGATAAGTAGGGTTCAATTTGATTTTTGATCTGATTCTTAATTCTGCCATGTTTCTTTGAAAAAGTCAGTGGACTACAATGGGGGCATACAATTAACATATATCCTATTGAGACAGCTGAAGCTTCATCACTGTATGACTAAGGGTAGTATTCAGACGTTCAAGTTTTGGAAACTCACTAGTGAGATTGAACGGTGAAATGAAAATTCGTATTCTGACTGCCAAAATCTCACTGCTAAAAGGTGAATTCGAACGTTCAAATCTCACCACCTCCTCGGTTGTCGTGTGAGTTGTCTCGGATTGGCTACCAGGCCTTCTGTCAGTGGCGTAGCCAGAAAAAAATTTCGGAGGGGGATATTGATATTTCGGGAGGGGATATGGGTGAATTTTAGTGGTTTTCTATGGTCAAAAAAGGATATTTTCAGAGTTTCGGGGGGATATATCCCCAAATCCCCCCCTCTGGCTATGCCCCTGCCTTCCGTGACGTCAATTCTGAGCCAGAGCCGACGTTTTAGCTTACGGGAGGAAGGATTTGCGCACTCTACAAGTAAACAAAAAATGAGGGAAAAGTTCCTAACAGTTACCCATAGAGGAAAATATTATTTTACTTAACGCTAAAATTGTAAACTTTACTGAGAATATATTAAAAAAATTTAGTTACTTATTACGTTCTATGGGATAGCTGTAACGTTGTTACAGTTGTTTGTTTGTAAGGCCGGCGGGAGATGGCGCCACAACTATCCAAAAATCTCGTTTAAAGGAAGATTTTTAATTTTTATATTTGTGATGTTGACGATACAGACATGCGTTCTTTTAAATTTATAATTTGTTTTTTGCAACACAAATCAAATCTCAAATCGACATTTTAGCACTAATGGATGCGAGATGTATACCATATTTCACCATATATTATACCATATTTCAGCTGAAAAACACGTGGAGGAATCTTTCCCATCCTTGTCCTAATTGGTCAAGAACTTAGGCGCCAATCAACCAATAAGCGAAAGAGTAAAGTCTCCTCCCATCTCACCGGTGTGACTTTTGGCTTCTGAATAGCATTTTTAACTCGAACGGTGAGTTCGAACATTCGAGATGAGTTTGAACAGAGTGAGATTCCAGAATACGGCCACAACTCCCAAATACTGCAGTTCATCAGCTTGCCGAATTCTGTTAGCAACTATTGCTCGCGTTCCCTTTGTCAAGTGTTTTCTCTGTCACAATAACTTTCACTACATCGTTATTCTGCCTAATAATTGTCTTTGATACAGGTGATCGCGTTCTCCTCTCAGTTTTGTTTTCTGTTCCAGTTGCTTGCTTAGTGCCTGCAACTTGCCGAGCTCTATTGATTGCTTGATTGAATATTGATTATGATTATATTGATTCAGAGAGGATGCTCCTTCATGTATTGAAGAAAATATGTTCAGGGAATAAACTAACTGTGGGGGGGAAAAGTGAAAATTTACTTTCGGATTGCGGTTAGATGTGATCGGAAGTAGTTTGTTGTCAAAACAAAGTTCCCGAGTGACAGTGTTGAGTTGTATTCCGCCTACTTATCTCCTACTCAGACAATTTTCTAAATGATTTCGTTGGCTGCTATAACAAAAAGCATTTTTTTATGTATAATTAGATTTAACCGTAATGTAAACATGTACTTTCACAGCCGGTTCTATTATTTGTAAAATTCATGCTTTCGGGCTTGTAGGCCGTGTTCTAGAGATAAAAAAAAGATTTAACCGTACTTGATAATTTTTAAAGTTTGAGGCCTTCCTTGCCATATAGTGAGTATAGTTAATGTACTTTGTAAAGGTGTTATAATGTTGAACAAATTTTCAAGTGCAAATGTTTTGAACATTCTCAAGGGTCATGATTAGCATTTGTTTATAGATAAATCCCATCTCCCTTCATTAAGTGTTAGCTTTCAGATGTGTTAATTTGTTTAAATGTTCCTAGAGATAAAAAAGATTTAACCGTACTTGATAATTTTTAAAGTTTGAGGCCTTCTTTGCCATATAGTGAGTATAGTTAATGTACTTTGTAAAGGTGTTATAATGTTGAACAAATGTTCAAGTGCAAATGTTTTGAACATTCTCAAGGGTCATGATTAGCATTTGTTTATAGATAAATCCCATCCCCCTTCATTAAGTGTTAGCTTTCAGATGTGTTAATTTGTTTAAATGCTTTCATTAAACCCAATACCATAATTGGAATGGATCCCTAACATTATTCCATTTGGTATAGTTTAGAGAAAACTAAAGAAGCTAAATTTGCCTCCAGAGAGGTTCATACGTGCTTTTTTGTTTTGATTGTGTTCCTATAAAACCATTGGCTTTGTGCCTGTTAGATTACTGCAATTCTTGTTTTTGCTTTGTTTTTAAAATACTATTTGAAATCATATTTGAAAAGTTTCCCTTTTTAAAAGCATGAAATTTTGGGAAGCACCTAGCCACTCAGCCTCCACCAAACTAAAAACCAAGTAAACAAAACAGTATTCAATTCCATTAACTATCTCGTTTCTCGTTAAATATCATCAAGATGATTTAAACGCCAATTATTCAAATATCACTATATTTTTATGGTTGACATTGATGTCACTATATCAAGGGTAATGAACATGAAAATGTCGTGGATATTCGTGGAGTTATTAACATCAGTGGCCGATCCAGGATTGGGTTTTGGGGGGGGGCTAAGAATTTTCAAAATCCAATTGAATCTTCTTGTTAATGATAATATGGAAAAGGTAGTGAATTAATCTACTCAAACCACTAAAAGGGGGGTCTGGGGGTCCTCCCCCTGAAAATTTTTGGAAATTTAAGTCAAAAACCCCACTTTTTCAACTCGTTTTGGTACGCCTCATCCGAATTTCGGATATAGATTTTTTTGCGTTTTGACAAACTTAGTAAAATATTAGAAGTTTTGGGGGGGGGGCTTCAGCCCGAAAGTTCCCCCCGTAGATCCGCCACTGATTAGCATGTAAAAATATCACTTTTTCAGACCCCAAAAAAGAAAAAGTTCATAAATTTGCAAATTTTCCAATGTTATTGTGTAGTTTTGGGTTTTTTTAGTTGAATAAAGGCAAATTTAAATTTAAAAAAAACTTAAAAATTTGAAAACTTTTTCTTAATTGGGGTCAGAAAAAGTGCTATTTTCACATGCTAATACCTCTGCAAAAATTCATTCCAGTTATTTAATTTTTTTCAGTGAGTTCCTCGTAATGTTGGCAACAATACTATCACTGAGGTTTTTACACTATCCTTTAGTTTTAAAATTAATTTTTTAAACTTTTTATTTCGCCGCTAGGGGTGCTGTAACTCATTTCAATGGATTCTCCAGGGTCACTTACCTAATGGTAGACTTTACTTCCGTGACCCTAGGGCATGTTGGTCCCAAATAAAAGCCACGAAACGAACTTTTGAAACACCCTGTATATTTCCTTGCGCATAAAGGGTGTCTTAAAAATCCCTCTTTTGAAATTATTACCTCTTCGTGTTCAGCGAACCAAAACCTATAAAAAATGACTATTTTCATCTCTGTAAAAAATTTGAAGTTAAAACTTGTTGAACAATGTAATACACATACATATGGTAAAAATGTCAAAAAAAAACGCATGTTTCTTGATTTCAATACTATTGCATATAATTACCCAGATAATTAATACAAAATTTTTTAAAACAAAATAAATAGCTTTGATAAATGAAAATGATGACATTTGAACATTAATGGTTATTTAAAAAAATTATGAAAATTATTAAATTTACCCCTTTTTTGCTATTTTTTGAAAATTCAATGAATTTAGGGGACCTTTAAATATTTTTTAAAAATTCTAAAAAAAACTCACAGTGTCATATATTCACAGAAAGAACATTTTTTGGGGGTGAGATTTAACAATTTCATAAGTCTGGTTATTTTAGGACACCCTATTGCGCATATCTATCGAAACGCAAGGGAAAGCAAACTTTAAGGTATTCTCCAAGAAAACTCGTTATTTAAAAAAAGATCCGTAGTTATATTCACTTTACAATTAGTTTAGTCTGTAGCTTTCACACAATTTTCAAAGAAGTTTGAAGGTGTGATGCAGTCATAGCCAAAATATTTGTAACTAAATGCCGATTGGATTTGTCGAGTTTTTCCTTATAAATTTGGGCAAAAAAGTTTCCCCTCAGCTGCATAAATTTTTCTCGAACCTCGTTTGGGCGTTTTAACATATTCTGCACCCCTATTAGAATTATCTTTTATTTTTTTTATTGTTATGACTTTTTAAAAAGCATCATTCTTTGGCCACTGAGCCTTCTTCAAAATTTTTGGTACTTACGTAATAAGGGGCCGTTCAAATATTACGTAATCACCTAAGGGGGAGAGGGGGTTTGCTCTTTGCTTATTTTTGCTCACAAGGGGGGGATATGAGTGATGCTTACGTAAGATGGTGCATTTTCGAAAATCGCTTGTTCCTTGCTTACATAATTTCAAAATTTAACCAAAAATAAATATAACAAAAAATTTAATTAGGAAATCTGACGTAAGAACTTTTTCTGGAGAAGGACCACCCTAACATTTTGAAATTGTAACCCCGAAAAGTAGTGTTTCAACTAATTTTTAAACCTAAAAAGGACAGCTCCTTGGACGAGTCACCTAATTTTCGAGGAAAAAAAACAGTAGTCTATAATAGGAATGTCAAAATTTCGGGGGGGGGTCTCGCAGTTTCTTACGTAATTATGGTGGGGGTTTGATGTTTGCTTATCTTTGCTGACAAGGGGGGAGGGGGTTAAAAATGACCAAAAAAGTGCTTACGTAATATTTGAACGGTCCCTAACCCTTGACCGTTCAGCGATCATCAGATTCAACGGCACAACGGTCGTGCAGTTAATGGGCTTTAATAACGTTTTCGGAATCAACTAATACGTAAGTATCAAATTTTCTATCTAAAGAAGTGTTTTAATCTGCAATTTTTGGTTGAATGGTATTTGAATTTTTAAAAAAAATTAATATTTACACTAAACCATTATTACTGGGTTTTCTGTAATAACTCTTTTTTAATTTACCTATATATCTAAAAGTATTATAGGGAAATTATAAGTTGTTTTTCGTAAATTAAGTATTTTGTCTTTTCCCAAACTTTCACGAGCTGCAACTTTTGGTTGAACTGTGCTCTGTTTCTTCCGAAAAAGTGTTGAAAGAAACAAATTATATCACTGAAGTTCCTTTACGTTCGGATTTTCCTTTCTCTTCCATTGCATTGCAAAAAAAACAACGACTTGCCCGAACGAGTCAATAAATTTTTCTCTCATCTTTGCAGTTTTCACTAATTGAGATAATTTTGTTTGCAAGCAATGAATTTACACGTGTAAAGTTAGGATTTTTACAGATTTCATTATTTTTTTCAAAAGTCCTGACATCGAGCGTCTTGTCTTTAAGTCGGCTTTTCCTTCAGACTAGCTAGAGTTGCAGGGACCATCCTTGATGACGGATGTTTTTGGCTATTACCAATGGGGATATATCCCTTTTCACACTCTATTCTGTAGTTGCTACGAATTTAGTTGTGTTATACATTTCCGCATTTTTTACTGACTTAATCACTAGTTTAATAAAACTTCGAATAATCTCTCTCCTAACCTAATGGATCCCTCTTGTGTCTCGCGATGTGTAAGGAGAAAACAACAAAAAGGTAATCTACCACTTGTCGTACGGTGCTTTGCTCAGAAGAGCGCATCCCACTATAGGTGGCATACAAAACGCGCCAAAATAGTATTATTTGGCGATTATTCGCTAAATTGAAGAAAAATAGTATTCAATGAATTTTTTAAGTTTCTGAAAGTATGAAAGTTCTGGTCCTTTTCTAATTGTTATTATTTCATTAGAATGGTTTTTCATTTCTTACCCTTAATCACTGTTCAAATCCCCCCTTTTAAGGCTAGCATAGTAACTTGTCTCTCTCTGGCACATTATAAAAAATGCCCTGTACGATTATGCTCTTTACTACCCTTGACCACTGGTCACTTCCTTCTTTTTTTGGGTAACATGGTATCTATCTACTCTGGTACACTAGTAATATATCCTGGTCATTCATGCTACCCATGACCACTGGTCACTTCCTTTTTTTTTTCTTACAGAGCTTTTTTTCCTTCACTTTCTAGATTGTTATTCTATGAAATGAAATAAAACATCCAATAAATTCAATAATTGTAATTTAAAATCTCCCCAAAGAAGTTGGGTAAACCATTTTTCAAAGATGTTTGTTAATTTATTTCTAGCTAAGTGGGTCCAAAATTCTTAAAAAATGGGAAAAAAAACAAAGTTTGCAATTCTGTTCACAATTACCCCTGAAGTAAAAATCTCAGGGGAAATTGAGAACAGACGTACAAAAAATAGTAAAAAAAGTATTAAGCAAAAATCAAAAGAAATTCTATTAATTTTACTCAAGACTAACAATTATAAACAATGAAATACTCTTAACAGCGAAATCTGAAGGAAGCACTCGATTTTAGATAATCAGAAGAATTGAATTGGAAACAATATGTTATCCTTTTCATAAAATATTTTGCTGGTGATTAAAAATGCGGTAATACTCTTAATCACTTCGTAGTGATACTAACCTTTATGCTTCATGCTTTTAAGCACCCCCAAGCCCCTACACTTTAGATACTAGGGTTTGTTCCCATTTTCTCCTGATTCCCAATTACCCCTCCTAGCCCTATCTTATCTCGCTCTGGCACACAAGTGATCACTAGGGCCCTGGTCAGTTGCGCTTATTATTATGCTACCTTTGACCACTGGTCACTTCCCCTGTTTAAAGCGGACAGTGATTTCTATATTTACCAGTCTTTAATAATTATAAGTATAAATCGACAGATGCATAATGAGATGAAAGTTACTACTTGTTTTGTGTTCTACATTTTGCTTTTACGTATAATTCGAGACGTCGGTCGGAACGAAAAGCTCGCCAAAGAGATTGATTTGCCCAACTCAACTATCAGTTTGGCGCGTTTTTGCACCTGCAGTGGGATGCGTTTTTATGCCAGCCGCATCGCAGCCGCTGCTTTCAACACCATCCAATGATGGATGTTTTTGCGCATGCGTCCGAGTTGACACATCCAATCCGAGCTCTAGCTCAGAAGAACGTGAAGAAATCATACTCCGTACCGTCGTCCCGGGGATTTATTTTGAAATACATGTAAGTGAATTACTAATTCTAGGAAATTTTCGTAAGACTTTTTTATTTTATCTTTTTAAAAATTAATTTCATTTTTTTCAGAAATCACTCTTTTCGTTCTCATTTGTTAACCATTCCTATGAAATGCTTTTATGTGAACTTCCCTCTTTCACAACTTTCGTTTTGTTCTACTTCGTTTTTTTTTCTAGATAAAAATTGATTTATTAGCAATTAATTTTTATTAAATCTACGTGTTTAATCATCATTGGTGAAATATTACTTCATTTCGTTTTCAGTGCTTAATTGGCTGTACTTGTTTTCAGATGTTCGTTTTTCGTTCGGTAGTATTCCGTGTTTTCTCATTGTTTTAAAGTTAGAATATTTAAAATTAGATTGTTCATTAACTATATTTCATTTCCTTTTGAAATTCACCCTCAATTTCGTTATTTTTCTCTGTTATAATGTGTATTAAGGATGTTTCGTTTTTCCATAAGTTTTGTTTCATTAGTATAAAATAGATGTAATTTGTAATGTAAAATTAGATACTCTTTTGATACACTTATTCAGCAATTGGAACTTATAATTACAATTTTAAATGTTCAATGTTAAACTTAAAGTTTATTAAGTTAGAATTTTAATGTGACCAGATATTTTAAGACATGTTATCTCTGTGACTAAGTTTCTCTCAGGGTTTCAAAATGTTATGGAATGAAAAAAACTTAGGTTTTACATGAGAAATAAGCATGAAATATAAACGCCTGGTTCATAGCTATACATTCTGTTCCGAGGGAGGGTTGAGCCAAATATATTTTCAGACATATTCCTCTAACACATAGTGGGGTAAATGTAGCTTTCTGGATCGTCGAAATTACTGTATTTGGTATTTTAATTTTGGGTACAACCCAAAGTTTCATGCCTAAAAGGCGGTCTAGTTTTTTAAATTCTATTACAGTATAGTCTCAATTGAAGTTGAAGGGATGGTTAAAAAAAATTTTGAGATGAGGAGTTTTTGACATAACGTGTAAGGCACGATACAAAATAGTGGCAGTCGCCCTTTTCTACATCTTTCCATGTTATTGACACTTTTATTTAAAACAATGTATTACTTAATTTCATAGTTTGCAATTTCATCAATTTTTAAAATTTCAGCAATTTTTTATGTACAATTTTAAAAAAATCTAAACATTGGCGCAACAGCCCTAGTGGGCCAAGGCCTACTATGCCCATCTCGTTTTCTTGACCGTGGGGATCTAAAGTGCAAACCATATGTCACGGTTAGGTGGTCAGTCTAACGCGAGACACCTAGTGTTAAGTTTCCAAGCATGCTTGATCCTCATTTATTGACCCACTGAAGGGATGAAACTCTGAGCCGATCTTGCCCATCCCGGGACCCAGGAATCAAACCCCGAACCTGTGGCGTGGCAGCGCAAAGCACTACCCTACGCCACCGGACTTCGTTACAATTTTTACACTAAAAAAATATTGTTATAATTAGTGACAGCTCGTCCACAGGACCATCTAAATCCCAGTAATTTTTACCTTTTGACAACTACACTTCCAAGGCTAGTTTATATTGGGCTGCACGGAGGGAAATGGTCTATGCGACCCATTCCTCGACGTAATTAAAAAAAAAATCTAAATCCCAGTAAAAAGGAAATAAGTTGAGTATAGATAATAAATAAATAAACTTGTTCCTAATTTAAGATGCTTCTTCACTTGCTCTTCTTACATCTAAAAGGGAAATTTGGTACTTATGTATTATCTATCCCGTTGGCCATCAAATTCAGCTGTGTAACAGTCAGCTAATAATATTCTTGGGTACTTTTAATAATTTTGGGTACAAGCAAAAAATCGCCATATAATGTAGAGTTCCGCCAAATTTCTTACAATGTCATTCGCTTCGCTTGTTGACTTGGCTCGCGTTTGTTTCACAATTGGCAACATTTGCACTCGGCTAATGGAAAACTACCTATTTTTGGATTCAACGGCACAGTTGACGAGGTAATACAGTGAAATTGTGTTACAACAAAAAATCCCGTTATTACAAAAGTCCC
Organism: Tetragnatha versicolor; assembly: GCA_024610705.1. Lineage (NCBI taxonomy): Eukaryota > Metazoa > Arthropoda > Arachnida > Araneae > Tetragnathidae > Tetragnatha > Tetragnatha versicolor. The sequence goes on along the minus strand of JANDEH010000009.1, from coordinate 7,031,046 downwards.
CAACTGTTTTTATTTGAATTATCAAATATCGTTACAACAAAGAATTTTTTTATTCTCTTGAAGTTTGTTATAATGGGGTTTTACTTTATAACTAAAAATTTATTACAAAAATTTTATGAGTTTTTAATCTATTCTGACTTTTTGATGTCGATGTCACTTGGCGACTAAGAAAAAGGCTAGGAGCTGAGTAGGTGAGAAAATTTCGCCTTACGTACCGTACATTATTCTTAGCTTTCTTATCACACTGCTTGAGTGTGTTGTTGCTTGCGATTCTTCATTTAAGCTTATTTGCCTGTGCGTTTTGGTAATGTTTGTTGTAATTTAAGAAAAAATATTTTTAAAAGTTTTAGTTGTAAAACTCTATTGAAATATCATTTTTTCATTACTGTCAGTGATAAATTTTTAAAAAGTGACAAATTAGAAAAAAATGTGACATAAACTAGAGAGCCGAGTAGTGAAGGCAAACAGTGTTAACACACTCTTCAACCAGCTAGGCTGAGTTTGTGAGCATTAGTGGCGATGGCGGTTTCCTTGAAACATTACGGAAGGCAACATTTCCACGTGCATCACACTACAAGCGTCCAAACGGTTTACAGCTGTTCGCTTATGCTTCTTGGCTCTTTTTTAGTTACTCTCAGTGGTGGCTCGACCATATGAGCACTTAAATCCTCAGTGAAAATGAAATAAGTCAATCAAAACAAATAAAAAGTAATCAAAATCTATTCCAACTTGTACTGTATTTAGAATGAGTTCCAACCTCCCTTCTATTCAAAACATAAAAATGAAAAATTTTTACAAACCTTTTGAGAACTTTCAATATTTATAAATTTTTTGCCTTCAAGGGCTCATGCAACCGAGAAAAAAGTAGACTCGGAGGCCTTCACCGAGCTGTCATGGGAAGAAATTTCTTTCCTTTGTCAGCTGCTCTTGACTTCCCGATTGCACAGTTTGAGTGTGTAGTGACTTGTATTTATAGGTTCAAGCTTTAATTGCGTGCAGTTTTTTCTCACGTTTTTATAACATTTGGTTATTTTTTTCTAAATTCTTTAGTTTTGTGTGTTTTTAAGGGGTTTTAAAAGTAAATTATTTAAAAGTTAATTTTCTTATCAATCATTAGAAAAGTATTTTGGATCGTTATACAATTTGAGAGATAAACCAGAAATTTAAAAATTATATTTGAACTAGATTTTGATTGTAAATCAGCCTACTTGTGAATCCGAATAATTTAAGTCATCATTTGTTTGTATGTCTTTAGGTATCAAATTTAAATGCTACTTCCTGTTGGATGAGTTGCCTTGTAGCTGTGAAATTTATTTTCATAACCAATAAATAATATTAATTGTGAAATTTTTACTTAAAAACATTTTCAAAATATAATTCTAAACCCCCATTTGAACTACCCCTGAGCCGCAACTGGTTTCACTGAAACTCCAATTTAATATTAATCTAGGGGCCAAAGAGAAATGATATTTTTATACAAAACAACTAACATTTGTGTGAATTTTTTTGCATGTTTTAAGTCATATCATAAGACACCCTCAAGCGAGTTAATGAATTTTCCCATGAGTGAATCGCTCTTGCTGAATAATCTTAGGGGTAGTTTAGGGACTTGCCTAAATTTCAAGTATTTTTATTTTTTATACATGATTAAATTTTATTTTCAACTTGAAATTTGGTAGTAATGTTCATTTTAAGAGTAAAAGGATTTTAATATTTTTTAAACTTTCATTAAGTTTTTTTCACTTTTTTAAAGTTTAAAAAAAGTTTTTGAAAATGATGGTCATGATGCACATTGAATCAAAGACAAAAAAATTACAAACAAAATGGGACTAATTTCAGGTTTTTAAGTTGTATAGTTATAGAGTTATTAGCTGTTTAAAATGCAGGAAAAACAACTTTACAGAAGTTGTTTGGACATTAGAAAACTACTACAACCAAAATAAAGGTTGTAGGTCTTAAAAATTGAGTGGGTGTCGTGGCAATTTCATAACACTTTATTTTTTTACCATAGTAAAGTGGGCCACCCTATTGTACAATTCTGGAGAACTCTATGCTTCATAAGTTTTCAGTATGATTACCTCTTGCTGTGTTGCAAAAACTAAAAAAAAGAAAAATGAAATGACAAAGAATAAGAAAAATTGGGTTTAAGCCTTGAACCTTTCGAGATTTTCATTAATCTTCATCTACTTATATCTGGCGAATTTTGTTTACCACTTGCAATTTAAGAGATGCTGTTTTTATCCTCTTTGCCCTTAAACTTTTCCTTACATCTTACCTACATGTGACTTATGTTCAATTCATCTATTCATGAGTTGCTTTTAGGTCAATAAACTATTCATAAAATGTTTAAAACTAAATGGTAAATTTTAGGAATTTTATTGGGCGTTGCAACATCAAGCTTTAAAATTTCACACAAACTTTTTTTATTTCGACTAAACTCATAAATCACCAAGAATTTAAGTTCTTTTCTATTCAATTTCATAAAAGATTTTTATGAATATGTTATTATTTATTTCTGTAATATTTACTCTAGATTTATTGAAGTTGAAAGATTTAACGACGATCCAGTTGACATGGATAAGTCCAACAATTTACTTGGTTCTAGTCAGGACTCAGATAATGAAGTAAGTTTTACTAATTATTTAAAAATAGTTGATCTTTTAAATTATAAAATGTTTGTGTTTTTGTAAGAAGTGCTGCAGTTTGAACAAAACATTTGGGTGAGACTGCTTTTCTTTATCCCACATTTTTTTTCATTTTTTACCATAAACCCCAAAAATACATAATATATCGTTGGTTTACACAGAGATGCCAACCATTCCGGATTTTGCGGAATCATTCCACATTTCGGCCCCGAATTCCGCAATTAAGGATAAAGCTAGAAAAACTACGGAAAGTACGCTACTTATATTTTAAAGACAATGTATAAAATTTTTCTTCACAATTCTCTGTTTTTAGCTTCAATTATTACAATACATACACTTAATTTACTTAGAATTGCAAATAACGCTAGTCGCTAGTAACAGAATCGGAATTTGGAATATTCTAATCTGCATGGATGATTGATTCATGGGAGAAAAAAGGCTTTCTTTTCTCAAATATTTGCGTTTTCAGGACTTTTCTAAAACTTAACAAAATATTGGGTATTTTTTCCACGTGCAGAAGGCGTGGCGTCCGTCGGCAAGCCACGCGTCAAGGGGCCTACAGACGAGCAACTTAGTCATCAATCTGGGTTGATGACTGGGTTGATGATTTTACACGGATCGCCAATCTGGTTGATAACCAAAATGTAAACAATGAGAAAAAATTAATCAGATTGTAACAAATTAATATATTTCGCTATTTTAAATGCAAAATTATATTTTATTTAATTATTATCTCGTGCTAAAATTATATTTTATAATTTTTAATGCTTAGTTTTTGTTATCTTCCCAATAATATGTTCGGATTAATCTCCGCCCACCAAGTTGACGATCAGATCATCAATCTGTAATTAAATCATCAACTTCCCCACAGACGGCCAACTTGGTTGTAAATTTCACAAATTGATGACCAGGTTGACGACCAAGTTGCTCGTCTGGGGGCCCCTTCACGCCGGAATTTTTTTTAGTGGGGGCGATTACGGATGAGCATTGTCTCAGGTTGGCATCCCTGTTTACAGGCAAAAGACACTGCGTTACAGATCTTTTGAAAGTAAGAGAACAAGCCTACAAACGGGCAGAGACTTGGTGCATCTTCTAAAATTTCGCCAAATTAAATTAAATTTGAAAGAATTAACATTTTAATTTTTTCGCCCTCTTTAGGGACCAGGTGGCTTAGTGGAAGTCTGCCCGTTGTCGGGTTCAATTCCCATAATTGCGCTGGTTGTATTTTTATCCCTGTGCTAGTAAAAATTTGGTTTATGCCTCTTACTTGACAAAGGTATAAGCCGACCCTTGAGATCAAGCACACAAAGTGGAGAATATTATTGGGAAGAAAAAATGCTTTCAAAAATTTAAAGCGTGAACAAAGAGAATATTTGTAAAAGAATTTCACTTATAACAATCAACCAACCTAAATTTCTTTTCTACACTTAACTAGAATGACGACAGTAAAATGATCACCAAACTTGGCATAACCTCGTACAGAGTAGTTAAGCAAAAAGTGACTTAGTGCTTTTCGCCTGTAAGGATTGAGTTTTTTAAACAAAATTAGTCATACCATGAAATATTTTCTTCAATGCAATTTTTTAATGATGTTAAGAGTTATTAAAGGTATACAAAAATTTCAAAATTAAAGCGCTTCCAGGAAAAAGCGAGCTAACTCCAGCAGCTTTACATTGGAATTGTCTCATTCTTTCTATAAGAACCTCAATTGTCTGTAGAAATCAGTGGCATGGACTGAAAATCCCAGAATAAATTGCCCATTAGTTTTTACAAAGGGCTGTGTTTTATAACAACTTGATAGAATTTACAGTGAGATTCAGGAAGGCCTCAAGCGCTCTGCGTATGGCCATCAGTTCCCTTGTGAAGCTACTTTACCTGCCCCCACTGCAATTTCAATTCTGTGCCCGTTCTATGAACGCCAGCACCTCTGTTGCATGTAAATCTTGTTTTCAAACTATATGTTTGGGTTAATGTAAATGATAAATCTTGGAACTGATATAAAAATGTAATTTGTAATGATTAAAGTTGTATGATTGAACATGATGTTTACAAGCAAGTATTAATTATTCCCTCTCAAAACATATAATTTGTAAATCTTGTTTTCAAATTATGTTTTGACAGGGAATAATTGATACTCATTTTTTAAAGCATAGTGGCGTTGAGGAAGCGCTTCACGCTCCCACGCCACAGGCCCGGGGTTCAAATCTCAGTCTACGGGCAAGGTAGACTCACCCCTTTATCCCTCCAGGGTCGATAAAATCAGTACCAAGTTTATGGGTAAATCAAGAGGGTATTGGCATCAAGCTAGCACACTCAGCTGACTGTGACATTCAGTCACACGTTCTGTAACAGCTCTGCCGGTGGCCTCACCCAGTGATGGTAAGTTATACTGGAGTTTGAAGGTCCACCGACCTCGGTACTCCCTCAAGTATGCCCCCTTGATTAATACTTGTTTGTAAACATCATGTTCACTTATACTACTTTAATCATTACAAAATTAAATTCCTATATCAGTTCCAGGACTTATTTACATTAAACCCTCTGACTGCTCAATTTGTAAACCAAAATTGCTTCAAAAATTGTGTAAATTTTTTTTATTGTACATTTTAAATCTATGTATATTAGGGAATTGAGAAATGCGTTTTTTCTTTCCAGAAAAGATTTTTTATACAGATTTGTATCATGTGAAACTAAGTTGCCAGAAAAACCAATTTCAGATGCTGTCACCCCATAAATATTTTTTATAAATTTCAATTGAAGTATGGTTAATTTCTATTAATTTTATTGAGAAAGTTTATTGATCATGATCAGATTCATAGCTAATTCGCTATATCTGATGTGATTCTCAATAAAGGAAGAAAAACACATGCCCGTGGAAATTGCGGGATGCTCAGTCAGGGTTAACTATGTACTGAAAGTAGAATGTTAAGTTTCAATTTCATTTGGTTTAGCTGGATTTTTGTGATTGGTTTTTAGGTTGCAGCTGTGTCTAGCTCTTCTGAGCCAGATTTAGATTCTCATGTTGCTGAGGAAAGTGCAGAAACTTTCGAAGAAGAGGATTTGGTCTATACGAACAGAGTTAACGTGGAAATAGAGGTGAAAATTTTTACTGACAGCAATGAAGCGGAATGCTATGAAAATGTTGAAGAAGCTAGAGATGGGAACAAGAAAGTAAATATTATGTTATTAAATTATGAATTAAATTTACTTGAAAGTAAATCTTATTTTTAAATGAGGAAAATTTATGTTCATAAATTATATGTTTCAAAGGGGAGCAAATTAATACTCATTTGAAAATATCCTGTTATCTTATACTACTAGGTTAATCATTACAACTTAACTTTCTATATTAGTTCCAGGACTCATTTTTAACATTAACTACTGTACTAAAAGTAGAATGTTTAGTTTCAAGTTTATTTGGTTTAACAGGATTTTTGTGATTGGTTTTTAGGTTACAGCAGTGTCTAGCTCTTCTGAACCAAATTTAGATTCTGATATTGCTGAGAAGAGTGCAGAAAGTTTTGAAGAAAAAGAGGATTTAGTCTATACGAATGAAATTGACGTGGAAGAAGATGTGAAAATTCGTACTGACAGCAATGAGGCGGAATGCTTTGAAAATGCTGAAGAAGCTAGAGATGGAACCGTGAAAGTAAATATATTATTAAATTATGAATTAAATTTACTTGAATGTAAATCTTATTTTTAAATGAGGAAAGTTTTTGTTCATAAATTATGTTTCATAGGGGAGCAAATTAATACTCATTTGAAAATATCCTGTTATCTTATACTACTATGTTAATCATTACAACGTAACTTTCTATATTAGTTCCAGGACTCATTTTTAATATTAACTACTGTACTAAAAGTAGAATGTTTAGTTTCAAGTTTATTTGGTTTAACAGGATTTTTGTGATTGGTTTTTAGGTTACAGCAGTGTCTAGCTCTTCTGAACCAAATTTAGATTCTGATATTGCTGAGAAGAGTGCAGAAAGTTTTGAAGAAAAAGAGGATTTAGTCTATATGAATGAAATTGACGTGGAAGAAGATGTGAAAATTCGTACTGACAGCAATGAGGCGGAATGCTTTGAAAATGATGAAGAAGCTAGAGATGGAACCGTGAAAGTAAATATTATATTATTAAATTATGAATTAAATTTACTTGAATGTAAATCTTATTTTTAAATGAGGAAAGTTTTTGTTCATAAATTATGTTTCATAGGGGAGCAAATTAATACTCATTTGAAAATATCCTGTTATCTTATACTACTATGTTAATCATTACAACGTAACTTTCTATATTAGTTCCAGGACTCATTTTTAATATTAACTACTGTACTAAAAGTAGAATGTTTAGTTTCAAGTTTATTTGGTTTAACAGGATTTTTGTGATTGGTTTTTAGGTTACAGCAGTGTCTAGCTCTTCTGAACCAAATTTAGATTCTGATATTGCTGAGAAGAGTGCAGAAAGTTTTGAAGAAAAAGAGGATTTAGTCTATATGAATGAAATTGACGTGGAAGAAGATGTGAAAATTCGTACTGACAGCAATGAGGCGGAATGCTTTGAAAATGATGAAGAAGCTAGAGATGGAACCGTGAAAGTAAATATTATATTATTAAATTATGAATTAAATTTACTTGAATGTAAATCTTATTTTTAAATGAGGAAAGTTTTTGTTCATAAATTATGTTTCATAGGGAGCAAATTAATACTCATTTGAAAATATCCTGTTATCTTATACTACTATGTTAATCATTACAACGTAACTTTCTATATTAGTTCCAGGACTCATTTTTAATATTAACTATTCTGCCGTTCTAAGCAAAAGTGTACACAAACGCAATTTCTCACAGATTTACTTTGAGAAAAATCTCGCCAAAAGAGTATTTGGTGGATTTTTAATTCCATGCGGCAGACCCTCCTTTTAAGATTAAATATTAGCTAAGCCCAAAAAAACCTCTGTTATCAATTGCTGCGTTGGGGTCCGGAATGCGTATTTATTTATGGCGAGCAGGGTTCAATTACACAATTTTTATGTTAATTTCAATCTTACAAAAATATTAGTGTGCTTTCAATTCTGATATTTAAGGAGTTTTTCCATGATCTTGTCAACCATTCTTGTGGCTTGGAAGTAGCCAGATACATTCTCGCCAATTTAAAAACGCGCCAAGGGAGAAAGAAATTGAAGTTTTAAGAAAACTTGTTTATGTACATTTCGCTTAAGACCGCAGTATTGTATTTAAAGTAAATGTTTAGTTTCAAGTTTATTTGGTTTAACAGGATTTTTGTGATTGATTTTTAGGTTACAGCAGTGTCTAGCTCTTCTGAACCAAATTTAAATTATGATATTGCTGAGAAGAGTGCAGAAAGTTTTGAAGAAAAAGAGGATTTAGTCTATATGAAGGAAATTGACGTGGAAGAAGATGTGAAAATTCGTACTGACAGCAATGAGGCGGAATGCTTTGAAAATGATGAAGAAGCTGGAGATGGAACCGTGAAAGTAAATATTATATTATTAAATTATGAATTAAATTTACTTGAATGTAAATCTTATTTTTAAATGAGGAAAGTTTTTGTTCATAAATTATATGTTTCATAGGGGAGCAAATTAATACTCATTTGAAAATATCCTGTTATCTTATACTACTATGTTAATCATTACAACTTAACTTTCTATATTAGTTCCAGGACTCATTTTTAATATTAACTATTCTGCCGTTCTAAGCAAAAGTGTACACAAACGCAATTTCTCACAGATTTACTTTGGGAAAAATCTCGCCCAAAGAGTATTTGGTGGATTAATTAATAATTAATTTTTTGAACTTTTTTATTTCGCCGCTACGGGAGCTGTAAGTCAACCCAATGAATTCTTCAGGGTCACTTACCTAGGGGTAGAAGTTTAGTACGTTAGAAGTACTAGCGTTTAAGAAGACACCAAAGTCGTAAAAATTTCGTTAAGATCCTTGTCAAGAGAGAGGAGAAAGCATGGAGTTGAGTCTCAGTCTCCCCTCTCTTGATAAAGATCTTAACGACTTAAGCGTCTTCTTAGACGCTAGTGTGGCAGGACCCTAACTATTGTTCTAAAAGTATAAAGATATAAACTTAGATTAAAATTCAAAACCTGGATTTTTAAACTTTTAATGGTCAACCCGACTGAGGACTTCTTCAGGGGTCACCCCCAGCCGAGTTGACCGGGGCCTTTTCTGTAGCAGTAGAACCGAAGTTCAAAAACTGACGTGACCCGAAGACCCCAAAAAACGAAACATCAAAAAGAACTAGAAACGATTAGACCACCACAAAAAACCGTCCACTCACCAAAGAACAAATAGTAATATCTACAATCAAGTAAAATACATGCCTTTTTTATCTCCGTTGCCAAACCAGAAAAACGAAATTCACGAATTAATTTCCCCGTAATCGAGCTGTAGCTCCTTTATCGTAAATTCAATGTTGCAGTAACTAGTTGGGTAATAATTATCGTTAAGGTTTAGAATCAAGGCTCTTGTGGCTTCCAAGTAAGATTCCTGTAAGTTGATTTTTTTTGTGGTGGTCTAATCGTTTCTAGTTCTTTTGATGTTTCGTTTTTTTGGGGTCTTGGGGTCACGGCAGTTTTTGAACTTCGAATCTACTGCTACAGAAAAGTCCCTGGTCAACTCGGCTGGGGTGACCCCTGAAGAAGTCCTCAGTCGGGTTGACCATTAAAAGTATAAAAATCCAGGTTTTGGATTAGAATTTTAATCTTAGTTTATATCTTTGTACTTTTCTCTCTTGTTTGGAAGTTGCTGCATTGCGCACATCCTGCTCGGAGATATTTATCTCATATTTACTTTTCATTTCAACTTTTGGGTAATTTGTTTGTGCATTTAATTTGTTTAACATTAATGAAATTATAGTGTACTAAAAGTATAATGTTTAATTTCAAGTTTATTTGGTTTAGCAGGATTTTTATGATTAATTTTTAGATTGCAGCAGTGTCTAGCTCTTCTGAACCAAATTTAGATTTCGATGTTGCTGAGAAGAGGGCATTAAGTTTTTATGAAAAACTTTTTGTTGAAAGTTCGGAAGATGATGAAGTTCTAGTTGAAACAAAGGATGTGGATTTAGAGAAGGAGATGGATATTCTGTATGAGTTTGACACAGAAGATAATGGGGAAAAAGAGGCAGATATTGTTGTAAAAAGCAGTGAAGATGTAAGTTAAAATTTCAATTAAATGAAACACTGCTTTAAGAGTTTATCTAATCGTTATTTTAGTGTTTTGCATGGAATATTCATAATTAATAACCCAATTTTAGTGTTATCTGCAGGCTTAACTATTTGATGAGATTGTGTGTAGTAAGAATATTGTAGCCCCATTAAAATTATATAAAATTAAAAAAAAATTTCTGTTTGTAAAAGTAAGCTACCAGAAAAAAATTTGAGTGTAATAAAACCATTTATCTATAAAGAAATATTCATTTGAGCATGGAAAAATGGGAGCATAACAAAAGCAAAATTTTCCTGCCAAATTACTTTTAAATTGTAGTTCAATGCATACATTTTGATAGAATACTTGAATTCTTCTTATTAATATTATAAGCAGCACACCCAATCTGTTTCTTAAAAAATAAATTCCCTGTTATATCTTGTACCATCTCTGAACTAAAAGGGTTGTTTTGATATCCTTTTTAGGAAATTTCATTGGAAGGAAATTTGGCTCAACCGTCAGATAAGGGTAACAAAAGCATGGAAATGGTAAGTTTAAATTTCTTCTTAAACCTGTTTTACTCTCAAATTTTGACTTAAAACATTACTAATAAATATGTATAGTTACAAACATGCTTCTTGTAATTTTTTCCATTTATTTTGAATAATTTTCAGAAATTTTTGCGGACATTCAAGAGTTTAAAATTCTTCAGTCTCGGTTTAATTAGTCATTTAACAAGAATGAACCAACTGCAGACTAAACTGGGTGTTATAAATTTTCCAGATGATGTTTATATTTTCAGGCATTTTCTGTGTACCTGATTACACATCATAGCAAAGTTTATAAGCTCCAGTACATTTGCTTGTCCCTCAATTAGGTTACAAGAATCCATATGAATCAACTAAGTCTGTGGACTCAAACTTTTCAAGTGGTTATGTTCTTAGAGAACTCATGATTTTCTGGTTTTTATTTGACATTTCAGTGTTTTAAACTGACCTGATTGTAAGGTTGGGAATCCAAACCACCGTTATGTGGTGCTGCAAAGCCAAGTGTTTTTGTGTGTGGATCTGACAACCCGAGAAAAGAGAGCTAGATCCTGTCATGGTAGAATGGTTGCTCGGTGATGGAACTTAATAATTGTGAAATAATGTGCCTTTAGACATTTCCATTGGTGATTTAATCCTTCAATCACAAGCGTTACACTGGTTTTTGGTTTTCTCTGAAAAGGCTATGATATAAATTTATTTATTTTCAGGGAAATATTTCAAAATTTATGTGCTCTTGACAACAATTTTGGTTTGCAAGAACTCAGGAAACATCTATATATTTTGTCTGCTACTCCTAGAATTTCTTTTGATGGTTTAAGTGTTTACTATTGAAGTTACAATTCAAAGTTTTAACAATTTATGTGAATCATACAAATGTTTTAACAGCCTGATGACGATGAAAATTCTATTAATGAAAATTATGAAAAGTCAAGGGCAGTTGATGAATCATCTATTCCTTATTTTTCTCTGCCGAAACCCCAGGAGTATGGAGAATTTAAGTCTACTGTGGCAAAAAGTTTACAAATTGGGTAAGATTTTGGAAAAAATTTGTGGGGATAGTAAAATAGCTGTTAAATGAATTAATTTAAAACTTTAAAAATGCAATGCTTTTGTGATCATAACAACCTCAAACTCTACATTAGAACTTCGATTATTCCTTATTAACCATCTCATTAGATTTATCTTTCTGTTATCCATCCAAGTTGATTACCATTTATTCTATACTGGATATTAAAAAATGGGTTCAGTGATGCTAAAAAATGCCCAATCAAACTGACACATCAGACTACGGGGTGACCCAAAAAAGACCCGACATATTTCAAAATTCAATAACTAATAACTCAAAAACAGAAGAAGATAAAAATATGTGGTTTGTTACATTCTACTCTTGGGAGTCTTAGGTGTAGGATGCAACAAACTGCGTATTTGTATCTTTTTTAGTTTTCCATTTATTAGTTATTGAATTTTAAAATGTGTCAGTCTGTTTTGGGACACCCTGTACATGTTCTGCTGAACTACATGTTTTGATAAGATTTAATTGAGGGGAGATAAGTTAGTAAGTTTATATTAAAGTTTTTAGTTTATTTAGATTCATTCTCATCTTTTAAAATATTTTTCTCCTTTAGTTAATTAGAAATATGATTTTTATACATTATTTGACACAGTACCCGGATTTTAAAACTAAAAAGCCTTGCCTTACTTGTTTATTTGATTTTAAATTTTTAAAAATGCTCTTAACAGTCATTTCAACTTCATGTTTTAAAGTAGCTCATTTTTAAAAAAAATTTTACTTTCAGCATGGAAAAATCTCCTGAACCTAAGAGAGTAACCTTATTTACAAGTCCCAAAAAGAATGATGATAAAGATGATGACATCATATTCTTGGGAGTTTTCGAAACACCCCCAAAGAAATATCCAGCTCCATCAAGGACACGTTATATTACAACAAACTCAGGTAGGGCACAAAATGCCGGAGTTCGCAGGAATGATTTTTATATGCCAGAAAACTCGGGTAGGGCCACAACTGCTGGCAAATCAAGATATTATGTAGGGGCCCTAGAAAGAAGCTCAGATATGGCACCAAGTGCCGGAGTTCCTAACTTTCACGCGCAACAGATGTACGGATCACCATATATTGCATCAAACTCAGATATGGCACCAAGTGCAGGAGTTCTTAACTTTCACGCGCAACAGATGTACGGATCACCATATATTGCGTCAAACTCAGATATGGCACCAAATGCCGGAGTTCCTAACTTTCACGCGCAACAGATATACGGATCACCATATATTGCGTCAAACTCAGATATGGCACCTAGTGCCGGAGTTCCTAACTTTCACGCGCAACAGATGTACGGATCACCATATATTGCGTCAAACTCAGATATGGCACCAAATGCCGGAGTTCCTAACTTTCACGCGCAACAGATATACGGATCACCATATATTGCGTCAAACTCAGATATGGCACCTAGTGCCGGAGTTCCTAACTTTCACGCGCAACAGATGTACGGATCACCATATATTGCGTCAAACAGGAGTGCTGGTGTTCAAAACTTTAATTATCAACAGATGCGTCCAAGCCCCAACAGATTGGGCCAAGCCATGGAAGCAGGTACACGTAATTTACTTTATTCTTACAAATTCAGGGATGAGATTTTTCAGACTTTTGAAGAATTTTCAGACTTTAAAAAAAATTTTCAACAAAAATATCAGACTTTTAATGAAAAAAAAATCAGCTTATAAACTGGAATTTTCTACTAAAAACTGGGTTGTTTCATGGCAAATCATCCAGTGAGAACCAAATTTTACACCCTAGGTTCTCAGATTGTTACGAAATTTTGTATGTTTAATGTATGCATAAAGATAAGAATAAATACAAAATTTTATCCAATTCTATCAGTTAGTTTCGGAATTATGGCTCCTTAAAGTTTTAGTCATCTTGGCTTTGAGCCCACGACTCGGGTTGGTGTTCAATTATACCTTACAAAATTTTTATTTATATAGGTAAAAGTTTCAAATTTCATTTATTTACGAAATAGAAGGGCAGGCAGAGTAAAATTTAGAATTGAAACTCTTTATCAAGGTTAAAAAGTCGTTTAACACGAAAAAAGTGTTTTCATAATGTTTTACAAAAGCGCATGAAGCACAAATTTCTATGAATATTTCAAAAACTATGCATTAATAGAAAGAAGAGGAATTTTCTTTCAAATAATGAAAAAAATCAGTAGACTTTGGGGTTTAAAAGGTCTTTTTGGATCGTTAAAAATTAGAAAGTGGTTTTGATTAAAAACCACCTTAACTTAAGTGCCAATAAAGAAAAAACTACTGAACCAATTATTACTAAACTTGATAATAGTTTAAAGAAGGATTGGGATTTCACGTTATTACAAAAAAGAATTAGTTTGAAAACAACTAAGATGTAAGGGGACTTAGTCATGCGTAAGTCTGTTAAAGATAAACTTAGTTTCCGTGAGCTTTTCTTCTTCCCCAATAGATGGCGTACCAAATTTCCCGCTTGCGTGGTACTGGATCTTATTAGATTAACAAATTAGATTGGTTTTTCTTATGGTAAATTTTCATATCTGAGGCAGCTAAATAATTTTATTTTTTGGTTTGGTTTTCGATCTTCTTGTCAGTTTTCAGACTTTTTGCTGTTTTGTCAATCTCATCCCTGAAATTTTGGTGAGTTTGTAGTTCTATTACCGTAATTTCGCACATATAGTCAGCACCATCGTACAGTCCGCAGACATGATTTTATGTATAATTTTTTTCAAAAATCGTCAGATAGTCCGCACCACCAGATAGTCCGCGGGCTATACGTTCGAAATTAGGTTATTTTATAATACAGCAATATTAATGTATTTTAGAAACAAAGAACTAAGTATAAATAGAAAAAAGTACAGTCGAATCCGCTTAATGTGATCGCAATTGTCCGAGATTAAACTGATAACATTATCCAATTGATAACAACAAGCGATTTTATATCAAAAAGTAGCAGACAGTGTAACTATATTGTTTGCTTCAAAATCAAAATAACGTAATCGTAATTAATGTATTTAAAACCATTTTACACTATGTATTTGACAACTTAAAATTTTTAGGGGAAAATATAAGAGAAGTTCAAATAATAAAAATAAAATAATCGCTTACTTTATAATTTTATTTATATAGAAAGGTCTCTCTTTTTGTGTGAACTCCATTATATCCTTTTAACCTAATAAACCACTTATTTTATAATCTGAATACCAATAAACAAGGGAAAATTAAAATCTCTTATCAGAAACATCTGCAAGGCGCCGATGGTTTCTCACAAGCAGTGGCGGATCTACGGGGGGGGGCTTTCGGGCTGAAGCCCCCCCCAAAACGTCAAATATTTTACTAAGTTTGTCAAAACGCAAAAAAATCTATACCTGAAATTCGAATGAGGCGTACCAAAACGAGTTGTAAAAGTGGGGTTTTTGACTTAAATTTCCAAAAATTTTCTGGGGGAGGAACCCCAGATCCCCCTTTGATTGGTTTGAATAGGATAATTCACTACCTTTTCCGTATTACCATTAACAAGAATCAATTGGATTATGAAAATTCTTAGCCCCCCCAAAACCAAATCCTGGATCCGCCACTGCTCACAAGCATGGTTTCGGACCCCCCTGTAACTGTTTTCTTACAATATATACGGAATGTTTTCTTATTCTTACTATTGAGTTTCAGAAAAAAAGAAACACCAGATGCTATATTGCTCTAGGGTGGGATAGAGATGTTTACTTGAAATTGGCCTTCTAAACGAAACCGGATACCGAATAACGGACGTTTTTTAGGGGATATGGACAAATTTTGATAACATTAAGCGGTGTGCTGATCCATAGTTGATCACATTAGACGATACATTTTACATTAAATTAAATAGGAATGATCGGGACCTGTCGATTTCGATAACATTATCCGATTGATAACATTAACCGTGATCACATTAAGCGGATTCGACTGTACTTACTAATATACCTTCAGAAATAAAACGCTAAATACAAATAAAAACAGTGCTTACTAATTAATCATATTTTAATTAATCTCACATTCTACTACATTAACGAAAACCTCTGAAGTCCGATTCATCGGTATCAGAATTAAACAGTTCTAAGTTCTAATATATTTTCAGGAAGAGTGTCCAAAAGTTCATCAAAAACCAGCGTATTATCTGCACTGGTGGATTGTCCGCAGCTTCAAAAATTCGCCTTTTAAACACAGATAGTCCGCGGACTATACGACGAAATTACGGTACCTAAAAATTCAAGTAGAAAATTGTACAAAAAGTTTAAAAAATGTGTCTCGATGTGAGAGAAACTTTGATAAATTTTGTAACAGATGTAACATGCTCAACCTGGTAATATAACAACCCCCAGCTAGACAGTCTATTAAAATCAGTAGTAAACACACATTTATTTTACATTTAGAGACATCAATATATTTCTTTAGAACAATTTCGATGGCATAATTTACAGATATAATAAGGTAAAAAATAAATGATTTCAGCAGCAACAAAAATTTTAAAATGCATGCTTTTTGATGACTTCCTGTTCAAAATAGGAGCTAATATTTTTAAAACCAATGTTTGTTTCTTATTCTATAGACTTTAAGCTTTTAAATGATGTATAACACTGTTTTGATAAAGTTTATTATTTCCCTCATGGATAACTAGATGGCCGGTATCCCGTTGGACCATCAAGCTATGACTATGGTGCAGGAACAAGCTCGGGTACAGTACCAAATGACAGAGTTTTGAACTTTAATTATATGAACCCAGGTCCAAGCTCAGCTATGGGGTCAAGTGCTGGAATGTTGAACTTTGGAATCTCCCCAAGAATAAATTCTCCAGCAGAAGCTCTTCCAAGGTTTGTTAATGAACTTTCACTTATTTTCATCTTATTAAACCTTTTAATTCGTGAATGGCATGTGAATATTTTTACTTAAAATGTGATAATTTAAATTGAACTCTCGTGTTTAATCCTTTTTAGGTATTCGATTCCTAATCGCCCACATTCCACAGCTTGTGAGACGCCTGGTAAGAACATTTTTAATAGATAACACATTTAATGTTTCTTTTTAAATTTTATTACCTTAACTTAGATGTGCATATTTAAATAAAAATCTTAAGCCTTCCAATTTTACCTGGGCTGATAGTTTTTCATCTAGTGAAATAATCTTTTAGCAATTTTTTTCTCAGAAGAAATATTCTAAAATGCTTAAATTTTTTTTTCATTTTTTCCAAATATGCCTTTTGAAGTTTTATTTCTGAGTAGTTTCTTTGCAAATGCAGAAACAATATGTTCTATTTGGAATCTCAATTGGGTTTTCTTTTGTTATTTATGTTCAATCTACAAGTATTAGGCTTGAGTGTCTTTAAAATCTTACTTTTAGGTGCCTAAATCTGACGACTGTATTGTGCTATGCATTATTCTGATTGATATTTTTTATTATTTAGGAGCAAAGCATGTGATGCTGAAGAATAATCTAATGGAGAAGATGAGGCTATCTAAAGAGCGAAAATTTAAAAAACAGAAAGAAATGGAAAATATTGATAATGAGGAAGATGAATATAATGAGGAGGAAGAATGTGACAAGGAAGAAGATTGTGATGAGGATGAAGATTGTGAAAAGGAAGAAGATTGTGATGAGGATGAAGATTGTGAAAAGGAAGAAGATTGTGATGAGGAAGATTGTGATGAGGAGAACGAATGTAAAATGGAAGAAGATTGTAATGTGAATGAAGAATGTACTATGGAAGAAAACGGCAATCAAACTATGGAGCTTAACCAATACCTTGCATCTGCATATAGTACACATGACAGTGATGTTCAGGATGTTGATATCGGATGTGCAGATTCTGCAAGCGCTGCTGATGCTGAGAGAAGAGGCAAGTCTTTCAATATTTTATGCTGCATCTGGCTTTTTCGATATTTTAAAAAGTTCTCAGAATGTTAGGGGGAAAATGGCAAAATATTAATCAAACACTGTCAGACAGCAACACATAATTCTCCATAAAGTACTTAATGTGATTCTAATCAGTCAGCCAACTCTTTCACAAAATAATAATGCTTAAGTAATATAAATTATACTTAAAAACAGTTTGTATCTAGATCTGTATGATCTAAAAAAACTCCTTCACTATAAAAGTTAGTTTTTTGTTTAAACATTTATACTTGCTGTTTATCTACATAGTATATGTTAGGGAAGAAGGCTTTTCTAAATGTCTAACCAAGCAGGAAGACCCTGAACTTTCAGACTTCTGTCTACTATAAAAACATCTTGGGTACTGCTTTATAGCAAAGTAAATGTTAGGGAAGAAGGCTTTTCTAAATGTCTAACCAAGCAGGAAGACCCTGAACTTTCAGACTTCTGTCTACTATAAAAACATCTTGGGTACTGCTTTATGGCAAACAAATTTTCCATTCTTATTATCAATCTATGTATATTTTAATAGCTTTTAGATGGTTAAAGTTATCTTAATGCATTTTGACACATCATTATTCTTCTTTGTAGATGCTTATTCGCCCGTTTTATTTTCGTCTTTGCCATCTTACCAACCTGGAGGAGGTTTCAATATTCTAGAAAAGAGAAATGATTCTACCCAGGAAAATATACCTATTTACTGTGATGTTATGGAAATAAGCTCGGATTCTGAAAGCTGCAAAGAGGTTTGTTGAAATGTTTTTGTATTTTCAGAACAGCTTTTCATGTTAGATACTGAAGTTTTTATGCATATCACTGGCAATGTATGAAATGCCAGCATTCTATAGAATGCCTAAGCATTGTATACATTGTCTGTGGTATTTTAGAATGCAGGCGTTTCAAACTTAAATGGTGACTCATATATGCTCAAAAATTATTTATAAAAAACTAACAAACAAAACTAGAAATCAATAAATCTGACTTGGTAAGCGCTATTGCAGCTGAACCCTAGGACTAAGAATTTTAAATTCACTTATAAAAACACATATTTAATTTTTAAAAAATAAGATAAACTAAAAATGGACAGCTATGTCAGGGGTGTAGTGCTAATTGGTGACATAAAGGGCAACTTTTCTGCTGGAGGTAGTCTTATTGAATAAAATTTGCCCCCAATTCCACCCCAGGTCCCCCTTCTTCAACAAGAGAAAAATCAGTTCAAAACATGGAAAAAGCAGTAAAAAATGGAAATATTAACAGGAAACGTACAGGTAGAAAAACAATTGTACCAGAATGTTGAGAATATTCCCTTTTATATATTAATAATACTACTTTAGAGTTTAATTGTTTTTTTACTTTTAAAAAGAAAGGATTTATTCTAACAAATCAGCTGCAAGCCTGTCTTATATAGGGCAATAGCTAAAACCCCCAAACCAGGAAGTCGAGTAAAAAGATCGAAAAAGTCCAACCAAATCTCTATCAACCACTTGATTGATCTTATATGTTGTCCCTAAAGGGAGAAATCTGAATATCCCTGATGACTTTACTACTTTATTATAGTTTTTTCTCAAATCCAGTAACTTTAAAATCCATTTTCGGAGATGCCAACTATTCCAGATTTTGCGGAATCATTCCGCATTTCGGCCCCGAATTCCGCAATTACGGATAAACCTAGAAAAACTACGGAAACTACGCTAATTATATTTTAAAGACAATGTATTAAATTTTTCTTCACAATTATCTGTTTTTAGCTTCAATCCTTTCAATGCATATTTTTTTGTTACTTAGAATTGCGAATAAAAAACAATAACGCTAGTATAGCTGATGAGATGGGCATTTGGGCAATAAGAAGGGGGAATCAATTGGAATTCGGAATATTCTAATCTGCATGGATGATTGATTCATGGGAGAATAAAAAAGGAATTTTCTGAAACATTTGCGTTTTCAGGATTTTCTAACTTATCAAAAGATTGGGTCATTTTTCTACGTGTGCAGAAAGCATGGCGTCGCGTTTTTTTTGCGGGCGGGGGCGATTACGGTTAAGCGTTGTCTCAGGTTGACATCCCTGCATTTTAAGATTATTACTAGCTTTGAAAAACTTTTCTTTGTTTTGCAGATTTTCTTTATTCTACCAATTTTTAATAAAAGGGTGTTGTAAAATATCAGGAATGAAAATGTACTTTTATTATAACCTTAAAATTTTGAAATTCTTTTTTCATAATCATAATAAATTTCAGTGTGTTCGAATTTATTTTTAAGGTCTAGGTAATTTACATTTTATTATTATTAGTGATTATAAAAGTATAATCAGGGACATACCATTTGTTCTTTTTTACATTATCACTTTTATTTATTTAATTTTGCTTAATATTTATCTATAAACCTGATTTTCTTTCAGGTGCCCATTGAAGCAATATCGTCTAGTAAATCGGTAGATTCATTTCAAGAGTAAGATCAAATTGATATTTAATAATATTTTTCTAAGAATCTTATTTTGTACCAATGCTTTGTAGTACAGTGAAATCCCGATGCAACTAAAAATCCAGTTATTGGAAAAGTCCTGAAAGTCCCCAACTTTTTTTATTTGAATTATCAAAATACCCTTACTACGAAGAAAATAGAAGTTTGTATCGCTGTAACGGGATTTTACTGTATTTAAAATCTTAGGTAATATTAATATGATGAAACATGTGTTTGAGAAAATTTAGTTGTTTGCAATCTTTTCCAAGTGGTAATTCTGTATTTAAGCTTGTACTTATGCTTAAATTTAATATTTAACTCTCTTATAGGAAAACTGATGTAACTATCCCTCACAATAGTTGTTGGGGAAGTCCTATAACTTTTGATGAAGACAGTATAGCCGAAATTTGCTCAGGAGTGTTTCCCTGTATGTAAATACTTGATTTATCACTGAACTTTTTATTGTTACTAACTAAACTTTTAAAAACAGCAGTTTTAAATAATTGTGCACCCAATTTACTTAAAGTTACACTCAATAATTATCTTTCTTTTTTTACTTGTAAAATATATTTGATAGTATTAATCGAAATTATTAAATTCGAAATTTAGTTTGTAAAAAAAAGATAAATGTAATGTTCTAAAATATTTATTGTACTGTACTAAAAAATTTTTACTTTATGTGGGAACTGATTATTTATAACTTTCAACTACTTATGGGTATTTTACCTGCTACCTAACTTAAAAGTTGTACATATTTTTAACATGCTCCCATTATGTTCTTTGAAGGATTTAAAGTAAGCCATACTTTATGTAATTTTTTAAATATTATAGTCTCTTTTTTTACTCAATAATGCATTGATAATATATTCATGCCAATGAATGATATTGAAATCAGTATAAAAAATTCTTTTTAGCCACAAATAACTCAGAGCATGGACCTGGAGATTCTGTCTCAAGTTGGAAGTCCAGCCATGAAGCAATTAAACCTAGTAAGAACCCAGGGTTCATTTGCTCCTTAAAAACTCCTTGAAAAGGATTTTAATTTTCAAGCACAATGGAAACTCCTTAAATTTGGGTTGTACTCGTTTAAAACTTATTGATTTTCATCAAGAACATTTCTTTTATAATTTATCTTCCCTATAAAAACAGCGTTTAATCTGTCAAAAAGTCGGAAAATCTCGATTTTTGCAAAAGTTATTTTTTCAGCTAAGTGTTGGAAAATAGTGATTCTTTGCGATGATATGTTAATACCCTAAGGTATGCCATATCTATCAGATGCCTATTGAAGTTGGCTTCTTCTCACGCTGTAATTTCAGTGCAGGAAAAAACATCACTTTGGTCAGAACCATATGTACTATAAATTTTTAACCAATATCATTTTTGCAATTTAATTATTATTGACAGGAATTTTAACGTTCTCTTTAGAAAAATACCAGTTCAATTAGATAAGTTACAAATGTAAAGACAAAATAGGTATAGTATAAAAAACTGTTCTGTACACACAGTTCCAAAAGCAACCTATTTTACAACTTGTAGATGGTGATTAGTTTTAAGTTTGTTAAGTGTGTGTAAGTAAAAGCTCTAGAAAAATGTGCCTTTTAATAGCAAATACCTCTCAATATCGGACCAAACATCCGATTGCATCACTGTCTGCTATTCAGGCAGTGATGCAATCAGATCTAAGGTTTTATTGAACATATTAACATTAAGGGTATATATTTGCAATTATGAGTGACAGTTAAGAAAAAGTAAGGAAAGTTTCATACTAAGTTAACCAATGAATTAATGAAAAAGTTAATCAGGGTTCCCACGGGCCTTAAATCCTTGAAAAGTTTAAGAATTTAATTTGTGTTTTCAAGGGCCCTGGAAAGTACTTGAATTCAATGTAAAGTCTGAGTTTTATCTTACTTATTTTTTAAACACAGGATTTTTAAAACTATTTGGCTATATATATATAAGTATAACTTGACTATTTTAATTTTTCTGTGTTACTTTCCTAAAACTAGTGAATTATAGTACTATAGGTTTTTGAGAGTAGTCTTTGGGAGTAGAGGTATTAAAGAGAGTAAGTTTCTTAGGTCATAAATGGCTTTTTCTTTTCGCTTTACTATGTTAGTCCTTGAAAAACTTAACATGCGCCTTAAAAAGTACTTGATTTTTTTCTCACAAAAGAGTAGGACATTGATAAAATGAAAATTATATATTTGTAGGTGTGTGGACCTATAGAGAAAGTAAAGAGGCAATATCTGATAAGAGTTCCCCATCTAGTAAGGAGGTTTTATCTTGTAAGTATTTTATTTAATAATTTCATTTAAAGTGTTATTCATTTAAACCAGGGGTGGCCAACCCAAATGTTGTTGAGGGCCACTTTGGAAAACCACAATACTCTCGCGGGCCGCATATAAAATTTTAGGATATTAAGGTGCACAGAATGACACTGAAGTAAATTGAATAAATTAGGTATATAAATTAGGGAGTTTCTTAGATCCTTTGCTTAGTTTGACAGATTCCTAAATAAAATATTCATTTAAATTTACCTTAAGGCGCAACCCCAAGAATACCTTCTGTAGTATATCCATAGGAACTAAACAGGTGCCGTTAAAAACACTTGGAATCACTCGAAACTATAAGGAGCCTGTGGTGCTTATAGAAATTTATTTCGGGAGGACCAAATTTTCTCTAAAAATTGCAGCTAGATTTTTGCATCGGGAAAAAGTACACCCAAATCTTCCTCTCATGCCCCCATGCATATTTAATTGGTTCAATGCATAAATTAAAAAAATATTTTTAGTTAGGATTTGCACCTGACTGAACTAATATCCTAAAAAAGTTGTGAACAATAGAGTTCCTAGTACTAAAGGGGGATCTGGGGGTCCTCCCCAGAAAATTTTTTGGAAATACGACTCTAATTAACAGACTTGAACGTGTTTTGGTACCCTTTGTCCGAATTTGAGGGGGGGCACAAACTTAACTTACCCTAAAACTTTAACTTTTGACTAAAAAAAAATTCTTGCGGACTACAAAATTATTTCAAAATGAGGGGTCGGGGGTTCTCCCCCGAAAAAATTTTGAATTTTTGTATGCTAAAAAGTGTTTTGAAGCTACTTTTTGGAGAGTTTTCAGAGAGTTTCGCGGGCCGCACAAAATGACCCGGAGGGCCGCGGGTTGGCCATGCCTGATTTAAACAGTAACTTTTAAATTTAAGTACTAACGAAAAATATGTAAATTAAACATGAAGAGTCACATTGATTTGATGAGTCATTTTTTAACTATGATATTTTTAAAGAAGTAAGAAATAAAATAAGCTCTTTCTAAATGCTATTGTTGCTAACATAATAAGTTATGTATTGTAGCCTCAAGTGACCCTAAGGGAAGTGATAAGGCTTCTGCAGAAAGTGACCCGTTAATGGATGTTGAAAGTGTTTCCAGTAAGTTTCCCTGTTAACTAGCATGATATTAAAAACAAAATACCCTTTTGAGTATTTTTAAAAATTTTAAATATATCTGTTTTAGGAGGGAAAAAAAGAAAAAGCATTTCGTAAGTAGTTTTTATATCAAATAAATTATTCTTACTAATTAGAAAAACTTAAGCAATATTAACCTTTAGTCATTTTTTATACTTCATTTAATGTATCCCTTTAAGTCTTATTTTTATACTTAATCTTAAAACGTAATTAATTGAAATAATTAGTACTGATTTTTATACCTGTGTATGTTTATTTTACACATATTTCTAAATTATTTTATATCAATTGTAGCTCAGAAGAGGATGATGATGGAAATGAGGCTAGTTCTCTTGAATCAGGGGAAATTAGAGATGGTGTGTCTCACTTTTTCTTTCATTTTAATTTTTTTTAAACTTATTTCATTCATTATTGTCTTAACCAAAAAGTGTTTTTTGAATAATGACGTATTTGTTTATTACTTTTAGATTCTCCAGTATCTTCTCCAGTACCCTTTATAGCTAAGTCAAAAAATAGAAGATAGTAAGTATTGATTTTAAATTTTATTGTTAATTGCTTATAGCGATAGCATTAATGTGAGTTATTTTGCCTATTCTCGGAAATAAAAGGTAACTTTTTGCATTCAGCTCTACCATTCTGTGTTTATAATAATATTATAACTCACAATTCCAGCTAGTGATAATGCTATCAATTTCCAAAAATACCATGTTTTCAATTTTAAAACTTTCACCCTGGTTTGTGTTTTCTAAAAAAAATTGCTTTTGATTCATTAGAAAAATGGTTTCATTTTTAATATTTTACAGAACCTATTAACTTATTTGTTCTTGATTTTACGAGATTCAGAAAAATGATTTATTCATTATTTTCAGGGATGAGATTTTTTAGACTTGAAGGATTTTCAGAGTTTTTAAAACTTTTCAACAAAAATTCTAGACTTTTAATGAAAAAGAAATCACAGCTGATATAAACTGAAATTTTCAACTAAAAACTACATCTTTTTCATTTTTTGTGAATGATGCTCTTTCCTATGGTAAATTTTCATATCTAAGGCAGCTAAATAATTTTATTTGGTTTACGATATTCTTATCAATTCTTGCAGTTTTCAGACTCTTTGCTTTTTGTCAATCTCATCCCTGAATTTTATATATAAACACTAGGGTGGGCCGAAAACACACTTTATTTTTTATTTATGTTCTAATAGCGCGGAAAGGGTGCCACTTGGGTCCAATAAGAACGATGTAAAATATTGTTTCGATTGGATAATATCTTCAGCTCCCGCATCGCACTTAAAGTTTGAAAAAATGGATGACTTTTTTACAAAACAACTAAAAAACCAAAGATTATACTCTCAAATATTGTTCACGATTTTTTTATGAGGAACTAATATAGTTATAGACATAATGTCACAGGTTCCATTATTCTATCCCCCTTCTTTCGTTGGATATAATTTTTTAATGTTCAAAGAAATTAGGTAAAGTTGTTTTTCCTGCATTTTTAAACAGCTAATAACTCTAGAACTAAACAACTTAAAAACCTGAAATCAGTCCCATTTAGTTCGTAATTTTTTTGTCTTTAATTTGATGTGCATCATGACCATCATTTTCAAAAAAAAAATTTCAAAATTTAAAAAAATGACAAAAAAAATTTAATAAAAAAATTTTTTTTCTAAATTTTTTTTGAATAAATATTAAAAGCCTGTTAACTCTTAAAATGAACATTACTACTAAATTTCATGGAGAAAATTAAATTTAATCATGTTTAAAAAAATTAAAATATTCGAAAGTTAGGCAAGTCCCCTAAACTATCCCTAAAATTATAGTCACTCATGGAAAATTCATAAACTCGCTTGAGGGTGTTCATATGACTTAAGACATGCAAAAAATGTCAAATTAATTTCAGAAAATACGACAATTAATAGATTCCGTAAGTTAATTCAATTTGCATTACTTTTACCTGAATATTCCTTAGAAATGTGTTTATATCCAAATTTTTTATGATCTAAAACTTTTATTTACTTTGATTTGACTTGTTAAAAGTAAAAACAATTAGATATAAGCATAAATTTTAGGAATTTTTTGGAGAAATGCATGCAAATTGAATTAACTTAAAGTTGGGAATTAGCACTGTAAGATTTTGTACGGAATCTATTAATTGTCGTATTTTCTGAAATTAATTTGACATTTTTTGCATGTCATATGAACACCCTCAAGCGAGTTTATGAATTTTCCATGAGTGACTGTATAATTTTAGGGATAGTTTAGGGGACTTGCCTAAATTTCGAATATTTTAATTTTTTTAAACATGATTAAATTTAATTTTCTCCTTGAAATTTAGTAGTAATGTTCATTTTAAGAGTAAAAAGGCTTTTAATATTTTTTCAAAAAAATTTTCAAAAAAAAAATTTTTTTTTAATTTTTTTTGTAATTTTTTTTAAATTTTGAAATTTTTTTTTGAAAATGATGGTCATGATGCACTTCAAATTAAAGACAATAAAATTACGAACAAAATGGGACTGATTTTAGGTTTCTAAGTTGTTTAGTTCTAGAGTTATTAGCTGTTTAAAAATGCAGGAAAAACAACTTTACCAAATTTCTTTGAACATTAAAAAATTATATCTAACGAAAGAAGGGTGATAGAATAATGGAACCTGTGACATTATGTCTATAACTATATTAGTTCCTCATAAAAAAATCATGAACAATATTTGAGAGCTTAATCTTTGGTTTTTTAGTTGTTTTCTAAAAAAGTCATCCATTTTTTCAAACTTTAAGTGCGATGCGGGAGCTGAAGATATTATCCAATCGAAACAATATTTTACATCGTCCTTAATGGACCCAAGTGGCACCCTTTCTGCGCTGTTAGAACATAAATAAAAAATAAAGTGTATTTTCGGCCCACCCTAATAAACACTCCCTCTAAAATTGACTAGACCAAAAAAAATTTGCTTTCAAAAAACCCCTAAAATACATTTGCAACTCTCTAAAGAGCCCTATTTTTGGTTCCGATGAATGGGTAGAAACCCTGCAAATGTGGTAATGTAGTGACAGTTTTTGGGATTATTAGGTTTAGGGAAGCTTCGTCTCTGATATTTGTGGATAAATTTTGTTTGTGTTTCTTCTTTCAGTTTGTCGGACTCAGACGATTCTGACGATGAAGTTTATATGGATTATGAAGGTGTGTTAAAAAATTTTTGTTGCATTTTTAACTTGTGGGTCTTTATTATCATAACTAATGGTTGGTTGGTGTCGTGTCCAATTTTCGAGGTCAAGCTAAATTTCTCCATGAGCCAAAATTACGGCCCTGGCAATGTCCATAATATTTTCATCATAAAAATTTCCCTGAAGGGAAATTCATGTATCATAACTAATGAAATCAGCTAAAGGATTTTAGAGAGGTTATACAGATTATAGAGGGTCCACCCAAAAACTTCTCAGAAAGATTCCTTGCTTGGAGTCCATTTTCCTCTTTGTGATATAATCTTGACCACCCCTGCTAGTCAAATAGACACAGGGATGTTGCGGCTGCGCCAATTGCGCCAAATCCTAATTCATGTGCTAAACTGCTACAAATACCGTATTTTGAGCAAAATTGCGCCAATTAACGATTTTCCTGAAATGAAATTATCAAACTCTCATCTCACGCGACGAATTACTTTCATCCTCAGGAAAAAACTCAAATCGTCTATGGATGGAATCTTTTCCACATTTCTACCACTTGAAGTCAAAACCAAAACCGAGGACGTCAGCCATCGCGAAACCAGATATAACATTTTTTTATAAATTTATCTCCTTTATAAAATAGGTTTCAATTCGCTGCGTTAAGTCCGTTAAAAAGTCGAAAAAATCGCAATTTTTCGCGGAAGTTTCATTTTTTTTGCGGAGTGTTCCGTTTTTCCCGCGATTTTCGTGGACGGCCGCGGGTCAGGTGCTGATTCAAGTTGGCTTCTTCTTGCGTCGTTATGGCGATGTAGAAAAAAAACTTAACTGTGGTCTGAAACCCACAAGTCCGATGTTCCGGAAGTCGGAAAAATAGCAATTTCCCCCGGAAGTTTCGGGGGTTTTTTTGCGGAGTGCACCGTTCTTCCCGCGACTTTCGTGGATGGCCGCGCGGGTGCCGGTTTAAGTTGGCTTCTTGCGTCATTCTTGCGATAGTATAAACAAAACAATATTACCGTGGTCAGAAGCCAACAAGTCTGGTGTTCCCGAAATTGGGAAAATAGTGATTTTCGGCAACAGTTCCGTTTTTTCCGCGACTGTTTTTCCTACGGGCGTCTGTAAAGTTAGCTTCAACGGTGGTCCAAAAAAACAACTTTACTTTGGTCAGAGCAGCCTGAGAAGTCTAATAAGATGATTTTTTCTCTTTTATTTAGTAATTTCAACTTAGTGGATTTTCTAAGTTGTAAATTCTTACTGAAAGGTCGCTTTATCGAAACTTAATTTAAATTAGAAGATTATAGTGTTTTTTTTATCTGATTTAAGATTCTAAAAATACCTTTAAAATACTAATTTCTTACTTTTTTGCTCTACTTATCTAAAAATTCTTGACAATATCGTTTCTGCAATTTAATTATTTCTTAAATAATTCTGTTAACTAATTTCTTTTAATTTTTTATTTCATTTTAGTTACATTTTGACTTTTAAAGTGGTTTTAAAATCTGATTCAGGAATATAATTGGCATAGTGTGTGTTTGAAGCTGTGTAAAAATTTTTTTCTTAACTTATGTAAAAAGTTATTCCTTGATTTCTTTAAAAATACTCCTTGAAAACTCCTGGAATACTCCTTTATTTTGATTTCTGAAAATTTTTATGAACCCTGCATTTGGCGTTTTTGTTAAAATTAAAAATTGTATAAAAAACTATTATCATTAAGAATTACTATGTTTTAAAAACATCAGAAATTAATTAAAAGTTTGTTCAGAATTACCATTTAACCTTTAATTTAAGATAAAATGGCTTATCAGAGATTTTTAAATCTATTTTGTGATGGTGCTTTTCCCCCCTTTTTTGAATTTGTCGAAACCTTTAAAAAATTGCAATTTTGCTTACAGATATCTAGCTGTTCAAACGCTTGTTTTTTGCGTAATTCGTCATCAATTTTTAGTAGATAATTAACTTAATCATGCATAGTTTTAAGGTTAATAGTTGGGATAAATTATCAGTATATTTTAGTAACAAGAACTATTAACCGTGCTATGGATTTTAATTTTGGTTGCTGCAAAAAATTGATTCGATTTGCTACAAAAATGGTGTATTCTGCTACAAATTTTAAATTTAGCTGCTATAAACTGCTACAAATTTTAAATTTAGCTGCTACAAAAACTGCTACAAAATGCTCAATGTGGTGCAACATCCCTGTAGACATCAACAGCAGCTGTATAAAAGGCAAATGAGAGGGTTCTTTGTTCTACCTTCAAAGAAAAAAAGTATCCGTATTAGAAATTCTTATTAATGTTCTTTGTCATTTTTTTAATTTAAGAAACATTAATTGATTTTATAACTTCTAATACAGTGTTTCCAAACTTTTGAACATCATAACCCACTTTTTAGAAGAAGTTACTAATGTGAACCATCTCATTTTTAGGTATTTAGTTTTTCCGACACTAAAAACTTCTTTTCATTACTTATCCTCTTAAGGTATCCGCCTACCTTTGAGACCATTTTTTTGAAATACTTGATTTACAAATTTTATTTTTTAATTTTTAGTTTAAATGTACATCAAAACCTTGATCAATGCTAAAAAAACAAAATTAATTATATTACTTTCTAAAATATGGGGTAATTTAATTAGTGTAAAATTTAAGTGAATTTTTATAAAACCCCTCTCACTCTTGCCCAAAAACTATTACCCCTATATAAATTTCCTTTGGATACAAGTATCCTATAACACTTATCTTCAGAATGGACTATTTTCTAAAACATATGAGCTGGTTAGGATGAAAGTGGTATAAGTCCACTGAACTCCGTTTTGTGTAATTGAAGGTTTTCTAAAAACTTCTCCAAAAAAATCAGGATTGCTTGCATTTTTACTTTCTGGGGTAGATTTTTCTTAAGTCATGGGCACAATTTTTGCTGCGGATCAACTTTTATCAAATTTCGACTGAAAGAGCTTTAAATTAACTTTAATGGACTTATTCCACTTTCATCCCAACAGTTTGATGGGTTTCGGAAAGGAAGATTGTTATTGAGATGTAGTTAATATGACTTCGCGAGCGACTGGTAAGCACAAAGTTTGATGTTATTGTTTCTTTCTATAGATTTTGATGCGTAGATTACGAATATTTTAATGAAAAATTTTTTAGGGCCCATTTTGGGGGGTCATATTCAAAATGGCGACCGTGAAAGGTTGTTCGCTCGATATGTCTTTCTATTTAATTTTTTCGGATTGATTAAACTCAAGATAAGTTTAACTTAAAATAGGTTTTCATTTTTTAAAACTTGTTACCGATACGGTTTTCAAGATGGAGTCCAAGATGGCCGCCGTTTATAAACTGTTGCAGTTTTTATGACAGATGGTTGAGTAATATATAATTTTTTTATTTTGAGTGAGGAAATGGAAATTTAAATTAAATTAAATTGATTTTTTACAACAACAAATAATTGTTTCAACCATTTATTTTTAATTTTAATAATTTTAAATTAAACCAAAATAAAATACATTGTACCAATTTTCATTCATGACATTTGATAAAAATTACAACACTCGCTTTGAGTTATTAGGCGTTATCAATTTCATTATAACTTGGTATTAGGGTAACTTTCAAAATGGCGTCCAAGATGGCCGCCGTTTATAAACTGTTGCAGATTTTATGACAGATGGTGGAGCAATATATCATATTGATTGATTTAGAGTTAGGAAATAGAAATTTAAATAAAATTAAATATATTTTTTACAACAAAAGATAATTTTTTCAACCATTACTTTTTAATTTTAAAATTCAAAAATAAAATAGTTTTAACTATTTTTTATATATAACATTTGATATAAATTACGACACTGTTAATGGGTTATCAATTTCATTAAACATTGTTTATAGGGTAACTTTCAAGATGGCGTCCAAGATGGCCGCCGTTTATAAACTGTTGCAGTTTTTAGGACAGATAATTGAGCAATATATCGTTTTTTTTTTATTTTGAGTGAGGAAATGAAAATTGAATTTAAATTAAATTGATTTTTTACAAAAATAAATAATTGTTTCAACCATTAATTTTAAATTTTAAAATTAAAGCAAAATAAAAATACATTTTACCAATATACATTTATGACACTTGATAAAAATTACAATACTTCGGTTTGAGTTATTAGGCGTTATCAATTTCATTATAACTCGGTATCAGGGTAACTTTGAAAATAGACAAGATGGCCGACGTTTATAAACTGTTGCAGATTTTATGACCGATGGTGGAGCAGTATAGTATCAAATTGATTGATTTTGATTTTTTGAGTTAGGAAATATAAATTTAAATGAAATTAAATTTATTTTTTAGAACAATAAACCATTTTTTCAACCATTAATTTTTAATTTTAAAATTAAAAAATAAAATATTTTCATGTTAATGACTGTAATAGGTGAGATTTGATGTTTATATCCTCTGTATTAGCCATGGCGATTAAGGTATTGTAGCTTTCCCGCCTAATTTAAAGCGCGGATTTATTTTCGGATAAATTCTTACAAAAAGGGGTCATACAAAAATATGCAATTAAAGTTTAGAAAAAAAGCCTGTCTGTCTAGTGAACATATGCGATGCCAATTATTAGTAAAAGGATCCCCCCTCGTTTACGCAGTTTGCAGCTGTGTTTATAACCTTGAGTTCTCTTATCAAAACACGCACCGAGCAAAACGGGCTGATGGACTAATTCCACTTTCATCCTGACGAAAAGTGCTGTTTTGATAAGTAGTGATTTTTTAAGTCGCGCTGTAGGAGCGAAAATTTAACATTTTGCTTAACCAACCACTGCACTAAATAAAGGACCTAAAACTCTACCCAAATCCACTTTTAACTCAACTTTTGTTACTTTTGGACTTATACCATTTCATCCTGACCAGCTCATATTTTGAAAAGTAATTGTTTTACAGCATAAAATGTAAAGGTAAATGAAAAATTTTAAAATTTCTACTACCATTTAACAAAAAAACATCAATAAAAACAAAAATAATAAACTTACATAAAAATCTGAGGTCCATCTGGTTAATAACAGTATGATTAATATACTGTTAAAATTTGGAGTGAATATCTTGGATAGTTTTTGAGTAATCATGGCCAAGCGGGTAAAAATATAAAGCAACTTTATTCCGTCGAGTTGTAGAGTAATACAGAACATAAATACACAACACGAAGTAAATTATTAAAAAGGTTAAGGTTAAAGTTAGATCAAATATCTCCTGGTAAACAATATTAACTCCTCAATTCAGTTACGGGTTAGCATATATTTAACAGTCCCCCCTTTTTAAATTAATTCCCCTAAGAAAAACCAAATCGTTGTACTGGCTTCCTTTTTCTGGTGCTCCTCCTCGGTTGAACATCAACAGTCCTAGAACCCTGAGGTTGTATAGTGACAGTCTCTAAACCTCGGTTCTGAAGATCAGGGGTCTCAGCTGCCTCCGTACTTGGGTGATGTAGATCAGGGGTCTCGGCATCTTTTAGGTTTTGATCTGCTTTCCCAGGATCTTTCTTCTGTTCATCTTCAAAGTTTGGTTCTCTTCCCTCTGTTTTCGGTAGATCCGTCTTTCCTTCTCCTCGGTCTGGTGGTCTGCTGTACATAACTTTTCCTTCACTAGGGTCTTGAGCTTTCAAAGGTTCAATAAATTCAGATGGAAAATGTGCTCCCTCGGATTCTGTGATGTTTCCACACCTTTGAAGCTGATTAATATGTCTCTTCCACATTTGCCCCTCGACTGAGATCCAATATACTAATCCCTCTCTTCTAACAACCTTCCCAGCCTTCCATTTCTGTGGACTCGAGTAGTTCCTTGCTAGTACTGGACTTCCTACTTCAAAATATCTCATCTGGGGGTTTCCTTTCTCGTCGGTTTGTTTCAATGAGGGTCTTACTAAATCCAGTCGGGTGCGTATGTCTCTTTTCAGCATCATTTCTGCCGGGCTAACTCCAGTGGTAGCGTTTGGTGTCTTTCTGTACTGAAGCAAAAAATTCGCAAGTTTGGTACTCAGGCTTCCTTGTTTTTCCAATGTTTTCCGTAGTGCTTCTTTGACTGTTTGCACGAAACGCTCCACTTGACCATTCGACGCAGGATGATATGGCGGTGTGAGTTTATGGTTAATTCCATTCTCCCGCATGAAGGTCTTAAATTCTCGTGAAGTAAAACATGTGCCATTGTCGCTTACCAATCTCACTGGCAGTCCAAATCTTGAAAAGATTTCTCTCAAAGCTTCAATGGTCTTCTGGCTTGTACTGGAGTTCAGGATGATGACTTCAGGCCATTTTGAATAAGCGTCTACGACGAGTAGAAACATTTTTCCGCAGAATGGTCCTGCATAGTCCACATGAACTCTTTGCCATGGTCCTTTAGGCACCTCCCAAGGGTGAACTTCAACCTTCGGTGGTTCTTTCCTTCTTAGACAACAAGCTTTGCAGTTTAAGGTTACCGATTCTATGTCTGAATCTATTTTCGGCCACCAAATGTAGGACCTCGCCAGAGCCTTCATTTTAACTGTACCAATATGACCACTATGGAGATCATTCATCAATCGTTTCCTTAGGCTTTCCGGAATGACGATTCTTGCTCCTCTTGTGATACAGCCTTGCTCTAAAGAAAATTCGTGGTCTTTCTTCGCAAATCCTGGTGTTTCCAGTGGTTCACCTGTCCTCAATTGCTGTAATATGGTCTTAAACAAGGGATCTTTAGCCGTCTCTTTGGCAATCTGATCATGGGTAACTGGTAATTGTTCCACTATCTCTATTTGGAAACTTCGCGCCATCTCTTTTGTTCTTCCCACAGGACTTTGCTTGTTTAATGGCAGTCTAGATAACGCATCAGCATTTCCATGATTTTCTGAACGTCTGTATTTAATTTCGTAATTAAATTCCTGTAGAAATTGCGCATAGTGCAGTAATCTTTGAGCTGAGAGTACAGGTAAATTCTTCTCAGGATGAAAAATTGAAACAAGCGGTCTATGATCAGTTATAAGTGTAAATTTCCTTCCATACAGGTACATAAAAAATTTTTGCACTCCCCAGTAGATCGCTGTAGCTTCCTTATCAATCTGGCTATAGTTCTTTTCAGCAGATGATAGACTTCTTGAAGCATAGGCGCAAGGTCTCTCCGTTCCATCTGGTGTTAGATGAGAAAGAATAGCGCTGATACCATATGGACTTGCATCCGTAGCCAACGTCAATGGTAGCTTGGGGTTGTATGCAATCAGCACTCTCTCGGAAACTGCTTCTTTCTTTATCTCGTCAAAAGCTTCTTGCTGCTTATTTCCCCATTCAAACTTCTTGCCAGCTTGTAATAATTCATACAGTGGGTGTAATTTACTTGAGAGATGTTCAAAGAATTTCCCATAGTAGTTGACCAAACCTAACCAACTTCTTAATTGGTTTACGTTTTCTGGTTTCGGTGCTTGTACGATTGCCTTTATCTTGTCTTGGGACTTGGAAATTCCATCAGCACTCAGAATGTGCCCCAAATACTGCAGTGACTTTCTGCAAAACTGACACTTCTTTTTATTCACTCTCAGGTTTACTTCTTTTAATCTTTGAAGAACCGTAGTAAGACGTTCCAAATGTTCTGACATATCTTTACCCTGTACTAATATGTCATCGTAGAAAACGCAAACTCCTGGTATATCGCCAAGTAGTTGTGCAATATACTTTTGCCACATAGCAGGAGCGGTTTTGATTCCAAACATCAGCCTGTTTACCTTGTAAACACCTTTAGGGGTGCTCACTGTTTGGATTAAAGCACTTTCTTCGGTCATTTCCATGTTTAAGTATGCTTGACGAATATCCAAAGTTGTGAAGATTTTTCCTTCCGATAGGCCGGCAAATAACTGTTCAACATGGGGAATAGGGTACTTATCATCAGCAAGTTTAGGATTTACTGTGCATTTGTAGTCTGCGCACAGCCTAACTGAACCATCAGGTTTCATTACTGGTACTAGTGGTGTTCCCCAATCGCAGTGATTCACCTTTGTAAAAACTCCCTTTTCTTCCAACCTATCGATTTCTTCAAAAACTTTGTCCTGGATCGCATATGGAATCTGTCTAGGTGGTCGGAAAACAGGAATCGCTCCTTCCTTCAACTGCAACTTTCCTTTAAAGTTAGGAATTTTTCCCAATCCATCTTCAAAAACCGGGTGAAACTTCTGTAAAACGCTTTGCAGGGTAGTCGTTTCACTTGGAACATTAATCTGTTTGATCTCGGACCAATCGATCTGTAAATTTTGAAGCCATTCCCTTCCGACTACTGCATCCACTTCAGCTGCAATCACGTATAAATTTTCTTTTAGTTCCTGATCCTTGTACTGTATTTTAACGGTGGCGTAACCTAGAGGTGAAATTTCCTCTCCTGTGTAAGTGCGTAACCTGATGCATTAGGGTGGTCCTAATTTTTCAAACTCGGAATTTCTTCGGTCGCACCCCCCAACTTTTTTACTTAAGGTATGAAATTAATATATACCAAATATTTTTCAAATATTTTAATATTAACACGTGCCGCAACGCGATTGAAGTTAGAGTACGGTAGATGCGCGGGACTCCGTAACACTGAGGGAGGTATGCCGGCTGGATGCGCACTTTCCGCCGCAACAGTGGAAGCTGCACGGGCGTTCTCAAAAGATCACTTTAAAAGCCGGTATCTTCATGTATTTTATGATAAACTTGAAAACCTCCTACACTATGATTATTGCACATATTTTAGGGTGAAATTCATTATTATAGGTGGGTTCCAATGGAGGATTTAAGGTAAAGTGGAGGATTTTCCAATGAGGGTTGGGACATAAAACAAAACTTTAATATAATGTTCAAAACAATGAAAATTAGATTTTAAATGTAATTCATCATAGTTAAAGGTTTGATTTGAAATTTACACTGAATTTTATAAGCCTAAGCTCATATAATACATTTTAATGTTCTTAAATTAGTGTTAAAAGCGGCCTTTGGAGCTTGCATTAATGCATCCCATGGACCTACATTTTTAGGCAAACATTTTGAAAATCTTGGGATGTTATCTTTAAATCAAAGTACCCATCAGGTATTAAAAATGAAGTTGTAAAAAAACACCATTGATGGAAGATACAAAGAAGAAATTTGCAAGTTGGCTAAAACAAAGCTTGAACACCAATCGAGAGATGACTACCAAAAGTTTCTATAGTTGATAATAGCACTTTTAGATTATTATGAGGCTAAAATGATTAAATTTAAACAACCTGGTGCTATCCATCATTCTAGGTGGATGTCTTAAGTAATTTATTGCTTAAAGATATTTATATTTATAAATTAGGGTTATTTTGGATAATCCAATACTACAAGGTATGAGTATTATTGTTAAGCTATACATAAAGGCCTGGTTTGATGTGCAAATGGATCACAAAGCCACATTTCAAGAATTGAAATTCATGAGGGACCTGTTTTTTTACAGAGGAATTAATGAAAATATAATCTAAGGCAGCATCAAAGAAAATGATTAGTCATGGATATGGTTTCTTAGAGGAGACAGTTGCCTTAGCCTTTTTTGATGAGTCTGTCCCCACACAGCAATTTCCAAATAGTTTGTTTAGATACACCCGTGTGTAAGGGTGGTTACAAATTAGTTTTGTAGAAATGGAAGGACTCTAAGAAAAATCAAGCCAATTTTGTGTCAAAATGAACCGCAAACTGTTTTCAAAGGTTTTTAAGTTTTCTTCAAAATTTATTTCTAGGGTTCCTTTAAAACGTGTGAAGATTATTGGAGGTTATCAGGAAGGGTTTAAAGTCGTCTGTAACTTATCTGTTGTAAATGGTGTCGCGAAAAAACCGTTCAAAACAAAAACCGTTCAGACGAAAACCGTTCAAAAAACAAAAAAATTCGTAGCTTTACACATGCAATAAATTTGATTGTTTTTTATTGAACGGTTTTTGCATTGAACGGTTTTTTCGTATATCCGTTGTAAATAATGCTGCAGAAGGGGAAATCAAGCTTTTTGAAGAATATAACGTTATTTTAACGCATAACGAGGAGAAAATACAATACCTTTAAAAATTGTCAAAGGCTATAAAGGCCAATATTCTTCATGTTTAAGTATTTTATGTTAAAAAAAGTATAGAAATATATTAAATTATATATTTTAAATAAATTTTATGATTTTTCAAAATTTTGAGAATTTTGATGTTTTTTCAGATTTTCATCCCTTTTGCGGCACGTGTTAATATTAACCGATTCGCATAAAATTTTTACCAGTTATTTACTACCCCATAAGGAAAAAATTTAGGGGGTGCGACTTGAAAAATTCCGAAAAAAATTTTTTACCATTATACTTAGGACCACCCTACTGATGCATGTATCGTGCAATTCTTTCTTTGGGAAAAGTTTCTTAAACTGACTTTCTGACATCGACGTAACAGTGGCTCCAGTGTCCAACTCGAACTCTACCTTCTTTCCATCCAGCTTGCAAGCAATCTTAATTTTAGCTGGTTTTATTCTGTTTTCTGGAAGTACCTCTTGCATTGAATTCATGAAGAAGTCTTTGCAGCTAGCATCACTGTCCTCCTTTTCTTCATGTGTAATTTGATTCTGCGTTCTTCTTCTGTTTTGATTCGGTGGTCTGTCATTATAACCTCTTCTAAATCCACTAAGGCATGCTCTAGCCAAATGACCAATCTTCTTGCATTTGTTGCATGTTGCATTACGCCAAACACACTGGTTGGCTAAGTGAGATCGATTACCGCATCGATAGCACCTTTGATCATCCTTTCTAGGCGCAATCTCAGTCTTACCTTGAAATCGATTCTTCTTCATTTTATTTCCTTGAGTCGACATCTGAAAAGTTGTATGCTGCCCTTGGATCTCTTTGCTTTCCTTCTGAGCTGTTTCAACAGATAATGCCAAGCTTACGCAATCCTGGAACTTGTTGTCAGGTTCCCGGAGCTGTATAAGCCTCTCCAAACCGTGTATCACGCACACCCGCAATAAATTGCTGCCTCAAGTGAGCATCGACTGTAGATCGCGAACAATGAGGGCAACAAAAATCGCAGTCCTTGCTTAACTTCTTGAGATCGGCCACAAAACTTGCAATGCATTCACCCTCTCCTTGGATTCGTTTTGAAAACCGATTCTGCTCCGCAATCGCACTTGGCCTCGGTGAAAGGTGATCAGTTAAAATCTTGATCAGATCATCATATGGCATTTCTTTTGGCTCCTTTGGACTTGTGAGGTTACATAGAAGTTGTAGGGTTTTTGTTCCCAAAGTATGCAACAGAAGCTCACGTTGCTTCTTCTTGCTATCATCATTGATTTCGGTCAGACCCTGTAGTCCAAAATAATTTTCAAGTCTCTTGACGTAAATACTAAATGACTCCGCTTCATCATTGAAGTTTTCAAATTGTAGAACTGGCCCTGAGCTTCCACTCTGCAACGTCGCTTTAAGCATTTCGCATAACTCCTTCATCAATTTCGCTTCGGCCATAATTCCAAAATAAAACCCGTCGCCAGTGAAGAATATATGGCCAAGCGGGTAAAAATATAAAGCAACTTTATTCCGTCGAGTTGTAGAGTAATACAGAACATAAATACACAACACGAAGTAAATTATTAAAAAGGTTAAGGTTAAAGTTAGATCAAATATCTCCTGGTAAACAATATTAACTCCTCAATTCAGTTACGGGTTAGCATATATTTAACAATAGTGGAGGGTTTTTATGCAAAATTTAGTTCCGAGAAAATTAGCTTCAAAGTTTGTATTTGTATACGATCACACATGACTATCTGTTTTAAAAATGCTGTAATTTCTTTTCTAATTCACCTATAAGTAAAATGAAAACAGTTTTGGAAAGATAAAAGCCTAAACTACTCGAAAAGTAAGAAAAAAAATTTTTGACGAAAAAGTCGAAAATCGTCATTTTAGGGGTAGGCGGATACCTTAAGTCCATCCAATACTTGTTTAAATTTTGACCTCAACTATTTTTCTTTACATTAATTACATGGAAGCATTAGAAGTTGAATGTAGTTTTTTTTAAATGAGAAGATGGTGGGATTTAAAACGTCAGTGCTTCAGCTGTATAGAAGCTGTTTTTAAGATTTTTAATTTTTTAATGATCTCTTTTCATGATATTTACGAATGTGACATGGGCTTTACTAGATATAAACTATGAGTTAAAAAAATTAACTCTGTATCAAAAGCAAATCGGTGGTCTGGGGCAAGTAAAAGGCACTCTTTAAAATAACGAAACTTTATTAAACAGTTGAACAGAACGTAGAAGTTAAAAAAACGAAGCGATGAACAAGATAAAAAGACGTCTGTATAAAACTGCTGATTGGTAAAACCGATGATGGCTAAAACTCGAACGCAGCGATCCTTCTCTCCCAGCAAGGCCGTCTGCCGTATTTCTCCTGACCTGATCGACCGTCTGCCAAATTCCTTCCCAGCGTATCGATCAGCCTTCTTAGCATGGCCGTCTGCCGTATACCTCTTGATCGTCTAGCCCTCTCTCGATTCCTTCGAAGCTTCTCACAGTCAGCCCCGTAAATCTCTTGTGCCGCGCTTTATAGCCAGCTCTGGTGACGTAGAGCCGATGACGTGACCCTCGTGCCGTTGCCAACCGTTCCTTGGGTTCCTCACTTCCTACAGCTCAGCCATTCTGATGCTGCAGGCGCCCCGACTGCTCTTCTAGAAAAAAAGAAAAAGAGAAAAAACAAAGTCCAAGTCCTAATCAACAATTTCTGGTCAGGGTTTAATATGGTCCGCTGCAGTAGCCGTAATACCGGGACCCTCAGAGTCCGGGATTCCAAGTCCGCCCCCGACGAAGCTGCACAACACCCACACTAGCACTTTCCCTCACCACACACTGCCCCTGAGAAAAGGACACCTCCATCTGGGACAAAACGTCGACTCCCAAAATCATGCTTGTGCCCAGATCCTTTACCACGTGTATATCGACAGGCATCCACTTGTCATCAATTAGGATCTTATCCCTAAAATGTCCAGTCGGTTCTATCGTGATTCCTCCCACACCCGTTAGCGACACTTTGTTATTATTCAGCTCCGGACCACCCAACTCCTCATAAACTTCCTCTGAAATCATGGTTAAATCACTCCCTGTATCAATCAAGGCCTCCACTTCCTTATTTCCAACCTTTATTACCTTGCGGAATTTTTTATCGACACTGCACTGACTCAATTTATCGTCTTTGTTTCCACAATGTTTCTCTTTATGACCGAAAACCCTACAACGTCTACAACGCACGCCCTCTTCTCTGTAGTTGCATTGACTGACCCTGTGACCCTTCTCCAAACACTTAAAACAATAATAGGCATCTCCCTGTCGGCCATCACCGAATTTCGGCCTATTCCATGAATTATCTCTATTACCCTGATATTTAAAATCCTCTCTCACGTCTTGTGACCTCGCCTCATTTCTATCCCTGTGAAGAAACTGTCGGGTTATGAAAAAGTCATCCAATTTCGAGACTAGAGTTTCGATCTTAGTGATTGACGGCAACACGTCACAAAAATGGCTTCTAGCTTCCGCTGGTAGTTTACGCCTGATCTGGTCCACTATCATAAGCTCCTTCAGATCTTCAAACTCATCGATGCCCAGACCACCAACCCACTCGTCAAAGTAAAGTTTTAAATCAAACGCAAAATCCCTCCAGGACATTCTTTCCTCTTTATTAGTGTTTATAAAGTTCACTCTAAATTGTTCCGGTGTGAGTTTAAATCTTTTAAGTAGAACATTCTTTATGTGATCATAATCGTTTGCCTTTTCTTCTGGTTCTCTAGTGACAAAACTTACTATATTTAAAGGTAAAAGTCCCACCAAATAAGTAACCCAATCTTCTTTCTTGATTTCAATCCTTTGAACCTGTTTTTCAAATAATGAGAGATATAGGGAAATGTCCTGTTTATTGTCAAACTTCGACATCAAATTGGATAGATCTCTAGCGGGCTCATAAGTAAATGTGCTTTTCCTATTAGTTTCAGCCTGTAACCTTAATTTAGCCAATTCAAAATCCCGTTTATTTTGCTCGCGCTGAAGTTGAAGTTGATCGCGATCTTTCTGATCCTGTTCCTCCCGCTCTAATGTAATATTTTTCAGCATATCCTTACAAACATTCTCGTCGTACTTTGGTGCACCCAAAATTACTCCCGCCAAGCTTGTGATCGTACACGGATCAGGAAGTCTCAACCCCAGTTCAGTCACCAAACTCACCAGATCACATTTCCTACTTCTCGACAAGTACGCCATAATCACAAAAGTACTTACTTTCCCCCGGTATCGACGCTTCCAAAAGATACTTCAGGTTTACATCCAGCTTACCGTCACTTGAAAATTCCAGCTACTCATCCGGCTCTTCATCAGGCGTTAATAAAGTCCGATCCTTCATCCAAGATTGACAAACTTCTTAGGCCGAGCCCCCACTTGTAGCAAATCGGTGGTCTGGGGCAAGTAAAAGGCACTCTTTAAAATAACGAAACTTTATTAAACAGTTGAACAGAACGTAGAAGTTAAAAAAACGAAGCGATGAACAAGATAAAAAGACGTCTGGATAAAACTGCTGATTGGTAAAACCGATGATGGCTAAAACTCGAACGCAGCGATCCTTCTCTCCCAGCACGGCCGTCTGCCGTATTTCTCCTGACCTGATCGACCGTCTGCCGAATCAGCCTTCTTAGCACGGCCGTCTGCCGTATACCTCTTGATCGTCTAGCCCTCTCTCGATTCCTTCGAAGCTTCTCACAGTCAGCCCCGTAAATCTCTTGTGCCGCGCTTTATAGCCAGCTCTGGTGACGTAGAGCCGATGACGTGACCCTCGTGCCGTTGCCAACCGTTCCTCGGGTTCCTCACTTCCTACATTAATTACATGGAAGCATTAGAAGTTTAATGTCGTTTTTTTTAAATGAGAAGATGGTGGGATTTAAAACGTCAGTGCTTCAGCTGTATAGAAGCTG
The DNA here is from genome assembly GCA_024610705.1 of Tetragnatha versicolor. Taxonomy (NCBI): domain Eukaryota; kingdom Metazoa; phylum Arthropoda; class Arachnida; order Araneae; family Tetragnathidae; genus Tetragnatha; species Tetragnatha versicolor. Next base: position 6,989,704 of record JANDEH010000009.1, on the reverse strand, counting down.
TTTTTAAGATTTTTAATTTTTTAATGATCTCTTTTCATGATATTTACGAATGTGACATGGGCTTTACTAGATATAAACTATGAGTTAAAAAAATTAACTCTGTATCAAAAGGGAAAGAAAGTGAGTGTAACCTCTGTTCTAACATATAAAACTGATAAGCAGAGAAAAACAAATAAACTATTTATTTTAACTTGTTAAATCCATTTTTAAGAATTTGTCAAATAAAATTTTCTCTATAAAAGTATATTTAGAACATAAAACCTCCCTGATTTTTCTGTGGTTCTCTGATTCTGATCTCTGAAAAAAATTCAGTATGCTGTGGAAGGAGTGGTTTCCTTTATATTTTGTTTTTAAAAAGCAGGTTGCAGTCCTAGTAAGTTAGAAATTGCTTATATGGCTTGGCTCGGTGATATCCAATAGATAAGTTCCTTTATACTGTATTCTCTTGATACGACGAAGATGATTAAAAAATTTTAAGGTAAAGAGTTTTCGGCATAATCAGTTAAATTAGAGGAATACCTAATGTGTGTAGGGGAAAATATTTTTTTTTAATAAAAGAGGTTTTCGACATAACATAGTTCGTCTTGTGGAGAGAATATTGTATTCCATTTGTTGTAAAGTGTTTGTATAGTAATTGTGTGAGTCTAAATTTGTCATAAATTTTACAGATCCCCAGGAGAGTGTGGAAGATAAACAAAGGAGAAGACAATTGTAAGTAAATAAAAAAAATTAATTGCGCTTAATATTAAGCTTTAGATAATTAAAAAGCACCATAGAAAAGTAGTCATACATTAAAATTTAGAATCCCATACAGGTGGTTTTGGTTGTCCAAAAGCTAATTATGCAACTTCCAAGATACCCTTATGAAACAAACTATCATCCTATATTTACCCATTCTATGTCTGAGAATCAAAATATTTTGAGGAAGTGATTTCCTGAAAGCACTGGGGACATGTTCTCTTGAACATTTATTGATTGCTTAGGTCTTAATGTTTTTTTATTTGTAATTTTATTTCTGGCAAACTCGCATCCTTTTATATTATTTTATGTTGTACATAACATCTCAAATATTCTGAAAAATATAAATTGGGGGCGATTCAACTTAGTAGTGATGATAATATTACCCATCAATTCAACACTGCTGAGTCAAAAGATTTAAACTCCTTTTCAGGGCTTTTCCGATGTAGCCCTGTAAATCCAATTTTTTAACAGTTTGTGTCCTAGATTTTAAGAATCATAGATCCATAGGTTTTATTAAAATTTTCTAAAATCTCAAGCTCAACAGAAAAGTGCAAAATTAGGTCCATCATAAAAAATAAATACAAGGTTGTATCGTTTACAACATCTTTTATGATGAATCGGGTCCCACCATCGGTTCTAAGCGTAATTACGCAGTAGCTACTTCATTCTGATATGAAATTTTCATACCTGTAGCTAGGCTCAAGTCCCATGTACATGTGACTTGTTGAAACAAGTTTTTGTTCTTCTCTTCTTTGAACAATACTGTACATTTGAATGTTCTCAATATATTTTTAAACAGTTATTTAAATTTTTGAAGTTCTAATTTTAAAGCTATATTATGATTCTTAGCATCAAATCATAAGTAAAAAGTGTTTTTGATAATTATAATTACCTTGTCTCTACTATTATGTTAAAGCAGATTTTCCATGAAGATAATATAGATGCTGAGTTTTATAATGTACTAAGTGCCCTTCATCTTAACCGAATATTTAGCGAATAAAAATTTCCTTTTTTAAAAATAAGCCATGCTTAGAATGTTTTCAAATTTTAGATATCATGAATTTGTTGAAGATGAAGCTGAATTATCTGGGGAAGAGTACAGTTCCGACGAAAAGGAAGATGCTTTATCTGTAATTGAAGAAGTAGAAGAGGAAGAGGAAGTTGATGTGCCAGAAAGTGAAATCTTTGAAATGGGCAAAATTCATTTGTAAGTTTTTAAATTTTTTATTACTTAAAACAAATTTTTCAATATTACATAGTTGATTAATTTTCAGGAAAAAACTGAATGCTGATGATGATCAGTTATTGAAAAAAATTAAAAATGATTTTCTGGATGAAGGAGAACTTCATAATGAAGATGGAGAAAGATCTAGGAAATTTAAGTGGAGTGCCCCAAGTACTTGTAAGTTATATTTATGTTTAGGCTACTTTAAAAATTGCCAAGATGTCATTATACTTACCATTAACCCCTTAACTGCCACGGAAATTCGCAGCAAGTGGTTACACACATGTGTTTTGCCATTCTTGCTTTCAATGTTCTTTTTTTTTCTTGTTTGCAAATTTAACTCGGGTTTCTGAAATTTGTCTTATAGCCCTAATGGTATTAGTTCAAGTGTACAGTTGGGGAAATAAAAAACGACTCAGTTGCGAATTCTGGCGAACCAATTGGGTTAGGAAGACCAATGAGGTGTCATTTTTCATTGTTTAAAGTATTCTTTAACCATAAAAATTTTCGGGTCCTTAGGGGGTCGTCTTCATATTAAACGAAACACTAACTTTTTTTTTCCAATGGGGACCCCCAATTATTATTAGTTTTTCTGAAAGGCCACCCCCCCAAACCCTTAAATACCAAGTTTCATCCAGATTGATTAAAAAAATTTATTTTTCAAAAATAAAAAATTTTTTAAATCATGAAATTTTTTTATGATAATCGATTCTTTAAGTAATTTTATGTAGGAAACCAAAATTTCAATCGATTTTATCCAATAGTTTTTGATAAAACGAACTATAGAAAGAGCATTTGCGGTATGCATTCGGGCAACGGTATACGGCCCCTTAAGATATTAGGTCGTTTTTATCAAAAACTATTGGATAAAATCGATTGAAATTTTGGTTTCCTACATAAAATTACTTAAAGAATCGATTATCATAAAAAAATTTCACGATTTAAAAAATTTTTTATTTTTGAAAAATAAATTTTTTTTAACCAATCTGGATGAAACTTGGTATTTAAGGGTTTGGGGGGGTGGCCTTTCAGAAAAACTAATAATAATTGGGGGTCCCCATTGGAAAAAAAAGTTAGTGTTTCGTTTAATATGAAGACGACCCCCTAAGGACCCGAAAACTTTTTTGGTTAAAGAATACTTTAAACAATGAAAAATGACACCTCATTCGTCTTCCTAACCCAATTGGTTCGCCAGAAATCGCAACTGAGTCGTTTTTTATTTCCCCAACTGTACTTTTGCATGCAATACAATTTTCAGCAGATTTGAAGTATTATTTGCTTGTTGTTTTAATTAATTTTTTTAATAAATATTCAAAGAAATCAAAATTTGGGTGGTAAATGTAACTTTAGACTTTCTAGCAAATATTTGTGAGTATATATAAGCAGTTAATACTACCTTGGTTTTTTAATGTAAAACAGTTTAAGTAGTTAAAATGTTTATAATGATTTTCAAACTTTGTATTTATATTGAGCTATATTTTATCCTGATTTGCTAAGCTCAGTGTTCCTTTTGAAATTTAGTAATGAGCAATTAAAATGAATATTATTTTGCAACATACAGCTATCAACTCTTTAGAGAAGTGAAAGCTATGCAAATTAACTTGCAGCTTTGGTTATATTTGCATCAAAGGTTTAGTTTCTTACTGCTTGAGCTCATTTAACATTTTAATTGTTGGTTTGGCTTTAGTTCTTGTACTTGGTTCTAATTTTAAAATGTATTTATAGCACAAGATGTTGCAATAGTAGAATCTTCAGATTCTGAGGAGGAGAATAAAGTCCCTGTAGATCAAGAAAAGTTGAAGTGGCTTAAAGAATCATCTGTGAGTTTTCTGTTTATTTATGTTGAGTTTTTACAATTCCAAGAATCACACCCTATAACAGGGGTTCTCAAACTTTTGAACATCGCGACCCACTTTTTAGAAAAACAAAATCTAACGCAACCCACTTCACCTTCATTAAGTTATCTCATGCCCTCAACATAATTTTAACTTCTTGACTGGGGGTGTGTTCACCAACTATTTTGTTACAACAAATTACTACATGCACGTATTATAGAAGAGAAATTAATTTTTTAGAAAATTAAAAGTACATATTTGAATTTGAGAATAGTTTAATTGTGAGTTAACAATGATCCCCACAATATAAAGGGGGTCTGGGGGTCCTCTCCCAGATAAAAATTTGAAATTTGACCCTTAAAAACAGGGTTTTAACTTGTTTTTTTATTAATATGGAATAAATTGCAGTTGCATCATTTCCTAAGAAAATTCTTAAAATTTGCATTGCTCCCCACGGTGAGGATGGGAAGTCCTACATTTAGAAACACTTATTTTTTTCCAAATCTTATTTGAATAACCAACTAGTCTTGCATTATCGGCACATTACATTAAAGCGAGTGACACACGAGTATTTTTACTTAAATTAATTGTCTATTCCGTTCGACACCAAGTAGGGTAGATTTTCTTAAACCTCTCTTATTGCTCTTATTTTTATTCTTTTCACTGTATGGTAATTTTATAAATTTCAAAAGTCAATAACACGTTTGTAAAAATTTTAAAAAAGGTACTATATATTCAGAAAAATGAAAAATCTTGTCGCGACCCACCAAAAACTGACTGGCGACCCACCAGTGGGTCGCGACCCACAGTTTGAGAAACTCTGCCCTATAAAGATTATTTATTTTATGAAGCAGTATGTTTAGTTATACTAAAATGTCTCTCAATTCCAATAACTGATATTCAGTGAAATTTTAATAAAGGATATAATTTTATATTAATTATATATTAATAAAGGATCTTTTTTATGTTTTCAGGCTAATGAAGATTCAGGAAGGCTTCATGAAGATTTGCCTGTTGAACAACCCCCCAGTGAGAAAAAAATGAAACTGAACATCTTGTCTAAAAACAATAGTATGTATTTATTTATTTCAATTTTAGTGTTTTTTTTATAAAATTAAGGACTTTAGGTGACATGAAACTTAAGTATTTAGATTCACTTAATAATTAGCACATGATTGTCACAGTGTTTTGTATTTTGTTTATTGTAATAAATTTGATTTGATTTTCTAAGAGGACATTTGGACCCCTCCCGAAATAGAGATCTACTTAAAACTGATTTATTTTTAGCAATACACCTGTGCATATTTTAAATTTAAAAGTTTCTTAAATGCATGATTTTTCCTCTTTTGTAAATGTGATTTAATTATAAGGTTGTTAATTGTTCTTTCAAAACATAATTGTGAACCCCCATTGAACTACCCATGAGCCGCCACTGGTTTTGATTCTTTTTAATTTGACCTTTCATAAAATAAAAATGACCCTATAAAATCAGACTGCACACACACATCCCCATGAAAAGATCCTTAATCCGTGCCGGGATTAAACAAAAGCAGAGGGTGTCACAGAATTTTTTAACATGGGAAAACAAGGCCAGTAAAAATTAATGAGGGTATTTGCATTTTCTAATTTAGTATAATTTGTATAAAATTTGTTCCTCAAATGCTTCTACCTGTTCTATAAGGATCCAAATGTATAAATTACTAACTTTTTGGCTATCTCGATAACTGTTTACTCCTAGGAATACTGATTTTAAAAATTAAGGCTGAAGAAAAAAGAAAGGTTAAAGGGTGTAAAGAAAATAAATCTAATTGTTTTGCACATATTGTAAATAATATTCTTACTGTAGTATAGTCCAGAAATATTTAAAAAATCTAAAATCAATGTTTTTGATACTAATATAATTTTTTTTCAGTCTCAGTTAATGAAAACGAAGCTGAAAAAAGAAGCAAAGTAAGACCTTTTCACTTATAGAAAATAGTATAGTTTTGTGTTTCAGCTTCCATGATAGAACTTCCATGTATTGGGTTGTCCCATAAGTTCTGTTACTTTTTACAAAGTTTCGTGTTTGAAAATTTTTTATGAAAAACTGGCAATAGGTGGAGATTTCAAACAAAGGGGATTTTGATATATGTATATTTATGAACATAATGTGTGATTTTGGTAGTTCTCGTGATATTATTTCTTTTCAAAATGGCGGTTTGAAAAAAAGACCAAAAACGACGATTTTCGCGTGATTTTTTTCTTTTGTTAAAAAAACTAGGAAGAACACATAATTCATGGCTAAAAAAAGTTTTACTGCATATTTGAAATGTTAAGATTAAGATGTCATAGTTTCAAGATGATTCGATAAGTTTAAGGTAGGAAATTTTAACTTTAAAACTTCGTATATTGGTAATTTCACGTGTTTTTTAATGCACACCTATTGTTTTTCTAAGCAGCTGGTATGAAGCAAGTTAAAGGCAGATGTTTTTTGAACCATAATGCTTGTTTCAACAGTTTAAACATTGAAAGTATCTTTTCATAATGTCCTTGAATTGATTTATTTCTAAATTCGAACGAGTTGTTTTTATTGTAGTGTTTTCGTATGAAGCAAATAATTGCTCTGTTCGCTTAGCATATGTTCAGCGAGTGTAATTCTGATAAGCTAAAACGTTGCGCGCTTGAATATTGCGCACTACTTTCTGAACTTAATTTCAGATATACACTAGCGGAAATAAAAATCCCAACACCAAGAAGGAAAGGAGATATCAAAGTCAAATTTATTTCTATGATTGCACATAGTATCAATGATAATTGATTAAAAAATCAGCCTTCCTGGATGTTAGGGGGCCGAGAAAACCAGGGAGGAGTGTTGTCTCCATAGGTGTCCATTACCGCTTTCACACGTCATGGTATTGAGTGACAGGGGCTCTAAATGACTTTTGAGGGATTGGAGGACCATGTTGCCTCCTCAGGTAGTCCAAATTCATATGGTGCACCAGCGGACGTTGCATACCGGGCTAGGTGATTTCTCCTCATTAACCGGACTTGTTTTGTGGGTGTTGGTTCTAGAGAACTGGTAAGACGGGGTAAAAATGCAACCTAGGGGGTTAAGAAGATAGCTTGGACATTGCATACAACATGTGGTTGTGCATGTTTCTCTTGAAATTTGTCCCCAGGACAGGTCTGAAGGTAAGGGCGGACAACCGGCTAAAAAACCTCAATGACGCAGCTCTGGTTGGAAGAAGTACTGGTGAATCATACTCAGGAGATGCAGAAAGGGAATCCAATGCATCCCCACTCCGTTACCCTGCATCACCACTCCGTGGAACGATTAGAAAATCATCAGCTGAGTGCGCTCTCTCCATTGTGTCTTCAAACTCATACCCAACCGTCGTGGTGCTCCAAACCGAAGCAGGATTCTCTCATAAACACAATGTCATGAAATTGGGATTTTCATTCCCTTACTTCATGCACTATTGGAAACAGAAAGGTCCATTTTCAGCTCCTGGTTTGTAGACAAAGATGTAAGAAGCTATGCAGACCAAACGGACAATCCGCAGTACTGCAAAGGACATCCATCCCACTGCCGCTTGTCCTCAGTATGATCTACCGGTACTTTGGCCAACCAGAGCTGCTTCATTGAGGTTTTTTAGCCGGTTGTCCATTCTTACCTTCAGACCTGTCCTGGGGACAAATTTCAAGAGAAAAATGCACAAACACATGCTTTATGCAATGTCCAAGCTTTCTTCTTAACCCCCTATGTTGCATTTTTACCCTGGCCTATCCGTTCGTAAGAAGCAACGCTCACAAAACATGTCTGGAGAAAGAGGAGAAATCACCTAGCCCGGTATGCAACGTCCGCTGGTGCACCATATGAATTTGGACTACCCGAGGAGGCAACATGATCCTCCAATCCCTCAAAAGTCATTTAGAGCCCATGTCACTCATACCATGACGTGTGACGGCGGTAATGGACACCTATGGAGACAACACTCCTCCCTGGTTTTCTCGGCCCCCTAATATCCAGGAAGGCTGATTTTTTAAGCAATTCACATTGATACTATGTGCAATCACAGAAATAAATTTGACTTTGATATCTCCTTTCCTTCTTGGTGTTGGGATTTTTATTTCCGCTAGTGTAATTTAATATATATTGCATATTTTGAATACTTGGGTATTTCGTAAGCTTTTTTATTGATTTTGATGCTTTTTTTCGTGAAAATTTCTTCGAATTGACTAACATTACTGAGGTAAGTTTCTTGCAAAGATGTTATGTTTGAGACCGAAATTTCCTAAGTTAAACTTATCGAATTACCTTGAAACTATGACATCTTAAACTAAACATTTCAAACGTACAGTACAACTTTTTTTAGCCATGAGTTATGCGTTCTTCCTAGTTTTTTTAACAAAAGAAAAAAATTACGCGAAAATCGTCGTTTTTGGTCTTTTTTTCAAACCGCCATTTTGAAAAGAAATAATATCACGAGAACTACCAAAATCACACATTATGTTCATAAATATACATATATCAAAATCCCCTTTGTTTGAAATCTCCACCTATTGCCAGTTTTTCATAAAAAATTTTCAAACACGAAACTTTGTAAAAAGTAACAGAACTTATGGGACAACCCAATACAAACCATCTTATTTTTAAAAGTTGACTTTCTGCAGCTGTGGGAAGTTTAATGTTTTTACTTGTACATAGAAGTACTGTATGGATAAAAACGTTCAGTTTAGATCTAGATGTAATTAATTTGAATGACGTTTTCTCTTTTATCCTTTCTAATTTTTTTCTATGAGTTAGGTAATTTAAAGCTATGATAGTCTTAGTAAATGTTAATGAAAACTTATTTTTAGTTAGCTCTATAAAGAATGTGCTAGTAGTCCTGTCGCACCCCTTTAGCTTTCAAGTGCCTACTAATATGGTCATAAAAATTTGTTTGTTGTATCCCACACATTAATTAAAGCTTCACAGTACTGTAAGTGGCCTACACTGCCTCAGCAATCAGGAAGCACCTTTCTGTGTCTTATTGGCACCCACTAATCTTCAATACTGCAGCCACTATGGCTGGGCAGGAAAAAGATAAGTCCAGGTCTCAATTTGAAACCAGGGCAATTTTTACACCATCCAAAAGTTTCCATCTTGTATTTTCATTCCCTTGCTCAGTTCTTAACTGTTTCAGGGACTTAGTGATTTCCCTGCAGGCATTTGATTCACAGATCTTTTATCTTATTCCAAACACGCCATTTCTGAGTTTTGACCAAGCTATTGAATTGAACCGAAGGGATTCCTTGTTTAGTGGTCTAGCTTCCTCGGCCTGGGCATTGGCAACCTCTTTGTTTATATATAAAAAAGTGCCTCTTTGCATTTTTTGAGACTACATATATATCTCCTTTGTGGAAAGTTTTGAAGATAACATCTTTATATTAAAAGTACAAAAAAGGTTTGATTACAATGTTGTAGAGTAGCATTGATTAAGGGGCTTTAACACGAGACGGGAACGTTGCAGAATCCTCGGTCACTTGGAAACGAGGACTTTCGAGATCTCGAGTGATCATGCTGCCATCTGTTGAAAACGTCACAAGTAATTATACACTGATAACACAAATTTTTACAGGCACTAATGTCCATTACTTTCGTAATATATTAATGTCTGAGGACTTATTTTGGTAATAAATAGCTGTTTTAGATTTTTTGGAACTATTAAACGGGCCACAAAAAGTTTAAAAGCAATCGGAATGCGCTTCAAAACTCTGAACAATATGGCGGACGACAGCTGTGGAGTAGAAATATCTCGTTCTCGTTTCCATCTCGTGTTAAGTTTCTGAATGCGGCCCTTAGTAAGAATAGACAACTTGTATTATTGAATGACAAAAATGGACCCTGTAAAGCATTTTATGTTATAACTATTTTCTTGTTCTCAAAAGTTGGAATTTTCATGATATGATTAATGGAAAAAATGGGACTAGAATCAATGTTTTTAGATGTATAATTTTCACCTGTTGAAAATTTTACACCATACATCAGGTTTAAAATCTGAATCATGATTTTTCTTAATTGAGGTGCTTGAAACAGCGAGTTGAACTCCAATGTAAAGCTGTGAGAGTTAGCTTGTTGTTGCAAGCTCCTCAATTTACATGAGTATTACTAATTACCTTTGATTTTTAACTACGTTTTTAAAAAAGGTGTGTAGACTTCATCATGGACAAAAAGTTTTTATTAAGTTATCTCTAAAGGTTTTCTTACTTTTTAGACATCTCATTTAACCTTTACATTTCACAATTATTTATTTGTTTATAAGTCATTAATAAATTATAAAATACTTGAATATAAGGAATAATGCTGATTGGAGTCTGAAATTTCTTGCTAGGTTAAAAGGGGATCTCTTTTAAAGAAAGACGGAGAACCAAAAAATGTTCCTAAAGATTCAGCAAAGAAACCTTCGACTCCTAAAGATTCAGCAAAGAAACCTTCGACTCCTAAAGGAACTTTTTTCCGTTCAACTCAGAATAAACCACCTGAAGCTGATCCATTATAAATTGCTAGTCTATCATATAATCATCTCATTTTCATCTGTATGATGACTCATTGATTTTGTTCCTATGTTGTAATATGATATGATAAGTGTAATAAAATGATTGGAGTATTATGTTCTAGGTACATTTATTTTTATGTACTTTATTTTTATTACTTTTTAAATAAATGTTTTATTGTTTTCGTAGGCTAATTTTTAAAAAAAAACAAAAACACACTTTTCAGGCTTTTCATTGAAAGTACTTGTACCTGTGTCCCTCTGCTTTATACTGAAATTCAAAAGAACCCCCATGAAATTTCTTGTTGACCAATGTTTTGGGCCCTTTTTAGTTGTATGTATAGAAGTCCAGGATGCACAAAGGTCAATGGTGATTTTTCAATACAGGTACTTGGTCGGGTATTGAAGGAAACATTCTATCTAGATCAGTAAGCATAGATTAAAAAATTTTAAGACAAAATAATTCCTTAAAAAATGGTTAGCCAGACAATGCTGTATATTTGTACTAAAAAAGAGGTATCACAATGCTGTTCCGCATAGGCTGCTGAAAGCTCAACTTCAGTTAAATCTATTCATATTTCCCACTAAAATATTCATCATAGTATATAGTATAGCTGCTTTTTTATCCTGGAAAAGGAAAACTGAAGAGTGTCCCTGCAAAGTATCGTCAATATATTGGTAAGGATGGTTATTCTATGTAATTTTAAAGATGGTAAGTACCGTCCAGTAGAAAACGGGTTAATTAGAGTAACCCAAAATGAATTAAAACACTATATTTAAGGATCAAGTTTCTAAATTTTTCCAGGGTGAAGACCATCAATCCCCTCCACCTTTGATAGTTTGAAAGTCTATTTTCCTGTGAAACTTATGTGGCTTAAATTTGACTGAATTGCTTTGACTTCAGTTTCAGGCTAAATAATCGCTTAACTGACCAAAATTTAGTTATATTTAGGGTTTAATTCCAACATTCTTCAAAGATACAAAATACTACAGGGGGATCCTTAAGTGATCCTTAAAAAAACCCAACATATTGATTTTTTGCATCTCTAAAGGTAAAGGTGATGATCAGAAAAAGTGCCCCCCTTTGAGGCCCTGCTGGATCCGTGCCTGGCTTTTACATGGAAAAAATCATTATTTTTCATGGAAAAAATCATACCCTTGGCTTATACAGAAAAATATAGGCAACTGTTATGCAACAAATTAAAGTCATCGAATGTTTAAATTTTGTGTTCTATTTTAATTCTTGTGTACTTGTATTTAAAAAAAAACTGAACAGTTTTATGGAATTCTTTAAAATTGATTATCTTGATTTAAAATGGTTAAATTTTTTGTCCTCCACAAACAGAAATAATCATCAGTTCAGGATTTCCTGTTTTAGTATGTTTTTAGCTCTTCCTTTCATTTATGTTTGAAATCAGTGCTGAAAATGTAGGAGGATGGCGCCCTCAAGTTAAATCACGTCCCGAAATAATTCGACCATCTCCAAATTTTGATAAAAAAAAGGGAAGCAAATCCTTCCAAAAATTTTCCTCCCAACTACATCAATGAATAGTGAACCATAAATGAATAGTGAACATTTGAAAACTGATCGGTCAAAACTAAGTACCTAAATTCCTTGAAAAAGTGTGAAATTTTTAAACGCTTTTTAGGGAATGGAATATTCAGAAACCCCCTTTCCAGCATGGCAGGTTGAATACCCCTGGTATCATTCAATGGGTCTCAAATGTCCAAAAATAGGTTGAAACCCCAACTTAAAGTATTGAATTTCAGAGTATTTTTAGGAGGAAGATTCTCCAGATCCCCCTTTTGTACATGGAACTTTTCATATGCTCGGAATTTTCATACAGTGTAACTTCAATATCTCAATATCAAAAGGACTTACAAAAAAAATCTTCAATTTTGAGTTTTTGAGAACAAGGGAATATCGAGATTTCTTAATTTCAAAGGGAGGGGGATAATTTTTTGAGATAATAGAGCAGGAGTGGCCAACCCGCGGGCCACATGCGGCCCTTTTGAAATAATTTTGCGGCTCGCGAGAATTTTTTAGAACAAAATTTTAAGTTTTTTAAGAAGGTATGGGCCCCCGAAATTCGGACTAAGTGTACCAAAACCAGTTAAAAACCTGTTAATTCGAGTTAAATCAGCAGAAATTTTATGGGGGAGGACCCCCAGACCCCCCTTTAGTATACTGGGACTCTATTATCCACAAGTTCACCCAGGTGTAAATCCTTTTTTAAAAAAATTAAAAACAAAAAAGATAAATTGAACTTATTGAATATGCATGGGTGCTGGGCAGTACTCTTTCCCGATGCACAAATCTAGCTTGAATTTTTAGAGATAATTTGGGCCCCTCCCGAAATAAATATCTATATGCGCCACAAACGGTAACCTAACTAAGTTTCGAGTAATTCGTAGTGTTTTTTAACGGTTAGTTCCTATAGAGAAGGGATTTTTGCGCCATAAAACAATAATTAAACCAATCCTATAGAGAAGGGATTCTTGGGGTTGCTTCTAAAGGTCATTTTAAATAAATATTTAGCAGGTATGGGGAGCAGGGCCGGACTGGGAAGAAATTTCGGCCCGGGCGCATTTTAAGTCTGAATTGGCCCGCCGCATATTTTCATGGAAAATCTAACTTCATAGAATTAAAAATTTCGGAGGAGGATCGTGGTACCTCCCCAAGAAATTCTTTTGAAAATTGACCCCTATTAAGAAACAGTCTAAAATCCACCTTGAAGTCCCTAATTGGATACGTAATAAACTCAATACACAGACTTTTAATTCTTTGTTGGTAAATTCAGTGGGTAGAAAGAATTTCCATCTTGACGAATTTAATATCAAAAGAAATTGTTAATAATGTAACTCAAAATAGATAGGGGGGTCTGGGGGTCCTCCCCTACAAAAATGTTAGAAATTTTACTCTTAAAGGTACCGTTTTAAATCATTTGGGACCCTTTTGGGTGACATCCAAAAAGGTTCGCTCCTCTTATGCCGTAGAATTTTTGAAGATGAAACCAGGAAAATTCGTTGATAAAAATATTTTAAATAATATAATATGTTTTTGAATTCAGTAATTTATGCCATCATTAATGAATTTAATTGCTGATAAATTAATGGTTTGGTGGCCGCACAAAAAGAATTCGTGGGCCGCTAGTTGGAAATTCCTGTGGAGTGCGGATTCATTTTTACAGGATCTTTTTCATTCATACCACTGTAAAATAATTTGGTTGAAGGCAGCCCACAAACGGCCCTCGATGAGTAGCGGCCCACCGGGCATTTGCCCAAATGCCCGCATGGCCAGTCCGAGCCTGATGGGGAGGGCTCTAGATAAGGCTTATCCTTACCCCCTGCAAGAAGCCCTTCAGGGCCCCAAAACAGTGTTTCTGTGAAAGTAGGCTTTATATAATCAGGAAATTTTTTATCGGCCTTATTCACGCTACAAAATCACTCAAGGAGGCCTGCATGATACTGCGAGGGTGTCATACCCCTCATAGTCATAGACCCACTGTTTTGCTCTATTCTGGAACCGCTATTTCATACCTTCCAACTCTGATGGTTGTTACTCATGCGCATGCGTGATTTGACATGATAAAATTTTTGATTCAGTATGTATTGGGTATTGTATCTACCTATGTTCATACCAAATTTCATTCAAATCTGTCGAGTAGATCTGGAGAAAATCGCACAAATGTGCAATTTTTCTTAATTTTGAACACCGGTGTAGTATTAGCAGGGTGTTTATAAAGGGTTAGATAATATTAAGTTAAAATCTTGTTTTAATGGGTCAACTTAATAAACATTTTATTGAGAACCCCCAGACCCATTTTTATAGCATAGAGCTATCTATAGCTTTTCTGCCGTCGCAAGGCGGTGAAAACTGGTTTTCTCTGCCTTCTGCAATGCTATTTTCCACCGCCTACTAGCGACGGCATACATATAATAATAATTTACAAAAATCTTGCTCTATACAGTTAAGAGCCTGCGATTGACTACCAAATTTATTTAGAGCATATTTTGGCCTTATTCGACATAAATTTCTATAAACGCCACCGATATTGTGAAAAAGTCTGTTGATGTTAAACAATGCGCCCAAAAATTGGGTAATCAACAATACTTTAATTTTAGGGCAAAGGTCAACAGGAAAAAAAATTGACAAAATTTTTTCAAATTTTTCATACTTCAAATTTTTTATTCAATCAACTTATTATTTTATTAAATCAAAAAATTTTTATACTTTTCTCGGAGATATTCGCAATCGCAAGTAGATGTAACAAAAAAAAAACTTAAAAAATTATTTTTTTGTTCATTATTCAATTCAAGTGCCTTAAATCAGTTGAGTAAGGAATCGTTAAAACGAGCTGATATCTATTACATGTTTTATTCCTGCCTTTAGGTCTAAAATCCACACTAGTCATCTGTGGAAATAAAAAAAGATTTAAAAAATGTTTTTTTTAACAATGGGCGCAAGTGGGAAGCAAAAGGAATTTCATTTTTAATAACTTTAAAATAATTAATTTTTAACAATAAGATGTCATAATAAAGAGAAAATTCATTAAAAACTTTTCTGGTTATATGGAAAAGCGGTTTTTCCAGTCGAGTTCGCAATCCAAAGCCTCAATAGGCTAGTTTCCCATTTTCCAAATTATTTTTTTCCAGGTAGAACACGGTGAAAAAAGTTGTTATCAAAAATCCCGAGGTCGCTACGAGTTTAATTTATTTTTTTATTAATTTTTAAAGAGGATGCGCAGTCGCAGTGCTCTAAAACGCGTGACTGCGCAGATACGTCATTTGGTAGTAGCCGAGATTTCGCGGCTCGCGCGCGCTTATTTTTCCAATAGAAAGCACGTGTGCATCCGTAAAAAAGAATGGATTCCGAAGTAAAAAAAAAAGCTTAATAATACTGCATTGTTCCAGGATGCACTTCATTGAATGTAAAAACACCAAGTAAAAGATTCGTAATCGTTCCAAGAAACGAAAAATTGAAGAAGAAATGATCAAAGCCTGTATGAAGGATAAAATGGGCTCCGCCACTACCAAACTGTACTGTTGTGAAGACCATTTTAAATTAAGTATCCATTTAGCACTATATTAAAAAATTATAGTGTAGTAAACATGTAGTGCTTCTTATTTATTTCATGATTAAAAGTTCTTTTGATAAAACAAATCGCTCGCGAAAGATAAAAGGTTGTCCGAAAAGTTCTGACAGTTTTTACTAAGTTTTGTTTTCGAATTTTTTTTTTGAAAAACTGGTAATAGGTGGAGATTTCAAACAAAGGGGATTGTGGTTTACGTATATTTAAGAATGCAATGTATGGTTTTTGTAGGGGTATTATTTCTTTTCAAAATTGCGGCTACAAAAGAAGACCGCAAACGACGCTTTTCCTAAAATTTTATTTGGCCGCTTTAAGACCTGGGAATGCATGATTAAAATGGCTACTGAAAGTTAAGTTGTATATTTTCAATGTTAATATTAAGATGTCAAAGTTTTGAGATGATTCAATAAGTTTAAGATGAGAAATTTTTATCTCAAACAAAACATCTACTGGGAAAAACTTCTCTCGGTATTTGTTAGTCATTTGAAGAAAATTTTCTGTGAACTATATCAAAATCAACACAAGAAAGCTTACACATAGACACAGCTATTTAGTAATATGTCGTAAGTTAAATTATAGATCCAGAAATCAGTGCGATATTTAAGCTTGTGAGAATTGCACTCGCTAAATTACGGTAAAACACGAATGAATATTTTTGAATAAACTAAAAATGCAACACTTATTGTTCGAAACTGGAAACAAATAAAACATTGAAAAGACTCTCAGCTCTCAATGTTCAGAGAAATATCTGTCTTGATTTTATTTCATGCCAGCTGCTCAATGGAACGAGGGAAGTGCTAAAGAACTATGGACAATTACCAGTTTGTGCAGTTTTAGAGCCAAAATTACTATCTTAAACTTATCGAATCATCTCAAAACTTTGACGTATTAATTTAAACATTATTAATACACAGAAATCGAGCATATCGAGTTTACAAGTGCGCTTCCGAACTTATTTCCCCCGGCCAATATGATAACAGGAAATATGATAAAAAAAATTTTTCGAGCTGTTTGGACTATTTCACCTGAACCTTATGATTTTTGGTGCGCTGAATCCAAAAATGACCTCTATTTTGCCCAGGGACGACACGTTTTTTGACAATTCAGGTCTTTAGGTTTTTTTGGAAAGGCCTTAAAATTTTGAAAAATTGACTCTTAACACTAAATTTTTTATTCAAATTTTTCCATAAAATCTTTTATGTTTTTTGATGTGCTGAATCTAAAATTGCCCTCCATTTTATCATAAGACTTCACCTTTCTTCACAATTTAACAAAAATGCCAATTTTTTAAGAAAATAAAAGTAGGGGAGAGTGTTGTACCTCTGGACAAAAATCACGTTTGGATTTTTCTAAGACAGGTAAAATCACATTTTGACCATTTAAAGTACCCAACCTATAGTCCTAACCTTTGTGAGTACAGAGATATTTTTTACTAGCCAAAATCTTGAAAATTGGATTTTTAATCATTTATAATAACATGAAAAAATTTGTGTCCAAAGGTACAACAACCTGTTGTACCTATGGACAGACCCAGTTGTACCTGTGGACACCCTTAAAAAGGGAAATTTTAGTTGAAAAAAGCTAAGAATTAATATTTTTATTGATGCATTACCTTTTAATAACCTATTTCAAGCCTTTTTAAAATTGAAAATAGATTTTTTAAAGTAATGTAGTTTTAGATCGTAAATGATCATTAAAACGAAGTTGAATGAAAAAAGTCTTGATTTTTTACCAAAAACACAAAAATCACATGGTATTTTCAGATCAGAATTTAAGATAATAGTTTCATCAATCATGCTGATTGATCTGACAACTTCACTGATCCCCCCAAAAAAAACAATTCGATCAACACTTAGTTGTGCAAGCATTTGGTGGTAATAACAATAATAATTTGGTGGTAAATCTTCTTCAGTGGAAATTTCAAGTTTTTTTAATCATCATACTTAAATGCGATAGGGTTCTTAGGATTTTACACCATATTTTACATTAAATTCCAAGTAGAATCATAAATTTAAAAAAGTAGTTAAGATTACAAAATATTTGATTTTTCATCTAAAATTCACTTGAAAATAATCGCTGACAAATAGATTACCGTTTAGAATTAATTGAACATTTATTTAAATGTATTCAGTTAAATGAAACCTGATTCTAAAACGCCGATTAGCTACAGACACCCACAAGAACGTGTCCGTAGGTACAACACTTATGGTGTCCGAAGGTACAACATGAGGTTTTTTTGCATTCAAAGATCTATAAAAGATAAAAGAATTGAGATCTGACGATTTCTAATATCAAAAATAAAAGTTAAAATCTCGGGGATTCCCCCCATGTATCCCATTTTATCATGTCATAATTAAAGGGGAAGAAAAGAGTTAATGTAGTGATGCACTAAAAAAAACTTTGAGCACCTAAAAACAGTAAACTTATTATATAAAATTTAAATAATATTTTAAAGAGCTGATTTCACGTTAGCAACTAGATAGCATCTGTTTACATTCGAAATCGACCACAAATTTAAATTTACATTTTTTCCCGAATTTTAAAATGAGGTGGCTGAAGGTACAACCGTCCGTAGGTACAACACTCTCCCCTATCTTTAAAAAAATTATTTTTCGACTCAAACTTTATCTGAATATCATTTTTATGTGTTTTGGTGTGCTGCATCCAAATATGACCTCTTTTTATTTTTCAGACATCGCATTTTGTAACAAATTGAGCAAATATAACATTTCTCAAAAAATGTAAATACACTTAAGTAAATTTTTTAATCCAAATTTATTAATGAGGTGATTAGTTTTAATGTTTTTTGGATCCCTGAACTCAAAAATAGTCTCTGTTTTGCCCTAGAATGGCATGTTTCCAGACAATTCAGGTATGATTGTAAAATAAGTCAATATTTCAATTTTAATAAAAATATGTTTATAAAATAAATTTTTTATTACATATTCTTCATGAAAATAATTATATAACTAAAATAAACTCATTTACACACTCTTCAGCCAATTTTTCCACCTTATGAAGCTCTTCTTGGTAAATTTACCCTTGTGATTATCAACAAGAACGTTTCTTTGAACTGTACAACAAAAATCCTTCATTATTGCACGATTAAGTCTTCCCTAATATTTTATTTCAATCTCTATAATTATCTCTAAATATCCTGATGAGATAGTTTACTATGTGCATCATTCACAGCTCCTAATTTTTAAAAAGGGAGGAGCTAGAAATGTTCAAAAACTATAAAAAAAATGGGAAAATTCGAATATAATTTTGCAATTTGTGAAAAATCCTGACGTATAGGATTTTTTCAATATTTTTTTCGTCATCAGCACACCAAAATACATAGGAAACTGTAAAAATTATTCAAACATCTTTTTCATTGCACACCTGTGTAATTTCTATTCTTTCAAACTCTGTTCGCATTAACAAAAAACAATGGGCAGGCAGGTGATTTTTGCAGTATGCAATTGTGCATGTTTAAAACCATATGTTGTGCATCAGCCAAGTTCCAGGCATTGGTGATTCATGGAGCTACAGCCTGCGAATCAACGAAAAATCTAACTTTTCAAGATGAGGGATAGAAAAACTTGTGAAAAAGGTGCAATAAATGGTTCATTTAAAGGTGATTACGTTGAAATGTAACTAAATATGTTTGTAACCTTCGATAATTATCTTATTTTTAAATATTCATTAGTTTTTTTATGTTTTAAACCATCAAAAAGGGGAAAATGTCGAAAAAGAAGATTTCTCTATGGGTTGGCGGGAAATAAGACCGAGGTGCGCGCTTGTAAACTCGATATCTACTAGATAAAAAATGTCTGATTTTTTCCAGAAAACATGTAAACTGATCCTCAAAGATGTAACTAGTTACCAATAGTAAAATTATTTCGAAATTTCTACTACTTTTTTCAGGATCAAAACGGGAGTTGAAAATAAAACTACCCTACCACAATGCTGGAGTGTACTCGAACTAAAAATGCTCTTTATTAATATATATAAATATAATAGATTTTTAAAACTTTAAAAACAGAATTCGAAATAGTACTCATCTTGCTTGTTTAACTCCTCTATTTCTGGTTTATTGAACCGTGTATCGTTTCTAAGGAAATCAACCGAAGTTAAAACCGAAATTTTCGGCGAATTATTCGAATCTGCTCGAATAAAACCAGGCTCAATTTGAAAACCATTCCTGTTTTGTGTACAGTAATGATGTAAAAGAATAATAAACGAAATCTTAGTTTAAAATATTTATGATAAGCAAAGCGTAAATACTCAGTTCGTAAACAAAACACAAATGCAGGCAAGGAAAAAGATCGGAACTTTTCGCCGGTTCATACCATATGACGTCACAGCAGGCCACGCCTCTTTCTTTGCGGCTCCAAATTTTAAATGCTTTTAACTAATTAACTATTTAGTCTAAAAATTTTTTGAGCGTGGGTAAATTATACTTTTGCATTTCTCTTAGTGTTTTTGGTGTTAAAATGATCAATTTCAGTTGAAGGAAACAACCCTATTCAGCCTGTGAGTTTCTTTTCCTGCGGTTAATGTTCTCCTGTAGAACTAGTTTCTTTGCGATAAGACTTTTAGTGCGAAGAAACAAACTTTACAACTCTGTTGGGGAATGGAATGTTTCGCTATTTCGACTGGGATAATATACGCGAGCCTTTTTACACTCACGAATTCTATTCAATTTATGGCAAACTTATGAAATAATGATTGCAAATCATAAAATAAATACAGCAATGAAATAATAATATTCCAAAGATATTAGCTTAAACTTGAATTTCAAGCTTCTATAAATAAACTAAACATGAAAAGCAATTTTTGCTTAAGTTTTATTTATTATTAATTAATCAAATGTTTAATTACTAAGTTTTTACACATTTTTTGAATTTGAAGTTTTATCAGTGGCTACATTAAACTGAATTTTCGAAACATCTTAATCGTTGAATACGAAATCATACACACATATTCCTCTTTCATGCATATTCCACAACCTCTGATTTTACTAAAATTAAAATATTACATGTTATATAAGGGGCCATCCCTAAATAACGTGAGTTCAAAAAGGGGGGGAGGGGTTTGGAAAAATCTCACCAAATCTCACCAAGGGGGGAGGGGGGGGGTCGATTAAAATCTCATGTAAACTTTTAAAGTTAGAAATTATACGATTTTCTTTTTTTTAAGTATGAGAAAGGAATACACACAGATAAGATACTGCAAATTATTTTCAAAAAGTTGTAGGTAAATCTCACTTGGGGGGAGGGGGAGTCCAGCAAAATCTCACTAAATCTCACTAAGGGGGAGGGGGGTCCAGATTTTGGAAAAAACGCCTCACGTAATTTATGGATGTCCCCTAAGTTATATCCTTCATTACTACCATGCCTTTACACAGGATGTTATACTGAGATTAGGAATTGGCCGGATTTTAGTCTTGAAATGTAGCCCCCGGAATGTTTCTTGATTCTATTCCTTATCGCCCCTTTTTAAAATTAAATAAAACATACTTTAGACGGAAAACAATCTTTTTTTAAACTTATCCAACTTCTATCATATAAGTTAAAACTGGAAAAATCATAGTTTTGAATTTAAGTTTAATACTAAATAAAATTGAACTAATTAAATTTGAAGTACCTTAAAATCAGTAGCGGATTTCTAAATAGGCTAGCTAGGCTATAGCCTACGGCGGCAAATTTTATTAGGCGGCAAATTTTCGACAGCAGAATTTTTTTCTGAATAAAAAAGGAGAAGAGAAAGGACAGTGTTTTTGCCTTGAAAATTACTCCGCCTACAAGAATTTTTTCCCTTTTGGTGCTCTCTCCATAAAGTTTGAAAAGTAGTTAAACACAAGTTCGGGGGGAATTTCCAAAAATATTTTCTGGGGGAGGACCCCCAGGACGTTACCCCCGTTAGACGTTTGTTATAACTTCCCCCCCCCAGAAAATTATGTGATTTTCAAGGAACTGTAAGGGTCTCAAAATGAACTGAAACACTACTTTAATAGGCAAGTTTTCAACATTTTTCTGGGGGTGACCCCCAGACCCCCCATTTTATTTCGAGCTCACATTGTAAAATTGTAACTTTTCGTGTAAAATATTACTTTTAAGTGATCTAACACTTCAGGTATAAATACACTCCGGACCTTAGGACACTCCGGAGGTTTAGTCAGACTGCCCCCCCCAAAAGAAAAATAAGAAACCAAAAGTTGAGTCACGGCGTGTACTAAACCCACTTAAAATCTTTGCCCTCCCCCCAGTGGCGAATTCAGAAGGGTGGAATGTGTGGCTGCAGCCCCCAGGAATAAGACATTCAAGTTTTGGTAACAGCAATAATGCCAAAAAGAAATTTCAACACGTTGCGGACATTCGGTGGTGTTACCCAAAGGGTCTCAAAATTAATCGGAACCCTACTTTTAAGGGTAAAAATTCCAAAATTTTTCTGGGGGAAGACCCCCAAACCCCCTCGAAATTTTGGAATCTAAAAATTACGGTTTCTCCTTGAAACTTTAGGGATTTTTAAGGAGTGATCCTCTTTGATGTAACCTAAAGTGTCTCAACATGAGTTAAAATGCCACTTTCAGGGGCAAAATTCAAAAAATTTTCGGGAATAGGAACCCCTAAACTCCCTAGAAATTTTCCAATTCATAATACTATGAACTTTTTCCTTGAAAATTCTGCCGCTTACAGTGAGTGGTGCTCTTTGGGTGGAATCTAAAATCCTTCAAAATAAGCTAAAACACTATTTAGAGGTGCAAATTTTCTAAATTTTTCTGGGGAGTACCCCCAGACCCCCCTTTTACTTGGAGTTGACATTTTTACACAATTTTGAAACTTAGTGCACCAAAATTAAAACCTTGCGAAGTCATCTCACCTATAACTTAGCAGTGGCGGATCTACGGGGGGGGCTTTCGGGCTGAAGCCCCCCCCAAAACGTCTAATATTTTACTAAGTTTGTCAAAACGCATAAAATCTGTAACAGAAATTCGGATGAGGCGTACCAAAACCAGTTGAAAAAGTGGGGTTTTTGACTAAAATTTCCAAAAATTTTCTGGGGGAGGACCCCTAGACCCCCCTTTTAGTGGTTTGAGTAGGATAATTCACTACCTCTTCCGTATTACCATTAACAAGAAGATTCAATTGGATAATGAAAATTCTTAGCCCCCCCCAAAACCAAATCCTGGATCCGCCACTGTAACTTAGTATTCCTAAGATTAGACCTTAGAAAAGATGTTGAGTAACCCCCCTAAACAAAAATTTGGCTACGGCACTGGCAGCCCCCCTCCCTCTTTCAGTTGCTTACATTAATACTTGACAGCCCATAATAGCAATTGAGTTATTTGTGAAACTCAGCCTCCCCAGACAAAAATTCTGGATACACCACTGCCTCCCCAAAAACCAAAAACTGAAATGACGCCCCTGTTTAGTTTTGTAAGTGTAGTTATAGCATATAGGCGGCAAATTTTGGTTCAGCCTATAGGCGGCACATTTGGAAATCCGCCACTGCTTAAAATACTTAAAGTCTAATATATACCTTAAAGTCTAAAATGCGTTGGAAATCAAGAAAAAGAATTAGAACATATTTTTGAGCTGTTTGAATGTGCCTCAACTTTTTGTGTTCGAATGTGTGCTCCATCTCCAGCTTTAAGAGTAAAAAATAGTTATTTGTAATTGAAATTGTGAAATAAATTTATTTT
Source organism: Tetragnatha versicolor (assembly GCA_024610705.1). Lineage (NCBI taxonomy): Eukaryota > Metazoa > Arthropoda > Arachnida > Araneae > Tetragnathidae > Tetragnatha > Tetragnatha versicolor. The sequence goes on along the minus strand of JANDEH010000009.1, from coordinate 6,966,605 downwards.
GGACTTTAACTTTATTGATGCGGCATTATAATTTTCAAGGCGAAATTTCTACTTTAAAAACTTACGTGATGGAATTTTCACACGATTAAAAGGAGGAAAATTTATTTTCACCTTTCAAAGCAAACAATTTTCATCAAACACTAAGGGTTCCAATGAGCCCATCGCTTTGAAAATTCAGGCAAAGGGTGGTACTAATACAGCTACCTATTGGTGATTTTTAAATTGAATTTAACATAGATAAGGGATTTGTGCGGATATGACCCACAAGATACTGAACATAATATTTAAAATAGAGGTAATAAATTTTAATGAATTGTTAAACTAAAACTGTTTTTATCACCAAGAAGGGATAGCTGAACCTGGGACTCCTATAATTTATTATTAAATAATTTTATCTACAAAATGATATCGTGCCGCCATCTATAATCTCTTGTTTCCTCTATTAGCATGCTAAAATTAAATTAAAATTCAATTTGTGTAATTTTCACTTATTTTATTTGACTTTTAGAAAATAATATTCCAACTATAAATTTACAACTTGTAATAATATTAACATTGCTTAAATTCGTTCTCCATTGATCAGGCCCGGACTGGCCCGGGTGGCCGGGCGGCGATCCCCGCCGGGGCCAAATCCCGAGGGGGCCAAATTTTGAACTTCAACTTTTTACGTTTGTAGTGTAATAGGAAAAAGTAGTACTACTACCAAATTCAGGCCCGGGGGTGGCTACCTGGGTAAAGCCAGGCAGACAGGGGCCAAATCATTAACTTCATCTTATTTTTAAAAGTAGTTCAGAAAAATTAGATCTTCAGCAAATCCAAAATGAGCAATCCCAAGAAACTCTCTTTTTATAAATCCTCAAAAAAATCCTCCAAACAAAGCTAACATTGCGTACACTTATATGCATGGGGCCAAATTCATTCATTTTCTAGGGAAGAACCCCCAGACCCCCTTTGGTACTTGGGTCTGTAATATTTACTGTTTTTTATAATACGTTCGTCAAAATGCAAAAATTCCTCCTACCAAAGAAATGTTATAAATTCGAAAAAAAAGGGTATTTTGCTCGATATTCAGATTAAGTGTACCAAAATGAGTTTAAAACCTGCGTTTTGGATCTAAATTTCCAAAAATTTTCTGGGGGAGAACCCCCAGACCCCCCTTTAAGTAATTCCAATAACACTTTAATAACCTTTTTTATATTATAATCATTGATAACATTCAGTTTGATTTGGAACATTATTTGCCCCCCCTGAAAAAACACAAACCCTTCATCCACCACTGCCTTTCGACACAAAAATCCGTATTAAAAGAAATGTTACGAGAAAAAAAGGGGGCCAACATGGAGTTTTCCCGCCGGGGCCAACTGCTAGCCAGTCCGGCCCTGCCATTGATGTAAACACGGTAACTTTGAGGTCTTTTCCTTAACATTTCAATCCTTCTCTCAAACTTTTTCGAAAAACCATCACCAAATAAAAATATTTTCTCATAAAAACTCTCGGAAGTTTTAATTTCCTCTCTTTGAGAAGAAGTGAGGGATATTCCACATATATTTTGCCTTGCATCGTCAGAATTTTAAAACTTATATGCACCCTTTTTTATATTGAAAATTCAAGATTTTACAATCAGTTTTTTACTGTAGTTTTGAACTTTACGTAATAATTTCACAGTTCATTTGTGTGAAAGACTATGCTTTAAATTTGTCCAGGGCCGTAACCAGACTTTTGTTTTGTCGGGTACGGTTTACTCAGCATAATTTTCAAGTTTTTGGTACCCTAGGACGTTGTAAAAGTCCATGGGATTTTTTTTGAATTTCCCAGGTGTCTCCCCTCATGCTGTTATAAATACTGAAACATTATTACTTGCAAAATTTCAGGTCTCTAGGCCAATTTTTGACACTCGCGCTCCTCGAAAGTAGTTTTCACATGTTAATGTATAGAGAAAATATTGAAAATATCTTAATTTTTTGTTGTTTTCAATTTAATTAGCCTGAACGCTGTCAATATTGAGCTAAACCTATACAGTAGAACCCCGATTATCCGCGGAATTGGGTGGCAAGGGTACCGCGGATAATGAAAATCGCGGATAACCCGAAAAAAGACTAAAAACGAGGTGAAAGCACGAAAAAAATATTTAAGCATAAAAACTATGTATTATGGTACAAAAAACATGAAATGTAAAACTTTTAAAATATGTACAGTACAGCAGAAACCTTTGCTCTACATCTAAAATCTCTCTAATCTCATCTAAAATTTGCTCTCATCATTAAAAACTTGTTTTCTTGGCACTCGCGGATAATCCGCACCGCGGATCATCCGCTCGCGGATAATCGGGGTTCTACTGTACATATATCACCTTTTGGATATCATTGTCCAAGTTTTTTTTATTGCAAAAGCACTTGACTTTACATCATTGGCTCCCACGCATCGAGGATGCATGAGAACCAAGTCATTGTACAAGTTCCCCGGTTAAAAGCGCACTCTCCCCAAGAAGAAAAGGAGAATCTTGGGGGTAGGAGGGGAGGGGCGGGGAACGCCATTGGGGCATTTAGGTTCGAAGAGCCTCAAGTGAAGCTGATGGCTTAGTTTAGTCTGAAACAGTTAAGTTAGCAACATTAAATTGCATTAAATATGAGGAAGAGCGGTCTGGCACTACAAACTCTACCTCGCGTTTATGGAGGTGCAAAGAACTAGTAAACCCACCGAGAAGTAGATACACAAGGAAGGGGGTAGAGAGGGAGGTAAAAACCACAGCTTCTTTTTTACGGAGGTGTGGTGGGGGGAGCGAGCAGCTGATACGATCAGGGGTTCCCAACTTGCAAGTGTCGGGAGGGGCGCAATCGAAAGCACAAGTCTAATGGCGGGCCGTAAAGTAATCAGGTACTATATTTTTTAGGGGAATATGAAACTTTTCTGGCGAGGGAGAGGTAAAACAAATGACGATTGAGCGTGAGCGTGCCGAAACCGCATCACACCTTTTCGAGGTTTGTGTCTGCGCCCTTTAGTGGAAATTTTAGGAGTTATAAATTTTATTTCAAAACTATAAGATATTTACTAAATTAGTCAATTACTAAGTTGTAGAGCAGCATGGATTTAGCTAGAAAAAACACCTTAAGGGGGTCCGGGACACTTCAGAAAATTTTTTTATTTATAAGTTTAAAATTTTGAAATTTTTTGTGAAGATAAAACATCAGTTTCATTGTAAAAATCACTACTCAAAACTTTCCAGAAAATTTTTGAAAAATTTTAAATTCAATTTTTGTCAAAAAAAGAGGGGTAGTTTAAAATTGATATAACTCAAAATATTATTAATCAATTTTCAAAATTTTTTCACTAAATCAAACAGAAACATATTATCTTTATTTAAAATTCAGCATTTTAAGAAATATTGATAATTTGGAAAAATATAAACAATTAAGTAAAAAATTCTTGAAATTTGTACGTTACTTTTTTTTTTAAATTCATATTTTAAAAACCAAACAAAATTTTTTAATTTGCTGAATCACAATTAAAGTAAAATGTATAAATAGCATGTGTTTCAAATTTCAACTCTCTATCTTGAACGGTTCTTGACTTATATCAATTTAAAGATGAGAAACAGTGAAAAAACGCATCATAGAGAAAAACGGATTTGAATGCAGAACGTAGAATGCTAAACTACCGAAGCAGCCGGCAACAAAGGTTTGTATCTCTGGTTCTATTTATGATAGAAACATAATAAAAGCATCATTTTAAGCAGAAAAAACTATTTAACATTTTAAAAGCAAAAAATTTTTTCTGAAAATCTGACGATTTTTGTGTCCCAGACCCCCTTAAGCAAAAATATACATTATATATCTTGAATAAAACCCCTTAAACCCACAAAAGTCCAACTCACACAATGCTAGTCTATGGAGATATTGGTTTGTTTTGCCTCTTTTGCTCAGCTAAAGAGGCAACTTGTTATAGTATCGGAGGTTGTCACTCCAGTTTGTTTTATAGTTCAGTGGTGAGAGGTGGATTAATATCGAAGGTTGTTATGATGCCAAGATGATGCAAGCTATAATAAAATAGGAACAAGATTCAATAAAAATCCCAGTTGACATTTATTCACCTCCTGCCCACAAGCGTCCGTGATGCTCCTCTTTTCTCGGTCAGGCGTAGCGTGACAAAAAATGTTGGGTGGGGGGCATAACTGTGAAAGTTTTCCAAGAACCGAATTTGCATTTGATCCTTATAAACGGCTTCACGATGTAGAAAAACCTTAGTTGCAACCACATGTAAAAGTACTGGTTGTGCATTTATCAAATCATACTTTACTCCCATGACAACGTCATTTCTTTAAAACAACTTTTTTCGTATGTATTATAAAGAAACGCGAAATTTTGTAGGAGCATAGAAAAGATTTTTAATATCATGCTTGCACCGATGCAAAAAGAGGAGGTGTGGGGGTCCTCCCCCCAGAAAATTTTTGCTTCAACTAGAAGATTTTTTTGCTCATTTTTGTACTTTTGATACCTTTTGGATTACACCTATAGAGGATAACGTCTTGTACTCTTCAGAATTTTAAGAGAAAGACAGTATACAGGGTGTTTCATAACTTCTAGGAGGGTAAGGCACACCTAGACGACTCAGAATCACCTAGGAATGGGGGGTCGGAAATGCACCCCCCAACGAAATAGGGGTTTTTATAAGCGGGCATGGGAAGTTGAATAATTCATAGAAGAAATTGACACGTAACCTTTTGAGATCGAAATAATTTATTCCATAAAACCAATAAAAGAGCTGAAATTTCAGCTCCTAAATTGGAATCGAACGATTTTCCAGGTTTAATCAAATTTTAAAAGGTTGAGTCAATTCTCCACTGGGGATTTTACAACTTCCCCTTACCGCTTATAAACACCCTTAGTTCGTTAGGGGTGCATTTCCGACCCCCCTTTCCTAGGTGATTCTGAGTCCTCTAAGTGTGCCCTTCCACTCCTAGAAGTTATGAAACACTTATCTGAAACACCCTGTATAACAGTGGTTCCCAACAGGTGGTCCGCGGACCACTGGTGGTCCGTGAGGTCATTGGAGGTGGTCCGCGAGAGAATTTTTAAACATATCCAAACATGTGTTGAAATTTAAAAAAAATAGTTTTCCTTATCACATATCCCATGAGTAGTAAAAACCATAAATGAAAACCCAAAAATCATTCGTCTCACAAATAAAAATTGTTAGGTTCCTTTCTCTCCTATGATTCATTTTTTATTGCATTCACGTTATTCAACTGATGTTTATTACAAAGTAGAAACGAAATTTGATTATGGGTTGCGAATAAAATTAATTGAAACTCAGAGGCACCAGGGGGTGGCAAATAAAGAATCGAGTGATCGGACTTTTACATGGTTTGATACGAAGCAAAGCGTGTAAGTGTTGAAAGATACTACAAATTGCATGCTAATAGGAAGAGGAAATTTCTGATACAAGCGAAATATCTTTGTTCAAAGATATCTAAGAAAAATGTTTTGTCAAAAATGCGAGTCTTTGAACAGATAAATCATTTTCTTTTTAAATTGCTCCTTTGAAATAGCTATTTATTGACTTTCGACGTGGTCTCTTTCGGAAGAACATCATTTAGCCTCGCCTATATAATTTCTGCTGTTACAACTCTCAGTCAGTGCACGTGCATTGTGCAGTTAACTGTTTAGTGGTACAGAATTCCTGGTTATCTTCATTTGTCCTGTAGTTTAAGTTCCGAGATAAGTACTTTGTTTAAAATTTAAATCTACTAATAATATAACAATACTGTTGTTGGGTATGAAAAAAAATGAATCTTTGATACTGATTTATTTAAACCTGGGGTAACTTGGGTGTGTGTAGGTATGATCATGAACCTTTCCAGAGCTAATAGGTCAACGCGGACCTGAACAATGGATAATTGCAGTAATTTTTTTTAATCTTAATGTGTTCAGAATGGCCTAAAACCTCCGAAAAATGTTTTCATTTGCTTTTCAAAGCCCTAAATTTTAAGTTATTTTCACTTAAAAACAGCCTCTTTTGTGTCTGAGCTGAAACAGCTTGTGACGTGAAATGTGCTTTGTTCCCGCTTGTTGCTATAATCCCGCTTTGAAACAATGAGCACTAGTTTGTGTGTATCGATGTAGTGTATCGACTAGTAGTGTATCGATGAAAACGGTGTTTCCTACATTTCCACTGGCACATGTGACGTCACATTGTTAGGAGCTTTCTGTATTAAAATATGTCCTAATTACCTTTAAAAAAATTTGTGGGGAAAGACAAGCGTAATTTCGGAATCAGGAAAGAATTTTTAATAAATTAAAATTGAATATTTAGAATTTTAAGATTTGCTGCAATTCTCTATTATTGTCATTTGTAAAGTATATCCTCGTCTTTAATGTCCTTTATAAAAGTTTATTTTCAATAATTGGAGTTGAAATAATGTCAAGATAATTTTTCTTTAAAGTTTAATAGATTATTTGATTTACAGTTTCATTAAGATGCGTATTAATACTGTTTCCTGTACTATTCAGAAACAAAATCAAACTTTACAACTTTACACCCTCTGTGAGGAATGAGTGCATTGAAAAAAGTTAAATTTTGTAAGATAAAGTTGGGATTGGGATGGTCCGCCAAGGTTCAAATTTAAGTGAAGTGGTCCGCGGACATATTTGAGTTGGGAACCACTGCTGTATAAGTAACTATGAGAATTTCGGAGGAATTTATTATACTCTAAAGATATACGTTAAGTTTTAGATCTCTTCAAAGTAGCATTCAAAGTATGTTTCACATAATGTAAAGGTTTTACAATTTGAGCTCGAAATAAAACTAGGGGGTCGCCTCCAGACAGTGGCGTATATAGAAATTTATTTCGGGAGGGTCCAAAATTATTTTTTACCCCCTACAAAGCAAATATATTACGTCCAATGTAACTTTTTATACATGTTTTGTTAAAATTTACATCTAAAAGAACGTTATATTGAAAGAGTTGAGAGTAATTTAGTTCCAAGTACTAAAGGGGGGTTTGGGGGTCCTCCCCCAGAAAATTTGACTCTTAAAAACTGGTTTTAACTAGTTTTGGTACACCTAGTCCTAGTCCGAATTTTTTTATTTATATTTCTGATAAGATTTGCATTTGGGTGAATTTAACATAAAAACATGTTGAAAATAATAGTGTTCCAAGTAGAAAAGGGGATTTGGGGGTCCCTCCTCAGAAAATTTTTGGAAATTTTACTCTAAAAACAGGATTTCTACTCTGTTGTTATATCTAAGTAGGATTAGGATTTTGATTAACTTATTATAAAAAGATTTGGAATAATAAAATTCAGAATAAAAAATCAGAAAGAAGGGTTTGGGGGGTCCTCCCCCAGAAAATTTTTAGAAATTTGTCCCTAAAAAAACAGGGTTTTAGCTTGTTTTGGTACACCAAGTCCGGATTTCGGGGGCCCCTCTTATATACGCCACTGCCTCCAGAAAAATTTGCCTCTTTAAGTAAAGTTCCAGCTCATTTTGAAAACCACAGAATTTTAAAAAAGCCAAAACTATAAATATACTCTAAATTTGCGAGGGGGTGGGGGTCCTCCCCAGAAAAATTTTCGAATAGTCTTTTTAAACTATAGGGGAGAGTGCTGTACCTAAGGACGGTTGTACCTTCAGCCACCGCATTTTAAAATTCGGGAAAAAATGGAAACTTGAATTTGTGGTTGAATTTGAATGTACACAGATGCTATCTAGTTGCTAACGTGAAATCACTTCCTTAAAATAATATTTGTATTTAATATAATAAATTTACTGTTTTTAGGTGCTCAAAGTTTTTTTTAGTGCATCACTACATTAATATTTTTCTTCCCCTTAAATTATATGATAAAATGTGATATAAGGGACGAATCCCCGAGATTTTGACTTTTTATTTTTGATATTAGAAATTGTCAGATCTCAATTCTTTTATTTTTTATAGAACTTTAAATGCAAAAACACCTGATGTTGTACCTTCGGACACCATACGTGTTGTACCTACGGACACGCTCTTTAGGTGTCTGTAAGCTAATCGGCGTTTTTGAATCAGGTTTCATTAAAGTGAATGCATTTTAATGCATATTAAATTAATTCTAAATGGTTATCTATTTGTCGGCGATTATTTTCAAGTGATTTTTAGATGAAAAATCAAATATTTTTGATTTTACTTTGCATTTAATGTAATATAGTATAAAACCTTAAGCACCCTATCGCATTTAAGTATGATGATTGCAAAAAACTTGAAATTTCCACCGATGAAGATTTGCGAAAGTTATAACCACCAAATGCTTGCACAACTAAGTGTCTATCGAATTGTTTTTATGGATCAGTGAAGTGATCAGATCTATCAGCATGATTGATGGAACTATTACCTCAAACTTCAATCTGAAAATCCCATGTGATTTATGTATTTTTGGTAAAAAATCAAGACTTTTATCATTCAACTTCGTTTTAATGATCATTTACGATCTAAAACTACATTATTTTTAAAAATCTATTTCCAATTTTAAAAATGTTTGAAATAGTTTATTAAAAGGTAATACACCAATAAAAATGTTCATTTTAAGCTTTTTTCAACTAAAAATTTCCTTTTAAGGGTGTCCAGAGGTACAACTGGGTCTGTCCATAGGGAGAGCACGTTGTTGTACCTATGGACACAAATTTCGTCAGGTTAATAAAATTAATTAAAAATACAATTTTGAAGATTTTAGCTAATAAAAAATATTACCATCTTTGCTAAGGTTAGGACTATAGGTTGGGCACTTTAAATGTTAAAAATGTGATTTTACCTGTCTTAGAAAAATCCAAACGTGATTTTTGTCCAGAGGTACAACACTCTCCCCTAGTGTTTTACCTTTTTTGAAACTTTTTGGAGAACACCCGAAAGAGAACCGTTTTTTCTAAGCATCAGAATTTTTAAGGGAAAACACAATAAAACAAGTGACAAAATTTTAAAGGGGGTTTGGGAGTTCTCCCTCAAGAAATTTATCATTAAAAAGTGTTTATGACAGTTTTAACACCTCAAAGAGCTTAAAAGATCTGGAAATTACGTTGGTAATTTACGTTTTTAGCTTTCTGAATTTTTTTCGGGAGAACTTTTGATCTTATCGTTGATTTCGGAAAACATTTTGTTGCCAGTTGGGGGCACCGACCCCCCATGTAATTGAATATTTTTCCAGTAGGATATTGTGAAAATGATATCCTACCACTTTTGAGGGGCCCGGGGGTCCGAATTTGTCCTAGAGACCTGAAAATTTGCAGGTAATAATGTTTCAGTATTTGTAACAATCTGAGAGGGGGCATTTGGGAAATTCCCAAAAAATTTTTTCCCATAGACTTTTGAAAGGCCCTAACAAACACTTTTAAAATGATTTCAAACTTTCTGGAGATGTTTGAATCCCTGAACCCCCTTTTGGATACGGCCCTGGGTTTATCGATGTGCAAATCACTTAAAGCAGGAAAAAAATAGGTGTTGGTATTCAAAAATCCTTCACTTTAATTGTAACCAATAGAGCTCTATTGTTTAAAATTATCACAATCTTGATTGCATGCCTTCAAAATAGCAGTACCCGAAATTTCCTTTCGATATTAGAGTGAGATATGGGGCCCCAGGTGTTCCAATATCTTTGAAGGTTTTTTATCATGCTGTACTTACCTCTATTGTAATACGATATATGTAGCTTAGGGTGTATCGAAAAAAAACTTTTTTTCGATTTTGATGACGTAATAGTGCGGAAAAGTTGTCTAAGGTGCCAGAGAGTACCTGTGAATTTTTTCAGAATTTTTGGATAATTTCTTAATGTGCCACATTGGCCCTGAAGTTCCCCATGTTAATCCAATGGGGCGCGCCGCCAAAAAGGCCGAAAATCGGTTTTTCGCCCCTCATTTCTACCCTAATCACACGACGAATGTCTCGTCTCGAGTTATGGACTCTATATGATCTAGGCTATCCGACAAAACTTGAATAATAGCCTAAATATCTATATTACGTTTTTTTGTATGCTCAAATTTCGTCGAAAATCGCGTATTTCCTCGTTCAAATCAGAGCCCACAATCAACATAATATAGAGATTTAAGTTATTATTCAAGTTTTTTCGGGTAGCATACATCATATAGAGTCCATAACTCGAGACGAGACATTCGTCGTGTGATTAGGGTAGAAATGAGGGGCGAAAAACCGATTTTCATCCTTTTTGGCGGCACGCCCCATTGGATTAACATGGGGAACTTCAGGGCCAATGTGGCACATTAAGAAATTATCCAAAAATTCTGAAAAAATTCACAGGTACTCTCTGGCACCTTAGACAACTTTTCCGCACTATTACGTCATCAAAATCGAAAAAAAGTTTTTTTCGATACACCCTAATGTAGCTAGATGGAGCTAGTGATTATTTGTTCAAATTAACAAAGCAATGTTATAACTAGATTGAAAGGGAAGATATAATGCTTAAAAAATTTTACTATGGTAAAAGTAAAAGAATAACCATGTAGAAGGGGAATTGAATTTTATTGAGATATGACAGCCAAAACAGGAACACTCTTGACAAAAATACACCTCAATCGCAATGCAGTTGCAATGACAACAGCAAAGTTTCCATTAAAATTAGAGACTAGGCAAGGAAACTGAAAAATGAAGAGCGAATATGCCTAAAAATTCACATACATTTTGATTTGTGATCTTTGTTTTTCAAACATTCAGAGATCTTCAAACTAGCTCTACATTCTTTGTTCTCATGACAATTAAATTACACTGCTCAATGTTTGAAAGTGTAAAAAAGGGCACAAAATACTGAAATTCTGCAGGTTTTTAGTTTCAAAAAATATTTCAGGAATTTTAACATGCCTAGCATTAAAAGAATGAAGAGTAATAAAAATTATTTAGAAAATTATATACAGAATAAAAGTACTTCATCCTAAGAATGATTTCTCTTCATTTTTCTGCTGAGGTCAAAGCCCACAATTAACTACAAATAACTGTTTGTACATGGCAACAAATTTTACAATATGAATCAAAGTGAAGATATTGCTACAGTAAAAATATAACTGAAAAATTTGGCTATTGAAATGACGTTTTTACATGGAGAATGGTTGGACTTACATATTTTGAGCTAAATAGTACAGCTTTACAGTTGATATTTCCTGCTTTAGATCAAATTTAATAAAAAAAATCTTTTTTTATTATTTTCAGAGAAGAGGAATTTTTACAACAAGGCAGGACCATTATATCCATTTTTATTCATCATGGAATTGTTTATAACATATGTACAAAAACATTAAATCCACTTTATGTCTATAGAGTATAAGTAAAGAAACATAAAAAACTGAATAATTTATTTTAAGTAAGTTTCAAAATGAAAATTGATGAAATACCATACACATACAGAGATAAAAATTGCCCAATGTTTCCAGTATAAAATTTCAAACATATGATTTAAAATGTGAAAACAGTAAGCCATATTTTTCCTGTTGTATGTATTTTCAAGATGCAAAACTTAAATATTTAAGAGTATTGCACTGAAGTTAATTTCATGAGTATAATTATGTTATTACAATATTTTTGAAAACACTAATATACTAGTATAACGAGTTCAACACACTTACAAACCAAATGAGACTTATTGCACAAGCGGATGAGGTTTGAGTGCTGTATTAACATAAAAAGAGCATCTTTTTGTCTGTTTATCAGTTACAACAGTAAAAAAGAAATTTATAAAGTAATATAATTCCATCCTAAACTTAACGAGAGTAAATATTCTACTAAAAAATCAGAGCATTTATTTCAAATTTTTTTTACCTAGTTATGACTTCCATCCAAAAAATAATGAAATGGCTTAAAATGCTTTCAAAAAATTTATGTAAAACATGGGTAATGAAATTCATTATAAACATTCAGTTATGCCCAAACTAATTTATTTCTTATATTAAATATTTATATTCCACAGATTATTTACAAACTAAAGTATTCTGGTTTAACTGGAAAACAAAGCCACATCTAAGGCATTAAAAGCAAGAAAAGTTTGGTTTATGTAAGCAATATCTGAAGAAATGCACACCAATATAGCCTTGAACATTTAATCGATATACAATAAAATCAACACTATCACACTACTCACTTCTATTCGCCTAAGATTTATTGTAGTGCGAGCAGTGCTAGTGTTATCAATATTGCATTTAGAGTGATTAGATTCACGAAAAGAAAACTGCTGCAGTTAAAACATACCAATTGAAAGAAGGTATATTGCATCAATGTATTGCTTTACTAGTGCTTATAGCCTGATTTATCATATCCTCCCATTTCTGAACATGTCAAAGTTTTACACATCCTTCTGATGTTCAAGGCTATTAGCACTATGAAATTTGTATTGATTTCGGCTGGCACTGAAACTGATTTTAAAAGGAAAATAAATTTTATTTTATAATCTACACCAAGCAACTTGAAGTAAAAATAGACATAATCTAGTGTCTATTCTTCAGTATTTCAAGTATTTTGGTGACTAAACCGAGATAAGGATAGTGCATGTTTTTATATCAAAAGGTTTGATTTCTTGTTTATTCTTCAATTGAAGACTAGTTATCAGCCCTTGGAGCTTAAGAGAATGCTGAATGAGAATGTCATATGCGATTGAGACTTTGGTAGCTATCTGTGCATAACATTTAGGGATGTAAACACTATCACATTTTATCACATGACACAACTCTTAATTTAGAAAACTAAGATGGAACATCACTTTTTTCAAGTACAATTTTGGCATCATATCACTAAATGCACTGATTGTTGTTTTCTGTCAGTTAAGATGGTTTCATTGTTCCCATTTCATTGTTTCCTCTTGTACCTTTACAAGTCCATCTCATATTCCAACATCTGTTTCCAAGCATAAATGACTGTAATCACAGATATCTGAATCATGATGATACTGCAGATCTCTGTAGAACACCAATATTGGATTTCCCCTATGTATATATATATATAGCTATATATTTATATCATCTTTATTGAACAAAGATGAAAAGAGAACTTTAGTGTATTCATTTTTTGTTGCACTCACAATCAGCATACATAGTTGTTTTAGGGAAAATGTTTTCCGCTTTAATGAGCAGGAGATTATTTCAAGTGATTTACAAAGGTTAAGCTCATTCTGCACTTCATTTTTATACACACGTCCCCAAATTCATGTCTTTCAAGTTTCATGCCACCGGCCTGAAGCTTTTGGTTTTGAAAACCACTGAAGAGGAGTTTCTTGGGAAGAATGTATCTGTCTCCTGCTGAGCACCACCTTAGGAGGTTCCCTTCAAGTGAAAGATCCATCAGAAGTTTAACGTCTGTCTTTTATTTCGATAAAATCAGACAAGTACTGCACTGGTCACTTTGGACTAGGCAAAGGTGGACGTCTAGGACTTCCATAGAGCAACATGCACACACAAAATTCACAGCACATCGCAAGAAAACTGACCATGTCAGAGTTGAATTGCTAAAATGTATATTTATGGATTGAAGAACAAATAATCACAGACATTATTCAGCCAAGATTTCAAGTTTTTTTCTCAATTAGTTTTGGCCCAAATCCATGATTGGAAGGACTTTAACAACAAGTTATTGCACACAAATATTTTATACTGCACCAATGGAATGGATTAAACCTCCTGCTCTATATAGAGCTCTCTATGCAACAATATTTTAATTTCAAATGTTTTAAATTATGTTAAATAACTAGTAACTACTTTTTGAAGTAAAAACAGCAGTGTCTCTTCTGCACAGAGGCAGGCAGCACGGAAAACAAGGCTAATATACAAAAGCTTTAAAAGAGTAATTAATTAAAATCAAAAACATAAATAAGAGGATGTAGTAGTCACCAGAGAGTATACCAAAGAGGGGTGGGGGGAAATAAAAATAAAAAATAATTATCTACAAGAGAACAGTTGAAGTTTGGTTATAGCATAATAATAATACTGAAGGCCTCAGTCCATTTTATAAACATTATTTGGGGAAGAGGGCTCTTGTTTGATTCCTTTCTGTGAAAAGGCAAGAAGGGCATTGAGACTGTTGGAAGCTCCTTTTCCCATAGGTTCAGGAGAAGACGTTATGTCAACGACGGGGGAATTGCTGCCTCCAGACCCCCCATGTTGCTGATGATGATGTTGATGGTGGTGATGATGGTTGAGGCCATTAGTTCCATTCGTCATTGGCATGGCAAACCCATCCACAGAATGAGACGAGGCACTGATTGGGATGCTATTACTATTGTTGTTAGAATGGGGCTCAGAGGAGCATGCTGGACCATTCAGAGCAGATGACATGCGTCCGTTTTGAGCAGATGGTGATGATGCAGGTGCAACGTTGCCTCCATTGTTACTGTTAGAGTTGTTTGTAGTGGAAGGAGAAGGAGTGGAGGCTGGAGGTGGATGGCTCATAGGAGTGGGAGCTCTGGAGCCACCTCCAGTGGCGGAGGCAGTGCTGATCGAGTAGTCGCGATCTAGTCTCGGAGGCCGGCCCCGGGGCCGACTCCCGGTCTCAGGTTTGGAACTATTGGACATGTTGGTGGTAGGACCATTGGAAGTTGTACTGCTGCCACTACTGTTGTTTCTGGGAGGACTGACATTAGGAGGGGCCAGAGCAGATATCTCGCTCTCTTCCTTTATCTGGTTGGCCAGCTCTTTGACAACCCGCAGGCCTTCGTCAATTAGAGTCTCTTGAACAAGTTGCTTGGTTATCTGAACGCTCGTCTTCTTCACCATCTTCATGGTTCCGAAAACGTCCGTGGTGTGAACGGACTGGTTGGAATCTTGCGATGGGGAATCGTGAGCATCGTGGCTCAAAGTAGGAGAAGATGCATTGCTGTAGGCTGAGAACTGGGAATCTGAAAGGAATAATAAAACATTAGTACTTTTTGAAAATACTTAACCAGAGCAAATAGATGTTTAATTTTAAAAAAATAAATATTGAAGCAAATTTAAGACAATATTGAAAAAATATTCTTTTAAAAATTAAAGGTTTCATAATGATATTTTTTCCAAATTTTTATTGAGTTCTATAAATAATATGTCATTTATAATCTGTACATAGTTCATTTACTTCAAATAAAATAGTTATAAGCGTTGAAAACTGTAAAAAAAATTATATTCATACCAGTATCATCATTGTCTATTTTGTCAGGATCAGAACAAGATGACAACCTTCCACATCCTTTCCCACTTAGGTAATACCTGCAAAAGAAATACAGCATTTTTAGGAAAGGTTACTAAAAACACAGAGAAAAGGAAGTTTTATGAATACTGAAAAAATAACTAAAACATTTAAGTTTTTAAAAAACCCAATTTTAAAACTTAATATCTTAAGTATAAATTACTTTTATATTACATATAAGGAATGAAAATAAAATTAATGCTTTAGAAAAATCAATTAAGAGATACATAGCCTTGTAGGATTTAGGAGGGACTTTGTTGGGCATTCTAGTGACCCCTAATTGTTTTGGAAATATAATTTATTACTTAAGAAATGGAATATTCCAAAAAGACTGAGAGTGGTTATTGTTACCTATAAATTCATTAATATTCAGCCTTAAGTAATGTACAACTTTGACCTTCATATCCCAATAGACTGAAGTATAACAGGAAACAATGCCCAAAATTTGTTCCTTTCATAGATTAGGAATTGGATCCAACTATACAAAACCTAATACCCTCCTACTTCCTAAAAGTGACAGAATCAACTCTTTTGTCAAATGCTAAGTGCCAAATTCATTTTCCTGTTTAAGTCCCATAATACCTTTTTTCTTTACTATAAACTTTAACTCCATTACAAAAGGTTAGTAACTAACCTAAATTGAATTGAATTAAGAAGGCCCCGAATGCGAAGCATTTCAAATAAAATCCTCTGTCCCTATACAACATAATTCTTTTTAAGATGTTTCTTCTAAGTCCACAAGTCCCCAAATAATCACAAATAAAAAACTAAGTAGAAAAGAAAAAATTTTTATTTAGTTAAATGAACCAACCACTACTCTTTTTTTTCTCCCGTAAAAAATCGCCCGTTTTCGTACCAGATTGTCTGTTAGGAAGATTAGGCTGAAATCATCATTCACAGGGTTACAATAGATACGCTCTCTATTGCATTTTACTCCACGGTTTTCACTAAGAGTAATTTCTACTGTTTTATTGAATCCTTCATATAATTTTACTATTTCTATATGCTAAATTTCGCTAGTAGAGAGTATTAAAACGCCTCATATTTAATTTGCATATAAAAAAATATTACGGCGGAGAAAAAACTAAGATAAAACGGCTTTTATAATGCAAAAAAAAATACTATATCTCCCAAGTAGGATATTATACAAGGGATCTATCTTTTGGATGCACGGTGGCACAACACAGCTAATGAAAAAAGCGATCCGCTTTGAAAGCGATCACTTGTTACGTTACGTCACGAATGTACACGGCGGGAAAAGCAACTACCAGAGCAGTGGACCTCGAATGAGGTCATCATAAACGAGTGCTGCGGCCTTCATAACGCTAGTCAAAGTTTTTTACCAAAATTCTAAGGTTTCGTTACTCAAAAGTTATTTTTCAACAAAACTACGGTAAGTTACTGACGTCAGATTGTCCTACCCGGATTAAAAAAATGGTTTCAGAAAAAAATATCTCATCTCCAGAAGATGCTTCCAAAACATCCACATCCTCCGACATGCACACCTTAAAACGCAACTTTCTAAATACTTAAAAAAAAGGGCCGCTTTCCTGTTTGAAATAATTATTTAAAATTAAAGAGAAACTTCAGCCCAGTTAAACTCGATTATTAGGAATTTCTCCATTCACCTTTAAATATGATTTGTCTAAAGAAAAACGAAGCGGAAAACTTTTGAAGCCCCACCCCCATTCAAAAGTTCCACATTTCAAAAAAGATTCTGTTTATGCGTTAACTTTAACTTCGTAATTTAAATAAAATTTATGTACTAAAACCACGGACCTTTCTAATCTCCTCAGCTGTTTGTTGATATCGCTCTGATCATTTATCAACTGCATTTGCTGAGCAGATATTTGTTCCAGCTGGGCTTGCAAGTGGGTGACGACTTGGAAATCTTGAACTTCTCGAGCCTGTTGAAGACGAGTTTTCAGCTCCTCTTGTTTGCTACCGAGTAACTTTAGCTGCTCCGAAATAGCTTCAAGCCTTTCCTGTAGGGGAAAAAATTGTACCTTGAAATAGACATCTCAAACTCAATCACCAATTCGACCCTGACATTAACAAATTCAAAATTTCAAATAGCCATCTGGATTAATTTTCCTCAAGAATAATCAGCATTCTATCAAACGTTCAATGAACTAATCCCTGATCAAGAAGAAAAACTTCAAAGTAATTTTGAGTTCTTTAGTCCTTAATGAACGGCTGAAAATTTAAATAAAAGATTTCACAGAAATGGAGGGCTCAGAATTAAAGTGGACCAAGTCCACTTTTTGTCATTTTTGAGTAAGCAACGCTATAACATGCACCAACTATGTAAAATTTGGAATGTATTAATACAAGTAAAAATATAAAAGTTTACGTTATTAAATGTCTGTAGTAATATAATCACATGTTAGCATTACATTAGGCTTTATTTGGTCAAAAAGTAATGAAAAAACATTCTAGGAAGTATAAAAAGTTATTTCTACTATAAATTTTAATTTACTTTCCAAAATTAGGGGGCCCCCAAATGATGGGGCCCCTAGGCCCGGGCCTAGTAGGCCTAATGGTAAATCAGGCCCTGTATAAGAAGCATACAATTGCATTAAAATAGACATCTTTATAACTCTGTTTTTGCATTTCAATAAATACCGAATAATGTGAGAAATGCATCGTGCAGCGAAAGTAATTTCCTTCCAGTGTTTTAATTTTGGACTTTTACATCTTAAAATGATTAAATATATTTCTTGCGTCCCCAAATACATAGTATTAATTTGAAATATGCAGTCGAGATAATTTGGAAACCGAGTCTAAGGACCACTTGTAATTTTATAATACTATTTTAAGTCCTACTAAATTTCTAGAACATTAATAAAAAAGCTATCAGCGATGTCAGGTGAAATCTCACAAAAGAAAATCGAAAACTCATAAAACAAGTTACCAACCTCAGGGATAATACTTTCAAAGGGGCGGTTCAGTTAAAAAGCGTTGAAGTGGTAACGCGAAGTGACGCGTTTTTCTTAATAAAAACGTATACTTGAAATTGATGGTCACTGTTACCAGTGAAACGCAAAAAGTTACAGTACCGACGTAACTGTCCGTAAATGGTCCTACGGGGTATATTTGTGTGTTGCTAAGAAAATACTCCGTAACTGCACTTTCGGAACATTACAGTTACAGAGAAAAAGAAACAAAGGTTAAGACGCTCGTTCTGGTCAATATTTATTATTTGAAAACACAAATTTTTAACGAAAACAATTTCAGTTATGGAAAGCAAAGTATCAATGCAGCGGATCCCAAACTATTTGCATCAGAGAGAATTTTTCAAGAGAAAAATACGCCTCTTTTTTTCAGGACATAAATTTGTCACGGAGAAATTTCTGGTGAACAACTTTTTAGGAGAGAAATTTTAAGATATTCGCAAATAATTTGGAGTTTGGAATTATCTGGAACCACAGCCAGAAAGTATCTCTTTTGCTCAGTGAAGGTACTGAAGTAATAAAATCTAATTTCTTTGAATTTCTGAAAGAGAATTAATAGGCACAGGAGGGCAATCGGCCAGTTCAATTTGCTAAAAAGTTAAAAAGACTTTCTTATGCACAAAAGAAATGTCTTATTTATAATTCCATTACACTCACATTTTTATACGAACCTTTAAGCGTAAGGAAATCTCATAAATGAGAAAAGTTAGCGGGTCCAGTCTAAAAAATATTACATACCTGTCTTTTCTTTCTTTCTTCGTCTAGTTGAGTCTTATCGTTAGCTTGACCAGGACTGGCATCCAAACGCAATCGTTTACAAGTTTCTTCATCGAAGGATTTATTGTACATCTGAGACCTGAACAGAAAAATTGATTTGAAATTTACCTCAGACGTTGTATAAAAATTATTAATATTACTTCCCTTAAAAGATTCACACTTGCGGTAAGACACTTACATTTTAAACGAAATGAGATGAGCCAGAGAGAAAAATGGGTAACAAAATATTTTTTTAACCTTCTCTAGCTTTATGAATTCTCCCTATATCCATGTTTATAAAATTTTTAATTAAATCCAAATAGCATGCCTATTTCCAATGGAACAGGTTATTGATATGATATTGAAATCAATGATAATAACTTTTTAAAATTAAAAAAATACTTTTTTTATTTAAAGTTATTTTGAATCAACTAATAGCAAGCAATATCTCCATACGAGAAAGTCTAATTTGATCCTTTTGGAATATATTTAATTAAAATACACACCCATTTATCCCCTTTACACTAGAGTTGGTCGGGGACTCTCACTTTTTTCACTTTTATCTAATTTTTGATAACCCTCTCCAATGGTTTTGGGGAAGGCGTCCCCCGCGTCAAATTCCAATCTCAACACTGTTTAACTCATTCCCTTACCTAATACAAACATTAAAAAGTCTGTATTGAAATAATAAATGTGATATATTTCCTAACTTTAGAGATTTCTGAAACTACAGTATCCAGTATGCAGCAATTATCTTTTCGAAAATTCGTTATTTTATGAATGAATCCATAGAAAATCCATTGAAAAAAATGAACTGATTCAATTCATTGGTTTGGAATTAGTTTCTTCATTAAATTTTGTTTAAATACTACTAATAACTGAAAATACGAATCCAAAATTTTCGTCATGGCCTTTAAAAATAAACAACAAATTATTAATTTGACATTTTAAAGTAAATAAATCTGACATATAAATAAAAAAAATTCTCAATCACAGTTAATTTCATTTTCAGAACCAAGTTAATTGTTTTACGTAATACTATTTTAGTATTTCATATACAGGGTGTTTCAAAAGTCCGTTTCGCGGCTTTTATTTGGAACCAACGTGTCCTAGGGTCACAGAAGTAAGGTCTACCTCTAGGTAAGTGACAATGGAGAATCTATTGAGATGACTTACAGCGCCCCCTAGCGTTGAAATAAAAAAGTTTAAAAAAGGAGATATAGCGAAAACCACAGTGAGAGTATTGTTGCCAACGTTATGAAGAACACACAGAAAAAAGTTTCATGAAAATAACTTAAATATTCGCGGAGATATTAGCATGTGAAAATAGCACTTTTTCAGACCTCAAAAAAGAAAAAGTTCGCTATTTGTAAGTTTTTTTTCAATTTTTTGATTAAATTTTGCCTTTATTCAACTAAAAAAACACAAAGCTACACAATACAACTGAAAAAATTGCAAATTTGCGAACTTTTTCTTTTTTTGAGGTCTGAAAAAGTATTTTTTTCACATGCTAATATCTCCGCGAATATTCAAGTTATTTTCATGAAGTTTTTTTTCTGTGAGTTCTTCATAACATTGGCAACAATACTCTCACTGAGGTTTTATCTCTATCTTCTATAGTTTTTAAGTTAATTTTTTTAACTTTTTTATTTTGCCGCTAGGGGCGCCGTAAGTCATCTCAATGGATTTTCCAGGGTCACTTACCTAGGGGTAGACATTACTTCCGTGACCCTAGGACACGTTGGTTCCAAATAGAAGCCGCGAAACGAACTTTTAACCCTACAATGCATGATTTTTTAAATTCACTTGAAAATCATTTATGTGTCTTCTATTATGGTTTAAATTAGTAAAAAAATACTAAAAAAATTAATTTAACTTTTTTCTACTTTTAATTGACAAAAAACTTTGTCCTTGTGAAATAAATTTGTGTCCCTTGTGAAATTAATTGTGAAGTGAAATAAAACCAAATGCTCTAAAAATATAAAAAACAACTTATCTTTTCAAAACAATTTATTTTCAAGCTGGAAATTTTTTTTATTTTAATTTATATGGTCCTTTTATTTTGGCGTTTTCTGTGTCTTGACTCGTCTCACTAGCTACTAACAAATGTCTCAAAATAGTACCCCTGCTGCCATTTACTGGCAATCTAAAGTGCTATAACAATGAAATGTTATATTTATTGTACTTATTGAATGGTGTTGTCGTTTGGAAATGGAAGTTCGAGTAGAAAATGGGGAAAAATGTCGTGTTGCCAAAGGGCAACAGTATGCACTGTAGGGTTAAAACACCCTGTATATGAGAAAACTCCAGCTCTCAAGCGTCGCCTCCAACCGTGGACCGGTTTCGCCCTTGTTAGGGCTCATCAGCACGGTATAGGAAGGTAACGCAAGAGAGCGGAGGGAGAGCTTTTAGTCTAGCCGACTATAACGGAAAAAGTGGTGACTATTGATCAGTCCTCCACTATCTGCCGGAATGAACTGCGCATTCCATAGAACAGATTTAATTCCCGAAAGGCAAGGTATGAAAAGAAGAGTTCTTCACCAGTAACCTCTGGTTAGAGGAATATGTGAGAAAACTCCAGCTCTCAAGCGTCGAAACCGGTCCACGGTTGGAGGCGACGCTTGAGAGCTGGAATTTTCTCACATATTCCTCTAACCAGAGGTTACTGGTGAAGAACTCTTCTTTTCACACCCTGTATATATTTAAACATAATTAATATAGTTAAATGTAAACAAATAATTTTTTTAAATGGTTAGCTAGGTTGGGTAAAAGGTCGTATGTTCCGAAGTTAAAATTGATTTTTTGCATTCCGTTTCTAGATTGGATCTTTGTGTCAATTTTTATCTTATAAAAATAGGATAGGATCAGAAACCCTTATAGACGATAATATTCTATAACACCTATTCTCTTCGTGAAGAATATTCCTTAAACAGCTTTCACTTGTAAAGTACTTTTTTTCTTTTCTGAACAACTCATGGTAAGCACTGAAATTATTAACTGCCGAAAATTAGGAAAGATCAAGGTATAAGTACGAAAAGCGTGGGTAACCAAGACGTGGTAGTGGGACAAATGGTACGCCAGTGTAATTTGGCACAGTAGGGAAAACTATTTTCTCATCAATCAAGAGGTTTGACTAACCACACTGTAAAAAATAATCCTGCAAAAAAACAGAAAATTTCTGGCAGCAAAAGTTGCCAGAAAAAATCTGTAGGTTGAAAAATCCTGTAAACAGAAAAAAGCTGTAACCTACAGGTAAATGCTGTAAAAAGGAACTTTCTGTCAAGTGGGCTACAGATTTTTCTGTTGCCTCTCAGTAATTTCCTGCTTGTGCGCATGCACTTATTTTAGTAGAGTTTTTTTAATTTTAATTAATTGATATCCGGGGATAGAACCCGCGACCTACCGCATGCTAAGCACGCACGCTACCACTGAACCAAAGAAGATTCAGTATAACGTTGCCAATAGCTGTATTGGTTTTCAATGCAGTAAGTTTCTGTTTAAGTACAGATAAGCTAAAAAACTAGGTAAAAGCTGTTATTTTACATAAAATAAATAGAAGTGCGGTGGGAATGTTACATGACAGAATATCTCTGTAAACATAAAGTCACTGTTATTGAAATTTCTGTTTTTCTACAGTTTTTTTTTACAGTGCACCACTAGTTAACCACCACTCAAGTTATCGAAGAATACGGCCGTTACTTTCTGCATATTCAAGTTCAAACTTATGTAAGTAAATAAATATTTCACCCGTGAAACTTTAAAACAAAAAAAAAGGAAGAAAGTTTTCAGGAGAAAAGGAGTTTTTAAAATTGCACTAACCCTTTAATATCCGTACTGTAAGTTTTTATTAGTATTTTAATGAGATTTAAAAGTCAAGCGGTTTGCATTGATTCTATCATTAGCAGTCCCCTTAAATCATAATTTTTTAAACACTTAATTTCAACCCAATTCTAAAGGCACCTATTAAACAGCAGAAAGGGGGTAAAACTACAACTTGAATAAGAAGTTTGTAACATTAAATTATAGATTAGTTTCATAGGTATGGGAAATAACCGTTTGAACCCAGCTTTTTTAAGTTTGAAGAATTTGAACAGATGAGTGGAAAAACAGTTCAAGTCCAAAATCAGCTTTTCGAGATAATTGCATTTATGGTTACCATATGTATATGTATTTTAACGATTAATCAAATATTTAATATTATACTTGAAGGTCTCGTCAACATTTTCACTTTCTTTTTTTGTGTGAGTTTAACTTTAATTGTATAAAAAATATAAACGAAATTGCAGGTTCTATAAACACAACGAAAGTTTAGTGGAAATATATGCTTTTATCGCATGGAATTTAATTGTAAAACATCTGAAACAGAATGTGAATGATCATATAAAACTTCTAATGATTACAAAGTGAAAATTGCGCTCTAAAATACAAAACAAAATCTATCCTTCTTTAATGCTAATGTAGAACTCCAGGGACGGATATGTTATGTATTTCATTAGCTGCACGACACTCTTAATTTTTTTGCATTTATATTTATTTCTATTAGTTTGCTGTATGCTATTTTGGAAGGACAATAGGAAGCTTGTCCCGTTCTTCCCAAGTTTGAAAATAGATGGAATACTAAGTCCATCAATGTATTGATTGGGCAAATGAGTATATGGCTAGTTTGTTTTTGTGCTCAACGGATTTAGTTCTATAAAGAACTAGAGCTGTACTGTATAGTTTTTAGCATATATTTTTTTTGGATTTCAAAATGGCGAATAGTGGACTTGAACTGTTTTTCCACTCACCAGTTTAAACGTAACAGGCTATTTGTATCAATTGAAAATAAATGCAAAATGCTTCTTACAATATTTATTTTGGAAAACTGGTTGTTCTATTAAGTTTTACATTTTTAAGCAGTTTCAGAAAAATACAAATTGCACATGACATTTATTTATGCGGGGGCACGGCAAATCTATTCTTCGAGGCAGGAACAATATAAGAGATTGCATCATTTTTGTTTGCAGTAACTTTTTCCTACCAAAATGATTTTGAAATTTTTACGAAATAGACGGTTAAAAGACATGATTTACACTTTAGTATCTCCGTAAAAATTTTACTAAGCACTAAGTACGAGATAGGGAATGTGTGATATGTTGGACCGAAGTTTTTCGAAGGGACCTGATAAAGTTTCAAACAGATCAATGTAGCTCTCGGGGTCAAATCATTTTGAAGTTTATAAAACAGTAATGAAACGTTTCAATACTTTATTTTAATGTTTGTAACTTATCTAATTTAACTTTCTCAGCTCAATAAATGATTAAAAATAGTAATTTAAACTCATGAGTCAAATTCAACAACGGGCCATTTATTGCGACTATGACGATTCACGCCGGACGAATTATTTTTACGAATTTTCTTGAAACTAATTTAATAATTACGAATTAATACGAAACTAATTAAATAATTACAAAACTAAATTATGCAGCCCAATAGCGCCTCCACCTGGATTCGTCCTTGAACTAATATTAAGTTTTAGAATGCAGGAATATGGGTAAGGTGGGACCAAAACGGATAATTTATGACAACAGTTTAATAATATATACAAACTGATAAATGATTTTTCCTAAACCAAACTAAACATAAAGTTATTTTATTTTATAAACTAAAATATAAATTAAAAATAAATAGTATTTTTAATTAGATAATTACATATTATATGATTTTAATGTAAAGCGGTTATTTAAAGGAAAATATTTCTTTTATATTTTTCAATAGTTAAGGTTTTTAGAAACTTTTAAAATTTAAAAGTGGTATAAGGGACATTTCTTAAAATATATAAGAGAAATTTTTTTTTTGGAAAAAATAGTCCTTTAGAGAAAAAAGATGTTTCCTCTCGTACAATTTTGATTTTCTATTCTAAGCGCATCTGATTTTAATTTCTATTCTTTTCTAATTCTTTCCACTTCTAAACTCATAATGCATTTCGAAAGTAGTGAAGTTAGAAAACTTGCCCTTGAAACAGCAAGTTTGGAGGTTCTCCTCCTAAATATTTTTAAAAAAATTCAACCTCTAAAAAAAGGTTTTGAACCTTCCTAGAATACATGTGAATTAGGAAATTTCTAGCATTAATTAAAATATCATCGAGGACCGAGAGTTTGATTCCTTGGTAAAGGGTAAAGTGGGGTATAAAGGGGCAATTTTTCCGAAGCTTTCAAAATAATGATTTATTCACTGGAACATTTCCTATGGCCTTTAAGGCAACATTTTTGTACCATAATTCCATCCTTTTGATAAGGTAGAATGCACGTATCCTCAAAAGAAATATTGCATGAAATTTGTAGGTGTTATAAACCACTAAAAATTTATACAGTCAGAATTTTATAAATAATATACTAGTATTATCACTCAACACTGTAAAAATTTTCCATGAAAGACGGTTTATGAGACAATAGAAACAATATTTTTACAAGTTTGTAATTTTCATTAATTTTATAAAAATTGTTTAATGATGCTGGCTTTTAATTTTAAAAATTTTCCTCTTTTGCAACTATTTATAAAGAACAAACTAACACTTAAAATTTTTAAATTATTCCAAAAGGTTTTACCCTCCCTTTTAATCACAATTAATAAAAATTAAAAGTATAAATAAAACTAATTAACTATAAATTTTTAGTGGAATCGTAACATTCTCCTACCTACACCATATCGCAGTTTTAAAATTTTACAATCTTTCTCTTATAACAATCTTTTCATTGCTAAGTTCAGTAACATATGACTACAAATTACAATAGATCTATAGTTTTAAATAATCATAAAAAACAGCTCGGTATTGAGTGTATTGTCAGAAAGTCAGTTTTTCTGCATACAGCTACTTACAAAGGAAAAACACGTTTTACAGATTTTAAAAGCGTAACTTTCCTTTTTAATATTTCTAACAATCATGCCAAACTAAATTATTTATACCGGTACAAATAATTAAATATGACATGGGATAGACAACAAAGTGCCTTTGAACGTGAATAAAACCCAGCTAAAAAGAAATATTTTAAACCAATACATATCCAAATCCCCGTTGAAGTATGTTTTGCTGCATACTGAATACTATAAAGGTAAAAGTAGTTTTACAGATATCAAAAGCTTTAGCTCGGAGAATCGAAAGTCCACCATATAGTCCAGTAAATCTACTGAAAAAAAGGGCCAAACTGGTAAAAAATTGATACCTTTAGTTTTTCAACGGTTTTCACTTGGGAAGACCTAAATAATAACATACTAAAAATCGGACAAAATCGGTCCGCGGGAAGTTTAATTTTTTTTTAAATTTTTAAAAAACGGTCGAAAAAAATTTAAAAAATCAAATTATAAAAATCAAGACTTATGATACATGTTTATAGGCTATTTTTCAATGCTGAATACGAATATACCATTTAAATTTCAAAAATTTAAAATTTCAATTTTTAAAAAATTATTCAAAATTTGGAAAGTCGAAAAAATTAAAATATCGCTCAAAACCACAAAATAATTGCAAAAGGAATAATTTAAACGGTTTTCAATTAGAAATGACATAAATAACAACTTACTAAAAATGGAAGAAAATCGGATTATAAAAAAATTATTTTTTTTAAATTTTCAATTTTTTTGGCCTCAAAAATCGACCTTTTTAATAATTCTTGTTAAAAACGTTTGAGGCATTTACCAAGGTCATTTTTTCATGGATGTTGTAGGTATATACCTCTATAATCTAAAAAATCACAATTGGTGATTAAATCATTAGTTAATTAATTAATTTATAAAAATTAACATTGAAAATAGAGGTAAAATCTTTCAATCAAGTAATACAGCAAATATTTTGACAATATTTGGTAATAAATCATTTTAAAAATAATTAAATTGAAAAAAGACAAAATATCTTTCAAAAAATTTAAATTTTAATTTAAAAATTTTAAATTTTTAAAAATTTTTAAATTTTGCAGTATATGCATGCGATACATGTCTCTAGGCTATATTTTAGTGCTGTTTATGAATATCAGGCCAACTTTTCAATAAAATTTAGAATAAGTGTGGAAAAATTGAAGCATTTTTCTCAATAATTTTGTTTTTTATGCTTATATTTTTCCACAGTCCCGGGGACCGAGTTTGTCCGATTTTTAGTATGTTATTATTTAGGTCATTCCCAAGTGAAAACCGTTGAAAAACTAAAGGTATAAATTTTTACCGGTTAAGTTACAGATTGCCAGGACTATAATTTCGTAGGGAATTATACAGTATAAGACTTTTAAATCCTAATTTTAATTTGTATAAGTGGGCATGGTATATGAACATTTTTATAAGGGAAAACGCATCTCTTTTTTAAGTATGGGTTGTAAAGCGTGTTAATCAATTTTCTCTTCTCACTAGAAAACAGCTTAAAATGACCTTTATTAAGTTTTTGTGTAATAATAATATTAAATCTGCGATTTAATCAAGCCCCACTAATCAGGGGCTAAATGAATAATTCTCGTATTTTTTAAAAACAGATAAACAAGCCATTTATTGTACCAAAAAACGGTAATAATTTCAAAAATCAGCATTAAAGTTTAAAAAAATTATTTAATTAGATATTTGAAAACAAAAATAGTTAAATTTAAGTTGCCCTCGAAACACCCGTGACGTAATTTGATACAAACCAACATCCAGAATAGCCCAAAGGCTATTCTTGATTGGCAGTTCATACTGTTGCTTGTACCAACTGACGTCACACAAATATTTGTGACGTATAGTAGGCGTTTTCGCGCCCTTTTTAAAAGACGAACTTTGAAATTAAGTAAAAAAAATTAAGCATCAGAATAAAAAAATACGAGAAAATTCCTTTCTCAGTCCATCCTTATCGAATTAAATAAAAAAAAATAATAATAAAAATAAAAATAATAATAATAAAATGGGTGAATCGTCCATTTTCGAGGGCAGGCAGAATCTGCTTAACTCTGACTTCAGGCAAGCGTTTGACCAAAAATACTCTTTTATTAAGAAATAAAAACCCTGCTTTACTTAGATTTTGTATTTTTGGATATAAATCACTTTCATAAGAGCAGCTCATATTTGTGACAAAATGTCACCACTTTAAAACTTTTTCCTCACTGCTGTTACAACTATTTTTGTCGTTGCTGCAACAAAAAAGGAATTTCTCCTGCTGTTCAGTTTTGATGAAAAAAGGGGACTAAATTCTCAGGTAACGAATGTATTGATAAAAATTTTTAATTCTGATGCCTAATCTGGTATCAATTTTAGTTTTAAAAGTCAAAGAGGGTAAAACTAAAACATGACAACGTGTTATATGGGGGAGGGGTTTATGCAGGGCGCATGTGCAACAAGTGTTAAGGGACAGGGCTCCAAAACTCCCCACGAAATTCACATTGCGCATTTGCAGAAAAAGGGATTTTAAATTTTTATCCACGAATTTCCTCTTGGCAAAGCCAAATCAAGTAAGGGGGAGGACAATAGTTTTTCTAAGAGGATATATCGGGCGTTTTGTCTCCACAGCCCAAGTTTATTTCTTTTTCAGTTTGCTAATGAAAGAATGGCCTGATAAGCAGATTCCAAATCTATGAAAAATAACTATGATTTGAGCCTTATTTTTTACTTTTATAGAAAATGATTCTTTTGACCTAAAATCAGAACTACAATGAAAAAAGTTGACTTCCTATAAGAATTGCCGAGAAGAGAAAGATAGCTTTTTCTGAAAGAAAAGTTGAAGAAAATTGCGTAACAGAGGCGGCCCTAAAAATGGGTCTGGGTATTAGACATTTGATTTGATAAAATATATTAATAAGTAGTTGCCTACCTCGAGTGTCCCTTGGAATACTGGTATCCACTGTCCCGAACCACTTGCCTGGCCAGCGGAAAGAGCTCGTCTCGGCGCGTCAGCAGAGCCGGGTTGTGCTTGCAGATCTGAGCGGCAGCTTCATTCACGCACACCTGGAACCATTCCTTTGGCATTATTGTACACTACTATCGACAAGAGTCGCGCGACACACACTAACCATAACAGGAAGGGACAGAAAGCGAGAACGAAACAATGCGAGGTGAACATAAACCATAAAATCATAAAGGCATCACAGTTTGAAAAGATAAAAATTCAAAAGTAATAAAACAATAATAGCACAAAGTTATTTAAAGCAAAGAGAAAAAATTATACACTCACTCATACAGACACATAAAAATAGCATCACTAAAATTTGATAGTAAAATGCGAAGCTTTAATTCACGAGACAAAACATGAGTTTCAGAGGAACAAGGTAATCAGAGCTATACTGAAACAGACTAAATGGAATTTTCTGTGAAGGCATCTACGTTCTATTAATTTATAAAATAACCAGGTAGACAGAAAGTAAAATAAGAGAAGTCTAAATATATTTTATAGCAAAGGCTTAAAATTTTTTTTAAGTCGGATAAGTAAAGGTGATAAGGTTTCCGCACTATCTACGTTCAAAATCATAAGATTTTCTTAAAATAAAAAAATTTCCCGATTAAATATGATTACAACTCCCCGTGACTTATATTTATGTTTATTTTCTTACATTTACGTTTTCAACAAAAAAAGCAAGCATTAATTTTTAACTTACAAAATAATTTATTAACAGGATCTCGTTATTTTAGATTTTAATTAAATGTCTCTATAAGTGCTAAAAATACATCCGCATTTCTTAAATAAAGCGAATATATTACTGGCTAAATTTAAATAAAAGACAGTTTTGCAGCATAAAAACCCTCCTAAAGGCGATCAAAGCACACAAGAACAGACTTCAAGTTCCACCTCGCAGAGATAAAGTCAATTTACATTATAAGTTTTTTTTCCACTGAAGCATGAACAAAAACTCCGACTTCGAAGTTGCAAGATTTGCAAATCTAAACAGACAGCAAAACCGCAAAAACTTCGAGCTGTCAAAAAATGAAAGCGTCTGATCCCGCTTTTTACCAATTGTGTAAAAAGGAACTCAAAAAGCAAGACGGGAGGAAAAAGGCGAAAACCTAACACTCCCTAGACAGTAACGCGCCAGGGTGTCAAAATTTTTGACGTCACTTACACATGAATAGGACGTATAAGTACATCGCAGACAAGTATTAGCGGGTCATGGTAGATTTTGACTGAAGCTAAGAGGAAAATTATGACTAGTTACGTAGTTAAGAACATCTCTCTTGCGCGGTCAATCAACCACCTTTTTTTTTCGTTCATTTAAAAAAACACCCAGGCCAGCTGGGCAGTCAAAATTTAACTTAGGAAACTGGATTTCGGAAATTATTTAAGCATTAAAAATGTTATGAATAATGAGGGCCGTGATGTGAGTGGCTGAAAAAGGCCGATGTTTTTTTCTTTTCATTAGGGTTCTCATTTTAGGTTTTATCAACTGAGAGAGTAAATAAAGAGAAGAAAAACTAGCCAGAATTTTTAGAAAGGAATACCAGATAAAAGTTTAATGTTTAGAAGCCAATTTTTTAAATCAATGGTTTAATGAAAAAAAATTTTTAATTCTCGAATAAGATGTTTTTTTTATTTTGTTACATGACAAGCATTTTTTAAAGTTAAGGAACAAATGAATAATATGTACTGCAACGATAAAAATTTTTAGTAAACAAATCTGAGCTAAGAAGCCATCCAAGATAATGAAGTTTACTATTGTGTTAAAGTCTTACCTAATAGTATTTGAACACTTGAACCCGAATTGCAAATGAAAATTTTAGACAAGTGATTTTTAATAAACAAACGGAAAAGTTTTCTTCAGTTGTTATTTCTCGCATCTTAGATATAGTTAAAAAATTATGTCTTTCATAAACAAAAGTGCTTAATTCCAAAACTTTTGCAGCATGCACTGCTTTGCTTAAACTTTCTAAAGATTGAATGCAATTAAAGTCTTATTTAACGGTTGGCAAATTGAAGAAATGATTTCCAGTGTTTAAAGATTCAGCACGATAAACAGGGTGAAAACAAAATTTCTCAATTGATCGACAATCCAGACATTACTTAATGAAGAAAAATTACAAGAGACGAAAAAAAAAATAGTTTTTCTTTCACGTACTAAAATTTGACTCTCAAAAGACTTCAATCGTTTTTAATGAGTTCAACAAAGCGAAAGGGTTAAAATTTCCTGGACTAATTTCACTCATGAATGGTTCACACTAACCGAGTGGACATTACACACCACGGTAGTGTTATCGCTTAATATGCATGATTAAGACTTTCCCTCGTTATTTGAGGTTTTTTAAGAAAACCAAGAAAAGACGGTGTAAAATCAGGACTTGGAATAATGATTTACTTAAATGCTTTCTATGTTCCATTTTGTTTTCTCTATTTTAATTTTGAAAATAATTAACCATTTCTGTCCTGACTTTTTTATGAAAGAAAATTTTGTTTGCAAATTGTGTAATTATAACTTATAATTTTGAAAAATTTAAAATTAGTGTTCAATCGGGTTCCTTCGACCCATGCCCAGTTTTTGTAAAGAATTGTCCGTTTTGGTGATATTGTAAAACTTATAAAGAAAAACATGGTAAAATTATGATGGAAAGGCTACAAAAATATTTTTTTAGAGTGAAAAATGCTGCCCATTCTTGAGCAAAAATATTTTCTTAAAGGTCTGCTTTTTAAGATAAAATATATTGCGAGGGGTCTTATTTAGATAAATTATTTATGAAGGGTCCGTTTGTTAGAAAATTTTTTTATGAAGGGTCCTTTTAAGCACCCAAATTTCTTAGAAACAGACTCCTGATTCCAGTAGAAATTTTTTGAAGACATTTAATCAACGAAATTTTTTTACATGATTTAGAAAGAATACATTCTGAATTAGTTTTGCAAAATAATTACTTAAATTGGAAATATATTCATTTTTGATGGAAAAATAAATAATATTTTAATTGAGGACAAAAGTTTTGGTTCGTAAAAAGATTAGTAAAAAACAGTTAATTCTCAAAATAAATATGATGTGCCAAGAATTTCCTCCTAAATCAAAATAACAACAATTGAAAAGTTGTGTGTTTGTTTGTTGAAATCTAATCTAAAAAATGTGTTAAAATCTAATAAAATCTTTTTATTATTATACATTTTGAATAATTAAAATTTTAAAAGTTCGAATTAGTATTTCAATCGTTCAGAGTCCCCTACTAAAGTAGACACCACCTTGACTCAATCCCTCTTCAATAAAAAATATAAAAATTAATTATTAAAACGTAATTCCAACTTCAAAATCATTAAGAAAACTATTTAAAAGTGGAGTCTTTGAAAAGAGGAAAACAAATAACAATTCAAATTCAAAAATATTTCCACCATTCAACAGCGAGGCGAAAGCGGCCTGCTGAGAAGAAATCTCGCCGTAGCTTTTAGTTCCGCGGTCCTCCACTAGATGGCGACTGCACAGCTCGCAAACGGAGCGACAGCACTTTTTGCCCCGGCTCAACCCTTTTTTCAGACTCGCTCCTATCGATTGCGAAGAGAAAAATAGTGCACGTTTTCCTTTCCTGCAACAA
This sequence comes from Tetragnatha versicolor, assembly GCA_024610705.1. NCBI lineage: Eukaryota > Metazoa > Arthropoda > Arachnida > Araneae > Tetragnathidae > Tetragnatha > Tetragnatha versicolor. The sequence goes on along the minus strand of JANDEH010000009.1, from coordinate 6,934,250 downwards.
TGGCGCCACTCCTAATAGCGAAAGAGGAAAAATAATGAAGCGAAAATTATGGCAAAAATAAAACCTCGGAGGCGGCGCTGCAGAGAGGAGGACGGGTTCGGAGATCCTTTTTTTAAAGATAGAGAATTTAGAATTAGAAAAAGAGCGCCAGAGGCCTTCTCCATTTTAATCGCGTTTTATGGCGGAAAGCATAATTGGAGCAGAACAATGGACCAAAAAACCCGTTCAGTATAGCTCCGAACCACAAGGTAGCACTGCAAAAAAAATAGTTAGCATACAATACTCTTAACTTTTTTTCACTTCATGAATAACAACAGAGGCATATAAAACGTCAGGTAATAAAATACGCACTATAATTAGGCGATACCTACCTGGATTTTACACAAAAAATCGAGGCAACCCCCGACTCACGTTCGATCTAAGGTCTCAAAAAAATAAAACTCTTACCTCCCTCATCTTAAAGGTAGCTTTCTCTGAGCGATACTTACGCTATCAACACACACTTACAAGTACTTTAAGTTAGACAAAATGCATTAAAAATATTTTTTATAAGGAACCATCGTCCTTTTTGAGTTCCACAGTTCATCAACATTTCTTTTTCAACACGGCGAGTCCTGGGATAAAATCATACAAAAGTTAGTAGCACAAGGAGAGACAGAAACTCATGTTTCAAAGTCAACAATGCTCGCCCTATCATCCTTTGGCTTTAGAGCAAATAAAAGTGCACTTATGACGTCAGGAAGAAAAGACACTTTCACACTCAATCTCACACACAAAGAAAAGAACACACGTTCAAGTGCTGCACAAGCATTGAACGGACAGACACAAGACTATAAGAATGTAATACCTCGTGCAGAGTCAGTGGCTTCTCCGCCTTCCGTTTGCAGTCGAATCTCCCATAGATGGCCGCGTACTTCCGAATCTCGTCCATGCGCCTCGGATCGTCTTCAGACATGTTCATCACGTACTGAAACAAAAGGATCCGATCAAGACAACTACTCGGACAACACTATTCAATACACACATAAATCAACTTAAAACACAAACACAAAACTGTAAAAATTAGCAACTCTAACCATTCAAACCATGTCTACTACTAGGCAAGGGCGTATCCAAGGGGGGTTTAATTGGGTTCTAACCTCCCACCCAAAATTTCATAAGTTTTCTGGAAAGGGGCCCCCAAACCCCTTCGAAATTTTAAAATTTATTACGTACTGTTTTTCCTTGAAAACTTTGTGACTTACAAGTAATGGTCCTCTTTGGGTGTAACTTTATGTCCAAAAATAAGCTAAAACACTACTTTTAGGGCAAATTTCCAGAAATTTTCATGAGTAACACCCCCAAACCATCTAGAAATTTTTCCGTTTATTATATACTATTCTGTTTTCCTAAGAAAATTCTGCCACTTATAGAGCAGTGTTCTTTGGGTGTGATTTAAAGGGTCTCAAAATGAGCTATAACAGTATTTTGTGGGAAAGTTTCAAAAATGTTTCTGGTAGAAAACCCTTAGATCCCCAATTTTACATTGTTTTCACAATTTGAAATTTAGTGCACCAAAATTAAAAATAATTGTGTGTGGCCCTTCTACTAGGTCAGATCAGCAGAAAACTAATCCAGTATACAGATGCAGGGTAACAGAGATCAACCCAAAATCATTGCGATTTCCACATCATTTGAAAACAGAAAAAATTCATTTTTCTCAGTAAAAAAAATTGTTCTATATTCAAAAATCGAAGTTAAAAAGTATAAAATAAAAATCGACACTGGCTTTGATTCCCAAGGACATTTTTCGGATTGAATAACGCCAGATCTGTTTTGGTCCAAATTTAAAGTAAAAATCGACACTAACTTTGAATCCTAAATCATTGTTTATAACCCCCCTAAAAATTAAAATATCCCTTTTTAAAAATAAATTATGCATCCCAATTAAAAAATTTTATTCCTATCTTGGATATATCTAATGATTAAAAAAATAATATAAAAATGCGGGAACTGCCCAATATGTTCACGTGAAATAATAGCAATTACGAGTATGTCCCATACATAATCTTAATTAATGATTGCAGACAATTAAACTAATTCCGCTTTGCAACAAGGCTGAATGAAAACTAGATCAATTACTGATATAGGCAACCAGATTTATTCAAGATATCACAAGGTCGAATTAGTAAAACTTTAATTCGATGTTGCAATGGATGTTTTGGTATCTGATTAAATAAGAAGCTTTATAACTAGGTCGATTTTTTATAATTTAAAAAAGTCCGAAGGTATTTTACAACGGAATTCAGTTTTTAATAGCTTAGTTTAAAAGTTTAAAAAACATTTTACATTTTCTCAAGGTTTGAGAAAATTAACTACTTTGCTATGAAAATAATTATTATTAATTTTAAACTGTTTTTATATTAAGATAACAATAAGCGTGGAAAATTGAATCTACTTAGATTCATTCTATTTGTAAGTAGACTCATAAGTCGAACTATCTATTTTAGAGATTTTGAGTAAAAAAATACTCAAATAATACAAAGATTTTTAACAGGAAAGCTAACATTTGAAACATTTTTTGAAAATTTTACTCCATTTTGAAAAGAAGTGTCAGTAAAGTGAAATTTTGCTTAGGTTCATCGATTAATCATTATTAAGAACCAAGTCTTGGTTTCTTTATTTTATTTTTGTAGCCAAAAGTATTCAACTGAGACTAACGGTTTAAAAAATAATAATCAATCAAAGTTTGGAGTGAGAACCAAAAATAAAAAGCTTAATTAGATCACAAATTCATGATGAGTAGTTTTTATGCAAAAAATACATTTCCTCTGTACTGACATAAGAAAGAAAACCGGTTGATATGATCATTAAGAGGATTCCAATGATGATACAAAAAGCAAACCCTCTTTTCCTTTCTAAAATTATAAAATATTTTTGTGTGTAAAATTATGTTTTGAAGATTTAAAAAAATAGCTGATTTATGTTAATTAAAAATAATTTCAAGGAGAAAAAAACATTTTTCCCATCGAATTTTAAGTATACTTCTCATTTAATCGGGTACCAGTCCTCCAAAAATTTTAGTACCCCCGGACTCCCTCCAGAAATGGCAGTTCGTTACACAGTTATTACAATAGAGAAGGTAAGTTATGCAAGAAGAACTCGATTTTTATGGTCAAATTGTTTACAAGAAAACACGTTTTTGCCGGCGCTAATGGGAGTCCGGATAATTGGACGGCGGAAAATCGACGAGCGGAGGAGAATCAAACGGGAAAAAGGACAATTAACCGCAGAAAATATGATTCTCCGACACGACTCCGGGAGCGGATCCTAATGAACATTTCAGTGGGGATGCCTTCATTTCCATTTTTTCCGCCTGCGCCCGCCGAAGCATGCAAAAAGCTCATTTAGGGGGGAGAGCACAGCGGGGGCGGGGCCCGCTAACGAGTGGTTCCGCTCAAATGACGCCGAAAAACACTTTTTGTTTCCACCGCCGATTCTTTTTCGCGGGCTCCGCCTCGCAAGAAGCTCGAGACAGATCGGCCGATATAGCGCAAGCCTTGCTGGCAAAAACGTTCCGAAGAAAAAAACCGGAGCGCAGAAATTGAAACGATACATTTCGCGAGGAATTCCGACAATTAAATATCGCGGGGACCATCTGGATCGCGCGACTCGCTGCTGTGATGGATGATAGAACGATGGGTGAGGGACCGTCCCCCAAGTGAAGACGGAATTTTTTTGTCATTTTCTCCGTTTCCCCCGGAGATGCAGAACGCTCCGAAGATCAATCTAAGAGGGCGAAAGCTTTGCGTAATGTTTATAATTGTTCAGTAAATTTTACTAGTACTGTATAAGCTTTCTATTGACTGATTAAACGCTTTAAAAAATTAACCATTAATAGAGAATAAAAAATTAGTTATATCCAAACACGATCGAAATTCTAATTGCGTTTAACCCTCTAATGCCCACTAAAAGAAATAACAATGGAAAAAATTATTTCTTTGCCTTATTCATATAGTTTGGGGCCAAATAAAATAAAAATGCCAAACAAAAATTCAAAAATTCTTGAAACTGGGGGATGAACTTAAACTTTATAAATTATACCACTTTAAGGTAGAGATGTGGGTTTTCCGGAAAATTTTCCGAGCCACTAAATTATAATAAAGCATTGTTAAATTAAACTTCCGATCACTAGAGGCAAAAAATTAACAAAACTGAAGTATTTTCATCAATTCTGGATGTTGTTCTTTTGAGATTCATTCAAAAATAAGACACCATCAAAACTAATTAATAAAGCATTGAAATCATGATTTAAAATTTTTAAATCATAATGTAATAACAGGGTGTTTCAAAAGTCCGTTTCGCGGCTTTTATTTGGAACCAACGTGTCCTAGGGTCACGGAAGTAAGGTCTACCCCTAGGTAAGTGACCCTGGAGAATCCATTGAGATGACTTTACAGCGCCCCTAGCGGTGAAATAAAAAATTAATTTAAAAACTAAAGGAGATAGAGCAAAACCCTCAATGAGAGTATTGTTGCCAACATTATGAAGAACTCCCCGAAAAAAAATGTCATGAAAATATCGTTAATATTCGCGGACATATTAGGGGACATCCATAAATTACGTGAGGTCAAAAAAGGGGGGAGGAGGGGTTTGGAAAAATCTCACCAAGGGGGGCCGATTAAAATCTCACGTCAACTTTTTAAGTTAGAAATTATACCGATTTTTTAAGTATGAGAAAGGAATAATACCCATAGATAAGATACTGTGGTGATTTTTAGGCGGAATGATGTCCTTTTCCCCCCACATCATTAATAATGGAAAAGTTTTAAGTGCTGTAAAGCACAAATTGCTAACGAATAAGGATAGAAAGTTATTTTTCAAGGTTGTAGATAAATCTCACGTGGGGGGAGGGGGGCCCAGCAAAGTCTCACCAAGGGGGAGGGGGGTCCAGATTTTGGAAAAAACACCTCACGTAATTTATGGATGTCCCCTTAGCATGTGAAAATAGCACTTTTTCAGGCCTCAAAAAAGAAAAAGTTCATAAATTTGCACATTTTTTTTAATTTTTTGATTAAACTTGGTCTTCATTCAACTAAAAAACACAATACTACACAATAACACTGAAAAATTTGCAAATTTATGAACTTTTTCTTTTTTGAGGCTTGAAAAAATGCTATTTTCACATGCTAATATCTCCGTGAATATTCACGATATTTTCATGAAATTTTTTCAACCGAGTTCTTCATAATGGTGGCAACAATAATCTCACTGAGGTTTTTGCTCTACCTTCTTTAGTTTTTAAATTAATTTTTAACTGTTTTTATTTCGCCGCTAGGGGGCGGGTTAGTCATCTTAAAGGATTCTCCAGGGTCACATATCTAGGGGTAGACCTTACTTCCGTGACCCTAGGACACATTGGCTCCAAATAAAAGCCGCGAAACGGACTTTTGAAACACCCTGTATATAATGTACATAAAAGGTCTCGATATTGAATTAAAAGATGCCACATAAGTAGAAATTATTTCATTATTCATTTACTAAATTGACCTATGAATAACTGAAATGAAAACAAAATAGTATTCTAAAATTACTGGCAGGGGTATATTTCTCACGAAAAATGAAATTGATTTTTACTACTATTTCCGAGTTCCATTATACCACAAAAAAGTAACCCAAGACAATAATCTCAATGCAAAAAAAAATAAATAACTTTAAGTTTATATAAAGTTAATTTTACTTCTTTGAAATAGAATCAAATTGGAAACAAAATAGGGCAATGGGGAAGAAATAACAATGAAAAAAATAGCGAAAAATTTTCCGGCACCCCACATCCCTACTTGAAGGTGTATATTTATTGCTGCAATAACTTAAAAACATGCTGAAAATTGAAGCTAAACTTATGGTAGCATATTTGCTACCATGGGCAGCAGAGGGTTAAAGTTAAGATAATATTACAAGTTAAAAAAATTAAGTATTTAATTGCTTCAAATTTATTGAGCAACTATTAATATTAAATTAAAACCTTTCTTAACTTCCAAGTCAAATTTTTTAATATATATTTATTTCGTTAGTGTTGCGACAAAATCAATTTTATGTCAAGGTATCAGAGATTCACAAAAGCCTCAAGCTATAGCGTTAAATATTTCGTAGGATGTGGTTTACAGATGATAAACAAAAACAAAAAAGAAGAGCCAATATATTCCTTTTAAGTATTTAAAAAAATTTAGAATTGTTTGCTGTCTTCAAAAGAATTAAGATGGTTTGTTTATCGAAATAAAATATTTAACTTTTTAAAATATTTAAAAGTTCAAAACAGTACTACAAGAGAAAAAAAATCCAGCATATCCTATTCATTTATGCATCAGTCTTTCATTTAAAAGTGTCTAGAGTAACAAAATCATATCAAGATAAATTTTCCATCAAAAACTTTCACGATAAAACAATTTTTATGATTTTAATATATCATGAACTTCGATTTTCTTTTCGTTTTAAAAAGCAACAGAAGGCATTTAAACAATAAACTAAATATTGCGTACACAAAAAAGTGTTTAGTTTATTCCAGCCCAAAAAAAGTATTATCAAAACAAAAATATTCCTTTAAACATGTTCGTGCATTATTGATTACAAAATTAATTAATCATCTTCATTTTTATGAAGAGACTGCACGTTCAATGCAGCCCCCCTGAAAAAACCGGCTATGGCTCGAAAATCTTCAAGTCATGTTTTCAAACTAGTTTTGTGTACGGCCGCATCTTACGGTTCCCATGCATTTTTCCGACTGAGGATTCTTTCTCCGAATGAATTCCGACCTCTTCAATGAGAGGTTGGAGTCCGGCGATTTTATTTGCTCCCATTTTTACCGACTCCAATAAATTCGTTACTCTGGCGGCCTCCAAAAAAGGGGCGCAAACAAAAATAAAGATCTTCAATCTTCCCAGTTGAGAATTAGCGGAATCTGTCCTCCAGGCAGACAAAAAACGGACCGTTCTATAAATTATGAGTTTTCATCAACGCCAGGAAAAATCACACGGTAGACTCATTGCTGAACATTTCATTTGCCCTTATTACGTCTAATTAGCATATCTATTGGCCTCCATATTACATTAAAGCTTTAAAAGATACCTTCTGCGTTATTCTGAAGGAACTAAATATATACTTTTAAAACCAATAAAAATAACAGTTCTATACTCTACAAAAAGTTTGTGAAGGAAAACGAGGATAGCAAAACGTGTGGGTTGCATTCTTCAAAAGTATTATTATGTATGTCAGATAGTAAAAAAGGTATTTTGATAAAGACATTTCAAGATTTGTGTCTAGTAGTTTTTTCAATAATACATGTTTGTAAAGTACTCATAAAATATTAATTTTAAAAAGTACTTTAAAAAAACGAAGTTGTTTTCTACTTCATTTTAGTGCAATTTTGAAATTAAAATTTTCTATCTCGTAAAAGCGACAAAAACGTTAAATTTAACTATGTATAAAAAGAAAATGGTTATATATTGCCCACTAAGAGCTGAGGAATTTGTGGGCAGGAGTCCACGAAATAGCTGTAGCATTTTATGGTAAAAAACAACACCGGGTCATAATCATTTTAGAGCGTAAATAAAACCGTGTTCTTGCTTAAGAAACTCTAAAAACGCCGCATATAAAATCATCTCCATAACTCTAAAATGCAATTAAATTACCGGAAAAAAAGCCTACGTGATCCAGTTAGGGAGCAAGCAAAGGCAAAAACGGGCATGCATCACGAGCGCAAACAGTTTTCATTGGCAAATTATTTAAAAGCGAGATCAAGAAAGCCAGAAAAAGGGAAAACTTTAAATTATTCCACTCGCAATCTTTGCAAGACCTACTCTTCATTAGTATGCCATGCTTTTAATTGTCTCACCACTCCGCAACGAAAAATTTGCATCAAATTACAAGGCGCCACAACCCTGAAAAGACCCCACTGCCAACGAAAGGCCTTTGTTTCCGCAGGATGGGAAACAGATATTGAAAACTTCGCGTGACACTTTTTCATGAAGGTTCAGGACTTTTTTGAGGCCAAATAAAGTTTCATTTCGCCCAACGAAGGTAAGAGTGAGCTAAAGCCAACAAGAAACGGACCCAAGACTAGATTGCCTTTATTGACGCGGTTTTTCGGGACTCTTCAGTTTCTGTACCACATCAGTGCTTGATCAAATAACCCTTTTTCATTATCTATGCCAAGAGTCCACACCCAGAACTGAGAGCCTAGAAAAACTTTGCGACGGATCTTGGATCTGTGACTTGCGCCACTGTTGGTCTAATTTTTTGTCAAAAGGAAACTAATTTACTTCGTATTCAATTTAGGTTCTTGAGAAGAAAGGTGTTTTTTTACGGGAAAGAAGTTTGAACAGTATTGTCTGTGTGCAGGTGTAGATGTAAACTCGGCTAGTTTTCAAACAGTACCTATGCTAATTTTTAGTGTAAGTTTTTTTAATCCAAAACAATACGAATTTTAAAACATATTGCTCAAAAAGTCTTAAAAAAGAAGGTATACCTTCCTTTAGATTATAAATACTGAAAGCATTAAGTAACATGAAATATGGTTAGTTTTAAAAGTTAGTTTATGGTCAGTTATCAGGAATACTGCTATTATTATTCTATAATAGTTTAAATTCAATACAAATAAAATAATAACAGAGCAGAAAATTATGTAATTTACAACTGTTTAATTAAATTTTAAAACTTATACTTAGTACTTTAAACTTAAAATGCTTGATTTTAAATCAATAACGAAAATTAAGAAATTTACAGTAGTTAAATTAGTTTTTAGAACAGATTTAGTATTTTAAATTTAAAATACTTGATTTTTAGAAGCTTTAAAGAACCAACTTTTCAGAATTGAAAGTTCATCGAATAATAAAAACTTACACTATTATGTAACCAAAATCCTACAGTTTGAACACATAATGTAGTTTTTTATGTCATTATTTAAATTAATGAGACAACTAATAATTAAATTTTAATATTTCTGCAGTACACATAAACCAAAATAGACACTATACAACTATACATGTTATTTAAAAAACAATCCCTTTTTACGACATCATTTTATATATTTTATTTGTAAAAAAATTTAGTTGTTGTGTTTCTTAAATTTTGATTTATTTTACAGCTTACACATGTATTTAGATTAGATTTCAAAAATAAAATGCGTTATTACGAATTCAGTTAGTGAAAACCAAAATTATTGTTTTTTAAAGTGACTGTTTAAAAATTAAGCATTTTATTTAAAAGTAACAAGTCATGAGTATAGATTAATTTTACCTTCTACATGAAAGTATTTTAAAATAGCTTCAAAGTTAAAAGTTTCTTTTTTAAATTTAAATCGAAAAATCCTATCAGTTTCAACATCCACTGAAGAATCTAATTTTGGAAGTACGTATGCCAAGGGTTCTCTAATTGGGTGTCATGGCACCCCCGGGTACTGCGAAAAAGTTAGAATTGGGAAATATGTTGGTGTATTGAAATAATAAAATAAAATTAAAGCTGATATAAATATTAGCCGCTGATAACTAAAACATGAAAAGAGTCTAGGGTACAAGTGCAGGAGGAGGACATTAAATAGTTAACACGCAACGATAAATATTTCTAACACTTCCTTTACTTTTGTAGACGGGTTTACATCAGATATTATATAACTGAGCTTCCGTGAAAAAAAAATTAAGCTTCTGCTATGGTTGCCGTGGCTTTGATAAGTTTGTGTATCCTTGACCTAAGCATATTAAAGTTGGATGTTTTTCAGAAAGCCTATCACTATCTATTATTGCTCAGCTGTTTCACAAGAACCTTTTGAATACTACCCATGTATGTTCAAGTGAGAAATGTGATGGGGTTGCATTAAAATTTAAATATTTTAAGCCTCAGGGACGAGTAAAATTTAAATTTATGTAAATTTGGAATAAATGGAACATTATCTCTCGAATAGGAGAAGATTGATTCGGTGAAAAAGAGATTATTAAACTTTATTTAGAAACTGCACTAGCATCAAGGCAGTCGTGCAATCTAAAACCCAGACGAAAAAATTAATCTCTTGGTCACATACTCGTTAAAGGAAGTAGTTTCAGATAAAAATCTTCAAATCAGAGTGTTACGACATGATAGAAACATACTTAAGCTGATTAGCTGATTCATTTAGTAGATTTTTTAACGATTGTAAGAATTTATATTTATAAAACAGTAATAGTACATCGTTTTGTTATCACTAGAGTACAATTGAAAAGAAATTAAGGTTGAGTTTCATTACTTCTTTAGCCAACTAAATAATTTTACTTCATTTAAAGTAAAACACAAAAGTTATGATGAGATTTATACTGGTAAGCTAAATTTACAAAGCGGGAAAAACTATGTCAAAAGAATTACTAAAAATGCTTTTAACCTAGCCCATGAAAGTCAAATTGTAATGTGTAATCGACACTAACTGTTTTCAGCATAATTCACCCACTCTTAAAACGAGTCTCAAAACTGAGTAAAAATTACTCAAACTGGCTCCGAATCAAATTTAGTTGAAAACATGAATGTACTCTTCTGAAAATGTGCATAACCAAAACATCTTGAGCAATTCATGAGAATGCCATGCACTAACTCAAAAATAAGCTCACGATATTTCATTTTTGAGTATGCACATTTACAGAAATGAGTATATTCATGTTTTTAAATTTGAATAAATTTGAGTTGGAGCCAGTTTGAGTAATTTTTACTCAGTTTTGAGACTGTCGTTTTGAGAGTGCATGTGTTTAATATCAGGGGGGCTTAAAATTTTTTTCTGCAAACTAACCAGTTGACTCACATAGAAAGCATTTAATAAAAATGACTAAAGGTGAAAGGAAGATTTTATGTAATTTTTTTCCGATTCCAGGAAGGGGTCCAGGGCCCCTCTTACCCTTATGAATGGGTGCCAATGGTTTTCAGAACTTAAAGTTTCAATAGATATATCTTATGGTTTCCTTGATCTAATTTACAATGATGGTGTCATTTTTTCGGTTAAAGATACCAGAAAAAAATCGCCCTTTTTAAACTTTATTTTCCATACGCAAAGACTTTTCAACACAGCGGAGCTTTGGCTTTAGAGGAATTCACTGGTAACATTTGAGCCATAGTTTTTTTATTGTACCTCGATATTAAATTCGTTTTAAATAGCCTCTAGTAAAACAATTAATACAGCGAACAAGCTGTAGTGACGATTGGACCAAATCAATCAAGAAACAAGAAAAAGGACAAAGAACAATGGAATTGGAGAGAGTGAAAAGGTAGGAAATGGACCACAAGAAGCGCCTCCAATAAGAAAATCCCATACCTCTAATTCTTTACTCATCCTCTTCTTACTATTGGGGGCTTTGTGGTCAAGCTGCATCAGGAGGAACGGGAGCATGGTCTCAGCGGTCTCGGACAGTCTCTGGATTTGGCTCTCGGCCAGAACAGGAGACATGGGGTCACCGGGAGGATACTCGCCGCAGCCCTTTAAGGGACAAAAAACATCGTGTCAGTATCCACTGCCAAGATGCCAAAACACTCAAGGGTTGACCGAACCTTGCTAGTGAACCTCCGTCAAAAACAGGAGGTTAGCAAGGGTCGGATAGGCAGACCTTACTAGTAAACCTCCCAAAAGGGTTAGCGGTTAGTGAAGGTCTGACTAGTCGAGGGCTGCAAGATCGTTTTCAATGGAAGCTAAACCGAAACCACTGCAGTTCTGACACCACGAGCACGGTCAAAAGACCCAAATTGGCAGAAATGGGCAGCAAACATCCCAATGAACTGTGCATAAAAGGGTCATGAGTAATAAGAAAATGACTAGTGCTTATGAACTGCAAAATGGCTCACCATACTAAATCTAATAAATACTCAGTCATTTTATTTTTTAAATGCCCCATCTTAGTTTTGAGATAATACTATGGGTGTATCTACGGTTTACAAATAACATTTTTAAAGCAAGAAAACATCGAAGTGAATAAAGATGGATCATCATTTAGTCCTTGGTTTATTCGCGAACCAAGATTACTTTGAAAGCTGATGTTTTTTATTTTAAAATCATTTACTGACGCATTGACAGCGAACAGTTATTTTCAGTTTTAATTTACAATCCGGACAGTCATTTTTTACTAGATAAATGTATTTTATGTATTTTTGAAAGGCACATATTCGTAATCTTAGTTCAATAAAGTGCTAAACACTCAGTACATGAACCTAGAGTTGGATTTTAAAAAAATTCCAAAACCATTATAAGGAAATAAAAAAAATGGTATAGGTATAGTATAAATTTAACAGCAGGTATATAGTAAATTTTTGCAGGAAAAAAGTATCACATTTTTTTGGAGATTTTGTCTTAGAAATCCTTGATGTAAAAGATAAGAATAGGAAGAATAAGTGTTTTCAGAAGCAACTATTTATTAATTGCTTTTTGTAGTTTACTCGTGAATGTTACTATCCTAAACACCAATTCCACTAAAACTTAACTTAAAATTCAAATAGAATTTTTAGATAGTATTTTCTTTCGTCCACTTTAGAGAACCTCAGTTCTTCAGAAGACCTGCAAAGGGGATTTTCGAAAAAATAAATCATACTTACATAATTTTTGCTTGTAGTTGTCTTCAAAATAGCCACTATAAAAGCTGCTATATCTGCTGATACTATCAAATCTAGGAAGATTATTATTACAACCCTCCCTTTCAGAGTTTCAAACATTAAAAGTTTTTAAACTAGTTTTTTTTGCTGAAATTGCCTCTACAGGAATTTAATCAAACGAATATAAGTCTCGAAACTAATTAGTAACACTGTACGTAGAGTTAACTAGTACTGTAAAGTACTGTATGTATGTTTTGAGTTACCCATGATTTATCAATTTAGTCATGTTTCACACTAAAACTACACAGTCTTAATGTCTAACTTAAGGAAGCAGAATAAAAACCTTTATTCACGATTTGGAGAAAATGATTAAAATCGAACGTTTTATCCTATTAAAAGTAGAAAGAAAGGTCAGACAAAGTAAAGTCAAAAAATAAACGCAAAGGCACGCAGACTTTGGAATTATTCATAGTAAATTATTTTTTTACCAGCCTTATCACATACGTAACGGCAGATGAATAAATACGGCATAAAAGCATCCTCAACCACTACAATCGCAGACGTCACGATATTACAGGGCAAAAAGCTTAGTAAAATGAATAGAAAAGTATCAAATTATTTCCTTTCAAATCAGACACATAGTAGCAATCTTCACGGAAATAAAACCACAAAAAAGAGTTAATATAATTTTCCTAAATTAGATAATATTTTCATAGATAACAACAAGAAACTTTGCCAGGCAACCGATTTATTAACAAGAAAGTTCAAAGCAAACTAGCATGCGAATGGAAATGAAAGAAAGTATATTAGAGACAGAAGTTTTAAAGTTTTCAGGAAAAGTTTAGAGGCCAATCTTAAGTTTCAAGCTTTGACAGTAAAAAATGTATTTTAAGTAGAATTTTCTTTTGAAGTTATTGCTATAAATAAGCATATTTAAATATGTTAACCTAGATTTGTAATCCTTTCAAAGTTATGAAATTCTAGTTAGTTTAAAGATGTGGGTTAAGAAGATCATTTATTTTGAGTGGCCCTTGAAACTGTTCTTATTTATTTAAACACATAAAATAATCATTACTCATCAGGAGGAAATTTTTTAATAAATAAAACACCCTAATTGGGCTAATAAACTACTTTTTAAATGATTTATTAGAAAATAAACTATATTTCTATGTTTTAAAACTGTTCATTAAAAATTAAATTCAATAGATAAAGACTGATAAGAAAACTGGATTATTTTGTAAGTTAGATATGGATATACCCGACCATAGAACCAGTTTCTGACCACCTCAGTATTAGAAGCATCTAAAGTGGTAAAAAATAAATCCATATGGCTGGGTATCGGTGGTTTTACATTTGTCTTAACGTTTTGGATCGCTAGTCATTACCAATCCAGCTCACTTTTTTTATCTAGTTAAGTGCAAGCATTCAAGTTGATTTGTTATTTTCGTATAATTAAGGAGTATTAAACATGATTTGGGTTGATAATTAAGAGACAGGAAAAGGATCTACCCTATTTTCAGAGCAACAAAAATATTCAAAACAGGGTGTAAAAGTTGAAAGGGCAAAAAGCAAATCCCCCAAACAGCATTACTCCCTCGCACCAATTCAGTTAAGTCCACGTAATGAATCTGCCCTACTTTAAAATGAACCCTATGCATTAGCATAGCGGTGAATTTTTTTCCCTGACGGCGATTATGCGAAAGAAGGGGGAATATTTTAGAAGGAAATTTCAAAAATGCTAATGCGGTGGCCGGCGGAAAAAAACCGGCACCATGTATATAATTCCAAAAATCCACCTCTATACTTCAGCCGCGCTTTTTCCTGCTTAAAAAAAGATAATGAAGTGGTTGACGCCCTCCAAGCCAGGGCGCCAAAAAAAGCCCCTTTCCTCTCCATAAATCCGTGTTAAGGGGTAGGAGGGGCTTGCTTTTCGAAGGGGGCGGATTGGCCACACCCACTGCACCGGGGCGCATGCGCCAGCCAGGCAGCGGGAGCTCTGAAAGTGGGGAGACACCTGACTGAGGGGTCGACACAACGTGGTTAACAGCTGCGAGAGCAAACACACAATACGCCGCTTCCGGAAACAGTCAACGTCCTCACTCTGCTGCGGTGGTGCAATTCAAAGAGAAGCGGATACCAGAACATAAACACGGACTTTAAATATGGACATTGGTCCATTGAAGTTCGGGACCAGAATCAGCCGAGATCTGATAACTATACAAAAAAAATCGTCTACAGATCAGAGCCTGAAGAGATAGATGGATTACGGAGAAATAAGAGGAACTCCTATGTTTCTAAACTCTAGATGAGCTTGGAGGAAAGGCGTGAGTTGAGACATGAAGTATTCAATCATATCATTTAAAAATGGCCACACGGAATTTTTTAAGCATAACTTATGTTACGCATGAATTGACAACTAGTGTAAAAAGTAATAAATGCTTGAATGAAGCTATCACGTTAACAATAGTTTCGATGAAAAAAACAAGAGAAAAATTAAATCAACTGAAAAACCAAGGTTTAGAATATGAAAGATTTGTGCCACTTCCCTAGATAGTCATTTAGCACATTTTCAGAAATTTAAAGAGAAAAAGGACTTAAGAAAGAGAGAAATTTGAATTTTTGAAAAGTCGCATTACAAAATCTTCTACCAAAACATATTCAGACTATTTTAGATTTATATAAATATTTGTAGATAAATATTTTTTCCTAACTTGGATCTACAAACTACATTTTAACTTCATATATAAACGGTTATTCTTTTACAGTTTCGTGTTACTTATCAACTAGCATTACAAAAACGAGGGTTTCTGAATTAAAACATAGGACTAGCTGTTTAGTGCTTATATCCATCTCATTAATGAGGTAGTACAAGAGAATTTAGTATGAAAAAGAAAAAAAACTTGTTCCTTCAATAATGATGAAACAATTTAATGAGTATAAGAAGGAAAAGAAGATAGAATGTCATTAATTCTGTTTGAAACTCTGAAGGGACATACATAAGCAACAAAAAATAAACATAAGCATTTAAGTTTTGCAAAAAATATTAAGAAAATTTAAAAGAGCATAGAGCACAACTGAAATAATAAAGGTTAAGAATGGCTAGTTAATTTCAAGGCATGCTAAGGGATATCATCTTAAACGAAACAATACTCGAAAAAAAGATAAAAACAATTATTACTTTTATTTACAGCTATATACATTATCTACAAAACAAAAGAAATAAAAAGGGCCACTATCCTGAAGTAGACTAAGCTCACGACTTCTGCTTCAACTGCTCTTCAGGTGATCCCTTGATCAACTAGTGTCCTAACGATGGAAAGAATAATTCGAATCTTACTACATTCAAACCCTGAACCGATCAGTGCAGAAACCAAACGAGCGAACCTTTTCCAAGAACTAGCGACCGCCACCATTTTGAAGCAAAATAGCCATTCGGTAAATATACAGTAAAAGACCGTCAAGCTTACAGAAACCACATTTGTTTGTTCTTGGTGGAGATTTCTCCAAACAAGAAGAGGTCTGAGGAAAATCCAAAGGATTTTACAACATCAGACAAACCAATTTTGAATGCTGGTTTTGCAAATACACTATTTAAAATGTACGTTTCACGTTTTACTTGAGTCGGTATCATTTGCAAGCAACAATTTTCTTCAAGTTTCACGAGTTGAAACTTTAAACTAAAATATTGCAGCTAAATAGTACCGATTTTTAAAGAGATATTGAACAATACGCTTTTAACAGTGTAACAATTAACAAAGAGGGACAGACAGGTTAGGACTTGACCTGTTCCAGGTGTTAAATATTTTTTCTGCAAGTTTTTAAGTAATATAATTTTGTTTAAGTTGACGGATTGTCACATCCATAGTGAAGCTGACAGTCAGTTCGAATACTGTTCCAGTTTACCGAGATCTAGAACCCCAAAATATGAAATATTTGTGTACTGGGAAAAAGTCATAACTTAAGAGGGAAAAGCTGACATCAAATTATTCTGTTCAAAACTAGTGTGGTTTCTGCACTCACCGATCCAACTGTGTTTTTAAAACATAAAATAAAAACAAAACAACTAAAAAGAAATCAAGGCAAATAGCTAAACTTCATGCATTATGAATATGCTGTTGGTGCCAAGTGAAGTGAGATAGCAATAAAAAGAAAGAGTTGAAAGAGATAGAGAGTATAAAACTAAAGTCCAAGATAAAAAACCTCGTAAAAGTATTGTAGAGTCCTTCAACACTAATCATTGTTTTGAAAAAATTGAAATATCCTTTCAAACCATTACTGGAAGTGGAATAAATCCAGGTATGGGAATGAGAAACCGTAGAGTTCAATTTAGGTAAGTCATGAGAAGATGAAATCTATGTTTTTGAAATGGAGCAGTCACGGAAAAGACAGTTGAAGGTCTCACATTAAAGGCAAATGGTATGAAATCAATCTCAAATTGAATATTTCATACAACCAGCCTAAAATTGGGTGAATAGAAAATTGTTTTTTATTGTTTGAAAATGTGGTAAATTCAGAAGTGTAGAAATTTATGTCCATTTGTTAAAATACTAAACTTAGTTTTCACAACTCCAAATAAGTAAGAGGATGATTTACAATAGTTTAAAATAAAAAGTAAAATCATAAGCTACAATTTTAGTTCTTAAAAAGTTTAACTAAAATTAAATTTAAAAATTTCCCCATTTCGACACCCTAATATCATAACGACACGTCATTAACTTAATGCTTCAATCTAAAAAGCTAAATTGACAAATTAAAAAAAAGAATTGGCATCCATAAATATCAGCCTGATTTAAAATTTCTCTGCTCAACACACGTTTTGAGTACCCAACATTTTTTAAATTTAAAATTCCCTGGAATCCAAAACGGAATAAAAACTTCCTCTACGGCACCCAAAGCCAGAGCAAACAAACTCCCGTTTTAAAAATTGAAAAAGCCCTAAAAATGACGAACAAAGTCTGGGAACTTACCGGGGTATAACCATAACCAGCCATTGTCAATAACGGATCAAGTTAGTGCATAACAGCCATGTTTTACAGCCGAACTATCGATTTTCAAAATTAAAAGTGAGAAACATCTTACCGTTAAAGGAAGGCCCAAGACATTTTTTTAAAAATAACCCAGGATATAAAACATCGTATTCCTGGGTATAAAATTTAATAGGCAGTCGACTATAAATAAATCATCGCATTGTTCATGTGCAGCAAGGCTAAAAGGAACAGCTTATTTTATTTGTCAAGTTAATTTTTGTCGCTTTTATGATACTAAAATCGATAAGGACACCGTAAAAATTTTCTTCTTGACATAAATCAACTTTAATGGATAAAACAACTAATCCTCTTAATCTGAGAGGAGTGCTTTTTTGCATATTTGCTTTTCTTGGGGCTCGTTTCCTCCATAACAGATAATCACTCACTTAAGAATGTGAGTCTAGAAACACCTTCGTTCTTTGATTTCACACATAAAAGTTATTTAACTTCGAGTTTTTCCCCCACACTGCTCAGTTAAAAATCTTCAGCACGGGTCAGTTTACCGGTGAGCACTTATAAGCCCTAGTTTTCAAAACTTCCGATCAGGTTGAGGACATTACAAGAGATTAGATTAAGAGATGCGAGAAAAATCGAGAAGTAAAAAAATTGATATACCTATAAATTACACGGGCGTAAATTGTAACTGAGAATTAATTACAGAATCGTTAGTGTAATTGATTTCATAAAAGGTTTTTTGTCATTTTTAAGTAACCATTCTTTGACACGAAATGCTATGCATAAATAATCTGAAAAGTGATTAAGGAGTCACATTAAAATTACGGGAGAAAAGTTATATTTTATGAGATAATGGCGGGTTTTAGCATTGTAATGTAAATTTAGACTTAAACAATTTGCATTTGTGATACTATAATTAGAGAGAAAACGCAGAAAGAAAGATAAAGCAATATCAAGCCGAATCATTATTTGCTATATAATTTTATGTTTTAATATAGAAAAAACCCACTGTTTTTACCATATTTTTACAACTGACAACGAATAAGGATATTTTGAATGGGGATAAAGAGTTACAAATAAATCTACGCTAAAAATAGTTCGGATAACAGAGATTACAACTTTTTTTGAGGTAACAACCTTGCAAAAACCCAAATAAAAAATTCTTATCTGTCTCCCATTTAAAAACAAAAAAATTTGCAAAAAGAAATTCCCTTTTATTTCATTGGATTGCTCAAAAATCCCATGATCTGTTGCCTGAAAATGACTATAACGTTCCTGACTGACTTGGATTGGGCGACTGAGAAAAAGTCACCCCAACACCCGGAAAAAGGGTTATTCAAATAGAACACACATTTGAACTTAAGAAATCCTACAACTAAGGGTTGCATTTTTTGTTAGAAATAAACACATAATTCACTTTTGTAACTCTCAGAATTTAATCAAAAATGACGTTTCGTGCATCCTAAAACACTCTTGCCCCATACATTTATAAATTTCATTTCTTGTGATGACATGAATCGAATGAAAGTGCTGGAGGAAAAAAAGTGACAAAGGAAGATTCAAGAAATGAGTGCACCTAAATGCATAGTACTCCTATCAAAGTGAACATAGAATTTTAAAAATGTAGGAAATGAATATCTCTCAAACGCTATAGTTTCTTTAAAAAACTTTTTTTAGTTATTTACTTATCATAATCATTAAATTTTAAAAAATCAATAACTGATAATTTGATTACGAGAAGCTAAATTAGTAAAGGCAATAACTAATTGTTAGAATCTGAGGTTTTTTAGAAAAATAAGCTCACAATATCCAATTATGTGATATTAATGCTCGTGGGGATAACGTAAATATTGTTACTTTCAAATGACCCTATTCATGTTTTTCAAATATCAGCGATGAGTTGTTGGTAACCAATAGTTTCTATTAAGAAACAAAATAACGTTATTAGGGGTTTTACTGACACTGTAGGTTTGAACACATTTAAAAAAACATTAAAATGAACACTAACACTGCACTTCATATTATTTTAACTGAGTTGTGTGTGGATCAAGTAATTTAAAATGTCAAATACCATCATCAACTTAAGTTAACATATTCCAAAACAGGTTTAAAGTTTGTCACCAGCTGCATGCTATAATTAAATTGCTTCGATAAACAATGTAAGAAATAATGTGTAAAAATATAATTCAATAACCAAATTTAGTTTAATCTAACTGTAAATTATACTTTACTATTTTTTTAATTAGAAATTTTACTCACATAATCGTAATGAGTTTAATCGGTAAGGGATATACTATTTTTAAGCACCATTTTTTGCTTTTACTCTGTTTCTTTATGATGAATATAGGAAACCTACAATTGAAGAATCGTGAAATAAAATATAGAAGTATGACTTAACTCTTAAATAATTCATACAAGGATATTAAGTCACCCTAAAAATCTCCAGATATTTTAAAGAAATGATTCAGTTAATGTAAAAAATAGTCTAAAAGTTCTGTTTTTAAAAGAGAGCAGCTTTAGTATTTTTATTCTATCAAGACAGCATCTGTGATTTTAATACTTGATCTTTGACTGAGTGATAAGATATAACTTCCCTTAAACTAAGAGACTTTTTTTAATTTTCAACTGTTAAACATTAAATTTTCACAGAAAACCGGAAAAAACTGGCTATCTAGGAATTTTTGCAGGGTTCAAATTCAGCTGTTAAAAATTCAAAGCCAAAGTGCAGAAAGCTAAAAGTTTACACATTACTAAACGCAGGAGTCTCTAAATAACAGCAAATAAATATAACGGCGTGAAATGAATAACTAGGTGTAAATTATTATTGAAGATTAAAATAGGGGAAATCAATTCGTGTGGTTACCAAATTACTCTGACTGGATAAGTCAAAAGAATGAATCTTGACCTACCAAAGATATAGTTAGTAGACACAGTGAATATCTAAGAAAAAGGAAATTTGGTGGATATTAAGGTGCGAAAATAATTGTAGCTCTCGACAGTCTTGTTATCTTGCTTTGAGAAATAAGTACATATAATTTCTAGTTAAACAAAACATGGTGGACCGTACAGCGGGCAACTGGTGGATAATTCTTGGAACTCGTAAGTAAGGTAATGTACTACAGGATGAAATCACATTCCTCCTAAAAGGCTACAAAACATTGAAGACATTTTAGGGTTTATTTTTGAGTGTTTTCCTGATAATGACCATGAGTTCCAAAGAAGGTCAATGGTTCGAGTTGTTTACTAAGTCGCTAGGCGGTTAGTACAATTCTTAAAGTGCCTTCCAAAATACAAGATTTCGCGATAACAGCTGCCTTCCGAAGACAGATAAATCTAGTCTTATATGTAAGGTTTGCCAAAAGAATAGACAAGGCTATCAAAAGGCCATTTTAACCAAAATGAAAATTCGTTTACTGAATTGATAAACCGTTCATTATAAGGAGTTTAGAGCCAATTGACAGGACTTGTTTTGATGGGCCATGAGTTCACTGAAGGGGAAGGGTGGTGTAGTGGTTAGCATGTCTGGCTTCAATACTACCTAGCTAAGTTCGATCCTTTGCATGTTCTGCTTAGTAGCTAGCTGCTTGGTTGGATTTTTATGGCACAAAGGCAGGCTAGGCTCTAGCTGCTTGGGCAGCCCTTCATCTATCCGGGATTGATAAATGACTACCGAGGTGAAAAAACTGGGGGTCTAGACATAAGCTAAGTAACTATCATCCAATCCCAATTGAGAGCGCTTGATAGGCCCTGGAGAGATTTGTGCAAGACAGTTCCACCAGAGAGCCGTACCGTCCACGCGTACAGAGAGGGACTTACCGGCGGCAAGGACTGCGAGTACATCTGCTGCAGCTGGCTGTGTGTGGGCGGAGGCGGTTGCTGCTGCTGCTGCAGCTGCTGTTGTTGCTGCTGCTGCTGCGAAGACTGCTGCGCCTGCGGCGCGTGGTGCGACTGTTGTTGGTGCTGCTGTTGTTGCTGGTGCAAGTGCTGCTGTTGTTGCTGGTGCAGGTGTTGCTGCTGCTGCTGCAGCTGCGAGGGCGGGCTCACGTCCTTGGAGGCGGAGCCCTGGCCAGGTGAGGGCGACGAGTGGGCGTTGTTGCTCAGCATGGGCGGGATGGGTGGGCTGGGCCGCATGGGCATGGGCGGCTGCGCCTGGCTCATGTTGCCTTGCAGGCCGCCGCGCGACACTCCGCCTCCCATGCCGCTCATGTGGTGGTTGGGGTGACTAGGGGGCAGGGCGGGCACCAGGGGCGTCTGGAACATGGCTGGGGAAAGACAAAGACCTCTATAAGACATACAACCAAACGACAAAGAACCATCATGCTCAGTAATCACTTAGTGCCTGGCCACGCTAGGCGAATCGAGTCGAGTCGAGTCGCTCGATGTCCTCAACAGCAACAGTCATTAAGTAAAGCTGAGGGGAACAAGAAGGGGACTTGAGGAGAGGTGCACAAGATGTGGTTGGAAATGGAAAGGATGACACCAGTTTTCCTCCGCTACTGGAGTAGTCTAGTGCATCGCCCCTCAACTCCCCTTCTTTCTTCCCACCGTTTGATAAGGATCTTTATGACCATGACCGACTGGAGTCGCCCAGTGTAGCTAGGCACTTTCGGTCCATTTACACTGTTTCCCTTTGGAGGAATCATCCCAAAATGACAACGATTTCATCACGAATGGGTGATTCATCACGTGATGAATATCGAAAGTGAAACAGTGTAAATAGGCCTTAACGCCTGTATTTACTGCTATCTGACCAGCTGCTAAAGATGAATTCTGTCTATTATTAGATTCTGCGATTCATTCTTTGATTGATGGTTAACAGCTGGTCAGGTAGCAGGGAATACGATCGTTAAAGAAGTTGAGGTATTTTTTTATATTAAATGACCACATTGGATGGTGCCTGACCGCTCAGTTTGGAGGAGAAATATAAATTCGAAACTTAAAGAAATTAAGAATCAAGAGTCTAAACTCATAAATGATAACTTTATTCCTAAAATTTGTGAGACTGTTTCAAAATTTAAAGGCCTATAACTTTTGAATGTAAATTGAAGGGACCAATTTATAATTGTTTGTAATAGGGAATGGAATAAATATGTTAAATGTTAAAACACTATTACATGGGGGAGAACACGATATTTGATTACCATCACAAAAACCATTAGGAATTTCATAAATGAATACTTGATTTTGCACTTATTAATACTTAATTGCACACTATTTATAAAACCTATATTAAATATATAAATCCCAAAAGCCTTAAAATGTATCCAACCAACACAAAGAAGCAAGTTTGTAGTAATAAAACTTAACAATTTAAGCAGTCCATTTTTTATTTCCTTATTTCACCTAAACTTAATGAAATTCCTAATACCACCCAATCAAAAACTTTTCTCGACTGCGTAAAGAACAATTTCCGAACCCATTCATCACCCTGGTTAATCCCAGCCCAAGCTTAAAAAGTCGTTAAAAAGGCCGTAAATCACGATGGGAAAAACTTTGCCTCCTCAACTCGTTCTACCCATCCAACCCGGAAAACAAAACTCAAACATATCCCTAACCAGTCCACTCAATTGCGGAAACGAATCTGTTTATCAGCCGCCACAAAAAACTAGCTCCCTCAAACCACCACATTCCGGGCGGTGTGGGCGGACCTAGCTCCGCCCCCGTCCGTCCTCCAATGGGGGAGAGGGGACGCTCCACCCACCCGGCACACGTGATTAGCATTGAGCCGAACCTTGACACCCGAGTGTGGCGAACCGATAGCTATATTGACATCCGATCGAGTCCATGTTGTTTACTTTCCTGTCGGACACCCAGTTGGGAAAACGTGGCTATCGCTATTCTTTTATCCCTTGTAAAGTTTTTTATCCGGCAAGACTTCGTAGAACTTGAATACCGTTGAGCAAGGGACTTTGTTGTTTTTCCACGATATTACAAAAGCAAATTTTAGGTTTTTTTAAAATTTCTTTTTTATTCCAATTCTTAATTTTATAATAACATAAGTTAAAGATTTCAAAATTACGAAATGAAATAAGGAAAGGAACTGACAATAAATTATCAAGAAAATTAACTAATGGTATAAGGAAATGTGGATTTTTATGTCCTGTAGATCTAAAACGCATTTAAGTCCTTGTATAATGAACGTGGAAAAAATTATTAATTATATATCCTTGCTTTCTAAGCACTTATGTATACTGTAACAAAAATTTTGAGGGGTCCTAACCATTCATTTAGAATCATGTAACACTTTTGAGCTCTAAAAAGGAATTCTGTTTTGAGTTTCAAAATTTCAATATCGTTTTGATAAATGGTAAACAAATCATCGAGTTAATCTGATAAACAGATCTAAATACTATTGAATATTGAAATTATTATAAAATGAATAATTTTCCTCTTTTCTGATGCAAAATTTACCATGCTAAAATAACTCTTTTGATCCCAAGCTCTTTTATGTAACCTATAGCTTCAATAATCTCTAATTTTTCAACCAAATGTCAAATATGACACAACCATACCTTTTAATGAGTTTAGATGCACCTCTCCAAGAGTTAAATTTAAGAAAAAAACCAAAGTGTATTTTTCAAAGCACTTAAAAAATTATTATAGTTTGACTGATTCAAACATCTTTACGAAACTATATACAGGGTGGTCCTAAATTCGTGGTAAAAACTGGGTAGGGTAGGTAGAGGAGACCTAGACAAGCATATTTTGAATAGGAGATACATCGTTAAAGAGCTAGGACCTAATGTAGTGCGAGAGCTTTACAAAAGGACGTTTTGCCAAGGCTCGTTTAACGAAAAAAAACATAATGAAATGAAAAAAAATTATTGCATGAGGTACAGCAGTATCCGTACTACTTACACTATAAATTTGATAGAAATTGGACCACTTGCTAAACCGTGGGGTGAGTTTTAAAACGCTCAGTATTAATCTTTTAGCCAAAGAATGGAGTTCCCTTAATGGTGTTTAGAAAAATGATGATCGGGGAAGGAATTTTCAATGATCATACATTGATCATTGAAACTGTATGATCATTGTGAATTCCTTCCCCGATCATCATTTTTCTAAATACCATTACACTAATTTAAAGGAACTCCATTATTTGGATAAAAGATTAATATTGTATGTTTTAAAACCCTCCCCACGGTTTAGCAAGTGGTCCACTTTCTATCAAGTTTATGATGTAAGTAGTACGGATACTGTTGTACCTCTTGCAATAAATTTTTCCATTTCATTATGTTTTTTTTCGTTAAACGGACCTTGGCAAAACATCCTTTTATAACGCTCACGCATTACATTAGGTCCTAGCTCTTTAACGGTGTAACTGCGCCCCCCCCATTCCTATTCGAAATATGCTTGTTTAGGTTTCCTCTACCTACCCTACCCAGTTTGTACCACGAATTTAGGACCATTCTGTATTCTAATTAGAAAATAGCTTTACTTACTGGGATTGCTAACCCATTCTTGAAGGGCCTTCTGAAGCCTTCGCACATGCAATGGCTTGCTCGCCATCCCCACTAAAGCCATTATTTCCAAGAATTCTTCTTCACCGGCTTCACACAACTGTTGAACATCGTCTCCTCCTGCACGAAACAAAGCTAACATTATTTTGCTGGGACCAGTCAAAAGAACATAAAAGTCAAACAATTCAAAATAGAACCCCCTCATTCAATAACATTTCATTCCATATTTCAGTTTATCCCAAATTATGTGTTTAACATTAAATATTTACTTATTTAATAACACTATAAACATGCAAAGTGCATCTTTTACATGGGTAAAGTTGTCTAGTATTAAGGCAAATGTATATTAGAACGTTGTTAATGACAGATAAGTTTAATACATTAACAAATACTGAATAATTGACATTTATGGCAGATTATATTAACACATCATCACAAAAAAAACCATAATTTAATCCCAGTTTGAACTGGTTGTTGAAAAGGGGGAAAGTGTGTGACCCCTATATCTTCTATAATGATAATCTACGATTCTAATACCAACACAGCATTGCAATAAAAAATTAATGGTCCCTATAAATTTGTGCTAAATGGATTGAAGATCAACATGAAACCCACCAAAAATTAATTTGAATTTGAGGAGTCTAAAAATTAAAATCACGTTAATATAGGTGAAAAACAGTTTGTTATAAAAATCAGGTCACTAAAGGTAACTTATCGGCCATAATAATAACAACAGGTGGATTAATAACAGAGAAAGATGATAAATCATAAACACGAGAGCTTTGTTCATTAAAAAGTTGGAATAAAAAGCAAATATTCATCATGTCCTCATTTGTTTTGAACAAAACAAATCGATTGGTAGACCTAAGTTCAGCCAACCCACAAAGAAACCCAGGTTCTGGCACAAGAAAAAAAACCACCGATTCAATTTCATTTAAAGGACTCGTTTTCTGCAGAATACGTTTTGTTTGCGGGCCAGGCGATTACATTCATTTGCAAATGGAAAACGCCGGGATGCAATCTCGTACGAAAGGCTACCTCTCCCAAAGAGAGATCCAGGTTAAGAAAAACTTGTTTTCCAAAGAGGTCAAATCCTCTTCCCTTCAAAAACAAGAGGATCTCTCTGGGAAAAATAACCACAAAACTGGACGCTCACTCGAAATAAATTACACGCCATGCTTTTTCACTCGCCAGCCCCATTCAAACTCTCGGATTATATTGCGCTTATTCGGAATCTGGAATGCCGAACAAAACCTGGGGATGAAACGCTGCAAAAAAGGCAAGATTCGAAATTGAATTCAGCCACTACCCGCGCTCTGATGGCAAAACCTTGATTGATTAGGCAGAGATAAGCCTTCTCCATTTCAGAGAAAATGGTTTTTTCTTTATCTCCAGAGGATCGTGCACGCAAAAGGAACATCGAATCAATGATGCGCGCAAAAACGCCTTTACTTTCCATTACGAGGTGGGTGGGGGATGGGATGCTTCATATGTGGAAAGACCATTTGAATGAATGAAAACTTCCCAGAAAAATATGTAATTAAGAAACCTTTTTAGATCCGTTGTTTAAAACTTGAGAATGTGCTTTTCAATATTAGATCAATACGCGGAAAACTATCCTTAACATATTAGTAGTGTTCGGCAACTACTGGTCAAAAAGTAGTTAACTACCAACTAGTCTGGGCAAAAGTAGTTGTAACTACTAGTTAACTACTTTTTCTTGGAAGTAGTTGTAACTAGTAGTTGATTATTTCCCAAAGTAGTTAACTACTAGTTAACTAGTCTATTTAATTTCATAAGATATTTTCCCCCAAGTTTTCGATTACTTTTTCTTACCTATAGCAAAAATATCATGGCTAAAGATTCGCCAATTTTTGATAGGTATACAGGTTTTTGGTGTCTTAAAGTTTTCTAAGTTGTATTTATATTAGTCAGTACAGTGTCGTATATAAGGGGTGTTAAGGGTTCTAAACCCCCTTAGCCTGAACAACAATATTTTAAGCACAAAATTGGGGCGTTAACTTTAAGTATTGCCTTACTAATTTTTTAATGCAGGAAAAACATCGAGAATCCTCGTAAACCTAGCCTAAAATCGCTTTTCAAAGTGCTGGAATTTCCAGGAGAGAAAACCCTGAACTCCCTAATTTCTAGAGAGGATTTCAAAAAAGGGTTGAATTTATAATTCAATTGCTGGGATGAAATATATTTCAAGGTTGCTAAATATGAAAATGTGACATGAAAAATGGCATTATTAGTAGATGTAACATATTTTTTAAAATTTTGATGTTTCAATATTTTTTGAAGTAGTTGAACTTTTTGAAAGAAGTTGGAACTAGTAGTTGGTGAAAAAAGTAGTTAAACTTCTAGTTCAACTACTCTAAACCAAAAGTATTTGAACTACTAGTTAGCGAGTAGTTGCAACTAGTAGTTAACTACTTTTCAACTACTTTTAGTTAACTAATGCCGAACATTACATATTAGGCGTAATATTAAATATTTGATTTCATTGAACGAGATGGATATTTATCATCTATTTTAACAATTAGCATATACTATGGAACTTTTTTCATAATTATCCAAAACTTCCTTGATGTTGGTGCAATAAGGATGTTTATTTTTCATAATCAAAGGCACTTGAAAATTATTAGTTTGTATATTATTTAATTGTAGTTTCATTGCCCTCCTGACTGAATTTGTCCCCAGACAAAGGTGTTTGAATTAAGTACAATTCATTGCTAGTATAATCACGTCACGAGTACAAAAATGTGGCAAATTAATGGTTTAATATTAGGGATGCCATTTAAATTTCTGTTGGGGGCAAGAACTTTTTCGGAAGAGGTTTAAAATTTTTCTTACTCTAACTTAACCAAAGAATGGCAATATTCTAGTATTTCACTAATATGAAATACACAAAATGCATTGAAAAAGGTATCCATATTTTTCCCAACGGTAATGCAATATAACCACTACAATCTCAATTTTTTCCAACAATAGTAAGATCATCGGGGGCAGTAGACCTTCCCACAAATTGATACCCTAATAGATGCTGATAATTTAAATTTCATAAAGTTGATATAATTTTCGACTGGGGCCGTTTAAATATTACGTAAGCACCTAAATGGGGGAGGAGGTTTGCTCTTAGCTTATTTTTACTGACAAGGGGGAGGGGGAGGTATGAATGATGCTTGCTTACGTAAGATACATTTTCGAAAATATCTTGTTTCTTGCATAAATAATATCAAAACTCAACCAAAAATAAATTTTACACTGGGGGAGGACCCCCAAAACATTTTGAAATTCCAACCCCTAAAAGCAGTGTTTCGACTCAGTTTTGAACCCTTAGGTTTACACCCCCAAAAAGACCGCTTCTTTGTATGTCACCTAACTTTTAAGAGGACAAAAAAAAACTACCTACTAAAAGTGATGGCGAAATTTCAAGGGGGGGGTCCGTCAGTTTCTTACGTAATTATAGTGGTGGGGGTTTGGGGTTTACTTATCTTTGCTGACAAGGGGGAGGGGGGTTAAAAATGACCAAAAAAGTGCTTATGTAATATTTGAACGGGCCCCACTGATAAAAGATAAAATATAGAAGCCATTGGAAAACTAGCACTTCCCTAGTGTGGCTTTTGCTCTCCAATCTTCCAATTTCTAGCAATAATTAAATTTTCCATAAGCATAATAACAGCCTTCCTACGATATACCATCACGAACTTCCTAGCCCAAATACCACACTCACCCACGGGTTCAACCGCACAGGGTTGAGTGACACAACCCGGCATTCCTCCACCACCACCACCAAGGGTCGATATACCCTCCCAAACTTGCGCAAGAAAGGGTTCAAGACGGGGAGCGAAACCCCGGGCCAGAAGAAGAAAAAAAAACACCCTTCGCGCGAAAACTCAAGAAACAACAAGAAGCCAAGCAAAAAGAAAAAGAAGCGAAAGTTCCCAAAGCGCGGAGTTCAAAGTTCGATCGTCGGTTCACAGACCGGGGTTTCAACCCTTTTTGCGCAACCCTTCCGGAAGCGCACCTTGGGAAAAACTTGAGAACAGGTCCCCGCCTGGGAACGAAGGTGCAGGGCTTTTGTAAAGGGGGCTTTCAACCCAGGGGAGGGTGCAGAAAAGTGCCGTAGGGCTTTCACCTATGGAAGGGTTAGGCCTCCAGTGAACCCTTTTTTACTTCCCGATCCCAACTTGTCTTCGGAGTTCAGCAAAGGGTTGAACTCAACTTTCTTGCCGAGGTAGATGTACTACAAGCAAGCGGGAGTTTTTTTTTACGGAGAATTTTTCTTTGCTTTTTTTGAGTGAAGAAAGGGGTAGCCCTGATTGCTTTATTGGACTCCTCTACTCTTACTTATTTCCCTGACTCGTCTTCAGAGTTCAATTCAAGGCTGCGATGGAAACTGAAAAGGGGTGAACCCCCTACCATCTTATTTTTTCTTAGTTTGCGGCAAGGGAAAAGCCCTGTAATGCGCGAGTTTTTCACGGGTTGCATTGAAGACTTGGGAGCTGGTACCTTCATTTTTTGGGCATGCATTTTGATCTTTTTTTGCCTCCTTCATTTTTGAAGCAAGGAAAGGGTAAGGCCTTAGGAGGTATGGACTTTTTTATTTTCCCAAACGTAACTTATATTGATGGGACCGATATTCAGAGAAGGGGTAAAAAGAGCCGGAGCTAATATACATGGGAACAAGTGTTGATGGATCGAAAGGTAAGAATATTTTATGAGAAGTTTTTAAGCAAAGGAGAAGCTGGAACCTATATGCAACAGGATATACCTCCCCACTTTACAGTTTTTGAAACATAAATCAAATGCCTGCTAAAGGCCACGAAAGAGAAAAATTGAAAACTTTATTAAAAACCTAGAGGAGAGGAAAAGATTCACGACACCTTATAAAAAGCTAACTCATTTTAAAAGTGATAAATTAAAACACCATCAAACAACAAGTAAATTATAAACGAAATTAAGAGTTACCCCACTTTTACAGTAACATTTGAAAAAAATAGGATCTGTTAAAAAATGTTTCATTGTTATTTAGGGGATGTAGACCTAATATGTGTGGACAGTCTTCAAGAACGAATGGATAGTTTTAGAAAAGAACACGGGTCCCAAACTTTTGATACAAAACAAAAATAAAATGAATGGAATTTTAGAAAAATCGTATAGAAATGATTTCATAGAGATTTAAAAAGTATTGTCAAAGAGAGAAAAACTTGATATATTTTTTTTTCTAAGTTAAAATCAACCGAGTTTTTTTTAAACTAAATTTTGAGTGACAGTCTTAAGTACTTTTACTGCGACAAAACTTACGAAAATAAACGATACAAACGTATATTCAAAGCAATAAAACTTAAATAGCCATAAATTAATGTCACCCATTTCCCTTTTGAAAACCGCAAACGCATTAAAACGGTGTGTCCTACCGCACCCAAACAAGTTTCCGCAGCTGTCTCCTCGCACGCACCTAACCAAGCCTTAACAATGTAACTCCTTCATAAATGCAATGCCTGCCTCAATAATAACAAATAAAACAAAGCTCCGATACCTCCTCAAAACAAAACCTCAACAAGTGTCGAGGGGGCCGACCTTCCCATTGTGAGGAGCGGGCGAGTAATTAAAGCTGATCTATCAAATGCCTTTCTCTTGGCGCAAGTCTCTAATCAATCAGAGCCAAACAGCACCGACAATGCGATGCACGGGAAAGATGGATCGGAGGCAGGCGCCTTTATGGACCAAATTGGCCTTTTGTGATGGGCCGCGATTTTTATCGCATTCCACCAAGAGACCAGAGACACCGCGCTGGGAAAAATGATCCGAATGCCAATATTTCTAAACAATTGTCTCGCGCAACAGGCTCGAAACGTTGCGAGATTTATTGCTGCAAGATGATATCAGGCGGGGGCAGTTCATTCGGTTGCATGTTTTTGAAATGTTATATGGGAGATGGTGAAATGTTAAAAAAATACAAAGGACGTAAGCACTTAAGGCCAAGCAGTTAACTTTCTAAAACTTGAAGCTTAGAATTTCACCGATATTTTTACAAAATTTCTTACTATAAGTCAATCTGCAGAGAAATTTTGATACAACATTTTTATAAATATACGATTCTTAAATTCATTTAGATTCAGTTCATTTAATGCAAAGAACGTCCATAAGATAAACCTCTTATTCTAATTCTGATAAATTATTCAAACTAACATAGGTCATTTCTAATCCACTTGAGGTAATTTATTTAGTAAAAGATTAAAAAATTTACCATCTTGAACTCTGTTACAACTTAGGTAAAAATTTAAATTAAGGGCTAACTCCTGAGAAAGATATTTAATGGTTCTTTCCTTTGGTAAACAAAACACTATATAATTTTAGAGTTTTAAAGGCAGAAAATTTGTTTAAATTTGACAGTACCTAAATTTTTTTTCTCCATATTTTCAAGACCTTACTCTTTTGAAGTCTTGAAATAAACACGATATTTTCTTAGAAGAAAAGAAAATTTTTAAAGTAAATTATTAGTTTATAACATGAGAAAGTGCAAAATATTTTGGATTTATAATAGCTATAAGTTTTCTAGAAAAAAATATCGTCAAGAGCGATAACGTCTCAAAACATTGTTAGACCGGTACTATACTGCAGTCAAAGTTAGGCGACTTCAAAACTAACATCTTCACCCCTCTGAAAAGGAGAAATAAAAACAAAGTTATTTATTTTGTTAACAGAAAGGAAACAACCATAAATATCTAACCCACGCGCAAACTAGCAAATCTCCTGAATCACCGTCAACCAAGGATTACCGAAATGAAAAATGCCAAGCGTTCAAACAAAAGGAAAAAAACACCATCCCATTTCGCATGGAAACAAAGCACGACTTCCATTCCCAATCGAATTCAAATCTATGCCAAGACACAACCGCCACGTCACCCAGTCTCATCTGGTCTCATAAAAATGATGCCCATCCGTCTCCAGTTTTTTCCAAGGAAATGACACACTATTTGCAGACCGAGTCCGGTTTTTTCAAGCATGATGGCCGAGCAGTAATCCCCGGCAGCTGCCCGCACTGCAAACAGCCTCTTGCCGAGCGTCCCCGTTGCAATTAATTCGCCCAAATGATGTGCCAACCCGATCACTAATGCTAATTTTCGGGCATCGATTGGCCAGAAAAATGCCCGCTTCTAGCGAGCATTGTGGCAGTTTTTTCCCCGCTCTGAATGGATTATGCGAAGGACTGTCGAAATGGAATTCGGTGTCAAATTGCCTTCGGTTATCATATCCTGGGAGATTTGGTGTGAATTTTTTTAAATAACTGTTTGGAAAATGGGCAAAGTTTGTGCCACAGATGAGCTTATGCCGTAAAGTGAGCATTGTGAAGAAACTTATGTACCAAGTCTTAAAAAACGTAAAAAGTAATGGAATCGTATCATGAGTCCATGGGCGTAGCCAGGGTTCAACTTAGGGGGGGGCAAGCAGGGTCGACTTTTTTGTTTGTTGAGATCAATTTTAAAGCCTTGTGAGAGAGACCTGTCTATAGTTTCAACAGGAGGTCTGGGGGTCCTCCAGAGAAAATTTTTGGAAATATGCCCCCATGAACATGGTTTTAAATTGTTTTTTTTGGTACACGTAAACCCAAATTTGGACCTACATTTTTAGGTAGAATTTTGATTTTAATGAACTTATTACAAAAAAGTTTGATTAATACAGGTTAAATACTAAAGGGGGGTCTGGGGGCCCTCCCCCCGAAAAATTTTGAAAATTTGACCCTAAAATACTGGGTTTTAACTTAACTAACAGTAAAGTAAAAGTTAATTACTTGGGACTTGGGGGGGGCAGCTGCCCCTCCCTGCCCCCCCTTGGCTACGCCCATGCATGTGTCATATTTAATGTAGGAGTATAGAAAAACCAGAATTTTACGATATATTAGACTTTCATCCTAATGTCATTGGTTTTTAAGAAGCAGGATAAGACTTGTTGAAGAAAGTTGGTAATTTTCAGAGATAGGATTAGATATGGAAAAGGCAAGAAATGGGAAATTTTACTTGGCAGAGCTTACGGTTGAGAATTAATGGTCATAAAAATATTATTCTACGTTTTAGTGACTTTTATTTAGTTTTTTTACCCACACATAATCGTGTTATAAATTTATTCCATTATTAATTGAACTACATCTCAAGACTGGTCAGAGGACCAAAAGTGCGATCGTTGTGAAAAAAAAGAAGAGAAGTTCAGATTTTATGACTAATTCTTTGAGTATAAGTATAAAGTTTATCGTTTTAGAAGAGTATAGATATATACTTCTATATATCTCGTTTATATACTCTTATTATCTCGTTTATATACTCTTATTATCTCGTTTATATACTCTTATTATCTCGTTTATATACTCTTATTATCTCGTTTACATACTCTTATTATCTCGTTTTATAAGAGTATAATAAAGTTTTTAAAGAGTATAATGATTTAAATTATCTGTGTAGAAAGTATTTTAACATCTAAAAAAATGTTCTTAAAGTAGTTTAAGGATTCACTTAAAATAAGTTGTATTTACTAAAATTGTGAAATCTCAAGAGGAACGAACTGACTACCAGTGTGAATAAAAAAGTGTTCTCTTTAGTTTCAAAATATTGGAATAAACAAAACACAAAAAATATAAAGCAATGTGAACCTTTTCAATCGATGGAAAAACGTAAGTTTAACATGGTTTAAAAATTCAAAATGCGCGCATTAGGAAAAGCAGCAAAAGTGAAAAGTCTTCAAGGACAGAACAGAACCATACTATAGAAAGAAACCTTACATACTAAGAACGCCATCTCGTATTATTTCCCATATGAAATTTGAAAAATCTAATTTTGTAGGGTTTCAATACTCCTTTCATATGATCCATATCAATAGCGAGGAAAAACTGTTATCAAAGAGTTGGATGTACCCTAAACAACGACAAGACCTGTTTCGTAACGAGGCACTTAATAGGGTTCTATGTAGTTAGGAATGCCTCTGATTGGGTTAAATAGATTAGAAACAGGTAAAAAAACATATTTTATTTTATAATGATATTTTTTGGTTAAAGAATCTTTGTTCATTTCTACTTAATTATGAATATTTTTAAATAAGCATGATTACATGAATTTTAAATTTAAAATCAATACCCATTAAACGGTAGTATTTAATAAGGATCAAAAGGTTGAAAACCTTTGATGTTAAAAACCCTTAGTTTTTACAAAATAAACTACCGAGTACATTGGCTTTTTAAAGCAAGTAAAACTAGTGTTTATGTATGAGGAATTTTATAATTTATTTCTCAAAAAACTTCTGATTACTCTTCCGTGGCAAGAAGCTATGCCATGCAATTTAAAGGTTTCTAATGGAAATTTTTTTTTTTATAGAAATCATAAATATAAGCCAATAAGAGAGGTTTATGCCTGTTTTCTTAAGCTAAGGTAAAATGAAGACCTTATAGATGGCATCAATTCTTTTAGAAAAAAGATGGGTATGACGGGCAGACATTTGCTAACTGAGTTTACCACTTGAAGTTTCGTTTAGGTAAATGAAAATTATTCAGTAGGGAAAAGTAGTTAAAAAAAAGAGTTAACATCTGCATGAGAGAAGATGATTTTAAGTTTTACATGACCGTCCTCAATCCCTATGGACAACATGCGATGGTCAAGCTCGAGAGAGAAAGGGTCAAGAGACCTTTCCTAGACAGCGGATCCCAGAAGGCGGCCATCGGTTGGTGGCAAAGGGTAGGATTACCAACATTAATCACTTAAGCTGCAGACTTCTTCACAGAAAACAAACCAGCAGCGGGATCAAGGTTTTTTTTCGAGTCGCTTTTTGAGCCCAGTCGTCACAAGACGGCAAAAAAAAGTAGCAACGGCTCCTGTGGTCACGTTGGCCGGACGCCAGCAGAAGGGCGGGCAAGAAACGCTCTCTCTGAGCAGGAAGTAGGCTCAGGACGGACTTTCCTTGGTTTTGTATCGAAAGACATTCGATGCAAAAACTATGCTGTAAGGGGAGCATCCATAAAGTACGTCACACAAATATTAAGGAATAGATGATGCCAAGAATAATAGTTTTCAGTTACTTACTCTCCCATTTCAGAACATTATCATTTTCAGATTTCAAACCAAATTTTCGTTATTTTTTTTTGAAATTTCGAATTGATAGCTCCATATAAATTTTAAACTACAAGCTTAGTCTTTTTTTAAATATTATGTTAAGCATTAGAGTAATTTTGAAATTTCAAACTATGGTGAGTCGCATTTCAGAAATTTCAAATAAAGCTCAGCCTTATTTTCAAATTTTAAACTAAGCCTTCCTTTTTTATCGAATTATTAAGGCAACATGATGAAGGATGTTACATTAAAGACATTTTGATAACTTTCATTACGTTTTCAAACTAAGCTTAGCATCCATTCATTAACAAATCATTCAAACTTTTCACCTGAATTTTTCATAAATCAATAAGGTGCAGTCCTGTTCAGCATTGGAATAGTCGGCAATAATTTGTCTCTCTAAAGTTAGAGTAAACTAAGTTTACCCGACTCAAAAACTTATACCTATTTTTTTAACATTTACATTATTCCGAATTTACTTTATATGGTAGAAGCAACGAAACGAACAGAGCGAGTCAGTTAAGTTTAGCAGCCAGACACTAGTAATTATACAATTTAGAAGTCTAATAAATTTATTTCTTTTTAAAGTTGCATAAACTTCCTTAACGTAAAAGTATAAGGAAATATACTCATTTCTGCGAAGAATAACTTTTGAGGACATTATTAAATTGTTTTCAAAATTGATGGCAAACCCCTGTCTAGTGTTATGCACACGGGGCCACTTTATTTTCTAATATTATGACATATTTTATGAATGACCCCCTTATGCAAGCCTTATGATTGAAAAGTGAAAATTAAGCACTTCATAGGAACCACAAAAGTTGGCTTTTTACCGAACTTAAGAGATGAGTTAAGACGCACAAAAACAGCTGGCATAAAAGGCGCCTGACATTTTTACTAAGTAGAAATTGAACAGTTTTAAAGGAAAAGCGACGAAATCCCAGCTTAAACTTTCACGACAAAAAAGGGTTAAAGAAGCAAGACTTAGAAGATCAAATTTGAAAGACCCACTTTCCTCCATTGAACTTTGGCGAAACATAAATACCAGTTATTTGCATTTATAATAGCGATCAAATAAAAGAAATTTAGCGAGACTAGGCCATGATCTGTGGGACCGCAATTAAAATAAAGTCATCTGGTAACTTTTCAGGGAGATTTTGTGAGAAAGTGCCAATATGAACTATAACAATTGAATCGTCAATTTGAAGAAGGGAATAAGTCCAAAAAATGACAAATTGACGTTTTGTGCTCAAAACAATCTCCAAGCTTTGCCCTACACATGGGTGAAAAGAAGGGGAAAATAACTAACCCCTATAGGGAGATATCGCCCCTTGAAGTTGTGAAATCGATGTCCATACAATGAAAATTCCATTACTTTTTTTCGATTTTCTCAAAACTTGATTTTTGGACTTATTCCCTTCTTCATACTGACGATTCAATTGTCATGCATCAATCAATGTTCTCATTCTTACTAGATAACATTTCTAACATTTTAATGCTAAAAAACCCATTGAAAATAAAGCGATTTAACATTTGATTTGAGTTTTAATGTTAAGTAATATTTTAATTTTTGTTTTGGGGCATGAGGTCATTTGAGCTCATCTAGTGTATTTTTCTATTTTATTTATTTTCTTTTAAAAATTCTTTCATATTTTTTTTATTTTGATGCTTATACATGAATGCTATTTTGCCATGAATCTTTTACGAAAATAAGGATAAGAATAAAATGGGATAGTAAAAAATTTAAATGAAACACTAACTTTTACTTAATAAGGAACATATAAAATCAACAAAATAATAATAAATAACCAAATATAGGAGAAAAATTTTTTAAGGTTTAAATACTAGCGTTTCTTTTTGCTTTATACCTTGTTACTTAAATTTTTAAGAAAAAGAGCGTTTTTAAGAGAAGTGCAAAACCATTAGTTTAAAAATAAAAGGTGATTTATAACTTTATTTTTTTAGTCAAATTACTTTAGTTTAACCTTGCATAAAGTTTACTAAAAATTGTAAAATAATTCATAAGCAAAAAAATGAAATAGTTGAAAAACATTCGAGGTTGTGTTAGTTATTAGGTGATATCGATTTCAAAGGTAAATTATAAAGTTTTTCCGTGTCAATGATTGACACCCTTTAAAATTTTCTTTTCATCTATACCTAATAATTTGTCATTAAATTTCACACGAATATACAAATAATGAACACAAATATTTAAAACCTATTTTGAAAATTTTAACCTTGCAAAATAAAACTTGAAACTACTTAGTTTAGGAAAAATATTTTTATTCTTAATGTTTGAAATTAAGGAAATAAGAAAGTAATAAAAATCACGTTATTCGTCAATTCAGCTAGTTTTTAAATTTGGTTTATCTTTTAAAATATTTCCCACAACCCCTTTTTTAAAAACCATAAAAATCACTAACATGTTTTGAACCCCCAACCTTTTTCGGTCTGACATATGTTAGAAAACTGAGGGTTACCATATTTTCTCCCTTCTTTAGGAATGAAAGAGCAGACAGAAAAAACCCACTCAGGTCCAAAAGTAGACTAGTTTCGAGTAGTTAAATCAACCCCACTAGGAACTAACAGCTCAGAGACCTCCCCAACTGTCGTCTATTTGTGGAACTGATGCACTATCCCCAACATCGTTGGAGAATGAAGAAAAGCATCAAAGCAAGAAAATAGCCATTGGGATCTGTTTTCGGGTTCCGATTTGGAACTAAGGCCTTTTAAGACTAGTTGTTTGGGCAGGCTTTGGGTCTACATATGGAAAATTGGATATTAAG
This sequence comes from Tetragnatha versicolor, assembly GCA_024610705.1. Classification (NCBI taxonomy): domain Eukaryota; kingdom Metazoa; phylum Arthropoda; class Arachnida; order Araneae; family Tetragnathidae; genus Tetragnatha; species Tetragnatha versicolor. The sequence continues at coordinate 6,896,355 of JANDEH010000009.1, read as the reverse complement.
AAAACAAAAAACGAAATTTAAGTTTCTTATGATAACAACCAGATGAGAAACTTATCTCCCTCTGAAGAACAAATCATAAAGTAGAGAAGTAGATGATCTGCTAATTCATAAGGGGGTTTAATGTTGGTAACACCTGAAGACATTTAATAGTTTTAATATTAAACTGATAAAAGCAAAGTTTAATTTAAGGGTAAAATGTTCATAATTGCTTACTAAAGAAACTTAAGAAAGGTGGTGGGTAAAAAAATGACATGTTGTAGTAAGATATCGCGGGAAAAAAAAGAAAAAAGTTGTAGAATCTACTAATTCCAGATAAGGTTAGATTTGTATTGGAGCTTTAGGGAGGTATAAAATATTCATTCTAAAATAAAATTTTAAAATTATGTGACATCAAAATGAGATCTTAAAAAACTTTATAGTCTCCAATATTTTAAACAAATTGTAAGAAAAAGCTTAAATTTTATAGTTTAATTTTTAAAAGGATTGAAACTAAATCGTGAAAATAAGTTTAAACCGAATAATTTAATTTTTAATGTAATTAAAACTTGTACAGCAAAAATATACTTTAATTACGAAATATGTAAGCGACTCTCAGAAATTTAAATGAATATTTAAGATCCAACACTTACTGCATAATTTCAATTTGATTAAACGACCAGTTTTTGAATAGCACACCTAATTCCCCAACTTGAAAACATAAAATCACCCAATTTTTCAAAAACTTTATCCTTGAGAACTTATCATATATTAAAAAACCGTGGTACCGCCGCCATAATCATTACATTTTCCAGCAGACATGATTGATTAGGGGTAGGATTTCGAAATTTCCCATTTCATGCGGACTTTTTCCCTCATATTAAATGGGGATAAAAAAAGAGGGAGACAGAAAGTAAGAGCTAACTAAGAAAATAATGCACAAGTTTACCTTGACAAATGAAGGTGTCGTAATAAGCCAGAAGATTAGCCCTCTGCAGGACTCGATACAGTTGTAGCTCCGACTCATTCGTCGGTTGTGACGTCATGGCGACTGAAAGAAAAAGAACACACATAAGTAAACATTCGAGTAAGAGAGAAGTCATTTGAATACAGCCTGGTTCAAGAGTGGAAAAATATAAGAGAAGGTTAGAGTTTCAAATTTTCACCTAGATGCTAACGACGGATATTCATTTAAGATAGATTATAAAGAGGTCATGATCTTAAAAACACCATGTTTTATTCAGTTCCAAATTTCTTCACACTCCCCATTATTAGGTTGTTTAGAATGTTCTGAAGACAGCTTCATACATATCAATAAATTTAAATGTTTATTTCTACAAACCGAAGGACTTAAAGAAAGAGGTTTCAAAACATGGTATTCCGGTCACACACGACATAACGCGTTTGAATATATTACAATATAAAATACTCTAATTTTTTTTATCATCTAGAATCTAAGCTTGCTGTCACTACTTTGGAACAGAATAGATGTACCCAGGAACCGTTCAAATATTTAATAAGCACCTAAGAGGAGGGGGATATGAGTGATGCCTACTTAAACATTAAAAACACTGCAATTTCAAAACTATATCTTGTTATTTGCAAATATAATTTAAACACAAGGCTTAATTCAAAAATCACCAATTGATTAAGAAAAAAGCGTACATTTTTTTGCTTCGATTATCATTCAGATTATGGATTAAGATATAAATTTTCAAACTTGGATCATCACTGAATGTTTTGTAGAAAAAAACAAGTAACGGCGACCTTTGGTAATTTCTGGGACAGTAAGCTGTCAACATTATTTTATAGTTTCTTGCTTATTTCGTCTGACAAAGGGGAGGGTGTCATTACTTATTATTGAAAAGTCCCCAATTGTTAATACTAAAAATAATAGTTTAGGATTGAAAAAAATTCGATTCAAGTAAATTTCAAATGCCATTACTTCCAACATGAATCATGTCTACGCCCTTCGCTAGTTTAGTTTTTATTTAAGCCACCTCGGGTAGAGACGAAGTAGAAAGTGGGCACAAAGATGTCGGGGCTAGTAAATCCCTAATTAAAGCCAGAGCCACGCCCCTCGGAATTTCTAGCCGAGGTCTGTTTACGTCTCGTGTGTCATTAAAGAGCGCGAGTGCGTGCGCTTTTTGCCCGGCGAAAAAAGCGCGGATTACAAAAGAAAAAAGGCTTTTTCAGAGCGCGTGAGGCTTAATTTGAATTCGCGGGGCTTAATAAGCGCGCAAGACACTCGCAGGTGAAGGAGGTCTAATTTGTGAATGGCGTGTAGGGTGCGCGCCAGCTGCCGAGAGATTCATTAAGTTTGCATTTTTCTTCCCCTTTGACAACTCTCATAAATGTGACAACTGCTTCACGCCACCAACAATAACCGCAAGACAGGCGAGAGGTGCGTTTCGGCGGGCCGCAAAAAAAAGGTCCGTTTTTCCGTCAACGCGATCAGCAACGTCGGATGCCTAGCTGTGATCAGCGGTGACACTTTTCTCAACTTCGTTATGTGAGGTTTTTTTTTAAAGTTTTCAACTCGGCCCAGTGATGAGGTCTCGAGATGATGGAGTTAGTTAACACTGGAATCGAGTCTGGATATATTAACGTGGTAACCGGGATATTGTCCAGTATTTCTGAAAAAGTTGAAAAATCTTCGTTTTAGGTGCAGTTTTGGATGCTTAGAATTTTGAGAACCAAAATATTGGAAAAGCTTATTTTTTGGTGACTATAAATTAAAAGGCGGACAAGTATCAAGCCAGAACAAGTATCATGTCGCATTGACAAAGAGCAATCAAGAAAAATATTAATTTAAATTTTATAGAGATTCTGGTAATATTTTAAATTTTTAAACTAACCCTAAAATATTGGTTAATATCTAATCTGAAAAACTCTTGTAAAACGACAGATTTTCAAAAGAAGATGTCAGAAAATTAAAAAAAAGAAAAAAAAGGAAAAAAAGCTGAAAGCAGCAGAGACGTGTTAAGCCGATATGTTGAGATGTTAAAAAAGATAACGTATTTAAAATATGTTTAAATTAGAACATTGAGGATTCCTTAGAATATTCAAATAAAATATCTAGCTTCACCTTTTCTACATCGATGATAATCAGACAAGATTTTCAAATGGAAACAAAGATTTTGGGTAATTTTGACAGTGTGTTAGGATCTTTTCATTCGTTTACCATGCCTTTTCTACTACATCACAAATAATCCGCATTACGAACACAAAAGCAGCATAATCGAAACTATTAATATTTTTCAAACGACTTTTTTAACAATAAACTATGGTCAACAAGTGAAATCGCGTGTAATATAGCTCAGGGTAACAACAACAGCACATTTTGGCGCCCGATTTTCAATCCCATAAATACAATGGCGTTATACCCCTCTCTCAAAAAACAACACCAGTCAATAGGAAGTTATGGACAGCAAAAACTATCCCAGAAAACGCCGATTCATTGATCTCCCTGTTACGCCATTCCCACATGCTAGACAGTTTTCCTGATCCGAACACCTAGATTTCTATAGCGAAAACACCAGCATCCGAAGGCCACCGGCGTCCCGTTTCTCAATTTATGTAATTGCAAACAACACTTCCAGGATTCTTTTTCGGCTCCCAATGCCACCCGGCGGCGTGAAAAAATTAATTTCAATTCGACGACAGCCGCAGAGACAAAGGAAAGAACGGCGATTTATGCCTGCTAGGGCGGCCTTGGCACCGAATGCGCTGAGCTTTCGGGCTGAAAAAGTACAAGACACACTGGGCAACAAAAACTGGCAAAACCTGACGCGTGGCAAGCTATGTGTGGGTAGCAGAGCTAACCTAACTAGCAGAGGAGCACTTCTTTAAGTCTGTGGATAACCGAATTGGAAAATTTTCAGAACGCAGAATATATCCTTTCCCTAGCTTGAGAAATTTATGTATAAATAACGAAATTTAGTAATATCAAACCATTATTTTTTGAGTAACCTTATTACTAAAATTATTAAGATTGAGTAGGAGAATTAGCTTTAAAATTTTATTTATTATATGACAGAAACTAGAAAATTAAAAGATATTTTTAATGAGTAATTAGACTCTTTTAATCTGTAATTTGTGATTAAACACAATAAAGAAAAAATATGAGGCAAGTAAAAATCTAAACATAAAAGTGTATGTGATCTTCATCATTTTTTTCTATAGTAAAATGAGTATTACAGGATTAATTTTTTCTCGAAGAATTAAGCATACACTAAGAAAATAAAAACTTCAAAATACAAATTTAGAATAGTTGAGATAAGTTAAACCCAAACAACGCAAGTTTTTATGACAAGTTTCACCATTAGATTAGTGTTATTTCTATTGGTCATTCTCCGGTCAAACTTCTAACACAATGAATATTTTAACAAGCCGTGAAGCTTTAAGGGTTTTGAAATGTTTTTAGAGGCTTAAATTCTTCTCCCAGAAGCAAACGTTTTCAAAACGGAACGTTTTTCCCGCCAAGGGAGCACTCCGTTCAGGAGGAAAAGGAACTCTCAAGTTGCGGAGACTATTGTAGAGGGCGCTGTATGGTGTGGAGAAAGTAAGCCAGCCACAAGTGAGGCTCCTTTTCAAAACGCCTCAAAAAGTATCGAAAGTAACAAAAGCAACTCATAAAGTTCCATTTATCAAAACCAAGAGGTCGATCTGTCCAGATGAAACTTGAATTCTATAAACGCAACCGCTCTTGTTTTACCAAGAGGCGACGATCCAGATAGAAAATTATTTCGTTCTTAGTTTGTTTTTATTTAAAAAAAGAAACCAATACTTCAATAACCAGTCTCATCCGACGTGACAAAACTAGGTGATAGCCATCGATAATGAACAAAAATCAGCATCCGCTGCGTCCCAGAAAAATGCGAAAATAATAAGCCTTTTCAGAAATCCGATATAAATGACAGGAGAAAATCGTGTTTGATTTCTTCCACTCCTATTAATCATCACTCGGACAAAAACGCAGAACGCGCGTTATCCGAACATGTTTATTTGCAAGAAGATGCGCAACACATCCCAGATCGGGTCCGGCGAGCAGCGATGGAGGAGAAAAAAAAGGCGAAAAGCGGAGCGGATAGTTTATAGATATGGCCCGTTTTTTTTCTCTCAACAGCGCGCCGCCATGTTTAATTACTCCGCCAAAGCCGAGTCCTCGCTAATTTCGCGCTTCCTTAAAAAAGGGGCAAAAAGCGGTCGATAATTCGGGCGCGCAAATGAAGGAGCGAGCGAGGCAAAAAAGGCGCAAAAAAGGAGCGGCGAAAAACCGCGCAGCGGCGCATCGATCGGCGCGCCTTTTTTTTCCGCTCACCTGCGACAAGATCTCCGCACATAAACAAGCGCTTTTCAACCCTTTCGCAAATGGCGGAGGTTAAAAACGCGCGCAAAAAAAACGCAGAGCGACGCGTACATAGCAACGTCACGGCGCGCAGTGCTGCCACCTGGCGAGGGCGTTCGCTCCTTAACCCTTTGGGTACGAAATTCCTGTCCGGCCGCTCTCGGTCATCCGGACTCCGATCAACCGGACAAGACTCAACACGAATGATTTTCTAGTCGAGATGGAGTTATTAAAACTCCCCGGAGAGATTTATAGGGAGAAATGAAAGCCAGGTGTTTTAGTAACGAAAGGGTTAAGGAGTCGTTAACCCTTTCGCGAAAGGGTTAGGTGGGTTTTTCACAAGCGGTCGCTCCGAAATGAGTCAAATGACTCGGTATCATCTAGTTTTCTCATAATATCGTAAATAAATACAGAAAACATGGTTTGAGTACATGAAAGCGAAAAATGAGGGAGAAAGGAGCGCCGGGACTTCTAGTAACGAAAGGGTTAAGGCCCGTGAACCCTTTCGGGGAACGGTTAAACGCGCCGTTTCAAAAGGGGCAAGACTAACGGGAAGGATATTGGTCGAATCAATCGCACTTTTTCGGTTTTCTCAAACCATGGAAACAAAATAGAGGATGTTTTTAAACTTCTGAGCGGACCTGGAAAAAGTTGTAACCTTCCCTCGAACCTAATAGAGTCGAACCTAATAGAATTTCCCCAAACCTTATGTATTGCTCCTATGGAGCTGGCAGGGGCTTCCCCGAACCAGGTTCGTAGGTTCGGGCACTTTTTCCAGGTCCGCTTCTGAGGGGAGAAATGAAAGCCAAGGTGTTTTGGTAGCGAAAGGGTTTAAGACTGTTCCAACCGAAGGGTTAAGTTCGTTGTTTCTGGAGGAAATAGCGATAGCGCTAATTGGATTTTTTTTAATATCTGAAACAAGCGAATTAAAAAATTAAACTGGTTTTTAAATTTTAAGGAAAGACCCAAGAGAAGAAACACAAGTATTGGGTGGGCTAGTAACGAAAGGGTTGAGGTCCCCTTCAGAAAAGGGTTAAGTGGATCAGATAAGAGTAGCGCTATAGTATTATAAAGATTCTTTTATATTCTTCAGTAAGCGAAACAAAAAATCAAGAAAGTTATCTCTTACAGAAAAAAAAACCCAAAGGGTTTACATCTTTTTATCATATAAACTTTATAATATTATTTCTATTTTTAATTTTTTAAACTTAAAATTAGTCGAAATGGATTGCTTAATTTATTTTGATTTTTAAAACAGGTAGTTCAAGTTATAAGTTTAAGGCAAATTAGAATTTTATTTAAACTCTAAAAAATTTCAAAACTATGTATCATGTGAATTATATTTTTTTATTAAGGGCTGTTCTGGTAATTTTTATATTGGTGTCAAACATATGTGATTTGGTGGGGATTTTTTGTTAGCTATCGTTCTATAGTACTTTTGATTTAAAAAAATATGAAACGGGGAAAAAGAGGAGCCATGCTCTTGCTGTTATTCTTTAAATAGGACATATTTTTCACTTGAGAAAATTTAAAACAAATTTGGAGGTCCAAAAAAATAAGCAAATAAATAAAGTCCACAAATAAATGAATATGCAAAACAGATTTTTTTAAAGCTTGGTAGAAATATGCGATCTATAAGGGTAAGTTTAAAAACTAGTTATATTTCAAATTTTCTAAACGGATGCAACTTAAATTTATATTTCGGGAAATTTGAGTTAGTTTCAAATTTGAGGTTTATGACGTTTGAATAAAAAAATTTTCGGATGCGTATTCAACTATTGTGAAATTATGTTCCATTGGCTTGGAATATTAAAAACAGTAGTGATAAATAAATTTGTATAAATTAGATTAAAAAAAGATATTCAATGAGGTTATAGTGAAAAAAATACTGCAAACACCAAATTTTAGAACAATTTTTACACTAAATATTTGTACGATAAAGTTAAAATGTTTGAAGTGCATGAACAAGAATTCTTTTACAAATATTTTTAAAGTGTTAAGGTTCACTCAAGTGAAAAATAAAACGCATGTTAAGCTTCAGTAACTTATTGGGTGTTCTCTCAACTTTGTTAAAAAAAGGAGAAAAGTAATATGAACTCGAAGTATAGCTTATTCATGAGTATGTATCTAAAGAAAATTTTTACAAAAATCTCCATTTCCTTATATCCATATTATGTTTAGATAGCAGAAAAACTATACTTTAAAAAGTGAGTTATTATTACTTTTAAAGGTTATTTCCTGATGAGTACCGAACCGTAAGTTCACATTTTTTTGCATGTGGATATAATAATGAACTTATACCTCACTGATAAAGAAATGTGGGCTTTTGAAAGTCTAGAGATCGACCTTTCTTTATTTGACGAGTGACATTTTTATATAGGGTGTCCTATCCATTCTCTTAACGTGATATGAAACTACTTTCTAAACTAATCGTAATCGATTAACACTTCCGTAAACACCGTTTGAAATAAAGTTATGAATCGTAAATAAAAAGGTTTAGGTCAAAAATATTATAACATAAATTACGAAATTTAAATATCTATATAAAGTTACGCAGTCAAAATATTCATATAAACTAAGATGTTAAACAAATGTTGTTTCGTATTCCTATGACATAAATTGATCAAGTTATAGGGTTGAGGGGAATTTCCATTATATAGGGGGGTTTCAATTTTGGAACCATCCTTGAAACAAAACAATTTAGTGTAAAAAATTTAAAGTGATATTATTGTGTTTTTTCTGTAAAAGTATGTAACTTTTTTGTTTAACATGTTAATTTCTCTAGACTTTTACTGCACATGCTTGATACAATCAAGACCCCAATAAAATTTAAAGCTTTACATTTTTTTTGTAAAAATTTAGATAAAAAATCTTCAAACATGTGATTTTTTATATAATTTCAAACATATTTGTAACAAAGTATCCATCTAAGGTAGTTAATTCACTAGTTAAGTTATCTGACCTATCTATCTAAGAGTAGTAAACATCTAGTAGTAAGGATATTTATGTCTTCAAACGAAAAGGAAGTAACCCAAGATGAGTTACGATTACACTGACCTTTGGGTTGATTATTAGATGAATTCCATCAGATTATTTACGAATATTACACAGGCAAAAAAAACGTACATTGATAGTTAACAAGCAAAGAACGAGTTTTGATTATGAATAGTCGGAAGCAATATAAAAATAGGATATGATAGATTGCCACTAGATAACTTTTTCAGATAATTAAACCAAGAATATTTTCAGGAAGGATTCAAAGAGTAGTTTATTTATGAAGACAGACATTTTTTAACGGCTTTGAAGCCGCCGTGTCACTATTCATGTTGGTTAGAAAAGACCAAATATTACAAATATTTTGACATGAGTGTTTTTAAAAACGCATTGTGAAGCTGGGTAGTAAATTCCACATCTATGCCAAAGAAAACGATTCGGGTAGCTGAACGTATCCGAATAATATTAGGACCAAGGAGACAACTCGGAAGAAAAAAACGGGAATGAGCAATCTCGTAACTCTCCAAGACAAACACAATTTGCTGTGAAATGTCTGCAGTGCACAACAAAAAGGAACCGGGAGTGAAATAATCAGAATGTTTCTGTTTAAATGATATGTAAATAGAAATCTTGCTCATTACAAGTGCCACTCGAAGCGGTTTCTTAATATGCTTTTTCGCCAGCTCATTTTTTGCACAGTCGTAAAAATTAAAGTAGCCATAAACGTTTATTGACAAGGACTTTTAAAGACTTGGGTCTGAAAAGCGCTATTGGGCGTTCCTTAAGGCAGCGGTTGATTTTTGCCCTAATGGCAGCCATTCGCGAAAAAACGGAGCACAAGCGAAAAATATTAATTAGCTCTGCAAAATTCATATAAGCAGCGCAAAAAATATTAAACCAAATTAAATGAAAAAATTTCGCGTAATCGAGGTTTTTTTTCTCACGAAACGTACCGGGCTTTCTGCTTTATTTATTCAGAGAGAAAAATTAATGCGCTTGTTTGCTACCAATAAGAATAAAGCACGAGACTCAAAAAATGTGGCTTCGATAAAAATTCATCCCGAGAATCGGTTAATTTTAATCATTTCTGAGCAAATACAAAAAAGACGCCAAAGAACAAAATGGGAACGGATAAAAAGGCAGATGTCGATTTTATGCAAACAAGCTCCGGCTATCTAATAAAAGTGAAGTGCAGATAAAATCACTCCTTAAAATGGTCTATTAAAAAATTATAAAATTTATTCTTCCTTCGGCGAGTTATTTACATCAAGAGCTTTCCGAATTGCCTATTCAGTCTGGGATAGAAACTGCAAATAGTTCAATCGCAAAAAAAAATCGAAAAACGATAGCGCGAAAATACGTTAAATAATTCCGGGATTTTTAATTCGTAAATGCCCATACGTTTTTATTAGCACTATCTCTGTTCTCCAACAAAAGTGGTCGGCCAGAGCACAGATTTAACTTCAATGTAATTGTAAATTCGTAAAAGGTAAAAGTGCGAAGAAAAACTCGCCACTGCTTTGTACAGGGAACAGATGAAAATTGAACGAACTGCTTTTTTCCTCTCTTCCGATGTTGACGCATATTCAAATTTCCTTCATTAATTAGAAAACCAGAACAATAAGCAGGGGGAATAAACAACTAAAGTAGAAAATACCATTTCAAATGGAACGCAAAAAGTGCAACTTCCTTTTGAATGGCGAAAGAAAATAAACAGATGAGGTGCTATTTTTACTAATAGATTTTCAAGCAACAAAAGTCTCTTTAAAAGTTTAGTATACAATGAAATGCCGTTTTGTTGGAGATTATTTTTCAAACACAATTATTTACATCAACAGTGTTAAAAAACAGAGTTAAGTTTGGAAGTTAAATACAAATCTCTAATAGGAAAGGTTGATTTTTCAACAATGTCAACAAAACCAATGCGTTAGAGCTGTTTTTTGGATAAAAATTTTTTTGATAATTATTTTTAAAATTATAATTAAAAGCACCATAATATATAGCGCGTTGTTACAAACAAGATTTAAGAGGACAAACTATCGGGAGATATCCTGCAGGAAAGTTAATATAATTGATTAATTACAACAAATATTTTCCTTAATTTAATATCAACATAGGGGAGATATGCCCCCCATTCCCTTGGGACACAGGGACTAGTTTAAATTATTTAATTTGCATTACTAAAATTATTCACTTTTAACATGAAAAAAAATCATTGAAAATAGCCTTACGTAAAAGCCTTTTCACACATTGAGGGAAAAATAGCTATTATCTTGAAAAATGAAATTTATTATACCTACAGTGGTGTTTGTTATTTAAGGGAGCTCAAACGCATCATGAAAAACACCTTTTGAAATAAAAAGGAAATAACTCTTATTTTGAACAATCAGGAACAGACTTAAAAACCAAGTTGGCACTAGGAACATGCTAAGTACATTGTTAGCCTTTGCCAACATCAGTGTTTGTGACCTAAAGCTAACACTAAATCAGGTTAATAGATCTAGGAACTGGGGGATCTAAATCAACAGTAACTTTGTATAATAAAATTTAAAATCATCAACGGAATTAATGATTTTATAGTAAAGTGTGTTTTATTAGATATAAAAATCTTTTCAGTCTACATGAAAATTAATAACTCTTAAAATTATCTATTAATTTCTTGAATAGTTTTTACATAGAACTTTTAGAAAATTTCGAAAAATGTATCAGAGATTTATACAATTTATTTCATTAAATTTATGGTTATTAATATAACGGGGATGCATGAAATTATAAAACAAAATCAGGACATAAATTGTATTTTATGTTCATGAACTTGGGTAGTAAATTTTGCAGGCATAAGGTAGTTTTATAACCTGAGGAAACAATAATTTTTTAAGGTCGACCAATTTCGAGTAAAAAAATAAAGGTAAAAAAGAATTAGGAAGAGTATTGGTAGAAAAAATGTTCAAATTTAATAATTTTGCAAAAGAAAAATTTAAAAATAAAGAATAAGAGAAATTTAAGTCTGAGTAGCTATGAGGGATACATTTGAAGCAATGCAGAGAGGTTCCTTACTTTAATGAAATAATTAAACAGGCGACAAACTTTATACAGTTCATAAAAAATCTGTATTCAGGAATCGAAACTTTCAAATAATAAGGACAATCAGGTTAGCAAAAGAACCTTGTTAGTAGACAATCCATAAGAGATGATTGATATCAAAACCAAACAAAGCCATTTTTAAAAAACAAACTTAACAAAAAGTATCTCATGGAAGTTGTACACAGGTCCGTCGGAGCTTCTATCTCTTCAAGGGGTAGCAAGACAATCATTTATTCAGAGAGAAAACCACTCAAGGGTTTTTTCCCTCAATCCAAACAGAAGAAACCCCCAACGAACGAAAGTTCGAACCTTTGAGATGGGGGCTGGGATTATCAGCAGCAACAACCCCGTAATCGCGCAGAGAACAAAAGGTTCAGATAAAAGACGGCAACTTGAAAAGAGAAAATAAAGCGAGCGACAATGGCGGCGATAAGCATCGAGCCCTCTCCATGGAATTTCTTCGAGAATTTCAAATGTCTTCAAGTCGCTCAAAAAGCGGGCTCCAAAGAAACGGGACCAATAAGCACAAAACGATATTGTTAAGAGAAGGGATGAAAACTCACGATTTATCTCGAGTGCCTTGATTTGAACGCGCACGCCGAGGAAATAAAAAAGCCAGCAACGAAGAATTAGAAATTCAATTCGGTAGAGCCAAACTCGTAAGAATTTATAACGAAAAATTTTAAATCCACATTGGTAAGTTGATGTGAGGGGGAGGTTATTAGGGTGGTTTCATGTGTAAATTAAATTAACGCTGGTAAATTCTCAATAAATTCAAATCTCAAAATAGGATAAAAAAATATTGCATCTCCTCTAATGCCCACTACAAGAATTTTACTTTTATATCAAAATTCTTAAAAATTTTTGAAACTGGGAACTGAACCTAAACTTTACCAATTACCGCACTTGAAGGTACAATTATTGCTGTAATAACTTAAAACATGCTTAAAACTGCTGCTTCAGGCTAAAAATTGAAGCTAAACTTGTGGTAGCATGCTACCATGAGCAGTAGAAAGTGAATAGGGTTTTAAAGTACTCAAGACTTAAATATGTTGTAAAAATTAAAAAAAAACTATTAATTAAAAGGGAGTTTTATTTTTAAAAAATTGTGGTACCTACTATAATATGAGCCAAACGTTTTGACCACAAACAAAATAGAAAATTTTCAAAAGTGATGCAATGAATTTAGGTTAGGTAAATGATAATTTCATTCTCAGAAAGAAGGAATGATGAAATAAACTAATTAATTTGGAGAATATTTTGTATTTAAAAAAACGAGACAAGTGTTAATTTTTTTATAAGAACCTCGGTCAAGCTCCAAACAGATCCACGCTCGTTATACCCATTTTTTAACGTGTAAAATAATGTTAATTACGACTTTAGAATTTTCTTTTTATACCCTATAACCTAATTGAAAATGACTTTGAAAATCTACTCATATGTACATAATAACTATATTATTTCTAATAAAATGAACATATTCCACACGAAGTATACAGGGTGTCCCATAAATAGTGGGTCACACTTCTAGGGGGGATATAAGACACCTAGACGAGTCAGAATCACATAGGATTCGGGGGTCCCAGACCAAATCCCATTGAGTTAAAAATGGAGCGGCACCCCAAAAAAATTATTGAAAAATTCAATTTGTAGAAGAACTGCTATTGGTAAAAATTTAATTATGGTCTCAAAAATTGTGATTTAATATGATCTTTAAAATTATCTCAAAAGTCTTCACCTTAAAATTTTTTTATTATGAAAAAAGTTAAAAAAACCACAAAAAAGTGTGAAAATTCTGCCCTAACCTCATTTTGTATTTCGAAATCCTTTATTTTGATTTTATAATCTGAAAGATCATAGTTGTAAACCCTTAAGTCCAAAGTGTCACGTAAAAACCATGAATATTCAATGCTTGAGATCCTGTTAAAGCACGGTATAAGTCCGTTTTTTTCGTCCGCAGACTGTCGTTTTGGAAACGGCTATAGGAAACCAGTTCGCGCAAGCAAAAAACGAACTTTAATAGGATCTCAAGCGTTTAATATTGATGGTTTTTACGTGAAACTTTGGACTTAAGGGTTTACAACTATGATCTTTCAGATTATAAAATCAAAAGACAGGATTTCGAAATACAAAATGAGGTTTGGGCAGAATTTTCACATTTTTTTGTGGTTTTTTAACATTTTCCATAATAAAAAAATTTTTAAGGTGAAGACTTTTGAGATAATATTAAAGATCATATTAAACCACAATTTTTGAGACCATAATTAAATTTCTACCAATAGCAGTTCTTTTACAAATTGAATTTTTCAATACTTTTTTGGGGTGTCGCTCCATTTTTAACTCCCTGGGATTTGGTCTGGGACCCCCGAATCCTATGTAATTCTGACTCGTCTAGGTGTCTTCTATCCTCCCTAGAAGTGTGACCCATTATTTATGGGACACCCTGTATAGTAACTTTTTTGGATGACTAGTTTTCAAGTAAAATGATGATCCACTTAAAGGCTATAACTCAGACATCTTTTTGTGTTCATTGTACAAAGTGAAAAGTGTGAATTGACGTTTCACTTTTAACTCTTTGACTTTTTCTTTTGAAACTTGCAATTCACAGGGGAGGGGTGAATAACTCAGGATGAAAAGTGAATGAGCCTTAAGGTAATTTTAAAACCATACTTTTGTTTCGGGGAGGGTGGGTTGACATATATTTTTTTCATTATTTCTAAGGTGCCCCCTCTCGAGTGTGTTTGTATACCAAGTAAAAATTGGGGTCTGTATTTTTTTTAAATGTAACCCTCAGTTGTGTAATGTTTAATTTCATTTTAAGACCCTTTGGTTTACACCCCAAAAGGACCAAACCTGTAAGCGGTAGAATTTTTAAGGAAAAACAGTATATATTGTCTGTCTAAATATTGAGGATTCTCCTCCAGAAAGTTTTTGAAATCTAACCCATAAAAGGATGTTATAACTCATTTTGAAACTTTTTGCTCAGACCCGAAGACGACTCCTAGTAAGTTTCAGAATTTTAAAGAAAAAAATTGACATCCAAATTTAAAACCTACCCTAATTTTAAACCTGAACCCCTAAGCCCACCTCCCCTTGAAAATGGTCCTGAATTCAGGGTAACGATAATTGAAACTCAGCTGACGTCGAAAGCAAAACCAAGAAAAGTGGGTTTGTGGGTAAACGTCCATCATAACTCTCGCTCCATGCCCAAAACGGATTTGGGGAATCAATTCGGCCAAAAAGCGAGCAAAAAGCCCATTCAACGGCCAAGCGTAACAAAAAAAACCACGCACACCAGCGCTGGCTATGAATAAGCAAGCGCAATGAATGAGCGGCGTGTGAGTAGCGATCACGCAACCCCACAAATGACACGATGACAAACATTTACGCTTCAACAGCCCAGCTTTCGCTAAGTGAATGTTCACTCAGCAGTTGCAGCAGGGAAGCAGACTACCAAGGCCGATGGGAGGTTATTCAAGGCGAAGCTACATTTCTCAATAAGAGGGGCAACACTGGGATGGGATGTCACGTGGTGGAGCAACAAAGTAGTTTATTTCAGTTTACTTCCAAAACTTGCTCAAAATTAAGGAACTCAGTGGCTCAGTTTTTTTTCGTTCGCCATAAATATTTCAGAGTAACAAAAAATATTCAGATATAATATTTCAAATATTAAAAATATCAAAAATATTTTTGTTACTTGTTTAGTACACAATTTTTATTGGAAGTTATAACTGAAAAAAATTAGGTTGTTACTTCGTCGGATTACAGGCGAAAGGAACTAAGTCACTTTTTGCTGAAATACTCCGTACGAGGTTATGCCAAGACCCTCTATATAAAGGCCTCCCAACTCGGCCGTGCAACGTCATAACTTTCACTCATCTTTGACGTCACTCCATAGACTTAACATGGCAATTTTCACCCAAGTCTGACGTCATCACCCGGAGTTGGATGGCCATGTATATAGAGGGTCTTGGTTATGCCAAGTTAGGCGATCATTTTACCGTTGCCGTTCTAGTTATAGTGTAGAAGAGAAATTTAAAGTAAAATTAATTTTTTTAATTTTAGATAGTATTTTATATATTTTAAAAGCTGGTGGATTGAATTGAATTTGGTGACGTATATTACTTGCCTTGTGGGCTTGATCTATCAAGTAATACAGACATAAACATAATTTTTACTACCACCGAAGAAAAATACATAAAGCGCAAGGCCGGGAATCGAACTGTCACAAAGCCACCCCTTTCCACAAAGAGAGAGGGAAAAACATAGAGGGACAAAAATTGTTTGTTTATTCGTTCAAATTTAATTAATTTGAAGTGTAAACCGTATTTTACTCATTTAGATGCGGATATCAACATTTTTAGAGAAAGAGGAAAATATAGGGCTTAACATTTTTTCAGATCAGTTATCCTTGTCATGCTTATAAAACTTGTGAAAGCTTTTCGTAAATATGGTGCTTCCTCTGAAAACGAGAACTTAAAATGTCTACAGTTCGATTTGACTTCATAGAAAATCAACGAATGGGAAGAAAGCAAATTAAAGTCAACAAACATTCAAACACAATATCGGATCAATCAAGTTCGGAATCAAAGATTGGACTGTGGACATTTTAAGCGCTGGTCCTCTAACGAAGCTTTCTAGTTTGGCGAGATTTTAGAAATGAGCCAAGACTCCTCTCGTTCGTTGGCGCCGTTTCACCGCTTTCAAAAGATCTGCCAAAAGTGACTAAGTGCCTTTCGCCTGTAATCCGACGTAATATGATTTTTTAAATGAAACTCATACTTCCACCATATTAAAAAATACGATTTATAAAAAAAATTAAGAACAGTATCACTATAGTATTTTTTTTCAAATCAAAGTTTTATACTTTCTCTTAAGAACTACTCCCAAGAAGTTAAAAACTAATAAGGCATTCTTGTAATGGAGATAATTGCCTCTCGTTCAGTTTTTAATTTTTAAATTAACTCAAAATCTCGAAAACTCGATATTACTTGAATTTATTTTTTAGATCTCTTCGATTTCAAAATATCGAGGTTATACTGCAATGCGATGTATGTGTTAAATTAAGGAATTAGTTTTTATGCAAACTTAAGAATAGATGGGTGAGAAGAGATCTAGTAAGAGTCAATCTCATCAGAGGATCCATCTCAGATATGAGAGGAAACACTAGAACTAACACACATTTAAATTTTGAAATTCATTTAACCTATCTTTAATACACCATCTACTCAGAATCATTATTTACATGACGTTGAAGTTTTACTCCATCATTACATCAAAAGGGCCAATTAAAATAAGCAGAGGTGGAGCCACGCTCTGCGGATACTAATCCTATTAGGCAAGTAATTACGAAAAAAAAATCCTACTGAAACAAATGTTACAAAGGGACAAAACAAATGGTCTCCTCCTTTAAGGAAGCAAAACGGACCTAAAATGCATATTTCAAATACGCATAAATGCGCTATAAATAATTATCTGCAATTTGCTTAAAGAGAAATTTTGAGTTGGAGGTTGGGTTTGAATATCAATACCTTTTTTATCCGTTAACTTATTTATAAGTATCTAACGTTCTTCCTTACGAATTCACGTGTTCTTACTCAATATGATAATGAGTGACTTAAAATGGCTGTCACGTCTCATCTCGGTGCCCCACGTTTCTTTTACTTTCAGTCACAGTATACTGCAGGGCTTTTAAATTCAATAAAATGGTGAATTGGGATCTAATTGTCTTAAACTGGGTTAGGACTAAATTTCTAAAATTCTAATTCCTAGAACTGTAGGAAAAATGTATAATGGTGACTTAGGACATTTGTGGATACTTGTGAAGACTGCAAGTGTGTGAATGATCGTAATTGACCTTGCAAGAGAAATTTCAGAGAGAATTTATAGGAAAAAAAAGAAAAGTTCTGTGGGACATGAATTGTGATTTCTCAACTAATAAAAAATTAATTAGTAAAAATTGTCTAAAAAAGTTTGAAAACATATTCCCAAATTCATTTAAAATCTCAATCGTGACACCCATTTACTAAAAAAGGTAATGAAAATAAAATCTTTTGACAAAACCTTGCATTACTTGAAACATAGCTTTGTTCACTACTAAGAATAAGAAAAAATGAAAATACGTAAAAACATCTCGTGATCTTAGTCACCAACAGGATTTAGGTGGGACTATAAAAATAATACAGTTCATACTAGATCTCAAAATGTAGTAAAAAAGCCCTATCTTAACAGCGTAATAAAATTCAAATATACTCGTGTTTGAGAGGTCATGGTTCTCATAAAAAATTATAAAAATTCAGAAAAACACATAAAGAAGGCTGGATCAAGGTTATAAGGAAAGAATACGTCAAACCCTGGAGAACACGCCTATATAGTTAGGTTATTATAGCAAAAACTTTGTGAGCAAAAAGGTTGCCAGACAATAACAACTTTTAACAGTTTCCTTTAACTATTATGTATCTGAGATAGATATTTGAGGTTTATGACCGCTATTATATGAGCTTGAGCTCTTTGTTTTACAAAGTGTATTGGAGTAAAATGAAAAAAGTTAAATAATTTTTTTACGTGTGATAAAAAAAATCTTCATTTAATCTCAAAGCTGAAACTAACCTTTAACACAACGGCTTAGGATAATGTGTTTTAATCCATGAAGCAACCATTTAGTTTTTATTAATTTCATAAATTGAATGAATTTTTAGATTGATTAGATAAAGATTTAATTTCTTGTCATTTCGATAAAATTGACCCAATGAATGCTAACCCCAATTAATAGATAGGTCATTTGAGGAATTAACAGGATATAACTTTTATACACTATTTAAAGAACATATGACGTTATTTTACCACAAGCTTTTTTTTCTTTTTGTGGTTATTTTGATTATTTACGAGTCAATAACATTAGCAAAAAATAGAATATATGCAAGTTACCTAGAGAAGACATGCTTTGAAAAAAGACTACCAACTTAAGTTAAGAAACTTTCAAAAAATGTGAAGATAATAATGATTACCGGACTGTGATTGAATAGAATTCAACTGATTAATGCAACGTATTTTAAAAGATTTTTACGTGGAAGTATGATTGCACATTTGATGTTATGAAATATTAGTCAAAAAACTAATTCAAGGAATTTTTAAATTAAAGTAAAAAGAACGGCAAATTCGGAAAAAGTACTGTTGCGAAATAAAATGAAATCATATTATCTGGCAACTTATTAGAGGTTCAAAACCAAGAATCTCAAACATCTCTCGTCAATTCTTCAAAAGTTTTCCAAACTTTACTCAAGTTGGACCGAGATAATTTTTGAATCATCGACCCTTCATAACCTGTCAAGCAAACTCGAAAGACATTCTAAAAGACAAACCGCACCTCTAACTATCCATAAGAACAAAAATCGTTCGATCAATTAACCCTGACGCAACGCATTCGAACCCCAATCGAACACTGGGAGACGTCAGATATCAAAACTTCCCACCTCTGAGGACCAAGCCTAAAACTGTTCTTCCGCAAACTAAAAATCCCGAGTCCATTACACAATTTACTCCACGAGAAGGGAAAAATCCGGTCCATTAGGCAACCCAAACTCGTGTAAATATCGGCCTTTGTTTTCGAACACAATGGACAACCCTTTGCTGCAGGAACGGCAGATGGTATTCGCTACGCCTTTCCCGCCGTTTTCACAGTCCGGAGGCAGGACACGTGACAACCTTTGTTTGCTACTTGATTACAGAGTGCGGGACTGACCAGCAGAGGACGGTGAAAGCCCCTTAATTAAGTTGCGTGATTCGAAAAACACGAAGACGTCATCCAATTAAAAAACCCCGCAACGGTCGATGGAAGGGTTCTTTTTGGAGCGGCTGCAGAAAAAAAAGGGTTTATTTGTTTGTATTTATTATTCCGCAAACAACGAAACTCGTTATAGATTGAATCGCACAATCAGTTTACCTGTCAGTTGGACGGTATTCGCTTTATTTATTTTTAAAGAAGCAATAGAAAATCTAGAATTTAGAGAGGGTTTTTTTATCTGTCGCTTCAAAAGAATACATTTTCATCTTGGAAGAAAATATGAAACTTGGAAAGTTAATAGAGTTGAAATGAACTATTATTGAACAAGAAAATAAAAAAGCACAGCAAGTTTCTCAATCTATTTCCCAAGCTTCTATTTCCTAACATAGACTAGATGATGTTTTTTCCATACCTATCAAATGAAATGCAGGTTTAGAGTTGGCGCAACTCGCGATTTAAATGCTTTTTTTTCTTAGCGGATGTTAAAATTGAAGTTTTGTATAGCTTGATGGTGGAGATGAGACAGAACTATTTTCTTTTTAAAAACCTTTTTGATAAGTCATTTTATTTGATAGTGTTGGTAAGGAAAAAATTTTTTTCCCACTTATATATACTTTTTAATGATGCTTAGTAAGTACCCACTTTTAAAAATAGAAACAACCCTTCAAAAATTAATTTTACTGAAAATATTAAAAATTTCATTAAAAATGGTTCACACATTTCATCTTTTATGGGACTACCATTGTTTCTAAGAAAAAGAACTAATTAGTTAACATCTAAAGAATTAAGCAACTTTTTCTTTTAGAAAATCTGGAATTACCTAGTGCCACTAATATTAAATAGTTTTTCTTTCAAAGGATCTTTACCGAGTTTTATCTTTGAGTCTCTATGGTGTTGTTAACTAGAAATACATTTTCGTATTGAATAAATCGATCGATATTGAATAATCGTATCGATACTTCACTAAAAAATTGATTTTATAAATGGGTAAAACATGAGTTTAAATATCATCCAAATTACTCCATTACTCAATTGTATGAACAAGTTTTGATAACCATTTAGGCACTCAACAACATTTTAATTATAATTTATTCGATATTTTATAACTTGACATTGAAATGCTCGATTCCAAAGTATCGATCTTAAAATATCGTTTCTATCCTTCAGCCAAAACCTTTACTCTGGTTCAAATTTTTTTCAAATATTTACGATTAAAAATTCGATTTCTCAAACGGGGGCATTTAACTTTTGAACATCATTACAACCCATAAAGTGCATCAAAGCCTTGGGTTTCCATGACAACCGCCACTATTTAGACTCCCAGTCTGAAACTCTTCCCATGACTAAACCGCGCGGTCTGGCCAGTGGCCGGCCGGCGAGAGAAGCAGGATAATTTAACTTTAATCACAAATTTTCCGCTGGAGTCGAGAGTAGCGAGGCAACTTCCAGAGCCTCCTCTAACCCTTTGATCCCAAGTGACAGCTAAAAATACAGCCAGCGTTCTTCTCACGTACGCATATGTGAGATTAAAAAAGCGCCGAAAAAAGCGAAAGGGTTGCATGGCCGACGCCAAGCGAGAGGTGCTTTTTGCGCCACGGTAAACAAGCGCAAAAAAGGAACGGGCGGCGGATGAAGGGGTGAATAGCAGAGTTACGTGGGTAGGTAGGTTCATCGCGAGTCCCGGTGGTTACGATGAACCCTATCAGGAAATGGTTAGGCGATTGAAGATTCATCGGCAGTTGGAAAGAGGAAGAAATTGAAATTTTTTAATTGGTACTTTGTGATATAAAGGTAG
Organism: Tetragnatha versicolor; assembly: GCA_024610705.1. Taxonomy (NCBI): domain Eukaryota; kingdom Metazoa; phylum Arthropoda; class Arachnida; order Araneae; family Tetragnathidae; genus Tetragnatha; species Tetragnatha versicolor. Next base: position 6,875,373 of record JANDEH010000009.1, on the reverse strand, counting down.
GAATTGGGACCTGATGCTCACAGTAAAAAAATCAATGCTCTTTGTCCCACATTGTAAGACATTTAAATTTTTATAGATAAAAATTAAATATGTTGCGTAAGTAAAACGAAACAAAAATATTTCACTTCGCCTCATATTACTAAATTTGTCTAGTACTTATTTTATTTTAAATAAAAGAATGGAAAATTTAGGAAATATTTTAAATCAGTCAGGTTAATATCAAACTCGAATTAATATATACTTTTATAAATAAACTCCTTTAGCCAGCCAAGTCCCCTTTTCCTTTTTTTTTGTTTTTTATTTTAACAACTCACTAAAATTGGAATCATGGACGAGCTGTGGCTCCTTTGGGATGTATTTGCAATTGTTTTTTTTCTTTTCTTTTAATTCTGTGTAAACTTTTGTGAATCTATGTTTTTAAATTTTGTAAATTTTTGTTTTTGTTAATGAATTGATTGATTGATTTGATCTAATACATTTTTAAAGATGAAAGGATATAATTTAAGAAAGGGGGTTAAATTTATGAAAAAAAAAGTGTATAACACATTTTTAAAGTTTTTAATTATTGAGGGGGGGGAAGAGATTTTAAAAAAAGCACCGGTAATAACACTGAAGATTATTAGAATAGGCGGCTGAAACAGGATCAAAAACGCTTAATATCGCCTAATCACGCAACTTCAGTAACCGATTCTTTTACAGTATTTTAAGTACTTCTGTTTAGGCTGTCTTGTCATCGCTCTAGAAAAGTTTTTTGATAATTACATTAGTAACTGCTTCTAATATTACGCCTCAGCCACCTATTCTAAATGAACAGAGATTGAGGAACAAAATCGATGTTTTTTATACACGAAAAAATATGAAATATGCTGCAATACTTAAATTATTTTCATGTACTCAATAATATTTAGGTGTAGAACAACAGCCTCAAAACCAAAATATTATGTATTGTTAATTATACTTCTAAGTATAGTAGATATTAAAAATAAATACATAGGATCTACATGATAGAAATTCATTCTATAAGGGAATCTAAAGGGACCTTAAAAGACAAACTTATCCTTATAGACATAATAAGGTTTAATCTGCATAATTTTTAAGGAGTTCCACTGGGACCAAAAAAAATCAAAAGATTGGTTTGCTTTTGTACGTAGTTTTATGAACACGGTTCGATTGTCGTTAACCGTATTTTTAAGTAATATACTAATACACATGAGAATACTAATATCTGAAAATAATATGGTTTTCAAAAAATGAAACGGGATAAGTAACCCCACTCGAACGAGTCGAATCAGTAACTTATTGCCTTAATCAATTGCCTAGTTCGAGAGCCTCAACAATTCCAAATTAAATCTCAACCCTTTCACTCGACACCGAGGCTTACAACCCTTTCGCAAGAGTCCCAGGTCTCCGAAGAGGCTAAGAAAACGGGGGGAACTAAAGATTTTCTACTTCTCTTTTGGAGAAACCAGAGAAAAGAGGGTTTTTTTCGGGAAGCCAGCGCAGTTTCAACAGCCGCGGCGAAGTAGGGAAAAAAGTCATATTTCGCGAAGGAGCAAAAGTAAACAGCCCAAATTTTCCATTTTCGGAAAGGATTAAAATTCTAAAGCTAATGATAAAAATGAATCCACGGAATTCCCGTGGAGAAAAAAAAGGCTGGATGAAAAGAAACATTATTTAACAAGAGCTCTCCTTAAAAACAGGTCACATTGATTTCCTACCCGGTTCTCTCGTTTTTTTCTCCAGTCCGCTCTACTGTGTACTTACACCTAGAAGAGTTCGGATCTAAATCAGTTGGCGGGCGCCAAGCAGAGAGCGAGGCGGTCGATAAGCGCGCCAAATGGAGCGCCGGCGCCGAGCGAGACAAAAGGGGTAAGCGAAAAAAAAAGTATTAAAAAGAGTAAAAACGAGTCGGAAAAAAACGCAGAGAAAGAAGCAGCTCTTTCTGAACACTTCTGAAACCCCCTTCCTTCTTCTTGGCGTCCAATCTATCCTTCAACGATTGCCGAGAGCAGCTGGTGAATAAAGGGTTAGCTCTTTGTCTACCAGCTATCATTGTACTCTGGAGTATTTATTATTCTACCTTGGGCGGCCACGCCTGAGAAAGAATTACTTCGCAAATCATCTCATAATATTTATATCAGTAGGTTTTTCGCTTTTGTTGCTATTTTTTAGGAAGGCGATCTCTTCGGAGGCTGTTTATTCCAGAAGTCGCACAGCTGGCGGGCGAGAGGGCAGCTTTTTTTTCTCTCTCGAACGACTTTCGGGTTGCTGGGCTTCTTTTTCTTATTTAGACCGCAAACACGAGTTTACAATTTCAGAAGATAAATGAGAACGCGGCCAAACATCTGCATTGATGAGTAATAATAGGCCTGCCTTCCTGAACAGTGCGCGACGGAAAGAATTGAAATTTCACACGGAATCCTTCCCTGGGAAGAAAAAGAAAACCCAATCCGATGAGTTCAATAGTTCGAACAATTAAAATAAGGCGGATATGTGTCCCAGTTAATACCAGCCTCAACACGCTATGAAATTAGAAAATGGAAACTGCGCTCTTTCTAATTTAGGTAGTAGTAAAATTGAATTTTAACCCTTTGAATCCGAATCCAATACTTCCCACAAGAATACTTATAACATACACAATTTTGGCATTTTTAGTACATTTTGGTATAGGTGTCAACAGATGTAAAGTTTTAATGTCATGCAAGCTCAAAGAGTTAAGATTGTTTTTTTCTTCCTTGATTTCACGTATTAAAAAAAATTGACATAATACTAACAACTATTTCAAAAAAAATAAGATGCAATTTTTTACTTTTAAAACATATGTTTTTAAAGTAACTTAAAATAAATTTAAACTAGGTAATGGAAATTTTACTAACCTACAGTTAACTTATACGATTATCGACAGAGGGAAAGTAAAACATGAGATTATATATTAGAAGAGGGTTGGGTGTAAGTACCCCGATTTTTAGTTTTCTTTTCTGAATTTACATATCCGTTCAGAATCACACGGTACTTAAAAAAAGACTTGAAAGGAAGCCGAAAATAATGAAGAAAGAATTAATTCCCTTTATAAGATTAGAGATTTCTCTCGGATAAATTCTAATTAATGATTCATGCCGAAACCCAATGCAGGTGAGAAAGAACACAAGAAATACACTTTTATTTTAATTGACCTGAGAAGTAGAGCATTTTATTATTTAAAAGCTGTAGGAAAAGCAATTGAACGGTTTTTTTATTTATTTGAATACTCTTAAGCTACGAAAACCTGTAAGAAAGAGTAGAAAATCTGTTAATATGCAACAGATAAACATTCGTAACCGAGGCATTTCATTATGATAATCATCCCAACTTTGGCATTTAAAATTAGATTAAAAAGCTGACGTACTCTTGAAAAAAGATAGTATTTAGACATAAAAGGGATTAAATTCTTGCATAACTAGATGGTCAGGTTAAATATCGATAAAAATGGCGTCAATCAAGAACATTATTTCTAAAATAGAAAAAAAATAAAAAGTATAAAATCAAGATAAAACTTTTTTGGTAATGTTGTCGATTAAGTTAATATCCTACTAAGCAATATCATTAGGATGATTTAACTAGTCTATTATGGTGAAGGATCGACCATGACTCTTGGATTTCTTTTGGGAAGACCATAATAATCATTTGATCTTCCTTTCAAATATAAGCTATTGGTTCAATGACCGTTTCTTATCGTACGGCCCCGGCTACTTCCCTTAATCTAATGACAGGAATTCCCCCTCTACATACAAGCCTACTTAGACTGCATAAACAGTATAGGATTTGGAAGAAAAGAGACCTTGCTCTCCTGGGGGACTATATTCACGGCCGAACCCTCGACTCCCGAGCCATCATCGGAGATGTGGGAATTAAGAACATCACACCAGTCACTAGTGAGGAGCCTGGCCTCTTCGATGTCTTTACGGATGGATCCGGGATGGAGGACGGAGTTGGAGCTGCCTTTTGCGTCTACCGGGACAGGGAGGTGATAAAGGAGGAGAAGTTTAAACTTACGCTGGCAAACACAGTCTTCCAGGCTGAATTGTTGGCGATAGATTGGGCTATCCGGTGGGCGGTGGAGAACCGCACTAGAGTTAATATCTACACAGATAGCCTATCCTCCTTGAAAGCCCTGATATCTCCTTTCCTTGTTTCGGGCTTCGTCAGAGAAGTCCGACTCAATGCGAAATATAGCGAAGACCACTTTAAAATCAGCTGGGTCAAAGCGCATATTGGCATTGCTGGCAACGAGAGGGCGGACATTCTGGCCAAAGACTCCGTCCGAGAGGGGAGGCCGACTGATGTGCCCGTCCCACACTCAAGAATGGTTTCCCTTATGAAACACGACGAGATGGAGCAATGGAAGAAGTGGCTGCTTGACAGGGGAAGGGAGGACAGATCATTCGACTTCATAAACCCTTCCAGAAAACCAATTCCGCCAGTCAGGGAGATAGCATGGTTCATCACAGGACACGGGCCTTTCCCCCAGTACCTCTTTCGTTTTAAAAGACTGCACCAAGATCTTTGCCTTTGTGGCGGGATAGGAGACGCCGATCACTATGTTTTTGATTGTAGTCTCACCTCCACATTTCATCTTCAGCGCCCATCGCAGGATTCAAAGACAGGATGGTTTAAATCAGTAATGAAAGACCCTCAAAAGATTTTGAAGATAAGAATGTCTGTTCTAAAAGCAAAGGAGGTGGTGGACCAACTTTCGGCGGGGTGAGGTGCCTGTCCGCACTGAAGATCGGGACCCCAGCTTATAAGACTTTTAATTTTTTTAAATGGTTTTAACTTTTAATTTTTAAATGGTTTTAACTTTTAATTTTTAAATGGTTTTAACTTTTAATTTTTAAATGGTTTTAACTTTTAATTTAAAATTGTTCTTTTGAAATTTTGATAGAGTTTAAGCTTTTAATGTAACTTATGTTACAAATTTTATATAGCTTAAAATATTACACGAATTTTCTGTACCATATTTTAACTGTATTTTACAAAATTTTATTGTACAATCGCCTGTAAATCTTTAATGTTTCAATAAAGCTCTGACCCTAATCCCGATCCCCCTATTACCCCACAAACCGAGAGGTTGGGGGGGCGGATTGGGTTAATTAATTAATTTAATGACCGTTTCTGGAAGTTATAAAATTCCATGTGGAATTCAAAAACCCTATGTAGCAAACAAACTTCTCCCTCAGTTTACAAGCCTTCACAAATTTCTCTTAAAACATCCACAACAGTACCAACTCATACTTCAAAAGCTAAATCGACTACAAAAATTTATCAAGAATTTCTTCCTAGAAGGCCAATGCCATATAAGGAAGAAAGAGTAAATAATATTTTTCATTTCATTATTCTTGAAGAAAAACAGAAGATCCTGAACAAAGAAAGGAATCCAAAACGTTTCCCAGAACCTCCACCAAAAAACTTGGGAGTAGAATTTCGAAACTATCCTTACAAAGCTTCGAAACTATCACCATACGGATCTAGTCCTGGAATTTTGCCAAGAGAGAGTGGGCCACGTGCTAGGAAACTTACTACACCAAGTCCTCCTATTAATCACCAGTTAAAAGCTTAACAATGCATCGACTGAAAAATAACTATCAATGTTCGAGATTGACATGTCCCGCTTTTACGAGATAGCTGATTTATTTCAATTTTATAGTCTATTTTCATTGGGGTTAATGGGGGCACCATAAAACTAATTTTATTTGTATTTCATTAAGCTTACAAAATAAGTACTTTTTAGCTAAAACCATCGATGGATACAAAATACTTGACAGCATTTCTAAAAGGTTAAAACTTATAAGGTATCCGCCTACGTTCGACAACTTTTTTTTTAAAACAATAAAATGTTCTGTTTTTTTTAAATTTTTGATTCAATTTATGTTAGAAACCAACAATTTAAGCCTTTAAAACCACAAAAAATTTTATTTATATAAATTAATTAAAAACATTAAAAAATTAAGCAAATTCTAAGTTTACGACAAACCTTATAATTAAAAATCTGATTCAGTTTTTAAACTTGCAATTGAATTTAAATTCAATTATCTAGAGAATGTCATAGGATTTTTAAGGTAGTTTGACTTAGAAGTTAGAATTTTTCTTAAAAATTCATTATTTTACATCGTTTTTTTCCCTATTTTACAAATTAACAGGCCACTAGACTCGCTTAGAATAATCTAAATAAAATTATCCTGACATTCTTTAGAATATACTATAAAAATATTCACACCGAATTTCACTACCATACAAGCAATAGATTTTAAAATATCATGCACACCGTAACTACATTCATTGAAAAAAGCTGTTCTGAGAAAAATGAGTTTAAATTTTGGAATTGCAACCTTACATTGACAAATTGACACATTGGCAATGACCGTAACTTCTTTTCTAGTAGCCGTAGAATCACAAGTAAAACAGTTTTAGAAAGCTAAAAAGCTGTACTAAAATAGAGAGGGAAAAACAAAAATAACTAATTTTGGTCGAAATTGACGTTTTCAACGTAGGCGGATACTTTAAAAAATTGTACGGCTACGAGAGTAGTCGCAACAGTAAAATAATTATAATAAACAAGTATCAAAATCAGTAGCAACGAGTTCTAAGTTGTTTTAACAACATTTCAAATTAATAATTAAAAATTTCTATTTTTTCACGGTTTCAAAAAATAACTATTTCATTCTCATTTTAAAACCTAAGAACGTCAGAAATTTATTGAAAATGCAACTCATAGTAAATAACATAATTATTAAAAAAAGCAGATCGTCACAGTATCTGCCGAATCATACATAAATTTTATAACGTATATTTCATTTCATATTAAAAAAGTTAATTCTTAAAAGTTAAGGTAGAAAGGAATTTGTTTTTCAATCATTTGGAAAACAAGCCTGATATTCTTTGAAGTGGAACACATTGAAGCTTGTTTTCAATAATGGCAGTCTACTTTGTTTTTTACTAATTGCTAAATTAATTTTATAATTACACGACGAAATTTGGTTACTTACGCCACTTCATATGCAAATTTCCTTAATTAAGAGACATAATTCTCTATAAAGGACTCAAACATTACTTTTAAAATAGGTAAGGTTTTTTCCAAACATATAATTAAAAATTAGTCCAAAGTTTAACGAAGCAATCTTTTTTTACATAAATCTGAAACGTAATTTTTTTAAATTTTACATGACTACACATCACAGTTTATGTTGCAACCTCCCACCCCTCCCCACCACGTAGATTCTTAATTTAAACTAGTTTGCAACAAACAAATTACGCGCTCACTGGTTCCCTCAGTAGGGAATAAGCTAATCACACAAAATACTTTTTCAATTAAACTCATCAGAAACATCGTACGTAGATATTTTCAGTTTATTTAGGCGCCTTTACACGGACGAGGTAAAGAACAAGCTGAGCATTTAGTATGGCAGTTCTAGACAAACAAAAGCCTTTTAATAAATTTTATTAAAGTTTTAAGGAAGTTGGTTTGTGAAATTAATTTTGGGGTTGGCATTAGATAACAAACAAATTCTAGTGATTCACAATTCAAGAAAAAAATATGTTTGATCTATAGAATATTTTCATATATTTTTTTTATTTGACAGATTCACAAACTTGCCATAAAGTATCAACCTCATTAAAGAATTTTCTTTTGCCTATCCCTAACTTTACTCAACTTTTAAGAAAAAATAAATTGTTACCTTAGTAAGATTAACATTGTAATCTTTTATCTAGTATCTTAAAATACTTTTTTACAGTCAATAGACACACGGTCAGCCTCTATAACTTCGTCGATCCCTTGGAGAATCCCCTCAACCCTGAGGAGGCTTTAGGAAACTCTTAGTACCTAATACATACCATTACATGTCATTACTACATTTTCCTGATTTTAAAAGAAATTTACGTAGAACCTCAATATTACGAAATCGAAGGGACCCTAAAAAAAATTTCGATATAGCGAGTTTTCGAGACAACAGGGAAAATAGGGAAACACTGAATTTCAAGGGGGAAATTTTTTTTGAGATATCAAAGCTCAAGATAACGAAGGTATGATACTGATTTTCGGAATTTTATAAATTTTTAACAATCAAAATGATTAATTTTTGACAATAACGCAACAAAAAATGGTTTTTGATACAAATCGTATTAAAATTGAAGATTTCCGGATATCATTACAAATATAGTAAGAGACTAGAAAGGAAGTACAGCTAAGAAAATATAAACTATTTTTTAACAAGAAACCCTGATAAGTTAAACCACCATTCGAATGAATGAGCCCTCTACCAAGTAGGAAGTGGATGATGACGAATTTATACCAGCCATGTCAGCTTATCGCTAAGCCTTTTTTGTCGGTGAAGAAGCGAAATCTTTCATCAGATCAGATGCTCACTAATAGTCTAGATAGAAAACAAAATTTGTTATGAAGAAGCTCGTTAAAGATGACCTCGTAAACTGAAGATACTAAAGCTGGTAGCGGGGCTCGTTATCAGATAGAACATAGCAAATAATTTGCATCAAATATAACACTTTTTGAAAGAAATACTGCGAGGATGTGAGACTTAATGAAAAAAGCTACTGTTGTATCCAATGAGACAGGACATTGACGAGATAAGTTTTTTTTATAGAAAAAAAGAAATTGAACTTTGAAAACGAGACCAGGCTATCATATACTCCATGGATATTGGGAAAAAACTCACGAGTTCTACTATAACCAAAACAAGAGATATAAGTCTGGCTCATGAGTATCTTTCTCTCAGTATTTATTATAAGACCGTAGGAGATGTTGGTATAGTATTTTAACTAAGGGATGAAGAAAATTTTAAAGTTAAAATAAGATAAAGAAATAGATAAGGAGAAATAGAAAAAATGATTTAGTGATGTGGTGATGGAGAAATTAATAATGAAAAATATATATAAAGCATCCTATTAGAAGATTTTTGATTCATTATAAAAAAATTAAATTTTTATATTTTGTAAACATCAGTACATGCAGTCCTTTTAGAAATTGATACTATTATCTCAGAAAGGAATATTATGGCCTTATTTATTTTAAGCATTTTTTTATTTTACTAAAAACTGTTCAATTTAAAATCAGTGTTGCTCGAGAAAAATCATTACTCCAAACGACAAAAAAAATGTTTTTAAATTTGTCATCATAATTAGAAATTTTTTTTAAGAAGTGTAATCTAACTGAGTGCTTTACGAGACACACACGAAATCATAACAGGAAATGTGAGACGCAATAACACGAGTATTTATCTGATACATGCAAAATGACTTCACAGAGAGTTCCTCAACGTTTCTGACCTTAATTATTAATACTATCCAAAAATAAACAAAAATTTAACATTAAATGAATCGTCAGTTTGAAAAAAGGAATAAGTCCAAAAACCAAGTTTTTAGAAAATCGAAAAAACTGTATAAATAATGGAACTTTCGTTTTAAAACACCAAATTTTCACTGGAAATTCAGACCCCAATTTAGAAAAAAGGGCAATCATCGAAACAAGTATAAGTACATTCAAAAGTATTTTACAGTTGAAAAAAGTTGATGGACTTATTCCCTTTTTCAACCTTATGAAATTTCAAGAGAAGAAAAATCTTAAAAACCACTAAAATTGACATTTAAATTATATATCTGCTTATTTCACAGCACAAAAGTGAGAAATAAAAAGACTAAAAATAAAAAATAAAATATTTTAAAAATTGAAACTGAGTCATTAAAGCAGTATCAATGAAGTGAATATGAATGGAGTCAAACATTCTCTGGATAAAAAAAGTTCAAAACACTTTTAAATTGAAAGAAAATTTAATTTTGGCCTAGTTTACACCACAAAGAATAATAAAATTTAACTTTAAATCCAAACTAATTGAAAAAATACAATGAATGGACATCAATTTCGCAACTTCAAGGGGCTATACAGGGTGTTTCAAAAAACCTGTAACGATAGGCTATTTCCTAAAATATTTCCCCTAGACTCATACTTCCAATGGAAGATTTTCTTCAAATGAGGTGAAGAATTATATGACACCAGTTTCAACTCCATGGGGGGTCTATTTTAGAAGATGCAGAAAATAAATTTTTATACGGCCCCCGTAGATTGAAACCCCCAATGAGAAAACTTTTCTCCATTCATTTCTTAATCAGATACAAAAAATTCCATCTCGATATCTTCAAAATTCACCAAGATATTAAAAGCTAAAATTCATGACTTACACCACTTTATCATACCTATGAGTGACATAATTTTACTGCAAAATAGGGGCCATCCACAAACTACAGTTGAACATTTTAGAAACCAAACTACGGTAAAACTTTGATTTTTTGAGGTGACAAGGACTACATGAAAAACTCCTCTCTGCCATGGTGTTGAGCTCGCTCAACTAGGCTAATCCAGATACCTGTCATTGCTACTCATATCAGCGATGCCCAGAGGGGGCCCATCAGCTCTCATTTTGCGTTCAGATTTTAGCGGCATTGGTTTGAAAGTAACCCTCCTACCAATCAATACTTATACCTAAATCAATACTTATTTATAAATTACCTTGAGTTATCGAAAAGATTATAAAAAATATTTCTTGGAGCCCCGAAATCAGGTACTCCTTCATACCTATTAGTTACGTAAAAAATAATCGTAGAACGAGTGTGTGACTCCCAGAAACACTTGATACTCAGGGATCAATACCTATAAGTTCCGATTTAGCCAAACACTGCTTTATTGTTTAATAGAATAACGCGCTTTTTAACTTGCGGACGGTCCCTTAAAAATATAAACCCGCATATCTCAGTGAATTTTGAAGATATCGAGACAGAACTTTTTCTATCTTATTGAGAAGTGAATGGAGAAAATTTTTTCTTTTGGAAGTTTCAGTCTACAGGGGCCGTATAAAAAGTTATTTTCTGCATCTTCTAAAATAGACCCCCCATGGAGTTGAAACTGGTCTCATATAATTCTTCACTTCATTTGAAGAAAATTCGCCATTGGAAGTATGGGTCTAGGGGAAATATTTTAGGAAATAGCCTATCGTTACAGGTTTTTTGAAACACCCTGTATCTCCCTATAGGGGTAGTTATTTCCCCCTCTTTTCATTTTCATATACAACTGTTCCTTATCACATAACTATTTTTTGGTCAACTAAGAAAATATAAATAATAATATCTTTTATCGAGAAAACATATTATTAATCATGTTTATCATCATTATATTAAAACATGTTATTCATAAAACATTGATAACTATATCTACCTAAAAGAGTACGATCTTTTATAAACGACCTACATTTTGACCCCCCCCAAATTTTATAAAAAAAATTCAGTAAAAATGTTGATTTAGGACGCGAATAAGAAAAGGGTACTAAATAAAGAAATCAGAAATGGAATTAAAAGCTTTTGACATCAATATAAAAGCAGTTACCAAAACAAAGCGTTTCCAGAAACACAAAACCAGAGTTGCACAAATCGATTTCTACTTAAGTGTATTGTCTGAGGAAACCCATTTTATTTGACATGGAGAGCATTTTTTTCATAATCCAACCCTTTATGTCCTAATCGATGTATTTCGAGAAGACCAGGAAGAAGAAAATCACTCGAAAACAGTACGCGCTTTTACGAACTGCAAAAAGCAGATGCGCGATTTGGCCGGGTAAATAAATCCTTTCGAGTGCTTTTATAATGCCAAACAAGATACTATTTCCCGGAGAAAATACACAGAAATCATGGGGACCAAGTCTTATAATTACGGGCAGAAAATATCGAATTTCATAACGATAATCAAATTACCATTCCCCTTCCCTTACAAATTGAGCGCAGGAGGGAAGCGAAAAAAAAACCTCGAGAGAGAGCGCATAAAAAAGGAAGCAAAAAAGCGCGTGGGGAAGGGAATAAAAAACAAACAGGCGCGTGTCTATCGCTGCACTATAAAAACACAGATCGATATCTGTAGGGAGCAATACTGTCTGGGATTTTTTCTTCATTAGTCTAGGAGCGATTTTTTCCTCCCTCCCTGGAGATCGCTAGAAAAAGCGAAGGAGGAGGAAGAAAAAAACACCAAGACGGAGCGAAAAAACGAGAAGCACATATATAGATATATTTATAAGTGCAGGGAAAATGATTCGAGGGAAAATAACGATTTCCCGAAAACTCAATCTATATAACGGATTTTTTTCGCCGGGTTTTTTTTGCATCCTCCGGCCCCGAGGAGCGGGTTTTTGTTCGCTTTTTTCCATCTTCTTTTTAGCCGTTCTTTAGAAATATTGGGGAGGCTCGGGTTCTTGAGCGTCATGGCTATTATTTTTGTTCTCCGTCTAGACGAGCGCTTGTTTTTTGTGCGTCAGGCAGACGTCTGCAAGCAAAAAGCCTCGAAGGTCGCAGAGGCAGCGATCTAAGAAGAAAAACCAGACGCACAAAAAGCGGAGCAAAAAGCCCCAACACGAAACACAAGAACAAGGAAGAACACGAGAGGAGAAAAAAAAAGAATCAAGGAGAAGAGAGAACAAGGAAAAATCGTCTACGAAGCATTGCACAACCACCAAAAGAGTTGCTGGCGCCAGGCTCAACTGGGGTTACAAACACAAACCTATAAACTCGCGAATCTAAAATTTCACGTGATACAATTAAAATTAATACCGAAAGGGTTAAGGAAGATCGGCACCGCGCAGAGATAAGATTAATACAATACAAAATGCTTGATTACACCAGAAATATACTTAATCATTCAGAGTGGCTCTTCATTACATGGATAATTCCTCAAGGCAGAACTATGACTATGGGAGTAATGAGTTAAGCATCTTATGCAGATTAATTAGCCTCAACACGTGAATTACCATACAAAAAGGAAAACCACTTAACGCGAATGACTCCTTCTCCAACAACTCGTGTGTGTGGCGGAGAAAGCTGCTTTAGAGATAATGGAGGAGCTAGAAAAATTTCGGGGGGTAAAGAGCACCGTGTCAGTTCATGGGATGTCTGAATAGAGGAAATTGAGTGGAGTGACGGTTGAGAATGCATACCTGTGTGAAGCATCGCACTCACGATCAAATGGGATGATAAGGACGTTTTTAGTAATTCAAAAATAATAGGGAAATAAAACTTTATATTTTTAAGAGAAAATGGAATGGAAACTAAACATTAATCGTCGAAAAAATAAACGAAATGACTAATGGAAAAAATATATTGAAAATCCTAACTTAGTTTAGTTAGTTATTATTAATTTGCATGCTCTTGAAATTTTGATTAAAAATCTTACTCACGATTTTAATTAGCATTTCAACACCAGGAAATTATTAGTGGAATACTAAAAAAAATATCAATTAAATTTTAGAACAGTAAATTAACTAAAAAAATGAAATTAAAAAAATTCTTAAGTATTAAAAACTGCCTCCAAAAGAATTAGAAACCATACTTTCCATTGCTACTTACATAGTAGCAAAATTTTAAGACAAGTAGTTCTTGGGTAAAACGAGAGCAGGGAAATAAAATTATTTGAAGAAAAAAACTCATGCATTTGTAGATGGGCAGTAAGAAGTCGTGCAGGAAAGCGAAATTCAAGGTCAGGCTAGATTTACATTGCATGTTGGTACTTAGTGAATCACTTCCTAGAAATCTTAAGCTTGATTCACAAAAAACCCGTTTAAATATGAATCAAAAGAGAAGGAATTATTCGGTAACTAACATACTAAATTTTAGGATTGGACATAGGTTAATGAAAAATAGCCAGAAATCAGTTCTAGAAAATTAGAGAAAAACAAATTATCAAAGCTATTAAAGACCTGGGGATGGATGCAAACTAATAAAAGATGAAGAAAGAATGTTTTAAATATGAAAAATAAATATAAAAATTGATTTAATTTTTTGATAGATTTGATTTAATTTAAAATTAAATATTATTAAAGATTTAATTTTTTAAAACATTTTAATCTTAAGTTTTAAATTCAAAAGAATAATCTTAGTGTTCATTTATAAATAAAAACAATTTGTATTTTTTATATATAAATTAAAACTTAATTTTTGTATTGAATATTATTATAATAAATGAATTTAACTGAAAATAATGAGTACTTTTATTATATGATATTATAGGAGAGTTAATTTTATCTTTGAGAGAGAAAAACATAAAAGAAATATTTTTTTACACGCAAATCTATTATATAATGTTTTTTTTGTATTATTTCTGTTTTATATAAGTTTATTGGAATAATTAGTGTACAGTTGGGGAAATAAAAACGACTCAGTTGCGATTTCTGGCAAACCACTTGGGTTAGGAAGACAAATGAGGTGTCATTTTTCATTGTTTAAAGTATTCTTTAACCAAAAAAATTTTCGAGTCCTTAGGGGGTCGTCTTCATATTAAACGAAACACTAACTTTATTTTTTCAATGGGGACCCCCAATTATTATGAGATTTTCTGAAAGGCCATCCCTCAAAACCCTTAAATACTCAGTTTCATCCAGATTGATTCACAGTTAAAAAAATTTTTAAAAGTAAAAAAAAATTTAATTTTTAAAATCGTGAAATATTTTTATGGTAATTGATTCAGGTAATAATTTTATGAAGAAAGCCAAAATTTCAATCGATTTCGCCGAATAGTTTTTGATAAAAACGAACGAGAAAGAACATTCGCGGTATGCATTCGGCAACGGTATACCGCCCCTTAAGATTAGAGTTCGTTTTTATCAAAAACTATTCGGTGAAATCGATTGAAATTTTGGATTTCTTCATAAAATTACTACCTGAATCAATTACCATCAAAATATTTCACGGTTTTAAAAATTAATTTTTTTTTTATTTTTTAAAAAAATTTTTAATTGTGAATCAATCTGGATGAAACTGGGTATATGAGGGTTTTGAAGGATGGCCTTTCAGAAAATCTCATAATAATTGGGGGTCCCTATTGAAAAAAAAAGTTAGTGTTTCGTTTAATATGAAGACGATAACCCTAAGGACTCGAAAATTTTTTTGGTTAAAGAATACTTTAAACAATGAAAAATGACACCTCATTTGTCTTCCTAACCCAAGTGGTTCGCCAGAAATCGCAACTGAGTCGTTTTTTATTCCCCAACTGTACCTAAAAATATGAAAAATAAGCCGTCCACGTTAGTAATACTAAAAGCCATATTTTTTTTTGATTTCGCCCCCCCCCATATGTAGAAATGGAAGTAATAAATCACTATTATGCAATATTTTTTTAAATAAAACAATTTTAAAATCATAATTTTGAAAAATTTAGGAAAAATAATTATGAATTTAATATTTTTAAATTCCAGTACTTACTTTTCCATTGAAAAGAAGCATTCAGTCTTAAAGAATAATTCATTAATAAAAACAAACGTGATTATAAATAATAACAATGTTATTAAATCATTGTGAACAATTCATTTTGGAATTTTTAAGAAAAGAATTTAATTTAGAATTTGTATCAATAAAGTATAGGGGAGAGTGTTGTACCTCTGGACAAAATCACGTTTGGATTTTTCTAAGACAGGTAAAATCACATTTTGACCATTTAAAGTGCCCAATCTATAGTCCTAACCTTTGTGAGTAGAGAGATATTTTTTATTAGCCAAAATCTTGAAAATTGGATTTTTAATCATTTATAATAACTTTGAAAAATTTGTGTCCAAAGGTACAACAACCTGTTGTACCTATGGACAGACCCAGTTGTACCTGTGGACACCCTTAAAAAGGGAAGTGTTAGTTGAAAAAAGCTAAAAATGAACATTTTTATTGATGCATTACCTTTTAATAACATATTTCAAGCCTTTTTAAAATTGAAAATAGATTTTTTAAAGTAATGTAGTTTTAGATCGTAAATGGTCATTAAAACGAAGTTGAATGATAAAAACTTGATTTTTTACCAAAAACACAAAAATCACATGGTATTTTCATATCAGAATTTAAGGTAATAGTTGCATCAATCATGCTGATTGATCTGACAACTTCACTGATAAAAAAAACCAATTCGATCGACACTTAGTTGTGCAAGCATTTGGTGGTAATAACAATAATAATAATTCGGTGGTAAACTTTTTCAGTGGAAATTTTAAGTTTTTTTAATCATCATACTTAAATGCGATAGGGTGCTTAGGATTTTACAATATATTCTACATTAAATTCCAAGTAGAATCATAAATTTAAAAAAGTAGTTAAGATCACAAAATATTTGATTTTTCATCTAAAATTCACTTGAAAATAATTGCTGACAAATAGATTACCATTTAGAATTAGTTTAACATTTATTAAAATGTATTCAGTTAAATGAAACCTGATTCTAAAACGCCGATTAGCTACAGACACCCACAAGAACGTGTCCGTAGGTACAACACTTATGGTGTCCGAAGGTACAACACCAGGTGTTTTTGCATTCAAAGTTCTATAAAAGATAAAAGAATTGAGATCTGACGATTTCTAATATTAAAACTAAAAAGTCAAAGTCTCGGAGATTCCCCCATGTATCCCATTTTATCATATCATAATCATAGGGGAAGAAAAGAATTAATGTAGGGATGCACTAAAAAAAACTTTGAGCACCTAAAAACAGTATTTTTATTATAGAAAATTTAAATAATATTTTAAAGACCTGATTTCACGTTAGCAACTAGATAGCATCTGTTTACATTCAAAATCGACAACAAATTCAAATTTACATTTTTTCCCGAATTTTAAAATGAGGTGGCTGAAGGTACAACCGTCCGTAGGTACAACACTCTCCCCTATCTATATAATTTTGATCGGAATATTACAACAAATTTTCAAGCTTCGTAAAGCCAAAAGATTGTGAGTGACGATTTCTTTTCATGACTATTAACAAATTAAAACGTTTTTAGGAATGCAATTTAAATTTATTCTAAACTAATTCATTCAAAATTAAATAACTGTGGCGAAATTCTTTAACACAATTTTTTGTTAATTTATCGATAAAAACTATTTTTGTGTGGATAAGCTTTCTAATTTATTTAAACTTTAAATAGGAAACTTATATCCCAATGCAATTTAAAAAATAAATCAATAATTTTAAATCTTGGAAAAAATCAAATATCATAAAAATATCCAAAAAATTATTTTAACAATTAAATATTTAAATACCTAATTCATTTTTCTTATTAAATTTAAAAATTTATACAAAAAAATAACCATTTTACTAATTAGATCGATAGAGCATTTTCTTAATAGAAAGATGGTTGTAGAATTTTTTATGTGTAAATAATAATTCTTTATGTACTCTGTTATTGAATTTTTTATGATGGTTAGGGGAATTGATAGAAACAAGATAAAATCCACTTATTATATCCCAAATATATATTGATCCAAAAATACATTTTTGCTGGTGCGCTATTTTAGTCTAAATTTTCCTTCCATATTTTCAGCTACGAATCTCAAAAAAGAACAGATGCTCACACTCAAAAATTTCTGTGTGCCGTTTCAAAAATCAAAACTTCTTGAGCAAAGAAGATGATACTCCCACAGAGATGATCGAATAATTTCCCCAGAATGTAAACACAGAATAGACTTTTTCAGCGCTGCGAATGGCCGAAAAAGCCCATGCTCCCTTAGAAATACTTCTTTAATTTTATAATCGCTCCTTAAACTGATAGAGCAAGCTTATAGGGCTTGTTAGCTTTAGAATATCAGAGATTTTGTGAATAAATTATGCCTTTCTCCCATCCAAAATTTGCTTTTAATAATCATACGAAATAGTAAAAGTAGTTTCGGAACACTAAGCATAGGCTGTTCGCCAATTCTTAAAAGCCTTAGCAAATATTAATATTTTTTAGAGTTTGGGGATAAATATGTTTAATCTTGCGATGAATGAAAGAAAAATTGTATTGTGTACGGCGCTAAGTAGTTTTTTAAACAAGGTAATATTGTTTGTTTTAGAAGGAAAGTGTTAGACAATTAAGATGAGGGAAAACTCTACTGTATTAGCATTGTTTCCTAGGCAATTTTGTTAAAGACGTTTTTCTCACCTACGAAGAAAAACGTTACAAGATTGGATTTCGTTAAAAACTGCATACTATACAGGTTTTCAACTGAGGCTTTTTACTTTCACCAATATTTCGAAATGAGAATTTTTGTTTTATTTCAAATTATAAATTTATATAGACCACAAAGGGACAAGCGCAGGTGCCCTTCCAAGTGATACACAGATCATGTAAATGGACATTTAATTATTACAACACAAAAGAACAAATAATCAAGACAGGTACAGAACAGAAAAATACATACAGTGATTGCATAAAAAGAAAATACCCCTAAAATTAGAAAAACCAAAATTAAAGAAAAATAAAAATATTTAATTCCCCCCTTCCCTGGCAACTAGCGGAATGATCCGCCCTAGGCAAGAAAAAAACCCAAAAGCTCCGAAAAACTAGTCATAATTTATAATTATTAATTTCATAAAATTTTTTTTGTTGGCGTCGATATATTGAAGAATATAGCATCGTTAACCATAAGTCATTAATGACCCCTAATTAACGATTACAATTTATTGTAATTTTAAAACTGACAATTAGATGCAAACCCATCATGAAAAACATACATACATGTGAAACGTATTACTATTTGTAATCGCTATTTGTTCATTAAGTTTACAAATTTTTCGATATCTGGTATTTCATATAGGTATTTTTTTAATAGTTTTTTAAAGGCAAATAAATTTACACTTTCCCTGATTTCACTTGGAATTTTATTGAAAATTAATGGACCAAGATATACAAAACTATTTCTAATAAGAGATTTATTAGGTTTAGGTAAAAGCAAATTGGATTTAGTTCTAAAATTATATTTTAAATTCCGTGTTTCATAGTCAGATTTATTTGAGAATATAAATAGCATGAGACGATATATAAAGAGTTTTTTGAATGTAAGAAGTTTACCCGACATGCCTGTATTCAACATTTTGAAAAATCTATTTTGAATATTAATTATAGGTAATAAATTTGATGAATAATCACCTCCCCATGAAATGATGCCATATTGTAAAATGCTTTGAATCCAAGAAAAGTATAAATTGATTAAAAATTGTTTATTCACAATAGGCTTTAAGTGATAAAATATGTATAATTTAAATCTTAATTTTTGCATTAAATTATTTACGTGATTTTTCCATTTTAAATTTTGATCAATTAACAGACCTAAATATTTTATTGTCTACCTTTTCTATTACTGAGCAGGAGCAATCCATGTTATTCAATTATCAAAAGATATGTTACAGCTTCATTTATTAAGCAATAATTTTATTCATTAAATTATTAAGCTACATTTTTAAACAAGTCGTATTGAATAACACATAGCCTTTATTTAGCGAGGTGATAGGTTTTAGCTTAAAGGTGTAAATTAGCAATTTTCACGTTTTCTTTGCAATTAAAAGGAGAACAAAAAATATTAATAGGTAGGGACTATTTGATTTATAGTGAGAAGATTTTTTAATTTTTTCAATCGTGAAAAACAATGTTGTGTTTTAAATCATAAACTTAAAAGGCATCAGCTTATATTGAAAAATAAATCAAAGAAATAAAATAAAACAATAAGGGCTTACATATATTAGATTTTTTTTCTAATAACAGCTATGACCATTGCGTAATGAATTGAGGGAGTTTCTCAAAGGATACTTCTGAAGTAAAATTTAACTTTTCTCTGGTCAATTTAGAGAATGGTCGATTAAAACTTTTATTAAATTTTAAGTCACTGCCCATAATATAGATCATATGACCATTTTTTTTAAAAATTCATTAAAACTTTTTGCAGGCTTAATTATTTCAAGTGGGATTCTTAAGTTAATATAACTATATTAAAAAAATTATAACATAACATCTGTTAGTAATAAAACTTACAGGAATAATTTTATTATTTCTTATATTTGTTCTACAAAAAAAACACCTTAATTTGATATTTATTGTAAAATTTTAATCGCAAACTGTATTACGAATTATGGTATTACCTCTACACATTAACTCACAAAAATATTACAAAATATGAAAATGAGAACTATATATTTACTACAAAAAAACCTTAATTTGATATTTATTGCAAAATTTTAATGGCAAACTGTATAACGAATTATGGTATTACCTCTACACATTAACTCACAAAAAATATTACAAAAATATGAAAATGAACTATCATGGCGGTGTGTCCAATCGTAAAAAATATTTTTCAAAATTGCCAACAGATGTTAAATTTCTTAAAATATAAAGGTTCGTTATTGTAGGGTACAATTTTACATGCGTTTAAAATTACATTAAAAACAATTCATTTAGTTGTAATCCTGTCAGACCCCTCAGACAAAATTAAAAGTGAAAAGATATGGTTTCACACCCCATGGGATAGATAAGAAACCGTCAGACAGCATCTTCAATGTACTCCCCAGCACAATGGTGAATGAACTCTCCCCAAGAAAGGAAGTAGAAGGGGTGAACGGGCAACGAACCTCCATGTTTGCTACCTGGTCGGTGCGCCAGGGGCTCTGACCCCTGAAGGGGGGCTCGAACCTGCGCTCCGATACACGCCAGAGAAAGGGGTCTTCGTAAAGGGGCAACGCATGCCTATGGAAAAGGGCCCCGTGAAAGGATAGGGAAGCAAAAAAGGGGTGAACCCCTTTGGTGAACGACCTCCCGAGTTCCTGCAGAGCTCTCGAAAGCGAGTTCCTCATGTTGGATCATCGAATGGGTATATATGGGATCGTGGTGCTTCCGTAACCGCTTATTGAGTAATAGGTATGGTTGCAGGAACATCTGAATCGCAATTTTAGACAATGTTAAATTGCAATAAGGCCGTTTTTTGGAGTAATTATCGGTCAGCTCTGGTGGTATTAATAAAAATTAATTAGTAAGGAAAGTTTTAATTAAGAGTATTGAAATGAATGCGATTGTTCTAGACTGGGATATTTTCATAAAATACAATAACGAGGCTCTTAAAAAGTTACTTAAAAAACTTTTGAAAATATTACATAAAAAATTACTTTAACCCTTTATGTCCCAAATTATGTTTTTCAGAAAAATTGTGCTGTATATTTTTAATACGTTATCCCTATAAGTATATTAAGTATATAAGCTTCATAATAACCCTAGTAGCTCAGCTCGTCCCAAATATGTCAAGTTTACGTAACTGGAACTAGAAGTAAACGAAATTTGGCCATACATGACGAAAATTGGACGAATTCGGAACATTGGGAAGTGGGACTTACAAGTCCCGTCGGGGCATAAAGGGTTAAAAAAGCCTTTTAAAATTATTTTTTATAAATAAAATGCTAAAAAAATTATAATATTTTGAGTTATTTTATAAATTGAAGCAATCGGATTGGATAACCATAAGTGGAGCCTAAGGGTGGCCCACTTTTCTATGGGGGAAAAAACAAAGTGTTATGAAATTGCCATGGCACCCCCTCAATTTTTTAGACCTACAGAGAAAACTATTCAGGCAAAGTTTGGGCTCTGTACCTTAATTAGAAAGCGATGACCAAGAGGAGTGAAAAAGTCCAAATTCGAGATTTTTATACAAAACAACTAAAAAACCAAAGATCAAACCATCTCCTTTTGTTTATGATTTTTTTATAAGAAACTACTAACGTTATAGATATAATGTTCCCGGTTTTGTTTTTTATCACCTTTATTTTGGTTGTAGTAATTTTCTAATGTCCAACGAACTTTTGTAAGTTCTTTTTCCTGCATTTTTAAACAGCTTATAACTCTAGAACTATACAACTTAAAAACCTGAAACTAGTCCCGTTTTGTTTGTAAATTTTTTGTCTTTGATTTAATGTGCATCATGATCATCATTTTCAAAAAGTTTTTTTCAATATTAAAAAAAGTGAAAACAAAATTTAATGAAAAAAATTTTTTGAAAAAATATTAAAAGCCTTTTAACTCTTAAAATGAACATTACTACCAAATTTAAAGTGGAAAATAAAATTTAATCATGTATAAAGAAATAAATATATTTGAAATTTAGGTAAGTCCCTAAACTATCCCTAAAATTATACAGCAAGAGCGACTCACTCATGGAAAATTGATAAAATCGCTTGAGGGTGTCCATAGGACTTACAATATAACATGCAAAAAATGTCAAATTAAAAAAATTCATTTTTTTTTCATTTTTTTAAATTTTGAAAAATTTTTTTTGATCATGATTGAACTTTTTTGTCATGATTCACATTAAATCAAAGAAAAAAATTAACAAACATAATGGGACTAATTTCATGTTTTTATGTTGTATAGTTCTAGAGTTATTAGCTGTTTAAAATTGCAGGAAAAGCAACTTTACAAAAGTTCTTTGGACATTAGAAAATTACTACAACAAAAATAAAGGTGATAAAAACAAAACCTGGAACATTATATCTATAACATTAGTAGTTTCTTATAAAAAATCATTAACAAAATGAGAGGGTTTTATCTTTGGTTTTTTAGTTGTTTTGTATAAAAATATTCGAATTTCGATTTTTTCACTCCTCTTGGTCATCGACTTCTAATTTGAATACAGAGTTGAAATTTTGGCTGTGAGCTTCTATTAGCCGTTTGAAATAAAGTAGAGGGGGCCCAGAACTCTATCTGAAAAAAAAGTTTTTTGGGCCACCCTAGTGGAGCCTGGATCCAATTTTGATCGAATCAAACGTGGAAATAAATAAAAATGAAATGAATTAACAATGCACTGATAAAACACATAAATATGATTTTTCCATGTCAAAGTTAGTTTTTAACATAGCCATTTCCTTGAATACTAATTGCCAAACAAAAAAATTCAAAGGAAAATTAATAGTTTAGGGAAATAGTTTAAAGGAAATTTTATGAGGAAATTAATAAACCCGTATGCAAGAATGTAAAATTTTAGAATTTCTGTATTTTATTTGTTATTAATTTATTGACTTCCTTATTTATTTGGTGGAAAAGTCAATTATTTGAATCATTATTATAAGTGTTTAAATATTCTAAAAAATTGAAGATTTTTAGATTTTTTGAAATTATGTAATTATTTAGTAAGAAATGGATATAGGATGGGTAGAAAAATATTTTATTTAAATTTCAAAATGGTATACTCTGGAAAAGTTGTTTTGCATAGCAAAAAAATATATACATTGAATCTGTCCATACTTCGGTTCAAAAGTTTGTAAATGTAACTAAAAATTTAAAGATATAAACAACCTCAGTTCTTTAATCTATTTTTGCAAAATGATTTTTTATACGTATAAGCTAATTTTAGGAATGGTTTTTTCTATGCTTTGCAAAAGGGTCAAAAGCTTTGCAGCTAATTGCCTATTTAAAAAATAAACACAGAAATGTCATCGGTTATAAATAGTTACGTAGATGTAAGGATGCCAATGATATCATAATCTCGAAATTTCAAGTGGAAAACTCTGAAATTTCTTTAGATACAATAATTAATTTAGATTCAATACTTTCAAAGGATTAAATTTAAGAACGATTAAGCATGCTCAACAATCTTACAACTGTCTTATACGTCCTTCAATGAAAACCAAATCGGGAATGGTCTGCAACTTTCTTTTATATTAATTTACAATCCAAAAGCTATAAAATATTTATGTATTTACTAATAATTAATATTTAAAAAATAAATACGTTTTGTTAAAATTTTGATGCAATATTTTTCTTACTCGGAGATATTTATGAGATATCCTTTATCCAAATCCTTAGAAGGTTTTCCCAAATTTATCCAATTTTTGTCTCGAAATCCTGATGGTTATTTAGCATATCTTTATCTATTAGTCAAATAGAAAATCAGATTCATCCTTAACCCAGACACTTGTCAACACGAAGCTTGAGATAGTCAAGTATATCAGATGCCTTCTTTTATCAAGATCAGTTTGGAATATTTTCTCATGAAAAACGAGCTGAGCATATCAAGTTAATATGAACGAGATAGAACAATGCTTATTTTAAAAAATCTTACAGCATCGTTTAAAAATAAAAACAAAGGAAATGGCACGCTATTACTTTGGCATGGGTAGGGGAGACCGGGGAGGGATGGGACACTTTTTCCAAGAATATTTTTAAAAAATTTAGTTTTCATTGTATAAATTTGAAACTTTCAAACTAACATCCTGGAACATTTTAACATGTTTAAAAAATATAACCAAAGTGATAGCAAACAAAACTTAGGATTTATGAACGAATTAAAGTAACCTCTAAAAGTGTCCCAACCCACCCAGGGCCGGGGTGGGATGGGACACATCTTTTTAAATAAATTAAAATTTATGATTACTTTTTAAATATATGATTTAAATATATGATTAAAAACCACAAAGATGGAAGTATTTTACACATTTTAAGGCGACTGCCTACGTTGAGAGGTTTTTAAAAAACATTATATTTAACTTGTTTACATATTTTTTCTTAACCAATGTAGTTTAAATAAATAATATATGTAAAAACTACCCTAATTTTATAAAAAAATATTTTTAAAAATAGCAATTTATACTAAAATTTGGCGGAAATTTACAATTACGCCAACACATCTATAGGTAAATATATAAAAGTTTTTTTTGAAAATTCTTGAAATCACACGTTCCTATAAATAGCATAGCTCCTTTAATTTTCAAAATTTTGCTTAGCTTTTAGGTCAATGCACAGGTATTTATCTAAGGAACATGTGATTTCAAGAATTTTCAAAAAAACTTTTATATATTTACCTATAGAGGTGTTGGCGTAATTTTAAATTTCCGCCAAATTTTAGTATAAATCGCTATTTTTAAAAATATTTTTTATAAAATTAGGGTAGTTTTTACATATATTAGGTATTTAAACTACATTGGTTAAGAAAAAATATGTAAACAAGTTAAATATAATGTTTTTTAAAAACCTTCTCCCAACGTAGGCAGTCGCCTTAAAGATTTATTACAAAAACATCAGTTATTTTACCCTATATTTACTTCGAAAAATCTAACTTAAGTGAAAAATTCAAAATAGTTAAAATTCTTCTTTAATCTAAAAAAATATGTTTAAACTGCAATACTAATCAGTTTCAAAACAATGGTATCTAAAGAATTGGATGCAATAGCTTGTATTTAGGTAATGAGAGGAATTGGGCATGTCCCATCCCACCTCAAGTCATGGTGTCCCATCCCACCCCGGTAGCAACAGTTTTAAAAAATAGGTTCTTTCAAAAGAACTGTAGCTTTTAGGCTTAACTCAACTATATATTCATA
Organism: Tetragnatha versicolor; assembly: GCA_024610705.1. Classification (NCBI taxonomy): domain Eukaryota; kingdom Metazoa; phylum Arthropoda; class Arachnida; order Araneae; family Tetragnathidae; genus Tetragnatha; species Tetragnatha versicolor. The sequence goes on along the minus strand of JANDEH010000009.1, from coordinate 6,850,211 downwards.
AAGAATACATTATTCTGTTTAGAAAACTATATAAACCATTAAGAAAGCAACCAAGAATCCGATTGAAAATTTACTTTGAAAAGTGTAATACTTAGTTACTTTTGCTATAATGAAACCATCTTTTTCATTCAGAAACTTGTAGGAGCTTGCAACTAAAATAGTAAACAGCAACAAGTATGAAGCCATGGTGGCTTTACCTGGTGGAACACTCAAAAACTAATTTTATTTATAATTTTAAGATTTATTGAAGGTGTCCCATCCTACCCAGTGTCCCATCCATCCCCGGTCTCCCCTATATAAAGGTTTATTTTTAAGCTCAGAATACTTGGGAATAGTTAACACCCAAAAGGTGGCAATCCCCCTCGCACAAAACATCTTGATAACTACTTTGAATCACCCTTGATAGCCCACAATTTGGAATATAAGAACACAAGCCATTTTTGCAGGGGTAAAAACTTGAAACCAGTATTTGAAAATTCCATATTGCATTTTTAAAGGGCAAATCTTCTAAACTGAAATATTTTTTTAATTAAAAAAAATCAGCAGTAATTTTAAATAAAGTTAATTGAACAGGGATAAAAATAAATTTAAATAGAATAGATTTTGTTCAATCCCAGTCTTTTGTTTTTCCACGATTTTCGACATTAAAGGAGAAAGACTTCAAAAATTTAAATAACTTTAAAACTAAGGAATCTAGATAGAAGCAGAATAAAAAAGGAATACCAACTCCTGATAAATACGAAGCCCTTAAAACTAAAAAAAACTTGAACTGACTTACACTTAAGTATGGAAAAATTAATGTTCTTTCTTGAGTAATTTTAAATATGAATATATAGGCTTCTCCCACTAGAAGAAAGTATTAATTTCAATTAAAGAGCAAAAAAAGATATCAAATTGAAGCAGCTTGCTCAGGATTTTATTGTAGGCTAGAAAATCGTTTAGGAGATGAAAAATACCCCGCTTGGGACCCTCTCGGGTTAGGCAGAAATGCCATCTCGCATTCGAAGGAAAATCTCGTGAACTAATTGAGACGCCTCCGTTAACCCGGAAGCTGCCCAGCCAGACTTATTTTATTTTTTAATCACAGTTGTTGCAGTTGGATGGGAACATTTCGCACTGGATGTGCAGTCGCAACAAATTTACCTCGTGATCCACATAAGAAACGAGCGCTAGGTTGCTGAAAAGACGTCGGGAAGTAAAAACCCAAGTTAATGTGCAAAGAGAGTAAATAAAATGGGATTTTGCATCCGAGAGGTACTTAAACCTAGTGCTGGACAGGAAGTACCCAAAGCAATGATGACATTTTTGGGATAATTTTTTTGGATGATGTGTTGGTGATACGTTTAAAAAGTTATAATGCATTCGAAGTCCTGATTAAAAGCAAAACGATAGGCAGTTGGGAGTCATTTATATAAGAATGAATTTTGTTGCTTCGAAGTTTAAAAAAAAGGAATCGAGTGAGCAGAAATCCCAATACCAAGAGCAATCAAGTTCTGTATATGCTTTTGACGAATTTCAAACGTTTTGTTTTGAATGTTGATGTTTCTATTAAATTATCTGTTTTGATTTATAAATGTTGATCAAAATTTAAAAAAAAATGTCGCATCATAAAAATTAGTGTACTATAAAAGTTTGGGTTATCAGTAAAAAATAAAAAAAAGATTAAATAAGATTTGTTTTGAGGGGGGAATTGGCTTCTAATAAGAATATATTTTTTTCTGCCAAAGAGAATCACGGTTAGTCTGGCTATAGAATGCCCATTCGTTTTATTGCACAGACAAAACTACTCCTTTAAAAAGTAAACCTCAGAAAACTAGTAAAATAAAAGTTTATACCTAAGCTTATAGACAAAAAATTAAAACCAAAAGACTGACGTTTCTTGGTGGTCAAACCACGGTTTTATAGCTCTAAAAACATGAGCAAGGCGCACATACATCAAAGTAGATATCCCATTACAAAAAGTTCTACATTTCAAATTGTAAAAAGAAACTATCAATAAAAAGCAAACATTAATAAAATTTTATTGAAAGTAATAACCTTCTTCTCTTTTGAACGAAAACTTTTCGATAGATACCCAGAATAAAAAAGGGCTTATTTGAAAGCTGAACAGATAGATGCATTGATGCACATTTTGATATGAAAGAGCTTGGATTTTAAAGACCTTGTTAACTTACAGTAGATAAGATAAAAAGTAACGAAATACATGGATGAGGCAAAAGTACAAGCTTAGATCTAAGCAAGATAGCTGGAAGATGTAAGTATAAATATGAATTCATAAGAGAGGGCTAAAAATTTTTTTATCAAACTTAGATACGAAATGAGACAAAACATCTCCGAGTGGATTAAGTGGATGCGATTGCGATTAAGGAAGCTGTTACTAAGTTGTAGCCCCTCCCCCCCTCCCATTTACAAAAAAAATTTTGAGATGTCGAGTTATTGAAATAATAAAGGACAAAACGAACAACATGAAATATCATGAGGGTAAAAACCCTTTTTTATTTTGGGTTTTTGAGACATCAGAGTTTTAGATACTGAAGGCATTATAGGTTATAAATCTTCGGTAGAATCAAACAAACGATGAAAAATACTGGTTATTTTTTCTAACTTCTTAAACCAAAACCTAATTTTAAAATATTTAAAAAATATAATATTTGTTATTTAAGTTAATCAGCGGTTAGGCTTAGAAGACTGCCGATACAAGTTCAGCTCAAACATGTATAAAAACAACCTACATTTGTTTTTCTAAGCCCATATGTCCCAAAATAAAATGCAAATAAATACGAATGAAGAATAAGTACAAATTTTAATGGCATGTTGGTCTCAATATAACGCCAAAATTTATTTGAATTAAAATACAAGTATGTTTAGTATGGCTTCTTAAATATAATTTAAAACACAATAATGCCTGTTAAGCCTACTTTTGCGCACAGAATATTACAAAAGAGCTTAAAGAACACAAAGCTTTACTTCGTTTAGAAATATGTTTGACTCGTAATAATTAGTAAGGGAGTGTTCTGCAAGATTACACTTAATTTACATTACAATTAAAAAATACCCAAATTTTATTAAAACTTTGGATTTAGATTCGATTTCAAGAATAGCTGTTTATATGGTAGATTATCCACCGACAACAGCATCTAGAAAACCTGTTTAAAAAGTTTAACAGCAAAAGATGAAAAAGTTAAAAATTAGGTCGTCAATTAAAAGCAGTGCTACCCTTTAGGTATTCAAAAATATAAGTTAAGAAATATAACCACCAGCTATAGTTCTATGGATTTTTTAATATTCCAAACAAAGACTTGCAGCAATACTTAATTTTAAAAATTACTGAAAAGTTTATTTAAATTAGTTTATTAAAATCATTAAAGGGTCAATCCATATCAAGTGATCCAGAGGTGGTCGCTCGACCATTTTAGAATTAAATAATTTTTGAGGGTTGGTTCTTGTATCATTGGAGAGTCCAAAAACACTATCCTTAATTTTTTTTATCTTTATTTGATTTTTTATGGCAGCCATCGAAAAAGCTGATTTTTGCGTTTGTAAGGGTTTCTGTTAACTTCCGTTACTCCTGACTGGTTTAACTTAAATTCATGCAATAAAAGCCATTGTACTCAGAAAGATACATCCTTTAAAATTTTTGGTACAATTGTTTGGAGAATCGTGTCCCAAATATAGAAAAACAGCCCAAAAGTAGAACTTTAAAAATGATGATTTTTCAATTTTCAAAGGCGTAGTATTCCCAAAAGATCTGTATTTTCCCAATGTTTTTTGTAGACAATGTGTAGCTACTTACTGGACTATATTCTGAAAAATTTCAACTCTGGTTATTTTGTTCTTTTTTGTAGTTATAGGCCTCCAAACTTGGAACATTTAAAAAAAATCCAAGCTTTGACCCTCTATATCTCTGTTGGAACAAAGTTTAAAAATCTGAAATTTTTACAGATAAAGCCTCACTAGAATATCATCCAACTGTAAAAATTTCACTTTTGGTATTTGCTTTCAAGTAGAGTTATGAACCTTCAAAATCTGATGATTTCAAAAAAATCCTTACTTTGACCCTCTATATCTCTGGTGGAACAAAGTTTAAATGTTTGAAAATTCCACAGGTTACGCCTCACTTAGGTATTATCCTCCTGTAAAAATTTCATCCTTGGTATTTACTTCTAATTCAAGTTGACAGTAAAAACGCTTAGTTGGGAACATGAGAAAATCCATTAATGTAACGATACCCTCATTCTTCATTTTAATGTTCTTCAAACATAACGTTTTTATGGTCCTGTAACTTGACATAGAAGTAAATACCAAAGATGAAATTTTTACAGGAGGATAATACCTAAGTGAGACGTAACCTGTGAAATTTTCAAACATTTAAACTTTGTTACACCAGAGATATAGAGGGTCAAAGTAAGGATTTTTTTGAAATTATCAGATTTTGAAGGTTCATAACTCCACTTGAAAGCAAATACCAAAAGTGAAATTTTTACAGTTGGACGATACCCTAGTGAGGCTTTACCTGTAAAAATTTCAGATTTTTAAACTTTATTTCAACAAAGATATAGAGGGTCAAAGTTTGGATTTTTTTGAATGTTCCAACTTTGGAGGCCAATAACTACAAAAAGAACAAAATACCAGAGTTGAATTTTTTTCAGAATATAGTCCAGTAAGTAGGCTACACATTGTCTACAAAAAACATTGGGAAAATATAGATCTTTTGGGAATACTACGCCTTCGAAAATTGAAAAATCATAATTTTTAAAGTTCTACTTTTAGGCTGTTTTTCAATATTTGGGACACGATTCTCCAAACAATTGTACCAAAAATTTTGAAGCATGTACTTTTCTGAGTACAATGGCTTTTGTTGCATGAATTTAAGTTAAACCAGTCAGGAGTAACGAAAGTTAACAGAAACCCTTAAAAACTCAAAAATCAGCTTTTTCGATGGCTACCATAAAAAATCAAATAAAGATAAAAAAATTAAAGATAGTGTTTTTTGACTCTCCAATGATATAAGAATCAACTCTCAAAAAATTATTTGATTCTAAAATGGTCAAGCGACCATTTCTGTTTTTTCTCGATCACTTGATATGAATTGACCCTAAAGGGAAAATAAAACTTTAAAATATTGTTTCCTAGCACTCTAAAAAGTGCAAGAAAAGTTAAAAATCAACGTTAATTTTTTTCAAATTTTAAAACTTAATAAAGTAACTTTAAAAAGGTAGAATATTAGTATAATTTAATAAAACTGAGATATATAATAAAAACCATGATAAATTAATATTTCTTAAAACTAAAGCACTAGTTTTAGGAATCACCCCTTTTATGATATGAAATAATAATTTAAATCAGGATAAAGTGTTTTAAAATGGTGTGACCTAAATAAATTAATTTTAAAATAATTATTTTAAAGTTAAAGAAATACTAATGGCATTTGTTTATTTAAAGAACTTCTTCCTTTTTATTTTAATTGCATTTAATTGATTTTGGTTACAATTAATGGATAAAATAAAATTATATAAATAAATATTGAGGGAAAATGATCAAAATCTATAATTAAGGTCAATTTTAATATTGGAACTCAATGATTAGCAATTAATTAATAAATAAATTAACGAATATTTTTTGACAATTTATGTGTTGCTGCAAAGTCTTCATTACAAAACCCAACCCAAGACAGTAGTAGTAAGTGGATGCATGGATAACACTGTGTTTTAATATATTTCACTTTAATTTTAAAATTAAATACACAAAAAAAGTATACAAACCATAGTTAACGAACAGCAATTTGGATCAATAGGAAATACTACTATTTACCTTGATGTCTGTCGGGTAAAAACTGACTAAGACAGAAGTATGTACTTACACATACTGAAGATTAACACAACCCAAAAGCTCGTACCATTTCAGACAAGGAAATTCTAAACTGCTGAAAAGTAACAAACTATTCTACGAAAAGAACATGCTTTTAAATTACTGTTTGCTCTAAGAAGTTTTAATAAAAATTTAGTAATATCAGCAATATAGTTTTTAAAATATACACATGCATGCAAATTTAATCTTAATTTTACCAGAATTTCATTATTGATTAAAAAAATTACATTTAAAATGGTTTAGTTTATCAATTCAGTGTGTTTTGTTTGTGTTGTTTGTAAAGTTCAACTAAAAGATCTTAAATCTTCCAGATCAACTATTTCACTTAAAAATCTTAATTTAGTTGAAATTCAAAAACACAGCTCTTAAATAGGGTAAGTACACCAACACTTGGCCAATGTATGAATACCAAAATTGAAAAAAAAATGGCAAGCAGAGAAGCAGGCAATAGTCTTAGTTCATGCATCCAAGAAATCCAATTTTAAAAGCAAATTAACCACGTTCCTGGGGGTATCGTCCCCCCTCCAACATTTCGAATACTTCATTTTTCCCAATGGTTTGGTAACGGAACTTTTCAAGAGCACTTACAAAGAGTCGGACCTGGAAAAAGTGCCCGAACCTACAAACCTGGTTCGGGGGAACCCCCTGCCGGCTCCATAGAAGCAATATATAAGGTATGGGCAAAATTAATTAGGTTCGGGGGAAGGTTACAACTTTACCCAGGTCCGCAAAGAGTATGTTCCCAAAAGTCTCAAGCCAATCTTACCGAATTTATAATACTAATGTGGTCGAACTCCGTAAAAATAAAACTCTGGATTATTAAGTAATTCTGACTGAACAAGCAACATTTTAATATGCAAAGAACACTATCTATTTTATTTTAAAGCAGTTCATTATGATATAGTTCAGCTTTACCACCCACATTTTTCGACTAAATAAAGGAGACTATAATAAACATAAAGCGTTTTCAACCAAGTTGCATATACTTAAGCAATGATGATGATAACCCACATGAATACCCTTATTTTAGCCTTAAAAAGTTCTATTTAAATCTGGAATTGGAGAAGAAAAAAATTTAGAATGGATTCTTTAGTTGTAATTGTTACCAGGCAAAAAATTAGTGTTTTCGTGGAAGAATAATGAAAACAAAATATAGTGTGAATTTGAAACAACAAAGCTGTACGTGTAACATAAAATACATAAGTAATCTAATGAGGTAACAAACTAAGGGTCTAAGAATTAATAAACATAGAAAGGATAGTTATAAAGTATAGAGTAGTGCTGTGCTACGTAAAATAAGATTCTGATTTAGCTATTTAAAACTCCCAAGAAAATATGTTCAGATAGTTATTTGATGTTTCAAGAGCCAATAATGTGTGTATAGGCTATTTTACAATTATATTAAAACTATAGCTAGGCTATGTACAATAAAAAACAAAGTAGATCAAGAAAAAATAAAGTATGACAGTTTTAATCTTCTAGTATCTAAAAATAGGCATTAAAGCATAAAATGGGCATGCATTGAAGTTAAGAACTTGTGTTTGATGGTCTCAGAGTTATATGTCCAATTGGTTCAGAGTTCATTCAAGGTAATCTTAAAAAACATGGAAAACAACGATTTCTACAAATGATAGTCACTTGATTTTATAACTCTCATCAATGTTTTTATGTGATACCACAAAGGTAAACATGCAACAGGGGCAGATTTAAAGGGGGTCATAGGGGCAATGCTCCTCCAACTTTTTGAGAAAATTCCATTTTTATAAAGGTTGACCATGTTCCCAAAGCCATCAGGGAGAGCTTGCGCTTAAAGAATGTGCCCCCTTGTCTACTAACTAAATCCACTTTTATGACATGCAATTCAGAGAATTATCGAAACAAATAAAAACAAAAAGAAAAATACTATACAACTTTAGAGCAAAAAAAACTAACAAACTATGAAACTATCATGCTCTAGAATAAATGCTATCCATGTATATGTTACGGGACGGGCAAAGTGATTATTTGGATATCATTAATAATGCCCTGAATGGAAGTGGGCAAACTGATAAATTTCAGCCATAAATTTCGTTGAATTTTAATAATGCCCAATTAATCACTTTGCCCGTAACATATACACAAACACAATAAGCAATGTAATGTAAGAAAAGTCAGAAAAGGAAAAGGTGCTTTTCCATTATACCGGCACAAATCTCGCCAGACAGACTTTTTGGCGACAACACACAGTCACCGAAAGAAATCCCACGAAGCAACTTCCGTTGGCGCAGAATCATTATTGGAGACTTTATCGCCTGCACCGATATAATGGAAAAGTACCAAGGAAAACTTGTTTGGCCCTCAGACGCAAAAACAAAACTCATCACTAGATTATCTTATGGATATAAAGGTAAATAGTGTGTGTTGGGGGAAAAGTAAGTATAATGAGTATAATGAGTAAGTATAATGAGTGGAATTTTGACTGGAGTGATAAAGAGGTTAAGCCATTATCAGTTTGTTGTCACTAAATTAGGTAAAGGTACAAAAAGTTCTAAACAAGAATATAAGATTTCTAAACATTCGGAAATGTTTGTGATTTGTCATATAGCTGATAGAAAACTGTTACAGTTCTCAGAACAAAAGATATAAATTTATAGGATTAAAGGACATGTAAATATGAAATGGTCAAACGTAAACAAAGAGTAAGGGTTTGTCCAATTTACTACGCAAAAAAAACACAGAAAATCAAACACAAGAACAATCAAATCACAATTTCGTGAATGTCTGGGTTGTTTGGATAGTTTGGGTGACTACAAACGTGTATCATGCTTTACAACACTTTATACTTTTCTTTTAATTCATTATTACTAAACTTTCTCTCATAAAACAAAAAAACAACAATTGATATAACCAGACATTCCGACAGAAATCTAAAGTTATGCAAAGGTTGTGTTTGTTTACTTCAGGTACTACATACAGCATGCTGACAAACAATCGTAATTTAAGGTTACATCATGCAGAAATTCGAATTGACTTTTTCCTACAGACCATGCGCTTTGTATTAGAAAAAAGATCACCATGCAGCATAACATTTCATGTGTGTAAACTAGTAACAAGCAAAATTAAAACTAACAAAACAAAGGGACACATAACCAAGTCTCAAAATGTAAACATGGTATGTAACACTAAATGAGAAACTAAATAAGATTGATTATTATAGAAGTGATCCAATATACTATAAGATTTAAGCATGCACAATGGCAGAAACAGCGTTATAGACATAATGTGCACGTAGTTGATGACTGAAAGATATTTGTGATATCCATATAGAGCGTACTTGAACAAATTGCATAAAACATGCAATAGAAAAACAATAACCGTACAAATAATGTACAAACTGTTAGTTTGAATCAAAACAAACACTAAAACATTCGTTCAATGACAACAAATTGTGACTTGATGACGAGTATGGTATTAACTCTCCTCATTGCTTATCGTAAAGCAACGTAAACAATGAAGAAATTTGAGGACAGAAATTCCAAATAGTACATATTGAAATAAAGATTTGGTGTAGATGAGATATGTATCAGTTGAATAATACGAGAGTGCATAAAATGAGTATTTGTATGTGTTTTGTGTTCGAATAAGAAATGTAAAGATACTCACTTATTCTTGTGGAGTTCTTTCACCAGAGATATGAGACTGAAGATGTAATGGGAATGGGATGGATAGTAAGTGGACATTAATAGAAGTTATCTTAGAACATAAAGTATTTACAAAGAAAAAATAAACAGAAAAATTTTAAAATAATAAGTTGGTTTCTTTTAAATCTATCAAAAGCTTCCTTACATATAAACCAAACCTTATAGAAATCAACTGAGTAACCGAGGTAGGAGTTGAAATCATATAAAGAGAAAATATATCCAAGATAAATGTAACATTAATGGGGTGATTAATGACACATGTTGATGGAGTGGCGATGATCGAAATGATCTCGCTTAATCACCTTTAGAGGGGCAGATAAATGATCGAAAGGAACATAAACAAGGGTGGATGAGTGGCAAGCAGAAAGAGGAACACAACTCACGGCCGTTCACGTCAATCATCGGCGGCCAGATGACGGACCACAACAAACAATCAAGCGGTACTCACTTGTCCCATTCGCATTGCGTGACAGAAGCCGTCCCGCCGAAAGAGGAGTACTGGGCCCGGAGTGTCCCCCACTAGTCCCAGAAAGCTGGACGTCGGACGAATTCGAGAGAGAACAAGGGTCTATAGAATTTTCCCGCATAGGCCGCTCCATGGAAGGACCATCGAGACTAGTTCATAGGAGCCGCCGCCGATAAACAACACAACTAACCGTCTGGCAGGAGTTTCTCCACTAACCCTACTTGGACAGTCCACTTGGCGTTTCCGTCTGTCGAGGTCGGTGCGGCCACGGGCCGGACACATCGTCCATCTGACATCGGTCAGCTTTCGGACACACTCATCGCCGACGGTCGGTTCGCTGGTAGGATCGCACGCAGTTCAGTCCTCTCGCTGTGAGCACGGCCGTGCGTCTGATTCCGTCTGGCTGCTCTAGCCTCGAAGCGGACGCCACCTAGGGGGCGCTCGCGCCGGCTTTCGCATTTGCATCTTTTTAACATTGCAAATGGGATGGAAATTAAAATTTACGCGGCCTAAGCCAATCAGGTAAATTAATCTTCACTTTCTTGTTAATGAGGCTGCGTTAGGACAGCCGCGGCTTCGGCTTTGTTTTTAACCCCCGGATAAAGTTGTTCCGCTGAATAGGAAACCGTTTAAATTGGCGCTTTGAATAGGTGACATTGAATTGTTTATTTACGCTGGAGAACATGTGCGAGATTTAGGGGGAGGAATTCACACCTTTTCCAGGCAAGGTCAGATTATCTCATCGAAGTGTATATTTGGACGGCCAAAACGGCCAGTGGCGCATGCGCTGTAGGTCTCGTGATGACGTAGCAGTCTCGGCGCTTAGTGATGGAACCAATGGTACGCCTAGCCGTGGAAGTTAGAGTAGAGTTTAGTTGAAAAATGGCCGTGCAAATATACAGTGCCTTATCTCATCTTGAGCGGTGTATAACACAATGCGGTAGTTTTGACAGTACAGCACGGCCCGAATAAGGAGAAAACCACAAAGCAAAGAGTAAATCTTAAATGCAACCATCACCGTTAAAAAAATTTTAAATTTTATTTCAACATCAGAAATATTTCGAACTTAAAAAGATTATTAAGATTATTTAAACAGCGTAATGCTCTACTTTTTAACCTTCCAGCAGGTGCGCTTTTTATAGAGAAAGAAAAGGACGCTTGTATCTCCTATTTAAACAATCGGAAAAATGTATATTTTCAACCATAGCAAGTTTTGAAACAGCTGTGATTCGTTTATGGTTAAAATGATTACGTTTCATTAAAATATATTTGAAATATTCTATGATCAAATCCAACCTAAGTATCTCTCACATACGCGCGCCCGCTGGAAGGTTAATATTTCATGTCTTGGAGACATGTCACAACATACGGCGTGCCTATTACATAGTAGGAAAACAATACTCTTAAATTATTGCTCCCAAATAGGCTAGTAAAAGAAGAAGAAAAACCTTTAAATTTCCACAACTTTCTCTTCAATATCAGACTAAAACGCTTCACCTAGTATTTTTACTGTGCACTTAAAATTTTTTTAATCCTTCTGAACATCTCATAAAAAGTGAACACACTTATTAAAAATAGTAGAAAAAACCAACTATTTTTAATAAGAATAATCACTCACAACATTACTCTTATAAAAACCCCTTCGATATTTTAAGGAATATTAATTAAGTAGTACTGCAGAAAACTCGCTGATAAAACTAGGATGCTACGGGAATCCTTTTTTATGGAGTAGAAACAGATGGTAAATGAATCAAATAAAGTTTTCAATATCCAATCATAACGAAAAGTTTAACAAGTAAAGAGGAATTGGATATAGTTGGTACAAGAACCTGCAGCAAATATAGTTCTCAATATAGTATCTAGTTATATCGAGGACTTGGATTCAACTAGTAGTGAAGAATAGTTGGTACAAAAATCAGTATCAAGCAGTTTTCAGTTACAGGTTATATAGAGGACTCTTATGTAGCGAGCAAAATATGAATGTTTCAAGTCAGTTTTAATACATTTACAGTGCAGAGTTATTTTCTTATTATAGTTTGTATATCACAACAAGATAAGTAGAAACTTTTAAATACAGGGTATCCCATTTTACACTCTAAAAATAATCTTCCTAACACTTTTATAATCAACAATAAACCATTAATAAAATTAAGCAAGAGAAATGCAGTATTCGATTATTTTTATTTCCCAGTGGTTATCTAACACAGTTTTAAAATAATTAGACACGATATGTGTATATGGTGGAAACTGTAAACTGATAGCAAATTTTAGGTATTTGGAAGCGAACCAGTTTAAAAGGGAAAAAATTAAAACAGCAGTTAAACCCCCATGTTGGAAAATTGTAACCGAGGTTGTAGAAACTCAATAATAATAAATGAAAATCCATAAATTAAAATATACCAAAGCAAAGAAAGTTATACAATGGTTGCTTGTAAGGAAAAGAACTCTAGTCAAAAATATCAAGCTAATGCTCTTTAAATATAAAAAAAATAAGATTGTATTGGTTAAAAAGGAGAAATAAGGTACCTGCAGTGTTTTCTTTCAGCCCAAAAATAAAAATATCTTGTAATTTTTTAAATCAAACCAATTAATTAATTTTTTTTTTAAGTTTTTAAAACCATTTGAGAGTATTTAAATAAAATTGCAGTTTCAAATATTTGTAAATGATGTAACTAAAAGATTGATTATTTAATGCATATAAGAAAAACAGAATAGATACTTAACGTACTACTTGAATTTTTGCTATAACACACGACCCCTTAAATGTTTTCCAATAATTCATGCAATCCCGTAAAATAATACTGTAAATAAATTCTTAATTTTTTCTAATAAACAAAAGTTTTATGTAACAAACAGCTTTGTATTCATTTTTTGTAGAGCTAGCATGCAACGTTATATGCCTAAAAATAAAGAATACCTACACAAAATTATGACACCTAAGCATTTACACACGCACGCAAATATTGAAAGCGATACATGTTAGAAGATAATGCATTCACATCTAAGTGGTTAATAGCCGTCGTTAATGATACTTCTTGAAGACAGAATCATTTGTTTAACATCAAGAGAGAAAATTAATACCGAGTTCCAACTGCCGTTTCCGGTTTCTTTGTCTGCTTAAAACCGCTAACGTCCTTTTAATAAAGAATTAATAAATGGACTATCCCCCATTTATGACACAATTGCGCTTTAATCAAGAGATTCATATGTTTTAAAGGATGTTAGCATCTAAGTGAATATATTTTTACCGACTTGGAAGACTGTTGAATATAAAAAGCATCTAATTTTGTAGAAAAGGAAACAGTTTTAAATGAAGTAGTTAGAATAAAATTATACACATAGCTATAATGAACAGATTTGGTAATTTTTTGTTAATAAAAACTATAAAGCTTTTAATGAGTTTCACTTTAAAGGGTCAAGATATACCAAGAAAATGATTTTATCATAACTTATCGGCTCTTTTAAAGAAAATAATTAAAAATTTCAAAATTCTAATTTTAGAAAAAGAATGAAGATATTAGTTTCAATAAAAAATTGTAATAAATTTATACTTTGGCTATGATTTAGTCTCTTGAACTTAATTTTGCCAATTAAAGCTATCAAATGAGTTTAAGGGTAAAAGAGACATTTCATAAAAGTATTTATCATTATTTAGCCCACTTTCTAAAATAAAATATTTACACATAGAAAAATTTCAATTACAGAACGTTGGCATTTTCTTATTTGTCTATTTAAGAAATCCCATTCAATGCATTCAGTAGAAAAATGAAGAAATTCAGAAACGAAAGAATGTGATGGTTATTTCTTTTAGCATGATGAAAAACACATCTTGTGTGGCAAGTATTGCCGACCGTTTGATGCATTTACGTGGAATTGGGGCTGTTGAAGATTTTAGGTTTCGACCACAGTTCTTACAAAATAGCGGGTTTTTAAAGTCATTATTTCGCAACGGACGAGAAAAACCAGATTCGGCACCTTTATACCAAGATTTCAGAGATCGAAGCTTAGAACAGGCGTGAAATAAATTTTTTTCTTTTCCAACCCAAAAAACACATCTTGATTGACTGTTCGCTAGGAAATGCCGAGGAACCCCAAATATAAGGAGGTGAACTATAATTAAAGTAATAGTTTGTGAAATCAAGAGAAGTTCCTACTTCACAGAAATATTAAATAGTACACTGCAAATGCTTGAAACACTTTTTCAATGCAAAGTAAACTTAATAATGAACACTTTTAATTAAAAACGTTTTGATTGTATGACGATTGTATCGCGATTGTGGAAGAAAAAAATAGTGTTGTAAAAGGGTTGCTAAAAACTATAGACAGAAAATGTGTTTTTAAAATGTTTCGATTTACATTTAAAAACACCTTCAGATTGTAAACGTATTTTACAACAATAGTTTTATAACACAGTTCTGGATGGAACATATATTTCTAACTCTTTTCAAACATATTCTTCGGAGCACTATCATAACACAATAGGTTAAAGTGTTCTATCAAACCCAACTAAAGTGTTGTTAAATTGAAGACAAAAACGTGTTCTTGAATGTGTTTATTTAGTGTTTTAAGTTGTATAGTGTATTAACTTATATAAATTGAAGATTTGATATTCATATGCAATGCAATGTATTCGATGAGGTGTTTAGGATGTGCAATATAGTACTCAAAATATGAAAAATAAAATAAATATTTATGATAAACTATAAAGGCTTGGTTTGTTTAATTTTAATGTTAAATGTTTTAATATTCAAAAATTCAATTATTATTTTCTGTTTAAAAACTGCTTTGTAGTAATTTTTTTTAGAAAAACCTCAAACTTATTGTATATACGTAAATTTGCATTAGGACCATTAGAAACCCTAATAATCTAATATGTTTTCATTTATACATCTTTTTACGTCGGTGCCTTGAAAGGTATAATACGTATAAACGGTGCTGTACAGTACTAAGCAAAACTAAACATTAAATTAAAGCTTTTGGCAAGAGAACGGGCATTTCAACTGCTCTAAAAATTAGTATTTTTTAAAATTTTCATTATGAATTTTATTTTATTTGTTTTTTTTATTAAATTTATAGTTTGACTTATGTGTGTATATTTGTGGTAACCAAATTGTGTGATTGTGTGTCTTCACCAAAAATTACATTAAAGATAAGATGACGTTTTGAATAGAATACAGTTGAAATTACCTTGTACAATCTTATATAAAACTGTGAAAAACTATTCAAATTTGCTCAATTAATCATTTAAAATTTTGTTTGTTTTAGAACCATTCTATAGTTTAATACATTGAAATACTTTAAAGTCTTAGTGCAAAGAATTCATATAGGGTTCATATTTTTGTGCACATATTTTGAAATATTTAAGAAATTAGTTGATGTTTTTACAAGGAAATTTATATTTCAAAAATATCAATCATTTCTTACGAAACAGTTTTCATAAAAAGGAAAGCTTTCAAATCTATATTTACCAACATTGACTTTCAAAACTTTTCCCACATAAAATGAATGAATCCCTTAAAGTGCCTTTTTTAAACTTTTAGTTTCATGATAAATTATAATGTATGAAAATAAGTATATTTTTAAACAAAAGTTGCAATATAAACCATCAATTAATATTTTAAGGGTTTAAATACAAAGAACGTAAACAATATCCTGATCACCATGTTCAAATATATTAACTTTTAAAAAGTACGTGTTTTATTAAGTATTAATTCAAAAATTAGATTTGTTTAGAAAACACATATACACCTAATAACAAAACAGAACATAAATATCAGAATGCGTTTTAAATTTAAATAATAATAATAATTTTAAATGCATGTGGAATTTAAAATCACCAATGAAGTTAATATATCTCTGAAGTGGACAAAGTCCAGTCTGAAAAACTGTGAATGTTCATTACTATCAACTAAATGAAAATATTGCATAAAATCCAATCCAGACATTTTGTATTGGATTCAAACACTTGCATTCAAAATTAGGGTGGTAAAATTTTGAAGAATTAATATTTTATAAAAACACACAAAATAATTAGTGTCATAATCATCAAATTTTCTAAAACAAATTTCCATAACATGATGTAAAAAATGAAAGAATAAACGAGTTGTTAACGTTACGTATGAGAATCGCATAAAAAAATGTTTACCTTCATCTTGACTCAAAACAAAACTGACCGTTCTCTCCAGCTAAAGAGGTTAATGTTTGCCCAGGTCCCAAACTGAGTCGTGTGAACTCCTTTTTCTTAAGAACTTGGTTCAACTTTCGCCCAGAGTTCAAAGCCACCGGTGAACCCATGCGCCCGTTTTTTTTCGATAGGGGAAAATGTAAAGGGTTAGAAGCAGGAAACAGTTGGGGTTGCGTTGTGGCAGGTGGGATTCACTGTTACAGCGGGAGGTCAAAAACCCTCCTATCTTTCTTAAGCAACCCTTTCCTTACCTACAGTACACTGTGCAGAGACCATCTTTGACTGAGGTGGTTAAAAATTCCATCTCGGGCAAGTCAATAACCCCGAAAATTGAGGTGGGTTTAAGATTGGGGGCCGTGAACCCTTTTTTCTCTATAAATGCTCACATGATTGTTTGAAACATGATAGGAAGGCTTAATGAAAGGTAATGGGTCATGCATTAAATATTTTAGTGCATGAATTTTACAACCGGCAGTTTTTTAAGTAAAGGTACTGGGTTTTTTCTGGTATGAATTGCGCCTATAGTTTTGAACTCTTTTTTATGCATGGGAGTTCAACGCTTATTTGTTTTCCCATGATTGTTTCAAATGTTATTAGAATAGTTTTAAATGTATTCTAGATTCGGTTATTTTTTATATATTTAATTTCCCACCAAGCGTCTTCTTAAATGAAGGTATTGCAATTTCCCGACCAAAAACAACTTCTATATTTTAAATTCTTTTTAAGTACAGAATAAAAGAGTATCTTGGTGTTCCAAAGAATATTTAAAATGCTATATTTAAAACATTTTATAAAACTATATCTGAAAAATTTCAAGAAAACAGCAAGGAATGATGAACAAGTTCTTTCTTAGAGAAACTGACAGTCTAATTTATCAGAAGCAATTACAATTTATTGAAAACATCAATTCATAAAATGAAAGGCAGTAATAGCAAGTTTCATCATTCATTTTCCGTTCAGTTAGCTTGCTTTTATTGGTAAAATGATAAATATCTCTAACAACAAGCTCCTAAAATGACTATGCAAATATTTTGCTTTAAGGATATTTCACTATATAAAGTTGTCTTTAATCTTTACATGATTGAAATTTAATTTTTTGTTTTCTTATAGGCGCGAAAAATATGGATAGAAGAGGTTAGAATTTGTTCCGTGTCACAATCGGATTTTTTTCATTACCAAACTCATCACTAAAAAATTCCCTTAAACTACTATAACTATCAACTTTCTCTATATAGAATACATACATATCTCTAACTATCTCTATATAGACTATCTCTGCATCTGTAGAGAATTCCATCCCTATCCAGTCAATAACCTCGGAAATTGCTTTGCAGTCACACGCTCCCCTTTGAACACACGACCCCTTTTTTATGTGCAGGAGCGTACCTGGAGGAACGTATGTTTCATTACTGAATAAAAAAAGTGGGGTTAAGAAACGAAGATCTTCACAAATATTTATTAGTGTTTTCTTCTAAGATATTGGACAGTGTTCATTTTGGGTATTAAAGATCTGGGTCAGTATCCACACCCTTGGAATCTTCTGTCAAATTAAGATGGTTACAAACGTTCATCGTACACTTATTAAATTTTTCAACTAGAGGTATTATTTTATCCAGTTAAGGAGCTTCCATCTAGTATTGACCTTCTCCTAAGATGTCCACTCTGATTCAAGACATCTTTGCCAAAGTCAGCAATTGATATCCTTTTGTGAAAAAATTGATAACCTTTACGACAATTATCAAATCCCTTATAAGCAGTCCGTTTGCAGAACATGGATATTTTTTTCAGAGTCCATTCGGGTATATACCGACAGAATATACCACTATAAAGCCAGCTTAATTATTGTGTACCTAACTAAATGATGATCGAAACATATCTAGGGACGTGTTATTAATCTTAAAACATCAGAGGTTGACCAACAAAACAAATATGGACCAATTTTGCTCTTGAAATTAGATTGAAATAATATCTTTCTTTTTGTCCACTCAAGGGATCTGCCATATAAAAAATATTTTTGCTAGGGTCTACTCTTAACATGTTTTTCCAAAGTTAGAATGTTTAGCATATTATTATTATTTTCAAAAGTTTATCCATCTATATTCAGTCAAAAATGAAACAACCTCTCTAAAGTTTGCTTAATGATCACGAAGTTCTCGTGGCATTTTTTGTTAATTGAATATTGGGTCTTATTGGAACAAAATCACAAATATTTACAATTTTCTCGGTAAAAGTATATACGGGGACAAATTTCCTAACATGAATATCAGACATTAAAAATTATCAACTGAGAAAGAAATCAAATTTTCTTTAACCTAAAAGTAATCCTTATTTCAAAAGCAGCTAAGTAATTTATGATTTACTGCATTAAGATTTATACAACCGTAGCCAATATCTCTTAGAAAAAAGGAATTAAATTTATTCCCTCTTTTCTGTAGTATAGGCATCATCCCTATATAAATACATCCCTATATTTATTTTTCAACCTAAGTTTAAAACCTATCCAAAAATAAAGAAAACAATAAGACTTTTGCTTAATATGAATTTAATAAGTACATCACCATTAATAAGGAAATTTAAAAATTACTTTTAAATTATAAAAGTTCACACAACTAAAAAGTAATCACTTTTGCCAAAATAAATGGTCCGAAATAATATGGTTAAAAGGTTTAATAAGTAAGTATTATATATGTTACTATTTAACGATTTCCAAAATTTGAACAAGATGATTAGTACTAAATGATAAGTATGTTATTAAAACAAAAAGATTAGTGCTTGATTTTATTTCGATAATGAACACAATAATGAACAATTCTAATCAAAAGCGTTTTGTTGTGTTGTAATTATTGCGATTGTGCTGCGTGAGAAAATTATAGTGTTGTACTCTAATTTAAACTTTGAAGGGTCTTATAGAGTCAGTTTTAGGATGTTGGTATAGCTTAAAAAACATAGAGAATAATGTTATGTACTGAAAATAATAATGCAGAGTCTCACACTGTGGGTCGCGACCCACTGGTGGGTCGCCAGTGAGTTTTTGGTGGGTCACGATAAGATTTGGAATTCAAGAATTTTCTTAGGAAATGTGTGATATAACTGCAATTTACCCCAGATTACAAAAAAACTATATAAAACCCTGTTTTTAGGAGTCAAATTTCATAAATATCTCTGGGGGAGGACCCCCCAGACCCCCTTCTTATTGTAGAGCTAGCTCATTCTTGCTCCCATGATCAAACAATTTGATGCAATCAGGTTAAGTTTTTTAAATTTTCTAAAAAGGTAATATAATCTCTAATACATGTGCATGTTATTATTGTATCAAATAGTTGGGAACCAAACCCCACGTGTGTTAAGCTAAAGTCGTGTAGGGGGATTTAGGAAAACTAACTAAAGATGAGGTGGGTCACGTTAGATTTTGTTTATAAAAAGTGGGTCGTAATGTTGAAAAGTTTGAGAACCCCTGTAAATAATGGATATAAATTTTTGGTACTTTTGCCGAATATATCTTCATTTTCTAAGAAATAGCAATGACGGTATAAAAACATCCTATCGAACTTGGATTGTCAATAATTTAAAAAACTTTTGTTTGTCATGCTCTTTGCACGCGGAAATATGAGATTTTATTTTTTTCTACTAAAAATAAATCTTAAAGACATACTAATATTGTAGACTGCTCTCAAGTGATGTATATTGATGCTTATATGAGTATTTAAAAAGAAAATATAGATAAAAAATGAGATTGATTTATACTCCAATTTTAAACTAATAGATAGAAAAACTGTTCTAAGAGGGTTCATTTTCCCATAGCAATGAATAACTTTTTCTTTTAAGGCGTCTATATAGTGCAATGGATTCGGGTTTCTTGCATGTTAATATAATTGGCGGAATAAAGATAATGTTAGAGGGGTATTTAAACACTTTCTATTTAATTATTCGATTTGCAAAATCCATAATCTACTATTGAGAAAGAATTACATTTCACCATCACTTTTCTGAATCTAATTTCAATATTCAGTCTGCTTGCATGACGAAGGAGAAAAGGCAGAGAAAACGAGTCATAAAAAGAACCGATGAATAATAAAAGAATGAGTGCCTCTTTTTTCAAAAGAAAATTAACTAGTTCAGGTAAGTTGGAATCAAAAAGGAACGAATATTAACTGCGATGGCAGGGAAGAAGGAAAATCTCGAATCGAAATTAATTTGGATAAAAACAGTTTTCGATATCCTCGAGCACTGACATAAAAACCAAGACATCTTGAAAATGCGTGTGATCAATTTTTAAACGCCAGTTCTTTCACGAAGAAAAGCTTCTCATCTTTGGCAACCAATACTTACGAGGTGGAGTTGGTTTTTTCTACAGGTCTGCAATGTGAAACACCCAAGGCGAAAGTACCCCTTCGAGGAATAATAAAGAAAACCGGTGAGAAAAGAAAAAACTTGTTTGAGAAACCACTTTCTCCCCAAGACGTTTTTTTTAGGTAAGGGGTTACGCCATGGGAAAGCTACTTCCGTTTGATTCGATAAGGTAAAGGGGAATAACCGAGTGAAAAACTTACCTGTGCGCTAGAGAAGAGGGAGGTTTGGGGACTGAAAGGGTTCAATAACTTTTCCCACCTCAGCAATGTACCGCATAGCGAAAGAGTTTTTGCACACAGCGTTACTCTATTTATCTTTTTGCTGCAAAAAAGAAAGGGGAAGAAAAAAACGAGTGAGAACCTTTTTTTTCGAGTCACGACCGGGGTTATCGAACTGGCATGTTGTGCGGCAAGTGATACCAGAAGACTTCGGCGGAGTGCGTTGACATAATTCCTATAGAGTTCATGCAGAGTCTTCTTATTTGGCAAACAAACCAAACAGGCGTTTTCCGCTTTGCAAATTGAAAAACACAAACACCACCGCGTAATTGCAGAGCGGTGCTTCTTTTATCCGGCGATTGAAAAACAATTAGACTTGGGATTCAGTGTGCGGTAGGTGGACTCTTCCCTCTTATATCAAATAGGGAGTAATGGATTTTTTTGGTTTGATATTTTTGTAGATGCATTGGAATGCATGAAAAGTGCCATTATTCCAAAATGTTTACTTTTGAGGCTCACCTTGAAGGTATGGAGAAAAAAAATAATTACTTTTATTCAAATTATGGTAATGTCCCAGTAAATGAAGAAATGCTTGGAACTCAACAAATGATTAGAATTCAGCGTGGGTAGGTCAAATCATGCAAAAAGAGATTCACTACTTAACCCTTTCAGTCCATATTGCATCAAATATTCATTCGGTTCCTATACTTAATTTTGTGTTTAAAACACCTCGAATAAAGCTTCTAAAATTGTGTTAGAATACCTATTCATGAATGTTTATTCGTCGTAAATGATACATATCTATGGTATACCAATCATCATAGTATCATCATCTATTGTATTTATGAAAAAATGAAAAGCATTTCAAATGCATCAGTTGTGGACTGTAATTTCATTTAAATGCGAATAACTTCTTGCCAATTTAGGGATGTTCCAGCCAAAAAGAGTAACCCCATTTGGGAGAGAGCAACCCTTTAAATTGTTTGAGAGGAAAGGTTTGGCGCTGCCACTTGGCTTGATAGTAAAAAAATAACGCCAAAATCGAAGTTTTTGTATTCTACAGAGAAAAATCAATACTCGAGGTTGATAAAAAGTAGTATTTCTTTTTAAAAATTAAAGGAAATTAGAAATTTTAAATAACATAGGTGCATAAATTTATGAATTTTACATACAAAAATATCCCTTCTTTTGGGATTACGACTGTCTTATTTTCAAAATTTAATTGTCATTTTTAACAGAATCAATATTGTATTAAGTTGTATTAAGTATTGTATCTTTTTAAATGCTTAAAATTGAAAACATTTTGAAATAATTTTACTTATTTTTATAGTATATAACCGTATAATTCTTATCATTAATACGATTGAAATAAATAATTTAGATTAAGGGATAAATGTTACTTGTTTCATGTAGTAACCTATCATTAAGTTCTCACGAATTCAAAAAAATGTCAGTTTGATTTAGTGCTATGTAGAATGTATGTCAAAAACTTCAAATTCAAATATTTTCCGAATACCAACACAAAGTATCTTCAATTAAAAACTTAAGTCATTCTAAAGCTATCTGTTTATTTTATAAAATTCGGTTATTTTACCAATCTTTTTCATTTCATCAGGGAAGCAATAATTTTCTTTAACCAAAAAAGACCGTGTCATTTTTTTTTGATTAAACGGTGTATCTTTTCTTTCTTTCGTGAAATCTAACAGCACAGATTAAAAATGAAAATATCTCTCATAGCTAAGACAGAAAACTCTGCTTTGATTGGTATAAAAATAAGTAGTAGAAGGAATTAAAGAAAAACAACTACTATAAACCACACTCAAACAAAAAAACTGGTTGTTTTATATGATGTTTTGTGTCTTCTGTCATGAGTAAGTAGGATAATGAAAAAAATCGGTTATTTAATAAGGAAAAACTGAAAAAGTTTCATAAATTTTGAAACTTTAAAATTTTGTTAATCCAAAACTAATCCGAAAATCGAAAAAAAAAGAGCTGGCAAGGGCACTTTATATTAAAGCTCTTTATATTTAAGAATATGTGGTGGCAAAACATAATATTTCTGCTGTAAATAGAGTTTGTTGGGTGCGCAATCGAAAAAAAATAATTTTTGACTTTAACATTAAATAATTTCATAAGTACTTATGTCATTTATTATCTTTTAGAACCGTGTTTAGAACCGTTTTGACCGTGTTCTTCTTAAAGGGACTCAGTACCCAAACTTTTATTTTCTTTAATTTACAAATTTTTTTAAGTTCTTTAACATCAAAACACTTGTAATGATCATTTAAACATAATCCAAGCAAAAAATCTACTTTTTAAAAAGCGGTTTTTAAGAAACTTCAAAATTTTCGAAAATTTTAACTAAGTTTTAAAATGCTACTTCTTCTTCAATTATGATAATTTTGGTATGATTTTTCCCCCAACGCAATCTATGTTATTGTCCATGGAACTATGCATTTATATTTGTGATACTTGTAATAGTTTTTGATAAAAAATTTTTTCTTCAAACACCTCCAAAATATCATGACCAAAATATAAGACCTTATATTATACTCTGAATCCCTAATTGGAATGCATTACTTTATAGAAAACACTATGGTTAATATATATGCAGAGTTTCAAGTTAAATAGTCCAGTAGAAAAAAATCCTTAGGGTTTTAAGTGCTAAAAAAGTAGTTTTGAGAAATATTCATTAAAAAAATATGTGGTAACTGTGCTCAATAAAAATTGAAAATTTGTTATGCTTAGAGTTCACGCATCACTATGAAATTTGCCGGATCAATTTATGAATATAAACATCGATTTGAGAGCAAAATCCTTAACTTGATATTTTGACCGATTTGGCGGTACTGAGTCCCCTTAAATTTTTGTACTCCCTTCTATTGTTGTTACCTCGTAGAAATTGTTCAAATGAAATTTGTAAAAAGCAAAATAAATAAAAACATAAAATCATCCCAGTTTATTACTAAGTTTTAGAGAGAAAAAAATTCATGTAACAAAGCAATATTTTTTTAACGAATACAAATGTTTAGTTAGTCTATCAATGTAATTTTGTTATTTATTAGCTTTGGGTATTTAAATAATAAGAAAACTGTGTAGAAAATTATTAACAAGCTCCATTAAGTTCGGAATGTAGGCAAAATGGGAGAACATGCAATAACTTTATATAAATACTGAAATTTCAGTTAAAAAAGAATCGAATTTTAAAGATTTTCTTTTTGCTGGAATACATTATAATTAATGACATTTAATAAAATAATTAAGGAAGTTAATAATTGGAAGAGATACTCTATAATTTTTAGAAAGTAGCATTAAAATATTTTTGAATGATATTTGGAACAATTATGCTTTTTCATTACAAAAAATCACATAATTTGCTTTTCCCTGACTCTTAAAAAGTAAAACTGTCTATCAAGAATCCAAATCATTCAAGAGGAATTTCAACTTGTAATTTGTTCTACATCAAAAGGACTTTCTTAAATACAAAAATCTGGCAAAAGCTACTTAAGATAAGACATTGACACATTGATCTAAAAAGTGAAACCCTGCTCCAAAAACAATCTAAAATAGAACACGAATTTACACTTTGGACACATTTACAATATATATAAATCAAATGATATAAACATAGTTGTACCACAAAGCATTGAAAAATCTCAAAAACTTAGTTTGTTCAACGCAATGTGTGTGTTTAACAATTCATTGCTGTTGACGCTAGCACGCTATCCTATGTACCGTGTTTTAAAAGTTCGCATTTGAATTCTTACGATGGATGCGTGATGTGGTTTTCACCAAAGCTTCAATCTCAATTAGATTCCTTCAGTTGTGGAAGCCTTCCATTCAAAAGACTTAATAAGTAAATTAAGTTCTTAATTTTAATATATTTCTAAACATTACTGATGTGTGGCTTATGCCGTTTTCTGGGATACACTTATTTTTCACTAAATTTTGTCCCTCTTAATGTCGGTTTGATTTTCTAAAGTAATAACCAAATAAGAATTTTTCAATTATCTAAATGAGTTATTTATCTTTAACAGAATATTATTTAAAAGGTTTTGTTACCTTTATTGCAAACATTACTATTTACTTCAGTGGAAACTAACAATTTAATTAAAAAATAAGGCTTAATATTTTTGTTATTGAAGTTATTGAAAAATATTTTCTATTTTATTATTATGAGGAACTGAAAGTTTTTATCAACTAGATTTGACTTTCTAAACCATCCATCACTTATTAATTTTATTCCCATACCTAATTTTCGCTAACTGAATTAAACAAAGATCAAACTATTTACTTTTATAATCTCATTGAAAACCACTTTCCCATAAACCCTTTTATGAAGAAATCATGCATATTTTAGGGCTCCCCTCACCACTTTAAACCATGTTTACGTGACCATTTCATCACTTCACACTTAGCTGTATCGCATTATATGACAACCCCTGAAGGCCTTGATTAAATGACACATTAAGTGTAAATCAGTAATGCGCCGTACGTGAGTAAACTCGAAAAACAACGTCTGGTTAGTTATTCGGTAGAAAGTTACTCTAGACAACTCCATACAACTTCCTCCCTTGTCATTTATGGTTGCGTTATTTGAACGACTAAAGAAGGTTTTTTTTTCGCGCGATATCACCTTAATCTTTCTCATGATCGTCCGGGCATTATTAACAGCTCAAAATCGCTTCTTTCACGACATTTTTTCGCTTCTCAAAGTTTTCCCAACAAATACATCTTCCGCTTCTTGCCCACCAGCAAAAATCCGGCAACAAAAACTTTTATCTGGAGTTCATCGCGTACTAATCACTTCCGACAAAAACTTCGAGTATCTTCAGCAGAGATAAGCGCCGGCGAAAAATTTCCGTCGGTCTTATCGTGTCCCCCGATCTATCCAATCTCCCTCTTCAAATTGGTTTTTAATTACGCGAATGGCGACTTGTCGGATTGGGGTCTGTCTTATATTAAACTAGCCAATCGGATTGGATGAGTAGTGGACCCCACTGGGGCATGTGCTACCTCAAAAGATTTCGAGGATGAAATTACTTTGAAGCAATTTTTGTATTAGATTCATGAACCTGTAAAATATTACGTTCCCATAAAAGGTTTGAGAGCAAGCGTTTTTTTCCCGCACAAATTATTTATTATTGATGAAAATCTTACCATGGGATTCTCATTTAGTAGAATATGGGACATGTGATCAAATTTATCATAACTTAGCAGCATTTTTTTTACATTAGATTCGTAAACCTTTAAAATATACTGTCCACCTAACGTTTAGGAACAAGTGTTTTTTCCATTGCTATAACGTCTCATAAAAATATTACTGTAAATGTAGGGCATGTGATCATTTGTATCATAATAAGGGTTTTTTATATTAGATTCACATGAACCTGTAGGATATAATACCCTCTTCAAAAAAGTCAAAAGTTTTGTCGATATAGCGACGAACAAAAATATCCCTTAGCGATAAAATCATACTATAGTAATATTATCATTTAGTAAGAATACAGAGCATGTGATAAAATTACCCATAAAAGGGAATATTTATATTACATTCATGAACATCTTAATTATACCCTCAAAAAGTTAAGGAACAAGCGGGTTTTCGTCTCGCACCAAAATATTCTTTATCATTCTATACAACATTATACCATCAATAAGTGGAAATTTTTTGCAAGTGTTAAAATTTACAAACAAAATTCTTTAAGGAGATACAAAGGACATGCGAGGTAAAAGAGCTCCGTGGCTCATTCAAAAGAGTTACGGAACTAATTTTTCATGGGATTGATATTTAACAAATAATTCTTTCAATTCATTTACACTGCTGGCCATCCAAAATGGTACACCAAGAAGGAACAGAGATATCAAACCCAAATTTATTTCTATGATTGTACATAGTGTTAATGTGAATTGATTAAAAATTCAGCCTTCCTGGATGTTAGGGGGCCGAGAAAATCGGTGAGGAGTGTTGTCTCCATAGGTGTCCATTACCGCCGCCCAAGGTCATGGTAATGAGTGAAGGAGGCTCTAAATGGGCTTTGAGGGATTGGAGGACCATGTTGAGTCCACAATTAATCAAAGTTCATGTGGTGCACCAGCGGATATTGCATACCGGGCTAGGTGATTTCTCCTCTTTCATCGGACATGTTTTGAGGCGTTGGTTCTTAAGAACGGGTAAGTGAGGGTAAAAATGCAACTTAGGGGGATAAGAAGAAAGCTTGGACATTGAGTTCATCACGTGGTTGTGCATTTATCTCTTGAGACTTATCCGCAGGCGGTGGTTGAAGGTAAGGGTAGACAACCGGTTGTCAAACCTCAATGCTGCAGCTCTGGTTGGCCAATTAGCCGGTAAATCATACTGAGGAGGTTTGGGAGTGGAATGCATGTCATTTACAGCGCAGGAAACTGCCCGTTTGGCAAGTATAGGTTCAGAAAAATTCCCATCTTCAACGCATGCTTTGGCGTTGGCAACAGTGCTCTAAATAACGAAATTGACATCTCAATGTGATGGCACAGAGTTTATGAGAGTATCTCAATGCGGTCTGGAGCACCACGATAGTTGGAAATGACTTTACGACAGCGAGAAATGAGAGCACTTGGCTGTTGATTTTGTAATCGTCAGATTTCTTCTTTGCGCAGAGTAACGAGGTAATGAAGCATTGGATTCCACTCCCACACCTTCTCAGTATGATTTAAAGGCACATTTACCAACCAGAACTGCAGCATTGAGGTTTGACAACCTGTTGTCCACCCTTACCTTCAACCCACGCCTGCGGACAAGTCTAAAGAGAAAAATGATCAACCACGTGATGAACTCAATGTCCAAGCATTCTTCTTATCCCCCTATGTTGCATTTTTACCCTGACCTACCCGTTCTTAAGAACCAACGCCACAAAACATGTCCGATGAAAGAGGAGAAATTGCCTAGCCCGGTATGCAACGTCCGCTGGTGCACCACATAAACTTTGACTACCTGTGGACTCAACATGGTCCTCCAATCCCTCAAACCCCATTTTGAGCCTCCTTCTCTTATTATCATAGCGTTGGGCGGCGGTAATGGACACCTATGGAGACAACACTCCTCAGCGATTTTCTCGGCCCCCTAACATCCAAGAAGGCTGAATTTTCAATCAATTCACATTAATACTATGGGCAATCATAGAGATAAATTTGGGTTTGATATCTTTTTTCCTTCTTGGTGTACCATTTTGGATGGCCAGCAGTGTATATGGAATATCATTACCCCTGAATTTTATGAATGAATTTTAAGTGTGCGTGTACTATTTAAAGCTTGATTTTTTAGAAGTTATTGAGGGATATCGGCAGGATTTTTCTCCCGTATTTTTAGAAGGTCTCCCATTTGTGTAATTGTGTTTGAGTGGGGTAAGGTCAGGGATATTCGAAAATCAATTCATTTGTTCAATATTTTTACTATTGAAAAATTCTCAGACATTCACAGTAATTATGAGCTATATTGTCATCGAAAAAAAATTGAGAGACCTAATTACCCTTTTTTAGAGAAGTAAGTGGGACAAAAAAGAAACCTCGATAGCATAACTAACTCTTATCTCTCATGGAAGATGGAGAAGGAATTGAAATGACTAAAATGGTAAAACTAATTTTTTAAAAGAGAAAAGGAATCCACAAAATATCTCACTCTTTTTAGTTTCAAAGGGGTTTGATTTTTCATATGAAATAAAATTATCTTTATAAACTATTTCAACACGCTTCCCCAGATATTTTGACTGACATTCGATCTTGGACTGAGGTTTCCTTGTCCCACCTACTTCTTTTAAAAGGTAATTTGGATCCAGATTTCCTATTTTAATGGCACAAAATCAAACTGTGGGCATCTCTGGTTCCAGACCTAAACCCAATCAAAACAGTTAAAGATAATCTAAAATAATTAATCGTTGGTAGTCATATCAGGAATAATCCAGAAATTAAAATCTATACTAAATGAAGATTAAGCAGGCGACCGGTCCGGTATCATTAAGGGGACACAAGACATCTCGACAGCCAAAATACGTGAAATTTAGCTTTACCAATTTCTTTCAGAAATATAATTAAAAATGCATTCCCATCTTTAAAATTTTTACAGAAAGCAATCAAGATACTGTAGTTTATATATAACACAAGAAAAATAAAAAAATTAAATATTTTAATATTTAAATTTATAGTTAAAATGGACTTAGTTTCTACGATACATATTGACTAAGTGTTGTTAAGGTACATTTAAAAAAAACTACTGCACATTTTACTTTAAAATTTAGACCAGCTATAGATTATAAGTTGATAGATAATAATAAGCATCCTTTTTGTTTTAGCTACACAACAATTTGAAAAAATTTTAAATTTAGGTTTCAAAAATCCATCAAATTTAAGACATAAAAAAACCTTTTTTCTATTGAAATATAACTCTGATTGGTTATACAGATGCTATTATTTTAGAAACTAGTAAGGTTTATATGTAGGGAAAATTTGGAATCTCTAACTATAATAGATTTTTTAAAAAGTGTACCAAAACATCAAAAGAAATTGAAACTGAGAAAAATGGAATTAAAATTTTAAAGGCTTATAAAAAATGCTACAAATACAAAAGTAAACGCGTTTTTTGACGGCTTTTCATATTTCAAAACTACACATATTATATATTTTTGGAAAGGTAAGATTACATACTTTTTTTAAAAAACAAAATTGGAAAATCGAAAATTTGATGCATTTTATGTCATGTGTCCCCTTAATAGCTCCAAAAAATCATCTCGTTTTAAGCCAACACACGCTTTTAAAATCCTACTTTTGTGTTTTTTAGAATAATAATA
This sequence comes from Tetragnatha versicolor, assembly GCA_024610705.1. Lineage (NCBI taxonomy): Eukaryota > Metazoa > Arthropoda > Arachnida > Araneae > Tetragnathidae > Tetragnatha > Tetragnatha versicolor. Next base: position 6,820,623 of record JANDEH010000009.1, on the reverse strand, counting down.
TACCTTATAATTGTTAAAGTAAATTTTATGGCATATTATTCCCATCACTCAATTATCTTATAATGGATATTGTTTTTTGATCGAAAAACTGTTTGCATGCCTCAACTTTTGAATAGCATGGCTGGAAAAATATGACATGAGACTATAATTCCATGCGTAACACACTTACAAATGAACTAAATTTGAATCCTAAAATCACAACTGAATAACAATTATTCGATAAAATTTTTGTTTGTTTGTAAACCTTTGGTTTACCTTTTTTGATGATTGGTTTATAAATATATTACGGGTAAAAGGATAAACTGGGCATTATTAATAATGCCCGGATTTATCATTGCCCGTAACTGTATACAAGCTACTACATTTCATTTATTAGATTTTCTGTGCTTGGCAAAGTCAAGCATAGAGTTAGCTATGGACTAAGAAGTAAAAATTAAATTTCTATCAAAAAGGATTGCTTTAATGAAGGTAAAAATTAATTTTTTTTGAATTCTGACCTCAGGAGACAGAATATTTATTACAAGATAGTTCTATTTATTGAAAAGAATAACTGATAGGTTTGACATTGATGAAATTCAATTTACATAAACTATGTAACGCGGGTGATACAAATTTAAGATGCAAGGATCCTTTTTAATATAAAAGAAAAAGTTAAACTACTCTACTCTTATAAAAAGTTACAAACTTTGAAAACCACTTAAGCTTGTATATAAAAAGGTATCTGAGTTTTCAAATTATTCAACGTTGACTTGGTGTTTTTAACATAATTATCTGTAAAAGATAAATCATTCATGCCTTACATTGTCATAAAATCAGGTAATTATTAAAAAAATCCAGCATGCTTTTCAAATTTTTAAAAACAAAAGGTTTTCCAGATATAAAACTTTTTCAAATTTGAGTCAGCCAGGAAGGATAAGAAGCCCCCTTGAATACTTAAATATATTCCTGAGATTTACTACATTTGCCTCCTCCTGATAGAATTTAAAAAATGCATTCCAATCTGGGTGGTCCCCCACTGCTAGCTAAACAAGATCCATTTGAAGGATCATTCACTCAGTTTCACTTTCCCTGTTCATTCTGAGTAATTCATTCTGGTGAATCGCTAGGAGTGAAACGCCAATTCACACTATTCACTTTGGATGATTCCTCCATCAAAAGGAACCCAAAAAGTGATGTCTGATTGAGCCTTTACCAAAGTAGCCAGTCGCAACAAGGTTCCCCAAACCACCCACTTGAACTAGGGTTCATGTCACTACAGTCGGATTAGGGATCATCTTACTAGAGAGCAGCCTGTGTCGGATTGGTGTGTCTGTTGGAAGCAGCCTCGACGGATGCCTCGCGACCTTGCCGTCTGCAAGTGGTAGTCTCTCCTGCCGTACGCAGGAGTTGTTGAACCCTCGCCGCACCCCTTCTTACCTCACCAAGACACTCTCTCTGGGGGTATTGAACTACTCTCCTCTTCCCTTCAGCTATTTTTTGGGGATGTAGGATTTTCTCAAAAGGGTTCATAAACCCTGCCGATCTCTTATGCGTTTTCAAATCTCAATATTTTGATGAAGTTTTATATTTTAACTATCTTGGTTATATTACACGAGCAATTTGAAGCTGATTTCCGTAGGTCTACTTTATTTTCTTAAGATACTTTTATTTTCTATACAAGGGATATGGGGTGTTGAACTTTTTCTAGATTACTTGGACTACATGGTCTGATTTTCTTAAAGTTTCCGACTGAAATCTTAATTGCTATTGGATTAATAATGACTAGATTTTTAAAAAATTATCAAGATTTTACTCCTGATGTTTATGAAATATGTAAGGTTCCAAAAATGTTCTTAATTTCGAAGTCCTTTTCCTTTGTTTTTCTTTTAAGACATCTTAATCTCTTATGTCGCATGAAATATGGGACACAGGAAAATTTAATCTCAAAATATTAGTTGCTTAGTAATAATAAGAGATACTTAATGTAGAAAAACTTTAAATATGTTTTCTTTTGAAGAGTTTTTTTAGTAATTAAGTTATAAAATCACACTTCTCTGATACTGCTTAAAAATACGCAGAATTATCAAAAATGGTTGGAACCAATAAATGCAATGTTAAAATCCATCCTGAATGAGTTATTACTCTAAGACAATGTCTTGAATGGACGTTTTCTCACAAGAGAAAGATGGACCATCTTATTTGAAATTTTGAAACTGCTGAGTGTTTCAGTATGAACATAATTATCAATCTCAGATTAATAACAAAAAGCAATTCATAATTCGCATAACATGGCTTTGACATTGAACAAATTAAATTAAAATTTTAATTGAGTTATTTTATTTGAAGTTTATATATATTTCCTATAAATTCATAATCATTTCAAGGGGAATGAAAGAAAACTTCTTATTCAAGTTTAGAGCCAGATCGAAGTTTTGTACGATCTAGAATAACTTATCAAAGCTAAAAAGGTTAAAGAACGGATAGTTTCTAAGATTAAACAAAAATTCTAGTGAAACAGTTTCGAATATAGTCACGGATATTTCCAAGGAAGATTTAAAAAATGCATGACCTACAAAATTGGGATAGTTTAAAATTATGGAACTCTTAAACCATGTTTTATGCAAGTTAAGTAACAATGATATTTACTCAAAGGTTTTGTCACAAATATAAAAAATTCGTGCAATTTTGTACTGTTTCTTTACTAAGCGGTTTATTCTTATCCATGTTCAGACCCAGGTTTGAGACAAAAATATTTCAAATATTATCCATTGCCCAGACGGATCTTTGTCCCAGACAAAAAATGATGCTTTAAGCTGTCTATTCTAAACATTTCTTTTCAATTTATTTTAAGAAATTTAGATGCACAGCAATGTATATCAAATCTCTCAGTTTGGAAAAAGTATTGCAAATTCTTCATTCTATAACATTTACGTTAATTACTTTATTTTACTTTTGACTTAAAATCCCTTCATTACACAAACGTTAAAGACATTTTAAACTATTATATACATGTTTTGAATGCTATAATCCATTATTACAAGAGTTACTCTGAATTCTCCCTCTCTATTCAAAGATATCACCAAAAGGTTTTCATATTTTATGTATGATTTTTGGTATACTGGCATCATAATTGCATGAGTTTTGTTTTATAAATCTCCAAGAAGATTCAACATTGTTTTTATGAAATTTAAACATCGATTTATTAATGGTGATATTTCCTATTTAATTTTACAATAACGTCACACAAAGTTATATGCATATTTATAAATAGGTACTTTATTTTACTAATATAAAATCAGGAAATTAATATCGTTACATCAATGTTTAAAACAATGAATTTATTTTTTAGGAGAATTTTATACAGCTTTGAAAATTTCAGAGATATTTGTATATTGAATAACTATTTATTTACAGGTTTCCCCCAATGGTCTCATTTAAAATTATATATTAAATTTTACAAAGAACTGAGTTGAAAAATATTTTCACATCTTCGACCATATGATCCCATGTATCAATACAATTAAGTCTACGAACTTTGAAACTCAATAATGGAAAATCAAATAATTTCCAAGCGGTATAAATACAGATTTTGTGCTAATTTTAAATGGTATAATCAGTTAGAAATCTCATTTCACACCTTTTTCAATGAGAATATGTTCCCAAATCTCCTTATCATTATCAAAACAAAACCATTATTATTCTTGTCGCAAGTTGTTGTCTTTTCTTGTTGTGTATATTATTTACTTTATTTAAAGAAAATAAAAAATAAAACTCTTCAATAGGCTATTTTGATTACTTCTTCAACTATATAATGTTTATCCAATAAGAATATTGTAAGGCATTTTCACACATTTTAAAGTATTAAAGACATTTTCTTGAATACCTTATTTGCAGTCTAAGGATGGAACGATGGAATAGTTAAATATCATTTGCCTGTTGATAAATAGTTAACCAGCAACAAAACTAAGCCCGACAGGTTTTTAGAATAACAAAATCAAAAATGCCAGTTTTTGTTTCCATTTGTTACTTATAAACTGAGTGATGGTTCAAAAGATTTATAAATTATGCAAGGTTCTAAATCGCTAAGAACTTTAGGAAAAGAAAAAGCCACAATGCATTCACTCACAAGATAATCTCTCTGAATAAAAATAAAGAGAGAAGTTGGAAGTTTACGTTTTGGAAATAATTAAAAATTGCTGAGCAACTATACGAGCACATTTCCAGCTTGCTAACTGATACTGATTTGAAAAGTAAAGAATGGTGAAAAGCGAAAAGCCGTTAAAATACCTCTCCCAACTCAAAATGAATCCCGTTTCGGGTGTCTAAAGACTCAAAATGAAGCATTAATAAGAAATTATGAGCCTTCCATAAAAAACAACGTCAAGTTAACTAGGCTCACATTCAAATATTGGAATAAATCACAAACGCCATTCTGTTATTTTTTGAATTCCTCACCACTTTCCCCTAGAAAACACATCACTCTTTTAATACAATTTGCCCCACGTCAGACTTAGTTACAAAAAAAGACTTAGTTTACAAACTAATCTTTGATCATATGAATTAAATTTAGAAGAAAACGACCGATTCAGAGCGACTCTAAAAAATAGCATTTTCCAAGCTCTAAATTTAATATTAATGAGCTGTCCAATCAGCTAATTCATATAGAAGGCACCAGAAAGTCTGAGATCATTCTCTGCTGTTTTTCTTACTAAAAATTACCAAAATCCCCCATCGAAAGATAGAATAAGAATTCATTTGTAGAAAGATTTTTTCCTGTAAACACCTAGGTGCTTTTAGAGTAGAAAATATAAATGTCTAATTTAGAGACGCTTTAATGGAAATGCAAAGTTTCTGTGACCATACCTAACTATTTATAGCATAAAAGTAGAATAACAAAAATTTATTATTTTTTGGTGAAAATAAATGTTTTAGACTTGATGTAAAGTTTAAATATCTCTATAAAGTTGTTCCTTCAAAACACATGTGTAGTTATTATAGAATATGCTTATCTCTTAGTTAGATTTGAAATGATGTATCACTACACTGTAAAAAAAAACTGTAGAAAAACAGAAATTTCAATAACAGTGACTTTATGTTTACAGAGATATTCTGTCATGTAACATTCCCACCGCACTTCTATTTATTTTATGTAAAATAACAGCTTTTACCTAGTTTTTTAGCTTATCTGTACTTAAACAGAAACTTACTGCATTGAAAACCAATACAGCTATTGGCAACGTTAAACTGAATCTTCTTTGGTTCAGTGGTAGCGTGCGTGCTTAGCATGCGGTAGGTCGCGGGTTCTATTCCCGGATATCAATTAATTAAAATTAAAAAACTCTACTAAAATAAGTGCATGCGCACAAGCAGAAAATTACTGAGAGGCAATAGAAAAATCTGTAGCCCACTTGACAGAAAGTTCCTTTTTACAGCATTTACCTGTAGGTTACAGCTTTTTTCTGTTTACAGGATTTTTCAACCTACAGATTTTTTCTGGCAACTTTTGCTGCCAGAAATTTTCTGTTTTTTTGCAGAATTATTTTTTACAGTGTATAATTCACATTACATGTCCTAAATCTTTGTTTATTAACTATAGGCAAAGAGTGTGTGGTCGTAGTTTATGAGGTTCATTAGTTTTTAGGTGTAAAAATAAACAGAAGTTTGTAACTTTTAAGGGAAGTTTCTAACTCTTAAATCCCAAATGCTATTGAACTGCTTAGAGTTTCTTGATAAGTTTTAATTTTTCCTTTTTAGTTTCAAACAACATCTATTGAAAATAGAATATAATTGTTTTCAGTAGTTTAAAAATCACAAATTTAATAATTTCCTCAATAAAATATTTAAGAATTTCAGAGCTCTGAAAATTTTTCAACCGGGGCTTTCAAATATGGATAATTACATTTTATACTTTTAATATAAAAGTGATGCCTCATTAAAAAGCAATACTCTTGAACACTGAAACAGTTTAAACTCATAATCTTCCTTCGGATATCCACTCAAAGTTAGCCCTCAAAATAGTTAAATACCTCTCTAAGTAGTTAGTTTAGGGTAAAAGTTCGGAATCAGCTTCAAATATCTTCCGTTGGTTAAGAGTTCCATCCCTTAAAAAACAATTATAAGTTTCAATTCCCCACGCCATTAAAATTTCAAACTCTGGCATATCGGCGTTTCACCCCGAAATTGGAAAGTAAAAATTCCCATCTGATGCTTCAAGATGTAATTACATTTTATACTTCTAATCTAAAAAGTGATCTAGCATGAAAAAGCACCACACCTGAGCACAACCGTGGTAGAGCCCATCTTTGTAAACTGAGGAAAGTACGCCAGGAAAAACTCATTTTCAAATAATACCAGTTATTAAATGATGTTTCTTTGGGTGTGGCCCTAGTTCAAACGACCTTAGTGTAGGTATTTCACCTCAAATATTTTTAACTGATTTCAATTGTTCCAATGTATGAATGCTAGGGTATGATGCATCACATATATTAAATTTAATTTGAAATACTTTAGTTTTTCTAAAGGCGTTTATGTAAATCCGAATTTGATTTAAGAAAGACAGGCGATTCTGTATCAAAGTATTATTTTATTTTGCATAGAATTTGAAGTGAATGATATAAGTTGATTCTGGAAATAAAAATATCAATAGCTATTAACTTAAAGATAATATTTAACATCACACTATAACATCAGTTTTACATAGTAACAAAATATGAAAAATTATCGAGTTAAATCTATTTGAAAGAAATCACAAGTTTTCGATAACTTTAACTAATAATTGTCGAAAAATATAAAATCGCTTATTATTTTTACATTATGTTACATAGATTAAAAGGTTATAAGTAATGGGTATAAGGTATGGATTATAAGGTAAAAAGTAAACTCACTATAACATTAAGCGTGCGGGGAAACATGGTGGTATCAACATATCTTAATTTAAATGATTCAAAGCATAATGAAAGAAAGAATTCAACAAAAATAAGATTGGTTTGTTTGCAGCAAAGCGAAACTTAGTAAACTTAAATTAAGTACAGTGAGCTCTAAAAGTAAAACACAACAAATGAAGGAATTTGATAAGACAAAGAATTATAATTTAAGTTTAAAATGGTATACTTTATATTTGAATATTTTTTCATAAAATAATATTTAAATTAATATTTGTACCAATGACGCCACAAAATATAGTTTTTGAAATTTTTTCGGGGGTACCTCCCATTAATAGATTTTCCAAAAATATAAAATATGAATAGTTTAGAAAGCGCTGTATGATTTAAATACACAAAAAATAGTAATGGAAAAGCATCCAGTTACCCCTAATAAGGTTTTGTGTTCAACGCATATAAAACAATTCTTCCTTTATTCCGGATGCATTTTAATTGTGAAAGAAAAAGAAATATTTTGCTCGGAAATCAGCTGCTAATGTTTCGATTTTCAAAGTATCAATTATGGTTATAATTACGCTTTTACACTAATCTTCGTGTTTGGCGCTTGTTCTTTTTGTGCTAATTTTCCAATTAGTAGAGTATTTCGCAACTGAAAAAGTCCTAGACTCAAAAATGTCAAAACTGACTGACGGAAAACATTATTTCATTTTGAAAAGCCTGAACAATGCTAAAGGAAATAAGTACATTATTTTAGAGTTATTTTGAGCATTTTCAATCCAGGATATTTATGATGCAAAAGGTGGTTAGGAATTATTAACAAGAATGCCTAACTTATTGCAATAGGAAGTAGAAGAGTAAAATATATAAGAGCAATATTTTGCCAACAATCAGGAACACCACAAGGCGTGTTTTGTAAAATTAATTTTTTCCGTTAATCAATAGAAATATTTAGCTATTTTTTTCAGTCCAATTTTAATGGAAAGTAATGCATAGAAATTGAGTCGTCCAGTTCCAAAAGCTAACATAAGCACCTTTTTTATTTTAAGTAATTTAACAAAAGCGTTCGTGAAGAAAACAAAAAGAGTTGTAAATATTATTTTTCTTTTAAAAAACAAGGAGAAATATAGGATTTTAATAGGTTGATTTGAGAGGCGATCTCTATAGTAGTGAGAGTATGATCGCGAAACTTAGCATTTAGGAGAATTTTTATTCCAACTGATCAAGTTAACCTGCTGTTTAGAGATTAAAAATATATAAATGCTGAAACATTTAAAAACTTAATGCAATAGGGTGGGTTGGGGTAAAATGGGTCACTTTTAAGGTACTTTCACATTCTAAGTTTTATTTCTTAAAAACTATTACTTTTTGAGGATCTCTTTGGATCTTGACATTACAATCCTTCAGAACATTTTCATCTAATTTTATCAAATATTTTTCAGTTATAAGTTGGTTTAACTTAGCATCAAAGTAATGACCTATTTTACCCCAACTTGGAGTAAAATGGGTCTCATTGCAAAAAGTGGTCAAAAATATATTTATTACTAAATATACATGAAAATAAGAAAAAAGGCAATCGGCTCTAAGCCGTTTTTATCTGAAAAAATTTGTTTTAAGTTGTACTTTAATGAAATTGTAAAAGTCCGAAGTTAATGAACATTGCTCAAATGTAGCAATTAAAATACTTCATTTGGATAAAAAATAGACTTGTATGACAGTTCAATGCATATTTGAAGGAAATAAGTTAAAAACATTGTTTTTAATTAATACAGAAGGCCTCCTAACCATGACCTATTTTACCCCAAGTACAAAATATTGTTATAAAAGATAAAATATTTATATTTTTCTAAGCTGATTGGCTTGAAATGTCTCTCGGACTTTCTTTTATGGAAAAATATTACAAAAGTCTGCTGTAATTTATTACAATATAGAGATATTTTGGAAGTTAGTAAACCCTGTTTTTTCGACAACGCCATTTACCTTTCAAATAAAATATTTTTTCAGTTCTTAAATTCATGAATATAAATTTTTGACAGTCGGAAAATGTTGCATACAGGTAAAAGATTATAATAGAAAAAATGAACAAAAATAATCCAATTTAAATTTAACTTATATCGAGTTAATTAAAACTGACCCATTTTACCCCAAGACCCATTTCACCCCAAGGCCCATTTTACCCCAACCCAGCCTATTCAGTTTCATTTAAATAAAGTTAAAGTTCCAAGTTCGATGAAATTAACTATATAAAATTGTTTTCACTTCATATAAACTTAAAAAACTCCCTAATAGTAATAAAAAGTCCATGTTAAAAAAGATGAAGTGTTAGTACGAGTTTTGAGCAAAAGAAAAACTATTCCCACCAGTATTCCAGTTTAGTTATTTGGAAACTCGTCTAATTTTGAATCACATTTCGAGAATATTTTAATATTAAAAGGAAATATTTAAATCAATTTTATTAGATTACTTCACCTTCTTATATATTGCAAAACTTCATTATGCGCATAAGACAATTGAAAAGATATTTTTATTTGTTTGAATGGAAATAGGAAAATCTGTTGGCTATGTTAAAACAAGTTTTTAAAACATTTTTTCCCAAAAAAATCTCCGCCAATCCCAGACACACTAAAGGGCTAATTATAGAGTTCGAGACAGAATTCTCGAGACAAATAAATATGTCAGACGATTCAGAATTACAAGTGTTTCTGAAGAACTTACAAGTTTTCTTGAGCATGAGCAGAACGAAAACTGGAATTTACCCTACAAAAAGAGAAATTCTAATCTATTCTGAATAAAACATTGCTTCAAAGCTAACATGATCTGCTAAGTTCCTTTTGAATTAGTTATACGAAAACCAACAAAAGATTCAGAAAGAGTTTTGCTAGCAGAAAAGAGGAAAAGGATTTAAGAGAGTTTACGTCTTTTCACTTTAATGAAAACGAATGACATTAAAAATTATTTAATTTTCATATTCTTTTTGTTGTCAGGGGAGTAATGCTAAGGAACAGCTAGAAGAAAAACAATGCGAAGATGAATGACCCAACAGAGTATTTCAAAGAGAAAAGGATGATATGAGAAGAGTACCTCTTCAATCGCCTACTAGAAACTAAGAACCATACAGTCTAAGAGAAAAAGCTTTTGGTTGGAAAAGAAGTGTATAAAAATCTATACCTAATCGAGCTTAATCTACAATATAAAACAACAATAGAATAATGGAAAAGATTTTTCCATAAAAATATTTCAGAGCGTAAATTAGGAAGCACAACAGTAAAATTTTCCGTAACTTTTTTCAAGTCTTATCTGACTTTTGAGTGAATCATTGATGAAGAAACAATGCATTAAATGCCTTCAACAAATAAAATTATAATTGTTTCTTAAGATAACGTACAGAAAACCCCACAAAATAGTATTATTCTTTTTCATGTTCATGGAGTTCATACTAAAATACAAAAAATCCAAGCTATGTAGGAAAGAATTCGAATTTCATCTAGATTTCTCACATCCACGTGGAATCGAATATGATGGGATGTTACTCAGAAGGATTATCAGCGCCCAGCGCCTCTAGTGGAGAAACTAATCAAATAACCCTTTGAAACCTTAAAGAGGAATTCTTCGTATTTCTTCTCTCAGTGCGGATAGGTTTCGAAAGATTCATGGAATAAAAATGTTTTATGATCCGAGGAACGTATTGAAATCATCAAAATATCCATTCAGGAATCGATTATTAGATGTGTTTCACGCATTGGAAGTATATTTCCGAAATTGTAATGAGAAATCATGGAGCAACTGCAAAATTTCTGATTTTAGGAATTCTTGTAATCCTAAGGTAAAAAAACGCCTTTAGTTTTTTAAAACTTAGATAATTGTTATATAGGAAAGGAGAAGTAAGAAGTTGGAGAAAAGAAAGTATAAAATGGGGTTCCGTCTTTAACTGGTTCGTGAAATACAGCTCGCCGCATTTTTAAAGCCTTGAAAAGCAAATTTATTTTGTGTCATACAAATTGCTGTCTAGTTTTGGGAGGAAGGGGTAAAAAATCACTTCCAACTGACTCACGAGTGCGAAAGGGAAGAAAAGGGATGTATAAATAACGCTGGGCAGACTGGCTTAGCGATGATTTACAGAGCTATCCCCTCTGATATAAAAACAGTGATCACTTCGGTTTTATAAACTTTTCAACTGCAGAGGGGGAACCGGCCACAAATGTTATTCATCATATTTTAAGATGCGGCATATTTGCATATTTCCATAGTATAAAGAGCCTGGACCAATCACAGAGCGGCCTTTATTTAAGCCCAGGTTGATAAGCTCCCTTTAGAAAAAGAGTAACCTGAAATATGTGGCTCGGCATATTTTCCCTGAAAGCCCCGTTTTTTGCAGCTCTTGCGTCAAGAAACCCAACGGCTAAAATTGCTTCCGGTTCGTGGCAACCTGCACAACACTGGCTCCCTTTTTTGTACGCGGGGCTGCGGGGTTGCCAGGCTTGGCTCTTCCTCGCCCGCTCTTTTATTGCAGCCCTGTGCGCAGCGTTTTTTTCGCTCTGCGGAGGCGACTGCAAATTCTTTAATAATGAAAGGGTATTTCGATAACGATTACTGCGGAAAAGGAAATTTGTTTTTTTTTCGCTGGGCGTTCATTAAAAGGCTTGCTAGATGAAGCAGGGGGAGGAAGGCAAGGCAGGGAAAAAATCGAAAAAGGGTGCTTGTATTTGTTTTAAATTCAACAAATCTTCTCTCGCTGAATTATTTTCCTTCTCGGTATTGATAAGAATTTGTCATTTTTTGGAGCTCCAGCGAACCAGCTTTCAGAAATAGATACTTAAGGCTCAGAGAGCTCAGAAAAACTATCTATGGTCTTAGGGCTTAAAAGTTCTGGCTCGTTAAAACTCAGATAGAAAGCAAATGCAGTTTTTCAAAGAGACAATGAAACTGGAGGAGACAAGACAGAGAGGAGGGGTTTAATTTTTAACTCTTTTTCAAACAAGCACTAAGTAAAGGTATATGTCCATGTTCTTAACTACAAGATATTTCTCACGGAAATTGAAAGTGAACTCAGACTTTAATAAAATTGTTTTTAAAAAGTGTACTTTAGTGAACACATTAAATGTTTTATATTGGTTAAAACACAGACACCACATTATCAGGCTTCCTTTGAAGTAATTAAAAAGCAAAATGTACTTATTGATAGATCATTTGTTCCAGTTTTTTAAAGCATGAACATCACATGAGTTTTGACTTTAAATGTTGTTGTTGCAAGAATGTTTCTTTAGAAAATAAGTGTATTTCTAAGGATAGTATTATTGCAAAATTTAATTTACTCCTTTATTTATACGAAAAATATTTAAACAATTTCATAAAAAATTGGGATATGAGCTTCATTAGAAAACACGTGATTTTAGAACTTATTTTATAACAAAATTGATCGTAAATCATATTTCTGCGTTATGTTATTCCTGAAAAATATCCGAAAATAATCAGTAAATAAGTAATTAGTAATTTTAAAATAATTAGTTGTTTTTTGGGGGTGTTAATTAAGTTAAGATGGCGTTGTTTGTCAAACTAACAATATTACTTTAGATTTAAAAAGCTTTAGAACTACGGTTAAAACTGTATTGAATCATATCAAAAAATACTTCGGCTACGGTTACTATAAATACTTAGAGAAAAAAATGAATTTTCTGACAGAAAAATGGGAAACATGAATATCTCTTACAACATCTTAGAAAATCCACTGTGTAAGTTTTTGTATTATTTGAATGGAATCTTTTTGATGGGTTAATAAGTAAGATTTATACCTTTTAAATAGGCTGCTCCGACGTGAATGAACGGTTTAAGAATTTTGTTTTTTCTGAATGATATTTGGTATGGTGATATGAGACAAATGTTAAGAAGTACTTTTTATGTAATTATTATAACAAAAGCTTACAACTTTTTTAAATCAGTTACTTTTCGTAAAGGAATTCCTTCATTTAGGGTTGCTTTTAAAGCATATAGAAAACACAATATCCCCAGACAAACTGTAGTTGAACTATGATTTCAAATGGACAAAGAAATGACAAAGCACAGAAAACACGCTAACGAGTTCAAAAGCGAAGACTCTCTGAAGTAAAAAAACATCCATCAAAGAAAATACTATCTCCAAACAAATACCCCTTTTTCAGATGAGTTTCTAAAACAAACATTTGTATAAACGACCTTTGTCCACTCCCATCACAAAAAGAACTCATTTTCATGTCCAAAAAAGACCTAGGTATTTAATGTCCGAAAAAATCAGTCAAAGATCACGTGCAGAGGAAGAGTGAAGAATATCAACTCATTGATTGGCTATTAACTGTAAATGCGTCACAATGAAGACTGAAGCCGCTGCAATCAGCAGAGAGGGAACAAAAGCCAACAACTCCCTTTGTGTAGGGACGGATACTAAAGGTTTTCTGAAGCAAAAGCTGTAGGAACACAATGATATCAGTAAGGAGTGATCGGAGGTTGTTTTGATTGGTGTCTTGTTGAAAAGGCATCAAAGCGTTTTTTGCTGACGGAAAAACGATGATTAAGAGAATGATGTGGAATTCGGCTTTCCTATTGGTTGTAGTTTATTCGGATTTGAATATTTATGATTTGTACAGTCCGGCAAGAGCTTCATTCAAACTGATCTAAACAATTGTTGGGGATATCATTATATGGACGATAAAAATTCAGTCAGAACCCCTATGAAGCATTGATAAGCTAAAAATTTAATTCGTGTTAGTTCATTCTCACATAAGAGAAGAAAAATGTGGGACTTGAGTTTTCCATGGCCTGATTTAATATTAGGATTTACACATTAATTGAATAAATAAAAGTTAATAAGAATAATTGAACGAAACAATTTGAAACTTAAAGAAAGCAAGAGTTATACTACACGACTGTAAAAAAAAGATTAACCAACAAAATAATTAACTATAGAAAATTTGTATGGGAAAAAATACAGCTCATAAGACCATTTGAATGGAACACTTAATTTTTGGAGTCCTTAAAAAGTTAGACTTTCATTTTTAAAAGTTTTTGAAATTTCAAAATAAAAACATTAATATTTGAAATAGGCATGAATGGTGCACGAAAAAGAAAATATTAAAATAAAGAATAAATAAAAGAATTACACTAACTAAAATGATTCTTGAATTAAATTGTCAATTTGAACAAGATCTTCATGTATTTGAAAATAAACGTAGAGATAACTGATCTCTAAAACAAATACTTAAATAATTTAAAATCGAAGTTTGATTAAGTAAATAAAATTTTATGAGGATAAATTGAATGAACCTAAAAATTTATAATAAAGTATTATTTTTTTTGCGTAACAAAAATAAAATTCACTACAGAAGATATCTCATAGTGTCATATCTTTTAGGAGTGCTTTTATAATACTAACCTGTATTAAATTCTAAACGAGGTTTTCTGATTTAAGAGCCCTCTGCATATTCCTACAAGTCCTGCATTTTGATACCGTTAACTGGGGTAAACTTTTGCATTTGCGGGTAACTTAAGCCCAGCCAACAAAAACATTGCATTATCTGTAACCAGACAAATGATAGATAGTAATTACCGTTTATTTATACCATATGTTTATTAATTGCTTCAACCATCTTTAATGCCAGTACCCTGATTTATTTTGGAGTTTTCCTAATCATGAGTTGACTATTGTTATTGGAGTAACTTTAGTGCAATGTAATCTAATAGGTTAAGTGAACAAATATTGTAGATTAAGGAAAAGTAGTTAAGTCTGGAGAAGAATTTATCATTAGTTAACCCAAAAAAGTATCTAGTTAAGTAGATTTCTAGACGTCATTTTAAAGCACGAGCGTCTTTAGTATCTTATCAGAATAATATAAGAAACTGAGACTAGAGCGAAAGAAACATAAATTAACGCCTTAACTAGAAGAACAAAGTAAGAATGAGAAGAAGTGTGAGTGGAAAACAACACTCCAAAATGTTTGTCAAAGAATCAGCTTTAAGATCTGGAACTTGTATGTATATCTCCTCAATAATTTTGACTATCAATTCATCAAAATTTGTAGTTAAATTACTGTTTTTTGCTCATATGGCTACTTAATTTCTTGCCTTGAGATTTCCATAGTGTAATATAGAAATTAATTCAACTTTTGTGTATAAAAATATTAATTAATAACTTTTTAAAAAATTAAGCATTGGACTACCTCATCAGATAATTTACTATTTATAATTTGTCAACACGTGAACACGATCTAATATTAGATGAAGGTAACTTAAATATTTCCTTTTTAAGAGCTGGATCAAATTTTACCCAATTCAAGATACCATTAACGAAAAAATTTATAAAAAATGTTATGAACATTTTTATGAGCATTTTTATGTTATGAGCATGTATCTTAAACAATATTTTTAAATAAAATTTCTTTAAAGTATCATGATTCTTTCTCCGGTGATCCCCAAACCCAGGTTTTCAAGAGGTGTGTAAAAGTGTTCTCGAAATAAAAATTGCAATTGAGGAAGTCAAGAATTGATGTAAAAATAATAATATGATATAATATAAAAGAACTGCTCATAGTTAATTTAATTTGAAAATATAAATAAAAACTGATCAATTCATTTCGAACAAAACACGGGGTCAAGAAGTAGAAAAAAGTTGGAACCTCTTTGCAAATTTTGACTTTATTACAGCTATTATTTTCCTTTCTTGTGAAATAAATAAAAAAATAGAGTGGGGGAGGCTTAGTGATCGGTACTTGATGGTTAAGTTATTTGATTAATAATAATAAGAAATTTGAAGTAGAATAATAACTGCGATATTTTTATGTTTAACACTCTTGTAATCCTAAAAACCTTAATTTTCGATAGTAAAAGATAGCCAAATATAAAACAATCGCTTTTTAAGAGTTTTGAAAGAAAAAAATTTCCCTTTAATTGATCTTTACAAAAAACTTAACGTTTTACCAGTTCGTCACCTTTTTTCTTTAAAACAATAGTTTATTTTACTAAGCAAGCAAACGAATCTGACCTACGAAATTTAACTTACAATTTACGTTCAAGAAACTTATATTTTGTACCTAAAGCAAAAAAAGAAATTCTTCATAAAAATTATGTTTAGGCACCTAAGTTTTACAATATTTTACCCAATGACATAAAAACAGAAAAATCCCCTATTAAGTTTAAAAAATTACTAAAGCTTTTTATTTTTACAATAGAAAATATTGAAGAACTTTTTAAAAAAAAGAACAAACGCTCTCTATTTTCCAATCTAGTCATTCTGAAGCTTGCCTTGCGATGCCACTATTATCCATTTTCTATGTGTAATATCTATATGTGTAATGTCTGTATGTATTGTATATTGGTATGTTCAATTTATTTTTTTTAAAATACAACTCCTTTAGGTTGCCCTTATGGGTTTCTGACCCCTGGGCAACTCATATGTCTTCCTGTTTTTTTTGTGTATGTGTTTGTTCCAACTGTCAAATGTTCTATTTAAAAAAAAATAAAAAAAATTAACCTTAAAAAAAGTATAATTATTTTTTGAGTCATAGTGTGGCCTTGTAATTTTAAATTTGAAAAGAATATTTTAAGAATAACTTATGAAACTTTTAGAAAGAATGAAGGAAAGTTTGGATTTAGAAATTTTAAGAAGTAATGTTTGAGGGTACTTCGTTACCGATATTCTTCATATATTTTTAAGTCATCCCTATTCTTTTATCCTAAAAACAGCTATTTTTACATCAGAAAAGTAACTTCCTAACTATTTTGAATCATTGAATTTTAGAGTATATTGCAAATGTTATGAATAAAGCTAAAATGCTTCTAGAGAACCAAACTCAAACCTACACAACACTACTACTTGAAAATCTATTCCAGACAGTCGAAATGAGCAAAACAAAACATTTCATTATCTACCTACTGATTGAATAAGAGTACAACACACTAGACTAAATTTCTATTTTTCCTGCGTATTTCTTGTACAGACCTCGTTTTTGACTGTAAGATGCCACAACTAAGATTGTGAATTGGTCAATCCAAACAACAACGTTTAAATATATTGCCAAAACTAAACCTAAAACTGGTCCCCTATCTTTATAATGAAATTGATTATGAATATATTTTTAATCATTCATCTTCCATTTAGAGTTTCTCCTTCCTAACGGCACAGCCTGATGAAAGCAAGATAAGAAGCTTCGGCGCTGAAGTCCGAGTAAAAATGTTTTCAACTCACCGCTTCAGGTGTGTTCCGTGGCCGTTGGGATTTCCACCGGGGTAACCGAATGGCCGAAAGCGTTTATGACCTTGAGCTGGATAACAACTGAAAAGGAACATTGACCTAAATGCATGCAACAATCTGCTGGTTCACCCCACAAGCGTTGGATGAAGCCTTTCTGTTCATGACATGTCCATTATCCAGGCATTGCTGCCAAGCATCAACAATCTGGTGTGTTTTTTATGCCTTTCCTGCTGGACCTTCGTAGTAACCCTTTCCGTGAAGATGGTTTTTATAACCGAAATGTTACGTTGAAAAAAAATTAGTAGTTTGGAGGGTAAAGGTTTTTTAGAAGGTGCGAGTTTTGTGTGTTACCGAAAGGGACACAATGAAGGGTTACTTTCTTAAGTTTAATTTGGAACGGATGTCTTAAATTCAATGTGAAAATTTACCTATTGTTTGTTTCGGGCGTGATATTCAGAAACATTCCAACATGACTCTTTTCTAGTTTTACTTTGCAGCTGGCATTAAGTTTAACGGTTATGTAAGAAACTATCTGTATAATGTTATTCCTTTACATCTTAAGTGACGAGGAAATAAGGAATAATGTTCGGCATGATTAAATTTAAATTAGGTATGTGTACAAGAAATACAACTAGAGAAAAATAGTTTCCTTCATGTTTTGTTCGCAATTAAACTGTAGAATCGTTTTCTTCAACGTAATTAAAAAAATATACAGTAATCTTAATTACAGAAACAAATTTTGGGTATTATTTCTGTTCATTCGTAAATGTTCAGAGGAATACATTCGAATTCATGTTACGGAAATTAATAAAATTAGAAGAATGTTTCAAACATTACTTTTGAAAAATTTGGACTCGAAACATTTTATATAATTACTAAACTTAAGTGATTGATCATTCCACTGATTCTCATATGAATTTGTATAATTTTAACCTTTTCGTTAAAAATATACTTATAGCATCACATATTTGATGGACTGAATGATAGAAGTAATTTTTGGTTTATCTATTCCATCAATGGTATCCAAGAAAATGTCATTAAAAATGGATACCTGTATGGTTAATAATTATTATTTCTCTTTTAGACTTCCAATTAGAATCTTGATAAAACCTTTTAAGTCGAATATCATTTCAGTGGCCTTTTCTATTTTATTTCCAAGGGCGGATTGATTGTTAATAGATAAAAGCAAATAAACGAGGGTTCTTAAAACCGTTGCGAGGCTGACTATATTTAATTCACTTTTAAAAAGCTCGAATTTAAAGTTTCTTGGAATGTATTCCTCTCGAAGAAATGGCCCTTCTCCTCGAAATTTAATCAATCCGAAAACCATGCCCACTTTTAATCAAAGATCTTCCGCATTCTTATCTCTGAAAGTAATCATCGAGTGTTTTTTGGCAAATATTCGGGAAACCCAGACGCATCATTATTCCGCGGACCGAGCGGTATAAATAATTTGGGCTGTTAAGCAAAATTTTCTTCCAGGCGAGTATTTCAGGTTTACGGGGAAAGAAAGGAAGACTTTTGAGCTTTATGAGATAAATGAGTATAAGCAAGGATCCTCATTTGAGCTCCTTTTTTGCTACTCCCCAGCGATTCAGGGGCCATAAAACGATAACTTCCAACCCCTTAATTCGCCCCCTTTATTTACCCTGGAAATAATAGTTAAGACCCTATGCGCAAATGAAACCGAAGCCCAGCCTAAAAAGATCCCCAAGAAGCCCTCAATGCGACCATTTATATTCAGAGCAGGGCACCGGAGATATGCCTCCTAAAAAATGCTCCATAAAATAAAACCGATCGTGGGCTGATTACGCCTATTATCTTTTAAAAGTCCGCGCAATAAGTTTATGAGAAGAAAAGATAAGATTTTACGGCGGTGATAAAATCTTTTATACTCGCGTTTCGCGCCTTGCCGGCCGTTTCGCGTTTCTTTATCGGCGGCGAAACACCCGGCCTTTTTCGGGCTCGGGTAAACAAGAACAGGCTGGAAAAAACAAAAGCTCGGATCGACTCGACCCGGTTTAATAAGCGGCATTTTTTGAGACGTGACGCCGTGTGAAGATGACACGTGGCTGGCTGGCTTACCCGCTTTTTCTCGGGCTTTTTGCGCGAAACCGAAGGAGATAATTGCGTTCATGTCGATAAACATCCCGGAAAATGGATCCAAGAGTCAACTGTATTAATCTCGGAGGATGTTCGGGCTTTTTCGGGTTAATAAAATAAAATTAGCGAGGACGTGTATTGGAATGTAAAACCCGAATGCTGTCGTGAGGACGTTTTTTCCAATGTCGGGCAAAAATGCGTTTATGACACCCTAATAAGAATTTAATGTCGATTTTATGGCTTGGTCGTTTTGGTTTCTGGATGTGGAAAGAAGTTGGAAAACATGCAGAAGGAGATAAAAGGTAATGAAAACTAATTATGAGAGAGAACACATATTTATTTATTTCTAAGGAAAGGGAGTGCAGAGTTAGAAAAAGTGTGACGGAGTAAAATATTTTACCTTTGCCAGAAGAACTGTGAGAATTGCAGACAGAATCTATTGTAGGAAAAGAGTGACAGAAAAAGAAGGGAATTAAGATATTAGTTTCTTATAAGTGAGCAAGCACCCATCATAATTGATGAGCGAATTTACATGACTACAATACAAATTTATATGTTAGCAATAAAGAAATAATTTAGTTTTATCTTAAAAATATAAATGCTAACAATAATGAGTTATGGATATTAGTTTTTAATTTCAGGGGATATTTTTTAAAGAACAAGTCGCGTTGCTAGGTCAATAAAATTTAAAGATATTCCAATTGTATATAAATTATTACCTTCTCTTTAATTAAAGGTAATGGATAAAAATACACAAGAACATGCAAAACGCATTGAGTTATAACTTAGGCTTTAATTTTTCTATTAAAATTTTGAACTAAATGAGTAAAACAAGTTTTTAGGTTACATTTTATAGCAATATTGAATGATTATTAATACAAAATATACAACATTATTATTATACATTGTTACGTCTTTAAAGATTTTAAATCTTTAACTTTTTTCAATAAGAAATAAAAGAGGAAACGTTTTATACAAAAAATTATTTAACGAGTGAAAGGGGTAAAGAAGAAACACTTTCAGATATTGGTATACAAATTGGGTATTTGAAACATTTACTTAAAAGTAAATAGTCAGAAAAAGAAGTGCGCTTGAAGATACAAAAAACTAAAAGTACGCAAAAAATTTTATAGAAAAACAATGCCCATCTATAACGACTTCAAATTAAGTGATTGATAATAAATATATCGAAATAAAGAATTCAACTTTTATTAAGTACGAAAACTGATGTCAAATTATTGATGAGTTGAACGCGTTAAACGATTCAAAAATATTCAAACACCTCCGTTCTCAAAATTTTCAAAAGAAAAAGGAAAATCTACAACAGTACCAGAAATAGTACAAAAAATAAAATCCTAAAAAAAATAAAACAGAGGCAAAACCGAAAACGCGAAACATAAACAAAGCAGAAGAAACGGGAAGAGTCCATCCATACCATGAGTTGAAGCACTTCCGTATAATTTATTCTTTATGGGCATGCGGAACTCACCCCAATTCAATTCAAAAGTTTAAATCCATTTTGAATGTTAACGTGCTCTTTTCATGCCGCCAGCACAGCTGCTTATGAAAAGACCGCCCCCGAGCTAAATTTGTTTCCCCTCGCAGGGATTTTTTTTATGTGGGCGCGCACTGAGGGATGATGGGCATAACTAAGACACGCCCAAAGCTCCTCCCCCCATTGGCCCCTCAACGCTCCCTTCTCCCCACTGGTCGACGCAGCGCGGCCCTGGTGGTTCAAACGGACTAAAAAAACAGCGCCTTTTTTGGAACCATGTGACCTTCTTTCTAAATGATATGCGGAGTTTTGGGCCTGCATTAAATTTATTTCGAAATTGTTTTAAATACATTATCCTTTTTAAGTACCGGGATGTCCTATTTGAAGAGTATTTAGGTTTTAGGAGTTTTGTTTACATTTTTTCGGGATTTGCCCTAAAAGCAAGTTAGGCTGCCGAATTTGCGTGTAGTGCGGTAAAACATTATGAAAGGAATATAAATTTTTGATTTTAAATAAAAATTTTATGCTATTACATATAAAGTAATCGCTTCTTAGTTTTGTTTGTTGTACCGAATTATGTGATAGGCTTGTAAATAAGTAGAAAGTATTTTGAATTCAAGAAACATACGGCGATTGAATGGTTAACGTGAATTCTTCTTGTCTTTTATGAAAGTTACACAAAATTCTAATAACGTTCAACCTGTGTTAATTTAATGATTTTACGTTACTGTAACTACTTTTTTAAATAAAAAATATAGACCCAAAAATTAAGTTTAATACATTAATAAGCATTAAGCATCATTACTTTATACTATTTTATGTACTTACTACACTTTTTCAGGTTTTCTTAGAGTGATATACGTGATACGTTTAGTGGATGGAATAATAATTGCACAGAAACGTCTGTGCTTTTTTAAATAAAATATCGATTTGGATTACCTACCTCATTAATTTAATTTAAAAACTACCACAAAATAGGTATTCAAACAGAAACAACAATACAGAGCTGGTTTTAATCAGTAAGCAATTAAAAGGTTTCTGGTTAAGTCCTAGAAATATTTTTCTAAAGTAAAAATAAAAATTTTTCATTGAGTTGAAAAACAACTTTCTTAAGACTCATAAAAAGCAAACCTATAGAAGACAACTGGACCAACTAGCACGCCACCTAGTTAAGATATCAACTTAGCGAACACTATGTTTTTGACGGAAAATTAGGTCCCGAAATTTAGTTTTGGACACGAAAATCTGAACTTAATAGAAGAAATGTGTTAAGGAAGATGTGTTAAATTATACCAAGCGCGAATAAGGTACGATCAAATCTCTAAAAACAACAACTTAAAGACGGAAAAATCCGTTTCTAAGTAAAAATACCTGATTGTAAAATAAGGCGTTATACCAACGAATAGTTAATTACAATCCGTGAATCATGAGTGAAGGATATTTTTACTCAATAGTAGGAAGTATCATCGTGTAACCCAGGGATAAAAATAATCTCCTCATCCAGACTTTTTATAGCTATTAAATGCAGATTCAGAATAAAAACAGGTGGCCAAACTATTTAAGGATAAGAATTGCTCAGTATTATGTAGTTTAATGATATATAAAGCATTGGAATATCAGACATTTTATTTGAATGAAAGATATATCTTATGCTTTTAAAACAACTACTATTTTTTTAAACTTAATTGGCATCGTATCTATTTCCAAAACGGGTGAATTCGACTACAAAAATACTAACTGTAAAAAGAGAATAACTTGGGAGCTGTAAAAAAATACCTACGAGTATCATGCCTTTAAGGTCAATTTCAAAATTTTATCGAAAGTAATGAGATATAGAGCTTCAGACGAACAAAAATTTCGTGAAGAGGTCTATTAAAGATATGGATAGTTTATGTTCCCAATTCTGAATACCAATTAAGAATGTATCTATTAAGAACGATGAGGGGTAATAAATAGGCGTAACTTAAGTCGTGATCTTGAACTAGGAAGGAGGAAGAAAGGCAAGGCCTTGAAAGAGTTTCTTTCCGCTGAACACCTGGCTACGTAATTTCACCATTAGAATTCTGAAGGAGTTGCGCTTAAAAACGATGTAAGACAGATGTGGTCATTCAAACGTAAAACTTAAAATATAGGGGGCTCATTTACGGTATTTGTAGATAAACTACATTTCTAATGTAGAGCGAGAAAAGCAACACTTGGAACAACAGTATGGACTCCTCAGTTTCCAACATTATCAGGCTAAAATATAAACATATAATAATCTGAGTTTTTGGGTTCATTGTACTTAAGCGTTAAGAGTTTGAGTTCGGAGTTACTTTAAGGGGGTCACACGGGTTTGCACTAGAGTTAATTCTAAGTTAAATTTTTTAAACGGAATTACTCATTTAAATAGACCTGTCTGTAGTTTTGAGTTTTGGAAATATGAATTTTCTTGTGAATTATTTCAGCTTAACAAATTAAGTTATAAAATCTATCTTCATTGGCAAAAAAGTTTATCTCAGTTTAAATTTACTTATAAGAGTTAGTTAAAAGTTTTATGGAAATTCAAGGAAAAGTTCATGACATTATAGATGAATAAATTTTGTTCGTCTAAGGTTGTATTTTATAAAAAAGAAAAAGTAGACTCCAAGTTTTTTTAAAAGTTATTTCCTATCTTAGAAAAGTTTTAGATATTTGCTTGTATATTTTATTTTTAAACAAGATAAATTTATCTTATGCATGCCAATGTATGGTTCGGGAAGATATATTCCTATTTAAAGTTTTTAAAAAAATTTAAAGAGTAAGTCTAAATTTAAAAAAATTATAACGCTGTCTACAAGGAAAATAAATATAGCGTTTCCCGGACATTTTACTTAACAAGGTGACGTAAAAATCGCAAATAAAGTATTGAGCTTCGTGCGAATTTTACTCTACATAAAAATAATTTGGATTAAAAGGTCATTAATTCTTCCACAAATTAAAAAACACGTTCATAATCCGTGGCCGGTAATTAAAAAAACTCACTATGAGAGCTAAACATTTGCTCAATAAACAGAGTTCCATTTCCTTAAGACGGATCACGTAAAAAAACAAAAGGATCAACCGTAACGCGAGCCCAAAGACAACACGGAAAGTTTTAAATAACCGCTCTAAAAGCATCTTGAGAGTTCTGTCACGTCTAAGTGAAATGCGCTACCCTGATCTATCACTTTCTGTTTGTGTTGCTGACGGATTAAGTAGAGTAGTTGCGGCGTCGGCCGATAGAGGACGCTGCGTGACAAGGAGAGGACTTCTCATCCGAAAGGATCGGGTTCCCGTTCGGAATCGGATTCTCATTAGCATACGCTGCGCGGGAAGTTTGCACAACTTTTTGCACGCACGTGTCAAGCAAGGGCTAAATGTGCCGAAAAGAAGAGAGTGAAATTGGAAGCGTTTGTTTTATGTTATGAAAGATTTTTTAGCTTTTATTTTGTGAAAAGGGATAAATTTTTTTCATGAAGTTATTAAAATAAAAAAAATATAAAAGCAAGTATTTTTGAAGGAAGTTAAAATTTATGCTCAAAATACGAAAGAAATTAAAATAGGATGGTGTCAATAGCTTAGGTCTGGGAGGTAACTCAGGAAAAATATAACTAAATTTAGTTTTTTTTATAAAGTTGATCATCTTTCAAAAGGAAGAGGCCAGGCTAGACCAAAATTTTTGGAGTGAAACTTAATGGAAATTAAGAGGTTCCTTTTAAAACTTAAAATAAATTAAGACAGAAAACGTGAACAGGAAAATTTGTCACCATGTTTGCCAAAGTGGTTAGTTCTGATAGTTGCTGTTGGTTTAGGAAAAGACTAATTTTGAGACTTCGTCAAAAGTTAAAACCATGGGGGATAATGAAAAATAAGCAAGTGTTGAATAAGCTTTAATCATATTTGCTAAAAAAACTAATGGAATTTATATCATTATTAACATCTATAGAAAGCACCAAGGTAAAATACAATGCAAACTATAGATGCAACAGCGATTTATTGAAATGCTATTGAATCATAAGGAGTTTATAAGTTAAATTAAAATGCATAATGATGGATAAAAAACTAAATTAAGTGCAACAAGAGATTTGCATTTAAATGCAATGTTTTTTCATCTCATTGTGATGACAAATTTTCTTGACCACTTTCTGCAAACCAAGTCATAACAAAATAAAAGTAAGAAAAGGTAAAACCTACTTACGACTGAGAACTTTTCAGGTAATCCGTTTTAAGGCAAATGATGAGCACAACTGCTGGTTTCGTTTAAGTAAAATCCAATGGTGGTATCACACAAATATAATGAAATGCGTTGGTTGAAAAAATAGATTTCATAGGAACAACTCGAATTATCTTCAATGTGCGGGTGACTAACTCCTAAGATTTCAAAAGGAAGAAAAAGTTTGTCACGAATTTTAAAATTTTTATTTCCGGGTTATGTTAAATAATATTACATCCTAATAAGAGTAGAGGTTTTATTCACATTTAATTTCGAATAAGGGAGGTATGGGGATGTTTTCGAAGAAATAAAATTTTTAAGAAGTTCCTCACACACAAGTTCGATTTCAAAGAAGAAAATATTTGAAGTGTTTAAGGACAGACACCGAGGAAAAAGTGCGAATATATCATATAATTGCAAAGTAAATTAAACAAATATCGTAAAAAATAACAATTAATTTTTCGTTGAAAATTATGAAAATCTTAAGCAAAGGGACCTCTCAAATTTTCACACAATGTGAAATCTTTTCTTACTTCCTAAAGGAGGTAAATGTCCAAAGAAAAGAATGACAGCGAAGATATACACTTCTCACGGTCCTAGAGCGAAAGTGGACGAAGTTTGAAGCTTTTCTAGGAAATCTTCTACTTAAAGGTAATCCCAAGTGAGGCGGAGGGTAAAACGAAGGAATTTAAAACAGAAAATAACAGCATCCGAAGTCTGAAATTCATATATCGGACTTAGAGCGCGTAAGTCTCGAGTCCGGTTTTTTCCACAAGTCCCAACGGGGTCACCGAAATTAATGAATAAGATCAAGTGGCGAAAAGAGACGCAGAGAAAAAGAATAAGGAAACTCGAGAAAATAAAAGTCGGAATCAAGCGCTGGAAGATGCCTAAATCGAGATCCGGCCGCGTCAAAATCCCTAAGTCCGGTCCGAGTGGCGGAGTATCCGGCTGGTCACCCGCGGTAGCCGTTCGACCGCTGTCCGGCAGCGGTCAGCGCGAGCGTGCGTCCGGCGGAACGCGTCTGGCCCGGGGATGCGGGGGCAGGGATACGTACTTTTGTTGACGATCATAGCAGTAACTCCATTCAGGGGCTGCTGGGCAGAGAAGAGGTCATGCAGTGTCCAGCGAGCGAGAGCGAGTCGGCACAGCTACCGCTTTGGATGCGAGTCGGGCAACGACTGAACGACGAGGGCTCCGCTATCCGGCTACGACTCCGCCGGCAGCCGAGAGAGGGCGCCACGCGAGCTGCCATCCATTGGAGCTCGGGGGTCACGTGGGGCGTGACGTCGGCGCGGGCGGGCGGGAAGCAAAGAAATGCGCGCAACCAAAAGAAGCCTGCGCAAGAACGGCCCCCTCAGGAGCGTGAGGATTTTTATGCATCGATCCCTGTTTTTCGAACTCCCGTTTTTTGGGGGTGGGCCGTCCCTTGGCTGAAATGCCGATGCTTGTAGGGAGGGTTCTGGCCCCTCAACGCGGCGCTCGGTTTCGGTTCTGCTGCCGTCTTATTTTTGGCGGCGCGCCGCTCGTCCGCCGATTCAGCGCCTTGCGGCGGCTCGCTCCCCGACCGGCCGCCCGCCGTTCCCGGAATTCAGCCGCTCAGAGAGCGTTTCGGCCGTTTCAAATCTTGGTTCGCTTGAATTTTCTGTGAAAACGGATTTCGGGGATATTTTTTGGGCTTCCTAAATTTTTTCGTTTACTCGATTAATTATTCCTTCGTCCGATAAAGAAATACAGTTTGAAAAATCATGACCCATTTACATGGATTTTTTTTACATAAAATGTTTTAATAATGTTCGAATATTTTTACTCCCATTCTTGCTACAATTTTTGTATGTCAAATTAGAAAAAAAATTAGTTAAACAAATTATGATGTTTACGGGACTTTGTTCCAGAAAAAATTCCATGTGGATACAAATATTTTCAAAATTCCTATATGCATACAGTTATTTGAAATATTTTCATTCACATTCATATAGATTATTAAAAATTTCCAATTCAGTGAAAAATTACTTTTTGCGCACAAATCTTATATCTACTCACGAAAACTTAACATAATTACAGAATTAGTTATTATTGTTTATGATTTCGTGCGTTCTTTTCTGATCTTTTAAAATATTGTCATGCATTGGTTGGGATTTTTATACAAATTTAATGTTTTTCTTGTATAAAAAAGCTTGTAAAATTTTCAAGAATTTTGTTCAATATAGAGATTTACTTTTTTCTTACATTCTTGGGACTGGTTAACGAGTTTTGTTTACAGTAGAGTATCACGTTTTAAAAACGTTTATTTTTAACTTCTGCTTAACAATAAAATGTTAGGGGTTGTTATTTCCAAAGCCAGTAAAAATATATAGTTATATATTTGAAGCTTACCATTAAAAAACTTTACAATCTTCACACAAAAATTTTCGTAATTTCCTTGTTTTGATAGGTTTTTGTGTTGATCACTTATAATAATTCCATATACGTAGTCCAGAAAATTATTTTTCTAACCTTGAAAGACTCATTTGAAGAATTTGTTCATGTATCATTTTAATTTTAATTCATATCTATTTTTGAGTTCAGTTTTTGTCCTAAAAACATATACGGTAAATCTTGGTATTAAATTATCAATTTAGATAGAAAATTCCACTTTTCAATCAATTATGATTGTTGTAGTGTTGTAGAAGAATTTTATTTTCTTTCTCCTAAAGCTCGACTTTCCCGTTGTTTATAGTAGTATTTTTCTACCATTTGAAATTGCATCATATTACAAATGGATGAAATTTTTATAAATCAAATATAAAATATATATATTTTTGTTAATCATGACATGACTTGCCGATCATTTTTATAATCAGTGTCTGATAACACTATTTAGTACGGGGATCATGATAATTTTTTAAGTTAAAAGAAAAAAAACCTTTTTCAATTTAAAATTTGATTGTCTAGGACATAACTTACTTTGAGTATTAAAATTATTTCTAAGAAAATTAATCATAATATTCTTGAGTACATAAAATAGTCCCAAGTAATAAAATAATACCAGGTGATCATATTTTTAAAACCAGTCGAAAAAGTTATTTCGAGCTAAAAGTAATTTCTCATGCACTGTAGAACTTATCATTACTATCAAATTACTAGTTGCTTATTTTTAATTTTTAAAAACAAGTCTCATTTGATAAAAATAAATTCTTACATAAAAATTCAATATTGTTTTTCTATGGCAGCCAGTAGAGAGAGTTCACTGAGCTTTATTTTTAACATTGTGAACATAAAAAAGTAAATATTTCCAAAATATTTACAGCATGGGTGTAAAATCAATTTCCTTATACTTGACAAATTTCCGCCTGGTATATTTAGAGTATGCATTTTATGCATGTTAAAAGTTCTTACTATATATATATATAAATATAATAGTTCTGGTTTTAATTATTCTAATTCAATTAAAAATAATTTAAGGGGTGCATCATAAGCAATAGGAGAAAATTTCGTACTACACTGTATTAAATAGTAAAATCATGATAAATATAGAAAAACTTGTAGAATACATGTAAACTTTATTGTGTTTAGTAATCTATGCAAAACTTAAGTCTTAATCCAGTTGGATTAATTTTTGAGCACTCTTTATTTTCTTACAATTTGAAAGCTTAAAAGTTTTACGCGCATTTGTTTTTAAGCATTTCAAAACATTAAGCACCTACCCCATCATTTTATTTTTTATAGTAACTACTCTATTTTATTGTTAAAAATCAGCATTGATGAAAACAAATGAAAAAGAAAATCCTGAAAATATACTCACTTTAAATTACCTTTTAACCTATATACTATACTGTTTATAAAAGGACTTGTATTCATACACAAGCAGCCAAAATTTATTCAATTTTTTTGTCATGTATATGGCCAAATTTCGTTTACTTCTAGTTGCAGTTACGTAAACTTGACATCTTGGCATGAGCTGTGCTACTAGGGTTATTATAAAATGCAATATCTGGTCACGAGAGATAATACCCATACCCATATTAACAATACTATAAGCTCATAATACTTTAGGCATTTGTCAGTTTTGCAATTCGAAAGTAAACTAAAATATGAACGCCATTATATTAAAAATCGTTATAACTTTCATAATCCTTTAACCGATTTCTTTGGTGTAAAAAAAATTAGTTGTTTTGATTTTTTATAGCACAGACGAATTGGTACAAATGTTTAAAAGAGTTTCAACACCGCATTAAAGCAAATAAAATGTGGAGCAATATAAATAACAATTTTTAATCTACATAATGACTCGAATATTGATTTAAATGATTGGTCACTATATGAAGTGATAATCTTTTTGATAAACTTTAACAGAGGTAACCTGGCTCAAAGGTACTTTTACTAGTTCCATAACTCAATAACTTAACTTAAATAATTACAATTTGATTTGGGCAAGGTATAAAGGTAGTTTTAGCTGTTTGCAAAAGTAATATTTCAATTTAAAATCTTCTCACATCCCTTAAATACTGCATTTAGTTGTTAAAATAATCCAAAGATCTTTAAAAGACACGAGTAATTATTAAAACCATAGATTATTAATAATGCACTCTGATATTAGATTTTCTTTTATGCTCGTTTATAGAAAACGACAACCGAAGATATTTAGGTCACAGAGTTTTAGTTTACGATATTTAATCGACTTTATAAACAAGTTTGTTTGCTTAGTCTAGAGTTAGGTACGACTTGGAAAAGATGAATAAAATAACATGCATATATTTTTTAACATTTTCAATATATTTTGAATTACTAAATTTTAAATTAAAAAAATTAGGCAGTGAATTAACATTATAACATTAGTGGCTAAGATTATTTTAGCTAAAAGTATATTTATATCTGTGTGTAATAGAGAATGGATCCTTTGTGTTGATAAAAGTGTTCTATAAAAGAAAAAGTTTATGCACAACTTATTTAAATTATATATTGTTATAGGTGATATTAATTGTTAAACATCCCCTCCCAAACTGAAAAAAAAGTTATACATTCAACTAAAAATTAGTGCACTAAAGTGTCTAGATTCACAGTTAATTGCTTACCATGAAGTTTACCTAAAAATTAAATTTATATCATAAAAATATGATTGATAAGATTTTTCATACGAAGATCATTGTTCTAGTACTTGATATCATAGATTGATAGAAACTTCATAATTATGATTTACTAAACGTCATCACACAGTTGCATACAATAATCTCAAAATAAACCAAAAACTTTAACTATTGTAAAAAATTACATCATTATCAATGGTTTGAAGAACTAAATTGTGAATTTAATTTCAGCACTATGAAACACTTTGTTTTCAATTTTTCAAAAACAGATTTAACAACATGTTATTTAGCCCAAACTATTTTTTTATCTTTAAAGATTGTTTCTTAAGTTCTTCCTTACTAAAGATAAAAATGTCAATGAATATCAATCTATTTCTGTGAAAAAAAACTTGTTAATCACTGTTGGTTGCTATGTTATATTGGATTGTTGTTTGATTTTAATGGTAATCATGAATGTAATATTTTTGTTGTATCATAGGTAAAACTTTTTTAAATATCATTATTCTGTCTACACATAAATAAATAGAGTAGGTTAAATGATTCTATTAAATCATTATATTTCGTTACTTATTCGTTTTGGTGCATTTTAAACTATCTTAAGGGAATATTGAGCAACAATATTTGAAATTTGTGTCTGAAGAGGGGTGAATTATGTTTATAGTTAGGTATATTTACAATAACACAAAACGTGGTTATTAAACCATTATTTTCCTCTAACATGACTCTTTAATATTTAACCATTCAAAACATCCATGAACTAGTTAAGTTTCTTTCTCAATATTTGAGTGACATATCAAAAAAGTTTGAGAAATTTTACAGAGATGACTAAATTAAATTATACAAGTTTTACTCTTTGTTTTCTTAAAGTAAAAATTTCTGTTAGTAAATATAGCACTATTAAGGAACAAAATTAGTAGAATTTTGTTAGAATTGAAAATTAAAATTTTGAAAGGAAACTTTCCATTGGTTTGAAATCCCCATCAAAAACTTTTACATCAGTATTTGACCAATTTTTCTATCTACATGAATTTCGATTGCTTAGTAACTTTTAAGTATTTTTTTACTATTTTACCTACACACAAAACAAAAATTACTGGTTTAAGTCTATGTACTATTAACTGGTTTAGACCTCCCAAGAATTTTCCCAGCCCACAACATCAATATTTGGCTAAAAATTTTAGTTACTTGATATCACTATTTACTTTTAGCTTTCAAGTATTTGTTGTAATATAACTTTACTGAAGAAAACAAAAAAAAATGATTTATTTGTAAATTACACCGAGATATTCCCCCCCCCCAAATAAACATATACTATACAAACTATTTTACCTTTTTAAGAGAACTCCTAATGTTGTCTCTCTATCCAAAAAATTGTTTACCCATAAAATTTTGTTTATGTATCAGTAAAATTAGCTATAAAGGTAGAAAAAAATATCGCACACATAATATGTACAGAATATCTTAAGAATTTTAGATCTTTCACTGTTGTTTAATTAACTCGGGCTCTACTTCAAATTCAAATTCAAATTTTTTATTATACACATACAAAAAAAAATACAAAGATGTAAAGAAAAAATCATATCACATGGGATCGCTGATCCATAAAGGTGAAATATAGATAAATATAAAATCTACAGAAAAAAACTTACAAAAAAACCATTATAATGACATAAAAGAAAAAAACACACAAGAAATTCAAAATTACAAAGAAAAAACATTTAGTATTGAATGGCAAAACGGTGTCAGGTGGTTTATACAATTTTTCAGTCTATTTAAAAGAACTGTTCAATGTGTCTGTTAAAGAAAATAAAAAGTTTTTAAGACGTTTTTTGAAAATTTTATCGGTTGTACTGTTTTGAATATCAAGGGGTAAACTATTGTAGAATTTTGGGCTAGATAAAATACTAGTAGGGGAGACCGAGGAGGGATGGGACACTTTTTCCAAGAATATTTTTAAAAAATTTAGTTTTCATTGTATAAATTTGAAACTAACATCTTGGAACATTTTAACATGTTTAAAAATATAACCAAAGTGATAGCAAACAAACTTTGGATTTATGAACGAATTATAGTAACCTCTAAAAGTGTCCCATCCCACCCCGGATCTTTTTAAATTAAAATTTATGATTACTTTTTAAATATATGATTAAAAACCACAAAGATGGAAGTATTTCACACATTTTAAAGATTTATTACAAAAACATCAGTAATTTTACCCTATATTTACTTCGAAAAATCTAACTTAAGTGAAAAATACAAAATAGTTAAAATTCTTCTTTAATATAAAAAAATATGTTTTCAACTGCAATACTAATCAGTTTCTAAAGAATCTATTCTAAGGTATATCTAAAGAATTGCATGCAATAGCTTGTATTTAGGTATTGAGAGGAATTGGAAGAATTGAGAGGAATTTTTTCATTAAAAATCTGCTTGTTAAAGGTTCAGAAATATGAATTTGCTATATGTAAGAGCATTAACTTATCATTGAAAGCTTTGACTGAAGTTTTGGTAGTTCAATAAAAGTTTTAACAATGAAAAAAAATCTTCGAATTTTTGTGCACATTAATTTCGTTCATCAAAAAGCTATTTAAGCCTTATACGTATAACAAGGCATGCAAAAGAGGGAAAAACTTGTCAATATTATCCATATTATTTCATAATGGCATTGTAAAAATATACCGTTATTTTTTTGTTTAAATTTGAACATAAAGCAAATCCGGACGTTGACATGAGTTTGATAACATGCATTGTAAACAAAATAATATCGAGTTACTCAAAGTGATTCAAAATTATAAAAGCAAAATAATTACCAGTAACGCCCGATGTCTGAAAGCCTTAGGAGCAAGTCTATGGCAATGCACATAAGATATTCCGCAATTTCATTAATTATAAACAAACAATAATTAATAATCAACTTAATAAGAAATTTTCCAATATAGATCCAATACCAATATACAACATCTAAACAACATTCACGCATGTTTCCAAACGTAAAACCAAACACAACCCTCCATCCAAGCCGAAATGAGCCAAAAAGGCCAAGAAAACCATCTCACAAGTATCGGTATGTGCGGCCAAATCATTGAACCCTGTGTTTTGGTCTGGGAACACCATCGGAATTGGAGGAAGCAGAGAGGATAGGGTTCATCGTTCCCGTTACAGGAAATATTTCCACACGCAGATGTGCCTGGGTTTTTCCGCATGCAGTGGGGGGCCCCGGTCCCTGTGATTCGCAGGTAGGGGCGACAACCCCCGGCGCACTTGGTGCAAGGAAGCTTCTTTCTTGGAGGCACTCGCTCTTGTGAACTCCGTCTCAGAAAGTTGGGATCCACCAGATCAAGATCTATTGGGTTTGCGGCGAGAGGTAAGTGATCTTAATCCTCACTGTTTCGCCTAAAATCGGTTTTCATTAGCTGAGGGCTATAATTAGGTTCAAAGTTTCACCGAATTTTTATGTTCAAAATCTGGGTGTAATTAAAAATTTGAAACTTTAAATTAGGATGTTTGTTGATGATGATGATGATGAGTACCTATATTTAGAGGAATGTGTAACTTTGTTTATATTGTTGTAGATTGTTTTTATGTGGGGCACTCCGGAAATGGGTTACTATGGGTACATTCACCCCAAAGAGTAAGTTCTTTAAAAATTTTAGTTGTTTGGTCATTTTGAACCGCTATACCGTTTATTAAATATGATTAGAAATTAAATTAATAGTGTTTTGCCTACTTTGCACTTTTCGTCCCGTACAGGAACATCCAATTTACTTATGAATTGAATTTGATAATTAAGGACTTAATGATTCTAAGTCTATAATAAATTTTGAGAAGAATTTGGAAAAATAAATTTAAATGTTTTTTTAAAGTGAAAATTTTTGTGATTATTAAAACGAAATATTAACTAGAAAATTTTCTATAATAAATAATATTAAGTATAATAATATTATTATTTTAATTAATTAATAATAAGTTTAATTAATTAAAGCAAATTACTTTCATTTTAAACTCAATAATTTACCAATCTATATTTTTCCCACACACAAATGCTTTCTCCCATCAATTCACCTTAATTTTGATTTTGAACATGACTTCATGTAAATAATAGTATTACGGTTATTAACCGCCTGTATAACTATAATAACAAATTATTTATAATTATAAACTAATTGAAGAGTGTAGAATACAATTTAAAATTTTATAATTTACTGTGTACAACATACAAATATTTTCATATTTTTGCAATGATTTGTTTTCTTACTCTGTAAAAATTCTATATTAAAATATATAATGTATCATATTTTTATTCCTCCATTAACGCATTCATATCGGGCTTAATTGAAAGTGGGTTATGATTTATGCAAACAGAAACAGAGATCAGTGCCAGGAAATAGACATACACACTTTATGTTAAACTACACTAGACCGCAATAAGGATTTTGATAAAAAACACTAATTTACCCTTGCTTTTTAGAAAGCAGTCAAGGTTCCATGATAACTATGTACAACTAAGTCCTAATTTAAATCTAAAATCACCTGCATCTAACATAAATGCCATTTGTCCGGTACCATGCACATTTTGAAATTTTTCATATATTTAATATAAGCCTTACAAAATTGAAATAAAAAAATGATGTTGATTATTTTAGTTAACAACGACATTAATAACTAAATAAGGACAGTTTTTGCTGAGGAACGTAAATTCCAGTTTCTTTTTCAATCTATGAACTTTATGTTGAGCAATTTTTAATTGTTTAAGATTAAAGTAATTTTTTTATGCTATACATTATTATGATAGTTATAAATTTTAAGATACTATTTTTACAAACTATTTTGCCTAAAAATATTAATTAGGGACAAATTAATTATTTCTTTTGGTCTCTATAATAATTCAACAAGTATTGTGGTTTTCAGACTATATCTTAATGATAATACGGCTATTCCACCAATATTAACTAAAATGAGCTGTCCATACAATACACCAATATTCATACTGAAAGATATGACTTTTGGTTTACCTTATAAGTTATCAGCTTAGAGTTTATCGACCTATTACAGCTACTATCATTCATATGCATTGTGATTAATGTACTATTATTTCAGTCAGTTCAAATAAACAAGCAGATATTAAATAATATAAGTAATTTTAGTTGTTTCAACATACATAAGCGTGTAATTTATTTTTAAAATTACATTTAAGTAGATAATTTTAAACTTACTTTACGAAAATACTTTTACTTATTATAAGTGTTATTTTTTTAGTGTTAAATTTTATTAAGTACTAACAAAAACTACCTAAATTTAATTATAAAATATATATTTATTCTTTTAAAATAAATCTGTCAGTCCCCTTCTCCATATCCAATGTGTGTGACCAGTTTAAAAACCACTATAAACTAAATGCAGATGTTAAAAAACTTAAAGGAACTACTACATCAGCTATATTTGTAACAATTTATTAATAAAAAAAGATAAATATTCATTGTTTATCTTCTAATTGTGGGATTGATTAGAAGTTTTAGTAATGGTAAAATCTTGTTAAGTTTTATTTCGGTCTTTGGATTACAAGTAAAAATAGTAATGATGTTATAGTGACTACAAACAAGTAAATCCCCTGCATAGAGCCTAACAAAAATGCCACCTTTTGAATGGTGCAACAACTGAGAAGTAAAATTTTATGGAAATTTTAGCCCGATAGAAAATTATTTTTGGGAAATTTGTTACAATCATGCACATGAGTTTTTGTTACTTTTTGTGTGTGTGTGTGTTTTGATGCTAATTCAGATTTTCTGAAATTAATTTTATGGAAATTAGAGCATGGTTTTTTTAATTAAACAATTGTTGCAAGAGTCGCACTCCCAAATTTTAAATGAATTAGAAAAATCAAATTTTAAAATTTTAAGGGTAGTTGTTAATCAAATTATGATTCGATTATTTTATCAATAGGTTTTCAAAATTAAAAATAAATGTTAGAGGGATAAAAACAGGTTAAAATCAATATTTATAAAGATCGTTTTCTTAGGAATGGGTTACTCAAGGAAAGCTTGTGGTTCTTATATTGCTTTATTAACTATATGATGCATGATTAATTTTTGTTTTCAGTCTAGTCTATCCTCCATGAAAACTTAAATTTTCAAACATTTATAATTTAATTCAAGGTTTTCCTGAAATAGATTGCAACAGATTACATAGCATTAAGGATAAAACTAATGCAGTTTTATTTACTAGTTAAAGAAGTTAAAAAAAATCTTTATTAAACTGAATGATGCAGCAAACCTGCTTTGACTATTTACAAAACTATCTTATCTTGTGGTTAACTCAGGTACGACAAGTCATCGAATAAAATAACCCAATAGTTGCAACAAGTTTGCAAATAAAAAAATATTAAGCGAAATGACCACCTTTAGTAAATTAGCTAGTGTTACATAATATAGGTTTAAAATTATCTTATTATTAGTATATGAAGTGTATTTAACGAGGACAAGAATAGCGAATTAATGGGTTTGCTTAGCATGCTTTTCAGATATAATAATTTAGAATTGAGTAAAATACATAATCAGGTACACTGTAAAAAATAATCCTGCAAAAAAACAGAAAATTTCTGGCAGCAAAAGTTGCCAGAAAAAATCTGTAGGTTGAAAAATCCTGTAAACAGAAAAAAGCTGTAACCTACAGGTAAATGCTGTAAAAAGGAACTTTCTGTCAAGTGGGCTACATATTTTTCTGTTGCCTCTCAGTAATTTTCTGCTTGTGCGCATGCACAAGTAGGTTTTTTCGTAGGTTTTTTTTAATTTTAATTAATTTATATCCGGGGATAGAACCCGCGACCTACCGCATGCTAAGCACGCACGCTACCACTGAACCAAAGAAGATTCAGTATAACGTTGCCAATAGCTGTATTGGTTTTCAATTCAGTAAGTTTCTGTTTAAGTACAGATAAGCTAAAAAACTAGGTAAAAGCTGTTATTTTACATAAAATAAATAGAAGTGCGGTGGGAATGTTACATGACAGAATATCTCTGTAAACATAAAATCACTGTTATTGAAATTTCTGTTTTTCTACAGTTCTTTTACAGTGTATTCAAGGTAAAACAATTTTTAAAGTACAGTCTTTCTACTTTTTTATAAAAATATGAATTAAAATGATTCTTTAGAAGACTTTCCAAAATAATTAATACTTGTTATAAAGGCTAATTAAAAAACTACGAATAATTAATGTACTCAAGAGTCACTTGTTGTTTTACAAACAAAATAGTAAAGGTTTTCACACAAGAACTTTTGGTATTTTATTGCTATTAATCCTTAAATAAATCTCAAAGGATTAAAATGATTTGAAAAAAAAAGACAGATACCATATATTACGATTTTTTGAATTGTTGTTAAATTTTTTACGGAGACCTAATTTACCAAAATATAGGTGAACGCATTCAGAAAAGGTGATTACAGAAATAATATTCAGTTATAAAAAAATAGGTTGCATTATTGTAAGGATTATTGTGTTAAATCCAAGCTTCAGAGTAAAAAAACTGAAAATATACATGCACTGATTCAGGAAAATCTTAGTTAGCCAAGAAAACATCTGAAAATGACTCCCTATATAGTACTTATGTAGGAGAAATGTCCACAATAGTATTATTACGTGCCAGAGTACGAGGAAAATAATAAGTTTGGAAAAACATCCCACTTTAAATTTCGGAAAAACGTGAAACACAGAGGAACAAAAATGTTCTTCTAATAATCACTATGCAATTATATAACTTACAACTCTTTGGGAAAACTTCTAGTGTCGTTTTTATCTAATGAACATATAATTTGACTGGCTTAGTCATCCACCTATTAGGCTGGGAACCCCCTCAAAAAGCGATATCATGCACACCCAATAACGCAATTTTAAGCAAACTTTCGTGCTTCAAAATCACAAAACTAAGTTTTTTAATTGAAACCTAGAGGTGCTATCTAGAAACTATAATGAAGGTGGTTTACAAATCAATAGGATAGCGTGTATTTAATCAATGCATCAACTCCCTAGATCATTGGTGTTTTAAAATTTCTTACCGAATTCTTATCAATTTTTTGGTTGAGATAATAGCTTTAAAGAGTTTTTGAAGGTAAATCTAACCCGATTTAAGTGAAACTGGCACGCAGAAGGTGGGATGGCCTTAAGTTGTTTTGCTGGGAGATTTTACCTGTCAGGATCATTAGGATTAAGCTGAAAATTGCCTTCAGACAGATGGAATAAAATATGAATCGAGATTTGAAAATTGCCCTCCTTCGGAAGTCAAATCAGGATTCGCTGTGTGATTAGGATGGGAATTCCGCGTTTCTTTAAATGAGGAATGGAAAGTAAATTTAGTTCTGAGAAATGCTTTATGGAAGGTTATCTTTTTTTCAGTGTAAGCAATTGCAAGATAATATGATTTAAGGACGTACAGGGAGCATATAAAATTACTTCGCATTAAATAATTAAAACTGATATTATTTTTTATATTCTAGGAAGGATTTGGATTTTAATTGCCAAAAATGTCATGTTTACATATCTCGAAAGTATGCAAAAATAGCTGAAAGACAGCAATTTCTTTAAAAGGGTCCTGTTGTTGTATTTGCTTGTTTTTTATATAAGACTTGTAGTCCTTATACTCACTCAATCACAAGAGAAAAAAACAGTATCATTCATAAACTAATTGAAGTAAATTATTGAACTTTGAAGATTTGAAAAAGTATTAAAAAATGAATTAACATCAGATTTTGTTTAAAGGTATTTATTGAGTGGTTTCTTCAGTAGCAATTGTCAAAAAAATTAATTTGAAGTTTTAAAAAGGTTTCATTTAATTCAACAGTTTCTAAGGTTTTTAAAGTACCCTGTATAAGAAATATATTTTGAAAATATTTCTTATTTTAAGAAAACCTCCATGTTTCATAGTTATCATAAAGTTTTGAATAAATTCAGATGATTATTTATTATTCAGATAAATTTCTTTACAATGCATAAAACCTACATGAATATTTTTCCTTTTCTCGTAAACTTTCTTTTTAATATTGAAGCATTTTTTGTGTAGAAAAATAGAGTTTGCGTGGAATATGAAATTTAAAGTAAGGAAGTTAATTTCTATATTTTTTAAATTGAAATGAGTTTCAAATAATGCATTTCTTTAAGTTACCAAAACAAGTGAAATAATAATTTGATAAATGATGGATCAAACCAAGTAAATTTAATTTTCACTCTTCGTAAAATAATAGATATGAACTTCTTTAACTTTGTTAAAAGGTACTAATTTGACTTTGAGAAAAGCTGTTTATGCATACCTATCATTTTGTAGAAAATTTCCAGAACCCCCCAAAAAGATTTAAAGGTATCATGCAGAGGACACATCGTTATTCAGAAGCAAAACACTGTGTGTGCCAAAACACAAACCAATAAGTTTTATGTAAATTTTATGGATGAATTAAGCACGATAAGGTTAATTACAGTCATAACTTATAATTCAAATATTTTAGACCAGAGGTTAAATAGCTAATATGTCGTTCTTGAATAAAAGGATTAGAATCGTATAACAAAGTATAAAATATTTATGAAGTTTTTATAGCTTAAAGATAGTTTACCAATAAATAATTAAAAATTTAAGGAAATGAGTTTCACTTCGCTTTTGGAATTTAACTTGCTGATTATCAGATCTTGATACAAAACTGTTTGTTTTATAATAGTTTAACTCATATTTTTTCTATTTAGGTAATAATTCAGCATCTGAATAATTTTGATACTGACCAAAAGACAAACTGGAACTATTATTAGCTTTTAAAGAAGTTTCGAAGCACACATATAGTACGTATTAAAGTTTTTTCTGGTATTTTTGAAGTATTATTTGAATGGAATTACTTGAATTGAAGTATTACTTTTACCAAATTTTTTCAGTAAAGAGATTAAAATATATTAAAAAATGTTAAAATGAAAAATAACTAAATTTTCTTATTTTAGTGCATGTGTTTAGTTTTTAGTTATGTGCATTGAAATATGAATTTTTGTTTAAAAAAATTTGTATTATAGCGATTAGATTGATCAGAAGTACAAAAGGTTGGAACAGGTGTTTAAAAATTGATAAGTAATTTTTTTTGCATTAAACATTATTTTCCACAAATAAATTTTTAAATTTCAGTTATTTTACTTCCTTATAATGCGAGGGTTTGTTTATTTATGTTTTACAATTGTATTAAACGTGAAATTTTGATTCTTTGACTAGTATAATAAAGAAAAGTTGGTTTTAAAAATTTGTCAGTGCTCAAGAGGAATGTAATTATTTTTTTCGATAAGGAGGACCCATTTTTTCTTTTAAACTCAAAATATTCATAATTGCTTGATAAATAATAATTTTTTTAATGTAATAGTTTTTGTATCCACTGAATAGTATCGATATTATCTTTAAAATATCCCTAAATTCCAGTCCAGTTTCAAATTTAGTTACAGAAGTCTATAAATAGCGATTCATCACACATTTTATTAATTTCTAGTTTGATTTTGGAATTCATTTAACCAAACAGGAAAAGAACAAAATTATGTTTAGGTTATTTTTATAGAAAACTGATATTTAGGGGGATTACCCATAGACAAACCTAAGGTTTTCTTTGAATTTTGTTTAACTGATTACATGATTTATAAAATTATTAATTTTGAATTATAGACTAAATTTGATAAAAAATTGAATGCTTTACCAGACATTCTGTTAGCTCTAGGCAGAAAACATGGATAACCACTATTTATTTACCGACATTTTTCTCATTGATAATGTTTTGAATTACTTTTTGTGAACTTTTGTTTTTTTAACTTAATAATCACGAGAAATTGAATAATTTTTCTGATAAATTACACATACATCAAAGCTTTTCTAGATGTTCTTTACACTTACTAAAAGCTTTTAAGATTTCACTTTAGAGAAAACCACATTTTAAATTCACTTAAATTAAAAGTAAATTACAGAAATTTTAAGTGTAGTTACCTAGTGTCTAGAGATCAAGAAAAAGATTCTTTAAAATTATCTGTGGGGTGTTTCAGATAAATGTTTCAGAACTTCTAGGGAGGTAAGGCTCATTTAGAAAACTCAGAATCCCCTAGGAATGGGGGGGGGTCGGAAATGCACCCATAACTACTTAGTGGTTTTAATAAGTGGGAATGGGAGATTGTATAATCAATGGAATCAATCAGTGGAATATGACATATAACCTTATAAGATTGGGTTAAAACCAGCAAAATCGTTTGATTCCTGCATTTATTTCATTAAACCAAATAAAGAGATGACATTTTAGTCATACTACTTCAGTTCAGCTTTTGAGATTAATCAATTACTACGATAATCTATCGTAGTAATTGACGTAATCTATGACCTTAATACGTAATCTATGACCTTAGATTTTTCCTGAAGAGAAAATATTTCTAAAATGTTAAAAAGTTACATTACATTTTATAAAGATCGAGAGGGTGCTTTCATTTAGACAATAAATAGGAGTCAATTTTGTCACTTAACCTTTTGATAAAAGACACCATCCTAAGACAAATTTAATCAAAAACTTCACTCACCTTCTGAACATTTCGAACAAAACACTGTCTAAATCCACGTAAGTAACAACTCAACTCTAACGAATTTCGCTAATACTTTTGCAAAGGTCAACATTCGTGGATTTAGACACTTCGTTAGAAAAACAAACCTTATTCTGCACCACCACATTCAAGACCCAAATAGTGTTTTCAAAAAACATCAACCTTAACTGTTTCCACAAAGCTATGGCCCATACGCTTAAGTGTTGAATTAAACACTTCAATCATAGAGTCAAGAGTCAAATTCGGCCTATAAATTTTCCTCACTCCAACGATACCTATAACACCTAACCCCCAATCCACGAGAAAACACTCAAAACCTCTCACAATAACGGTAATAAAGTGCGGAAAAGATCGCACTTTCAATCAGTCTGTCAAAAGGGGACAAAAAGGAGTTGCATCACCCCGCGACAAATGAGCATTAATACACAATCCAGCCGCAGCGTCGAAAAATGCCCGATTCTTGTTAGCTCCTTGTGAATGGGGCGGGAGAAAAATTTCCGCAGTCGTCAATGTGCTGATGAGTGATATTCCACAGGTGACGGCAGGGAAACGATTAGCGCTCACAAGTATGAATGGGAGTGATTTGCGGGAAGATCGCTTTACGTTTAAGGAGGGTGTCGGGTGAAGATGGACAGGCTGCATGGATCTTTTTCGTTTAGGAGGGTTCATAAGCGTTTTCGGTGGGGAGCTTTTTGATCGGAATGCTGCAGATTAGTTATGCTGATGTGAGTTAGAGCTGTTTATGTGGATACTGTGTAGGTACCGTTACATATTTTTTTAAATTCGTGAAGTAGTTAGGATTAAAAACTGGTATGACGATTGATAAGAAGTTATTTCGTTATAATGAACTATTTTTTGCAACGATAACGATTATGCAAGAGAGGAAAAATTAAAATTAAAATAAAAGATACTGATGGGGGAAAATGAGGAAAACAAAAAAAATCAAGGAGCTCCAAGGTGCCGAAAATATACTTAAAATACAAAATAAATATCGTTTAGGGCATACTAAAAATTACATAATACTACATCATTATAGTAAATACAATAAAGTAAAGATCGAGGGCTTGTTACAATATATTTATCTGATAATGTGTAAAATAACTGATTCATTTCAATTTTTAATATTGTATTTTACACAAATTAATAATTTCCCCCACTTCGTAAACAGGCATGCACCCCGGACAATAAAATTATGTCTAGTGTTTTTATGTTAGTATAAATTTTTAATAATATTTACAAATCTATAATGCACAATACGACTCATTAACGTTTCTAATAGAAGCATTTTATTGAAAACTATCTTTTGATTGTGTGAACTTATTCGGCTTCTTACGTTTTATTAAGAAAGCAGAAATAAAATTTGGAGATCTTGGTGCTCTATCCGGTTTTTCGTGAATCCAGGACACTCTATCGCCATTCTCATGAGTTCAACTCGGCTTTTACCCTATTGAAGCCGTAGAAAAGTAAACTTCCAAACGCTCCACAAGAAAATAAGCACATTTAAGAACGCTTATTTGTTCTCAAATTAACAACACTTAAGTTGGGTTGTTAGGTAAAACAATTTGACACCCAATGGTATTGTTATAGTGTTCTGAATATGTTTGAAAAGTGTTAGAAGTGTTTTAAAAAATAGTGTTAGGAAATATGTTCAGAATCTAAAGGTGCTTTTAAATTTGTATTGAAACATTATATCACATAACACAATCGCAATACAATCAAAACCATTTTGATAAAAATTATTTATTATTGTGTTAATTTAGCGTGGGAAAAGTGTTTCATGAATTTGCAGTGTATCTGTTTTTGGGTATAGGCATGTTATATAGGCAGTGGTTTACCATAGTAGAGATAAATACGTATACATTGATTATATTATTATACAGTATTAATAATTCATTGTAATATAACAACTACTAATGACTCAGTATAAAGTTTTTAAGTTTAATGTCATTCGATAAAAGAAAAAATGACCTACAATTCCAGACGCATTAAGTGATAAAAAAGGTCTAAAAACATATTTCTCATTGTGCTTAAGTGATGATTTGCAAACCTTAAAATGAACCATAACGAATAATAAGAAATGCATTATGAAAACATCTATTTTTAGCGATAGAAACATTTCTAAACAAGGACTGACAAATTGACTTTATATTGAAACCGATTGATAGTATAAAATACTCATCTGTAGTGGCTTAATCGCAATACGTTCAACTTAATTGAAAATAAAACGATATTAACTTAAAATATTGCCCTATACTCCCCATGAACACATGACTGAAACCATAGCCACTGAATAATATAAAGTGTAATTAATTAAACAGTATATTAAGTGTATATTAATAATATAAAGTGTATATTAATATAAAGTGTATATTAATTAAAAAGAAGTAAGATGAAACTTTGTAAAACACACTAAGCAATTAAATATTAAACATTAAGAATTACCATGATTATTACACTCATATCAACCTTTATTAACTCATAGCCTCTATTTATTTAATTGCATAAACTAATGCACTTGAGAATTCCATTGGAAGTATTTAACCTGCCCAAACTTTGTTTTACTTTATGTGAACTAATTTTAAGTCTAATTGGTGCTATTAGAATAAAAAAATCTTACTGAATTAAAAACAGATCCAAAATTCTGATTTCCTGTAATTTATAAATCTTTATATATTAATTACACATATCTTTGCTAACTAAAGTTTCATTTCAATTTTAATAATTTATAAACGAAGTGATATGAGGATTATGGACAATGGGATGCATTTTGATATATCATTAGTTAAAAAGCTTTGAGTCTTGTTAAGTAAGATTTATACCGACTTTAAGAAATATTGAGTTTTTTAAAGTTTTATGTAAATTTAACGAGTTATCCTAATGTTACGAATAAAGATTTCTTGTTGGAGTTTTTTCGTATTGAAAACGGGAAGCTAGTTGTGCTTATGTAAAAAGTATGATTTTTCTTTAGTTAAAATTAAAACTGTCCGTATTTACATAAATGCAGATTTTAGAGTTTTATATTCATTAACAAAATTCGAAATAATACGAAATTTTTTTTCTTTCTAAGGAAAAGAAATCTCAACGTTATCTAAAGTAATTG
This sequence comes from Tetragnatha versicolor, assembly GCA_024610705.1. Lineage (NCBI taxonomy): Eukaryota > Metazoa > Arthropoda > Arachnida > Araneae > Tetragnathidae > Tetragnatha > Tetragnatha versicolor. Next base: position 6,775,992 of record JANDEH010000009.1, on the reverse strand, counting down.
ATAGAAGTAATATACTCTTTGTACTCTTTATTTGTTTAAATATATGTTGTATCTCTATGATATTTTGCTTTGTACATTATGGAAAATAAATTACTATTATTATTATTATTATTATTATTATTATTATTATTATTATTATTATTATTATTATTATTATTATTATTATTATTATTATTATTATTATTATTATTATTATTATTATTATTATTATTATTATTATTATTATTATTATTATTATTATTATTATTATTATTATTATTATTATTATATTTAAATAAAAAATATTCGAGTAAAAACAAGTAACACACTCATGCAACACGTAGCTTTATATACCATTGGAAATGAAACGTCTCTTATTGTCTTAAGTTACGTTTTTAGTTGTACTAATAGCTATGCGCGTAGAATTATTTTCAGTTTAATGCTATTAAGCTTAAAAAAGACATTTTGCATGTTCTAGAATGCATAAATTTTGCAATTTATAAGATGGATGAGATAGATTACGAAAATATTTATAATAAATAATAATAAAATGAAATTCAAACTTTATACGAACAATTGCCATAAAGACAAATAAAAAGTCACTTTTAAAAATAGCGCCCACACGGATGTCTCTTATCGTCCCTACCGCAGAAATATAGCTCTATGAAACAGGAGGGGTAAAATTAATGACTCCTGTTGAAAATTTTTGAAGAAAAATTTTCTTGTGTGTAAAAGCGACGCACTTATGCTAGTGTCATTCACTTCCCAAACCAGCCGAACAATTACTCACAACTACATCTGCCGACTCCATTAAACCGATGCGGTGGAGAGACACCACCGCAAGAGGCTAAAGTGTTAACCCAAATATTGGGAGTCTAATAACGCGAATCAAATTCATTAGCACGTGTTTCGCCAGGGTGAATGAAGAGAACAATTGGTCCCCAAAAAGCAGCTGCTCTGAAAGAGGCGCACCCTCTAAGTAGCTCTAACCGGAGAAAAAGGCGAAGTATGAGATGAGGGGAAATGATTTAAAGAGACCTGTTATCTTTGTCGGAGCGCTGACCTAAGAAAGGATTCTAATCTGGCGTTGAAAGGAGTGAGATCATTTGCTAAAAATAGTGGATGCATTGTAACACCTGTTTGATTCGCGTTCAGCTATTGTCCCTGTTTACGCGGAAGTCACACTATTGGCAGTGGGATCATTACTGGTGAGATGCTTGTTGACCTTCATTGGGAATTCGATCAGGCGGTTCGCCACAGTTTTGTTTGTTTACAGTGTCTTTTTGCTGGCTGCCTGCGTGCGATCGCTTTGATTGAGTTATGATTTTGAATTGGGCTGGAAATTCCGCGATTTAACGCCTCTCGCTGAGAATGGAGATCTTCGTTTGAAATTTATTAGAGAAGTTGGGATTTGTTTCAGGAAGTTGTCCCGCTTAGGTGAACTTCTGAGGAGTAGTAAAGTAAAGTTATACTTTAATTTAGCATCTCGAAATACAATAAGAAAGTTTTATTTTTAAAACATTTTTTCGAAACTTATTTGCATTAACTTCACAGAGACAAATTATTTCATAAATTTTTGATGGACATAATTTTAGTTAAAGATGTTGTGATTGAAAATTTTAAATTTTAATTTTTTATGATCAATCAAAATTGTAATGTATTTTTTGCTTTCTTAAAATGTTTTAAATCTCTTTCTTTTTTAGGTGTAGTTGATTTTTTATATTTTTTTAGGGGGGTGATTCACTTGATTAAAAAATTATTACTAAACTAACAATTGAACTGAGCTTCGATTTGATGAAATGCTTTAAAATCATTGACTCCCTCAAAGCAATTGAATTGATTTGAACAAATGAACGATTTCCTCATTTTTTGAAAACAGAAAAACATGAGTTTGCCCGGTAAAAAAATGGTTCTAAATTAAAAAATTGATACGACAAGTAAAAAAAATTACCATTTTAAAATAAAAAATTGGCAATCGTTTTGAATCATAAAACCATTGTGTTGCATTGAATGACTTTAGATCTGTTTTCGTTCCCTTTATAAATCAACTTTGAAATTATGTTAAAAATAAATAAGCATAATAATTAAAAAATTCTTGTGCGTATATTCTTCTCTTTGATCAAATAAAAAAATAAAAATAAAAATGCGGGAATTGCCCATCTGGGATAACAGAACAAGGGGCTATGGGTACAAATTGAGTAAGCCTCATTTTAATAGGGATTTAAGGAAATACTACTATTTTAATAGGGTAATTGATATATGGAACGCCAGAAAATATAGTAAATTCAAAGGGTGTGTATGAGTTTAAGCTAAAATTAGACAGTCAATAGGATTTGGTGAATGAATAATCAATGGACCAGCCTTGTTGGGCTTCGAGCCTGTAGCTGTCGACAATATTTGCATTTGTATTTGTAAAAGTTTTTACAGATATTCGGGTAATTAAAAATGTAAGCCCATTTATAATACAAACCTAATCTTAATTTCGAGGTATTAACTTTCAGATTTAGAGTAAAAGAACTTATTTGTGAATTTCAAAAAATAATAAGCACTCTTACCCATGGCCCGACTTACAGGTTTGAGGGGCCAGGGCAAAAGACTCACTAGGGGCTCCCGACATGTCTTAAAGTAAAATTTAAATTTATTTGACTTAAAATAGCAAAATCAATCATCTCTTATCCGTGTGTAAACACTTCGTAAAAGTTATTCAATTGAAAACTTTATAAACTTAATTTATTTTAAACAAATAAGTTAATAAATTTATTTTACAATCTTTCACATTTTCTTAGCTTTTAAGCTTTTGGGGGGGCCCTTTTGAAATGGGGGCCCAGAGCAAGTGCCCCGAATGCCCTCCTAGAAATCAGGCTCTGCTCTTACCTCAAAAATGTATTGTTTGAGCTAGAATAAAATATACCTACGGATATTTTTAACCATTCACTTATTTTTTTATTTATCATTTCAAGACATTAAGCCAAGAGATATGCATGATGTGAATACCAATTTAAAATTGACAACTAAAAATTATTGCAAAATTGTTGACATCGAAATCGATTTATGTATTGACAAAAGTTTCCAGTGAAATCTTACAAAGGATTTAAATTCATTTCAGTACTTTCTTTAAATGAAATGTGGACATGATACAAACCTTTTTATTTTGATTTAATAATACAAGTTATATATTACTAATATATAGTATTGAAGTATTGTATTTAAAAAACAATTTAAAAAGAAAATGGGAAATATTTTGATAAATTTATTCGAAGAAATAGACACAAGTTCAAAATAAGTTTATAAATTAATCTTAGATCAGGATAATAAAATAACACCGTAATAATTTATTAAATTCGCAAAAATAACAATAGAAAGATTTCTAACAGAAGTCTGAAATGAAAGGAAAATATTACCCAGTAAACTTTTTAACTAAATGTACCACTGCGTCAACATTTCATTTTAAAAATAAAATTCGTTTTTAACGCAATGTAAATCAGTTTACTGCCAAACTTGTTCTAGGGATACAATTTCAGTGGAAGGTTTTGGAATGAAATTTAAATATGCATTGACTTGAGAGACGAGATCCGAAGTAAAAAATTGACCGCTGACAGCAGCCAGATGTGTCTTGGGAATTGGAAACATTTGTTGTATGAAAGAGAAAATGTGAAAAAGAAGTAGCGTATTTGAAGGAAATTGTAAACCTGTAAGTAGTGTTCTTGTAAATTCAGCATTATCCATTCGGAGTAAACATTAAAACATTTTATTCAAATGAAGCATGTTTCGATTCAATGGGATATTTTTATTAAATGCTTTTTAAAGTCACATATTTGAAGGGTTAAAAGATAAAGTTTAGAAAAAATATGCTAGAGCTCATAAATTTATCAAACATTCTTAGAAAAAATAAGAATTTCAAAGTGTGCGTTAAAAGTGAAAAACATGAATCTATTTTGAAATAAAGAAATACGTATCTACGAATTCAGTACACTGTAAAAAAAACTGTAGAAAAACAGAAAGCTTCAATAAAAATGACTTCCTGTTTACAGGGATATTCTGTCATGTAACATTCCCACCGCACTTCTATTTATTTTATGTAAAAAACAGCTTTTTTCTAGTTTTTTAGCTTATCTGTACTTAAACAGAAAGTTTCAGTTCGTGGAGAAAGAAAAAAGATCTTCGGATAATTTCTAATTTACTGAATCCTCGTTGGAGCAGCGGTAGCGTGCGTGCTTAGCATGCGGTATGTCGTGGGTTCTATTCCCGGTTATTGATATATTAAAATTTCAAAAAAACCCAGCTAAAATAAGTCGACGCGCACAAGCAGAAAATTACTCTGAGGCAACAGAAAAAATATGTAGCTCACTTGACAGAAAGCTTCTTTTTACAGCATTTACCTGTAGGTTACAGCTTTTTCTGTTTACAGGATTTTTCTGCCTACAAAAATTTTCTGGCAATTTTTGCTGCCAGAAATTTTCTGTTTTTTTACTGGATTATTTTTTACAGTGTACCCTTAAATTTGAGTTCCAAACTGAAAAACAGGGCAAGAAATAACAGATAAATGTGTACAAAAATTCCCACGACAGGATGTGATGTTTAAGTTTCAAATCATTTGGAATTATAATAATTGAATCCCTTGATACCACATATTTATTTTCTCTCTTTGTTGTTTCGATGTGCGTTTATTATTTTTGTATATTTTAATACTCTTTGTATGTTTTGTTTTTCTGTCTTTGTCGTTTTTCTGTCCTTGTCTTTGTCCAATAAATTTGATTTGATATAGGGGAGAGTGGGGCACATTCACACAAAAAGTGCATTTCGGCATATTTCTCTGGATCTAGATGAGATATTGAAACAAACTCGGATTCAAATGAAAGTTAAAACCTCTCCCGATATTTTAGAACGATAACTGGTCACATTCATCTAGAATTTCTAACCTATATCATCAATCTAAAAAACGAGAAATTTTGTGCGAATGTGCCCCATGGGTGGGGCAGTTTCGCACACGTTTGGAGCATATTCGTACACATGCAAAAATTATACAATAATTATTTTTACAAACTAAAAAGTTTATTGTACTTTAAAGTAAGGATAATTAAACGAAATATTTGGCACTTTTACATATTTTTCCTCTACATTGAAGATTTTTTTACAGAAAGAAAACAGCTTCAGAAAATATTGAACATCTAAGTTCTTTATGAGGAAAACAATTGTAGTAATGAAGAGTATATTGGACATTGACATACTTCACATAATATAATTAGTTAGAAAAAGGTCAACCAATATTTTAACTGTCAGGTTTTATTCGAAAAGAAAAGGGAACCAACAGCTCGCTTATTAACACCTGAAACTGACGGTTGGAGAACTTTTAATACAATATCTTTTTGTATGAATGTTGAATCATTAGTTACTGGGAAAATAAAAGTTTCGTCATTAATTTTAAAGTTCTTCATCATTAATTTTAAATAAGCACCGTTCAATTCCAAATTTTCTATTTGACCAACATAACAAAATTTTCTTTTTAGTAGCAAATTCTACTAGAATAAAATCAATTAAGTCCAAGTCAATTGGTATTAAAAAATTATCAGGGATATTTATTTCTTCAATGTTTAAATCTGGGTCTAAATTCCTTAAAACTGAAGCTTTCTTAAAGTTGTTATTATTATCACCAAATTTTGAAACAATTACAATAAAAAACAATTAAACTTCAAGTTATTAAATATACTGCACTTATGAACATATAAATCACTTTCATAATAAAAAATGGGAAAGATGAGGCACATTCGCACTGTCCGAATCTGCCCCATCTTTTAGTATATGAATGTGCCCCATCTACCAGTTCAAGCTTACCACGTCCTAACAAGATATTTATAATTAAAGCAGGGAAATAAAACCTTTCTAGGAACTTACTTTAGTAGTGCCTCTACTGAATAAAATGCTGAATGTCCACTTGAGAGTTATTTTTGATTGATATTTTACGCCTACAAAATGACAAGAAAATTTACTTTGCTGCTTCTAACGCTAGCAAATTTCTAGTACGTATACAACAAAATTGATTAGAGCTTTGAAAATTCATGCAGGAGGTGGTAGTCATGCTTCCATCTGCTGATATTTTTTCAGATTTTTAAATTAATAATTACTAGGGGAAATGTCGTCTGTCCGAATGTGCCCCATGTGCGAAATAGCCCCACTCTCCCCTATCTATTTGAAAAACGTTAATAATAAAAAATTATAGTCTTTTGATAAAAATTTCATTAATAAATATAACCTTCAAGTCAAATAACTTTTAAAATGTCTTAAGATTAACGGTTGAAATGCAGTAAATGTGTATACACATTACACAAACGACCTTTAGTATTTGGTTGGTATCATGCTTTAATAAACTATTAATTAATACTTATCTAATTTGTTAGGCAAGACAATATTATTAATTGATGAATTTCAATTCTAGATTATTTGAATCTTGGATAATGCTTTATTACCTACTGCTCTGCATCAAATATCAGGCAAAGGCAAGGAAATGGAAACTGAGCGTTTAATACTGTAGTAATAATTAATCTCTATTTTAAATTTTTGTAATTATATACAAAACCAAGTTGTATTAGAAATTATCTGAGAGAAATATTTTATTTGCAATGCACTATAACTAAGAGGGGGTTATTTAAGAATTAAAATAAAAATTTAACCTATAACCTAAAATTCTTAAAAATACTTAAATATCAAATTGGTAAGTAGTATACATGTATTTAAAACACATTGTCTTGACGAACGTATTTAAACGAAATATATTTTGATGCTATAGCTCATGGGAAGATTCCTTTCTCATGTCTCCACTTTTTAAGTATAAATCCACATTGGATTAAATTTTCTTAAAAATCCATTAAAAATCACCTAGTGTTACTTTTTCAGAATTTTATATGAGCTAGTTTTAAACTTTAGATGAGTTTTAAGCTATTACCGGGAGAAATAAACATTTTTCAATACCTGTAGCTCATAAATCTCATGTGGTTAAGAATAAGATAAGTTTAAATAATATCTAAATAATCTAATAATATCTAAATGAAATTCTCAACCTTATTTTCTATGCGTACTCTTAGCCATTATTGTGTCAATTCTCTTAAAACTCCCTTGAATCAACCCTAAAACTAACTGCAGTCAAATTATAACCATGCCAAGTCGTTAAGAAGGAACCATATATTGCAATAATAGTATGTTTACATTGAAAGTTATCACTAGTTCTTAATCTTTCATAGAAAAAGTAGGTGCTAACTCAAAGAAATAATATTTTACCTGATAAATAAAATACCGAAAGTACATGGAACTATTAGTGACAGTCTTTTAAGATAGTTTATGATACATGTATTCATGTATCAAACTCGCTCCCCCTTACACTCTTGCCAGCATGAAAAAAAAACCGCTGCGTACTTTTATCCAACTGCGCACTCTTACCCTCCTATTACACTGGCCTACAAAAAACACTTATTTTTGGTGCCGGGAATATTAAAGCTGTTTTTGTATATATTTGACCTCCTGATTCAGAAAATGGCATCCATTTTTACACATCAGCTCTAGTTTTTAAGATATTCTAACATTAAGTTTTTAAGACTTTTGCTTTATTTTCATACAATATGGTCAATCGTTTCAACCACTATTATAGGTATTTGGAATTTTTGAGCGAAATGACCCTACTTTTCACCTTAAAATAAGAAAATATGTCTTATGAGGTCAATTTTAGAAGTATAAATAATTTATTCTGTCTAAATAAGTACTAAAAACATATATTAGCCAGTTTCATCACAATAGCAAACTAAAAAATATTTTTTAAAAAATTTTGAAGAAAATACCAGTTTTTCCAACTTTAGGGCCCTATAGGTACCCCTTAGAACTAACTTAGGGCGTTGAAATTTTATACACCGTCTATTGGGACTCAAATGAATTGGAAAAGCCTTGGAGGGAAAGGTTTTTATTTTTTAAGACATCTTTATATCACCATATTGTATGAAAATAGAGCAAAGTTCATAAAAACGTAATTTTAGAATATCTTAAAAACTAGAGTTGATGTGCAAAAATGGATGCCATAATCTATAAGCTACATATTTTTTATGAAAAAAGTTTACGATTAAGTTTTGATTCTTGACGACCTAGAAATCCCTTGTTTAGTAACTTTTCCAGACTGAAAGCTAAGCATGAGTCGCATGCGTTTCCTTTTAATATCCTTCACTATTTACTCTAAAGAAATAAATGATTACACATCGTAAAGCAAATTCTTTTATTATTTGAGATCAGACTAGTACAATTGTTAAGTAAAGCTAAAACGCGTGATACGTAAAAACGTTACTTTAAAATAAAACCTAATGTTTATATTTGAGTTAAAACAGTCTGAACAAATATAACTGTTTTTAGATATAGTTAAGGATCGGTGTAATAATAGTATATTATATTTAATGGATTTTTATTAACCTTGTTTTATAGGTAAGATAGTAATAGGATTTGTAACGGTTCGTGTGTACTTTATAATGTTATTGTTAAGATAAAAATTTTTAAACTTTTTTCAGGGTCGTTAAATTGTTTGAAATTATGTTTTTGTTTACGTCATGTGGTTTATTGCATAAAATTCATCAATATTTCCTGAGTTGAATACAGCTAAAATACGCACTTTGTAAATATGTTTCTCTTTTATAAAAATGGATTTTTAACAATGGAGTTACCAACTCTGTAACGTTTTTTTAAATAGCAAATGAGAAAAAGGGGTTGATGCACACCCAACTTTCAGAGTTTGCTAAATAGACCACAGGAACACGAATAACTACTTCCATTACATACAACTCGATCACCATTACACACCCTTAAAAAATGATGTAAAAAATAGGATGAGTGCATTGATTTAAACACCACCTGGTTTCTCGAAATGTCACGAAGAGCCACTTCGTGATCTATTGAAAGCCCCTAGAGCACAGCTGCGTTTCAACAAACTCGGTGAAATACCGGTCAGTGAGAAGCCACTTTCCCCAATGCTCCCTTCTTACTCCAGTAACTTATACATCACAGCATGCGTCAAATCTGGTAGTTCTGATTTTGTGCAGACTTGTATATGATGTTGGCTTAATGAATAATCCAAGTTTGTGACCTCGAGCGCCTAACGCAACTTCGTCAAAAATCGAAAAAAAACACGAAAAAATCGTTTTTTTTTCAAATTTCGGCGATTATAACCCTAAAGGACTAGTTTTTGAAAAAACTTTCTTTAGACGTTTTTAAAGTAGACTAAATTTGCTATAATATGATACTAGAACTGTCTCTTTAGATCCAATAGTTTCAGAGACTCAGCCTTTCAAAGTTTATCATTTTTTTCGAACTTCGCAATTTTTTGCAATAGTTTAGACGTCACTCGAATAACTCTCGAGTATTCGAGGTGATGAAGTTGCGAAGTTCGAAAAAAAGGTTAAATTTTGAAAGGCTTAATCTCGGAAACTATTGGGTCTACAGAGACAGTTCTAGTATCATATTGTAGGAAATTTAGTCTACTTTAAAAACGTCCAAAGAAAGTTTGTTCAAAAACTAGTCCTTTAGGGTTTTAATCACCAAAATTTGAAAAAAAAACCGATTTTTTTCGCAGTTTTTTTTATTTTTGACAAAGTTGCGTTCGGCGCTCGAGGTCACAAACTTGGATTATTCATTAGGTCAACATCATAAACAAGTCTGCAAAAAATCAGAACTACCGGATTTGACGCATACTACCACATACGTTCAGGCGACAAAGTTACTGGACTATCTTGATTATGAGTTGTTGAAAAACTAAACTAAAATTCAAAGCTGCTTGCTTAGTTTTCCTCATTTTGGTATAGAGATAATAGGATCTGTGATAGAAACAATTGTAATAAGAATACCAGGAGAATTCATAAAAACAATGTCCTTTTATTGGGGAATGAAAAAGAAGTGTTTCAATGGCTTAGCTTGATAAAGGCTGACAACATATCGGATTCACGGCAGGGTAGCCCAGCTCCTTATGCAAGATGGAATTGAAGTTCACAAGAACAAATTGATATTGTAGCCACAACATCAATGAAATTAGATTAGATTTTACTGAAGAAAATGATCTTCATGGAATCAAGGTATGCGAATTTGACACTGTGAGCTTGTTTTGATTGGTCTACTGAGATATGAAATCTCTTTGAGGGAGATGGTATTACTAGAGGACCTGGTAATACAACAGAGTCTTATGGCTAGGGCGTATTTCAGCCAAAATGATGAAAAGGAGGGGAGGATAAAAAGCCTTAGACAAAGGCATAGACATTTAGATAGAACGAGAAATGTGTGGAAGCGGATGGACAATTTTTTGAGGCAATGAAAGTGGTACTACAAGCGTTAAAATTCAGGGCCTTGGTATAATACAACCAAGATGTATCATCTTGGTATCATTTATGGTATCTCATCTATACCATCTTGGTCCCAAAGATAACCGTCCACCCCTTTTAACTTTTGAACACATATAGTCACTTTATATAGTCATAAAAGTGGGGTCTAGGTATAGTAAAGTGACCATGCCCTATCCGATGCGACAACTTTCAACGCCCCATAGCGTCAATTTTAGGAGTAAAAACATTTAGAGATTTGCTGAATTAGTCAATTACAAAAATGTAGAGCAGCATCGATTTAATAGGAAATGACACCTTCTGCAGAAAAATGCCTTGAATAAAACCCCTGAAACGCACGTTAAATTAGGTTGAATTTAAGTACTTTTTACGTCCTAAATCGTTCCTTATACCGCGAAAATGAGAAATATTCATTTTTATAACTAAGGTAACTGTCTAAAAGTGTTCTTGGATCATAAAAGCAAAAATTTATCATTTTCACGTTATAAGGAGCGTTTTAGGTCGTAAAAATTACGTAATTAATCGATCGTTTCAGGGGTTTTATTCAAGGTATTTTTCTGCCAAAGGTGTCTTTTCCTACTAAATCTATGCTGCTCTACAATTTCGTAACTTACCAATTTAGAAAATCTCAAAAAATTGTTAAAACAAAAATTTTAACTCCTAACATTGCCACTAGGGGGCGTTGAAAAGTAATGCATTAGATAGGGCATGGTCATTTTACTATTTATACCTAGACCCCACTTTTATGACTATATCTGTAGGGGTTCAAAGTTATAGGGGGGGAGAGTTATCTTGGGGAAACTTGGAAACTGAAGGCCCTGAGATTTAGGTTTTATTCGAAAGCAATCCTGAGCCTTATAGCAACATAACTACTGTCTTCAGTTCCACATTCAGCCTGTAAGTTTAGATTAAAGCAGTTTTGCAGCCTGAAAAAGACTATTATAACGCTAATATCTCCTCGAATATTCACGATATTTTCATGATTTTTCCATTGAGTCTTTTATAACTTAGGGAAAATTACTATCATTGAGGTTGTAGCGCTATTTTCTTTAGTTTTTAAATTATTTTTTAACTTTCTTATTTCGCCACTAGGGGCGGTGTAAGTCATCTCAATGGATTCTCCAGGGTCCTTCACTTAGGGATAGAACTTACTTCTATGATCCTAGGTGACGTAGTTTCCAACTAAAAGCCTTGAAGGGGGACTTTCGAAACACCCTGTATAGCGTTGATACTTCAGAACGGGGTTCCAAGTCGATTACGTATGTTTCTGAATTTTGGTTACCAGTCTTTATGGCAAAAGGTGGATGGAAACACTAGGAAGTGAGAGGGGAAATCCAATCCTAGTTGCAAACTTAAAACGCCACTGAAAATATACCACCTGTTATATTCCCTAAGTTATAAGTATCGCCGATCCTGAACGGTTCTCAAAAACCTTAGTTGATCAAGAATGTTTCTTGAGGGCGGAAATTTTAGTTACAAGACTCTGGGCAAATGGCGGGGTATACCCAGTCGGAGGAAGCGAGTTGGGATGTACAAAAACAAAAGGGCACAAGGTGAAAGCTTTCATGCTCTACGCAATGCAGGTCAATATCAAACAGCTAGTTTAGTGAGGAGTTTTAAAAGATCAACTTCTTTCCCATGTAGCGCATAAACGCTCATAAGACCCAAACCGCAACGCTTCGCTACTTTCTCGCTCATCTCCCCCAGTTTCTTGTATCCACATTGACGCACTTTTTGTAGCCGTCAGAATGAATCAGGCGCTTTTCAAATAAAGTTAATACACTTTGTAAACTACCACTGCCTTCTTACACGGGCGCAGCCCTGCCTGGGGAGTGGGCTGCACAATGCAGTGCCCTAGCAACCCGTTCTCGCAGTCATAAATTTCCGGGAGTAAAAAGACGATTTTACTTATTAAAGATTCAAAAAGAGTGGAAGGGAGCAGAGAAAAAGCGCAGAGCGTTCATTCTCCCGCTCCCCGGCAAAAACGGCTCCGCTAATATATTCAATTAGTTCCCTGCGAAATTAATGCCTTTTTTGTTTTTGCCTTGAAGAACGGCTCTCTCGCGTAGAGGCAGCAAAGGCTAGAGCGCGAATCGGCCGCGGCCCTATGCAGCTATCTTGGAAAGTGGCAAAGGATATTTCGTAACTGGCAAAGTCCCATAGACGGACAGCAGAAAACTGCTCTACAGAGAAGTATCCTAAAGGGGATGAAAGGTTGGTTATACGGGGTCAAAGAAAATTTTCCTTAAGCTGCTTTTTCGACTTGGGAAGATTTATAAACGCCAATTTTGAAGAACATTTTTTAAAGGTTTTTGCAATCTCCTTCATTGGTGGATTTAGGAAGGATCTGCCGGATGGTTACGGATTTTCCTCTACTTTAAAAAAATAGTAAGTCATTGCAAAAAAAGTTAAAAGGTTATTGTTCCTGCTTGCGTTAACCTTCCCATTTATGAAAAAAATTGTAGTTTGAGTAATTGAATTGGGTTAGAACTGAAGTCGAAAATTTTTCTGAATGTCCTGATGGAAACACGAAAATCCCAAACCCTAAAGAAGCGTTTCCACTTATACGGTCTGTTGCGATAAGACAATTCCTCGAGACCATATAGACGAATCCCTTCGAGACAGATCAAGATGACGTCACACTTGTTTCTTTGTGACTATTTCAATTGGTCTTACCAGATTGGTGTACCGCAAAAGTGGAAGAGAAGTTATCACGGTGTCTAGAAAGGGGAGCGAGGCCGAATTTGCGTTCTAATTGACGCAACTCTACGCTCTCCCGTGACAAAGCAAACATCGGCCGTCTCTCTTTTTGGAGCGGCTTTTTTGCCAGTATTATCGCTGTCGCAGATTAAGATCTTATTTTTCATTATCTTTTCACAGCTGCGGACTTTTTCCCCGCCGCCGGTTCGATAAACGTCAGAGAGCGGCGCAGTTTAATAAACGCCGGCCCAAATTTAAATTAATCTTCTCATCAAATCCTGCAGCATGGGAGGGGCATTGTAGGGACATCATCGCCCCGCTATAAAACGCGATTTTCGAGGCGATTTTTTTCGAGCGACGATTGGTCTTCCCACCGCAAGATGCCGCTCGCATTTTTCGCATCATCCCATTAATATACCTTCTCCCATTAGTCAAACCGCCAGCTAGAGCCGATAAATTACATTTAAAATGTCGCAGCTTAAAAGGTTAGCATCCACTGCTTTCGAGTGATCGAATCATGCCTTCACAATACCATTAGAGGCTTTGATGCCCGGCATAAATTATGCGATACACTTTTCAAAATCATAATCACAGTCCATCTCTGGTGGATCCAAAAACCTCTGTTGTGTTAACCAAGGGTTTTAGCTAGACTTATTTTTCGACATGGCTTTTAGCCCCACATTTTTTTCTAAGGCTTCCTTTCATAAGTATAAGCTCAAATTCGAACCTTTTCCCCGGTAACACTTTGCTCCAAGCAAAAGCACGGGGGTCCCTTCTTCAAAACTGTTCAGAAATTGGGTACTAAAAATCAGTTGACTAATTTTTGGACATATAGGAACCCTTTGATTCACACCAGGTGAATAACAATCCTTGTACACTCCAAGAAAAAAGTCATTAAAATTTCAGACATAGTTTACCCTCCCGTATACGGTTCTGAGCTAACCCTACTCCATATATGCTATATTAGCTTTTTAGATATTATTATAAAGTTAAAGAAATGATTTAGATGTACCTTTTTAACTTTAAAATGGGAAGGAAGGGATTTTTTTAATATTCTCCAACCTGTGTGTGTGAACCATGCAGTAAAATCTATCCTAACGTTATTGTTCGAGAGCGGGGAAGAGTACTGAGCCTCAGACAGGTTACCCTAACAAAGAAAGGGTTGAGGAACCCCTCAAGGGGGAAAACTGTACCTGCTAGCTATGACATCCTCCCTTAGTAGTAAGAAAGTTGAACATCCTGCGTGGAATGGTTGTGAGAGCAGTGCCCCCATATCACACCGTAAATCCACCCATGGTTGTCCAGAGCTTTCACTGAGTACAGGGAATTTTGGAAACAATAATTCAAAGAAAACCATTATAATGCATTTGTGATTTAGTGAATGATCACCCCATACATAACGAGTCTAAAGTTTATTTACAACAACAATTAAAAAATATATTTTTATAGTAGCAATAGTAAAAGTATTAATTTAATTTTAACCTTCCAGCAGGCGTGCTTTTTATAGAGAAAGAAAATGACGCTTGTATCTCCTATATAAACAATCGGAAATATATATTTTCAACCATAACAAGTTTTGAAAAAACTGTGATTCGTTTATGGTTAAAATGATTACGTTTCATTAAAATATATTTGAAATATTCGATGATCAAATCCAACCTAAGTATCTCTCACATACGCCCGCCCGCTGGAAGGTTAATTTGCTAATATATTTATAAGAACAATTTTAATCGTAGGACCATTTCTGACTCCCCTGTTAAATTTATTTTTGATTCAAATTGTGAAATTCAAAATGCTTCCTATCTACCAGTAAAAAAGTATAAACGATATTTTAAATTAAAATTTACGAAATAACTTTACCAGTTGATCACTTTAAGGGTACTAGAGTATAAATAGACCAGTTATTTTCCCTTTTGGCTTGAATACAGAATGCCCAAGTTAATAGAATTCTCTCAGGATAAGGCTGAATTCCAGCCTGGAGAATTTGTGTTCATTTATGAAATTGAAATTGCATTAAAGAGATAAAAACCAGGTATCGATCAAGTTTGGTCTTGGACGATATTTATATTAATATCCGTTCAGAAAGACTTCCGGTGCATTGCCTTGTACATTGGCCGAGAGACCAGAAATGCACAAGAAAGTTGTATTAAGCAAGAAAAGGATCTCTATCTCAAATTAAAAATAAAGTTCAAAGCTATTCATACAAAAATTTTTGTATCAGGATTCAGGATGTACACTAAAAACTCTATAATAGCTTCTAAAAAGCTTCTTTGAAGTGAGACAAACAGCATATGAAATTTTTTTGACAAATGGACAGAATATTATATTCAGGGGCGATTTGAAGTAAGATGACTAATTAATTTAGACCAAATTAACGTCCCCCTAAATGACCTCCAAAAAGATACTTGAGGTTTTTATAGAAGTTATCTTTTGGGGGGATTGTATGTCATGTTTTTTTATGAAGGAATCTCTCTTGTCAAGGATCAGACTTCCCTGGCTTCAGCAATGGTAGTCAAACAGAAGGGAGATATTAAACAAATTTACTTCCATTTTGAAAACTTTTATGAAGAAAATGCACTTTAGTTCATAAAAGGACAATAATTTCATCCATACTTCCAAATCAATTACGTAAAATAAAAAATACCTTAAATCTAACAAACTAGACGGGCCAGGTATTACTATATCCGACTTTAATCAATGGTAAAAAATACTTCTACAAACATTTGAGAACTTAATTTCGAAGGTGGAAACTCATGTACAGAAGCTTAAATGGATTAAGTATTATTATTTTTTTAAATTTATGATTTTCTTATTTTTTTGTACTTAAACCTTTTAGATACATAGGGGAGAGTGTTGTACCTATGGACAAAAATCACGTTTGGATTTTTCCAAGACAGGTAAAATCACATTTTGACCATTTAAAGTGCTCAACCTATAGCCCAAACCTTTGTGAGAAGAGGGATATTTTTTATTAACTAAAATCTTCAAAATTGGATTTTTAATTAATTTTAATAACCTGACGAAATTTGTGTCCATAGGTACAACAACGTGCTCTCCCTGTGGACAGACCCAGTTGTACCTGTGGACACCCGTAAAAAGAGAAGTTTTAGCTGAAAAAACCTAAAAATGAACATTTTTATTGATGCATTACCTTTTAATAACCTATTTCAAGCCTTTTTAAAATTGGAAATAGATTTTTTAAAGTAATGTAGTTTTAGATCGTAAATGATCATTAAAACGAAGTTGAATGATAAAAGTCTTGATTTTTTACCAAAAACACATAAATCACAAGGGATTTTCAGATCAAAATTTAAGGTAATAGTTTCATCAATCATGCTGATTGATCTGATCACTTCACTGATAAAAAACAATTTGATCAACACTTAGTTGTGCAAGCATTTGGGGGTAATAACTTCCGCAAATCTTCTTCAGTGGAAATTTAAAGTTTTTTTAATCATCATACTTAAATGCGATAGGGTGCTTTAGATTTTACACCATATTTTACACTAAATGTCAAGTAGAATCAATTTTAAAAAGTAGATGATTAGATCCCAAAATATTTCATTTTTCATCTAAAAATCACTTAAAAATAATCGCCGACAAATAGATAACCATTTAGAATTAATTTAACATGCATTAAAATGTATTCACTTAAATGAAACCTGATTCTAAAACGCCGATTACACACTTATGGTGTCCGAAGGTACAGCATCAACTGTCTTTGCATTAAAAATTCTACAAAACATAAAATAACTGAGGTCTGACGATTTCTAATATCAAAACTAAAAAGTCAAAATCTCGGGGATTCACCCCACATATCCCATTTTATCATATCATAATTATAGGGGAAGAAAAGAATTAATGTAGTGATGCACTAAAAAAAACTTTGAGCATCTAAAAACAGTAAATTTATTTTATAAAATTTAAATAATATTTTAAAGAGCTGATTTCACGTTAGCAACTAGATAGCATCTTTTTACATTTAAAATCGACCCCAAATTCAATTTTACATATTTTCCCGAATTTTAAAATGAGGTGGCTGAAGGTACATCCGTCCGTAGGTACAACACTCTCCCCTATACTAGAAACATTTAGAAACTTTTATTATTTCAGTAATAAAAACTAAATTGTTTAAAAATTTGTTCTACTTTCGAAAATGTTAAAATTATACTAGAACATTAAATTTAAATGAATATTTAACATTTTACTCAAAAAATGTTGTGCACAAAAATTTTTGATACGCACTAGAAGGAAGGCAGCTACCAAGGTCAAATTTAAATTTGGTGAGGTGCAAAATAAACATTTTAGCTTTATTTTTACTATTTGTAGATTCAGCTAAATCAATATTTAGTATTAACCGTGATAAGTACGAGTAGTGTTAGATTCGATATGTTTTATATGAAATTTTTTACAAATCAATAAATTACATTTTAAACCGAACAGTACTGACTTTTGAAAGGGGTTTTAAAAAAGTTTAGCATCAAGGAAATCTTATAACAGCCAAACCAAACTCCAAAGAAATTTAAAAATAAGTACATAAAAAACTCATTACTTACCAGAAAGGCCAAATAAATCGTTACTACTATGTTTTGCATAAAATCTATTAACTTAGTTTTGAGTTAGCAACAGATCTCCAACACGTATGTTTTTGCTTTACAAAAACATGATCTTTGAAATCAAAGCTAAACAACAAGTTTTTGTTACTAAGTTTGCTCAGACAGTAAGCGAATATATGTTAGGATGTTTTTCTTGTCCCAGACAAAAATGATGTTAAAGTATTTACAGCAGGTGATGTCTCTTTTCCACTAGACTGTGAACGACCTGTACTGAACCAGACGAAAAAAATATTCTGCATTTTAATAAGCAGGAAGTCTAGAGAAAAAAACGTTTTGACGAGTCATACTTTGGTCAAAATATCATGTATCGTCTGAGGGGGTTTATTTCTATCTATTTCGTGTTATTTTTAAAATCGTAAAATTAAGTCTAACTGCCGATACGCACACTAAATACACATCCAACAAACTTTTCAGATTCATTTAATTTTTTTATACTCAAACCTTTACTTTTACTTATATGCATAGACGAATTGTGATACTGGCCTATGTTTAGCTTATTAAAGAATGAAATTGCATCCCTAGAAATATGATTCATGCAGTATTTAAATTTTGGTTATGTTTTTGTTTTTCGTAGGTTTTTATGTTTATTTATCTTTAAAAATTTTCTATGAAAGGAGAAGCTGAAATCGAAATTTAAATACAGTATTTACATTTTTGTGAAATCATACTTTTCTAAGTGCGATACTTATAATAGTTATTTAAAAAAAACACTTGCACATGAATAAAAAATGTAGATTTTTTTCGTGAAGAAATTAAAATTTAAAATTTTAGCTGTGTAAATAAAAATTATTTTTAAATGCTAAAAGGAAGCTGGAATAACACAGGTTAGTCAAAACTTAAATTTGAAGGTTTCCTTCACTCAGTGAAACAGTAAATTTTATTAGGAATTTTTCTCCTAAGTATGAACCAGCATTACCCTTATTATCTTTTATGAATTTCTCCTCATATTATAAAAATAAACTGCACAAAAATTTACTTAGTACGCTTGATAACCTTTTTAGCAGAGGAGGAGTCAATCAAAGGATAGGAAGAAACCCTCTTAGCCTTTAAGCATATTTTAGTTGGTAATTTAAAAATATTTTTATGGTAATTCCTAACTTTACTATCCACTTAGCGGATTATCAGTGGCACTCTCAAATCCGAAGTTGGTAAGGCCACCCATTGAGCGGATGACCAGGATTAAGCAAATGAATTTTTAACCAGGGGTTATTTATAATATGACCTTACAGAAGATTCCAGACACTCTTAAGTCAACGATTTCAAAAGTTTTTAAGAAACTTTTTAAAACATAACCTTTCTTATTAAGGGGTCTTTTATAACTCTTGTTTATTTTTCGGGTAAATTCTTTCAGTTCCGAGATCTGTTAGAAGGTATGATCGGGAGTTATTATTAAATTAATTTTTGCCAATTAGCTTCTGCCTTAAGTATACCTTACTTCTAGACACCGCTGACAGATCTAAGGTTTTTACAAGAGCCTAAACCTTACTACCTCTCAAAATTTGGCTTTTTAAGCTCTCGTTAACTACCTAAATAGTCTAGAAAATTTAAGGAGATTTATTTGCTTCAGTTTGAAGCTTCGGCGTAACCTGTCATTTAAGTCCCGCGTCAAAAAATACCTCCTTCAATCAAGGCGTTGTAGCAGAACATTATCAATCAAGTGGACTGCACTAAAAACTCCAACTTGGAGGCGGGACTTTTTAGGTAAGGGGGAGAGTTACGGAGAGGTTCAAAATGGGAAAAGTTATTTTATCCTGGTTGAAAGAAATTTCAACTGAAAAAGACCATTCATCAGACGCTAGGTCAATGGCGAGTGTCAAGAAACACGAGAGACGACTTCGAAATTCTTCGAGTTTCTTGTTTTTATGCGAAGTTTATCAATACTTTGTTATTTTTGTTTCTAATCAAGCAGTTCGCTTCCTCAGTGTTAGAGGTTTCGTTCAAGTAAAAACACCAAAAACAGAGAATGAATAAATAAGCAGAAGAGGGTTTTAAGTTTGTATGAAGCAAAACCCAACCCTAAATTGTATTAAACTGTTGTATCAATATAGAATAATCAAGGTTTGACTAATGTACAAGGTGTGATTTAATGTTTAAAGAGATCATAAAGAGAATCGTATCCCTAATGTTTTCAGAATTCTTTTAATGGGGAATACTGTTTCCAGGGAAATCATCGGAAGCGACCCCCCAAAGTCTATGTCAATCCCCTTCAGGATATTTCTTTTAAATCCACCTATGGTTAAGGCTGGGGAGATATACACAATAGTGTATCTGTTAGTGAACTTTAAATGAAGATGTTAAAATTGCACGGTTTAAAATTAATTTGTATTACTGAAAAAAATTGAAAGAATACAGTTTTTCTAAGACTATTTCTTATACTTTTCGAAACAAATCTTACCTTAACTTAAAAAAATAAGGTCAAGTTGTTTCTCCATTTTTCCAACTAAATAAAGTTTAGAACCAGATTCAGTGAAACATTTTAAGTTAATGGGGACTGAATTTTAGTGTAACGAGCTGATTTAAAAAATCGCAGGAATTTTTAAATACATAAATGTGTTTTTCAATTGTTCCCAATTCAATCCTC
Organism: Tetragnatha versicolor; assembly: GCA_024610705.1. NCBI lineage: Eukaryota > Metazoa > Arthropoda > Arachnida > Araneae > Tetragnathidae > Tetragnatha > Tetragnatha versicolor. The sequence goes on along the minus strand of JANDEH010000009.1, from coordinate 6,755,764 downwards.
AAAAACACGAAATCAGTATAAACTTAGAGTGTAGGAAAACTAGAGTAGAAATAACATTTGAACAGCTTTCTTCACTCTTATCAATGCTTATCAATGAGAGATAAAGGTTAACTTCAGGTATCACCAGAAACTAAGTCACGTTTTGATAGTATTAAAATTAGTAAAGCTTATTATCATGTATGGTAAGCTTGTTATTGGAATGATGATCTTCGAAACTTGTTTTACATGTGACCATGAACATAATTTCATTTACTGACTGGACGTAAGTGCAGGAAACTGTAGTAGAGAGAATTCGTTTTAGATGCTTAGTTAGATTTTGGTAGGTTGTTTTACAAAAAGTTTTCCTGAGTATGTTATTTTCAGAAAATATCACATGAATATTTTGAGAGTCACCTAAAATAGAAGACTTATTTTATTGACTTTTTAAAATGTAAAAAACTAATTGTTTGTATGATATTGAATATACATTATATGTTTATTGGTAGTTTAAATGGATGAAGTTTGGTTTTTCATTGGTTTGATACCAAATAACAGATCATAATGCAATATAGTTAGCCTAGTTATCTGTTTCATTCAAACATGTCTGATATTTCCAACAGCCAAGACAAGTAGACAGTTACACTTCTTAATAGCTAGAATTTTTAATTATATGCAGATTTTTGTGGAAAGATCTAGATCTAGACACGCAATATAATACCTAAACTTTACGTGTTCTATTTCGTTCGAAGCATTATCTTTTAACTAAATGTAATTCAGCACTTTTTCAAAACCAGTTGGGTAAAAATTATAAAATACTGTTAAAAGACGAGGATAAATAAAGGTTACATTCCCTTTCTTATTTTTTTGCGTTTTTTTACACAAAATAGTCATAAAGGACTATTCTACTTACCAATGAATCCACGATTTTTCTTCTTCATCATGTAGATATTGAAGGATTAAGATGTTAAAAAGACCAAGTTTTCTTACCTAGAAAGAGAAACAAAGAAATTTATTTAACTAAATTAGAATTTGAGACTGAATTTTGATTTCACTTTATTTCGTCTTTGGACTGTTTTCTAGAAACCATTCGGGGGTTCACCAATACTCTTATTAATAGTAACATCTACTTAAAAATAACTTTTAACCTACCTTGTATTTATGGGATAGTTAATTTTAAAAAGAATATAAATACGTTTAACTGTAAAAACACATGCTTTACTTACTATACTGATATCCAGATACTTATTATACAAAACATTGTATGAAAATATTAGTATAATGCCTAACATACGTAATGGAAGATTTATTTATTACCCTTTACTTTATGATAAATTGAAAATATTTAGCTAAATTTGCATAATTTTCTACAAAGTTAAGTAACACCTCCTCTGAAATTTGGAACACAATATAGATAGATGTTCCTCTTTTTACTCCATTTTGACCAAAACAAAGCAAAAACCTATAATCGACCAAAGAGAACTAACACAAATAACTTTCAATTAATATAAATCCGTTTTTTTCTCATGATATTTTTTGAAGCATTCAAAATTGTTTAAAAGTAAAAAAGACGGTTTAAAAATTAATATCGCATTACCTATAGCTTCCTAAGCAAAGAAGTTTGAAATAGTATGCATGTGCATTAATGTCCCATTAGATTGTATTTTTTTAAAGTTTAAAATCAAAATATTAGATGGTTAAAATAAAAGCTTTCATTGTAACAACAAATAAATTATACTATTACAAACTATTACGTAACTATTACTTAAAATGATAACCATTAAAACTAACGAAGTGCATCCTTTATTTCTAAAGACGATACAAATTTAAAAACATTGTATACATATGAAAGTTCAAAAGTTATAAAACTTAAGTGTAGCATTTATCCGTCAACAAACCCTTCCTTTTTTACACTCTAAGTCCCACTTCCATCAAGCCCCTCTCATCTATCTTCTCATCTATAAAACTAATTGACACCTACCATTAGGCGGTTCGCAGTACACATGTTCAAAAGTGAAATTAAATCTCTGAAGACATTATACATACATATTTCCTTGTTAAATCAATAGCTCTGAACCTTAGGGGCTTCTTTCAATCACCAGAAAGCGCAATGGATCAGGTGTGATTTATTTTAACCTCATTTGGCTCGTCTGTGTTGGTGTTTTGGTTGGGGTCTCTAGAGACCCGATCACTTTTCTTGCAGTTGAAGAGAGCAATTACAGTTAAGATCTCTCTAGAGCCGCATGCGGTTTAGAGGGGTTTCTTTGTTTTGAGCGGTTTGCAAATTATTTATTGAAGAGATGAATTCTATCCTATCAAAGGTAATTCCGAATAATTGAGGATGCATTTCCCTGCCAGACGCTTAAGCTGAAATAGTTTAAATAAATAATAAACGTCTTCGCGTAATTTCTCTCGATACTTAAAGATACGATGGTGCAACAGTGAAGCAGTTAAGCGGGGATTTTTGGTTCTATGGAGGAAAGATGACTTTTATTTTGGTATTTGATTTTAGGAATTTTCGCAATGATGAAGTTGAATAATTTTTTTAAAATTTAGTTTTATATAGAGAAACTTATTTAAAAAAATATAGTTGGGGGCCATATTCTTTTTTGGAGGATTAGGAAGAATTTATTTCATACTTGTCATATTAAGAATCAATATGGATATAATTAAAGAAAATAATTTTGGTAAAAAATTGCATTAATTTCAAAGGGGATACAAACTCTATGGGAAAAGACACTGCGGCGTTCTAAAGTATCCTAATGTCTTCAAATGAATTAAAAAGAAATTTTAAAATTTTAAACACACAGCCTATTATTACATATAATATATTATTTCTAAGCAAAATAAATCGCCCCCGGGTGGGCTTGAACCACCAACCTTTCGGTTAACAGCCGAACGCGCTAACCAATTGCGCCACGGAGGCTCAGGAACGGATCACTATAATAATTATTAATTTATAAACTTATTAATATCATTTCTCGTTTGGGTAATTAATTTGGTGAATTATACAGATATTTGTGGGGGAGCATCATCAATGTTGAAAATTTCTTCAACTTGCTAGCAATAAATGTTATTTAGAGAAAACGATTTAAATATTATTAACGCTTTTAAGGCTACACGGTACCCTTTTTTGAAAAATCTTTATTTATGCAATTAAACACTGTGTAAATAGCTGTTTTTGTTCAAAAGAATGTTTATAAACATATATCCAAAATTAGGGTCAATTAAATGAACCATTTTTAAAAAATTAAAACAACTTCAATTTTTAAGGTTTTTTAAAAAATCTTATAAAACTATCGATTTTAGTTCTTTAGAAATGCTTTTGGTCTTTTTAGTATTGTTGAATACTACTTCTTAAATGCTAGCTAGTATTTAAGCAATAGTTTTCTTTGTTTGACTTTAATAAGGGTTTTTATAGCAGAAAATTGAAAAAAAGCTTAAAAATTGTTGATCTGTACATTTTGACATTAAAAAAATAACTATCACAATAGGACACAAAATACAAGCTAGCTTTTTAAGAATATATATTTATAAGTATACAGAAAATTTCAATACTCTATCATGAGCAGTATAAAAGCCTTAGAGAATAGAAACCAGTCATTGTCACCGAAAACGAAGTCTGAGAAAAATGCATTTAAAGTTCTAGAGACTTACACATTTGAGCCTAAGATAACTTTCAAACTGAATGGAATTCAGGTCTGAAACTTTGACCATAGATTTATATTGGCATGAGGCATTGAAAAATGCAAGAAACTTTTTTTTCGACATTTGGAAGTTTTTAGGGTAATGTGTAGCCTTAAAACCAACAGAAATTTATTATTTTTCTATTACTAAAATATAAAACTTATCAAAATATCTAATTTATAGATGAATTTAAATTGGCTTAATTTATACTTTGAAAGATTTTTTATAAAATTTTAAAAATCGAAATTAATTTGCTGTTAACGCAACTTATAGAATAAAAACGAGTACCTAGAGAAGTTAGGTTTTCTAACAACTTGTATTCACACTTTACATCAACAATCGTTACATATCGGTACAGTATGTAGTATTTCATTTGAAATAACAAACCCATTAGTAATGCTTAATCACAGTATTTTATCTCATGAAACGTAACTGACATATAATGAGACTTTGGGTAATGTTAAATTAATTGCATTGTTGACATTTTTAATATATTTGGGAATTAATTATCCCGGTTATATTTATATGGCTTGGGTGAAGAGAGAAAGGGAAGTATTTTCTAACACGTGGGTTAAAATTTGATTATTTGAAAAAATGATGATTCCACACACTCCTAATACCTGCTATTAGAGATAATTATATTAAAATGCCTCAATTAAAGTAACAAAAAATACATAATTAAATGATGCTGAGATAATTTATTATTTTTGTCCACTTATATAAGTTTAAATTTACATCTTGGATACTGAAATTTAAACCTCAACTGGAAAAAAATATCACACATATAATAGACATAAGCATAATTTTCAGAAACAAAGTACGCATCATTGTATCTGAAAGTAATTTGTTTTGTGTTCTAAAATAATACTTATTTGAATGTTTTTTTTATTTTAATTTATTCTGTTAATTGCAGGTTACAAAGAAAAATAAGGAATTTAAGCTGGAAATATATGACACAGTTGGAATATTTTCATAAAAAGGAGCAGTCTGGTTCTTTCTACGAATCAAGATGAAATACGGATATTTTTTGGTTGTGGAAGAGACTTATTTTATTTATTGGAAGTTACTCATGCTTTTCTTACCGCTAAACTGTATTAATATGGACAGTTAAAAATACGTGTAATTACAAGGAAAGTAAGAGTTACATGTTATACTTTTAGTGTTGAAAAGATAGTGTAAATAAAATTATTTTATTTTAGATGTTTTTAGTATTTTCTTACTAGTTCTGAACACATTTGAATCAACAGGAAGTTAGTTTGAATTCTAAAAATAAAGTTTTTGAAAGAAAACAAATCAAAATAGTTCAAAAATTATTAGTAATTGGTAACTGGAAGCAGTTTTAGAAATTTTTTAAAGATAATAAATATGGCTAATTAATTTTAACAGTTTACAAATTAAAAGTAATAAAATTTCAATTCATATAGTAGTATTAATTAAATACTGGGATAATATAAGTGATAAGGATTATTTTTCTCAAAATTTTTGTTTAAACATTTTAGTGATAAATATTGGATATTTTTCTTATAAAATTAGAATTTAAAAAATACGGCATGATAATTCTAATTTAGAGTACACTATAAAGTACTTCAAAGTTTAGGATATTTTAAAAATTTTAATGGGTTTTTCTAAAATTTAAACTAGGTTTCAAAAATTAAATGGTATTTTTTCAATTTCAGGGTGTTTTAAAAAAGTTTAATAGATTCTTTCAGTTGTTTTTTTCATTATTGAATGTTTTTTTTTCAAAATTTAGGACGTTTAAAGTTCAAATTAGATATAAAAAATTAAGGAGGAGGAGGTTAAATAGGTTTCTTTCAATATTAAATGGGTTTTTTCAAAGTTTAGGATATTTTAAAAAATTTCATTTGTTTTTTTTTTTCAAAATTTAAACCAGGTTTTAATAAATAAGGGGTGTTTTTACAATTTTAGTTTGTTTTTTCAAAGCATAAAAAGTTTCAACTTTGAAAAAACCCACTTAACTATGGAAAAACTGACATTATTTTGACAGAACACATTTAACATAGAAAGAACTCCCTAAAATTTAAAAAAAACAATTACTTTATGGGAGAAAACCACTTTATTTTGAAAAAACCCATAGTTTCTCCGAAAAAACCCAGTTTTATATGGTTTTTTCAGGGTTTTATTGAAAAAACCCGAAAAAACCCAACCCACTTGGGTTTTTTCAAAAGAAACCGGGTATTTGCCAACCCTGATTTTGACTGAAAAAATTTTAATTAAAAAACATTGAAGATTTATTTTCAATCTATTCAAGAAAATTACTAAAAAAAGACTGAGACATGCATGGTATTACTAAATAGACTGATTTTGTGAAAGCAATAATTGACAATATTGTATTGTAGTACACCAATAAAAATATTTTTGGACCATATTGGATGGTTCAAAATTCATTTTTGTAGTGACATTGACCATGCATTTAAATAAAAAAACTCATGATGTATTCTTTTATTTCCGCATATAAAAATTTTTCTACACATCATTGGTAAACATGAACCATTACGAGTGTTTTTCCGCTTTCATCATAAGCCCAAACACTACCTTCCGATTAGAAAGTTGAAAAGAAACTCACCTCTCGCGTTTTGAAAGCGTAAGTCTGTATAAATTACATCACCTACCTTAAGCAAATAACATCTCAAGTACATAAACGGCCATTAGTATTAGCTTTTAACCCTGACCTCTCCATAGAAGGTGCAAAAACAGTCCCCATAATCAGATGCGTGCTAAAAGTCGAGAAATAAGGTGCACCCTAGAGCAAAGAACGGATGCCAAGTTAAGTTTGATTAAATTCCAAAGCGACTAACTTGGTAAACAGGAACACAATCTTGTCAATAAAAAATGAGTATTTGCAGAGTTTTAAGGCGGTGCTGAGATTTGAATCGATGTTGCTTTTATATTTGAGCGCCAGGCTATTTAAAAATGCATGAGTGTGGAAAGTATCGGAATGCTGAAGAATGGCCTGGGAAAGAAGAGTTTCAATTTGTTTCATTTGCGTCTTTTAAGGTGGAACAAAAATTTATTTAGGGGAAATCCACCACCGATGAGTGTCGAGCAAATAAACAATCATTTGAGTTTCCTTTAAACAACATCTAGTTTTGCATCTTAAATTGGGTTTTAAAAAAAGGGGGGTTTAAACAGTGCATAAAACTTCCAGGGGAATATGGGTTAAAGCCGAATTTAAAATTGTCAAATTTCTAAAGGAAATAGTGGTTTTTATGGTCCTATTCATTTTTAAGTCATAAAATTTAGGTCTATGTAATTTTTAATAAGTGTCATTGATATTTTTTAAGTTAGATTTCGCAAAAAGGTGGTTCTTTTTATGGCTTATATAAAATACGATGTCAACTTGGCATCAGCAACTCTAAACTTGCGCTGGAGCAGCACCCTTATATTTTTAACTACAAACCGCCTCTAGTTCGGTACAACACTTTAACACCTTACTTTGTAGTCATAGTGTTAATATGTTTAGAATCTGAAAGTGTTTTTAAATTTGGATAGGCACCCTTTATCATTATGTACCCTTTATCCTCTACTAATACTTTTTCTATTTCTGAAATTTTTAGCAACACTTTTTCAATACTATCTTATCATACAACACAATCGCAACATTGATACAGTCGAAATACAATCGAAACACTTTTGATAAGAAGTGTTTGTTATAGTGTTTACTTAGCGTTTCAAAAGGGTTTTACGTGTTTCCATAGAGAAGTATGGAAATCAGATTAGGATAGTGCCTAAAGAATATGTGGTAAAGAAGCAAGGCCAACACTCGCTGTATTCAGTGCAAAACGGCAGAAAGAAGAGACGGCAGATAGTTATGACGATTTATGGGCACACTTAACTTTCATTTGAGACGATGTTTCGGGGAGGCAAGAAGAAACACCTCTGGGAATCGGTCGGTTCCGAACCGAATCAGAAACGAAACGAATGGCATCCGAAAAAAGAGCCAGAACGAATGGATATTGCCTTCGGAATGAAGTTACCGATGCCCGTGGAGATTTCGCGTTAAGATATGGCTTAGGGAGTCGAGGAAATGCAGTCAATTTTTGGGATTGACCCGAAACCTCGAAATACGGAGTTGCTATTGATAGAGAAAGTGCTTTTTAGATTGTTCCTTTTGAATAAATAAGCAGTTTCCAGCGGCTGTAAAAAGTGAGGGGGAGAATGGGAACTGTAAAAGAGCGATATTCCCCTTAAGAGGTCAACTTTAATTTTTAATGCGTTGTGAGAGTTCTTAACTGTGGAGATAGGATTCGAGAAAAAAATTTACCATTAAGGGTGTTTATGTAGGCAGTTTGCCAGAGTATTGGGGTATATATGGGGGCATTCCAGAATGGGAAAATTAGTCTGTGAAAAAATCAACTCAAGTATTATCCAATCGAAATATTTGAAACGTCTACACCGTAGGCTGTAAACTTTTGTCACTATTCTAGGTTATTAATATTCAAGTAATGCCACTTTTTATACCTATGGGCTAAATGAGATTACACTGTTCAACAATGAAAAAATTTCCTTGTTGAAAATAGTCATTTTTTATAGATTTCGGGTCGCTGAATACGAAAATCACCATTAAAATTCTCAATTGACTCAGAATTTTCGGGGAACAGCCCCTCCCCTTTTTACGTTTTTCGACGACTTTATAACTTTAAACTCGATTTTCAGGGTCAAAAAGCATTGTTTTAATCTTCAAATTGCGCTCCGGGGGACAAGAAAGGTTCAAATTAATAAAATATGATAAATTTATAACAAATGGATAGGTTTAAGGTGTAACTACCCCCTAAAAATGCAAAAAATTAGCTAAAAATTATAAAGGCTTTAATACGCTATTTTTTCCTCTTATTTTTTATGCAATTCCCGTTTGAAGGGTCCTAACCATTCCCCAAGGACACAAATTTGATGGCAATATACAGCAATGGTTTTTACTAAAAGCGGTTGAGGTGAGAGCGCCCCCAAAGCACCCACGGAAGGGTTCAGTGTCGCACTTAGAGTTAAACTGTGCAGTACAAAAAAAATTTGAAGCCACTACCTGAATTTCAGCTGATTCTTGTGTAAAATTATCTACTGAATTCAATTATGACACCCATTTTCCTCTATCACCCTCAGTTTTTAAGGGGATGCCTCCTAATCGTTATCCACAGCCCTGCATCTATTAACATCTTGAAACATGGAATCCTCACTCCCTAAAACCGGTCAGTTTTTAAAGAACTGAAGAGTTTCTACTTAGGATAAACCCAAAATATAAGAAAAACGTCATTTTTAATCTTTTCAAAATCATCAATATTAATTCCTGAGCTCGCGAGCGCCTTCGCGATTTTGGAAGTCTTCCGAACTCTTCCGCGGGGGTTTCTGGGAGGTTAACACCTCAGCCGCTTTCAGTAAAAATTATTGCTGTATATTGTCATCAAATTTGGGTCCTTGGGGAAGGGTTAAGACCCTTCAAACGGGATTTGCGTAAAAAATAAGAGGAAAAATAGCGTATAGAAACCTCTATAATTTTAGCTATTTTTTGTATTTTTAGGGGGGTAATTACCCCTTAAACCTATCCATTTGTTATAAATTTATCATATTTTATTAATTAGAACTTTTCTTGTTACCTGGGAGGCAATTTGAAGACTAAAACAATGCTTTTTGACCCTGAAAATCGAGTTTAAAGTTATAAAGTCGTCGAAAACGTAAAAAGGGGGAGGGGCTGTTCCCCAAAAATCCTGAGTCAATTGAAAATTTTAATGGTGATTTTCGTATTCAGCGACCCAAAATCTATAAGAAATGACTATTTTCATCAAGGAAAAAATTTTGAAGGTCAAATTTGTTGAACAGTGTTATCGAAGGAAGTTCTAATTTCTTATTTTTATAATTTCAATACTTTGGCAAAAATTATTTCATTCGAACCAGTCTGATTAAAGGAATATACTAATTCAAGTGTTAATTTTAATCTATTGGGTTGTCCCATAAGTTCTGTTACTTTTTATGAAGTTCCGTCTTTGAAAAATGTTTCATGAAAAACTGGTAATTGATGGAGATTTCAAACAAAGGGGAATTTAATATATGTATATTTATGAACATAATGTGTGATTTTGGTAGTTCTTGTAATATTATTTCTTTTCAAAATGGCGGTTTGAAAAAAAGACAGCAAATGACGATTTTCGGGTAACTTTTTTCTTTTGTTTAAAAAACTAGGAAGAACGCATTATTCATGGCTAAAAAAGTTTTAAGGTTTATTTGAAATGATAAGATTAAGATTTCATAGTTTCAAGATACTCAGATAAGTTTAACTTAGGAAATTTTGGTCTCAAACATAATATCTATTGCAAAAAACTTACCTCAATTATGTTAGTCATTTCAAAGAAATTTTCACGAAAAAAAAGGATCAAAATCAATATAAAAGCTTACAGATAGACCCAAGTATTTAAAATATACATTATATTAAATTATATCTGAACTTAAGTTCAGAAAGAAGTGCGCACAATTCAAGCGCGCATTGTTTTAACTTATCAGAGTTACACTCGCTCAACTTATGCTAAGCGAACAAAGCAATTATTTGCTTCAAACGAAAACACTACAACTCGTTGGAATTTAGAAGTAAATCAATTCAACGATATTATGAAAAGAGGCTTTTAATTTTTAAACAGTTGAAACAAGCATTATGGTTCAAAAACATTTGGCTTTAATTTGCTTCATACCAGCTGCTTAGAAAAACAATAGGTGTGCTTTAAAAAACACGTGAAATTACCAATATATGAAATTTTAAAGCCAAATTTCATACCTTAAACTTATTGAATCATCTTGAAACTATGACATCTTAATCTAAACATTTCAAATATACCGTAAAACTTTTTTTAGCCATGAATTATGCGTTCTTCCTAGTTTTAAAAAAAAATTACTCGAAAATCGTCGTTTGCGGTCTTTTTTTAAAACAGCCTATTTGAAAAGAAATAATATCACGAGAACTACCAAAATATCATATTATGTTCATTTATCAAAATCCCCTTTGTTTGAAATCTCCACCTATTACCAGTTTTTCATAAAAAATTTTCAAAGACGAAACTTTGTAAAAAGTAACAGAACTTATGGGACAACCCAATAGATTTTACTCATTTAAAAATTAGGGATAGAAAGATAAAAAAATCAAAAAAATTTTCTGCCTAAAGCAAATTTCTAAATAAGTTTTCCTTTAAAGAAAGGATTGCATTTAAATATGTTGATAATAATATACAACATACAAATATAGGTAACAACTTACATTCAACTACAGATAATACCCACTTGATGATAATAATTCGGTAATACCTCACAGCCTCATCTGCCAAAATTAAAAATAAAACAAAAAATTTAAGTAACTTGCCAAAAATTGTTAGCAATTCACAATGTATGCGCATCAGAGATCCTCTTTAATTCACAGTTACATATTCACAGGGATTTCACACGTTCATTTATTACTTCTCAACTTTCGAGCAAACACTAAAACTATAGAATATCAAGCGCTATAATTTATAGGATTTCATGACTTTCCAGAGAGCTATAGCGCAGTAAAACCGTTTTTGAAACAATGTTACCGCGTTAAAAATATCACCTGCGTGTATTCATTGATTTTTATTTATTTAAGACAAGGTGCACTAGAGAATTTTGGTAGACTCTTACTCTATGAGTTTTCTCATGTTAGAAAGAATAGCTATATAAGGAAAGCTAAACTGACTCATTAAATGGTCAATAATATTGGTCATGAAAGGATGTCAGAGTGGCACTACAATGTAAAAAATAAGTCTCCACATTTCATTCATTTTCATGGATTAATACCGTAAGCTAGAAAACGGAATTTTACCGGTGAAATGCAAAACTCAATCTTTTCATACTGAGACCACATAAGTGTTTTTCCGGATTAAAGTATGATGACTTACATTAAAAAAAAGTCTGACAAATAGTTTAAAAGGAATTTTAAATGTTTTTCGAAATTTAAGTCTAAAAAGCAAGTTTTCAACTCGTCTTGATACACCTAATCCGAATTTCGGACATACATTTTCAGGAACTTAATATATTTTTGGTAGAGAGAGAATTTGCATTTGACCAACTTCCGAAAGTGGGTGTGGGGGGTCCTCCCTCAGAAAATTTCTAGAAATTTGACCCTAGAAACAGGATTTTAGCTCGTTTTTTTTTGGGGGGGGGAGGGGGCTAAAGCCCCTTAGACTCCTCTTGGATCCTCTAGTGTCCGTTGAATTAGATAAACTATTTTATAATTAAGATCCATAAAAATGCATTCACTAAAAAGTATTTGTAGAATGGTTTTGAAATTTATATCAAGAACACTAAGTAAACAGTTTCACTTGCACTACTTTTCCTTCATTTTACTGGACTAAGTTTTTATATGAAATATTTAGTATACAAGCGGTTATCAAATAATCTAGCCTTGTGGTCAAGACTTGCCATAAGAAAGACCGATTTCACCAATGGGAGCTTGTTTTTATCATCAAAAAGTTTAACAATATCTAATAATTCTAATTATTATTATAAATTTATTATAAGGAACAACAACCTTATAAGTCGGTAACTCTTTTACCACTGCAGATGTTCTCTTGTTCTCTTTTACAGGATAAATATTTTATGCTTGATGCAAATATAGTTTTATGCAGAAAAAATCATATAACAATTGGTTTTTAAGGAAAAGAGTTTATAAGTTGGATGATGATGTTTTATGGCATATTTAAGACTGAAGTCATGGAATCTACAAATTTAATCTTACCTTAAGTTTACTCATATCATCCTGGGGGTTAAAGGTCTAAATTAATATTCACAATATATACTTACCTTTTTGAAAATACATTCTTTACTTTTTTATTTCGACAGAAAATGTAAAGAATTTTTTTTGACTAGGTACAACATAATTTCGTGTTTTATCTGCCCTTTTCCCCATTCCCCGTGAAATTTGTCAGATTTTCACCATTACTATTCTTTTTTTTTCGAAAGGTAAAAAAAGTACTGATATCATTGGATATCCTAGTTAACGAGTATTAACTTGAACTACAAAGAAAAAAGGCATGCAAATTTTTGCATTCTACTTTTTATCCTTCCACCTCTTCACCCAGAGTGAAATGATCCTTTCCAAACACTATTCTCCCTCACATAGATAGTATTAATGAGCCAAAAGGAATAACTTCGACTACAAATAACGCAAAATCGAATTTTCTGCCTCTATCACCATTCCCAGTTGCAGAACCGATGTGTCTAGTAAAGTAAAGTTTCTAACAAAGAGAACTGCTATTTCCACTGAGCTTCTTGCCAAAAAACTCACGGGATACAATTACAAAAACCCCTTAGGATCGGAAAATAGTAACAGCTAGTCAACCATGAAATGAGAAATATTTGCAGTGGTTTATAACTTATTTGGGGGGATGGTAGGCACTCTGTTAAACACCAAAAATATGAACGCAAAGTGAAAACAACTAAATTTTAAGGTCTAAAAGACATTGACTTAGTCGCATAGTGTCTTGAACGGAGCTATTATAATGAATGACATTACTGGATCTTGATCTTTAAAGGGAGTGTTTAGCAAAGTAAAGAGCAAATTAAAAATCATATGGCAACAGAATAACGAGATCCCATTTTTGTAGCAATTTCTAGCAATCCATAGCTTTCTAGTTCTCACCTTTCCTGATTGCTACATTTATCTTCAGCTATGTAACCCTAAGCCCAGGCTCCTCTGTTTCTTCACATGACGTTTGTCCAAAAGAGTCACCGGACTTTTAAGAGCTCGATTTGGTGGTAAATTATCGGCCGTTACTTTTATCCACAGAAAAAAACAAGCTTTCTGTTGGCATCTTGGGTTACCCACACTTGGTAGCAATTTATCCTTCGTTACCAAAATTGTTGCCCACATTTTGTTGAGGGGAAAAAGAGGTGCCCCATTGGGTCCGGTTTCAGAGGCTGGATCCAAACTCATTTGCAAGAGATGGGGTGTTATTATTATGAGGTGCCTTGTTGGCTACTGGCTGTGTTCGTCATTTTGTAATGTGATACCAAGTCAAAGAAAGGGTGCTTAGGAAGGTATTGGGGAAGCTGAGCGGGGTTGTAAATTTTCGCACATGAAGCGTCGGAGTTAAAAATTTTGGATTCAAAGCTAAAGTAGTATATTATAAAAGCGAATTGAGAGGGGGTTTTGCGGAATTTGAGAGACCTAATACAAGTAGTAGATGGTTTTTAAGGTTGTCCCCAAGTGCAATTTCAGGCTTTGAATTCATTCAAAATTCCTGCATAGTTATAGGAAAGTATGATATGAAAAATAGATCCCCTAGGGCTAAAAGATAATCATGAAATATCGTTTTCTTTAAGCGTTATTAGCATTCGATAATTTAGGTAGATTAATTTTCAATTAGTTTTTAGTAATTTTCTTTTCTTTTTCAGTGACTTTAATTTAGGTTATTTTGAAAGGCTTAAAACGAAATAAAAATATTGTGAAATACTAATTTCATTAAATTTAATCAAAATATCATCAAAATAATCTAACATATATCAATATAAAATAAAGCTCGGATTTTAAAATACCCCTGAAAAGTGGTCCTGGGCTAAAGCTATTTTAAGTAGAGTCAATAAAAGGTCCTGTTGGAGACTACCGCTTAGTTTCATAATTCATGTTTTGCACTAAAGAACTATTAAACAAGAACCTACCTGGTTGGCATCATGTTTGACTACAGAAAGTCGAGAGAAAGAAAGGACAATACAAAAGGAACGACATTCAAAATTAAGCCATCCTACTTCAGCGTTTTATCTAAATTATGAAAATGAGTTTTTCTCTTTGAAGAAGTTTTCAACAAGGTTAACAAATAAATAAAGTTTTTAACTAAGTTCCTATTTTAATGTTAATTTAAAGTCTTGAAATGAATAAATTTTATTGAAGTATGTAGATTAAGCTTCTTGATTTAATTTATATAAGTGTTTCAATCCTTTCCTAGGTGTATTTAAGATCTGGTAAGGAAATAAGTATTTTTTTCTAATTACTTCATTACGTTATTTATCTATGCGTTTTATGGATAAGAATAGCTTAAGTTTTTCAGGTTATACAAAATAAATTTTGATATTGCTTAATACACTCAAGAAAATTTTATAGCTATTATTTTAGTGGTAAAAAAGATAGCTTTCAAGAAATGAAAATTTAGGCATTTCCTTTCATATTTACTAGTTCCTCTCAATTAACATAGATAAAAGGGCTCATTTAAGTTCAAGAAATAATATAAAAAAGTTATACTTTATTTCAAGAGTTTCTTCGAGAAAATAAGTTTTTTTATTTGTTAGAGATGTGAGCTTTTTAGTGTAAGAACACATTATAGAATTTTAGGTTTTACTTTAATATGTATTTTTCATTGAAATATTATCAACGCCATTAAAGTTACAGATTTATAAAGTTTACTGTGTAATAAAAAACAATATTAATATAAGGGAGATGGGAAAAAACAGAGGTCAAATTTTTTTTAAGATAAAAATCTTTTAAGTATCGCTCTATTGTATTTTCTCTAATTAAAATGAACTTGAATTATGCATCTATCTTTAATAATCCTAGAGATATAATTAATGTTGTGAAATGTTTGAGGTCTATTAACTCTATCTTCTAACCTTAAAACGTATTTTTCTACAACACGTTTTTCAAAGAGTTTAAATTAGAGACACATGCTTTTTAAACATTTTAATTTCGATACAAAAAAATTAAAACAGACATTATATTTCAAATAGGAATTCAAAAAGTGTTGCATGAAATTTTTTAGTTTTCTCTTATTCTGATGTTTTTATTTAATCAATACTTATTAAAATGTTGAACCGAAATTAAAGATAACATATATTTCTGGGAAATTTGTCGGATTTTTTTTGAAACATTTGAGTCTTAGCAATTTTAAATTATCCCATTACCTTTTGAAAAAAGCTAAATTTAATTTATTTACTAATTTTCTGAAACGTTTTTTGTCATGGTTTTTACTAGCAATTTCATGGTTAATCTTGGCAATAAATTTCGAAATTCTGAAAAAAAAATTAATAAAACTTCTTAAAAATGTCTCCCTCACTTAAAATAAAAAAAGAGCATTTCCCATAACTATTTATAGTTCCAAGGCATATTCAAACTCATAGACTACGGCAAGACTCAAAAGAAAAGGTTAATGCCTCTAAAAAACCCTCCAAGAAGGTGTTGAGACTCCACCGATACCTAGATCCCCCCATAAAAAATCTTTAAGAAAGAAGGTGAATAGCGTTCTGAAAGCACCTCGGCAGGGTCAGAAAACTTTAGAACCCAAGGGACTTGAATTGCCTCACCTCAGGGAGTTGTTAACACATAGCCATACAAGCCTAGGTAAGAAGGGTTCAACGTCCCAGGTACCTGATCAGCTAAGCATGTGCTGGGATGCAAACACTGAGGGGGAAAGGGTAAAAAAATCCCTGGAACAGGCAGTTCAAGGGGTTCAGGTTGGGAAAAAGGGGTGAATATCTCCTGGGTTTCTCACAAGATGTGGTTGAATGACACTTAAGAAACCGTGACTTCGGCAGATTTGCCTTGGAAGGTTCATTCAAGTCTTGGGGAGATGATTTTTTTGGGGGTGTATATCTAGTTGTTTTAAGATAAAGGAGTTAGAATTAAATGATTATTTGTGTGAGACTTATAGAATCTGAACAGAAAAAGGAGGGGGGAATTAATACAGTGCTGTTCATTTTTATTTATAGGACAGTTTGTGAGGTGGTGTCATGACCCCCTTTTTTACAAATAGGGGAATGATGGGTGCCCGATTCACGAATTCTATGATTTGTGTATCAAAAATGTTTAAGTGAAATAAATTCAGTCTAAGATTACTTCATATTAAATAAAAAATTATCTAATTCACAAAAAAATATTTGATAGCCCTGTTAAAAATACCATTTTCCGTCGCAAAATTAAAGACTAACCTTTATTTAATCATTTAATTTTTCCCTGAATTGTATTCATAGTTTGCATTTTGTTAAAATTTTACTCTTAAAAGCGAAAAAAAGCAGTTTTTACATTTTTAAAATTTGATTAATCAACAATTCCCTCAACGTTTCAATAGAAGATTTATGAGAAAAAGTAAGTTTTGTATCTATAGCAGGAAATTCGAAAATATCCTACTATGGTTTGACGTGCAAGAAGTTGGTACAATACAAATCTAAGATTAAAAGATAACACTGGTCTACAAAAAAAAGTTTTTCCGCTTTTTTAAAACTTTAGGGATTAAAAGCTCCGAAGCAGCTTCTATTGCTATTTCACTGATCTTTATCAGTTTTGCATCAAAAGACATGTTTTTTGAGGACTTACTTCTGAAAAATTCAAAATTTATTTATTTCAACCATCATTATTGGTACTTAGCTTTTTTGAGTGAAATGACCCTACTTTTCGCCTTAAAATTAGGAAATAGGTCTTATGAGGTATAGTTTATCAGTATTGTTATTATTGTATTACTATTTTATTCGGTCTAAATAAGTTCTAAAAAACATGTATTAGCCAGTTTTATCACAATAGCAAACTCAAAAATATATTTTGTTAATTCTGAAAAAAATACTGTTTTTTTCTAACTTTAGGGCCCCACAGGTACCCCTTAGAACCAACTTAGAGGGCTGAAACTTCATACACTACCTATTGGAACCCAAAGGAATATAAAAAGCCTTAGAGGGTAAGGTTTTTATTTTTAGACATCTTTATATCACCATATTATATGAAAATAGTGGCTAAGTCCTAAAAACGTAATTCTATAATATCTTAAAACTATAACTGATGTGTAAAAATGGATGCCATATTCTGAATCAGGTGGTCAAATATATTCAAAAACAGCTTTAACATTCCAGGTACCAAAATGTGTGCTGACCAGTGAATATACAGGGTGTTTCAAAAGTCCGTTTTGCGGCTTTTATTTTGAACCAACGTGTCCTAGGGTCAGAGAAGTAAAGTCAACCGCTAGGTAAGTGACCCTGGAGAATCAATTGAGATGACTTAGAGCGCCCCATAGCGGTGAAATAAAAAAGTAAAAAAAAATTAAAACTAAAGGAGTTAGACTAAAAACTTCAAAGACAGTATTGTTGCCATTGTTATGAATATCTCATTGGAAATATTTCAAAAAAATATCTCGTATATTCGCGGAGATATTAGCATGTGAAAATAAAAGAAAAAGGTTGCAAATTTGTATTTTTTTTTAATTAAATTTTGCCTTTATTTCACTAAAAAAACCCATAAAACTACACAATGACACTGACAAATTTGCAAATTTACGAACGTGGTCTTTTTTAAGGCTTGAAAAAGTACTATTTTTACATGCTAATATCTCCGCGAATGTTCATGATATTTTCATGAAATTTTTTTTTGTGATTTCTTCATAAAGTTAAGAACAATAATCTAACCAAGGGTTTTGCTCCATCTCCTATAGTTTTTAAATTATTTTTTTAACTTTTTTATTTCGCCTCTAGGGGCGCTGTAAGTCATCTCAATGGATTCTCCAGGGTCACTTACCTAAGGGTAGACCTTACTTTCGTGACCCCAGGACAGACTTTTGAAACACCCTGTATAACTTGGTTAAAAATTAACTTTCAAATAGGAAACAGACAAATAAATATTATTAGAAAAAAAATTAACCTATTTTTAATCCTCTTCGAAAAAGTTGATTTGTTTATAGGTGTAAAACAATTAAACTTAGTGAATAATTATAACGAATCCGCATGTTAACCGTAACATATCCGCATGTTAATTCCAAATAACGGCACTCCCAAAACGCTAAATAAATTCAAAATCAAGCTGTCAGGCTTCAATTGAAGACCCACTTCTATCCAACATTCATCAGAATTTATTTCAATGTTAAAAAGGGTGGAAACGAAACCCGCAAGAAGAGGGAGGGAGGGAGAGACTGAAAAGAGCATTCTCCCCTTAAAGAGAGTGAGAGTGGAATTTGTAAATGTGTCTTTCTCTCCCCCAAATAAACACATCTCCCTCCAGATTAAAAGAGTCTGCGGCTGATACTCTGACCAAAACAAAACACCGATTGAAGCCTCAGATTAGACTCGCCTGAGGAGCGAGCACCTTATCACTTAAGGTGATAAGGTGCACTCGAGTCCAGCCAGCGCTTAAGTGATAAGATGCTTTGAAAAGGTCTCCTTCATTTAATGATACACATTTAAACGAGTTCATCACTGAGGGAGGACAATACACCGAATCAATCATTTAATCCTGTTTGGGGAAAAACTTGGACGATTGAGCTCCATATCAAATTACTTCGGACTTTTAACTAAATTAAAAAACCGGTCCGTTGCGTTTTTCTGGTCACTTGTAATTGCATTTAATGAGAACATCGGTTATGGTTTGAGGGTTCAATTAGAGTCGTACTTCGGGCTGTTTTTGAGCTGGGGGTGAATTAAGAAATATGGAATGGCTGTCATTAGAGTAGAGCGCTGTTTTTATTTTGGACTGTAATAAGCACTCTTTTATATTGGGATGCTTTCTTTTTGCTGGCAGAGGCAGAATGCCGTGCTAAAAATGGAGTTGTAATTAAAAGGGCGTCATAAAAATGTTTTGTTGAATTGCCGCGTGGAAAGTTGCAGCTATTAATTTTGCCATGGGAATGAAAAAGGGCAGCGGTGGAGAGCAAAAAGCGAGTTTTTGAGAAAAGAGTCCTTAAAAGAGCCAAAAGTGTTGTTAGTTATTCAAAACTCTTGTTCAGAGTTGATAAAAGTTTTCGATGTCATCTTTATGTTATGCTCAACTTCAAACAAAAGAAATTAAGAATTCATCTCACGTTTTAAGTTACTTCAATTAAATCAATTTTATGTTAGCGTACTTGTACCCACCCCGCCCCAAACGGTATGAATAATTATAAAATCATCTTTAAATGCAGGTCATAAATGTGTACAGCTTTGAAAATAGGTACATTTAATTAATAAATAAGTACAAAAAATTTTATGTATCATATGACCAGTTAATTCCAGCCTCATGCCCTTAATTTATGTATACTTTTAGTTATAATAATAAAAATGTTTTCTAGGTACACTGTAAAAAAAGAACGTCTTTTAACGTATTATTTTCCGTGAATTTTTCATGGATTAATTCCGTAAACTACAAAACGGAATTTTCATCGTGAAGTTTCCATTTTTTAATTTTCCTCTCCTCACGCATGCGTATTGTACTATTTCTCCACTCGTTTTGGTGAGACTCAAATATAGTTGTAAATAAGTAATGGAAATTTGTGCAAGCGTCTTCAGGCGAAACGAACCTTCAGCAAATTTATTATGGGTAAGGTAGTTATTAATCCCCTAGAATCCTAAGTTCGTTTATGACGTACCTTCACAGTCACAAACAAAGAACATGTTATAATAAGTTTTCCCATTACTGAATCCCCGCTGTAGCAGTGGTAGCGTGTCTGAATAGCATGCAGCTGTTCGCGGGTTCGAACCCCAGTAAATATTATTTTATTAAAATTTCCAAAAATAGCAAAAATATATTGTTTTTATTTTTTTAATTATTGGTAGTAAACGTTACCATGCTTTAAAATAGAAATACTCTGATATACTATTTTTAAACAGATATTTAAACATCGTACGATCGCTTTCTTCACTACGTAGCTGAAGTCTTAAAATATTGCATACCTAACTAGTCTTATTAGATCGCAAAAATGTGATCTAAATAGTTGTGATAACTTGTTACTTTTGATTAGACTTGTATTACTGTGATAGGTAGTGTAAATTGTTTAATAGAATCGTCTATTTGGATTTTACGGATTGTTTGTCATTTTTTTTTCAAAATTATAATCAGGAAAATTATATATCAGAAATATAAAACGAACAATCCCTAAAATAACGGAAAGTTCCACTCCAATGACGAAAAGATATTAAACGAACGTTCTCTAAAATAACGGAAGGTTTCCCTCCTTTGACAGAAAAATAAAAAACGGACATTCCCTCAAATGACGGAAAAAGAAAATACGGATACCTTCTCAAATGATAAAAATAATCCGGCAGCTGTGCTGCCGGGAAATTTCCGTTTATTGAAGAAATATTTTTTTATAGTGTATAATAAGTAGTTTGTATACGATATTCGATAAGGATCCTGTAGTAAAGGCAAGAATAAGAACATAAATAGTATATCAATAACTTTTTGATCGAAGAAAAATAGTTAAGCACAAAATTAAAGAGACATATCTATTTTATGGAAATCCCATGCAAAATACTTAACATCAAACTACGCTTTATTCTCCACAAGTTTTATTTTATTAAAAAGATAATTAGTAGGAGCTTTTTGCTTCAATTATATCATTCCTGGGTCAACTCAATAATGAGTTACGGAATTGTTGTTTGGGGAGGAGATTACCTAGAAAATATAAATCCAATAGTTAAAATTCAGAACAAGATCATTAAATTTTTAAGCAGTCGTAGGCAGTTCCCTTTATTTGATCTCTACAAAAAACTAAATATATTACCTCTTCGGCACCTTTTTTTCTTCAAAGCAGTTATTTATTTTTTTAAACAAGATAATAGCTCTAATTTACGTAATTTAAATTTTAATTTACGTTCAAAACATTTATATCTAGTACCTAAAGCAAAAAAAGAAATTTTCCATAAAAACTATGTATATTTATCACCTAAATTCTTTAACACTTTACCCGAAAATCTAAAATCCGAGAAGTCCCCTTCTAAGTTTAAAAAATTATTAAAGATCTACATTTTTACAATGGAAAATATCGAAGACTTTTTTTAAATGTAATCAAACGCTCATTTGGATCTTTATTTAATCTGAAGCTTGCCCTGCGATCACTTTCAATTCTTTATTTTAATTTACATGTATGTTTTTTTATTATTTTATTTGTAATCACATTATAATTTTCTATAGGCTGCCCATATGGGTCTCTGACTCCTGGGAAACTCATACATCAAATTTTCTGTATTTATTTATTGTCATTAATTTCTTGTTTTTTATGTGTCTAATTTTGTATCAATTGTTGTTTTCAAAAAATAAATGTTCTTCTTCTTCTTATGCCGGACAGACAGCAATTCAGGAGACACCTAGTAAAGTAATATGAGCCCATGCATTGTTTTATATACCCTCAGTATAGTGCTAATACTCAGTGTAGTTGAATGGTATATCAATACGGTCAGGTTTTGGAGTACTTGAGTAACATTCATAACTTGTGCTGAATGCTGGGTTAAAATATTTAATAAGTTATATAAAATACAAAGAATACGGAATAAAAGCGGACATTGAATTTTTTCATTTAATTTTGTACATCTATGGATATAAAATCCTTCCAAACCATCAGTTTGGTTCCTAAGATGTTTCAATCATCTTAATCCTCACCACACCTTCCTCCAAAGCATCATTTTCGAAGAAACTCGGTTTTAAGACGTGATTTTTTAGTTCAGAAAGTTTGTTTCCAACATAACAACTCTACGTTCAGAGCACATAAACAGATTTATTTATCATCAACCGATTGTCAAGGATCCTTTCATCTGTAAGAATTTTTATAAAGTTTATATTGATTACTTAATTTGTTGAGATTATCAATTTTTGCAGTACCCTTTGGCCAAAATCAATCTACGTAATTAGAGCTCTATTGTGTTTTGCATGTTGTTACCTTATTGTCTCAATTTCGTTACTTTTTCACCCTTCTGTGGAAATGGGTTTTATTTTTTGAACTAACTCACGACCCTATCTCTAATTTATGCAAATAATTAACTTCTGCAAGGGAGAAGAAGAGATGCTGTTAAGAAATCTTAAGACCTATTGCTATTTTCAACAGCATCCTATTTTGATTGGTGATGTCTTGAAATTTTTATAACCACTATTGGTAGTAAAATTGCTCTTGAAATAATAGACTCGAAATGACATTGATACTAAAATATTTATTTTTCAATAAAAAAAGTAATGTGAATAACTGCTTATAAAATGACTACCTCTCTATAACAAAATATAATCGGCGCGTATTTCTAAAACTAAAACAAACAATGCTATCGGATGTTCCAATACCATTTTAGTGTAATTTAAATTACACTAACTCTTCCCCCTTCAGTTTCCTCATCCAACGCCCAAGACATTTTATTTTCATGCACATACCGGGTATCCCAAAACGACCGCATAAACTCTGCACAGCTTGATTCCTCGATGGGAGTACATAAAAACTGCCCAAAGAAGCGTTCCTGTACAATCCACAGTTTACGAGAAAAATACGAAAAACAAAGAATGACGTCACTGCCGGTGCAAGAAAAAACACTTCATTGAACATATCAACAGCAGTATTATGCACAATTTAAAGCAGATGTTTAAAGTGTCCACCGTATGGGGCCATCTCAAGGAACTGGTGTATCGAGACGTAGTGACAACACAAATGGAGTTGTTCGTCTGCATGCTGCTTATACTTCGGTGGACCCCGCGATGCTGCAACGTGTGATGACATCCATTCCACGGCGTGCTCAAGCTTGCCTCGACATACACGGCGGACACTTTGAACATCTGCTTTAAATTGTGCATAATACTGCTGTTGATATGGTCAATAAAATGTTTTTTCTTGCACCAACAGTGACGTCATATTTTGTTTTTCGTATTTTTCTCGTAAACTATGGATCGTACAGGAACGCTTCTTTGGGCAGTTTTTATGTACTCCCAACGAGGAATTTAGCTGTGCAGAGTTTATGCGGTCGTTTTGGGACACCCTTTATATCTTTGAAGATTACCTAATTGATTCAAATTTACTAGACATTGATTAGCAATAATCTAAAGCATAAAATATTAATTAATGATTTTCAACGACAGAATCCATACAAAGTATAAAAGTAGTTAAAAGTGTGTACGGTCAATTGCATGTTTTGGATTGAAAAAATTCAAATTTTAATATGTTATTTATTTAAGAAGTTACTTATATAATGTTCTTCATATTGTTGTAATCCTAAATAATACTCAAACAACCAGTTATACATTTTTGAGAAATATTTGCTAGCAATGTTAATCTTTTAATTAAAATAATATATTTAAAACATTTTGCTTTAACAAGTTACAAAATAGTTCATTAAAAATTCGAAGTGAAATTTTAGTGTAAAAAGAGAGAAAATCCATTGTATGTATATTAGCTGAGAATAAAAATATTATATAGTGCCACAAATTCACCACTCATAACCTCAAACTTTTCAACTACACACAAGTTTTAAAAAAATTAAAAGTAAAGCAGTCTATAAGATGCTTTAAGAACAACCCTTACTTGTTTTTGTAGTTACAAATATCATAGTAATAATTTTATTGATTTGGGCTTTACCTCTTAAATAATACAAATATTTCATAAGTTATAACCTTTATATAAAAGGTTACAAACTTTTCTCTGATAAACTTATTCAAAATGGTTTCTTAAAGAGTGAATTATGATTGACAGTACTGAAGAATCTTCAGTTTCAAACGACATCAGTTTTTAGGTAATTGTTTTCCATTTGAATAGACTATTTTTGTCAATTTCATTAATACTAATGGTTCATTATTTAAATCTTTCTATGTAATGTCCTATAGATATTTTGCCATAAAGTTTTTTTATTTAAGAATTCGATTAAATTAATATGCATTAATTTTCAATAATTTATAAATTCAATCAGTAAAGAAGAGAAGTTGATCTGTACTGAAATAAATTTTATTACCTTGTTTGAATATTGGTTAGCAGATTTTTAAGTTTGTAGTATGATCACAAAAGATAGTTTTACCATAATCAGTATAATTCAGGATTTATTAAATAAATTTAGTGACTCAGAAGTAGCACCTAAGATAGTCATCCCCAAAAAGAAAGGTTATTAACTAAATAAAGTTGATAAAAATTTTCAACAAAAATGATGATTCTGCATTGCAAATGAAATACTATGTGCATTATACCTGATTGATTAATTGAATCGGTTCCCTCCATAATACGATTTCCAGTTTGGGAAGTAGTCCCCCTAATTTCCATACTGAAAACATGTTAATAAAAATTTGTTTAAATTTTAGGAACTTTTTGAAAGCTTATTTTTTTACCTTTTTACACATTTACTTTAAATATAAAAAATTTATACCGTAAAAAATTTATTTTCATAGTAGGAAAAAAAATACAAATAATAGTGTCGTTAAAAGAATTTAAAAGATACTACTTTCTTTCTTACCAAATTTCAAAAAAGGGGTTTAGTTAGTCTGGTTAGTCTTATGGCAATCATTTTTAAATATTTAAGTGACTTGAGCCATGAAACGTTTTTGCTTTTTCTAGTATGAAGAATATCCAATAATTGAATTGAATGGACAGTTTGAAGAAGGGAATAATACACTAAATATGGTACAGTGGCCTCTTTTTGTGTTCTTAAGTATCTCCAACCCTCGAATAGGGAGATATCTCCCTTTATATCGAACTGTAGACACAAATTTCTTATGGTACCTAATTTTGTAAAAATTTAACTCATATTATTCTAGTACAGAGGAAAACAGGCTACTCATTTTTGAAAGGAAGATTCTTCGGTCAATTTTTGGAGCAGTGAAGGAAAATGATACATGGAGAAGTTTATATAACCATGAGATATATACTAAATACAGACAACCTAACATCTTGAGAGTTATTAAATCCAACAGAATTAGATGGCTGGGGCACGTTTTTCGACGTGCAGATTTGGACCCTGTTAAAAAACTAACGTTTTCAAAGATTGAGGGTACAAGGAAAAGAGGTAGACCAGCAACACAAGGTGGATGGACTGTGTGGAAAGAGATTTGAAGATCTTGGGAGTTAACAGGTGGAGAAACCTGGCAAAAAGTCGTGCCGCCTGGAGGATAAGGGAAAATATAATAAAATTTTTGTTTATATCCATTCGATGATAAATCTAAGTTCTGCCATTAAGTTATACACGAAGGTATTTATTTCCCTAAATTTCTCTTTTGAAAAGTATGCTAATCAAAAATTGTGATGTACAGTCGGAGTCAAAAAAATCGTTCCAAAAGTTAAGCAACGGGATTGCAGGATTTGAAATTTCAACGAATCGCTGAATATAGGAAAAGATTGGCGAGAACAATTTTCTAATATCTAATTTAAGGAAACATATTTGGCTGGTTATCCATGATTTGGCGCAGTTTTTTTTTCGAATAAAAATGCTTTAAAATAGTAGTATGGTGGTTAGAGTAACGTCTTAGTAATCGGAAGTTCGCGGGTTCGATCCTCAATGCGGATCATTCTCAAAGTCATTACGATTGATGTTGAAATTTATTTACGGATGATCCAATCTCTGTGGAGGAGTATTCTTACCTGATTTTTTATTCAAAGCACTCAATCGTATTTCTCAGCAGCCGTTAAAGTTTCTTCCTAAATCTTAAAATAATTATTTATGAAATTTACTTGGAACTCTGGATCTTCCACTATGATCATTAAAAAATCCAACTCCGATAAGTAAGTAATTTTTTAAAGGTATTTTTAACTTCACACTGGAAAAAATATTTTATTTAAAGAAATTTTTTAATCAGAGAAATTTCTTAAGAATTTTTTTACCAAGCTTATTCAGGCGAATACAAGTTTAAACATAATTCTTTGTACTATTTCAGAAAATAATTCTATTTTAACTATTTTTAAAGTTATTTTAAATAAATAATAATTATAAATTCTTTTAAATCGTGGGGTAACACGTTGCCTGAAACAATTGTAAATTCAAGAGGGGTAAACGAGTTCAAGAGGAAAATTGACAGATACTGGGATTCCGGTAGTTTGAGTTAAAAAGACTGGACCAACCTTGCTGGGCTTAAGCCTGTAGTTGGTCGACTTAATTTATATTTGTATTTGTAACGGAATTTTAATTATATGACTTAATAATGGGAACTCTACGGATTTAGTAAAAGTTAGTAGTAGTAGTTTTGTTAAGAAATTAAAAAATAATTTGCTTTGGAGACTATTGAAATTGTACTAAGCAGTCTCGGGGGTGGGGAACAAGCTATATTTCTAATATACAGATATTTGGTTGAGTTGCATAAGCGTACCCAGGATTCTGCTCAGGGCGAAGCAAGCATAGTCGATCTTTCTCGTGCTTGTGGAGAACCATTTTAAAACCCGGGATGATGGGCCAGAGTTTTGCTTCGAGATGGGATTTGGACCTTTTGTGAAAATAATGCAAAAGTTTTTAAGATAATATACTTAGCCCCAAACAAAGGGGGTCTGGGGTCCATCTCCGAAATGTTTTGTAATTTGACCCTAAAGAGTAGCTTTGTGAATTGTTCTGGGACATTGGGGAATATTTAGGTAACACCCCGGATCGATCACTCGTATAATATCTAGAATTTTCAAGGGAAAATGCCTATAAATAGACATAAGAACTCTATAGAGGGTTCAACTCCCTAACCGCCTCCTAGATACTGCCCGGGGAGATCTCTTATTTTTGATTTTTAATCCTCTTTGACATAGGTGAACCCAAGTGATCCCAGTTTTCATAATTTAAATTTTTGAAAATTAATTACTTAAGACTAAAGTTTAAGTAATTTACTCTCATGATTTAGAGGGTAGCTACCCCTCCCTGTATCCCCTGGAGTTGAGGGACAGTTCCATAGACTTATGAGAACTAGAAAGGAGGACACAATTTCCCCCCTCTATAATGTCTCTCAATTCATTCTCTCTTACCTCCCCTCTTCCCGAATTCCAGTTAAAATGTTCGGCTTCTAAAATTTCTAAAAAGCATTACACAAACACATGCGAGTTCAATCCAATGTAGCCATCCCTCATTCGTGATACATGATCATGAATGAACAGCTACAGATTGATCCAGCCAATGAAAGGGTAGGTTTATTGCTTTACCTATTCAAGAAAGTTTTGTTTAAAGATTGGTGAGAGATTTAATAAAGAGAGAAAGATTTAATAATATTTTCAGTTACTAGGTCACCACTAAATTATTAAAAATTATTTTAATGATTCCAGTCTATATCTCACGACAGACATCCTCGTCCTGGGCTCAAGCTGCATCCAGATGCGGTAACCATTTATACTCGGGGTGAAAGGCATTCGGACACTTCCATGCTGCTTCCCTAACTCTTCCATGTTGTATAGATGGTAGGAGCAGGCGCGGATCCAGCACGGCTCCAAGGGGGCATTTTTCTATATAAGATCCCCTTGTGTTACCATTAGAGGTATAGGGGCACTTTTCAACACTATTACCTTTACTTTTTTCCCAAATGTCAAAATATTGGGGATTTCCTAAAAATAATCACTGAAGATCCCCTTGTGGTACTAAAAGGGGGTATCGGGGTCCTCCCCCAGAACACTATTTTGAAATTAGACCTGTTAAAAGTAGGGTTTTTACTCATTTTAAAACTTTTTGGGTTCCCAAGGGGGGTCATATTCCAGAGTGCCATCCCCCTGAATCCGCTCGGGGTGGAGTCACTGGAGGGAAATAAGCTCCCCCCAGAAAATTCCCGATCCCGAAGGTTTACAGTGTGCCCCCAGATTTCACTCTCTGTACTTTGTATCCCTCCATGGTTGTATACCAAAACTAGATTTAAGTATAACTGTCCTTCACGACAAATTGTTTTTTGATAGAAGGAAATAAGGAAAGTTATGATATTCTACTTGAAAATAAATCTATTTCGAAGTTAAATTAAAATATCTTTGCTTCATTTTATTTTTCTTTATTATAAGGCGTTCATCAGAATCGTTTACTCCGCAATTGTATATGTATAATTTTCTGGGGGAATTTTTTAAAATTTATTTTAACAACGAATTGAGAAAAATTGGGATCGAATTGGATGAAAAATAAAGAGTATTTCTAAAAACTTCTACTAAATGAATCCAAACATCAAACATTAAAAAACAACAAAGCTAAAATAAGAATAGCTTTTGAAAATACATTTTTATTAAGTTTAAAAAAATACAAAAATAAAAGATCCCCTAATGTCAAAAATAAAAAAGATTTGTTGGACGATTGTAAAAAAGGTTACCCCATTAGAAAATAAGATTAAAAAAAGCTTTTAAATATCCAATAAAAACTAAATATAATTTATAATCACTTATTAATAACTTCTAACTCTTAAAAATTATAAAATCAGCACAAGAAGTTGCAGAAAACGTTCAAATTCGACTTAACTCATACAACACCAGCGCTCTAACCGTTACGCTACCGGGATCTACATTGAGAGACGCAAATATTACAAATAACTAAAGGATTGGCTTAGTTTTGTGGGTTATTGTAATTTTAACAAGTGGCAAACCTTTGGCGATCGGGACTGGCGAAATATTTCAAACCTATTTTCCTATATCATGCACACGGGGTTAAGGTCTAGATTCCTCTTAACAGTCCTTGGAACGTTTTTTTGACTCCGACTGTACAGTCGTAGAAAAAAAAAGTGAGACAGTTGGCATTGTAAGCGAACTACTGGGGTTAGAAAGATACTATAAACGCCAATTTTCATTATTTAACGTCTACTTTAAAAAAAGCTATAGTTTATGTCCTTAGGGGGCCGTCTACATATTAAACGAAGCACAAACTTTCGTTTTTCCTATGGGCGACATCAAAGATTATTCCCGATTCTGAAAGAGCACCCTCTAAAACCCCCCAAAACCAATTTTCATGTCATTTGGTCCCCAAATAAAGCCAGGAATGGGGGGTTGAAGTTCGTCGAATTCACGTTGAAATCTCGTTCTTTACGTTGAATTCTCGATTTTTATCCTTTTAACCATCAACCCCGCACGAGAATTCAACGTAAAAAACGAGATTTCAACGTGAATTCGACAAACTTCAACCCCCACTCCTGGCTTTATTTGGGGACCAAATGATATGAAAATTGGTTTTTAGGGGTTTTAGAGGGTGTTCTTTCAGAATCAGGAATAATCTTTGATGTCGCCCATAGGAAAAACGAAAGTTTGGGATTCGTTTAATATGTAGACGGCCCCCTAAGGACATAAACTATAGCATTTTTTAAAGTAGACGTTAAATAATGAAAATTGGCGTTTACAGTATCTTTCTAACCCCAGTAGTTCGCTTACAATGCGAACTGTCTCACTTTTTTTTTCTACGACTGTACCTACTTTTAGTATTAATAACATAAGAAACAAAAAGTTAAAAAACTAATTATAATAAAAATAACTATTCCTCGGGGCTACTCCCAGAAATTTTAAGATAAAGAATCTTTCAACTTTTAAATAGTTTATAAAATTATTTTCATGTGTTAAAGGAGATTCGTAAGAATTTTAAAGAACAAATATTTATCGTTTAGTTATTTTAATTTTATATTTAGCTTTGGAAAATATATTTATAAATTGCATGCATTTTTAAGGAAATAAACCTAATCTTAAGACAAGTTTAGCAAAAAAATAACCATGATTATAAGAATTTTATTCAAGGAATTTTTATCTGGTTTTCAATTGACGTAATAAGTTTCAGTAATTGCTCGTTAAATATTAGGAGCTATTATTTATATTCCTGTACATTCTAAAAAACATATTGGAAAAATAAATCAAATTTTCAAAGATTAATGGTTAGTTATTTGATTTCAAAACCAAAGTACTTTCTGATATGCCATTAAGAGTAATTGATATACCTATATGATGTTAAAAACATTTTTCCTTACTCAGAAAAACCATACAAAATTATGCAGTTTTTATGAATGTTAGCATCAATCTAAATAATTATCCAATGAATCTTGAAGGTAGATGAAATCTGTAAAGTTAATTAATTTATGTGGATTAATTACTTTGAAATGAAGCAGAAAATTATTTTTAAGTAATTATTGTGCGTCGTCCTGAAGGGAGCTTAGTATCTTATACGAAAGGGAATTGCAAAATGTATTTAGACTAAGTTAAACGATAATAATGTTTCTCCTAACATGAACTTTTTGGGTTTCATATTTCTGGCAACCTGGTTTGAAATAATAACCCCAGACACTAATTTGATTGGTTCTTTCTCTTACAAATGTGTATTTTATGATTGCATTTTCAATAAATGTTTAAAAACTAGAAAAGTTAAATGCTAGGTTTTATGTTTAACATTAGTTAGAATATGGATGTGAATAAACTATCACTATATTTTTACCATGAAATATTTTTTTCAATGTTAGAATTGAAGCACTCCTTTTAAGTAAAAGAGCTGGTTAAAACACATTAAAACTACACTAAAATGTTTTAGAGGTTAGCTGTTTTAACTGGCTATCCATTCACATCAAATTAAACGAAAATATCTACTTACAGTACTTTTGAGTGAGGTAATGTTAAAATACGCGTTTTCACATGAGATTTAGTTTTAATACGGTTTGTATCATTATATGATTGTACAATGGATTTAATTGCTAAGATTATCATTTCTAATCAGTATCCATAGTTAATGGACTTGCTTTGGGCCTTTAATTTTGGCTTTATTCAATTTTCCTTTCCACTACGTTTTGGCCATAAACGAAGCTTTGTTATACTTAAATTTTTGAAATACACATAGCTACAATTTAAGCAGTTTCCAAACTCAAACACTTGATCAGACAAAAATGTATGCAGATTGCAAAATGTATGTAGAATACGGACGCTTTTACTTTTGAACAAAAAACAATACAAGTCCAATTATGACCTCCAACAAGGCCCGTATTTTTCGATTTTTCTCAAAATGCAACCAGGTTTTGGCAATCAATATTTATCCTTAAATTTAATCCCTTTCAATTTTAAACTTTAAAAATTAGAAATTGACTTATCCTAGCTTTATTTATTTTTCAGTCATATTATTTTACTGGAGAAAACTGTCAGCGGAGTATAATTTAAGATAGATAATTTTCAAGTCCTTAAAATTCGAATACGAAAACTATGTGCTCTGTTTTTAAGATACTTTAGCAAAGATCATTCATGAGAAATTTCAAAGAATTTTGATCATTTTTGTCTGCGTCAGGCTTACAAACGTTTAAAAGCTTTAAAACCCTTGTGGGTTCTCAGTAGGGTGAACCAAAAAACGTTTTTTTCAGGTAGAGTTCTGGGCACCCCTACTTTTTTCGAACAGCTAATAGAAGCTCACAGCCAAAATTTCAACTCTGTATTCGAATTAGAAGTCGATGACCAAGAGGAGTGAAAAAATCCAAATTAGAATATTTTTATACAAAACAACTTAAATTTGTGTGAAATTTTTTGCATGTTTTAAGTCATATGGCACCATCAAGCGATTTTATGAGTTTTCCATGAGTGAATCGCTATTGCTGTATAATTTTAGGGATAGTTTAGGGACTTGCCTAAACTTCAAACATTTTTAATACATGATTAAATTTTATTTTTAACTTGAAATTTGGTAGTAATGTTCATTTTAAGAGTTAAAAGGCTTTTAATAATTATCAAAAAAAATTTTCTGGTCATGATGCACATTAAATCAAAGACAAAATATTTGCAAACAAAATGGGACTAATTTCAGGTTTTTAAGTTGTATAGTTCTAGAGTTATTAGCTGTTTAAAAATGCAGGAGAAACAACTTTATAAAAGTGATTTGGACATTAGAAAATTACTACAACCAAAATAAAGGTGATAAAAAAACAAATCCTGGAACATTATATCTATAACGTAGGTAGTTTCTTAAAAAAATCATGAACAAAATGAGAGGGTTTGATCTTTGGTTTTTTAGTTGTTTTGTATAAAAATCTTCGAATTTACTCTTTTTCACTCCTCTTGGTCATCGCTTTCTATTTATGGTACAGAGCCCAAACTTTGCCTGAATAGTTTTCTCTGTAGGTCTAAAAAATTGAGGGGGTGACGTGGCAATTTCATAACACTTTATTTTTTCCAATAGGAAAGTGGGTTTTTTCCCTTGTGCTCAGGGAAAACGAACTTAACTAAAACAACGAGATGTTAAACTAGACTGCACTTGTTTAAAAATATTCATGAAAAGAACCAATTAAAAACAATATAATGGAATAATTGACCAACAAATGAATATCCAAGTTTTTCTTTGCTTGAGAATGTCTGTACTTATATACAAATACAAATTAAGTCGACCAACTACAGGCGTAAGCCCAGCAAGGTTGGTCCAGTCTTTTTAACCAAAACTACCAGAATCCCAGTATCTGTCAATTTTCCCCTTTAACTCGTTTACCCCACTTGAATTTACAATTGTTTCAGGCAACGCATTCCATCTATCCACTACCCTATTAAAGAAATAATGCTTTCTACAATCCGTCTTAAATACTTTATTCAATTTGAAATTGTGACCCCTTGTTCTATAACCCGTATTGAAATCTAGTCCCTCTGTGTCCCCTTGCTTTACCATTTTAAATAGTTGAATCAAATCCCCTCTAATCCTTCTTCTATCTAGAGTGAACATATTTAGCTTCTTTAATCTTCCCTCATAACTTAAACTGGATATACCCTTGACCATTTTAGTAGCCCTATGCTGAACCCTTTCAATTGCATCAATATCTTTTTTTAAGTATGGAGACCAAAACTGAACAGCATACTCTAGATGAGGTCTCACCAAGCCTCTGTATAGTGACAAAATAATATCCTCAGACCTTGAAGAAATAGTTTTTTTAATGTATCCCAATATCCTATTAGCCTTTTTACTAGCAGATGAACACTGATGAACCCATTTAAAGTCCTCATTTACTATCACCCCTAAATCTTTGATCATATTACCTTCTTTAACTTTGTTCCCTTGCAGATAAAATTCTGCCCTACCATTCCCCCGACCCATATGAAGTACCTGACATTTACTTATGTTAAAGGACATACCCCATTTTTCAGCCCATTGTGATATGATATCTAGATCCTTTTGTAAATTTTGTACCTGCTCCTGAGTATCTACCCTCCCCCAAATTTTTAAGTCATCAGCAAATATGCTGATTTTGTTCCTAATGTCCTGACTAATATCGTTAATGAATATTATAAAGAGAATTGGCCCCAATACTGAGCCCTGTGGCACCCCACTCATGACCTCTGCCCACTGAGAATATTTACCCTTGACTTGCACTCTCTGTTTCCTACCTATCAACCAATTCCTAATCCACAATAGTGTTTTACCTCTGATACCCAATTTTTCCAATTTGATTAGCAATGCCTCGTGTGGAACCTTATCAAATGCCTTTTGAAAATCGATGTAAAATATGTCTACACTATGTTTTTGATCCAACTCTTTTGTTACTTTGTCATAGAATTTTAAAAGATTATTTTGACAGGATCTACCCTTCCTGAATCCAAACTGATTGTCTGAAAGTAAGTTACCCTCCTCCAAGTATAACATTATATGCTTTTTAAGTATGGTTTCGAAAATCTTACAAATGACTGATGTTAAGCTTACTGGTCTATAATTGCCCGGATCCCATTTCGGTCCCTACTTATATATTGGAGTTACATTAGCCAATTTCCAATCTATTGGCACCAAACCAGAATCGTATGTTGATTTAAATATTGCCATTTAATGAAAGTCATATGAAGAAAGAAAAAATAAAACGAAGCAAATTCAAAGTTTTTTTTATCTGCTTTAGAAAATTTGCAGTTATTTTTTATCACCGTTGAAAAGTCACTAGGTTGTTCACAAAATTGCTGTTGAATGATTTCAAAATTACTTGCTGAAAGAAAAAATCCTATCGCTATAAAATGACAGCAAATTTCTATATGAAAACTGCCCTGTCAACATATTTTTGAAACAATTTTGAAGATTTTTTTGGCTGGGTATAATCAGTATTTGTAACACATTGAGTGTTGTGGGGTTTGATGTCTTCCAATGAACCTCAATAAGGTGTGGGTTTCCTCCCCTAAAATATGGGGATGGGCTGTAAACACAAATTTAAAGGCGTTAAAGATAAAGTTTTTAGCGTTTTAAATAACGTCTTAATTATTTAACTTGTTTGCTCCAAGAAAAAGGGTTAAAAAGAAAAAATAACTTTGGCTACCACTAAGTTAAGTAACTTATTTCTGAAAAATTTCCTTCACTTTTAGTAAAACGAAAATTAAAACTTTTTTTACATTTATCCCTGATATTTGTATGGTTTTTAAAAATTAAGGGAAGTATTCTTAGATTTCGGGTAAGATAACTTTGTTTTATGAGTAACATTTAAGGGCATAAAATTGGTTCTTTTGATATCGGTATTAAGAGATAGTGTCAAATATGCCTATCTTGTTTAAAACATTTGAATAAAATTTAGAAAGAAAATGTTGGTAAAATTAAAAAAACAATGTTTTTATTGTTTTTGGTTTATAATACTTTGTAATGATAAACCAATTAAAAAAACATAAGAAGGGTTTTAAATTAAAAACGTTCCTATATTTTCTCACTTATAAATTGATTGCTTTTGTTTTTTAATCTTTGATGAATTAATTTTCAAATTAATATATGTTATTTAATAATGTTTACGAAAAATCGAGACATTTATGAACAAGGCGATAACCAAACTTTTGTTTCTGGGGTAGGGGTATCCTTACATTATGTATTACCCCTTTACTTGTGCATTAATATAACGTTAAATGTAGTATTTTATAATACTTACAGGTGTGATTTGAATCTTGGTGCACCTAATGCTAAAATTGTGTCTACAAAAGTTAGCCCCCAAGAAAAGATGAAGGGATTTGGGGGTCCCTCTCCTGAAAAAAAAATTAAAATTGACCCTTAAAATGGTGTTTTAACTCAATTTGAAACCCTCTGTGTAACACCCAAAGATAACCATTCCTTGTACAAAATTGTTAAGGGGAAATATTTGTTATAAAGAGACGTTGAAATTTCCAAGTATCCAAGTAGTCAAAATATTCAAGGTTGAACACCCAAACCCTTGCTTGGATAAGGCCCTGATTCATCGCAATCCAGTTCATGATTTAGAAATAACTTATTGTTCAGACTATTTACCTCACATTTAAAACAAAAGTTTTCATAACCCAAGTTTGAAGCTTAAAAACACCCGGAAATTTTCATATAAAAATCCAATCCCTTCTGCGAAACTGAACCTCATTCAAGGTACACCCCTCAACACAAGCTGAAAGGACCAAGCACTCCCTTAAAAATGACACCGCTTCTTACTTTATCAAAGAAGCGCCTTTGACACTTTTTTTAACGACGTCGAGAGGCGCTCTCCCGAGGAGCCACAAAACACTGCTCCCTCGTTCTAGGATGCCTCGCGACAACCCCCTAGGGTTACCCCGACATCTCCCGTAAAAAGCAGGCCATAAAGCTCAAATGAAGCCTATGATTTATGGGCCCTATGTAATGAAGCCGCCTCCCGACCTTAAAAGTCGCTAAACTTCCTTTAATAAAGTTGCTGAAAAAGGTGAGTGCAAAACAAGCTTTCTACGTCCCAGTGGGCGGCAAAGGAAGAGGCCAATGAAAAGCCCCGATCCCGAACATTAGCCCTGCCTCGGGCAGTTATTGTCCAAGAAAACAAACTCGTTATAATCAAGTCTGCGAGCCGCACTCAAAAATTGGAGTTGATATCATTCTGTGTAGGCTGTAAATAAAAGCCATAAATATCCGGAGTTGGTAAACTAGCCCGTTGAGAACTGACGCCCCTCAATGCTTTCATTATTGCTAACGGAGATTGATGCTGTGGGGAAAATTGGGATCGGGACCCAATTTATAAGTTTTGTTTGGCCGGCAAAAATGTGGAAACGGGTTGTTCTGTTTTTACCTGTTGAGGATATCGAATCGCGGATCTGATGAGTTTGTCCGGAATTGCGTCAATTTTTACCGTATGGGGCAGACCATCGGCGGGCTTCGGGAAATTGCTTTTCAAGAATAATAGGTTGTTTTAAGGTGAAGTTTAAGAATCGCTTTTAATCAGGGAGGAGGAATAGGAGATTATATGTGGCGAAAGACGAGTGAGGGCACTTTTATGAATGTGATTGATGGTATAGAGGTGCTTGGACATTACGCATGCAAACTTTTAAATCGGGATCAGGATGCAATATTTCAGGATTAGTTAAACTTCAACCATCACCCTTCTTGATTATGAAATTTACTCAATCACACTACGGAATTGTATTGAAAATACGATGCACTACACTGTATGTCTATAACTTAGAAAATTATGACTGCCTTTTAATGTCGGAAAAAATATTCCACATTTGCACTTTTGTGTTATGTGGTGAATAACTTTCTCTCACTTCAAAATTATTTTAGCAACTGAATATATGTTACTGCATTGACCCTTTAGGTCACGTATGGGCAACCTACGGCCCGCGGAACATTTTAAAAATTGTACTAAAAGATAGCTAGAGGGGATACGGAACTTTCGCTCGAAAAGAACTTAATTTTTGAAGTTAAACTTGCTGCACAACTATGTTGTGCTGTATTTATTCTGCTCGTCACTTTGAACTTCGAAGAATTGTTGGCTTTATAGCAGTGGTTCTCAAAAAAAAGGCTGCACGGCCCCTAAGGTGGCGTTGAAGAGTTCTAGGGGGCGATGATGGTTTGATAGAAAATCTGGGGGAGTTATTAGAGTTAAGGGGGCTTTGACTGTTTTTAAACTATTGACTATTTTTAATTGTCGTTTTTTTCATAAAAAACGTTCCAAAATCCCATAAAAGTAGCATATAATCACTTTTTAACATGCTAAAATTAAAAAATTTCCCGGACTCCCTTTTTATCTATGGATGGAGGTATAAATAATTTAAGTGATTTTTAAGATAGAGATAGGAAATTTTCAGGTAGGGGTACTAAATTTCCTTGGACGTAGCAAAGCCCTAGTATCACTAAAAAGGGGTTCTGTATATTCAGAAATAGGGAGGGGGGAATTACTTTTGATTAAAATAATAATTGAATTTTATAAAAAGTAGATAATAAACCGACTCATTTTTCACAATTGCCTATTATCAACAGTACGGCCCTCCACGTCATTATAATCTTTGAGTTCGGCCCGCAGATTCAAAAAGGTTGCCCATACCTGTTTTAGGTCCTGGCCGCCTCAAATTTTCAATTTGAAATCTCGGCTGGTTTAGGACTGAAAGGGTTAAAGTTTGTATTAATATACGTATGTATGTTTTTATCGTGTGTATTGTGCAGCATTGAATTAAAAAGTAGTCATTCGAAGAAATAAGTTTTCTATTTGATTGACATAACAGTCAATAACATAAAAATAATAAAAAAACTTACTAGGATAATGGGAGTACTAAAAATCATACTAATGTAAATAATTCCCCTGGATAGTAAGGTGCTTTTACTTGTTCTTCAAAACTTACCTGTGACAACCTAAATAAAAGGGTTGTGTGTACGAGTTGAATGGTCATAACTAGATTAACGCATTGGCAATATCTTTTAAACCTTCTGACCTAAGTTTCCGATTCAATGGTAATTTCGGGGGCCTCAGATGTGAAAAGGTTAAGTAAGACAGAAACTTCTATGAATAAGAAACCATGTTCTATCCCCTGTGGTTCTTAGGAAAATCAGCAGAATATTACATAAGGGACTGCAAGTGGTCCCTTAAAATTTTTCTAATATTATATCCCTTCTCAAGCTTTTCCAATTGGCATTACATGCCCCCTAGAACATATTTTAGTTTTAATTACTTAAGGGTCTCCTAAAATTCTAGCAAAGTTCTACTATTGATAACTTAACTACTAATAAAGGGAACTACTTTTAACATCTTAGTTTGAAACTAAAAAAATTGACACCGGTGTCACAAGTATCCATTTGTCACCTCGAAAGCTTTTTAACTCTTATTTATGCCTACAAGAACATAAACTTTGTAAAGCCCGCTTGAGGGAAAAGAAGCTGACTTCAGATTCATAAAATATTCGTTGTTAGTGTTCCCTGCAATCAATACATAAAGAACAGATGGTTTTCGCTATTCTTTTGAAAGAAAACGGGCAGTTAACTTGATAGCCAGAAGTTGCAAAGAACGATTACTTTTCTTTTTGACGAACAGTTTCAGCTGTCACTGATGCCTCGTTCGGTTCACTTCTGCTGAAATTTTATGGCCTTGCATTAACGTCTGGTCGTTGTCTAAGCAGAAAAACTTGTTTTTATAGTTTCTTTTTGTATCTTTCTTTCATTACGCATCTTTCATATTTTTTGGTTGCTTGTTTTTTAACCGTATTGTTGTCTATCGTAATTTATAAATATTTTGTTCATTCATACTTTTGTTCTTTGTTAGCCTCTTTTGCCAGAGATGCGTTTTTAGCAGAGAGGGATTTTAGTACATTTTACAATAGGTTTATGCAACAAAATTTAGAGATGTCTTACTCACTGTCCTACTTTTTGTGTACGTTGGTTATTTGGTGGCGTGTCATGTATGTATTTTCCTATATGGGACCGAACTTCCCATAAATAGCTTCGGTGATCTGGACACAATTATCTTCATATATTCTTTTGTGTACGTAATAATGTGTTTAGGATTTTGGTAATGCTTTAGTAGCAGACCTTTTTGTGATTAGAATGCTCTTCCGTTTAAACTAAACTATTTTCATTTCAAACATAAAAACATGGTCCGGTTATTTTTTATTTCTTCATAACGTTTTAACTTGAGATTTTTCAAAAATTTTAAATGCAAAAAGTACAAAAATGATGGTTACTTGGACCAAGTTTTAAAAGAGCTAATTTTTTATTGTTTTCTATAATTTAAGAATGTACCTGTGCTGTACTAGAATTTAAAAAACCAAAGTAAATTGGGTTTGGCTGCTATTGGTTATTAAAAGACTATTCTAGATTTAAAGCACTACCAATGAATATTCTTTGACCATTTTAAATAAATGCGTTACGGAATACCCTTTTAAGTGAATGCGTTACGGAATACCATTTTAGGATCGTATCTCTATTGAGCCGTCTTGACCCTTAAATTTTAAGACATTTCCAAATCCGAAATAAAGTCTTCAATTTAATCCTAGCTTTAATGTGTCTAGACACTCCTTAAAATTCACGCTGATTTTTCAGATATAAACCATCTTGAAAGAATATTAATCAAGAACCAACTTCTAAAATGGGTCCATACCCCCCACATACCACTTGCTAATCGCAAATTAACAAATATTTACACCGCGTCTTATGTATGGTGAGAAACGGAATTCCTTACACTCTTAACAATAATTTAGGGATAGGTCATGGACAACTGAACTAATGAGACCAGAAGAGCTCGAAAATATGACGTGCGATTGACGTCTTGACACCACCCTAGCTAACAACTCAACTTCACTCTGGAATCTTCTATGCTCCCTAAAAATTTACAGATCCCATCTGATAAAATGTGGGCAAGGACTTAGATTGGTTTGGTGATCACAGCTCCCAATCAGAACCCAGAACCCTCGTTAGCATTTTCTAAAATGGGATTTTTAAGTATGTGTGGGATATAGAAGAGTATTGAATTATTGGCAAAATTATCAATAATTTCGAGCGTCTCTGGCCTCTGTAGTCTAGTTGGCCACGGATTGGCCAGGGTGCGCTGAACCCATCCTAAGTATGAACCCACCTCGAAAGTTTAAGAAACTCCAAAGTAAACTTTGCCAAGTTCTCTTTTCGGGTGCAAAGAACTCTTTCGCTTCCTTCATCCGAACGGGATCTCTTCCGCAGTTAGTGCAGCACTCAGTTCATCGAACTACCCACCATCGAAAGGGTTCCCTCCACAAAAAATCGCACCCCGTTCCCCAAGTCGGAAGTATCTCACCTGTTGCGACTCTCGGGTCCCATCCAGAGTCATTGCGCCCCAAGAAATGCTCGCACTCACACTCAGCACTCGATGGTGAAAAATCGACTGTTCTTTCAGTTGTTTTCGTCTTGGGTTACCCACGAAGCCATCGGCGAAGAGGCGATTTATCATCGTCATCGCTGCGATGATTTAATTTTAAATCGCGCCTCTTTGGTAATATGAGGCGCCTGAAGTCCTCCTTGTGCTCTGGCGCACGATGATGACAGAGAGAGAGTTGGCAAGGTATGATGAGCTTTTAAATTGCTCTTGGAAGATGCTTAAGGATTTGTTGCTCCTGGCCGCTCTTTAAGTAAGTTTTTGATTACTTATAAAACTTTTTGTGCGAATTTGATTAAGTATAAATGATCCGATATGTTGTGGTAATAAATTTTATTTAATGCATGTGCTTTTAAGGTAAAAGGGATTTTGTAAGTGAAGTTTTATAAACGCGTTAAACTAAATAAGTCTAGATGCGTTAAAAGTAATTTTATCTTATAAATGTTTTATTGTTACTATCAATGAAAGAGGGACCACTTTTTGTGTTAATGCCTTATATTCTTTGTCACGTTATACTAATTTTATAATTTATTACATTTAATTTTATGTTTCACTCGGAAGGGCTAGGGCCCCTTAGTAAACAATATTAGCATTTGCATTTTTTGTTAATAAATTATTATTGTTACCATTATCATTATTATATTTGTACTGCCTCGCATGAATATTTAATATTAATTGGAAATTTAAAACAAATCCAAAATAAACTCAAAACTAAAAGAAATCTAACCTAGTTAAGTCTTGAAATAGCTACCGGTAATTACTGATTAAATTTGGAAAAAAAATCACATTTTTATTTTTAGTGTTGTGAATGGTTAACTGTATTTTTTCTTACCAATGAAACCTGTAAAACCAAAGAACTAAACCATAAAGTAAAGTTCACCCAATTTATGATGAGATGTGTGTATGAGCAGCACTTATTTCTTCCAGCCATAAAAGTGGAAAAACTATTAAGTTAGGTTTTAAATTTAAAGAAATATGAAATTGGATAAAAACGCATTCAGTTTATAGCTTTACTCAGACTCACCTCGTCTGATTTTTCACTAGATAAAAAACAACGAGATTCTTTATACTTGACTGACAGAGCTGCCGAAATGTATTTTTATGTAACCTTTAATGCTGTGAAACATCATTCTGAAATTGGATTCCTTTTTATAGAATTTTTTTAAAAGTGGCCATCTAATTTACTGTTTTTCATGTAATATTCCTAAAGCCCACCAAAAAGATGATTCAAATAATCGCGGAATGGGTTGTAAAATAACACAAGGTATCCTTCAGCGCGATACGCTGCACCTTTCAGAAAAAAAGTCATTGAACTTCCACTTCCGCCTCAGAGATTCCGATAGTGGAAACTCTCAAAATCTAGTAATTCACTTATTTTTATAAATGAAATTCCTATTCCATTAAGATATTGTCTTCTAATTTTTCATAGGTTGTTGGAAAATAATAAGACTCAAAAGTTTATTTAACCAAATTTTTGATTTTGAAAAATGTCAATGAACTTAGTACGCACGTGCCCCTAGTTTGGGGAGAAACGGGTAAACATAACCTTTACCTCATAGAGTATTTTTTTCCTCTAAAGTGTTTATATTAATGAAATTCATTTTAAAAATATTTATATTGGATAGACATTGAACTTTGTCACCGTGATGACTTTATAGTATTCTAATTTTTGTGTATTTTACAGGAATACAATCTTTTCTGTGAATATTTTAAAGTGTTTTCTTGAATTATTGAGAAGTTGGAGGTTTTTGTAGTCTGAGAAGTAAGTAGTATCCAAGTAAGTATTAGGTTATACTGAAACAATTACTTAAGCATTGTGTCATTGTAAGTTATAAGTACTTAATTTATTTAAATTTAAACTTAGCAAATTAAATTTTAATATTAATTCATTTAATTCAAAGATGGATTCTTTATATTTCTGAAATTTGAATATTTAGTCCAAGTTTTAAAAACAATACTAATGTTACAAAACAATAGGGAAAAATATTTACTCCACTTAGAATTATTTCTAATCTGTTTATAGAGAAATGAAAAATATCCAATCGTAACAAAAGTAAAGCTTATGATTGCCCTATAGAATGTTGATAAATGTAACTGTTAACTGTGTAACAGTTAACAGAATGTAACTGTTAACTGTGTGTTTAATTTAACGTGTTAACACAACTCACTGTTAACAGTTACATTAAATATATGTGCGCAAGTCCGCCACAGATTTAGTTGAAAACTACTGTTTTGAAAATAAATTGGTAATTTATAAGCATATTAAAACTGCATAAAAAAGTAAAGAAAGTAGGTACTAAATTAAGAAAAAGCAGTCTAATAGCAGTTATTTTCATTCTAAATTTTCTGCTGGAAACTATAAAATGCTATAGAGTAAAACCAATTCATATCGCTCTTGTCAAAATGAATCCTCCCTAAAACTACCTAGTTATTTATTTAATCGGCATGTTAAAATGTTATACGATGGTCATTTTAGTTCTTTATATATAATATAGTTTGACTAAAATAATAACTATACGTAACCGTATCTTATTTTAACCCGATAATTTGTCTGAACAAATATATCCCAACAGTGTATCTTTATATTTATAACATAGTTTTTGGAACACTTAAAGTACTTTCTTGCGATGTAAAAAGGGTTGTATCTTATAAGTCAAATTTTACGCCTTTCTGGATACTTAAGATTGGTTATGTTAGATACAACTTCTACTAAGATAGAACAAAATACTATTTTTAGTACTGAGAGTAATGATTCTCTATCACAAAACTTATCGGTGAAAAAATAAATTATTAATAAATTAGGAATGAATACTTATTTTCAGGGAAAAAATAGCAAAAAAAAGATTCGCAAATATCTCTACTAGTGGGGCGTATATAAGGGGAGCGAGGAACCATTAGTTTTTAGATCCCCGAAATTTTTAACTAGTTTGATCAAGCTGTTTATTTTGATTATATTTAGAAAATTAACAGAGCCGTATTCACCACAACCTAAGGTTAACCTGGAGTCAAGCTTTTTCGATAACTCTGATTCGCTTAAAACTTGTTTTCCTATTTCAACTACAAATTAGAAGTTTTGATTGCAAGTTAACCTTAGGTCAAGTTAGTGGTGAATTCAGACGTAAGGTTTTATTCCTATAAGGTCAAAAATAAGTTAATTCCCTGAATTTAAGAGCCAAATTCAATTACATTGTCTAAGGGCCCCTAGTAAGGATTGTGGTAATGATATTCTCCAAAAAATTACACAAAAGATATATAACTTAAAGATATCTACACTGTAAAAAAAATCGTCTTTTTACACTAAATGCTTTATTGTTTTTGACGAAAATTTTACGTATGGCTAG
Source organism: Tetragnatha versicolor (assembly GCA_024610705.1). Lineage (NCBI taxonomy): Eukaryota > Metazoa > Arthropoda > Arachnida > Araneae > Tetragnathidae > Tetragnatha > Tetragnatha versicolor. The sequence continues at coordinate 6,712,171 of JANDEH010000009.1, read as the reverse complement.
AGAACGAGCTTTTTACGTGAATTTTTCCACAAAAAGAGAACTATGATTTAATATAATCGCTACTAAACCATTTAAACACCACACCATTTTAAAAACAAGTCAAAATTTCTCGTGATCATTTAATTAAAAGGAGGCCAATCTTCTTTCAGCTAGGTGTGTAATATGTTTGCTGGGGACGTCACAATTTCATTCGAGATTTTGAAATTTGTTATAAAGGCCTCCTCTTGTAACTACTCGAAAAGAACTCTCAAGCATCTTCAATAATAACAGAAAGTTTCTCTCATTGGCCAGAAAAGAAAAAAACAGATATTACCTCTAAGTACAGAAATTAATCGGCAACAGTGAAGCCGGGTTGTTTCCGTAATTTGAAAATACAATTTTTTACAGTGTAGACTTAACTAATTTTAACAGGCGGTTCACCATGGGTATCACCCAATCGTTTACAAATGTAAAAAAATGAGTTTAAATCCCATTTTAAAAAGTCCAATTTACAACAATTTGTCATGGAGAGAACCCCTTCGGTCATTAAACTCATGATACCTAAACAAAAAACTTATACAGCATTCCCTCATTATCTTGAAACCTTTATATCTCGAAAAAAAAAATTCTTGAAATTAAGTATTTCTCTAAGGTTAATTTCAATTCATATATTAAAGAGTTTTTAAGAAAAAGCTGGATAAGACCAATGTTTTCAGAGCTCCTAAATAATTTGTCGTGAGAAAATTCTGTATTCTACACTGAAGCACTCTTGTTGTAGTATTAAATAGCTACATTAAGATTCACATTCTATACATAAGTTTTCACCAAAGCTACATATAAACTTTTAACCTGTTATGTGTATGTGGTTGGGAGGCCTTAGGAATTATTTTGAGGTATCCCTCGAATGAACAAAACACAACTATGTTTGGGCCTGATGATCTATACTGGGTGTTTCAGATAAGTGGTACAATATTTTAAGGGGAGATAGGGGACATCTGGACGAGTCAGAATCACATAGGATTTGGGGTCCCAGACCAAATCCCAGGGAGTTAAAAATGGAGCGACACCCAAAAAAATTATTGAAAAATTCAATTTGTAGAAGAACTACTATTGGTAAAAATTTAATTATTGTCTCAAAAATTGTGGTTTAATATGATCTTTAAAATTATCTAAAAAGTCTTCACTTTAAAATTTGTTTTATTATGAAAAAAGTTAAAAAACCACAAAAAAATGTGAGAATTCTGCCAAAACCTCATTTTATATTTCGAAATCCTTCCTTTTGATTTTATAATTTGAAAGATCATAGTCATAAACCTTTAAGTCCAAAGTTTCACGTAAAAACCATCAATATTAAACGCTTGAGATCCTGTTAAAGTTCGTTTTTTGCGTGCGCAAACTGGTTTCCTATTGCCGTTTCCAAAACGGCAGTTAGCGGACGCAAAAAACGGACTTAAACCATGCTTTAACAGGATCTCAAGCATTAAATATTGATGGTTTTTACGTGACACTTTGGACTTAAGGGTTTTCAACTATGATCTTCAGATTATTAAATCAAAGGAAAGGATTTCGAAATACAAAATAAAGTTTTGGCAGTTTTCACATTTTTTGTGGTTTTTTAAACTTTTTTTGTAATAAAAAAAATTTGAACTGAAAACTTTTAAGATAATTTTAAAGATCATATTAAACCACAATTTTTGAGACCATAAATGAATTTTTACCAATAGTAGTTCTTCTACAAATTGAATTTTTCAATAATTTTTTGGGGTGTCGCTCCATTTTTAACTCCCTGGGATTTGGTCTGGGACCCCCAAATCCTATGTGATTCTGACTCGTCCAGATGTCCCCTATCTCCCCTTAAAATATTGTACCACTTATCTGAAACACCCTGCATATTAAATTTCTTTATAGTTAGACACCTCCAAAATAAATTTCTATACAGTGCGCAACTGACTAGATTACAACAATATGCATAATACTGGTGGAATTAGCAAGTGGTTCATGAAATGGCCCCATGGAGTATGTATTATTTTTATTAGAATGAATACTTTTATTTCTCATCTAAATACCCAGTTTTTTAATGTTTATTTATATCTTCAAAAATAGACTGCAAAATTAACATTTTACCCCAACCCTATATAACCCATTTTTATCTCATCAATTAAAACAGAGCCTTAGTATAACATGTGCCTATTCAAACTAATAATATCCAGTTGATAATTTTTAAATACTGAAGAGTTTATTGAAGTATTTGGTCTTCGAGAGTTTATTTGATATATAAGGTTTCAGTTCTTTTTAATGTAGTGGTTTAAGTATTTTTGAAAGAGTTCTCACTCTTTTACCTCCTAATAATATTTATCTCTATTGACTTTACGTGACAAAACCTGATGTGAAGCTTTTTTAGGTAATGTCTAAATGCTCATAAACAAGTACATACAGAATTTTGAAATACTTTGAGCAATTTGTAACAACCTAAAAATTATTTGATGTAATTTAAAGAAAATGGGCCAATCCATATCAAGTGATCCAGAGGTGGTCGCTCGACCATTTTAAAATCAAATGCTTTTTTGAGGGTAGGTTCTAACTACATTATTTGCACGTAAATGAATACTTGGTATTGGTCACTGTTTTAAACATTAGTATCTACAATTTCACATTCAAGAGTGTCATTCGGTAGAAGTGGGGACATTTTTTATTCGTTTCGTTTTTTGACAAAATAACGGTTACAAATTGTTAAAAGTTATTTGTGACACTAGTGTCTTAAAGCTGTAAATATTAATTTCACATTTACCATTACATTACTGATATTCCTACTGATTTCACCAATCTAACACTTTTTCTAGCACATGGTTAAACAGAAAGAATTCAAGAACCCTTCAGTCTCCTTAATTTCAGAAAAGAAGAATTTTAAAATTTGAAGAATTGGGTAATTAATTTACTTAAAATTTAAATGAACCCCATCACATGGTTTTCATTTTAATGAATATGTAACCTATCAATCACACATCCCTTTGAATGTGACAATAAATTTCGAACATTGTTTAAGAACAAAAAAGGTATAGAGATTTCACTCAGAAAAACCGCCTTACATCAGTTTTCTAACAAATATTTGCTATTTTATTAAATAACAATTTGTAAAAATAAATTAGAAAGAAAATGAAGGAAACTTAGAGCTTCTTGGTTAGACTTTATTCACTATAATAGGAATAAAAAAAAATCGAAAATTCGGCATGACCAATGAAATTATTCACGATTAAGTTGAAAATGTAAAAGTTGAGAAATTTCGCAATATATATTATTCAATATATATTCGCAATATATATTAGTATATAAGTCACGCATTCACCCCACAAAAACATGATTTGAATCAATCATTTTTAAAATGAGGATTTTTCAGTTAACGCTGAAAAACTGAGATTAATTAATTATGAAAACCATTGGTATTTTATCGAAGGGATACTAAAAAGCTTTACTCCCAAAATTATACTAACATTTAATTTAAGTTCCGTGTACTTCAAAAATTTAAAGAAAAAACAATAATTTTAAAAGTCATTAGAAGTAATTCCATGAAATTCCATTTAATGAGAATTTTAATAAAACTAAGCTTTTTGGACAAAGTACACCAATACAATCCACTTCATTGTAAAAAAATGATTTAAAATATTTATGAATTAAATGAGTATACTAATTTTAAATATTTATAAGCGTTTTATTAATTTTAGATATTATTAATTATGAATTTATTATTAATATATGAATCATTATTAATTAATTCGAGATTCTGACCGTGTTTCAAAATAATCATTGTCTGTTTATTTTTTGAAATTTATTAAAAAATCAATAACTAATAAATCTGCACCACGAGTATGAAACTTATCAAATTTTACGCTATAATCAAGAGCGAATTATTAGAACCCCCAAAAGATTATACCTCAATTCTGCATCTCAAGTCTTTTCAACTGGTTTATTAACTTTTAAAAGTTGTCTTTTCTCTTTAAAGAGTCTTTTTCTGAGAACTGATCAGACGAAAACTATCAGTATTTTTAGAGTAGTGGTAGTAAAATCTAGTTAGCTGAATAAATATTGTAGAAGAGTATAAATAGTTCATGGGTTTTTAAAGAAAGTTGTTAAATAATATTACCTAACTTTGATTTCAGTTAAGAAATAAAGCATTTTACTTTGTATTTATTGCCACCTAAAAGTAAAAATAATATTTAAAAAAATAAACTCCAAATATCAGGATATTTCTTTTCCGTTATGTAAACAAAGTATTGAAAAAATATTTTAATTTAAACAACCAACCTAAAAAGATATTTTTTAAATATATTTTTCCCATAAATGAAATATTGAATATAATAATTTCAATTAGTTAATTTGTGTAAAAGGCCCTTTTGAAAACTTTCTTCTTTTCTTTGAGTGCTGCAAAAAATCTTCCAAAATTATATACTACCTATTTATTGAATATTGAAAACCTATTTATTGTTGTTGTTGTCTTGAGTTTGAAAATAATTGTTCCTTTAGTAACTCTAAACTCATAACTAATGTGAAAAAATACAGGTTGTAAAGTATTAAAAAAACTTTATTTTTATCCAAATAATGACCTTTGTTTGTAAGTAATTTTTTGTAGTATTTGCTTTTCTTTTGTATTAATAAAGTAATTAATTTTTAAAATATCTTTTAATGCTGGAAGTTTATTTTATTAATTGTCATTAATATATAACTGCATACTCTGCCAAACTAAAACAAGTTTCATAAACGCCTGAAATATAGTTAAAAGTTATAGTCTTTTGCCAAACAAAATATTTTTTACCAGAAACAACTTTTGAATTCGTGACAAACCAAGTTTACCAAACATTTAGTCTAAAAACTTTCATATGTTTGAATGACAAATTTTTTTAAAATTTAATATTTAAATATTCTTAAAATAAAAACCTCATTTAGAAAATTTTTTACAATATCTTTCCATTCACGAAATTTATTTCATTCACTGCCATTAACCTTTGATTGTCCACTCCACCAATTCAAAACAAGTTTCATAAACTAAAAAAATTTTGAGTAAAAAAATATTTTACTAAGTATTAATAATTAAACAAATTTACTTCATCCGCACACGCTTAGCAAGAAATAGCTTTATCCAAAAACGAAGAATTGTTATTGGTAAAAGCCGCAAGAAATAACAGCGCCACTATATCGATCGCTTTAACATAAAAAACGTTACAACTCATCAATAAAACACGCTTTATACTTAATTTTTTCAGAACTTTCTTCTAACTACTTACCCATAAAATAACTACAGCATCAAACTTACCGCTCACCAAAACAAATAGCCAATTAATTGGTATTTACAAAAAAAAATTATGAAAAAATAAATTAAAAATATGCAAAATATATTTTTTTGGAAAATAGAACTTTTAAATTAAATTGTTTATGCTGCTTTACTTTAAAAAAAGGAATATTCTGTCTTGTAGCCAGGTAATAAAAAGTGTTTTAGAGTTTTTTTTATCAAAAAAGTGTGTTTTGTTTTAAATTTTAAACTATTTGTTTGTGTTGACAGATGTTTGCTTTGTTTACGTCCTGGCCTTCGTCTTCTGCGCGCCATACCTTTGAAGCCACGACGTCCGCAGAAGCATAGAGGGGCGGTAGAAAACCCGTCTTCCTCTTTAACCCTTTGATCACCGTTCAAACGAAGCTCATCCAAGATGGCCGCCGGCACTCGGTCGAAAAAGAGGCAAAGCTTTTTGAAAGAAAAAAAAGGAACAAAACACAAAAAGCACGCATCCGCTACACTGCCGGTCGATATAGGCAACTTCTCGTTTAGCGCTTTTCTTGCTGAAATCGATCGCTGAGCCCAGGCGCGCCAAGCCTCGCCAAGCCCGCCAGCCGTCGCCAACGCTCACGAGGTATGTAGAAAAAGAGATAGTGTTAAAAATAACGAAAAGTGCTTTCCCCGCTTGTGTTGCGGCATAGCAGTAAAGTGGACATTTTTCTTGCAGCGAAGGGCGCCATGATTTTCTGGCTGGAACGGGTTTTATAACGAAATTATAACCGAAGAAAAAATATTATTAGGATTTTTTATTGTTTTTTTTTCTTCGAAAATTGCTTTGTGAAAGTTGTTACGTTTTTTTTCTGGTGATTTTGAGTGGTTTTGGATGTTTTTTGGGGTTAGGTAATAATTATCGATTTTTTACAAATCAAGCAAAAAAATACAATTGCAAGACAGGATAAATAAAAAATGAAGCTTTTTTGGAAGTAGAATTAATATTATAATTTTTATGTTTTTAAAGTTGTGTTTTGTTGGGTATTTTTAGAATTTGATGTTTTTATTGATTTTCTACGAAAGCAAAATAATCTTAAATATTTTTACTATAAAAGTTTAAATTATATGCTTTTTTGAAAATAATTATTTAAAGTAAAAAAATTTACAATCAAAATAGAAATACCGTTCTTACTTTAAAACTTTTTTAAGGTTGTGTTTTATGGAACTTTTTATGATTTGGCGTTTTTTTATAGATTTTTACATAATATAAAAAAGAAATTTAAATATTTTTGCAAAAGAATTTAACTTAACTCATTAGAAGAAAATTTGATTGTTGAATGGATATGTTTTTCTCGTACAATGATAGGTTTGCATTGTTGTACTTTTACTTTTAATATCTATTTGTGGGTTACACGAACAGTATAAAGTTTTAAAAATGTAATTACTATATATTATATAGTATAAGAATACCAAAAGAAAGTTTTATCGAAAATAAGGGAATTTATTGACTGCTAACAAAGTTAAAGTGGTTTTTCTTAAGAATATTTGAGATTTAAATTATTTTCAAGAATAAATATTAATTTCACAAAACTATCAAAACATAAATTTTTTAGGTGAAGTTTAAGATTTTATAAGTCTTACTTTAAGTGTTTTATACTATATTTATACGTTTTGAAATTGAGTTTACAGAGTACATACTTTTATGTTTCCGGATCTGAAATACAATTAATATGGTGATTTATATTTTATAAATTACATTTTATATATTTATAATTTTTTTTATAAATTAAATATATAAATTTAATATTTAAATACAAAGTTCTAAAATTAAGGAAGTTCTAATGTATTTTTCCTATACAAAATCCTATAATCATTTTGTGTCTTCTTTTGTAGGCACTTTTTCTTGTTCATAAATATTACGTGAAAAAAATAGAATCTGCTAATTAGTCAATGCAAAATAATTTTAAAAATAATAATGTATCTCTATTTATTTTATGAATTTAAAAGAGACCCATAGAATTTTTTTATTAATTAAAATTTTATATGTTTTGGATATTGTTTTTCTTAAGTTCCTCATTCTATTGATTGTATATCGTATATTAAATTTAATGATATATTTTAATATTTTACACTTTTCAAAATATTTTCTTCTTAAAATGCTTTTTAATGAATATAGAATAACTTAAAAAAATAGGCAACATGACCCTTACATAATATCATTTAAATCTTTAAATATTACTTCATAGTAATGACAACACTATAGCAATAATTTAAAAAAATTTATGATAAAAGTATAAGTGAGAAACTTTGTATCTTATTCTAAATTTCTTTTTATCTGTGAGAGACATTTCTTAACTAACTTTTAATTAACTTTTCTGCCTACGACTTGCGTACTTTAGAAAATAAATTTAAAGACGAGGTAAACATTTGGAAAAAACATAAGAAATCAAGAAAGTAGCATTAAAAGCGTGTCATATAAAAACTAGTTTACTACATTATAGCTTTTTATAAAAGTTATTAAAATATTATATAGTAATTCTTATTAAAATATTTATGCTCTTCTTTCCTGTATCAAACATTTAGATAAATTTGTTTTTAAACTTTTTTAGTTGTGTCAGTTTTTAAAATGTTTAGGAAAAGATGTCAATTGAAGGCTGGATCATAAAAAGTTAACCAACAGAAAATAATTATGAAAAACAGTTTTTTTTCATGAAAGGAGTTTTTTAAGTCAGCAAATCCATTTAAAAAAAGTAAGTTGAATAAAAGTACTGACTGGGTGGACTCGACGCCGACAGAAATGAAAATATTTCATTCACTGACCAAAAAAAAACTTGAAATTAATACACTGTAATAATTTTGCTTACAATTTTCGCATTTCTTATTATTTAACAATCTTAAACTGATTTCAAATATCCCATCCCTAATTGATACATGACCAACATAATCTCCCACTTTTACAGCTCATCCCACCCAACACTCTACGTGCGAGATTCAAATAGACAAATCCTCTCAAATCTAATCTAATCCCTTTACGTGCAATTGATTCAGAGCAACTTTTGACGGAGAACGCGATTCAAAGATTCCAAACTTTTTCCAAGTCGCTTATCGGATAATCGCAGCTCAGAAAATACCGCCACCGAAAACCGCACATATTCTCTCGCTTTCGAAAATATCCACGAAGAAAAAAGGAGTGTAGCCAAATCAACCACTTAATGTTTGTTCAACCTAATCTGCCTGAAGAGGGGCACTTGCCTCCATGCGGAATTTAATTTGTAGACAATGCACCTATTTGCTTTTCTACTGTTTCAAGGGCGCCCGCTCGAGTCGAGAGATATTAATACGATTCTCTTTCCTCTTTGATTCCTCCATTATAGTGCGCTGACACACATTCGGGGTCGGTGGTTTCTTGGAGGGAGTCTTGATTCAAGATCGGGTCGGGAAAAAAGTTGCCTGTCTTGTTTTTTTATTCGTGTTCTTTTCTTGTGTTCAGGTTTTTTAAGTTTCTGTTTTTTTTAACACGCTTGTACTTTTTTTGTTGAGTGAACATTAAGGATGTATGTGTGGTCGTTTTTTTCTATTACTACAAATGTTTTTTTTCTTCTTGTGTAAAATTCTTACTTCTTTTAAATCATTAGATTTTCAAACTCTTGTGCTAATGTAAGTTAGTTTTAGAATTCTTATTTGTTTCTGACGGATTTATTACTTCGGAATTTCTGAGTGAGAATGACTTAATACGTCATATGCTTTTAACGAAAAATTGATGACCTATTTTTAAAAATAATTTGCCATAAAAAACGAAAGAAAAATTAGAATAATATTTGATAAATTGAAGTAAGGGTAAATCAATGATCTTTATTTAGATTGTAGATTTAATAATGGATAAAATTTAATTAAATTATATGTTTTTCAACTTAAACTTAACTTAAACATTGTAATATAGATCCAACTTTACAACTTTTATAATTTTTTCATAAGTACGGAATTTATCTATCTTAATTCGAAGAGTAATTTGCTATTAAATTAAAACACATCCAGTTGGTATAAGGATTAAGGCAAATCCTGTGGAATTTTTTTGTGTTTCTTATATTTTAAATTATTTCTTATTACCCCCTGACTTAGTTAAAATTGACTCATAAAAATAGTTTATGAAATATGTTGTTATGTATATTATGAAATATGTTGTTATGTATATTATGCAATATATTACATGCAATTTTATATACAAATCAAATGATTAGTGTTTTAAAAGTACTGACCATAGCCTTACTGATTTAATGTGAATTAGGTAAGCAGAAAAAATAAGTATATTAATTTCAACAATAGAAATATTGATTGGATAAATGAGAAGTAATTGTATTTCGTTAATAATATAAATTAACTTAGAAAAAATGCATACTAAGTGAATTGTATTTTATTAATTTACACGATTTCTGATTTATAAGTCTTCAAGAGTTGAAAAAAAATAAAATTCGCAAAATTTCAACCCATTAATTTTAGTGGACTAATTAAAGTAAGAATATATCAAAGTATATTATTTTAAAATTTCTTGTAAGGGCTTATATAAACTTCTAAACCTATCCTATATAAGTTAATTTTAAAAATTTTTGACTGAATATATTATTAGATGCTTTAGAAGAATGTTGGTTACTCCTTTATAGAAACTACATTACTTCATTATTTCACTCCTGTACTAGTTTTTATAATTATAGTGAAATGAAAATAATTCTCTTTTAACATACGAGGACATAAATTTATTTATTACAACGAAATTATTGGGAGCCAAGTTTTGTTGTTAAAGAGTGAGTACTGTCATTTTTAAATTCAATGTTATGTTACATAATTTTTTTTCTACCCATTATGTATATTTTTAACTGTTATTAACACAAAAAATCCAATTTCAACTTAATTTTTGAAGTAGGGTTAGTTTATTGAGATAATTGAAATACGTGAAAAAATTATTTAATTAAAATATTTTATATTCAAAGCATTTTGTTGTTAAGAAAAAAATGTAGCGGTCGTCAATAAGATGTAAAAAGTCATAATTATTAGAATGATAGGGGGAGGTAGTGAACCTTGAACCTATATTGACTTTTTACCCTGTAATTTTTTTATTTATTAAAAAATAAACTGATGAAACAACTTTCCCTCGATATTTTAGCCTTTTATACACATATTTTTTCTGGAATTTTAACGGGACAATTACAATACATAAATTAGAGAAAATTAACCAACCAAAAATTAATACAAAACCCAACTTAATATTTTACTTAACTCACCACAACTTAAATTAAAACGAGAGTTTCATATAAAATTTCAATAGAATTACTGATAAATTTTTTGATAAACATTAAAGTGTTTCTTACTATCGCACAGTTTTCATGATAATGAAGTAATTACGAACTTAATTGATTTCAACTATCTATATTGATAAATAAAATAAAAACAATACTATATTGAAATAATAATGGGAATAATACGATGAATAAGTTATCAGGGATAAAATGCTAGTGTTTCTTACTTTACCCTGTAGTTTTATTTCAATGGGATAATAGGAAACTGGGTACTTTTAGAATGATCCACAACCCTACAAGTGAACAAAAAGTGAATTATGTAGCCCTTTTAACCTCTAAAAAATTCACAAATATTTGAAAATAATTTATTAGCAAAAATAAGTTAAATCGAAATAGTTAAAAAGGCCTGACTTTACGTTTATGATTTTGTTGGCCGCATCAACTTCAAACGGGAATTTTTCACAGAAATAATTTTTCTAAAACGATAAAATTTTATGAAATAGTAAGTATATCGTCATGATATTCTATGATTTTTTTCAGATTTTTAGGCCCACACTCAAAGCCCCAAATTAAAAGGTTTCGTATTACCCCTGTTTCTTTTTACTCCATTCTCCCTTATAAAAGTAATAAATGTGTTGACGCTCTCAACATTATTTTTGCTTGTTGGTCTTCAGTAAATGTTTTTTCGCACTCCGAAGTTTCTATAAAAACAATAACTTAATTTTTGGCTGCAATACAAAACCGTAGATACATGGAAATCTTTTAGAATCTTAGTTCATGTTCCGTTTAAAACTTTTTAACCCCTTGAAATAAGGTTTCAATTCTTTATTTTAAAAATAAAAGGAAAACTGATGTCGGAGAGTCGCTCAAAGCGGGTATGTCGCTTAAAGGGGCTGGTATACTCCCATAGGAAACCCGAGTGTCAAAGTAGATTATGTTTAAAAAATTTAAGATATGTTCCTTTTGAATCGTCAAAAATTAGTAGAGTAGAGGAGGGTAATATGGGATACCTACCATTTAAATATTTAGGAATAACTCTGTTGATTTTTAATTAAAAACCAGCAAAATCATTTTAAGTATATACTATAACTAATGGTAATGAAGTGCCAATGGTCTAATAAAACAGTATTTTTTTGTTATGAAAAAAGGTACTTAAAAAAGGTACAAATGGAGGGTAATATGGAATAGTTGTTTACGAGTATTGAAAACTAGATTAGACTTCGGAGAACAACTTCGAGTGAAGAAAGACTTCAGAGAATTAGTTATTTTCAACTATAAAAACAATATTTATAAAATTACGTTCAAATAGTTTTGTTGTTGAGTCTATTTATACGAAAGTCCATGAACATAACCTTCTTTCTCTGCTTCAGTACAGTCAAGATGATCCCGTAGAGAATGCATTGAATCCAAATTTCTTCTCGTTGATCTTTGGAGAATTTTCCGTTACTAAAGAGATAAAGTCAGCATCTTTGTTTTCCGGTTCTTTAGTTGATGACATGAAATCAATTTCAGATAATACATCAGAGTGGACATAGTATTCCATATCACCCCACACGCCATCTTGGATTATGAACCATTTTACTGTCAGAAAAAACGACTACAGCATAAGAAATTATTACTCTTTTAGTGTACATTATGATTAACAAAAATGTAAATCTCAAAATTACTGATAGGTTAAAATGTTTGAACCTTTACCGGCAAAAACTTTCGAAAATCCCAAAACACACTTTGTTTTGCAGTGACTATAACAACAACAAGGTGTTAATTCTTTGTGCACTGCATCATGGGAGTCTTTCTTAAGTCTTTCATATTTCCACGTGAAGGCAGCTCGGGAGAGGGTTGAAACTTCAGTATTCCATATTACCCTACCATTTTATAACACCCCCTCTCCACTACATTTACCATGCTGTTGATAATTTTATATTACTTTGACACAATATAACTTTAAAATACTGTGAAAGAACCGCTGTGTTTTTTATATTTTTGAGGTTGATTGTATCGAGCTGAAATTTTAGATTCTTGTTTTATTGAAGCTTGCTATTTGTTGAAAATTCCGCACTAGACGCAAGTGGATTTCAAAACTATGATTTCTCTAAACCATTCGAAAATAATGCTTTTTTTATACTTCTGGTGCAATTCTACAGCACAATGAATTGTGTATCGAGCTGAAAATTTTCACACTTTTTATTGAAGCTCATTTGACCAAAAATACCCAACACTGTAAAACATATTAGTAACGTTCCGCATAAATTCCAGAAACATTCCTGCTTTCTATGAGTTTTTACAGCAGTTTAGGACTTTCCTTGAAAATTCTGGTTTTCTTTCGGGAACGTTACTGAATCCCACTGAATTCTGTCGAAAGCGGATAGTAAGTGAGGTGCACCTCTCATGCCTACATCCAAAACTTTAAAAAAATTTTTTTTGCTGCCTTAATTGGGCACGTCTTTTAATTAAAAACGTCTTTTTGCATCTGACTTTCAAAATTTTCCCAAAATATCAACCGATCGAAATCCCAGACATGCATCTTAATTTTAAGTAATATTTTACATGGAATGTATATTATTGAGTCGTGGCTGGCTCAGTGGTAAAGTGTTTGATTCTCATGCGATAGTTCCTCTGATAGAATGCCGGTCGTTATTATTTTATTTTCTGCGGAAAGTTTCAGTGTTTTACAGTAACGTTCCTGGTATTTTCCAGGAATATTACTAAAAATAGGCAACTCAGCTGCCTAGTTTTTTAAGTAACGTTTAAAATTTTTTACAGTGTTTACCTATAAGCGTATTTTTAAAAAAGTGTTTCAAAATGATAAAATAGGGGTCACAGAAGGCTTTAATTTCTCTACAGATAATAGAACGAGGGTTCACTGATTCATACTAAACATAACTTATTATATTAGTGAAGCAAACAGCATTATTTTAACAGGGTAGTGGACAGATAGTGTAGTAAGCCAGAAATAATTGTAAATTTTAAATATTTAAGTGAGTTTATGATCTATAAGTTGACATTTTAGAAATTGGGGAGTTCACGATTAAATGGACCAACCTTGCTGGGATCCAAGCTTGTTGTTGTCTTTACTATTTTTTTTTCAAAACCAAAAAGCTATAGTAGTATTTTATAAAACAAATATATATAGTATTTTTTATAAAAGTTAAAATTATTTTCCCAAAGATATATGAAAATGTAGGATTGTAGGAAATTAAAATATATAATTTCGTGTTAAAGACAACCTAAGTTTTTTTAACTGGATAAAAATAATAATGCCAATATACAAGAATATAGAGTAATTGACCATTGTTTTAGATTTACAGAGGAATGGAAAGGTTTATTTATACAAAAAAATCAAGTGTTCAGTATGAATAACAATTCTAACAATCTAGTATTTAGTATAAATAATAAATTATGCACAAATGCTAAGAAAAAGGAGTGCTAGGGAAAGGAATGTTTTATGTACTCCTTTCAAATAAAAAAATAACATTCTTGAATAATGAAAACTATCAAAACAACCTTGTAACTAAACTAACTCCTCAGTTTGTTTTTTCTTTGATGTTTCAGACTACGACATTATGTTACATTTTATTACTTTCAGGTACGTTGAATTACCTCTGTTGCTTCTAAAGTGTGAAATAAGTTAATCCTTCTTTCATATTAACTGACTCTGAACAAGAACTACAATTTTTTTTGATAATAATGCAATAACTTTTTTATTTGTGTGCAATGCGATACAATCCAAAATAGGGGAAAATATATAAGTTTAAGTTCAATACACTCGTAAAAGTTAGGAGCAATATGAACTTTCAAAATCAATCTGAAATATTTAAGATAGTTTGAGTCAAAGCCAAACATACGTTTCGCTCTCTTCAGTTCCCACAGCTGCAGAATACTTTCCACTTTAGGTATGAAGTGAAAAACTATGACAGCTGAAAAAATACCTAACTTGAAAACCACTCATATTATTTCAATGCTATTTTTCTTAAAAAAGTTAAGAGAAACACAGCTCAATTTCTTAGCTGAATAGATACCAAAGGAGTACTTAAATATTGTGTTAAGATTCGTTTCTCTGTGATTATTTTTTTCTTTAAAAAACACATACTAGATTGATCAGTTATTTTTGAATGATATTTCAGAATGAGATTTTTTTTGTTATGCATGAGTGTACAGAAAAAGAAAAAGTGAAATTAGATTAAAAAATATATTTTTTGGGGTTATTAGTTGTATGTGTCTAAAATAAAAGGGTAAATGTCTGTTAAATGCATCAAAATGGACTTAAAAATATGTAGCCCAACCAAACTCATTTTGGTGGCAAAAAATTTATAAATAGTTTTTAAAAAATTAGATAAGTGACCGAAATTCTACCCATAAAACTAATATGTTTTGCCTTCCAAATAACTATCATTCACTCAAATATTTTTACTTAAAACTTAAAATGCGATAAACGTCTTCTCTTGGTCTTCAAAAATAAAAAGACAGAAAGTAATTCCTAGTAGAAAATGAGTTTCATAAAAATTAGTTACCACATTGAGACCCGCAAAAATGTTTGAAGGTGAGCACGTGAGCAGATCTATACATGAAAACATTCGGTCCTAAGTTTTTTGAATATAAACGCTTCCCTCGTTGTAATTTAAAAAGTAACTTTTCTTTTAATATTTTTAGTAAACCGAAAGGGGAATCTTTAAATAGCTATGAAGTTTAATGTGTGGTAGATTTATTTTCGAAACTGACAAAGGAGACATGTAACTATAAAAAGCGAAACATATTCATTATAAATCTGAGATATTTAATAACTAAATTCATTTCACCTGTACCGATTGAGAATCGTAAGACGTGTGCCTACCTTGACCATCTCTAGCAGGGCTGTCACAGGTGTACTTGAGTAAATGACAGAGACTATACCTCCTTGTATGGTTATCTTACACAATTTTTTCGAAAAAGTTCCTACGTCCCTTGTTCTCGACATTCGTCCCAAATCTATAATCTTAATTTGTATTCGATTTAAAGTACCCGAAAATGTAATGAAGGACTGATCCCATATGATTCCAAATCAATTCAAATTAATTTAAAAAAACTTCCAAGACTCGCAAATAAAAAATATTGAATTAAAAAAATTCTCACTCCTCATAATTGGCTTTAATTTTAGCTACAGAAAATATCCTCTTTTACTAAAAAAATTTTTTCTTACCTTTTCAGAGTGATTTTTTGTGGGGAATGCCTGAAAATAATAGTTTGAGGTGTGAAAATAAAACCGAATATCAAGTTCTTTGGGAGTTTATAAGCGACTAACCGGTTCATTCGTTTAGCTTCCGGGTATTGCATATTATGATTCACGTGGTAAAGATTTAAATGTCACGTAGGATTTTCAAGGTTTTGTAATTAATCTTGAAAACCAGTTAGATTTAGTTTTTATCTGGAACCCTAGTTATGATTCGATTTTCATTTGAGAATGTAATAAAATGAAATGAGAAAGAATAAACACTAAGTACTTTAACCATAACGAACCAGTTCCCGTTTTCGATAAGAAAATCTTCAGGATGAATACATACAATAACTAGGTAGCTTATAAATTTTGCTTGTGCTGTTTTTATAGAATATTTTCTTTTGCATAAACAAAACTCAAACAAGATTCTATAAAGAACCAAGGGAAATAATTTTAATTTTCAGTTCTTCAGGATTTTAATTAAAATATCTTTCTTATCCATGAATGACGTAGAAATATTTATAGGAAAATATTTTAAAAAGAACTCTCACATTAAAATGCTATGGTTACCTTAAAGCAGCGCTATAAATTCAACTTGTTGGGGTTCTTACTTCATGTAGTTAATTTGCAAAGTAAAATGTTAAAATTTAAGGCATCTAAAATGTTTCAGATTCTGTTTAAACAAACTGATTACGCAGGCAAAAAAAAAAATAGACAGTAGGGGGCTTAGGCCCTCTCCTAAAAAAATTCAAAATTGATGTAAACAGTGTGTTTTAACCCATTTTTGACTACTAGAGGTAACGGTTTTCTTCATCTAATTCACTCCTCTAACGAAGGGTGTGGGGAACTTTGGTTGGATCCCTCAGTTTTTAAACTGAGAAAGGAGGTTATGGATGAAGACAAAAATGGCTTAAATTAACAAAAAGTCAAGATAGCAGGTTTAATTAAAATTTAGAAACCTTCATAGAAAGGGGAGACATATTTGAAAATTGCGCACACTTCAAAAGTTTTTTTAAATATGTTAAATTGTTTAGAGGGGGCGGTTGCTCTCACTGCCATACCTTAAATACCGCCCCTTTCTTAAAGTTCAGATAAACACCCACAAGAAACACCACTATATCAACGTAACATCTGTTGACCCAACTTTATATTAAGCTTACTTATAGTCACATTTCGTCGTATAAACTTTTAAAGAACCAGTTATTGATACGAGTCCCGTTATCAAAATATACATTTGCAACGCATCTTTAAAATGTTTAGTTTGATTTGGAAAAACAAAACAGTTGTAGAGTAGGATACTCAAAACAAATTATATAGAGGAGAGGAGGGTATTATGGAATAGTCGGGTAATATGGAACACCTGAATTTCTGCTCCCCCTCGTGCTGCTATCACGTGACAGTGCCACGAAAGTATTAAGAAATCCCCCATAATGAAGTGCGCAAAGAGTTTAGCTTCTTGCTGTTGTCTGATCAGTCCCAGCAAAGAAAATTGTGTTTTTAGGATTTTCGAAAGTTTTTGAAGGTAAATGTTCAAACCTTTTAACCTACCAGTAACTATGAGACTTTGATTTTGTTGTTAAGCATAATGTACACTAAAAGATCAGTAGTTTCTTATACTGCAGTCGTTTTTTAGCAATCCATGTTTTATCGGTTAGTAAAAGGGATCATAGTACAAGATGTCCTGTCGGGTATTATGGAACATTCCACAAGCAAAGGGTCAGAATAAGACGATTATGTTTGTGACTATTGTAAATAGACTCATGAACAAAGCTATTTGAATGTAAATTGGTAAATATATTTTTATAGTTAAGATTAACTATGTTCTTAAAGGTCTAATTAGTTTTCAATAGCTGTAAATCCAACTATTCCATATTACCCGACTGTTCCGTATTACCCTCCATTTGTAACTTTTTCTTAAAGTATATTTTTTGATTAAAAAAAATAAATGCTGATTTATTGGACCATTGGCCTTTCATTGTCATTATTTATAGTATGTACGTAAAATGATTTGGCGGATTTTTATTAAAAACCAATAGAGTTATTCTTAAATATATAAAGGGTGTTCTATAATACCTTCCTCTCCTCTACGTATATGATGTTAGAGATATTTTAAATTAGTATTAGAATTATTTACCTTAAGTTAATTTCGATTCTACTTATCTCAAAGATTATTTTCCAAATAAATTTTATTTAAATATACCATTCCCCGGTTTGGTTTATTTAAAAACCTTTAAGTGTATTTAACTAGGATTAAAATTCATAGATTTTTATTTCAAGAATTCATATATTTTTTTCAAGTTAGAGAAACAATTTAGGGAAGTATAAATTAATTTTCAAATTGTATATTTTGAAAAACCATTCACTTTATATCAGTAAGCATTATAAAGTATGTTTTGATGTTCTGAATTAATCATATAGAATAAACCATAGAAGAGCAAAACAAATATGTATTTTTAAATGGAGCTAAAAGGTATCGTTTTTATATTCATATTTAATAGGGTCAAAAGAGAGGGATACATCAGGGTTGGAAAAAAAGTAGTAAAACTTTTATGTTCTTCAGATACTTTTATAGTGTTCAACTAATATTTGAAAACAAATAAAAACCTATTTAACCAAATACATAGTTGTTCCCCAAAAGTTTCGTGAAAGTAGATCACAAAACATATCTAACCATAAAAATTCCAAGTGACCATAGCAGGTGCCCTCCTTACAATTAATTCAAACTGTCATGAACAGTTCTAAGTAGTAGAATGGAGATGATTGCTCACTTCTTTCTTTGCGTGTTCTAAGCTGCTTCCTTTGCGATTTGATCATCTCGTTTACCTGCTCTGCTGACATTAATCGATCATCTTAAGAGGTGTGACTGATTTATGGCTTTATGCGTTCTTTGAGATTTTGTTTCTCAGTATACTTCAAAGTAAGCTCGGTAAGTCGAGCGAATATTAATAGGACCTTTTCCTTTATGTAAATATGTGTAAGAGTAATTGATATGCAATGGATTGTGAAGATTTCCTTTATTTGTTTCTCTAAGCAATTTGATAATATAAAACTGGTAAGATACTTTATTTGGTGTAAAAGGTTTCAAGGTGTTAATTTGGAATTTAATATATTAGTTTAATTTAATATATGAAATTTAATTAGGATTTAAAAAAGGAAATAATAATTTAAAATTTTATAGTTTTTTTATGGAAGAGATAAATGTATATGTTACAGTTAATGTCCGAAATTCAGTAATGTTCAGAAAAACTAAGGTAAAATGAGAATTACCTAAGGTAAAGTACAAAATATTTCATACTTTACCTAGGTATTTCGAACATTACCAGATTATGAACATTAACTTTAACTTATATATTTGTGTGTGTGTGGGGAATTTTTTTAGTAACTATTTAATGTTCAGTTATATATTGTGGATTTCGTCATTTTACTCATGGAATCTAACTTTATTCACTTTGTTTCTTTTAGATTCATGTACAGAATCACGTCTTCTAAAAGTGAAGAGGTAAAGAAGTAAAAAATAGACGTATAGACTTAAAATTTAGTACTTGTTAATGTTTGTTATATATGTAAAGTAGTAAGTAGGGTCACTTGGGGTAAGTGGGACCCCTTTTTGGCCTAGTACATTTTTGGAGGTTCATAGAAAAAATTTGAAAGGGTTTATTTTGTACTTGTTGACAAATTTCGTTAAAGAGTCTATCGATAAACAAAAATTTATCAGTAGTTTCTAAATTAAAGCTTTATATTTTTCTTAACTGGTCTTTTTATCAAAAATGAGATGGGTGACCCACTTACCCCAAGAGATGGGGTAAGTGGGTCACCCCCTCTTTATTTATATTTAAAGCAAGCAAAACTTAAAAGGAAGTAAGTGGGTATTACTTAAAAAAGTACAGTAAATTTCAATATAAAATTTTTTATTCTAACTGTGTCCATGAGTGAGAAATATACTCACATCAAAATCAATATGACAAGGCAAGAATAGAATGAAAAGCAAAATAAGTATTTTAAAGAATGTTTTGAAAGGCCAAAGGGATATGTTTTACTTTAGAATATAAAATAGTGTTTAAAGAACATAATAAGGTTGTTTAAGATTTATTTTGGCACTTTAATACACATTGTAAGATAAAAAAGAAATCATACACACTAAATGAGAATGAACACTATTGATGAGATATTTCACTTTACTCACCATAACTTAAATTAAAACCGAAATCTGATATAAAATGTCGATCAAACTATTTATAAATTTTAATGAATTTTGAAGTGGTGAGTAAAAGGTCTTCTACTTGCTACTATAAATCGAAATTTTCTGAAAATATTGGGGGGAAATTGTCCCTATAATCCCCCCAAAATCCGCCCATGTCTTCAGTTGTAGTTCCTTTATCATATGGGACCCTCTAAAACCACTTATATCATAATAAAGGGTCCCACTTACCCCACACTGAGGGGTCCCACTTACCCCAACCATGCTAAAACTATGGGGTAAGTGGGACCCCCCTGTTAAACACTTCAAAATTAAAAATTTTGACAAATTTCAAATTGCCGTATGTAATTTAGGTCAAACTCTGCAAAACAGTTCAATAAACATTAAAATGTAATGAAAACTTACCTGGAAATACTTCTTTGAAAAATACGTCTTGAACTCTCCAAAAAATCCATTCTGGGAATGTATTTTAAATTAGTTCTATAATCTTAAAAATAAATTAAACAAATCTCAAATATATGCAATACTCATCGGTGTGACAAGCTGCAACATAATCAATGCGAGTAAGTGTGAAATTTCCTGTAATATTATAGTTTTAGGGGGGTGACCCACTTACCCCAGTGACCCACTTACCCCAAGTAACCCTACAGTATTTTACCTTAAACAATGAGAAATGAATCTATTTGCATATTGTTTCTTCTGATTAGTTTTCTTACTTAGTAGATATCCGCAGCAGTCATAAATGTAAAACAATGTGAATATGAGTGAAATGTGAAAATTTCATTGCCAAAAATGTTCAAGATATTTTTTTTGCAAAATTTTTCTATATTATTATTAAATTATAAAAAAGTTATGGCTAAACACTCTTGAAGTTTAATTAAAAAAATAAATACTACTCTGATTATGTCTTTTGTGAAAAAAATTTGTGTTAAAATTGTGTCCTTAAGATGTAGTATTTAGACAGTGTTGTCACATTTATGTTCTACAGTCGAGTCCGCTTAATGTGATCGCAATTGTCCGAGATGAAATTGATAACATTATCCGATTGATAACAATAAGCGATTCCATATAAAAAAAGCAACAAATGGTGTAACTATATTGTTTGCTTTAAAATCAAAATTATGTAATCGTAGTTAATGTATTTAAAACAATTTTATTCTATGAACTTGGCAACTTATACGTTTTAGTGTAAAATATAAGAGTAATCCAATAAATAAAAATAAAATAATCTCTTACTTTGTAATTTCCTTTGTTAGCACTTACTACACCTATGTGATTCCGCGCAAACATTCGATTTCTTTTGACATCCAGGCAAGATCAACATGAACTTTCAAAAATTTACATGGAAACGGCAAATCACTGAAATTAATTAACAACTTAACAAGGGAAAATCAAAATGTCTTATCAGAAACATCTGAAAGGCGCCAATGGTGATAACCAATCACAAGCATTGCTTCGCCCCCCCCCTTTAAGAGTTTTCTTTCAATGTATGTGGAGAGCATCGAATATTTTATTTTTCTTACAATCAAACCAAAGAAATATAACGGTGCAGCTGTAAACCATACTGTAAACTCATACCGAGTTTCAGAAAAAAAGCAATTGACCTTCAAAACGAAACTTGAAAACGGACGTTTTTTAGGGGATATATACAAATTTTGATAACATTAAGCGGCGTGTTGATACTTACTTGATCACATTAAACGATGCGTTTTACATTAAATTAAATAGGAATGATCGGGACCTGTTGATTTCGATAACATTATCCGATTGATAACATTAACCGTGATCACATTAAGCGGATTCGACTGTATTTATCAAATAAATGAAGAAAAACAAATTGTGTGTAATTATTTATTGTTTTAAAAAAACACGATAAAACAATTCAAAAGTATTGAGAAAAAATATAAAAAATAAAACATGTTTTGCCACATGAGAGATAAATTAAGTTTCATATTATTTTTTACAGCAGTTAAATAGAATTTAAAGGAATTGCATTTCACAAGATATCAATAAACACATAATGATTTAAGAGCTTAAACTTCTATAGTAAAGTATTTGTTCTTTTTTTAGTGAAGAGTATTTTATTAGTTAAATATACTGTAGAATATTTGACTAAAAATAAATCACACAAATGTTCCAAAAGGGTTATAAAATTAGAAAAATAAAAAAATTAACCTGAAAGAAAGAAATATAAGGATTCACTACACTAGAAGTGTAAAATGGAAAGTTTTATTCAAAATATTTATACTAAGCAAATAAATCATAAAAAAGAACAGCACATGCAACATGCATATATGAATTCAACATTTGCTGAACTTGAATGAAAAAACATCAAAATAAAAAATATCATCAAAAGAATTTAGTTCCACCTCTTTACAGCTTCTTTTTTTATAAAATTGTAGTAATTAGATGTATAGGTAATTAAGTCATAAGGTTTAAAGCCTCGTTATACGACTCTTCAAAAGGTCGTACATTGGATTATTATTTTACTAACAGATAGTTTTAATACTGAGTAGTTATAAGAATATTTTAAAGGGAAATTTTCGATGATTAAGAAGGCTTGCTTCATTTTAGGAAGCCATATAATAGATGTTTCTACTAATTAACCATTTAGTTTCAAAGTAATAACTTATGACTTTGTTTTTGTAATATTTTCTATTTCTAAAAAACTTTTAGGGCTTTTAATTGGACGTTTGACGGGTTGTACCTTCTTTTTACCACTAGATTATAGAAATTGGCACTGGTTCCAAAAAAAGTAGTTTTTTGTACTTTATTTCTCATGACTGAGTATGAAAGGGTAGCAAGTATAATTGATAAATATTTTCAAAGAGAAAGCGTAGAAATTTTTTTTTCAAAAAAAATATTTAGATAAATTAAAGGGATGTTGAAAAGCTGACCTAAAGAGTAAGATACTAATTTTTGTTCTAAATTTTTATAGATAGAATTTTTTTAAGTTTAGTTTTATAAGGTATAATATGTATGAAGGATTTGAGAAGAGGTGATAGTTAAGGAATATTGATCTTTTTCTTTTCTTTTATCAAAAAATAGATGAGTCTAACGGTTGTATGGATTTTTATTTCATTTTACATCTTTTCTTCATTTCGCTTTATGAACTTTCTGATGACTTTTATATTGATAGGAATGAAAGAGAAAGTTCATTCTTCAATTAAAAACAAGTCAGTATTATTGGTAAAGTGTATCTAATATTTCTTTTCATCAAAATCTGCTTTTTGTCTCTATGCATCTGATTTTCGGAAATCAATAAATAAATGGGATCCTTTTTTAGAGCTTAACACCATTTGAAGCTCTTCATTTAAGGATGTCTTGAAAGGGGAGAGAAGGGTTCAATCAATCTCTGACTCTTAAGTGACAAGAGGGGAGGGAGGTTCAAGAATCGTAACATCATATTGAAAAAAAATATTAAATGTGGTTTATACAGAGATGTTAACGGCATTGTTATGTAAGTGTACCAACGAAATAAGAGTTCACTTTGAAATTATAAGGTAGGGCTACACTTCAACTTCAATAAAAAAAATGGGGTCCCAGATTCTTGCTTTTATTTTCCAGACCAACTTTATAAGTCCAAAAAAAGTCCAACTAAGGTGTCCACAGGTAAATTTGACCAAAGAAATCCCCAGTTTTCTTAGTTATTCCCCCAAAGCCAAACGTACAGGATCAGCCCCAAATCAGCAGGCGAGTTCTTAGAGCTCGGAAAAGAGGAGCGCCCAAAAAACCGATCGATGCTCTGCAGCAAAACGAAAGGGGCGATCGATCGGCGCTGGCCAAAAAAGGGCGTTTTTTCGTAAAAAACGCATCGGGGGAGGTGCATGTCCGCCCCCGCCCGCATTATGCGGCCGCCCTCGCCGAATGAGGAGGCGCTTTTGTTTTGGGCGCCGCATAATCCCGCGCAAAAAAGCGCCTCTTTAGCATAAAGAGGAGCGCTCATTAGAGGCGCTTTTTTGAGCGGTGGCGCGCATACATTAGCGGGCGGTTGCGCGCCGCTGCCTTTCTTTTGCGCCGCTGAGCGAGCCGCTTTTTTCGGAGCCCGGATCTCTTATCCGGCCTGCGGTGGCTGAGGTGATTTGTTGGTTGGGAGGTGGCTCTTTTTTTGAGCCTCGTTGGTCCGCCGCTCGATTATCCGGACTACTGGCCGGGCTCTGGGTTAGGAGGAGAGTGGTGTTGGGTGGATGGGGTTAGTGTGTGGCTAGATTGTTTTTCTTGGGGGGGCTTGGATATTCAGTCGTTGTTATATGAAGGACTGAAAATCAATTTCTAAAACGGGTCGAAAAATTAAATTCTTTTTCTAAATGAGTTGAGGAAGTTTTACAGTGTGAATTGTTGATAGTAGTTATTAAAGGAAAAAGTGAAGCCTTTTTTCTGTGTAGATGGATTTAAGTCGTCAGTATTCTCGTTTAGTTACTACATGGACAAATATCTCTATTTTGGTCCTTGTCAAAACGGATCCCTCTGAATTATCGACGATAATAATTTTTTTCATCCAATATGGTTTCATCGACATTGATTATCAGAAACAGGGGGGGGGCAATCTTCCGTTTACAGTTTTATTACAGGCAAAGGATGTTATTTAGAATGCTTTTAATATAAAAATATAAAATACCTAAAAATAAACCTATACTTTCACATGAGCTGTTTTAAAAAATGTAGCCCATTTCATGTGTTCTCATGGCATAGCTTAGTGTTTTCACTCCTTATTAGTTTCCTTTAGCAACGAAGAGAACCAAAGTATTGAAACGCCTAACTGTGTCATAGTTATTCTTCCAAATATGTCATAATACTTTTTATTGATAGTTAATGTACAAGGATAACAATCACACAAATGTAACATATCAGCTATTCAAAAAACAGTAAAAGTACAATACTTTTATTCTGTAGTAGTACATAAGTGAGCGTGTTACAAAAAAGAAAGCTATTTAATATTTAATATGAAAGGAAAAAAATTAAGGTGTGATTTAGAAAACGAAGTGATTCCCCAAGGTAAATACCTCAACAAATCAACAAAGTATCCAATGCATCATACACACTCAAAGTCACGAACATTATTTAGAGTCTATCAGAAATTTTAAAATTGAATGATTTCAAAAGTATGAGATATATTCTTGTTTTTCTATAAAATAATTATTAAATTAATGAAATCAAGTTATTTAATTAAAACTTCCATTAAGATAAAAGATTTAAAACTTTTATTATGTAAAAAGTTGAAATAGTAGGATTTATATTTGATCATAATTATTAGTAGTGTGTGTGATAAGTTTTTCATTTTAATTTGAGTCACTAACGTACAATCAACCTTACTTTATTAGTATTTACTTTAGTATACAACTTTCTGAATAATTTTTAACTTGATAGAACAAGAATATACTTTTAATCTGGGCTGTTAACATAAGGTGGATATTGGACTTATCCAACAATACTTTAATCTTAATAATTAATTATAAGAAAAAAATAACTCCCTATCCCAAAATCTAGATACCCCTTTTAGAAATTTGTTTTTTTTTTGTTAATCTACATCTTATCAAGTAGTAAGTGATTTTTTTGTTCAGTGATACATACCTGAATTAAGTTTAGCATTTAAAGAAGTTTTTAATCAAGAGGTGGAATATCCTTTGAAATAAATTCAAATTAATTAAAAATACAAATAGAAAAACATTAAATAACTACACAGATAAAAAAGGAGCTAATCACATTTCTTTTCTCTTGATAAATATACCTGAAGTGTAAAGTAGTAGATTTATAGATTTCCATTTTTATGATTTTTCCATGATTTTTTAGACATCCCCTTTTTAATGGTGTATTGCTAAATAAAATGTTATACACTACTATAATGAACTGCTAAATAACTAAATATTGCAGAATTCTTACACTTATTTAGCAGTTTAATTTCATGAATTAACTGAGAAAACTTGCATATTTAACATAGTATTTATTGGAATTTTTATTTGCCTTTTTGAATAATTAAAGTTACATTTACATCCAGTGATACGCCCGAAGGGAAGGAGCATTACTATTATACTGATCAGACAATTTTCCAACCTACAGAGAGGTATATCCTTTGCTTTACTACATAAACTTTGTTCATAATTTGACTGGTGAGTTAGGCATTTAAACCAGTTAGGAAGCTACCCCAACTTCATCACAAATAAAATAAAACGGAAAAATTGTTTTTTCTTAAGAACAGATTTTTCCTACAAAAAATGTGGGTAATTTATGAAAGATTTACAGGTATTTTTTACAGTGTAGCCCTTTTATATCCATAGATAGTTATTTAAAAACAAAATATCAGAGAAATTTTATATTAGTCAGAAAATATTGTTTTCAACTTCAAGCAAAGTTTAAGAAATACGACACTCTTAATCAATTAATCAGCAGTGCGTATATAAAGCTACTAAACTACTCATACATCAAATTTCTTTAGCAAATTTTTCTATTTCTCTACCAGACGCAAAATTCACTTTAAAACATATTAAATAAGGTATTTCTTCTATGAATCCTGTGTTATTCTGCAGACAGACTTTTAAAGACTCATAACTCTGCGGTATCAAACAACGATCAGAGTTCAAACCACTTCGTTGACCCATACAACCCATTGACCCCGACCTAAAAGCAGAGTGATATTCCGCCCTGTTGAGCTTATGTCATTTTAACAACTACGCTCACTTCTTAATTTAAGCTGTCAACCCCTCTCAGACCTGAGGAACAGCCGCTGATTTAGTGGTGTCCTAATGGTTGTGTGTACATTTTATTTAAATAGAGGAGACTTTTCTGTTTAGACTTGACCGTTCAGGGTGAAATTTTCTCTCTTGGGCACTCGTAGTAGGATAACATTGAATTAGTATTTGACTTGCAAGTTTTATATTTTCTTTATTCTCCATTTTATTATCACTCATAGATTCCGATACATTAGTTAAGGACTAAGCTATGAACTTTACATGCCCTTAATGCTTTACACAAGGGAGGTTTTGTTTTCAAAAGTGTTTTGGGTGAAAATTACTTTTAGGCCCCCTCAGGCGTACACTGTAAGATGTTAAATGTAGATTTTTGGGTAAGATTTGAATATCTGTAAACTAAATATTGAAACTATTATTGTAACACTGAGTCCCAAGCAAAGAAAAGGTGTGTGGGTCCTCACTCAGAAGTTATGAAATTTGATTCTTTAAAAGTAATTTAACTCATTTTACTCTCATTTGCCCCTTAAAATCACTTTGGGGCAAGTAGGACCCTTTGGATGACACCCAAAGAGGACCGCTCTTTGTAAGCCACAGAAATTTTGAGAAAACCCATTGTAGAACATGAAAATTTCGGGAGAGAGTTGGAAACCCTATAAAACCCTGCACTGTAAAAGAATATCTGTTAAATTTACACAAAAAAACCTGTCAGCGAGGACGCCAGTTTATTATTTCTGATATTTACAGAAGATCTTTGTTGTAAAAACCAAATGAGAGGTATATTATATTAGTTGCTTTATTACACAGACATTGTTCATCATTTGACTAGTGATGTCTGTATGTATGTATGTCCTTTATAGTTTTAAACTTTTCCAATCTGCTTTAACTATTAAACTATACAACTTTTTTGGTCAATTTTATGCTTAAAAACCCATATTTCATGCCTAACTCCAAGGCAAAACCACATTGTTGTAAATATAGCAGGAGAAGACGTAATATTAATTGTTGTAGGCATATTCTCGATTGTTGCAGATTGAAATCGATTGTTGTAGTTTAAAATCCATTGTTGTAGCATAAACATAAAAGTGGCTCATTTATTTAACGATTTCTACATTTGGTCTGGCGAAGCCCATCTGTAACGCACCAGATGATATTTATTAAAAAAACTGAAACCCGGGCGAAGGCCTGGTCTAGCGCATCAGCTCTAGTCACAAATAAATTAATCTACATTACATCTACATCACAAACAAAAAAAAAGGAAAAACTGTTTTTTTATAAGAACAGATTTTTTTCTGAAAATATGGTAATTTTTGAAAGATTTACAGGTATATTTTACAGTGTGGACACGGCCTTAATATGTATGATAAACTAACTATTTAGTCTCAATAAGGGGTTTAAATTTATTAATTTCTTCTCTGAAGGGAAACTTCACAGGATAATAAATTTCGAAAAATCACTTAAAGCTTTTTAATTTGATACCTGACTTGACAACACAGCAAAGGTGTGGAAGATTTTTCAATGCTAAGTAAACATAATAATGAACACTTGTACTCAAAAGCATTTTGATTGCATTGCGGTTGTAAAAGTGTTATTTAACCCTTTCGGCACCAGAACATCAAAAAAGTGAAAAAACTTTTTTTCTTCTTCTCAATACATCCAAAATGCCCCTATAATTTGCCTGGAAAATTTTTTTTACTTGTGTGCCCTCCTTCCTAGTTATTTTTATGAGCCTCATATGAGCCATATGAGGCCCTATTTTTTATTTTAACTTAAAATACTTGGTTTAGAACTTATTAAAAGACCTGGTCATAATATTAGAAGGTTACGATATAAGAAAATATCTACCAACATTTACAAAATGTTCTACAAGCATCACATCTTAAAATGTGAACATTGAGGTATAAATCATCTTGCTGCCATTTAGGAACGAATTCAGAAACCATGTAGAAGTCTCATATGTGATCTACATGAATCAGTGAAGTCACTGATGAAAAGAAAATAAATTTGCGTGTTTACATCATACAAAAATTGAGCTCCTCATATGAGGTCCAGGGTGGCGAGAGGGTTAAGGTATCCCCCCGCCTACTTGCAAGGCCACTTTTTTGAAATATATTTAATTTGTAAGATTTTTTTAAAACTTTTTAGTATAAATGTGCATCAAAACATAGATAAATGCTAAAAATACAAAACTAATTATTTTATTTTCTAAAATATGGGTTAATTAGTATGAAATTCAAGTGAATTTTTATAAACCCCTCTCCCTCTTGCCCAAAAACTATTACCCTATAGAAATTTCCTTTAAGCACAAGTATCGTATAACACTTATCTTCAGAATGGACTATTTTCTAAGACATATTTTGAAATGTAATTGTTTTACAGCATAAAATGTAAAGGTGAAGGAAAAACTTCAAAATTTTTACAACCATTTAACAAAAAACATTAATAAAAAACATAAACTTACATAAAAATATGTAGTCCATCTGGTTAATAGCAGTATGATTAACTGACAAATTAAATTAAAATTATGTTAAAATTTGGAGTTAATATCTTGGATAGTTTTTGAGTAATCATGTAATTAGTGTAGGGTTTTATGCAAAATTTAGTTCTAAGAAAATTAGTTTCAAAGTTTATATTTGTGTTTAGTGATGTGTTGACTATCTGTTTTTAAAATGCTGCAATTTCTTTTCTAATGCACCTAAAAGTATAATAAAAACAGTTTCGGAAAGATAAAAGTCTAATTTACTTGAAAATGTAAAAAAATTTTCGACGAAAAAGTCAAAAATCGTCATTTTAGGGGTAGGCGGATACCTTAAAATCCGTCAGAAAATGTGTTCTTAAAGTGTTTTGATTAAAATTTAAGAACACTTTTATAAAATATTTAGAACACTAATAAGGTGCTTAAGTGTTTTACTTTACACAGCAAAATAGTGGTGTTAATTTGGAGGCAAAATTTTTGAAGTGTTTCCAGAGTAAATTATGTTTAAAATTTGAAAGACTTCTTAAATGTGGATCGCAACACCATAGGAACACATTTTATGTCTTTACTTTCACAACAAAATCGGAACGTTTTTGAATAGAAATGTTAATTATTGTGTTCACATTGTGTATACAAAATCGCGTTTCACGCAATTGCAGTGTAACCATTACTGCAGTTGGGACATTGACCTAGCCAGAATTTAGAGGAGGGAAAGGATAGGAATCTCCTTACCTGATTTTGAAAAAAGTTTAGATTTAAATTAAGTATTGTTCTACATTAAAAAATAAAACTAAAGCAAATAATTTTAACACATTTTATCTACTAATTAAAATGCATTCAGTCTGATACATACCTTCTGTTAAAATTAAAGTTTTGGGATGTTCAAATCATACACTGAACTTTTCTTGATCTCTAAAAGGAACTGAACCCCCTGTCTAGTTTCACATTAAAATAATTTTTAATGAGTATAAAAATTGCTTAAATATATTAAAACTGATATCGGTTAGACACATATCTTCTTTATGATCAGTTACTTATTGCTACTTTTTCTATTTCTACCTCTGATAGTTTAATCTTCATGTTTCTTTTCGCTTATGAGTGTCTCATAAATTTTATTTGTACCTCAAGTTTTTGATTACTAATCATCTCTACAATATTTACTTAGACGAGTTCTAAAGTTAGGTATCTTTGACTTATAAATGCACTTATAAATTAAACTTCTACCTAAATTTGATAAACTAAAGAAAAACAAAGTATCCCCTCATGTGATTTGAATTGTTCTATACTTTCAAAGCAAGAATACAACTTCTAAGTGATAATTTATATTCAGTTTTAACTGATTTAATCTGTATATGTTTAAGTCCCAAATGTTCTTTGAAAGGTCCCAACGAAGTTGGATCAAGTTTAAGATAGTCAACAGAATCCATTAAAAATATAAAATTTAAGTATAAAAATATTGTGAATGCTAAATATAAATGAACAAATATAGTTTTATTATTAAGATATTTTGTTGTAGATTTATTTTAAATAGCTTTTCTATCTGAAAAAACTCATGCTGACCACACAAGTATTTTATAGCTTATTTAGAAGTATTCTACCATTCAGTTTAAAAAAGCAAAAAGATTCAAAGAACAAATAATTAGAAAATTTAAAGAGTCATGCCAAATGATAGCAAGCTATTAGGTATAAAAACATTTTAATAGTAGTTTAATTTATCATCATGAATAAGTAAACAGTCATGACTTCAAGTTTTGAAAATTTGATATTGTTTTTCCTTTAAATTGTATAATTTAGAATATATTAGTCTTTGGATGTATGTTAGTCTATTCCACACTAAAAATAACTTAGAAATTTAAACAATTATTTTCAAGGAATCATTTATTAAAGTGTGCTTTGTTAAATAAAATTTTGTTTCTATATTTTTTCGGAACAATAATAAAGAATATGGTTTACATGTCTTAGTATGCTAATTGTGAGTCAACTGAAATACAGTCAACAGTTAGCATTTATTTATTTTTTGTTATATTTTTCATGTTTTTAGTCGTAAAATTTAGCAATTAGTATTTTATTTGTAATGCTTCACCTATTTTAGAAAATAGTTTAAAAGTGAGAAAACACAATTTTCATTAATATACCTTTCAAATGTATGATTACAAAAAAAATTTAGAATATATTATTTTGCAAATATATTTGGAATTAAAGTAAATCTAGAAAGATTAAGATAAAATTTTAAAAATCTGTGTTTATTATCACATTTTTACTGTCCTTCTATTGTGTATGTGCATAAATTCAAACTTAGTTTATTTCCATATTTTATTTTTTCTTCGAGTGAAGGCAACGAAAATTAATAAAGTACATTAAAAGAAGATATTGATGCACAAAGAGAAGATTCATGCTTTTAAGAAAAGTTCCGTTGATAAATTAATACAAACCGCATATTTATGATAAGATTCAGAAAAGATAATAACTCAGATAGATAATGATAACCCAGAAAAAATTCCACGTATTCTTGAGTAGTAGTCAATTAAGAAAAAAAAATGACTAATTCTAACATATAAACTATCTAAATTGCTATTTTTTGCATTTTAAAAACTATTAAATTTAAAGAAAAAGATAAGGAATAATAATAAAGAAATAAGGAATATTTTTATATAAACGTATTTTTTCTTAATGTTAATGTTATTAATTTCGTAATGTAGAAGATATACTAAGTCATTTAAGTGAAATCTCAAACTAATTCATTGAATTTAAACCAGTCGGGATACCAACACTCAAAGAAAGGGGTGAGTGAACCCCTTTAACCTGGAGTGGGGGAACCTGTTGATTGAATCGGAAGTAGGTACTGTCGTAAGCCTGCAGTGGGGAAGTTTAAAGTGAATCCTATGTCTAAGTCTGTGTTAAAAAATGAGAGAAACTTTCAAATGATCAAAAGTTTTAACTAGCCAAATCAAAACCTGAATAAAAAGTAATGAATGTAATTAGTATATATTAAGTTTATACTACTAATTTTCAATTAATAATCCTTAATAGTAGTCCACAATTTGAATATTCCTGTTTTGTAATGAATGGAATGTTTTCAAAGCGTTGATCAATTGCTAATTTGATACCCTTGGGTATTTAAAGGATATTAAATTCAGCATAGTTAAAATAGTTGAACAATAAAATTTTAACTGAAGAAATAGAAAAGGAGTTGTGTAGGTAAGATTAAATAACATGCTTGAATTTTCTAAGTTTTAATTCTTTAAAAGGGAGTATATTTCTTAAGAGCAACAATGTAATAGCAATGGACAACTTTGTTTTAAAATAATGGAAAGTGATATAATTTTATTGAATATAATAGCAGAATTTCATTGTATAAAAGAGAATTTTCTCAGGTAATACAAGTAAAATGCTAAAATTACTATCTGAATTAAAAATAATTTTTGTCACTTTAATGTAGATAGTAAGTTCAGGTAATAAAAAGTAGATGGATTTACAATAATTAAAGGCAAATGTTTGTAATAATTGCATGAAAAAAATTAATTATTATATGTAAAATATATATCTTAAATAACTACATATCTTACAACACAAAAAACCTTCTTACTTAAATACTCTAAAAAACCCCAGGAAATTAAATATAATATTAAGTAACTAACTCTATAAAAAATAAAATGTGGAGATACTTAACCTTAGAACTAAAACATGTATCAAACAAAGAAATAAAAAAACTGGATGATTTAATTGTTACCAGAAAGTAAAAACATCAAAAAACTACCGATACGAATATTAGTGAAATCATGCAAAATAAATAAAAAATAATAACTATAAGTGATTAGTTCATTGCATGTTGGACTTTGTAATACGATAAATAGAAAACATAAGCAAAGATGAAAGCGATTGAGGATAAATAAACAAAAGGTATATTTATACATCTAATAATTATACTGTATTTTTAGAAGTTTACACTGTCGGAATGCATACAAATTCTAAATATTTAAAAAATAAAATATCATTACTTCAACAAAAATAAAGTTAAGAGTAAAAATTTAACAAAAATTAAAAATAATTCATAATGAACTAAAATCTTCAACTAAGTTCCTACGGAATCATTGAACTCAACTCCTACCTTGCACTACCCAAGAAAGAGCTGATACCCATCTGAGAAGCAAACCGGAGCCCTAGTGCAGTTTCACTACTTCAACCCGTGACCTGTTTCGAGCGCACCCCTAGGTCAATGTACTAGACAGTAATGGCACGCAGATCTATGGGAACGCAAGGGACCCCTTTAGGGCCCCTAGAAAGCCAGGCCATTCGCGATCGTTCAACCCCTTGAGTACGCGCCTGGGTGTTGAACCCGGGTTCAGTCCCCTTGAGGTGCATCCCCGGAAATTCCGGAGAAAAAACTCTCCTCAACCTGCATCGGCATTCGAACGGTAGGTGCAGAAGGGGTTGAATGTCCCCTGGGTAAACACTTCTGGGTTCGACTAGGAGTCTTAAGAAGTTAGATAAGATGCTTGAGAGGGGCGAATTGAGAATGTTTTGAGTTTTTTACTGTAGTAATCAAGTGATTCTAGACCCTTGGATATTAAGTGCAAGTTGACCAGTTATGGCCATATTCATCGGTAATTTGACTGGTGGTTAACCGGCAGTCAAACTTCTGATTACCGGTTAAAGAGGGAAAGCTAGTTTTTCACCAATTGGAGTTTTGACTACCAGTTAACCTCCGATCAGGTTAGCGGTGAATAAGTGAATAGGGCCGATGGTTTCGAACAAAGGCAGATTTTAGGTCTGACTAATCCTGTTCAAGACTGTAAAAAAATTCTGGAACATTAAACTTACCCATTTTTTTAAGTAATGTTCTTGGAAAATACCAGTAACGTTTCTGAAAAATACTGAAACGTTTCGCAGAAATACCAGTAAGTAACTTATCTGTGAAATATCAGGAACGTTTCTGTAAAATACTGAAATATTCTGCAGAAAAACCAGAAAGCTAAGTGTATCTCAGATATAAAGGGCTTGGTGGACGAAGGGGTTATGTTACAAGGGCTGTCCCAAAAGTAACGAGACTGATTTCTCTAATTCTGATGGAATTCAGTCTCATTACTTTTGGGACAGGCCATGTAACGTAACATAGCCCCTTCATCCACCAAGCCCTTCATATGTCTTGTTCTTTCATGTTTCTAACAGTATTCAAAATGTGGCATATTATGAACCACGAGAGGTACCGATCTACAAAGGTTATACTTCCTAGTTTTAGAATCATCATTCGGTTCTTACACCTCATCTAAATAATTTGACTCGTTTAGTGGTGAATGTGAAAACAAAAACACACAATGGTTGCCTGTACGAAGAATTCAGAAACGTTTCAGAAATGAAAACCAGAATTTTCCAGGAAAGTGTTAAACTGCTGTAAAAACTCATAAAAAGCAGGAACGTAACTGGAATTTATGCGGAACGTTACTAATATTTTTTACAGTGAAGTTATCATGGTTTATGTATAATTTATAGGAGAAATGAGTAAGGGAAAACGGGCCGATTTAATACAAGGGGCATATTGATACAAAAAAATTATCAAGGATATTTAGGTCAAATCTTTTCTAAAAGTTGCATTTACATGCATAAACATTATATTTCTGAAACTGTTAAACTCTGTAGTAAGTCTATAAATTTTAATGAAAGAAACTATTTTTTTTCGTCAAAAATTTCCAAAACTAAATTTTTAAGTAAAATTTAAAATCTCTCTGATGCTATTCTACTTTAAATACAGCAGTCTGTAAATTCCACTAGCAAAATCATTATTTTATCCAATTTTATCCCTAAGTTTTAAATAACCTTTGCCTATTTTTTAAATAAAGGCTTTTGTTTGAAAATAACCGTTGCATCGGAGAAGGATATTTATGTCAATTTTCAAATCGTTGGGTCTTATCAAGTGTTTGAGAATGAAATTGCTGCTGTAGCTATGTGTGTGTATTTCTAATTCTTTTCAAGAAAATGCAATGGATAAATACATAACCATTCAAACGATCAACTCAGGGACACTTACAAATCTTAGAAATTCTAACCTTTTTTACAGGTAAAAAATAACAGTACTTACAAAAATATTAGTTAAAACCAGTGACAAAATTGTGCAAAAATGGCCAAAACCAAACCAGTTAATTGGTGCCGCATTTTTAAATTTCTGGATGGTTTTCGACTAAGGTAACTTTGAATTTCATTTAACTCAGGAGCAATCATCCCCATAAAAATTGAATCCTTATTCTTTATAATTATATATTTTTTAAAAATGACCATTCGCGTTATATAATTTGATTTTTTAATCTTTAAATGTTGAATACAAAATTTGCGATTTATATTAAAAAATGGTATTGTAAAAGAGAGTAGGATAGAATAGAAAAAAACGTTTACATTTAAAAAATTTTTTGCTAGTAATTACTATTTTAGAGAAAAAATAACCATTGTATCAGTGTCCAAGCAATGTATCTGACTGCCCCACCAGTGGGGCACATTGATACAAAATAAATTTTATACAAAAGTCATGATATTTGAGTTTTTATATATCTAACTTATTTCTTTTCTAATTGGTTTCATAAAATTGAGGTATTCTTAGATATTTTTAGAATAAAAAAGTATTTGAATTTTCCTAACTGATAGGTTTTTGGTCCAGTCAGTTGACTTCTTGACCTTCCTGAAGAAAAGCACAAGTCCAAAACATATTTTAGTTTTGGAAAATCATTTCAAGTAAGTTCGGTAGTAGTTTTCGAGCAAATGACAGTTATATGCTGAGTAATGAAGATTATAAAATATTTAAGTCATTGGGTTGCTATAAACCTGCTAAATCGCAAAAATTATGAAATTGGATGACTGGTATAATTAAATAGGTGTGTATGTTTACGTCCTTCAGTGGCGTATATAGAAAATTTAATAAACTAAATAATAATTAAATAAAATTAATTAATAAATAATTAATAAATAATAATTAAAAAAATAATTTTAACCTCATGCAATATTTTTCATTCTATTCTGTTTCGTAAAACGGGCCTTAGGAAATTCGCCTTTCGTAACGACCTCGCACTACATTAGTATAGGGGTTCTTGCTCTTTAATGGTGCATCTGCGCCCCCCATTCCAATTCGAAATATGCTTGTCTAGGTCCCCTCTACCCCCCTCGAATTTTGTACACGAAGTTTCCAATCACCCTGTATAGCAACGAATATCAAACTAAAATATTTAAAAAAGATGTTTTTGTAGCTGGCAAGTAGATTTTCCTTAATTTATTGGCATTTGTGTATTCTCCAAATTCTAGAGCAATTTTTTTTCTTAGAGTACCGGAAATCTGCATTTATAATAAAATAATAATAATTTTTAATTCCTAATATTGGAGCTGTGGATTCCTAAGCTTAGAATACACATTATTTACTTAAATAACATTGCTATACACTTTAAAATCATAAAACCCCAATTGATATAACACAATACAAATTTTTTTATTATAATCCAAAAACAAGAATTGAGATGTTTATATCCTATAAACATTCATTGTTTATTCCAATTTTGTATACCAAAAAGCATGGCCACACCCATCCATTATTGCCGACTGCCGAATATCCCAAAACACGAACAAAAACGCCATTAGGCTCAATTCAAACTACTCCATCATTAGAATAGGCTACTTAGGTATTTCCGTGACATTATCGCCAATACCTAGGTGTTTTAGCATTCGGATTCATTAACATTTTTTTAGAGGTCCAGTGTGAGCCAAAGAGGCCTACGTTCGATATTTCCCGGAGAGGATTCTTTTTCGAGCTTAATTAACATGGGGCGCATCGGCGTCAATGCTCCGGTGTGATTAAGAGGTCAAGTTTAAGTTGTTGGAGAGTAATAATGGCTGCAAAATCAAACTAATTCGATTGTTGCACTTCTGTAAATAGTTGTTGAGCCGGGGTGGGCGGATGATGTTGGTTTTGGTTTGTTGACGTTATGCGATTGTTGGCGAGCAGCCTTCTCGATGTGAGCTGTATTGTTTCTAGAGGGAAAGTGTGTGCTTCAGTGGCTTGAATGTGGAGAGTAATTTGAGGGTGTTGACTCCTTCAGAAATCGAGGGTGTCTTTATTTTGATAGGGTAAGGAAAGTGATTAGAACTTTATTGTGTAAGTTTTATTCATAACCAGGCAAAGGCTTAATTTTAGAAAGGTTCTTATTTCGGGATAGCCGAGTTTAGAAAAAAGGTTTTTTTTCAAGACTTAATTAAAAATTGTGATGAGAGAGATAGAGGGTTCTTTAATTAATCAGAAAATTTAGTCTTTTTAGAAATGAATTTTTAGGTGATTTAAAAACCAGTTATTGAAATAAAATCGTCTTTTGTTTGCTCAGTGTATTTAATTTTTATTAATGGATTAGTTGGCAACAACTTGAAATTTGAACAACTTTATTTAAGCACTTCAGTAGCTCTGAAAACAATTCAAATAACACATAATTGAAGGATATGGCATTTCTAAATTAAGCCTAAAACTTATGTGAGGTGATTCTATATTTCAATATATGAATGAGATATCAATGTGCTCTTTTGTTAAAAGCATCGGTAAAAGTAAAGAAATCAAAACCGCGAAATTTGGTGTTGCCAATGTCGTTTATTGGCGAGTAAGCAATTCAACTTCTGTAGAACTGAGTTGCCACAATCCACTATTATATCCCCATATCTGGCGTCAGGCCCGGTTTCACTGGATGACTCAAAGTCTCTACTTTCTCCGACTTTAACATTTTCATCTGGGTGAGGTAAATGGATCTTATTGAACTATAAAGTTTCATGGAGAAATCCGCGATCATCAGAACGAGTTACATAAATATATAATTGCTGAAATTTTATTCTTGCCAAAAAAAAGATGCAGAAGAAAATTCAAACGAAATTCAGGAAGTTTTAATTCTATAACCTTCCAAGAGCGTTAATCGGAAAAGGTATGCCCCAACCGCTGAATACCAGTTGAGAGTCTCCATTTCGTAACTTATTGGACTCTCGGACAGAGTGACATCCATTCCCGGCCTCATCACCACCCGTCCATCACGACCCATTGGAAGCGGTCCAAAGCGGTTTTTTAGGCAAGATCCACTGTCTGTTGCAGACACTAGCCTAATTGAAGCGAGCCGCTTTGAAATTAATGCCTAATAGCGGCGGACGGGTCATTTTTCTGAAGCAATAATGAAAAGCATTCCGGTATTCGTTTTACTTAGCCCAGCTTTTTCGATACGCTTTTATGGGCTCCTTGGTATCAATTTTTAAATAATTAGCTCCCTCATCCCGTCGAGGAAAAAGCTGCGGGATCAGGATTCCGGGTCCTTTCTTTGGGGATCAAATTCTTTTAAGGACATTAATCACCTCGTCCGGCCTTGTTATTGGACGCGACATTCCGAAGGGTTGAGTTATTTTGTTATTAACGTGTTTTGACTCGATGTTTAAAAAAGTGCTGGGATGAAGGGTGTCGTCCAGTTTGGGCCCCTTTTTGGCAAGTTGACATCGAAGCACTTTGTTTCTTTGCATTAGAGGATCTGGGCGAAGAAAAATCTAGGGAAAATCGCAAATGGGACATGGGAAGATGGGATGAATTTTTAAAGCCGTGGCTTTTACTGGGATAATTAAGTATAATGGAGGATTTATGAGGCTTGAAAGTATGAGTGCCCATCAGATGATATTCAACTCAATTTACAGGATAAGAATCAAGGCCCTAAATCAATGTTGCCAAGGCTTCAAAGTTGTTTTTTAATTAAGTTCATAGAGAACAACTATTTTTCTTTGTGGAATTTAGAGCTTGGATCTTCCAAGTGCCATACAACAACTACAACGCAGTTTTTGTACGTAGTGTGTTTTGAGGATATATACCTATACATGACGTAAGCATGTCTGATTTTAAGTACCGATAAATAACATCTTTCTTTTTTTCTTTAATTAATAAATTGCAAGTAATGAGAAATCCTTTTAACTGAGCTAACAAATCTGGAAATTACTGCTGATCCTCAGTTGATCCAGATCTCTTACACAAAAAAGTTCTTTAAGACCCCAAGACGAGAGTGACCAAAACCAGAGTCTCACTAAAGAAACATTTTCCTCAACAAGAAATTTACAGTGCACCTTAACGTTTGACGAAAGTAACAAAATAAAAGTCAGAGTTGTGGAAAATAATAGGAAAATTTAATGCTGATTATCAAACTTATTCACTCTCATTTAAAGCAGATTAATTTTAGAAGTATCTCTAAGATATCGCTTGTTTATGTATCGTTTGCACTTCACACTAAGCGATTAACTAAATATCCCTAAGAAATAATAAAAAGGCTAATTGACTTAAATATAAAAATTGAAGATCGATCAACATGCCATGTAATTCTCACTTTGTATTTGTACTGTATGAGAAAATGATAAAGTGACAGAAAATTTTTGATACTTCAGTCCTTCTCAAAAAGTGATTGAAAACCTATTAAAAGACTTAATATAATACTTAATAAACTAAAAAAAACCTTTACGTCCATACCCATCAATTATTCATTGGCCCCTGGACTTGTGTACCGTATTTAACACGTTCAACTTCGAAAGGGCTAATTAAAATAAAGAAGCAGACTCTTTTCAGCCGTTTCAGCCATGCTTGGTCTTAAATAGTGCATTGGACGAGTGTGAAAGGACTCGCTATCGAGAATTGAGCATTCGCTATTAAACGATCATCGTTACTATGATGGATATGAGCAATTATTCCAAAAGGTTCCAAACGAGCCCCCATTAGATAACATTGGGCCGTGGGCAATGACTTGAGGGTAGAAGTTCACATTTGTTACTTATGAGGTTCCTTCAAACCATGATGCCGCATTAAAGCCTATTAGATTTAGTCTTAGAAAGTAAGCTGAAGTGTTTGGGGGTGCAAGTAGGTTTTGCAAAGTTTCAAAAGATTGTAATTACGGAACTTCAGATATATTTTGAACTGTTTATTGAAGGAACTAACATTTTTTGTTATAAATAAAATTATTTCACTTAATTTGTACTTATTATAAAGGCTATTTTTATTAATTTTAGTTTTGTTTAATTAAATTATTTAAAGCCTTTTTATACAATGCTTACATTTTTTAAATTATCAAAATTAAAACCAGTTACATAAGTGTGCAAAACCAATAACGATATTCAAATTGATCTGTATTTAGAAAAAAATATGATATAATTGAGTTTTATTAAAAGTTACAAGATACATTCAAACTGAAAAAGAACTTTGAAGAAAGTTATTTTAGTACTATTGATAATAAAGATGAATGCAGTATAAGTACTTTTTTATCTACTTTAATGGTTTAAGTTTTGTTATAAAACATTACGATTCCTTTTAAAATAAAAGTGAACCAAATAATTTTGAAAAAATTTAACCTAATAACATGCTGGAAAAAATTACTTTTATTTTGAAACTTAATAATTGTATGTTAAAATGGGTTGTTATATGATCGCGTGCATAAGTATACGATTGCACAAAGTAACTTTGAATGCTCGGAGTTTTAAAAAGAGAAATGATAAACGGAGAAACTTATCAAATCATGAAGAATAAGAAATTTTCTTTTAACTTTTTTAATCATGAAATCTTTAAATATTTTAAATTACTAATTTAAAGTTGATCCATTCAAAACAATTTAAATAATTGATAACTTTGTAGGTTTGCAATATTTTATTACTTTGCACATGTGTTCAATGTTTGTTACTCAAAGAAAATACAAGGGCAAAAAAAACTTATCAAAAAATATCAAATGGTTTTGAACTATATTTAAGAGTGACATGATAAACGTATTTATGGAGGGCAAAAAAGGAATTCAGAAATTATTCTTACAGTCTAGAACTTTCATAAGGTGAGATCATCATGGATTGCTAGTGGCTTGTAATGGTATTTGAAGGAATTTCTTACCTGAAAAAGAAAAGTACAAATTTAGAATGAAATAGGTACATAATTAAAAAAACTCCTTTAATTTAAATATTTATTTCATCAAGAATTTACTGTCAACAGAAAATTTTAAGACAGAGAAAATGTACTAATTATTATTTGATGGTTTAAAATAAGCCATGTTACTTTTTACGAATTACACATTGAAAAATCATGAAATACAAATATTTTTATCTAATGGAGAATAAGGTGTGGTTATTGTAATTTCTCATGATGAAATGATGATGTTTTTTTAACATATTTTCATTAAATCTAGGACCTTCCTTTTCAGTTGGTAGATATGCGAGTTCATAAACTTGCGCTCAGTAAATTTTTGAGGACCTGGATTTTAAATTTCCAATTTTATGGCCAAAAATAATTTTTGTGCGTACTCTGACCTTCCTTTTTCATATGGTATTGTGGTTTTGTAAATATTTTTGTGGTTATAACCCCCTCTATGCTAGGTTTTTTGTAGGACACGGAAAGAAAACAATTCTAAAAAGAAAGAAATCAAGAGGAAACTTTTCAAGTATCTTTCTAGACACACACAGTTTAAATCTTACTAAGTTTAATTAGTTAATCTAAGTTAATTTTATCTAAGTTTCAGTAAAATCTTACAGCTCGAGTGTACTCTGATATACTCAGAGAACGAACTTCAGGCTTTATTTCCCCTTATTTAAGACATTTGACCCCTTGAAGACTCTGCCCTCAGTGAGTTTTCACCAATTTGCTGAATTTACATCATCTAACTACATCTCTTACAGTACATCCAAGAAACTGAACTCAGTCAGTGCTGAAATTACTAATAAAGTATGCTGATTACCCTTGAATATGCAACGTTTTCCCCTCACCCCACCAAATTATTGCCAAAAGGAATAAAATAAACTACTTCAAATATACTATTTTAAATATTCATTTCCAAAGCAAAGAGCGTTTTCGAAGAAAAGTTGACACCAACAAAAGGATTTCCCCTTTGTTTATTTGTCCCAAATAAGTAATATTTGCTTTTAAGTAAGGTTATATGACATTTTCTCTCCAAATGAAAAGAAATTCATCTAGGCGAACCATCTAGGCTCCGCAGAATAAAGAATCCCGATATTACCCTAGAGCAGAAGAAATAAATTTAATTCTTGTAAATTCTAATTAACATTGGGTTAATTGGCATAAAAATTGGCTCGCAGCTCTCCGTATACAAATGGTTTTCCCAATGGTAAACAATAGCTGCTCAGTCAAAAGCAATGCACATCCGTTTTCAATAAGCACAAGTTTACGTTTCGCGAAATTGAGCTCGGGAAAAAAGGCGTTTTTGCAGCCGGTAAACAAAGGCTTGTCGTGCGCAAATGGCGAGGGCTAACATTCCAGGAAAAACGGCGAGAGGGGTTATTTTGCGAATCAGAACTTGCCTTTCCCCCCAA
This sequence comes from Tetragnatha versicolor, assembly GCA_024610705.1. NCBI lineage: Eukaryota > Metazoa > Arthropoda > Arachnida > Araneae > Tetragnathidae > Tetragnatha > Tetragnatha versicolor. The sequence continues at coordinate 6,669,773 of JANDEH010000009.1, read as the reverse complement.
AGACCGAGGAAAAGAAGGGGACAAAGCCAAGTGGTGGCTTTTTTAGCAAAAATTAAACAAAAGTTTCTGTTTCTCTTTCTGGATTGGATGGCTCGAATGCTGGCTTCAGATTGGGCCGTTGAAATCGCAATTTGACTTTATAATATTGAATTATGCTCATTGCTTTCTTCAGAGGTGAGGAGATTCGATTTAGAAGTCTGCGTGAAAACGACACATTCATGGGGGGATTCTTTTTATGAGAGTTACATAACTCAAAGAGAAACTATTAAAGCCCTTACGTGTGAAACAACTTCCTTTATTGTTTGAGATTTCAATAGGTTTCCAAATGAAAATGCAGCACACAGAAATTCTGTAGTGGTTGGATCATGGGCTACTAAGAATTTATGACTTTTGAGGAATACCATCGAAGAACTTCAACAGTATTTGAGGCATAGCTTTATTTATACTTATGGAGCACTTATATTCTACAGCACATCATTACTAACTATTAGACGTGAACTAAACAGTTTCAATCATTGATGATAAAAAAGATTTTCTTAAAAAAATCGGGTCAATGAAACCCTTGATTATTCTAAAAAAAATATTTACTATTAGTAAAACCATAATATCTTTTTCTCACTAACAATTAATTTAAAAAGTATAAAAAAGTGTAAACATTATACTAAACAATTATGAATTCTTATTTGATTAATTTTTAAAAAGGAATTCAATAGCGTCACCTCTTTTCTGAGGCCTTCAAATCACTTATGTTTTGAAAATTATAATAAATCATAGTAAAACATTTTTTCATGTCAAATGAAGATAGTATAATTGAATCGCTTATTTCAGAAACATGCTAAACCCCATAGGATTAACATTGCGTTTAACATGTTTCTGAAATAAGCGATTCAATTATACATACACAGAAAAAGACTACGAACTCTTATTCTATAACTTAATAAAAAGCAATTTTTAACTTCAAATTCTGGTTATATACGTATAGTCAATAGAAGAAAGGTTATATATAGACCTGAAGGAATATCCCAACATCCATTAAAATAATAGTACAACCCTTTAACCAAGACCGCATCTATGACTCACTTTATGTATGGTAATGGGCAAGTGACAAACATATGAGTAACTTGTACAACCTCAATCCATGTCAAAGATATCCCCAATATTTATTTGATTTAGAGAACCTTTAAGAAACTATACCCAGTACTTCCGGAACCGCTTTACTTAAAGGTGTCCATTCATTACCGATGTCAATAACCTTCGATTTGAAGCAGCCTTGTTTGTGTAAAAGGGGAAAATCACGTTCAACTTTTACACAGACTTAATTTGGGAAAGTGAATTTGAGAGCGCTGAAGGGAGCAACCAATTAACGCTGGGGTTGCAGAGTGTTATCTCTAGCAGCTCTTCACTTAATAAGGAAGTAATACGCTGTACACGCCCGGGTGTTCGCGGTGACTTCGCGTTAAGCTATCCACGGATTAACCTGAGGTTAATGGAGGTGTTTGGTTGTGCGGTGAAGTTTGGTTCCGTTGACTTGTGGATTCTTTTAAGTACAAACCGTTTTGGAAATAGCTGTTACTTGACAGAGATTTAGAGCGGTGAGATAGTCATCAAATGAACTGCTCATAGTGAAAGAGGTGTAAGTCAAATAGTTTTACCAATGTTGTTCTTATGGAGATCATTTATTCAGAGCTGTTTTAACAGGACAGTTTTTAAAATTTTGATTTGTTTGGTAATTGGATTGAAAAACCTAAAAGTATCCTAAATCCATACCTATCTGAAACTTTGTAACTATGGACTTAAAACATTATCATTCAGAGCAGGTCAAATACATGCTTTGGTTACAAATTCTAAAACTGAAGATGTAGGTACTTTTGTTTTAGCATTTAATTTAACAAAATAAACAATAGAATAAGTAATGTGTCGTTGCTTTTAATCTCTAAAATTCAGTTCGGTTAGATTAAATCATTGATATTATTTATCCTCAGGGAGTGAAATGCAAACATTGGACTTTCAAAAAAATCTATTGATATCATAGAAGTTTAAAAAAATAGAGCTTAATTTACAATCAATAAGACATATTTAAGCGTTAAATTATTTTTACACAGTAAAACTGAAGTCAAAAATTTACTTTATAAAGCTTATTTGTTGGACGATTGTGGATTGTATATTCATTTTTATAAAATTTGTCAATATGTTTTTCCTGCAAAATTTAAGTTTACAGTTTATTCTTGTGTTAAAATAACTGAGGATATAACATTAAAATTATTCTGTTAGTACAAAGTAAGGGTTGTTTAAAATATTTGGGATGTTGAATTATTACACAAATATTCGGAATTTATATAGAGAAGGCCGAATATATGACTTAATTTTAATTCACAAGTAACTTTGAAAAAAAATGTTTTATAAATGGTTGAATAAAAAAATTAACCATATTTTACAGGTATTATAAAAGGTTTAGTGTTATAATTTTTTCTGTCCATGTTAAGTTTGCTCTTAGTATTCACACAAAAGGTCTAAGTTCATACTATATCATTGTAACCGACAATATAGTTTTGCTTTATTATGTATACCCTTGATAAAATGGCTATTTTTCACGCAGACTTTTTAAATTTAGCTATAAACATTTATGGAAGGTACAGAACAAGGTTTTGCAATTTAAAGAAATATAAATCTTTAAGACAAGTTTCTGCTCACAAAGTATAACTTTAGCATGCAAACTTTAGAATAATACACTTAAATCTAGTTAAAGTCAGAACAATTGCATATGTATTTAAAAAATCGTAATAATTAAATTTAAAAAGATAAAAAGTACAATAGTCCTTCATTCACTTGAATTTTAAGTGACTATAAAACTGTTATTTAATACGCATATATTTAAGATCTAGTATTTAAATCCAAGTATGTAATGAATAATATATAACGGATATTTTATTCTCTATAAAACACTTATTTATATTCTGTTTCATAAACCAAACTATTTCCCTTTTACGCTATGCATGAGCTACATAATCTTTTCTACTTAAGAGCTCATGAAAATCGTGATGACTGAAAAAATGACTTAAGAACTCTTTCTTGTTGGAGAATAACCCAGTTGAAAGAAAAAAGAGAATAGGTTTAAATTAACTTGGGAGAGAACTCGTTTCATAACGACTATATCCTACTTATTTTTTCTCTATTTACTTGGTTTTCGAGCTAAGTTTCTACTAAAATATTATGTCATTCCAAATTCTCCTTACACAACGCAGTTATATCTTAAGATTTAACTGCATTGAGCCATGTATAAAAATATATTTTCTTAACAAAATACTTGTTAGAGAGGTTATAGTGAAATTTAATAACCAAGCAGTGAAAATGTTTGCGATCCTAATATAGGGGACAATGGATCAACCTTAAGGAAAAAATGGACTTTGCTTCAGCTATACTTACAGCAACGTTTCCTGGACCCAGTACGTCGCTACGCGGAAGGAGAAGTGAGTAAACACAAAGCCTGTTGGGTTGATAGGAGGAATTACGATACGTGAATTGTGATAAAAAGACACTATTTATACATGGGTTTAACGAAAAAATCATATTTTAAAATTGACGTTCTTTGTTTCACTCGAAATTCAGACACCGCGATGGGAACTACTTTGTTTGTTAGTGACGTAGTAGGTTCAACTAAGCTGTTGACTGAAAGTCACATGTTCTGTAGCAGATCTCCGCTCATCGCCTAACCCAGTAAGGTTGGTTTTACTAGAGTATGAAGGCCTAACAACCTAAGTACTCCATCAAGTATCTCCTTGTTTTTTTATATTTCGTTTGTAGATATTTTACAATAAATATTTGTTGCTTTTAATGTAACACTTAAACTTGTTTGTAGCATCATTTTTATGTTTGGAAGAAGACATCAATCAATTTCTTTCATAGTTAACAAACAATACAGCTTAATGCAATAGTAAGGATTTGTAATTGATTTAGTGGGGTACATAAAAAACCTAGCCCTATTCCCAAAAGTTCTTTACATAAAAAATGCATAATTTAAGATGTATTGTAAATATAATAAATATATATAAAATAGGGTGAACCTACCAGTAGTTGACCATTTGAGCATAATTTTAAAAGCTCATGCACAGTCTTAAGTTTCAGTATTGTTCTTAAAAGACGCAATAAATAGTTGAAAACTAAGTTATCAACAAAGCTTCAAAGCATGCGCTCTAACTACTAGCTATAATGGTATGGAGTATTTAGTTCAATCTCAAATCATCCAGCTAGTTTTTATTTCAATAGATCATTGATTGATGTATTTAGGTCCTATATATTTAGTTTAATTAAATAAAACTATCATTATTTGTATATTAACCATTTAATTTGAAATTTGAGGGGTGGTCAACCACTGGCTGTCTAAAATAGAAAAAGTGCTAGTACTTGACCAAAGTGGTCAACTACTGGAATTTATTTGCATTGATTTCTTTTAAACCAAGAGCGATCTTAAAAATTTTTACCTGCAGTACAATTTTCCTTTGATTTATTGTAAAAAAAGTTACATTTCTAGTAATTAACCTGTATTGTTAATAGGGACTCTTTATTCAATATAACTCTTTCATTGGTTCTTCACATTTCCAACACCTGCGCTTTGAAAATATGTCACTCCTCTCGCTAAGCCCTAAAATACGTACCAACGGGTAGTTGGTTGGTTGGTTGGTTGGTTGGTTGGTTGGTTGGTTGGTTGGTTGGTTGGTTGTCAGACATATACGCATTTTTAGTTTTTTAGATAGCCTTCTGTAGTAAACGCTGGAACGATTCGCGGTGCAAGCGCTCGCTAGGTGGCGAATCGTGCTGGTTTACAGTCTGGTTTTAAAAGGTTAAACAATAAAAACACATGTTCTACTTCTTGCTTAGTATCAATATTTTATTTAAAGCTCATATTTCCCCCGAGATCTTAGTTTTATGTAACTTAAAAAACGATTGAAAAAAAAAATGAAAAACAAATGTAACATCAGATTTTCAAATTGCAAACCCTCCTTGGGTGTCTGTGGACCAGATGGAATAAAAATTTTTAAGAATTTTCTAAGACGTCAACAAATGGAAGAAATTTTAGTAGGATTCGAACAAACAGTTGGTTTTCAGATCATATGATTTTCTGCCAAAAGGCACAGGTGTTTATAAGAATGAAATATTAGATAAGTTCAAAATTTTAAAACCATTCAATAAAACAACTGATTTTTTCGCTTAAAATTGTTAAAAAAAACTATAAAATTAAAAATTTGCTAAAATTTGGCAATTCTTAATTTTTGTGAGTGGATTTTATAATCATCAGATTAAAGGAAAGCTTGTGTAAGGGTTTCTGAAACGTTTTCTTCAAACGTCTCCGTTGCGTATTTTTTTCAGCCAACTTTAGGAAGAACACCCTTTTTTTAAGAAATGGGTAAAATTTCAGTGGGACTCGAACAAATAGCTCTTTTGGAAATGATAGTTGCGTTGGGGATCCGTTGGTTGATTTGTGCTTGAGCTAAATATTTTGATTTTTATTCTGGAAATGGTGAATATGGCAATGGTCAATTACTGGAATAATGGTGGTCAAATACTGGATGTTTTTGGTCAACTACTGGCAAAATCTCAATTAATTGCTTTGAAAATAAAATTCTATAAAAGTGAAAGGAAAATGATTATCAGTTATTATTACTCATATGTTCATTAATATTAAACCATTGTCAATTTTTTTAGAAAATTTTTTTTCTTAGAAAGAAAAATAAAACTTAGAGGAATTTCCACTATGTGGTCAATTACTAGTCGAGTCACCCTATACCGAGATTATATAAACAGGTATATAAAACAGTTTTAGTACTTCTTAATAGTACACTAGATACAAAAATAAAAAAATCCACTAACTGCACCCACAAACTATTTATACTGCAAAGCAAAAAAACACCCCACTGCTCAAAGAATTAAATCACTAGCTAATTTTAAAATCAGTTAATTCAAAATCAAACGCTTTGAAATCCCAGCCAGAAACAATTCCAATTCTCCTCAGAACCCCAATTGATTCGATCCACAATGTGTCATCCGCTTTTAAGAATCACCGATGCTTGTCAGGTTCTCAAATCATCCTTTCTAGTTTAATAACGCGCTACAATTCCTCCTTATTAGCAAGGAAGGATTCCATCAAATCATTTTGAAGTGTTTGATTAGTAGCTCAATTTCCTGCCTAGGGAGAAGTTGCACTCCTTGGGAGTTTCTTGATTGACAGTGAGGCCTGTTGTTTTATTGCAGCCCGGTTTCTTACTTGTCACCGAAGAGAGAAAAGGAGTTTTCATTTCAGATGGTCTCCAATTGTCTAATTAAAAGTGAGAGTTGGCACGTTCGGGTGTTGCTTTTTGGTTCCAGTTTCTTTGCTGGTTTGATCGCGTTTTAAAGGAGTTTCTGCTATGTGAAGTAAAATTAGGATTTGGGTTTAAAGACGGGATATTTCTGAATTACGTGTTTGATTTGGTGATTACTTAGTGAGGCTTTTTAAAAATAGGTGGTTGACTTATTTCGATTTACTCCTAAAAATCAAAATTAAGCATATTTCGACAATTGAGGTACAGCAACAATCACCAATGCCAACTGCTTTTCATTGAAGTTAGCTCCTCGTTGCTGCAAGCACCTCAATTGTAAAATGAGATTCAATTGTAAGTTTAAATTTAACATACAGGGTGTTTCAAAAGTTCGTTCACGGCTTTTATTTGGAACCTAAGTCTCCTAGGGTCATGGAGAAGTAAGGTCTACCTCTAAGTAAGTGACACTGGAGAATCCATTAAATGACATAAAGCACCCCTAGCTGCGAAATAAAAAAACTAAAGCAGATAGAGCAAAAACTTCTGTGAGAGTATTGTTGCCTATGCTATGAGAAACTCACAGGAAAAATTTCGTGGAAATATCGTTAATAGTCGCGGCGATATTAGCATGTGAAAACAAACTTTTAATAAACTTTTTTATTTCGGTGCTAGGGGCGCGGTAAGTCATCACATTGGATTATTCAGAGTCACTTACCTAGGGATAAACTTTACTGGAGACGTTGGTTCCAAATGAAAGCCGTGAAACGGACTTTTTAAACACCCTGTATATGCTTAACCCATTAACGCCCAAATTATTTTCGATCAAAGAAGAAAACTCGAACTTTAGCCCATCCCTATTACAAAATAAATGAAGCAAACGCAAAAAACACAGGGTATTAGGATTGAGGGATGTTTTCTCTTGCCATATGTGCAGTTTGGATACTGTTGGGTGAATTTAAGGTAATTTAAGAGAGCATTTATGACCCTATATTTAGCGATCTAGAAATAGATCACTGGGGGGCGCTAATGGGTTATCACGAAATTTTACACTTACTAATTGGGTTTATCAATTCAAAATTTTATCATTAAAATATTAGATATCTAAATAAAAAATAATGATAAATCAAACATTTTGTATATAGCTGGTCGTTAATTTGATAATGTAAAGTCCAAAATCTAAAAAAAATGTTTCGTTTCATTAAAAAATCGTTTTAAAATCAAATCAATATAACTTTATGTAGTTTTTTAAATACAGTAATATTTAAATAATTATAAATTTTAATCTATAATTGGAATAATATACATTAAATTATAATTACTAAAGAAATTTAAATGTGGCAAAAACAGGAAAAACGCAGACGCGTAAAACTGGATTCATAATTTTATTGGGTCTAGCAGGTTTAGAAGTTTTCAAACGTTAAAAATATAATACTAAAACACTTATAATTTATTCATAAAGGCATGAATATTAATAAAGCCATTTACACGAATCCCTCAATGAAAACAAATACATCCTTATTGGAGATCACGGAAGTCTTAGCCAGGTGTCTTCAATACCACAAAAACGCATTTAAACACTCTGACAATGGAAAATTGTAGTTTCTACAATTCAAAAGCAATAAAATTCACAGTCAACTATAAAAGAGTTAAGTATTTCCTTAAAAACTTTTCAGCTAGACAACTTTCAATTTACCCAAGCACTGAACGTGAACATAAAACACCTCATATGTATCAAAAAAGTCTCGGGCAAGAGCAATTAAAAAACAACTTACTCCACAACCTTTTTTTTACTCTAGAAAACGTACCTGTAAGCTGCCTCGAGAAAGAGTTTTTGATAACATTACTCCTTTTAACAGTAGATGGCTCAGGTAAATGATAGTCCTTAGCATACGCGGTACCCCTTTCTCTGAAGAAACCTTTCTTCTCAGCGAGGTACTTAAAAGGGTTGCAAGAGAAAGGGTTAAGAAAAAACTCCGCGAGGAAAAAAACTACTTTGAATGGAAGTAAAGTCTCTTTGTATTCCCCGTTCTTTTTAAAGGCGATTATCTTTTTCGCCTGAGGCAGAAAAAATTTCGCAAAAAAGTGACTGCTACTGAGTTGAATGCTGGGACCCTTTCTCCTCGTAAGAATCGTGGAATATATAATAGTGCTGCGAAAGCAACCTGAAAACAGGTTTTTCTCGTAGACGAGAGTTTTGCTCGTGAGGTAAAGCAAGTGTAAGCTTAACTTCATTCAAAGATAATTTTTTTTCTTTCGGTATAGGGTTTCTTTTAGAATGGTGTCAAAATTTTGCTCTCTTAAGATACGGATTCTCTTTTAAAAATTTTTTCACAACCTTTGGTTATAAAATCACATAGAAAAGATCATACGTTCGAAACAAAGATATAATTTTTCTTACGGATTGAATCAAGGAAAGACTACGCCGAAAACCTATTGAACAATAAGTAAACGCAAATAATGAAAAATTATTTCATAATTTATCGATTTTCCAAATTATTCTAAAATAATATTATGAGACACTAATACAAAATAAGAGATTTTGTCAAAAATGAACTAAATAATGAATGAATTAAGGTGCCTGCCTACCTAAAAATGCCGTTTCGGACCAAAAATTCCCCAAAAAATTTATTATCTTATTTGAAAAAACATATCTTTAGCTTTCCAAACCAGTTTAAATTTTGTCTTTATCTTTCATAGAACCAAAGTTACAGAAATTTTACTTAAAACTAATTAGGCATTTTATTAAGGAAAAAATAAAGAAAATCGCGCGTTTTTTTCAGAATCACATTTTTGCTATTTTTCTTCTCCACAAAACTGCATAACTCAAAATATTAAGAGTGAATTTCTATAAAAATTGGGCACAGTACTTTACATAATATGATTTTGGAGTCCTACTATTTTTTTGGCTGTGGGTGTAATATTTTTTATTTTATGAATAGTATAACTTCAAACTTTACTGAACTTTGGTGTGTTTTTTTTAATTTTTCAAGTTTAGTGCTATAGCTTTTGATATTAAAATAATTTAGACCTAAAATAGTAGGCCTCCTAAAATAAGTGTTTACGAGGATAATTAAGTTTACAAAACAAAAATATCTTCATATAAATTTGAGTTATGATGTTTTGCGGAAAGGCTGTTTGTTGTGATTTTTATGCATAAATTCTTCAATAATATGAAAATTTAAATTAAAATTTAATTATTTTTTATATTATTCATAGTTTTTAGATGCATTTAATTGTATAAATCACAAATTAGGTCAATATTTTAATTATTAAAAAAAGCCTCCATAGGTAGGCAACCACCTTAAATTAATTTAAATTTAAATCTAACTGAAAGATGACCTTTAGGCACAGGTCAAACTTGAAGAATTCAATCTAACTAGAGTACCCATCACGTCTATACTAAAATAAAAAATAATTTGATTGGAAAATTGGTTACAAAAGACTCTTACTTAAACTCCGTTACTCCTCCCAAAAAGTTCATCCTCACACGAAGTTTTATCCGAGTTAAAACTCATATTATTAACTTTTAGTCTATAGTCAATGGAGGAAATTCTGACAGACATTTGGGTCTCGAATCAAATTCCTATTTCAAGGGCTAAATCCAAGATCTTCACGATATATTCGTATATTATATCATGTATGGCTTCAATGAACTGGCTTGTATCAGCATGGAATTCTTTTCGCTCCTCCTTTTTCTCACTAATTTTCTTCTCCTTGTTTTCTTCTTTTTTCCTTCTTTCTTTTTTCTCATACCCTCTGTCATTCATTTTCTCTCAACTTTTCTTACACCCTCATCTTTCTTTCGTATGTTTTATAATACCTCGTTTTGTTTCTCCTCATATATTTTAATATTACCAAGTTAGAGTAAGAAAATACGTTGATTAGAGGAGTGCCTTTTACAACATAGTTCTATACGAAGATAAAATAGGTTAACAAGTATTATTTTTTTACCTGAAGATTTAATAGTCTTGATAAAAATATTTCAGAGAAGAAAAAACCCTAATTCTTACAAGACACTTGTTTTAGACACTTAAACTACAACTTTAAACATATCTTTAAAAAAATAACATCTGATTCCATTAGTTGATAAGTTTCGTTGTTACTTTACAAAATACTTTCGTTGTTCATTTTACAAAATAATTGGGTCATAAATTAATTTTAAAGTATTTACTATGTGTAAGCATATAATTTTGTTTTAGGAGCAATTTAGAAAAGAGTGCAAAAATATATTTGTTGATGTAAAAACTAATTTAAAGGAAATATTCGAAGATTAACAATTTATTCCAATCAAAAGTTGCATCACAATTATATTCTTAGCGCATTGGTAGAGAATACCATATCTAAGCCATTATTACTTCATAGTTTAATAATACTGTCTTCTTGGTAAAAAAATCTTGATATTATTTATTAATCTAACAACAAAGTTAGAATTAGGAGAACAACTCTTCTATAATAAAGAGATAGCTTCAAACAATTTACATAAACAATTTACGTGTGAATTAATATTTGATTACTTTATTATGATACAAATTTCGCTAAGAGTTGCCCTAATGGTAATATCAAACATTAAATATTAAACCATGTTTATATGAAAATTACGATTTCTACTTTAGATCGAAACAGTGTAGGTTTTTACGCCTTGATAAATTTTACATGGTAAAACTATAAATTATCCTTCAATGCAATCCGTTTTTTATTCTTTGGAAAACCATACAAAATAATTTTAAATACCTACTTAAGATGATTTATACGATACATTTTCCTGTTATAACCCCCTTTTTACATCATTTTAATTATATTATTAGCTTGTAATTATATTACATTTTAAAAGTCATAAAAATATCTTATTAATAAAAATTATTTTCATATAGTAAAATATATTAATGTATTAGAGATCTGCGAAAATGTATAGAAATGAACTTGAGAACATCATTTACCTAGGGTAGAATATCCTAGTATATATCAATGTGACTTCCCCTTTACATTTATTTACTCATCAAGTATTTTTCACGCCCTTCTTCAATCCTTAAACCTCTATTTAATATTATAAATAGGTTAAGTTATATTGAATATAAATTTGACTATTTTTGTGTTACATTTTTAATTACATTCCTAACTTAACTTTAAAACTTCATCAATATTATTTTTTATTAAAATTTTATCAATTCAAATCTATAATAATTACCGTACAAACTGTAAACGAAGAAGTATTCAATAAACTTAACTCGATTAAGTTCAGAACTCTAAATTGTTCGTCTAATTGAGTAAATCTTTATTAATAAACCATTGCTATCAAAATTACGTTCGATGGAAAAATTTTAAAGCCCAACCTAAACTTCTTACACCTGTGCTCAGATAGAAACCAAAGACCGTTAATTTCAAGTTTTAAGACGATTAATCAAGAAATTAACACAATCGCATTAAAAAGAATTATGTTAATCTTTAACGGTTAACCCAAGACTTACAGGTTTAAATGCCATTACTCTAGCGAAGGCCGACTAAACAGCAGTTTGACGATTAATTGAACTTCAATCGAACTGAATCTCCATGTTGGGAAGAGTAATTAGTTTATTGCTGCTACAGCACAAGAAAGCTGTCTGATTACCTTGATCTAGAAAAAGATTATTTATGAGAAAAACACAATGACCGTATTTAATTTTACAAATTGCTTCACTTCTGGGTAATGATTTTGTTTGGGAATAAACGTCATTTACACTTTAAACAGACTTTTTCAAACTATTGTGTTGCAAAATACATGTTAAAATATGAAGTTATTGGAAACAATTTCTTTCGAGACAAATTCCCGAATAACTTTCCCACAATCTTAACATATCGAGGATTGGTTCTATATTATGGATTAAATTATCAAAGTAATCTAAATGTTAGTGGGAAATGATACGAAATGATGGTATCACACGGGTCATATTAATATAAATAATTTACATTTCAATGTTATATTTTTTTTATCAAAGACAGCAGTCGATTCAAAATCAGACAAATTTGTTTAAACAATAGTAATTCGCTTTAGTGTGGTGCTAAAATTATTGTATTCAAATTGATAAGTTAGTTAAAAAATAACCAAATTAAAATACCTTCTCCAACATTTTACTAAAATACGGTTTCTTAAGAAAAAAATAGCAGAATATTTTACAAAAAGTTTACTCTAAATTTCTTTTGCCGTTGCAATTCAAATTAAAAAATTTTTTTAACATTTCAGTTTACAACCTTTCAGTTTCAGAACCTTTAAAGGTAAGTTCACTGCATTTGACACCGGAAGTTAATAAGCTTATAATTTCTCTTAATTTTGCGTCTGAAATACGTAGAATTAAACATTAATAAAATAAAAGATTTTTTTTGTTATTCCACCGAAACATCATGACTTACAAAACAGGATATGCTCACATTTGCACCCTAATCTCCACCTAAAAAACATGAAATGTAGAACCTCTACCACTTTTAACATGGAAGACCCACCACTCAGTATCCTTTAATCTTCATTTCAGTTGGGTCAAAGTTTCACTAAAGAGTGCCAGATAAGGTAGGGAGTGTCCGAATTCAATGCTAATCCCAATCTCACGCACTTAACTTCCTTAACTATCCGGCCGCTTTATGAGATATAAAGGGGCCGTTCCCCTAGAGCACTTAACACGCGGATGGGTGTAACACGAAGGTTAAGGTTATCGTACTTTTCTTGGGATATTTTCACTGAACATGTAAGTTTATAACTTGCTTTCGGTATTAAATTGTTTATTAAAGGAAGGAAAGGAAAAAAGGGTTTGAAATTGATAATTATGGGGAGAAACTTGGTATTGGATAAAATTTTTTATTTGCCACTTTTAAAAAATCTAATCTTGTAGCGTTTTTCTTTAAAAACGTATAAACAGTTTCCGATCCATAGGAAAAATTCTCTTATAATCATCATTGTGATCATAATTTTTAATGATCATCTGTGAGGATTTTTTAAAGTAATACATTTTAATCAAAAATGAAAGTAATTTGTGTCGCTTGAGAGATCGCCGATTCCCCCAACGGATCTTTTTTTATATCATAATCACTATAGTAGTTTTGAAGTGGTTTTTTTTCATTTTGATAAAAATATTTTTCATATTTCATACATTTTTCAAACAAACATATTTCATACATTTCATATATCGTGAATTAATCTAACCGTATTGCTCAACAGTAACCTTGAATTTTAATAGAAACCAATAAATCTCAAGACCGGATTGGATTTTAAAACCCCAAATCACACAACACATATTTTTAAAACTTTACTAAAAATTTAATCATTAAAGCAGGTTTTTGCGAGTAAATCTGATCATCACATTAAAACCCTGACTGCTGCTAGATTGATTTCCCATTGTGTGAAGTGGTAGTGACCATCTACTTTTAGGAAGAACGAAAATTAACAGCAATTAACCCTTTGTTGCATCATGTCCACTCTAGTGGACAAAAGTTAAATATTTTTTGCTATTCTGTAAATGCCTTTACAGATTTCATTTCAGTTTTTTTACCTTTTACATTATTGGAGCTTTCAACTGTAAATCATAGACAACAGCACAACTGCACAATTATTTTTAAGAGAGAAAATGCATGTATATTTTTTACTTATGCAACAAAGGGTTAACTAGATACGGAATTCTCGAAAGCAAGAAATACACCCATAGGGCTGATTTAGAAAGTTGACACTGGGGGACCCAATGAAAACCTTGGGAGGGGAGCTGTCCCTAATGGCTCTGGAAGCAGGGTTGTCTGTCCTTTATAAAAATGGAACTTCTTTAAAAAGTTGAGGGGGGCATTTCCCCTCTATACATCCCACCGTAAATATGTCCAAGTCCATGAATACACTAGGGTGGGTTGGGGTAAAGTGGGTCTTGGGGTAAAATGGGTCAGTTTTAATTAACTCGTTTTATAAATCAAATTTAAATTGAATTATTTTCGCTCATTTTTTTGTATTATAATCTTTTACCTGTTGGCAACATTTTCCGACGGTCAAAAATTTAGATTAATGAATTTAAGAACTGAAAAAATATTTTATTTGAACGGTAAATGGTGTTGTCGAAAAAACAGGGTTTACCAACTTCCAAATATCTATGTATTGTAATAAATTACAGCAGACTTTAGTAATATTTTTCCATAAAAGAAAGTATGAGAGACATTTCAAGCCAATCAGCTTAGAAAAATATAAAATATTTTATCTTTTATAACAATATTTTGAACTTGGGGTAAAATGGGTCATAGTTAGGAGGCCTTCTGTATTAAGTAAAAGCAATGTTTTTAACTTATTTCCTTCAAATATACATTGAACTGTCAAACAAGTTTATTTTTTCTCCAAATGCAGTATTTTAATTGCTACATTTGAACAACGTTCATCAACTTCGGAGGTATACAATTTCATAAGTACAACTTAAAACAAATTTCTTCACATAAAAACGGCTTAACCGATTGCCTTTTTTCTTATATTTAGTAATAAATATATTTCATACATCTTTTTGCAATGAGACCCATTTTACCCCACGTTGGGGTAAAAAGGTCATTACTTTGATGCTAAGTTTAACCAACTTATAGCTAAAAAATATTTGATAAAATTAGATGAAAATGTTCTGAAGGATTGTAATGTTAAGATCCAATTGAAAGAAATCATTAAAACGTAATAGTTTTGATGAAATAAAACTTGGAATGTGAAAGTACCTAAAAATTGACCCATTTTACCCCAACCCACCCTATGGAAAAACGTACGCGTAAAATATTTCAAATAATTTTTAGCTGTCAATTATTGAATTCGACAAATAGAATAAAAAGGATGAAATAGTATGTGAAAATAATTTCTCGTAAAATAACCTCATCTTAGAGTTGGTTTTAAGCAAGTACAGTCGATCAATCATTTAATGCCCACCTATAGATCCTGCGAGTGCGTTTGTGGTAATTGTTAACTCTCCGATAGCCAAAGGTGAAAGGTACACGGGACGCCAGATGTCCAAGTGACTGCGAAAGAAAGAAACAATCCCATAGGTGTGTTCCCCTGAGGGTTTCCTGTGTCCGCCGCCTCAGTCATACAGATGCTACGGCGAAAGGGTTAAACAAAACCAACGGAACCAGTAAACAAACAAACGATCGTTCACAAAGAACAGCCTTTCTTTGTTCCAAGAGTAGTGTTGTTATCGTCTGTAATAGAAGATTTTTTTAGTCTTTCCGTTGAATGTCTTGAGGTGTGAAGTATCTTTTTTCTGGTGGGAAAATGAAAGTATCTGGTTTTGGGCAGTATACTGCCTTTCTAAGAGAACGTTTACATATGAACAAGTTTTCTTAAAATTTATTTCTTTCCCTTGGCCCGGTTTATATATCTCGCTACTTCCAAGCCATGCGAATGAAGCCAAAATCATGAACAAACCTCTTATCTATCAGAATTGAAAGGAAACTAAAATAATTTTGTAAAATTGAATTTATCGTCAATTTAAATGGAAAATAATATTTAAATTAAATAGTTTATATTTAAATTATAATAGCTTAAGACACATTGCTGTGTTTAGTTTTAAACATATTAGAGTTCTATTATATTGGAACATGCAAGTCGCTAGAACTGCATTTGAAACGACGTGTATTTTTCCTTGTTGCAAGCTGCCACACATTTTCCCTTGTCTAGTGTTTGAGGGTTTTGTTTATTCTAAGCAAAAGAACAAAATAATTCAAGAGTATTCCAGACTAGAAGAAGCAAAATATAATTAAAAATCGTGGAGGTTCAACTGCGCAAAATAATTTGATTTTTTTAATTTCTATTCTTACAATAACTAAATTTGATTCTTGTTTTACTTCCATAGAACAGTATTTTTAAATTAAAATACTATTCTTCTTTTTCTTGTCTCTTTTTGGTTAAATAAACTATCTTTCGTAAAGCATTTTTATTTTTTTTGTTTTATGTACAATAAATAATTTTAACATACAAGGCAGCATTTTTTAAACAGTCAATACGCGTAATAAATGATTTCGAAAAAAAATCTAAAAAATTCTGAGTGTCTCTCAAATTTGTAATTCAACCCTGTTTGCCTTTAAAGATTATACACTACCGGACTGGACTCTTTAGCAGCCCAACACCGTAATCGGTTTAAGAGCGTCTTTGGGGGCCTATATTTGATCTTATAAGGAGGGTCTACCGTAGAATGAAAAATCCCGCCAAACACAATTTGTAGATATTTTCTCAAAGTAAATCTGAAATTCCAAATTGTGCACTTTCACTTAGGAAGGCAAAATAGGTCATCTGTTAATATCAACTGAATGTTTCTGTGATGCATTTAATACCGAAATTTCCCATTGGGCATTGGTAACTTCAAAAACACTGCTTCAAGCTGCTTCCACAGTTTCTGTTTCACGTGTTCAACCACACTGCGTAGTGTAAAAGAATACACTTCCATGAAGAATAAATTAAGGCAAAAGTAGCACGAACAAAAAATTTCACTTTCAAATTACGCTGTTACTCAACACTGTTCACCAAAAAAAAACGCAACCCAGTCCTAAGAAAAAAAATTTCATTGTTTCGTCCGCCACTATATCTAGTTTTTTGGCAGCAGTCCAAATCTCGTTTCTATTCAAATAAGTAAGAAAAACGTTAGCACTGAATAAGATATATAGCTCTACTATGTAAATTGATCGGCAATTCAGTGGCGGTAACCTTGTGATTTTTACAAATTTTTTGCAAATATCTGGAATGCTTGTTATGAATGTAGGAGTTGTTTGTGTTTATAAGGAAAGAAGTGTTAGAATTGCGTTTGATAGAAAAAGACAATATATCGTAAAAAGGAAAGGTGAGATATAATGGTGTAGGGCCTTGACGAAAACCTATTTCATTTATCAGGATTTTCTGCTCCTTGAGTTCTTTGTGTTGTGTAAATTTCAATATCTAGTTACCATAACTATTTATGTGTGTGTTTGAGTTATGGTAATCTAAGAAAATTTTCATACAGTTAATCTAGGTTTTTTTATTGACTATTGATTGGTGACATAATTTATATGAAATGTGGATAGCAAAAGTAAGAACTACACAAAAATAATGGCTTAAGAGTCAATTTTCCATGAAATCTATCCCTTTATATTCTATCTATCAATATTCAAAAATAATAGTTCTCCTTAGAGGCAGGTTAGTTCTTGTTTAGATCAAATTTTTTATTTCATGGCATGCTGCTTTAAAAACAAGTTAATTACAAGTATTACAGCGCTGCTTAAATAAAACTAGCTCAGATTCAGATAATATACAGGGTGTCCCATAAATGTTGGGTCACACTTCTAGGGGCGATAGTAGACACCTAGATGAGTCAGAATCACATAGGATTTGGGGGGTTTCAATTCAAAATTCAATTCGTAGAAGAACTACTATTGGTAAAAATTTAATTATCGTCTCAAAAATTGTGGTTTAATATAATCTCTAAAATTATTTTAAAAGTTTTCAGTTTAAAATTATTTTTTTATTACAAAAAAAAGTTTAAAAACCACAAAAAATGTGAAAACTCTGCCAAAACTTTATTTTGTATTTCCAAATCCTTTCTTTTGATTTATTAATATGAAAGATCATAGTAGAAAACCCTTAAGTCTAAAGTGTCACATAAAAACTATCAATATCAAATGCTTGAGAGCCTGTTAAAGCATGGTTTAAGTCCGTGTTTTGCATCCGCAAACTGCCGTTTTAGAAACGGCTATAGGAAACAGTTTGCGCACGCAAAAAACGAACTTTAACAGGATCTAAAGCGTTTAATATTGATGGTTTTTAAGTGAAACTTTGGACTTAAAGGTTTACAACTATGATCTTTCAGATTATAAAATCAAAAGAAAGGATTTCGAAATACAAAATGAGGTTTTGGCAGAATTTTCACATTTTTTTTTGAGGTTTTTAACTTTTTTCATAATAAAGCAAATTTTAAAGTGAAGACTTTTGAGATACTTTTAAAGATCATATTAAACCACAATTTTTGATACCATCATTAAATTTCTACCAATAGTAGTTCTTTTACAAATTGAATTTTTCAATAATTTTTTTGAGGTGTCGCTCCATTTTTAACTCCTTGGGATTTGGTCTGGGACCCCCAAATCCTGTGATTCTGACTCGTCTAGGTGTCTACTATCCCCCCAAGAAGTGTGACCCATTATTTATGGGACACCCTGTATACTTATTTTTTACTTTCCAATAATTTGGATAAAAGAGAATACCAAGGATTCTTAAATTTATCTTCGGGCCACTTTGCAGAGTAAAAATATAAATCAATAGACATAGATAATTTTAAAGATGGTCTTGTATAGTGAATGACTTAACGTTAAATCAATGAGGTTCTTAAATTTTTAAGTAGAATAAAAAAATAATAAAGCACACTTTTGGAATTCTAAATTTCTTTAA
Organism: Tetragnatha versicolor; assembly: GCA_024610705.1. Taxonomy (NCBI): domain Eukaryota; kingdom Metazoa; phylum Arthropoda; class Arachnida; order Araneae; family Tetragnathidae; genus Tetragnatha; species Tetragnatha versicolor. The sequence continues at coordinate 6,651,101 of JANDEH010000009.1, read as the reverse complement.
AATGTTATGGAAAAGTTTAGTTGGTTGAGTCAAGAACAGTGTTTTGGGTAGCCAACCAGTGTGTTAACAGTGCATTTTGCGATAAAAAATAATAACTGCAGTAAAATGCTGAAAAATTTTATAATTTAATATTACCTAACTTCGGAATTTTTTTATTACTTGATATAATGTTCAGCTTAGAATAAATTTTCAATGCACTATTAAATACTGGATGTTTGAACCAACTGTGTTTTAAGTTGTGAAATTTCATTAACTCTTTTAATCCTAGGCCGCTCGAGATTGCTATTGAATCCTATGGAAAATTTGGAGCGGCTTGGTCTGAAAGGGTTAAAAGGAATTTTACTTTTTCAAGTAGTATCTATACAAATTTAAAACAATGGAATGTACTCCCTCCGAAGTCCTACTAATGTTTACATTATCAACCCTGGGAAAATGAAACCCTGCATAATTCCTATTCTTCGAACTTCTCCCACTGCTTTTGATCATAAAAAGCAAAAGTTCTAAAGCAAATCACTCCCAATCAAAACTAAATGAACCATTTCAAAGCCGTGACTTATCAAGCAGCAGCAAAAGCCTTTTCTCAACCATAAGCACAAAAAGCTATTCACGTGTAACGCGAGCCATAGGTATTTACGATCTGTGACAAAACAATATACGTGGTGTAACTACTCAAACCCTAATTTTCATTCTTATCACTCTCCCCACAACCATAAAGTGAGGAGCTCAAAAAAACGCAAAAAAGCGCCCTCTGCTCGCCAAAGGGAGAGCTGTGTGATAGAGGAGAAGCAACTCTCCGGAATGCCGTATACTTTAATCAAGTTTTACAAGTAATCAAGCCGGCCCGTTATGTATGCGTAATAAAACCCTGACCCCTCCGATGGCATGCCAATACTTCAGCCATTTTTTCAGACAAGAATTTGGCCTAAAAGTTGGGCCCCAGTCGTTAGGCCGTCTCGCTCCCGAATTTTAAGGAATGTTTAATTCGCTCTTCACAAAACAAGGTTAATGGGAAGCAATAACTGCCATCCGTGCTGCCTTGAGTTACGGCAGAGCAGAGAATCCGAAAGAATGCCTCATATACATTTCTAGCTATTTTCTGACTCAGTAATCAATCCGAGGCCGTTTTTCACGCGGGCCGTAAAACAAATCAAAGTGAAAATGTGGCAGCTGGGGCAGAAGGTGGGGGGCTTAAGTGGCCCACTAAAAAGGATCTGCACTTTTTGGGATGTTTTTGCCACGGGTCCTTTATTGGATTCGGTCCACTCTATTTGTAATGCCTAATGGCCGTAGTGTGATCGTTCGGGCTTCTCTTTAGGGAGTTCCTAGTTTCTTCTTGTGGATGGGTAAGGGGTTGGTAGGTTTCAACTTCAGTAATTTAGCATACACTTAAAGTTCACCTTATATAGTAGCTAGGGCATTTAATCTCTGCGACAATTTTTTACTTATTTCGAAAGCCTTACCCTATAGAGGAGAGGAGGGTAATATGGAATGCCAAAGTTTCAGCCATCTCTCGGGCTGCAATCACGGGGGAATACCATGAAAGACTTAGGAAAGACTACCTTGATGCAGTATAAAGAGTTAACTTCTTTTTATTGTTGTTATAGTCGCTGAAAAAAAAGGGGTTTTTGGAATTTCGAAAGTTTTTGCCAGTAAAGTTTCAAACATTTTAACATACCAGTTATTATGATATTTTAATTTTGTTGTTAAGGATAATGTACAGTCGGAGTCAAAAAAAACGTTACAAGGACTGTTAAGAGGAATCTAGACATTAACCCCGTGTGCATGATACAGGAAAATAGGTTTGAAAATATTTCGCCAATACCGATCGCCAAAGGTTTGCCACTTGTTAAAACTACAGTAACCAACAAAACTAAGCCAAACCTTTATTTAATTGTTAATATTTGCGTCTCTCAATGTGAATCCCTGTAGCGTAACGGTTAGAGCGCTGGTGTTGTATAGCTCAAGTCGAATTCAAACGTTACCTGCTACTTTTGTGCTAATTTTATCATTTTTAAGAGTTAGAAATTATTAAAATAAGTGATTATAAATTATATATTTAGTTTTAATTGGGTATTTAAAAGCTTTTTTATCTTATTTTCTATTGGGATAACCTTTTTTTACAACCCTCCCACAAATGTTATCTATTTTAGACATTAGGGGATCATTTATTCCTGTATTTTTTTTTCCAAACTTAGTAAAAATGTATTTGCAAAAGCCATTCTTATTTTAGCTTTGTTGTTTTTTAGAGTGTGATGTTTGGATTCATTCAGTAGAAGTTTTTATAAATATTCTTTATTTTTCATCTAATTCTATACCAAATTTTTATTTTTTCGTTGTTATAAATAAATTTTAAAAAATTCCCCAGAAAATTCAACATGCCTGTAGGAGAATATTTTTTTACAGTTTGTAAGTGTAACTTTACATTAACTGAAAGTGTACAGTTAGTAACTTCTTATTCATGGTCCCCACTCCTACCCGCAATTGTATACACATACAATTGCGGAGATACCGATTCTGATGAACGCTTTAAAATAAAGAAAAAATAAAATAAAGCAAAGACATTTTAATTCAGCTTCGGAATACATTTAATTCCCAAGTAGAATATCATAACTCCCCTTATTTCCTTCAATCAAAAAACAATTTGTCGTGAAGGAGACAGTTATACTATCTAGTTTTGAGTATACAACCATGAAAGGATACAGTACAGAGGGTGAAATCTGGGGGCACACTGGATACCTTCGGAATCGGAAATTTTCTGGGGGGAGCTTATTTCACTCCAGTGACTCCACCCCAGGCTCGGAATCAAGGGGTGGCACTCTGGAAAGTGCCCCCCTTGAGAACCCAAAAAGGGTCTTAAAATGAGTAAAAACCGTACTTTTTACAGGTCTAATTTCAAAATGTTTTTCTGGGGCAGGACCCCCCAAACCCCTTTTAGTACCACAAGGGAATCTTCAGTGATTATTTTTAAGAAATCCCCAATATCTTCACATTTGGGTAAAAAAGTAAAGGTAATAGTGTTGAGAAACGGAGATGGGCACCGCCTGATGGGTCACTAGGCCCGGGCAGACTTTGATTTGATTGAATAGTGTTGAGAAGTGCCCCCAGATATTTTTCTGGGGGAGGAACCCCATACCCCTATTGGTACCACAAGGGATCTTGTATAGAAAAGTGTTCCCTTGGAGCTGTGCTGGATCCGCGCCTGCTCCACCCATGTATACAATATAGAAGAGTTAGGGAGCAGCATGGAAGTGTCTGAATACCTCTTCATCCCAGAGTATAGGACGAGGATGTCTGCTGTGTGATATAGACTGGAATCATTAAAATAATATTTAATAATTTAGTGGTGACCTAGTAACTAAAAATATTATTAAATATTTCTCTCTTTATTAAATCTCTCACCAATCTTTAAATAAAACTTTCTTTAATAGGTAAATCAATGAACCTACCCTGTCAATGGCTTGATCAAGCCGTAGCTGTTCATTCATGATCACGTATCACGAGTGAGGGATGGCTAAACACTGCTGTGAACAATGAAGCTTTAGCTACATTGGATTGAACTCGCATGTGTTTGTGTAATGCTTTTTAGGAATTTTAGAGGCCGAACTTTTTAACTGGAATTCGGGAGGAGGGGAGGTAAGAGAGACGACCTTATACTAGAATGGGGAAATTGGTGTCCTCCTTTATAGTTCTCACAAGTCTAGGGAACTGTCCCTAAACTCATCAAGGGGATGCAGGGAGGGGTAGCTACCCCCTAAAATCATGAGAGTAAATTACTTGAACTTTAATCTTAAGTAATTTATTTTCAAAAAGTTAAATTTCGAAAACTTGGATCACTTATGTTCACCCAAGTCAAAGAGGATTCAAAATTAAAAATATGAGATCCCCCAGGGCAGTATTTAAGAGGTGGTTAGGGAGTTGAGCCCTCTGTAGAATTCTTGTCTATTTATAGGCATTTTCCCTTGAAAATTCTGAAGATTATACAAGTGATCGATCTCGAGTGTCACCTAAATAGTCCCCAATGTCTAAGAATCACAAAACTACTCTTTAGGGTTAAATTGCAAAAAAAATTTCGGAGAAGGACCCCAGACCCCCTTTGTTTGGGGCCAAGTATATTATCCTCAAAACGTTTGCATTATTTTCACGAAAGGTCCAAAACCCATCTCGAAGCAAAACTCTGGCCCTTCTTACAGGGCTTTAAAATGGTTCTCCACAAGCACGAGAAAGATCGACTCTGCTTGCTTCGCCCTGAGCGAAATCCTGGGTACGCTTATGCAACTTACCCAAATATCTGTATATTAGAAATATAGCCTGTTCCCCCCCACCCCCGAGACTGCTTAGTACAATTTCAATAGTGTCCAAAGCAAATAATTTTTTAATTTCGTAACAAAACTTCTACCACTAACTTTTACCATGTCCGTAGAGCTCACATTAATCAGTCTATCTAAAATTCCATTACCCCACGATTTAAAAGAATTTATAATTATTATTTATTTAAAAGAACTTTAAAAATAGTTAAAATAGAATTATTTTCTGAAATACTACTAAGAATTATGTTTAAACTTGTATTCGCCTGAATAAGTTTGGTAAAAAAATTCTTAAGAAATTTCTCTGATTCAAAAATTTCTTTAAAAAAAATATTTTTTCTAGTGTGAAGTTAAAATACCTTCAAAAAATTACTTATCGGAGTTGATTTTTTATGATCATAGTGGAAGATCCAGAGTTCCAAGTAAATTTTATAAATAATTGTTTTAAGATTTAGGAAGAAACGTTAACGGCTGCTAAGAAATACGATTGAGTGCTTTGAATAAAAAATCAGGTAATAATACTCCTCCACAAAGATTGGATCATCCGTAAATGAATTTAAAAATCAATCGTAATGACTTTATGAATGATCCGCATTGAGGATTGAACCCGCGATCTTCCGATTACGAAGACATTACTCTAACCACCATACTACTATTTTAAAGTAGTTTTATTTGAAAAAAAACTGCGCCAAATCATGGATAACCAGCCAAATATGTTTCCTTAAATTAGATAATATTAGAATTGTTCTCGCCAATTTTTTCCTATGTTCAGCGAATTATTGAAATTTCAAATTCTGCAATCCCGTTACTTAACTATTGTAACGTTTTTTTTGACTCCGACTGTACAATACTGAAAAAAAAATCGACTCAGACCCTATATCTCCGGAACGGCTTGTGATATAAAGACAAATAAGGTATCATTTTTCATGATTTGAAGTATTCTATATACAGAAAATTTTTCAAGTTCTTAGGGGGTCGTCTTCATATTAAACGAAGCACCAACTTTCGTTTTTCCCCTATGGAAAACATCAAATATTATTCCAGATTCTAAAAGAGCACCCTCTAAAACCCCCCAAAACCAGTTTTCATGACATTTGGTCCCCAAATGAAGCCAGGAGTGGGGGTTGAAGTTCGTCGAATTTACGTTGAAATCTCGTTTTTTACGTTGAATTCTCGATTTTCATCCTGTTAACCATCAACCACGCAGGAAAAATTTTCTGTATATAGAATACTTCAAATCATGAAAAATGATACCTTATTTGTCTTTATATCACAAGCCGTTCCGGAGATATAGGGTCTGAGTCGATTTTTTTTCCAGTATTGTACACACTAAAAGAATAATAGTTTCTTATGCTTATAAGGATCGAAAAACAAAAATGCTGAATGCATCTCTTGTAATGTAAAATCCTCCGAAGATCAACGAGGAGAAAATTGGATTACATGCACTGGAGCACTACTAGAGCATAGAAAGAAAATTATATTTGTGACTTTTACAAATAGACTCAAAAACAAAACTATTTGAACATTATGTTTTTAAATATTGTTTTTATATTTAAAATTAAATAGGATATCTTAAGTCTAATCAGTTTTTAAATATTTTTAAACAACTATTCCATAGTACCCGACTATTACCCTCCCTTTTTAAATTTTTTTAAAAAGTACCTTTTTTCATAACAACAGATTTTCTTAAGAACGTTATCTTAAGATTTTCTTCAGAATGAAGGGGTTCAAACAAGTGCAGATGGTCTGCAGATTTTTTTAAAGAAAAAGTGCAGAATTTTTTTAGTGGGGAATATACTCAAATTTGTCTTAATAAAATTTGTAATTTTGTATTTTTAGACAATCCCTTCCATGCAGGAAGGGTTTCATACCAAGAGAAAAGACATGTTCTATGCAAATAAATCACACTCAGAAAAAAGAAATGCACATAGGTATTTTTAAAGGATGTTTCAAACACCGGCTTTAGTCAAAGGAAATCCGATATTTTATTTGATAAAATTGATAGAAAATATTGATTAAAAAGTAATAGTAAAGTAAGTAATAATAAGTATAAAGAATCTACCCAAATAAATTAATTTTGGGAAATATTTTGTAATAAAAATAAAAAAAACAATAATCCGGCATTTTTTAAGCAGAACATAATGTGGACACGAGTTAAAAAACAAATTGCTTTGAAATCATTTTTTTTATCTGTGATATCATTTCCCTATTTCGTTCCTTTATACTTGATAAAATCACTGTTATTTTCTATCTACATTAAATTTATATTTCCTTTTAGAAGAAGGGAAGAGGGACAAAAATAATAAGATGTATCAATAGACAAACGCCAGATCGCAACAGTAAAAAAAATCCTGATTCCAACAAGGAAAGAAGCCTTCAAACACTTCCACCTACCTACACGATGAAGTCTTCAAATCTTCTCAAGATATTCCCTCACCGTTTATCTCAACCCATCCCTTTAGACTTGGGCTAGTCTTCACCTCATCTTCTCAACAAGACTCTTTGTTCGAGCCTAGCTTCGCTGTTTTCCTGTTTATTCCTGAGCAGGTAACAAAACTTTCGCTTCATGAATCAATTGTCTCGGAACGTCTGTACACAATCAAAAGGATCACCCTCTTGATACTCTCTTCAGAGCAGACAAAGACGCTCTTTGACGTCCACTTGTAGCGTCGCTCACTTGATCACTCTCTTAGAAGCTCCCGAGATATCAATATCGGTATCAAAAAGTGCCAAGCTTTGTTTTTCAGCTATAGCCCATGTTTTGTTGTACTCTATAGGGTGGATACGCTTGCGTGTTAATCGCCTCTTAATGAGTGTTAAAGGAGGTTTTTATCGATAAATTCTGGGATTTAAGCTTTAAAACGTATTGAATTGGATTTGGTTTTAATAGAGGAATCTGAGCATAAAAGATTAATGAGTGTGGTATGTATCGTGAACAGGAATTTTAAAAACAGATTCATTCATTAGATCATTTTAAGATTAGATAAGATGGGTCTTTTTAAACCTTCATTTATAATATTTCAATAGTTGCTAAAATATCAGTGAATTGCTTGATGCGTTTTTTATGAACTTTGCAATACACTTAATATACTGAAATATAAGAACACTCACTAATGTTGTTCATAAAAGTTTTAGATTTCAAATAAAGCACATGCTAGTTTTAAATTTTTTTCCAATTTAAAATATTATTATATTCAAATAACAATGTGAACTTTCTCTCTCTTGTTCCTCTTTTAAAATTTTATAATTACTTAAGCTAGTTAATTTTTATAGTATTGAATAAAATAAATTAACCATTTTTAAGTTCTCCATCGAAGAAAAGGGAAAAAAATTGCAATCATTTTGCAAAGGAAAAGTGAATATATTTTCTTTTTAGAGCCTAAAAATATTCTACTTTTTCTATCTATTTAAAAGCCAATAGACTTTGTCAAACAATCTTAAACATTATGAATGATGAAAAAGAATTAGAAATGTGTAATAATTCAAGTTTAATAAAAGTATGGGAAACACAATAAATCAAGCATGCGATAAAAATTAACCAAGTTCTTAAACCCAAAAATTTTAAAAAGCATTTAAAAATTATTAACTTCTAAAGCAAAAATCCACCCTCAAAGTTATATGGATTCAAAATATTTGATCTTTTACAGGCTGAAATGTTATCAATCATCCCCTCAAAAAACTCTCAATCTTTGTTATAATTCAGACATCCGACATTAGAAACATCAGTTCTCTAGCATAAAAATATAAGCCAGAGCTTCTCTTCAAATCACATAAAGCTGATTTTCAAGAGATATTTCCAATCCCACCTAGAGCTATGTCTTAGGATAGGGTCACATTTATAAGCAGGAGGTATCAGAGCACTGCTCCTTAATCTTCCGAAAGAATTTTCAACTCACGGCATCTTAATTAATTGCCGAACAGCGCCGTAAGGTTCGAAATGTTTAAAACAGGTCTTGAGGACTTTTATCGCTCAAATTAGGGTAGGTTAATGGAACACTTTGTTTTTCAATTTCTGATCATAAGCACCCTTTAAATATTAGTGGGGAAGGCGGGGTAAAGTCGTCTATAAATTGAGAGATTAAAAATGTTGAGGTATTTGAAAAATAAATTGATTAACGTGGACTTTGAAGTGTATTTATGAGAGGTGATTTAAAAATTGGTAGTGACATGTTTTGACTCAAAATTTTGTCGTTTCTTTGGGGATTGAGTGCGGTTTCCTGTAAACTCAATTTAATTGTCTTGATAGGCAAATTCTGTGGATGCTGAATTCCCTTGAATTTGTCCAGTGAAAACAGAAAATAATTCTTACTTTTCACTTTTGGAGCAGTATTACAGCAAGTACAGATACTAATATACCAGTATATTTTATCCCAATAAAAATAGGCTAAATCATCGCATTTGTAACGATTTTACATAGATACAAGTAAATCAGTATTGGGTATTAGTGATGCTAGTAGTATTATCAATCATGCAAAATAAAAGTAATTATTTAACAAATGGTGTGAAAAATTTCCACACAAAATTTCATTATTAAATCTCAAATTTTCAAAGGAAATAATTATCAAATAAAACTGGAATCATTTCATCTTGGAAAAAATATGTATATTTAGTGTAAAAGTGGGTATATTGAAAATAAAAGTCAGATCTATCTTTCTAGTTTTTGAAACTCTAATTAAAGTAATTGAATTAGATATGCTATTGAACTAACCACAAAGTATTACTATTTATATGGATAATTGTTTAGAAATAGCAATACAATTATTTTCAAAGTAGTAAGTAATTAAGATATTTTTTGATATAATTAAAAAAATAACATTGATTCTGCTTGTTTTTCAGACAAGGTAGAGGAAAAGATTACAGAATATTAACATAAATTTAAAGATCGAATACTAGATTATTTAAAATATCTCGTGGTTGATAAACGAAGAGAGCAAAAAAAACTGTTTTACACTTGTAAACGACATTTCTATTGCATTATTAAAATATTCTCAATTCACCAAAACATATGCAACAACCAATGCTACAATAATTACAACAAATACTTTCATCATCAGACAATCTGAAAAATCAAAAATATCAACCAAATTAAAACAATGCTAAACTGTCGGAGAATGATACACGGATGATACGCTAAAGGTTATACCACTCAATAAGTATCGGCTTTCTGAGTCTCCCTCTAGAGAGAGCGATAAAGAGTTAAATTTCGCCTATGGAGTCATAGGATGCAATAACCGTTCACGCAAACCCCAACTTTCAACGCGTGCTTAAAACTTCCTCAAAACTTTACCGCCGACAAGCCGCCCGAAGAGAAGTTTTCGACTGCAGCGCCTCCGGTGGGGAATTCGTGAACTCTCGTTGTCTCCCCCCAAAAGGGGCCCGCTAAGGGGTGCTCTGCACCCTTCAGGAAGTGAAGGGGTCGCTTAATTCTTTCACTTCTGTTCGGCCCAAACCTGTTGAGAATTATTGGCATCCTCAGCCGGTTAGGATTGAAAGGGATAAAGCCGGGCGTGAGACAAATTGATTGCAGTTGAAAGGCAGTTTTGTTTTGTTTGGGGGTTCAGGAAAGAACTGATTGTTTAGGGAGGCTCAGATTCCTTTAGTTGTTATCGGTATTGAGATTTTGATGAGTATATGATTGGATTGGGAAAGTTGGTTTTTGCATTTGAGGATTAATAAAAAAAGGTAACCTTCTGAGTTGCAACAAAACTAAACCTACTAGCTTATTTAGTTTATGCTGTGTTATAGAACTATAAAATTATCTCTTCGTGTCTCTCCTAGATTTCCACTGAACAATGACCGAACTTGATACGAATTGATCTAATGATGTTATATGTTTTTGCAATATAAATATTTCATATATATTTTGCAAAGCATGAGTGTAAACACAGATGTTCAAGTGATGAGGTAGGCAATAAGTATTTCAATTGAATTGAAACTGTACTTAAAGGTACATAATTAATTAATTAGAATTTTGGTTTTTACTTAATCATCTAATGAGAAACTCATTTTTAGAACTCACCTATTCCTTCCAAAAAGTTTCCGTTCTAGTGTTTACGCTACCTTCCTTACTCAGCCTCCTTGTTACCTAATTTTAAAATGAAAAGAGTAAAGGAAGAAAATAATGTATGAGAGGTAGGGAGAAAGGAGGATACTTTTAATTCTCCATAACTTCTTTCAGGATCAACTAAATAACTTCTATTACTTATTCTGGACTTGTTTTTTTCATACTACTGTTAAATGCAAGCCCAAAAATTATTTTGTCTTATTTAGGGAAGTGGAACCAAATGACCATGGGTTGAATGGGGGTTATGGGGTCTAACTTTTCCTTCAGGGTCCGTCCATGGTTGACAAGGGATGCAACCTAGGTGGACCGGAGTGGGCCCTTTTTCGCGCATCACGGCCCATTGAGCAGCATATCTCCGTTTTTCAATTTGGGGGTGCGATTCAATTAAGTTCGTGCAAAAGAAGCGTCGAGATCATATCTTTATGAAGCATATTTGCGCTGATTGCGAGCGGCTCTACTTTGCATAAACACGCCGCCGCGTTTTATCACCGCCAGATTAGGAGAAAGTCGGCTGGGAGCGAAAAAACGGGCTTTTTGGAGCATCGATCGGCTCCGCAGCCTTTTCTTAATTGTCCTTTTTGTTGGTTTATCCGCTCACGAAGACGCATTAATTGGAGCGGGGCGCGCATAAATTATACGTCTTTCCGCTCTGCTGCTTTTTTCCGCGCGAAAAATGAAAACCGCCGGAAACCCGGGGCGCAAAAGAAGACCCAAATCTGGCGCGAGAGATAAAATTCATCGATTTACCACTTAGTCGTATTTCAGGAGGAAATGAAGACCCAAAAAAACACCGTCACGTGGCCTCTCTGGACTGCATTGCCGTAAAATATTTCTTTGCGCAGGCTAACGGTGCTTTTGGCGGATTAGTTTTTAATGGGATATTGCGCTGCGTTTCCCTCAAGTCCCAGCTCTGCGCAAAAACGTCTTTTTCTGCTGGGACTGGGATTCATTCTTTTGCTCCAAGTGCACTTTGCAAATGAATCGCAGTTATTGGATCGTAACGCTAGAGTTTCATCTGGGAAGAAATTGGCTTCTTGTTGGGTTTTATTGGGCATTCAAAAACTCAGCCGGTTCGTGTTTGCTCATTAGATTTAGGACCTTGGGATTTTACTGCAGGAAGAAGTTGGACAGAAGCGAGATGGGTACTGGAGCGTCAAGGGTAGGGAATATATTCACTTTGGTGATGGAAGAAATAGTTTCTTTAAGTGAGGGGGTTTTGAAAGAGCTGCTGACAAGCTCTTTTTCGGTTAACAAAAGGACCTTTCCATGAGTTGGGGAAGTAAAATCATAAATTCCAAAAAACCAACTTATCTCTGCCATCATGCGTATGCAACATAGTGAGTGTAATGAGTGTAAATTCTAGTGTAAATGAGATAAGGGAAATAATTTTGAAAGCAGGTTTGAGGGAATAAAGCACCTATTAGGGATTTATTGGATGCATAATATATGCAAGATGAAAATAATTCCCCCTTTGATGTGTTATCTGCGTATAAGTTCCATCTGAATCGTCAATCTTGAGGTTTTTTAAAAATTAGATTTAAAACCAGCATATCTTTGTTTCTTCAATCCAAGTATTTTCAATTATGATTTTTTAAACATTTCAAGAAATAAACTATGTATTTATAAAACTTTATAATAAACAATGGTAATATTACAAACTAATTAATTATAACAATAACATTACATAATTAAGAAAAGTAACAATGTTATTAACAACAAATCAACTTGAGGACTAGAGGTATAAAACCTATTTGGGCTTATTTTCCAACTAAGGTTATCAATCACATAGTTCATTATTTTAATCGTAAATAAGATGGTAAAAGTTTCCTAACAGTTAAATTATTACAGTAAATACTTTTGTTTAGGAAAATAACTCGTACAATCTACATGTTAATAAATTGTTTCATTAAAGAAATTGAAATCATAACACTAATGTAAAACTTGTTGAAAAACCAGCAAAAATTCGCTGATGTTTTCAGTATTTTGAAAAGATAAGAAATTTTTGTTTGAAAACTTTTTAGTTTTTATTTAGTGAGAATTTAAGGAAAATGAACTCTTAAACAGCCTACGCACTCTCTTAACCTGGATAGGATTTTTTATTTTTCCATGGCGTATCCTATAATTTTTCTTTTGACATTTCGTTAATTATTATTATTAAAAAATGTGTGAGAGTAAAAGTGTCAAAATAAAACAAACTATAAATCCGACACTGCGAAACATTTCTAGAACATTCCTTGGAAAAGTGGGCAGCCAATTCGTCCAGTTTTTTCAAAGAACGTTCCAGGATTTTTTACACAGTGTGTTCTGAACACAATACTCAATTAGGTTTGAAATTTTATAAGTTTAAATTTAACAATAGCCGTTTTGACTATACTTTGTCTCCTCAATACTAACAAATTTGACATATTCAATAAACAATTTTAAATTTATACAGGGTGTATCTGAAATGGCGCAACAAACTTTTAGGAATGATAGTACTCATCAAGACGAACAAGAATCGGTATAGAAAGGGGGGTCCCAGACCAAATCCCAGGGAGTTAAAAATGGAGCGACACCCCCAAAAAATGATTGAAAAATTCAATTTGTAGAAGAACTACTATTGGTAAAAACTTCATTATGGTCTCAAAAATTGTGGTTCAATATGATCTTTAAAATTATCAAAAAAGTGTTCACTTTAAAATTTGTTTTATTATGAAAAAAGTTAAAAAACTACAAAAAAATGTGAAAAATCTGCCAAAACCTTATTTTGTATTTGGAAATCCTTTCTTTTGATTCGATAATCTGAAAGAGCATAGATGAAAACCCTAAAATCGAAAGATTCACGTAAATACCATCAATATTAAACGCTTGAGATCCTGTTAAAGGCGTGCGAAAAAAGATCCAAAAAACAAATGTTCAGGGAAAATCTACAAGTTACGGATTGATGCTCGCTAAATTTCTCGCCACGATTTTGCGTAACGAGATTCCTCGCCAACTTTCGCCAACAACAGATTGCCCTAGCTTGCTTGGCGATCTGTAGGAGCTTGGCATGTTTCGCCAAATTGGGAGAGAAAAGAAATTTAGCCATTATCTCTCGCATAGGTAACTCGTAGATTCTCCCTGAACATTCGTTTTCTGGAGTTGTTTTCGCATTCAAAAAACAAACTTTAACAGGATCTCAAGCGTTTAATATTGATTGTATTTACGTGAAATTTCTGACTTCTATGATCTTTCAGATTATCAAATCAAAAGAAAGGATTTCGAAATACAAAATAATGTTTTGGCAGATTTTTCACGTTTTTTTATTTTTTTTTAACTTTTTTCACAATAAAACAAACTTTAAAGGGAAGACTTTTGAGGTAATTTTAAAGATCATATTAAACCACAAATTTTTAGACCATAATTAAGTTTTTACCAATAGTAATTCTTCTACAAATTGAATTTTTCAATGATTTTTTTTTGGGTGTCGCTCCATTTTTAACTCCCTGGGATTTTGCCTGGGACCCCTCCTTTCTATACCGATTCTTGTTCGTCTTGATGAGTACTATCATCCCTGAAAGTTTGTTGCACCATTTCAGATACACCCTGTATACAGGGTGGTTATAAAATAAGTTACCCTGTTTGAATCCTCGTACCACTAGTTCTAGTGGACAGATGTCGATGAAATTTGGTATTTACGTGTTAGACCATGGAAAATTTAAATCCGCAGTAAACTTAGTTCAATTGTTGACCAATAGATGGCGTTTTCTGCTTGAAAAAATTTCTTACTAGTTAAACAGGTGTTTAAGGGCACATTAAAAATAGGGTAAGGATTTAATTTTCGGAGCCGAAACAAGGACGATGGGTTTTTATGAAATAGGTGGGATCGGGTTTATGTTTCAAAAGTTCCTTCAATATGAAATACTGAATATCCAATCTGGCTTTAATTTCTTTTACTGTCAGCTAATTAAAGTCTTACTACACCTTGTTGTTAAGAAGTAAAGCTAATTATTCGTGCGAAAAGCGCCATCTGTCTTTTAAAAATCAAACTAATTTTTTACAGCAAATATCGATTTTCCAAGGTCTATATTATTACATAAATTACGAATTTCATCGACATCCATCCACTAGATCCAGTGCTACGAGGGTTCAAACAGGGTAACTTATTTTATAACCACACTGTATTTTAAATACAGAAGAAAATGTTGAAAATATTTTTTTATTATTTTTTAATGTAAATGTTTGTATTTTTTAAGACTTTAGAAATGACAAATGAGATTCTTTAAATATGTTCTCCCCTGTATTAAAATTTTTAATTTAATATTGACTTTTTTAACAACAATTTTATTGAACGAAGTATTTTCATTTTATTTTTCTCCTTGACTAAATGTTATTCGAAAAATATACAAATTTTATAGTTTTTTTTCCACAAATATCAAAAAAATGTATATTGAATTTTTAATTTTATAAAAACTTAAAGAAGTCTGAATTCAAATCGAATCAGTTGTTTTATAGCAATAGTTAAAATCATAGTAGCATAATATCGCAAATATTTTTCAAAACTTATTTAAAAGTTGGTTCAGTAGGAGCTAATTTAGAACTAAAAAACAAAAAGAGGACAATCGAACTGAGGACTCCATCAGGGATCACCCCTACTGTTAAAATGCCGTCCAGGATGAAAAAAATAGCATGATAAATTTGGATTAAATTAAAATGAAAATTTCATATCAGTATTTTATTTTACCTATAATAGGCATCTGTAACTTCCTTGGAGATGGTTTATTGTTTAATTTAAAAGTATCTCTGACCTTTCCCTTTACCTCATTTTATTGTTAGAATTAAAATAAACAGGGTGTCATAAGGTATCAGGGTTGGCAAAAACCCGGGTTTTTTAAAAAAAAAACCCTAGTGGGTTGGGTTTTTCGGGTTTTTTTCAATAAAATCCTGAAAAAACCCATATAAAACTGGGTTTTTTCTGAAAAAGTGTGGGTTTTTTCAAATTAAGTAGTTTTCTCCTAAATAGTAAGTGGGTTATTTCAAATTTCAGTGAGTTCTTTCTATGTTAAATGTGTTCTGTCAAAATAATGTCAGTTTTTCCATAGTTAAGTGGGTTTTTTCAAAATTGAAACTTTTTATACTTTGAAAAAACCCACTGAAATTGTAAAAATATCCTAAACTTTGAAAAAACTCATTTAATATTGAAAAAATCTATTTAACTTGGAAAAAACACTGAACTTTAAGAAAATCCTCCTTAATTTGAATTGAGTTTAAACTTTGAACTTTAATATTGAAAAAACCCATTCAATAATGAAAAAACCACTAAATAATGAAAGACCTATTTAACTTTTAAAAAACTCACTGAAACTGAAAAAAACACCATTTTATTTATTGAAACCTAGTTTAAATTTTGAAAAAACCATTAAAATTTAAAAAATATCCTAAACTTTGAAAAAACCCATTCAATAATGAAAAAACCCAGTAAATAATGAAAGAACCTATTTAACTTTTAAAAACCTTACTGAAACTGAAAAAAACATCATTTTATTTATTGAAACCTAGTTTAAATTTTGAAAAATCATTAAAATATAAAAAATATCATAAACTTTGAAAAAAACCCATTAAATTTTGAAAGAAATCTATTTAACTTTGAAAAAAAAATACTGAAATCTAAAAAAATCTTCCTAATTTTGTACAACTTGTTCGAACTTAAAGCGTCTTAAATTTTGAAAAAAACCATTCAATAATGAAAAAGAAAAAAAATCAAATTTAAAAAACCCACTCAAATTTTTAAAAATTCCTAAGTTTTGAAAAAACCCATTTACAAAATTGAAAGAAATCTATTTAATTTGGAAAAAACACTGAAATTTTAAAAATATCCTCCTTAATTTTTTTATAAAGTTTAAACTTTGAACTTTAAACGTCCTAAATTTTGAATTTCAATAATGAAAAAAAAACCTTAATTATTGAAACCTGGTAATAAAATTTTTAAAAAACCCTCTCAACTGCAGTTCTTGGTATGTTATTTCATTAAATTTTTTTCTTCAATATTAAAACTTCCAAAATCTTGATTTTTCTAAAAAAAAACCCAAAAATGGGTCCGAAATGTGTGTTTTTTCACATGTTTTTTTTGAAAAAAACCCGTTGGGTCCACAATCCAGCCAACCCTGCAAGGTATACATGGTGTCCATACCCTTTAACTTTTGAACCCTTACAGATATAGTCATGAAAGTGGGGTCTAGGTAAAGTGATCATGTCCTATCCGATGAGACAACTTTCAACCCCCTCTAGTGGAAATGTTAAGAGTTGAATTTTTTATTTTAAAAACTTTAAGAGATTTGTTTAATAAGTCAATTACTAAGTTGAAGAGCATCAGCATCGATTTAGTAGGAATACGTACATTTCGTGTTCATCTTGAAAATATGAATGGAAATTTTAAAAAACGTCTTGTCTTCTTAATGTGTTTCCATATGTTCATCTTACACATTACAAGAGAGAGGTATAAAAATATAATCATGTAGTATTGAAAATGTATCAAAGTATTTTTCATTCAAAAGTGTTATTAAAAATTATTATTCCAAATTTAATAACAATGTAAAATTCAATAACATTGTGCAACAAATTTCAACTTTTTTACTAAAGATGGATGTATTAAAGCACCGTTTATACGTCTTTCAAGGGACCGAAGTAAAACGGCGTACAAATGAAAAGACGTATAATTGAAAACATCTTTGATTATTAAGTTCCGAATGCTTCTAATGCAGATTTACATCAATACAATAAACTAGAAGTTTTTCTAAAGAAAAAATTACTTCAAAACAGTTTTAAGCTGAAAATAATAGTTTAATTTTAAAATATTAATTTTTAGCATAAAAATGAAACGAACCATTCTTTTATAGTTTATCCTAAATATATATTTTATTTTTCATATCTTGAGTACTATATTTCTGAACACCACATGCGAATACATTGTTTTGTATATGAATATCAAATCTTCAATTTATTACACCTTTTTTGGAAAAATCTTTCACTAAGACAGTGCAAAACGACGTATAACCGATATTACGACAAATTTTTGCATTAAAATGAAAAGGAATGAATTGAGACTTTGCGAAAACGACGTATAAATGGAAAAGTTGTTTAACGAGAAACGTATAAACGGTGCTTTACTAATTGCTTTCTAGTTTCATCATGTCAATTAAAATTATTGAAGATGGCATACATTAAAATCTAAAAAGTTTGATTTTGTGACAAGGACATTGATATGCTAAATTTCCATACATTCTTATATTTTATAGAAGGAGAATAATGTACAGTTTTTGAGGATATTAATTTTCTTTAATTTTTTAAAATTTGTACAAATTCACCTGAAGGTATGGACCCGTATTGGTAAATTCAACACACACTAGGACAGTAACACTTTTTGTGGCATTCATGACGGATTTCCAATAGGGTGTCCCTTATTTTGACATTTTACCATCTATTTTTTTCCTTTTGCCATCCTATGACTGAGTGCAAAAATTTAAATTGATTAGAAAATTCTATCTGGTGCCTCAAAAGCCTAAATTTGCCAAATTTCGTTATTTTTCCTATTTTTTCAAATTTAAAAAAAAATATTTAAAATTTAGTGTAACAGGTATAATAGCTTAAGAACATTAAAAAAGGAAGGATTTATAGTCTTTCATTACCAGATAAGCATTATAGTCGAGTTCTTAGCTTAACCATTGATTAGAAATTTATTAAACTCACTCGTTTTGGGAATGAGTGTAGAAAAATTTAAAAGTAACAGTTATAATAAAATTTTTTAAAACAGAATATCTTCAGTGGATGCGTTTCATATAGTATTTATGTGTAGAGAAAAAATCTTGTGCTTAAACTAATATGTGATTTTTAATTAGCAAACGCTATCTTGGATTGCACTATTTGACATGAAATAATGGATAAAATGAACTAAACATGTGCGGTATCAAACTATAGGTTTTGTGGCTTCTAAACTAAATTTTGACCATTAAAATTTACTCAAACCACTGTTTAACCTAACTAGAATGACCAGCATACAGATGCAAACCGTGATTTTAAGAATTAAAAATAATTCTAAACACATGAAATCAAGGCTGATATTTTGGAAACACTTCTTAAAGTTGAACCAGAGGTGGTAATAGTTTTCTTTATTAATGCTTCCTTTCTTGTGGTCTGAAACCCTGTTGGAAAACTGAAGAAGATTTTACAAAACTAACACTCTTTTTAAAATCTCTCTATTCTAAAAAAAAGTTTTTGGTAAACGGTTTCCAGAGAAAAACTTTTTAATTACTGAATCGAATGACACATATCTGGTATCAAAATGTTCAGATTCTTTCCGGATTTCCGAGTAGGCTATTGGATTTTTTAAAAAAATTCTCAATTTTAAAATATTTCCATTTTTATATATTTTATTTATTATTTTTTTAGATTTCGGATAAGGTCGCAGTTACAAAGCAAGAAATTATGAATTTTAAAACAATTGAAAACATATTTCACTGGTGTTTTAATATTTAAATAGATTAAATAATCATCTTTCTATTTATAACACTAATTTTAAAAATATATTTGTGTTATTTTTAACAATATTTATATTTTTGTTGTTCAAGCGGTTTTAAATATATTTAAAACTAATGTATAATTAATTTATCTTTTATTTTTTAGATAACAAATTAATATTTTTATATTTATCTTTCTCGTTGTGGCAACCTAATCATTACTATATTTACAATAAAATATTAACTCGCTTTCAGAAATTTTGAACTTTTGCATTTATTTTTTAAAATAAGTATTATTTTTTATACCCTTTTGAAAGTATTTTTTAAGGTAGTAAAATGTAACTCTTTATTTCATAATGCCAAAACGCAAATAATTAGATAACACGGGTGAATGTTTTAGAAATAAAGATAAAAATCGAAAATGTTGGAAGTCTATTGCTATGAAACTGACACAACTTCGACGTTTGTTTGTTCTCATGAAGATAAAATTCTAAATTTTCGCGATTTTTACGATAATTACTACATTTTTCACAGCCAATCATTACAAATTTTAAGAAAGTTAAATTTATTCCTGAGATGTTTCAGTGCTTCTTAACGGATCTGTGAAAAAATATTACCTTGGGGAAATGGGTAAAAGAATCTTTACATTGCTCTATTGTTATAAGAATGTTTTATAAAGTGAGTAAGTGCAGTGAGCTGGGTTTTGTGAGGAATTGCGAAGCGGTCCAAAAGTTTCTGCGTAAGCAGTTAACGGGGGTTGGCGAGCGATAGCAAGCAGGGGGCAGTACATAGAGTTAGTACAAATATAGAGACAGCTTACTCTTCTCGGTAAGGCAACCCTGTATGTCGAAAAGAGTCGGACCTGTGTGAGTGGCGGAAGTAAATTTTTAACATGGGAGCTCCCGTAGGCGGGTGAAATTTGAGGTATAAAAACTGCTCTTCTTCCCAGAAAAATGATGAAAAAAAGATACCGACAATTTGAAACTCGAGAAAAAGCAATGACGAATCGTTCAGTGAAGAAAAAATTTCTCTATCTCAATTAGTTTTTTACCTGTTATTTTATTTTAAATTCCGCGGATTCGGAAAAAACAATTTTGAACTGTATTTTTATAATGTTGCGGGGGGAATTTCTTTAAAAAAAGCTTCACACTATATAATATGAACCCTCCTGATTCGATTCAAGTCATTTCCAATTCGTTTAAACAAGTATTTAAGGGAGAAAATTGCTGATATAGTGGCCGAGGTAGGAACTGGAAGTTGGCAAAGCTTGGCGCTTGGCGGTATGAGCTTGGCGGGCGTTTTTGACGTAGTTTCTTTACGAGTGAAGCCACGAGAAAAACCGAAAACGCCAAAAGAGGGATTTAGTGGCCAAGTTGGTTCAAAAAGTCAAGTGTGAGTGGCAGAGCGAAACCGGGAGACCGGTCACGCTTAGAACAGCGGAGCAGATGTTTAAGCTGTCTCTATATTAGTACTAACTCTATGGGGCAGTAGCCCCCTAGTAGTAAAAATAAAAAAACTGAAAATCAAATTTTGTCACAGATTTTTTATTTATAAATTACAAAAAATCATAAAAACCAAACTGGACAACTTCGTACATGCTTATCAATTCCGTGGTAATGTGAAGTAACTATTTAAAGTTTCTTATAGTATAAAATATTTACCAGATCGAAGTTCTTAAGTCAGTTATTTCACTCTCCAAAATATTTTGTGTTTGAATAGATTCTATTATTCGTTGTAAACAGAATTTTAACACAGAACATTTTTCGTTGTAAACAGAAAATTTTTACAATTTTCAAGCTTTTTAAAATGCGGGTTAATTTTGTACAATCAACTTCAGTATCTAATCAGTAGGGTGGGCCGAAAACACACTTTATTTTTTATTTATGTTCTAATAGGGCGGAAATGGTACCACTTGGGTCCAATAAGGACGGTGTAAAATGTTTTTTTGATTGAATAATATCTTAGGCTTCCTCATCGCACTTAAAATTTGAAAAAAAAAGGATGACTTTTTTACAAAAACACTAAAATAGCAAAGATTAAAGACTCAAATATAGTTCATGACTTTTTATCAGGAACTTATATAGTTATAGACATAATGTTTCCGGTTCCACTCATCTATCACTCTTGTTTCGTTAGATATAATTTTTCAATGTTCAAAGAAATTTTGTTAAGTTGTTTTCCTCTCATTTTTAAACAGCTAATAACTCTAGAACTATACGACTTAAAAACCTGAAATTAGTCCCAATTTAAGAACAAAGGCTTTCACGACCGGATGGGTTAGGGTAAAAGTTTTCTTCCGGGCAATTAGGCCGTGGTGTAAAAGTAGATGTTAAAAGTCCAAACGTTTCGTCGGCAACTTCGGCAGACATTATCAATGGAAATAAAAGATTAAGAAAAAACTTTTTTAATCTTTTTTTAATCTTTTATTTCCATTGATAATGTCTGCCGAAGTTGCCGACGAAACGTTTGGACTTTTAACATCTACTTTTAGACCACTGCCTAATTGCCCGGAAGAAAACTTTTACCCTAGTCCCCAATTTGTTCGTTAATTTTTTGTTTTTGATTTGGTGTGCATCATGACCATCATTTTCAAAAAATTTTTTTACAAAATTTTAAAAAAGTGAAAAAAAATTATAATTTTTTTTAAAAATTTTTATTGAAAAATATTAAAAGCATTTCAACTCTTAAAATGAACATTACTACCAAATTTCAAGTTGAAAATAAAATTTAATTATGTATAAGAAAATAAAAATAATCGAAATTTAGGCAAGTCCTTAAACTATCCCTAAAATTATACAGCAAGAGCGATTCACTCATGGAAAATTCATAAACTCGCTTGAGGGTGTTCATATGAATTAAAACATGTAAAAAATGTCACATAAATTTCAGAAAATACGACAATTAACACAGATTCGGTACAAAACCTTACAGAGCTAATTTTCCACTTAACGTTAATTGAATGTGCATGAATTTTACCTGAATATTCCTTAGAAATATGTTTATATCCAATTTTTTTATGTTCTAAAACTTTTAATTTACTTTGATTTGACTTGTTAAAAGTAAAAACAATTAGATTTAAACATAATTCTTAGGAATTTTCAGGCGAAATACATGCAAATTGAATTACCTTAAAGTTGGGAACTAGCATTGTAAGATTTTGTACCGAATCTGTTAATTGTCGTATTTTCTGAAATTTGTGACATTTTTTACATGTTTTAAGAACACACTCAAGGGAGTTTATGAATTTTATACATGATTTCATTTTATTTTAAACTTGAAAATTGGTAGTAATCTTCATTTTAAGAGTTAAATGCTTTTTAACTCTTAAATGTTAATGCTTTTAATTTTTTGAATATTTTTTTTCCACTTTTTTAAGTTTTGAAAAAACTTTTTGAAAACGATGGTCATGATGCACACCAAATCAAAGACAAAGAATTTACGAATAAAATGGGACTAGAGTTATTACCTGTTTAGAAATGCAGGAAAAACAATTTTACAAAATTTGTTTGAACATTAAAAAATTATATCTAATAAAACAAGAGTGATAGAGGAATGGAACTAGAAACATCATGTCTATAACTATATTTGTTTTTAGTTGTTTTGTAAAAAAGTCATAAATTTTTTCAAACTTTAAGTGCGATGCCGGATCCTAAGAGATAATCCAATCGAAAAAAAATATTTTACACCGCCCTTATTGGACCCAAGTGGCACCCTTTCCGCGCTATTATTAGAACATAAATAAAAAATAAAGTGTGTTTTCGGCTCACCCTACTTAACAGTTTCATAATACAAAAGTGAAATAAATTGGTGACCCTATCATAATATAGTCCCGCTTTTCAAAATCTGCCCATGCTTTCGATACCTGTCAGTAAAATTGAGCAAATTGATTTAATGAGTGATTTGAAATAATTTTATTTGTATTGATTGAGTTTAGAAACCTTCAATAAATTCCTAATGTCTTTACTAACTGTTATATGCTCAGAATTATTTCTTAATTGATAAAATCACGGTTTGCATCTTATAGGAAATATACTGGTCATTCCAATCGGGTTAAATAGATGAAAAAGTGGTTTAAGTACATTTTACTTGTCAAAATAGAGTTTAGAAACCAGAAAAACATATAGTTTGATACCTCATTCGTCTAATTCATTTTATCCATTATTTCATGTTAGATGGTGTTAACCTTTTAAACGCCGCAATACAAATTTCGAATTAAAGTTCTGATTTTTGGCTTAAATGGCTTGTTTCATCATTACTAAAACCATTCTAGTCATTT
This sequence comes from Tetragnatha versicolor, assembly GCA_024610705.1. Lineage (NCBI taxonomy): Eukaryota > Metazoa > Arthropoda > Arachnida > Araneae > Tetragnathidae > Tetragnatha > Tetragnatha versicolor. The sequence continues at coordinate 6,627,986 of JANDEH010000009.1, read as the reverse complement.
TTTGGTGGAAAAAATCTTAAGTATGATTTGGGAACTGCGGCGTTTGGGGTGAGGGAATTTCCCAAAGGCACATATTTTACAATTAATTCAAATAAATGATTGAAATAGGTTTCTACTCTAATGAACATTCATCTAATGAACATTTTTATGATTGTGGACAGTTTTTTCATTTTTATTATCCATACTTGGACGATTGAGTAAAATTTTATAGATTTTCATAAGAAAAAATTGAAATGTTTATTACGTACGCGAAGCTTTTCTGTAAATTTTTCTTGCACTATGGGTAATATTTTGGTGTAAAAAATACCTATAAGAGTGTTCCTATGCTCTTCAAAGCTAAACAGTTACGTTTCTGTGAGAAAAATTAGTTTTTATTACTGTTCTATACGGATATCTAGCATAATATCCTATAATTGCATTCAAATCTAATTAGCTTTCGAAATTGATAATCATAATTATCTCCATTGATTCATTAAAGCTGTGTTTCTCATGAAAGATTCCGAACTAAACCACATATATCTCACATCCAACTTACGTTAGAAGAGTGTTTTTAGATGTACGCACTTTTCCTTATTTTCAAAATTCTTCAATTTTATTCCTAAAATTTTTATGTAAATAAAGTACTTGAACAAAAATATATACGTAAATCCTCAGAAGCACTCCAAATATGCTCGTTGCATAACCCCTATTGATAATTACTGAAAATTATTCGATCGGGGAGTTAGAAAAATATACAAGTGTAAGAATCTGCTATTAATATTTGGAATTTATTTCTCCATAAATCAGGTGAAAAAATAAAAATTACATATTTTTTTAATTAGACAAAAAAGGTTCAAAAAAAGTAAAAAAATTAGGAAATAACTTGAATTTTTGCATGTTATTAAAATCCCCTCAACTACTATACCCCAGACGCCGATGTTCCCATTAGGGAACATATACGTTGTATTGTTAATTACTCTCCAAAATTAGAATATGAAGCTATTCTGTCAAGTCAAATGGGAAGATGTGTACTTAAGCTACCTAAACACAGCAAAATTATATAAAACTAAATTTATTAAAAATTTTTACAAGGTTGAAACTTGTGCAACTTTTGGAAGAGCCCAAAATCTCTAATTTTGATGTAAATTGTACTAAAAGGATTAAATTTCACGTAAAAAACTTTTGCATGTGAAATAATTTTATATCTTTGAGTTGCTTTCTACCAAGTACCAAATTCCTGCATGAAAAATTAAGTTGTGAAAAAATTCCTTAAAATGATGTTCCCATTTGGGAACATCGGCAGGTAAAAGGTTCCAAGATGGCGTCCGTTAATAAAAATATAAATTAACTTATACACCAAATTCCTTTTCTACACATCAATATCATATGCAAAACGTATCTAGTGAAAAAATTCTTTGGTAAAAAAGTAATTTACCGCTACCAATTCAGATTCTCTATCCTCAGTCCAAAAATAGGCAAATTTAATTATTTTAATATAGTTTCGGAGTTGCTCCTTTGGTATTGTTATTATTATGATCATTGTTTTTTGTATGCTTTTTGGACCATATGTTTTCTGTATTCTTATTTGTATGTCTTGTTATAATAAATTTGATTTGATTTTTATCTTAAGCTATGATATTTTGTTTAACACAATGTTAAATATTTAATGTTTATTAAAGTGAGAAAAATGGCCAACTTTAGGCGGGAAAGAGTTTTCTGATTAATTACAAATTTGCACACAGTCTTAGGATGGCAAAAGGTAAAAATTTGCTGTGCTTAAATAACTTTTTCTGCATTATTCAGAAAATAATTTTGTGCAGTTGAAAATTTCAACAGAAACACGTAATCATGTGAATTTAAAAATAAATAACAATCCTTCTAAAGTATATTTAACCAGCGGAGTTCTTTCATCATTACGTTTCCCAACGCTTTAATTTCTAGTTAACGCATAAAATTCTTTAGAAAATTGTTTTCTACAAATCACATAGAAGCGACCGCATACTTCAGTGTGGATACAACACGTTAAAAAATACCAACACCCAAGTCATCATCCTTACTCTGAATTCCTTATGAACCCTAAGAACAGACTAAACTAAATTTTCGTATAAAACTTGAAACCCGGTTTCCTCGAAAAGTCTTATTTTAGTTAATTTTAAGAAAATCATTAATATTTTAGTAGCACCTCCCTAGCAAGCTTTGTTCGTTTCATTATAATCTAGAATACGTTTAAATATTCATACTACTGTAAACAGAATGTAATCTAGCGGAGTAAAGTTAAATGACTCTAAAGGATACAGCACCTATCCTTCGGATTCCACGGAAAAATACTTTTTAGGATAAAAGTTCAAGAAAACAGAAGTTCGCAGGATTGGAGCGCAGTTTAAAAGTAGATTACCCGCCTTCGTTTTGGTTTTTGTGCAGTTTATTTAATTTTTAGTTGGGGGAGTTGCTGGTTTCGAGTTCTTAACTGTATAACGCGCGTGCTTATTTAACCATCAAGGTGTTTTAGTGGAGTGTTTGCGTTTCGGATTGAGTTAAGTGAAACCCGTGATCGGACTTTTCAAAACTGAACGGTAATGGATATTGTGCTTTATCTTGTTTGCAAGGGAAGCACTTGCGATGCGGTCGCAAAACCAGGGGAAGGCCATTTTTATGGACCCATGAAAAATAATTTCTGTAGATATTTATTTCGGAGAAGGGTTTTCACAAGAGTAAACAGTTAGCTTTTAATAAGAAAATGCATTTAATGAAGCATTAAAGTGCTTGGCTTTCGACAGACTGTTGTCAGCTTTTTAATTTAATATTATGGCTTTATTTCTGATTCCGTCAATCACACACGCATTAAAATCATCTTTCAAAGCAGAAAGGATTCAACTCTGATTTATGTTAGTTAAATAACTCCCAGGCCTAGATATCAGAGTAGAGTGAGACTACATTCTGTTCATTTAGAATAGGTGGCTAAGACGTAATGTATTATACAGGGTGATTCAGAAATAATCATCAATAATTGGGGAGGAGGTAGAGGGGCCCTAGACTAGCATATTTCGAATAGGGATGGTGGGGCGCAGCCTTACCGTTAAAGAGCTAGGACCTAATGTAGTGCGAGCGCGTTTCAAAATGCCGTTTTTAGAAGGCCCGTGTGACGAAACAAAGCATAATAAAATGAAAAAGATTATTGCATGAGGTACAGAAGTATCCGTACTACTTAAATCCTCAATGTGATAGAAATTGGACCACTTGCTAAACCGTGGGATGAGTTTTAAAACGTGCAATATTAATCTCTTAGTCAACCAATGGAGTTCCCTTAATGGTATTTAGAAAAATGATGGTAGGGGAAGGAATTTTCAATGATCAAACATTTTCAATGATCAATGTAACGATCATTGAAAATTCCTTCCCCGATCATCATTTTTCTAAATACCATTAAGGGAACTCCATTCCTTGACTATCGATATCAATTGAATCACTTAATTCTGAAACGTGTCAAACGCCACTTTTTTCAAAAAGGAGTTATTCGTCACCTTAGAATCAAAAACTACTATCTCCATTCGGCAAACTTCGGGAATCCCGATTCTTGGTGTTTAGATTGTTGAAGAAAGTAATTTGATTGGTTTTGATCTGTTCTACTCGATCATGTCAGCTCTTACAAACCAAAAAACGAGCTTCTCCACCGATCTGATCGCCAAGGATCGGGATTCCCGAAGGTTGCCGAATGGAGATAGTAGTTTTTGATTCTAAGGTGACGTATTGGTGTCATGCGATTCTGTAGGGGTAAACGCACATTTTAAAGTAAAAATTATAAAATTAACGTGATTTTAAAATAGTTTTCCAGCATGTTAAATTTCAGCTTTAGTGCAGAAACATGTCAAACGACGTTGCTTGACAGGTTTCTGCACTTAAACTGTGGGGAATTTTGTTCATGTCATCTCATCTGCAGCTTACTTGGGACTGCTGTTTTTTATTTAATCGCATACAGACACTATAGGCGATTGGAAAAATCATTCTTTAGAGGTTAGATCCATCAAGCCATAGTAAAAACCATATTTTTAAAGTTTCTGTACGAATCTCAAGATTAAGGACGTTTTGGTAGCTGTATATTTAAAATTTCCATGCTTGTGACCCTTTATTATATCCATGTGATTGAGATTTTGTATCTTTGAATCCCTTCATTAAAAGAGGACATCAAGTTTATACGCCAGATCATAATATTGAAATGTTTAACTGATTTTGTGGGCTTTTAAAGCAAAATAATTTTACTGTCCACAAAGTTACATCTAAACAACTATCTAATTGACTTCGAAGATGTCTATATTAACATTTTGAATTGGCTGACCTCTATTTTTGAGTCTAGAGTTGAAATCATGTATAAAAAAGGTATTTATACATCTACTAACGACTAACCAAAAGAAAAAAAATAAGAATTCTATAATAATTTTATAGCTAAGTATTTAATAAGGAAATGTTATTTTCTATTGATATTCCCACCTTTATTAATAAATTCAGCTATGAAAATAGGCCTGTTACTCTGTTTATTGCAGAAACCTGTCAAATGTAAATATTTTAATAATTTTTTTTGAAATGAATAAAAACATTAAAAAATTATTTTTTCCTGTAAAATATCCAAATGACGCCTACTTTAAGAAAAAAATTACTAAACATCTTTATAAAAATGTAGTGATTTTCTATACAGTTTTTCTCGTTTATCTCAAAACAAGAAAAGTGGCGTTTGACATGTTTCAGAAATAAGCGATTCAATTGATATTTTTGGATATCAATGGAAATGCAAGTAGACATAATAACGACAAATAAAATATCGATACATCAGAAGATGAAAACTAAGATATAATCATATAGATTTTTGAAGGTATTAAAAGATACATTTTCAATTTTACAAGGTATAATCAAACATGTTTTTAGATATCTCAGTCCAAACATTTATAAAGCTGAAAGATATTTTTAAGTATCAGCAGAGGCATTTATATACCAACCGCTGATATAGGCATTGATAACAGCCGATAAAGACATTGAAGTATCAGAAGAAAAAGACATTGAGGTATCTGAAGATGAAGACTAAGATATAATCAGATAGAATTTAAAATATCCGATGGAATTTGTTTTTAGACATTTTATCAAAAATCTAAATGTAGCTTTACTGTATCAGAAATTTGATATCAAGATATAATCCAATTTTCGGCTATCAAAAAGAAGCTATAGCTAGTGGACAGGACGAGAAGATAAAGATAAGAGTAGATAAAGACATTGGGATATCAAAAGAAGATTTAATAGATTTTAAGATATCGACCAAAAGTATCATTTAGATATAATACCGAATCAAATAGGATGGTTTACAGTCAAGCTTGAGAGTTTTGAAGATTCAGGTGAAAAATGTTACTTCACCATGTTAGTTGATGACTGTTCCTTAGTTACCATACACAAATATAACAATTTATAAGGAAAGGTTTCAACAATGTTTATAGGTAAATTCTCAAGATATCGGGACTTTATACAAAAAATTCAAAGTTTTTCTTTTTTTAGTTTTTACTGCTTGTTCTATGAGAACTCATGTTTGAGCTGTCATATATTTAAGATTAGAATCTAGCAATGTGATGTACTTAAAAATTTTAGCTGCGAAATTTGCTAAGAGATCAGAAAGTTAACAGGTTTATTTTATCTGATGTTATTGATGAGGTTGAAGTGTAAGTTAAGATTTGTTGCAAACTGAAATTTGTCTCAGTTCTTTGTATATTACAGTAAAATATGGCTTTCAAAAATTTAAATCAGATTACTGTTTTCTATAGAATGTTGTATGGGGCTGATTAAAAAAATAATGACACTTCATCCAATTCTAATGAATGAAAAACTTTTATGTACGCTAGAAAATTCCACCTATTAAAACATGTAAATAAAACAACAAAACATTTTTCCCATTGCAATAACTGTCTTCCTAAGGCAGAGCCATGTCTCTAGATAAGTAAAGAGTCAACTCTTCCTTGGCCTAGATATATTTACTTAACCCAAGTGCAGACTTCCGAAATCGGTATTTTTGCACATTTTTTAGTTAGATCACAAATTTTCAATTACAAAAACGTGCTCTCCCTATGGACAGACCCAGTTGTATATACCTGTGGAGACCCATAAAGAAGGAAATTTTTAGTTGAAAATAGTTAAAAATGTACAGGTTTTATTGATACATTACCTTTTAATGAACAATTTGATGAAATTAATGCATTGGAAATCGATTTTTGAAGTAAAATACTTTTAGAGTATATACTCTTTAACAGTCAATAAATAGAACTCAACAGTACCTGTTCTCCATGCGTGCTATATGCCTGCGAATGCGGAAGCAAAAAGCACCAAAACAAAATACCCAACCAACCAACAAACGTTTAGAGTGTAAATGATCATTTGAACTTGATTGATACAAATCTTGATTTCCCACCAAAAATATATAAATCGCATGGAATATTTCATCGAAATTTTAGGTTAATAGTTTCATCGATTATGCTGATTAAACTAATCATGTCACTGATAAAAAATTGATCTACACTCAGTTGTGCAAGCATTTGGTGGTAATAACTTTCGCAAATCTTCTTCGTTGGAAATTTTAAGTTTTTTTGTAATCATCATACAGGAATGCGATAGGGTGCTTAAGATTTCACACCCTATTTTACATTAAATGAAAAGTATATTTTAAAATTTAAAAAAGTAGTTTAGGTCACAAAATGTTTGATTTTTCATCTAAAAATCATTTGGAAATAATCGCCGACAAATATAAAATCATTTATAATTAATTTAACATGCATTAAAGTGTATTCACTTAATTTAAACCCGATTCAAAAACGCCGATTAGCTACAGACACCAACAAGAACGCGTCCATAGTTACAACACTTATGGTGTCCGAAGGTACAAAATCGAAGTTTTTGACGACTTCTTATATCAAAATTGAAAATTCAAAATCTCGAGGGTTCACCCCATATATCCCATTTTATTATTCCATAAATAAAAGAGAAGAAAAATGTTAATGTAGTGATGCACTGAAAAAAACTATGAGCATCTAAAAACAGTAAATTTATTATATTAAATTTAAATAAATATTTTAAACAGCTGATTTCACGTAAACTAGATACCCTATGTTTACATTCAAATTCAACCACAAATTCAAATTTCCTTTTTTTCCGAATTTTGAAACGAATTTTTTTCCGAATTAATTCGGCCACCTAGGCCGAAGGTACAACAGTATCCCCTATTGTGTACAAAGGTAAACCTCAGTTTTATTCAACACAAGTGTAATCCAAACCACAACTTAGAGTTTCAAGTAAAAAAATACCCATTAAACTAACATAATTTGGTTTATTTATAAATTGAAGGGATGTGTAAAATAACAAAATAAAAGATTTTTTTTAATTAGTTTTAAATCAGGTAAAAATACACGCATGTTGTTTCTAACCTTTAAAAGTGAAAAATCTATTTCATTTTAATATTTCATTCTCCGTATACTATTTGGGGAATTTAAAATTTTTAAATATAGAGAGTACTTCTATATTTATTTAAAACAACAGGAAGGTGTTAAAAATAGGGGATAAATAATGAATACGCAATAAATTATTGTATTTGAACAATTTTTTTATTATTAATAAATAAAACTTATACTCTTAATCCTATTTTTTTTTACTTTATCTAACTCTTGCTTTAATTAATGACAAGAATCAGAAAAAATAAATCGCTTCAAATGTTTGAAATTTTATTACTCTCATTGCCATAAAAAATAGCGCACATGAAAGATAAAGAGATATCAAAACCAAATTTATTTCCATGATTACCCATAGTATGAAGGTTAGTTGATAAAAAATTCAGCCTTCCTCGATGTTAGGGGGCTGAGAAAATCGGTAAAAAGTGTTGACTCCATAGGTGTCCATAACTGTGGCCACAGGCCATGCTATTGGGGGAGAGGGGATCTAAATGGACTCTTGGGGATTGGAGGACCATGCTGCCTCCCCACGTAGTCAAATTTCATCTGGTGCACCCGCGGACGTTGCATACCAGACAATGCATGCTTTTCCTCAAGATCGGACCTCTTTTGTGAGCATTGGTTCTAGAGAACGGGAAGGCTGGGGTAAAAATGCTACATAGGGGGGTAAGAAAAAAGCTTGGACATTGCTTGCAACATGTGTTAGTTTATTTTTCTCTTTAAACTTGTCCGCAGGCCAGACCTGAAGGTAAGAACGGACGACTAGCTGCAAAACCTCAACTGTTCAGCTCTGGTTGGTCAAAGTACCTGTAAATCCTACTACGGAGATACGGCAGTGGAAGGGATGTCGTTTGCAGTACTGTGAATTGTGCGTTTGGTCCGCATTGCTTCGTACATCTTTGTCTGTAAACATGGGATTGACCATAGGCCTTTTTGTTTCAAATAGTGCACCAAATAAGGGAATTATCACCTCAATTTTATGAAATTATGCTTATGAGAGAATCCTGCTTCGTTCTGAAGCACCACTATGGTTGGATATGAGTTCGAAGACACATGGAGAGAGTGCGCTCAGCTAGGGATTTTCTTATCCTCACACGGAGTGGTGATTCAAGGTAACGGAATGGTGGTGCATTGAATTCTATTTCTGCAACTCCTGAGTATGATTTACCAGTACGTTGACCAACCAGAGCTGAACAGTTGAGGTTTTGCAGCTGGTTGTCCGTTCTTACCTTCAGGTCTGGCCTGCGGACAAGTTTAAAGAGAAAAATAAACAAACACATGTTGCATGCAATGTCCAAGCTTTTTTCTTACCCCCTATGTAGCATTTTTACCCCAGCCTTTCCGTTCTCTAGAACCAATGCTCACAAAAGAAGTCCGGTCTTGAGGAAAAGCATGCATTGTCTGGTATGCAACGTCCGCGGGTGCACCAGATGAAATTTGACTACGTGGGGAGGCAACATGGTCCTGCAATCCCTAAAAGTCCATTTAGATCCCCTCTCCCCCAATATCATGGCCTGTGGCCGCGGTTATGGACACCTATGGAGTCAACACTTTTTACCGATTTTCTCGGCCCCCTAACATGGAGGAAGGATGAATTTTTTATCAACTAACCTTCATACTATGGGTAATCATGGAAATAAATTTAGCTTTGATATCACTTTTTCTTCTTGGTGCGCTATTTTTTATGGCAATGAGTGTATTTTGAATCAAAGTAGCAAATAGTATTAACCCATTAAGGACGGTTGGTAAGAAAAGTTGCCAAGGGACATTTCATTTTTTACTGACTCTAATAGAGGACATTAAAAGTTTAAATGCCTGATAACAGCTTCTGAAGAATGTATTTATTCAGATAAAAATAGAAATTTATACCTTCCATGCCGTTTTGGTGGTAAAATTGATGTTAGAATGAGAGCGTTTCATTACATTTTGGAAATAGCTGGAAGATCTGTTGGAAAACGCCAAAATAATCTAATGTTTTGGTTATTTTTGTGACTTGTTTCTATTGCAGCATATTCACAAGATCCCATTCTAAATATTATTACCAATTACAGTTGGAATGAGGTTATTTAAATTGCCAATAGCATGAGTTTTCTTCTACTGGCAACTTTTGTTGCCAATCGTCCGATGTGTGGTCTAAACTTTTACGAGTTACTCATAAGAAGTTTTTGCTAATTAATTATTTTTAATCCTTTTTTTTAGTTCTTATCATAAATGTAGATCTTATTGATACTTTAGCATGATGAAATGTTTCCCTTGGATCATAATTTTAGTGGGGTTTTTTTATAGATTTTAGATTTTTACCGATTCCTAACACATTTATTGGTTCAATCTCATACTAAATCATTTCTGGATACATTTATTTTCCTTGAAAGGATTTTCTGGAAACTTAGAGTAGTCAAAAAGTAAAATAAAATATCACTGGAGTTATTTAGCCTATTTTGAATGGGCCAATACCTAGTTTTTATCGAGTTGATGAGTAATCTTCAACATTTTCTGTGGGGAATATGCGAAATCAGGAGCCATAAAGATGAATATTGTAATTATGATGACTTTTTGATAGAGAATGACTAACAAGAACGTAGAATTCTAATAAGAGAAAAAGCTTCGGAAGGCAAAAAAATTAACCAAAGGTATAAAAAAACTAAAGTTGAGAAAATATAAGACTGACAGGTAAAAAAAGTCCCTTTGTCCCAGACTGGGAGATATAAATAAAACTATTTCAACCTGAAAGTTAGCTAAAGTGCTGAAATCAAAGGGTTCCGACCATTCAGACATAAAAAGTACTAGTTCGGCTATTCTTAAAGCCTGAAATTAGGTGAATATCAATATTTCGAACTGAACACCTGAACAGGTCTTATTCATTAGGGGTAAAATACCCTTTTTTGGACCCCCTATCAGCAGTATAATCCCCATTCACTTTTATTTTTGTATTATTTCTTTAAATTATATATGAAAACATATTATTATCAAAATCGTAAACATTCTAATTAGTTTTTTCGACTTTTCATTTGTCAGAGTTTGGACCCCACTAAGGACGGTTGGCAAGAAAAGTTGCCAGTTAAAAAATCATAAAATTTTTTTTTTGAAAAATCTGAAAATGGGTATTTCTTACTATATTCGGTCCAAATGAACAAAATATGAAAGAAAAAGTTACTTATTTTCATTATTTTAAAGTCGTCCTTAATGGGTTAAGCACTTGTTACATACAAATATCACAGTAAAATCCCAAGATTATGAACCGTCAAAATTCAACTTAACTTCTGAAAAAAAATTTAATGTATCATACCATACAACAATCTTTCGTTAATATACCCTTATCAATGTTTATAAAACACTTCTAAAACTTAAAACGATCTGTTTATAGAGTACTTAGGCAAAAGAAGGAAATTTTCCCATGCTACTCTTGTCAATATTCATGTAATATGTTTTACTCCGTATAGTAGTTCCCCTCTCAAACATTTTCATTTTAAAATTTAAATTTACGTTACATTAACTTACAAATTATTCAAGTAGAATAATCGTTTATTCAGCTTATAATATTCTGGTATGGCGCTTCAAACATTATCTGAAATATTAATGATGCCTTTAAGTACATAGTTTGTCAAAAATTTCTTTATCATCATTGGACCTCGTTAACTATGTTTTTATTAAAAAAGAGCTGTTTACTTTTGATAAGTGTCTTTGCCCTGAATATCCTTATTTTAAAAATTCAAGCTAGTAATTTTAGTAAATTGAATGCTTGGTTAAAAATAAAAAAAGTTTTTATAGTCACTTTATATTTACTAACATTAACGAAGTAATTAACGGTTTCTTTTGTCCTATGTCAGTGGTGTAAATAAAAGATCCATATTAGGGCCATCTAGAGGTTGAGTACCATATGAAAGTTAATTTTAATAATTAACAATAAATAATTTAAAAGTATTTTAAATATTTTGCTCATTTTTCACCAATATAAAGTTACAAAACATAAAAAGTAATTTATAAAAAAGTCAGATTAAGCATAAAAATGCGAATTTTTGGATGTAAGTTTCTAGCATGATCATTTATCAAGAATATACAAATTTTTATATTTTTGCAAATATAATTAGTAGATATAGAATATATTTTGTAGAGTAATAGAAGGAATGCATTGGTAATTGAATAAACATAGTTGAACAGATGAAAAGTTTGGTACAAAATTTCATGAGAATATTGAAGAGAAACATAAAGTAATAACAAAAGATATTTTAAACTTTATAAACCCATAAATTCAAATGAATTAATTAATTATAAACAAAATTTATTTGACAGTAGTTGGGGTTAAAAGGGACAAGTTGAGTATCGTATAAAAGTAATTTGATTCAAAATATTAGAATTTAAAATTTTTTAGCTGTTTCAAACATAATGTTTCCATGTCTTTAGTAACAATTGATGTTTAAGTGTTTAAAATATTTTAATTTTAGTACTTGTAAAAGTATTTTACAGAAATAATTTGTTTTGATACTCTTATATTTTTCAGAAATACTTGTTCAAAAGTAAAAGTTTTTCAAAAATAAATTTTAATTATATTTAAAATATTACAATGATTACAAAAGTAATTTAGTAAATCTTCAATTGTGAAAATATCCGTTTTTTTAAACTTTTCTCTTTCAAAACATGAAAAAATCTACTTTTATTTAATAGATTTTTCTATAACTTCTACCACGAACGTAACATTATGCTCGACCGAAAGTCAGCTTTTTTATACAAAATACCACTTAGAAAATGGAAAATATAAGAGCTTAAATAATAAAAAGAAAATAGATTAATGGAATTATTGGAAAAAAGAAAATAATACTATTATGAAAGGAAGTGAAAGGGATCATTTCACCCAGAAAATATATCAAACACTATCAAATAAGCATAAGCGTAATTTTAAATGTTTGGCGTGAAAAGAATAAATAATTTTAAAATTTTTGCTCAGGGTTTTAGAAAACTCAACAAAATTTTCTAAACGTTTTAAATAATTTGCATTAAATTTTAAAGAAACTTAATAAGCATATATGTCTTATAATCTGTCATAAAAGTTCTTAAGAATGTTATAATGTCATAAAAGTTCATTTTAATGCCTTATAACTTCTTTTGAAGCTACTTTTAAGAATACATTTTGTAGACAATCATTATCCAGAAAAATGTAAAGAAACTTCATAATTTCGAATTAATGTAGTAAGCTTCTCAGAATGATAGAACAAAATTCTAAAATTTAAGATTAGCACAGATTTGGTGTTTCTTTTAAGATCTTTTATTTTGTGTGGTAGTTAACTAAGTCAAAATTTCACTAGTATTGTAAGATCAATTCCAAAAATGCCTTTCAATAGGATTAACTCGGGCGCCATTTCAGAAAACTTTCTAATTGCTCAAGACTAAGTTCTAAGTATTTAGCTTACGAACCAGCACTGTTTCATAAATCTTTTCATCATTCTGAGCAGCAATAGATATCTAAGTTGGTTTTGGAATTTTAAGACGTAACAACGAAAGTTTCCGCTGAATGTGCACCAAGTCAGTAAATCAAAAACTATGAATAGTCCAGGATCCATGGTACATTTTTTGCACTTGATTACTATCAAGCTAATTTTCCGTGAGTAGCTTTATTTTGATGAGACGCCCAACAATTTCCATTACGAAACTCTCGAATGTTTTAGCTAACTGAGGTAGCAAGGGTACAATATGCCAATTTGATGTTTCTCAAATATTTATTACTAACTGGATTTTTTTTATTAAATCTCAAGATAATTATCTAAATTATTCGAAAAATATTTGTCCTACAAAATCTATGGTTTGATCAAAGAGTCCTCTCCTTCCAACATGCATCGATAACAAGGTCATCATAAATGATTACTAACCAGCTTATTTTTTTGTTTTTACTTAGTTAATATTTATATCATTTAACAGTCATATTGTCCTACAAATTGCGTGGTACATTATCCCGGTCCTACGCTCAGAAATTGTTAAAACCACAAGACCATTTTTCTGATTGCTAACTGTAGGACAAAAATATTACATAATAGGTTAGTGTGTTCTCTGCCCAAATGAAACAATGTCCTACAAGAAAACAGGTATTTTTCACTAGTCCGACAAGAATTGTCATTTTTTCGTTTTCCTATTTGTAACATAATATACAGTTCAATTATTAAGGAATTTTATTTGTGAACTTTTAAGGAGGTTAAACGGGCTATATAATTCACCTTTTGTTCTTCGATTTAGGTTTGTGGATCATTCTTAAAAGTGCCCTGTTTCTTAAAATCTAAATACCCCATTTAATCAAAATTAAGGAGTAATAAGGAATACTAGCATTTTATGCATGAAAATTAATTTATCGAAATCTTCTCTTTATTATAATAATATTTTATTGTTCTTATTGCATTTATCAAGTTAAAACTTTAAATTCAATAAATTTTATTTCTATTTATCTTTCCTGAAATAGGTGGGTTGAAAGAAAACTTTTACTCACCACTTTAAAGTTTGTTGAAAAATTAATAAGTTCTTCGATCAACAGTTTATATAAATTTTACGTTTTAAGGGGGTTCAGTACCAAAATTTGGTCAAAATTCCGAATTTGAGGTTTTGCAATAAAAATAAAGATAATTTCCTTAGAATTATTCATACCAAGTTTCATAATAATACGGGTATTCTAAGTGTGAAAATTTTGAGATTTCTGAAGCCTAGATAGTGTTAAGAAGCCTAGTTTTCTATCTTTTAACGGCTTTTTCTCAAAACAAGGTGTTTAATGTTTAAAATCACAAGTCTTTTTTTCTAATCATCCAAACCAATTGAAACTTTGTAGTCATTATCAGTAACACGGGTTTTACATCTTCAGGCATGGATTTTATAATATATTTATTAGATATTTTTTACGGAGCAGTAAAGTTGAAACTTAGGATATTTTTCGAAAAAAAAATGCCAAATTTCAGAGTTTTTTTTATTTTTCAGAAACTTTTATAGATAATCAAATTTCTACAAGTGTATATGTTTGATTTATGTCCAGACAAAAAAGCAAATCAAAAGAACATATATTAAGGGAGGAGTATCAATTTAAATTTAGGGTACTTTTGGGCATTAGTTTAAAGTTTTTTGTAATTTTTTTAAAAAATAAATTTTTGATCTCGATTTTTGGGCTAAATATGAATTAGCATGAAGTATACACATAATTTAACACCTTAAAAGATAACAAAATCCTGTTATTAGAGAAAAAAAAATTTTTGGTACTGAACCCCCTTAATTTAAATTATGTTGAGTATTAGATTTTTTATATTTAGTTTTCCGTGAAATTAATTAAAAACAATATTGAAACGCAGAGGGTGGGGGAATAGGTTCGAGGGTCTTCATAAACTTCCTAAAGCCATTCAAGCTTGAAGAAATGGGGTAGATCTGAGTTTATACAGAGGAAGTGGAACCGACCTTAAAAAAACTGAGCTTGCAAAAAAATTGAGTTGATTTTGGGAATAGTAACCAATTAGTATCACAAAATGAATGAAATAAGAGAAACACCATTTGATTAATTTTTTCATGATTTTCTAATATTTTGTATAAAAATATAGCGTTGCTTATAACTTTCAACTTGTACTTTACTTAAGACTAATTTTTAACTAGGAAATTATGAAAAGATTTTTAATGAAAATTTTTGAAAATTTCTGGGGTTATAAAATACTCTTTAGAGATTTTATTAATACCTTCATTTGATTTTTAATTATTTTAGTTAGCAAAATAACTGGCTTGTTTCCTATTACCCCAAACGGGGTAATAAGATACAGTCGCTTGGGGTAATAAGAAACAAGAAACAACTCCCCTTACCCTTTTACTTAAGAAGTTCATTATTTTTCAAAGACAGGTATTAATGGTGCAAGCATTCTGTAAAAAATTAGCTTCATAAACTTAAGGGAACCAAGACGTTTTCATCAACGAAAAATGCTGTTATTTTCCTTATTGAAAAAACCATCTCTTTTAAGTTTAAGAGATCGCATTTGATAAAAATTTGTAGACATAATCTGTACACTATTTCAACCAGGTTTAGAAAAAAATACTTAAAAAATCTGATAAATATTTTAGAAAAAAAATATCGAAAAAGTACTTATTCTATGCAGCTTTATAACATATAGTGATGGAAAGGTACGCTCGTAGAAAAAGTTTCTGAAAAAAAATTCACTAAACATGTTTAGGTATTCTAACAAATATATAAACATTGCAATGAAAAAGTTTTTGTTCTAAATTATTGATAATATATTTTTTAAATTATAAAAGTTGAAAATTGAAAACTTGTAAAAAAATGACAGTTTTTTTACACGTTTTGGACCCTAAAAACAAATATAAGGTCACAAAACCCATAAATTTAACTTTAATGTATGCATATTATTTTGTTTTATCATTATACCAAGTTCCATCTTATTTGAATGAGTAGAATTTGATAAGAGCGTACCCAAAGATGAGAAAAACACATATTGAGAAAATCAAGAAAAACCGTTATAAGTGTTCTTTAACTCGGAATTTCTCTTGGAATCAGTTTTCAAACCTACACATGTTATACATTTTTGGAATCAGAGTGAAATGTAGTTTTTTACAGGTACATTTGAAAAATCGATTTTTGAAGGTCTGTAACGTCTTGGTACCCTTAAAGGAGAAACTTGTGGAATTTTTAGTGTTTCTTATTACCCCATTTGAATCTTATTACCCACTCTCCCCTAACTAAGTAAAAAAATCAGCTGGTTAGCAATCATTTATGAGGACCTTGTTATCGATACATGTTGGAAGGAGGGGACTCTGTGATCAAACCATAGATTTTGTAGGACAAATATTTTTTCGAATAATTTAGATAATTATCTTGAGATTTAATAAAAAAACAGTTAGTAATAAATACTTGAGAATCATCAAATCGACATATTGTATCCTGCTACCTCTGTTAGCTACCACAAGCGAGAGTTTCGTAATGGAAATTGTTGGGCTTCTCATCAAAATGAAGCTACTCATGGAAAATTAGCTTGATAGTAATCAAGTGCAAAAAATGTACCAACCAAATTTTAAATATAAGAAAACTATCACCCTTACACAGAGCTTCCCAAACTTTCAATATTGGTGAAAAAATGTTCAATCATTATGGTATAGCTTTTAATATCATTGAAAATGTAATTTAAACCTTGTTTTATCAAATATTTTGGAAAATATAAACATGACCATAGCCAGACTTTTTTGGGGGGTTGTGACTCAAAATTTTTTTCTGAGATACCTGCTTACACGTACTTTTAAACTTAAGTTTTTGACGACTTAACACTATGGGTCGATTTAAGAGGGGTCATGGGAGGCAGTGCCCTCCCAACATTTTGAGAAAATTACATTCTATCTAAATTGCATTAAATCATCGCAAGTAATTTTGTTTTATATTGACAAAGCATTTTTCTCACAACACGACTTAAAGGTAAACTTGAAAGCAAAACTGCACTAACGTTACTAAATAACATCATTTTATCATAATTCGAACTCTTATTCATCAATCCGCTAATCCATTCAGACCCACAACAATCCCAAATCCCTCATTTACAACATATTAACCCAATCAGAAACCCATTTTAACCTCATCAACTACCATCGAACACCCCCGCTACCAAAACCCCGAAAACTTACCGCACCCAGCAAGAACACGTTTCAAGAAAGCCACCTCGGGCCTTCCTCTCTCCCTTCCGACGATCTATCTTCCGAGAGACACTGCTCCCCCACTGCGTAGTTAATCAACACTCAACTACCTGTTAGAGATAGTCTTTCGCCAGCTCCGATTAAGTTTAGTCGGCTGGGGTGCTCGAGGTTTCCCACAAATGTCATTCCTTTCGATTTCTGCTTGCTCCAGACGGAAGCGAAATGGGTTTGGGCTCCCGAGTGGGACGCTCTGTGTTTCTGGAGCGAATTCCGATGCTGGGATTGCGCTATTTTGGTTTTGAGGTGCTGATTGAATCGGATGGGGTGTTTAAGTTGAGTGTGAATGGAAAAGGGGGTTGTTTTGTTTGGCTCGATAAAATTGGGATGGGAAATTGGGTTGTTATTAAATCGTGGTGTTAAGAAGGGGGATATTTGTCTGGTTAAAAGGGGTTTATGTTTTTATAGATTGGTTGTAGTTTTGTTTGAAGTCTTGGCAAAAATTGAAAGCAGAGACAATTAACGAAAGTTAACGCAGTGTTTCATTTAGTTTTAAATATTAAATCAATAAAAAAACAAATTTTAAAAGGACAAATAATTTTTAAAAACTAAATCTTTATAAAATATTAAAGCTGTTTCTTACAGTTATTTTTAATCTTTTAGCAATTATTTTTTTGAAAATGTACATGCAGAAAAGTGAAAGAACTTGAATTCAAAAAGGATCCATTAAGATCCATGGGCGAAGACCTAAAATTCTGTTCCGCTAAAATTACATTTTGAAAGGTAATTTACATTTTTACCATTATAGCGTAATTTTAAATTCACTAAACACACTAAACTTCACACCAAATCCAATTACAAAGAGGCTGCCATTATACTATAACCCTTTGCGCAATATAATCATACTTGATTCTTGCCCCATAAGATCTCCAACCTTTAATTTCAATACAAAATGAATTATTTAAACTTCTTTATCATAAATCTAATCCCCAGTTTTAGGTTTCTTAATTTGTTACCGTTAAGACCTAATGCTTTTTATCGTATTTTAATTTACATTTTTTGCAATAAATATCTTTGCAATTTTAGAACTCGGAAATATTTGAAATTTCAGCATTTTCTAAGGACATATTCATGTTTCGTAGGCCTTTCTTTTATCTAGCACCTAAATTATACAATAGTTTAAAGACCAATTTAACTAAGACGAATAGTTACTGTCTTCAAAAGAAATCTTTTTGAATTTTTAATCAACTTAAAAATACGGACGACCTGGATCTGTATTTCTCACTCCTTTGAGGCACATTTTTATGTTTTATGTTTCCTTTCTTTTTGCCAGCCTATTTTTGTTTGTGATTGTTTTTTGTGTTTTTTTTTGTTATTTTCGTTACATAGTTAATGTATATCAATTCTTTATTACGCCAGGACGTTAAAATTCTTTTATTTTCCCTTGTCGTAACAAAAAATTTTTTGGATGCATTTTATACTTTCTTTTTTATTTTTTAAATAAAGATTGATATTGAGAAAACAATAACCAAAACTATAGGGGAGAGTGTTGTACCTTTGGACAAAAATCACATTTGGATTTTTCAAAGACATGTTTTTGACCATTTAAAGTGTCCAACCTATAGTCCTAACCTTTGTGAGTAGGGGGATATTTTTTTATTAACTAAAATCTTAAAAATTGGATTTTTAATCATTTTAATAACTTGAAAAAATCTGTGTCCAAAGGTACAGCAACCTATTGTACCATTGGACAGACCCAGTTGTACCTGTGGACACCCTTAAAAAGGGAAGTTTTAGTTGAAAAAGCTAAAAATGAACATTTTTATTAATACATTACCTTTTAATAACCTATTTTAAGCCTTTTTAAAATTGGAAATAGATTTTTTAAAGTAATGTAGTTTTAGATCGTAAATGATCATTAAAACAAAATTGAATGATGAAAGTCTTGTTTTTGAATTAAAAACACATTAATCACATGGGATTTTCAGATCAAAATTTAAGGTAATAGTTTCATCAATATGCTGATTGATATAATCACTTCACTGATCCAAAAAAACAATTCGATCAACACTTAGTTGTGCAAGCATTTGGTGATAATAAATTCAGAAAATCTTCTTCAGTGGAAATCTTCTTCAGTGTTTTGTAATCATCATACTTAAATGCGAAAGGGTGATTTAGATTTTACACTATATTTTACACTAGTAAATGCCAAGTAGAATCAAATATTTAAAAAAGTAATTTTGAACACAAAATATTTGATTTTTCATTTAAAAATAACTTGAAAATAATCGCCGACTAATAGACAACCATTCAGAATTAATTTAACATGCATTAAAATGTATTCACTTAAATGAAACCTGATTCTAAAACGCCGATTAGCTACAGACACCCACAAGAACGTGTCCGTTTTTACAACACTTAAGGGGTCCGATGGTACAACATCAGGTGTTTTTGCATTCAGAATTCAATAAAAATTAAAAGAATTGCGGTCCGACGATTTCTAATATCAAAACTAAAAAGTCAAAATCTCGGGGATTCACCCCATGTATTCTATTTTATCATATCATAACTATAGGGGAAGAAAAAAAATTATGTAGTGATGCACTAAAAAAAACTTAGAGCATCTAAAAACAGTAAATTTATCATATAAAATTTAAATAATAATTTAAAGAGCTGATTTCACGTTAGCAACTAGATGACACCTGTTTACATTCAAAATCGATCCCAAATTCAAATTTACATTTTTTCTGAATTTTAAAGTGAGGTGGCTGAAGGTACAACCGTCCGTATGTACAACAGTCTCCCCTACTATATACCGAATTCAATATAAATTAATTCTTTCAATATGTATATTTTCTTATATTATCATGAAAATAAAATTTGTAAATGGTATGGTATTGGTTGTAATGAATGTGTTAAATGATCTATTTTGAGAGAATCATTACCCTTCTTATTATTCTTATAATACACCTTCTTATTTAAAGTTTATCAAATAAAAAGAAGTAATTTCTTATCTGTGTAATTATTCAATTCACTATCTAAGTTGTAAAGAAGTTATTAACTCAAAAGGTCTATACTTAAGACAATTGTGAATTTTGATTTAAATTTTACTATTTTAAGTAGTTAAAGCTAAATGTTTGATATTATCTATTTAAAATAAGTACGGAATTTTAAATCTTTAATTTTTGATCAAAGTTATTTTAAAACCTAAGTGCTAGCGTCCATATTAAAAATGATAAAAATTAAATTATTGCTTCAATTGGTTAAAAAATCAGTTAAAAATTATCACAAAATAAAAACTTATGTAAGATGTCATACTTGTACTAGTAACTGAAGAGAGAAAACTACATTAAGTATCCAGAAAATAAATAGTAAATACAAGAACCAAATATAAAGTATGAAATGAGAACTCAAAATTGATTATAGGTAACTTATATCACTTTCAATGCAATTTATTTCACTCTTAAAATATAAAATCCTATTTTCCCGTACCCTTTTTACAGTCATATTGAAAATATCCTAGGTAATTCTCATAATACACCTATCAGTGAACTTCAAATTTTCAAAAGGAGTCAAATTTTCTTAACCCATTACTGCCTGACGTCCCTTTTTAGGGACGTTTTTTAAAAATCCTCCTATTTCTACAAAAATTGTTCCTTTGAATCAAAATTTGCACTGATGTATCTCTGATCTTCATAGAACATATAGAACACAAGAAGAAAGCAAAATTTAATTTTTTTTTACTTTTTTTAAAGTTGGAAGATAGAATTTTTCAGAAAAGTGCTTTTTTAAAAATTTTAAAAGAAAAAGCTTAAAAATCCTAGTTGTTATTTTAAAAAAATTTCAATGCTGATATATATTACTGTTTATACATTAAATCAGTTGGGATGTTTTTTTATTTTTCCAAAATATTTTATCTTGACCTTATTTTGGACCCTCGAAAAGCGTCCCTAAAAAGGGACGTCAGGCAGGAATGCCCCCGTGGTTTTCCCCATAGTGAAATGCTAGTGTTTCCTTATTTTTTTCATCAAAACGCGCTCGGTTCTTATGACATGAATTAAATAACTGATATTTATAAAATTACTTTAATTTTAGATCATAAATTTATTATTTTTGTTTAATTTTTTTTGAAAAATACTGTTATTTCTGCTAAATTAATGGAATGAAAACTCTTAAATCATAAGGAATCAATTAATTTGTATTAATTAAAGGGAATAAATAAATTATTTTACTATATTTATTACTTATGCAAATATATTCCGGTTATATTTTAATTACAAGTTTAATAATTATTAGTTATAATGATTTTGTGTGATTAAAATTGCCAAAAAAGTCGCTTTTGTGATAAATTTTCGGCTTCTTTCCTAATTAGATGGGGCTAATCATTGTGTTCTATACTGCAGATCAATCTGTATCATCTGGCTTGCTAATGCACATCCCACTTGTGTTCCGCACAATAAAATTAAATAAAATGATAAAAGTATGGGCATTTGGAAGACTTAAACCTCACAAATTGAGATATTCTGATGGATTTTAGGTGTGTAAAAGTAATTATTACTTAATATTAGGTAACATATAAGCAAAGAATGCCTTTTTCAATTAAAAATATTAATTAATTTGCAATTAATATAGATTTGGGAGGGAAAATGTGTTTTTGAGCATAAAAATGCTCAAATTACGTTAATTATGGTTAATTTTACGGTTAATTGGATAAATAATTAATGTTTTTTGTTCCTTTTGATGTTACAGTATCGTTCCAATCACTTTCGCGGCACTCAATAAGGTAGAAAATGTTTTTGAGGCTTTAAAAAAGTTTTCTACCATGCGCTTACTATAGAGAAAAACAACGGGGGCATTCGTGCCTGACGTCCCTTTTTAGGGACGTTTTTTAATTTTGGTGTAGAAATTAAAATTTTAACCTGGAATTTTTTTCACTATTTCTACAGTTGTTTTGGGGCTATTTACTATGTTTTTTACCAAATATTAAAGAAAAATAAAAAGTTGGGCATTAATGGGTTAATGTTTGGAGATTTATTCTCATTACTTTTTTTTTAATTTTGAGCAAAATTTAAAATGTGTGTACGTTAAAAGAATTTCTATATTTTAATATATTTATGGAATTTATCATATTTTAACTCCATTATGAAGAAAAATGAGAATCTTTGGATTTTATTGCTCACCCTATAGTTTGTGGGGCAACACTTAAGTTTGTAACGTTATTTTGAAACACACATATGATGAAACGATAAATAGACTTAACACCGGGTGAAGTTGTTACATTGTGCTCATCTTTCTAATTTCTAATAAAATTGTCAAGGCTAAATATTGTAATTGATCTTATCATAGTCTGATATATCTGTTAAGGGCAATGTGATAAATCGTGCATTATTAATAATGCCCGAAGGGAAGGAGGGCAATGTGATAAATTCAATGGCATTTATCAATGAAATTTATCCATTTACCCGCCTCCACTTCTGGGCATTATTAATAATGCCCAATTAATCACTTTGCCCGTAACATATCTATTCCGTCAATTGATACATGAGAACCAAAGAAAATAACTATGCTATTGATAATTTGTTAAATTTATGAAAAATAGGATAGAATTTTGAAAAAAAAATTAATTCATTTCGTTTTATATTAATCTTTGTGTTTTTGTGCAATAGCAATTTGTTTCAAAATGATAGGTTTGGTAGAAAGGACCTAGACAAGCATATTTTAAATAAGAATTGTGGGCGGAGATGGAGTGTTGAAGAAATGGGGCGAAATGTAGGATGAAGACCATCTAGAGAGCGAAATCCCAATGTCCGTTCAATTAAACAAAAACAACGTTCAAAAATTTTAATTATTTTGAAAACTATTTGATGTTTAAATTTCCGGTGTGGTAGTGTGCGCCACACAACTTGCGATACCACACTCACAATTCACAAAATATTTAGCACGTCATAGTGACACTTGTCGCACTCCGATTCATAAGAATGCCTTGCATTAACTCAAAAATAAGCTCATGGTGTTTTGTTTTTGAGTATCTGTACATTTTCGGAAATGAGTATATGTATGTGTTTTCAAATTTGAGTAAATTTAAATCGGAGCCAGTTTGAGTGTGGCCATACTCAGATATGAGTAATTTTTACTCGGTCTTGAAACTGTCGTTTTAAGAGTAGCTGTATTTTTACCCTCATTCCTATTCTACATATGCTTTTTCAGGTATCCTCTAACGATATTAAAAAAAACTTGTTGATTTTTGACGGAATCCTGTTAAACTTTCTGCAAGAAAACCCTTGTAATTTTTTCTGGGAAGTCCTGTAATATAGAATCCTGTTATTGCCTACAGTCCTTCTCTGTATAACACAGCAAGATACTTTATTTACTAAAAGATATTTATCAGATAAATTAATAAATATTATCTGATTAAATCTAATTAAATTTAAATTTTATATAACTGATTATCCCTAATCCCTATTCAGTTTCATAAAAGCACCCGACAACAATTAATTCATAAAAATAATTTATGAGGTATTGTTAGTCTGCCTCAAGTTGAGCTCTGGCTGCCGCTAGTTCACATGAATGGTCATAAGGATTTTTTTGAATTTTTGTTTTTATGATCTAAGAACACTTTTAGTCATTTACCTAAGTCATAAAAATACAAATTTATGATTTTTCATGATCGTGATTCATGATCTTGATCTCGAAATTTACGATTTATCATTCGAAACCATACCACCCCTGATGTGAACTAGCCACAGCCAGAGCTCAACTTGAGAACAAAAAAAAACATGGCAGCTAAGAGAGTGCAGCTGATTTTACATAAAATGGAGATTTTCTGTACATAACTCATACTGAACTGTTTACAGAATACCTGTAAAAGCAACAGAATTTTTCTTAGTGGGGCTCTATTAGGAATAAATTAGGTGAAATTGGAGAATGGATGTTAAAATTACTATTGATTGATACCCGTTATATAACATTTTTTTAGAGTGCACCCTATCATTTTTCAAAAGTTCTTAAACACCCTGTACTGTTAGATAAATCATATAGAAAACTCTTAAGAAGTGTTAGTGAAATAAAAGAAAGTTATTAGCAACACCATGGGCGTAGCCAAGGTTCCACTTGGGGGGGCAAGCAGGGTCGACTTTTTTATGTTTGTGAAGAACCATTTTAAAAACCCGTGAGAGAGGGCCGTAGCCACAGCATTGTTTCAAGAGGGATTTTTGACCTTTAATGAAATTAATGTAAAAGTTTTGTGGGAGAGTAGAAATAATGAGGTTTCTTTCATCCATATTAATAGGTTTAATGTAGTTTTTCAACACTTTTTTGGGGGGACTGGGGGCCCTCTCCCAGAAAATTTTTGAAAATTTGACCCTAAAAAACTGGGTTTTAACTTAACTAAAAGTAAGTTACTCAGGACTTAGGGGGGGGCAGCTGCCCCTCCCTGCCCTCCCCCCTGGCTACGCCCATGAGCAACACAGATTTTACTTCACCTTTCTACTGAAAAACATATCTTTAGTTGATTTTTCATGACCACTCGGATTGCTTTCAAAATATATTTCAGTGTGCTTTAACCTTTAAATAATTGACTTTATGTTCCATCCAATAACATGGAAAATTCTTTCAGATCATATACTATATGAAAGTTACCCGATAAAAAAATGTCACTTGACAGATTATATAACAGATTATGTTATTGAAAAAGTAATTTTACGAAAACTGGAAAAATAATATCAAAGAATCCTACAAAACTATGAAAAAATATTTTTGCTTAAAAAAACTCTATTCTAAAAGTAAAATACTTTGAAGGAATTATTTCTGTCTTAAACGTATTTAAACAATAAAACTGACATTTAACTCATTATAAAGTATTTATAAAGATTATAATATCCAATTATACATAAATTGAAGGGGAATAAAAAACGGGAGAGGAATTTATATTTAATCGCAAGATTTTTCATAAAATTTTATGATGAATTAAAAGTTTTAAGTTTATTTTGTGTGGTTTCTTAAAAAATTTTATTGTAAAAATATGCTTTAAAAGAGTTTTTAAGAATAATCATTACACAAAACAAATAGAACAATTCTTTAATCTTAAATTATCTCTTTAGGGTTTAGTTTATAAAAATAAGTTTAACGGTTTAAGAATCAAACCAAAATCTTAAACTAATTAACTGTAAAGTAATTAGATTGTGATCAACTCTTTTTATCAGTCTTGAAACTACAAGATTTACAGTGAAAGAATTCAAATGGAGGACACTGAAATATCGAAGCTCTTTAGAGGTACTGTTAACAAGATTTTTCCTAGTTTTTAACCTTAAGGGCCAAGTTAAACTTATTTTACCATTTGCCTAAAGGCAATGTATAGAAGGGACCTAATATTTACTTAAATGAAAATACTTTTACCACCCTTTGTGGTAAAAGTAAACTCACCCAAAATTCACATTTGGTTGTATGAGGTGATATCCTGTTTTATTTTATACCAACAGTGCTACGATATATTTTTAAATTTTGTATGCGACTTAAAATAGCATTTAAATAAAATTAAAACCTTTAACAAAATGTGTATTGAGCTCCATCTGAAGTATTAATCCAATATATGCTACCAGTTGTTCCTGAGATTCATAGAATATTACAAATCAAATCAATTTATATCATGAACTACCAGTCTTCTTGTTGTGGCTTTCAGTCTGACATCAGTCAGCGATAATTTCCAATGTGACCCATGAAAGAAGGCTCACCTATGTTAATACATAGTAAGAACTAATTTATTATATTTTTTGAGATTTGTCAGTCTGTATTTAAAAAATAAAAGCAATAATTTAAATTTTTGAAGAAATTAAACTGCCATATAACTGAGCTTAGTTGAAAAGGAAAAATATCCTATACAATCACAATCGCGTGATAGCTTTCTTGCACTTACAGTATTTTATAGGGTGGTTAGATTCCTGCCATTACTTTTGACCACTGACCAGATGTATTTTTGTATATGTTTCCATAAAATTTAATAAAACTTCTGTGTTTTAAGCTAATATAATAATTGTTTATAGATATCTTATAGACAGACTGTGGGAGGCGTATCCTTTCAAAATATTGATGTCCATTAGGGTGGGCCGAAAAAAACTTTTTATTTTATTTTGAAACGCTATATACCACGGAAAACTTGCCTCTGGGGTAGAGAAGAAAAATGCAACAAAAAATTTTTAAATCGGGTAAAAACTGCATTAGCGCATTGGATCTGAAGTTTGAAAAAATTAGGCTATTTTCATAGCTTTTCAAAAAAATCAAAATTAAATCAAATTCTTCTATAAAACGTATCTAACGGTATACACAAGAAGAAAAATGTGGAGAAAATATATTTTATTGCAAAAAGGTGGTATTTTACAATTTATTGGTTGTATCATCTTAAAAATACACGTTTTTACCAGAAATCCACATATTTCGTATAAAACAAAAAAAAATTGTAATTTTTTTTTTATTAATATACTACCTTGCTAGCTTGCTATTTTGCGATCGAAGCTCGCTGGTTGCGCAACAAAACCACATCAATATCTCTCGCCGAAAAATAAAATTATTTTTTATTTTGAAACGCTATACCACGGAAAACTTGCCCCCTGGGGTAGAGAAGTAAAATGCAACAAAAATTTTAAAAATCGGTTAAAAATTGCATGCGCATTGAACCTAAAATTTGAAAAAAAAATGCTATTTTCATTTCTCTTAAAAAATTAAATAGCTTTTATAAAAAGTATCTGAAGGCATAAATTAGAAGAAAAATCTTAAGATATTTAATGGAAAGAAAGATGATATTTTACAATATAAGGTTGCCCTTGGCTTTCACCTTTTTTTTTTCAAAAATCGCTTTTTTCCATTGAATTAAAAAGTTGTTTTTCAGATGTTGCATAGTTTGATGTGTAATAAAATGTAATTCTTGACTGGTTAGTAACTTCTTTTGGTAGTCAGAAAGAAGAAAAGTAGTTATAAACCCATCTCTGGCATTCATACCAACTATTTTTCGTGATGCCTCTGTTACCAATTTTGCACAACGTTCCACTGTTTGTGTGTGACATGGGAATCTGTCAAAGTTCCAGGCATCTGGCTGTTCCATTAGATTTTATCATATCTCTTGATTGGTGAATCTTTGTAGTGTATGTGGGGGGGAGAGAATCAGTGTTCCAGCTAATCATTTTAATAAGGTCTGTAGCTTGCAAATTAAGTTTGTTTGAGGGAAACTAACTGACTTTCTTTTAGAAGCTGAGTTTCTAGCCTTGATTCTTCTTCTGAAACCTAACTCCCTTATTTGATATCCCTTTTTTCTACGATTATGCTCAAAAGCAAGTTTTCAGGATGAGCAAAAAAGGCATTTCATTCAATCACTGGGTCAATGATTTCTAATAATTTTTCTTAACTTTTTCTTATATTACCTAATATTGCAACCTTATAGTGCAACTTTATATTTTAAAATATCATCTTTCTTTTCAAGACAAATTTTTAAGATTTTTCTTCTAATTTATGCCTTTAGATACTTTTTATAAAAGTTATTTGATTTAATTTGATTTTTAAAGAGTAATAAAAATAGCTTTTTTTTCAAATTTTAGGTTCAATGCGCTAATGCAATTTTTAACCGATTTTAAAATTTTTTGTTGAATTTCACTTCTCTACCCCAGAGGCAAGTTTTCCACGATATAGCGTTTCAAAATAAAAATTGTTTTTTTTTCGGAGGGAAATATTGATGCGGTTTTGTTGTGCAACCAGCGAGCTCCGATCGCGAAGCGATCTGTAAAAAACGGTTTAACTGTTAAGGGGGTTGGTGAGTGATAGCTAGAAAGGTAGTATATTAATAAAAAATCCTTTTTCACATTTTTTTTTGTTTTATACGAAATATGGGGATTTCTGGTAAAAACGTGTGTTTTTAAGATGTTATATACTACCAATAAATTGTAAAATACCACCTTTTTCAATTAAATATATTTTCTCCACATTTTTCTTTTAGTATATGCCTTTAGGTACGTTTTATAGAAGTAATTTGATTTAATTTGATTTTTTTGAAAAGTTATGAAAATAGCCTAATTTTTTCAAACTTAAGGTTCAATGCGCTAATGCAATTTTTACCCGATTTTAAAAATTTTTGTTGCATTTTTCTTCTCTACCCCAGGGGCAAGTTTTCCGCAGTATAGCGTTTCAAAATAAATTAAAAAGTTTTTTTCGGCCCACCCTAATGTCCATGTTACCCCACTTGTGACCCTTCATTGTTTTCGTCATATTTATTTAATTTTCCAAGGTTCAAGGGAGCTTTAAAAGCCTTTTTTAATAAAAACCTATCACGTTGTTTACCCTGTCCTTATTTCTTAAACTTTGCATATCGAAACTTTTAATCCATACATTTTTAAACTTTGGTACACTTATTAGCACATTATTCATGAGCTGACAGTTTTATTATTGACAATGAGAGATAAAACGGGATACGGGAAGAGTATTTCCACTTGGCATAACACATGTTTTTTTCTATTACTTGTATTTCTTTTGTAAATAAATTTGTTTGTTTGTTAATCAAAAGGAGAATATTTTTGTTGAAAATTTTTTTGCCCTGCCTGCAATTGAACAGTTGAAAAGTAAATTGAACTAATTGTTTGATACAGGGTGGTTATAAAATAATATACCTACTTTAAAATTCTTGATTGATAAAACTACTGGTCCCAAAAATCTGAAATTTTATAGGGGGCATTTTAAAGGGATAGGATATTTTTTCAAACAAAAACAAATAGCTCATTTGCTCCTTTATAGACGGCGCTCTATTTAACTTTTCACCTTAGTTTTCAGTCCGTCCCTAGAAGTCTAAAAAGTAATTGTTTATTCAAACTATCAAATCAGACACTTAAGAAAAACTATCCATAAAAAATCCCGTAATTTTGTGAAGCTAAAGGTATAGTTATAATTTCTTTTTTATAAAATGTATGTCTGATATGATAATGTTAATGAACATTTTTACCTTCTAGACTTCTGGTGACGGTTCGAAATCCAAGGCAAAAATTAAATACAATTAATTAATTTTTCGAATTTTTTTTGTTTTAATAAATTCCGTCCCGTCAATATGCCCCTTTTAATAATTCAGATTTTTTACAAGTAGTTTTTTCTTGTAGAGGATTTTAAAGTAGGTATGTTATTTTATAACCACCCTGTACTTTAACCTTTACTGCCCATGGTAGCAAATATGCTACCAAAAGTTTAGCGTTAATATTCAGCTTAGAGAAGCAATTTTTAAAGTTATTGCAGCAATAATGGCTCACGTTCAGGTGGTATAATTTATAAAGTTTAGATTCAGATACCCCAGTTTGAAATTTTTGGAAAAAAATGAATTACCGTTTTTTGGCATTTTTATTTTATTAGGTCAAACTATAATACATGAATAATGCAAAAAAATTCAATGTTCATTTCTGGTGGTGGGCATTAGAGAGTTAATAGTAAATCAACATTTTGACTTCATAATGGTCTACTATGGACTCATCTAATATTGGTTCAAAACTATCCAATAAATATGTATCATAAAATGAACTGAAGATCTAATTATATCTTGAAATTAAATACATTTTATTAAAAACTTTAAAATTTTCAATTCTTTAAACTTTAAATATTTCTTTGAAAATCTAAACCTAATTAGTTTGTTTCCCCAATAACTGAATTATTTTCTGGATGTATTACTAGGGGAGAGAAGGGAACCCTGTCTGCACTTTATATTAAAGTATTTTTCTAATTATTTATACAATTATATTTACGCAAAAACGGCTAATATATTAAATATATTTCTTTGTTCATTTAATGAATTTGTTTTCAACCAAGTACACTCACTAATCAACAAAATTGAATATTTTTCTGGCCCAAGAAAATAAACAGGTGATCTTAGTGGAAACACCTTTCTCTGAGTTCAAATATGTAAGTTGTTTTTCCCACCCACCCCTGGTTTTTTATGACGCGTATTTTATTTTCGAACTTAATTTTGCATTTTACATACAGAAGAGAGATTAGACTAACGTGAATTTTTAAGATTTAAATTTGACTCTTTGGATAGGGTGGGTTGGGGTAAAGTCGGTCTTGGGGTAAAATGGGTCAGTTTTAATTAACTAGATATAAATCAAATTTAAATTGAATTATTTTCGCTCATTTTTTTGTATTATAATCTTTTATCTCTAAAATTTAGATTCATGAATTTAAGAACTGAAAAAATATTTTTTTGAACGGTCAATGGTGTTGTCGAAAAAACAGGGTTTACCAACTTTCCAGATATCTACATATTGTAATAAATATGTATATAAATTACAGCAGACTTTTGTAATATTTTTCCATAAAAGAAAGTCTGAGAGACATTTCAAGCCAATCAGCTTAGAAAAATATAAAATATTTTATCTTTTATAACAATATTTTGTACTTGGGGTAAAATGGGTCATAGTTAGGAGGCCTTCTGTATTAAGTAAAAACAATGTTTTTAACTTATTTCCTTCAAATATACATTGAAGTGTCAACCAAGTTTATTATTTTCTCCAAATGAAGTATTTTAATTGCTACATTTGAACAATGTTAATTTACTTCGGACTTTTACAATTTTATTAAAGTACACCCCCCACGTTGGGGTAAAATAGGTCATTATTTTGATGCTAAGTTTAACCAACTTTTAACTAAAAAATATTTGATAAAATTAGATGAAAATGTTCTGAAGGATTGTAATGTCAAGATCCAATTGAAAGAAATCATTAAAAAGTAATAGTTTTGATGAAATAAAACTTAGAATGTGAAAGTACCTTAAAAAGGACCCATTTTACCCAACCCCCACCCTATTAAACTTAAATATTCTTTCTTAGGTTTTTCTAAAATACTAATGGACATTGGTGTCGGTGGCTCCTGAATATTGGAGGGGACGCCTCAAGGATTCGAGATCATCCCCAAATGTTTTTACAAACTACTGGTTAACTACCCCAAAATAATCTTTTTTTCTTTTTCGCCCTCGTTTAAGAATCTTAAGGTGGTTTTGAATCAACTAACTTCTGTTCAAATTTTTTATAAACCGTTTGTAACTTTGCACTATAAAAGGGGGGTATGGGGGTCCTCCCCCAGAAAAATTTTAGAAATTTGACCTTTAAAAATTCAGGTTTAAACTCAATTTAAGTGTTCTAAGATTACAGTTGCAAAATAAAATTTTTTATGCTTTAACCAGTGCTGGAGCTGGATTTTTTTGAGGTGTCTATTATTTTTTTTTAGCTAGAAACAGAATTTTTTTTTGTGATAATGTTTTCCCTATCCCTCACTTGCTTCAACATACTCTAAATGAAATAGTGTTCTAAAAATGAGGTTTCCGTCTCCTTCTTGTATACGCCTCTTAAATTAGGTGCCATATTGGTATATTGGCACCATCCTTTATGATTAAAAGTCAGAAAA
Organism: Tetragnatha versicolor; assembly: GCA_024610705.1. Taxonomy (NCBI): domain Eukaryota; kingdom Metazoa; phylum Arthropoda; class Arachnida; order Araneae; family Tetragnathidae; genus Tetragnatha; species Tetragnatha versicolor. The sequence continues at coordinate 6,596,490 of JANDEH010000009.1, read as the reverse complement.
ACACACATTCAGAAAATTTTTGGTCGCCCTCAAAAGTTAAAAAGATAGTTTTTTAAACAATGTTCCCAATTATTGGGGGGACACATCCCCCCCCGCGACGATGCCCGTGCTAATGGATACACGCAATTATAACAACATAAACACACGTTTTTTAAACAAGTGATTGTAACTCTGCCCCACTCTAAATGAGAAAACTGATGTAGTATAAATAATTATACAAATGCACCAAAGATTCTAAAACACGTTGAAGAAAAATTTTTAGTTTTTATTTATTATTGAAAAGTGAGGTGTTTAAAGGTGCTACATTATTTCCTATTGCTAAAAGTGTATCAGCAAAATTCCAAAAATACATAGAAAGACAAGGTTATTTTTTTAACGGCAAAATATACGTTTTTGAAAAAAAAAAGCTTTATAAAGAAGTCTTCGACCTAACATTCCACCACTGAAAGATTTTCTGCAGCATGTGCACCATTGGCTGCCATCTCAGCAAGCATTTTAGAAGATTTGGATAGTTTGGGTGAAGTCCACTCCAGATCGTTTTGGCTCTGGGTTTTCCGAGTAAGGAACTTTTGCAGATGTTTGGATGATGCTTGATAAAAATTATCGATTTCAATTTATTACTTATATATTGGTACACTGATAATATGATAGAAGACACCTGTCGTTCGTGATAAAACGTTCTTTTTGCACTTGCACCAATTAGACTTTCTGACTAATATGACCGCAGATAGAATATTTCCAATAGACGGATTACTTATGTTTTGAAAACATATTATTTGATATTGCATAGAATATTTATCCTCGCTGGTTCATTAGTTAGGTGTTCTCTACGCATTCAACAGGATTAAATCTGAAATCTGGCTATAATCGTATTGTTCAATTATTTCAATTCGAAAAAACTTTTGACAAATTAGCTGACATCCTGCTAAATCTTATGAAATGAATCCCTAAACGCAATTATGGTTTGTTTAAGCCTTAGGAAAACAACTTTCTGGATGGTTTCCATCGAAATTGACACCTTGTAAAGCCAAGAGATGAGTTTAAAAGTGCATTATCTAGAGTTTAGCCAAAGAATGGAATTCCATTTGTCTGATGGTACAAGTATTCCATTAAACAGACAAAAATTCCTTTTTGTGCAAAAACAGAAGTCACTAAGAGAAATATTGAGACTTAAGTGTGGATTATTAGACATGTATCCCAGCGAGGGGAGATTAGGATACTACAAATATTTCTCTGCTCTTGGACTTCGTTCCTTGGCTGAACACTTGATATTACACTTTTATAAGCTTACAAGTGATAAATGTTTTAATTTCACTGAAACTTATGAGGAAAGTAACTGACACATTGCTGAACCTTATGCAATGATTTTTTTCACATGTTATGTGTAGTTTAGGAAACCATGGGAAACCTCGCTTTCGAGATGGCCATCGTTCTACATTACGTCGTTAGCACCTTTAACAGCACATCTTCCACTGCCCATTCCTATTTGAAGTATGCTTGTTTAGGTCCCCTCTACTCACCCCTTTTTGAGATAGAGTTTTGAAACCTCCTGCATCTTTATACCTGCTCAGAAGGGTTTGCAGACCTCGCAGACGTAGACCAACATACATGCACCGCATACTATTCATCCGTCTCCTATTAATTTCAAGAGCACTTCTCTTATTCCCAATCTTATTATACAGGGTGTCCCATAAATGTTGGGTCACACTTCTAGGGGGATAGTAGACACCTAGACGAGTCAGAATCGCACAGGATTTGGGGGTCCCAGACCAAATCCCAGGGAGTTAAAAATGGAGCGACACCCCCAAAAAATTATTGAAAAATTCAATTTGTAGAAGAGCTACTTTTGGTAAAAATTTAATTATGGTCTCAAAAATTAGGTAGGCAAAACGCATGCCTGTTGCATTTATTGGTCTGTTTTTAATGAAATTATCATTTTCATAATACTTTTATACAAAGTATTGGAATTGGTTGAATGAAATAAATGCCGGAATCGAACAATTGTATCTGTTTCTGCACAAATATGCAAGTTTTTTTGCTGATTTTCACCCCGGGATATCACCCCTTGAAACTCATTTGCGACCCCTCTTTCTACACCAATTCTTGTTTGTCTTGATGAGTACTATCATCCCTCCAAGTTTGTACTAGACCTTTTGAGACACCCTGTATAGTGATTTTTATCGCTAAAAACTTGGTGCATCAGCAGTAATAAACTTGCGCCGAAAATAATTTGGTAAATAAAGGGTTATTGTATGTTCAATAAGCTTGAAATATATACGAGTTTCGTAGAAATCGTATAGCAAAGTAAATGTGGCGCAGCAAGTTTGAAGTTAGTTCTACTCAAATGGTGAAACAAAATATTATTCAAATTGTTACTGGGAAAAGTCAAAATTAAACAGTTAGAAGCTATCAACTTATGACTATGGAAAGCGACTTTATATATTGTAATTTCTTTGATTTATATGTTTAGTATTAATTTATTTCATTATTTTACTTATGATTTACTAATCATAAGTATCAACACTTTCAGAATTTTTCATTAAAAATTAAAATATATAACAAGAGTTTTATTATTCCAAAAAAAAGTTTGAGAACGAATGCTATCGTTATTTAATTATGGAGTGTGGCTTAAAAAGTTAAAAAAAATCCACTGTTAATTAAAGAGTTAAATTCTCCTTTATAATTTCCATTAATAGTAAAAATCCTTATTATCTGTAACTATTTTTTACCAAAGTCCAGTTCAGCGTTCCTTCAAAGTCCTATCTCCAAACCGGACTGCTTTCAACCAACTCCCCAGGAGAAATAGATCCTCACAAAAACAGACTTCCTCTGACGATTACTGCCCTTAAGGCCTCCTCCTAAATCCACCACTCATAAATGACAATTGTTAGATAAGCCCTTAACTAATATTGTTTCAATCAATATATTAATTTAAATGGCTGCTCTCTGATTCTTCCACTGGGATGGATTCATCCCCTGAGCACCTAACCTTAAACGACAAGACATCTCTCGAAGCATTCCAAGACATGCGAATTATCTTTCCAACCAAAAACAACTTATCGAAGAATACCCGTTCAAAAAATGACCAGTTATGAAGAATGCGGCGTGAAGATAAGCGAAATTAATAACCAAGAGGGACATGATATTTGTTCGGTAACTAATGCATCGCCCCCCAAAAACCACAAATAGAAAGTGATCGCAGAGATAGTTTAAAAAACGGGGGCGGTCCTTCCTTTCGCCCCGATGCCTTTTAAAAAGCGCAAACATTTGATCATAAAATATACAATGTATACGCCGATCCAAATTAGGCAGTGAGGCACAAATACGCCTAATTACATATTAGAAGGGAAAAGAGCGGATTAGGGAGGAGGGAGGGAAAAAGCCTGAAAGAAGGGCGATGCGCGAACTTCTCCAAAACAATAACTCATTCGCAGAGTCTTTTATGAGCCCGCAAAAGAATATGCAAAGCAGAGGGCCCTCCCACCCCTAGATCCGTGGAAGCCCGGGATCACTTTTTGTGCGGGGGCGGGGCGAGCGGCCATTGGCTGCCGCCGATCCAGTGGGCGACCGTGGTGCTTTTTGCGCCAAGAGGCCGCACCCGTAGCAACAGTCCGAGAGGAGAAAGAAGAATCGGTCGATAGGGTGCGCGCGCACCGCAAAAAGGCGCGTTTTTTGGCCGGCGTTAATGACGTGCGTTGCGAGGCATGTGCAACGCCTTGTAGTAATTGGGTTCTTTATTCAATTGCGCAGCCGGGTCCTTTTTTCCGCCTTGCTTTTCGGGGGTCGCCCGGGTAGTGGTAGCCGTGCGGACGGGTCCTGATTTGAGCAGCCAATTTGAGAGCAACTTTTGCCGCTTCAGAGCGCAACAACTAATCCCGACAAGATTGGGACAAATGGCATTTGGACCGCTGGAGAAGGGTTTGACCTTATATCACCCGGGATGTGCTCTGGGGATCGGGTTTGTAGGGGGAGGAGAAGAGTTCTTCGAGTGTGAAAATGGCATTAACAGTAGCAGGTTCTGATTTGAAACACGTGAAGATACTTCTTATTTCTGCTAGGGATGAAAATAGGAAAACACAAAGAAAGCATTGACAGTCGATGAGAAATAATAATATTTAACACCCAGTTGTAGAGATTTGAAGGCAACAAGGCGGAATAACTTTTTGTAGCAGAAAAGTTTGAACCTGTTACTTATACAAAAACACCTGTTGTTCTCAAAAAGCTACTTAAATACAACGCTTAGCTTAACCAGTGAATTAAAATCCCTAATCACTATGAAAATAAAATATAATCTTTATCACCCTATAGGGGTGGTATACTCTTTCACATAAATAGTAAGCATTCTAGTATTTTTTAAAATTTAAGTTAAGAAGGATGTAAATATATATGATGAATAAATATAGACTTCGAGTTCAGATATAATATCCTAGTTTTGATATCGTACCTAAAGTGAATGGGAAATAAAACTTGTAACAATTAGAACCTCATAACTATAGGATTGCCCATATGTGACCTATCTTATACAACTAACCATATGGACCCGACTACTATGCAATATATTAGGACTTGTAACATTAGGGTCATTTCCAGGAGCTGGTAATAAGCTATTTTTGATGGGATGACTCAGAATGATCATCAGAAAAGTTTTCGAACACAAAAAATATACATTTTTTCCTCGTTGGAAGATATTGAAAAGATTATTGAAACTATTTCTTATACCAAAAGACTTTAAAAGTATGCATTTTAAAATCTTAAAATAATTCTGAGACTACGTTAGACCTTTAGAGTCAACGACAAGTGTATCAAAATCCTTACTTAACTACCTTTCACATTTAAAAAAATCATAGTAACCTTTGTTGGGATATAAAATCATATTTAGGAGGCTTAAGCAATTGAAAAAATGACTTAATACTATAATAATAATGACTGAAATACTTAGGAAACTTGTCATCTCTTGGAATGTTCTAAAATTTCAAAAAAAAAAAACAAAATAAAAGCTTCTATCAGTAAGAACGTTACAGCATATCTCTAAGTAAACACAAAAATGGATACTTCCAACCAAAACTGTTTTGATTGCACCGGCACGATTGTGTTGTGTGAGAAAAAATACAGTGGTGTAAAAGTTTTGCTATAAATTACACCCAGAAAATGTGTTCAAATTTAAGGAAACATATTTTAAAATACTTTTTTTAGAAAACATTTCTGGATTAAACAAATTCAAAATTTAGTTATTCAAGCACTATCAAACACAATTAAGTGTTAAGGTGTGTGTTCTAACTAATAACACAACTAAAGAGTTGAATTTTAAAGTGTTGTAATTTGAGAACAAAAGTGTTCTTCTATTTTATTGTTATGTGCTTATTTTTGCATGGCATTAACGATGTAATTGTTGTTGCTTATATTTACATTAGTTATTGAATTAATTAAACGCTTTCTTTTAATTTTTTGGTAAATTTTTATTTCAACTTTTTCTTCAATTTTTTAAATATCAAAATATCGAATAGGGAAAAAAATAAAAAATTAGTAATAAGTTTCAGTCTCACAAGAATTCAAATAAGTTATTTTTAAGAAAAAAGCGAGAGCATTTTTAATGAGGTTTTTATTATAATTAAAGCAAATGCCTAAAAATATTTTTTTTGAAAAACAGTTTTGCACTAAAATTATCTATAGACGAAATAAACAGCTAATAGACTGAAGACTCTTACATGATGAATAAAGTTTCTTGTTTAGTTCGGAAGCGTTCAGAAAAAATATTTTATTTCAAATTCATGTAGAGGAAGGTATGTGTACCTCGGACCTATTCTGACATTTGACCCCGTAATTTCTTATTTATTGAAAATAAACTGATGAAACAACTTTTGATTTTTTTAGCATCATAACCATTTTAAAACACTGATTTTGATCACAAAATTATCGATTTCACTTAAAATTAACTTTAGTCATGAAATTAAATCCTACCCTGCTTTTAAAATAAAAAATACTAATTAATTAAAGTCAGGAGAGTTTTTCTTTTTTAGTCACTCAAGGTAGTTAAGTGTATCTTGGTAGGTCCAAGGTACAACACTTGATCACTTCATGAAATAATGTCTGCCCACCATGTTAAATTTACTCCTAGCACCACTTTAAGCCCATACTATTATAGCTGAAACAATACACTCATATAAAATTCATTGCAAAACAGAATCTGTATTCTTTTTTCTATAGCTTAGGAGCCAAACTAAGAAAATTTACTTTTGATGGGCGAAATCAGTTTTTAACCTCAAATTGTAAACTTTTTGAGTAAAAATTTAGCTAGACTGAGAGATTTGATTGTAAGGATGCTAACTTATGTGTTGCCAAACGACTAAAAGTTTAGCTAGAAACAGTGTAGGTCCGAGGTACACTTCTTAACCTATATTATCCAGTGGCGGATCCAGGGGGGTGGCACTCTGGAAAGTCCCCCCCCCCTTGGAGACCCAAAAAGGTACTCAAAATGAGTAAAAACCCAATTTTTACAGGTCTAATTTCAAATTTTTTTCTGGGAGAGGACCCCCATACCCCCATTAGTATCAAAATGGGGTATTCAGTAGGGTGGGTCATTTTCCTATGGCGAAAAATTTTTTTTACAAATTCTATCGGGCACAGCAAGAAAAGGGTGCCAAATGGTCTCAAACTAACATGTGTAAAATATTATTCCATTATAATAACTCTTTTTGCCTCCGGATTGGCCTCAAATGGAACAAAAATAAGTAATTTTTCATATTTTCAAAAAATTTTATAAATTAATTTTTTTTGTAGATAATTCTTTAAAGTTCACAAATAAGGGTATTTAAAAGCAGTTTTAATCACATTAGTCACCTTCATGCATTATTAATACAAAAACAACTGTCAAAGTGGCAATATAATATGCTATCTTATTAACAAGAGCCGTAGAATATGAATCTCTTTTTTGCCAACAAAAAGTGGATTGTCAGTGGTACAAATTTTAAATATTGGTAGTTCATATACATTCTCCCTCAAGTTTGGTCAGTATAAAACGGTATTTTAATTTTTCAAAATAGATACAGTTGTATTTTTCATAAATTTGCCACTCTTTCGAAATTCAGTGGACATTTATTTCACTGGCTGGTCTTGGGATCCAAATATGATCGCAAAAATATGTTGAAACAATTGTCGAATGGATAGTTCGTTCATAGGCAATATCAGTTATGATTCGCTCAGTTATGATTTACCTAATTTTTTGCTATAGCAATAGACTGAAACCCAGGCCCATGAAATTATACTTCTTTGAGGATTGACTCAAAATAGCTTCTTAGCATTCCCTTATGCGTTCATAAAAGTTAAAATATCACAAATTTAACTGTTAAGGATAATTACAAGTGAGTTTTGAAAAGTAATGTAACTCATTTAAAAACTTAGGGGATAATACTGAGCTTTAAGCTGAAAACTGGGATCTACCGCTCTTCTTAAGAAAACATTTCAAAATTTGAATCTTAAAATGTGGTTTTAATTTATTTTTGGACATTAGGGAATCATATGGGGACACTTGGGATGGACTATTCCTAATATGCCAAGAAATTTCAAGGAAATCCCAACTTTTAAACTATTATCCAAATGTTTTCCTTGGGGGTTGAAACCTATAACCCAAAAAAGGTACCCACCTTCTGACATATCCATTTTTATTAAAAATTTAATGTTTTTACCATCCTACTCAACCGACAATAAAGGTTTCGCACATTTTAATGATTCCAGCAAGAAATTTTTGATTGCCAGTTCTAACCATTGAGATATTTCAAAATATGTTGTATTACAACTCAAGTATTTCAACTCTGGTTTCATTTATAATTATTTTATAGTCTTAAATGATGATTTTTATACCATTGTGCACATTTATATTCATTACGGATTTGTGCAATCGAGGTAAAAGCTTGATTTTCGTTCGTCCATTTTTACATGAAATTACTATATTAATCGAAACTTTGAGGCCAATCCGGAGGCAAAAAGAGTTATTATAATCGAATAATATTTTACACATGTTAGTTTGAGACCATTTGGCACCCTTTTGTCGTTGTGCCCCTGGGAAAATGTGAAAAAAATATTTTTGACCCACCCTAGTATTCAGTGTTTGTTTTTAGGAAATCCCCAAAATTTTGACATTTTGGGTCAAAAGGTAAAGGTAATAGTGTTGAAAAGTCCCCCCTTAGACTCAAAAAGTTTCTAAAAATGAGTTAAAACCCTACTTTTACACGTTAAATTTCAATTTTTTTCTGGGAGAGGACCCCCCATAACCCCAATGGTACCACAAGGGGATCTTGTCTGTAAAAGTGCCCCCCTTGAAGCAGTGCTGTGGATCCGCGTCTGATATTATTATCAAAGTTGTATTAAAAATAAATTAACTGATATCATCATAAATGTTTAAGCATTCTTGTAAACTATTTTTAAAGTGCAAAAACATTCCTAAAGCATTGGGGAGATTTAATATTCCCTTTTTTTAGCTAATTTATTACTTTATTTACTCGATTATCCTGCAAGATTTTTTCATAATTTCAAACTTTTTATTTTATGGTAATAATCAAGTTGATAACTACTATACAACTTCTATATAACTACTGTAATAGTGAGAGCCAATTATAATTTACAATTTTTATGCAAGTAATATTTTTGTATTGATGTTGAATTAAAGGAAATATTCCCATGATTTATACGATGAATGCAGTTTTCAAGGATTACTTTTTATTAAGAGAAGAAATGGTTAAAAAAATACACCGTCTTATATTAAGTACATTTTAAAGTTAATATAAATTTATAAGAAATAAACTTGTCATTTTTGGGAAACAAAGGTTCCAAGTTTCCAAGGTGATCATCCTTAGAGCCCTCTGAATGTTTATTACTGTTTTCTCTACTACAATATCAAACAACAAAAAATATTATCATCTTATTCGGTCTTAAGATTGCTCATTAATGCAGTCAGAATTTTGAGATTGTTTAATCCTTACTTGAATTTTTTCGAAGAATTTTTAAGCAAGATAAAAAAAACCCAATTAATTATTTTAGTTTTTAAAGATATTAATTACTCTATTATTTAAGTCAGAGTAACCAAAATGGTACATAATCTCTTTACATTTACTTTGACTCCAAAAATCCCAAGACCAATTGAATCGTCAGTTTTAAGAAGGGAATAAGTCCAAAAAATGACAAATTGACTTTTTGTGCTCAAAACAATCTCCAAGCTTTGCCCTACACATGGGTGAAAAGAGGGGGAAAATAACTAACCCCTATAGGGAGATATTGTCCCTTGAAGTTGTGAAATCGATGTCCATACAATAAAAATTCAATTACTATTTTTTTCGATTTCTCAAAACTTGATTTTTGGACTTATTCCCTTCTTCAAACTGACGATTCAATTATCCAGCATCCAATTTTATTTAAACGAAAACGCAATTTCCACCTAATAAAAGCTAAGAAGTCTTAGTCTGTAATAAAATTGACTTAAATTTTTAAAAAACTATTTTTTCATATTTTCTATAAATTTTTAGACTCAAAATTATCCCATTTGGCTTCTTTGATGTGATAATAATTTTAAAGCTATTTATCTGCTTTAATTATAAATCTGCATTTAAATACAAAAAAGCTGAAAATTCTTTGCTAAACTTTTTTCTTTAGCTTATTTAATCACCAATAATTAGGAATAACCTAGAAGTTTTCATTTTAAAACTAAAACCCTCGTTCCATTAGTAGTAGTTTAAGTATAAAAGCAAATTTTGAAATCTTGAATGTTTATTTAACTCATAAAAGAATAGCAAATATTTTCTGTAATGTTCCAAAATTTTCAATTTTAAAGAAGAAATATGAATTTAAGATTAATAAATTTAACGATAAATTAAAATTTTTAATAGGTTTTTCACTGAAAAATATATGAACAAATTAAAAAATATGTAAAACCAAAAATGGACTCTTAAATATTTTAAATATAAGCTAATTTTTAAATCTTCTAATTAGCTTCTAATTTTTATTTTTTAATAATTTTAATCTTCTCAAAAAAATCTCCAACCACAGATATTTCTCCCAAACACCTCATAACATTGTTTTTCTCATCAAAAAATATTCATAACCAATAGGAAACTAAATTTCAACTTCCACTTTCAAACAAAATTCACTCAAACAAAACACCCCAATTTCCGAAAAACCCGGAAGACCTCCATTCCGAATTGACCTCTTTTTCCCAAAAACCCAAAAAAACAGTCCAAAAGTTCAACTGTTTTCGGAATCCCCCCCATCGACCCCCGACCCCCATTGTTCCCGGTCCCCGGAAGACCTCCATTCTCCCTGGAATGACACAAATCTTTCAAAGTTGGAGCGCAGTGACGTCACAGCGAAATCGAGACTGTTTGGGATAATCAGGAAATGATAAAAGCAATACCGATGCTTCCGGTAAGAGCGGGTTAAGCCTTCGCTCTTCAGCCACGGCTCTCCTTGCTTCCGGGTTAGGTTCGATCTTTTATATTTCCTTGATGCAATTTGGAGAAGCGATTCCTATTATCAAGCGAGAATCCTAATTGTTTTAGGGAGAACAAATGACTTAACCACGTGCTATTTTACCGATTGCTGCCGCGCTTGGAGTAATTAAATTGCAACGCTTATTTTTAAGTGGAGTATGGGATTAAGCAATGAAAGTCGTAGTTTGAATGCAATGAATGTTGGTTTTCCAGTCGCGACGCAACCTTAAAGAGGGATTCACACCTTCGCGCAGTGATCGGACTTAGGCCGCTTTGGGAAAAAGAGGCGATTCGAATTCAAACAAAGAAATTAACGCGGGAATTGTGATTAAGAGAGTCATTTGAGAGGGGCATGAGTTAGTCATTCACTCTATGAGGTATATGGTGAGATTTTTTTTCATATACGGTACATTTCTAAACACTTTCTCGTGAACAACGAATTGCTTAATGAGTGCAGTTAAGATTTGGATTTTCATCAACTTTATCTGTAAAGTTATCTTAATATAGTTTTATGTTTTGCAACTTTCAGAAAATTCTTTTTATGATTCGCAAATGTTAAAAATTCAAATAAAATATATTTTTTGTTATAAACACAAAGATTGTACTGAAACACATGGCGCTGTTTCATTATTAGATCGTGCACATTGAGATATATTTTTTCCATTAATTTCATCTAAAACCTTTATTCATTCTAAATCGAAAAAATGTCCAAGTACTTATTAGATTTCTGTCTTTTCTGGATCATATCATTATCATCGGTCAAAAACAGAGAAGGCACTTGATTTAATAAATATACTGAACACTTCGGTCTTAGGTATATAAATAAGTAATTCATACGTAAAACGAAAATAAAATGAAGAAACAAAAACGAGGATTTTAGTTCCAAACCGAATGAACATGAATGAATCATGAATCAACATGAATCATGTTTTACATGAATGGAATGACATAGTATACAAGGTGTTTCAAAATTCCGTTTTGTGGCTTATATTTCAAACCAACGTGTCCTAGGGTCACGGTAGTTAGGTCTACTACCCTAAGGTAAGTGACCCTAGAAAAACTATTAGGATGACTTACAGCCCCCTAGTGGCAAAACAAATTTAAAAACTAAAGGATATAGACAAAAACCTCTGTCAGAGTACTGTTCACAACGTTATGAAAAAGTCACTGAAAAAATTTCATAAAAATATCGTCAATATTCGCGGAGATATTAGCATGTGAAAATAGCACTTTTTAGGCCTCAAAAAGAACAAGTTCGCGATTTCGCAAGTATTTTAAATATTTTGACTAAATTTTGTTTTCCTTCAACTAAAAAAACACACAATAACACTGAAAAATTTGTAAATTTACGAACTTTTTCTTTTAGATTAAAAAATAATTTTTCACAGTGCTGGTTTCTTTACTTTGTAAGATAATATCTTATATAATTTAATTAATAATACCATACTACCTATGTATTAAAAAAACTATCATCAATCACCCCGGAAATGCACTTTGATTTTGAAAAACACCATCAAATTCTTCCCTTCCAACTTACTTGAGATCCCTCTCACCCTTTATCAATCTACACGTATCAAAAACAAACGGGTCCCGCGAAAAAGAGTCCCTGTCCCAACTTTCTTCGCACCCTTAGACCTCTGCGCGTCACTCTTGATCCCCTATTAAGCGACGGCGCTTAAAAATCCTTTAAGATTTAAGCGAGCAAATCTATCAAGACGATTACCTGTAACTACACGAGCGGCGTTTAATTACTTATCGCTCCTACGGCTCACACTGATGTTTTGAGGGGACTGTCATGAAGAGACGGAAACCCGTTAGAGCGGAGAATCGGAGAAATTGTTTCTGTTTGGAATCTCCAATTGAATGCCTACTTGTGTAAAACGCTCTTTGGATTGGGACCGGATATTTACCCAGAGCCTCTTTATAAGTAATCGTGTGAAATAATTGCTGCTAGGTGTCAGGGAATAATTAAGAGAAGCTCTCTTATCCTAATTAGCTCAAGTCTCACCATAGGGTCTGTACTGATATAACTGGGTAATACGACGATGTACCTTCTGAATACCTGGGAATGCAGGACGTGCTTTAAAAACAATTAGATATCTGAGGAAGAGCTCATTTTAATACAGTACAGCGGTATTAAATCTCGATTTCAGTTTCGGTTTCTTTGTTGAGAGTGTCACTTGCTTGTAGTTAAAGCGTCCCGAAGAATATTTTGAAGTCGAAAAATAATGACAAAGCGTGTTTTAATTGACAGTTGAAGTCAGTTTTATCGTTGGATATTCAAAAAGCTTAAATATCCTTATGGAATGTAGTATTGGTTAAGAAATATAAATGAATTTTATTATTGGATGTTTGGAAAGTGATGGAATGTATTTTGTACGAGTATAATATACGGAAATTTAAGGCGTTCTAGCAGAAGTCGTGAATTTTTACTGCCTATCAAAATATATTCAGGCAATTAATAAGGATATTAAAGTTACATATTCATAATATCTTATGTTGTTTAGTAAATAGTTTTAAGTAAAGAAATATGAGATTTTATAAAGGTGTCTTGTTTACTTCTCATCCGTTTATTTATCCATTAAACTTTCTTTCTAATCTTGTATTAAATCGTGTAAAGATAGTTTAAATCAATCCAAATTTTATTAATAATTAAGAATTAAATGTTTTTTTACACTGCAAAAATAAAAAAGTAGGTATTTTCATGATTAACATCAGCTGAAAAATATCTTTAAAAGTAGTAGTATTTATGCTCCTAAGGGAAAAAAGGTTATGTTGTACAGAGAGAGTTGTAAGTTCATAAATAATTTGGTAATGGACAATAGTATTCCAAAAAATATTAATTAAACAGTTTACTAAACTTAACCGAAAATACTATCGACTTGAGAAATTGAAAAAATAATTGTAATGCGTTTTAAACCATCTAAAAAAATAAATTAATAAAAGTGGAAATTATGAGGTTTAATAATAAGATGGGGAATATAATTAACTCCAAAAATAATATAAATATATTAAAAGCTTTGAAAATATTTAAAAATCTATGTTTTACAAGAGCTTTTTTATGTATTTTAGCAAATTTAAACAAGCAATTTTTTATGAATGATTAAGTAATAACCATAATTTTTCGAGTCCTCACGGTGAATCGACAGCTACGTTTCTCTTGGTTTCCCATAATGAAACTTAAGTCTACCTTCAAAACCAGAAAATTAAAAATGGTCAAAAATAGAGACGAATATGAAAACTACATCGACTAAAACAAACCCATGCCTGAAACGAAAAAATTAAGTTAAACTGGGTTTCAAGTATTCAAACCTATCAAAAACAGGTGACGTAGTTTTCAAACGGAAAATCGTTACCAAATTCCGAAGCTACAAACGAATGCACTTTACAGAAAGGATAATCGTAATTGTTTAAAAGAGAAAAACTATTTCCACTGGAGATCACTTACAATTTCTATTGGAGAGCACAAAAATCAGCTCTACCCGACAAACATATCGAATTTGGTCGGTAAAGCAATTTTTCGATCAAATGAGCTGCATTGTTTGAAAAGTCAACAATTTAATTAGAAAGCAATTTTTCGCTTAAGGATTGTAATATTTGTCGGTTTATCTCTGGTATACCTTCTAGTTCAATGAGAATTGCTTAAACGTGAAGGCCAGGGATTGACTTAATTGTTCGATTTTCTATTTGTTGTTCCGTGGATTTACTACTAATCCAAGTTTTACTAGTTCAATGTTCCTATTAAGCATTAATATACAATTTAAAGTTTCATGAATGGAAATTTATAATAATAACATAAAGGACAAATACAGGGTTTTTTAATTTTCTAAATTGTAAATTACAAATTTAAAAACTGTTACTTCTTCACATACATGGAGAGAAAAAAATTCATTAAAAATTCTTAAGCATCTACTAATGATTCCAATGAGCAATTAAGCATCTACTAATGATGAAATACAAGCAAATAATCCAATGATAAGATAGCATTTGAACTTCAGTTTCGTCTTGAAAGAATTACCTCAACATGTCTCTAAAAATAAGGCTTGTTTTTCAAAATAAAGGAAACGGAGCAAATACACGCAGCTTCAAAACTTTGAGAATTTGCCCCAAAAGGAAATTGGAACCTACAGGATTCCTAAAAAGTTTAATAAATGTTTCCGAGATGTCAATCCTCAACCTAAAACCCTTTTTTCTCCCTTTTGAAAGATATTGGGCACTTAGAAATGAAATGCTACAACAGATTGACAATTTCCAATAAAACGGATTAGATTTATGTTTAATATTGTTGGTTCACTTAAAAATATTAACACAATAGGGGAGAACGGGGCACATTCGCACAAAAAGTGCATTCCGGCATATTTCTCTGGATCTAGATGAGATATTGAAACAAACTCGGATTCAAATGAAAGTTAAGACCGTTCCCGATATTTTAGAACCAGAATTGGTCGCATTCATCTAGAATTTCTAATCTATATAATCAATCTGAAAAACGAGAAATTTCGTGCGAATGTGCCCCATGGGTGGGGCAGTTTCGCACACGTGTGGGGCATATTCGTACACATGCAAAAACATTATACAATAGTTATTTTTACAAACTAAAAAGTTTATGGAACTTTAAAGTAAGATAATTAAACGAAATATTTGGCACTTTTACATATTTTTCAACTAAATTGAAGATTTTTTTACAATACGAAAACAGCTTCAGAAAATATTGAACATCTAATTTTTTTATGAGGAAAAAAATGTAGTAATGAAGAGTATATTGCACATTGACTTACTTCACATAAAATAATTAGTTAGAAAAAGTCCTACCAATATTTTAACTGTCAAGTTTTATTCGAAAAGAAAAGTGAACCAACAGCTCGCATATTAACACTTGAAACTGACGGTTGCGGAACTTTTAATACGATATTATCTTTTTGTATGAATGTTGAATCATTACTTCCTGGGAAAATAAGTTTTATCATTAATTTTAAAGTTTTTCATCATTAACTTTAAAAAGCATCGTTTAATTCAAAAATTTTCTACTTGACCAACATAACAAAATTTTCTTTTTAGTAGCGAATTCTACTAGAATAAAATCACTTAAGTCCAAGTCAATTGGTATTAAATAATTATAAGGGACATTTATTTCTTCAATATTTAAATCTGGGACTAAATTCCTTAAAACTGAAGCTTTCTTTAAGATGTTATTATAATAATCAAACTTTGAAACAATTACAAAACAATTAAACTTCAAGTTATTAAATATACTGCACTTATAAACATATAAATCACTTTCATAATCAAAAATGGGAAAGATGCGGTATATTCGCACTGTCCGAATCTGCCCCATCTCTTGGTGTACGAATGTGCCCCATCTACCAGTTCAAGCTTACCACGTCCCAACAAGATATTTATAATTAAAGCAGGGAAATAAAACCTTTCTAGAAACTTACTTTAGTAGAGCCTCTACTGAATAAAATTCTGAATGTCCACTTGAGAGTTATTTGGATTGATATTTTACGCCAATAAAATGACGAGAAAATTTACTTTGCTGCTTCTAACGCTAGCAAATTTCTAGTACGTATACAACAAAATGGCCCAGGGCTTTGAAAATTCATGCAGGAGTTGGTAGTCATGCTTCCATCTACTGGTATTTTTTTCAGATTTTTAAATTAATAATTACTAGGGGAAATGCCGCCTGTTCGAATGTGCCCCATGTGCGAAATAGCCCCACTCTCCCCTACAGTAGAAATCCGATTATCCGCGATTGCCACGAAAAACACACACACACACACACACACACACACACACACACACACACACACACACACACACACACACACACACACACACACACACACACACACACACACACACACACACACACACACACACACACACACACACACACACACACACACACACACACACACACACACACACACACACACACACACACACACACACACACACACACACACACACACACACACACACACACACACACACACACACACACACACACACACACACACACACACACACACACACACACACACACACACACACACACACACACACACACACACACACACACACACACACACACACACACACACACACACACACACACACACACACACACACACACACACACACACACACACACACACACACACACACACACACACACACACACACACACACACACACACACACACCAGTTATATGTTTTTTGTTTAATAGCTGATACTTTTCTTTGTTCAATTCTCAATTCTTTCCTTTACATTATTTTCATCACATTGCAATTTCTTCAGAAGGGTCAAATAAAACAAAAGTAACGATCAATGCAAGAAAAATGTATATAAATTTGAGTTATTATTAATTCAAATATAAGTTTTAAAAATTGGCTAACGATGGCTAAAAGTTTGAAAAAGACAAAGTGAACAAAATTGTATTAATGTTTTTCATTTTAATACTCAAAAGAAAGTTACTGGGATATGTTTTACTGATTTTAAAAATTTTGTTTTAAACTTATTAGCGTTAAAGTTTTTTAAATTTTAAGTTAAAGTTTAAAAAAATTAAAATATTTTTTTTTAAATCACCCATTTCTATTCGATACACTGAATTTTTTTTAAAAATGATATAAACATTATGTACCAAATGTATTTAAAACCAGTGATAGAATATTTTTGAAGTTTCTCTTCTCTAAACTCTCTTCCAGTAAACGACATATCCCGCAACTTTTATCAGTTTGGCACAAATTAAAATATGTCATATAATTAGTTCTCCGGGTAATTGTCTTTTTAAACTATTATTTTCGAGTTTTGTTTGCGCCAATGTTTCCAAAACATCCATTAATTATGTAAACAGCCACTTTTTAACCCTGTCAACTCCCAGTCCAGGCCACACTCGGACGGCTTATCTCGCCATGATAGAGTGCTGTTGACACAGAAGAAAAGCACGCGTTTAAACGCAAACACATTGAGAAAAATAGGCAATTTCATGAAGGGGATCAACCGAAAACGCGAAAATATCCCATTTTTCATCCACCTCCGAGGCAAAAGAAGCCATTTCTTCACTGGCCGCAAAAATGATCCGGGCTCATGTACCAGATTAAGGAGTTTCGGGCTGTGTCTTATTAAAACGAGAATGCATAATGTGCCGAAGAAAGCCAGAGATAATGTTGAAAAGGGAAAAACAATAGCAACGGGCCAAGTAGCCCGAAGCAAAAGGGGTATCAGGAGTTACTGAATAAGTAATGTCTTAATCGGATAAAGAAGTGAATAACGGCTACGCTACTCACTTCGGGAGGCTGTTTTTGGATGGCATTGAATAGAGTATATTATGTTCCCGGACTACCCATTAGAAGCTTCGGGACATATCACCCAGTCGGTGAGACACCTATACCTGGTAAATGTTTAATCGGCTGGCATCGTGCAAAAACGGGACCACTGGGAAAGATTGGGATTGGGATTATGACGGTCGGACTTCCAAATAGGGCTTTGTTTAAGACTGAGGGAAGTTTAGGAAGATGGCTTTTACTAGGGGGTGTCCAAAGTTTATGTTCGGGTGGAACGACTTGATACTTTTAGGAGTGGACTTGGAGATTAGTAATCAAAGATTCATGAGCAGTTTTAGGGTGAGGAAAAAAGAGATAAGGCTGTTTGAGTCCTGCAGTTTTGGAAATGGAGAGGGTATGTCAGGGCCTTGAAGTGGGCATTAGCCTCTGGATGAGCATATCCCCTTGGGTTAGGGTTGGGGTAATTGAGGGACAATGGTGGTCATGTGAAGGAGAAAAATTGGTGTTCATGTTGTTGAGGATTAGGCTGCGTTTTGGTGGGGCTAATAAATTGGAAAATGAATGAATAAGAAGTTCAGGTTGTAATCGCATTGAAAAACGAAGTAAATTCGCAATGCAAACACCTTAGGAAATTGGAAAGATGTAAGAATTGCATAGTTTTATGAGAAGTACCCCTGAAGGGGTGTTGGGATGATATGAAATATAATATTTCGATTTAGTTTAGTTTATCTTAAAGATTTAGATTTTTTTATCAAAGTCTATTTTATAAGTTAGAAATAGTAATGTTTTTATTTATTTCTAATGAAATGATGTCTATCAACGAAAACTTCGCCAAGATGAAAGTAAAAAAGATACTTTTTAAAAATTGGTTATGAATTTTCTCTTCCATATTCATATCAATATGACATCCATTCCAAATTTTAGAAAGGGTAAAACAAAGATGCACGCATACAATGTATGCGTGAATCTTTGTCTGCATCTACACATGTCATGTGTAGATTCTAGGCCGATAAAAGAGTAAAAGAGCAGCAAATGTCAAAGAATTTAAGATGTTGACTTGACGATTTTATTAAAATAAGATATATTAAACTACAAGTAGATTACTTACTAAAATTACAAAAAAATCAATTTTTCTCTAGGCGTTTTTGAACCCTATAATTTTTATATAATCTTTCTTTGAAAAATTATTAACAGCAAAAGAGACGAACAAACATGAATTAAAATAAGACCGCAATTTCCCCTTCATATATCTATTGATCTATGGGAAAAATATAAAAACTACAGAATCAAAGTAAACAAAACTAAATAGCTCCTAAACTGGAAATCAACGTTCTAAAAATGTATGTGGTTCAAATATAAATCCTTACATTATCAGTTGAAGACAAAATTTATTCAAAGACGCAAATATTCATTAAGTTTTTTCTTCCATTGATTACTTTGTATCAACAAATGATGGTTTTAAATTTATATAAAACTTTTTTAAACCCTCACAAAATTTTTGGAAAAATATTTCGAACATTTTATAAACTTAATAATGATTAAACTTTGAAACACTGTTACCAGACATTTATATTAGTAGTTGTCTCATAAAGTACTCTGCTGATTCATATGAAATTTTATTATTTAAAAGAAATATAATTTATTCGATATATTCAAACACGTTTCGTAAAATATACCAGCACATGCATCCTCACCTCATATCTGTCTAATGTGTTTATTTATTCGAAATTTTGTAAAACATTTAAAAATGAAGAAAATCTTAAAAATTTTCATTGATATTAGAAACTTTATTTTTCAAGTACCTTATTTACACAAGTCAACAGCCAAAAAATTGAGTCATCGTAAACCATGCGGTTCACTTTTCTAGGTCAGTTTTCCATTCGTGTTTTTCCAAAACATATAAAATTTTTTATTTAAAAAGTTATTAGGATTTAACTATATAATGCTGGAAATTATGGATACAAAATTAATTTATGCAAAAAAAATATTAATTCAAATTTAAGTTATAGAACACAGCATATTCTAACATTATCATGTTTTTGGGCAACCTTTTTTATTATTCCAAAATGTGTGCTTATTACTATTTGAAACTTTGTGCAATTTTTATATTATCTCCTGTTTGTTATAAACAAATTTAACAAGGAATTTTCCTTGCAACCAATCAAATGCTTGCTTTTAAGTGAAATATTGACGTGCCTAGGGTTTATTGAAAGGTTATTGAGTATAGTTTTCTCTTTAGAATCTTTTATTTAAACTAAGCATGATAAAGAGATAACTGTATCACATTTAGTGCATTTGAAACTTTAAACTAAAGTCATTATTCAGCCAGTTTTGAGTAAATGTACTATTGTTCAATATGATATAGTTGATTTCATCGTAAAACTTGAGACGATACTACGATTTAAATTAGTCAAGTTCTTGTAAAAACAAGTTAACCCTCCGTCGGTCGCAACTGTACTTTTTCGCACACCTCATACATTTTCGTTCGCCTTTCCGTTGTTTTGGGGGGTTAGAAGTCTGAAATTCCTGGTAATCTCTTATTCGGGAGTATGGCGCCAGCCAATTCATTAAATTCGCGAGCTTTGTTTAGTTTGGGTTTCACCATAATTTCACTATTTGACACATTTCGCCTGATCGTGTTTCAGTACTTTAAAGTAAGTAATATTAATTTTTGGATTCCCTGATGCTTATTTATATATTTTATGAGTGTTGGCAAGTCAAAATTATTAAATTTTCTTTATTATGTATCTAATTCTATAATTATTTTTGGTTTATTGTGGTTGAACAAACACCTACAAAATCGTACCTTATATACTTCTCAAAAGAAAAAGTTGTACACTATACAAATCTACGGCTACTACCTGTAGGTTTACAATTTATAGCTAAAAATTATATATTTTGGAGTTATTTTACAATAGCTACAGGGACTGTCAGCGGTCAATGTGCCTAGCCTAGGACCTGCAAGTGTTACCTGTAATATTTGTGTTTGTGAAGGGTTATTATCTGGACATGAGCTCAAAAACAATAATTTAGAATTAATATCCCTCAGGTTTCACATAATTCATTATAATTTTTGACTGTAATATTGAATTACTTATCCTGATGATGTAAGTTTAATTTTATGCTATTTTTATTTTTTCTTAATTATTAAAAACAAATATAATACTTTTTTATGTCTGAATAATTCTAGGAATATCTTACATTCTTTTTATGACTCCTTCATTGAAATTAAAAGGTAAAAAATTTAGATTCTTTCGATTGTGCAATTTGGCACATTGCGACCGAACGTGTCAGTTTAATATTGTGACCAACGGAGGGTTTAAAAAGGATGAGATACAGGAAAAATATGATTATATGATTATATATTATTCTAGATATACTTTTATGATAACATTAACTTACGTTTTTGAAATCACACCAGACTTTTAAGTTTATAAATAGCATCCATGTTCCAATATCTGATATCAGTGAGATATGTATGTTTTAAATACAAATTACTTTTTTCTTCATAACTAATAATTTTAAAACGTGTGATGATTTGGTTTTAATGCATATTTTGAAATAAAATTACCAATTCCAGTCTCAAGGATTATTATTAGAAGTTGTTCTAATTGTTATTTGACTTTCGAAAATAATCAAGTAACATCATCATAAAAATTAAAAGAAAGAAATTGGAAATACTTAATTCTTTAACCTAAATTTTTATGTTTACTTTCTACATTGGAATTTCTGCCCAAATCTTTCCTATCTTATAAAAGAATTCTTATACTATCCATTAAAATCACCTATGCCTTACATATATTTGATGTTTCATTTGTTTCTCTTGAGGTAATTTATCACGTAAAGCAAACAAGTTAAACAGTGTCTATGTATTTATTGATTTGAGAAAGTGACTAATTTTCAAATAAAAGTTCACTTTAAATAAAAGGTTTTTTCGTTCCTGAAGTAAAACTGGAGGACAAAATAAAAAAGAGATTTTCAACGGGAGCTAAAGTAAAAACTTTATCACCAGAAGAAAAACCAAATAATGACTATTTTTATCAACAGTATTTCGACTGTTGTATGCAAAATTTGTTAATCATAGGAGAACAATTATTGATTTTTTTAAATATCAAAAAATACATTAAACTCCACCCAATCAAAATATATGTGGCATAAAAAAACATTTTCATAAATGCGACAACCGTGAGTAGTTATGTTGAGTTACAGAGTTTTTTGTCACTTCGTAGTGTAAAGATATAATATTTAATTGAAAAGAAATAAAATATTTTTCTCTTTATTTATTTGATATCTATAACACAATATTACAATCTACAACTATTTGATTACCTATGTTTTTTTAAATTATGAATTACCTTTTACCATTTGATTACCTTTACCTTTGATTAATTTACTTTTTGATTTTATATGCGAATGAACAGCCAAATAGTACATTGAAGATAAAAATATCTTTATCTGGATGAAAAAAATATACACGTTTTTTAGAATTATCTATCATGTAGAGGAGAGGAGGGTAATATGGAATACTGAGGTTTCAGTATACTGACTGTCATCACATGGGAATACCATGAAAGCCTTAAGGAAGACTCCCATGATGCAGTGCACAAAGAGTTAGGGCCGTATTCAGAAACCTTAACACGAGATGGAAACGAGATGAGAACGAGATGGAAACGTTGTAAAATCTCACGTAACGATCACGAAATGATAAATTGGAAATGGTCGTTCAAGAGCACCCGTCTCTTCAAAAGCGAGAAATTTAGCTGACTCTGATTGGCTGAAAAGAAAATCTCGTCTTGGTCTGCTTGGTGACGTAGGAGATTTTATCCAATGAGGGAAAGGATCGGAAACTCCCGTTAGTGTTTCGGGAAAATATCGTTTCAAATTCATCGTTTCCATAACGTTCTCGTTTCCATCTCGTTCTCATCTCGTTTCCATCTCGTGTTAAAGTTTCTGTATACGGCCCTTAACTTCTGCTTGTTGTCGTTACAGTAGCTGAAAAACAAAATGTGTTTTGGGATTTACGAAAGTTTTTGCCGATCAAAGATTTTATCCTTCCAGTAATTATGAGATTTTAATTTTGTTGTTAACCATAATGCACATTAAAAAAATAATAGTTTTTTATGCTTTAGTCGTTTTTTATCTATCAATGTTTTATCCGTCAATAAAATGGTTCATAATCCTAGATGGTGTGTCGGGTATTATAGAACACAATATCCATTCTGATGTATCATCTAAAATTTACTTCATGCCATCAACTAAAGGACCGGAAAACAAAGATGCTGAAGCATCTTAAACAAAGATATTTTGTAACGGAAAATTCTCTGAAGATCAACGAGGAGAAATTTGGATTCAATGCATTAGCTGTTCTCTATGGGCTTATTTATTCAAAAATATAGAATAAATAGACTCAAAAACAAAATTATTTTATCATAATTTTTTATATTGTTTTTATAGTTAAAAGTAACTATGCTTTCTGAAGTCTGATGATTTTTTCAATAGTTGTAAACAACTATCCCATATTACCCGACTATTCCATATTAACCTCCATTTGTAAATTTTTAAGTACCTTTTTTCATAACAACAAAATAAATCATGTTTTATTTCACCATTGATACTTCATTACCATCATCATAAGTTTATAGTATGTGCTCAAAATGATTTTGTGAGTTTTTATTTAAAACCTGTAGAGTTATTCTTAAAGATATGAATTGGTATTCCATATTAACCTCCTCTCCTCTAAATAAATTTCCGATTTCATGCCTTTAAAATAAGGTTATTTGACCGTATAAAATCTGAAAACTGTTCTCACAGATTAAATGTAAACTGCAGATGAAAAACTGAAGTAAAGGCAGAAAAAGTTTTTCTGAACTTTAATTTCATCATAAAAATTTATTTGAAAAATGGACATTGTGAAAAGGTATTACATATCAACTATGAAGCATTTATTTTATTGTTTAAAATGCCTTATTCTTTATAGTTATGCAGTTACGGGCAATGGTAATAAATCAGGCCTTATTAATAATGTCCAATTAATCACTTTGCCCGTAACATATATAATCGCAGGGAAATTGTGGTATTTCTTAGATACATAATAAGCATGTGTATTAGGGCGTATCACGAAAAACTTTTTTTCGAAATTCAAAAAGGCATACTGAAAAAAAGTTGCCTTAGGGGTCACATATTCACCATGAAAAATTTCAGCCCAATCAAAAAATGTTTAGGTCCCCCGGAATCGGGCCAAAGTTTTGGAAATTGCCTCATTTTTCAACAAATTGGCCGAAACCTCCAAGATAAAATTTTTATATAAAGTTCATAATTTTTCAAGGATAATCTACTATCCTACCTTATAGTTGGCAGTTGGTTTCATATTTTTATTACTCTTCGTTTAGGAGTAATAATTTTTTTAACATTACACGATATTCGTGAAGTTGTTTTTCCTGCATTACTAAAGTTACCATAAATCAAGTTCTATCTACCCTAGAAAGTTGTAGTTTGTGTCATTTTGATTGGAATTTTATTTTCTAACATATTTTATGCCCTGTACAAATTATTTTGGTTTTGTTTTACCTGAAACAAGGTGTATAATTATAAAAATAGTACTAATTTTGTCGTTTACAGTAATATTTTTAAAACTCCTATGATGTGAATTTGTTAACAGAAATTAGTCCATAAAATGCACATGAACTCAGATAACAGTACATAATAATTTAACTTTAATATATTTACTAATAATTCTAGCTATTCTAATTAAATGAAAAGTATTTGATTTATCCTTTTTTAAGACTCATTTTTTGGTAAAGAGTAAAAATTCTAACTACAAATAAAACCAACAAAAAAGCCAATATTACAAATTACAAGTAAAATAAGATTTATAAGAAATAAGATAATCACTAAGTATTACAGAGGTATATAAAAGAATACATACACTTTTACACATAGTACTTACAACCATTTTAATTCCTTTGTTTCTGAAGAAGCATCTAAGAAAACCCGTTTAGTTTCGAACTTGGAAAGGAATTTCCTGTCCAATAATCTGGATTTAATTAACACATCACAATTTTTGAACCCACAAATACAAAGGGAAGCTTCATTGACTTCCTTTACAGTATTTTCAACTGCTTAGGTGTGCGAAGGAATTTTGAACTCCTTTCTATCACTCACTCCAGTTTCAAAGATTAGCTCGATTTTTTCTTTATTTAAATTATTTATAAGTGGTGGTTCAGTTACAGTCACATAGACTGACAGTTTATGATGTCTACGATATCACCCGCCTCGAAATTTACTTGAGGTGATTTAAAAACCTATTTTCCTAATAGGGAATCAGCATAAGGTAGTACTTAGACAATGATCTAAAGGATGGGGTTAAATCTACCATGCAAAGGTATGCCTTTAGGGTGAGCCCAGATCAACTTCTTTTAAGAAATGTTATTTGACCCTCAAAAAACATCAGATCTATGGCAAATAAAAAATACAGGAAGCTCGCAAACCCCCTCAAGTAAATTTCGAGGTGGATGATGTCGTTGACATCATAAACTGGTAGTCTATGATTGTAACTGAACCACCACTTCTAAATAACTTAATAAAAAGAAGAAATCGAGCAAATCGTTGAAACTGGATTGAGTGATAGAATTCCTTCGCACACCCAAGCAGTTAAAAATATTGTGAAGGAAGTCACTGAAGCTCCCCTTCGTATTTGTGGGTTAAAAATTGGGATGTGTTATCAAATCCAGGTTATTGGACAGTAAATTCCTTTCCAAGTTCGAAACTAAACGGGATTTCCTAGATGCTTCTTCAGAAACAAAGGAACAAAAATGTTTGTATGTACTATGTGTAAAAGTGTATGTATTCCTTTATACCTACTGTAATACTTTGTGAATATGTAAAATAAATCTTATTTTACTTATAATTTGTAATATTGGCTTTTTTGTTAGTTTTATTTGTAGTTAGAATTTTTACTCTTTACCAAAAAATGAGTCTTAAAAAAGGATAAATCAAATACTTTTCATTTAATTAGAATAGCTAGAATTATTAGTAAATATATTAAAGTTAAATTATTATGTACTGTTATTTGAGTTCATGGGCATTTTATGGACAAATTTCTTTTAACAAATTCACATCATAGGAGTTTTAAAAATATTACTGTAAACGAAAAAATTAGTACTATTTTTATAATTATACACGGTGTGTCAGGTAAAACAAAACCAAAATAATTTGTACAGGGCATAAAATATGTTAGAAAATAAAATTCTAATCAAAATGACACAAACTACAACTTTCTAGGGTAGATAGAACTTGATTTATGGTAACTTTAGTAATGCAGGAAAAACAACTTCACGAATATCGTGTAATGTTAAAAAAATTATTACTCCTAAACGAAGAGCAGTGAAAATATGAAACCAACTGCCAACTATAAGGTAGGATAGTAGATTATCCTTGAAAAATTATGAACTTTATATAAAAATTTTATCTTGGAGGTTTCGGCCAATTTGTTGAAAAATGAGGCAATTTCCAAAACTTTGGCCCAATTCCGGGGGACCTAAACATTTTTTGATCGGGCTGAAATTTTTCATGGTGAATATGTGACCCCTAAGGCAACTTTTTTTCAGTATGCCTTTTTGAATTTCGAAAAAAAGTTTTTCGTGATACGCCCTAATGTGTATCTTTGTTATTGTTAAATGTTTCCTCTATGTTGTTTTATAATATTCTGAAGTATGTAATTATAAGTAATTTTAAAAACAAACTGTGTTACAAGAAGATTGAAAATACAAGTTTTTGAAAGTTAGATTAAAGGATATCCACACTGTATCTACAAAGTGTCCTCACAGTTAGGCAGTTAAAGTAGTTGGTATCCCAATTTTTCTTAAAGGTATTATGTAAGCAATAGCAATTGATATTGGTGTATGATATTTACGAGTTTATAATGCGTTTGATATGCTAAAGGCACTACTACTAAGAAAAGGCACAAGAATTTTGCATTTAAAACTTATTTATGAATTCTAACGATATCTAACTTGACTAATTCTAAAGTTAAAAAACTATTTCTTTCTGTAAGATGTCAGAGATTCATTTTATTTAATTTTTATGTTTGTTTTAATTAAAATTTTATGTTTTGTAGTATTTAAAATTTTTGACGTTTTTATTTGAATATTTAATTTTTAGTATATTATGGGTAAGTCATGAGATTAGATGTGTAATAAATTGTCTAAAACGCAATAATTTGTGAAAAATTAAGAGAAATATTTTTATTTATAAACAGAAACTTTTTGTGCAATTTAATTTGCTGTTTGTTTTGATTTTTAACTATATTTTTACAAAAAATAACTAACATTTTATGAAGTTGAGATCTTAATTCTTATGGGTTTTAAGTTTAAATTTTTTTTGTTCATTTTATATCTTGTTTGCATCTGTTTTAGGATGATTACCTGTATATTATTTAATAACACAAAATGTTGGTGAAAACGGTTATGTGAAGTTAATATAGTTTAGCTCTTTAGGTAATATAAGTTTCTTAAACATTTTTTACACCTAAGAAAATATTTTAAGTATGTTTGTTTTGACAAACATATATTAAACGTAATGGCCAAAAAGTAAAAACAGCTTAGAGGCATGTAAATATCAAATAATAATAACAGTAAAAAGTAGAAGAGAGGAGGGTATTATGGAATAGTCGGGTAATATGGAACACCTGAGTTTCTGCTCCCCCTCGTGTTGCCGAAAGTCTTAAGTAATCCCTCATGATGCAGTGTGCAAAGAGTTAAGCTTCTTGTTGTTGTATCATCAGTCGCAGCAAAACAAAGTGTGTTTTAGGATTTTCGAAAGTTTTTGACGGTAAATGTTGAAACCTTTTAACCTACCAGTAACTATGAGACTTTGATTTTGTTGTTAAGCATAATGTACACTAAAAGATCAGTAGTTTCTTATACTGCAGTCGTTTTTAAGCTATCCATGTTTTGTCGGTCAGTAAAAGGGTTCATAGTACAAGCTGGTGTGTCGGGTATTATGGAACACTAGGTCCATTCTGATGTGTCATATGAAATTTACTTCCTGCCATCAACTAAAGGACAGGAAAACAAGGATGCTGAAGCATCTTAAACTAAGATCTTTTGTAATGAAACATTTTCCGAAGATCAACAAGGAGAAATTTGGATCCAATGTATTAGCTGTTTTCTATGGGCTCATCTTGACTGTACTGGAGCAGAAAAAGACGATTATGTTTGGGACTATGGCAAATAGACTCATGAACAAAACTATTTGAACGTAAATTGTTAAATATATTTTTATAGGTAAGATTAACTATGTTCTCTAAGGTTTAATTAATTGGCAATAGCTGTAAATCCAACTGTTCCATATTACCCGACTGTTCCATATTACCCTCCATTTGTAACTTTTCTTAAAGTACATTTTTTTATTAAAAAAAATAAATGCTGATTTATTTGACCATTGGCCCTTCATTGTCATAAGTTATGGTATGTACTTAAAATGATTCTGCGGATTTTTATTAAAAACCAAGAGAGTTATAAAGGGTCTATATATAAAGGTTGTTCCATAATACCCTCCTCTCCTCTATAAATAGAAAATACTTAGAAAATTAATAGATTCTGAAAGTAAAGATCCCTTTATTTATGTGATTAGTTGTAATGGCCTATGGAGCTTGCGAATAAAAAATATTTTATGTGTTGCGGTAAAAGTAAAAAAATTTCTCTTAGAAACCTTTTACTTAAAAGTAACACCTTATGTAAGTAAGCAAGATCATTTTATATACCTTTAAATTTTCCGGAAATATTAAAAATCTAAACATAATTGGAGTTTTATCAACGAAATATTTGATTTTGAATATTGAAGGATTAATTATTAATACCGCATAGGAAAATAAGACTAACATTCGATTCTACATTCTTACTACATTTTCAGCTCTTATTATCAGTTGAATAAACATCATTCATAGGCAGTTCATAATTTTTCTGTTTATTATTTAGAAATGGCAGTTTGAAAAATTAAGTTCTGCAACGGCAATTCGGTATTTTTGTTTCATGAAATTTATCAAAATTGATTATTGCACGATTTAAAAAAAACGAACACAAATCTATTAAAAACCTCTGTATGAACCTTTATTCACCATTCTATAGGTTCCAATTATAAAAAGTCCCCCTTTGAAAGCTATATCAGCGAGATAAAGAACCAATGGTCCTCAAGAGAAAAGTAAGAGGTCATACATGGTTTGGTTACAGAAGCACTATAGACACTGAATGCAAAGCACGTAATCATGCTTCCAATATGGACTGAAAAAAAAGCACATTTCAACGAGTCGCGACTCTCCATCACTGTCGTTATGAAATTTGAGCCATCAATTGTTAGATTCCTCCCTCCAAAGTTGCTGAAGGTGCAGCCCCTTTAGTCCCCCCTTTAGTTAGCACCTAAGGTAGGGCGGTAGCATAAAGGGGTTGCTCAGAAGCACTTGAAGGGCCCCCTTCTGCTCTGGTGTTATCAAAAGAATCAGGGGTGATACGCATAAGGTGTGCCTTTTCTTTTCCCCTTTGTAAAAAATCGGGACTTTTTTATTAAATTCTAGCGTTTTGTCGAGCTTGGTGGAAACGTATAGAGACTTTTACTTTTATGAGGATCTGAAGTCAAGACGCTGTCATAAGATTTCTGTGCAGATTTTTTTTTCAGGAGAAGAAAGTTATTTTTTGCAGTGTTAAATTGGTGTGAAATATCGCAGGGGAGTATTATTCTGTTGCTTTTGAATACGGAATGTTGATTTCATAGTAAGGGATTCTGAGTCACTGTGTGCTATGATCATCTGCGGAAGGGGTCAAGGTAATTATTATTTGAGGTTCAGTTCTTTAGTTGTTTATTTTTATTACTTTTGATATAGTTTGTGAAGATTTTTTATGACCATACATCATTAAGGGTGAATTGAAAAGATGAAAATTATACTTCACGTGTATGTGTATGGAGTGTAACAAATTAGTTTAGAATACATTTTATTTTAATACAAGATTTGTTTAAATGCTTAATAGGAACTCTTTGATATGGAAAAATCCTAAATTTCAGTTGATGGCAAGTTTATTTCACCTCAAAAAATAAAACTATGTTTAGTTATTATTTTATGAGTGAAGTCACTTTAAAATATTTCAAGTGTTACAAAGGGAAAAGAGGAAGTAGGATGATTAGTTTTATACGAATAAATCAATCTATCCCTTTTTTAAAAATATTGTCAATTTTAAAACTTTAAAAGTGAGGAAGACAGATTCGTTCTTTTATCATAATAAATACGCTTCACTTCGCTTTGATCATTCAGTTGAAGTGAGTCGCCCCCATGATTACCCAGTAACACCCAACGCAAAAACGAAGTTCTCCAAATATTACCCCCAAAGAATATATAGAAAATCTTTGCTCTTTCAAGAAATTTTCGGAGGGCCGAGTTTAGAATTTCGTCTCCACATCCACACCCAAGTCCTCCACCCCAAATCCATGAACCATTCGAATGGTTCCTGCGTGACAGACTCATAATCACATTTCAGATAGACCCATCCTCAATAGCGAATCCGCAGATTCATAAGCCCAGCTCGATATTCAGATATTTCCAACATTAATTACCTCATCAAACTCGAAGATCCCGTGAAAAAGGCCACACTCCTTTGAGGGCTCACTTTTTCGCAGCACTGGAGTCCCCATCGAAAATCGATGGCTGCTCAAAGAAAGCCCCCTTTGCCAACTTCTTGCCAAAAAATGCACGCGAGTTTCTTTGGCCATTGTGGGCCAGGATCAATCTGGATCGAAATTAATCTGTGGCCCTGGAATAATGGGTCGAGGTGGCCGCGGGCTGGCCGCAGCAGTTGCGTGTTGCCGCCGCCGCGATAGTGGGAAGCATCCATATGGCGAGTCGCGACGCGTGCTAGCAAAAAGACGAGGATTGGAGGTATAAAGGAGGAGGGTTACCCTTACATGTTTAATGAGGTCAAAGGGTTTTGTATGTGTCATGGTAAAAATATAATAGGGGTTATCAGGGCAGTGTTGTAGTAAATACCTACTGGAGAAAAACGGGTGGGATAAGGGGGTTTACCACTTATATGTTTAAGTGGTCGAAAGTTTATGTATGTGTCATGGTGAAATACTTATGGCCGTATTCACCGGTAACTTGACCGGTGGTTAACTGGGAGTAAAACCTCTGATTGGAGGAAAACTAGTTCCCCTTCTTCAACTGCCTATGAGAAGTTTGACTACCGGATAACCGCCGGTCTAGGAACCGGTGAATACTGCCGTCACGTCAGTGGGGATGGGGTTAAAAGGACACTGTTGCAAAGCATTAGTGTCAACAAGTACTAGAGAAAAAGGTCACTAAATGATGGGTGGGATGATCAGGGTTAGAACAAAGGGTTAACGTGGTCCAAAATTTATGTATGTATAGCTAAACCAACGATAGTGAAAGGGTCATGTGACTTTGACAACGCTGGATCTAGTATTTCGTAGAGAGCCTGTACCTGTAATTCGGAAAAAATGTAAATCTGAATTTGTGGTTGATTTTGAATGTGAACAGATGCTATCTAGTTCCTAACGGGAAATCCGAAAATTAACAATATTTTAATAATATTATCATTTAAATATTATTTACATCCTCAAAAATTTTTTAGTGCATCACTACATTAATACTTGTCTTACCCTATAATTTAATCCTCGAGATTTTGACTTTTCAGTTTTGATATTAGAAATCGTCAGATCTCAATTCTTTTATTTTTTATAGAATTTTGAATGCTAAAACACCTGATGCTGTACCTTCGGACATCATAAATGTTGTACCTGAGAATACGTTCTTGTGGGTGTCTGTAGCGAATCGGCGTTTTTGAATCAGGTTTCATTAGAATGAATAAATTTTAATGCATTTTTAAATGATTTCTATTCGTTGGGAATTATTTTCCAGTGATTTTTATATGAGAAATCAAGTATTTTGTGATCTAAATTACTTTTTAAGATTTTGATTATACTTTGCAGTTAATGTAAAACATGGTATAAAATCTTAAGCCCCCTATCGTATTTAAGTATAATGATTACAGAAACTTAAGATTTATATGAAGAAGATTTGCGAAAGTTATTACCACCAAATGCTTGCACAACTAAGTGTAGATTGTATTTTTTATGAATCAGTGAAGTAATCAGATCAATCAGCATGATTGATTAAACTATTACCTCAAATTTCGATCTAAAAATCCCATGTGATTTATGTATTTTTGGAAAAAAATCAAGACTTTTAACAATCAACTTCGTTTTAATGATCATTTACGATCTAAAACTACATTACTTTAAAAGTCTATTTCCAATTTTAAAAATGCTTGAAATAGTTTATTAAAAGGTAATGCTCCAATAAAAATGTTCATTTTTAGCTTTTTTCTACTAAAATTTCCCTTTTTAAGGGTGTCCACAGGTACAACGGGATCTGTCCATAGAGAGAGCACGTTGTTGTACCTATGGACACAAATTTGGTAAAGTTATAAAAATTTATTAAAAATCCAATTTTGAAGATTTGAGCTAATAAAAAATATTACCCTATTTTGCTAAGGTTAAGAATACAGGTTGGGCACTTTAAATAGTCAAAATGTGATTTTGTCTGAAAGTACAACACTCTCCCCCATAATATTTGTCATCCTGAAGAAGCACAGCTAATAAGAATTTTGCAAGAAAATTCAACTAACGTAAAATTTAAATACTTACCCTATGACCATCATTATAAATAAAAAAATCAAAGAAAAAATATTTATATTCATTAAAAACAAATAAAATTTAAAATTTTATTTGTGCGTGTGTGTGTGTGTGTGTAAATATCTTTACCAACATTTTCTAATTATATATAGAAATAGAAACTATTTTTACATAAATGGTGATTTTGAGTTCTTACAATTAAAAAACCTTCTCTAAACAGTTAATGCGAGAAATTCCTTAAAATTGAGGTACATATATTTATAAGGTTTAATAACTTTATATGTACGTAGAGAAAATTGAATTAAGGTTCTTCTAGCCATACACAACAACCTTTTAGTTCCTCTGACTAGTCAGTCTATTGTTGCTTTGTCTCTCTACAATCCCTAATTCACTCAAAAGTATTTTTATGAGTACAGTTAGTCTTTTGAAATCAATCTCCATTCGTTATTTCATCTTCGTTATTGCATAGGACAGTCACTTTGACTTATTAAGTAGAATTGATGGAACTTGAAGGGCGAGAACTAATTGTGTTTTCACCTTTTGGTGATGCAAATCGGTTTGCCACTTGAAAAATACCCCTCAAACTGATGGAGTGTTGGTTATTCGGACATAGTTTATCAGGGCTATCAATGCCATAGAAATAACGCACATCCAATTAAGTTGGAAAATAAATTGGCCTACGTATTTTCATAAAATTCGAATTGAGGAAGGTAGGGTTATATGGCATAAAATTAGAATTTCAGCATTTGTATCTGTGATCTCAAGTTTTTTATATTGATTCAGGTCTCAAGGGAGGAATTTATCAAAACTCGAAAAATTCAGAAATATCTCGAAAGATCCACACAACATAAACGCTAGAATTGACGATATAACACGATTTTGGTTTTCAAGTGGAAATATTCACATTTGGAGGTAAAATTTTAATCTTATAAGCAAACCTGGAACCTCGATACAAAACAGCAAAATTACCTTTTTTGTTCAGGAGTGGATATTTTGAGATTTGATACATACCTCCAAAACTACACTTGATAGAGTGTACTTTCTCAAGACCTGGGAATGCTATAATTGATGGACCAATTCTTAGATAGTTTAGAGATCCTATATGTAGGTTAACGGGTTGTAGGTTTTTAAAACAGAATTCCCGAAGTTTAAAAAAAATAAATTATAATTCTTTGATTTGTTAGTATTCCTTTAGGAAAACAATTAATATCATACAAGTAATAAAATAATTTTTTCCAAATAGAGAAAAGAACGTATTTACTAGTCCTAATACCTTGTGGTAGATTTTCTTCTAAAGTCAAAAAGGGTCAGATTGAGAAAGCACTATTATTTAAAAAAATTCATATCATGAAAATCCAAATGAAGGTTAAATTAAGAGTAAAAAATTTTGGGACATTAGGATACACA
This sequence comes from Tetragnatha versicolor, assembly GCA_024610705.1. Classification (NCBI taxonomy): domain Eukaryota; kingdom Metazoa; phylum Arthropoda; class Arachnida; order Araneae; family Tetragnathidae; genus Tetragnatha; species Tetragnatha versicolor. The sequence continues at coordinate 6,562,623 of JANDEH010000009.1, read as the reverse complement.
GTTTAAAGTTTTCTTTTGATTAAAATGTATTCCTATATATAAATATTGAGGTATAAATATTTTCAAAGCATTTGAAACCATTTAAGGATTTTTTAATACCTGTAATTCTCTCAAATAATGATCAAATACGAAGGAAGTTTATATCAAAAACAAGAATGAGTTCTTCATCTGTTAGATTACTTAAGAAACATTGTGCACAAAATTTTCATGTTACTTTAGAAAGATTAATATTTTTCGAAGTTATTACAAATAGCATCATCATTTTTGTTTTTACTGCTACAGCACTCCAACAAAACTTTTTATTAAACGCCGGCATTGAATTAGATTTTTGCTCTATATCCTGTTTTAACTTGCAGATTTTAATTTAAGTAGGTAACTGTTATTAAATTTGTTTCGCTTAGCAAAATTCTGTAAAATACTTTTCTCAGTTACTTTGTGTGACATGAAATATGACAACTTTAAAGGGTTGTGGCATGGAATATATATTAAACTTGGATATATGACATTTTCCCAACTTAGTATATCAATAGAAAGTTCCTAGATATAAGTGTATTTAAAACTGAAATACTTTATAAACGTACTTTATCCTTTTGTATGTTCAAGAAGAAACAAGCAATTGAAAAATATTATAATAAGTTTTCAAAAATACAATCATTTCACAACGTCATAAATTTAGTCTTGAGATCCAATCGAACGCCAAATCGCTATAAGAAAAATTTCTTTTAAAATAGATAATGCTTTAGCTGATATGCGTATTAACTCTTAATTTACTCGAAAAAAAATATTTAAAATAAAAATTATTAGGATATCCAAGCTACCTAATGTTATAAAAATATTTAATGGTGAAATTTCATCCACAGCAATTTTTTTATATTTAATATATAGTAGCGTATGTTTATAAAAAGGCATTTAAAATTTATGTATGACTTTTATTTTTGAATTCTATAGCATGTCCCATTAGCCCTGCACTGTGTCCAAATAGACCCCACGTATGGGGGCTAATGGGATAGTAAGTATTAAACCCCAAAAGGTGATTTAACACATAGATAAATGTTTTTTACTTTCCAAGAATATTTTTATAAACTAGGCTGTAAAATCGTTTAAAATTCATAAAAGTTATTATAATAACTGCATTTATGATTTCTAATAGAATTTAATAAAAAAATTTCAAATTAGCCCATACTTCCCCCTATATTTCCCACACTTTCCCCAAAGAAAACACATATAAAAATGAGATAGATTAAAACTTTTAATTTAAATAGAAATCAACTGATAAACATTTCTTCAGATATTAAACACTAGGATAAGATATAAATTCATATTTTTCTCGAATGAATAAATATTTTAGTACTGTATTGTGGTTTTATATTCGGCTCTAAATTCGGAAGTTTATTCATTAATATGGTAATGAATTTCAATTTTAGTGGTTATAGAATATGAATATTTTAAAATAAATTTTAAATTAAGATCCTTGTATAAAAAATACAATCTGTTTATATTTTTTTAAAGTTTTACTTAATTATGACGCTAAAATATTTAAATATATCTATTGCAGTGCCAACCAGTGGACGCGGAGGGACACCGTCCTTCAATATATTTGAACCGACCCCCAAAAATATGGAGTTTAGAGAAAGGCTGAGCACTGTGTACTGTGTAAATATATAACGAGTATGAATAGCTTCTTTGTAAGAGTTACTTTTCTCAGTTGAAAATACTGAATAAAATAGATACTAAAATAACTTATATTCCATTTCATCACACCAGTATTAAAATCTTTTAATGTCATGCTACAATTTATGTTGCTGTTAATTTAAATAACTAATATCTAGTTTCAAATTTATTTTTCAGTCTTTATTTTCGCAACTAGATTTTTATTGCAAGGTCCCTGCTTGTAATTATGATTTTTACTTCATTATGGTTCATTTTGAATGCAATATTAAGCGATTGAAATGTTTAGTGTTTTTGTACTTAAACTAATTCTTAGAGCCAAAAAATATATCATTTACCACTAACAAGTTATACAAAAAAAATTTTTTCACGCTCTCACTCAAAAACTGGTCAGGTTTTGAAGGGTGGACCTGGACCAGGAGACCAAATAAAATAAATTTTAATATTTTATATAACTTTGTCTATCAAAAACGGTTAATGTATTTGTTTTTTTTCTCATATTAAACATTTTTGTAACTGTGGCACATTGTAGCCCAAAAGATCACAATCTTTACAGAGATATGTTATCAAACCAAATTAGGACTTGCAACCCCGTAAGAAAACAGTAAAATAATAAAAATAATTAAATTTTTAAGTCAACTGAGAATATTTGGATAACCTATCTTAAAAAGCACAAGATAATTTAGCTTAAAATTTAGCATCAAACTCTTTATATTTTATCAGATTTTTAATACTATACATACGGAATAAAAAAATAGCCCCAAAAAATATTTATACATTTTATTTTTAGCAAACTGCAATTCAAGAAAATAATTTGTTCTAAAGGACTTTAAAACATTAATTTAATCCTCATTAATATTAAAAAAACCAGAACCGTACTTTTGAATACTACTGAATTAATTCAAATTCATTCTGATAAAATTATATCACATTTAATGGACTTTTATATAGTTTGGGTAGGCAGAATAGGTAAATCTTTGAAACAGCGTGTGAAAAGGTATTTTTTCCTATAAAATAGATAGATAATACTAATTGTTTGATAATTCTGTAATGATAACAATGTAGGTTTTCATATTGTAAACAAATAAATGAAAAATTTATAATATCAGTTGTATTTAATTTTGTGATCCTCTCATCAAATTATCTCTTTGTGAATCATTTCTAATAAACCTATAAATTTTGGAAAAAAACCCAAATTATTTTAAATTATATTTGCATTAATGCGATATAAAAATATATCATTTATATTAGCACATTATCTAGATTTTTTATGTTCAATTTTATCTATGTGTTTATGCAAATCCCGCTACTTATTAACGTTAGAGTGTAGTGTATTAGAGCTATTAGCTGCCAGACATATCACATTATTTTCCTGTAGTTAAATTTGAAATTTTTCCGGTTATCTACTAATGTACTATTTATCTACGTTTATTTGTGAATGTTAAATCTTCATTTAAAGGTTTATATGAAAAGAAATTTTTTAATTCAAAGATAATCAGTTTAAACTACTTACAAAATTTTAATAGCATTGTTTTTGTACTATTAAGATATAATTTTTCTTAACGCTTTTAGCCAAGGTTTGAATATAATGGTTATACATAATTGCCAAAATCTGGTTAGATGATTAAAATGTGAATAAAATCATAAAAATCGGGCCAGGTTTGAAAAAAAATCTTATTAATCATCTTATTTGCTGTTTTTAAAAACCCTTAAACAATGCCTATAATTTACAACGAATATAAATTTGATCCGATTTTTCAGTTTTATCTCCAGCTTCATAGTTATCAATTTCAAACCATGCTTTTAGCAATTTAGGGGTGTTTTAAAATATCTGTTTATTATCTTATTTTTATAAAAAAGAAGTCTATAAAATTTGAAAAAAAAAATGTTTGCATTTTATAACTTCTAAAAAACATTTATAGAACTTACTTTTTTTCATAAATGAAGTTGTGCTTTATTAACAACCTACTTTTAAGGAAATTGTTTTAACCTCTTAACAGTGACATTTGTTTCAGAAAAATTGACCAAAAATGTAAAATTTTTTGACTGTTTAATTTTGTTCTTTACATTATTATTAGTGTTAGAAAATAATTTCTTATAAAAAAAAATCAAAATATAAATGCAATTAAATGTGTATTAATTATTTTAACATACACATAAAAAAGTATTGGATTACACACACATTTTATTAAACTAAGAGGAAGATTTTTTATCCAAACATGATATCTCACAATCTCTAAACGATGAAAAATCACTATCATCATTGAAACGAACTCTATTTGGGCTTCACAAAACGGAAACGTTAATTTTTCTCCTCATAGTGAAATGCAATTGTTTCCTTATTTATTTCATAAAAACGCGTTTGATTCTTATGAAATAAATTAAATAACTGATATTTATAAAATTACTTTAACTTTAGCTAATAAATTCATTATTTTGTTTAATTTTTTTTGAAAAATAGTACTGTTATTTTTGCTAAATTAATGGAATAAAAAGTCTTAAATTATAAGGAATTAATTAATTTGTATTAATAAAAAGGAATAAATTAATTATTTAACTGTATTTTTTGTCATTAAAATTCCCAAAAAAGTCACTTTTGTGATAAATTTTAGGCTTTTTTTTCTAATTAGATGTCGCTAATCATTGTGTTCTATACAGCAAATCAATCTTTATCATCTGGCTTGCTAATGCCCATCCTACTAATTCTTGATTTTTGTTGAAAAATTTGTGTTCCATACAATAAAATTAAATAAAATGAAAACAGTATTGGCAGTTGACAGACTTAACCTTCAAAAATTGAGATATTCTAATAGATTTGAGGTGTTTAAAAGTAATTATTACTTAATATTAGATAACAAATAAGAAAAGGATGTCTTTTTCAATTAAAAATATTAAATAATTTGCAATGAACATATATTTGGGAGTCAAAAATGTGATTTAGAGCATAAAAAATGCTCAGGTTACTTTAATTAAGGTTAATTTTACAGTTAATTGGATAAATAGTTAATGTTTTTTCGCTCATTTTCATGTTACAGTATCGTCCCTATCACTTTTGCTGCACTTATTGAGGTAGAAAATGTTTTTTGAGGCTTTAAAACAGTTTTCTACCATGCGTTTACTATAGGAAAAAATACGGGGGCATTCGTGCCTAGCGTCCCTTTTTAGGGACGTTTTTTAATTTTGGTGTAAGAATTAAAATTTTAACCTGGGATTTTTTTCACTATTTTTCCAGTTGTTTTGGGGCCATTTACTATGTGTGTACCAAATATTTAAGAAAAATAAAAAGTTGGGCATTAATGGGTTAAAGATTTTGTATAAAAAATGGTTGTATTTTAAGTCAGTTTCTTATTTATTTTTTATTCTATTTTATTTATTTCTTATTTATTTACTAGTTTGTCATTTACGCAATTTTTAATTTAAATAAAATAAAGTGCAAATATATTTTTATAGTTCATCTAATACACTCATTCGGGTAAAGACAGAAAATTATAACATGTTGTTATTAGGTTATCATTAAAATTTTATGTATTATATTTTTTAATTATCCTTAATAAATTTTCGGTACTAATATCATTGGGTTGTTTAAGAACATAAACAAATAATGTAAACAGAAAAAAAAATTAAAAGCATAGTTTAAACGCTTTTACCTATGTATTGCATATTAGTACTTTAACTTAAAAAAAGGCAATTTCAAGGAGATAAACCATAAAAGGGTTAACCACTATATATTTACCCTACATATTTTATATGGTCTATATCTAAACCAAAAAACTAAACTTAATATTATCAAAAAAAATTTTTTTGTTTATTCGTTTTAACTACTAAATTTATTGCTATTTTATTTGTACGATTTTTTATATTTTTACGTATGAACTGCCTATTTGATTAAAAAAGACAATTATTTTAAAAGAATGCGTTTAAAAATCATCTAGATTTTCAAAATATTCTCATTTTACTCCCTCTATCCACATATGAAAGAACCTCAAACTCCTAAATTTAAACACATACAAAGACGAATCCCTCGAGAAATAATTTGAAAACTTGACACTAAAAATCAACTTAAATTAATCAATAAATTCAAATTCCCCCTTCAGCCACTCGCGCAATCAAGTCACTTCTTGTCCCCAAGAAGGAAGAAAAAAAACCTCATCAGAGATGAACGTCTCCACCTGCAATATTGATTACATTTAATGCAAGTTGGCACAGAGAGCCGAGCGTTTTTGCGCCTTCATGAAGAATCTTTGTTATTAATAGAAGAGTATTGGTCCCTGTAATCATGTCAGGGAGCCTGCGCCTCTCGATGAGCATCTAATAACGGGAAACATTTCTTCACGATTTGCCGAGAGTTGATTTTGGGAATTATGGCAGACATTTTTGCTTCTTGGCAGTAATTGTTTTCTTCGGGTAATGTGGATTGCGCCAGAACCAGTTGCATAAACGTGACCAGAAAACCGTATGGATGGTGGAGGGCTAATTGTTGGGTGCTGTGATGAAGTATCTTATCATCATAAAGTTAATCAATAGCATTTTTTACTGCCTCCGTGGAACAAGGAAGGCTGATGTGTTTTTGTTGCGTTTGGCTATTTTCGAGGAGATAGTAAGTTAAAATTGCCCGGGAGGAAATTGAATTATTTAATCTCATCTTCCTATGAAAATTAGCTATTTAGGCGACTGAAAGTTTCATTAGGGCAATATCGTCTTGCTATGCTTTTCAAGTAAAGTTTTATTTATAAATCTTTGAACTAGAAACCAGTGTTAGTAAAAGAACTTTTGATTGATCGTATTGATAAACAAAATCAGGATATAAATATTCTGAATTCTTAAAAATATTATTACTCTAAGCGAGGAACTTATTTTATTATAAGGAATGATATTTTTGAGTGTTTTACCAGATATCGATACAAAATAATATCCTTCACTTCTATGTTCTCCATACACATTCAGCTGGACTTACTCAATAAATATGTTAGAGAAAATCCTACATAAATGTACTGATTTACCCTGAATATAAAATTTAGTCAGAAAATATTTTTCGAAATGTGTCTTTGCTGCCCTGAAGAAATTGAATAGGGTGTAAAGCTAAAGTTTGGCTACTTTCTTCAAATTGATTCTTTTCTCCTGAACATTTTAATACTTTACTTTTGAGTTACATAAGAGGAGAAAACGCGTGAGTGGTGGGAATGAAATTGATGTGGGGGGAATGAAAAAATGGAAAAGAATGAGATGGCGAGAGATACAGAGAGGTTGACAGTGAGTAGTTGAAAAAAGGGAGATTGGCATAGAAAAATAGGGAAGAAAAAAAGAAAGAATATGACAGGAATATAAAATGAGAGAGGATATGGGAAGAAGAGAAATAGTGGAGATGTTATGGAAGATATGAGAAGGAATGAGATTGACCCAGAGAGGAAGGGAGAAGAGGGGTATATAGGATGATGATACATCAGATGGGAGAAAGTGATGGAGAAAATAAGAGAGAATGAGATGGTGATAAGAAAGATGAAGAAAGAGGTGCTAATCCCCAAAAACAAAATATTAATAAAAACATAACTAAATCACGAATGTAATATTCTGATACACAATGTGGATTTTTCCACAACTTTTAAACCTTGTTATATAAATCCTACCATGAAAACAACACTTGTTTACAAGTTTAACAGTTCGTTTCACTAAACGAAAGAGATGTTTCCAATCAACATGCGAATCTTATAAAGAGCACCGTGAATCTTTAACATCCCTCTGCTATACCGAAACCCAGGAAATTAACCGAGTCTCCTCGACCTTGATACCAAGTAAACCGCGTTAACCCTGCGCCTAAACTCTTCCTCTTCAGGCGCTCCCAACGCAAAGCGGATTAATTCGAGGTGCAACAATCTCGTCTCCGGAGGCGCCTCGACCTTGAATCTCGTGTCGAACCTCCATAAATATTCCATCCAGAAGTAGAGCATCCGATTCGGCGATGATTGGTCTCGGCGGGACACGACGCGCTGACGTCGCGCCATTCATGGGCCTCTCTGATTGATCTCGTCACGCGAACCTTTGATTAAGGACGGAGGAATGTTTCTGCGAGTGCTGCAGCACGTGGTTGCGAAAGACCTCCGAGTGTTTGGGGCTGTTTGGGTTTTGGACACGTGGAGAGGACCTGTTTTGTGAATGAGCACGTGGCTGTGGAAGATACACGTTGGAGTGGAGTGAGGTTGGCCTGATTCATGAATGGGTTGTGTAATATGAAGTGAAGAGAAATATTAGGATTTTGTAACCAAGTAATTTGGAGGGAGGGAGCAAGCAACTGACTAGATTGTTTTCTCTTCAGGCCATAAACATACTTTTGTTTTGGAGAGGGGGGTGATACAACGTTGTTTGAAAGGTACACCCTAACGAATTCTTTTATACGTTAGGTTTCAGATATATTACTGGTAAGATTTGAAACTTGGAGCTTCGTGTCAAAATGTATAAAATATGAACCCAAAGGAGCACGTGCGGGTCTGGGGAGACAAAGTTGTGTTTCAGCTCATATTGAGATCATTCTGGACTACACCCGTGGAAATCTGCCAGACTTAATTTATTAAGGGAGCGTGAACCCCTAAACCCCGTGGTTACTCTTGTTAACTATCTGTTTCAGTTATTGAATGAGGACTGATATTGCCTAAATCCGAAGCACTCTGTTATATTACACTTGGGAGTACTAATTTTGTACAGAAAAAATATTAAGGGCTATGCGTCGAACGAAAATGTGGTTGGAAATACTTTTTTCTTGAAATCATCAGAGCTGCGAGGACTCCGACTAACCTGTCAGCACTTCTTTTGAGTCATAAGTATACATTTCAAACAGGTGTAAAACCCCATATAAAAGTTATTAGTTAGCAAGATGTAAGTTTTTATAAATTAGATAAGTGAAACTCATTTTAAAAGGAAGTATATGCTTTTGAAAAGAGTGAAGTGAGCTAATTTTAAACTTATGTACAGATTAATACTCAAAACAATATTTTGATATTAAAAAGAGAATGATGAAGTCATCAAATATATAATTATTAAAAATGTAATCCAATTTTTAATGAAGTAATAAATTGCAATGCACTGATACCATCAATATATTTAAGCAAGTGTTCCCCCATCAAAAAGAATATACATAGAAAAAAATAATAATTGTGACTGAAAGGAAAATTTTTTTCACGGCTTAAATCTGTTAAAAATATTTTTATAAATAACTTATTATTTATTATTTTAAAAATATATTTTATTAAATTTTTGTTGCAGTTATTACCATCAAAATGGCATGTTTGCAAACTGTTGGAAATTAAAATTTCCAAATTCAATACCTAAAAGTATAGAAATAAAATGCAGTTTAAATAATGTACTACTAGTAAAAATTTTACTAGTAAAAACCATTGAAAAAGAAATTTTTTTTGTATTTAATTTCTCAATAAATGATATTGTTTCTCAAAGAAATCGAGCCAATACAACAATAAAATGAGTGAAAAATAAGCACATCCTAAAGCCAAAATCAATAGGGAAAATCTAATTAAAAAGCAATCTGCCCATACCCACTACAATACCTTGACTGCAATCTCGCAAAGGGTGGCTGCTTCCTCCTCCCAATAGGCGTTCCACACTAAAAACGAGCCCAAATTCTTTTTCGGCGCAAAAGTGGAGAAATTTAATGCAGGAAGACCCAGTGGGGGCCGTTCATAACCGTTCGAATGTGGGTGAGTGGGGGCCAACGACGAAAAAAGTGGGGCCAACGCGGAAGCGGGGTCTTTGAAATAAAGGGGGGAGAATAAAAGTTTTTCAGCGGGGGGAAAGGCTAGTGGGTCCGTTGGTGCTAGTAGGTTAAATTATTGGCAGTTGTATGCGCCGCTTTTGGGGAGTTAATCAGGGTAGTAAATTAAATGAATTTAGGGAGGGCCTTGTAGGTGGATAGTGTAGGTATTGGAATTCGGGAATGTGGGGCTGTTTTGCGTAGAGCGTGAATTTTTAGAAAAGAAGAGACCTCGCTGTGGGCTTGTGAGTGGTAGATCTGGGGGCAATTAATTAGTGCAATAAAGAAAAGCGCTGTTGCTGGTGGGTTGTAATTATTTCTTAAGCCGAGTGAGATGGGGGAATGGATTTAAATTTCAATTGTTCTTTTTGTTGGGAGGTGGGGGGAGAAGAAAAAGAAGTATGGCTTTAGTGGTGTGCATATTTAAGTTTAAGGGTGGGTAAGAGAGGGTTTGAAACCTGAAAGTAGTTATGGGTAAGGGTGAACGTTGTAACCATTGAAAAAATAGAAACTTAAAACTTATAAGGTCGGATGAATCAGAATAGTCTCCAATTTAAAGCGCTTAAACTTTGGAGATGAAATGTAAAACTTGCATTGGTTATTATTATAAGGAATAACCTTTTTAATGAAAAGTTTTGATTGTTCTACCAAGTAATCTATCTATAAAAAGGCTGTATCAGGAGTGACTAAAACCAGACAATGTGCCTGTTTTGTGGAAAATAAAAGTGTTTTAAAGCATATATCATTTGAAAATAAAATTGCTTTATTACGTAAAACTTATAACCGTAGGTATATTAAAAAAACTACAACGAAAAAAATTCCAAATAAAATTAAAACACCAATATCGTTAATAACGAAGTCATTTTCATGTTGCGCAATGCCGAAGGACACCAAGGAGAAAGTGCGATCGCTTCGCGAAAGTACCTGAGTCTTACCCTTTTGCAGCTGAGATTCCGTAGCGGGGCAGATGTACCCCCGACCCAACCCGGGAGTCAACGACCCAACTCCCCTACAAGTGTTGACCCAGAGCATTTCCGCGTTTCTGCCGACTTGGCAGGAGAATCGCTTCTGATAGTTTAAGACTTCCACGTTTAAAAATTCCTAGTTGAGAAAGAGTTGCATGAGTTAGGATTAACTTGATATAAAACTGATATGAAGATCTCATAATTCAAACTGGTATTATCTTCTTGTTAAAAAGGTTTTAATTTTATTTTAAACGTATTTCAGTATTTTTTATTTAATGGTAGAGAAATATGTTTAAGGGGAAGATTTTGAAAGGAAAAGTTATTCTTTCTTAAAAAATAAACGTCTCCAGAAAGCTTTCAGAAAGTGAATTTGATATGAGACTAAAACTTTTGAAGACTAAAAAGAAAAAGAAATGAGGATGCACAAACTTTGTTGTTTATCTACTCCTACTGTAACAAATTACAATTTCTATAGTGTTTAATTATAAGAGTATTTAAAATACTAAATATGGTGGGGTTAGTTCTTAAAATTATAATACACAGGTAAGACTCAGTACTCTACAAATCTTAATTTACTTTCATAGTTCATACGTGTTATGTTTCAATCACTTAAAAAGTGTAAAACCCTTTTTACAAGTTACGAAAATTAAAATAACTTATTTAAATGATATTTAGTTAATAAATTTTGCAGTTACAATCCCTGCCGTTTTAAGCTCTTTCAGACTGTACATGATAACTACATTTAAGAACTATCCTTTTCAGTCCTACCTGCCCTAATTTTTTCATAGGATTATCTGGCGGCTTAGAATTGAAAGGGTTAAAGAAATATAAAATTGCAAATATTTGGCTTATGAATATGAATATTAGTAAAATAGTTATGAAATTAAAAAATAAAACACTAGTAAAATAACTTGTAACATAATTCCATCTAAATGAAAGTATGACATTAGTAAAGATACAAGATACTGATAAGCTTAACATTATTTGGTTAACAAATCAATTCCCTCAAGCCTTTCATACTACCTTAAAAAATTACCTGGCATAGTTTCACCCTTACATTTGTTTTACTCGGATTCTTATCAGTGTTCACAAAGCACATTAGAAACAATCGTGATGACGAAAGAAACGAAAAATCCTTGTAAGAGAAAAATCAAAAATTTATCACTGCTCAAGAAACAAAAGAACGAAACAAACAAATCCGATCCGAGGTAAACTTGATACAAGTAGTAGCGAAGGAATTTTTGAAACGACAGCACACCTGAACTAAAAAATCAGTAGCAATGCACTAATGAGCTTTTTTGCGTTAGCTTTGCTGAAACAAAACCCTGAATTAATCGAGAACTGCAAACCGCATTGAGTAACCGCATTGAACCGAATTTTTGCATCGCAGCATTTGCCACATTTCCGATTCGATTGGCAGGTCAATTTTTATCCGAGAAACAAAACTGGCATTCATTAAATTCGAAAAGATCCGGAAAAGCTGTTTTGTTTGCTGGCATTTTTAACAATGCCGGCGCTCCCGTTTTTTCCGGAGCAAACTAATTGTTATTTTAATTAAAAATGTGTAACCAGTTGCTCGAGGCAGTAAGTTTAAAAAGATTCGTGCTAGAGCGAGTCGATAATGGTTCTTGTTCCAGGGAAAAAAAAACAGATGGAATGTTGTTTTAAAGATGTTAAAATATTGCTGTATTCCTATGAACGGGGTTAAGGGAATTAAATTTTAATAAGGCTCCTCGATATATTCTCCTATTCAGATTCCATGTTTCGCATAATGAGTGTTAAAAAAGAAAACTGAATGTTATCGAGCTTTTCAGAGGGCTGAAGGATCTAATTAAATTAGATCAAGAAAATAGCGGGTTCGAGAGAAATTTCCAATAGGACCATGTTATTGGAATTAATAATCTTTGAATTAAAAAATATTTCACTTTATTAGTTCGGTTCTCTAAGCTGTCGTGAATGCAGATTTTTCTAAATAAAATATTCATAATGTTATGCTAAACAAAATGGTTGAGAAATATGAATTCCCTTTGTAGGGTGCATTTCTTAAATGATGGTTTTCAAGTAGAATATTTGCTTGAAAAACAAAGAAGCTGCGTTTGCTACAAATGCAATGTTGAATATATAAGTCAGTCAAGAAATTAAAATACTAAAAACTCTATCCTTATTCCCACATGCAACATAATTTAGAAAGTTTTAATGAACTTTACAAGTAAATTTTCTCTATACTACTTGCATGTATAATGCAATCTTTCTGGAATTCTTACTTTAAGGCAGTTTATAAAAAAACATAAATACTGTAAGAAGCATTAAAATCCGCAACAGGCATAATCTTTAAATAAAAGTTTTTGATTTTTTATAAGTATTATAATGGTATATGTATAGAATTCTTTATTGATTAAATTTAAAAAAGTTAAGCCATTGTTATTAATATTTTTTTTTCAAATTGATCTAACATCATAAAATGTTATAATGACATCTGGGCGTCTTAAATGAGCTCACTAGTCACATGACTAAATTTTAGGAATACTCTTCTTGCCTCACACCTGTACCAGCACCAGCACTAATGGAATAAATATCACAGCACTTATAATTTAAAAAATATTAAATAAAGATTTTACTAAACTTTAGCTTTAATTCACATAAAAGGCCATTCACGTCTTAGTGACGTAGTCTAGTCATAGCAATGTCACATCCCAGTCACAGCAAGACTTGCCATGCTACGTCACATTACATGTCAGCAAACAGGAGCGTTTCACCTAGGAATCTAGGTGACTCCTTCCTGCTAAATATTAAAGAGCAATGGCCCGAATATCGAAATAATCATCGCCCTAAACCTTAGCTCGTATACAGGTATGTCATATGTATATTTCTCCTAAAAACAGAATTATGTGATCTAAGGGTTAAAGTATATGAACATTAATATAATGATCAGAGTTCAATCGCAGTCTAGTTATTTTAACAATTGTTTCTTACAATGGATCAAAGGTTATTTTTTTAAATTGTCATTTCTAAAAATGTTTTGTATATGTTTTTACTAAGTTTTGTTTAAAAAGGGACTATGTAATTAATACTAATTGTTTCATTAAATAATTAAATCATGAAAAATTTTCAAAATAGTTTTTAAAACCACCTGTCAAACAATTAAGGATCTGTCCATCTTCCAATAACTTTTTCAGAGAAAAAAATTGTTTGTTACAATTTTAATGAATATCCATATTCCATATTTTCTTAATTAAGTTTTTTATAACTTCTTTAAAAAATGATGGTTAATATATGCTCAAGAGTATATCCAGTTTAAGTTATGAGGGAAGATTAAAGAAGCTATATATGTTCACTCTAGGGAAAAGAAGGATTAGAGGGGATTTGATTCAACTTTTTAAAATGGTAAAGCAAGGGGACACAGAGGGACTAGATTTCAATACGGGTAATAGAACAAGGGGTCACAATTTCAAATTGAATAAAGTAAAATTTAAGACGGATTGTAGAAAGGCATTATTTTTTAATAGGGTTGTGGATAGATGGAATGCGTTGCCAGAAACAATTGTAAATTCAAGTGGGGTGAACGAGTTCAAGAGGAAAATTGACAGATTCTGGGATTCCGGTAGTTTGGGTTAAAAAGACTGGACCAACCTTGCTGGGCTTACGCCTGTAGTTGGTCGACTTAATTTGTATTTGTATTTGTATATTAAATGAAGTAAATCATTTCAAGGAATAAAAGAAATACAATTTTATCTTCATATAAAACATATAAAAAATAAGACTAACTAGACTGGGATTGGATTTACATGATATATATAGGTTGGGGTAGATATTTATAACACTTAATTTTTTATCCTACTATCATGCCCTCTTCTTCAGTGATTTCCGTACACTCAGATATGACTTAATTGTGACCGTCACTATTTGGTCAGGGGTTGATAGATTATCGTATAATGTATTATAAAAGGAGATGATGACAATAATAATTTGAGAGATCCTAATTACGAAAGTGAAGAAAAAAAATCATTTTCATGTTACATGAATATTATATTCCCATAAAGTATAAAACTATTTTATTTTCTGGTTATCTAATAACCATTAAATACTTTTTATCATCATATTTTGAATCTCCCAAATACTAACTACATACATTTAATATTAAAAAAATGGGAATAAAATTAAGATGAGTTTTGAATCGTCAGTTTGAAAAAGGGAATAAGTCCAAAGAATGGTAAAATGAATTTTCGTGCTAAAAATAATCTTCAAACTTTTCTCTACACATGAATGGGAAGAGGGAAAAATAACTGCCCCCTATAGGCAGATATAGCCACTAAAATTTGATAAATTCGATGTCCATTCATTGTTTTTTATTTAATTCAAATTTATTTTGTCTTTATTTTCTTATTCTTTGCGCAGTAAACTAAGTCAAAACAAATATTGTTTATAATTTACAAGTTTTTTTACCTTTTCTTATCAAGTGAATGTATAGGACTTCCTTGATATTCTCTTACTCCATTGATATTGCCTTATGTGAGACTCCTTTTAAAAACATATTCCTGTTCATAAAAAATGCAACACCAAGAAGAAATTGTCCAATCAACTTGAAATTTTCAAGGTATATTCATTATGGTTTGCTTTTAAAATATCAAATTCAGAGCTACAGCGCATGCGCGAGATGAGAAGTGTCTTCTCAATGAATACTCATATTGTCTTTTGTGTTCTAAGCAAAGCAGAAATATAACTTAAATGTCAATTTAAGTGGTTTTTTAAATTTTTCTTCAGTTGAAATTTCATATGGTCAAAATAGGGAATAAGTCCATCAACTTTGTTTTAACTGATTATACTTTTAAATATACTTAGTAGAGTATACTTTTGCGATGATTATTCTGTATTTTAAATAAGGTCCAGATTTTCCAGTAAAAAATTGGGGATTATAGAATGAAAATTCCATTATTTAAATTGTTTTTTTTTTCATTTTCTCAAAACTTGGTTTTTGAACTTATTGCCTTTTGCAAACTGACGATTCTTTTATTGAGAATTATTAAAAGGAACTTTTTAATTTTAACTCTTTCCATAAATGGGTATATTTAATAAAAACAAAGTACTAAAGAATGATATTTTAAGAAGGGTTACTTGGGGTAAGTGGGACACTGGGGTAAGTGGGACAGCCCCCTAAAACTATAATATGTACAAGAAATTTCACACTTACTAGCATTGATTATGTTACAGCTTGTCACACCGATGAGTTTTGCATAAATTTGAGATTTGTTTCATTTATTTTTAAGATTTTAGAACTAATTTAAAATATATTCCCAGAATGGATTTTTTGGAAAGTTCAAGAGGCATTTTTCAAAGAAGTATTTCCAGGTAAGTTGTCATTACATTTTAATGTTTATTGAACTGTTTTACAGAGTTTGACCTAAAATACATACTGCATTTTGAAATTTTTCAAAATTTTAAATTTTGAAGTGTTTTACAGGGGATTGTCCCATTTACCCCATAGTTTTAGCATGGTTGGGGCAAGTGGGACCCCTCTTTGTATAGTAAGTGAGACCCCTTATGATCATTTTAGTGGTTCTAGATGGTCCCAAATGATATAGGAACTATAACTGAAGACATGGGCAGATGAAAGGGGGGTAATAGGGGCAATTTCCCCACAATATTTTCAGAAAATTTCGATTGATAGTAGCAAGACCTTTTACTCACCACTTTAAAATTCATTAAAATTTATAATTTGATCGACATTTTATATCAAATTTGAGTTTTAATTTAAGTTATGGTGAGTTATGTGAAATAGCTCATCACTAGTGTTCATTCTCATTCAGTGTGTCCAATTTCTTTTTTATCTTACAATGTTTACTAAAGTGCCAAAATAAATCTTTGTAAACCTTATTATGTTTTTTCAACACTATTTTATATGGTAAAGTAAAACATATCCCTTTTGCCTTTCAAAACATTCTTTAAAATACTTATTTTGCTTTTGAATAATTCTTTTTAATTCTTACCTTGTCATATTAATTTTAATGTGAGTAGATTTCTCACCCATGGTTACAGTTACAATAAAATATTTTTTGGTGAAAATTTCTGTACTTTATGAAGTAGACCCACTTAATTCCTTTTATGTTTTGTTTACTTCCCATATAAATGAAGAGGGGGTGTCCCACTTACCCCATCACTTGGGGTAAGTGGGACCCCCTTCTCATTTTTTAAATAAAGACCAATTTATAAAAATGTGAAGCTTAAATTTGGAAACTACTAATACATTTTTGTTAATGAATAGCGTCTTTAACGAAATTAAACAGTACGTTCAAATTTAACCCGTTCATAATTCTTCTCTTGAGCTCCAAAAATTCACTAGGCCTAAAAGGGGTTCCACTTACCCCAAGTGACCCTATTTTTGTAACAAAAAAAGTTTTAAAAAATTTATATCTTTTACCGAAAGATTTTTTATCATAAAAAACCCTTTATCATCACCCCTTTAGGTGTTGTGTCTGTTTCAATTTCGAATGAAAGTTTATAATAAATCATTAAATTAAAGCTACGAAGTAGAACAAGGACATTAATGTCATAATAAATTTTTTACTGAAAATATTCCAAAAGCAAATATAATAAACAAATGAAAGTAGTACAAATTAATAATATTAATAAACTTTGTTTCGTTTCAAACTAATGTATATAAATATTTAACAAAATATAATTGCTTTCAAAGTTTCAGAATAGAAACCCAGGGCAGCTCATCAATTCCCTCAGGTATCTGAGGATCTTAACGTCACTTATATTTTCCAGTAAATATTATTTTACATTTTATTGGAAAGTTCTTTTTTATTACTTAAATTTAGCAACGTATTTAACCTAATAAGGAGCAATATAAAAATTAAACCCAGTAAGTGTTTGGTTAAATCCAACCAACGATTATTAAATCTCCAATTTAATAAAATAACGTAAAGTAGGGATTTCTGTATTTATCCATTTTGGGTTATCGTTTTTCCGATCTTACTAGTTCGAAGCAGAAAAGGAAGACAGTCTTCAATAAAATAACCTCATAACCCACAGTTCAGTAACCATGGGCGTAGCCAGGGTTCAACTTTGGGGGGGCAGGAGGGTCGACTTTTTATGTTTGTGGAGAACGAATTTAAAAGCCGTGAGAGAGGGCTGTCAAGTTTCAACGAGGGGTCTGGGGGTCCTCCTCCAGAAAATTTCGGAAATTTGCCCCTAAGAACAGGGTTGTAAACTGCTTTTTGGTACGCGTAAACCCAAATTTGGACTTATATTTTCAGGTAGAATTTTGATTTTAATGAAGTTATTTAAAAAAGTGTTAATAATAGAGGTTTAAATACTACAGGGGGGTTCGGGGGTCCTCCCCCAGAAATTTTTTTTAAAAATTTGACCCTAAAATTCTGGGTTTTAACTAACTAAAAGTAAAGTAAAAGTTAATTATTGGAGACCTGGGGGGCAGCTGCCCCTCCCTGCCCCCCCTTGGCTACGCCCATTTCAGTAACCCCTCAGGTGCAAGAGGAGTTGGTCTTAGGTTCCTTGAAAAATCAAGATAAAAGGGTTTTGAATGATATAATTGCATTTGAAGGTAGTGTATATAACTGAATATTATAATTGAATTAAAGGAGATTATAAATCGAAATGAATAATTTTATCAGTTAAAAATGAGATTCAAGTTAAGGGGACTAAGTACCTCCAAATCGGTCAAAATATCAAATTAAGGATTTTGCTCTCAAATCGATGTTTTTACTCATAAATTGATTCTGCGAATTTCATAGTGATGCACGGATTCTAAGCACAAACAATTATAAATTTTTATTGAGCACACTTACCACATATTTTTTTAAATAAATATTTCCCAAAACTACTTTTTTACCATTAAACCCCTAAGGCTTTTTATCTACTGGACTATTTAACTTGAAATTCTGCATATATATTAACCATAGTGTTTTCAATGAAACTATGAATTCCAATTAGAGATTCAGTGTATAATATAAGGTCTTAAGATGAAAAATGTGTTTATTTTCATGCTATTTTGGAGGTATTTGGAGAAAAATTGTTTTTATTAAAAACTATTACAAGTATCAAAAATGTAGATTCATAGTTCCATGGACAATAACTTAGATTATGTTGGGGTAAAAAATCATACCAGAATTATCATATATTATAAAGAAGAAGTAGTGTTTTAAAACTTGATTAAAATTTTTGAAAATTTCAAAATTTCTTATAAACTGCTTTTTAAAAAGTAGATTTTTTGCTTGGATTATGTTTGAATAGTCATTTCAAGTGTTTTGACGTTAAAGGACTTCAAAAAAATTTGTAAATTAAAGAAATAAAAATTTGGGTACTGAGTCCCCTTAAGTACACTTTGTGTACTTAAATAAAGATGAAACCACTTTAAAGTGTTTTAAGTAATGATGGTAACAATCAATACAATTATTTTTTAAAAATCAGATTTTGATTTAAAAAAGAACCTCTTCGGAGAACCTTCAGTTCATTCTCCTCTCAGGTGTAACAAAGGCTTGAGCCTCCAAAAAGTCTTAAGGTTAGTCATCATTAAATTGGTGGTGAAAAAGAGCGAATAGGGTAGGTGGGGGCAAAGCCACGCAGTTTTTAGTTTTTTTAACATTATGTTTGAAAGGGGGTAGATAATCCCGAAATTTCAATTGAAGGTGTTAGATTGAGATCTTACCTACAAAACCAATCCAAGTTTAAACTCTTATCGATGGTATTTTAAGATAAATTGACAATTTAGTTGAAAAAAAATTGCGGGGCTTTGCCTCGCGAAATGGGGCAAAAACCAGCTCTCTTGAATCTTCGTGTCCAAGTGAAATAAACATGGATAAACAAAATTTTTCATTATAAAAACACTAGAAATAATCATCTTAATACAGAAGAGCCCCGATTATACGCGGAATTGGGTGGCAAGGGTTCCACGGATAGCCAAAATCGCGGATAACCCGAAAAAAGACTAAAAATAAGGTGAAAACACGAAACAAAATATTTCAGCATAAAAACTATGTTTCATTGTACAAAAAAATGGATATGTGAAACTTTAAAATGTGTATACAGTACAGCAGAAACCTTTGATCTATATCTAAAATATCTCCTCATCTAAAGTTTACCCATATCATTAAAATTTTTTTTCGTGGCAACCGCGGATCATCCGCTCGCGGATAATCGGATTTCTACTGTATTGTTTTAATATTTTTAAGTGAACCAACAATATTAAACATAAATCTATTCCGTTTTAATGAAAATTGTCATCTGTTGTAGCAACTCATTTCAAAGTGCCCAATATCTTTCAAAAGGGAGAAAAAAGGGTTTCAGGTTGAGGATTGACATCATGGAAACCTTTATTCAACTTTTTAGGGATCCTGTAGTTTCCAATTTCCTTTTGGGGTGAATTCTCAAAGTTTTGAAGCTGCGGGTACTTTCCCCGTTTCACTTTATTTTGAAAAACAAGCCTAATTATTTTTAGAGACATGTTGAGGTAATTCTTTCAAGACAAAACTGAAGTTCAAATGCTATCTTATCATAGGATTATTTGCTTGTATTTCTCCTGAAGCTCTATTTTATGTAATGTTTCAGTAAAAGATCAGAAAAATTGCATCGAAAGGATGAAAAACAAACTTACAGCATTTTTTAAACTCAAGTGTGACTTTGGGGTACGGTTTTTCGTAGAACAATAGGTCACAATAAGACAAACCAATCACCTGGTTATCAACTTTTTAATCGATTATTAACAATTAAAAATCGCGGTGCGTGGTTTTGCCCCGTGCGGGTTTTTACCCCTACCTACCCTATATGCTGAATGATGACCAAGTGATCATATCTTAATCTTTGAAATATGAATAATTGCTAGTTTTACACAAACATACTATATTTAAGCACATTTGTGTACAAAATAAAAACGAATATTTTTAATAACAAAAAAAACAAAAATTATAAGTTTCTGTAATAATGTCAACATTATAATTAATTCTCATACTTTCAAATAAAGATAACACATTCGATTCTTTGAGAATCATGGCCATATCAACCCTAAGTTCAACAACCCCTCAGGTGCAAGGGAGCCATAGGTTCCTCAAGAAAGGAATGTTCTAATATTTGGTGGTATTATTAAGAGATATTTAATAATAAAAAGTTATTAACCTCTTTCATGTGTTACTACGGAACTATGCTTAGTTTTTGGAGCAAAATTTGCAGAAAATACAAATTTTATATCGAAATAAATCTAAAGCAGCGGAAACTTGTAAAAAAACGCGACCTCTTTTTTAAGACGTCTTCCTACTAGGGCTCTTCCAGCGTCTCGGAACACATGATTCCACCCCACCTGAAAGGGGTAAACGAACTCTAGGAACTTGGCTCTTTTTGAGGGAATTTTATCTTAGTCAAGACAGATTAAATAGTGCACAAACAATTGTTTTTTAATAAAAGAAAACATTAATGACATTTTTGTGTTGTATGTCTTAGAATGTGAAAAATCTATTATTCAGAAGTATACCCTTTTTTTATTAATATGCATGTTTTTTTCTTCATGTAATTGAAAAAAATGCTTTATTTAAAAATATTTTTTATAAAAGGTTGGAATTTCTCTTATTACTTTACAACATATTAATTAATTATTTTACAATTTATTACTCAGTAGTCATAATTTTATATCGGCAATTGAATGAACTTTAGATTTCATAAAAGTAGATGCTAAAAAAACAATGATTCCAAATTTTCCTTATAAAATTATTTGAATCTAAAATTTATTAAAATACGAAGCATAAGAAATTGAGTAATACACAAATCGTACTATAATTACGTAATTTTCAAATCGTATACTAAATATATTTTTAAATATCTCTGAAAATTAAGATAAGTAATGTAGCTAATATCTCAGAAGTATGAAATTTCATATTCCTTCAAATCATAAGTTTACACACATAAGAATTGAAATTATACTCTCCAAATTTCATTCTAATGTTTACTTGTAAACTATTATTTTTTTTAAATGTATTGCGTGTGACAAAGGACCAGATGATGATTTCAATAATACTAATAAATGTGTTAAATATTCACTGACATTTATCGTAAAAATAAAAGTGAGTAAGTGTAAACGTTTATGTTGGGGAACCTATCGTCTACTAGTTCGTTCACCCTTATCAGGTGTTAGGAAGAAGAATACGGAAAAGTGCAAGATCTCCCGGTGTAGGAAAGACTCCTCAAAGATAGATCGAATGTGGGATCTTTATTGCTTGTGGAAATTTTATAACTACTAAATAAGTAATAAATGGGTTACAAGAAAAATAAGAGAATAATTGAATCGTCAGTTTGAAGAAGGGAATAAGTCCAAAAAATGACAAATTGACTTTTTGTGCTCAAAACAATCTCCAAGCTTTGCTCTACACATGGGTGAAAAGAGGGGGAAAATAACTAACCCCTATAGGGAGATATCGCCCCTTGAAGTTGTGAAATCTATGTCCATTCATTGTATTTTTCAAGTTAATTTGGAGTTAAAGTTAATTTGTCTTTCTTTTCCTATTCTTTGAGCTGTAAACTAAGTTAAAATGAAATTTTCTTTTAATTTCAAATTTTTTCAAACCTTTTTTTATGCAGGGAATGTTTAACTCCATTCATATTCACTCACTCCATTGATACTGCTCTAATAACTCAGTTTCACTATAATTTTGAATTTTATTTGTCTTATTCCTTTTATTTCACCCTTTTGTGGTGTAAACTAAGGATAAATATAATTTAAATGTGAATTTAGGGGTTTTTTAAGATTTTTTCATCAGAAAAATTTCATCAGGTTGAAGAAGGGAATAAGTCCATCAACTTATTTTGACTGTAAAATATTTTTGAACATACTTATATTTGTTTCGATGGTTGCTCTGTTTTCTAAATAGGGTTGTGAACTTCCAGTAAAAATTTGGTGATTATACAATGAAAATTCTATTACTTATACAGTTTTTTTCGATTTTCTCAAAACTTGGTTTTTGGACTTATTTCCTTCTTCAAACTGACGATTCAATTTATGACAGACAGTCTTTTCGATATTTTATATCCTTAATATCTTGAATTTTCCCATATTCTTTTATTTTTTTCAACAACTCATCTTAATTATTTTAAAAATAAAAACAAATCCCATGTACCATAATCAAGATCGCAAAATATATTTATCAACCCCACTCCAATATCATAAAAATGAATATAAAATACGTACATTATAAAATCATATTTAATACCAATTAATCAGTTTAGAATATAGCTAATTCCTGTTCACAATTCTTAAATAAGCGTATATAAATGTGTGAGATAAGGGAAATATGCATTTTGAAATATAAATCTCGAATATTTATATTTGTTTAAAAAAATCCCGAGCGTGTTAATTAAAGTTTTACTTAAAGTTTATGCGTATAAAATAACTCTTATTAATGAAAGAACCCGTTTACTTTTACAAAACAAGACTTAATTGAAGACACTATCCAAATAATCTCTTCAAAGTTAGTCGTCTTTGGTTATAAATCTGCGTTATATTAGTGTTATAATAAACAATATTAATTGTTACCGAAGCTTTAGAATGGGTTTAAGAGCACTAGTAAATGTAATAACAAAATACACTAAGCATTAAAAATAAATATTTCGGCAAGGTTCTAAAGTTAATACAGATTTGTTGGTATCTAAGAATTTTTAATCCTTTTCTATCCCTCTATTTGTTTACGAGGAACTTAAGGAGGAGAATAATATGAATTTATAGGAGTCCAATTCTTTTAAAATAATAGAGAAGTCTATAATTGAGAAAGTATCTATAATAACACTATGGCTTCAATTAAATAGAATAAAAAAATATAGTAAGAAGACAGGAAAAGTGGCTTTTAGGATATTAAATACCATGGTTTATTCGTTAAATAAAAGCTAATAGTTATAAAATTAACATTTCAGAATTAAAGTCACCCTATTTTAAACATGATATCTCTAATTGAAACTATTAAATCTCACCCAGATACATTTTGCCAAAAATTATTTTATCATTACTTCGAATACAAAAATTACAATTTTTCATGGGGTTTGAAAAGTACAGATTTATTTGTTAGAATATTATCATACTCTTATGACAGACAACACTATATGAAAGTGTATGAGTTCATATCCACCCCACTTAGTTAAACAGGAGATCTATTTTTAACCTGGGAATAATTATATTGATTTCAAAAACAAGAGATTTCTTAAATATGTTTAATTATAAGCCTTCAATGTTCTGTTAAAACATTATTGTTTTCTTTTTATTGTTTACCATTTTATGAAAAATGGTTTTAAACGATTTTACAAACTTTTTATAAGGCAAATAATACAAACAGCATAAAAATTTATGATTTTTATTGTTTATTTACAGTTATGAAATAGTAGTAATTCTTCAGAGCTACATTACATTAGAATGACCTGGAATAACCTCATTACAAGTGAGGAAATCCACACACTTTCTTAAGAAGAAAGCATTGTTAAAAATAATGGAAATAGGATAAACAATGAGATGACCAAGTATTCTTGGTATTTTTTGAGATTTGATTTTGTTGGAACTTCGTTTCCTTATCAATTTGCAGGTGACTTTAGTGACCGGTGATAACCCTATAATTTTAATGATAAAAAATTGACCCTTTAAAAACATTAGGTGCGCATTTTTTTATGATTACTGTTACTGGCGTCTCGCGTACTTCATTTATGGTCCAGAGAAAATTTATGTATACTGGGGGATATAGAATTACACATCTAGGGGTCAGAAAGCCTAAAGAGCACACCTAACACAAAAAACAACAAGAAAAACATAAAATCTTACTTCGCCACAGCAATCCATGAAAATCCAGTTCATTAAACCAAAATAACAGCATCTTCTAGATAGTAAGATGGGCAAGACACACACGAGCGTACACACAACCCCATAGCTACATCTGATCCTGTGTCGGCATGCAGCCCAGTGTTGACATTCCCTGTCAACGAACTCCCGATGTACCTGAGCCCCCCAAGAAACCACGCTGCTGCACCCCTCTTCGAAAGGAGGTAGCCAGAAAGCAATGACCCGGCCTTTCTCACCAGTTCAACGTTCGCGAGTCAGTCTGAGACCCCATTGAGAAAAAACACTTTCTCTGGCCCGGGAAAGAGTTATTGTGATGGGATGATACGGCCCCTACCTGAAGACGGGGGGGACATTCCGCTACACGAAGAGTTGAACAGGTTCATGAGGGAGAAAGTTCATCGTCCCGTTGTGCACTTTCCATCTTAATGGAATTTTTCAGGTGAGAGTGGATTGGGCATGCACTTTCACTATCCACGTGGACTCGAGGTAGTTTGTTTATGTGTGTTGTTGTGATCAGGTTGTGATGTGTGTGCTTCGTTCCTGTGTTTGGATACTTGGATATTGTTTTAGGATACCTTTTGGCAAGTAGGTCAGTTTTTTACCTGTTGGGGGTCAAGGACATAGTTAGTGTTGACCATACTTTTAGGGCGTCGATTAGTTTTTTTAAATTTAAAGGTCTAGGTGTCTTGTGCTCCTGATGTGATGACAATATATTTTAAGATATTTATAATTTATTAAAGTTTTTAATGGTTGAGGTCAAAGACCTATGCGATGTTGATCATATTTCTTATAATTTCTAGGATTTCCAATTTCTGTAGATAGGGTCATAGACATCTGATTTGTTGACTATATATTTTAGGGTATGGTTTATAAATCTTTATTTTTCGAATGAGGGCAGACCTCCATATAAGGAGTTGTTCTTGTAGTTAGAGTTTTTACATAACGTTATACTGGGAAAACCCCTGAATTGTTGATCTTATATTTTGGGGTGTTGATGTTTTAATTTCTACTTGTTGAGGTCAAGGACCTCTAATGTGTTGACTACATTTCTAAAGTTTCTTTAGATATGTGGGATGGTTTTCTTGCTTCAACCAGTTGGAGGTAGAAACCATTATGTTGATTACAATTTGGGAGGGCAAAAGCTTTTTTTGGGAGGCTGACTTTGTCACACTTTCACTTTTCTAATAATCGAAAAAAAATTAATTTATTTTAAATTTCACATGTAGGGGCAAAGACCATTACTAAACCTAGTTTTCGATTCCGACTGTAATTTTGTTGATACTTCTTTTAATATTCTCTCACTTTTAAAATTTCAGTTCTGGATACATCGATTTGGTAAGGTTATGAACCCTTAAGGTGGTTGCAATAGTTTTGAAACATATAGATAATTTTAAACAAAGTATTTTTTATCAAATGTGCTTTTTTGAATAATTTTATAAAGTAAGGAACTATTTACAATTTAGGGTAACAAAAATATGAAACATTAGCAATATATTTTATTTTACATTTAAAAGTAGTAAAGTGTGCCCGAGTTCAAAAAAGTTATAATTAATTTTTAAATTAAAGATAAAAAATGAGGGTTGCAAAAGTATCACGGAAATAACATAGATACAACTTGGTAAATATTATCAGAAAAAAAGTTCTAAAGTGTGTCTATTTCTTATCTTTTCCATGTAGTATTATTTTGAGTTATGGATGAACCCCAGATTGCCTTGAAAATAATAAAACCTATACTTTAAATCGTTGATTCAAAGTATAAATCGGTTTAACCTCCTTAGACCCCATGTATCACGTGTGATAGAAAAGTTCTTTTAGATTATATAATTTCAAATTATAATTAATTAAATATAATTAAATTTTTTTAAATACACTAGCGGAAATAAAAATCCCAACACCAAGAAGGAAAGGAGATATCAAAGTAAAATTTATTTCTATGATTGAACATAGTATCAATGTGAATTGATTAAAAAATCAGCCTTCCTGGATGTTTGGGGGCCGAGAAAATCGGTGAGGAGTGTTGTCTCCATAGGTATCCATTACCGCAGTCACACGTCATGGTATTGAGTGACAGGGGATCTAAATGACTTTTGAGGGATTGGAGGACCATGCTGCCTCCTCAGGTAGTCCAAATTCATATGGTGCACCAGCGGACGTTGCATACCGGGCTAGGTGATTTCTCCTCTTTCTCCGGACATGTTTTGTGAGTGTTGGTTCTTACGAACGGATAGGCCAGGGTAAAAATGCAATATAGGGGGTTAAGAAGAAAGCTTGGACATTGCATAAAACATGTGTTTGTGCATTTTTCTCTTGAAATTTGTCCCCAGGACAGGTCTGAGGGTAAGGACGGTCTACCGGCTGCAAAATCTCAATGACGCAGCTCTGGTTGGAAAAAGTACTGGTGAATCATACTCAGGAGTTGCAGAA
This sequence comes from Tetragnatha versicolor, assembly GCA_024610705.1. NCBI lineage: Eukaryota > Metazoa > Arthropoda > Arachnida > Araneae > Tetragnathidae > Tetragnatha > Tetragnatha versicolor. The sequence continues at coordinate 6,535,994 of JANDEH010000009.1, read as the reverse complement.
ATGGAATCCAATGCATCCCTACTCCGTTACCCTGCATTACCACTCCATGGAACGATTAGAAAATCATCAGCTGAGTGCGCTCTCTCAATTGTGTCTTCAAACTCATACCCAACCGTCGTGGTGCTCAAAACCGAAGCAGGATTCTCTCATAAACACAATGTCATGAAATTGGGATTTTCATTTCCTTAATTCGTGCACTATTGGAAACAGAAATGCCCATTTTCAGCCCCTTGTTTATAGACAAAGATGTAAGAAGCTATGCGGACCGAACGGACGATCCGCAATACTGCAAACGACATCCATTCCACTGCCGCTTGTCCTCAGTATGATCTACCGGTATTTTAGCCAACCAAAGCTGCTTCATTGAGGTTTTTTAGCCGGTTGTCCGTCCTTACCTTCATACCTGTCCTGGGGACAAATTTCAAGAGAAAAATGCACAAACACATGTTTTATGCAATGTCCAAGCTTTCTTCTTAACCCCCTATATTGCATTTTTACCCTGGCCTATCCGTTCGTAAGAACCAACACTCACAAAACATGTCCGGAGAAAGAGGAGAAATCACCTAGCCCGGTATGCAACGTCCGCTGGTGCACCATATGAATTTGGACTACCTGAGGAGGCAACATGGTCCTCCAATCCCTCAAAAGTCATTTAGAGCCCCTGTCACTCAATACCATGACGTGTGACGGCGGTAATGGACACCTATGGAGACATCACTCTTCACCGATTTTCTCGGCCCCCTAATATCCAGGAAGGCTGATTTTTTAAGCAATTCACATTGATACTATGTGCAATCATAGAACTAAATTTGACTTTGATATCTCCTTTCCTTCTTGGTGTTGGGATTTTTATTTCCGCTAGTGTACATAATTATCTATGGTAATTTTGTATCACCATACATGAAGTGAAAAACAACATTAATAATAGTATCGTTATAATAATTTTATTATATTAAATCTAAAGTTTATAGCTAATAACATATTCTTCTGTAACCATTAAAACCATTAATTACATCATTCCAGAAATGTGTGCGATTTTACTTTAAATCAAAATAATTTATCAACAGTTTCGGGCAATTACATAATATGGAGCTGTGGAAAATTTATATTTAATTATATTAGTATTGAGAAAATAGAAAAACACTCTATCCCATTTAATCCATATCCTACCAAGCATTGTGAAGAAACTAATATTTTCTCATAAAAACTTGAATATGGGATAGTTTAGGCCCTGTACAATAGGGTGTATCGAAAAAAACTTTTTTTTTATTTTGATGATGCCTTAGTGCGGAAAAGTTGTCTTAGGTGTCAGAGAGTACCTATGAATTTTTTCAGAATTTTCGGATAATATCTTGAGGTTCCGCCAAGGCCCTGAAGGTACCTATGTTAATCCAATGGAGCGCGCAAGCCAAAAAGGCCGAAAATTGGTTTTTCGCCCCTCATTTCTACCCTAATCACACGACGAATATCTTCACTCGCGTTATGGACTCTATATGATCTAGGCTATCCGACAAAACTTGAATAATAGCCTAAATCTCTATATTACGTTTTTTTGTATGCTCCAATTTCGTCGAAAATCGCGTATTTTCTCGTTCAAATCAGAGCCCACAATCAACATAATATAGAGATTTACGCTATTATTCAAGTTTTTTCGGATAGCCTTGATCATATAGGGTCCATAACTCGAGTGAAGACATTCGTCGTGTGATTAGGGTAGAAATGAGGGGCGAAAAACCAATTTTCGGCCTTCTTGGCTTGCGCGCTCCATTGGATTAACATAGGGACCTTCAGGGCCTTGGCGGCACCTCAAGATATTATCCGAAAATTCTGAAAAAATTCACAGGTACTCTCTGCCACCTTAGACAACTTTTCCGCACTAAGGCATCATCAAAATCAAAAAAAAGTTTTTTTCGATACACCCTACTGTACAAACATAAAATTGAAGAAATCCACAAACTTAGATTAGTTTCATCGGTACAGGGTGTCCTAAAAATAGGACGATGGCAGGATCCATTGCTATCGGTTTCCTATTAGGTCTAATAGGTGAAAGCCTCTTAGAAGAGGGAAAAAAGCAAAATTTTACGAAATAGTTAACAGATATTACTTCAGGACTCTTGTTTGACAGTTTTTTTGAAAACATTAAACATTTTTTAGCAATAATTTCGATTTTAATTTTTTTAACTATGTGAATCAATTGGAAACGCACTGCTTTCTGTGCATCTTTTGTATAAATCGACCCAATTACTCTACTGTTATCTCCTAATTATAGAAATATCTATAGAAATGCATTTGGTATAATTAATATCTTTTAAATGTTTAAAAAAGTTATAATTCTGCTATATTTTCCTCTTTTATTAAAAAAAAACAAAGCTTCTTCGCAGTAAAAAAATTTTAACCTAATTTTAATAAAATATGTTGCATACTTTTGTTTTTAAATTAGTTTTTCTTCCTCACTTTTTGATAGAAGGAATTTTTTTATATAAAACTTGAGAAAAAGAGTTTTTATAGTTATTTTATTCGATGTATAGGGGTTTTCGATTTATCGAATTTAGAGTATGATTTATTACCACATATTACAGGTTTCTATTTGATGTGCAAATAATTTGTTGGATATTTTGCCCAAGATATCACCCTGTTCAATACTGATAGAGATTATGTAGCAGTGCATCCTGCCATCGTCTTTTTTTTTAGACAGCTTGAGGTACGGTGAAATTTGACCCCTAAGTAGATTTTTTTCGCCAAATTTATTTTTCTAGTTTTAGAGTACATAGCCGCAATAAATTTGGATACAATTTTGTCTAAAAGCTATTAATTCGTAAGTAATATTTTTGGACGCGAAAAAATCATTCACAAGAAAAAATCTCAAAAAAATCGTCATTTTGAAAAATTTGTTAAAATATTAATTTAGACTTGCAATAAAAACAAATTTGTAATGATACAAGTCTATAATATCAATATGCATTAAAGTTTTATTAAAATATTTAAAGTAGTTTTGGTAAAAGTGACATATCTATGCTGTCCCATTTTTAGGACGATTGCAGGATATAGGTTAACTCAATATTGCATTACATAAAAACCAATTAAGCCTATTTAAAGCTTAACACTGAATTTTTTGAGCTCCTCGATTACAAAAGTTTGTATTTAAACCAGCAATCCAATAAATAGTCCAAAATCTACATCTACTTATCTTATAAGCATTACTTTCCAACGATAAAAATAAAAGGATTTCTACCTAATCATCAAATGCTAACGTATTCAGTTTCAGTAAAGAACAGTTAAATCTTACAAAAGAAAACCTCACAGCAGAAAGTCAGCTATTTATTCGCATACATTTAATTGAGCCATATTTTCAACAGCCTAAAAATGGTATGATAATTTTATTCTTAACGATTCCCAGCTCAAGAAACTTTTCTTTTAATCGGTAACAAATCCTCAGCTCTGAATTCAACGATCGCAGCGTCACTTTCATTAATCATCATTACGCAATACATAGCGCATGATTAGGATAAACTATCCAGCATTAGGAAAATTCTTTAAAAATACCAGTAATAGCACGAACGGTCTTTTTCCCGCTTTTATTACCTGAAAAAACGGAGGATACTTTTACATCTCGGCAATTAATCGTATCCGATTTCAGACCCAAGAAGCGTACTTACGCATTCCGCCTAATGCATATAAGTAGATTACGCTGTATGAACCTCCATTTCGATTCCTCTTTGGCAAAAGTCCTCGCTGTTTTAAAGATAAATTATTGCAGGGAATTATTGCTGCTCAAAAAAGCCTTTCCCGAAGCTGCGAATGCAATTAATCGATTTTTTTTCGTTTTCCGATCCTTCATTGCGGATTGCATTGACTTTCAGCCAAATCCGGCATTAAACTCGCACCAAAAGAAGCACCAGACCCATTAACCGGGAGCGTAACTGATGGTTTTACCTGGTTGGAACCAAAAAAGAACCAACTGTGGCTCCATAAATATCGCAGCAACTCTGGTTTATTAAAATCGAACAATTTCTTTGCCACTTTTTTCGCACGAGTCGGACATTTGGGCCAGAATTAATGTTTCCGTTGTCGGTTATCGTGCTATCTGCGGTTGCGATTCCGAATACGAATATCGATGTCGTCTTGTTTAAAATGCTCATTTCCTGACCATCCATTCAGCGCGCGGTTATTAGTTTGCTTAAAAACGGGATCGTTTAGTTGAAGCCCGTTGGGCCGGTGGCTATGTCTACGGCGAAACAATGTAAAAAGAGCCGCACCAAAAGCTATAAAACAAATTAACAAACCTTGCTATCATTCTTTGACTTGCTCTAAATATGAGACCATTATCCTGTTAAGACGTCAGGAACGAACATAATGAATAAAGTGTAGGGAGCTAATAAATATTTGACAAAAGCGCTTGTTGTCTATCTTTGTGTTTTGGGCTTACCTCCAAAGAGTTTAGGTAAACCCTTCTTAAGTTTAACGAATTTAACTCGACGGAGGCGCCCATCGCTCCTTTACGAGGAGCTTAACAAAGAACAACAAACTTGTTTTTTGGAGGGTGATTGATAATTTCGCTGCGTTCTGGAAAGAGTATTATAATAGTTTTTTATTCGATATTGGTTCTCGTTAAAAATAAGCGTAAGCAAAGTTGTGATAGCACATTTATTTTAAGAAATTTTGTTTCTATTCAAGGGAAAGTTTTATTAAAGTTATGATTGTAAAATATGTCCGTTTTTTCTTAAATCTATTGTAAGCAATACAATTTTAATAGCATTTTAGAAAAAGTATGTTAGTGCTAAAACAAATATAAACAATGCTTTAAAAAAGTAATTTAAGCAAAATATTATTTAAAATTAAATTTAAATATAAAAAACTGAAAGATATTTAGTTTTATTCTAATACTTTGGCTTTAAAACCATGTAACATACGTTGGGCTGGGTGTTTAAGAAAATAAAGAAAATCTTTTAAATTTTTATTTTATAAAAAAATAATAGGTAATCCATTAATTATAAAAAAGGGCTTTTTAAATTTCTTTTTGAAGAAAATTATTAAACTTAATTATTCAGTTCCAAACGTTCCAATTTTTTGCAAGCGAATCTTATTTTAATGTCTTACTATGGCCTCATTGTTAGAATTAATGAACCAAAAGTAAATGGAATGGAACTTAACTGACAGCCATCAACAATAACTACCTACTCGATGGTTATAAAGTTTAACAACATCACCCATACAACCTTCCCCGTAAAAAATACCTTAAAAACTCCACCCTACAACACCTAAACCCCGGAGATGACGAAAAAAAAGGCCGCAACCTAAATCCATACCCACGTCATTAAGCCATGCACTTAACCATCATTTTTTAAAAACTTCTCAATATATTAAGCCCTCCACTTAAATGAATCACAGCGACACCTGGTGCTTCAAAGGGTAAACCGCGCCCCTAACCCACAGCAGAGGTGGTAAAGCATGATTATAAAGACTCATTTCTTGGTGCTAATCGCCCAGGGTGGCTTCTTTTTAATGCTGGAAACCTCTGCACAGCTGTTGTCGAGGCCGCGCGATTAAGGTTGCTTCCCGAAGAATATGGGGTGCATCATCAATTCAAAAGTCGCGGCCGCATTTACATTTCGTACGACACTTTCTTACCGGGGCATGGAGAAAAAGTGGGGGTGGCGTTTGCCAGGGATTTTCGGCCAAGGTGAGTAGGCAGCAACCCCTGAAAAAAAGGTGTGTTGGGATATGCTAATGGGGAGGCCTTGTTTTGTGTTGCTTAAGTAAGGATGAAGGGTCCGTCCATTCAGAGGTGTGTGAAATTGGGTTGAATTATGAAAGGAAGAGATGAGGGGGTGTTTAAAGAGTCGTGTTTAGCATATTTGGCGTTTTTCTTTGACAAAACTGGGAAATTTGCATGAAATTGTATAGTAACTTTGTCTTGCGGAATTTAGATAATTTTGTTTATTATGTAAAACCATATTTATGACACGAAGTTACATTTTGATTGATTTCATTCATGTCTAGTGTGACTTGAATTTATACTGCTTGGTGGGAGGAACTACTCTTTTTGTAAACACAACATTTTCCCTTTAACTTCTCATAACTTTATTACATATTTATTAAATATTTTTTGAATATAATATTTCTGAATAGTGCGAAATAATTTTTCATCTTCAAATATATCTCATGCCACATATTTCAACAAGACCAAATATTTTCTAGTTTCCTCACATATACTTTTTAGATGAAAAATTAGACAGGGTGTCCCAAGGTAAGTGTCCACCGCTTTTAACTGTTGAACGCTTAAAGGTATATTCATAAAAGGTTGTGTCTAGGTAAAGTGAAGTAAATGTGCCCTATTCAATGAGACCGCTTTAAACGCCCCCTTGTGTCTCGAAAACTACATGGTGTCCCAAAAAGACTGACATTTTAAAAATTGATAACTCGAAAACTAAAATAGATAAAAACGCGTGATTTATTGCATGCTACTCCTGAGAGTCTTAGGAGTAGGATGCAATAAACCGCAAATTTTTATCTTTTTTATTTTTGGAATTATTAGTTATGGGTATTTAAAATGTGTCAGTCTTTTTTGGGACACCCTTTATAATATATGTGTAAAAATGCAGTTACAAAATTGTTGGACAAAGTTGTATTTTTATAAATAGACACCTAATGCACACAAATGCCAAGAATAAAGCTCATTAAACACGCATTACTTTAATTGTTATTTGGTACACTTAACCGTACGCACGGAACGCGTTGAAAATTTACTTGTTTATTTGAGGTTTCGAAGACTTAACCTCATTAAAGCTAACGGGGGCACATTGAGCACCAGTGGTAATAAATATATACAGCTCATTTAGATAGGTGGCCATGTCCACACTTATCTTGAGACACTTTTCATTCAGTTAAATCCTACTCAATGAAAAGTAAATACTATAATAGCATTCCGAATTTTAATTTATCCATCTGGGAAAAAAATTTTAAGTAAAAAGTAAATAATACTTTAAAAAATTAATTAATCCCATCAATTCAACGAATTTTTTAACGAACATAAAAGTTTAATAAATATTAAATATTGAAGAGAAAGACATTTATCTCTTATTAGAATAACGGTAAATAAAAAATACAAGGAATAAAAATTAAAGACCCTTGCATACTGTGATATATCTGAACAAAAATAAATCATATACGCAAAATGAAATGCTTTCCAGGCTTCATACGTAACCATAAATTTATATTAAATATTCATGCGAAACCCATGTCTTCAAGACCAAGAAGATAATCTCCTAAACAATCTCCCAAATTTTTCTCCTCCAGATAACTATCCAAACTTTTTCGCACCAATTCATAAAATCGACAGAGCGCGATCTCAGATTACCCACGACCGCGGAGAGCCAATACTCTTCTTGCTAAGCCCTCTTTTAGTGTCTTTAGCGCTATATCCATTTTAGTTTTGCCGATTTGATGGATGCTGATTCGAGTTCTTGGCACAATTAGCACTCTTTTGAGCATCCCTTTGGCCTGCCTTTAATTGGAGAGGGGTAATTAAAACAGCAGATCAACTGCTTTGGTTTCGCCACTAACTGCTATTGACCAGCTCAATGCGCGAGGATCGTGATTGAAGATCATCAGGTGTTGCCCTCGCCTTTAACCTAATTAGGATGTGTTTGCCTTTCGTCTGAGGGCTGATGGATAAGGGGAGGACCCAAGATGCTCTGGAAAAGTAAGATGGAAGTTTGGCTGCCCCATCCAGACAGTTTGAGATGAAAGGTCCCGTCATGGGAAGGGCTCAAATGTCAAACCTTTGACTCTTTAATGGGACGTGTGTGAGTGGAAGTACATGTAATTTCTCTTTAATTGACTTCTATGATCTCTTTAGCTCATTAGACTATTGAATGAAATAAAAAAACTGCATTCAAGTCTCCACTTAAAAACTTAATTTTCAAAGTAATAAAAGTAGTTAAAAATATAAAATAATCAAATATTGGGGACACGCATTTAATTCAGGCGCTGATCCAGCACGGGTTCAAGGCCATCACCTTTACTTTTGGCAAAAAGTGTCAAATTGATGGTGGATTTTCCAAAAGTGTCGCGCAAGATCCTTTAAAAGCGTGATCCGTATAAGAGTGAAATGAGCCTAATAAATAGATTGTTTATATCGACAGTCACGTTGCAAAAGCCTGTAAGAACATTTTTTGGCGAAAATAAGGTTTTGAGTTGTACTTGTTAAAGATGGCCTTGTGCACATCTCAGTGCCACCAAAATCGGCCAAAGACGCTTCATAACTTCTCCATGACGATTTGTAATAACCTGCAAGTTGGGAACCTCCCAATCACCAAGCAAAACTCTGTAAGTTGCAGTGACGCTGAGGGGAAGCCGTGTCGTCCTCAGAAGAACGTGAGTATATAGCGTTATTTAAATATGCTTCATCAAACCCATTGTTATGTGACGAAAAACTTTGAGGTTTTGCATTTGCAGGCTTTTGCAACGTGGCTGTCGATATGCTTGTTTTGTTTGTAGTTAAAAATAAACTTATAAAAATTACTTTAATTATTAGTTTAGCTTATAATTTAAAATAGAAAACTAATTACTTGTCAAATAACATAATATTATGTAAGGGGAACTTATTTTTAATAAAAAGATTTTAGGTTTGTTTCCTTAGTCATAATGATGTTTTTTTTTATAATTTAGATTCTTAAATCAATTATAGAAAGAGAGCTAAAATTTTTCAATTGAACTTAAAGCTTGAAAGTAAAAGTAAATATTTTTACAACTAAAAAAACTATGAAAGTGAGTTGATAAACATTTTTAAAATTAATATTTTAGTTTGAATTTGATTTATTCAATTTTTATAACTCTTTTGTACTGTTTAAGGAGTCGAAATACTTTAGTAGCCTATAATATTTAGCTATAGTTTTTTTTCTAATCTAATGTAATGATACTATAAAAATAATAAATTTTTCTAAATATAGCTATATATATTTTTCTGATACATCTTGATACGGATAGAGAGTTCTCTTATTTAATTATTACATTTAGTTTAATTGCTACCAAAAAATCGGGATCTTGATATCTATTAAATACATTCATAGCAGCAAGATTTTTTATATATATTTAGATCAATTTCAAATTAAGCTTCAAAATAAAACACAAATACCGATGTAGTTTAATAAATTACATTAAAAAGGACTTAAAAATCTTTATTAGAGGAATGACCTGGGATCAATGACCCAAAACGAAAATGCAAATTTCATATTTAATTTTAATTTTAAGGAAAAATATGCATACTTAAAGCTCTTTTTACTATAGAAATTTATAATATAAGAACTTCTCATCATTACACTACTGAAATTAATTTAAAATTAAACTTCCGTGTCAATGCACCAGGAATAAGAAAACCTTCCTAGTCGGGCGATGAACCTCTGGCGGCGACTTGGGAAATTCTTTTTCTAAGACAAAAAATCAAAATATCGTCCAAAAGACGCAAAAAACCGTCTTAGGGGGTTGCTGGTGCATAAGAATAAAGGAAAACTGTGGGAAGACGGCTTCGAAGGGTTGGGGCCTTTTCTTAAGTTTAGGGGTTTCGAAGAAAAAAAACGCTTTCTCCGATAGGGTTCGCTATAGTATGGTGGAGTCAATACACTAAAAGGAATTTAGAGAAAATGGTTTGAACTCAAGGTATAGGGTTAAGTTCACCTGCTTCTAAAGGCGGAGTGAGAAAAATTATATTTTTTCAATAGGACAGGTGTTCAGAAATATGGCTTGAGTAGTTGTCTTTTTCACTTTTATGCATTTTTACTCCGGTTATTCAACTCAAAAGGAATAAAGCATTTATTACCTAAATTTAAAAAAGAAATTCCAATCCATTTTTTAAAAAAATTTTTATTTCGAAACCGGATGTAAAAAACCTATAATAGAAAAAAGGGGTTGCTAATGGTAATAGAGAAAAAATATATTTATATTTAGTTTTACATACCGGTCCTATTTTTTTCTATTATCTGTAAAAAAGTTTTATTTATTTGACATTAATTTTTATTTGTAGTTGATAAAACAATAAATTAAAATAAAATAAATGGTGAATAAATTAAATGGTATTAGAAATGTTTAGAATATTAACCGACAATCATGATTATACTGAACCATCTCCAAAGTACTGGAAAGTACTTTGGAGATCAGTTTCACTTTTATAATTTTTTTATGCTGCAAATTAAAAAATATTAACAATATTAGAATATATCATTCTTGTATTTTTCCAATTGAAACACTGTTATTTATTAATACTAGACCCATTCCCTTTACACCCCTACTATATACCAACAATCTGGAATAAATCCCAAGTTCTCTCTAGGACGTTTGAATTAAGTCATACAAACATTTTGTTTCCATAAAGCTGACAATGAGTTGAAAATGCCGTAAATTCCCCATTTAATTCAAACCACCCCTTCTTTGAGCGCACTAAAATACTGTAAAACGAAATAACATTTCCGAGTTTCATTTCAGCGGCTGTTTAAATTTCGGCTGAAATAATTTCACCGCAAGACTCCCCAGAACGAAGAAATCCTCGTTTTAATATCCCGGGAAAAATGCCTCCCCGATCCTCCCGAATTTCCATTTCCCATCCTCGCGGTTCAGTGTTCCAACACCGAGAAAAATGCCGCCCCAAACCCGCTTTATTTTCAATGCGTGCCATGCAATTTTTTGGCCGCGGCACGATCCAGGCTTTTTTACCAAGATGTTCCCGGCCGAATATTCATTAATTTGCATAATAATTTCATAGTAGCCCGTGCATGGGTCACTCCAGGAAAAAGTTCCGCAAGCATGTGGATCACGTCCTCTGGAACATTCTTCCCTGTTCATCTAATTCCGGAATAAAATTCCCATTATTTAATTTGAGGCCGATCCCGACCGTGACGTCACAACCGCCGGTAACTGTTTCGATTTGCATAGTGAGATCAGGATGGTTAGGAGTGCGAAATATTCATTTATCTATGGCGGGAAAAAGCGGTTTTTTCGCGCCCGGAACGCGTGTCCCGAATCCGGGAACAGGAGTTAATGTCTGCTTGTTCCGGAGTGGCCGCGGCTTTTATGGAGCCGGGATTTTTTGGGAGTGGAAGTGCTGTCAGGGCCGGTTCACTGAAGAAACGGCTGAAGATGACATCTGATGCGAGCTCGGTTTTTCACTCGCGCCGAATGGCAACACTCTAATAAGAATAATTACGTGTCTGAAGCGGGAAGAACTTTGGGTTCAAAGGAATGCTGAACTCTGCCACACACAAAGATAATCCTCGTTGGTAGTCGTAATTGATAAATGGACTAGTGTTTAGAAGGAGTATTTTTGAAACAAAACACTGAGTGGAAATGCATTTTTTCTGCCCTAGCAAAAGCAGCCTCGAGTTGTTGAAAATTCCGCATTCGTTAGGTTCTTTAAAATTCCAGACTGTCTACATAATATGCATTTAGAAACTTATAAAGCCTCTAAAATATTGTGGTTATGCTCGGCCTTTGAGGGAACGGAATTAGAGGATCCAACACATCAATCAAGTTTACGGATGTTGGGTAAATGCGTTAACATCAACCAACCATGTTGTGAAAACGTTTATGAAGGCTGTACTATAGCTTTTTCATTAGGCTTATCCTGAAAATATATTACACTTCAATTGTGATCTTAGGTATAAGATCGTATGAAAGTATAATAAAATATATTTTCACCTATAAAGAACTTGTATATCATGCGAATAATGCAGATGGAAAGAATGAAACCTTTCGAATTAATTTAAAACTGTAATAACAATAAAAACATTAGTTCTGAAAATAAATTTAATTATGCCCTAGAACATTATTCTATGGTTGGAATATTAAACTCAAATATTGTCCGAATCCTTTAATGTGCTTATACTACCCGCGGATATTAGCTAATTTGAAAAAAATCCTTAATAAAATGCAGCAATATGATTGACTTTTAAAAATTATTCATATTTTCATTTACATATATTTCTAATTTCTAATAAGAAAGTAATAAACCGGTCCAAATTTATTAAGGGTTTATGTAATCAACGAATTCACTTCCAAATATTATTAGCTTTCTAAATAAAAAAGAAAACAAAAAATAAAACCTAAAGAAAAATTTGAGGATATTGTTGTGTGTGTGTATGTGTATTCAATAATTTCAGAAAATATACAATATAACTTTCCTTCACACCATTTATTTTTTAATAAAATTATAAAAGTTAAATTAATTTTATTGTATTCTTTGCGGTGTTTATAAACAATGTTATTTTACATTTATTTTTAGAAATATCTTTTAAAAATAAATATAATAAAAAATTATTAAATAAATATTTTTAAAAATCCGAAAATAACTCTCTGCAGGGTTTATAAACAATTTTTAGAATTATTTTTTAAATTCAAAGTGTTTTTTTTTTCAATTACATCTAATGTTACACAATTTTACTAAAAAACAATAAATTTTTAAACATTATTTTCAACGCTTTTGTCATACTGTTATATATAACGTATTTTTTTATTTATATCCTTATATTTTCATTTTTGTATATTTTTTGAATTTATAGTACATATTATATCAATTTAAAGAACTTTCTAAATTAAAACCTATTCTTTCTTTTTCTTAAGATTGAAAAATGTCAGAAAAATATATTTTTTACTGCAGGCAATATATTTTTTAAATCAGCTTCATTTTACAAAAAGGTATGCATTTTTTAGTGTTTTCAATAGCGAAAAATAATTTAAAGATTAATTTTACAGAATTTATGTAATCACTTTGTATAGGTTAGTTTATTAATCCAAACAAATAGAAATTTACTAATAGTATAAATGTGACCATTTAATATTCTTCGATTCGGAACTTACTAAGAAAAAAAATTAAACAGATCGGCTTTCTCGGCAGGTCATTTCATAAAAAGGATCTTCAGGGCAAAATCGCCAAGGTCTGTACTTGAAAGTATTGGATGTTTTGCTTGAAACTGGGTCAGGCATTATCAGCAGCAAAAAGTTTTTCCCTCTTGATAAAAGTTATTAAGAAAAGTTTGAAAAGCTCTTATGGCATTTAAATAAGATCGAGTTTAATAAAACATTTCATTAAAAAAGAAATATTTGCTATTTTTTATTTTTACTTTTTTGTTGAGGCTTCTTTAAAAACTGAAAACAAAAAACAATTCTTCAATATGTTTAAAAACTAAAGTTAAATGTTTATTAAAATAAAGAATCTCAAGAAGGTGTTAAGGTGGAACTTTTTAAATGTTAGATTCTTTAGATTTTAATAGTTAATTTTGCCTCAAATTATTCCCGACCTAAATTTAATAACCTCAAAATTTCCTTAGTCTTTACTTTCGTTAACTGAGAATTTCAAAATTACCATCCCACAAAAAGCAACTATTTCCTACTGATGACTCTTGAAATAAATTGAGCCTTGTTATGCAAATCTACCGAGCACAAAGACCGCCCTTTCTTTTAAAAGTTATGATTTCCCCATTGAAACTGTTTACAAGTTTGGAAAAGGATCCAGCTAGATTAATTTAGAACTAAATTTCCAACAACTCTAAACCAACATTAAAAACCAACCAGAAAAACAAACTTGAACAGGTTAAACTAATTAAATTCTAGTTCTTATAAAACCCAAGTTTGTTGTCCACGAACCCCCGACTATTCAAAAGAGTTGCCTCTGTCTCTGAGAGATGAACTTCATTTACATTAGAAAGAAATGAATTTGCATGAAAAATGCCCTCACAATGACTCAGAGCCGCGCTATGCCAACAAAACAAACCACATTTTCAAAAAGTATAATTCCGCTGCAGAAAACATAGGAGGTGGTTTGAGGAAAACTACTCAAGAGTTACTAAGCCACACAGCACAAGGGGGACCGCGGCGGGTATTATGCACTCAGAGAGTTGTTTAAAAAGGAGAGGAGGATTTTTGTCTCAGTCGCACCATGACTGAGTGAAATAAAATTCTTTGTTTCGACAGTTTAATATTTTAGAAAAATGTTTGGTCTCACACATTTAGGGTATAATTAATCTAAGCCGGTAAACACGTTGGCTCCTTCGTATTCATATTAGTGTAAAATGCATACACAATGAGAGCGGATACGAAAAGCAAGCAAAATGTTGGAAGTTTAGGGTTGGGGATTTCAGATGATTTTGTTACTTAGGAGCTATTTATTTAAAGCACATGTAAATCTGTTATAAAAAATCATACATACAATCTATGAAGCATCAGGTGTTTTATCGGTAGTATGAATTAAATGGATGTTTTTTACGTGATCAAAATTTTTTAACTGAGAAAATTTACCCTCTTTTGATCCTTAAAAGAATAAGGAACTAAACTATGTGTCATTACCTAAAATGAAATATAAAAAGGGAGATTTGAGTTTTGTGTCATTAAGTTTTAAAATTAGAGTTTTTAAAAAAGAATAATCACTTCTAAATTATTTTTTTTCTGAGGAAATAATTTTTTTTAATAAAGCAAATAACATATTTTTGTTAAAAAAAAGTTTTTAATAATATTTTTGAAATTTGTAGAATATGAAAAATATTATTATATTGAGCAAAATACCCCAACTATTTAAAAAAACAATATGCATCTATAAAATAAAACATGTTTTTTTAAATTTCCTTTTAAAAAGTGCAAAAGGTATGACATTCAAGTAAAAGAAATTCAATTTGACACAGATGAAAATCCAATTTATTTCCTGAAGCTTCAAAGTTATTGAGATTTTGAATGACAGCATTCCAGAAGGTAGAGTAAGAGAATTGTGGCAATTGTAAGTTTACGACCAAACACAGAGCGTCGATGGGTAGGGTCAGCATTTAGGGCGGACTCTTTCAGAGAAAATATGTACATCGTCATTACACCATATCCTAAACATTTAATGATGACTCATTGCAATAGAGCTATAAATAACAGGCAGCATGCAACCAGGGGCATTAAAACTAGAGTAGAAGGCATAATTAGTTTTGAATGACACTCAAAAAGAGCACAAGAAAGAGTAGGTAGTGTAGGGCATCAAAACGTCGTTTGGTGCCCGACCTAACCCACACAACCTAGTTAGTGCTGAAGCCGAGCAAAAATACATCTTCCCGTGTTTCTGCCTCATTACACCAAAGCTGCTGGGTGGCGTAAATCATAAAGCGTTTTTTAGCTTTCGCTGGCACCGAACTTGTTTATGTGCCTGGCAAACACTGCTTTTGATGGGCTCGCAAGTAAATATTGATTTTTACCCCTCTTTCTTTTAACCGGCTCTTTTCTAATTAAAAGTACGTTAACTTTCTCCTTTATAAACTACAAGGACAATGGACTTTCCGGGAAATCTTTTCTTCTGCGTTTATTGCCCGGAACCTGGCGGCTTTTTTCGAAGACTCTCTTTCCCCCCCTGCTCATTATATTTTTAATCAAGGCCCATTTCTCTCGCGAAGGGGAATTCTTATTAAAAACAATCCGTTTTGTTCCGGCGTCTTTTTTGGCCGTTTTTACGGCTTCCAGAGTGGCAACACCGCTCGATAATACGCCGCCAGCGCCACCCTTAAAAAAACGGCTCATCTCAAGAATATCTTTTAGTGAGTTTAATTAGCCGATGCAACTACGCGTGCAAGAGCATTGATTTTTCCTCACCCTACGTCTTCGTATGCCGTGTTTACTATCTGCCCTCTTTTAATTTCCACGGGAGCGTTTTTTCACCCCTTTATAGCATGCTCCCCTCTTTTCCACCCTGTCTTTAGTAATTTAAATTTCCTTTTTATTCTTTTATCAGGCTCCCACAGTGCTCCGCATCCTTAAAGAGCGGAGAACAAGGTTTCCAAATGCCCCCCTCGTGTGAGGCCCCCTCTTAGCGTTTTATTATTATTTTAGTCGCGTTGCAGCGAAAAGCGGAGAAATTTTTATTCCCGCAGAAACTGCCTCCGCGAACAAGCCGGTGGAGGATAAAAGAGCTTTTTCTTTCCTTCTTCTCCTCCTCCACCGCCTTGTTTCTGAAAACGGGGAGAAAAATTCTTTTCTGCCTCCAGGGTTCTCTCCACCGATCGATCCCTGCTTATTTTCGTCGCGAAAAATTATCTTTTTTTCGCCCGCTAAGTCCCTCGCTTCTTTGAAAAGTGAGTGATATTAATGAATTTCGCGTGTTTCAGAAAGAAAACCAGTCATTTGTTATTACAATGAGCGAACCTCTCTGGGTTTTTATTTTTATGTTGCCGCTTTTTTTGTGCCAGCCCTTTTCATCTTCGCTGCGTAATTTATTACCGAACTTGTTTCTTGCGAAATTGATTAGATGGAGGAATCGGGCACATTGGGACCGATTGAAAAGACCAAGATTACCTGCTGTGCTTTAAATGTGTTTATCGTGCTTCAATTTACATGACAAAGGGGTGATAGACTAGTGGCACTTGCTAGCTGCCATTTTTAGGATAAAAAACTCTGAGGTTAGAAATCTTTCAAGCCTCGGGAGAATCGGTTTATTATTCAAAAGAATGAATATTTTTTTTGTAAAGAAATGCTTTGAAGGTGAAGGGGGGGAATTTTTGATGATTATTGTTGATGCTTTGAAATTCTATTCAACATATTTTATTTATTTCTTTTGCTTCTCTGCAAAATGCTCAAAAATATAAATATTTTCTTCTTGAATTTATAATTACAGTACGCGTAAATAAATTCCCTTAGGTCCACGATCGTATAAATGTTTTACAAATTTAGTTTTTTTTTCAAAATTTGAATGTATCTTTTATTTTTATTCAAGGAATATTTATTATGCAGTACTCATTTAAAATAAGACTTCTCTCTTTGATTTGAACATTTTAATTTCAATACCTCCTTTAGAGGTAAGTATTTATTATCACCTAAGTTTCTAATTATTAAATTAAAATGTAAATTCAAGTATTTTTCATAAATATAAAAGAAACTTTCATAAATATAAAAAACAACTACTATTTTAAGAAATATAATGTTTTTAAAACAATAATTTTTACTCTAAATGCTAAAAATAGAAGTAGTTTCTATTAATTTAAAAAATGCATGGCTTAAATCAAATATTTTATTTTGATGAAATTTTTTCACTTTTATTTCTATGTTAGGTATAGTAAAAAATTTCGTATAAAAAATCTCAAAAATTCCCATATTTTTCTGCTTTTTTTAGTTTCATAACTTTTTTCTATCTTTTAAGGAATATTGAGTCAAAAAATCAAATGTTTTTTAAACCAATATTCCTGATTCTCCCTTAAGAAAGTATTAAGAAAACATGATACAGTGCATCACGAACTTTCAAGATGAGGTACTATTATTTTAATTGTTCATTATTTTATTACCACCTTTTTATTTTCAACTTACTACGGCATTATATTTCATTTCTGGATGTGAAACTATGTTTTAATTTTGTAGAACTCGTACTAAAATCATAAAAAATGAAAAATTATAAAACGCATGAAAATTTATAAAACAATTTCTTTATTCAAAATTTACCGAATGTGTTTTAAATTTTAAACGTTATTTTTTCCGAAAAGTTTCCTTTTATATAAGGTACTTATTAAAATATAATAAAAATGGATCTGATTAACTGAATGGGAAATACCAGCATTTTTTGGAAAAAGAAAAAAATGCATTTTCAAATAACAGAAATAAATCTAAATTTAAAAATCGACATAAAAAGTTCAAAAAATATTTAGTTAATTCAACATTTTAAAATAAATACCAAAAACCCATTTGCCTTTGTTTACGATTGGATGACGTCTGATCTCTTTTGGTCTTACTTTAAAATTAAAACCAGCAATCACTTTGAATTATTTAAATAATTAAAGCATTGTTTAAAATCAATGTTAAGGATTGAAGTATGTCCCCTTTTGACATTTGACTTTTTCGCACCCTTTTATAAAGTCAAACTTTGAAATTAAATTAAAAATTAAATAATCATCGTAATTAAAAAAAATGAGCGTATATTCCTCTCTTGCTTACCTCTATCGAATAAAAAATAAATAAAAATATACTGGAATTGCCCATTGTGTTGTTTATTTCTAGTTAATAAGTTCATGATTAAAACCAACTACAGTAATATTATATTACTATAAATAAAATCCACCTTTTTGCACTAAATATTAATTTGCAAACTTAAGTTAAAGGTTTTATCAATAATTAAAATGACAAGTTTCCACTGTTAAAATCATAATTCTGTTTAATTATCCAATTGAATTATATTGCAAGAAATTTATAAATGTCTGGAGAATATAATTTTGAAGTTGTCATGGGTAAAAAATTCAATGCAACTTTTGATTTTATCTTAAACTTTTTATTGAAATCACATAACATAATTACATAAAACATCATTAGCTTAAGCTTTGTATTAATTTCAATTTAATTAATCTTCAAAGCGTAATATATTTTTCTACTTCAACCAATAAATTAGTACTAGGATAATAAATAAGCTGTTCTGTATTTAACTCTATTTAAACATAAACCAATTCTCTCCAATTCAATGTACAAAATCATACCCACAAAAAATAAACAAGATTCTACTCGTCACAAGCTATCACTTTAAGCCGAATCGGTTTTGATTGCTTGGTTGAAATTTCTTTTTGCACTATAAAGTTTTTTCTTCTTTTTAAAAATATTTACTGGGGATAGAACCCAGTAAATGCCGCATGCTAAACAAGCACCCTGTTACTGCTCCATTGGGGATTCAATAACTTTAAAACGTATTATAACATCTTCCCTATTGGATTATCTTTAGACGCAGGCGCATGCGTCTGAATGATATGCAGACTTGATTTACAAATGATATGCAGGGAAAGTAATTTTAAAACTGAAACCCTATTTTTTACAAATAAGCTCATAGTAGAGAACATATTGGAATTTTTATACTTTGACTTTAAATTTTATCATATGACTCAAAACTTCATGGGATACGCTTTATAAAAACTAAAGTATAATTTTCAAAAAGGAAAGTATTACAAAATTTAATTCATTAGTTATTAGGCTATTTCGAACCATAGATTTATAAAAACACATACTAATATGATCCATTGCCTTGCATACTCAACTTTCAAATCAATCTGTATACGATTATAAGAGTAAACTTTCTGTCTTTTATAAATAGCATAAAATTATATGAGAACATATTATTTTTAAGTTATTAGACGTTTCTTAAAATTCCTAAAGAATATTTTTAATACTATTTTACTTTCCAAATTTCAGAATGTCAGTCTAAATTTATCAAAAATGTAAAAAGAACCATATAAATTATAAATTTTTAAGATGGAAAAGCATGATAAATAAATTTATTATATATAACATTTCATGAACTCATCCAGAGTATTCTTACGCCTAACAGAAAATGTAGTTTTTTTCATTAACACTACAGAAGTGTTTTTTCAGGGTTGAAGTGTGATTACTGTAGATGAAACGTTTTACACTTACAAGTGAATAAAAATTTTAAATATTCTCAAATCACATCAATTACAATCCACAGAGCAGCTTTCTTCGAACGTACACATCTGCAGAGACAGATAAACTATTTTATAATTAAAATCCTTAAAAATACAATCGCCAAAAATAATTTTATAAAATGTTTTTGAAATCCATATTTAGAACTAAGTAAATAGTTTCAGTTAATCTTAAAACAAAAAAGTAATTACTTAAAAAAGTATCCTACCCCTTTACTGCCCATGGTAGCTAATATGCTAACATAAATTGAATCGTCAGTTTGAAGAAGGGAATAAGTCCAAAAAATGAAAAATTGACTTTTTGTGCTCAAAACAATCTCCAAGCTTTGCCCTACACATGGGTGAAAAGAGGGGGAAAATAACTAACCCCTATAGGGAGATATCGCCCCTTGAAGTTGTGAAATCGATGTCCATACAATGAAAATTCCATTACTTTTTTTCGATTTTCTCAAAACTTGATTTTTGGACTTATTCCCTTCTTCAAACTGACGATTCGATTTAGCTTCGATTATCAGCATGAAGCAGCAACTCTTAGGGGTCATCCATAAATTACGTGAGGTCAAAAAGGGGGGGAGGGGTTTGGAAAAATCTCACCAAATCTCACCAAGGGGGGAGGGGGGTCGATTAAAATCTCACGTCAACTTTTTAGGTTAGAAATTTTACAATTTTCTTCTTTTTTTAAGTAAAATGCAAACGAATAGGATAGAAAATTATTTTTAAAGGTTGTAGGTAAATCTCACGTGGGGGGAGGGGGGGTCCAGCAAAATCTCACTAAATCTCACCAAGGGGGGAGGGGGGGTCCAGATTTTGGAAAAAACACCTCACGTAATTTATGGATGACCCCTTAGCATGATGTAAGTTATTGCAGTAATGACGGAAATATATAATCTGGCAACAATCCTACCGTAAAATTTCCCACTTTTTAAGAGAAATATTTTTTCGATTTAATGTTCCACTGATACTGTGTTTAGAAGGCTTTTATATTGAAATCACTTTTACTGTGAGGATAGTCATCACATATTAAGTTAAACACACAACTAAAATAACATTAGATGCACGTAATTAAAAACATTGATTCAGATTGTACCATACCCAATAATAGTTTTTTTCAAATATTAAACATTTAGCTCGTTATCTGGTGTAAATAATGCTTAAATATCTAAAATTCAATAACAAGTTATAGTTAATTGTCATATTAAAAAAAGGCTTGAATTCAAAACCTACAAAATCAATAATTGTAATGTCAGTATAATGGCTATTATTCCACAAAACCATCACGCTTGCATCAAAATAATAAGCGCATGACTTGGATTTCTTAAAGAAATCTAACCAACATCTTATGGAAAAGTCTCAGTCAATGTCCTAATCCCAAAACATCTCTTGTGGGAACCCAAAGGGGGTTGTGCACCTTAGCAGGAAGGTCGGTGGTTGAACCGACTTCTTTTGCGTCTTAAGGGGGGTGGAAAGGGTTCCAAGGTAGGGGGAGATAGTTTGCGGAACAGGAAGATTGCTTACTTGCGTGAGAATCTTGAGGTTAAAGCCCTCAACTGGGATTAGGTGTAGTTCCTAGTTGAAATTTAAATATTAAAACGAGAATTAATGCTTTTTAAAAATAACATAAGGGCCATTTTTACACTGTAAAAATATTTACATTTATCTCTTTATTGTAATTTATCTGGTTTTGTTCCTTTATAAATAAAGTGGAATTGAGATGTACAAATCTTAAAGACTAAGGCAATGAACTTTGTTCTTAAACTTGTTAGTTTTGCTTCGTTTTCATTGTAGAATTGTATTATTACTTAATAAATTATCAATTTTCATTTTTTTTATAATTTGATCCTTGCTTCTCTATACCAAATAGGAAGTTGGATTAACTTTAAAAGTTAATTACTATATTAAGAAAAAAATTATTGCTAAACTATAATATTAAATGATATATTCATCTATATAATTTCTGAAATTTATGTTATTTGTGCACTTATATTTCTATTTTGTATTCTATATTTCGTTGTTGGGAATGTTACTAATTAAACAAGTAATTCATGAAGAAAAATTTTAATCAGTTTGAAAATAATATCACTTATAAATGATTTTAAATAATTTTAATGCCTCTTAAACTGTATAAAGTCTTAATTCAAACTAGTGAAATTGAGAAAAGTACGTTACTATGATAATGAACTGAATAGGGTACTAAATGTCCACTGAATTCTGTAAAATGCGTATTTTACAAAAGAATGAGCTATTAGAATTTTTATACATAAAAAATATATCAAGCAGCTTAAAATAAAATATTTTTTTCAAATTTTCTTCATTTTTGTAAAGTATAAATTTGTAACTCATTTTCAAAGAATAAACAACTTAACTTCATAAAAATATATTTTTTTGCAAAATATTTCAAAATTCCTACAGTTTCATTTAGTTAACCAAGCAAAATTAAGTTAACTAATAAAAACGACCATTAAATTGCCATATTAATTGTTTATGATTTTCTAATGTAAAATATAAAAAAATCCCCATTAAACATGATTTTAGATTCCCATTTCACCCAATTCACGATTTGTGAGAAATAAATACCACTACTGATAAACACTCAAAACCCCACGTCAATCACTTCCCCACTCAAATAGTGAAAACGTCCATGCACTGATGAGGCATAATGCCCGCACCAAGCCTTCTCCCATTTAAACTGCACAAAGACTTTTCGAAGACCGACTGCCAGTTCAAGTGAAGCGCAGGCGGAAAACTCAACGAAGCTTTCCCAAATCACTTAGACTTTGAAAAGATTAGAGAGATCACTCGAACCAGGACTGGGCCTGGACTTTATGAATTTTAATCAGAGTGATCATGTTTATTTATTTATTGGACTGCAATCCCTCTAAAGGTCCATTGTACGTGGTTCTTGGTAATGAAACGGCCTTCCAATGCAGATTGGCCTACCTGGTCCAATTTAAAAGGATTGGAGCGACGTCCGTTCATTTACATTCGCACTCTTTGCCAAAGCTGGCCAGAAGGAGGGTGATTTGACACCAAAACATGCCAAGTCCAAACAAAGATGTGGGAGAAGGGGACTGCTGCGAAATTAGGGTGTAAAGACGATTTCTTCGCCAGTCGGATAGAGGGTGCTTCGTTAAGGTTGTAGTGGACACGAGTTCTCTTGATTGAGTTGAATACGGGCGGAGGTGCTTATCAAAGCGGTCTGCTTGCCTGCTGGGGTTGTTGGGAAGTTGGATAAATAAGATTGAGGGAAGGATGTTGTTGGCTTGGCTGATTGTGGATTCCGTTTGAGGGTGAGAAAGGGTCAGCAGGAATATGGAGAGTCCACGGTATACGGTGGACATGTTGAGAAACATGGAAGACGTTGATGGTGATAATCACAGATGGTGAGAAACATGTTAAAAAAAGAGATAATGGAAATAGCCATTATCCAAAAAAAACAATAGCCATATTCTTATGATCATACTGGAATGTATGATCAAAAACAATGAAAGAAATTTCAAAATCAGGTGGTAGTTGAGCCTATATAATAGTGTTCGTCTGCACAAGTTAAATAAAACTAGTTGCAACTAGTTCTACTACGTTCTACTGTTAACTACCGATAACTAGTAGTTCAACTACTTTTGGTTTACACTTAGTTCAACTATTAGTCGAACTACTTTTTTAACTACTAGTTAAAACTACTTCAAAAGATATTAATGTTTAAAATTTTAAAGGATATTTAAAATTATCCTCAAAATATACAAAAAATATTTGTACTACCATCTATAATTGAATCGTTAGTTTGAAAAAAGGGAAAAGGGAAAACCAAGTTTTCAGAAAATCGAAAAATAGTGTATAATTAATTGAACTTTCATTGTATAACTACAATTTGTTCTGGGGACCGCATTAAGAATACAGAATAATCATCGAAAAAAAATACAAGTATGTTCAAAAATATTTTATAGTTGAAAAACGTTGTTGGACTTATTCCCTTTTTAAACTTTATGAAATTTCAGATGAAATCAATTCCTGAAAAACACTTTAATCAACGACTAAATTATATTTCTGCTTAGTTTCGAAGTGAAAATGGAAACATTAAGGCAAAAACTTATAAATTATTATGAAACTGAGTCAATAAGAGGAACTATCAATGGATTAAGTGAATATAAACGGAGTCCAACATCCATTGGATACAAAAAGGAAAAAACGCTTTCAAATTTAATAAAAAAATACAGTGAATGGATATAGATTTCGCTAATTCAAGGCTATAACTGCCGATAAAGGGTAGTGTTTTCTTCTTTTCACTCATGTGAAGAGCGAAGCTTTGAGAATTTTTTACGCACAAATAGTCATTTTGCCATTTTTAGGATATTCCCTTTTTGCGATTCAATTTTAACATAATTCAAAATATCCTTTTATGTAATATATTTTCAAATTTGGCAACTCTCGCATTTTCTTTCTAGCTGCTCTGCAACACAATTTGTAATTTTCTGAATTTAAACCTTTTCATATTGCAAACATATTTAAGCCAAGTAGTCCAGGCAATCGGTAAAGAATTGATACCTTCAGTTTTTCTACGGTTTTCACTTGGGAATGATCTCAATAATAACATACTAAAAATCGGCCAAAATCGGCTCTCCGGAAGTTTAATTTTTTTTTAATTTTTAAAAAATGGCCGAAAAAAATTAAAAAAAAATATAATTATTAAAATAGGGACTTAAGATACATGTTTATAGGCTATTTTTCAGTGCTGAATACGAATATACCATTTAAATTTTTAAAAATTTAAAATTTCAATTTTTAAAAATTAATTCAAAATTTGGAAAGTTGAAAAAAATAAAACATCTCTCAAAACCACAAAATAATTGCAAAAGAAATCATTTAAAAGATCTTCAATTAGAAATGACTTAAAAAGTAACATACTAAAAATGGAAGAAAATTGGACAGTAAAAAGTTTCATTTTTTTTCAAATTTTCAATTTTTATGGCCTCAAAAATCGACCTTTTTAAAAATTCTTGTTAAAAACGTTTGAGGCATTTACTAAGGTCATTTTTCCATGGATGTTGTAGGTATATACCTCTATATCCTAAAAAAACACGATTGGTGATTAAATCATTAGTTAATTAATTAATTTATAAAAATTAACGTTGAAAATGCAGGTAAAATCTTTCAATCAAGTAATACAGAAAATATTTCGATAATATTTGGTAATAAATCATTTAAAAATAATTATATTGAAAAAAGACAAAATATATTTCAAAAATTTAAATTTTAAATTAATTTAAAAATTTTAAAATTTTCAAAATTTTTAAATTTTGTAGTATATGCATGTGATACATGTCTCTAGGCTATATTTTAGTGTTGTTGACGAATATCAAGCCAAATTTTCAATAAAACTTTAAATTAACTGTGGAAAAATTGAAACATAAAAAACAAAATTATTGGGAAAATGTTTCAATTTTTCCACACTTATTCTCAATCTTACACACTTATTCAATTTTTCCACACGACCAAATTTTGAATTAATTTTTTAAAATTGAAATTTTAAATTTTTTAAAATTTAAATGGTATATTCGAATTCAGCACTGAAAAATAGCTTATAAACATGTATCATAAGTCCCTATTTTTATAATTAGATTTTAAAAAAAAATTTTCGGCCATTTTTTAAAAATAAAAAAAAATTAAACCTCTGGTGAGCCGATTTTCTCCAATTTTTAGTATGTTATTATTGAGGTCATTCCCAAGTGAAAACCGTTGAAAAACTAAAGGTATCAATTTTTTACAGGTTTGACCATTTTTTTCAGTAGATTTACTGGACTAAAGTTCCTACCTCTAGCAAAGGACACATGTCAAGTCAACTCAAAATTTATAATTTTCAAAAATTCAAGAACACCAACATTAGTTTTTTAATTTATGTAAAATATAAAAGTTTCTTTTCTGGAAAGTCAAACTTTATATTTAATCAAACCTAATAAAATTTCCGGTTTTATAGTTTTAGAGTCTAGTTAAATATGGATAAATATCCACATAAAGAACTGATACTACCTAGAAAACAATTTCATTACGAAAAATTACTGCTAGTTTTGCTTTTAAGACAAAATTTGAACGATATTATGATTTTCATTAGTATTGGCCGCCATCTTGGAAAAACACCCTTCCGTTCATCACATCATGATAAAATTTCTTCCTACCAGTAAGTTCACTTGATAGAGTTGAAAACTGATGAAAAATCACTACAAGCCATATTGGTGACCCGGATGTGATTTGAATACTCAACCTTCTGATCGCACTTCTTTTAATTACATTTAAAATATAAACATTTATTCTAAAATAACCAAAATTAAAGTTTAAAAATTATTATTATACATTATGTTTTTCCCTACTAAACTTACTTAATTATTTATCTTCATATTATGTTTTTATTTTTTCTGTAAAAATTGTAATTTTTCTTTCGCCTATACAGGTCTTTGTATCCTTCAGGCGAATCATAATTTGTTTTTCTCATTCTTTGTTTGTGTAATATATGTGTATGTATAACAATAAATTGAAATTGAAATTGAAAATTGAAATAAAGCTTAATCAATTTGTGAAAATAATATAAGTAAAAGAAGAAGTGCGTACAACGCAAAGTGTGAGCTGGCTTTTTATAAGAATTTCATGTTCCTCAGTTCAGCTCAGTTCCTTGTAGAATATGTGTTGTCTCAGTTCCATTAATAGGAAATTAGTTTACTACAGAAATTACTATAAAAAGAAAACTATTTGACCAATTATTATCAAATTTGTCATAAGAATTAAATTTTGTGAGAAAGGTACTCTTGGTTATTTTTCATAAAAAAGTATCCTTGTTTAGTAGTTTCTTTCCTTAACATTTGTTAAAGTGGTTCTTAAATCAGAATCATCTTCTGCTACTGAACTACGCCAAAAGATTTATTAAACCCCAAACCCCATAGATTATATTAATATTTGAAAGAATATTGCTTCTTCTTTCTAGTAATGTGTAAGAAACATTCAAGGGGATATTTGATCCATATGTTTTTTAAGAAACTATAAAAAATTGTTTGTGTGTTTCAGCGAAATTTTTTAACTACGATAAATTGCGTCAATCTTAAATTTCATTCTTCCATTCGATTCTGTAGACTACTGTCTATAAAAAAGGAAATTTGTAGCTTTTACTTATATAAATAAAAATTTGGTAAGATTAAACGAAATTAAACATCAGCCCATAGTCAAGATGGGTAAATTTCAAATAGCCCTAACTATGAAGCTAATAGATAGAATTGGATAAAAATTTTTAATTTCTATTTTTATGCTACTGTGCAAACACGATTTCGTGAAAATCTAGTGTGTAAAATTGAGTTTTCTCTGGATGATTTGGAATGGAATGACTCGTCTATTTATCCAAGTTTTTCTTTAAAATTTTCGTGGCTTAAAAGGAGTGGCCCTCTTTGAATACAATCCCAAGCAATAAAATGAGCTCAAACGCTACTTTTAAAAGATAAAATTTCCAGAATTTTTCCAGAGGAGAAACCCTACATTCAATATATTTGCATAGGAAATCATTTTATACAAATTCTTTTATTATATGTGTGTCAAGCCTAAGATTCAAATCCTACTGGCTGGGCCGTATCCAAGGGGGGTTTGGGGTTCAACTCTCGCATTAACCAAAATATTACTTAAGTTGTTTTATACTGTTTTTTATTTAAAAATTCTTCAACTTACAAGGAGAGATATCTTCGGAAGCAACCCAAAGGGTCTCAAAATGGATTGAAACACTACCGTAAAAAGAACACTTGCGAAAAAAAATTATGAAATAATCTGCAATTGGTTAGGGCAATTGAATCGTTAGTATAAAAAAGGAATGATTACCAAAAATAGCAAATCGACTTTTCGAGGCAAAAATAAACTACCCCCTAAAAGCAGATACTACATAGCTCCTTGAATTTGGCGAAATAGATTCCCATTTCTTGTATTTTTTATTAAATATGAAATTTAAGTTAATGCGCCCTTCTTTTCGTATTCTTTGTTCTGCAAACTAAATCAAAAATATTTTTTTAATAAAACATTTTTGAAACCTTTTTTTTATCCAGTGAATGTGTGACTCCATTGATATTGATATCCTGTATTAATGACTCAGTTTCATAACAATTTGAATTTTTTTCGTCTTGATCTTTCCGTTTAGAAATATAATTTAATTTACAATTAATGTGGTTTGAAGTATATTTTTCTTTTGCAGCTGATTTTTTTAATCTTGAAAAAGGGTTAGCTATATCAAAAGGCAAGGCCATCAACTTTTTCAAATGTAAATATTTTCGAGAGAGAATATACCCACTTATATTTTTTTCAGTGATTGTTCTGTATTTTATATAGGGCCCTGAATTCTAATTAAACATTCGGTGGTTATGTAGCGTTTGGTTTTTGGAGTTGATCCTTTCTCAAACGGACGATTCAATTATACTTTTGCCCACATTAAGAATATTTTAAAATATATTTTACTGAAAGGCGAGTAGATTTATCAAACAATACTTGAAAAAAAATGTTATGCCTTGCATGGGCGTACACTGCAAAAATTTTCACAGTAATTTTACAGCAAAAAATTCTGGCAATATGGGTGCCAGCCTTTTTTGCAGTGATTTTACAGCAATTTTGTAATTTTTGACTTTAACAGCAATTTTGTAAATTTAACAGCAATTCTGTATTTTTACAGCAATTTGTAATTTTACAGAATTTTGTGTTAACATTTCAGCGATACTGTAATTATTCCGCAGAGAAACTAGAAAGCTATGTGGATCTCAGATATGTCTTGTTCATTCATGTTTCTACAAGTACTCAAAATGTGGCATATTATGAAACACGGGAGGTACCGATCTACGAAGGTTATACTTCCTAGTTTTAGAATCATCAGTCGGTTCTTACACCTTATCTAAATAATTTGACTCTTTTAGTGGTGAGCGTGAAAACAAAAATAAACATTGGTTTCCTGTCCGCAAGGATTCAGAAACGTTTCAGAAATGAAAACCAGAATTTTCCAGAAAAGTGTTAAACTTCTGTAAAAACTCATAAAAAGCAGGAACGTTACTGGAATTTATGCGGAACTATACATAATTTGGGCTGTTATTTTATAACTATTTTGTTTATATGTCGTATTAAGCAACATTTTCGTTGCTAGTTTGACATTTCTTTAAAAATACTACCTGTTATATCCTGCTTTTTGTTCCATAACATAAAAATTACTCCAAATGTTGCTATAGAGGTGCTGAATGATTTAGGTCTTAAGATTGGTATTATTGAGGAATTTGAATTCAATTCATTTTCATTTCATTTAATTTTAGTGATGATTTTATCAGTTCCTTTAAAATAATGCATAGTATGCAAGAAATTGATTCGATTTTTTAACTCTTTAACTTGGAATATAATACTGATTTATATAAACTAAATAAGTTGACACATCTAGACAACAACTTTTCCACAAAAATTTATATTGGATGATAAGACATTGTATTTTCTATTAGTAAGTAAATTACCTTGGTCTGACTCTTTTTATTTTTCTCATTTCTGTTGTAAATATATTTATATATTTATTAATTTATATCCATCGGATGATTAAACAGACTCCATTGGCCTTCATTTAACTGATATATTTACTCCTTTTCTTTCTATGTTACAATTTAATTATTTTGATATTTCTAATTTTTAGGGTTGTTAACAAAGCAAAAATATAAATTTATGTTTTCTATATAAAGGGTTTATTGTGCTGCAGTTTCATCCTTGCTAAAGCTTAGTAAAAATAAACCACTATTTTCATTCTAAAGTAGTTATGAACGGATTTTCTAAATTATTCTTTTGTGCTTAAAGCAGAAAGTTTTTGCGTCGATTGTTTGAAACTTGATTTTTAGAAATTTTTTAAAATTGTCAACTCTTTTTTTTAGTCTTAATAAATAACTTATGCTATAGCAGGAATTGGGGGAATAGGGTTTGTTGTATGGGCTCATCATATATTTTCAATGGGGATAGATATCGATACACGAGTATATTTTACTAAGAGAAGGACTAGTTAATTTAATTTCATTTATTATTTTCCCTCATATCTAAATTTTATAATGTACCCGCTCACCGCCAAATATTTAACTATCTGCAAAGAAATTATTTACTTTAATATTACTGAATCACTGAATGTGAACTATAAAGTTTTAAACAAAATCACTTTAAGGCATCAGATAATGTCTACCCTTCCACAGTTGAAAAGACAATCTCTCAAATTTCATTAAAAAATAAACTATCGGTAATATTTATCACTTTTAACGACCGCGGTATTGATTTAAATCTCTTTTATGTAGTTTAACGGAGTTTACTACACTTTCTAAACAAGTTACTTTATCGTCGCCAAAGCAGGCGCCACGACACATTGGCGCGAGACTTCACAGCCAATCCTGGCACCTCGACTAATGAAACCTGATTAACAATGAAACCTCCAGAGCCGCATAAAGGCGCCCGAAAAAAGCGCCTTGAATGACAGCCCGCGCTGCTCGCTGATCATTACCGTTATTACTCCTTACCCGAGATAGAAGGCACTTTTTTAAACCGAACGAAATTCACTTTAATATGTTTCGATCAACGCTGCAAGGGGCTTTCTCACTCTTTTAGAGCCGGGAGAAAACTAATAAATCCCACCGTATTTTATACTACAGCAACCTTTTTGTCGCCGTCAGAGATAATTTTTCTCGCCGAGCCGTTTGGCGCGCTTTTTGTCCCTCTTCTTGCCTTAATAACAACCGAGTTTTGACATTCAATTAATCCTTCTCCAGAGCGAGCATTTTTAGCCGCTCGACATTTTTCAAAAACAAACAGCAATGTCGCAATGCGGCAGCCATCTTATACGATCGGCCTTTTTTGGACTCGGCATTTTCATTTTCGAAAAATGTCCCTTTAATGCAGTTTAAAACGCGAAAGACAGCGGCTTCACTTCGGATAAATTCCGTTGGTAAAATATTTTATGCGAGAAAACAAGCAGCCAATGGAAGGGAACACTTAAATACTTAATTTAAATGGTATGGAAAAGAAACCCGATTTGCGAGGCGAATCGAGAATATCTCCCAACTTAAAAATGGGGACTTTCTTTTTGAAGTAGTATTAATTGACGCTTTTCATGGACTTGCCGAGGAATGTAACGTCGAAATCCTTTTTCAACTTCGAGTTGATAACACTGGAATTTCCCCCAGGTATCAAAAATCATAGCTGAATGTAAAGTACGAATATACCGGGTGGATGGGACACCTCAGATATTCCCTTTTACGTTCGTTTTGTAGTTTCAAACATTTATCTTGATAAATTTGATGAAAGCCAATCTAATATTTTGTGGAATCAAACAACTTGAGAAAAATCTTTACAAAATAATATAAAGGCAAGAGGTATTCGGAGCTTTGTACTACTCACTTATTCGTTTAATTTTTTTAAAACAGGGGTACTCAGAAGAGTAGTTTGATTTATTAAGTATTCGAGATTCAAAAGTACTGGAAAAGAAATTCGAGATGGGGAGAAGTGAATAAATACAGAAAAGCGTGTTTGCGCGCATAACATATTACTTTTGAAGGTGTTTAAAGATATATATTAATAAAATATGAAATTATAAAGTTCCAGTGAAAATTAAAATTTCCCTGGAATCTTTTATTATACTTTTAACCTTTTCTATCACGAAATAATTTCGACACATTACAATTTTCTGAGTCCCATAGTATTTTAGATATTACGAGTAGGGGAGAGTGTTGTACCTATGGACAAAAATCACGTTTGGATTTTTCTAAGACAGGTAAAATGACATTTTGACCATTTAAAGTGCCCAACCTATAGTCCTAACCTTTGTGAGTTGAGAGATATTTTTTATAAGCCAAAATCTTGAAAACTGGATTTTTAATCATATATAATAACTTGGAAAAATTAGTGTAGTGTCCAAAGGTACAACAACCTGTTGAACCTATGGACAGACCCAGTTGTACCTGTGGACACCCTTAAAAAGGGAAGTTTTAGTTGAAAAAAGCTAAGAATGAACATTTTTATTGATGAATTACCTTTTAATAGCCTATTTCAAGCCTTTTTAAAATTGAAAATTGATTTTTTAAAGTAATGTAGTTTTAGATCGTAAATGATCATTAAAACGAAGTTGAATGATAAAAGTCTTGATTTTTTACCAAAAACACAAAAATCACATGGTATTTTCAGATCAGAATTTAAGGTAATAGTTTCATCAATCTGATTGATCTAACAACTTCACTGATCCAAAAAAACCCAATTCGATCGACACTTAGTTGTGCAAGCATTAGGTGGTAATAACAGTAATAATTTGGTGGTAAATATTCTTCAGGTGGAAAGTTTAAGTTTTTTTAATCATCATACTTAAATGCGATAGGGTTCTTAGGGTTTTACACCATATTTTACATTAAATTCCAAGTAGAATCATAAATTTAAAAAAGTTGTTTAGATCACAAAATATTTGACATCTAAAATTCACTTGAAAATAATCGCTGACAAATAGATTACCATTTAGAATTAATTTAATATTTATTAAAATGTATTTTGTTAAATGAAACCTGATTCTAAAACGCTGATTAGCTACAGACACCCACAAGAACGTGTCCGTAGGTACAACACTTATGGTGTCCGAAGGTACAGCATCAGGTGTTTTTGCATTCCAAGTTCTATAAAAGATAAAAGAATTGAGATCTGAAGATTTCTATTATTAAAACTAAAAAGTCAAAATCTCTGGGATTCCCCCATATATCCCATTTTATCATATCATAATCATAGAGGAAGAAAATAATTAATGTAGTGATGCACTAAAAACAGTATTTTTATTATAGAAAATTTAAAAAATATTTTAAACAGCTGATTTCACGTTAGCAACTAGATAGCATCTGTTTACATTTAAAATCGACCTAAAATTAAAATTTACATTTTTCCCCGAATTTTAAAAGGAGGTGGCTGAAGGTACAACCGTCCGTAGGTACAACACTCTCCCCTATAATGTACATTATATTATAGCAACCATTCATAGCCTTTCAAAAGCCATTGATGACTGGTCCTTTGTTTGCTTCATTGACGTTTCCAGTTGTTAAGACTTACCTTTATGAGTAAATATGTCCCCTAAATTTATAGATAAGAGGTTGAAAATGATGAAATGCTTACAAGTAAGCACGATGATTATTTTAGTAATTTGTTTTCGTAGTTTTGAAGTAAATAAATAGCTTTTGAAACTAAAAATGCATTTATTTAAAAATTGTTTTAATGTATTAATTGGAAAAGATGATTATTTGGGCTATAAAGAAATGAAATTTGCTCAAAAATAATCTCTAAATTGACCGAAGTGTTTATTTACTAAGCATTATGCATCAAATCTTTAATTTAGTTACTTTTCCTCGCTTAAGAATTATTCATTTACAAAGTTTGCCTAACTGCGGGTAACTATGCGCATTAGGGCTAACAGTTGCTAACTACGATTTAAATAAAGAAAGGACCTATCCTATATATTACTAATTTTCATAAGTTTTTAGTTACTTTAATTGGTATCTAGTTTTTCCTTTATTTTAGTTATTTTTAGATTTTTATGATAATTTCAAAGTTTTTAAATCAATCAAACTATTTTTATAGGAAAGGTAAAACTATATATAAAAGCAAAAAAAATTGAGAGAAAATATACCTGCTATATTCACTACACATTTACCTGATAAATACAAACAAAAGATAGAGCAATATTTAATTTAAAAATATTTTCAAAAGAAAAATGATTATGTTTTACTATATTTTTTAACATTAAAATTTATACCATTATTGAAACAGAATAATTTCATCACAGGAATCATAAAATGCACAGAAATAATTTAAAATATAATTATCACGCAAACAAAGCGTCGTATGAGGTATTAAAATATATTTTATAGGTTTTATTAAATCAAAGCACTGATTTTGTAGCCATTTTATAACCTTGTGTGGGTTAGAATTAAAAAATATAATTGCTATGTTTGTGAAAATTTTAACTGACTCACTTTCTTTGAGAAAACTTAAGGTCACACACAATTTACTGTACAACTCAATTTAATTTTAGAGTCATTGTACATGGTGTTTCAGATAAATGTTTCAGAAAGTCTAGGGTAAGTAGGGTACTCTTAGAGGACTCAGAGTCACACAGGAAGGGGGGGTTGGAAATGCATCCCGAATTAACTAGGGGTTTTTATTAGTTGGCGTTGAAGGTTGTAAAATTCCCAGTGGAAATTGACACCTAACCTATAGAGATTGGATTAACCCTTTATGCCCCGACGGGACTTGTAAGTCCCACTTCCCAATGTTCCAAATTCGTCCAATTTTCATCATGTAAGGCTAAATTTAGTTTACTTATAGTTTCAGTTACGTAAACTTGACATATTTTGGATGAGGATGGGGAAAATAATTTGGGGCTTAAAGGGTTAAAACTTGCAATTTTTTTCGATTCAGGCATTATATAAAACCAATTAAAGAGCAGAAATTTCAGTCGTAATTTCTTAGTTTTCAGGCATAAAATAAGTTATGACCGACTACAAGCTTTTAAGATTGGTTAATTACGATAGGTCTGGTTAAGCATGTACTGAAATTTCAGCTCTTAAATTGGTTTTTACATAATAAATACCGGAATCGAACGATTTTGCTGGTTTTAATCCCAGTTCAAAGGTTACTTGTCAATTTCTATAGAGAATTTTGCAACCTTCCATGCCGACATAAAAAAACTCATATAGTTTGTTAGGGGTGTATTTCCGACCTCTCTTTCCTAGTTGATTTAGTGTCCTCTATGAGTACCCTACCTCCCCATGAAGTTCTGGAACCTTTATCTGAAACACCCTGCATAATATTCGGTTTTTAAAGCATTGAAACTGAATTTGAAAGTGTTACACTGCGCCCGATTATCTTAATTTGACAACTTAGTTATTTCACATGTGGGTCTATGAAGATTCGTAGATATTAAGTATGAAATAATAAAGTAAATAAAATCATTATCAAAGTCATGATTTCTTATTATAAGAGATATATATATCAATGTTTACAAAAAAGTTAAGGAATTTTTTTTTCTAAAATTAGGTTTTAATATTGATAAAGTATAAGATGTTTCTGACTTTCCAAATCTTCAATTCAATGAAAGGATGCGCAGATTATATTCCCCTTTGAACACTCTTTCCACTACACATTTCTTTATCCACGTTAATTGGAAGAATTTAACTTAGGGCCTATTTCCAAATTATGTAACACTTTTTGGGGCAAAAAGGTATATAATGGAAAATCGAGACCCCCCTTCCGAAAATTTTGACTTGGTTGATCAATTTTTTAATATTAATAATAATATAATTTGAAGTTAGAAGATTTGTCCTTGAAGGATAAAAAGAAGTAATTCTCTGAATTTCGAGAGTCAAAGTTTCCAACAAAGTGTTAAACGATATTTCACCAATTAAATGTTTTCAGTCTGAGCTAGATTTAAGATGATCTCCTCGGAAAAAAAATTTTGATTGGCGAATTTCTAAGCATTTTCTGGAGGAAAAAACCTTAAACCTTCCATTTTTTTAAATTCCCCCTATCATATTCCTTAAGTTTTAAATTTAATACATCGCGATTTAAATCCTATCTTTAAACGTTCTAAAAAGCTACATTTAAATTTCTGCATAAGGACGTTGAAACTTTGTGACCCCATACTTTAAAGATTTATCTTAGTGTTGTCCCAATTTATTCCACTATTAAATTATGATTTGACAACTATATACATAATCTAATTCAGAAGATACAAAAATTGGAATGTTAAATTTAAATTGTATTAAATAAATGAGTTTCAAATGATTAATTCCTAACTAAATTTATTATAGAAGAAAAATTGTGAAATATAACAATTTGTGACAAAAGGGGGGAGGGGCAGAAGTCTTATTAATATTAATATTACATTGTGTGACGTAATTTGTGAATAGCCCTTTAAATTCTTCCTATTCGTTATTTCGGTTTTTATGAACTTTGTTCAATTAAGAATACTTATTCACTCACACTAAGTTAAAAACGTTCAAAATTGTTTTCAGTAAAATTCAATAAAGATATATAAAAGGACATTTCAATCAGTAAGATTTTTATGAATATTTTATCTATTTTTCCTATGAATTAACTTTTATCAAAGTTTATTTTGTTGATTTTTTTTTCGATTATCTTATTTAAAATGCATACTTTTTAACTAATTTTATGCGTCTTTGAAATTTAAAATTTTCATAATTTAATACATTATTTACGAATATTAATAAATACAAAATGTAATAGTTTACCTGATACTAAGAGATGAGGGATTCAGCTATCAAAGTAACTGCTTAAAAAAGTCAGAAATACGTACCTAAAAAGAAACAAATAAGTTTTTAGTAAGTAATTAAGAAAAATATATTTAGGAAAATTCAACATAACTACGATATGCTAAATAAAATCTAATTACATTAGATGGGTTCATAATTAAAAACACGTCATTCAAAAACTACTATAATTGTTTTAATGAACATTTGCAAATCAAGATATAATTTAAATAGTTTTTATAATTTATTTTTAATTAAATATATTTAAAAATATATTTTGTCTTTTAAAATATAATTGAAGAGACGAAAGAAAGACTTCTTTTACTTTAAAATTCTTTCAAAAGTTTATAGCTATAAATTGAAATCGTTTCTATGAATAAGTACTTAGTTTTTAAGACAGGAATGAAACATTAATCGAAATTCAATCTAAAAATAATAAATTTACTTACAAATGAGAAAATTTTATTTTTCTTAAATTATTTAAAATATAGTAAAATTAAGAATAGGAAAGTTAATTTTATTTTTATTATTAAATTAAAGTTTTTAACCAAAATATAGAGATAATATTACTTTTTCTTCCAGATTTAAATTAAATGGATTAGTTTGTAGCTCATTGGAAGTGAGTTAAAATTATTTTAAAATTTGACAGAATCAGACAGGAAGACAGAAAAAAGAGAGCTAATAAAAACGTGGTAAAATACCAAGTATTATCGAAAATCGTTGTTACCAAGGTCATGAATTATTTTACCATCTAAATAAGTATTATATCCCCCATATAACAGGGGTGAGACAACAAAAGACCCTTTCTAATATCCATGAAAAATCTTTAAAACAAGGTACTCAAAGTCAGACACCCAACGAAAAAAGCCCAACGCCAAGCTCTATATGAATAAGTTGAGTTTATAATAGAGTGCATGCAAATAACGAAGAAAAACAACACTTTCCCGGGCCAGATCATGAACATCTGTCGGATAGGTTGCTTAGCCTGGGGCAAGCGGATATTCGTGTCAGTATCGTTAAGAAAGGGTTAGATTTACTTTTGTTCTTCACCTCCCAACGGTGGGCAGTTTTTTCAGCACTAATTACAAGGAACAGTGGGCGGTGGGTTTAGCAGCAGCAGACACCTCTGCGCTAACAAAGGGAAGGTGGACGCACGGTTTCTGGTCGGTTTTAGGCTGGTCTAGATCGGTGGTTCGCAACCGATGGTCTGCGTGGCCTGGGGGTTATTGAGTGAATTGGTTTGTGGTGGGTGAAAGGTTGGGAGAAAACAGAAAATAATGCATTGTGTCGTACTTATTCCATATGTTTTGATGTTAGCTTGTAGAGGATATATCTGAACCTATGATGGAGAGAAACTAAATTGTAATGAATGTGGCAAGTTTATGATTAATTACCTAAAAATTGAATATATTTTTGCCAAATTTGAAATTGAAGAATTAACGAAAAATTTCTCATAAAGAATAATATCCTTAAACTGTAATTATTATGTATAAATTAAAAAAAAATGCAAAGTTGTATGTATGAACGGGAAGGGAAGGGTATGGATGGCAAAGCTTTGATAAGAAAAATAAATTTGAAAGTTTAAGATAAATTTGAAACCATTGGTTTAGATTACGGTTAGGGAACATTTTCGCATTCTCAAGAAAAGCCCTTAAAATTTTGTATCGGAAAAATAACCTTTACTATACCCTGTAAGACACACTGAACTATATTTTCAAACCCAATGGTCAAGATGGCTAGTAGAACGGAGCGAAGGACATGCATTTAAGAAATAGAAAGGGCCTACAGAGGTAAAAGTTGTGAATGACCATGAATATTAATAATCCAAAATCTCAGCTAAATTACAATCTGCAGATGCAAGTTTCATTTTAAAATTTTAAAAGTTTATTTCCTTTTTGAAAAAAGTGACTATGAAAGGTTCTACACATTTTTAACACCATAAGCTGTAGTTTCAATTGTACAAAAGGTTTGAGTTCTTCCATAGACCCATAAAAAGTGAAATTTTTAACTTTATTGTGTGGATTGTTGTCCACAATCCACACAGATAAAATAAG
Source organism: Tetragnatha versicolor (assembly GCA_024610705.1). Taxonomy (NCBI): domain Eukaryota; kingdom Metazoa; phylum Arthropoda; class Arachnida; order Araneae; family Tetragnathidae; genus Tetragnatha; species Tetragnatha versicolor. The sequence continues at coordinate 6,498,224 of JANDEH010000009.1, read as the reverse complement.
ATAGATAATAAGATAGATGAAATAGACAAGGAGATCATAATTGTTTTTGAATATCGATACCAAATAGATCTCAAACGTTGCCTAATTCAGAGAAAAATAATGAAAAAATTTAAATTATTCTTGAAAAATAATTCAGTGAAACATTGGCTATAGAGGTTTTTGGAGTTATTCCGAAACAGCGTCACCTAGCATCGTTGGAAGTAAGGTCTACTTCTGGTAAATGGCTATGAAGAGTAAATTGAGATAACTTACAGCGCCCATAGCGGTGAAATAAGAAGGTTAAAAAATTAATAAAAAACTAAAGGAGAGGGAGCAGAAACCTCAATGAGAGTATTGTTGTTAATGTTATGAAAAATCCACTGAAAAAGATTTCATGAAAATATCGCGGATATTCGAGAATATATTAGCACGTGAAAATAGAGCTTTTTCAGGCCTCAACCATTTTCTTGACCAACCATTTATTTGCCTGAACTATTTTTATGATTTATTTTTATTTTTAAATGACTTAGCATTGTAATACACAATTTCCGATCCCTTATTTGATACCGATATATATGTATTCAAAAAAAAATTTTTATTCCTAACCAATTTCAGTTGTATATACGTGCTAACACACTAAAAAATTGAAAATTTCACCACCACATGGAAGGTTTCAAAACATTATACTGACATAATTATTATTAGCATACTGACATAAATTCAACCAGCTATGGATTATAAAAAAGTAAAAATGGAGAAAAGTTGCTTTACAGTCATTTTTGCGAAAAAAAAATTGATGATATTTCGAAATGTAAAAGTGAAACCATGTTAACTAAAGATACTAATGAATTCAGCTTTCTCATTTTGGATTATCAATAGGTATGGTCAGGGCTCGATTTCAGCCGGAACGGCGTTCCGGAACCTCTTTGTGGATAAAAAAATTAATATCTTATTTCAGGGGGTCTCCTATAACTACAGCCTACGAAACCATTTCCTTAGGCCCGCGAAAACATTTCTACGTACGAAAAAAAGTCCTAAAATGAATTAACACCATGATTTTAGGGTCTAACTCCTTAAATTGGACCCCCCTTTTTGTATTTAGAACTCAACTAATCACATTTATCTTCAGATTAAGTTCATAAAACGGCGAATCTTACTAAAAAAATATTGAAAAAGAACATTAAACCTGTTAACATGGTAAAAAGGGTTTAGAAGGAATTTCGAGTTTCTTCCCCCCCTGTGCAAAAATTTAACTTGGGGCCTGATAGTGATTTAATTTTCTTAAAAGATATTTGGGCCCTACCCGAAAAAAATTTCTACATACGCCAAAATGATCCTGGATATGTTAAAAAACAATTTTCTGTTGTTACTATTTAAAACTTATTTTCAACGATTCACTTGTGCATATTTTAAATTAAAAAAAAATTAAAATTAGTTTTTATCTTTTTTGCAAATAACAATAATTTGTGGTTTAATATTAAGGTTATTACTTAATTGTGTTCGTTTAAAACATAATTGTGAACCCCAATTTGAACTACCGCTAACTTTTCCGCTCCTGGTGTTGATTCTTTTTTTTATTTGAACCAGATTTGCCAGATTGCTGGTCAAATTTGCCAAGAAAATTCTACCATTTAAGGACTTTAATTACGCATTATATTCCTCAAACTGGCAAAATGTACAACACTATTGGTTCATTGAAGATAAATCATCCCGCTTTCTACGAGGGCGCCCTGTTGAAAATAAAAGTACAACGTACTGTAAAAAAAGTTGTTTTATAAAAAAAATTGCCTAAATAGTTCATTTTCTTATACAATAATTTAAATTAGAAAATTCTTCCTAATCTAGTACAATACATTTGAATTTATTTTTTTTAAATTTAAATTTAAAAATAAATGCGTAAGTTTTAGTGTTAAAAAGGATTCGCTGTTTTTCAGTATTTTACCGTTCCGCTACCTCTTTTTTTTAAAAATGGAGGCCTGGTTATGGTCATTGGTCATCCACAACTTTTCCAACATTCTATGGGTTTTCAATCACGATAGTTTAGTCATACACCATGAAAATTTTTCGGAATGAAATTGCGATGCACTACCACACTTTTCTAAAATCTTAATTATGACACTGAATTCAATGAGGAAATTTATATTTTCTTAACGCTACGTTTTGCATTTATTGTACTTTGAGGAAAACTTGGGACAGATCAGGGTACCTTTAGTTTTGCTTAAAAGTAAGTAAAGGGTGGATTGAGAGAGCTAAGGGTACCACTGAAAATAACTCTAAAAAATAAGTAACAAAAACATAAAGTTCGATCCTTCAGCTCGGTAGAATTGTTTTAGTTATTTTGAGATGAATATTTTTTTCTTTAATTTTTATAATATTTTAGGCTTAAATTATTCCTTTTCTTCAAATGAAATATTCCAGGCACACGCAGTTTTAAGAATGAAGTTTTAACAAAATTTCAAGCTATCTAATATTTAAACCCAATTTTGAAAATTTTTAATCATTTTAAATAATAATTTTTAAAATTTTCTCAAAGTGGAAAAATTTATTAACTATAAAACTACACCGCAAATGTGTAACACTTTTGCAACTCGAAGTAAACACAATTAATTTCAATCAAAAGCGTTTTTATTGTATAGCGATTGTATTGAAGTTGTTTAGCGATTGCGTAGTGCGAGAAAAATGTAGTAGGCTGTAGTATAGCACTGTGAAAATTAGACAAAACTGTGTCTTTATAGTGTTTCGATTCAAACTTAAAAACACTTTCAGGATTCTAATAATATTTCACATAATTTAAAAACATGTTTCTAACATTTTTCAAACTTATTCAAAACACCATAACAACACAATAAGGAGTTAAAATCTCCTCGCAGACAAAATTGTTCTTTAAAACTGTTTTTTTGTGGAGCGGTTTCAGTGCATTCATTCAAAAATTGAATATGCATCATATTATGCATACTATCAAGAAAAAATTTTTCCTTCAAAATACCTTAAAACGAGTAAATTACAACTTTTATAACCTAATTTGAAACTAATTAATTTATTTATAGATGGTCGCATTCATAGTAAGTTATGGATCATGATAAATAGTAAGATATCACAGATCTAACGCAAAAAACTTATGTACTACATTAAAGTACTACATTAAACTTCAAAATTTTAAGTGATATAGTTCATTAAGAAATAAAAAAAGTTTTTAACTATTAAATTAAAAGAACTTAAAAATAAATTGAGTAAAAAATTAATAAAAAGCAAAATAAATCTCATTGCAGAACATTGCTTTTCTTACACGAACCAAAGATTGTTTGAGAACTAACTAGTTTCCTCACTTTTATATAATTTTAATGAAAGTGAAAAATTGCACAGGCCAAAAGTGAAAAATCATCAGAGTTGATAGGTCGGATTTTTTTCTATTTGATTTTTAAATATGTCTTAAGTTTCCCCTATACTTATAACGACTATAAGGAATAAAATGATTTTTTTTGCCGCACGGTGCATAGAACAACAGAGTTAGCGATTGCGCGAATATTTTGTGTAATTTTTTTGCCATAAGATCCAAATAACTTTTATCATATCATAATAACCTAAATAATAAAAAATATTATAGAGGAGACTGTTGTAACTTAAGACAAAAGTCACGTTTTTATTTATCTAGGACAGATAAAATCAAATTTCGACCATTTAAAGTGCCAAACCTGAGTCACAATCTTAAGAAAATAAAGTGATATTTCTTATTAACTCAAATTTAAAATTGGATTTTTAATAACTTGATTTAATTTGTGCCTATTGGGGAAAAATGTGAACAAACCCACTTGAACATTCATGAAAAGTGATGTTTTAGTTGAAAAAGTTAAAATTTAAAATTGTTTTATTCCAATGAATCTAATAAATATGAAATCTTTTTTTAAAAAGTTAAGTACTTTTAGAGTGTAAATGATTATTTAAAGGAACTTCACTAGTAAATATTTTGATTTTTTACAAAAATACATAACTTATATAAAATTTTCGAATAAAAATTTTACAATAATTGTTTCATCGATCATGGTGATGGATCTGATCATTTCACTGATCCAAATTAATATCCTGCAATAATCATCGCAAAACTGTAAAAACATTGGAATTACACTTCTCTTCTTCTTCGAAAATAGAATAGAATTTTAAAAATAGAATAGAATTTTAAATAGAATAGAAATTAATATCCTGCAATAATCATCGCAAAACTGTAAAAACATTGGAATTACACTTCTCTTCTTCTTCGAAAATAGAATAGAATTTTAAAAATAGAATAGAATTTTAAATAGAATAGAAATTAATATCCTGCAATAATCATCGCAAAACTGTAAAAACATTGGAATTACACTTATCTTCTTCTTCTTCGAAAATAGAATAGAATTTTAAAAATAGAATAGAATTTTAAATAGAATAGAAATTAATATCCTGCAATAATCATCGCAAAACTGTAAAAACATTGGAATTACACTTATCTTCTTCTTCTTCGAAAATAGAATAGAAATAGGTAGAATTTTTTTTATCATCATCACCATAATTTGATAGTTTTGCTACAGATTTCGTTTTTACATGAAATGCAGAGTAAACATTTTTTTAAAGTAATCGGTTTTGATTACAAAATGTTTAATTGCTCATCTAAAAATTACTTGAACATAATCGTTGACAATTACATAGTAGTGGAAATTTAACATTCGTTACGATTGATTCAATTAATGAAACCCGATTTAAATACGGCGATTTGCCATAGACAAACCAAGACGTCTTTCATCCAAATATTATATTATTGTGTAAAATAACATTCATATATTATTTTTGACTTAATACAAATTTCCAATAGACATTTTATAAACCAGATACGTAAAGACTTCTTAATCACAATAAAACAAAGTAAAAGAACACTTTTTTACTAAAAATTAATATGGAATTTACTTTAGATTTCCCTTACCTTGTTTTAATATGTAAAAGTTTTCCACTAAAGAAAACAAAAGTAAAAAGGTAAGTAAACAAATTTAGCGTTATCTTAATGTGATTGGCTTTTTGAGAATGATTTGATTGAAGGATTATAGTGGAAAAAGAATGTCCTTGCATTTGTTGAAGCTTGATAATGTACAGGATGGTAAGTTTACTGGGTGGAGAAATACGTTCTAACTACGGTATGTAATATGAGCAATATTAGTATTCAAAATACTGTTCAGTTTTGAAAATTTAAAACAATACAAACTTACACCAAAACTTGACGTGATAAAGTTATAAGGAAACAATTGAAAAATGAATGATCATGACAAACTGACACATATTTATCTATTGTCTTTGATTAAAGCCATTTTCTTATTTCTTGTTTGTTGTTTTGTGTTATATTTATTAAAGAAATCTCAACAGAATATTGTTGAAGAACTTTGTGAATGTAAAAATAAAAGAATGAAGTAAAAAATTTTATAAATAAGTATTCCAGCAAAAGTTTTGTTTCTTTACGTAAAAACCGTTTAAAGTTAGTAATGGTAAGAGACACTTTAACGCTATAATTCTTAAATATAAGGATTTAATGGTAAAATTCATACCTAAAAGAAAAAAATACAGATACGATCTTCCACATTTAAATAAAGAAATTTGAATCAAAAAGATGCAATTCATTAGGGTGTTGAAAATATTATGCTATTTTCTTGCAAAATTAACAAATAATTAATTACAAGATACTGGACTATTATAGTATTACTTTAATTGTTAATTATAATGGTATTTTTCGATAAAAGTACAAATACGAGAGCTAAAATAGAACTTACAATTTATCTGAGTAAGAAAGTTTTTTTTAAAAATTAATTTTCTTTTTCTGAATGTTCGTAAAAATTTAGTTTTGTAAACCCAAAATCAGGTTGAAACTAGTCCTGTTGATTGAATATTCATTTATATTGTATTTATAAAATGCTACTAAAATTCTACAATGATCAACACAGTAATAAAGTTTTACATAATTTTTTCTATTAATTAAAATAAGATTAAATTAATTTTATTAACTAAAAAACTATGGATAAAAGAACAATACCTTTAAATTTAGCTATTGATTTGCGATAAACTTAAATTTGGTAAAAAAATAATAAATTACAAAAATGAAAAATAAACTACGAACAAAAATTGAGAAATCTCATAGTTCAATAAATTCATAGTTAAAAAATGCATTTTAATCATAAAAAATAAACCATCTCTTTAAAAATAGTATCTTTGTCTTTTAATCAAAATAATTATTTAATTTTAAAATAAAATATATTTATTTACATATTAAAATTTCATTTTTTAAAAATCCAGAGTACTTAAACACTTCATCTATACTATAACCCAATCAATATACTTTCCTTAACAACTTAACTTTTTAAGTGGGCTCGTAACTTGTGGATATCTTCGTTAATTTCTAGAAATGAGTTAAAGATCCTTTTAATTACAAGACATCTTGAAATACAGTTCTCTTAAGTTCTCCTAGATGGCGCTTCAGTATTCGTTTGGATAATATTCTCACCCTCCGCTAGTCACCTGCCGAAGAGCAGGTATGAGGGCACCCCTTTTTAGGCCTCAATTTTTTAGGCTGTTTTTTACGCTTGCCAAACACCGCTGTTTAAAGTGAGAATAGGCTATATTGTAAAGATGTGTCAAAGAGGCCCCTTATAGGTTTTTTGACGGGTTTTTTAGCGATTTTTTTTCCGAGCTAAGTGTTGGCAGGTAAGAAAAAAAAGATGACAGGTGTATTATTATAATAGCTGGTGTTGTCAAAAGAAAGTGATGTAAAAAATGAATGGAGTTCGAAAAAAAGTGTTCCACACGTGACTATTATCTTCTTTTTATGTAGTGAAAGTTATCCACGCTTTCCCTTCGTTTTTATTACTGAAAAAAGTGAGGTTAAGAGATGTTATTTGCTTTATGTTTTGCATTTCAATATATTCGATCAATATTTTTATAATTTTATAGTAAAAAAATTAAATAGAGTGTTAGACTTGCAACATAAATTCCGTGCCATTAACAGAAAAACGTTAATTAAGCTGGTGAATTGATTATTAGTTTGTTTAAATAAAACATTTTAGAATTTAAAATGGAAAGCATGAAAACATATGGATGGAAACATTGGAAATTATTTATACCTACTGCATATTTTATTAAATCATTTTTGAAACCAAACAGTATTGACTGCATTTTAGTTTTATGCTAACAACCTTTGATATTGTTTGACAAAAGAAACTGCATACTACTGATACACGATATGTATCAAAATGAGAAAGTTAACGTTCACAACATAATTTTAGAAAATAACAAAACAAACAAATTTCAATTTTCTGTTTGATGATTTGTCTTTCCTAGAATTCTGATTAAAACAACCATGGTAACTACAGATCAAAGGAGAGTCACACACACAATTGTAAATTTCTATCAACTCTTCAGATAAGTAAATCAATTAAAATATGTAAAGTGTCAGGCCAGAAAAAAATAACTTAATGTAAGGAAATGAGAATTATTCTAAACTGAAAGCTTTCACGTGACAAATTTTAGAATTCTTTGCTGTTTAATATTTTGCTATGGTATTGTACGCATAGGAATGCTTTAATAATAGATTATTTTAAATAACATTTTAAAGGTACTTTGTCTTTTAAAGGCCTTACTTTCTGTCAAGCGCCTTTCTTTTTTTCAAATATTTTGACAAATTTATGTTTATTAAAGCTTCTTACATTAAAATTAGAAAACATGGGACGAGATAAATAGCATTTGATTTTTATTATTGGATGCTTTTTTAACAAATATTTTAAAGTGAAACTGCTTTGATTATTGAAAATGTGACATTTATAAAAGAACACTAAAAATAAGTTATTAAAAGATTAGTCAAGATCACGTCAGAGTATTTCAAACATTAAAGGGATTTTTTAATCAAGAAGTCTAAAACAATTTCATATCTATTTAATTAATATCCGATTAAATCCCACATGCTCATTATACTTATAAATATATATTCGATGATGATGAATGTTCCGAAAAATAAAGTATACGGCAAAGCAAGACTTAAGATACACCCGTGTACCTATACTATAAGTTCTCGAAAATATACGAAAACCGATTAAAAAAGTATGTCTCAATTCAAAGAAAAGTAAATTTTTAATGCATAAATGTAAGTTAATTATTTCTAGTTAGTTAGTATTTTTATAAAATTGGTTCAATTCCGTTATAGAGTTCCCGCTAAATATCACCAATCTCTTTTGAACGCTTAATATAATATTCAAATATAAACCATTTTATAAAATTTTTTAATTGATTAAATGCATTGTTATAGATCTAAATAAACATTTTAATCTATGAGTTTGAAATTATTTACCAATATTTATACTTTTTGGTGTCCAAAAGAAATTGGCGATATTTAGAGGGAACTCTAACGGAATGAATTGAAACAGTGAATTAATTGTAAGAAACATTTATCTTACACACATTAGTGGAAATATATAAAAAATTTATATTTTTAACATTTAGAAGTAATTTATGATGTAAAATCATACAGTGGGTTAGGAAGGACTGGAAATGCTTATAGGAACTTAATATAATGTAGAAAATAGGGATAAGTAAGGGACATCCGGTCCTCTAGGGCCACATATTTTAAAGCCCCAAACTAATCCTCAAAACTTGTTTTAAGTTATGAAACTGATATGCACACATCATCACACGTTTTACTTATCATTTTGATTACTAAATACTCATTATATAAGAAATGTATTTAAGTAGAATGTTTTTTTAATTTAAAAAATGTGGCCCTAGATACAATTTTGTATTTTACCTAGGGCCGCTGCATAAAACTTTAACATCACACTAAAATGTTTTTAAAGAAAGATACAAACTCAAATTTTGAATGAAATTATTTATTTACAGTACTTTTTATGAAAAAATCACAAAATTTAAAAATTTATTCGACTTTATAGTGTGAAATATTGATACCAAATACAAGTTTCATACATAAGCAATTTATTACTCAAAACCAACTGAAATGCTTACAACTATGTTAATCTGCACCAATTTACAATTACTGCTGAAAAATTAACTCAATCCTTAATTTTGAAGTAAAAGCTTATAATAGGAAGATAAAGTGTTATTTAACCTGTTTAATCATCTCTTTAATACTTTTTTTAGATCCTTCTCTGAAACTATTATTCCTAAATCTGTGCACTCGGGTTTGTCTTTCCCCCCGTTTAATAAAAATAGAGTTTAGGGATCCCCTGTTCTATACTAATATGTACTTGTTCATCTTGATGATTCCTCTCATCAAGATGCACGATTTCATATTGTTTTTTCGTTTTTTGCACGATTTCATATACACCCTGTACAACAACCATTTCTTATATTTTAATAGAATTAAAGCATGAAAATAAAACTTGAACATCATTCATTTTTAGCATTAAATCACACAGAATATGATTGTGGTTGCACTTAGAGCAGGGCCTAGATTAAAGAAAACATGTGGCCCTATAGGTACATTGTATGCAGTTTCGCATGAAATGTTTTATTTTGAAAAACCTCGTGGAGTTGGAACTTCTTCAATATCCCATTTTGTTTCTATCCTGAAAAAACGAAGTTATCCCCAAAATTAGAAGAAAATTACTTGATTTACCCTGGAAAAAAGCTTCAAAAAGAAAAAAAACTTAACGCCGCCTATGAAAAACTATTTTTACCAAAAACTAGCCACAAAATTCTCCTGAAAGATTTAAAAATGGCTCATAATATGATAATTGGAATTTCTCATTCTCCCAGCAGAGAAAGAATACTTAAAATTAACTATTATTGGTTGGGTAGCCCTAGGTACACGGATCTCACCTAATATTTTTAATCAAGCATGTGCATGGGCTGTATCTAATACTGATGAAGAAATATTCTTATCATCCCTACAATGTTCCTAAATAGGGTTAACTGACTTTAAAATGCAATTTACTTTTCTTATCTAGGTCTTAAAGGGCTAGGTCTACGTCTAAAGGCTAGGTCTACAACATTGTTCTGAAGTTTATGAAATGAAATATAAATATTTTTACAAACCGTACCCTAAAATTCTAAATTGTAAATTATTTTCATTTAACATCAAAAAACAAAACTTTTTATAAGTATTTTTCGTGTTTTAATTCACGCAACAATAAAAAATGTATTTAACCCATGTTGGAAGAATATACAGTATGTAAGAAAATTCCTGAATATGTTGTTCGTTTTTACATTTATATTATTCTATGTAACAAAATACTTTGAGAACACATCTAAAATATATCATCAAAAGTGGTGTCAAATACATTAATATTATTCTAAGGTGGTCATTGCCGAAATATTCAATGAAAATTAGAAAACAACTTTTGGCGGTAAAGGCAAAGGTGTGCATAGTCTGGGATTTAGGGATTTTTAATTGCATTTAAATTGTTGATGGTTATATTATTTGTAGAGTGCTACACTTATCTTTAACAAATAAAAAAGTTCCTATTTCCTTTGAGAAATCTAATTCGATTATTTTTACTACAAAATAAATTTTATTTTTTAGTGACTTAACTACAATAACAAGAAGTTAACTCTTTTTTCACTGCATTTCATGGTATTCCCACGTGGTGGCAGCCCGAGAGATGGCTGAAACTTTGGTATTCCATATTAACCTCCTCTCCTCTACCTACTTTACTACATCGTGACAAGTAGGACACGTTTGACTTCTGAAGTAGCCCATTTTCTAAAATACCTTACAAAATGCAATTTCAAAAACCAAAACAAATTCGAATAATTACTCCTCAAACTTATAAACAGGAAAATGTTGTAGACCTTTCTAATGATTTTTCTGGTCAAATCTCCTTAAAGTTAATTTTATAAAATTAGTTTGGTGAGTGAGCTTTTAATAAAGTTTTATCGTGTATCAAAGTTCCGAGAAAATCTGTGATAAATCGTCTGATATGAAAATAAATCACAGGACATAATAGGCATAGCAAGGCGAGGGCTATATTGAAAGCCCATGGATCCATCTGATTGAAGTATAGACAAGCAACCATCCAACCACAACATTACTTAAAATGAAATAAAATGGCGGACAATAAGAATACCTGGTAAATCTTATTAGTTTGAAATTATTTTTCCTAGGAATAGTGTCTTTTATGTAATAACTATTTCAAACAGCCTTTAACAAAAAAAATAATCTCAAAGAGGAAAAAAGTGGCACGAGTCTCTCAAAAGGGGAAAAATGCAAAAAATACCCCTTTTTTACTTTTCTCCTCTTAACACATAACAACATCCTTTGTCATGTTTTTTTTGTTGAATGATATCTATCGGTTCGGATTTTTCTCAAATTCTTAACATTTTTTTTTCATAATAAGCTCATATTCATCATATTAAGTGGTGGGATTAAGGGAAATAAGTATACAAAAAAGAAAATTGGTTTGTATTATTATTTGCTTATATACAATGAATCACTATTATATATCATAAAAATCCGATGTTACCACAGCTTCTATGTTCACGTCTATCACTAAGGAATGTAATTTTCAAATTCTGTTCAATATTCCTTGAAAACATGATTTTTTTATTAATAAAGGTACCGATTTTTGTTAAAATTAAATTAATACACCCTTTAATAATTTCCCTAAACACAACAAAATTTTTTAAGGAAGTACAGAACATGATCATATTATAAATTCGATTTTCAATGTTCAAAAAAATTTCATGACCAGGTAAATGTCTCACACAATTCCTTTTTCGTGAACACATTATCTATACACACACAAAAATCTACATGTAATACTTTAATAATTGAGGACCGGACTTCAAAAACAATCTAAGTGCCAAAAAGTAAATTTTCTGTAATTGATCATTTTAAATTTGATTCTCCATAGGAATACACATAAAAAGTCGTCTTTCGGGCTAATTTTAAACTACTAATAATTGTTGTGGTGCTAAGCCGACTTTATAGGTTGTTGGCGATGAAATTTAGATTGGTTTATCGGGTTTAACTCATATTTTTTACTTTTGGCACTTAGCTTCTTTTTGAAGTCCAGTCTTCAATTATAACTTAGTGTTTCCAGTACGTAGTTTAACGAAAACTTACTCTCTAACGAATTATATATGTTTCTTGAAATGTGATAAATCCGGGCATTATTAATATTTCTCCCATGTTTCAGTAAAAGTGATATATACTCATTGATAAATGCCTTTGTACTATTAAAGCTTTTTTTAGTTAAACTTCATAAAAGTAATAAAAAAGTAAAAATATTATTATCAACAAAAAATGGTATTGTGAAGAATGACTTATAGATGCTTGATGGAATTTTTTAAAACTGTATAAAACCCTCTCGAAAACATATAGGTATCAACCCATTTCCCTGATAATATTATGCAAACATAAAGACAACCAATGACATAAAGCCAAGAATGAAACACCTGAGAATGAAATTTAACCATTCTCATCAGTCAGAATTATGTTAATTCAGGATCCGATTCCACCTCGAGCAATATCAAGGCATTTCAAAGATAACTCACCCCAACTTTTCAAAAAGCAGCTTTTGAAAAACACATACCCCTTTCCGAAGAACTCCTATGCTCAGGTACAATTGTGATTTAGAAAGAAAGCCCTTTACCCGGGTATTCAGAGCATCGGGGATAACTCTGGTGATAGATAAAATCTCGGGGTATTGAGAATGAAGAACTCTCTTGAAAGCCAAGGAGGATCCTTGGACAGATAAGTGTCCTCTCTTGGCTCCTCTTGCTGACTTCTGTCATTCCGAAAGTTTCGACACTTCATTCAAGGGATTGGGATTTGGTCGAGAGAAATTGGCCGAGTTGAAAAACTACATTTAAGTTATAATTTTGTCATGGGGAAGTGAAATCTGTGAGATTTGGGCAGGAAGAATTATGTCTTTTGAAATATAACATAATTGCATGAGGGTTGCATGTTTAAAAATATCTTCAGGTTCAGGTTTTTTTAAGTTAATGAGTTTTTGTTTAAAGTTAGAATGAAATTTATCGTTCAATTAACCAATTTTCAAAGGGGAAATTCATGTCCCCTTTTTTAGATTCCCTTTTAGGTGGAGGTTAATGTCGGAGAATGTTTATTGGAAGTTAAAAATCTATAAATTTATAAGAAATCATAGATTACGTCTTAAATAATTGTTCTTTCCAGTGTAGGTAAGTTTTTTAAGAGGTATGTTTCTAGAAAAAAGCAATGAACAAAACACTTTAAACCATTCTAAGGCTAAAATTAACTAAAATAAAAAACCTAAATAATTTAAAGTTATTTTATCAAATTTTTAAATTAAAAATTAATTATTAAATTATTAAATAAGTAAATTTTTAGAGATATTTTTATTTAATTATCAGTAAAAGCAGGGTTTAATTTGCGGCGTTTTCAGTAGCTCTCTTTAAGAATTTAAATAGTCCCCACTATCATCATACCCCATCCCACACACACCCTAGGAAGTTATCATTTTGGAACCTCTATTTCTTAAAGTTAACATTGAGTATAAATATCTATTTATGTTCAGATAACTACAATATATGTTATTTAAATCCTTATGTAAATTTCAAAGGTGAAACATTTAAAAAATTAATTATTAAAATAATCAGTCATTTTTGAAATAATATGGATAAATTAGTCCTTGATCGATAAAAATTATTAAATTATTGTTGTTATTCTTTTATTTAACTTTAATTGTCACATTTCGTGTACTGACATCTGCACTGAATGAAAGTAAGTTATTTAAGATAAATGCACTTCGCAGAATATTTGCAGGATTCTTTAATTTTTATTAGTTAAATTTTTTTTAAATTTTAAGTTAGTATGGTTGAAAACAGAGATAAAACAACGATTTTTGTAAAGTCTACATCAAATTAAATGGGAAAGGAACTATAACTTAACTTTAAATTGCGCCTTCAAGCTTTCTGTTTACAGTTGGCAAAATTGATTTATCATTCACATGCTGCTATAGAAAACATGAATGGTATTATGTATAGAATGGTGGGTTTTTGTATAGAAAAAAAGACTGATCCCCAAAGTTTCTAGGATATTTTAATATTTAAACATTATCAGGCGTATTATATGCTCAAAATCTTTAATGGATGAGCTCAAGGGCCAAATCTAAACAAATTACGCAGAGATACAATATCATAACGCTATTCAAATGTATTATAATTCATATTTACAAATAATACTAAAAAACTGATATGAAACGTATTGGGAAAATTATTCTAATCTTGAAACAAGAAGAAATGTTTTAAACGTAAGACAACGTTGTATATGAAAAGCAATCATAACGAAAGCGCCTTTTTAACTCGAATTACCACCAAACTGGAAAGCATTGATTAGCATCGAGCAAACATCGTGCTAAAACTCTTGCCAAGTAAAGTTTATAAGTTCTTGGAACCATATTACCATTTGCGTTAAGGCGCAACTTTAAATGAGGCTAAAATGAAAGTGCTATTAGCCTCTGCTGTGGAAATTCAAATGAATTTATTTGATTAAAATTTAAGATTGTTCAAATAACGTGTTGAATAATCAATGCCTTATTTAAGTTTTCTTTTCCAGTATTTTATGCAATGTTTTCTTAAGAACAACTGCTTTTAATTCCCCACTAATTGGTTATAAGGTGCAAAAGCAAATGTGGTGAAACGTGCTACGGACTTCGTTTAGACGAAAAGACTTTTGAATGGTGTTTACAGAAGGGTTTTCCCTCTCTTCCTACTGGTTGAGTTTCTTAGGGATCCACTAAGCTTCTATTATCCCAACACTGCATTCTAATGCCACTTTACAGCTAAGCACTTTAACCGTATATAGCTTCTCTAAACATCCCAGTCTTTCACTTAATGCATATTTAGGATTTTGATTATCTTTTATTTTAATATAAAAAAACTTACAAATCAGCCATTTATGTATTGAATATTCTTCAAAAGTTACTAAAAATGACTTGACTTTTTTCTCCAATGTTTGCATTGGGAATTTAAAGCATTTCAGAGCTAAGGTCACAGACCAAGCTGATATTTCTAATTTTAGAGGTCTAGTCAAACAAGGTATTTAAATATTTCTCGTTTATTAATGTAGAAGGTTAAGTTTATTTTTATGATAAAATTTATTTTTAGTCATAAAAGATATACACATTTTTACACAAATGAATTTTTTTTAAATCTTATCTTTTCAACTAAATGGTCCTTCAGCTAATGGTAACTTTTCAACTATCAAGGTCCAAGGTATAACATTCTACCTTGGTTTGAAGGGTGCACTCTTTACACGACAGTCTTAAAATTGAGTAAAAATTACTCAAACTGGCTCCGAATCCAATTTACTCAAATTTGAAAACATGAATATACTCATTTCGGAAAATGTGCATACTAAAAAATTAAGCATCATGAGCTTATTTTTAGAGAGTAATTTTTACTCAGTTTTGAGACTTTCGTTTTAAAAGTGTAGTGTACCTGGGACCTATGCAAAAAATCAACTGATATAAGCCTTTTTAAAAAGTGTTTGCTGTTTTATTTTTTGATATTGTTATTTTTGTCTTGAATCTTCGGTCGTTACAATGACCAACCTCTGTAAAGTTCTATAAGTCTTTCTATAGAAATTTCGAAGCATTTAAACCACATAAATGTTGAATAGAAGGATGGTCCACCAACGACCCTTCTCAAATTCATAACGCTACAGAAAAATTTCTGACGTGTTAGATTCAGCAACTCTGCATAAAGAATCATCTACCCCTATCACTTCCAAGTGGCTAGTTCCTCTCTTGCCCTATCGGAGCCGATAGGATCGGACCCTCCTTTATTCATAGGTCCAAGATCGACATTATCAGGCTAAGGAGTCCCCAGCCCAGAAATAAAAACCAGGCGATAAAACAAGAACCCGAGTGCATATGAGCGCTATCGACCCAGGCAGCTAGGGCGTATAAATTTGCGCAGTTCTTTTCCCGTCGAAAGAAAGCCCTCGCTGCTGATAGGGCAGAGGTTCTAGAAGGAAGAAACCAAGCATGCGTAATCATCCTAAAAATAAAAGAGCCGAGATGTGGCCGTTGAAAGAAATGCCCACTTTTATTTCGCGGAGGCCCTTTCGCAGGCATTTTTCGTTGTCCCGGCTTTTCATTAGCCCTAGAATTAATTTGATCCGTTGTAACTTTAAATGCCCTCTTCTGTCAAAGCCTCGGTGAGATTAGGGCTGCGTCTTTTTTCCCAGCCTTAATGGAAGTCCGCCAAAACAATTTCTCACCCCCATCGCCGACAAAGGGAGCGGTGAAGCAGGAAACTTTCCTAATCGGTTTTTATTTTGCGCCAAGGCGGGGGCCAAAAACCGCTCTCTGCACGGCCCTGTCGTAAACAACAGCATGATTAATCGATGCTCGGCCCGCGTATAAGAAGGCGGGGGCTTTTTTGGAGGACCGCAATTTATGCGCTGTCTACGCCAGATATATGGCTGCGAGAAATCCGATGCGGAATTAACAATGTTGGTGTTGGGGGCTTTGTTTTAAGTCGTTATTTCCATTGTTGGTGAGGGGTAGTGTCGATTATCCGAATACCGATAATCCGGAACAGCGGAGATTATTTCGGGGCAACTTTCGTTTCGCTGGGCTTGCTTTTGATTAACAAAATTTTGAGTCGGCCAGATAGTTTGAAGTCGGACATAAAAATTCGATTCGTTAGAAAATTTGTTGAATGTGAAATATTAGTTTGATGGATCTAAGTATATAAGCTCAAGCATGCACGTTTCCAATTTCATAACATGGCAAACCATCCTTTGCCACTGATATAGTACCCCAAATAATTTTTCCGAGACGGTAGAATTCTATATACTGTAATTATTCCGATTCTCTATGCAATAAATCAGCTTGAAATAATTTCTAAAAAGAAATTACCTTTATTTAATGCAAGGCACATGTTTCACTAAACATTTTAAGTATGAAATATGTTTTATCATAATCTACTATATCAAATAAACAGACACATTTTAGCCTTAATTATCCATCAATATAGTATCTTATTAAAAAAGAAAAAAGAAATAAACTCAAGTAAACATTTAAAAAATTATTGTTACACTAAGGTGTGTAATTTTCAAAAAAGATAAGCTACACGTCTAAACCCTATAGTAAAGCTTTCTTATCTCTTTATTAATAAAATAAGCAGCACTTATGGGCAGTTTTTCCATTATGGTCAGTTATTGGAATAATTTGTTAGCGATAAATTACATTCACATGAGTTTTTTACATAATATTTCTATCGAAAGTATTATTTGTGATTAACTACATTCAAATAAATCATAGCATCAGTTGAAGATGTCACATCCTTCAAAGAATTAATTCGAGTTAAATTGAAGTTATAATAAAATAGTTGACAAAGAAAGGCATAATAATTGATTAAAATTACTGAAAACTTAACTACATAACCTTCAAACTTATCGTATAGATTAATCAAAACAAACTGTATCCAACCACCAAAAAATATTCATAAAACATTGTTTTGAGAGATTATGAGCTGACAAAAAGATGGTATAGATAACCGCATCACAAATGTTTATAATGAGATTTTATATGAGCTTTTCTTCAGCGTCACTCAGATTTTCACACATTCTCTACCCAACAGCCTACTGTTTATGTTTACCAGAGTTATAACTCACCAGCATTGAATCTCTTACGACATTTTAGGAGACGTCAGATTTCATCTTTTTTTGTGCTGCTTTGAAAACATTTCGTGCGCCCCAAACCCCCTGCTTCACACAACATCCTGCACGGTGTTCACGCTTGATAAAGTTTTACAGGTCTCTACAGCCATTTTGATTTAAGGTGTAATTTATGTTTTCTTTCATTTATCTTACCTTAATAAATCTACCCATTTTGTGGCTCAAGGAAAATGAGTTTAACCGTGTGTGCAGGCGTACAAGGTCTGTTGGTGTAGCCTTAAGGTGCTTTTTTAGAACAGTGAGGTTAGAATACCATTACAATGCCTTAGGTTAATAAAATGAATGGCACTGCGTGTGATTATACGACGACGGGACAGTAAGCTTATAAACTCTTTTGTCTAAGATGTGTTGTAGGTGGCTTTGAAAGCACGAAACTATTTTCAAGTTAAATATGTTTATTATTTTTTTCTCTTCAAGAGTCATTCTAGAAGCATATTTTGAACTTCAATATCTCAATATGTATTATACTACACTTTAATATAAAATTTATTTATTTTGTTACATATTTGAAGTCAGGAAAGGGATGTAGAGATGTATTTTTTTAAATAGAGAAAGTAATATTTTTATAATCATAAAAATTATAGTCAAATGTTCTGTTAAAATTAAAATAGCATTAGAACAATACATTAAATTGCATACATAGAAAGACATTCCAAGAATTTTTTTATCCCTGTACTCTAATTGATAAAGTAGTAAAATACATTATTTATAATTTTTTTTCAACATAGTGGGGATGTTTTAGACCAAAAATTCTTTTCATTATCCAAACAGAATATTTACCAATGAGAAGTTTAAAAGTAAATAATTCATAAAAATATTTAATCAAAACCTAAATAGGTTAACGATGTTTTAAATTTTTTTATAAAATCAGTTATAAAATGTCATATGATTTTCATTGTTGAATTCTAAAGAATGAGATTAAAATAAATAGCAGCTCAAGGTTTGAAAACCATTTAATAAGTGCTAGATGTTATTCCATTTGATGGAATAATAAGAATTTGAATCCTTTGAGGTTACTAAAAGTCAGAATAATTTCATAATATTTTAAGCGTATAATTTGCGGCACAACAAAATTAAGGTATCCAAACCTACGAATAAACTCATTGAAATTGCATCAGAATAATACTCTAAGAAACTACTTGGGGATCCAGATTCCAAATACATTTTCAAACCATTGAATTGTACACTTTCCTCATTGGGTTGAGCATATTAACCGATTTCGTTCCGTTTTCACAAACCCTGCCAGAACAACTATTTCAAGTCTCAGCACAGAACTTAGGAACTAAAGGACTTATGGTAAACAAGCTTTTGACCTAGATGCCTTGCTTCTCAGGGGAGCTTACTTAAATCAGTTTATTGGATTCCTGATTGTCAATGATCTGAAGACGAGTCATGTTCGTTTATTTGTTCTGTGTTTTATAAATATTATTTCCTCTTATAGCATAATTTTACCATAATAAGTTTAATAGAAAATTGAAAATTAAATACATATAGAGGAAAGTGGGGTAAATGAGATGCAAATGGGGTAATAAGAAACAAGTAAAATTCCCAGGGATTTTCCTTTAAGTTTATGAAGCTCATTTTTTAGGTAATATTTATATCATTAGGAGCTCTCTTTGAAAAACTATTGCACTTTCTAAGTAAAAGGGGAAGGGGATTTTTTACTAGTTTTACTTAACCAAGAGACTGTATCTTGTTACCCCATGAGGGGTAATAAAAAACAAGCCAGTTATTTTACTAACTGAAACAATTAAAAATCACATTAAGGTATTAATATAATCTCTAAAGAATATTATATAACCCCAGTAATTTTCAAAAAATTTCATTAAAAATCTTTCTATATATGCCCAGTTAAAATTTAGTCTAAAAAGTTACAAGTTGAAAGTTATAAACAACCATATATTTTTATATAAAACATTTGAAAATCATGACTAAAAAATCAAATGGTGTTTCTCTTATTTAATTTTGTGAGACTTGTAAGTTATTTTTTAAACAAACAACTTTATTACAATTTAAACAAAGAATAAAAGAATACAAAAAAGGGAAGACATTTTCTTTTGAATCACCAAGGAGGTGAGATAACCTCATACAGGTGAAATAATATATTTTATATAAAATGAAAAACATAAAAAAACAAAAAACACAATATACAAAAAATTTACCATAGAAAATCAAATACAAGAACAACAAAAAAAATACACATGAATAGATGAAAAAAATACTTAAAAATATGGCAAGCGAAATTGCTGTTGGGTGAGCTTCAGGGATAAAGTGCTAAATAACATAATCAAAAATGATCCTCGATATTATCTATGTAGTATATGAACAATTTTAATAATTTTTAAATTTTAATGGATATATTTCTGTTTTAATATGAATAGGTAGGCTATTGTAAAATTTTGGGGATAAGTAAGCATAGTTTTTGTGAAAAGTTTCTTTCCGTGTTTTGGATATTAGGTAATTATTTTTTGAACGCAAGTTATAAGTTATGTTTCTTATTTCATTACTATTACGATATGTATTAAAATAAACAACTGTTTGATAAAAAAATAAATGACGAATAGGAAGATTGTTTAAATTTTTATAAGTATTTATGTTAGGGATTTGATTATTGCTTAGAAATTTGACTATTTTATTTTGAATTTTTACAATTGGATTTATATTTCCTAGATAGTCCCCACCACAAATTATTAAACCGTAACTAATTATTGAATTAACCCATGAATGGTAGAGCTGCATTGAAAAGCTTTTATTTATAATTTTTTTAGATAATAAAATTTATAAAGAATAAAGCGTAATTTATTAGAAATATGATTTACATGAGATTTCCATTTCAAATTTTCATCAACGTTTAGACCAAGATATTTGATATTTGAAACTTGTTTAAGAGAGGGACAATTACAATCAACTATTTTGCATTCCTTTTAATGAAAGTATGTATAATTTTAAAATATTTGACGGGCCATAAATACTAACATTGATGAATTTTGTCTTATTTATATTTATTGATAATTTATTTGCCATGAACCATTTTCTTATTATAGAGAAATCATTATTAATTATATTTTCTAAATTTTTATTTTTTGGATATGAGTATAAAATTACAGTGTCGTCAGTGTATGTTATAATTTTTCCATTTAACTTTAACTTACAAAAGTCATTAATATAAATAATAAATAACAATGGTCCAAGGATTGATCTCTGTGGTACTCTAGATTTTATGTTCAGAATCTCACTTTCAAAATGGTCTAGACTTACGAATTGTTTTCGATCTTTTAGGTACGAGCTAAACCAGTCCCAAATATTCTCGTTTATTCGATCTACCCATTATTCTCCCCCAAAATAAACTCAATTTTTTTTGCAAACTCAGTTTTTTAACGTCGATTTCACTTCCTCTTTATTAACTCAGCAGTACCCCATTTCTTCAGGTTCGAATAGTTCAGGAAGTTTATGAAGACACCCTTGAAACTATTCCCCCCCGCCCCACTAAGAGGAAAATTTTGAAAATAAATTTTCATGGAAAAAATGCCTCCCATGGTTTTGCTTAAATGGGGTCATAATAAACAGGGCCCTTTAAAGAATGATCCAAAACTCTAAATTGAAGAACAAGAAGTTAATTATATAGTAGGGTGGGTCAAAAATATTTTTTTTACATTTTCCCAGGGGCACAGCGACAAAAAGGTGCCAAATGGTCTCAAACAAACATATATGAAATATTATTCCATTACGATAACTCTTTTTCCCTCCGGATTGACGTTAAAGTTTCGATTAATATAGTAATAGTATGGGCCTGGGTTTTAGTCTATTGCTATAGAAAAAATTAGGTTAATCATTACTGAGGCGAATCTCATCATGATATTGCTATTGCCTACAAACAAATTATCTATTAGACACTTGTTTCAACATATTTTATGTGATCACATTTGGTTCCCAAGACCAGCCGATGAAATAACTCTCCGCTGAATTTTGAAAGCGCGTATGAAAAATACAACTATTTCTACTTTTAAATTTCAAAATATTGTTTTACACTGGTCATAATTGAGGGCGAATGTATCTGATCTACCAACATTTAAAATCTGCCACTGACAATCCACTGTTTGTTGGAAAAAAAAGATTTTCCTATTCTACGCCTGTGGTAATACATTATTTTCCCACTTTGGAACTTGTTTTTTGTATTAAAAATGCATAAATGTGGCTAATATGATTAAAATTGCTCTTAAATACCCTTATTTGTGAGCTTTAAATAACTATCACCAAATAAATTTAATTTATAAATTTTTTTAAAATATGAAAAATTACATATTTTTGTTCCATTTGAGGCCAATCCGGAGGCAAAAAGAGTTATTATAATGGAATACTATTTCACGCATGTTAGTTTGAGACCATTTGGCACCTTTTTCTTGCTGTGCCCGATAGAATATGTAAAAAATGTTTTTCCCCATAGGAAAATGACCCACCCTATTATATAGCCCATTTGAATTCCTAAAAATTCACTAAAAATTTCAAAAGAATTTAATAGCTAAAACAAGATGAATTGAAATAGTTGAAAAGGCCTGACTTAACGCTTATGGTTTTGCTGCACACATCAACTTCAAACTCGAATTTTTTACTGAAATAATTATTTCAACACCATAAAATTTGTATGGGATATAAAGTATGTCTTGAAGATATTCTGTGTTTTTTTTAGATTTTTAGGCCCACACACAAAGTCGTAAATTTAAAAAAAGGTTTCTTGTTACCCCATTCTCTCCTATATTATGAAAAATGTATTTGAGTGTAATGATGAACGTTTATAAATGTCATTAAGAAACTAATTGTATATAAAATCATAAAATAATTAAATAAAGAAGCTTTGCTTTGTGATGGATTCAAAAACCTATTAAATTAGGGATAAAATGATAGAAATCTTAATAAAGAATAGAGATGTATACAAAGTTTAATATGAAAACTCTGCCCTTTAGCTTTTTACATCTAAGTGCAGTATTAATTTATGATATGACAAGAAATCCAATACTTTTACATTTTTTATAATTTTAAAATTTTTAGTCATAATCGAGTATTTTTAATTTTAATATGTTCTAGATAAACTAATTTTTAGCTACTTGTTCTTGCTGCTGCTTAGTTCTTGAACTAGGCTTGTCCTTGTGTAGAAATATTGATAAATGAATCAACCCCAGTTGAGAAATATATATTATAATTTAATTTAGTGGACTAAGTAGTGAAACTTTCTTTTTTTGCTAGACAAAATACACTACCCTACAGAAAAGGACCGCACACCAGACAATTTGCAAAAAATCCGATTTCATCAAATTGTTTTGTTTTTTTTTGCATCCCAATGCTTACACGTGACCTGATAAGGTTCCTTTGTTCCCAAATAAAACCCTAAAAGACATTTTTGGGATAAGTTAGTATAACATTTAAAGGCCTGGAGACCACAGTTGCTACAACTGAGATTTTATTCTAGAACTGAGATTGCAATATTCTTGAAACAGAAATGGACACACATTTTTAAAACTAAGTATCAAAATATTGTTGAGAGTTTACCCAGAAAGGTCAATAACAGAATGCAGCACAAAGAAGTCAATCACTTGCAATTAAATCATTAATTTTTTTCATTAGAAGCATCGCACCTTTGTGTTCGGTCCATTACTGTAGGAAAGTGCATAAAGTAAACTAAATAGAACTAAAATCAACCATTAGAATTTTTTTATATTAATGAAAACACCGATGCATTCATAATGGCTCATTAAGAAATAGGAAAATTAAAATGTCTTAACACACATACTTTTGTGTTTTACTAAAAATGTTTGCTTTTCTAACTTTTTTGTCTGTTAACAGTTCAAGACATTACATTCTTTCCAACCACCATTTAACCAATTCAGAAATAATTTAACATTTTGCCTTCAATAATGCAATATTTCAAATAAGTACTAAAACAAAGCTACTTTTCGAATAATTAAATAAATACAAATGGCATTGAAAACATTTTAAATGCGTTTACTACATGTTGTTGAATGTATCTGACGTAACCCAATCCCCTATCCACCAAAGCTTTTCCATCCGCTTTTTCTTTTGGCTACCCAATGTACAAACAGTTTCACCATTTTACGAGCTAATATTCCCAACTTGTTCATACATATGGTTGCAGAATAAACAGAATCTTTGGAAATGACTTCCTCTGAGAAATGTTAAGTAGTAAAAAGTATTTAGTGCCCATGTCTAGTTCGAAGTACTTGTTCACCAACCAGGTTTCCGGAGATAAAAGTGTTTATGCAAGGAACAGTAATAAATTCTAACGGTTCTGAATGGTTAAAGTTAAACTAACCTGACTAAAAAGAAATTTTATGGAAATCTCAGTATCTTCCTTTTACAAGCATGGTGGAATCACAGCTTTAACAAACTGTTCATACTGAGATACATTTTATTGACGTTTTACAATTTCAACATAAAATAAAAATTTCATCTATTTAGTTTAATTGGGTTTAATATATCTAGCCCCATTATTAAACCTAAATTTTAAAAATGTTTGAGATGCGTTTTAACTTTTGATAAAAATTACAAACCAGTTGTAATTTTAGATACAATTATTCCAGAAAGTTTTTTTATAAAATTAATTTTTTAGTTATTTTATTGAACTTGCTAAATATTTTAACCTTTTACCTGCCGATGTTCCCAAATGGGAACATCATTTTAAGGAATTTTTACACCACTCAATTTTTCATGCAAGAATTTGATACTTGGTAGAAAGAAACTCAAATATATGAAGTTATTTTACATGCAAAAGTTTTTCACGTGCAATTTAATCCTTTTTGTAGAATTTACATCAAAATTAGAGATTTTTGGCTCTTCAAAAAGTTGCACAAGTTTCAACTTGTGAAAAATTTAAATAAATTTAGTTTTAAATAATTTTGTTGTGTTTAGGTAGCTTAAGTACAAATCTTCCCATTTGGATTGACAGAATAGCTTCATATTTTAATTTTGGAGAGTAATTACCAATACAACGTATATGTTCCCAAATGGGAACATCGGCGTTTGGGGTATAGTATTTGAGGGGATTTTTATAACATGCAAAAATTTAAATTATTTCCATTTTCTTTAATTTTTTGAACATTTCTTGTCTCAAAGGATCTAAACAGGTTAAGAATTATTTTTTAAATTAAAAAAATATATATAATTTTTATTTTTTCACCTGATTTATGGAGACATATATTCTAAATCTTTATAGTAAATTCTTACACTTGTATATTTTCCTAATTCCCAGATCGATTAATATTCAGTAATTATCAATGAGGGTTATACAAAGAGCATATTTGGAGTGCTTCTGAGGATTTGCGTATATATTTTTGTTCAAGTACTTTTTTTAGTAAAAATTTTAGAAATAAAATTGAAGAATTTTGAAAATAAGGAAAAGAGCGTACATCTAAAAACATTCTTCTAACGTAAGTTGGATGTAAGATATATGTGTTTCAGTTCGGAATCTTCCATGAGAAACACAGCTTTAATAAATCAATGGAGATAATTATGATTATTAATTTTGAAAGCTAATTAGGTTTTAATGCAATTAGTGGATTTTATGCTAGATATCCGTATAGAACCGTAATTAAAACTAATTTTTCTCACAGACACGTAATTGTTTAGCTTTGAAGAGCATGGGAACACTTTTTTGTATTTTTTACACCAAAATATTACCCATAGTGCAAGAAAAATTTACGGAAAAGCTTTACGTACGTAATAAACATGTCAATTTTTTCTAATGAAAATTTATAAAATGTTACTAAATCGTTTAAGTAGGGATAATAAAAATGAAAAAAACCGTCCACAATCATAAAAATGTTCATATTTATTGAGTAGAAACCTATTTAAATCATTTTATTTGAATTAATTGTAAAATATGTCCCCTTTGGAAAGCCCTCTAAAAACTTCACCCCAAACGCCAATGTTCCCAAATGGGAACATCCTGAAAATCATACTTAGGAATTTTTTTCTGTCAAAAAATGACTAGAATGGTTTTAGTAATGAGGAAAATAGCCATTTAAGTCAAAAATCAGAACCATTAATTCGAAATTTGAATTGCGGCGTTTAAAAGGTTAATCCTTAAAATTCACTATTAATTGTTCTATGAAAAAAATATTTCGTGTTAATTATTAAAACCTTTCATCACCTTGGATGTGTAAGTAAAATTTTAATTCAACAGTAAGGCTAGAATTAACTTCATCATAAGGGTGAAAAATATTTTTTAAGTCAAAAACAACATCCAAGTATAGTAAATCATCAAAGTTAATAATAGTGACTAATTTATACCGTTTGAAGATTCTATTAATTGCCCATAACTAGTGCCCCGATATGCGCTTTCACTTGATTTGTTCCATTCAATTTTACTTAATTCTGTTTAAATTTTTAAAACGGATTAATTAACTCTATAAAATCATCGCGTAATTTGTTTGAAAATATAAAATCATAAAACGCAATCATGGTTCACAATAAAGACCATCACTAAAAAATAATTTCATGTATAAAATACTAATCGTCAATTAATTAAGAGACCGTTATGTTTGTAATGGCTATAAGTTTTATCATCTGCACTCTGACCTTCCAGATCCATGCCAAGTGACATTCATCTTTTCCTCTTGGCGAAGCCAACCACTTCGGCCAAGCACCCTGGCCGAACAATAACAGCCTTAATCATAAACGCTCCCCAAACAATGACCATTCGCACACCCAAAACTCCCAATTGATGCGCATTTAGCGACCGATTCCGTACAAAAGCGGATATTTTGCCAAAAAGAAATCATTCTTAATTGTGATTCCGGCCCGCGTTAAAACTCGCCACCTAATTGGCTGCATAAAGGCTACTATTATCCCCCATGGAAGGTTATTGAGTGCATGAATAAAAGATTCACGGACTGTCCAACGTTTGATTCAAGGCTTTCTCCTAATGGACAAAGGGTTTAAAGCTGACCGCTTTATTAGAGGCACTTACCGTGGCCACTGCTGCATTTTACAGTTGATTGCGTGGCTATTTTATGGGGTTCATTGATATGTATTTGTAGAACTGTGAAGGATTGTTTTAAAGTAGCAGGTATCTACATCTGCTTCGGGCACTGATTGGACTGGATAAAGATGGAAAGTGTCAGTCCACTCGGGGTTTGAATTAGAAGTAGAAACTGATCTGCATATCAGGAGGAGGTTTATTCAGAAGCTAATCTCCCAAGTTTTAAA
The DNA here is from genome assembly GCA_024610705.1 of Tetragnatha versicolor. Taxonomy (NCBI): domain Eukaryota; kingdom Metazoa; phylum Arthropoda; class Arachnida; order Araneae; family Tetragnathidae; genus Tetragnatha; species Tetragnatha versicolor. The sequence continues at coordinate 6,471,343 of JANDEH010000009.1, read as the reverse complement.
ATATTGGTCCTTCATATCCAAAATCAAGATGCTGATTTTGATTTCTGTATTAGGTTTTTAAAGAAGATGTCATAGTTTGTTTTTTTAGAAGAAATTAGATAAAAAAATAATTTACCCTCTAAAATTCATAAAATATAACTTCAAATAAACATCTTTATTTTTCAAACATAAGAATATATAAATAATATCTTCTGAACTTACAGATTCGAACACATCATAAATTTGTACAAAATTTAACATAATACTAGTATGTCTCGTATTTAGGGGAGTATTCAACTTTGTAAAGCATTTTAAATGCTACAAATTAATTATGCTGTTTAAATAGGTGATAATCTACATAAATAAACTTTATATAAAATTAGTATAAACTTTATTATGAAAAGTTTACTACACACTCAAAAATTAAATTGGATTTAGTAGGTCTACAACATTAAAAAAGATGACAAATATTTCAACCTTTAAACATTGTTTATAAATATTTTATCGCCGCAAAAATGAAATGATAGCCAGAAGAAAGACAATATTGTGGCACGTTAAATGAGTTTTGCAATTTATTCACATTAAGTCTACTAGAAGTTAATGATGGAAATATAAAAGTTTAGAACATCTTCCTCACCACTAATGTGACGGACCATACTAAAGAAAGTTTCCAAATTCTTTGAATTTCTCTGGTAGTACATCGCAACTACACTTGGAAAATGAAACCAGTTTTGATCAGTACTCACAAATTTTGAATACTTTGAAGGACGCTATTCACGCATATACCGAAACGTGCGGTGCATATTCAACAATTCTGATTTTCAAGAGTAAAGAAACATACTGCTATATCTAAAACCAAAACAAATATTTTTAAGACCCACCCCCTGATAGCCTTCTGAATTTCAGAGGGGGCAAATCCCCAATCACACATTCCAAACTTCCAAATGAAAACAAACTACTCCCTGAAAGTGTTTTGGAAGATCTTCAAAGTTTCAGGGAATCACGATTTATTGATTCCGCTGATTTTAAAGTAACGGAAAGTGAAGATTACCGGGGTATCTAGTTTTCTAGTTTTCATTGCGCAGCAGGTTAAAGAAATCAGTGAAATTAAATTCTAGTGGGAAGGAAGCTTTCGTTACATATAAAAGGTACTTCTATTACTTTTTCCAATCGCGGGATACTTATATGGTTCATTAATGAGGAGATATAGGAGTAAACTCTTTTCAACAACTGTGTGTAGCATTTAAGTTGTCTGATAGAAATATACGAGAGTAGTTAGTTGGATTTAAATGTGACATATATTGGAAACACAGATGCGGTATATTGACTAATGTTTTATTTCAGTAAAAAATTAAATAGTTTGTGTCATGTTATATGAAATAAAATTAAGTTTTGTAAATAAATTGTGTTTGTTTTCCTTCCACCTTTTATCTTTTATCATTATTTATTAATAAAATGTTGTTTTAAATATGCATGGCTTTTTTTATGTATTCTTTCTTACTTCACTACATTTAGAATTCGATTTATTTACACTTTGTAAAGCTAAGTCTGCTACTTAACCCTTGAAAGATTGCATTGCCATTTAAAAGCAATAGTTGTAATATATTATTAGTAATTTAACCATTAAGAATATTCTCCGTTTAGTTATAAACGAATGCAGTGGAGACTGTTTAATAGGGGATTAATGACAGGGATAAATAATTCGTTATTATGAAGAAATGCTAAAAGGAGTTTAAAGTATTTTATAGCAATAAAGTCACGAACTGTCACATAGGATTTTTTATGTTTGAAAAGAGTGTATGCACATTTAGTCCAAAAACCAAAACCAAAAAATAATTGTTAAAGCTTAATGAAAACTGCAAATCTTTTAGTAGCCATTAGCTTTCGATTAGGAAATAAAAATTAAAAAGTAATATTGTATTGCGATCTTTCATAATAATCAAACTATGTACTGAGAAAGTTCAAGCAAAGTCTGAAAACTCGTTCAAAAACGAACTATCTCAATGTAGTGGTTGGAAGTCCCGTTGACGGCTCAGCGTAGGGGCTGCCTTCATCTAGCCTTAGGTTTTTTTTCTCGTTTCCGGAACCCCTTTGTCGCCCGGCACCACTAGGAAGGGGTTGAAAGGGGTGCCCTAGTTCCAGTTTCCGCCAGGGGGGACATGAATGCCGTCAGATTAAAAAAAACGAGCAATTTTCGAAAGGGTTGGGGAGGGAGTGAATAAAGTGGGGCAGATTTTTGACTATTGATGAGAGAAATGTATCAAAATATAGCTGACGATAGCCTTGCTTCTTAAGTTGTAGGTCATAGGATGAGGACTGTTTAAAAACACATTTCAAAGCTTTCGTGATTCTTAGTTTAAAAACAATGTTTAGTTAGTCTCCTATCAGCTACCAAAAATATATTTTTTTGTAACTGATATGAGACTGAAATTAGTAATACTTCAGGAATGAAATTAGTCTCCATTACTTATGTGAACCTGTTATAGTTAAAATAATTTAACCTCAAATATATTTTCTAGGCTCACAACTTAATTTTTGTAGTTATAAAGACATATCAATAAATGTGAAGGGCCAAAATTCTTTCCAAAAATAATCCTGTAAGTGAATTCAAATCTTCGTGAATCACTAAAAAAATAACATTCTGGAAAACGAAAATTTAATGATAGTAGCAATTAAAAAAACTCCTACATATGTTTTTAAAATATATTATCAGGATTGTTAGAGAAGATTAATTTCATAAAACCAATCTTTTTACACCCTATGTAATAAAGTATTAATTAATACGTTTCTATGTGCAAGTGCAAGCTAAGTTCACTGCTGTTTAGCGAATAAGTATTGATTGTTTGTGGTTTTTAAAGAGTTAGGGTACCACTTAAATTAATTTTGAGATAAAAGCAAAAACAAAATTATGAGGATATTAGCTACTTGATACCGAATATTTGAATTTTGAAAGAAAGGGTGATTTCAGATTCTATCATCTATGCTAAGCAATTTTTTCTTTTGAAAATTTTCTTCGGTGTTATGTTGTTTCCCTGGGTTAAAATAATATACTATTTGGTAGACATTATTTATTACTTCTAAGAAATTCGGTAGCCATTATTTATTATTTCTAAGAATGCCTTAATATGTATGCTTCTTATAATATAAATAGAATGAAACTCACCTAGTTAAATCAGATCGTATTCGCCAAGTGTATGTATATCTTTGAATTAGGAGGCTATGAATTAAAGTAACAAGAAAAACGTGTTTTAACGGAAATTTAATAATAATTTAGTATTAAAATGTCAAATAAAACTTATTAATTAGTCCAACATTACACTACTAGTACAGTACATTGGTCTAATTTCAAAAATCTTAATTCATTTTACTTTTATTGTGTAACTAAAACTTTAATTCACGGATGATATTTACCGGATGTGAATTCCGGGGCTTTCACTAGAGAAAGCACGAAAACTTGGTGAAACCTGTTACCGAACCTAGGTTGCAGCTAAATTTGAACTAGTTTGTGAATCAGTTCTTTTTAGAGGGGTTGTTATTTGTGGGGAGGAAATGTTACAAACAACACAGCTATTTTTACACATTGGATTATTTCAACAATATTTATTATCGACGAGAAGTATTGCTGACGTATCTTTAATTAAAACTCTAAATTTAATAAGATAATTGTGAAAAAATCATGAAACAAATGTTTGTTCGACTACCCAGATGTATAAGCTGATACATAAAATAACATAACTTTTCAGTATAAACGTTTTAGAGCACTGTTTTTTATCATAAAATTATAGATTGTTTTAAAAAATTAGTTTTAATTATGAAACTAAATCCCACCCTGCTCTGAAAACCATAATACTAATCTAACAAAAGTCAGCATAGGGATTTTTTAGTAATTCAAGGTATCCAAGTGTATTATGGACAGGTCCAAGGTACTCTACTTAAGAATTCAATGAAAAATGTCTAATAACCATGTGTGTGTTTAATTAACCTCTAGCCTTATTTTAAACACATACTATTATAGCAAAAACAATGACCTTTAATACATAAAATTCAGTGTAAAAAACAGAATCTGTATTCTGTAAATATAACACAAAAATAGTAAAAAAATACTTTTGAAGGGTGAAAACAGATTTTTACATATATATTATCTGAAAATGTTGCTATCAGACCAGTGGTTAACAATGGGTTAAAAAAGGATTCAACCAATCAGGGTCGGTGAAAAGCTCAGTTTCTTTCTTAAGCTGCTGATTAACTTCTGGTCAAATGGGCAATGAATAAGGTCGTTTGAAGTATTTAAGCAAGATTGAAAGTTCTGGTTGTAAGGATGAAAATTACCTGTGTTGTGTTATTTTTCAAAGTAAGACAAAAATTATAAAGGACCAAGGCACACTACCTACCCTCTATATAGTAAAATAATTTCATAGCTAAACACTCGTCCTCTTTGCGAATAACTATTATTTTTGTGCACCTGAAATTTAGAGTTTTATTTCATTATAGCTATGTGACAAAAAATTGCTCGTATTCATATTACCCTTATCAATAAAATAAAATTTAAAATACTGTGCACTTGTGTTACGATCGAAATATAAATTTGAAAGGATAGATAGGATGCTATCTCTGCTTTATTATGAGATGTCACAGGAACTGACTGAGCAAAAAGGTATCAGATTTCACTTTTGCACGAAAACCTGATACTTTGTTGACTAGGCTCCATTTTCATACTTCGAAAATTAATAGAATTTGAATTGCACAAACGTCCTTACTCAAAGATAAATTCATCGTAAAACTGTCCCAGACAACCTCTGGGGCCCATGTAAAGAAAAACGAAACAATTTATGGGAATACTGTCTGGCTTTTGTATGTATCAGCTGTCTGGTTTTGATGAACAAACGAAGGATTTTAAATTTTAGTAAAGAAAATTACATGGAAAGGTAGATGTGCTGTGATTTCAAAACAACTGGTCAGAAATTCTAGCCTAATTTATGTGAAGGTAAATAAAAAGCTCTTAGATGCACTTATTTTTAAAAGGGTTCGATAAATTATTAGTCATTGTAAAAATTTTATAAACAATCACAAAACGGATGTAAAATTTAAAATTTTCCCCTTCGTATTAAACATAACGTATAAAATCATATCCAAACAGAAGACATAGCAATTAAAATATTTTTAGAAAATAAATATGTTCATGTGATAAAGTTTCGAGTTTAAATCTGTGCAACGATAACCTCTCAGATCTTATATGAATTGAAAGAGTTAATTGCCTCAATTTTAGAAGAATTTTAAGCGGGGGTAATATTCTGCTCCACTAATACAGGGCTTAATGTAATGATTACGGAGAAATGAGTGAGATTCAAGATTTCCTTAAACAATTGTTCCTCAATCGTTGTTTTAAAAAACATACATTTTCCTCTTATCATAGAAATTTTGAGTGCAGATTGCAAATTCAAAAATTTTACCCTGTTTCAAAAGAAAAGTATGTTTTTTTAAACAGGAATCAAATAAAAAAATATAAAAGTGTAATTTATATTTTTATAAATTGTTTGTTCTTATATTTCGCTTTTTCTTTCCTAAATAAAAATTACACTCTAGTAATAAAATGGAAAAGTATAACGAAAAAATCATAAATCATACACACATTTAAAGTTTTGTAAACAGGTTTGGGAATGATAAATATACCGATATTTGTGTTGAAGCGCAAATGAAAATGCATTTCCAAAACAGAATATAGAAAAGTAAGACCTATTTAATTACTCTTTAATTTTCTAAGAGTTATTTAAAATTCAAACTTTTTAATTTTCGACCGTATTCATACAAATATCTATACAATCTGTACACTTTCATAAATTCAACAAAGTTAGAAAAATGTAAAAAGAAAACAGAATTTTAAGTAACTCCTAATTTATAAATATATCACTTGAGTGTCGTTCCCGGTTTCAATACCGTGAAAGAACATGCAAATTATAGTTGTAGGCAACATAAAAGTTGAGGGACTAACTATTTGTCATGCTAATTTTGCGGAAAACAAATGTATGCTAATACCCAAGTTTGTTTTTGGAAGTCTTAACGACCAAACTTGACAGCTCAGAGCGGTTATATTATACACGATATAATTGCAACGCCACTTAGCCAAAAAGGTCATATTTTTCCTTCAAATCAAGACACCTTTAATTAATGTGGTCATTTTTATTCACACTTTTGTTTATTATTTATGATATAGGATGAAAGTGATACTGTTTGAAATGGGGATTAAGTAATCATGTTTTCTACACTGTTAAAAATTCCGGAAACTATACACGACAGTATTGAAAGGCTTTACACGAACTTGTTGTGGAAAGGCCGCGGAGTCCACAAAACACACTATGTTTGAGTAAGCAGCTCCGAAACGTTTCAGTTTTCAGTGTAATGCGAAGGAGACGCATGCGCAATGAGCGTTTCTCTGCTCGGAAAGATGAATTAGTAGCAAATGATCGGTTTTCTTGAAATAAAAAAGGGAATGGTGTTATTGTGGTTGTTTACACACAGTAAAAAAAATCCCATGTCGTGAGAGTAAATAATCTCAATAATCTTATAGTCTTTAAAATGCTTCACCCCTTACAAAGTTAGAAAAATCTACAAATAATTGGTTTAACACTTCAAGAATGTAGTACCGGGCGGTTGGATGGTTAGAGTACTCGATTTCCAACCCTAAGGTCTTCGGTTCAAAACCTGTTGGCCGGGTTAGACTTCGCAAATCTCTCTTCTTACTTTTTAAAAATTAAATTAAGAGAAATTCAAGAATGTTTCAGTGAAGTAATTATTTTAAATAAAACTATATTTAAAAACACTTCTAACTTTGTGATTCTGTTGATTTGAAAATTGTAATTGATTCTGTTTAAAAGCCATATTCTGAAAGATTTTTAATGAAGTTCTGTTATTATATTATTTACGAAATTTCGTGCAAAAAAACTGTTAAATTTTAAAATTAATCAATTTTAAAATTTTTTTGGGGGAAATTATTTCTTACACCGTGTCCACTCTGGAACCTTCCACAACGGCACGCAGATCTTACACAATGACACCGAAACCTTACACCGTGTCTACTCTAGAACCTTCCACAGCCCGGGCACCGAGACCTTACACGGTGACACCGTGTAGCATTTCTCAATAAAATCGTGGCAACATCTTTCCACAATTCTTTCGTGTAAAGTCTCAGGATTTTTTTTACAGTGTAAAGAAAATTTGAAAAAGGAAGTTTCATAACTTACTTCCTAAATAATACAGAAAATGCATAGAAATACATAGATAATTTAAAAAATTTTATTAAATGCATATAAATTTATAAAGCATTCAGTATTCGAAGGAAAATTAATTGTATTTTTTATGAAACATAATAAAAACTCTATAGGTATATAAAATATAGACTAAAAGTTTGAAAAAGTAGTTTTTAATACGTGCAGTGTAGGGAAATACAGGGTGTTTCAAAATTGCGTTGCACGGCTTTTATTCGGAACCAACGCCTCCTAGGTACATGGAAGTAATGTCTACCCCTAGGTAAGTGAGCCTGGAGAACGCATGGAGAACGCTGGAGAATGACTTACAGTGCCCCTAGCGGCGAAATTAAAAAGTTAAAAAAATTAATTTAAAAATTGAAAGAGATAGAGCAAAAACCTCAGTGAAATTATTGTTGCCAACGTCATAAAGTACTCACTGAAAAAAAATTCATGAAAATATCTTGAATATTCGCCGAGATATTAGCATGTGAAAATAGCACTTTTTCAGAAGTCAAAAAAGAAAGAGTTCACACATTGGCAAAATTTTCAGTGTTATTGTGTAGTTTTGTGTTTTTTTAGTTCAATGAGCACAAAATTTAATCAAAAAATCAAAAAAATTTGCAAAGAAGCAAGCCTCAATTTTTTTCTAGCAATATTTTAAGTCCGATTACCACGAGAAAAATTTGTTAGAAAAACAAAACTTAAAAAAGAAGTTCACATCTAAAAAAAAATTTAGTCGCACAGATGACAGGTTTGGTACAAAACGTTTTATCAGCGTTGACATACTGTTTGTCTGCCTCAAGTTGAGCTCTGGCCGTCGCTTGTTCACAAGAGCGGTCATAAGGATTTTATTCTTTAATTTTTGTTTTTTTTTTATCCAAGAACACTTTTAGTCATTTACCTAAGTCATAAAAATACAAATTTGTGATTTTTCATGATCGTGATCTTGAAATTTCCGATTTATCATTCGAAACCATACCACCACTTATGTGAACTAGCGATGGCCAGAGCTCAACTTGAGGCAGACAAGCAATACCATCACCCTCAAAATTGAGGGGGATAACCCGTTTCTACAACAATCACCACAATATTGTACGACGTCAAAAGTTTTTCTCATGGCGGTTGGAAGATACCTTTTAAAACTTTTGTAGTGCCTCAATATTATCTTATTTTATTTTTCATTAGAATGTTTTTTTATCTCAGCCTGAAGGGCCCATCTTTGAAATTTTATTAACTAGCTTTCATTAAAACTTATTACAGTTATAGATTAACAACGCACCCTAATCCCGGTTCACACTTAAAAAGTTAAACTAGTTTAAGTGTCAATCTAGCTTAAGTCGAACATAAATTACATGCTCGGCTTAAGCTAGATTGGCACTTAAACTAGTTTAACTTTTTATGTGTGAACCGGGTATTACAAAAATCCTAAGCTGATTAAAATACAACAATCTCCAGTTGGATTAAATTATTTGTCAGTAATAAAAAGAAATAAGCATCTCCACACCTTCAAAATCAGTATCACGTTTCAACCATAACCCAAAGTTATACCAAATAAGCTAACCAGATACAGTAAAACATAGTTTCGTGACTAGTCTACCAGCTCCCCTAAGTGACAGATTCCTGTTCACTCCATGAACAGCTGTTGTCCCCCCCTTAACCTACATTCGTCGTCACCCCACATTCAACCCCTTGTCGCCCCTCATCTGAATCAAAGGGGTGGATCTGTGCCATCCAGGAAGGATACCCGCTACCCGATTTTTTATGGAAGTTTATCCCGAACCCGTGTGAAATACCACTTCCTTATATCCTTTACAAGATGCAGTTTAGTTTGACACCTAATACTTTGAGATATATTTCCTTGAAATGGAAAAAAAACAACTTAGTTAATTATAAGGACTGTAAAAACTTGATATCGAGTAAGCATGGATAAATGAAAAAAACTTTTCTTTTGGTATATTTTGTTTTACGAGTATCTTTTTTCTATCCAAACACTTAATTATGATATATTCGAGACCCATTGTCTGATATCCGGAGTTGTAACTCTTCCTCCCTCTACCCCAGAACTCGGTACGACCAGTGCTTTACCAATCTTACTGGTCCAGCAAATTAATAAGGATCAGTTTAAATATTATTATAAAGTAACTATTACACTGAATGTGAGGACTAAGTAGTAATGTTAAAAGTTAATACATATTCAATAATAAGTTACCAGCTGTAAATATAAAATTTATATGAAATAAGTAATTAAATAAATTTATGAGAAATAAGCAATAAAACCAAATAATCAAATAATTTTGAAAATATCTTATTCATTTAAAACTTTTCTTGATTAAATAATATTTCACTAACTGACATACAAATAAAATAATCTTCTTGATTAAATGAAATTTCTCCAATTGACATACAAATTGGATACAATTGCACTAATTGGCAAAAAAAAAATAAGAACTTTTCTTGAATAAATGATATTGCACACAAATTAATACATAACTTCGAATTAGTTTTACATTGTTAGTTGACAAACTGGTTGTAATCTGGTTTATTTAATGAAATTAACTTTTTTCGCCTTTTTCTCCCGATTCCTACCAAAGAGAAATTGCAGGCTAGAACTGGAGGGTGGGATATTTTTTCACCACTGGTCCAGCGGACCAGTGATTTTCTGATTCCACTGGTCCGAGCCTTTTTTTAGTTGTCCAGGACCAGCAATACAGTACAGTTTCAAACGCTGTATAAAATATTTAGGTATTTTAAAAAGGTGAATTTTGGTTTCCAAATTGTACAGTTCCATATAGTACAGGTAGGCTTTTTAGCTTTTTGTTAGATTGGAAACAAGGGTATGGTTTTTTTTCAGCTAATGTAAGTGCTTTAACTCATGGAACCATATAGAAAATATATTTAGTTAAACATTGAGTTTTTATTTAATACAGTACAAGTATTTTAGAGTTTACTCTCTTTTTTACGAACCTCAATTTCACGAACACCACAATTTTATGAACTAGAAAGCAAATTCTAAAAGTCTTTTTGACATAATATTTCTATTTATGTGCTTTATCCTTTACAAACTAGATATTTAAACAAAAATTAGCATCTCTGTCTCAAATGTATTTTATTTACAATTTAATCTCCATAACTCGAAATTCTATAGTGTAGAACTTAAGGTAAACTGTTAAAAAACAGTTCAACATTTCGCCACGAACTGATTCAAATTTAGCTGCAACCTAAGTTCGGTAACAGGTTTCACCAAGTTATCGGTGAAACCTGCTACCAAAGCATCGAAAACTTGGTGAAACCTGTTACCGAACCTAGGTTGCAGCTTAATTTGAGCCAGTTTGTCTTGAAAGATTAGGCTGTTTTTTAAAAGTGTATTAGTAGTTATATAAAACCTGATATGTGAATAAATTTTTTATCAACACTATATAAATATTTTACCTTCAAGATGTTTACTCAGATATGTTTGAAATGTTTTATCCTCAAGGTATAGTTTAATATTTATCATTAATCACCGAATGCTGTAAGTGCATTAAAGAACAGAGCATGGATTATGATGTCAATTGTCTTACAATTGTGTATTGTTTAAATAAAATCAGTTACATAAGTTATAAAGTATGATACATTTATTTTAAAACTTATTTTACTACTGTGAAACCTAACTTTTGAAAAAAGAAAATTAGGTGCCTAGATCTTTGATAGCGTTAAAGTCGATTCGTACCAAATTTTTTGTCGAAAATGGTTCTTTTGGGTTAAGTTACTAAAATTAAAAAGATATTCCATTTGATTATTTGAAGCGCAGTTTAAGAAAAAGGTACACACACATATAGCCCAGTAATTTTAGGCGAAAAAAGGGGTCGATAGGGGAATAATTTATAATTAGCTGAATTTTTCAGGATAAGCTCTCTATGATGTGTACAACCCACCCTGAAAAGTCCCCAAAGATCCTCCGTCGGCGTCATTCCAAAATGGCGGATCCAAGATGGCCGCCTAGCATTTTTTGCCTTTTCCGATATTTTCGCTCATATCCAAGTCAAAAATTAATATTTTTTAGTTCTGTAAAAGGATTTATACTCAGGATAGATGACGTTTTCGAATAAAAGTTACAGTTTTGCGATAAAAATATAAAACATGGGGTGTAGAGGGATTTCATTCATGCCAAACTGCAAAATTTTCATTGTTGTTTGCATGCTTTGCCATATAACTGTACTAATTGAAAAATCGATCGGAAAAATACTATTAATTTTAGTGGTCCCATTATTAAGGATTATTTTGAAAAATAAATTTTTGAAATCCGCAGAAAATTGACAGAGATATTCAATTTTTAGTAGTGTTGTGGTGCGGATGGTATTGGGTAGTATATACGTTAGTAGTAGTAGGTTTCGCACTTGATTAATAATTGTTTTTTGGCCATTCTCTTTAATAGCTTAGTTAATACCATTGTAGCGTAAAGTAATCATTATGGTGCATTAAAATTTTCTTACACGAGCATTTAATTATCAAAAAATTCATTAAAATTAATTAGTTCTTTTGGATTTTTTCTATACTTCGAACACTATAGCTTCCTTTTAAAATGATTGAAATATTCATTCTAGTTTTCTGTACAGAGATATTTCAAAGGATTTTGAAGTGATCAAAAATAACTTAAATGAACGTTTTAGCTTATACACTGGGACTCCATTATTGTGAACCATCGCATAAAAAATTTCAATATCACAAGAGGTTTGCTATTATTGATTTTTTAACTTTTTTACAATGAAGCGGAGTTTGACTATATTTTCATGACGCAAAATAAGTATAATTTGAAATAAATTTATCAAATACTATAGAGATTTTTAATGTTATAGAGTAAAGGTTTATTCATTGTCATCATCATTGTTTTCGAATTCAGTAGAAGCTGAATTTTTACATGACTCGCCAAAGCAAGATGTGCCAAATCTGGAACATTGGAGTCCTTTTTTTTTGCACTGGCATCTTGTATCACAATCTCTTGTAGAATTTATTTTGCAGTTGCAAGAGCTGAACTGCAGGAGTTCTTCAGAAGCTGCTGGAAGTGTTGAAGTAACTGGATTCAACTTTCCATCCTTTTTGAACAATCCGTTGGATTCAGGTTATTCCCCAGCAATTTTTAAACTTGCAGGTAAACTCGAAATGAATGATGAGAAGCTGCTGCACTTGTTGGAGGAAGAACTGCTAGATTAAAATTTGAAGATAGATTTTTTGAGGAAAATATGGTGGCTACAACAAAACAATCTAATTTTTTGCGCAACTCCGAGAACAAATCAAGACTGATTAGAATGCTCATTAGTTACTTTCAGGCAGAAGGAATAACTTCAAAGGATGATACTGATACTCATCTGTTCTTCTGCTATTGAAGCTAGTCAAAGCTTAAACAAACAAGTCACAGTAATAGGGACCGATACAGATCTCTGAATTATTCTAATTGGGCGTTGTACCCCAGGAGAGTCACTGTTTTTTTTGCGTCCTCAAACAACTATTAGAGAACACAAGTGCTACGACATCTCTAAAATTCAAAACACTCTTGGCTCAATAAAAGATTCAATTCTCTTCCTACATGCAGCTTCTGGATACGATTCCACCTCAGCAATTTTTAGAAAAGGGAAATCTTCAGCTTTCAAATTGATAAAGAAAAATCCAAATTTGCACTCTATGGTTTCACAGTTTAATAGTCCTTCACTTGACTCCTCAAAAGTTATTGAAATCGGTGAGGTATTTTTGAAATACCTTTTTGGGCGAGAAAAAGTTGATTCTCTCGATGAATTACGTTACATTCACTACAATAAGGAAGTGTAAAAACTCCATCTTCAAATTTTAATCTAGCAGTTCTTTCTCCCACAAGTGCAGCAGCTTCTCATCATTCATTTCGAGTTTACCTGCAAGTTTAACAATTGCTGGGGAATAACCTGAATCCAACGGATTGTTCAAAAAGGATGGAAAGTTGAATCCAGTTACTTCAACACTTCCAGCAGCTTCTGAAGAACTCCTGCAGTTCAGCTCTTGCAACTGCAAAATAAATTCTACAAGAGATTGTGATACAAGATGCCAGTGCAGAAAACCAGGACTCCAATGTTCCAGATTTGGCACATCTTGCTTTGGCGAGTCATGTAAAAATTCAGCTTCTACTGAATTCGAAAACAATGATGATGACAATGAATAAACCTTTACTCTATAACATTAAAAATCTCTATAGTATTTGATAAATTTATTTCAAATTATACTCATTTTGCGTCATGAAAATATAGTCAAACTCCGCTTCATTGTAAAAAAATTAAAAAATCAATAATAGCAAACCTCTTGTGATATTGAAATTTTTTATGCGATGGTTCACAATAATGGAGTCCCAGTGTATAAGCTAAAACGTTCATTTAAGTTATTTTTGATCACTTCAAAATCCTTTGAAATATCTCTGTACAGAAAACTAGAATGAATATTTCAATCATTTTAAAAGGAAGCTATAGGGTCCGAAGTATAGAAAAAATCCAAAAGAACTAATTAATTTTAATGAATTTTTTGATAATTAAATGCTTGTGTAAGAAAATTTTAATGCACCATAATGATTACTTTACGCTACAATGGTATTAACTAAGCTATTAAAGAGAATGGCCAAAAAACAATTATTAATCAAGTGCGAAACCTACTACTAACGTATACTACCCAATACCATCCGCACCACAACACTACTAAAAATTGAATGTCTGTCAATTTTCTGCGGATTTCAAAAATTTATTTTTCAAAATAATCCTAAATAATGGGACCACTAAAATTAATAGTATTTTTCCTATCGATTTTTCAATTAGTACAGTTATATGGCAAAGCATGCAAACAACAATGAAAATTTTGCAGTTTGACATGAATGAAATCCCTCTACACCCCATGTTTTATATTTTTATCGCAAAACTGTAACTTTTATTCGAAATCGGCATCTATCCTGAGTATAAATCCTTTTACAGAACTAAAAAATATTAATTTTTGACTTGGATATGAGCGAAAATATCGGAAAAGGCAAAAATGCTAGGCGGCCATCTTGGATCCGCCATTTTGGAATGACGCCGACGGAGGATCTTTGGGGACTTTTCAGGGTGGGTTGTACACATCATAGAGAGGTTATCCTGAAAAATTCAGCTAATTATAAATTATTCCCCTACCAAACCCTAAAATTACTGGGCTAATAGAGCTCTATAAATCACTTTAAACAGTTCATCAAATAAGTAAAACGATTTTTAAGAAATAAAGAACAGAAGAAATATCGGTTCTTTGACTGACAAGGATGAAAGCCCATAACATATAACCACGAGGTTTTCACTTCCAACATGCGAAAAAAATTTCGTTTTATTAATATAAATTATGTCTATAATAGCATATTAGAGAGTCAATAATATAAGAGATCAACACTTTAAGGATAAATTATTACTTGTGTGTTGAACCTCTATTCTTTACTGAACTAAATTTTCTGAAGCTTTATATTAGAGTAGACATTTTGTACTGCAATCTCTTCACGACCAATTTAATAAAGATCCTTGTAAAAACTATAAATAAGGTAAATGTGGGTATAGTGGACACTGTACCAATAGTGGCCACATAGCTGATTAATTTTAAATAGAACGAGTTAGAGGCATCGAACAGCGTCAAAATTCATAGGCATAGTAGATTGTGCAATCAGGTAAGCTGATGAATTACCACCGATACCACAGATCAGCATGGGAAGGATATTTAAATATTTGAAAATAACAACATCGGCCGAGTGACTGAAATTTGATTTTGCTTATTGAATCGCGTAAGGAAACGGGTAAGTCGGAACTGATTTTTTCGTATTTATTACCGCTTGATTGACTTTTAAATTTATATCAAGATAAATAAGAGTGTATAAAATAATACTGAATAAAATTTATTTGAAAATGTTGACTTTACGAGGATTTATGGGGGTGTCCACTTTACCAACACATAATCTTAGATTTTCCAATAGTGGCCACTGCAATGGCTTCTAATAGAAACATAAATAATACTTAATTTGAATCAGTTTTTCTTCATAAACTGTTGACTGTGCTTTAAAATGAGTGTTAAATAAATTTGGTTTCATTCTGGCTTCGGGAACCAATGTTTCTAAAACATAGAATTACATGCTAAATTCCTCTCAAATCAGCTACAGCGTAGACTTTGGGCCGAAAACTATCAAGTCTTTTAAAAATAAAGCTAATTTGATTGAATCTAAAATACATTTCGTGGGGAAGGAAGATTTAATTAGAACTAGACGACTATACCAAGAAAAACCCCTCAATTTCATGCATAAACCCCTCATATAGGCAGAAAAAGACAGGTGTCCACTATTGATGCAAGAGGTGTCCACCATAGAAGCAACAGCTTCATCTATGTGGCCACTATAGATGCAATTTGGAGTACTTTTAAAAAATTAATTAAAAATACTTTGCCCAATCTAATTAAAGTTTTTAATGGTAAAATCGAAAGAAGAAGATCCAATTAACCTAAAAATAGGATGATAACCGTTTCGAAGCAAATAGATTGGTATTTATTAAGAATATAAGCAAAAATTTTCCTTAAAGTGTCCACTATACCCACATTTACCTTAGTTATAAAAATTAGTTTATAAATACTCAAATATACATTAATTAGATCGAGTATTAAACCGTATACATAAACACATGCAGAGTGTTTCAGAACTTCTAGGGGAGATAGGGTATCAAGACGAACAAGAAATGGAATAGGTTAGGGGATCGCAATTGGCATTCAGGGGGGAAAATCAGGAGGGAAAATTAGCAAGAAACAGTCGCATATCTGGGCAGAAAGATATACAATCGTTCGATTCCGATATTTAGTACACAGAAACCAAATAAAAGAGTTCATGTTAAAATCTTAAGCAAATAATTATTCTATTCAAAAACAGACCACAAAATTCAACCGGCATGCGTTGGTCACATTCTAGTATTACACTACTGTTCATAAATTAAGGACGGAACTGTTTTTTCAACATAACACCTAGTGAAATTATTTTTCATCAATGAAAATTATACCAAGAGATGTTCAATGGGTGGGAATACAGGGCCCGAAAGCAAATTTTCTCTACCAATATTTTAAGGGGGTAAATGGACCCTCCATTGATAATGGAGTCCCATTACAATTTGGAGCTGTGGCAGAAACGTCTGTGTAAGAGGTATTTTACCGAAAACTTTATGGTTATTGTAATGAATATGATTACTCCTGAACTCAGTGCATATTTTTAAAAGCCTGTGTTACCTTTAAATGGTATTTTTTATGTTTTATTGATAGAAATCGGTCTAATCATCATTTTTGGCAAGTTTTAGCTTCTGGGTAATTTTTGGTAATTGGTATCTTACCGTCAACCATGTTTTTAGTAGTTCTTAAATGTGCTAGATTATGTTTAGGTCTGGAGACCCTGAAAGTAAATTATTTCTTTCAATATCGTGACTTTCAAGAAACTTTGAGATAGCCAAATTGTGATTTTGTGCAACTTTTTCTCTCATAAAGAGAAATTCTTGATCTGAAATTTCTTCTAAAAGAAGCGAATGGGACATGAGAACCCAGGCACGTGATCGCAGACATCAGGGAAAATTTTTTTCGTGTATAGGGAGTGTTGAAATGTCTATAACAGTAATAGAGTATCAATGGAGAAACTATATGTCTTAAAAACTCATTTCAAAGGTAATGGAGATATTTTTACAACTATATGTTTCTTTTTAGGTATGTCTACGTCCATAAACACTAAAAAATACTTTTTTTTCAAACATTAATAACAGATGTCCTTTCTGTGAAACTATACAATTATGTTGTGCCGTTTGAGCACCTCGTATACACCTCAGATATTTTCACTGATGTTTGCTATTGGGTACCTGTGTTCTCATGTCCCCTTTGATTTCTCAAAGTTTCTTGAAAGTCACGATATTGAAAGAAATAATTTACTTTCAGGGTCTCCAGACCTAAACATAATCTAGCACATTTAAGAACTACTAAAAACATGGTTGACGGTAAGATACCAATTACCAAAAATGACCCAGAAGCTAAAACTTGCCAAAAATGATGATTAGACCGATTTCTATCAATAACACATAAAAAATACCATTTAAAGGTAACACAGGCTTTTAAAAATATGCACTGAGTTCAGGAGTAATCATATTCATTACAATAACCATAAAGTTTTCGGTAAAATACCTCTTACACAGACGTTTCTGCCACAGCTCCAAATTGTAATGGGACTCCATTATCAATGGAGGGTCCATTTACCCCCTTAAAATATTGGTAGAGAAAATTTGCTTTCGGGCCCTGTATTCCCACCCATTGAACATCTCTTGGTATAATTTTCATTGATGAAAAATAATTTCACTAGGTGTTATGTTGAAAAAACAGTTCCGTCCTTAATTTATGAACAGTAGTGTAATATGCTTTCGTTGTGAAATTTTCTATGGCAGTCTATCTACCTACAACGCATGCCTGTTGCATTTATTGCTTTGTTTTTGGATGGAATAAACATTTGTATAAGATTTTACATCAACCATTTGAATTGATTTTATGTAATAAATGACGGATTCAAACAATTTTATCTCTTTCTGCCCAGATATGCGAAGGTTTCCAGCTAATTTTCTCTCGTGATTTTCACTCCTTTAACCCCACTTTCGATCCCCTAACCTTTACCAATTCTTGTTCGTCATTGTGTACCCTACCTCCCCTAGAAGTCCTGAAACACTTAACTGAAACAACCTGTATTACCAAATAGATATTTTAATGCTTGAACATTTTCTAAGAATTTGAAGATGAAAAATGCAGATCAGACATTTTTGAAATAATCTTTAAGTGGGTACACTTTCTACTCAAAGCGCACACTATTATACTACAATGAACATTTATTTAAAAAATATTTCCAAAAATACATTTGAATTTCATTAAAGAGAACATTCATGGTACCAAACTTGTTTTGAAATTAATTAGCAATATATTTTGTGTACTTAAAATTATTTACCCAGTCATATTTTACCTCTAAAAGTTTTTATTTTTGTAGTGTTTACGTTATTTAAGGCATGAATTGAAGGATCAACTTTCTGAATGTATTCAAGATCCACATAAATTAAATGAACAAATGAAAACTCCTAATTATATATTTCCTAGTTTTATTTTATAAACAAAATAAAAGGCACTCTTCAAGTTAATAAAAAACGCAGCACATAGTTTAACTTCTAAATCAAAATTTATATAATAAAGGATGATGAGCTTCAAACGGTAAAAAAATCAGTTTTTCCAAAGTCATTATCCGATTATATTTTCTTGGAACAATTAATGGAAATAATTATGATGACTGTTTTGTGATTTATCCTGAAATAATTAATATCAGATAACGAATATATTTAAGGAAGTAAATATCTAGGAGTGTATAAGCTTGTAAATGAAAAATCTGGCTAATAGAGTAAATCCGCCTACAGACGGTGATTAAAGATTTTCAAATAAGAAACCATTCAAAATAATTTATCATTGATGATTGCATTACGTACAAACGAGATACATTTAGATTTTTTAACGTATTAGTTGGAAGTTTCGGTAAAATATTTACAGAGTCTCTTTTATTGTTTGAACTAAATTATTTCTTAAGAAAGGTTTAACAGAGTTTGTTCAGGATTTTTGCATAAATAGAGGAATTATATTGTTTGAACTGGACTTAGACTGGCTTTTGTTCATTTTATTATAAACTGTCCGCTTTATGAACATTCAAGCTGCTGTTACCAAATAAACTGTGTAACAAATAATGCAGATATCAAACAATACTTCTTTTACCTTTTCAATAGTTAAAATGATTCCAACACTTATAATTAAATACAAAACAAAGACTAGTTGCCAAACACATAATTATTCGTGATTTTTTCTATTATGAATGTTACACGTTTTTGTTAGTAACCTGCATTATACGAATAAATAAATTTTAAATGCTTGCAGGTGTAATTTTTTAATTAGATACGTTTTCTCTGTGCTAAAATTGAAAATGCTAGATTGAAACATGAGAAATGCAAAATATGCTTTTTGCTCTTAGATTCCAATTAAAACAAAGCATTTATCTTTTCTCATCATAAAAAGTAACTATTCACTTATATTTATTTACACAGAACCAACTTTTGTAAGTTTTATTTTTATAACTAATTATTATAACTAATTAATTATTTAAGGTACTTTTATTCATGGAATTTTAATCTCGGATAAAAAGGACCAAAAGAACTTGTAAACCTTAGTAACATAATTGCAACATTTAGAATTAACATTTAAACTAAGTTCAAGAACTCGTTTTTAATAAATATGGTTACAATTCTTACAATATATGAATTTAACAACACTTTATATAACATAAAAAGTATAATATAAAAAGCGGTAATTATTAATGTCATACTATTTATGCAGAATAGAAGCAAGAATAGGATTGCATCTAAAGTTCATAATATTCCTCAAACCAACAAAAACGAGCTTCGCCTTTCGGATGAAAACGGTTTAAGTATATTTATTTCATTAATTACAAGGGTTTGAAAAGAAAAATCTGTTTGAATAATTTGAGAGATTTCATATGTATTTTGGTATGCCAATAACGAAAAAAATATTAAAACAATTCTTAAACGTCAGGATTTGATACAAATTGCAAAATTATTTTCGAATTTACCCATTTTTCATAGTTTTTGTACTACTTTTAAGCAATAGGAGCTGTGAATAATGAAAATAATAAACTATCTCATAAGGACATCATAGAGATGGAAAGAAAATACCAAGGAAGATTTAATAGTACAGTAATGCCAAACTACTGTTGACTCTCTGTTAATCCATTCTTGCTGCTACTCACCAGGGTAAATTAATCAAAAGGATCCTCACCCAGTGAAGAAAAATTGGTCTTAGAGTGTGTAAATGAGTTCATTTTAGTCATAATGATTTTAATAAAGAATATATAATTGAAGATCAATAGTTTGTAAACCTATTTTATTAAAACTTAAGTAGGGACTTTTTTTTTACAAAATTACCAAAATTTTGTAAAAAAAAGGCAGAACAGAAATCATTTTTAAATTAAGTGCACCAAAAACATCAATAAATAATTTTTAGGTAAAGTTCGATTTTAAAAATAATTATTTTAAATATACTTTCATTTTTCTAGAAAAATTGGCATTTTTCTTAGGTTGTCAATAAAGATGAAGTCCTATGATAAAATAGGGGTCAGTTTTAGATTAAGTACATCAATAAACATTAGAAAGTATTTAACGAAATATAAGAGTCAGAAATTTAGTATGATGAGTGCATTTTCCAAAATTTGGAGGCATTTCCCAATAAAACATAAAAAACCAAATGGAGATCATTTTCAGATTCAGCATACCAAAAACCAAAAAGTTCTAGTAGAATAATCCAAACAGTTCGAAAAAAGTTTTTTTGTCTTTTTTGTAGACCTTTGTCACTAATAATTTTTAAAGTAGTAACTAATTTTTTAATAAACTGAAACACTTCCTTCGTTTTTTTCTATTAGTGGTCAGTTTGGATTCAGTAAACTAAACAATTTAAATAGCCAATAAAAAATTATTAATGGTAGTTGGGTGGTGATGTTCACGTTTGGTAAACGTTTGAAAGTTTGACCAGAGAAACTTTTTGAATAACTAGGTCACTATTAAAGGTTTGTTCTCGTCAAAATTTCATGCTATCCCTAATACTTAACTTTTAATAATCCAAAAATAACCTGTAAATTTAAGGAGTTATCACGTACAGGAACAATCTTTATCGGTTACTATTTTTCTGTAGTCATACTAGAGATTCGGTGTAAATATAACATGATTTCCCCTAAAAAATTAAAGGAGTTTTCTGATAGCATAACTGATAGGATTTCTGTGTTAAACCAACCAGTTTTTTACACTGTATTGATATTAAGTATATTATTTATTGTAATGAGAATTTTCAGCTATGAATTTGAATCTAGGGAATCATTCCTAAGTATTTACTGACTCTGAACCCTGAACTGAAATGAAAATAAATATATCTGTTCAGCAACCCTTTTTTTACTATGCTATGGCGCATGTTGTACATGCTTATATATAGCTAAAAATAAATGACAATGCCTGTTAAAATATTTGTTTAAGAGTCAATTTATGCAAAAAATATCACACTTTTTGCAATATTTTATCAAAATTATAAAAAATATGTATTCAATATTTTGAATACTCTATTTTTTAAAACAATTCCATATAAATAGCAAACAAACATAGCATCAAAGTATTAGCTTAAAGCATCTCTTACACTGTTTGAAATCTTTATTTTTATCCGATTATTTTTGAGATAATCCTTTACCCATTCTTATAATAGTCCATTCACAGATAATGGTTATAATCCAGTTGTTTCTCTTGGGACGAATCTCATAAAGACGAATAAAAAACTGTTTGATAACTCATTAAAGTATTTCTTTCAAAGGTTTGTTACAGAAGCCGAGTGTGAGAAAAAAAATTCTCTTACATTTCAGCGTTTACAATTTTCGTGGCAGTTAAAAACACTTGGAAGTGGCAGAAAACTTTGTTTAAAATTTTGAAGATAGGTAAATGGTACAAAAAACATCCAAAATATCCGAGTATACAAACAATATCTGGAAACAAAGTAAAGGGCATTGAAAGGATAGTACCATCTATCTACACTTGCTATAACGGATTAACACAACAGTATTTTTGTTATAATCTGTGGTAGCAAAAAAGTATTTTGTAGTGTTAATTTTTGAAGAACCATTTAATGTATTTACATCGATACAAGTTAGTATGAATATATGTTTAAAAAATACTATTGATTAATTTCCTTCCTCCCCCTTTTCTATCAGCTTAAATTTAAGTATGCAAAATATTTGTTCTCTAAAAAGAATGATTCTTTAACTTACAAGTAATGAGAAATTTGTAGTGTATTAACGACTCACAATTTTTTTTAAAGAAATTTTATTACATTTTTGTTGTATGGAAGTTTAATGTTCCATGCCCAATAGTCCTTAAAAATATCTCCACTTGAAATTTTATGGAACATATAGTTTGACCTTCACTTCATATTTTTTCATACCTTCAACTAGTTATCGTGAGTACCAAAAAAATGTGACTCTTTCAAAAACAATTTAAACCCTTAAATATGAATTTCAATTTCACTGGTAGAAGCTGCCTTACACTCGAAACCCGAAAACAAAGTTTACGGTTCCCCGCAAAAATCCCACCCGCCGCGGCGTCGCAGTTTCCGCCGCCACCCAACAGCTAGCGCCCCAGTGTGGCGTATCGCATTTTTTTTTAGTCGCGCACGTTTCCCGCGCCCTAGTTCCCACTTCCTCCACCAGGAGAGGGGCGGGGCAAGGGAGGCGCAACGCGTGGGGCGTCATTTTATTCTAATGCGGCCACCAGGGCTTCTTGCTGTCCGCTTAAAAAATGTCCATCACCACTGATGCCAACTGGCGAGAGCAAAGCAAGAGACGAGCTCATTATGCGCGGGATCTCCACATTTTTAAGCCCCGCTTTTCTTTTAGATGGGCTATTGATCACGTATGGCGCAGTTCTGCGCCTGCGCCGGGGCTGAAAAAATGGGGAACGCGCCTTAATGTATTCGGCCATCGATCCCCCTACGCTTATCTCTACGGGTCTGTCGATAATTTAATTACGTTGGTTTTTTTCTTGGGATGTTTCGAGCCCTATATGCCGGGCTCTAATGTAGTGTGGGGTGATGGATACTTAGGGGGGTCTTATAAGATAATCAGGGCCGATCTTTTGCCTGTGGGTGCGGCTAGTGCTAAAAGTGTGGGGGAGCTTACTTTATGTTTTAATTGGGGTATCTATGAAATAAATCGAAGTATGTCGAGAGAGATATGAGGAATCTAGATTGTTTATGGGAAAGAAATGGATAGTAGTGAGTCCAAAGTTGCTTTGAGATATCCGTCTTGCCTTGAAATTTCAAGTTTGTGATTAAGATTTTAGTGTTGATAACTATTCTTTCCCACTCTCTGAGTCACTGAACTCCACTCGATCTTGACCCTAGATATCTCACAGCAGAATGATATGACGATCCTAGATATGCCATGCTTAATTAATCCCCAAATAAGGATATTTTAGATAGCTTAAAAAATCAATCTTTATGGATTTTTAACCCTCAAAAGGCTAAATGTAAGCTAAGGACTTCGACTTCCAAGGGATGCTATTTAATATTGAAAAGAAGTTAATGGTCTTATTTTTCAAGCACTAAAACTTAAAAAACTATTTTTGTCTCTTTCTTCTATTTTTATCCCCAAAAGCTATCAACTAGTAGCGCTTAGAGAAGGCTAGTAAGATAGAAAAAAAGCAAAAGAAATTTTACGGTAAATAATTGTACTATTTCTCGAAGCAGAAAATACAAATGGATGCCTCATGTATAGGGTCTTTATAAAATTTTGCAAGAGGAATTTTTTTTAATTTAATGCACAAATAAAAGTTATTAAAATGAACCTTAAATTAACAAGTTAGAAGCAAGTCCCTCAGGTGAGAGTTCACTAACCGCTTCTTAGAAGTTTTCCTGGTTCATAAGGTGGGAACTTCACTTCCTTAAAGGGGCCCTCTAAGAAAGGGACAATTTTTTTACCTATCGTTTACCTCCTTCCTTACCCTAGTTCCCAAGAAAGGGTTTCTTCACCTGTTGAAGAATTTTTAAGATGTCATTGCCCTTACCACCTAAGATGTGTTTATAATGCACTGAAGGGAATAAAATGAGCTGGTTTTAGCCATTGACACTGTAGTTAGGTGTATGACCAACATTTTTAAAAGTATTTTCAAAATATAAAGCACTTAGAAGTGTTTTCCCTTAATTTTTAAGGGAAAGAACTTTTGATAATACATACAAATAGCATCAAAGCATTGCTATTTTGGTATTTAGGAGAGAATAATTTTCTTTTAAGTCAGGTAAAAAACCGGTTTTGGTTAGTTTAATTATTGTTTTATGGAGCAAGAGTGAAAATTATGGAAGTAGGTGTAAAATATTTGAAAAAATATATACGAAAATTCTAAAAGCTTTAAAATAAAAATTATTAAACAAATAAAGGTATTAAATATCTCATAAATTTAGTTTTTCAATAAAACGTTTTTAAGTGATTTGAAGTGAATTATCTATTGAATGTTTGGGTTCTATTTCAATGGTTAATAATAAAGTTTGTGATATACACCACTTTTACTGATAAAAAGTATTTAAACTAAAACGCATCTTAAAATTTAGTATTTTAACTAAAAGAAATTATGTACCCCGTAAAGGTGATAAAAACATAAACTTAGAATGAGGAAATTAATTTCAAATAAACAACATAGGACCAGCATCGATTTTAATTTCGAGAAACTGGTTAAGTATTATATAGCTTACTTAAAAATGAGTTAAGATAAACTATAAACTGATTTTATTATCTTTTATTATAAAGAAAAAAATAAAATTTCCAATAAGCAAAAGAGATGAATAAAAAATAGAATATTTTTACATAGAAATATAGGATAACTCAAAATATATCTGATTCTATTAACCTTCCTGCAGTGTCGAAACAAAATTCACATATCTCAGAATAATTTTTAAATTTTTGTTGCTTTTTTTTATCGGTTTTTGGTCCTTTCTGGCGTTTTTTTTGTCCCTTTTTGAGCTTTATGATACACGTTTTTTTATTACTTCCGAAACTTCAATTATATATTAAATCACAAATATGAACAAACATATTTTAATTTTTCATAAATGTGTAGTTATTTTTCTGTAAATGTTTTATAGCTACACTGTTAATATCACGTGTTCATGAATTTTATAAGAGCAGACTATGGAGACTATTTTGCTTAGACTTTCAACCATCCAGTTGATTAAAATCATAACATCCTCTTTTAGGTGTTTGAATGATGTCTCACCCTTTATAGTAGGTTTTAGTAAGTATTTAAACTTTCCTTGGATATATTTTTTAATTTCTCTTACATTTTAATACGTATTTTTACTCTAATCTTCTTAGCAAGCTCTTATAGAAGCCACAGTCAAGTTATAATTCATTATAGGATGGATTGGGATGTCTGAAAGAAACTTTGGCATTAAAGTATGCCTGCATTTCAATTAAATTATAAAATCAGCTACTGGCATCCTCCATGTAACTTTTTTTATAAGTGTATGGGGCATCTAGTTTATCCATTTATGTCAACATTAGTTTTTGTTTTATTAAGCAAATCTTTTAATAAGTAAGAAATCAAAAGTTGACCAAAGAAGAAATATATATTAATTTATTTAGTATTATGCGAAATGGGAAACTTTGATTCTCTTTTTGTGATTTAAACAAAAAATCAAACAACATATAGTTCAGAAATGTTAGTAATATGTCTCACTTGTTTTACCTGAGACAAACACAAAATTAGAATTTTTTCCCAGAAATTATTCGAAATCATAGACTGACCATTTCAATACATACTCTTGAATCTGTAAAAACTGTGTTATTTTTCCAAGAAAACTGAAAATAAACCTCTTTAAAACGCATAAATTTATATTGTTTTTGTTAAGAATTTAATCAACAGGAACTTATGTTTCCAAATGTCTCAGTTTTTATTTTTTGCTGCTACTTATATAATCGAAATGTTTTTATAAAATAGCATATTTTTCTTAGGATATGAAAGAAAAAATTTACGAAATAGGGAGTAATTCAATGTGCTTCGTCCAAATCCCCTCTTTGTAAAAAATATAAAATCCCACCAATTGTTACCTTTTAAAAAATCCCTAAACAGCCAAAATGAACAACCTAAATGAACCGTGTTTTAACAAGGATAAAGAAAAGGAAAATATCATGTTTTATTTGTTACTGATTTACCGCAATCTGCCTGAGATCTAAATGACCTAAGGCTTAAATTTGACTTTTTCTCCCAGATCACTTAAAAATTGAATAATAACATCAAATGTTTACCTGTTGTAAAACTTCTCGTATTAAAGGAATAATAGCATTCGTATTCATCAAATAAGTTATCAAAACGGGAAAGTGTGTTTCGGGTCTAAAATACCTTAGTGCGGGGTAGAAAGGAGATAAGCTTCTTTCATTTATTTTCTAATGTGACCGTGTAAAAAATTCAAAAGTTATGTTCAATAAAAAGTATCTTATTAATAATGTATCATGAAATCATGATCTAATGCATCAAAGGTTTTCTAAAAAGAACTTTCAATGTAGAAGTGGATTTCTAGGAATGTATGAAATCCGTCAATCAAATTCAAAATGAAATATAACCTTTGTTTGTTGTATAATGTATAGTATAACTATTTTCAATCGAATGTACATTTCCAAATTTGAAATTTTCTCAAGACAAAACAACTTTTAAGTTTTGAAAAAAAAACAAATGTTATTTTTCAGTGATATGCAAATTCTATGTTTGAGAAAACTTCCAAAACTATCACTTTTTATATTTTCCGAATTTACCGAATTTACTAAAAGAAGTAAATAAGAAGAAATATTACTAATGAAAGAGTATAGTGACTTTCATATTAAGTCACTTTTTTATTACTGAATAATCAAAAAGCTGATTAAGTTATGATAGTTAGAAGGAACCAATTCTACTAATTATAAAGACAGATACAGGTTGCACAAAAATAATAAGATTGCAATTAAATAAGAGTATGAATATTTAGATTTTAGTAAAAAAATATCTTTAATACTGCATTTGATAGATAAAATTCATGAAATAACTTTAAAAATATTGTCATAAACACAAAGGATGATTTAGTAAGGCAAACTTTTACTTTTCTTTTTTTAGTTTTCACCATACCATAAACTTTATAAACTTAATTTTAGTAAATAAAACTTTAAACTAAAAAAATCTAAAAGTCCTAATGGAAAAACTATCTATAAATCAAAAACAATAAATACTTAGTGACAAAATTTGCATAGGATGTTATGTTAAAGCAGACAAATTTCAAAACAGTGTTAGTTATCTAGATCTTTAAAGATGTTGCATTTTACCAGCTACACAGAGTACACCAGTGAATTCTATCACTACAAATTCAAACTTTTAAAATCATGCACAAAAACGAATGAGAATTTCAACCAAGAATTGTAAAATGTGCGTATTTACGAGACATACTGAGATGCAGCAGTACGTCGAATATCCAAATAAACACTGCTGCCCCCTACCAAGGGAAAGTGAGAAGGGGAACTTCAGGTTACCCTAAGGTAAAACTTAAATTCTTCAACGAAACTATTTTTACCGATCATAAATTATCACTATAAAAATAAATCGTACTTTGCTCATTTAAAAAAACCAAAAGTTTTTTTATATTTATATTTTAAAAAATTGATAAATTAATTGGAAAGGGCAATTAATATCATTGCCCTTCATTTCATGTTATTTTTGAAATAATTATGGATGGTATAATATATGTTAAATTAATGGAAATTAAAGAATAAAAATTTTTAAAATATTTCTGAAATAAATTGTAAATGGTGAAGCCTTTAAAATATGATTTTCTTTCTCTTTAGATTAAAATTCTTGATCCCCTTCCCTTTTGAATTATCTAAGGATATCAATTTATCTATGGAAACTTAACGGGGTAGGTTATTAAAATTTAAATAAAATTGCTTTTTCTCAAACATGTTTTCGATCATTTTTTTCTTCCACAGGTAATTTAAAAATCTCATTAATTTCTTGGATATCTTAAGTTTTTCTACGGCTTTTAAGATGTCAGTTATTTACATCAACAGGAATTTTTAATAGTGGTAATAAAAGTAATAGTTACCCTTCAGAAGTTAGAAGTTTAAAAAAGCACTATTTCACTCAGGAGAGTCAGGATAGATTTAAAGTACGGAATCAAAAATAGGTCAAGCCAGGTGTGAACTCCAGTTCTGTTGGAAACCCTTTTTCAACAATGCAGCTGGGAGAATTTTTGTGCTAACCCTTTTTTTTACTCTTTCCGTGCTTTTTAACCCTTTTATTTCCATATTACGGTCAATGTGAAGTTTGGATAGTATCTGGAGAAACCAATGTTTTATGTGCAAAAATATTTTAGCGATGAGCCTTATTTGGTTGAGTAACCTGTATTTTACATCTCAGTATTTTTTTTTAGAAAATAAATTTCCTTCATTGAAATTTGTTTTAGAAAGATATTTTAGTTTGGAACAAATAAATAAATAAATTGTAATATTTATAAATCTTTATGTTCGAGCAGCAACTTGATTTTTCTTAGAAAACTGAAAATTATACGGCAAATACTAATTATTTCAAATGGACAAAGTAATGAGATCGAATTCCTCTCAAAACAAGCAATTAATTTAATTGTCAGTTTGAAAAAGGAAAACCATGCTTTGTTAAAATCGAAAAACTTTCTAGTAATTGATTTTTCATTGCATAGCCACCAGATTTTTATTTTAAATTTAGGATCCTATTTAGAACTTGAAACAATCTCCGAAAAAACGTGTAAGTGGCATATTCAAAAATACTGAACAGTTGAAAAATATAATGAAATTTTCCCCTTTTTTAAACTTATGAAATTTCAGCTAAAGAAATCCTGAGCTATTTAAATTGACAATTAAATTACATCTATGCTTTGTTCTTCATCAATGATAAAAAAATAAAAACAAATTTCATTTTGGCTTAGTTTACACCACAAAGAATACAAATTGACTTAAATTTTAAATCAAATAAAAAAAAGCACCTTTTAGTCTCAATTTCGCTGATTTCAAGAGACTATATTTGCCTATAGGGAATAGGGCTAATTTTTCTATTCATGAGTATAGAACGAAACTTGGAAACAAAGCACACTAAGTCATTTTGCCATTTTTGGTCTTTATTGCCTTTTTTAAACTGTGTGGGGATTCAATTATTAACCATTTAATTCAAAATTTGGGGCCAATGTGTAGAAAATACAAAAATATCAACCTTAAAAATTATGTGGCGTATGTTAGCTCCAAGCTGAAAATGGGTCTAGAGGTGTCCTCCAAGAAATTTATGAAAATATGACTCCTGAACTTGGGTTTATTTTGTTTTTGTCTACCTCAATCAAAATTTGGAAGGAAGGGCCCTGATCCCTTCACCCCCTATATATGCTCTTGTGGGTACTTTTAGTTTTAAGTTGTGAAGTTGATGGGGTTACTATATAGTTTTTTTAAGTCAGGACGGGCAAATACACTTTTGCTACATAGGGACATTTGATGCAATTTTTTTCATATTAATCCTGCATGTGCGTGATAAAATAAGTTTAGATTATTAACTAAACTAATAAAAATTTTTAACCACATTTTAAGCATTAAGAACCTCTTTGGGTGACCCGTAGGGTAGGAACCCCTTAAGGTTTTTGAGGAAAAACTCAGTACATAATTAATGAAAAAACTTCGAGTGGGTTTTGGTCCTTTAATCCTCTCTTTGTATACGGTCCATGTGATCCATAATAAACTTATACACTGATAGCCTTCTCAAACTATGACTAGGGATTTTAATTATATGTAGTAAAGGTAAATAACAAAATCGTAACGAAATTTTGAGATAAAAGTTTTACAACTAACTATTTCTTCAAAAGCCAGGGATAAATTAAGTGCTCTAAGGATTTGTTATCATGGAAAAACTGATTTACATCTGCAACTAAATGTTTCGCTTTAACAAAAATTAAACTCAATTTAGTGTTAAGCACCTCAGAAACATATTTAACAAAACCTATTTAACACAATATTAAATAAATAATGACACTAATCCCTTTAAATTTAATTCTTTATACTTAAAAACTAAGTTGTTTTGTGTTATGGGTACATTTTTTTTAGAAACAATATAGGTATTTTAAACCTGCATCTTTCTAGCCAAAAGAAAATATTTATTTCTATTGTGAATAGAAGTTGCTTCAGGAAATATACTTTATAAAACCTAGCCTGCAACGTGATCACACAATTCGTTAATCTAACAGGTATGTACTTATTTACAATGCTTAGTCAAATAAAAATTTGAACACCTGCACAACCTGTTTTAAAGTTAAATTTCAAACTTGGGAATAATATCATCATTAAGTAAATTGGATTTTATGGTTCAAAAATAATGTAGAAATACAAGCCATCCACTGTGTATGCAACTTTGGATTAGCTGACCTAGCTGTTTCTGTGAATGAAAAAGTTACATTTCAACCTGAATGTTCCATGAAATAGGATCGTTCGGTGTCTGCATTATTTTTTTCTTTGAATTGAGGTCTCTGAGTTAAAATTAATCAATTTATATGTAGATAGAATCTCTAAGTGGAAATGGGTTATGAAGATGGATAACTTCCCTTAACTATAAAAAATACAGGACAAAACAAATTATCTATATACTTAATTCAAACTCAAAATTTAGAGAAGAGTTTTTAATAATTATTAAAAGCTATTCACAGTTATTCTAAATTACGTTTAAAGATCTCCATAAGTAAAACTAACAATCAAATTTTAAAATGTCTTTTCAATAAAGTTATGAAACGGTCATTTGTTTTTGCAATCACTAACTTAAAATAAATGCACTGAGAGAAATGACAGTTTCAAATTTGAGTAAATCGATGTATTTTAGTATGAAACTTGTTGGTTCAAATTATGACGACCCAATGCTTTCAATATTGAAACACCACACATACTCAGTTTCAAACAATTTAATAATTGCCACTCAAATTATGCTTATTTGTAGTTTATATTTAAAAAATTAAAATATTTGCAATATATCGAAAGTACATTAAATTGGTGTGATAACGTATAACACAACGATGTAGCGTCGTACTCTACTTACTGGTCTACTTCCCACGTCATAGTAACGTGGCTATATGGTCATCATTACTGTAACACATTGCATCCTCTTTATAAGAATGTCATGGACGATTTAAAAAATGAGTAAATGATGCTTTATTTTTGAGTATCTGCACATTTTTAAAAATGAGTACATGCATGTTTTCAAATTTGAGTGAATATGGATCGGAGCCTGTTTGAGTGCGAGACATACTCAGATTTGAGTAATTTTTTTTACTCATTTTTGAGACTCGTTTTAAGAGTGTGACTACTTCGTTACAAGTTTGGAACCTATATCCTGCCATCGTCCTAAAAATAGAAGAGCATAGATATGTCACTTTTACAAAAACTAATTTGAATTTTTTGATAAAACTTAAATCTGTATCATTATAAATTTGTTTTTATTTATTGTAAATCCAAATTAATATTTAATATTTTTAACAAATTTTTCAAAATGACGATTTTTGGAGATTTTTTTTCTCGAATTTTCAACAAAAATATTATTTAAGAATTAATAGCTTTTAGACAAAATTGTATCCAAATTTATTGCGGCTATATGCTGTACTTTAAAACTATAAGAACAAATTTGGTGAAAAAATTATTTAGGGGGTCAAATTTCACCGTACTTCAAGCTGTCCTAAAAATAGGACGATGGCAGGATGCCCTACTACATAATCTCTATCAGTTAGTATTGAACCGAGTGATATCTTGGGCAAAATATCCAACCTAAGTCTTTCAAATTATTTGCACATCAAATAGAAACCTGCAATATGTGGTGATAAATAATACTCTCAATAACTCGAACTTCAATAACTCGAAAACCCCGATATTTCGAATAAAATAACTATAAAAACACAGTTTGTCTCAGATTTGTCTCAGATCAAGTTCTATATAAAAAAATTCCTTTTATCGAAAAGTGAGGAAGAAAAACTAATTTAAAAACAAAAGTATGCTTGAAACACATTTCATTAAAATGAGATTAACAATTTTAATAAGGTGAAGTAGCTTAGTTTTCTCGAATATAAGAATAAAAGATACAAGAATTTTAAATTTTTTTAAACATTTAAAATATATTAATATTATACCAAATGCATTTCTATACTTATTTTAATAATTAGGACCTAAAATGACTTAATTTTAAAGATAATAGTAGAGTAATTGGGTCGATTTATACAAAAGATGCACAGAGAGCTGTTTGTTCCCATTGATTCACATAGTTCAAAAAATTCAATATCCAAATTATTGCTAAAATATTTTCAAAAAACTGTCAAACAATAGTCCTGAAGTAATAACTCTTAACTATTTCCGAAAATTTTGCTTTTTTCCTCTTCTGAGAGGCTTTCGCCCATTAAACCAAATAGGGAACCGATAGTGGATCCTGCCATCGTCCTAATTTTAGGACACCCTGTACCAATGAAACTAATCAAAGTTTGAGGATTTTTTAAATTTATGTTTGTACATGGGCCTAAAATAGCCCACATTTAAGTATGAGAAAATATTAATCTCTTCAATGCTTGGCAGGATATGGGTTAATAAAGTAACATTTTAATCCAAATTACAAGAACAAAAAACTTTTTTCGGTTAAAACCTGTTTTTTGTTCCAGCATGTCATAACGAGTTCGTTCCCCTAGATCCCAAAAGACGCAAACTCGCAAAGTCTGGGCAATTCCAGAAGAAATTCCCGTAAGTGGAAGCTCAAGAAGGAGCCAACTGAATATAGATAGAAGGGGATATATCTTAACGGCGCATTGAGTACTCGGTCCAGTGGACACGGCAGTTTAGCTAGGAGTTATCTCCTACTCGTTAGAGAGGGCAGTCATGATCCCTGCTTCAGACTTACCCCATGAAATTGCCCTGCGTAAATGAAATGAAAGCAAAGCCCTCAACTTATATGCTTACTTGAACGACAAACACTTTAATAGGGTGTTCATGGGAGTAGTGCAGTTCGCGCATTGTGGACGGTGAAAAACTGGATACCAACTTGATTTATTTCTTTTCTTATGTAATGGCTTGGCTTAACTTCGGAGTAGCTTATGTTAAAACTAATTTTTTCATTCCCTTTACAAATTATCATTTATAAGGTACGTCGAACCGCACTTATTTCAGCCGACCAAATCGTAATAGTTCGGAAAACTTGCTTTCC
Source organism: Tetragnatha versicolor (assembly GCA_024610705.1). Taxonomy (NCBI): domain Eukaryota; kingdom Metazoa; phylum Arthropoda; class Arachnida; order Araneae; family Tetragnathidae; genus Tetragnatha; species Tetragnatha versicolor. The sequence continues at coordinate 6,438,246 of JANDEH010000009.1, read as the reverse complement.
CATAACAGTAACTTGTGTGTGAAATTTTAGCCCTGTTTCTGTTTCGTTTTTTGGCCTAAAGTTTTCACTTTTTACCAAAAAATTTGCTATCTTGTAGTTTTTCTTACGGTTCTGTGGCCCTTTGATGCTCATATTTTTTCAGGGGGTGTGGTAGGGTTCTAGGGTGATTATTCCGTGAACCCTATCCTCATTCCTCTCTTTCCCTCTCCGGGAGCTGGGGTTTTGTGGGCGAGCGCGCTGCTAGTAATGTTGGCTTTCCCTCCAAAGCCCTCTTCCGTTGCCCGTTTTGTGCATCAGAATCTCATGTAATCCAATTGTTTTCATCAAAGTGACCCAGAACCGACCACTGAGTGGTTTCTTTCCATCAGGTTCCTTGTATTTTTTATTTTTTTTAAAATTTTTTATTTACTTGTACTCACACACGTATTTTTTTGCAATCTAAGCTTTTACAAACTATAAATTGCCATAAGGATGTCTATGGAGATGCTGTGCGTCTAAACTTGTGTTGTTATTTAGTCAGATTTCGTCTTAGCCAGCCTTTTCATTTATTTGAGGGTGGCTTATATCCCTATGATAACAAAAATACATGTAAATGAGGCTAGAGGGCGGAAAGGAAATTCCCCCCACTCAAAAATCGTAAGAACTGATTTGTGAATGACCCATTCCCAGAAAAAACAGTCAGATAAATTTAAGACACATTATATTATCTCTGTTTAGCTGTAGCAGTGTCCCCTTGTATGCGTCGAAAATGCATATTCCCAAAGCCCGCAAGGTTTTTATATTTTTTCAACAATGCGCATGCGTGTGGACTTTTGCTGTTTTTTTATTTTAATAAAATAATAACAGGGGATGGAACCCACGAACTGCCGCATGCTACGCTGGTATCCTACCACTGCTTCAGTGGGGATTCAGTAACTTTAAAACTTATTTGTATAAGATGTTATTTCTTAGTGAAGCATGCGCATTATATCAAATTATAAAAACCTTGCGTGCTTTGTGAATAAGCGTCGAAAATATAGGGTTATGCAAAGGGAAAAGTACGCACTTTGGAAGTAGGTGGAGTACTTGATGATTATACACCAGATGTAATTTCAGAGGGATATCTTGGTCACTACATGTGGATTGGCAAAAGAGAATAGAAAATCAACAATTATTTTCATCTATTACTATTTCTAGAAATTCCAACTTTATTTTACCTAGATATACAGGTGTACCCAAACAGTCGACGGGAGGTCCGACCCCGTTCATGCCATGTACTTACTCCTTAATGTGTATGTTCCACTATGGTTCAATATCATACTTCAGAAATTCATTAAAGACCGTTTACAACATTTCTTTGATTCTGTCATTCGCACAAGATATTTAACACTTCAGTATCGGGAAATTCTTGACAAATGCATAAGAAATTTCTTTTTTGTATTAACAGAAAACATCTTGCTTAGCATGTTGACTGATAAGAGGATATCTTTTAAAGAAAACTACCTTAAAATTTTGTGGAGAAGAGAACAAGCAATTGGTTGCATGCTCACAACTTAGGCATAATGTTAATTCTTTCTTACTTACAATTTCAAAGCTATACGCTATGTTAAGATTATATGACTGGGAAAGTGCTCAGATTACAGTTCCACCAGTTCTTAGGAGCTGATTCATGAGGACAGCGACATAGGGACAGTGCTCACACAAGACAGTGTGAAGTGGGAGTTCTTGAAGTTACTACCACACACCGTCAGTGGAGAAAAAAGTACAGTTAGTTACTAGAGCTTCCAACAAGGTGAGTGGTGCCAGGGGCATTATGAGGAAGAAAGGAGGATGTATTTCCTTTTTTAAAACAGAAAACAATGAAATTTACCCCAATTCTTCTTAAAATATAAATATTCTTCTGTGGAATTTATTTTGGATTACCATTGGGTGGTGATTCTCTCTCTGCTCAGAAAAACTTCGTCAGATCATCTCTTAAATAAAAGAAAAAGAGCAGCTTAAGGCCAAATCCGACTGCATAACAGCATTACTTTAGACGAACTGCATCCCCATAGACATCCTTATGGTAATTCCCAGGTTGTAAAAGCTTAGATTGCAAAAAAATACGTGTTTGTAAGTTTTGAATACAAGTAAATAAAAAATTAAAAAAAAATAAAAATTACAGGGAACCTGATGGAAAGATACCTCTCAGTGGTCGGTTCTGGGTCACTTTGATAAAAATAATTGGATTACGTGAGATTCTGATGCACAAAACGGGCAACGGAACAGGGCTTAGGGTTGGCATTTGGAGGGAAAGCCAACATTACCAGCAGCGTGCTCGCCCTCAAAACCCTAGCTCCCGTTGGGGGAAAGAGCGGTATGAGAATAAGGTTCAAGCAATAATCACCCTAGATCTCCACCACACCCCCTGAAAAAATTATGAGAATCAAAAGGCCACAGAACCGTAAGAAATACTACAAAATAGCAAATTTTTGGTAAATAGTCAAAACTTTAGGCCGAAAAACGGAACAAAAGATATTATTTGATAAGGCTAAAATTTCACACACAAGTTACTTTTATAGGTAGACAAGTTTTCCGCACAATTACGATTTTATCCGCTGAAATAAGTGGGGTTCGACGTACCTTATTAAGTGAATAAATTTATTTTACCGACAGTTCTTATCAATGCTGATATAAAACAGTATATAGATATTCCGAATTTAAATGTATCGGGAAAATAATAATTAGAGATAGATAAGTTAGGTTATCTAAATATGTTTTGTGCTACGGTTCTTACACATAATCTTAGATTTTCTAATAGGGGCCACTGCAAAGGCAACTAATAGAAAAATTAATTATTTTTAATTCGAATAAGTTTTTCCTTATAAAATGCTTATAAAGCTTTAAAATGTGTGCTTGAATTTGGGTACATTTTAGTTTTCGAAATCAGGAACAATTTGGGGTACTATACTTTCCCCGATCTTATTGGGATTTTTATTAGGAATCTAGTTGACCTAAAAATAGGATAACTGTTCCCAAGAAAATCTATTTATATTTATTGTGAATAGAAGTAAAAGTTGTCTTAGAAATGAGCACTTTACCCACATGTCCCTTACTGTAGGCATATTTAAAATTATTTACAGCTAGTTTTTAAAATTTTTTTGAATAAAATCCAACAATTGAAAGAGTAATACAAGATGAAAGTCCTAGTATCCTATTAGCAGGAATTTTTCTTCCGTAAACTTTCTTAATTAAGATAATATTGCTTAATTACAGGGAACTTAATTGCTACCGTCCGTTTTCAGCATAAACATTTGTTTCATCTTAAATTAGTAATATTCAGGGCTCGTTTAAAGCCTAAAATGGTTACTTATTGTACATACTACCCAATACACTTTTTCAGAGTTAGTTAACATCCAGTTGAGGCATACATTTTTCTCATTTTGAAATTTAATACCTTCTATTTAAATCATTATTTGAGGACTTTCTTCTTTGTATTATAAATTTTTATTTTTTTGAGCTATCCTAGGCACCTAGTTTATAAATCTTTATTTACCTTTAGAAGTCGGGAAAGTCTTCAAAAATTAGATTTCATTATCTTTAATGTTCTTCATTTATATCCCACTTCAATTTAAAAAAATCATTATAACATTAAAATTATTACTAATTTTATATTACCATCTAGAAAAAATAACTTTTTTGTCCATAGGATGACTCCATATAAGTCTTTTCTTGAAAACGAGGAACTATTGAAACGAGAAAAGAGCATCAACTCTTCAAAATGGTACGTTAACGTGTTTTTTATATTCGAAATAATACTTGATATGCATATTTATGTATTTATATATTTACATTTACTTATTTACAAACAAAATTAAAAAGAGAGATTTTTTATATCACCTGGGATCGTATAACGATCCATGTAAGTGAACGAATATGCATAAAGTAAATTACAAATATGTACCAAAAAATAAATTCAAGAAAAATTACTTTGCTTTGCTATTATATTTTTGTTTTGGTTCTGTCATAAATGTCTAAAATCATTTGAGATTTCTTAAGGTTGTAGTCTTAATTACACTTCAAAGTAGAAAAAAATCCTTTAAAGAAATACCTATAGAGTAAGGGTTCTATGAGTATTTTTTTAAAATACAAAATCACTTCAAGGTATATGTCTGTTATTTTGTCTTATAAACTAGACTAACACTTTATTTTTCAAACTACAACATAAATATTGAATTTTTAAATGAAAACTGCCAACTACCTATTACATTACTTTTGTTTTTTAATGAACAAAAAATTTAAATAATCTAAACAAACAACAATTCTCGAGTAATTAATTACATTTTGCTTTCAAATAAATTTAAAATTTGTCTTTAAAAAATAAGATTTAAAAGTAAGCCCTCTAGAGCATTTCTTTCACATTGGGATACTTATTTCCTGATTTTGACTAGTAAGGGTACACATAATTAATGAACTTTAAACTTTTTATACAATTCAAATAATCGTTTTGGTAAACCACTGTTTCAATGAGTCTCATTTGGTGAGATAAAATTGTTTTCAATATCTAAAAAATGAATGAATATCTGAAAACTTCGCTGCACATACGAATAAAATCAATAAATGAAAAAAGGTTTCATCATTTTGTTTTGACACTTTTGCTATATTTCTATTGCTATATTAGGGACATTGCCTTCTCAAATAAGTTTGGAAACCATTATATATTTTTATTTTTAACATGTTCCATAAAATAAGTTCGTGGATCATATCGTTATCACCACGCCAAAAACACGAATCTGCATTCGTTATAAGGTAAAATCCTAGAAGTGGGTTTGGGTTGGCGCCTCTTGGCGAATTTTTTTTCACCAACTTCACTTTGATACTTAGGCGCACATTGGCGCTACTACTTCGCTTGGATACTGATACCTCTTCTAGACTTTAGCCCGTAATTAATAGAAGATTCGTGTTTTTGGCGTGGTGGTAAAGATATAATCTATTATTTAATATATTACCATGGGTATTTAATTACTTTTCCATTTAGTTTTAAGTATTAAAAATTTAGTTTTGAATATAAAATATCACTAAGAGTTTTAAAATAACCCCACACACTACAACCATTACTTATAATCACTTGTGTCTTCTCGGTATAAAATTTCTCCTAAAATCTCTTAACAAAACAAGAACCAGGCTATTAAGACCGTTCTTGGACATAAACTTAAAACCAAAGTTTAGTTCCTAAAAAATAAAGAACATAGATTTGGGCTATAACTTGCTTCGAGCTTAGAAGTGCTGTGCTATTTTCGCAAACGAATCGCCTCAGTTGACGTTCAGTAATTAACTTTCTACTGTATCTTAAACTTAATAAGATTTAAAGACAAGGTCATTATAAATTCCTATCTTCTGTCTTCTTACTTTGCAATAAAACTGAAAGCTTAAATTAAATCAGTGCGCCACTATTCAGAAGCAGTGATAAGACAAAACTCAAACAAATACCATTTTTATAAACTCGGATATTGGTTCTTCTGCAGTTGATACCCATTAAACCGTCCCTTCAATGAATACTTAACGTACTTTACTTCATTATACCCTGCAGTATGAAAGGCCTCAGATCCTTATCTTGAAGGAAAATCGATTTTAATTTGCGCATGTTATCTTTTGTGTACCCGATTCAAAAATCGCTAACTTGGGACGAAAAATTTAAAAACACCCACCCAAGCGCTCCGAAAACTTCGGATTTAAAAAGCTTCCCCGGATTTTTTCCTGGGCCTTTATCTCCGGAGAGCTGGCTGGACTTGCATTTAAATATTTAAAAAGTCTCCCCGTAATGAGGAAAGTTGTTTTCCTGATCACTCCTGACTTTAGGAGAAGACGATTTATCTCGGAAAATCAAGAAAAGAAATGCCTTAGTAAGAAATTACGTCGGAAGGCAAGCAAAATTAGTCTTGTCAAACATTACATTAACGTTTTAAACTTTTACAAACTCCCGACTGTTCTTGTAACTTTCTAAGGACACACCTGTCTAATTCTACTCTCAGGGGCACCGTGAGAGTTTTGATTGTCACTCAGAGTGTCATTAACTGAAGAACAAAAGCCTGGACCGAGGAGATGGGGACGTGGAAAAACCTATTACCGGGGAAGTTGAGCCAAGGGAATAGGCGTTTTGCCCTACGACGGAAGAAGGTTGTCCCCAGCAGTACAATGCATTCTACTTTACTCTAAGTTGGACCAGCAACTCAACAAAAACAGAAGAATTAAAGCGCTTTTGAGAATAGTTGCAATTTAGGGTAGGGTTGGATTAAAGTCCCACGTCTTCCTAGTATTAATGGAGGATTTACACTTAGACGTTTATCCTCACAGTGTGAGGACACGTGGTGCCCAATCCTCCTAGATTATATGGTTACACAGGTCAGATTAAAAAATATAAGTAATGCATCTCCAACTATGGCTAATTCTTCAAATTCAACTATGGCTTTATATCCCCCGCTTCCTACATCACCCTCAGTATTCTGAGACAACTACAACCCATTTTTAGCACTCTTTGATGATTTTATGGTTATGAATTTGATTTAAATGGTAAAAAAGCATTATTTCAGCATTTAACTGCCTTCTGAGGGGCTATAGATATGAACAAGTTCTATTAAAGTTGATTTAATCGTTTTGGTAATAAACTAAAAAATCAAAGCTTCATGATGTAATAGTAAGAGAGCTCGATAATCGCAAATTTCTCCGGAAATACCAATTTTTAAAAATATATTTATTATTCAAAAAAGTTTTTGGAAACTAAATTTGATAGATACCATGCACTATTTAGGATTAGAAAATTGACCATATAAATAAATACTGCATCTTTTCAATTTTTCTTTAATTATTGTTTATCTCCAGGTCCAAAGTTCGACAAATAAAGTGGAATCCGCAAGATACATAGCTCCATGGCATTCTACTAAGACGCAAAATTTAGGTATAAGAAACAGTCTAATCTCTTGTTTTCCAATTTGTCAAATACGTATAGTTTTCTAATAAAAGCAAAAATAAGTCTGTACAACAAGGATACTTTTAAGTTTAATTAAAAAACCCATTTCAATTATAAAGAGTTTCCTGTTGAATATTAGCATTTAGAAAGGTTTTGAAAAATAGGCGAAAACTTTTAAAACTTAATATTTGATCCTCAACTTGAATTTAACTTCATACACTTTGCACACTAAGTCCCAAGTCAGGCAAATCGAGGGAACTTGCTGCGAAGGGGCCAATAAACTCGAGATCCTTTTTTCATCTCATTCCTTAGCTTCTTCGCAGGGTGGTTCTCAAAGGAAAGGGGTGCCCCCAAAGATTCCCTCCACCTGTTGAAGAATTCTTCGGTCTTAGGTCATTGCCCGAGATGAGATTCTCCCCTTTTGGCTATACTCCTTACTAACAAAATTTACATATTAGGGGTTAATTTTGCGTTAACGAAGGTTGAGAAAAATTAGTAAGTTTTAAAATATGCACATTTAAAGAACTATGCAAAAAAATCGAAGTTTTTAAATAGTTTGTTTAAAGATAAAGTATCATGTTTCTAATTTGAAAACAAGCATTAAAATATTTATATCTGACTTCATATTAATGAAATATTTAATACAATTTCTTTTTAAGTATTAAAGATTGAATTGAAGTGAACCATTTAAGTCTAAGGATAACTGGTGAGCTTATGTAATTGGGGAAATATTTTTAATAAATATCATAAATGTCATCAAAAGATATTTTATTAATATTTTCAAATATAAAAAAGATGTTATTAAAGCATAAAATAAGATGCTTGCAGCAACAAATAGCTAACTCCAACGAAAAGCAGTTGGAGCTAGCTGATTTTTGCTTCAAGCACCTCAACAAATTAATTTCATAAACTTCTATTTTTAGATCAAGTTAAAAAGGAGACATCTCTTTTCCTAGACAAGGATAACCTGAAGAATACTGTGTTTTTTCTATAAAAAGTGAGTAGTCTCGTTTTCTGATAAACTTAATGCAATGTTTTTCCACAGCATTATCGAATTTTTTTAAATATTTACTCTCACCTCTAAACTCTAAAATATGATAAACACTTGAAAGTTATAAGAACATTTATTTTATTTTCTATTAAAATCAAGAAAAAATAAGTAATAGATAATGATAACTTATGTGTCCATCTTATCTCATAATAGGACTTAAATTTATTAACTTAAACTGTTTAAACTCCCCCACTAAAAATAAAACCGTCTAATTACCTATTACTAGTGAAAATGGATAATAAAAACATGAACAATTATTTAATTTGCATTAAGCACAAGACATTTTCTGCAATAAGATATATATAGTACTCAAATAAATATATATATAGTACTCAAAAATTTAAAAATACTACCACAATAAAAAAGGTGCAATAAAATATAAAAATTTAATTTATTCAAGTACTATTTAGTTTCTAATTATTTAGTTTAGTTAGTTCAGTTACGAATTTTTACTTTTTACTTTTCAGTCTAAATTTACTTTCCTCGATTCTGATGGAGATTTTTGAAAAAAAAGTATGCATATGAACCAATTTACTCATCCAGAGGGCGAATGTGAATTGAAAAAAATTGAAAACAGTTTTAGGTAAGTTTTTGCTATTTACAGACGGTAGTTTAAACCAAAAAAAGAAGATTTAGCTTTTTAAAATTTGCAATGCAAAATTTTTTTAAACTCATACAATATTTAATTTAAATAGTTTGTTCAAACGTTCGGTATTTTTTTATACCCGAATTTAAATTAACGATTTATTTTTACGCAATTAAAAAGTGGTTGAAAAAACAGGGAAGTAATTACAATACTTCACTTATTTATTTTAAAGGCAAAAGGTAAGAAATGCATAAAGTATAAAAATATTTAGGAACAAGGACCATCATTCAGTGTTGTAATTTGAATCGAATAAAGTATTAAAATATGTAAATTATGGTTGATAGGTATAAAATACTTTTTATTGTAAGTTTCAATTTTGACTTAAAAGAAAACTATACAACACTGCAAAAAATAATTATCAGGAGGAAAAAGAAACAAGCTTAATGTAAGGTTATGGTATTGTTCCCCAATAAGTTCAACACCTAAATTTATCCGTGTTTTTGCCTTATGTATAAATATTATAAATGCTCAAAGTGCTTGCAGGTGGACTTGAATATCCCATTCATAAAAAGTTCTAATTAGCACACGTCATTAGTTTCTATTATTAAAGGCTGATTCGTTTGAATAATGAATGAATTAGGCAGGCTAAATGAAGAAATCTACTAAGCATTTTACAAAACAAAGTAGCAGAGATATTTGTTAGTTTGCACAGTTAAAGAGAAGACATGATTAGCGGTGTAAACTCAAACTGTAAATCCCGACCTAATCGAAAAATATTAAGCATCTTGTAGAGGTAAATTGACGCGTATGTACCGACCAAATACAAGAAGGGGAGACCTATCTCATCTTCCTATGCTGAGGTAGCATTGAAATGAAGAAGACATTTCTAATTATACAACTTCTGAGAGCTAATCACCCATTTATATCACCCTCTTAAAGGCATTCCCTTTCTTCGCCCTCAAATCAAACCCTTCAGAAGTGAAAAGAAAACGAAAACATTTTAACTCGTCCAAATCTTTCGGTTTCGCTGGCGAATTTAAACTGCATGTTTAGGTCTGGATGAGCGGGGAAAGGTAAATATTTAGGTTTTCGATGCGTTTCGACTTAAAAATCGCGGTAGTCATGTCTTACTTGTTAGTCATGTGACTACTTTTAGTTGTGTCATCGTTAAGCTTATTTAAATGACTATTGATCACTTGGCAAGAGTTTCGGCGAATCGATTCCTGGCCAGTGAATAACGATCTTTTGATGTTCAATAGTTTTCTTAGAGATCGATCTATTTTGTTAAAGAATAAATAAAAGTAGCCCTGAGACTATACTGAAGAATATAAGGGGGCACAGATCAATGGCCCTGATCAGAGGCAATAAAAAGAAGCCAGTCTCTTTTAGGGAATAAATCGCGATGAAAATCCTTGAAAGAAATTGGAATTGATTCCGACTTGCTTCTGAAAAGGTTTCTTATTAGTACTAATCTGAATGCAGGAAAAGTGCACAAAAGCACGGCCTCGCTCCTCCTTTTAAGAGGTTATGATTTAATGACTCTTTTCACGTTGGGATTGTAAATATTAGCAAATATTGAAGACGTTATTTTATCTCTTCAGATTCAGATTGGAATCTATATTTTAAAATGCTTCCAAGCTTATCAGTTAATGGATTCCGCTTTTAGATTAGTTTCGTGAAGTGTACGGTACGTGTAATTTTAGAAGAAAATCTTTCATCATGCAAGCTAGATTATAAATATTTATATGTTTTTTATACTCGTAAATTTTATTTGTATAAGTGATGTTATTTGTAAATTTTACACTCATAATAAATAGTATTACAATTTCTATAAATTTTTTAATAAAAGATATTATTTAAACTAGCAAAAGCAAAGAAAAAAGATCAGAATTGTCATTATAAGTTCTAGGTTATTAAAATAATTTAAAAAAGTATAAAAATACATTATAACAGACAGTTTAAAAATTTTAATCTCGGACAACATATTTAAATACGTTGAGTGTGTTAACTGGGTGTTATGCATTGAATTCAAAAGATTTTAACCATTTATGCCCCAAATTATTTTCCTCATCCTCATCCAAAATATGTCAAGCTTACGTAACTGCAACTATAAGTAAACTAAATTTGCCCTTACATGATGAAATTTGGACGAACTTGGATTGTTGGGAAGTGGGACTTACAAGTCCCGTCGGGACAAGGGTTAAGAAACATCTAAACAAACAACCATTCATTCTTAAACCATCATAAACTTAAAATGATTTTAATTTTACCCAAAATAAAGTCATCTCACAAACAGAGTGCCACTCTGTTACTTACATTATACTCGGGCACAAGCAATCATTTAATTAGATTATAACTTCAAAAATCGTATTCTGATTTGGAAACATTTGGCAAACTTCAGAATGTCGCATCTCCTTTTTTGGAACAACAAATAGAAAAAAAATGTTGCCAATCATATACAACTTCCGTTGATGAACTTTGAATTTGAAATACTTATATGCAATAAAAATAAATATTTCAGAGTTATATTAATTTATAGATACATTATATTTTCAATATAACTTCAGTGTATGTAATATTCATAATCTGTAATTTTAATTATATCACTTGTATTTTTTTAAAGAAATCTATTTACAATATGTTTTTAAGTTGATTACGATTGTTAAAAATTTAAATAATCGTACTTAACTCAAGGAGGTTTTCATAACACCTAAATAAGGGAGATATGGGACTTAAACCCTTACCCTCTCTAAACGAGGACTGCAAATGTTAGATAACTTTACCTTTTTCAAGTACTAGATCAATTTCCTTGAAAATATAAAGTACATAAGGGTAGGATAACAAACAATAGAAAGGATGTTGAAAAAAAGACATTGAAAAATTAGCGGTTTGTAGAGGATTAGTTTTCATTTGATTTTAGTAAATATGAATTATAAATTGGCTGTCAGAGTTGACATTTCAAAAATGGGGTAGTTAAGCCCTTAAAATTATAGGTGGCCATGTTTTAGTTATATTCTTCAAGTCTACTTGCTTCTGTTGGAAAAGGTTTTACGTATCTTTGATTCGAGAATCAAAGAAAATACAATACAATACAAAGAAGATACACAAATTTTACAACCATGCATCTTATTTTTCCTTTTATAAAAATAACAAAAACTGGTTGTGTAGGTTGTTAAAATATATGTGTTTTGCCACAAAAATTTCTTATATCCCTCTCAATTAATTAATTTTTAAGCATTTAGAATTATACTGTAAAATTATATATTTAAAAAAAATATGAATCCCATTTATCTACTTATAAATTTTTCGAAACTTTATATTTTTAGTCCAAGAGAGAGTACACACTTCTACCCAATAAACCAACAAAGTAGTGAATTGGACCCAAGGAAAAGGGCATTCACCTTATGCCACCTTACACTATTAGCATCGTACTCCATGGTAACTAAGTTTTTTTTTAAGAATTACCGAATTCTTTAGCAGGTGCACCCAGACCCTTTCTCGCACCCCTCTCTGAAAGGTAAAGAGAGGGTGAAGACAGGAAAAAAATCCCTTTTCAATGGGGGCCTCTTTTAGGAAGGGAAAACTCCACCCTATGAACCAGGAAAACTTCTTGGAAGCGGTTATTGAACCCTCACCTAAGTATTGCTTCTTAACCTGTAAAATGTAGTTATATATTAAGCATTAAGTCAGGTGTGGGTTTTATTGGGATTGATTATTCATTTAATTAAGTATTTCATAGTGATAGTCAAACTTTTATTTCAAAGGGTAATAGTTTTTTTGTTTTGGGTTGAGTATTTCAGAAGAATTGGATGTATGTGTGTTCTGATTCCGAATCACAGTATTTTTCCTAAAACTGTATATTTGGACGGCTTTTTTTCAACTAAACTCTACTCTAATTTCCACGGCTCGGCGTTCCATTGGTTCCATCACTAAGCGCCGAGACTGCTACGTAATCACGAGACCTACAGCGCATGCGCCACTGGCCGTTTTGGCCGTCTAAATATACACTTTGATTTTTCCTTGCCAAAAGAAATTATGTACCCGAATGAACTTATTTTATTCGTGGAGTTTTTTGATGTTTTCATTGAATCTAAATTTAGATAGACCATTTGGTGATCAGAAACCCAAACTGCATTTATGAGTTTTTTATACTCTTAAAAGAGTATTATACCTTTATTTATTATTTCCTACACATCTTTTTTAGAAGCAATAATGGAGGGTTGTATTGCCGATACCATCCAAATGACTCCAGAAAGTTCTTTTTCATTCCCGTATTTTTGGACTCCATCCACTTCACCATGTCGTAAAAATAATGGCCGCCCCATCCGTTATCGAGTCAATTTTTCGAAGCGTTATAAAACCAGGCAATTCGATCGCCACCATTCACCTCAGGGGTGAGTAAAGAAAAGAATCGGCGGCGCAAAGACATTTAACTCTCTTCCCAAATTCCTAGAAGAGAGGTGAAATTAAAAGACGAAATAGGATAGCTTTCAACAAAATTATTCGAAAAATTCCCAGGCTTTGGGTAAATGAAGGACCACTAATCATGTATCCACAGTAATTTGAAACGAGCGGTTCAACCAAATTTGCTCCTCTTGTGTACACGAAAAGAAATTTGCATAGTTGGGTATTAAAGAGGGGCAAAAAGTTGGACGTGATGGAGATACTCAGGGCTACATTGCGTCGGGGAGACGGGAATGTTGGCACTGTCAATCTTGGTTCAATATCAGTCCATTTTCCTCAATCCGGATGTCAAATCAGTGGCGGATCCAGCGGGGGGGCCATGGGGGCCATGGCCCCCCCCCCCGAGAAAATTTCAAAAATAGTTAAAAACCCTTTTTTCAGAGCTAAAATTTGAAAAAAAAATGCATTGTAATTCATGCAATGTCTGACAAGAATAAAAACAACGCAAGGGGGGCCATGCTCATCCCGAGAAAAATTCCAAAATAGCTAAAACCCCTTTCTAGAGCTAAAACTCAAAAAATTTTCCCCTTATAATTCATGCGAAGTCTTAAATTCTTAGGTATTGTATATATAGCCAGTGGTGGATCTATGGGGGGGCTATCGGGGCTATGGCCCCCCAGGGGACTTAAGTTCAGACTAGATAAAATTAAAGTTTTTCAAACAAATTTTTTAAAAATTTAAAACCTTTTCAAAGTTTTTTGTAGCTCTTTTACATTTCAAACGGCCCAAAGAGCTTTAATTCATATTCATTGGCCTCTTCTAAGATCTTAAGCCCCTGAAAATTTTTAGAATCAATGCACAATTATAGGGAAATTATAGGGAAAGTGGGGTTTTGCTCTTTACATTTTTGTAGACTATTAATTCACTAATATTTAAGGAGTTAAAGAGTTTTAGCCCCTACAAAGCATTTAGTCCCCCGCATGTTTATAGAATTAATTTGCAATTCAAAGGATTCAGTGAGCCCCTTCGAAATATTAGCCCATTTCATGATCTTAAGCCCCCTACAAAACATTAGCCTATTTCATGATCTTTAGCTCCTATAAAGCATTAGTCCCCTTGTATTTTTATATATTTGGTTCACATCAACTTGATGAGCTTTTATATATAGCCCCCGCTCCAAGCTTTAACCCTCTCTGCTCTTTTATAAAGATGGAATTCATAACTTAATAATTAATGAAAAAAACCTTTTTAAAGAACAACGTTTTTAAAATGCACTAAAAAGTATAAAATAATTTTTTGTAACTCCTTGTAAAACGAAAAACGTGGGGATCATGCAATCCAACTTAATTTCATCATTCATTTAAATAATTTTTAACTGTGAATATAATGGTAAATAGAGTGACCAGAGTAGTAGCTGTAAATATTATTGCATGATCCCCACGTTTTTCGTTATACAAGGAGTTACAAAAAATTATTTTATACTTTTTAGTGCATTTTAAAAACGTTGTTCTTTAAAAAGGTTTTTTTCATTAATTATTTTCTGATTTTTAATTTTGTTGTGTAAAGTTTAGAATTCGTGACCTGAACCCCTTCCAAGAATTTGATTCCTTTCTCTTTTTAATAAAACTAAAAATTGTTTTTTTCTGAACTTTAACTATATTTTATACAACACTTCTAAAGCCATCTTGATAACGAGAGGCAAACTGCACAACAATGATTTTTTAACAATAAGGTCCTATAGTTGAACTTCTAAACTTTAAGTCCCCCTGGGGGTTCAGGAACAGCAAATTGAACCGAAATAACGAGATAATATCGTATTGTCACCCAGATCTGAACTATGTTCAAAATTTCAAGTATCTAGCTCATGGGGAAGTATGCTTAAAATTGATTACTAAATTCCCCCCGAACAGACAGATAGACAGACGGACGGACGGACAGACAAGATTGAAAGCGACCTAATAAAAACGTTGTAAAAAAAAAGTTGTAATGTGCTTTAACCACTACAAAATCTTTAGCTTCCCTGCATTTTTAAAGATTCGATTAACAATTTAAATGGAACAATGAGCTTTAGCCTTCTTGCGTTTTTAATTTAAAAAGCTTTAGCTCGTTATTTAGTTTTTGCAGATTCGATTCATAATTTAAAGGGGCCTCTGAGTTTTAGCCCCTATAAAAAATAAGCCTGTTCACAATTCAATGAGCTTTATCTTAAACTCAGCATTAGCCCCCTCCATTAGTGGATTCAGGGGGGGCTCCGGCTAGGGGGCTGAAGCCCCCCCAAAAAAGAAAAGTTTTACTCTATATAATATGACATTTTATGTACCAAAATGAGTTAAGCCTGTTATTTTAAGGTCAAATTTTTGAAAATTTTCTGGGGGAGGACCCCCAGACCCCCCTGGCCCTTGTAACCCTGTTATTACAACTATAATTTACTAAGTTTGTGTCAAAACGCAAAAAATTTGGGTTGGCGCCTCTTGACGAATTTTTAGTCGCCAACTTCACTTTGATACTTTTGGCGCTGGCGCTTGAAACCACTTCTAGATTTAAGCCAAAAATCTATATCCGAAATTCTGATGAGGCGTACCAAAACGAGTTGAAAAAGTGGGGTTTTTGACTTAAATTTCTAAAAATTTTCTGGAGGGGAAAATTTTCAAATGGCCCTCCCGAAAATTTGGTCTGGATCCGCCCCTGTGTCAAATATGTGTGTATACCTTGCCCAAACCGATACATGTTTTGAAATGAAAATAAGGTTTCTGGTTTTGATCATTAAGCAATGAGTGCTCTGGCCCTTAAGATAAAAACTTATTAGTTGTACGAATCCTTCAATCTGTTACTATTTCAGAACTTATCCTTTCAACTCCAGATACATATTGTAATTGCTCAAGAGGGGGAATTTTAATTTTTTTCATAGAAGGTATGTTTTTTTCTTAATGTCCTATCCATCGCATAAAAAAATTATTTTTAATTGTGTTTCAAAAACTATTTTTTATAGCTACTCGCAAAGTTTTGTGCGATTTTTTATGCGCTTTCTTTTCTCTGGTCCTTATCCCCCGCACAAAAACAGATATAACTGCACTTTTATTTATTAAATAGTATCCTAGATAAAAAGGATTTTATTTTCAAATCCTTCACTAAAACTCTTGCTTTTGAACCCTGAATAAAAACCTGTGTCGGCTGCAGGATGATTTATTAGACTTACTACAGAGCGAATTATCCAATCATACCCAAGTGTAAAAATAATCGTGAGTGACGGATTGACTTATCGTGAGCAACAAGAAATATGCCTTAGATCTTCTAATCAGCTTTTATCGGTCAAACCGTTAGGGACTTTCACAGGGGAATCCATTTTTGGTATTGCTTATCTTTTTTGAAGATCAGTCTTATTAGCATCGATACTTTCTTCGCGCGGTGTTTCTGGATTTTCATTAATTCATTCTGCCGCAGCATGCCGCGGATTACATGAGTGCCTAATTTAAATTCTTCGGCGCCTTTTCTTGCTGGCACAAGAAACAGGCGAAGGCGCCGGGCGTTTTGCTTGGATCTAATCTTTCTCATTAATGTACAGGGATCTAGAAGGGCCTCTGAGAAAAAAGCACTTCTTTGAATTCCGGTAGATACAGACGCTCGAACAATCCCTTCTGCATAATTAACTTGCCGTGTTTCTATTGAAGCTTTATCCCTTTTATTTCGTGAATCGAGTCTATGTAATCATCGACAGAGTTTTGAAAAGAGACGCGCGATGCAGTTGTAGGAATTTTTTGCAGCAGGACGCGCGAGGGTTGCGTATTGGTTGCGATTAGGTAGCGCGTGCGACGTTTTTTGGACACTGCCTCGCAACATTTCGAATTCCGAGCTGTACTCGCCGCAAGAATTCATTTTTAAAGCCTCCGAGCGGAGTTTTTAATGAAGCACACGCGGTGAGGCACGCGGTTTTGTTCACGGATGCATTTTTAATGAGACGTGGGTCCTCCATTAGCTAAGTGCAAACACCATTTCAAGCAGTTTGATCACCGCTCACTGTTTCGTGTTCCTGAGGCACCTGCAGATGAGATGTAATCAAAAGATTGCTTTGGAATTCTTGCTTCAGCCTCGGTTCAAGCACTTACACTTCAGGCTTTTTTGGTTAGCTCCGCTCTAAGTGCTTTAGGCATGGAACGTGGAGTTTTTTAAAATTTCACAACTCACTGCCACATGACGTATACTTGAGAGCGTTTAATGGGAGTTCCGGGGAAAGCTTTTTTCTCCCCTCTGCTGCAAGTCGGGCTTCCGTGCTTCAAAGCGGACATTTTTCTAGCTGGATTTTCGTTTTAAAGTGGCTCACTCTCCTCTCATGCAAGCTTATTTTTAAGCTGAACTCAAATGTTTAATGAGGCGAAAAAGAAGCTTTGAAACGAATCGCCATTTCAGCCTTTCCCCCTTAAATATCGTGCGCATGCTCCCGCTTCTGTTATTTATAATTATAATTAGAAGGAAAATACTAAATAAACAGTAATTAGTTACATTTCGCAGAAGCAATGCAGCATCATGGCGTTTACTTCTTGACTTTGTTTGCCTTCATCTTTAGTTATTAGTTTCACAATGCATTCTGAAATTCTTCCTTAGGGATAATTTTGATTAATACAGCAGACATTTCTTTAACATTAGTACCGTAGGATAGTGGAGTTTATATGTTTTTATCTGATGTTAGTACCCGAGAATCTACTAGTTTCTAGATACTAGTAGTATGTATAATAGGTTGGTTTTAAAAATTTTTTTCTATATTTGATTTGCCATAACCAGGAAAAGTAAAACATGTCATTGCTATAAACGGGTATGGCGTAAAATTCCCTTTTATAGGCTGAACATTATTATCTTCCATCTGTTTATGTCTTCTGGCATCACATTGAGATAGTTTCAATCTATATTTTTTTTAAACAATATGGTACTTAGTAGTTAAATACTAACCCACTATGGCTTGAAAGGGATTAATGATTGTTCAACTACTCAAATAAAGTTTTTAAAAAATTTCACTTTATATGTTTAGTTTTCTTTATTGATTAAAATTAATCCTTTAATTTAAAACCCTGCTAAAGGTTTTTTTATGCAGCTCATCCCTTATTTTACCAGTGAAAAATAAACAACTCTCCTCTAAAAGGACCGAAATGACAAGTTTTATCCCACCCCTTTTTCAATCTAGTTAAGTAAATTTAAATCTCCCTTAATTTGACTCACCAGAACCTGACTTCATTTACAATTTGACCCCTCTTTTTGATCGTTCGAATGTTGGCTTTTATTTAGAAGCCTAAGGTTTTCTCCTAAGGTCATGGGAGTAAGGTGTTCCCCATATGTGACCATGAAGAATTCATTAAGTTGACTTACAGCAAGAGTAGTGGAGAAATAAGGAAGTTAAAAAACTAAAGGAGATGGATCAAAAACGACAATGATAAATTTGTTGGCAATATCATAAAGATATGAAGAACAAATTCAGGAGAATATCTTCAATTTCAAGCAACTTCTTTTCACTGGCATACCTATAATCTCTAAACGTTTGGAAAATAAAACGTTTGATATCCTGTAAGGCTTTATCTGCTACAGCTTCATAAGAAAACGTAAAAAGTAGGGATAACTTGTTTTCTTATTTGTAGCAAACACTACCTAAAGTTATTAAAGATTTCAATTACTTATTTAATTAAGGATTTTTTAATCATAAGAAATAAATAAATAATATCAAAACAAAATTTCCAAATTGCTAATAATATATTTCTAACTAAAACCATTGCCATGCTTTAAAAAGTTAATATAATTAAATTAATCACACTTATAATGTTAAATGTTTTAATCCAGGGCTTCTCAAACTTTTTAACATCGCGACCCACATTTTAGAAACAAAATCTAACGCGACCCACCGACTTCAGTTAATTATAATTAACTGAACTGAGATAATTATCTTATGCCCCCCTGGGAGTGACTCTCTCTGGGTGACTCTCTCTGAGTTCTCTGACTGGGAGGTGTTCACCAACTATTTATATAGTTAAAACAATAAATTATTACTTGCACGTATTAGAAGAGAAATTAACTTTTTAGAAAATTAAAAGTAGATATTTGAATTTGAGCATATGAAATAGTTTAATGGTGGACTAAAAATTATCCCCACAATAAAAAGGGGGGTCTGGGGTAGAAAAATCTCCCAGAGAAAATTTTAAGATTACCCCAGAGAAAATTTTAAAGTTTTACCATTAAAAGCATGGTTTTAACCTGTTTTTTAGCAATATAAATTGCAGTTGCATCATTTCCTAAGAAAATTCATAAAATTCGCATTGCTCCTCCCTGGCGTGGATGGGGAGACACACTAAATATTTTTTTCAAATCTTATTTGAATAACCGACTAGATTTGCATTATCGGCACATTAAAGTGACAGACATAGTTCGTATTTACATTAATTGTCTTTTTCCGTTCGACACCAAGTAGTGTAGTTTTTCCTCAAATTTTATTCTTTTTACTAAATGGTAATTTGATAAATTTCAAAAGTTCAAAAATAGTTTGATAATTTTAAAGTCAATAACACATTTGTAATAATAATAAAAAGGTATACTCTCTCTGAAATATAAATTCAGAAAAATTAAAAAACTTCTCGCAACCCACCAAAAACTGACTAGTGACCCACCAGTGGGTCGCGACCCACAGTTTGAGAAACTCTGTTTTAATCAATCCTTACGTTTGATGAATTAGATGATTTTTTAAATATTTGTTATGCATATAAATATTTTTTAATTTTTCAGAAAAATACACTTTGTGAGAACCTTAAATAAGTATTTCATCCAATATTTATAAAGCTCGCGTGATGAAACGATCCATTACCCAGAACTCTGATTATTAAAATCATCTTTTTCCCTTAATGTGAAAGTCATTTTTTTAAGATATTGAGACGCATTTTTTTAATTAGCAAAAAAATACACGTGATAAATTTTATAGAGCAATAAATGACTTGGAATGACTTCAATCTTCCTATGGATGCGATAACGAGATACTGTTAAAATTAGTTCAAATATTTCTGCCGTTAGAAGGACTGTCCACACAGGATACAGCTGTACCCCCAAATATAGGGTGAAGATCAAAGCGAGATCCTGGGACGATCAAAAACTGTGTCACAAGAAGGAAATGGTCCCCCACCAACCATGGGAATGTGACTTCACCCTTTCCATGTGACCCGCATTGGGCCGCCCATCAGAATCGGGGCACACAAGTCCTGTAGGACCCTTCCGCTCGGTCCTCTATGGGTATGGGGGGCCCCGATTGGGGGCAATGTGGAACACAAAGGGGTAAGGGCTCGTGTTTTGAAACGGGTGTGAGATCTAGGGCAACACGTGGTGGTTTTTTATGCGATTCTTTAGCCTCGAAACGTGCTAGGACTTGCGATAGGAAAAAGCATTTCGTTTACTAGTATCAGTGGGTTGTGAAGGTATTTGGGATGTGTGTTCATCTAACACGTGTGTGGATATTTAGTGTGAACTCATTGTTGGATTTGTTTGTGTTGACTTTTGGATATTTTGTGTGTGGTTGGTGGTTCTGAGGATTACGTTAATTCTTGGTAAGTGGTTTTTGGTTTGGGATATGTGGGAAGGTGGAATAGTGAGTTATTTGGGTAAATATCAGTAAACCAAAAGGTATTTGCTATTAGCTTTTAGCTAGGGTGTTTAATGAACCACAAATAGAACTACAATCATTCAAACGACAACAAGAATGTTAAAACTGTTAACATACAAAACATTCGGTATTTTTGAATTAATTCCTTGATTAGTCTTGCGTTATCTGACCTACATACCAAGTGGTATGAATTAAAAAACAGTCTTTTTAATTGCATACAATAAAATAAATTTTGCATTTTTCAGTATGAACGTTTAAAAAAGTTAAAAGAAATTACATATTTATGTTATATTTTTATTTTTATATATTTTTTTATTTTGTATTATTTATTTATCCTTGTGTTAGTGTTTATTTGTAAATGTTTTCATTTTCAATGTTTATTATATTTTTTATATTATTTTTATTTGACATTGTACTAAATTTGCAATATTTTTCATAATTTTACACAATTTTTCATTCCAAATTTGGAAAAGATTTTCCGAAATGATATTTTATCGAATTATATGCATAAACTGAAACATAGCTTTTTACTGATCTGTTTACAATAACTAAGAAAGCTAACGTATAAAAACACTACATCAAGACAACAACCTTTAAATGGGGAAATATTCAATATAATTTCGAAATGGTTTTTCCGCTTTTTGTTTAACAAGTATTCAAAGTTTGTCCAGAAATGGTAATCTTCAACTACTCTCTTTGGTTCTCAATAAATATGATTCCTGGGCTTATTTAAAAGAACTTACAATTTTACTAATAAAGAAAAAAGTACCTCATTAATATTTTAAAAAAGTTTAAAATAAACAGTAGACGCAGAAGATATATGGAAAAACTCGTGCAAATACCAAAAAGTAAATAACACTTAATCTAAAACTAAATTTTAGGAAACATGATTACACATTCAGCGTAAAATAAACTTGAATTTATGATAAATTCAACATCCATATAAATTTCAGAAAAGATCATTTTATTAAAACACTTTAAAATTGCTTAATCTTCCCAAAAACGTCTGCTCTATTTTGTATTTAAAATTTCTTATGCTTTATTCTAAGACGATATATTAATAAATAACAAATTATATTTCAGAGTCAATATTAATACATTTTAAAGCGCTGAGAAATAAATTAAAAAACCAAGTGATTTGCATAAAATTTCAAAGCTATACTAGCTTTTAGGGCTTTAATGTTAAACTTCTACCAGGCAAACTACAACACTTTAAGTTCGTACTACCTTAGATCTGGGTGGTGTATAAGGAACCTAAAAGGTGTATAATTTTATTGAATATTTCTAGAAGCGAGAGTGAGTGTATAAAGTCATAAAGAGCTTAAACATCAAAATCCACTAGGTTGTGGAAATAAATCGTTTATTGAAATGCATGCTAATCCACAAAACACTACGATGGAAACAAATAAATTTTTTAAAACTTCGCCTTCCAGAGTTATAAATTATAAGGTAAATAGACTCGCACCCAGTGTAAAAGTTAAGCTACCGTATCTGGAATGCGTTTAAGGTTTATCAAGAAATTTTAAGAAATAAAGCATCTTCTTCACATACAATCTAAAGTAATGAATCGTGTTGAAACTTTGTTTCGGTACTTGCTATAAATCACCGAATTTTGAGCTTAGTGTAAATCTTTTCTAAGCAACTGTAAATTTTATGCTTTGTTGTGATCATACTGTAAAATATTTTTGATTTTCAGCAATGATAAATTAAAATTTCACATTTTTCTTTCTCAAGACATTTTTCCCATAAACTAACCATCGAATATTACACGTTGCTAATTTCAGTATAATATGATTTCAAAATTATTGTATCGGTGGGAAAACTTTTATGTTATAAAAATTTTTTATTGAATAATAACATATATTTTCTCCTATAGCTTTAAATTTAAAGAAGCAGTATACCCAAAACATTGGAAATGTAATTAAATTTTTTAATGAAATATTTAATTTTTTTTTCTGGAGGGGTTTTGTGTTTTTGCATTACCCTTGAAAAATTAGAAGGTAAACGTTTTCGAGCTTCAATTTTTTATAAGTATAATTTTGTTATTATTTCTTTTACCAATAACATAGAATTTTTATAATTTTGGCGAGCTGGTTAAATGAAGCTGGTATCACTTATTTTACTATTAATTTATTACTGACATTTTTTTATTCACATCCTTGTGCAAATTTTCTGCTGGCCCAGTCAATATAAGATATTAGGTTTAACCCTCTAATGCCCCCTACAAGAAATAACTAAGTAATATATATATATATATATATATATATATATATATATATATATATATATATATATATATATATATATATATATATATATATATATATATATATATATATATATATATATATATATATATATATATATATATTGTGCCTGATTCATGTAGTTTGAGGCAAAATAAAATAAAAATGCCAAAAAATTTATTTTGAAATTTTTGTTACAAATTTATAATATTTTGAAACTGCGGATTGAATCTAAACAATATAATTTATAGCACCTGCAGATGCAATTGTTGCTGCAATAACTTAAAAAAACATTCAGCAAATTTCTGCTTCATGCTGAAAATTGAAGCTAAACTTATAGAAACATATTTGCCACCAAGGGAAAATGAGGGTTAAATAAATATCATATGCTTCCCATGTAACACAGCTCATACTAAATATAGCAAGTTTAAGTAACTGCTTCAAAGTAAGCAAAATTTGGCCATACCTGATAAAAATTGAATGAATATTGAACATTTTGCTGCTTGGGTTTGTACAGAGTAGTAAAACAGCACCTGTCAACATAATTTTGTATTTTTTTACAAAATAAACTTTGAAATCAAAAAGTAATTTTGGAACTTACAAATTATACCGTCGACCGTTCAGGAGCCGTTAAATTCAGCGGTATTGCTATAGTCAATATACAGTCAATGGGATTTTAAACGTTTTCGAATTCAGCGGCACAGTTGATGGCATAATTAATGGGCATAATCGTAATTTTATTAATTTAGAATTTTACCAAATAAAAACTTTAAGCAGTTAACATTTATTTTTCAAACAATTTTTCTAAAATTTTTTTGGTTTTATTTGACTTCTGTCTAACATTTACTTTTATTTTGTCAGTTTCTGTGTGTTTCCCTCGTGTTTTCTCTGTATTTGGCTACATCTATTTCACATTGGTCAAGTTATTTCTGTTTTGGGGAGGGTTGGTTTTTAGATGGATAGTATGATTCATTAACACATTGTACATAAGTATGTTTTTCCTCTTGACGTTTTTACATTCTGGTACAGAAAACTGCAGTTTTTTATAGCAAGAGAACTGCACTTTATATGTAATTCTTATTTTTTTATTTGATAACTTCTACTCATTTTAGAAGACTTATGAAACTTTTTTCTTGAAAATATATCCAGCCCAGGGTAAATCGGTTTCACCTGTTACACGGTATAAATTTTAATAGGAACAGCCATGGGTGCCCATACATAAGGGCAGAAGGGGCCCGGCCCCCCCCCCTGGAATCCGAAAAATTTACATAAAATCTTCATTTAACCATAATACATAATTTTTATTCAACATTCAATTTTATATTTTCTGCTATATCAATACTTTATTATGATGTTAAGCTAATTCAAAAGCAATATGAAAATTGTTTCTAACATTTCATACACTGAAACATTGCCATATCCACCACCCCAGTAACAAAATATAGGAATCCTGAATTCTACTCATATCATGAAAATTATGGGTAACAATTCTATTAGGTTGCTGCCCAAAAGTGTTCCTAATAAGTTAAATCTCTACTCTTAAAAGTAAAATTTCAAAAATTTTCAGGGGGAGGACCCCCAGAGCCCCCTCTTTTTAGCATCATTAGGTATATTGTGAACAAGTAGATTTCTACATTAAGTGAAAAAATATTAAAAACTATAATTAGAAGGTGTTAAAAAATACTACGCACAATACATGAGTGAAACAAACTTCTATAACTTTGAACCAAACCCTCCTCCCCTCGAAACAGAAAAAATGCCTGACTGAAAACCTAAAATTTTTCTTTTATGGGCGCCCCTGGGAACAGCTGTTTCTCCCTTATTAAAGTTATATAACTTGATTACAACTTAATAAATAGGAAAACTAATATTTTAAATAAGAGACCTGAATTATTTTATTCCTGGAGAAGAAAATATTTTAGTCAACCTTAGAAAAAAATTCACCATCTTACAAAAGAGTTGGACATTTAGAAAAGTATATTATGCTCCCCAAAAATTTAGTATAAATCACAAGATCTACACATAAACTTGATTTGTGTTCATGAAGGGAATTTGTATGAAGAAGAAAAAAAATATACTTGACTATCGATTAATAATTTCGAAGGATATTTTGAATTTAAGGTACATTTTCAGAAATAATCCCTAGTATAACACGATATCAGCCTATATTGCACTAATATCTACTGATATAATATCTTCAATTTAATATTATCAGGATGTTATGAAATATCAAATGATATAGTGTGCGCTCTATCACATTCCTATTACACCCTATTTTTAAATAATTTTTTTTTGTTTTCAAAAATTTTTAAATGAAACTTACTATTCTTTAAGGGTCTAAAATATGTGACACTGTTCTACACATTTATCGTTTCCAGCATTTTACCGATGACAAACGGAATACTACTTTTCTCACCCCTTTTTTGAAATTAAAAAGAAGCATCGTAAAAAAAATATAAGGGGAATTGGAAAGTGTTTCTTTTTACACCAACAAAATACCTTCAGCCTCAGCATCAAAGAAGAATAATCTCTAATGAGAAGATATTAATTCCATCTTCGGATCGCTTAATTTAACTCGCAATCTAGTTAAACCAAATCAGTGTGTCTTAGTATTTTGATTATCAAAATAACAGGATATGAGAATATTTTAATGCGATGAAAGATTTTCGAGGAAGTTTTAAGCTAGAGGATAGATATTCATCAGCAATTAAATTTCTTTGTCTATCGAACCAAACGTTTAGCACTAAAAATTAAATCCTAATCCTATTATCTAGTCAGATGTGCTCTTGTGCAATAAAAGAAGTGCCAGAGCTCAGTATTATGTTTGGAAGTCAGAGAAATGAACTTGTAAAGGAAATTAAACTGAGAATGAATTGTCATCAGTTTGCTTAATTATTGTTGCTAAGTTTTAAAAGCAAAAGTGAATGGGACAAGTTCACTTCGGTACTCGATGTCATTATGTTAATTAAAGCAGAAAAGTATTCAAGAGTTTGTTTATTGGAGATACACCTGTTTTGTTAAAAAATTTAAAAGTCGAAACTAGATGTGAATGATACAGAAGTGTTTAAATTTGATTAAAACGTATCCTACTGATTTGAAGACCTATTTCAAATTTCATTGTTGAGAGGAAGTAAAAGTATAATTTTAAAGAATGATTTCGTAGATTGCTAAAATTAAAGAAGTGTTTTCATGAACTGTCAAATCTGTGGGTTGCAATAAGGAGCAGATGAAACTAGGAGGCTTGTGTTTTCGAACTTTCATATATGAAGAGGACATTTATTTCTACGATTTTAATATTGAGTTATTTTATGCAGATAATTTGGTCAATATCTCTTAGCATTGAAAATATTCAATTTCTTTAAAAAGAGTGAAAAGCGC
Source organism: Tetragnatha versicolor (assembly GCA_024610705.1). Taxonomy (NCBI): domain Eukaryota; kingdom Metazoa; phylum Arthropoda; class Arachnida; order Araneae; family Tetragnathidae; genus Tetragnatha; species Tetragnatha versicolor. The sequence continues at coordinate 6,412,035 of JANDEH010000009.1, read as the reverse complement.
TTGGATTATGATTACTTTTAGTTTCAGTAGTTGATTGGAGTTAAAACCATTGAATCATCCAATATAATTATTAGTTATAAATGCTTAATTTCTTTTATAAGGAGGGGAACTAATTGTATTTAATTCTTCTTTCAGTCATAGATTGATTTTGTATAGTAGCTTTACAGATAACAATGCATTCATATTTCCCTTACAAGTAAAGGTTTTCATTAAATACAATTATTTTAAATGATTCATGATTGAAACAATAAAAGTGAGAGTGTTCTCACGTCCATTGTGTTATTATATGATAAAAGCGAGTCAGTTTAAAAATTTCACAGTTAAATTTAACTTTTAAAGTAGCAAATTCGAGTTTTGAAATTTGTCATCTTGAATATGAAAATGTTATTTTTAAGTCATAAATTTAAAAGAGTATTTTCAAATAGAGGCAGGGATTGAAATCTCAATTGTGATTTGGTATTTTTAAATGGCAGACAAAAGCAGTTTGGTTTCTTTAGATACAATTAATTTATCTACTTACATGACGAGACAGTATATTCCAGAAAAAGTTTTCAAAACCTAATTGTTATAATAAAAAATACACTTATTTGGTTTTTAGTCAGCTTTTAATTTTTTTAGTAATGGGTCAAAATTTTGAAATTTCCTTATAATTTTGGTCTAGTGAAGAACGATCTCTTTGTAATAGATTTGAAATAAAAACAATAAACAAGTTATAGTTAGTATCCACTATTATTCGGTTTCTTGCCAATAATTATTAATAGATAAGAAACTTTTTCTACACTTTTATAAATAAAATATAGAAAAATTAACTCATCATTTACTAGGTAAACCGCAATCATATTTAGAACAAATAAAATTCGCTTTATGTTGTTTTTAGCGAGATAGAATTATTTAAAGACATAGGTAATGTATAGTGCATTTATTTATTATCTGATACTTTTGTTAATAAGACATTAAGATGTTCAAATATAGGGTCAGACGGGAAGAAAGAGCACCTTCATAAAAATGTAGTGAGCTTCTATACAGTTTTTGTCAAAACAAGAAAAGTGGAGTTTGCTATGTTTAAAAAAAGTGATTCAATTGCTACTTCAGATTTTGCTACTTTTGGGGATTCGTGAAATAAATGGTTTTACAACCAAACTCTCTCTCTACTGGTTTTGCATCTGAATCTAACTTTAAAAAATACTTTTTAAGTGTGTTTCACTCTGATAGTTAAACTAGTCTTATAGATTTTGCAACATGGTGATTCACTTACAGGTAATATGTGTAAATTTTCAGACATTTCTGTGTTTGAAAATTTTGCAAGTATATTTTTTAACAAAATACCCACATTTCACTGGTGCAAAATAATATTAATACGTAGGTTTAAAGGTGCAGAAACTTTGTTTGAAAGACGAGTTCTAGTTCTCTTCTGTAAACACAAAAACTAAAATATACCCCTTTTACTTAACCTGACTGTACACAAGTATTTTAATAAAAGAACTTTAGCAAATTTAAAGTTATTTTAAAATCCCCTAATAGTGTTCCTAGAACGTCCCCATTTAAAAAAGACAAGTGCAATCTTCAAACCTACAAGCTTTTCGTCTGGAGTACTCGAGGCTTTATTCTTGGAATCAAGATAGTTATGGGTTTATAAATTTTCAGGATGCCGTTACAACGCTCAAGCAGTCTCAGCATAACTTTAAGACAATCATAAAACACCTCAACTGCCTTTTGCATGAAACAATCAGTACTTGCGGAAGTAATGGTTTTCCTGAAGGTGAAATCTCTAACAACCCTTGTTAATGTATTTAAGAAAATATGCCGTTCCGTTTAACATTTTTTTTCAAAGGTCTAGTGAGGAAATTCAAAATGTTGCAAGGTTTAAATACAGAATATTAAGTTAAAGAGTAAATTTGCACTATCAGTTCAATGGTTCCTAAAAATTTAATTTATTTAACTACTCAAGATTTCAGGGCAAAGTATTTTGTGAAATTATGATCTAACAGTACAAAATATATATGGTGTTCTTCCTACGCCATTTCTTTCGATAAAATTTTTCATACGTTAAAATCATGTATGCAATTCTATATCATTCCGCCGTGATATAAATATAAATACCTTTTTCTCAAATAATTTATAGCTGATATGTTTGAGAACTTCAACTAAATGGAAGAAAAATGTCTTTACTTAACACTTTCTGTTTGGCATTACAAAAAGAACATACACAAAAGTTGTTGTGTTTTTTGTGAAAAACTTCATTGAGTCCTTATTTTTTATAATCACTATTTATTAGTAGCCACATGATTATTTACATAGGGTTTAAAACTGCTGAATTAACTAGATTTTGTCAAGCAAACTGATTAAATCAAACAGCTTATTTTATACGCGAAAAAAGCATTATACTACTTTAAAATTTTCCATGTATCAACTATTTTTATATTATATTTAGAGAGTCCAATTAAATTTGATTTAAAAATATACAAAAATTATACGTTTCTAAAAAATTCTTGAGAGCTTTCTAGTACAGTAAATTCTACCTTTATTCTAAGCAAAAAATGAACAAAAAGTATAAAAAAATTCAAATCCTCTAGAATACAGAGTACTAATAGAAAAGGCCTGTTTCATGCCTCTATAATTAGTAAAAATGTCTTGTTCAGTCCAAGTAATGGTTATTGTATAGTATCAAGGTGTATAGAAATTTTTTTTTAAATTTTGATGATGCGCTAGTGTAAGTGTTGTCTTAAGTGGCAGAGGGCACCTGTTATTGCTCTCAGAATAATTGGCCCGTAACTGCCTGTTAGAATATTTGGCCTGTTTGAATATTTGGATAACGTCTTTAGGTGCAACTCGCCCTGCAGGTTTTAAATGCTATCCAATGGAGAGCGCAACAGAGGTAAGCCAGAAAAGAGCTTTCCCCCCATCATTCCCATTCTAATTGCACTGGTAATGTCTTCAACCTAGTTGTGGACATTTATCCTTATATTGTGTATGCTAGTCGGAAAAATTTTATTAACAGCCTAAATCTATGGATTATGGGCTCAAACGTAAATGAGGAAAGACGCGATTTTCTAATTGCAATGAAATTTGTCCAGCCTTTTCACTTAGACTTATAGTTTGATCTAAATTTTTTTGGAGTTAAAATATCTTATTATAAGACTTCAGATAATTATGCCTGTTTTACATTACGGTCTTTTCGATAACCACAGTGTGGAGAAGAAAAGGAATCGCGGACGTCCAAGCAAAACAAAGGTTGTAAAGTGGAAGAGAGAAATCCCAATGAAAAACATATGAATACTACTGGATATGTATCCATAAAATTATTTCATTAGAAGGGAACTATAAATTCACAGGTCTTTCATTGTATTCTCGCATTTTTCTCCCTCACGTTGCAACCTTTGTTTTGCGTGGACGTCCACGATTCTCCTTTTGTCCTCCACCTTGTGGTTGACCAGATGACCGTAATGTAAAACAAGGACACCATTATCTACACTTCTACACAGTATTATAATATAATAAGTCTTATGAGGTCCATAACTAGGGTGAAGGAAAAGGGAATGATGGGTGAAACCACCTGTGTTGCGCGCTCTATAGAAAAAACTTATAGAATTATTTTAGAATTATAAAAAATTCATAAAAAATCACAGGTGCCCTCTGCCATCTTGGAAACTTTTTCGACTAGCGCATCTTTAAAATAAAAAAGTTTTCTTCCATACACTCTATTACATATGGTAAAGTGGTCATGGTAAATTTACTATAGATAAAAAATAGAGATATATAAACATTACACCTTTCATTATCTAGTAAATGTTTCAATTCTAGAAGCCTGAAACAGGCTTTTTCGATCAACTTGTATTCTACATAAAATAAATGCAAGTTTCATTTGCTCAAGTTCTTGCTCTGAGTAAAGACAGCATTGAACGCAATTCCAAAAAGAGAGAACATAATAAAATTGAGGATATATTTATGATTGAAATTAAATTGCTTTCATGCCTTGAAAAAAGGGGACAAAGAAAAAGTGTGGGTAAAGAAATAATGCTTTATTTTTAATTTACTTTACATTCGAGCTCTTTTACAGTTTTGATTATATCTCAACTTAATTATTTTTCCGCTATAAGCACTTCAATAGTCTAAATTGAATTTATTCAGCATGAACACTTAAGTATTGGTACCTTTATTACTTCCTTGACTTTACGACATATTATTTTACAACTGAAGACTATAAACAAACATTTTCTATTCTATCACCTGTATATGTTTTAATTGTTTACATTATATTCTATCCTTTAAAAGTTCTTGCTATTTGAAAAAACTTGATTAATAAAATTTAATTTAGGGCAACTAAATATGCAACACGAATACATTTGCTTTTATTTAACATTGTACAGGAAAAGATTTTCATGAATTTATATACTATGAAAAGTAATTGTTGATGAATCACACATAATAGCTTGATTAATAATACTTTTTACCTACCCTTATGGATTTAAGTAATTATTAGTTAAATGCATTGTGTAACGGAAGATTAAAAATATTATAGCGCATATGACTTATGTGAAAATAATTCAGCAAATGCGTTTCCATTTTTCGAGCTTAACTTTTTGCAATGAGAGTAAAAAATAGAATACGAGGATCCAAAAATGTTCGGCTAAAAAGGTTTTTGAACCAACAACCTCTCCAATGTACATCTATTTTGCATGTTATATATGTAAAATCAGCTTTATAACAATCAGATACTAGTATGTCATTACATTATAGATAGTTTAAGTGTTCAAATTGTAATTAATTGTAATTGTTAAGTGTAATTTTCAAGATATTTTAGGTTTAGTTTCAGAAAAGTAAACAAAGAATCTCAAGCAATAAATTGAAAAAGGAAAATAAAAATAATGGGATCTTGATAAGATAAGTGATAAAGAGTTTGTCTTTTACGTACTTTTTATCATAAAATATGTATTTTATAATAAATATGTAATATGTAAAATATATGTTTTATGGTATTAGGATGAGAAACAGATTTAAAATTAACACGTTTTAAGCGAAAATATGTAAATGTATTATATGACCTAATTCGTGGTCGCAGTGTAATAAATTAAACTGAATGAGCTAGAAGATAACCCTAGATAAACAATTCTATGTTATGAATGATCATATCATGTTTCACTATAGCCTTTTGATGCACTTAAATTACTCTTAAGGTGTGTGAAACAGTATATTCTAAAATGATTACAGCTAACTTAGAGGCTTCTTCAGAAGTGTTAATGAGAATCATAGAAACAAATATAACTATATTTTAAGCATATCATAAGTCTTAGATTTCTCTTCCATTTTGTTTCAGTAACATTTACTTTTTTGCGGAAAGAAATACTAAGTATAAATCAAAGAATAAACACTGTGTATCCGAATGTGTTGTAACTTATGATTCAATCTAACGAAATAAGTCCAAATAGTTATAATACAAAATTATGAAATTAATGAAAATACAGTTGGATACGTTTTAATATTACCAGACAGTTTCTCGTTTGTTGACAATCTCAAAAGCACCAGATTAATTTTTCAAGATAAAGATATAAAAATTTTTATCAATAAACCGCAAACATTAGTCAATTGAACTAATAATAATCGTTATAAAATTTAAAGTACCTATAAGTTATTAAAAAATTATAGATGTAATGCTAAAAAAGTACTGTAATAGATAAATTAAAAAAAGTACTGTGTGAGTGATTTTGCATTTGCATACATACACCCTTTATAGCTTTCCAGTTTTAATTCCACAAACATAATCAGAGATATATAAATTCAAACTGACTTTTTCTATTTGAAAACGCAGCCTTTTCTTTAATTAAGTAATGTAATTATAAAACATAACCAGACCAGATAAAAAGAAACTATTTCAACTAAAAAAAGTTGGACTAAAGTGCATTAGTGTCTCACTAAATTATGAATTAAAAACCAGTTTTACAAACTTTTACATTCTATTAAATGAAAAAACATATAACTTATTTCATTTAAACTTTCATAAAATTTGTAATCGTTGAATTCAAATATAAACAAATGTTTTGGAATACTAAGGAAGTTGAACTAATAAGAGACATCTTTATTCTTTTTTTTATTCAAGTAGGGAAAAACTTCGATTATAAATATTAAAAAAGGAAACACAAACAAGAGGACATTTCTTGAACCGAACATCTTCATAATTTTAAAAGTGATTGAAACGTAAAATTATTGAAGAAAAATTTAGGCACAATAACTTTTAAGGGTGAACTACTGTAGAAAATTGTGAAGAAAGTTTACCTGAAGAAAATTTAGGATTTTTAAAAATATATGAGCAAGGGAATGCAAGTAATTCAATAGAAATATAAAATTTGCTACATAACTGAAATTTCAGATATTTCAGATTAAAATAAACAAATAAAGGAGCTATTTCCTGTGTTTTCCATCAAAGATCTGGAATCCTAACTTGTTGATTCAAATAATACAATCAAGCAGAAGCAAGTTTTATAAAAAGGACACGAAAAAATATTTTCACTAAAATCCATGTGTGTGTGTACCAGTTTATCTGATATATCCTAAGATCTGAAACTCACCTACAGTTTAGTTACAGCTCATTTCGACTGGCCGATTTTGAACCTAACTACACCGCCACCTTCCGCGGCAAACTTGACTTCTCTCGCCATAAGTTCTACGCACCTGTTATGGATATGCTAATTGGCTTATGTTGAGTATTCTATAAGATAGTATCAGTCTAGATTTTTAAAACTGTTCTTACGTTAAAATTTTAGATAGCAAATATTCATGATCCAAAGCTCAAACCATTAAAAAATAATAAGAATAAAATCAATTTCTTGCTTTATCCTTTTTGTAGTTTCATATATCGATGCCACAAGGATACATCGATTTAAGATGATGTATTTTTAATTTAAAATAAATTGGTTTTATGCTTTTATATAATTTCGTTTTTCCAAACTCAATATAGTTCATTCTATTGCGTTTGTCAAAACTTGCTAGTATAAATAATTTAAGTTTTGTAAACTGGTAGGCACATCAACACTCTTAATTTATAAAAAATAATAATAAAAAAAACAAATATTAAAAATGCTAAATTAAAGGTTAGAAATATGTTATGTCTCGGGTTCTAAATAAAAAGAAAAACGCCTTCAGTAAGTTGTAGTAAAGTGGAGTTGCTTAAAAGGAAACGTTTAAAATTTATGCATTCTCTAGTTTTATTTCGAAAAATATTACAAAACAGATAAGTTGTTGGGATTACCCTACCTATATTGATCTATGCCTAAATTTATACATCATGTTTTGGTGATTTTTTGCTACTTTTTTCTTCATATTAATCCCAATTAGAAAATTGAATTCAAGTTTTGTGATTCAAAAACGAATAGGGAACAATGTATACATAACAAATACACTCTGAATTATTTTTTATAAAACGGCTTACGTATCAAATTTTCATAATTTATGATAACCCACAAGGTATTTCGATTAAAGCAAATAACTTGCTATTAAATTAAATTTTATTACATGAGCAATTCTTAAATGACGTACGAAAGGATTTCATATTCCGGGTATTGATAAATTTTGAAATTATTTAAATAAAATACTTACGAATTCTCTTGTTTCAGTCTAATCTAAAATATTAAGAAAACATTTTATACCTATGGGGTTTGTCTATAAAGTACACTATTATCTATTAATAATACCCAAAAATTGGCACCATAAATATACTTTAATGCATTTCCTCCAAAATTGACTTTGATTTTAATTAGCTATTCTTATTTTCATGATAGTTGTTGGATTATGTTGAAATTAGGGACAGACGCATTGGCTTGCTTGCCTAAAATTCCATTTTTCTATCCGTCTTAAACTACATGATCTACCTCATTATACAATAAAATTTCTAACAGAAAAATATTAATTCCAAAACTATTTAATTAAGCCTCAATAAAATTCTGTCTGCAGGCCAATATAAGCATACATTTTAAGGCAGTATTTCTTATTCCCTATACACCTTGCAAAAATATCTTGCATCTCTCTTCTGGAACTAACTCCCAGTTTCTTCATCTAGATTATTTACACAAAGCCGTTATAGCGAATCCGCGCGTTACCTTAAATTTAGGCTGGGCAAATTATGCACGGTGTTAAAATTTGCGCATTTATTGGATTGAGCCATTATTTTAAGCATATGAGTACATGTATATGCATGTTTTAGCTGGTGCCTTGAGGGTAAGCTATCCGAAAAACTGAAGAAAAAATTGAGAAACTATTTGGATTAAATCATCCCTAATTACTAAAATCCCATGCCTGAAGCAGCAGAGAGTGTTTAAGAAAAATTCTTCGACCTTCCAAAGCCTCCAATTCCCTGTTTAATCTAAATTAATTTGAATTACGCAAGTTGAGCGCAGGATTGGTCCTTCTGAAATGGAAATAAAAGCGGTACTTGAGTGGAAAGTTTTATTAAATCAATTATTCGGCCCGTTTTTTCGCAGTAGCTCTAACGAGAGCCGAGCCCGGCTTAATTATCACAGATAATGACTTTATGTGGTCAGTAAGCTAGTCAATGAAGCACGCTGCACTGTCTGACGGTACCTACCCTGTGACGTTGAACATTAGCTGCAAAATCATTATTTTGCACCTGTGCTCAATAAACTCCGGAATGGAGTCCTACAAGTCTGGCCTTTATCGAAAGCAACCAAAAGTGATTGAGATGGAAATATGGGTTTGGGGGAGGTTTCTAGGTTCTAAAAAGGGGTAAAAAAGTAAGTAAAGGGTAAATATTTCTGAGCCAGTATATTATCAGAGGTGTGCAAAGTATGAGATTTAAGGGTCAACACAAAACCCAATGCTATGCGTTTCAATCGCTCACTAAAAACCTTTTACTTAACCTTATTTCAATGAATGTAATATTTATTTTGAGGGATGTGCATTGTGCAGGGTGTGCATTGTGTTTTTCCTCGTACAAAATGTGTATGATTTCTTCTCTGGTTGCAGTAAAGTTATTTTTTATTAGTTTATTTTTCTTCAAGATGGTTTACAAGTAGTTAATTTTGGGGTTTGCATTTGGGAATATTAAGACAAGGAAGCAATTTAATGTATAAATTACCAAAATAACACTTGCTTTGTGTGCTCTTTCTTTAATTTTGATTTGTGCCAAGGTATTTCACCTACTACTGGAAAGCAAAAATCGAATTTGAAGAATTTTTCGTACTGGCCCTGTCTTATAGAACCTTTCAGAAAGTACATATTATTTCTCTGTATCTGAATTTAAGTACATGCTATTTAATCCGTGAAAACTGTTTTATTTTTTCCAAGAAAACTGAATAAAAAACATTTTTACAAGCCATAAATTCATATATTTTTTTAATAACGCCCTTATTCAACAGGAAATCATTCCACCAGTTGTCTTAGGTTTTAGTGCTTCTACTATTAGATACTGAAAAAAATTTCCATAAAAATCATATTTTTCTTAGAATATGAAAAAAAACTTAAAAATTAACGAATATATCATACGTTCTGTCTCAATATTCTTTTTATTAAAAACATCTTCCCCTTTTGTGACCTTCTAAGAATTCCCTAACCATCTTTAACGGTTTTAAAAACCCTGTTTTATCAAAAAAAATGTTATGCATCATTTGATACCGATTTACCAAAAAGGACCCCAGAGGGGGATTTTCACCCAGGATACTTAAAATTTGGATAATTACCTCGAAGTTTTTACCCACTATAGTCTATACAAATGCACGTATTTGAGAAATACTAGCATTGAAAATCATCATAAAGAAAATCCATGGGAGATATCAAACGTCAAAGTGTGTTTGGGATCTAAAAGACTCCATGAGGGGTAGAAAGGTTAATAGGCTTTTATGTAAGTAATCTGAAATAACCGATAATTAACTTCATCGCATTAGCTAGTTTAAAGATTTAAGTAATAAATAACTAGTTGTACAAAATATACTGTATTACTAGTTCCTTCATTATTGAAGGTGAAACTGAAACAGGAGATATTTTAATACCCATGTATGTAATACTAACCCCGTGTCGAACTATAAAAAATAGATTTTGAACATAAATACTATATAAATTTACTACAATTACACCATAAGTCGGTCATTTGAATTTTATAAATCAGTAATAATTAAAAAAACACTTAAAAATATTCAAACAAGAAATTAAGATTTTCCTTCAAATACCGGTTTTTATTAATCTTTGAAAATCTTAGTCAATCATGATTCCTAATTTGTTTGGAGATAGCTATTTTTTAAACAACGAACTCTTTTAACAAACTATTATTATAAATACTTTCAGATCATAAAAACTGGTCTAAATGCTTCAATTTTAGTTTTATGGAGTAGTATTTTCGCATGAATTCTTTTAGTATAAAACAAATAATATAGCATCAGAATATCAATTTATATAATATTAAAACTTTTGTTTTCCAAAATTGAAATATTTTTTGATTTATCCAGCATAGTCTAATAAGAAAATTAAGGATAGCTAAAACTGAAACCATAGTTTATATAGAGTGATTTCACAATAATTACATTTAAATACATCAGCATTGCTCATGTATTAAATGTTTTTATCCAATGTCTGTTCATGCTTTAATTTTGGTAACGAAATACGATTTAAGATACAAATAGAATCAGGAAAAACTTCTAGTCAATAAAATATCCCTTTTTACTATTCTTCCTTATTTCATTATTTATATCGATGCGATATCAAATGAGTGAATGAGTGATATCCCAATGAGTAATGCTATAAATCCCAATACTGAAATTACAACTTAGCCTCCGTTCACCAGTGATTAGTAACAGCAGCGTTAATCCCTCAACGCCAACATCTTTTGTAAATGTTTATAACTTGGCTGTTTAAGTTTGTTGGGTACAATTCAGTTATTTATCCCTACAGAATTTAACAAGCTATTTTGTATAGAAACCAACAATTCAAACACATCGTCCAATTTTTGTTAACAATACACCTGTTTATTTTATATTTTCACAAATTTATGTCCTAGTCATGCACTACTCACACACCAAAAATGAACCAAATCGGTGATGACAAGTACTGGTCCACTCCATGTAAGACGAAATTTCCAACAAATGTTTTTTGAAATTATCGGAGTATCAAATAGAAAACATTAACGGAGGGTTATGAACCTTACTCTAGATAAATCTAACTTCTGTATCTCGAAAACCTCGATAGTTTGAAAAAATAAGTACTGTAAATTTTTTTGCTCTTTTTTATGTGGACTAGCCTATTTTTCTCCAATATAAGGGAAACTGGTACCATCATTGGTAAAAAATACCATTTGTTCATCATTTATTTCCAAAATTTTGTATTTCATTGCGTTAAACAAGTTTTATCCCATTAGACATTTAGGGAACAGATAGCAGTGGATCCATCGTCCTATTTTTAGGAGACCCTGTACCGAATAAGAAAATATAAGTTTGACTATTTATTTAATTTTATGCGTATTTATGGCCTTAAACAAACATTGATTTGAAATTTCATTACAACTCAGTAACTTCTTCGACGCTTGGCAGGATATGGGTTAAGCACTTTTCAGAAATTTTAGAAAAATCAAGATTGAAAAATTTAACATGTGCTTATAAATCTAATAAGAATCGCCACTTTTAACCGTACAGTGCATACTGATGCCATTTGGCAACACGACATTTTTCCCTATTTCCTACTCAAACTTTCATTTCCAAACGGCAACACCATGCAATAAGTACAATAGATATAACATTTCATTGTATTAGCACTTTAGACTGCCAGTAGATCACAGCAGGGGCACTATTTTGAGACATTTGTTAGTAGCTAGTGAGACGAAAGTCAAGACACAGAAAATGCCAAAATAAAAGGACCATATAAATTAAAATAAAAAAATTTTCCAGCTTGAAAAGAAATTGTTTTGAAAAGATAAGTTGTTTTTTTATATTTTTAGATTATTTGGTTTTATTTCACTTCACAATTAATTTCACAAGAGACAAATTAATTTCATAAGGACAAAGTTTTTTGCTAATAAAAAGTAGAAAAAAATTAAATTAATTTTTTTTAGTATTTTTTCACAAATTACACCATAATAGAAGTCACATAAACGATTTTCAAGCGAATTTAAAAATCATGCATTGTAGGGTTAAGTAGACTATGGTCAAGCGGTAAGAACAAAGATCCCAAAATCCCGAGGTCCCAAGATCGAGACTAGCTGCTTGAAACTTTTTTATTTTAATTTTGTACGCAAATAAGTGTACAGATATGGAATATAGTACATGCATATTAATAATATTTAATCATGAATTCTAAAAAAATTTAAAATATTTTTCTTCTGTAGAGATATTAAATTTTCTGCAAAATATAGTTTTCTATCTGGTAAATATGGAATTAGATACATGTATTTATTTTTGGGAGGACCGGAATGAATGAGTTTACACCAGAAAAATCTACATGCTCATATCGTTAAATAACTTTATTTACAATTAATTAATGTTACATATTCAATATTTTATTTATAATTTATTTATTTACACTTTTTAAATGTTACTTACAGCTCTTTTACAGTTATATATATACATATTAAGATATGTATGGAGAACTACATGATTCCGGGTGAAATGTCTTGTAAAAGAACGGGAAACAGTAATATTTATGCGGCCTCTAGCAAACGTAATGAACGCAGCATTTTTGGGTACTTTTACCGTGTATAGATCATAGCAAGCTTCAAGCTTTTGATCAAAGAAAGATCCACTTGCATCACGTAGTGCTGGATATAATCGAAAAATAGGTCGATTATATATTCGTAAATAAGGCGAAAATTTTATAAATTGAAACTCAAGTGTTCATTTTCTGGTAAATGTTCTTTTTACCCTATACCTACCAAAAAATTAATGCATAAATGTAATTCCATATTAACCCATTAATGCCCAACTTTTTATTTTTCTTAAATATTTGGTACAAACATAGTAAATAGCCCCAAAACAACTGGAAAAATAGTGAAAAAAATCCCATGTTAAAATTTTAATTTTACACCAAAATTAAAAAACGTCCCTAAAAAGGGACGCTGGGCACGAATGCCCCGTGTTTTTTCCCTATAGTAAACGCATGGTAAAAAACTGTTTTAAAGCCCCAAAAACATTTTCTACCTTATTAAGTGCAGCAAAAGTGATCGGAACGATACTGTAACATGAAAATGAACAAAAAACATTACATGAAAACATCACAAGTTGAAACTTGTGGAACTTTTGGAAGAGCCACTCTAATTTTGATGTAAATTCTATAAAAAGGATTAAATTGTTCGTGAAAAACTTTTGCATGTAAAATAACTTCATATCCTTGAGTTGCTTTCTACCAAGTTTGAAATACCGGCATGAAAAATTAAGTGGTAAAAAATTCCTTAAAATGATGTTCCCATTTGGGAACATCGGCAGGTAAAAGGTTAAAAAATAACAGTATTTTCCCCCAAAAAAATAATGAATTTACTAGCTAAAATTAAAGTAATTTTATAAATATCAGCTATTTAACATTCCATTAGAGTTGAACACGTTTTTATGAAAGAAATAAGGAAACAATAACATTTTACTATGGGGAAAACACGGGGGCATTCGTCCTAGCGTCAATTTTTAGGGACGCTTTTCGAGGGTCCAAAACAAGGTCAAGATAAAATATTTTGGAAAAATAAAAAAACCCAACTGATTTAATGTATAAACAGTAATATATACATGGTGTTTCAAAATTGCGTTGCACGGCTTTTATTCGGAACCAACGCCTCCTAGGGTCACGGAAGTAAGGTCTACCCCTAGGTAAGAGATCCTGGAGAATCCATTGAGAGGACTTACAGAGCCCCTTGCGGCGAAATTAAAAAGTTAAAAAATTAATTTAAAAAGTAAAGGAGATGGAGCAAAAACTTCAGTGAGAGTATTGCTGCCAAAGTCATGAAGAACTCACTGAAAAAAAAATCCTGAAAATATCTTGAATATTCGCCAAGATATTAGCATGTGAAAATAGCACTTTTTCAGGGGTCAAAAAAGGAAAAAATACACATATTTGCATTTTTTTTTGATTTTTTGATTAAATTTTGTGTTCTTTAAACTAAAAAACACAAAACTACAAAATAACACTGAAAAATTTGCAAATATGCGAAGTTTTTCTTTTTTGACCCCTGAAAAAGTGCTATTTTCACATGCTAATATCTCCGCGAATATTCAAGATATTTTGATCGAATTTTTTTCAGGGAGTTCTTTATGACGTTGGCAACAATACTCTCACTGAGGTTTTTGCTCTATCTCCTTTAGTTTTAAATTAATTTTTTAACTTTTTAATTTCGCCGATAGGGGCGTTGTAAGTCCTCTCAATGGATTCTCCAGGGTCACTTACCTAGGGGTAGACCTTACTTTCGTGACCCTAGGAGGCGTTGGTTCCGAATAAAAGCAGTGCAACGCAATTTTGAAACACCCTGTATAGGCATTGAAATTTTTTTAAAATAACAACTAGGATTTTTAAGCTTTTTCTTTTAAAATTTTTAGAAAAGCAATTTTCTGAAAAACCTTCTTTCAACTTTAAAAAAAGTGAAAACAAAATTAAATTCTGCTTTCTTCTTTTGCCTTCTATGTTCTATGAAGAGAGATACATCAGTGCAAATTTTGATTCAATGTAACACTTTTTGTGGAGACAGGAGGATTTTTAAAAAACGTCCCTAAAAAGGGACGCCATGCAGTAATGGGTTATCCAGATAGAAAACTGCATGTTTTGCAGAAAATTAAATTTTTCTAGAGAAGAAAAATATTTTAAAATTTATTGCAGTTGATAATTCAATATTAATATGCATGTACTTTATTCCATATCTGTACTATATTTATTTTCGTGGAAAATTAAAATAAAAAAAACTTCAGACAACGAGTTAGATTTATAAGCGCATGTTAAATTTTTCAATCGTGATTTTCTTCAAAATTTCTGAAAATTGCTTCTTAATATTTTCACAAATTTATCTCCTAGTCATGCACTACACACGCATCAAAAATTAACCAAATCGGTGATGACAAGTACTGGTCCTCTCCTTGTAAGCTATCAGCATTATTCAGTTACTTACAGATAGTCATTATGTAACAGTACATCCTGCCATCTTCATATTTTAAGACAGCTGGAAATCATGGGAAATTTGATTCCTAAGCAATTTTTTCAAGTCGTTTATGGTTTTAGAAAACAATTTTGTTGTTTTACTGGTTTTAAAGTAGATCCCATATCCTCAATAAATTTGGATGTAAATTTCTCAAAAAGCTTTTAACTCCTAGATAATATTTGAGCTAAAAATTCAAGAAAATATCTTAAAAAATTATTTAAAAATATTTATTAATTTAGGCTTACTATGAAAAAAAATTTGTTATCACTAAGTCTTTAATAACAATTTGTATAAACGTTGTATTTAAATATTCAAAATAGTTTTGTTAAAAGTGATTCTGTCCTATTTTTAGGACGATGACAGTATGTGTAAATGTCATGGTTTGCAATTTTCGGCTATATTTTTTATTAAAGCCGTCAAAACTGACTGTGGAACGGAAACTTACAGTTTATTGTAAGATAAATATTTATTTTTTAAATTTCAAAAAAATCGTATTTATAAAAATTTAAATCAATTGGATTTTAGTTCTAACGTGCAAACAAAGGGCATTGCTATCACATGTTAAATTGCTTCAGGGTGCTCCCCAGATAGGCTGCAGATGGAGCAGCTTCCCTCAAAAGAACAAATTTCAAAGCAAAACCCTCCTAGGCCACTTAATTACATGCGCAAACACATTAACCGCACATTGGTGCCTCGCTATCAAACCTCAACCAACCATCAAAGTTCCTCGACTTCACAAAAACTTATGTTAATATCCTAACGCAAAGATATACCTCCGGAAATCGAGCATTAAGAAATTCCACACAAAGACCCTCTCATTAGTACCAACCAGATAGATCTGTTGCTCAGGCCAGTGGCGATGATTCCGTCTATTATTAATGACCAAATTCCTGAAGAAAAAACCACGGAAATTACTGGCACACTTTCCTTGCAGCGGGCTTTTTGCAAGAACTGTACATACGGGCTGAGTCCTGAGGAGACTCGCGTAGCTTTTGTGAGCGCTAACTGGGTCACTGTATGATTCACTGCGGAGGGTAAGCCTTTCGGTGGGTAAGCCACCTGGACTATCACCCCTTTCATCTAGTGGCCCGGTTTGGGTGGTGGGTTTGGGACCGTTAGCACACATTTCCGTTCTCCGTGGTGCTCTATGGGACAGGACTGGACTTTTTGTTTGCTTGAACTTTGAGTCCGGTAATGAGGGAGCGTGAAAGTAGGTTAGTTGAAAAAGGTTGCCCAAACATTCTGCTGCATCCGGCCTTCAAATGCTTTAACCGAATTATTCTGACTGAAGAACCTAGTTTTGAAGTTCATGCTTGAAAGTTGCTGGTTCGGAAAAAACTGTGTTGTGTGGGGGGAAAGTTGTGATTGGATGCTTTATGTTTTGATAAGCAGCGGATATCCTGAGGAATGTCCCAGAAATAATTGACAACTCCTTTAACTTGGAATATTGATATGTTGTTTGAAAAATAGTATTATTATTTGAAGATTTTGCTTTTTTACCTAAAAAAGGCAACCGAATAAATTTTGTTTACATTTATTTTAAATTTAATAAGTGAAGTTCAAAATAATCAAAACTTTTGGAGTTCTTCGTAGAAAAACGGGAAACTAGATTTTCACCACATTTTCCAACAAATCAAGACGTAAATTTTTAAAATTCTACATGCATATTTGTATGGACTCTATCAAATCTTTAACACGTAATTTTAGTACCAGTACTGTTTCTACTACTTTCTTCACGGGAAAAATATTACAAAGGGAGCAAAAAAGCAACATATAAAACCTTCCTTTGGGTTAAATACTATAACCATTTATAGAAAATTCCGTTTGACCAATCTTCCAAAGCAATAAGACTACTATTTTACAGAAAAATCACTCTCTTTCGTTGATGTCCTGTTTCATATTGTTCTCCTTTTCTCTCCTTTTCTGTTAACTTTTGGGAAATCTAGATTTTAAGGGCTAAAGGGAACAATGAAATTTTTCCATTCAATTCGACGATATCAACAAGCTGAACTGCTATGGAAAATTCTTGATATTTAAGCATTGTCAGACCATTTATCTCATGACCAAGTTTTATTTATCACAACGTCTTCCCAATCGAAAGAATTTTCAAAAAATCCGCAGAATCGCATTTTTTCAGGACCATTGCCAAAATTTCGCGAGTCCAGATGCGGGTGACGACTGTCATCATCAGGGCTGTGTCGCTTCATGCCCAATGGGGAGGGTCGTTAAGTTCGGGGTGTCCCGGGAAATTGATCCCGAACTAAAATAAAAACAGCGAGATACGAAGCGCCTTTTGTACCGAACTATTGTGATACCCGAATCCACGATTCCCATAAAATAGAAGCTGTCCTCAATAAAAATAAACAGACCCTGCCACGAAAGCCTGACAGAAAGTAAGACAATTTGGATTTCGTCCAGTTTTAAAGAATAGGCCCCTTTTGAAAGCGGATGTCGCTTCAAAAGTTTATATTCGAAAGCGATGAATTATTTCTAGTTTTGGCCGTAAAATTTGTCATTTGAATTTATGGCTTTTGTTTTATTTATTCGATTGTACAACAAATGCAAAATATATGCCTCTCTACATTTCAGTGTTCAAAAGACTACCGGCTTGAAATAGTTTCACGATAGATATCGTTTGGAAGTGCGGATATTTGTTTACGATTTCAAATTTTAAAATATCAACCAGTGCTCAAAATTTGAGTAATTTAGTAACTGTTATGTTTCCCAAAAGATAAATAGTTTCATTAAAATATTTTATAGAACGTGCAGGCAATGCAAAGCAAGATTTATAAAATAAAAACATCGAAATCAAAGATTAGCTGAAAATGCTGCAATTTTAATGGAAATATTTTTAGTTTTCATAAAAAACCTCTCGGTTAGTGTGTCATAGATAGTGTTCTATCAATCTTTACTTTAGTTATTTTTATTTGTTTTTAAGTTCAAGCCGTCTTATGTTTAAAAAAATGTTTCATCTAAAGATCTATTCTCAATTGAATTGCCAGTTTGAAAAAGGGAATAATCTCTCTATTCTAAAAAAAAGTTTTTGATGAACGGTTCCAGAGAAAGGCTTTTTAATTACTGATCCGTATAACACATATTTGGTATCAAACTGTCCGGATTTTTTTGAGTATGTGCAATAAGTCTTAAGAATTTCTAAAAAAATCTCAATTTTAAAATATTTCCATTTTTTAGATTACGGATAAGGTTACAGTTATAAAGCAAGACACTATGAATTTTAAAACAATTGAAAACATATTTCACTGGTTTTTAATTTTAATATTCAAATAGATTAAATAATCATCTTTCTATTTATAACACGAATTTAAAAAATATATTTTGGGTTATTTTAACAATGTTTATATTTCTGTTGTTTAAACGGTTTTAATTATATTTACAACTTATGTATAATTAATTTATCTTTTATTTTTTAAGTAACAAATTAATATTTTTATATTTATCTTTGTCGTTGTGGCAACCTTATCATTACTACATTTACAACAAAATATAAACTCGCTTTCGGAAATTTCGAGAACTTTTGCATTTATTTTTTACAATAATTGTTATTTTTTATATCCTTTTGCAAGTATGTTTTTGTAAGGTAGTAAAATGTGATACTTTATTTCATAATGCCAAAACGCAAACAACTAGATAACACGGGGAACTATTTTAGAAAAAAATCGAAAATGTTGGAAGTCTAAAATTCGTTACATTGCTATGAAACTGACACAACTTCGACGTTTGTTTGTTCTCATGAAGATAAAATTCTAAATTTTAGTGATGTTTACGGTAATTATATTTTTCACAGCCTATCATTACAAATTTTAAGAAAGTTAAATTTATTCCTGAGATGTTTCAGTGCTTCTTAATGGATCTGTGAAAGAAACATTACCTTGGGGAAATTGTAAAGGAATGTTTACATTGCTCTGTTGTTAATTTTCTTGGAATTATAAGGCAATCCGCCAATTCATTTTACCATAAAAGAACTGTTAAAATTCCACCACTGAATAAATATCCGCCATTTTTGAAAGAATACCCCGGAGAAGTACTACCCCTGTTTTAAGAATGTTTTATAAAGTGCAGTGAGCTGGGTTTTGTGAGGGATTGCGAAGCAGTCCAAAAGTGTCTGCGTCAGCAGTTAACGGGGGTTGGCGAGCGATTGCGAGAAGGGGGCGGTAGCTCCCTAGTTCCAAAAAATTATGAATTTACTTTTTGTGCTCAAAAATATCTCCAAGCTTTTCCCTACACATGAGTGGAAATAAGGGAAAAATATCTACCCCCTATAGGCAGATATAGCCCCTTGAATAAGCAAAATTGATGTCCATTTATTGTATTTTTAATTTAATTTAAAAGTATTGTTTTTTTGCCTTTCTTTTCTTATTTTATGTGGTGTAAACTAAACTGAAATAAATTTTCTTTTAATTTAAAAGTGTTTTATTTTTTTATTCAGGGAAGGTTTGACTCCATTCATATTCTTTTACTTCATTGATATTGCCTTAGTGACTCTGTTTCATACTTTGTATGTCTGACATTTGTGATGTGAACTAAGCAAAAGTATAGTTTAAGTGTCAGCTTATATGGTTTTTAAGATTTTTCGTCAGATGAAATTTCATAAGGTTGGAAAAGGGAATAAGTCCATCAGATTTTTCAAGTGTAAAATATTTTTGGATGTACTTACATTTGTTTCGATGATTGCTTTGTTTTCTAAATAGGGTCCAGAATTTCCAGTAAAAAACTTTATGGTTATGTAACATAAATTCCATTACTTATGCATTTTTTCCTATTTTCTCAAAATATGGTTCTTGAACTTATTCCCTTTTTCAAACTGACGATTCAATTACAGTATCCAACTTATTACATGTGCATCACTTTATTACGCATTTCAAAGATTTATTAGCTTTATAATAAATTGAATAGTAAAACATTTAAATAATTCCAATAATTCATTCCTCTAATTCCATTTTTATAAATCATATATTTATAATTAAAAAAACCCTTGGATTCGTTAAAATGCATTAAAGTTACCATTGTATTTTTTTTGCTAAAAAGATGATGCACCAGATAAAAATTATATTATTATATTATTTCTCTCTCATTTATGTAACCATAATGTTCTTGATAGAATAATTACGTATTTGCTTGTATTTAAACCACTACTTTATAAGGATATTTTCAAAAAAAGGAAATAAAATGTAAATACCTGGGGTAGGCTGGGTCGAAAAAGACAAATTTTTGAATATCGAAACGCTTCAGGTCTCAAAAGTTGCGTCTTGGCATGCTGATTACTGGAAAAATAATCAAAATATTCCTAAAAATATCCCTGAAGAGCGCATCGGGCCTAAAGTTTGAGAAAATTGACAAAAAAAACCTTAGGTTGAAAAAATTCCCGAATTTCGTAAATTGTGTTCATATACTTCAAACTAGGTGTAAGTATATCCTTTTAGTTGTCTGAATTCAAATAAAAATATCTGAAAAGTTTACTTCATTTTCGAAATCCGAAAAGGAGGCCTAAACGTGGTGAATTTCAGTGAAAAAACCTAAAATTTAGCACTTGTAAAAGAAAGGCACTATTGAATGCAAAACTGAACAAATGCTCTATTTATTGATGAACTAACTTCCTTCATACCTTTTCGTCACCCTTTGGTCATTTTATATAGTGCACAATTTTAAAAATTAGTTACATAAAGACACAAAAAATATCTCCTGTGAAGCATGCCTAAATACATTACCATACAGTACATCCCATTAAACCGAAGAAAATATACTTATATCTTATTAAGTCTGTGAAATAGCTTAAAAGTTGAGTTTACAATCAAAATCTGGGGTACAAGATCGTGTGTGAAAACAATGTTGCTTGTAGGAATCCTTCCCCATCTTTGTTTAGCGAACTCCGTCACAAGTGTCACACATTTTTCGACAGCTTACTTGTAGCAAGAATAGTTTTAAAATATTATTGTGGTACAATGCTCTGTCCATATTTTATGTTACAAATATATTTTATTTTGAATCAAAGAAGGTCGTGATATGTACAAATTATGTTGTAATATTCTACTTGTCAGTTTAAAATTGAGTTTTTTTTTTCAGAAATGTATTATCTGAAAACCAGAATGACACATATAAGCATCTAGACTAGAGTGTCTTAATAACTCAAGATCTTTTACAGCAAGATCGAAGAATACTCACCAACCTGTAGTGCCAACCATACTTAGAAAGTACCTCTGATCTTATTTAAGATCAGTTTTTAATCCCTGGATTATTCACTTTAATTTCCGTTGAAAACCATAGTAGGCAGGTAACAGCCAGTTAGTTTGCCAATTGCCCCGTTTTGAAAGTTAATATGGTCCTCTAGTTTCCCCATCTAAGTATTGAAACAAGTGTCTGAAGAACAGCTCATAGCAATCAAAACACTACTATGTACGCTGAATTAGGCCCTCACTGCTAGGAACTAATGTCAATTGGTGTTCTATCACAAACTACTTTCTACTCCTCCATCAATAAAGGAAAAAAACCTGTTCATTAAGGTATTAAAAACTTATATGCATCATGCCATTAAATTTTATGCTAATAGAATAGGTTGATTCTCTCCAGTGGACAAACTGTGTGCCCTCTTCCTTACCCATGCTGGAAAACCTAATTTCTGAAGACATATAATAAAATGTGAACAAAGCATTGTACCACAATAATATTTTTAAACTATTCTTGCCACAAGTAAGCTGTCGGCCATTGTAGGGAGAACTCACTACTAGTGACGATAAGCAAGACTATCCAGACTAGTAGTGAGTTCTCCCCACAATGGCGGCCGATTGAGCGTGATGTCGCTACTTAAGGTAGAGTATCCAGGGCTTTAGTCGAATGATGTGACACTAGCATGATATATTTTCTACGATTAAATGGGGTTGGTAATGTATTTAAGGCATGCTTCACAGGACATATTTTTTGTGCCTTCATGTAACTAATTTTTTCAATTGTGCACTATATGAAATGACCAAAAGGTGAAGAAAAGGTATGAAGGAAGTTAGTTCATCAATAAAAAGCGCATTTGTTGAGTTTTACATTCAATATTGCCTTTATTTTACAAGTGCTAAATTTTAGGTTTTTTCACTGAAATTCACCACGTTTAGGTCTCCTTTTCGGATTTCGAAAATGAAGTTAACTTTTCAGATATTTTTATTTGAATTCATACAACTAAAAGGATATACTTACACCTAGTTTGAAGTTTATGAACACAATTTACGAAATTCGGGAATTTTTTCAACCTAAGGTTATTTTTGTCAATTTTCTCAAACTTTAGGCCCGTTGCGCTCTTCAGGGATATTTTTAGGAATTTTTCGATTATTTTTCCAGTAATCAGCATGCCAAGACGCAACTTTTGAGACCTGAAGCGTTTCGATATTCGAAAATTTGTCTTTTTCGACCCAGCCTAACCTGGGGGTTTACTACGGGAGTTAATGCAGCGCCTTATAAGTTTAACACAACAACTAGCATCTTTTGCATGCAGTTATGAATATGTTTACAGTTAAAAAAATTTCAGTGGAACTCCCTCTCCTTTAGTTTTTCAGTGAAACTCCTTTAAAAACTCATTCAATATATCAATATACCTATCATATATATTTTTAAATAAATTTCTTTAACTCTTTGCAACCAAAGACATTCCCACTTAGTTTCAATAAAGACTTTTTAGTTTAAAATGCAAAAATAAGTTAAGTTCTAATAATAGATAGTGCAATTATGTACAGTACTGCAAACAAAAAACGACTCAGTCTCCGTATCTCCGGAACGGCTCGTGATACAAAGACAAATAAGGTATCATTTTTCATGATTTTAAGTATTCTTTTACCAAAAAAAATTTCAAGTTCTTGGGGGGTCATCTTCATATTAAACGAAGCACCAACTTTCGTTTTTCCTATGGGAGACATCAAATATTATAATTTATTCTGAAAGAGAACCCCCCATAACCCCTAAATACGAAGTTTCATATGTCTGCGTCCACAAGTAGACCCCCCAGAAATTTTAAAAATTTGAAGCATCCTATGTTAAATTTCCTATTTCAAACTTTCATCGAGCTTTCTCTACGAGTACTAGGCCAGGATATTTCTGTGCGCTCTGTAGGAAAGCGCAATACCTAAAAACAGTCGCCAACCATCGAGCCAAACTCATATCACTAGTGAAAGTTATCCAAGAAAGAAATATCAAGACATATAAAATACATTTGTTTCCCTAGTGAAAGGCAAGAACTTCGAATGTCAATAATTCCAAAACTAATCGGAATTTAAAAAAAACGAAATGTCAATCTTTTTATAAAAAATAATCGTATGTTTGTTTAAAATATCATAGTTCTACCATGATTAGTTTTTCTTTTATAAGAAAAAGTTTTAAAAGTTAAAAAGTTTTTCCGACGATTTCATTATTGGCTGAAATTCATCATATACTGGCATTTTTTGGAATTTATACATAACTAAATAAATATTTTTTCAGCTTGACATCTGATTTATAAAAAATGCTTAGTTCTCTATTTTTTAAGCTGTAAGAAACGGTGTTAAATATTCTTATATTTTTCTAACATCATATTTTAAAAAAGGTTGTGATTGTAAGAAATAGTAATTCTTGCATTGTGTAATACTTTATTATTCTAATATTCCCTAATATTCTATTTTATCCTGCTACCCTCCCTTAAACACTTTTTAATATGGGTCTCGCATTCATGTCTGATGAATTTTCTCATTTTGTGAATATTTAATCTTAATTAGACTATTATACGACTAAAATTAAATGTATCAAAATTTTTCTGCGTCGACCACCTACCCTTATCTCGGTCCCCAAATTCCATTGTCGGGTGACCCGTTCTAGAAAGTTGGAGAGAGAAATTGACTTGTTGGATATAACTCTTTCAAGAAATTTCACGCTATCTGTCAAAAAATAGAATTAGTATTCTATTTCATCCTTTCAACCCCCAAAGCTGAGTTATTCTTTTCAAGATAGGCCACCCTGAGTGTCCCCAATCAAATTTTTCAGTCCTGAAAACCTTATAAACTGGAAAGTTACTCTTTTTCTCAGTAAAATATAATTTAAACTTTTTTCTGCCCCAATCAATATCCCCGCTCGGTTGAGAATGAAAGTTCCTTATTATCGCATTACCAGATCTACAGAGTCTTATAGATTTCTACGTTATAACACTAAAATGGACCCTATTTTCTCATGAAACATTATAAATAACTCCTAATATTCCATTCATTTAACGCTTCCATCCCACCTTAAAATGTGAGGAAAGCTTTTCTAAAGGGGTGTTCAACAAGTCAAGCATCAGTCTTCTTTATTTGCACCACTTATGACTCTACTAAAAGTAGAAATTTTTGAATTTTACTCCCACGAAGAGTATCAAAACTGGAATATTTTTTCTGCCCTTCTCCCCCTACCTAATCGCAGGTCCCAAATATCTACCATGGTATTTCGTATTGTTAAGTATCTAAAGGGAAAAACTAGCCTGAAATGTTTGCTTCTTCATGGTGAAAAATAAGTTTTTGAACGATTCAAACTTTAAGAATTTCGTGTTCTTTTTGCCTTCGACTTTCAGCCCCTATTTTATTAGGCACACCGTTCGAAAACCGATTTTTTGCCATTTTCCCCCATTTAAGTATCCTTTTACAAAACATTTAACCTTTTTTGGTGCCGAATTTTTTTATATTTTCGTGTTTTTTTTCTGCCCTTCTCCCTATCCCTGGAGAGCTTTGACAGATTTCTATTACCGCAATTCTTCTTTGCCTGAGAGTAGAAAGGCACCTTTCCTTTCGTTAATTTACGGCTATAAACAAGAACCTCGGAGAAAACGGGCATACAATTTTTTACATTCGGCTGTCCACCATTGCGATTCGAAAACTACAGATTCTAAGGAACAAAATGGCCATTTTCACTAAGCATCTTCCCGAAAAGGCACACAAAATGTAGTTAGGAAACCCGCTATTACCAGAACTAGTCCTAACTTAAAAGCACAAGTATTTTAGAAAAAAAAATGCGCCAAATTATAGATAAGTCGCCAAATGTATTAAAGCCGATTTCTGTTTTGAGCTCTGACCGATACCAATTTTTGCTATCAGGAGATAACTTATCGGATTTTTCTAATTTTTAAAAATTTCTGGGGGGTCTACTTGTGGACGCAGACATATGAAACTTCGTATTTAGGGGTTATGGGGGGTTCTCTTTCAGAATAAATTATAATATTTGATGTCTCCCATAGGAAAAACGAAAGTTGGTGCTTCGTTTAATATGAAGATGACCCCCCAAGAACTTGAAAATTTTTTTGGTAAAAGAATACTTAAAATCATGAAAAATGATACCTTATTTGTCTTTGTATCACGAGCCGTTCCGGAGATACGGAGACTGAGTCGTTTTTTGTTTGCAGTACTGTACCTTAGTAGATAGCACCTTTGTGCAATAATGTAAATCAGTGAAAATCTTAATGATGTAGTGTAGAGGGTTGTTGAAATTATCATTAAACTAGTTAAATTTTAGTTGAAGGACCATTGCTTTTGTACTTTTAAAATTTTAAGCGTTTATGGGCTTTTACATATCCTATAAGAAATAAAATGTTCACATAAAATATCTCCCTTCACATGAAAACTGGTTTTAAATTAAAATTAGTGTGTACTGAAGCTTAAGGATCGTAAGATAAAAAAATTCCAAATTAACCAAAATGAGTTTAAACAGGTAACAGGGATTAGGTCCGTTAAAATATTTTGTAAAAAGAAATGTACCTTGTCAATATCCAAGGTTTTATTGTTGCAAACTAACCAAATGGTACAACATCCATAAGAGAAGGAATACTTTCTTGGCGTTTGCATCTCCACCATTCAACTTTGTTAATTGTAAAGAAACACTGATGTTAAAATAAAAATTTCAGACAATCAGATTCTTCCTTCCATTTACACTTATGATTTTATATAATATCCAAAATTAAATAATGATATTAGAAAATGCAGCTATTTTAAAGTTAAGCAGTGGATTTTTTAAAATAACTTTTTATCCCCATTATCCACAAGTATTTCTTAATAACAGAGTTCGAAATTGTGGTTCGAGACCACTGAAAAACGGCTCGGACTACTTCGGTCGGAAAATCACTGGTCCGGCCGACCAGTGTCGAAAATATATTCCCCTCTCCAGGTCAAGCCACGATTCTTTTTTATGTGAAACTAATTAGCGGTTTTATATTAATTAGTGCAATATTAACATTTAATTAAGAAAATGCTAAATAAATAAGATACTTTAAAACTTATTTGCTTATTTAGTAAGATGTTCATTTTAATATTTTTTAAAAACTAGTTATTGCTATTCCCTTTAAGAGTGCAATAGTTACTTTAGAAAATCAAGACCTGTTTTTTTTGGAGGACCAGTCATTTTGGTTGAGGACCAGTAAGATTGGTAAAGTAGTGGTCGGCAGGACCAGTGAATTTTTTTCCCCAATTTCTAACACTGCTTATTAACTTCTTAAATGAAGAGGGCTTGGAAAATTATGTCTATTAAGTCTATTTATATATGGCATACAGGCCAAGAACTTCATAGTCTAGAGATAGCAAAAAGGAGTAACTTCCCATAAAATTTAAGTTATCCGAGTTATTAAAGAAACAACATTAACTGTCATAATACATAAGATCTTTCCCTGTTTCACTTGATATTTCTATTAAATATTATTAATTAAGATGTTTAATTATTACTGTTACTTTTATGTAATTAGTATAGCTACTTTAACTAAAAAAATATAGTGAAAACATACGTGTTTGTTTATCATTGAAAACATATTTAAAAAAAATCATTGCTTAACTATAAAACGGGTTCAATTTTCTATTATTATTAGTAGTATTTGCAAACAGAAAAACATAAGTTTAAATAATTAACTGAGATAAATAATTACAGTTAATTTCATAGTTTTGTATCATTTTTGATATTTTGTCCAAGTTATATCTTGGATTGTTGTCCAATCTCCCTCTTAAAGCTTTTCGAGCTAAATACCATCCAAAAGTACTCTTAGATGCATAAATTTAAAAAGTTTTTCTTGTTATTCACTAGAGATAGCTATCCCTTAGAATGGAGATTTTTACATTTACCGTGATTTTAATATTTTCAACAAAAATAAACAAAGACTCGGATGTAAAGATATTTGTATTGTATTGACAGGTTTCATTCCTGGAGAAAAATCCTTTTGAAAGTGAACGGATTTTGAAGAAACAAATTCTTTAACTTTGAACTAAATATATTACACCAATGAGGATTTTTTAAGGAAATTATACTTGTGCTAGATTGTTTTCACCCAAAAAATAAGCTTAAAATATACCATTTATTTGGAGATTTTAAAGAAGAAATATTCACATTTGTTTAACCTTCCTACCCTCTTGAAAAAATAGTCACATATTCCCCTCGTGGGGTCTATCTAGACCCCATGTGTAAAACTTGTCTTTTACGCATTTAAGAGGGTAATTATATCTTAAATAGAAAATATTATCATTATTTACTTCAAAAATCATCCTTCTGAATAATTTGTCAAATTTTTATTGAATTTCTCGATTTTTGTTCATTTTTTTGCGATTTTGACTTTTTAAAACTTTATGATGTAAGTTTCTTTATAACGTCTGAAACTTAAAAAAATTAAATTACAGGAAAGAACAATGACAATTCAGTAATATACTTAAAATGTTTTATAACTACAGTGCTTAAGGGTAAACTAGTTGATAACCCCGGTTTTTCACGGGTATAATTTATTAGTTTATTTTTAAAATGATTTTTGATGATTTTGTTTATTTTTTGTATGAAGTTGCAGGTATGTTTAGCAGCTCTATATGAATTTGTTTAATTATTTTATCACATTTTAAATACGGACTATCTCTTTAAAATTCAAATAACCAAGCGAAAAATGATCAGATCAGAAATGTTTGGAAAGAGAGCTTCTCCGCGTAAAAACTGCCACGTAAAAAATACTCTTTTCTTTTAATATTTCTTCGAAATAACATTCTGAACTTCAATAAATAATCTTGAATCTTAGCAAACATTCTTATTTTTCCAAGAAAACCGAATGGAAATGCCATAAATTTATGTACTTTTTGTAACGAACCAACTCACAAGAAATAGTGGTCCCCAGTTGTCTGAGGTTTTTTTTCGCTTCCACTATCAGTTCCCGGAAAAAAATTATAAAAATTGCCCATTTTCTCAGAATATGAAAGAAAAAATTAAGAAATAAGGCGAAATTCAATGCGCTTTCTCCAAATCTTTAACTCTA
Source organism: Tetragnatha versicolor (assembly GCA_024610705.1). Lineage (NCBI taxonomy): Eukaryota > Metazoa > Arthropoda > Arachnida > Araneae > Tetragnathidae > Tetragnatha > Tetragnatha versicolor. Next base: position 6,383,680 of record JANDEH010000009.1, on the reverse strand, counting down.
ACAAAAATCAAAATATCAACACATTTTTGACCCTCCAAGAAATCTCTATACAACTAAAACAAAAGAAGGAACCTTGATTTATCAAGAATATGACAAAATATGAAACATCTCCATTAATTGTTATTAATTTACCATATTCGGGCCTGGGGTCTCAGGAGACCCAAGAGGGGGAATATGTGTCTCTTTCTTCCATGATGCTTCAAAATTGAAATACAGCCCCAAAATTTTTACCCATTGTAAAACTTCACGTATTTAAGGAATGCTGGCATTGAAAACCTCCAAAACTAAAATCGACGGGAGATATCAAACGCCAAAGTGCCCTTGGGGTCGCCTCATACCCCATGCGGGGTAGGAAGATTAAGTTTTTTAATAAGTGAAAACTGCCGGAAAAGACGAAACAAGCACGATTGCTGGGGACACACAAAACCATAAAATTAAAAATAATTTTTACTTTGAACCGTTTTAGGTTTGGTGTTTAAAAATTTCCAATTTAAAAAAATGGTCGAGCAACCAGTGATGTATCACCTAAACCACCATCTGAGAATCTTGGCATTTTTAACATACCAATATAACAGGTAAATACTAACAGCCACGGGCATAGACGGCAACTAAATATTGGGGAACACAAACAAGACCCGTAAATAAACTTTTGTTTTACCCCTATTGGAAAAAACTTTTCTGGTACTCCATAAACCAGTATGAATTATACTTCATCCAGTATAATTTATACTGGTTACAGTATCATTTATACTGGATCCAGTATAATTCATACTGGTTTATGGAATACCAGAAAAAATTTTCGAATAGGGTCGGGGATTGAAATTATTTATAAGCAAGTCCCCACGCGTACTTAATATTACCTCAATTTTATGAAATTTGCACGTATGGTTTAAATCTGGGTGTATTTTCATACTGAGGCAAAAACTTCTCTTGTTAGTACTTAGTTCCAATCAAAAATGAGGAGATATTTAGTGGTCCCTTAAAATCATTCTTTAACATTTGTCCCTTGAAAATAGCGTTTGAATTCATTTAGGTTTTGTTGAAACAATGTTTTTAATTATTTCGAGTCACATATTCCACACAACAAAAGTTTTACACCTGCTCATTTTTTATTAATATAAATTCAAGTAAGTAAAGCCCAAATTAGGGTTCTTTAAGGAAATAATGAATCGTCAGATTTAATAAGGGAACATACATAGTATACTTACTAAGAACAAGTCTGAGGAAAAAACTACAAATTGGGCAGATTTTGCATTCTTAGAGGTTCCAGAGGCATTCTATACCTAGAGGTTCCTAAACTTATACAAGTCACAGAATAGATCTCTCTTACAGCAATCCAGTTATACATGATGCAAACATATCTATATTTTTTACATTGAAACTCATGGATCTTTCTGAAAACTGCAAAACCTCTTGATTCTATAAACTGACTAAGGAAAAAAATTAACGATGGATGTAATTTTAATAATAATAATAATAATCTTTATTCACAAGGGCAGAAAAAACAAATACAGAAATTAAGAACATATTAGTAGCCAAGGGGATAAATAGGGGATTGTAATACATTTCGAAGACTCAAGAAATTGGCACCCTGCATCTACAGATAGATGCATTACAAAGTTAGAATCGTCGAATATTGATTGATACCTATACTTGTAGAAGTAGATTGTTTCTCAAGATTGAGTTTTGATTATTAATTATTTTTTATTCTGCTAGTGATATCTCAATAAGGGTTTTAGAAATATAAATGTGTTCAGATATCAATTTTGATTAATCTTATGATGAAAGTAGCTTGTATAGTTCTGTACCGTATGCATTGAATCCCTTCACTCGGATGTGTTTTGTTTATAAACATGTCATGGGAAAATCACTTTTTTTAACGCCCACATACTGCATTAAGGCTTTAACTGTGTATCTTCACCCTCCCATTCGAAATATGCTTGCCAAAGTTCTGTCTCTCTCTAACCTCACTATCATTTTTACAATGAGTTCTGAAACACCCTGTAGTACAATTTTAATGATCCAATTATGTTTTCCCATGAATGATAAAAATTCCTTAGGTACTAAAATATTAAAACATTATCAATCCAAATAAGACATTTTCTAGAAGATATTTCAAGAAAAATAACTAAAGAATCTACCAGGGATAAAATTTTAATTACAGAAAATCATAAGCAACTTCAATTAATTTTGAACTGCATTTTAACACTTGCAATATTAACTTAGCGTTTAACGAAAAACTTTTATTTGTTTAAAAAGTATTAACTGAACGGAAAAAATAAATTAATAATATCATGCTTATAATATTTGATAACATAAAGTTTTTTTTTTCTTACCTGTGAAATTTACAAAATTCCAATATATTATAAAATGAAAAAAAGTAGCTCAACTTAAGATTCCGTAGTTACCTTATTTAGTTTACATATTTCCTACTATTGCACTGATAACGGATATAAAATCGGGAATTATAAGATAATATCGGATATATTATGTGCTCTACTATGATATTTAAAAACTGATATTTCGTTCTTTATGTAAAAAAACAAATAACTAAACACAGTAATAAGCAAAAACATCAGTTAGATTCCTTTAAGATATGTTTTAAAAATTAACGCATTATAATGCATTAAAGTAGAATAGGTTCAATCTCTCCATATCAAGTGATCCAGATGTAATCACTCGACCATTTTAAAATCAAATAGTTTTTTGAGAGTTAATTCTTAGATCATTAGAGAGTCCAAAAATACTATCTTTAATTTTTTATCTTTATTTGAATTCTTATGGCAGACATCGATGTTCTACGAAAAATGTTGATTTTTGCGTTTGTAAGGGTTTACGTTAACTTTCGTTACTGTTGACCGGTGTAACTTAAATAAAAATAATATAATAATATTTTGTTTTCCATAATGTACAAAGTAAAATTAACATAAACATTTAAACAAATAAAGGCTACATTATGGATAAATTCATGCAAAAATCCATTGTACTCAGAAAGATACATCCTCTATAATGTACGGTATAAATTTTTGGAGAATTGAGTCCCAAATATCGAAAATCACCCTAAAAGTTGAACTTTAAAAATGATGTTTTTAAAATTTTCGAAGGCGTAGTATTTCCAAAAGATCTATATTTACCAAATGTTTTTGTAGACAATGTGTAGCTTACTTTACTGGACTATATTCTGAAAAAAATTCAACCCTGGTATTTTGTTCTTTTTTTGTAGTTATAGGCCTCCAAAGTTGGAAAATTTTATAAAAATCCCAACTTTGACCCTCTCTGTTGGAACAAATATTTAAAATCTGAAATTTTTACAGATAAATCCTTACTTGGGGTCCTCCAACTGTAAAAATTTCGCCTTTGGTATTTGCTTCGAAGTGGAGTTATGAACCTTCAAAATCCGGTGATTTAAAAAAAATCCATATTTCGACCATCTATATCTGGTAGAACACGGTTTAAAATTTTTAAAATTTCACAGGTTACGCCTCACTTAGGTATCATCCTCCTGTAAAAATTTTATATTTGGTATTTACTTCTTTGTTCAGTTACAGGGCCGTAAAAACGTTATGTTTGAAGAACATTAAACTTAACAATGAGGTATCGTTGCAATTAATGGATTATCATGTTCCCAACTAAGCGTTTTAACGGTCCTGTTGTAACTTGACTTAGAAATAAATACCAAGAATGAAATTTTTACTGAGGATGATACGTAAGTGAGGCGTAACCTGTGAAATTTTCAAATTTTTAAATTTTGTTCCGCCTAGTAGTAGTAGGTTACTCATGTTTTACAAAAAACATTTGGAAAATATAGTTCTTTTGGGAATGCTACGCCTTAGAAAATTGAAAATTCGTAGAACATCGATGGATGACATAAAAATTCAAATAAAGATAAAATATAAAGATAGTGTTTTTGGACTCTAATGATGTAAGAATCAACCCTCAAAAAATTTGATTTTAAAATGGTCGAGCGTTCATTTATGTTTTCTCTAGATCACTTGATATGGATTGACCCAATACCTTTGTGGATAGCGATAAACGCATATCAAGTATTTCTCGATATGGCAATTAAGTAGTCCATTGGTTTTTAATTAATAAAAGGTTTCTCAACCAATATTTCAGTTTTTCTTAAAATTGAATCTGAATTGTTAATACTAAATTAATTCATTGTGTAAAACTTTACAAAATGGTGCTTATGCATCCTACGACTACGATTTTGCAATTACTAATTTGTTAGTGCAAAAAAAATTTTGTGAATTAAAACTAATTATTGCAAGAGAAATAAACTGTTTAATACCCTACCCTATTTAAAAGATAATTGTTTTGTAATTTAAAATTTTTTTAAGACTGCAGTAGTTTTTATAATAGTTTTTATCCGTCTTATTTCTTTTCATACTTAGTTTATGCTTATAGTGTTCTGAATACCAAAGTAAATATGGTATCTAGCTAATATAAAAACCAGTAAACTATTTGTTTTCATTTAAAATCACTTTCTTAATTATCCAAAATTTATAATCGAATTTGTTATAATTTGTTCAGCACAATCGCTTTATCTCCTACTTTTTAAGCCCTCTTCAATTTGTTTACACGACTTAACTGACTACAAAAAATTAGTCCGATTTAAAGCACTTGTATAAAGCTTACCTGTAAAAACGGTTCAAAACAATACCCTTCAATAATTGAATCGTCAATTTGCAAAAGGGAATAAGTCCATAAATGACGACTTGTGTGTGACCTTTTGTGCTAAAAAATGAGTGGGAAGAGCAAAAAATATAGCCCCTTGCGTTTGTGGCGAAATCACTGTTCATTTATTATATTTTTTATTTCATTTCAAATTTTAATTGATTGGCCTTCTTTTCCTATTCTTTGTGCTATAAACTAAGCCAATTTGAAATTTGTTTAAATTTAAAAGTCTTACAATTTTTATCCAGTTAAAGTTGAACTCCCCATTGATATTCTAATGACTCAGTTTTATTAATCCTTTCTTAAATCTTTAATTTTTTGTCTTAATCCTTTTATTTCACACTTTTTTCTATAAACAAAGCAGAAATATCATTTGATTGCTTTAGCTTATTAGCAAATTTATTTTAGCTGAAATTCAGTTTATGAATTTTTTACACACAAGTCTATAATAATTTTGTGAGTGAAAAACTTATTTTTCCGGATGATTTTTCTGTATTCTAAATAAGTCCTGAATTTCCAGTAAAGATTTGGTGGCTATACGATGATAATTCCATTACCTATAAAGTTTTTTTTTCGATTGTCACAAAACTTGATTCTTATTTCAGACTGGCGATTTAATTGATTACTTATGATACAAGTTTGAGGATATTAAAGTGTATGAATAACAGATCAATTTTAGTTTAAACTAATGCCTGATAACTAGCATACACTGTAAAAAACTTCTGTTAAATTTACACAAAAAATAACTGTCAGCTAATATGCCAATTTATTTCACAGATTCATCTTTGATTTTTATAGACTTTCCATTTCTAAATGTGTGTCTGTAAATATTACTTATTAAGAATTTGAAGTTATTTACAACAGTTTAATTTTAAAAATTAACAGATAAAACCTGTTTATTTGATCCAGTATTTATAAGAATTTTTTTGTCTTTCTTAACCTTTAAATTTTCCCTCAGTAGTACGACCATTAGAGAGGCATATCATTTGCTATATTATGCAGACGTTTTTAATTATTTGATTGATGAGTTTTGATATTAAAACCAGTTTGGAAACTAGCAACTACATCACAAATAAATCTTGCAAAAAATGATCAATTTCAGAATGATTTATAGGTATTTCTATCATTATAATAAAATTCTACTAAGATCTTTCACAATATTCACATATAGTTTTTTAAAAATAATATCGCTTCAAGGTTAAACTTTGTGTGTAATTAATATTTAGAGGTCATAACTATTGAAAAAATCTAGTCAATATTGAAAAAAAACTCACAGGATTTCTTAAATATATTTTCAATTACTAATTTCATACTTAGTCTGGTGGTTCCAAACTAAATTTCTCTCGCTCAAGAATTTAATATATTAATTACTTAATATGTTGTGTAATGCAGTGAACATTTAATTTTAAAGAAAAGTAAATTCAATTGGCTTCTTTTTGAAATATCTTTTGTTTTCTTACCATCCCACATTTTTAATATATTTGAATGAAAATATCTTATTATTCAATGTGTAGGGAGAATATTATTTTTCAAAGTACTTATTTATTGTATTTGCATTCGTTCAAAACTTCTGCTTTGTGTATTGTAATATTTGTTAAGGATACTTTCATTTCTCCTGATAAGAAACAAAATAATTTCTACGTGCCAAGTAGTGGAATCCAAATTAAATCATAATCTCGAAAGACCAAAGATTGCATTCTTATAATCAAGCTAGATATACTATGTAATTAACCCAATTAAAGATATTTTTAAATATTTATTGTATTTCCTTATTTGTCAGATAATACCGTTACCGTCAGATAATATAATGTTATAATACCGTATTAAGGTAATCAGTTTCTGACTTATTTTATGGATTTTACTCTCGAGATTTGTAGATGAACATAGGCTAGTAGCATGAAAAGCATGAGCAGCACAATGAATAAAGAGATCAAAGCGTAATTATCCATAATCAAAACATAAAAACTCTAGTAAGCCCCCTATATACAGCTTCCCCTTGTAAGCAGAGAAACTCAAGTGCTCGAATTCCATCCAGCATTGCATTGAAGCATACAGCAGCATTCCCTAACTAACTAAATGTTAGTCTTTCTACAGGGTAAAGATCTAGGGACTTGACAGTTCAAAAAGTGCCAAAGCAAGGCACCGTCAGTCTATTCAAAGGGGGCGAATTTAAAAAGTTAAGGAGGCACACATTTCTTGGCGGAGCTGTCAAGGGGTAGTCCTAATATCGTATTCAAGTGCATAGTCCCCAGTCCATGTCAAGGGATTTTTCACCCCACTGACAGAGGGGTTAGCCGTAGGGGGAGCATGTTTTTCAGCGCGAGTGGGGCAAAGATGGCCGCCGGTTGTTTTGCGTTCTTTCTTCGATTGATGGCAGGGGGCGGGCGGATTCCAAGACGCGGCTTGCCATTGGCGGAGAAGCGCGAATAAATGACTCTAGGAAGGGCCTCAGAAACAAAAGGCGCCTGCCATTGGCTGGCGGAAGCGGTGGAAAAAGCTATGCTAATGGCTCTTGTTCGAAACTCGGGCGCACTTTTATTTTGCGCGTGCTAACGAAGGGCGCTTTTCTTGTTGGGGCGTGCGCTCGTTTGTTAATTAAGCCCCGTTCTGGAAAGAATCCCGATGACACGAACCAAAGAATCGAGCGCAGCGGCGAAATTTGTTATTTCAGTTCGTTTGCCATCAAAAATTTTTCTTATCGGCCCGCATCGTTTCATGTATGAATAATGAGACTTGTTCTGGGAAATATGCCCTGGCCGGGAGGAATTTATTTATGCAGGGGGGGGGGTAATTGCAGAGCGGGCAAACGCTATTTTTCAACCCGGTTTTGTTTTCCCCCCACTCAAAAAACGCAATCATAATCTCGCTCTTCTGTGTCATTATGCAAATTAGAGCGAAGGCGCGGGCTAACTATTGTTGCCTTGCGTAATTAATCGCTAAAAAGGTTTTGTAATTAGAGAGAGCACAAGTAAACAAACTTTATGGAATTATGGACCGTGCCCAATGAAACGGAAACTTTAATTGATTTCGACTCTAATGTTAATTTATAAATTTAGGGAGATTTGCCATGAAATAGCATATTAAAAGAATTTCTTTGTTTGCCAAAGGGAATTACGGACATAAGCCTCCTAATAAACCATTAAACTAAGTAAGACTAACAAAATATTCGAGATTATTTAAATTGGTTAAAAAAGAGAGGATTGAACTTTTCCAAGTATCTCCACTACCTCATTTAGCAGAATCTAGTCAGTTTTGCCACTAAACTCAATGGACATCAAAGCCATCAGGAGGTTAAAAGACCTTTACGAAATTTATTAACTCGACAAGTGATTTTGACAAGGTACCTCTTCCGACAAATTTATCACCAAATCGAGCCACTTTCTTGAACGACTTATCTCGTGCTTTCTGTATTGCCATTCTAAAGTGAACCTATACCGTTCACGAAGTTAATAAATAAACTGTCATGTACTTTAGATAAAACTCTAAAGTTTGACAAAAGTTGTTTTTGATCTTACTTTTGCTACAATAGGCATTGCAGCTTCAAAACTCGATATTCAAGCATTTTACCATTTCTGAAATTTTTAGATAAATATTTTTTTAAATTCAGCAAACATGATAAAACTATTTCCTAAAGGTTTTACACTTGTCATTATCAACAGCGTTATCATAGTTAATTATCAACTTACTTAAAAAGCGAAGTTAATAGTAGACATCCAAGAGACTAAAATTTTGAGGATTTTGGAAAATTATTTCCAACTCTATTTTTAAAATATGTTTAATAAGAAGCAGAGGCGTCATTTCAGTTTTTGGTTGGGGGCAAGGATTTTTTAAGTAGATCTGGGCCACGCCGTTACTATACTTATTACTCAACTTCATTTTTAAGGTATCCCCTAGTGAGCACATTTATATACAAGCACTGAAAAGTAGTATTTAAATTATATTAATTATAACGTTAAAATTTGACGGCGGGGGAAAAAGGGGAAAAAACTTTTGTCTGGGGTTCACCCCCAGGAAAATTTTGAAAATTTGCCTCTAAAAGTAATATTTTAACTCATTTCGAGACCCTCTGGGCTACATCCAAAGAAAACAGTTTCTTGTAAACCACAGAATTTTCTTAGGAAAAAAAGTTGTTAAAAGATGTCAAAGTTTCAAGGGGGGTTAGGGGTTCTCCGCCAGAAAAATTTGTATTTAAACTAGTGTTTTATCTCTTTCTCAAACTTTTTGGGGAGCACTTTAAGGGAAAAGCTTCTTTTAAGTGGCAGAATTTTGAAGGAAGAAATACTGTATAACCAATGTAAAAATTTTAGAGGGGGCTAGGGGTCCTGCGCTGAAATTGGTTTTGATATTTCTCCTTCAAACTAGTGTTTTATCTCTTTTTTCAATCTTTTTGGGGAGCTCCTAAAGGGAAAAGCTTGGTGTAAGTTGCATAATTCTAAAGGGAAAAACACTGTACCCGACGTAAAATTATTTTTTAGGGGGGGGGCTGGGAAACTTTTTGGGGAGCACTAAAAAGGAAAAGTTTCTTGCAAGCCGTGGAATTTTCAAAGGGAAAACCCCTAAATAACAGACATTAAAATTTTACAGGGGGGCTGGGGATCCTCCCCCAGAAAATTTTTTGAAATTTGACCCTTAAAGGTAGTGTTTTAACTCCTTTTGAGACTTTTTGGGTTACACCCAAAGCTTCTCCCCCCTGCCCCCCCAAAATGACACCCATGATAAGAAGGTAAAAAATAAAAAGTCTCTTTAAAGGTAAAATTCTATTAAATGCTTAATGCATTTTTATGCCTTAACTATTTCCATTTTTATTAGATGTAATGCTATTATTTTTTTTAAATATTTTTGAAAATTTTAATCAATGTTAAGATTTTCTGTATTTTACTTTTATTGATTTTCATAATTAAAAAATTAATCTGAAAAGATGTGATGGCACTGTAAAAAATAAACCTATTTTTATACATACAGAGAAGCTGGGGTAACTTTTTGTATTATTCTTCCATATCCTTAAATGCTTACAAAAATTTTTTGAATGCATCCGCACTAATTAAATTATAAATTAAATTAAGGAAGTACAATATTAATTATCTTGAGGGATCTATAAGCTCTCAGTACCTTCTGAACTATAGGAAGAAATAAATTATATAAACCACCAAATATTTATTAGCCTACGTGACCAAACCATTTCTATTGCTGATTCTCCATTGAATCGTTTTTATGTTCTCAAAGATGTCCAAAAATCGTAAAAAAATTCCAACAATATTTAGGCAGTACACTTGGAATAACGGGTTCCACACTACTCTAAATCTTAAAGTATAAAAATATATTGTTATCCAAGCAACTAGCTTCATGGCAACTTTTTTTTAAATATTGGCCATCGAGCTTTTAACTTATCTATTTAAGCGTCAGGTATGTTCATAAAATGTCCTGATATACATATCTCCCATCTCCCCTTTTTAAACTTTATTCACATTTCCTTAAATCTACATGTCACTTTTACTGATCAAATGTTTACAACTTTTCAGGGGTTAAATGGGATCTAGTAGAAGATTGACCCCACCAGTTCTAAACATTCAAGTCTTTTCGCGAATTTGGGCTAGTGAATAATATCTTCTTTTTCATAAATAAAATTTTTTAAATGATCTTCCAAATTATTCTTACTAAATACCATTGCTCTCCTTTCAAAATGTTTCTAATGGAACCTTCCAATTCAACTATTCTCGTCTAAACTATTTCTTAAAACCTATAACCACCCTTATTTTGAAAGGCCATCTGAATTTCTCACTTCTTTTTTATAATGGGTATATAGTATTCATCAAATTTCATATCGAGGCAATCAAACTCATACTGCTCAGCAAAAATTAAGGACGAAATAATTTTTTCTATAAGACACATTTTTAATCCATGAAAATCATATTATTACTTAATATAGGGCCAGGATCAAATTTTCCTTGCCAAATAGTTTTAATAGTTTAAGGGGGGTAAATGGGATCACCATTGATTATGGAGTTCCATACACATTTGGAGCAGAGGCAGAAACGTCCGTGTGAGAGGTATTTAACTGAAAATTCCACGTCGTTGCTAAAGAATATGATTATTCCTGGACTCAAAGCATGTTTTTAAACCTGTTTACTACCTTTGAAATTTGAATGATACTTTTTAGACTTTATTGCGAGATACCAGCCTAATCATCCTTTTTGATAAATTTTAGCTTCTGGATCTTCTGGTCAGTCATTCATGTTTTTAGCAGTTCTTACTCATGCTTGATTGCGTTTAGTAATGAGGACCCTTAAAGAAACTTCCAATATCGTGACTTAAGAAAAATTTGAAACAGCCAGTGTTATTTATTGCAGCTTTGTCACTCATAGAGAGGAAACCTTGACCCAAAAAATTTTTCTTAAAAAAGAAGCAAATAGGACATAAGAACACGTACACAACTGCAGACATCAATGAAATCTCTGTTGTGAACCAGGGGGTGCTAAAACAGCTCAAACAAATTGTTTAGTTTTTCAAGAAGGACATATGTTTCTAACGTTCGAAAAAAAGTATTATTTAGTATTTATGGACGAATAGAGGAGAGGAGGGTATTATGGAACACCCTTTATATATTTAAGAATAGCTCTATTGGTTTTTATTAAAAATCCGCAGAATAATTTTAAGTACATACTATAACTAATGACAATGAAGGGCCAATGGTCAAATAAATCAGCATTTATTTTTTAATCAAAAATGTACTTTAAGAAAAAGTTACAAATGGAGGGTAATATGGAACAGTCGGGTAATACGGAATAGTTGGATTTACAGCTATTGAAAACTAATTAGACCTTAGAGAACATAGTTAATATTAACTATAAAAATATACTTAACAATTTACGTTCAAATAGTTTTGTTCATTGTTCATGAGTCTATTTACAATAGTCACAAACATCGTCTTTCTATGACCCTTTGCTTATGGAATGTTCCATAATACCCGACAGGCCATCTTGTACTATGGTCCCTTTTACTTACTGATAAAACATGGATAGCTAAAAAACAACTGCAGTATAAGAAACTACTGATCTTTTAGTGTACATTATGCTTAACAACAAATTCAAAGTATCATATCTACAGGTAGGTTAAAAGGTTTGAACATTTACCGTCAAAACCTTTCAACAATCCTAAAACACACTTTGCTGCGACTGATCAGACAACAACAAGAAGCTTAACTCTTTGAGCACTGCATCATGGGGGATTTCTTAAGATTTCCGTGGCATTGCCACGTGATAGCAGCACGAGGGGGAGCAGAAACTCAGGTGTTTCATATTACCCGACTATTCCATAATACCCTTCTCTCCTCTACAAGTCTGAAAAGAAATAAATATCTGTAAAAACCTCTCCATTCTCTTAAAATTGAGTTATGGAAGACATCGAATTTCTCTTTTAAAACTGTACTATCCTTATGGGACATAACACAACACCTCTATACACCACAGATATTTTCCTATTCCTTATTCAATAGGAACTCAGAGACCATTTATAGGAAGCAAACACGTTTAAAACGTGCTTTCAGTTTAGGAATAATCTTAGCAATAAAAAGAAATTTTCAGTTAAATACCTTTCATATAGACAATAATGTCACTGCCCCGCATGAAACTCCATTATCAATGGAGGGCCCATTTACCTCTCTAAAATTATTGGCTGGGAAAATTTGATCCTGGTCCCTAATATTCCCACTAATTGAACATCTTTTGGAATGATTTTCATAGGTGAAAAATAATTCTACTACGTGTTGTATTGAAAAAACTATTTCGTCCTTAATTTTTTCAAAGCAGTGTAGTATATTGACACCGATGGATTGGGTCCAAATATGGTTCAAACATAGAGATAGAGATTAACAAACGCAGTGAAGATGTCATGAGAATGGGAATATCGAGGAAGTTATAGGGGAGGGTGGTGTACCTCGGACCTGTGTGTTTTAAAAATAGTGTAGGAACAAGGTACACATATAGGTCCAAGGTTTACAATCTTCCTCTATAGCATTTTTACTGAGTATAAATATTGTATAATAATTTTGACTACAAATTATATTTGATTGAACATACTTACGCAGGTATATCTTAATTTTGTATCTGTTAAGGAAGAAATTAAAATTTTAACGTCTATAAAAGCATGCAATATCTCTCAGAGATGTTAACAATTTTATGCATATTTATGACCTATTATTTTAAATTGATTATTCAACTAACTGATAGAAAATTTAGGATCAATGTGTTACTATTGAAGTCGTCAACTTCAGATAGTTTATGAAATCATAACCATATAGCATCTGTAACATATTTCTTACAATATCAAACATTCGCAACCTTCTCAAAGTAATAGTAAATCAAGTAAGTTATCATAAATTTTCTTGTGAAAATGACTATTCAGCACTTTTATTGCAAGTGCTGTTTTATACGCTCATTGTTTGAAGGAATGGTAAAATGAATACACAGTCTCGTCCATTGTATTTTTAATATCCTTCGGTAAGATGACAGCTGTAGATTAAACAGAAGTATCCATGAAAAGAAGTTTTAAGAGAACTTTGGAGACACATTTAATAACACATAAGGACTAACATGTTTTATTCTCGCTTCCTGGATCAAGACAGCGGTTTTTTAAAGAAAATCCAGCATTCAAAGCTTACTAGTTAAATGACTATCGGCTCATAAAACACAGCAACTGCCTCCATCTAGCCACATCGCCCCAAGAAAGCAATTTGCTTTGATTTCAAAATCACTTTTAGCCATCTCCACATCCACAACTCTAAATTCTTCGCAACGCTAAGCCCTCGGGAAATTTTTGAAGTTGACAACTATAAATTAATCTGTTTCGGCAAGGTTAAAAACGAAACAGGCGCTTGTATTTTGCAAAGGCATTTGGTCATTGTGTGTGGTGCCTTCTACTCTTCACAAACAAATGTTCCATTGTTACCGGCTTGGAGCACAAATAAAATATTTGTCGCCATTCAATCAATAAGCCTGTATCGTAGAAATTTGAGCGTTTTGTCTTCACCATACCATTTCAATTAGCATAAATGTTATTTTACACTTGCCCGTATTTAACGAGTTGAAGTTGGTCCAAAAAAGACTATTACAATCCCGCATGTGAGCAGGAGTATTCTAACTAACAATGCAAAGCATATGTTTGGCGAGGACAAGGTTCATTTGCAACTTTTGGATAGCATTCATTAATTATTTATGAAAGTGAACAAAATAATTTTCAGGCTTTATCTCAGATCCTATGGTCATGGATATAAACACCGGAGTATCTTAGTTAACTCCAATTAAAATAGGTATTTTCCTAAGAGGTTTAATCACACATACTATGGAATTTGTAATAAAAAAAGTTTGAGGATAACAGCATTAGAATAATATCATTTACTTTTACTGCAGTCCTTAAAATTCTAAAGGTGACAATATAGTATCCATTGATACCGTAAAATGAGGTAACTTTGGCCCAATCATCGAAAAGTGTTTCTAAGTGTTATATCTGCATGAAAAAATTAAATTATCACGTAATTAATGCTAGACCCAACAGGTGAAATTGTTGTAAAGATATCTTCAAAGCGAAGTCTTGATATTCTTAACCCTCCGTCGGTCGCAATATTAAACTAACGCGTTCGGTCTCAATGTGCCAAAACGCACAATCGAAAGAATCGCAATTTTCTACCTTTTAATTTTCATAATAGAGTCTTAAAAACAATAAGAGATATTCATAATATTATTCAGACACAAAAAATCTGATATTTGTTTTTAATAATTTAGGAAAAAAATTAAAAATAGCATAAAATTAAACTTACATCATCACGAGTCAAAAATTATACTTAATGATGTAAAACCTGAGGGATATTAGTTCTAAATTATTGTTTTTGAACTCATGTCCAGATAATAACCATTCACAAACACAAATATCACAGGTAATACTTGCAGGTCCTAGGCTAGTCATATTGACCACTGACAGTCCCAGTAGCTATGTAAAATAACTACAAAATATATTATTTTTAGCTATAAACAGTGAACCTACAGGTAGTAACCGTAGATTTGCTTATTGCACAACTTAGTCTTAATAAGGTACGATTTTGTAGGTGTATGTTCAACTGCAATAAACCAAAAATAGTTATAAAAATTACATACACATTAAGGAAAAATTTAATAATAGATGTCTATAAGCACTCATAAAATAAATAAATAAGTATCAAAGATTACAAAAAATAATATTACGTACCTTAAAGAATTGAAACGCGATCTGTCAAATAGTGAAAGTATGGTGAAAACCAAACTAAACAAAGCGCGTGAATTTAATGAATTGGTTGGCGCCATACATCCGGTAAAGATAGGAGACTACCAGGAATTTCAGACTTCTACCCTCCATAATAACTAAAAAGCGCACGACAATGTATGAGGTGTGTGAAAAAGTACAGTTGCGACCGACGAAGGGTTAAAATACAATCACTAGGAATGTTCCAACTAGAGTAGTATCAAAATGTTGATTTTTGTCCACCTTACAACTTTTCATTAGAAATGCAATAAAGAACATGTTCAAAACAGCTATAGGTCATACTTTTCTGTCAGTTATGAAGTCCTCTAACAGTTTTTTATTTTGTTCCACTGCGTTGCTTGATAATTATTAAAGTTTCATTACGTTGGGGTAACTTTGGCCCAATGGTATCTGCTGAAATATAAGTGAAATACTCATTGAGTTCAAAGAAGCTGTGGTTTAGTATGGTTGATAAATTAATTCTAAACACGAAATACATTTAAATGATTAGATAGCAAGCGCTAAATATAGTATGGTGAAGATGTAATCTTTATTGTGAAAAATTATGGTGTTTGAAGAAATATCAGTATTTTGTTAGAAAAATTGGATTTTCTCCACAATTTAAACAACCTATTCATCAAAATATGTACCTAGAATGATAAAATACTGCTAATTGTTCATCTATATATTTTCTTTAAAAACTTATTATTGTAACTCTAAAATAAAATAAGTTTTTTTGTAAGAAAACATGTTTAATTGTTTTATTTTCTTATCAATTAAACTTGAAATGAACTTGGAATATATTTTTATCATTGACAGTTAGCTTAGTAACACATCTTAACTCAACACCTTAACTAAAATTTTAAAAATTCCATAAAAATTAATAAAATTTAAAATCCCACTTTAAAAACGGTTTACATTGAATTTGAACATGTTAAAAATATTATAAGTCAATGTGAGTTTTGTACGTTTTGTGAAATGTGTTTGGATTAACTACTTTTATTTGATTTTAAGGCGAAAAAACACTCCATTTGGGCCCAAGTAACCCTATTTTACGGTATACATTTGTGGGAAAACCGCTATACAAATGATGAAAAAGGTAATATAAATTTATTTTTCAATAAACAGCCCAAAGTGTGAACCGGGGCGGGGGGAAGAATTTTCATAAGAAATGTTTTCTTGAGAATTTTCTTTAGAGAAATGTTGATTATCCCAGATTACAAAATCCAGTTGAAACCCTTTTTTTTAAGAATGAAATCCCCCCAAAAAAATTCATAGGAGAGAACCAGTCCTCCCTCACTAACATAGGAATCATTTCTACTCAAAATTTACCATCTTGTAGTACTCTAAGATTCAAATCCTGCCCGTTTTATTTTGCTAAAGAGCTGCTACATTTAACTCTTAATGTATAGACCTACGCTTATGAAACTAAGTCTATGAATTGTGGGGGATACAATTTCTTTTCAAATTTAATTAGTTATATTTATATTGTAATTACTATCTCAAAAAGTGTGCTTATGCATTTTTCTCTCAAAATGGTAATCATATAGGGAAGAGTGGGACAATATTTTCAGATTTTTAATAAGGTTTTGCTTGCCCAAATTTGAAACTTTCAGAATAACATTTTGAAACGTTTTAATATATTTTAAAAATATAAACAAGATGATAATCATTAAAATTAAAGGTTTATAAACCAATCAAAGTAACAAGAAAACGTAGAATGGGGCAAAACGTTGGTAACTTTGAAATTATATTTTGTCCATCGATAGTTAACAATGCATCTCCTGTGGTAAGAAAAAATTTCCTTTTTTCCTTTTTATTTCCGCTCAAACATTGTATTGTACTTTTCAAAATAGGTTCTACAAAAAACACGTGGCTTTTAAACTTAAGTAAACTGTGGCGTCGCACTCTGTGACTTTAGTGACTTATTTACGTTCGAAGTAGCTGTAACTGTGAATAATTTATAAAGGATACTTTATTGAGTTAACAAAACACAAAAATAATTAACAAATACTAAAAACTTACTTAAAAAAGCTTTAAGGTGTTATTTACCTCTGAATAAGTAAAACAATATTTCTTCATTCACAAACTCATAGAAGCTTGTACCTAGAATGATAAACAGCAGCAAGTTTGAAACAATATACCGCTAACTGGTGGAAGACTCATAAACTAAAATTTATTTTATTTTGAATAATTATTGAAATCGTCCACCCTACCCCTATTTCTCCTACTTTTAACTCGGGGCAACAGTGGGCCGCTTTATACTATCATCTTCTTTTACTTCCCCGATAGCTTTGGAATGATGAGAAATAGAATTTTTAAAAATACTTTTACTTAAACCGTGTTTACCAAATATTTAGTAATAATGGCTTAGGAAAACGCCTAAGAAAGTTTTTTAAATATTTTTTAAATAGTACAAATCAATATTTTAAGAATAAAACTAAAATATATTTTACCCCCTCTGTAAAGCTACCAAAGCGTGTAGTACGAAACCTCTGTGGAGGTATTAAACTTTAATATTTTCAATTTTCTCTAACCAAACTAAACATCTCCTAAATCCATAATAATTTCAGTTACGCAAATATTACGTGAGGAATCCGTATTTAAACTGGGCTCTCTTGCCTGAAGAAATCACATTTCAAAAAATGCAATATCCTTATCAGTCTAAGCCCTATCAATGATTACATTCCTATCAGCAAAACTTTTCAGCTCTAATCCTCAAATAGAATTATGCATTTCATAGCTGCCGCCACACTTTCCCTGGCTCATTATAATATGCTTAGCGATCGTGTGATTATTGACGGTAAAAGCATCTTTTAATTGAGCGAAATCTTTTTGAATTCTGAATTTCAAATTCTCCTCACTTTTCCATAGCCCTCCAGAGATAGAAGTGCGTTTAAAAATCGCGACTCTTCAAATGCGCCATTTTTTGATCCATTGTTTTCGTGCAGATCGCGCCTTTTGTAATGAAATCTACTACAGCTCTCCAACTAATCATACGCAACTGAAACCCTTCAAAAATTATTAATTCCGTGTGACATGTGAATAATAATTACGTAGTGCTATTAGTTCATTAAAATTTATTCGGCTCCGGCAGAACACAAATCCTAACAGGTATTTTGCATCGATTCCACAGAGTTATTTTAATCCGGGATTTTTGAACACTGATTTTCTCCTGTTCGCTCGAGATCCGTTGCGAAACTAAGCCATGGATCAGACATATTTCTTTGACAACTCGTTTAATCCTCGTGGCTATATAAAAATCTACATCCATTGTTCAATGCTTAAAAGTAACGAGAAAAAAGCTTACAAAGTTATTCTTTCAGTCTCTCTAGGAGAAATGAGAAAGTAGGAGAATGCTCATTCTAATACACTCTCAACAAAACCAAGAGCAGTGTACAATGGGAGTTAGGAGGTTGAACCCCACCTATTCGAAATTTATGTGACTTTTTAATAATAGTATTTTCCTTGAAATTTTGCGGTTAACTACTACTGTCATCACCCGGAGCTGTCATCTTCGGGTGTCAACCTAAGAGTTATATATTCAAATATGAGAAAACGCCACTTTTGGGGGTCGGATTCAAAAATGTTTCCCGGAGAATGAATCTCCTGATGATTCCTTCATCTCTGATACGGACTATATATTATCCATATTATCTACATAGTTTAAACATAAAATCCATCCAAATTTGAATCCTATATGTGTATAAGTGCGTTCTAAAAAGCTACAATTAACTTATAACCCAAGCGTTTAGGAACTATATAACTGAATGTATAGGGGATCCTTCAGGGAGAAAGGGCAAAAAATAGGGAAAGCGGAGAAGAACTTTTAAAATAAAAAAGTTCTTGAACTCAAAAGTTTGCACGACTAGTTTTTGTAAGGTTTGCATGGGGCGATATTTATTTTGGCTTGAAAAACAAGTATCATATCACATATAATGGAAAATAGACATCTAAGTACGTAATTTTACCAATGTAAGTATAATGAAATATATTTTTAATCCCCTTTAATAGACCTTGTAGCAGCATTCAATGTAAAAATTATGCCAAAGAAAAGTTGGAATATGGAGAGGTGACAAGAAACTTGTTTACAGGTCGAAAACCCTAAATATGGAATAACTGAAATTTTCAATTTATCCCCATGAATTTTTCCAGTTCAATTTTTAATTTATTAGAAATTATCTCCATTGCTGTAAAAATAATGGAATTGATGTGATAGAATAACACATTCTGAAGAGCTCTTATTCCTACCAATTTGTGTACCCTATCAAAGTTGTAGGACCTTTCAGCAAGTCAAAAAATTGTTCGGAGCCCACCAAATATCAGGGTTATATGGAGGTTATATTGAGAACAGAAAGTAGTAAAAATCATCATCTCCCTTTAGATATTTTTTATAGATTTAGAAATTGTTTACAAATTCTATCGGGCACAGCAAGAAAAAGGTGCCAAATGGTCTCAAACTAATATGTGTGAAATATTATTCCATTATAATAACTCTTTTTGCCTCCGGATGGCCTCAAATGGAACATAAATATGTAATTTTTCATATTTTTAAAAATTTTTATAAATTAAATTTTTTTTTGTCGATAATTATTTAAAGTTCACAAATAAGGTTATTAATCATTTAGCCATTTTAATAAAAAAAACAACTTCCGAAGTGGCAATATAATGTATTACCATGTTAACAAAACAGCACTGTTAAAAATTCCGGAAACTATACACGACAGTATTGAAAGGCTTTACACGAACTTGTTGTGGAAAGGCCGCGGAGTCCACAAAACACACTATGTTTGAGTAAGCAGCTCCGAAACGTTTCAGTTTTCAGTGTAATGCGAAGGAGACGCATGCGCAATGACCGTTTATCTGCCCGGAAAGATGAATTAGTAGCAAATGATCGGTTTTCGTGAAATAAAAAAGGGAATGGTGTTATTGTGGTTGTTTACACACAGTAAAAAAAATCCGATGTTGTGAGAGTAAATAATCTCAATAATCTTATAGTCTTTAAAATGCTTCACCCCTTACAAACTTAGAAAAATCTACAAATAATTGGTTTAACACTTCAAGAATATAGTACCGGGCGGTTGGATGGTTAGAGTACTCGATTTCCAACCCTAAGGTCTTCGGTTCAAAACCTGTTGGCCGGGCTAGACTTCGCAAATCTCTCTTCTTACTTTTTAAAAATTAAATTAAGAGAAATTCAAGAATGTTTCAGTGAAGTAATTATTTTAAATAAAACTATATTTAAAAACACTTCTAACTTTGTAATTCTGTTGATTTGAAAATTGTAATTGATTCTGTTTAAAAGCCATATTCTGAAAGATTTTTAATGAAGTTCTGTTAGTATATTATTTACGAAATTTCGTGCAAAAAAACTGTTAAATTTTAAAATTAATCAATTTTAAAATTTTTTTGGGGGAAATTATTTCTTAAAGTGTCTGCTCGTTTCTGGCTCATATTTTATCATTTCAAGTACAATGGGTAATCCCCACATTTATTTTTTATTTTTTTATTCGATAGAGGTATCCTAGAGAGAGGAATATTCGCACCAAGAATTTTTAAAATCCGATGATTATTTATTTTTTATTTAATTTCAAAGTTTGACTTTAGAAAAGATACGCAAAACGTCGAATTTAAAATTGTGACGTACTTCAATACTATACATTTATTTTCAACCTATCAGGATTCAAAGCGATCTTTGATTTTCGCTAAAGTATAGTGACTAGAATAAGATAGTGTGTTTACCGCCCATAGACACCATTATAAAAAAGTGGACCTAAAAAAGGCGAAAAATCCAGGTGGCGAACGATCGCTGTTTTCCACTCTCTATGAATACTATTATCCGTGCGGTCCCGCGAGTTCACAGGACGCACGAGGCGATTTCTCAGCTTGGTCTATGATTGGCTGAATGGTATGACGTTGGGATAATAGTGATAAGTTACGCCCTGAAATTGACCAATCACGATTCGAGTTGGTAATCGCCTCGTACGTCCTGTGAACTTGCCTTACCAATACCTCCTACAGAAGAGGGGGTGTTGGCCTTACCCGACAGCACGGATCTCACTAATCAGAGATAATAGTATCCATAGAGAGTGGGAAATAGTGGGAACAAGCGATCGTTCGCCACCTGGATTTTTCGCCGTTTTGGGGACACTTTTTAAATCCGGTAAACACACTACCTTATTCTAGTCACTATAGCTAAAGTAAGGCCGAATCAGGTGTGACGTACTTCCTATACAAAGACAAATGGCTAATTTTTTTTAAACTCTTCATGTCGATTTTTGGATTTAGATCGATTTTTGGATTAGATTTCCTTTACAGAAAAAATGCATTTTTTTTCTGTTTTCAAAAAATGCTGGTATTGCCCACTCAAGACAGAGTGAGAAAAAACTTCACTATTCTCATTAATCATTTTCATTAATCTGGAACCTTCCACCACGGCACGGAGACCTTACACAGTGACACCGAAACCTTACACCGTGTCCACTCTGGAACCTTCCACAACGGCACCGAGACCTTACACCGTGTCCACTCTGGAACCTTCCACAACGGCACGGAGATCTTACACAATGACACCGAAACCTTACACCGTGTCTACTCTGGAACCTTCCACAGCGGGCACCGAGACCTTACACGGTGACACCGTGTAGCATTTCTCAATAAAATCGTGGCAACATCTTTCCACAATTCTTTCGTGTAAAGTCTCAGGATTTTTTTTACAGTGAGGGGTAGAATAGGAGGATTTTTTTTTGTCAACAAACAGTGGATTGTCAGTGGCAAATTTTAAATATTGGTAGATCAGATACATTCTCCCTCAATTATGGCCAGTGTAAAACAATATTTTTTAATTTTAAAACTAGAAATAATTGTATTTTTCATAAATGTCACGCTTTCTAAATTCAGCGGGCAGTTATTTCATTGGCTGGTCTTGGGAACCAAATGTGATCACATAAAATATGTTGAAATAAGTGTTTAATGGATAGTTTGTTTACAGGCAATAGCAATATCATGATGACATTTGCCTCAGTAATGATTTACCTAATTTTTTTATATATGGCAATAGACTAAAACCCAGGCCCATAAAATAATACTTCTTTAGAGGGAGGATTGACTCAAAATAGCTTCTTAGCTTATGCGTTAAAAGTTTAAATATAGCAAATTTTATTTGCTAAAATAAACACAAGTAAGTGCTAAAAATTAATGTAGCTAATTTAAAAATGTTGAGGATAATACTGAGCTTTGAGTTGAAAACGCTGATCAACCGCTCTTCTTTAGAAAATATTTCAAAATTTGTGTTCATCTCAAATATACTATGGTTAACCCTTTATTCAAACTAGTTAGGTTCATAAGCTCAATTTTTATGAAAAGTTCCTTCAGAATGGTAGGAAAATGTAACAGCTGGAAAGGAAATGTTTTGGAAGTTTTACCCAGTAAAAATCCATAAAAATCAAGTAGCATTAATAGAAATAACACCAGCCTCAACCTCTGAGCTGAAAGAACAAAAGGACTTGCTTCAGTTTTTGTGTTAATTTTACTCGTTAATTCAAATAATGTAGGCTGTTTTTTGCCCTTTAAATGCCTTTTTAATTTTTTTCTTTAGAAAATAAAAGTGTGTTCTTCCTTTAAAAAGCTAAACGTTGTGAAATATTTAAAATAAATTTGTTATTTTGTAAATTTCTGAACTTTTTTAACTGTCCCATTCATCCCCACTCGGTGTCCCATCCATCCCCACCACGGGGATGAATGGTGCAAAATACATACATTCATAAAAACTTTTCTTGTAATTTTAATAATGGGTAATTGATTGAATACACGCACTTATAATGTAACCAAGAGTTCAATTATTGGTTTTAAACTTGTTACTTGCAAAAATATGAAATTTGTCCCATTCATCCCCGCTCTCCCCTAATGTTTTTACCATCCTACTCAACCGGGAATAAAGGTTTTGCACAGTTTTGTGATTCCAGAAAGAAATCTTTGATTGCCAGTTCTAATCATTGAGATACTTCAAAATATGTTGTATTACAACTCAAGTATTTGAACTCTGGTTTCCTTTTTAATTATTTTATAGTCTTCAATGAGGATTTTATACCATTTAGCAAGTTTACAAATACAAATACAAATTAAGTCGACCAACTACAGGCGTAAGCCTAGAAAGGTTGGTCCAGTCATTTTAACCCTAACTACCGGAATCCCAGTATCTGTCAATTTTCCTCTTGAACTCGTTTACCCCACTTGAATTTACAATGGTTTCAGGCAACGCATTTCATCTATCCACTATCTTTCTACAATCCGTCTTAAATTTTACTTTATTCAATTTGAAATTGTGACTCCTTGTTCTATTACCCGTATTGAAATCTAGTCCCTCAGTGTCCCCTTGCTTTACCATTTTAAAAAGTTGAATCAAATCCCCTCTAATCCTTCTTTTCTCTAGAGTGAACATATGTAGCTTCTTTAATCTTCCCTCATAACTTAAACTGGATATACCCTTGACCATTATAGTAGCCCTATGCTGAACCCTTTCAATTGAATCAATACCTTTTTTAAGTATGGAGACCAAAACTGAACAGCATACTCTAGATGAGGTCTCACCAAGCCTCTGTATAGTGGCAAAATAATATCCTCGGACCTTAAAGAAACAGTTTTTTAATGATGAACCCATTTAAAGTCCTCATTTACTATCACTCCTAAATCTTTGATCATATTACCTTCTTTAACTTCGTTCCCTTGCAGATAAAATTCTGCCCTATTCGTCCAATCGAGTATAAGGCCGATTTTCTTTTGTCCATTTTTACATGAAATTACTACATTAATCGAAACTTTGACTCCAATCCGGAGGCAAAAAGAGTTATCTTAATTAAATAATATTTCACACATGTTAGTTTGAGGCCATTTGGCACCTTTTTATCGTTGTGCTCCTGGGAAAATTAAAAAAAATATTTTTGTCCAACCCTAATGTACACCCTAAAATTTTCAAGGAAAAATAATGTAGTTATCATCAATTTTGGGGTGATCTAATTTCCATGCCCCTCTTGGATATTACGAAATAAAATATGAATAAAATTACAGCCCCTAATATAAAATAAGTTAAATTCATTGTGACTAATTACCAAAGCCCCAGACCATATGTCATTGGATTTAGATGAATTAAACTTTCGTCTAAAACAAAACCTAATTTATCTAAAAATCTATAAATTGGAAAACTACAATTCTTTTTGAAAAGTTTTAGCTTTTAATAGTTTTGCAACCAAAGTGGTTTTAAATTACATAAATGAATCACGATGGTACTCATCTCAAACATTTCGATACCACGAATATATAAAGGATTTTTAAAAATATGGCACTGTACTGGTAATACCATTAATAATATATAGACTGGTTTCACTAATGAGTTCTTCAACCTAGTTAAATTCTTTACACTGAACTTCACTTGTCTTTTATTAAAATTTAATACTTTTGAAGGGTTTTTAAAAACAGGCACAAAAAGGAGAAGTTTACTTGCGCGTAATATACAATACCGATGAAAATAATTTTACTAGCGATCGTTACATTGAAAAATAGTTCTGTCCTAAATTTTTATACAGCCGCAGCAATCTTAATAAGAAGAATTGGAAACTGCAAAAGAAAAAAAAGGTTTTTTTTCTTTACCATTTATTTCTTAATTACTGTCATATTGTTTTAGATTTAAAAAATTTCTCCAAAAGTAGAGACCAAAATATAGTTACTAATATCAATAAAAATAAACTGAAAGGAATTTATGAACAAATAAAAATTGTGTGCAGACAAGTGCATTATATATACATATAGTTCATTTTTTATTTTTATATAAATTACATTTTTAAACTAACCAACAAAAATTTATTTTTCTTTAAGGTCATTAAAGCAAAAACATGGAGTTCGTTGTAAACAAGGATACGAGAAACTATAGAAAGGTTCCTTTATATTGCTTGGATGACCGTAAATAAAAAAATTTTTGTTGGTTAGTTTAATGGTATTTTATATAAAAATAAAGAACATTAACTCACTTGAATACACATAATTTTTCTTTGTTCATAAATTTATTTCAGTTTATTTATATTGATCTTAGTAACTATAATATTTTGGTCTCTACTTTTGGACAAATTTTGAAATGTAAAGCAATATGACAGCAATAAGAAAAAAAAACTTAACAAAAATTTTTCTTGCCCAATTTTTAGATTCTTGTTAAGATCTAATTTAACAGTATTTTCAATTTAGTAATTTGAGTTAACACCACAATAGTATTCCTCAACTTCCAAAAGTCATGTCTACTAAACCTATCTAAAATTTCGTAATTTCTGCGTGAACCATAACAAGACTGGATTCATGGAGGGATTAGTTTTTCGGCATTAATTTCATGTCCACGTTAGAGGTTAATCGCAGCTTTTTAAAAAATTTCCAAGGTTTGGGTTTGAACCTTCACACATGAATTTTGTAAATTATGTGGGTTACACTAAGTCCCACATCAGAAAGGGTGGTCTATCTCCCTATGAAAGTGTTTTGAAATTTGACTCTTACAAATATGGATGCAATTCGATGTTTAGTAATGTGAGGTAATTTGCAATACAACATTTCTATAGAACGATTCCACCGCTAAGGGTGTTACTTTTTCACGCGGATTCTTGGTAAATAGCCATGAAAATTAGAATAAAATTATAAAAATATTCATTAGTATATTTTACCATGGCATTAGAGAGCATGTAGGGATTATTTTTCACTTTTTTTAAGTTTAAAAATCAAATTGAACCTTCTTTTTTTACATGTACCTACATAGGTTGGGTAATTATCCCACACACGCAATATTTTTTTCAAAAACCTTATACACTAACCTACAATAATGAATTAGAGACAAAGTGTGATGCTTCAGATGAAAAAAATACATTATTTACTAAAGGGTGATTGATTTTACGTGCTGCAATCATTATCGACTTTTATGCACTGAAACAAAAGGAAATAGTCCGGCAGCATGTTGCCGGATTATTTTCACCATTTAATTAGTCCGTTTTTACTTTTTCCGTACTATGAGTACAAATTTCCGTCATTTGGAGAACTCTGTTTTATATTAATGTGATATTTTATTTTAAATGGAAGGAAACTTTCCATTTATATAAAAAATAAACCAATAATAATTATTGCGGTATTTAGGACTCGATGGCGCAACCTTTGGATTCGTAATCCCACATATTGACCACCAGACTAGTTTATTTGATAATTGCTCGTGCTAAATATTTATATAAAAACTTAGTCAAGTAAATGAAGAAAAAGTAGTTCGAAAAGTTAATATTATTTTTAGAATAAGAATATCTGATACTTAGTTCTTAATATAAATTTCCAAAATATTTAAAAAATAATTGTTGGTGAATTTAGTGTTAGGCGTAAGAATACACTGGATAAGTCTATGAAAGTGTGAACCTTCTCACGGGTAAAATTCCATTTTCTAGTTTAGGGAATTATTCCTTGAAAAAATCACGGAAAGAAATACATGAGACGAATTTTTTTACAATGTGGACATACTCACAAGTATGATTTCATATTTAGATATTCAAATATGTACCAATTTCGTTTGCATGAATATCGCTCAGCTGTAGATTTAGACAGTGGTTCCCCAATTTTTGAATGCCGTTTTAACTTTGCCGTTGCCCTGCAAAAAAGTTTCCAAGGGTATGGTTTGGGACACTGAAAAATCCAGAGTAAAAATTTCACATCCGTATCTTAATTCTCTTGCTTGACCGAGACAACATGGCAGTAAGAATTGCATTTCTAAAAGTAACATTTATACATTTTGTAAAATTGCCCGAGGATGGACGAATCTGATTGCCTAAAATGTTCATTTTAACATTAATGTTTAATTTGCATTTACACGCCCCCTTTACATTTTCCGAACTCGAGATCACCTAATTGACTAGAAGAGTGTTTTGTGTAACTCGATGGTTCATGAAACGGTTTTTTTTAGTGATTTTAAATTAAGTCCAGCTGTGGTACAAACGCCAAGAAAGTCTATCTTCTCTTTCGTAATTTGTGATGTTTTGTTTACGACAGTAAAACCTTAGATATACAGGGTGCACATTTATTTTCACA
The DNA here is from genome assembly GCA_024610705.1 of Tetragnatha versicolor. Taxonomy (NCBI): domain Eukaryota; kingdom Metazoa; phylum Arthropoda; class Arachnida; order Araneae; family Tetragnathidae; genus Tetragnatha; species Tetragnatha versicolor. The sequence goes on along the minus strand of JANDEH010000009.1, from coordinate 6,356,641 downwards.
AAGAATTTTAACGGACCTAATCCCTGTTTACCTGTTTAAACTAATGTTGCAGTGGTTTTTTTTTGTTTTTACAATCCTTATTCTTCAGGACACACCGATTCCATTTGGTCGTTTTACAGGGGTGAGCAACGCACGCAGTTTGGTTCTAGCTTCCGTGGACTTCCTTCACTTTATTACAATAACAACTGACCGTTGCTGTGATAATATCCCTGAAATTGCGGAAATAGATTTGACACTTGCTACATCATTTCTTTCAGAGTTCCAAGGTAATTTCATTTTTAAATATTATCACAATTTCATACAAATTAATAAATAAACATGACCAGGACATGTGCAAGCATTGGAATCAGGCGCGGATCCAGCACGACTCCAAGGGGGGGGCACTTTTCCAGACAAGATCCCCTTGTGGTACCATTGGGGGTATGGGGGTCGTCCCCCAGAAAAAAAATTGAAATTTTACGGGTAAAAGTACGGTTTTAACTCATTTTTATAAACGTTTTGAGTCTAAGGGGGGCACTTTTCAACACTATTACCTTTACTTTTGGACCCAAAATGTCAAAAATTTTAGGGATTTCCTAAAAATAAACACTGAATACCCCATTTTGATACTAATGGGGGGTATGGGGGTCCTCTCCCAAAAAAAATTTTGAAATTAGACCTGTAAAAGTTGGGTTTTTACTCATTTTGAGAACCTTTTTGGGTCTCCAAGGGGGTTACTTTCCGGAGTGCCACCCCCTGGATCCGCCACTGATTGGAATACAAAAAACATAACATGGGGGAGTCGGATTTCATGAATATTTTCAGGTGTCCAGTCAATACTGTACTGGACATACTGTACCGTACTGTACTTGTAGTCAATACTGTACTGTACTTGTACCATACCAATTACTGTTTGGTAGTGTATGTGTATACGTTGCCCATTATAAAATAGTATATTGTCGTGGAAGATGCAATACCGCACATCTAACATCTGAAACAGACACAGTGCAATATTGTAGGCAATTATATCAATTGGCAGTGAAGTAAATAGCCAAAATTAGTTTCATATGGTTGCTGTGTGTGCTTAAATCGTGGCTAAACCAAAACTGCACACTTATTCATCACCGAAGTTAAGCACTTTCAGGTACGGGCAGCACTTGGGTGGTACGATTTTGAAAATCAATTGATAGAATTTTCTATTCTTCTTGGAGAACCTGCAGTGAGACCTTAGAGACTTGACTATCAACATGAAAGGTACGAGTGGCCCTAGGGTTACGGCAAGGGGTATGCAGTGCCATAAAAATTATAAGTTGATAGCTGAAGTGTAATAAATTTTCAAGGCATTGACCATCGTTGTTTTTATACTTTGATATTAAAATTGAAGTGTCTAGAAAACGAAATTCTCCAAAAATATTCCCGATGGAATAGATACAGAACTGGATTTGATATCATTTTGTGGATAAAAAGTTTTAAGATAACAGAACTCTCAAAAATTTTTGATAACTTTTGATGAAGAAATTTTTGAAAAGTGTGGTGACCATGTCCAAAAAGGGATTCAGACACTCTAGAAGAATCAATTTCGTCAACACCTTTTGGGTTAGTACCTCCAGACCGACTCTATTTTGATAATCAACTCAGTTATCATGAAAGAGTAAATATACAACAGAGTACAAAAACAGGAGTGTCAATTAAAGCTCCAGAGTGTCTTATTAAAGATAAAAAATCCATTTTAATTAGTGATGTTGTATGTGAATTAAAAAAGTCATACTCTCGACCATAATTTCTCCTTTAGCGGTATAGTTGCAGCTAGAAAGGTTTAAAACCGAGATGCCTTAGAAATAACAGGAGTATGTAGAACTTTCAAACTATTGTATCCAATAATTTTTGGTAGTAAAATATCGGAATGAAAGCGAGATCATTGCCGATAAAATGGTTGTACCCAGATTTTGGTTTCGGGGGGGGGGCTCAAGATTATTTTTTATGTGCCCCCAACATGCATATTTATACGTTAAGTTTTAGATAATTTAAAGTATTATTTGAATTACGTTGCCCATTATATGAAGATTTTTCAATTACACGAAGTAAAAATTAATTTCTACACCAAAATTAAAACACGTCCCTAAAAAGGGAAGTCAGCCACGAATGCCCCGATGATATAGATTGATCTGCAGTATAGAACACAATGATTAGCAACATCTAATTAGAAAAAAAGCCGAAAATTTATCACAAAAGCGACTTTTTTAGCGATTTTAATCACAAAAGGTCATTCTAACTAATAATTATTAAACTTATAATGAAAATATAACCGGAATATATTTGCATAAGTAAGAAATAAAGTAAAATAATTAATTTATTCCTTTTAATTAATACAAATTAATTAATTCCTTATAAATTAAGACTTTTTATTCCATTAATTTAGCAGAAATAACAGTATTTTCCCAAAAAAGTAAACAAAAATAATAAGTTTATTAAATAAAATTAAAGTATTTTTATAAATATCAGTTATTTAATTCATTTCATAGGAATCGAACGCGTTTTTACGAAAAAAAATAATGAAATACTAGCATTTCACTACGGGGAAAAACACGGGGGCATTCGTGCCTGGCGTCCCTTTTTAGGGACGCTTTTCGAGGGTCCAAAAAAGGTCAAGATAAAATATTTTGGAAAAATAAAAACACCCCATCTGATTTAATATATATGTTCAGTAATATATATCTGCATTGAACATTTTTAAAATAACAACTAGGATTTTTAAGCTTTTTCTTTTAAAATTTTTAAAAAAGCACTTTTCTGAAAAATTCTATCTTCCAACTTTAAAAAAAGTGAAACTTTTTTTTTTAAATTCTGCTTTCTTCTTGTGTTCTTTATGTTATATAAAAATCAGAGATACCTGAGTGCAAATTTTGATTCAAAGGAACAATTTTTGTAGAAATAGGAGGATTTTTGAAAAACGTCCCTAAAAAGGGACGTCAGGCAGTAATGGGTTAGTAACGTTTCAGATATTTTGAGAATCTTAGGTTTTGATGGGAAGAGAAAACTATAACGCCCTTATGAACTAAATAATTTTCAAGGGAAAAATTATAATTAGACGTCAAAATTTTGAGGGGATGCTGGGGGTTCTTCCCTCAAAAACATTTTTTGATATTTGTCTCTTGTAAAATAAAGTTATTTTGAAACTCTTTGGGGAACACCCAAAAGGAATCGTTTCTTGTTAGTGGCAGAATTCTTAACCGGAAACAGTGCATAGCAAGCATTAAAATTTTGAAGGGAAGGGGGTGTAGAGGTCCTCCCCAAGGAAATTTTTGAAACTTTTGCTCTTAAAAGTGGTGTTTTATCGCTTTGAGACTCCACCCTAAGCTCGTTGAAAACCACAGAATTTTAAAGGGAAAAACGGTAAAACAAATTGGTGTCAAAAAAGTTCGTGGAGGGGGATTTGAACTTCAAATCACCCTAGGATACTGCCCTGGCTGATATTCTCGACAATTTTAAAAGCGTAAGAGGGGACTATTTGTACGAAGCCTTGAAAAGTTTTGTTCCCTTATAAAATTATTTTTCTTTTACATACCATATGAAAGATCCCAAATGCCCATAAAAAACGCCTCTTGTAAGAAAAATAGAAGCTGCACTATGGCGGCAAATTTCATACATAATTTTTAGGATACTTTTAAGATTTAAAAGTACCTTGCGTTAGTAATAAAAAAATGAAGAAAACCGTTTCAAATTAATTTGTTACTTATTGAATGTTACATTTCTCTCTTTTTGAGCTTTCAATAACTATAAATATATTTTAAATTTTGAATTCTCAATATAATGATAACTTTATTTTTCCTTCAATTTGCTTAGAATAGCAGTAAAAGACTTTTTGCAACTGAAAGCCATTTCTAAATTACCTCCAATTTGCGTATTTTCAAAACTTTTTGTCCGCATTAAGATGAATGGATGTAATATGAGACGATTCGAAATACTCTCAGGTTCGTTTTAAAATAGTTCACTAACATTAAATAAAAAAAGTGTTCATGATTTTAACATATTACAGAGTTAGCATTATATCAATGAAAGCACAATTTCAAAGCAGCCTAAAAAGTAAATCATTTTGCAATTAGTTATATCAAGTTACCTATTTCAGTCAAAAACACATATTCAAGGACATTCTGCTGTGAAACCCAGACACTGGAATGCAAAATCCTGACAGGACATAAAATGCAGACATAGGGAACCAAGCTATGATCTTTGGGATTTTATATTAACTTTATTTTATTTTATTTTAAGGGTTTTTTACTTTGTATCTGCTTTTACCTGTCCCGCTGTTAAAAAAAAGAAATAGTTGTTTGTACAGAGGAATTAAATTACTTAAGTTTGAGTATTATTATTTAAAACGTTTTTATGTCATTATTGTCTATAAGTTATATTTGTTATAAAAATTACTCAGGTAATCTATCCTTATTAATAAGGATGTGTGTGGAAAAGGCTATGAACGTATTTAGGAATTTTAGAGATTCTAAATAGCCGGTAAAAACTACTTCCTGAATTTGAAGAAGACTATTATAGGTATGGAATCATTAATGAAACCTAGAAAGAAAAAATTGGAAATAATTCCATTACTTGATATTATTACATCAAAAAAATATTCTCTATTATTCTGTTAGTTCTATGAAGTAGAGTTATTTACTTCAAAAAAGTATTTTATATATTTTTTAAAAGTAAGATTCATTACAATCAGTTAGAAATTTTAGTAACCATAATGTTTCAAGATGAATCAGCTTCACATTTGAATTTTTTAAGACTGATAGTTTTGTTTTTTAATATTACTCTAAATATTTTCTGAGTGTTCAAAGTTCATGAGAAACGGTTATGAGATATTTCCTCGTTTTGTGTAAGGCTTTTAGGGGTCTGGTTAAGTTCAAATAGACAGGTAGTAAATTTGGTTGTAAAAGAGGTAATGTGAAATAAAAGCATGGCAAGTCTTATGTTATTTCCATTTCCTTTTCATACATAATATTCTATAGTTAAAAAAAGTATAAAGACACCCTTTAAAGATAAAAACTTGGAATTTTGATTTGATCTCAGACTAAAAGGAGGATCTTATGAATGAGAAGGATAAAACAACCCATAAATTCTCAGACAGTAAAACTACTTTTTGGTTCACACAGTATTATTGTTACTGAACAGTGTTCTGTCTGTATTCTTGTCTCACCTTTCCAAATGAAGGCGATCTGTGTGAATATTAGGTGCGTGATGCTAGTTTGTTTTGCTAGAAAGATTAAGGAAATACGGCTACTGGACGGATATGATTGGTTGAGCTTGTTTTATGCCAATTTTTTCCCACTGTAAGTCTCCAAGAAGGTGACACATTTTCGAAGGAATAGAATAACTATGAAGCGAACCGTAACCTACAGCTTCCCTACTAGGGATATAAAAAGACGTTTTACGATCAAAAACCAAGCATGCGCTTAGAGCCGAGTTTGATAGGCCAATGCCATAAAGAAATGAATAGGACTGGATGTGGAAAGACATAAAAATCACATGCTCAAATAATGTATTCGTCTTTCTCATACGCGTATAACAATAAGACATTTTCTTCTCGCATAGATATATAAAAGGTTTTATTAACTCGTGAGATAAAGCAGTAGGTTTGGATGGAAAAACTACATCCTATGGGTTTATGTAAATAAGAGTAAAGCGGCAGTAAATTATTTCTTTCTATCACCTCAAGTACAATGAACAATGAATCTAGTTCGTTGAAATCTGATAGTTTACCCAATAGTAATATTTAATTAATAATTATAAATGGTTTACGTTGAGAAATATTCAAGAGAATCAACAATACAACAAAAACTACAATTGAACTAAGTAACCTGAAGATTTTTTGATCTTCTGAATAAAAAAACTGTAAACATAATTATTCTAAAATTATGTATGTAGTTTTCCAAATTTTTAAACTCAATTACACCGATAGAGACTTTTTATCATCTTGTAGATTTGTACCATTTCTTCTATCTCTCTTTTAATATATCCAAGAAAATTTCAAAATTATCAAGGACCCTTACAAATAATTTTTATTTTGTTTTTAGTTTAAATTTCCTAAACAGATATATACAGAAATATTTTTGGAAACCTTATAAAAACAAGTATGTACCAGTTAAATTTAAATTTTCACGCTGTAAAGAATAAGATTTTTCTTAACATTGCTCTAAACTTAAGAGAGTGTGTCTCAGGAAAACTTCAAGATTCTCTCTTCAAAACAGTCTTACACAATTTCATTCAAACTTCTTCAGTGCTTTAATCAAGATTAGAGCTCGAGTTGGTTTTCAAGAAACTAAATGTCACATCTTAAGAACTCAGACTGTTTTGCGATAACAGTAACTGCACTTCTTCCTCAATTTTTCAGTCAGGTTCTTATCTAAATTCTTAAATAAACCCAACTTGTATTTGGGAAAGGACTTTTAATGAGATGGTTACTTTCCCCTTTATCTCTTAGCATTGTACGGTACTTCGTAAACACATATATTTTCTTGTTCCTTCCTTTTAATTGTACTTTGATTTCCAAAAATCCAACTCGTGTAAAAGCTTTTAGCTTAAATTGTTTGACTCTTGTTTCCCGGCTTTTTGCTAGTTTTGCGTTTGTAGATTTAACTGGAGGTTATTTTAAACGCTATTCATAGGTAAACCTTCTTAAGTAGCAACCTTTTTATTTTGGGAAACTTGAGGATTTGCTTAGGACAAAGTATTTCCCTCCTTTCAATTATTTTAGATAATTTTGTTAATGGAATGTCAAAAGTGATTTGAAGGTATTTTTGGCAAAACTTTTATAGTCTGTATACTGCTTTGTAAACGACATCTAGTTGTTTTGGGTGAATTCTCAAAAACAATTCCAAAATGATAAGTTTTTGGAACTTTGTTTACCAAAGACTTAAATGAGCATGTGTTTATGATACTATGGCTATAATTTAAGCCACTCTTTAGTGGTACTCCTCACCACTATCTCTCCTCTATGGTTATAACCATGTAAGAAAACAAAAATTGTGTAAGAAAGAGGAAGTTGAAGTCTTTTAAGTTAAGACATCATTAGTTCATATTTTTTTATTTAAATCTATTTTATCTAATTTCAGAAAGGGATTTAGAAAAAAAAATTTGAATGAAAAATTATAATTACATTTGTCAGTTAATTTTTTTATTCGTAGCTACACAAGTGAGGGGATGCTTGAAGCAACAAAGAGCTAACTCAAACAGTTTTAATTTGGAATAAACCCATTGTTACCAAAAACACCTCAATTATAAGAAAGAGAATGAATGTTACAAAATTAATTTGAAAACTATAGCCATGTTAAAAACAAAATATTAGATGGCTTGGGTGAAAATAATTTTTAGGTAAATAAACTTTTGAAGATATATTACCAGTGTGGGTATTTGACAGGTGTGACTAGTGGTATTGTATTTAGTTAAATATAATGTATAATTTATGTATAAAATATTATAAAATTTAATAGATAATTATCGTATATCATATAACTTTTATTAAAGATATCCTGAAATTCTAAGTAAATAGTACTATGGGATATTTGTGAGGCTTAAGAAGGTATATAAGAAATTGGAATGGATGTATAAGAAATTCGTGAGTAAAACATTTAAAAGCTGGTAGATACTGTTTCCCCACCAAATTTCCATGTTACTCAACCATGTCGAGCTTTAAAGGAGCATTTTGGGCGACTTCTCTCAGCAAAACTTAAAAGGGGCAATCCCACAAACGCTCAGCCTGGATCGTAATCTCGAAAATCTGAGTTTTCTTCCCTTTACTGGGGGAGCCAGATTATAAAAATTTCCCCACATCATTAAATAAACTTGAAAATATATAAAACTCCTTCATTTTGTTTGCAAGCCAAGCATTGGGTAATGTTACAGAGGGGAGCAACTTCGGATTTACGTACACTCCCGAGTAGTATAATCTTGCTCGAACGCGTCAGATAGATACGCATTATTAAGGATAGTTATTAAAGGATAGTCGTGGTATCGTGCAGGCTAGCCGAACTAATTATACAAATTGGGCCCATTTTTCTCATAACGAAATATTATCTGCTTCTTCACCTGACCTCGGCAAACTAGCGTGTGAAAGTTGCTGGCGTCCCAAGGGACGAATCCAAGGAGCATAATCCGCTTAAGAGTCAATAAAAGTTGTACTTTACTCAGAAAGAAAGGAAACTTTCAGCATATCTGCTTCGTGGACGAAAAAGTGGAAGGATTACAAATGGGGCACGACAAATGCTTGTTAGTTGTTTGGTCTTGTTGCAGTTGGGTGGCTTAGATGTCAGTGTGTGAGGCTCCTTTACTTGAGTAGGGGCCAATCAAATGCTTCGGCTTTATTTGTTGAGTTTTGAAATGGGGAATTAAATGTGAAATGAAATAAAAGTTTTCATTACAGTTCAATAACTGACTAAAATTTTGCGCATTTACTATATAAGGTGGCTTCAAACTTTAGACAAAAGAATTTTGTTATGATTTAGCCAAAATATTACAATATTATCGTCTATAAAAACAAATTCAGTTTTTGATTTTGACTTATATTATTTTTAATAATGTTAGTTTGTGTGTAAAGAGTCCAATTACATGACTTTCACAAAAGTTTTGATAGTGGCGAAGCTGTACTACAAACTGGTTCTGACGTATAGAAAGATAGGGGGTGACTTTTTTAGGTTTTATAGAGCGTTTCAAACAAGGTAAAGTAAGTGATACAATAAAAACTATCATAGTAATAAATAAATTTAGTTTATACAATATTTCCTCTTTGATAGTTTTATAACTCAAACATACTATTAAAATCATCCTTTAATATTACTACAAAATAATTCCGAATTCCGACAATTTGTAGTATATATAGTCCACTGAAAATAGCGAAAAAAAGGGCCGAACCTCGGACAAATTGCAATAAAAGGTTTCTCAACGGTTTTCACTTAGGAATGACCTCAATAATAACATACTAAAAATCGGCCAAAATCGGCCTGGGGGAAGTTTAATTTTTTTTTAATTTTTTAAAAATGACCGAAAAAAATTTAAAAAAAACCCAAAACAATAATATAGACATGTGATACATGTTTATAGGTTATTTTTGAGTTTTAAAACCGAATATTGCCTTTAGTTTTGAAAAAAATTTGAAATTTCAATTTTTAAAATTAATTTGAAAAATGAACTATATGAAAAAATTCAAACCCCCATAAAAACCTAACCAAATCATCAAAAGAGATAAATCAAACGGTTTTCATTTAGAAATGACCTAAATATTAACATACTAAAAGTAAAAAATTTTACGAGTTAAAGAAGTTCAATTTTTTTTAAAATTTCAACTTTTTTTTGCGAAAAATGCATTTTTTTTTTTCAAATTCGTGCCCCAAACTTTTGAGGCTTTTGAAAAGGTCATTTTTCGGTGGATATTGTCCACAGATAGTTATATAATGGAAAACCGGTGGAATTGACCCTCAATGAATTAGTTAATTATTTTATTTAAAATTTTGAAATTGGTAAAATGTAGTAAAAAGTGAAAAAAGGTAATATTTTGGCATATTTACATCAGAATTTAAAATAGTTAACTAATTCATTGAGGGTCAATTCCACCGGTTTTCCATTATATGACTATCTGTGGACAATATCCACCGAAAAATGACATTTTCAAAAGCCTCTTAAGTTTTTGGCACGAATTTGAAAAAAAAAATGCATTTTTCGCAAAAAAAATGGAAATTTGAAAAAAAATTTAACTTCTTTAACTTGTAAAATTTTTTACTTTTAGTATGTTAATATTTAGGTCATTTCTAAATGAAAACCGTTTGATTTATCTCTTTTGATGATTTGGTTAGGTTTTTAGGGGGGTTTTAATTTTTTCATATAGTTCATTTTTCAAATTAATTTTAAAAATTGAAATTTTAATATTTTTTCAAAACTAAAGGCAATATTCGGTTTCCAAACTCAAAAATAACCTATAAACATGTATCACATGTCTATATTATTGTTTTGGGTTTTTTTAAAATTTTTTTCGGCCATTTTTTAAAAATTTAAAAAAAATTAAACTTCCCCCGGCCGATTTTGGCCGATTTTTAGTATGTTATTATTGAGGTCATTCCTAAGTGAAAACCGTTGAGAAACCTTTTATTGCAATTTGTCCGAGGTTCAACTCTATTTTCAGTGGACTAATACTTAAATTTATTTTTTAAATGAACACAGTGTAAGAACTTATAAATTATGAAATAATTTTATTATAGAAGAGATAAAACAGTTTACGCTCTTAGGCAACAGTGTGTTTTACAAATGAGTAAAAATTACTCAAATTTGAGATACTCACACATACTCAAACTGGCTCCGATTCAAATTTATTCATATTTGAGAACAAACATTTCTGAAAATGTGCAGATACTCAAAAATAAGACATCATATGCTCATATTTGAGTTAGTGCATATCGGAATGCGACATTTTGAAACTGAGTATGTTTTGGTGTTTCAAACTTTAAAGCATTGGGTCATCATATTCAAAAAGTTTCTTACTAATAAGAAAACATTGATTTACATAACCCATTACAGCCTGACGTCCCTTTTTAGGGACGTTTTTTAAAAATCCTCTTATTTCTACAAAAATTGTTCTTTTGAATCAAAATTTGCACTGATGTAACTCTAATCTTCATAGAACATAAAGAACACAAGAATAAAGCAGAATTTAAATTTTTTTAACTTCTTTTAAAGTTGGAAGATAGGATTTTTCAGAAAAGTGCTTTTTAAAAAATTTTAAAAGAAAAAGCTTAAAAATTCTACTTGTTATTTTAAAAAATGTTCAATGCCGATATATATTACTGTTAATACATTAAATCAGTTGGGGTGTTTTTTATTTCTCCAAAAAAATTTTATCTTGACCTTGTTTTGGACCCTCGAAAAGCGTCCCTAAAAAGAGACGCCAGGCGCGAATGCCCCCGTGTTTTTCCCCCGTAGTGAAATGCTAGTGATTCCTTATTTTTTTCAAAAAAACGCGTTTGATTCTTATGAAATGAATTAAATAACTGATATTTATAAAATTACTTTAATTTTAACTAGTAAATTTATTATTATTTTCTTTAGAAAATACTGTTAAAAAGTCTTAAATTATAAGGAATTAATTTGTAATAATTAAAAGGAATAAATTAATTATTTTACTTTATTTATTACTTATGCAAATATATTCCGGTTATATTTTCATTAAAAGTTTAATAATTATTAGTTAGAATGACTTTTTGTGATTAAAATCGCCAAAAAAGTCGCTTTTATGATACATTTTCGGCTTTTTTTCTAATTAGATGTTGCTAATCATTGTGTTCTATACTGCAGATCAATCTATATCATCTGGCTTGCTAATGCACATCCCACTAATGCTTGATTTTTGGGGAGAAATTTGTGTTTCGCACAATAAAATTAAATAAAATAAAAAAAGTATGGGCATTTGAAAGACTAAAACTTCACAAATTGAGATATTCTGATGGATTTGAAGTGTGTAAAAGTAATTATTACTGAATATTAGGTAACATGTAAGCAAATAATGCCTTTTTCAATTAAAAATCTTAATTTGCAATTAACATAGATTTGGGAGGAAAAAACGTGTTTTAAAGCATAAAAAATGCTCAAATTACGTTCATTAAAGTTAATTGTACAGTTAATTGGATAAATAATTAATTTTTTTTGTTCATATTCATGTTACAGGTAGAAGATGTTTTTGAGGCTTTAAAACAGTTTTTTACTATGCGTTTACTATAGGGGAAAAACACGGGGGCATTCGTGCCTGACGTCTCTTTTTAGGGACGTTTTTTAATTTTGGTGTAGAAATTAAAATTTTTACCCGGAATTTTTTCACTATTTTTCCAGTTTTTTGGGCTATTTACTATGTTTTTACCAAATATTTAAGAAAAATAAAAAGTTGGGCATTAATGGGTAACTTTAATTTTTCTCAGTAATACTAACAACAATGTATAACCCTACGGTATTTTTTTATAAAAAAATCCCGGTGATTTTTTCGGAAAAAATGGGCAGCAGGGTTAACCATTTTTTCCAAGTAATGCTCCTGGAAAATAACAGGAACGTTCAGGTAAAAATTTAAACCCTGAAATATATCAATTCCAGGTGTTTCTTAAAAGAGTTTTAAAATTTTTAACCTTATCGTACTCATTATTTTCCAGAAATCTTACTTGGAAAAAACCCAGCTACCCAGTTTTTCCATGAAAAGTGTCGACATTTTGATATCGTGTTTTCCAAACTTTAAAATAATGTTTATTGTATAAATAAGGGGAGACGGGGACTATAGAGATGAGAAAAACCTTTGATTCAATAAACAAGTGCTAATTAACATTTATTTTTGGGAATTAATGATTCAAGTAATTTAGAATAGCTTTGACAATTATTTAAAAATTATTACTTAATTTTAAAAGTTTGGAAATAAGCAAAATCTTATCAAATGTATATGTTGCTGAAATACATCTATTTTTTTCCAGGATATATGAATATTATGGACTCGTACTATTTCCTTGAATTCATAACCACAAGGACCAACCACAAAAACAGTTCTTTCAATTAAGGTAAGTGATTTGAAACATCAACTGCTCTTATAAGAAATGTTAATGCAATTATTCAATCAGTATGTATAATGGGGTTTGCTGTTTCCAAGTTCTCTTATACATTTTTCACGGTCTAAAATAATTTAAAGTTATTTTTACTTTTAATTATGTTTTCTGAAGTAAAGAAGTAGAAATTGCTGGAAAATAGGTCTAAAAATAATTCTATTTCTAGTAAAGAGTGTTTTTGGAACTTGTCATTAATATTTATTTTATACAAAAAATTTTTTTAATTTTCCACACCTTAGTAGATTTAATTGTGTTTTTTGAATAGAAGAACAAATGTCAAGTAAAATAAGTAATTTCAATTAAAAGAAAAGAGGAAAATTAATTATTAGATAGGTTTTTTTAGAACAGCAGTTAGAACAGTTTTTAAACTTCATTCATATAGCAAGATAATCCATTTAAATTCTTAACCTTAGCAATTCACAAGATACTGACACTACCAAATTTGGTATAGTGTGCTTATTATTTTTGAAGAACCATTTGTTTGCTTTGTTTCGTTAAGATAAATTTGATGTACAAATTATATAAAATTGTCAGCCAATTTTAAAAAGTTAAATGTCTAATATTTTTTGCACTTTCATAAAACATTCATAAAAATATGAAATAATTTTAGAGAAATGTTGTGTATCAAATTTTTTAGTAAATTTCTACTTTCGTTAAGTAGTAGTGAGTCAAACTTAAAAAAGGCAACGCAAAAAATTATTCTAAAACTATGCAGTTTTGGACTCTAGGTCAATTTTAACTTTAGTAAAAAACTTTGCTATCATTAGATTAATAAAATAACACATTTATTTTGAAAATTCATGAAAAGCATTTGAAAAATTATGCTTCATTAAATTTTGTTCCTAGGGGCTTTTCTAAAAATGAGAAATTCTATAACAAAAGTTATTCTTTAAGTTTGACATCCATGCAGGCTCAAATGCTCTAAAAACGAATCGGTCTGCAGTGGTAATAGGGGTAACAATAAGGAGTACAAATCGGGCAAATAGTTTCTGAATTTTTTCCCCATACCATCATATGTGAGGCGAAAAGGGACCTCTTGTCGGCAAAGTTGATTTCGAGAAAAAGCCAAAAAACCGGAAGAAGGTAAAAAACTATCGTATTTTTTTCTCTCGATTTTATCGATCCTTGGACATTTTAGAACCGAATTTTAGCTGTTGGAATCATTCCTTAACTGTGAAAAATAACGAGAGGGTAGCATTTTGAAAGTTTAAGGTCGTTTTTCGCGAAATCCACTTATTCTATTAAAACTTTTAATTACTGGCGATTCGTCATTTTTTGAGCTACGAGGATGATGATGGTCTTAAAATCTTCATAAATCTGTGCAGATTGAGAAAAAATAATAACTCCATTTCGACGAATGCCGACAAGAGGTCCGTTTTCGCTTTCCCCGCCTCACATATTATGAAACTTAAAAACAAATCTTTGTACCTTAAACGCATAATTATTATTGAGTAAGGGGAAGTTCACTCTTTAAAAAATTCTTGCAAGCTATACATACAAGTGTTATGGAATACGGGTTACCTCTAATTAATCAGAAATATTTGGTAAGTGATGCTCTAGATGGAACTTAGACTTTCCCTGCTTATGTGGGAATAAATACCCATATTGTACCAATATTTATAATTTTTTAGAAAAAAGGAAGAAAATATCAAACATTCTTATAATTAAAGAAATATTTTAGTGTCAAAGGGTAAAATTAAATATGAATTAGGAATTTATTTCTGATATTTCAGGTGTAAAAGTAAAGAAACTAACTGAAATGAAATTTATGTTCAGTTGTAAATTTTGTAATGTTTAAAACTTATCTAATGGACAAAAAATTTCATCTTCATCAAGCTTATGAATTAAGGTGGGGTGGAGAAAATGGTTACAGTGCAGTAAAATGGATATGAGGATTTAACAGTTTATATTTTTTAAAATTAATATTCTTTAGTACATATATTTTTGTTGAGGCTCAAAAAAATCAGCATGCCGCCCCCCAAATATGTTTAATTTTATAAATATAAACCGTTGAAAATCCTATATCCATTTTACACAACCTGACCTTATAGAATAGTCTACGGTTGAGAAGTCATTAAGAATTTTACATGAATTAAATTTTCATGAAAAACCGAAGCTTATCAATTTGTCTTAACTAAAATTTTTTTTGCTGTGAAATGAGGTCTGAAACAGCTATAAGTAAAAAGTATTATTGATAGGTTTTTATACTTATCTAATTTAATTTAAAACAAAACCGCTATACAAAATAAATCTTAAAGATCCTCCTATGAGTTTAGATTTTAATAAAATTAAGCCTTTAAATGTAAAAAAAATGCGTTCCTTTCCTTTTTACCTAAATTGAACATACTGTTTTGTTTATTTCAACCACTTGAAATCCAGTGGTAATATAAAAACAAAACTTTCATTTAATTTTAAAAATTAACCAATTTTGCATTTTAACCCCACTACTACCTACCTTAATGTTTTTGGAATCACCTTTTAAGAAAGATCACAAAATCCAACAATCCTAATGTTACTTTGGACACTCTAACCTAATAACTTTGGTTGAATATCTGCCTCCGTGGAAATATTTTCCAATTTAAATTATTAGGGGTGGTTATACAATTATTTTACTTATTTTCTTACTAAGTCTTAAGACCATTATATACAGGGTGTTTCAGATAAGTGTTTTTTAACTTCTAGCAGGGATAGAGCACACCTGAACGACTCAGAATCATCTTGAAATGGGGGGTTGGAAATGCACCCCTAACGAAATAGGGGGTTTTTATAAACGGGCAACCTATATCCTGCCATCGTCCTAAAAATAGGACAGCATAGATATGTCACTTTTACCAAAACTACTCTGAATATTTTGATAAAACTTTAATGCATATTGATATTATAGAAATAAATTTGTTTTTATTGCAAGTCCAAATTAATATTTAATATTTTTAACAAATTTTTCAAAATGACGATTTTTTGAGATTTTTTTTCTTGAATTTTCAACAAAAATACTATTGAAGAATTAATAGATTTTAAACAAAACTGTATCCTAATTTATTGCGGCTATATACTCTACTTTAAAACTATAAAAACAAATTTAGGGAAAAAATTACTTTTAGGGGGTCAAATTTCACCTGTCTACTTCAAGCTGTCCTAAAAATAGGGCGATGGCAGGATGCACTACTATATAATCTCTATCAGTTAGTATTGAACAGGGTGATATCTTGGGCAAAATATCCAACCTAAGTTTTTAAAAGTTATTTGCACATTAAATAGAAATCTGTAATATGTGGTAATAAGTCATACTCTCAATAACTCGAAAACCCCGATATTTCGAATAAAATAACTCTAAAAACACACTCTTTCTGAGGTTTTTGCAAGTTATATTTAAAAAATTCCTTTTATCGAAAAGTGAGGAAGAAAACCTAATGTAAAAACAAAAGTATGCATTAAACACTTTTATTAAAATGAGGCTAACCACTTCTTTTACTGCGAAGTAGCTTAGTTTTTTCGAATATAAGAGGAAAAGATACTAGAATTTTAATTTTTTTAACATTTAAAAATATTAATTTTACCAATGCTTTTCTACACTTATTTCAATAATTAGGACCTAAAATGACTTAATTTTAAAGAAAACAGTAGAGAAATTAAGTCGATTTATACAAAAGATGTACAGAAAGCAGTACGTTTCCATTGATTCACATAGTTAAAAAAAATTAAAATCCAAATTATTGTAAAAAAAAGTTGAAATATTTTCAAAAAACTGTCAGACTGAAGTCCTTAAGTAATAACTTAACTATTTCCCAAAATTTTGCTTTTTCCTCTTCTAAGAGGCTTCCGCCCATTAGACCTGATAAGGAACCAATAGCAGTGGATCCCGCCATCGCCCTATTTTTAGGACACCCTGTACCGATGAAACTAATCAAAGTTTGATGATTTTTTTTCAATTTTATGTTTGTACCTGGGCCTAAACTAGCTCATATTTAAGTTTTTATGGGAACATATTAATTTCTTCAATGCTTGGCAGGATAGTGGTTAAATAATTCCAAGCGGAAATGGTTAGTTGGTTTAAGTTTTAATGGCACTAGGTCCTCAAAAGAACATATAGGGCCAACCAAGCAGAAATGGACACGTAACCTTTTAAAGTTGGATTAAAACCATCGATTGAGGCATTTATTCCATAAAATAAATTAAAAAACTGAGATTTCAGTTCCTAAATTGTTTTTATGTAATAAATGCCGGAATCGAACGATTTTGCTGACTTAATCCAATTTTAAAAGGTTACGTGTCCATTTCCACTTGGAATTATACAACCTTTCATGCCGGTTTATAAAAGTCCTTAGTTCGTTAGGGGTGCATTTCCGTTCGCCCATTTCTAGGAGATTCTGAGTCGTCCAGGTGGGTTCTACCCAAACACCCTGTATAATACGCATATTTTGAACTTAATGTTTAGTTCACTGAAATTGATCTTGGATTTTAAGGGAAGGGAAGTACGGATTATTTTCACAGAAGGATGAGGTCATGTAGATGCTGGGAACACGCAAGTTTTGAAAAAATAGTTTCATCAGTTTTACCTCCAAATAAGTTTCTAATTTACCTCTAGATAAATCACTTCCCAACATTAAAATGTTTAAATTAGGGAATTCAGCTTAATATAATAATAAAGAAATCACTGCAGCAGACTCTCTCTCCATACAAATATAAGTAAAAATTTTTTCTTTAAATTAACAACGTTAATGTTTCGTAGTACACTTTAACACCTCATTTTGTTTGATAGGGTTGTACACTTTAACACCTCGGTGTGTTTAGATAGGGTTCAGATTATATCTGAAGTGTTAAATGTGTTTGTTCTAGGCTTGAAATGCGATCTAAAATAGTGATGTGAAAAGGTATTTTAGGTATCTAATTTTTAGCAAACTTTTACAGCACACTCTTTTCTCACAATATAGCAATACAATCAAAACGATTTCGATTAAAAGTGTTCGTTTTTGTGTTTACCAATGGCTGCAAAAGTGTTCCATGCATTCGCAGTATGCTGATGGCTAGTTATCGATAATGTTGGCATGTAAAGTAAACTTTAAGAAATAGGGTAGCTAGTTTCAAATTACAGTTGTAGGTTCTTTCCCTGTGTGGTGACCTAACCTGAATTTCCCCGCTCTTTCGCTCATGGGAATAGAGTGACCCCTTAAGAAAAATCCAACCCCTCCCTACTCGGGCTCTTCCTGGTTACCCCACTTGCATAGCAAGGTGTAATGCTTTAACCCCGTTTGGGTGGGATTTTTTTCTTTTTGTAGAAGTACT
The DNA here is from genome assembly GCA_024610705.1 of Tetragnatha versicolor. Taxonomy (NCBI): domain Eukaryota; kingdom Metazoa; phylum Arthropoda; class Arachnida; order Araneae; family Tetragnathidae; genus Tetragnatha; species Tetragnatha versicolor. Next base: position 6,338,762 of record JANDEH010000009.1, on the reverse strand, counting down.
TTAAATTTAATTGTGTCACTTTTTTAGCGAAGATTTGTTTCTTTGCTTGAACAAAAGTTATTTGCATATTAATTTTTACGAAAGAGAAAGAGAAAATTAAATTAAAAATAGAGAATTTTTTGAAAAGTAGGTTTTATAAAAAAATTCTAGGTAGTACCAAAAATAACAGTATATTAGTCTGATATCTTTCAATAAAGAAAATCGTTTTCAGCAATATCAAGCGCACTTTTATCACCTTATCAGCCATATATGTTTAAACCCATTCGTCAATTGTTTATTTATTTTCTACTTACGATTTTCTCTTAGGGGAAAAAGAATTCCAAGTTTAAAAATCACAATGCTTCAATACAGTTGTTCTTACACTTTCGATAGTCTTAACCCCCCTATATGTGTAACTGCCAGAAATCGCGGCCCCCTAGGATTTCGATTTCCCAGAGCAGTAATCAAACTTGTTTCAAGAGGGGTTCACTCAATGTTATTCCTAAAGTACCCCCAAATTCTTCACATTATGTTAAAATTTTACAACTACTTCAAGTAAAAAGGAGGGTCTGGGAGTGTCCCCCAGAAAATTTTTTAAAATTTGCCTCAAAAAGTAGTGTTTTAGGTAACATTTTGAGAATTTTTTTGCCCAAAGACAACATCTCCTTGTAAACCAAAGAATATTCAAGGAAAAATTGTAAATCGAAGTTAAAATTTAGAGGAGCCTGGGGGCTCCTTTCCCCGAAAATGTTGAAAATGTTTTGAATTGTGCCCCTTTAAACTAGTGTTTTATCTCATTTTGAAAATCTTAGGGAAACACTCAAAGGAAATTTGGGTGTTCCCCGAAGTTACTCGTGGACCCCATAGGAAGGCGTTGCGGACCACCGGGGGTCCGCGGACCACAGTTTAAGAACCGCTGCTGGGGACGCGGTACCTCAGTTTCGACAAAATCACGAAATAAATTTTTTTAGTCCAAACTAATCTATTTGCATTCATCTATCATCCTACACATTTTCAAAACCTTTCATTGAAAAATATCCAAGCTGTAGTTAATTTTATGTATGAAAGTATTAAGGTTTCTATGGGTTATAAAAACTTCAAAGTCCTTTTACTCAGAACCACTTTTTCATTGTTTAAAATGCTAAGGCTTTTTATCTATTGCACCAAATCTCTTGAAATTTTTTCTGGCTATTGTTGGAAGTGCAATTAACAAAGGGTGGTATGAGTTTTTGGATATTCATGGTAGATTTTTTTAAAAATATTACTGAATTTTGATTTTTAGCATTTTTTGTTGCTAGTGACAAGAGAAAAAAATATTTTTACTACTTAAACCAGTATAAATCCTTAACCGATACCAACTTTTGTTGTATATAGATTAAGGTATTTAAATAAAAAAATTATGAGAGTAAGTCAATTATTGTAGGAGGAGTAGCATTTTAAAAACGCACCTTAAATTTGAAGTTTTTTTTTAAAAAAAACTTAAAATTTTAAATTTTTTGGTATTTTCAATTTGGAATATCCTTAATACAAGCCAAATACATTTATTACCACCAAAAAGTATCAAATAAAGATGAATTTAAAGATTTTGGCCAAAAAGGTACCGCGTCCCCTTAGATAACAAAAATGCAATATTCACAGCTTTTACTGGTTGCAGTTAAATTCAATAGAGAAGTGTCTTTTCAAACGTTCCGTAGAATTTATATCACAGGCACCTCACTAGAGCAATTTGACACTCCACAACATGGGAAGAGGGTGACCCCATGAACTAACTCTGTGTAAAAAAGCCCTCACCCAAACCCTTCTAGTCTTTAATACTTCCTGGGTCCCCCGTTCAGTGCAAATATGTGGTGTATGTATAGAATATAGATAGCTTCTTACCCGCGTTCCTATTTTTCCCCAAGTAAATCCCGGCTTCAAGATAAAAATTTAACTTTTGATAATTAAACTTCGTAGGATATATTTTACTAAAAGATCTCCCGCATTTTTATTCCAGATTGTTTTGAAAATTAAAGTTTCAAAAACGATCATAATAAAAAAACAAATAGAAGTTATGTGGTAAAATTTATATGATTTGAGTTCTTTAATTTGACATTTCGATTATTTTTACTACAGTTCTGTGTCGGGGTATAAGGTATCTGCATAAATGTCTGAGATTTTACTAAACGTCAGCAAAGAGTAAGTTAGGTTTCGAAACACAGTGATTTGACCTTTTAGAGAAATAAAGTACATGACACCAATTTAATATTTTTGCAAGGTAAATAGCTCTTTATCATCAATATAAGAATATCTGAGTTTTAATAGGGTGAACTGCAGAAATTTTAAACCTTTTAAATTTAAATTTTTGATCTCAAAAATAAAAATCAGTGGAAATTTCCCAAATATAATTTTCAAAAAAGACTCCTAACCTCATCATCTCTATTTTTCCCAATTCGGGGAAGAGACCCATATCTCGTAGACTTAGATACTACTCCTAGCTATCATCGTTTCTATATGAAGTGAAAAGAAAAAGAAAACATTCTATTTATACGAGTAAAACTTTTGAGGTTGAACTTTTTATGTATTTGATCATATTGTTTTGAAGAATGACTAAGTTTTTCTACATTCCTTACTGTAAAAAAATACCGCATTCTTTAGTAGGAATTTACCCTAAGCTTATTATAGTTGATAAAATATAACACTGGTCAACACTCATTTTGATGGCGGGAATATTAAAGCTGTTTTTGTATATATTTGACCTCCTGATTCCGAATATGACATCCGTTTTTGCTCATCAGCTCTAGTTTTTAAGATATTCGAAAATTAAGTTTTTTTCACTTTTGACCTACCTTTTATACAATATGGTGCTATAAAAATGACTTAAAAGTAAAAAACCTAACCACCCAAGGCTTTTCCTATTCCTTAGGCTCCCAATAGATAGTGTATAAAGTTTCAGCCCCCCAAGTTAATTTTAAGGGGTACCTATAGGGACCTAGAGTTGAAAAAAAGTCGAAAAATTTGTCTTTTTTTCAGAATTTTTTAAAAAATATTTTTGAGTTTTCTAATTTGACAAAACTGGCTAATATATGTTTTTTAGAACTTATTTAGACCGCTAAAAATATTTTTACTTGAAAACTGCACCTCTTTAGAGCGATTTTTTAGTTTTAAGGCGAGAATAAGGGTCATTTCGCTCAAAAACGGTTGGTACCAATAATGGTTGGTTGAAACGAATAAATTTCGAATTTTTCAGAAGTAAGTCATCAAAAAAGATGTCATTTGATATAAAACTGAAATTTCATATGATACAGATCAGTGAAAAAATGCATTTTTTCCAATTTTAGGGCTTGAAAGCTCGAGAGGAGCTTCTACTGTTTTACTGATCTTTATCAAGTGAAATTCAGTTTTACATCAAAGGACATCTTTTTTTGATGACTTACTTCTGAAAAATTCGATATTTACTCGTTTCAACTACCATTATTGGTACCAAGCGTTTTTGAACGAAATGACCCTAATTCTCGCCTTATAACTAAAAAATCGCTCTAAAGAGGTGCGGTTTTCAAGTAAAAATATTTTTAGCGGTCTAAATAAGTTCTAAAAAACATATATTAGCCAGTTTTATCAAATTAGAAAACTCAAAAATATTTTTTTAAAAATTCTGAAAAAAGACCAATTTTTCGACTTTTTTTCAACTTTAGGGCCCTATAGGTACCCCTTAAAATTAACTTGGGGGGCTGAAACTTTATACACTATCTATTGGGACCCTAAGGAATAGGAAAAGCCTTGGGTAGTTAGGTTTTTTATTTTTAAGTCATTTTTATTGCACCATATTGTATAAAAGGTAGGTCAAAAGTGAAAAAAACTTAATTTTCGAATATCTTAAAAACTAGAGCTGATGAGCAAAAACGGATGCCATATTCGGAATCAGGAGGTCAAATATATACAAAAACAGCTTTAATATTCCAGCCATCAGAAAAAAAGTTTTTTTTGTAGACCAGTGTAATATGTCGCTTTTATTAACTTAAACCTATCAACCAATATGGATTTTACAGGTGAAGTGTTAAACCAGGCATTATTAATAATACCCGAAGTTGAGGAGAGCAATGTGATAAATTCAATGGCATTTATCAATGAGATACCACTTTGCCCAAAATACGCGAGCATAACTGAAGCCTGGATTTATCACATTGCCCGTAACAAAGATACTTTCTTATTTTGATCGCTTTCTAAAAAAATGTCTGATTTAACTAATACACCAAACCTAAACGGCCCCACCCTCGAGAACAACATGGGAAGAGGGTGACCCCTTAGAACCAACCCTTAAAAAATCCCAACCCTTTAGTCCCGTTACTTCCTGGGTCACCCGTTCATCTCAGCAAGGTGGAATGTTTCTTCCCCGTGCGTCTTCGAAAACCATAACTCAATCCCCGTCTTAAGAGGGGGGGATTTCGGCTCTACGGGAAAGGCCTCGGAGGGGAATGAACTTTCGATTTGGGATAGTGCGAGAACTATCAAGTTTGGCTTCAAGTGGCCCCCGTTAAATGAGAATGGTGTTATTAGATGGATGAGCTCTGTTACCTGGTTGCAGGTGGGGAGGGAGCTTAAAGGGAGGTCACACCTCAGTGGTGTTGTGTGAGGGTCCGAGTTGGTTCATTGGAGTCACTTGGAAGGTCTAGAGGACCAGATGGATCCTCCTGGGTATTGGATTATTTTTAAGATTTGTTTATAAGACTACAGAAAAAATGAAGGCTAAAATATAACTGGAAAGACCGTTTTTAATAGGGTTGTAGAAAAATGAATGCTAAAATATAACTGGAAAATAGTTAACCATTTCAAAAGGCTGTAGAAAAAGTGAAGGCTATGATATAACTGGAAAAATAGTGAACTATTTTTCATAAGGTTGTAGAAAAAATGAAGGCTAAAATATAACTGGAAATATAGTTGACCATTTTTCTGAGGCCAAATACCTAAAGATGAAAAAATAGATTCCAGTTACCCATGTAAAACTAAACTATTGATAGGGACCGTTCAGTGTATGTTTAAATTAACCGGACCAATCGTAATTTCTCAATATTAAAAGCTTGCAGTATGTCAAAACTAAAACTTAATTTAAAGAACCTGGAAAGCAGAGTGCTCCTTAGAACTAATTTTAATTAATTAATTAATGAACTGAATTAATTAATTTTTATTACTATTTCCTATATTTGTGTAAATTGAGTTTAAAGTACTGCAATGAAATTAATAATTAAAACAGTTCTATATAAAAAATCAAATATTTTTTATTGAAGCAAGGGGGTAACTTGAAGATTTTTGAGAATTAATATGAACTATTATTTTTTATCTTTAGATAAATTTATCAAATTAAGGGAAATGAAAAATAATAGTACACCGTACAATTTACAAGGATAACATGACGTTGAACTAATTTATGTTTGATCATTGCTATCAGTTGGAAATATTTTTTCCCCAGTAAATGTTGCAAACATGGAGTCTCTAATCATCAAATATTAACTCCGGATTCGTACATATTCCAAATTCATTTTATTTTGATCCGGATCATCCCGCTCTTTTCACGTATAAACAAAATCCTTTTCCGGCAGATTCGTGTGGAGCGCACTGCCACCTATTGACGTACTTGTACACTAAGTCTAAGGCGCGCCTTTAAAACTGGTTAAACCGGATTGAATTCTTCAGGTTACGATTAAAATAATTAAGTCGACTATTAGCCGAAGTATAACATATAGGAATGTTATAAATTTTATCCATAAAAGAGTTGATACATTTCTTTTGTTGCTTTGAGTTCCTTCCTTAAAAAATTATCTGTAATATATTTTTAAGTTCCAGTTGCTTTTGGGTGAAATTACACTGTAAAAAATACTATGTTAAATTTACAGAAAAAACTGTGAGCCAGGACGCCAGATTATATTCACTTATTTCACAGGTATCTTCTGTGGATTTTTATAGACGTTCTATTTTTAATTGTGTATATCTCTCAATGTTTCAGAATTTCAACTGCTTTATAGCAGTATAATTTCAGGAATTAACAGATAAAGTCTGTTTATTTAATCCAGTATTTATAAGATATTTTTTTGCCTTTTTTAAAATTAATTACTGTCGCATTTACATCCAGTGGTACGACCGAAAAGGATACATTACATTATTATATCGGTCTATATTGGAAAACCCAATAGAGAGATTAATATCAGTTTTTTTTATAATTGTAGTATCTGATTAGTGAGTTTTGGCATTCAAACCCGTGTTAGGGAACTACCAACCATATCACAAAAAATCAAAATAGAAAAAAAACTTATTTTTCTTTAGAATAGGTTTTTCCTGCAAAAAATATGGGTAATTTTTGAAAGATATAAAGAAATTTCTTACAGTGTAGAAAATTTATATTGACATTCTTAATTTATGACGTGAAAACTGTATAAACATTTAAATAAAATTCATTCTTGTGCTTTTTTTTTTCAAATTCCCAGCTTACCTAAATTTCTTCCCATTTTATAATTTTGAGTAATGTCTTTACGGATATGAATGATATATTTCATTTTAAAATACTACTCATTTTATTAACTTAAAGTATTGTGACTCAAAGAAAGTTATCTCTCAAAGGGTTCTTCAATTTGTATGTTCCTCTTCTAGCTGATCTTTATAAATTTTTAAACTTTAGGTTTTAACCTTACTATGAGTGCGAGAAATATAATATTTTCATTCACCTCCAACTGACGCATAAGGCTTATTTAACAATGTAGTAGTTATTTTTAAAAATATAATGTAAAATACTTTGTTTTTATTTCTATTCATAAGTTATGAATCTCATAAAGGGGATTTTATTTACATGATATAATATTAAATATAATATTAGTTTTGAAAAAATTTTAGGCAGAGTAGAAAATATTGATTAAGTTAGTAATTTAGTGATGTAAAGTTTTGAGATATAAAAAGCCACACTTATCCCTAAGTAACCTTTAAAAAATTTCTGTATTTTAAAGAGGCTTTTCTCTCACATTCCATTGTTAGAGGGTTATGCCCACGGGATACTACTCTATTTTTTTTTCAAAAATTTCATATGTCACAAATTTATGTTTATGAACTTGTTTTAAGAAACTTTTTAAATTAAAAAGAATTTCAAAGTTAACTTCCCAAAAGTCTGCTAGTAAAGATTTTGGTTATGTCCTTACCTATAGCTCCAAAATCAATTATTGCTTTTACATTTCTTACCAAACTATCATGGAGGTAAATTATCCATTGCAGATCTCATGATTATGAAACTAAGCTTATCAGGAAGTAAACATAATAATAAACAACAATAAAAATTTCTTAGCCATTATGAATTATATATTTTCTATTTCGCTTATATAATAAAAAGAAAAATGTAAAACATCTCTATCTCATCCCACTCTTATTCTTCTTTAGTATTTCTCTAGGAAGCAAATAATGTCTCTTCAACTGCCTTAAGTCATACATTTTGCTAATGGTATACATCTTTAATTCTTCCTTGTTTAATGTAACCCCTTTTTATGAAATTTAAAAACAAAATAAGCAACAGACCTTTCAAAAAATTACGAATTTTTTTTGGATAGATTGATATTTTATACTGAAGCATTTGTATATATGAATATTTTTTTATAAATAATAAATTATTTCGAAATTTACACACGTAACCTTTTAAGATTTGTTTAAACCGGTAAAAGCGTTTGATTCAAGCATTTTTTATATAAAACCATAAATAGTTGAAATTTCAGTCGTAATTTCTTATTTCTTAGGCTTAAAATAAGTCATGACCAACTACAAACTTTTAATAATTATTACTTTTTGATAGGTCTGATTAAGCATTTACTAAAATTTCAGCTCTTAAAGTGATAAAAGCCGAAATTGAAAATATGTTAGTTTCAATCCAATTTTATGAAATTGTGTTAATTTTCACTTGGAATTATGCATCCACCCATGCCCTAAAGCCGTTCAGGGTGCATTTCCAACCGCCCCATTCCTTTGTCCTTTTAAGTCGTCTAGTTGTACCCTCTATCTACCCCTCCTAGAAGTTCCGAAACATTTCCTGTATATTACCTCTGTTTACTACATTTTGATATATTTGACAATAAAATTTCAACAATATAAATGTATTTTTTATTACTAGCTCCTGGTTAGTATAAAACTCCTGTAAACTTCATTTTTGGTTATGTCATTTGCATTTGTAATTCTGTTGTGACCTCAAATGTTCTTTATTTTCAATCGCTGACGCATGTTGGAAAACTTGAATGTATATTAGGGGGACCCACTTTTCTATGGGAAAAAATAAAGTGTTATGAAATTGCCACGGCACCCCCTCAATTTTTTAAACTTACTGAGAAAACTATTCAGGCAAAGTTTGGGCTCTGTACCTTACTTAGAAAGCGATGACCAAGAGGAGTGAAAAGTCCAATACGATGATTATACAAAACAACTAAAAAACCAAAGATAAACCATCTCATTTTGTTCATGATTTTTTTACAGGAAACTACTAACGTTATAGATATAATGTTCCAGGTTTTGCTTTTTTATCACCTTTGTTTTTGTTGTAGTAATTTTCTAATATCCAAAGAACCCTTGTAAAGTTGTTTTTCCTGTATTTTTAAACAGCTAATAACTATAGAACTATACAATAGGGTGGAACGAAAAAAATGAAATTTGAATAATCAAAACGTAATAGCGAGGAAAAGTTGCCATTTGTGGTCAGAAACAAAGTCCTAAAATTTTAGACCGATCAATTAATATCTTTTACCGCCGCAAGAGGGCTAAAGTTTTGAAAAATCGTAAAAAACACGTATTTTGCAGAAAAAAATTAAAAATACCCTAATTTACCAAAATATTTTCTATTTAGGCACAATATGTTCATCAATGAGTAATTCAAGTGCCCTTAAAAATTAATTTCCGTGAAATAAAATCTTTAGCCACAGCAAGGGGGTGGTTAAAATATCGAGAAAATGCAAAAAATGATAATTTGGGGGTAATTTTAATCCCTTTAGGATTTTCATATTTTTTACATTATTTTTTACCTGCTTCGGACGTAATTGTAAAAGGCACTTTACTGCTTCAAATATTTAGCCCAAATTTATCAATATTTATCCCCCATGTCACAAAAAATAGGATCTTACACTAAACAGTCATCTTAAATGAAAATTATCTAGAAGACCGTCACAGATAGGTTCAATATCCAGAAAGGAAAGCATAAAAAGTGTAGTGTAGTTTTCAAGTACGAAAATCAGTTGGCAATTTCAAGTTTAGATACCATATTGATTTTGCAAATTATGGTGGTAAATAAACTTGAATAATCATTAAAATATATATTGTGACTCGGGTTGAATCCTCATTCGTGAAAGACTAACTGCATCGTGCTACAATTTTCTGCATATTTCCTCCATAAGAAATTGTTATTGTTGTTCATTGTTAATTTTTACTTCCTGATAAGCTTAGTTTCATGATGGAAGGAAAGATAACGATTGGAAATTTTGGTTTCAGTCAGGAGTTCTGCAACTTAAAATTTACCACTATGGTTGTTAGGTAAGAAATTTAAAAGCATAAATTGAATTTGGAGATATAGGTAAGGAAATCTCCATAATCTTTACTAGCTCACTTTTGGAAAGTAAACTTGGAAATCCTTAGTAATTTAAAAAGTATCTTCAAAAAAAAGTTCATGAATATAAAAATTTACGACATTACGAAAATTCTACCAATAAAATGTTTTATTAGAAGAGATTAAAAATAAAAAATGAATTTAACTTATGTATATCTTTCCAAAAAGAAATTTGTTTTTGAGATCAATTATAATGATTTAGAAATGAAAAAATAATAAATTAGTGTATTATGAATCAAAAGACAGTGACTTGTAGTATTTTCTTCATTTGTAACTTTATTCACATGTCAAATTCAATGTACTTTGTTATAATAATTATATTTCAAATAGTTTTAGTGTATCTAAATATTAAAATCACGTGATTTACTTGATATCTGGCAGCTGTCCCTTTTTTCAAAGTGGATTTTAAAGTACTAAATCATTTAGTTAACTTTTGAAAGTTGTAAGTTCGTCACGATGGAAGGATACATATGACATATGCCAAAATATTTCCTTGGAAAAAGTTAATTCAAGCTATTTATCCTGAAACCCAAATTTCCCGTGTTAAACTCCTCAATCCAACATTAGAATTGACCCATCAACAAGTGAACACTGCCATTAATACACATCAAAATTTATTTGGAATTATATATACCTATTCCTTTCCGATTTTTAAAAATACAAAATTATAAAATCGCGCTTGCGTGCCTATCTCTGTTATAGTTTTTTTACAGCAGCCATCTGAAAAACAGATACTGCCCCTTTCACTCACCAAGAGCTTTTTAAAATCCACTTTGTTCAAGATCTTTATTATTTTATTACAAGTTTTATAAAAGTGAAACATCTTAGACATTTAAAAAACCAACTGAACTCTTCAAAAATATTTTCTAGTAACATAAATTACAGAAGTAAGTTTAATATTAAGTACAATATGCTAGGCTTATTACAGAAATTAATCTAGACAGAAATTAATCTAGAATTTTAGTATGGGATGCTCTAAGTCTCAATATTTTTAACCCATCGGGGCTTCTTCAAATTAAAATATAACTATGAAAGTTTCAAATTTCAAATTATCATCAAAAATTCTTTATTTGCAATATTTATTTATAAAAAGTATGAATAAATTATAATTTGTAATGAGAAACGGGACTGGAAAATGGAGGAGGGGGATATCCTGTCCTGTGCTCCCTTTTTTAACTTCCCGGTTTAACCCTTTTACTGAAGGGTTTCTTTAACGGAATTTCTTAACTTTGGTTTTATGTTAGAAAGTACTGTAGGAAATAACTTCTCAATAAAAATTAAAAGGGGGAACATGTGAATGTGTGATGAAAAATTTTAAGGGATTTATTTTAAAAGTTAAAGCAAATTAAAATCCTACAGTTTTGATTTTAGCAATCTCAACAACAATAAACCATTAATTCATTATTAATTGATTATAAGTTAAATTATAAGGTATCTCGAAAAGTTTAAAACAGTTCATCAACCTCTGGCAAAAAGGCTAAGAAAAATTCTTTAACAGGTGAAAGGGGAACCCTTTCTTACACCTCCTTGAGAACTAGAGTAAGAAGCGAGCCTGACAATAGAGTAGAAAAAACACCCCCTTTGGTGAGGTACTTTTTAAGGAAGTCCCCACCTTATGAACCAGGAAAACTTTGTCGATGTTATTGACCTCACTGAAATTTAAATTATTCCAACCTTAATTATTTTTATTTAGAGTTACAAATATGTGTCCATTAGATAAAAAATACTAATGTGATGGATAAAGAAAGAGGCTGTTTAGGGTTGGATGCTCATGAACAATTTTGCATTGGAATATTGAGGTAAAAATGTCATTAAAAATTAAACCCACGATTAAAATTGATATTTCATGGTAATTTATATTTATTTATCAAATAAAAAAATAACATTTTATATGTTTGATAGAAACAACGCAACATAAGTATTTTTTAGGAATTGTAGATTTTATAGATGTGTGATCACAAAAGTGCGATTATGAAAAAAAAAATAATCCTTACTAATTCAATAACGCATAAAACTTAAATATCCCTCTTTCTTTCCGCAAAATTAATAAAAAGTATGTAAGCAATAAACAACAGAACACCGAGAAAACTTGTGAATCAGGTGCTATATTAAGAAATTTTCTATATTCTCAGTAGAAATTAAAATTTGATTGGCAAGATTTAATGAACTAAGTATTAAATTTTAAGATTGATTTCTTGGGCTTGGAAAAAAATTTTGAAGGAGAAATTCAAAGAATAAATTACAATTTATAAAATAATTAATACTCATAACTTAGAAAAAATATCTTAAAAATAGTTTTGGAGTTGATTATTTCGTTTTGGATTAACAATTCAATCTCCTCCCTACATTGTTAAATCCTAATTGAATTGAGGTTAAACTGAAGAATGATAAAGATTGATTACTTGTTTTTTTACTCTTTAAAGACAAAATTGAAACCTTATATATACTTAAATTTGTCTTAAATATATTCAGTATAAAATTTACACTGCAAGTCTTTAAGTACGAATCAAGTTGAAAAAAGTCCAAAATAGTTAGTGTAAACATCAATAGCTTTGCAATCAGCATTCATTTTAAATGTTTCAATGATTTCATAGTATTAAGAAAAAAAGATGAGTTGAAGGATTTTATTTAAAGTTAAATACCGTAGTACATGTATTTTGTTATCTTGAGGCGACTCGGTGATAGAGCCTTCAACCTCAGACTTGGACTTTACCTTCGGACCAGAACCTTTACTCTTTTTTGCTGAACTTTAGATTTCTATTTGCAGTTATGTTTAAGTGCAGTTAATTGTATTTTGTTTATACGTAGGCGGTAACAGCCTTATAAATGCGGCCTGCAAGCCAACATTTTTTCTCTTCATCATACTATGCATTCTTTACCTTCCTTGCGGCTGGGCCGTTTTGTTGTTCAAATAAAATAACATTTGTTTACACTCCCGTGTTGGTGATCCCTTAATCTCAATTTCGCGGTTTAAAAAATACGTTTTTTAACAACCGTGTCTTGCATCATTATAAAAAGCAGTTGTAAATTTTAATATGGTCTTCCTTCATCATAAAATTAAGGTCTACGATTGCATCAACAAGTAAAACTTTGTCATTCGGAAAACTTATTTATTTACTCATTTTGGTTGTGTTGAAATGAAGATTAAAAAAAGGAACCAATAATAGAGGGCCGAAATCCTGAAACACACTACAATTGAATGCAAGCCCCACTAATTTTTTATTTTAAAAATCTGAAAACTAGTTTATAAATAATACTTTGTGCGTGATATTAAATTTAATATAATTTTGTTACTTTACATTATTAATGAGTATGGGATAAATTTCATTGTTGTTAAATTACACTGGTCAACACTCATTTTGATGCCGGGAATGTAACAGCTGTTATTGTATATATTTGACCTCCTGATTCCGAATATGGCATCCGTGTTTCCTCATCAGCTCTAGTTTTTAAGATATTCGAAAATTAAGTTTTTTTTTACTTTTGACCTACCTTTTATACAATATGGTGCAATAAAAAATATTTAAAAAAATCCTATCTACCCAAGGATTTTCCTATTCCTTAGGGTCCCAATAGATAGTGTATAAGGTTTCAGCTCCCTAAGTTAATTTTAAGGGGTACCTATAGAGTCCTTAAGTTGAAAAAAGTCGAAAAATTGGTCTTATTTTTTCAGAATTTTTAAAAAAATATTTTTGAGATTTGTAATTTAATAAAACTGGCTACTATATGTTTTTTAGAACTTATTTAGACCGCTAAAAATATTTTTACTTGAAAACTGTACCTCTTTAGAGCGATTTTTTAGTTTTAAGGCGAGAATAAGGGTCATTTCGCTTAAAAACGCTCGGTACCAATAATGGTGGTTGAAACGAATAAATTTCGAATTTTTCAGAAGTAAGTAATCAAAAAAGATGTAATTTGATGTAAAACTGAAATTTCGTATGATACAGATCAGTGATTTAACATATTGAAACTGAATATCGCCTCTCCAGAAAGAACAGTGCGAGTGAAGTTAGGCTCGCTTCAGACTAGTCTTTGCAACTCTGATTAAACCATGCCAAATGGGAAAATTTAAGCGATTATTCTCCAATTATGGCATTGGGTTAATTGCAAACATTTAAAAAAACAGATGGAAAGTAGGAGAATCTTTCTATAACTCTTTTCTGTAACTATTATATAAAAACAATGGAGGACCGCTACCAAGGGAGATGGGATAGTCACATGATGGCAGACTATAGTTGGAACTTACAAAGAAGCTGTTCAAATAAATATCAAAGAAGATTGTCATCCAAAAGAAGCTTCAACAGTTGTAAATGACACTCTTTATTGAATTTATCATCCTTTAACTCTTGTCTGAAGTAAGTAACTTAGTAATTATTTTGGAATAAATCAATTTAACTAAATATTTTTTTGTTTTTAAATTAAAACTAACATATGTATGCCATTATTCCTATATATCTCAAAAACTAGAGAGCTGCAGTAAGATATTTCCTTGATCAGCAGGTCAAATAAATGAAATTTTAAAATTCGTGTTGATCAGTGGTACAGGTGTTATAAGGTACAGTTTATGAGTAGAAATAACTATAATCTATCTGAATAACTTCTAAAAACACGTATTAGTCCGTTCTATTACGAAAAACATTTAAAAATGCCTTTTTTAAAACGAAATTTTTTGCAATTTTTTTAAATTTTAGGGCTCGAAAGCTCGAGAGGAGCTTCTACTGTTTTACTGATCTTTATCATGTGAAATTCAGTTTTACATCAAAGGACATCTTTTTTGATGACTTACTTCTGAAAAATTCGAAATTTATTCGTTTCAACCACCATTATTGGTACCAAGGGTGTTTGAGCGAAATGACCCTAATTTTTTTCTCGCCTTAAAACTAAAAAATCACTCTAAAGAGGTGCAGTTTTAAAGTAAAAATATTTTTAGCGATCTGAATAAGTTCTAAAAAACATATATTAGCCAGTTTTATCAAATTAAAAAACTCAAACATGTTTTTTTTAATTCTGAAAAAAAAAGACCAATTTTTCGGCTTTTTTTCAACTTTAGGGCCCTATGGGTACCACTTAAAATTAACTTAGGGGGCTGAAACTTTATACACTCACTATCTATTGGGACCCTAAGGAATAGGAAAGGCCTTGGGTAGTTAGGTTTTTTATTTATAAGTCATTTTTATAGCTCCATATTGTATAAAAGGTAGGTCAAAAGTAAAAAAACTTAATTTCGAATATCTTAAAAACTAGAACTGATGAGCAAAAACGGATGCCATTTTCGGAATCAGGAGGTCAAATATATACAAAAACAGCTTAAATATTCCCGGCATCAGAAAAAGTTTTTTTTGTAGACCAGTGTTATTTTTCAAAGACAAAGAAAATACTCATATCTTTCAGATTTGTATTACCATTTAGAAATCGTGATAAATAGAATAAAATTAAGGCATTCTGAATAAAATAATTTAAGAAAAAAATTGCCGGATAGCTAGAGCATTACCGATATTTTCTACTTAAGTCATTCCAATAAATAAAAAATCAAAAATATAATACTTAAAATGTTTAATTATGAAAAAAGTTTGGAATAAATGGACGTCAATAAATAAAACCCTATTAATTATTCAGTTAACACTTGTAAGTACAAAAAGATCTTGGAGCTTGAGGGTTTATTTCAGTGATTAGAGTTAAGTGATGAGCATTGATTGGAAGTAAAATTGGAACTTACATTTCCACTTGGTTACATTTCCAGACAAACTGGTTTATTTTTGGGAACACTTATTTTGCAACAAATTTGTAACGAAGCTTTTAATGCTTTCTAAATGAAGCTAAATTGACAGGTTGCTTTCTCAATTACCCTTAAGGAAGTTATGAACTTTAAAATTGGATTGTCAGAAGGGTTTTGCATTTTAGTACAGTACTCCTGTAAATGTGAGTGCTTTTAAGTGATAAATGTTACTGTCTAAGAAATAAGTATAAGTTCTTTACTACACAAACATGTTTTCTTAATTTAATTAACCCTTTATTTACCGACGGTACTTGTAAGTACCACTGGCGCAAGTTTAGAACTGCTGATGGTTGGCGAGTTTTGACTATTTGGCGCCATATTTAGAAGCCACATAATTCACTTAACATTAGTTGGTGTAACTATATAGTGATTTTTATCGCTAAAAACTTGGCGCATCAGCAGTTCTGAACTTGCGGCAAAATAATTTGGTAAATAAAGGGTTAAACTCCAACCATAACCTGTCATGTAAATAAAATACAGTAAATTTATGAAGAAGGTTTCGAGGTTTGAATAAAACCAATTATCTGTTAAAATTTATTTATTTAAAAAATGTATTTATTTATTTACACACACAACAGATAAATCCAATTACAGTGGTGAAAGGAAAAAAATTAATTGCATAAAACCCTTTGGAATCATGAATAATACTCTACTTTTATTTAATGATCCCAAAACTGATATTATATTCATTTTAAAATAGAATGGATCAGTGTTTACTACCATAGTAAGGAATTGTTTTCATTAATCATCTAAGCTGACTGCATATTAAAATTTTTGGGTACTTATTTGATACGCTTAAATTCGCAAACTCAATTGTAAGACATTTCTATTATTTTACAACTGACAAAGCCCCCACCAAACTGATTTCAAGGATATTCATTCATTACTAATTACTAACTCTCCTTTTACCCTTACTTACATAAGAGCAGTAAATTTTTCCACAAGGCTCCCTTATCAATAAACTATTTCCTGTTAAGAATTATTTAATCCTGATAATTCTCGTCCCGGTTCCAAAATACAGAGATCCACTCTCATTACCATACCAATTACCAAAAACTTTTTAAAGCAAAATCCTTTGACATTCTCTTAAATTTTTAATAACAGAGGATTTAATCTTAAATAGGTAATTGAGTTTTACCAATAATCCAAAGCCCAAATTTACCCAAAACAATTTGTTCACCTCAGACTTAAGAAACAACGTCTTTTCAGAGACTTCTCCCGAGGCAGTAAATTTTAGATTTAAATAACTCACTATAAACTAAAGCGTACAATTACTACCTAACTATTCTCTCTGATAAACACATGACGCCCGTTTAGAGCCAAAGGGAAAAACTTGTCACGCAGGTATTTGTCTAAAACACTAAAATCTTCAAAAACGCGTAACGGATAGCGTTCACTTTAGGCAAGTCTCAACTTTCAAATTTTTGTAGCACGCAAACACGCTAAGGTTTTGTCAGCGGTCTGTATTGTTCTTTCAGTTACTTAATCAACGATGAAACAAGAGTGTCATTGGGCTGCTGTTAACCAAACTAGACAAAAGTGAAGTTTCGTAAAGTAAAAAGTCTGTTAAAACATGTGTATGTGCCCTTTTAATTAGTAAATTTGATGCTATCTGATGCGTGTAACCCTGTGCAACTTCTTAAGAAGAGTGCATTCTCTGTTGTTTCAAATACGTTAAGGGGTAAAAATTAGTTATAAAGTATGCATAATGTGTATTCTGAGCTGAAAATGTGTGCAAAAATAGTTTTTAAACTTAAGCAATATTCCTTTTATTTTAATGTATTCAGTTGTGTTACCTAATGCACAGCATTTGATCATATCAATTGAAATTTAAAAGCAGATAATTATTTTCTATTAAAAAGTAACTCTCTTTCATAACAAATATTGTTTTAAATTTTAAGCAGTATTCTAACACATCATTTAAAATGTTTTGTATGGAAGTTTGCCTTTTTCAAAAACTTATGGTTTATGTTTTTAAAAGGGATAACTATTGAAGGTTTGAACTAATTGAAAAGGTTATTTAAGGTTATTGAAGGTTATTTTCTTTTTTCCACTGATTAACCTTCTTTCGAATAATGTAGAATTAGAAAGTGTTTCTAAGGTGTATGAGTAATTATAATGGTCTATTATAAAATTTATCAGATTGACCGTTCGATATTGAGGTAACAAGGTAATTGAACTTAAAAACAATTTTCCTTTGTACTAATACAATCATTTAGTAAAAGATTTTAATTATTGTTCAGCAAAACATTCTTAACAACTGTATGGATAATAAGATAATTAATCATCCTTAAATTACCTTGATATTAATAAAGATTTAAATGCAATGATATATGTATTACTACTGAATGCTTGAATTACTATATTGGATGATTTGCATGATAAATATATGATTGTTTCCATAATTCATAAAAAATTAATAATTATTTTATTTAAAAAGAAATCAATATGTTTTTTATTTTTAATACATATATGTATTACAAATTTTTCTAAGATTTAAAAATACTTAAGAAATAATTAAGGAATAAGTTTGTAACTTTTTATTTTAATGTTATTCTTCCAGGATATTTAATATTTTGAACAGGCTTAAACATTCCTTGATGTCATATTTATATTTAGTCAGTTTATTATTGACTGCTGAGTTGGATGCTGGAATTGGGTATTTGATTGTTATTTTGCCATCTTACTTCTTAAACGAACTGAGTTCTATGAGGTATTATTGATTGCTAATGATTTGCTAAATTGAAGTAGTTTGTAAGTAATATATTGCAAAACTTCCAAATGAAGAGTTTAGATGATTCTGAAAGTTAAAATGTAAGTAAAGTGTTACTTTCAAATAGAAATTTAACAAATTTACTCCACCTTTGATAACTTTTGAAGCTTGTATCACTAGAAATTAAGTGCACACATCATTGCCTTTAATATTTAGTGTCATTCTTAATCACTTGACAATAGAAATCTATTGACTTATTTGAATTTTGCTTGAAAGGAAGGCAACTCTTATTTACTTTCATATCTGATTTCAGAAAAGTCTTTTCATTATCTCTTCTGATTAAAACGTCAACCAGGACGGCTTAAAAAACCTTATTGAATGAGAGTGGCACTCGCAATACGACTAAAGATTAACTGCAAAGGCAACCATCCGTTTCGTATAGCAGGCGAATTTGAATTTCGATGGTGTATCTCTTTATCAAAGCCCCAACTAAGCATACAAGAGTAAATTGCGAGCGATATTTACCAAAAGAAGTAAAGCAGATGCTATTCATGTGTAACGCAAACTCTTTTTGGCGTGTCCCCATAATTAAGCGTTTCTCGAGAAAAATGCAAAGAGCAGTGCGCTCCGCGTCACAAAGGAGTTTTTCCTTTTCCCGAATTTACGAGCAGAGCTTAAAATAAACACTCGCTGCGAGCACACAAACTCGAGAAACTTTTCCACAGCAACTATTTAGTGCAAGGGAAAAAGTAATTACCGCAATTCCGAAGCGTGCAGCTTCGCTCGTATTAATTATTAGCCGAAGCACCAAGAGCATTACGAGATAATGAATTTTTCAAAAACACTAACATAAAATGACGCAAACGGAGGAAAAATCCATTAATTTTTGCATTCCCCGGTCCAATCACGGCCCGGCCGGCCGGTCGGCTGCGCCAATCCCGACGCATCTTTGTGCTGCTGCGAAAAAAACCGCGCTCCTCGCTCCGGCCCGATCGATAGCGTTCTTTTTTGCCCCGCTCCCTCCCTGCCCCCCCGGCAAGGGGAGGGCGGCGATGATATCGAGCGATGCGTTTGTTTTCCTCCCCCTCCCCACTTACCTGAGATAAGAAAGCCGGCCTCTTCACGCTGCGAAAAAGATGCGGGCTTCCGAGCCGGTCGCCATCTTGATCCCCCGATGCCGCGCGCAGCCATCTCACGCATCACCCTTTTACCTCGGAGGGGAGAGATCCAGGGGGGGAACGGAACCCCTCCAAGACCCCCTAACACCCCAAACTCGCACCCCTTCCCATCTTCACCCCATACGACCCCTCTACCCGGGGCCCGTCCCGAACTGACCAGTGGTCAGTCCCGTGTGGCCGAAATCCCCATTCCGGACCACGGACGAATTCACGGGAGGCAATATCCTCTTTTTTTCGGGACATTCCCCTTTTTTTATGATTTTAAGTTGTTTTCAGTCCAACGAGAGGTGTTATGCCCCCCTAAGGACCCTACCTCGCCCCCCTGGGGTCCAGTTCCTAAATCCGCCGATGTCGGGGTGCCGTTTTGGTCGTTTCGGACAGTGGTCAAGCGGACCTACCTTGTCTCAAGTGATGCTGCCAGACTCGGGGGTCTCTCGCGGCGGATCCTCTGCGCCTCGGCTCGTTGGTCATCTTCGGTAGTGTCCACACAAAAGCGCGCTGCTCGCTGCTCGCAGACCAGTGACCAAATGCCAGCGGTGGTGGAGGGAGAGGGGTGGGGGGACGGCGCTGGCCACTGGAGCGCCCGAACTTCAGCCAGGTGATGCCACAAGGTTTTGTAAATAAGGGGAGTGGACACGCAACCTCTTTTTGTGCCTCCTCCCGCCGCGACGTTTCTTTCGCCCGTTTTATGACACTTGCGTGTGTGAGCGCCTCTTTCAATTCTCTCTTTCAACTCGACACGTCTATTTACGTGATTGAGCATTTCGGATGTTACCGTCATTAATTGAATGCGTAAGGAACCAATCAATCGTTTATTAAGGTGCATTTTTTATGATAAATAATGAATAAACATATTTAAAAAGAGGATTTAAAAAGAATTGGTGTTTGGAATTCATGATATTAAAAAGTAGTAGCCTTGAACATAGTATCTTTTAAAGAGTTATGTAGCTTACGTTAAAACTTTCACATAGTCAATGCAGCTGATTTTTTTTAATATGTCCTCCAAACCTTTTTCTTATCGGACCCATTAACTGTTCATAAAATAGATTAATATCATTTTGAAGATGGTAAAAATCTTACATTTCTTATGTATCTTACATTTTATTATACCTTAAAGGTTCATATTTAAATTTTTCTGAATTTCATTCTACTATTGTTTCCATTTTTTAAATTTTAATAAAGACAAAATTTTCTACCCGCATGACAAATATTTTCTTAGATTCAAATATTTTTTATCGAAAAAATCAATCGAGAGTTTTTTTAATATAGGACAACTAAAAATATTCGCAATTTATTATTTACTTCAGTATGTATGCAAAAAAATATTTTTAGAAAAAAGTAGTTAAGATTTTTGTAATTATGTAAACCAAACGTAATTTCTAAAACTTTAATGTGATATTTATAACTAAAACTTAAGTGATGCTTTTTAAAACCTTGTTTTTTTAATATTGAATCTGATTTCATTGGTTAAAAATGCGATAATTTATTTAATAAACTACATATTCCTTTTTTTGCATAAATCAGCCTTTTTGTCAGCTTATATTTGTAAACATATAATACCCCTATTCTCTAGTATTTTTTACTGAAAATAATATGTTTTATATAATTTATTTGTGTAACTTCCAATTTTTTCACATATTTCACATTTTACTACTATTTATATTTTTTTAAAAATGTTTGAAATGTTAAAAATTTTAGGTTTTTGGATAAAAATTTATTATGATTAACTTTTTTGATATTTTTAATTTATTATTTGAGCTCTAAAGAGACATAAAAAGTTGATTCAAAATTTAAGGGCAAGAAAAATTTTAACTTTTAAAGTCCCGATATCCTGTTTTATTCAAAACTATAATAAACGGGCTTTGTTTTTATTATTTTTATTTTGTAAGTCAGTATAAGTAAAAAACGAATTCAATAACTATTGGAAATAAATTAAACCCGAATAAGAAGTTAGAAAGCACCTACATAAAATACAATCCGATAGATACTGCAATATTTTTCCATATTTTCATTTATGGTAATTAACCTGTAAAGAATTTTTGTAAAAAACAATAATCAAGGAAAAATATCAAATGAAAATTTCATATCATCGAGAGTTTAGAAATTTTTAAAACAACTTAAAACTTATTTCCATGAGCAGCTAATTGAAAATGTCATGAACACTGCATTTTTATTTTTTATTTAATCGTAATTCCTAAATAAATAGCAATAAAAAAATTGGAGCGTAAAACCATGAAGTTCATTTTAAAAATCACAAATCCGATCTTCTAGGGAAATTTAGTCACTTATTAATAGTTATAAATTGGAGGTTAATTTAATCTAAATTAATAAAAAAATTATAATTCATCGACATCTGGTTTGAAATAGCTAGTTAGCTTTCCCTTAGCCAGCATATAGCTTACTTATCATTTCCCAAAAAATCAATGCCTCTCTCCCGAACTCTCCTCGACTTTCCCCTCACGGGAGAAAAAGAAATCCGCTAGTTCCCGCTTTCCCCGACAGGGGGCGCCGTTTGCCGCGTATCCATCGATCCCTTCTTGCTCTTCTCGGATGCGGAGGATGCTAGAAAAACGCTCTTTTCTTGACGCCTGCCTCCCCTCCAGGGGGGGATGAAGTGGAGGGGGTCTTGGCGCACTCTGGCGATCGCCTGAATGTGCCAAATTTCGCCGATGGGGTGATGTTGCGCGCCAACAGGAAGGTGTGGAGTTGGAACGAGGGATGTAGGGCTCTGAAGGGGTTTGTTGACGGAGAATAAAGAAAACAGAAGGGTTATCGGAAGGGGAGGGTGTTTGGGTATGGTTATGATAATGCGTGGGGTAAAAAACGTGACCTAAATTCGCAAATTATCATTTTTTGAATTGTGATAGAGATAACGTTTTTTTTTCTTTTTATTTTTAGTGTGTGGCCTTAACCTCCTTTTTTTTGCATACCGAACGAGAGTAGGTTGCAAAAATAGAATTTAATTTTAAGGCTTTAAAGAGTTAAATGTTTTTCCTATAAAACAGTTTGTGTTTCGACATTTATTTTTAGAGTAGGCATTTTTGTAGATCGGTAGGGCAAATTGCGCTAACAGTTAGCGTTTATAAGTTATGTGTTACTTTTTTTAAATTATAGAAATGCTCATACTAATTTTTTGCATGTTTAATTTCATAAACATACCATTTATTAATACTCTTTATTCCGCCTATTTTAACTGAGTTTTGATATTATCTTAAAAACTGGCATCCCTTGTTTTTTATATTATTCAATAAATAAAAGGTAAGAAGGGTTTTATTTTAGGCGGTATTTTGCATCTCCTATAACTTTTATTGTAAAAAATCTAAAATGTAAATATTTATTAAAATATAAATCTTCGAAAATTTATTGATTTTTTATTTGGTTGAATACAGTAATTTTTATCGTTTTTATATAATCGAATTGATTTTTTTCCTTATCTCTCAGACCTTTTAATTATAAAAACAATTTACGTTTTGAAAATCCGTACATATATGTTAAGTTTATGAATGGTTATTAGTGTTTTTTTTATTTAAATGTTACGAAATAAAACAAATATTACCGCCCCCTTATAGGTATTTTAAAATAATCTCGCATTTTTTAAATAAATTTATGAACAATTTTGAAAAGTTAAAACCTAAAGAACAAATATTTATCTAATTTTACTGTAAGAGGTGTTTAAAAAACAATAATGCAAACTATTAGATTGGTTCCAGCCGCAGAAAATAAGAGAGAGAGAGAGAATGAGCTTTAATTTTTTTATATCATTGTAAAATTTTTATACAAGCTTATTGAGATTATAATCTTTCATCTGAGATATGGTTGCTTTTAATTTTTTGTAGTCTTTCAAAATATTATTGTAGCAATATATTCAATCATAAATATAATAAATATATTCTTTAATTTTGTATTCAGAATAAAATGAACCTACTACCTGTTTTGCACTAGTGATACTGAAAATGAATGTGTTAAAAACAAATTGAAATTAGAACTAAATCAGATGAATACGATTTACAGTTAAGTGAACAAATAAGTTTAAGCCAATTTTGAATTACCTCGTTCACTTATTTGAAATAAACATTGCCCTATCTTATTATAAAGTTATTTCCATGCTTAACCCCACCCCTTCCACTTTTTTTATTATTGAATTGTATCTTAACAAGTAATGTAGAATAACTTTAGGATGGCATTATTTTGTTTGGTTGCTTTCTCTCACAAATTTAGAACAAAAATGAAAATGTTTAGGATACTTTGAGAAAACAATCCTAAAAGAAAAAGTGTATAATCTGTTTCCAATTCACAGTTCTTCAAAAACCGACTTTGAATGCTTTTAAATATCATGCCTTCAAAATGTATTTTTCTACTTGTATGATAGATAAAAACAGTTCACCTCTTTCTAATTGTATCATCTCAAAACCCAATATGCCTAAATTAGACACTTAAACTACTCAAATAAGTATGTTAACTTGTTAATTTTCTCCTACCGAGCAGTGATTAAGTATTTTACATTCATTAAAATCATTAACTTTAAGTGTTAGTAATTTGTTTAATGGCATACTCGTGCCACACTAAAGGGACACAACTGGTTTTTAAAACACGTTTTGAATTTTGAAACTACCAAAATCAATTTGAACACTTGCTCTAAACAAAAAGTCCTCCGATCGAATATTGAAGGACATTTTAATTAAAATTGCTTCAAAATTGCAAATTTGTTGGGCTCACTCTCAAATTTTGGGTTTTCTTCATATTCAAAAACAGTGCATATAAGTTTTCCAAGTGTTAGACTCATTACTCAAACTCAGTCATGAATATTAATAAATACGTTCGTCATGTGTCACGCTACCTACCAACTTCTAAGAAGGGGAGGGTTTTAGTAAGTCTGATTATTATAAATGGTTGTTTTTTGTTTGCGAGTTTAGATTAACGATCGTTTGGATTTCAAATACTTAGATCATTTCTCAACTATTAGAGAAATGTGTTACGCAAGATTGTTTTAATTGAAGGTGTGGTAAAAGTAGAATATTGTGTTTATTACAAGGAACAATCCTTGATTTTTTTTAAAAAAAAGCTATAAAAATATTTGTATATTGAAGAAAATTTTCCGAAAAATATCTCATCTAGCTATACATTAAAATATCATCTGATATTAATAGGTTCTAAGCATACCTGAAATGTTTTAAATATTCATATAACAATGATACCTTAACTTAAAGTAAAAAGGAAGGACTATGTTAACGTTGTAATATAACATGGTGCTAAAGTAGTTTAAGTGCTAGGTATAAAAATAAGTTATGAAAGAAAAAAATTACAACTTAAAATGAATTTTACAAAAAAAATGCATCTATTACTTAAGTTTTTGCATAGATTTTGATATAAATTGTTTAATGTGTAAAAAATGGCCGTATTTAAAAATTAACATTCAAAGAAAAAGGTGTAAATTGGTCTATAATTCACATTATTGGTAATAAAAATATTTATATATCTTTAGAAGTATAGAACAATACTATGAAATCGCACCGTGGTTAACTTAAACTTAAAAGTTGTAAATTTTTTTTCTATTCCTTTGTTTTAAATTCGGCACTAACACTGAACTTGAAGTTTTCCTCTCGATTCTATCATGAAACAATAACTTTTGTCTACTGCAATATTTTTAACCCTTTAGTTTTTTCATAGCATGTCCCCGTGGTTTTCCCCATTCAAATTAGCCGCATCCATCAAATTTCACTTCGAATAGTGACAAAACCGCCAGAAACTATATCCCCATAGAAAATCCCCCACAGTAGGAGAGATCCGTCTTAAAGTGTCTATTCCGGATGAAAAGCCAGTTCAAAGCACTGACCCCTGGAAGCAGTTGGCGGGTGTCCTTCAGCTATCAATTTCTATATACTTTAATCACGCCAGGCGAAGAAAAAATATCGGAGTGCAGCAGGGAAGAGATTAATGTAGGCGGGTTATTGAAATACCGATTGTCGATAGACGTCCAAGGGACCGTCTTTCTCCAGGAGGAAGGGACATATATTAGATTGCTTGCTTTGTTCGTTTCTTGTACCTCTGGCAGCTGTCAATTTGGCTCTTTAATAAGAGCACGCCGATCATGTGGGCCGGCAAACAAAGCGGACCCATTCTTCTAATTATTAAATAAAACGCAGCGCGAATCTCAGTCCTTGCTCATTGAAGCTGGATCGGATTTGATTCGGCCTCTTGTCATGCCTCAGAATCTGTCTCGAAATTAATGGTTAACAAATACTCGTAATAAGTGCTGGCGTCACGAAGAAAGTTAGACGTTTAATAAAGATAAAACAAGGCTGCGGGCTTCTTTTTGCTGGGGATTCATTAACGGTGAATCTGTGACAGCTCAGTTAAGGGTTGGCAGCAGGGATGAGCCGCGGTGTTAAAAATAACATTCTCGAATCCCCTGCATATTAGTCTCATCAATCCTAGCGACAATGAAAATATCTTTCCCTCTCATCCCTCACTTCGCGATGCGAGGAACATTTCATCTGTTTCTGTTCGGAATAAGCAGTGTGTGTGTGTCAGTGTTTCGCTTTTTTTATTTCGTGGAATTTGGGAGCCATTCTTCTCGGTTGGGAAGCTTTAGGACCCGAATCTCGATGTCAAACATTAGGGCGTAAAGTCTCCAATTTTTAATTTGAGCTAGTAATGGATGAGGGAGGGATTTGAGGTTTGAATGCACGATTTTTGACACAGTACTGGAAATAAAAAAGCTACATTTTTATTTCAAGAGTTTGAGGAAATTTTTCTCGGGGAGGAACTTTGACTTAAATCTTACCGTCAAATACTGATGGAATTTTAGTCAGAAGTTTCACATATTACTTTTAAAAGATGGGAGTTTAAATTTTCGAAGAAATTTATTTACATACAAAAAGTAAAAGTTTGATAAAATAAAAATTCTAAACTTTTCCACAAAGGACGTTTTAAAACCATTATCATAAGAAACAATCAATAGATCAACAATCAATCATCAAACAATAGATTACTTTGAATTTGAATTGAATGCTTTAAACTTAATTCTTTGTGTAACAGAATTTACAATAGGAAATTAAGGTTTATTTACAACCTGAAATAAGTTCAAAGCAAATGCGTTCAAAGTTATTATAGCTGTTAGAAGAGTAAAAGATTGGCTTTAAACATATCACCCAATTAGCAAAAATCAACCTGTTACATCTGTACCTCCAGAATAAGTCAATGTGAATTAATAAAGAAACAGACATTGTAGCTTGCTTGAACTGTAATCTTATTAATACACTTACAGTGTACACATTTTAGAAACTTTTCTACAGAATTCGTGTGTCACAAATGGGTATAATCAATTTTTACTACTAATTAAGTTTTCAAAGATTACTTACAGCTCTTAAACTTATCCTACTCTTCTTCTGGCTGAAACAGACAAAAGAACAAAAACAAAACAAAAAGAACTTGATAAAAAAATCACTACACGTTATCAAAATTCCAAACCAAAGCTTGTAAACAGTCTCTAAAAAGGTAAACAATTTAAAATTAACTGTTAAAAATCTTGTTTTTTAGACTTATTACATGCCCGTTTGTTGGTTGCTTGGTTGAATTGTTGGAGGGGAAGTCGCAATGGATTCTACTTAAGACTTAAGATCTGTACTTGTTAAAGGATGCCGGTTTCTGATATTGTTAAAAATGATTAAAAAATGTATTCAAAGAGCAAAACATATAAGTGGCAAAACTGATCATAAGCCTTTGTGGCTCCGCTTATGTATACCAACCTTCTATAACATTTGAGAGCAGAAATGATGGGCTTTATTTAAACGGTCAAAGTCCTTGATTTGTTATAAAGGGTTAATCCTAGTCCACACACTTTACCAAATAAATTAATATGAGTTTTTTACTCCCTTACAAAACGGGAGTAAAATTTAACGTTACTAGTGTTGATGTCAAGCACGCAAAAATTTTCATTTTATTACATCAACTTATCCAAGCTCTTTTATTGAACTGATTCTATGAATATGATTAATTTTTATAATTATAGAGCTGAAACTGGTCAGTTTTAATGGAGATGTTTTGAGAGTTGAGTCTTCTTTAATGCCTAGGATTTAATTTAAATTTCATTCAATTCAAGTCCCTTAGATGCCAGGAAGGGTAATTTATTAAGGGGTTGAAGGAAATATTCCAATACAAATGTCCAGAACAAGTATTCCTACTTCTACGCAAATTCTGGGAAATAGAGATCTCCCATGAATTGACAAATTAGTTCTTCATTAATCACAATTTCTCCACTTGATAATGTACTTAACTGTCACCTCCTTCAAAAATATTGTCCCTTTTAACTACAGTAGATGAAATCCTCTAGATTTGGACTTGAGCAAATAGGTCGTTAATTGTTCATTTGATGTTTGGTGTATCTCAAATTCGCATTTATTCATTGTATCTTCAAAAATATACTTAGTAAATATTTATGAAGCATTCTTTTATAAAAAATGAAAAGACTAAAATAGACGTGTAGACAAAATATATAGATGGATGTAGCTTTAAAAAAGTTGGTGTAAATTAAAAAATAAATGTATGGAGTTCTTGTTAAAATAAATATTTAAGATACTTTTTCTAATATTCCTTACCATATAGCATGAACTGAAAAGAAATATTAAATTGAAAACTTTTACTCGCATCTGTATTTTTGTGTATGAATGAAGTAAAAAAAATGAATCAAGTAATTAATAAAGTTTAATAAAACCTAGCAAAAAAAAATTTTCTTTAACAACACAATATAAATATGATTTTTCTATTGTCCTATTTCAACTCAATTTTTACATTTTGTTTGCATACAGAATTATGAATTTCCTTACACTATATTTTGCTTCATAATTTTAAGAGAATAAATAGTATTGTGCATTATACAGCATTATATCTTTCAAAGAGTATTTGGTGATACTTTAATAAAGGCTTCCAGAAAAACCACAAGTCTCATTATTACAATTCATAAGTATTAATAATAAGGACGTGATAAATGGAAATATGCATGGCCAGATTCTTCAAGTCTACTTGGACTCTTCAATTCTTCTAAGTTTTCATAGCTAGGAACTGTAAAAAATTTCCTGAAAGGCAATAAACAATTGTTAAGCTATCAGTACTAAGTACACTTTGGGAAAATTAAAATTCTTCAACAATATAATAATAACAATTTTATTAACATCAAGAATCATATACAACTTAAGAAAAAAACTATAAATTTTTGACCATACACTTGTGGGATTACAAATCCCTTGAAAGTGCATTTTTAGTCTTAATAATGATATTAATAATTAGAAAGTTAATAGTAACATAATTTGCACTTTTGCAATTAAATAAATTTCAATTGCTAATAAAAACTAATATAAAATAAATAAACAAAAACTATTTTACAGATAACAGAGGAAATAAGAGAACTGGCAAAGGCGACAGTTTCAAAATACGTATACAGGGTGTATCTGAAATGGTGCAACAAACTTTCAGGGATGATAGAACTCATCAAGACGAACAAGAATCGGTATAGAAAGGGGGGTCCCAGACCAAATCCCAGGGAAAATGGAGCGACACCCCAAAAAAAACATTGAAAAATTCAATTTGTAGAAGAACTACTATTGGTAAAAACTTAATTATGGTCTCAAAAATTGTGGTTTAGTATGATCTTTAAAATTATCTCAAAAGTCTTCACTTTAAAATTTGTTTTATTATGAAAAAGTTAAAAAAACAAAAAATATGAAAACTATGCCAAAACCTTATTTTGTATTTCGAAATCCTTTCTTTTGATTTGATAATCTGAAAGATCATAGTTGAAAACCCATATGCCCAAAGTTTCACGTAATACAATCAATTTTAAACGCTTGAGATCCTGTTAAAGTTTGTTTTTTGAGTGCGCAAGCAGTTTTCTAGAGCTGTTTCCAGAACAGCTGTTTGCGCAAGCAAAAAACAAACTTTAACAGGATCTCAAGCGTTTAATATTGATTGTATTTACGTGAAACCTTGGATTTAAGGGTTTTAAACTATGATCCTTCAGATTATCAAATCAAAAGAAAGGATTTCAAAAAGGATACTTTAAAGAGAAGACTTTTGAGATAATTTTAAAGATCATATTAAACCACAATTTTTGAGACCATAATTAAGTTTTTACCAATAGTAGTTCTTCCACAAATTTAATTTTTCAATGATTTTTTGGGGTGTCGCTCCATTTTTAACTCCCTAAGGTTTGGTCTGGGACCCCCCTTTCTATGCTGATTCTTGTTCGCCTTGATGAGTACTATCATCCCTGAAAGTTTGTTGCACCATTTCAGATACACCCTGTATATAGGGGAAGGTAGTGTACCTCGGACCTATTTTTACATTTGACCCCGTAATTTCTTATTTTTTATTGAAGATAACACAACTTTCCCTCGATACTTTAGCCTTTCATACACAACATATATTTTTTTGGAATTTTAATAGAAAAAAATTGAAAATAGGTCCAAGGTACAACACCGGTTTTGTACCTTGGCTTCAAGGGTAGTGTTCCTTGGACCTATGTGAAAAATGCTTAGTTTATTTCTTATTTATTGAATGTAAGCCTTCTTTTCAAGAATTTTTAATTACCTGATGATATCTAATCGTGAAGTCTAATTGGAATGCTCTACGAGCTCTTTGGAGCACATTTTAGCATAACACTGATTTTTATCACATAATTATCGATTTCACTTAAAATTAGCTTTAGTAATGAGATTCAATCCTATCCTGTTTTTAAAATAAAGATACTAACTAATTTAAGTCAGGAGAGTTATTTTTTTAGTCACTCAAGGTAGTTAAGTGTATCTTGGATAGGTCCAAGGTACAACGCTTGATCACTTCATGAAAAATGGCTGCCCACCATGTTCAATTTACCCCTAGCACCACTTTACGCACATACTATTATAACTGAAACAATACAATATAACAAATAAAATTCACAGCAAAACAAAATATGCATTTTTTTGCTATAGCTTAGGAGCCAAACTTAGAAAATTTACTTTTGATGAGCGAAATCAGTTTTTAACCTATATTATCTAAAATCGTAAACTTTTTTATTAAAAAATTAACTAGACTGAGAGATATAGTTGTAAGGCTGCTAACTTACGTTCAGTGTTGCCATACTACTAAAATTTTAGCAACAAACAGTGTAGGTCCGAGGCACACTACTTTCCCCAACTTATAAACCCAATAAAAAAACATTTTAGTCTCAATAATATAAAAAAGTTAAAATAAATATTAGAAAATTTTGATATACGTAGATATACAAAAATACTCATATAATCATGCACACTAGGGTGGGCCGAAAACACACTTTATTTTTTATATATGTTCTATTAGCACGGAAAGGGTGCCCCTTGGGTCCAATAAGGACGGTGAAAATATTTTTTCGATTGGATAATATCTTAGGCTCCTCATCGCATATAAAGTTTGAAAAAATGAATGGCTTTTTTACAAAACGACTAAAAAATCAAAGAGTAAACTCTCAAATAGAAATTTTAAATTTTACTTAGAAATTTATTTTTGAAAATTTTTGACGAAAACAATTTAGCTTCTTTCAGTTAAATTTTAGTCTTATTACAAAGCTTAACGGTTTCATATGTTATGCTTTTTGTAACAACTCTTACTATAAGGCTATAAGTAACTATAAGGCAACTTTTTGTAAAAACTCTAAATTACCTTGATAGTTTTTGAGATATTGAAAGTGTATCTATAAGTCCCTTGTATCTAATTTCCCCGTTTTACCCTATTTTGATTATAGCCTTAGAGAACTAATGATCGATAATAGCTAAGGTATTGGTGGGTTTAGTTTCTAATTTTGGTGGCAAAAGATGCTTGAAATCTATCGAAAACATTATTTTTATGTCTGTATAATGGAAAGCATCATTGAAGAGGAAATGTAAAAGGCTTAATTATAAACAAGCAAATAAATTGAAACTAGTTCATTTCAATAGAAGAATAAAAAGAAAGATGAAAGCATCTCAGTGTCTTGTGATTGAAGTTAGGTACGAGGGCATGTTATATTTTATGGAACTTCCCTGAACCGTTCGAAATTCAAAATATTGATACTTATAAAACGTAATTAGTTTCCACAAACATAGGGTTCAAAGGAAGTTGAATAAATGTAAAGAGAGTATTTGTTTTAGCTATGTATAAAGCTTCTACTTCAAATTTTTAAATTACTACTGAGAACTTGATATCTTTTACATAACATATATGTATACACAGGGCTCGATTTCTAAAAAAAGAGGTACCGGAACGGTAAAATTATTGGTATCAAAACTGAAAAAGCGAATACTTTTTACTACCAAAACTTAAGCATTTATTTTCAAATTTAAATTTATGAAATAAATTCAAATGTGCTGTACTAGATTACTAAGAGTGTTCTAACTTAATTATTAATTGTATAAGACGATGAACTCTTTATACACCTTTTTTACAGTGGGTTGTACTTTTTTCCCAACAGGGTGACTCTTGTAGGAGATGAGACCTACCATCAATTATTAGTGAACCAATATCAATGAACCATTTTAGTGTTGTATATTTTTCCAATTTAAAGAATATAATGCGTAGTTTAAGTCCTTAAATGGTAGAATATAAGATGTTGAAATTTTTGTTGCAAATTTGCCCAACGGTCTGGCAAATCTGGTTCAAATAAAAAAGACTCAACACCAGGAGCGGATTGTGGGTAGTTCAAATGGGGGTTCACAATCATGTTTTAAAAAAACAATTAAGTAAAAACCCTACAATTAAATCACAACTATTGTTATTTGCAAAAAAAATGCAATAAAAATATTTTTAAAAATTTTAAATATGCCTTTTTAAAATTTTTTTTGGTAGGATTCTTACTGTTATGAACTTAATCTGAAAACATATATGATAAGTTGAGTTCTAAGTACAAAAAGGGGGTCTGGGGAATCTCCCCCCGAAAAATTTTGGAAATTTGACAATAAAAATATGGTTTTAATTCATTTTAGGACTTTTTCGTACATAGAAAGGTATCCGCTGGCCTGATGAATGGGTCTCGCGGGCAGTAGTTAGGGGACCCCTGAAATAGAATAAAATTTTTTTTTACGAAAAAGAGGTTCCGGAACGGCGTTCCGGACCGTTCCGGCTGAAATCGAGCCCTGTGTATACAGGATGTTTCAAAATTGTGTTGCACGGCTTTTATTCGGAACCAACGCCTCCTAGGGTCATGGAAGTAAGGTCTATACCCCTAGATAAATGACCCTGGAGAATCCATTTAGATGACTTACAGCGCCCCTAGCGGCGAAATTAAAAAGTTAAAAAATTAATTTAAAAACTAAAAGAGATAGAGCAAAAACTTCAGTGAGAGTATTGTTGCCAACGTCAAGAAAAACTCCCTGAAAAAAATTTGATCAAAATATCTTGAATATTCGTGGAGATATTAGCATGTGAAAATAGCATTTTTTCAGAGGTCAAAAAAGAAAAAGTTCGCATATTTGCAAATTTTTTTGATTTTTTGATTAAATTTTGTGTTCTTTCAACTAAAGAAACACAAAACTACACAATAACACTGAAAAAATTGCAATTATGCGAACTTTTTATTTTTTGACCCCCTGAAAAAGTGCTATTTTCACATGCTAATATCTCCGTGAATATTCAAGATGTTTTGA
The DNA here is from genome assembly GCA_024610705.1 of Tetragnatha versicolor. NCBI lineage: Eukaryota > Metazoa > Arthropoda > Arachnida > Araneae > Tetragnathidae > Tetragnatha > Tetragnatha versicolor. The sequence goes on along the minus strand of JANDEH010000009.1, from coordinate 6,305,896 downwards.
TCAAATTTTTTTCTGACGTGAGTTCTTGACGTTGGCAACAAAACTATTATCGAGGTTTTTTCTCTATCTCCTTTAGTTTTAAAATTAATTTTTTTAACTTTTTAATTTCGCCGTTAGGGGCGCTGAAAGGGGGGACTTACAGCGCGCTGTAAGTCCTCTCAATGGATTCTCTAGGCTCACTTACCTAGGGGTAGACCTTACTTCCAATAAGGTTCCGAATAAAAGACGTGAAACGCAATTTTGAAACACCCTGTATTGATTGAATGAGGAGAGGAAAAACACAGCAGAGAAAAGTATCAAACATTTTAATAGTAAACCCCTTTTTTAGAACCATGCCAACTAATTATGTCATCAAAAGAAGGAAGTAAACAGAATAAAAATTATTTCAATTAATTACAAAAAATCTCGTTATCTAATTGAACCACTACCTTACTGTTAGTATTTTCGTTTTTTAACTAGCTCTATTTCAGAATGTTCCTTTCTTCAAATATGCCTATACACATCCTCGACTTATTCACTTCTTTCTAAACTTATTTTCTTTAATCTATAACAAAAATGTTTTTAAGCAATCATTTAAATTTAGTTAGCGGCGATGCTTGCTATAATACATATTTGCTATTTTAATTTTGTAATAGACATTTTTTAAAAATTAATGTGAATAGGTACGGTAATGTTGATAGATTTTGTTTCCCATGAATAACACTTCTCAACAAGTTTGACCATCAAAATTTTTTCCTTGACGAAAATAGCCATTTCTTATAGATTTTGCGTCGCTGAATACGAAAATCACCATTAAAATTCTCAATTGACTCAGGATTTTCGGGGAACAGCCCGTTTACGTGCTAATGCTTTGGGGGCGTTAAAAGCTCAACCGCTTTTAGTAAAAATCATTGCAGCATATTGCCGTCAAATTTGGGTCCTTGGTGAAGGGTTAGGACCCTTCAAATGTGAATTGGGTAAAAAATAAGCAAAATAAATAGGGTATAACAAATCCTACTATTCTTTACGATTTCTTTTGCGTTTTTAGGGGGTAATTACCCCTTAAACCTATCCATTTGTTATAAATTTATCATATTTTATTAATTTGAACCTTTCTTGTTCCCTTGGGGGCAATTTGAAGACTAAAGCAATGCTTTTTGACCGTGAAAATCGAGTTTGAAGTTATTAAGTCGTTGAAAAACGTAAAAAGGGGGAGGGGCTGTTCCCCAAAAATCCTGAGTCAATTGAGAATTTAATTGTGATTTTCTTATTCAGCGACACAAAATCTATAAGAAATGACTATTTTCATCTAGGAAATTTTTTCATTGTTGAACAGTGTAATCAATAAAATTAGGGTTATGTAAAATGAACAATATTAAAGTAATATTAATAATAAAATTATGATTGTATAAATTACTTTGAAAATAGTATATTACAAGCCCTTAAGAAAAATAAAAATAATGTATTTATGTTATTAAACTTGTTCTTTACAAAAAACCCAGATGATTATACAGTTAGTTTAGTTTAGTTATTAGTCATGTTTAAGCTACGTTTATGAAGCTTTAAATACTTGATTTCTTAATATATTATGTGTGTGTGAAAAATGAGGTTATAAACTCTCTAATATCAACAATATTAAGAATAAATATGTTATTACAACAGAAAGTAAAACTTATGTATCAATAAGCATTAAAAACTTTAAATTTACACGCTGTGCTTTAAAAGACATAAACGGATATTATTCTGCTGCATCAATTACTATCTTGTATTCGAAATCTTGTTTCATGGAAATGGAGCTAAGCATTCTAAATTTAACACGATTAGAAAGGCTATTCTGTGCCTTACAAAGAACTATTAGATTATGCAGAAAATGAAATAAGAGTATAATTATTTGTCCTTCGTGTCAGTTCCTCTGATAATTCGAAATTATTACTTTCTCTTCGGGCTTAACTGAATAACAAAGTTCCTTTTCAATCGCAAAATTATCCAAATGAAATGATCTTCAGATCATTTAATGTCATTCGAGAAATCATTGCAATCATTCATAAAATATGAATACTTTCTTATGGCATTATAATGATAATACATAGTTGAGTTGGATAAAAAAGACACCTGGAACACCTGCAACTAAAATCAAATTACGTGTACAACACCCATTGTGTTTGGGACATAATTGAATTATGGGACTATTTATAACTGAAAATTCCAACTTATTGCACCTTCATCAGAACTGAAAAATTAATATAGCTTTCGAAATGAATAGGGATTACTTCAAAGCACGTTATAGTGTTTTCACATTTTCAGAATATATATTAACGAATTGAAACCGTTTCATTTTGAAGCTTAATAAATTTTTCCAGGGATTTTAAAGACGCTGCTTGCTTCAAAAATGCTTTTCAGAATGCGTATTTGAAGCTTTTCTGCTCAGGAAGCACAATAAAACTGAATGCTGATTTAGTCTCTGGATTTCTGTTGCTAGGTTCTTCAGGATCAATGATGCTGATTGTGTATCAGCAAGTCTTTCTGGTAATTATAGCCGTAGTAATATTTTATGGAAAGACTTTTCTCGTAGACACTATTCGATAAAATAATTTCGGATTATCAGTAAAATATTTTCTAATCACCTCTGGAGTAGTGAATCTGCCGAATGAGATGCTTGTTTGCTTTTTGTACGAAGATGCTATTGGTGATTGCTCTAAGGAGTAAACATTTTCTCTAACGGTTGCACTGTTTTGTTTAGGATTCTGCCGTTTCAGTGTATCTTATAACTCCGTTTCCCTACGCTACAGGATAGTGAATCAAAGCCTTTGCTCCTTTTAAATTAAAGCTAGATGCACGGAAAGTCATCGAATGTCAAATTGTTTTATCTCAATCACATTAATTTAGGCACTGCGGGATAATAATACTATGCTAGAGTAGCTAGAGGGTAAATGCACACAGAAAATATACAAGAAAAATACTTTGCTTCAATAATAATTGGGAGTTAAGTCTTCAAGCGTGTTTTCACTAGGATTGGTATTTTGCAATGCTCTATGAGTTTTCTACAAAATAGCAACACTGTATATTTAAAAGAGTTCTTGAAAATTTAAGATGTTATTATGATATACAGGGTTTCCAGCTTTTAAAGGGAACCGATAGCTAACTCCTAAGCCGTTTACTCGTACTATTATAGATGGATACTTCTAATGACCAAGGACACAAATTTTCGAAATGAAATAAACCATTATGTTGTTTTTTTTTTCATCCGAAAAAATTTTTACATAAAAATATCAAATTCAAATTTGCTTACCCTCCCCTGGTCCATCCATCATATTGAGTAAAATTTTATTTATTAATATTAATGCAAAAAAAGTTCTACACTCTTATGACAAGAATTTACTTATATCCTGCCATCGTCCTAAAAATAGGACAGCATAGATATGTCACTTTTGTCAAAACTACTTTGAATATTTTGATAAAACTTTAATGCATATTGATATTATAGACTTGTATCATTATAAATTTGTTTTTATTGCAAGTCTAAATTAATATTTAATATTTTTTTTTAAATATTCAAAAGGAATATTTTTGAGATTTGTTTCTTGAATTTTCAGAAAAAAATATTATTTAAGAATTAATTGCTTTTAGACAAAAATTTATCCAAATTTATTGCGGCTATATGCTCTACTTTAAAGCTATAAAAACAAGTTTGGTGAAAAAAATTACTTAAGGGGTCAAATTGCACCGTACTTCAAGCTGTCCTAAAAATAGGAGGATGGCAGGATGCACTACAGCATAATATCTATCGGTTAGTATTGAACAGGATGGGCAAAATATCCAACCTAAGTTTTTTTTCAAATTATTTGCACATCAAATAGAAACCAGTAATATGTGATAATAAATCATACTCTCATTAACTCGAACTTCGATAACTCGAAAACCCCGATATTTCGAATAAATTAACTGTAAAAACACTTTTTCTCAGTTTTTTGCAAGTTCTATTAGATCATCCCGAAAGTTTTGTCGCTCTTGAGAGCATCTGTATGCAATGTATTTTTTGGTACTTTTCCCCCTTTATGTCCCAAATTATGTTTTTCAGAAAAATTGTGCTGTATATTTTTTATACGTTATCCCTATAAGTATATTAAGTATATAAGCTTCATATTAACCCTAGTAGCACAGCTCGTCCCAAATATGTCAAGTTTACGTAACTGCAACTAGAAGTAAACGAAATTTGGCCTTACATGACGAAAATTGGACGAATTTGGAACATTGGGAAGTGGGACTTACAAGTCCCGTCGGGGCATAAAGGGTTAAGGTAAACCAGTAAAGTACTTCTACTTCTATCTAAAGCCAATTTGGCGAATTTTGGCTCTTTTTTGTTGGCTCACTTTTCCAGCTTTCCTAGTTTCCACGATTAATAAGATTTTGTTTACCTCAAGTTGCCATTAATTGAAAACTTTCAAAATTAAAATTCAAAGTAATTTAATTTTAATTTTAAATCATATTAAGATCGTAATAAATTGAAACTCATTTCATACTACTTTTGTAGAGCGGCGGTAGAATTTCCAGCGATCTAGATTCCTGTAAATGATCATTCGTATCTTTCCTAATAGAGGGTTAGGAGTAGCAATCCAGCAATTTAACATGGATGATTGTGATCAAACTCTCCGGATGCCTCAGAAAAAATTTAAATCTAAGTTAAACTTTTTACATTTGTTAAAAATACTTAAAACTTTAATTGTTTTAGGGAAGTAGCCAGTTAATTTTAGTTTCAAAATCTTAACTTTAGGAAATATGCAAACTTTTGAGCAGAAAAGAAATGAAGTTACATCTTATCATAGATTTAAGGAAAGCCCAGTTGTCGATCAGTCCCCAAAATCAAGCCAAGATGCCAAGTTGACAGTAGATAAAGTTACAGTTTATATTGGTATCACATAATGGAAAAGTGTCAAAAATATCTTATAAACAGATACTCTCAAGAGCGACTAAACTTTCGGGATGACCTAATATTTAAAAAATTCCTTCCATCGAAAAGTGAAAAAGAAAAACTAATTTAAAAACAAAAGTATGCATTAAATACATTTATTAAAATGAGGCAAACCACTTCTTTTACTCCGAATGAGCTTAGTTTTTTCAAATATAAGAGTAAAAGATATTAGAATTTTAATTTTTTTTAAACATTTAAAAGATATTAATTATATCAAATGCATTGCTCTACGTATTTCAATAATCAGGGCCTAAATGACTTAATTTTAAAGAACAGTAGAGTAATTAAAGCAAAACAACTTCTTCCACTATGAACCAAATCGATTTTTTATTTTTGATCTTACTTTTAACAAAGATATTCTGTGACCCCATGGACGAGCGGTTGCTCCTTTGGGATATGTATGTACTCGATCAACTGCGTTTGTATTTTTTCTTGTTCTGTTCTTTTGTTTGTCCAATAAAATTATTATTATTATTATTATTAATTGGGTCGATTTATACATAAACTGCACAGAAAGCAGTACGTTTCCATTGATTCACATATAGTTAAAAAAATTAAAATCCAAATTATTGTAAAAAAAGTTGAAATGTTTAAAAAAAAAACTGTCAAAAAGAGTCCTGAAGTAATAACTTTAAACTATTTCCAAAAATTTTGATTTTTTCCTTTTCTAAGAGGCTTCCGCCCATTAGACCTAATAGGGAACCGATAGCAGTGGATCCTGCCATCGTCCTATTTTTAGGACACCCTGTACCGATGAAACTAATCAAAGTTTGAGGATTTTTTCAATTTGATGTTTGTACCTGAGCCTAAACTAGGCCATATTTAAGTTTTTATGAGAAAATATTAATTTCTTCAATGCTTGGCAGGATATAATACCACTTTGAATTTCATTGATTTTGGAGCAAGAAGCTCTATTCTAAATAAACTTAGAGAAAGTAACTGTTATATTTTCTAAAACGCTGTTTCAGTGCATTACCCCCCCACAAACTTGTAATTCTTTTTCTGATGCCGTGAGTTTCACTTTGTTTTCGGAACCCAATTTTCAAAGTTATCAATAACGTAAATATACGCTTACGGATGTTTAGGGATTAAATCCCCAATCTAATCAAAGAATGCATTAAAGGAGTTAATGGCGGCATAGGCTCCGACCCAAAAATGCGCCAATGCAAATTCTAACGGGGCCGGAGTAAAAACTCATCACCATCTCCCTTTCAAGCCTTTTTAAGTTTCTCGGCCCTTCAAAAAGTCTCGCAGTTGAGATAATTACCTCAAGACGAGGAAAACAATCGCCTTAATGCACCCTCCATTACCAAACATTCCCTGCTAAGCCCCTGGATCGCATAATCCCGCCCCCTAAAAAGGAAAGCGCCTCCTTCACGGAATGGTAATAATAATTTCTCATCCCCCCCAGATTAAAACTGGAAATTTTTGCGCAAGAAAAATGCCTAGCCTCCATAATGCTGGATTTCCCACTCCGAGGCAGCCGGCTAATTTTTACGTTCCGAAACTGAGAGCAAATAAAACTAATCCCATCTCAGCTATTACTTCAAGCTGAGCGCTTAAAAGAAGAGTTCGCATTTGTCTGCTGTAACAAATGCCTTCGCTTAGATAAGCATCGCACTGTTTACCGGGAGAAATAATTCTGGCACAATGGATTGGGAGGGCAAGCTTGTTTAGACCTCACAAATAGCTTGTATCGAATTCGTTTTACTACACTTGACTCCTAAGGGCTGCTTGCTATAATGCTATATGGTGAAGGAAAATATGGAGATGGCAGGATGCAAAAAGTAAAGATTATGCACAAGGTGAAGCTTCACATGTAAAAATTTTGATTTCCAAGGATTATGAGAGCTATACACCTTCAAGAATTTGATAGAAAAAAGGAAGAGAAAATAAAACGTATAAAAATTTAAAAATTATAATGATGGTTTTTTTTTAACCAACCGAATTAATGAGAAATATTCTTTGCAGATATAAAGTTAAAAAAGATCAACTTTACTTATCAACTTTTTCAAAAAAAATCCTTCAATAATCTCTTTATTGAATATTTCTTAAAAAATCAATATACTGATTTATGCATAAAATTAAAATACTGGGATAGAGATTTGTATATGTGAGGCGGAAAGCGAAAAAGGACCTTTTGTCGGCGTTCGTCGAAATGGAGTTATTATTTTTTTCTCAATCTGTACAGATTTGTGAAGATTTTAAGACCATCATCCTCCTTGTAGCTCAAAAAATGACGAATCGCCAGTAATTAAAAGTTTTATAATAGAATAAGTGGATTTCGCGAAAAACTACCTTAAACTTTCAAAATGCTACCCTCTCGTTATTTTTCAGAGTTAAGGAAGAGAGAAACCCAACACTATTCTTTTCTAAAGGGTCCAAGGATCGATAATCAAGAGAAAAAAAAATTCGATAGTTTTGACCTTCTTCCGGTTTTTTGGCTTTTTCTCGAAATCAACTTTGCCGACAAGAGGTCCCTTTTCGCTTTCCGCCTCACATATATGTTACGGGCAAAGTGATTAATTGGGTATTATTAATAATGCCCGGGCAATGTGATAAATTCAACTAAATTTATAAATGAAATTTATCACTTTGCCCGCTTCCACTCTGGTCATTATTAATAATGCATAATTAATCACTTTGCCCGTAACATATACATATACTTTGGTTTCAGTTGTGGCCACTTGCTAAGTTGGAAAACTATTTTCTGTATTGTGTTAGCTTTTTTTCTTTGTGACCAATTTTATGTGTATCTGTTATCTTTAGCCTGGACGGGACATTTTAATGTCCTCTTGAAAAATCATACATGGTTAGTTGGGGTAAGTGGGTCAAGTGAGTAACCCACTACAAACACAGGACATTTCACACTTACTCGCATTGGTCATTAGGGTGGAGCGAAAAAACTTTTTTTTGTAAATTTAACCTTCCTACCCCGCATGGGGTCTATTTCGACCCCAAGCGCACTTTGACTCTTGATATTGCCCATGTGTTTTTGTTTTGACAATTTCTAATGCTAGTATTCCTTAATTACGAAAAGTTTTACAATGGGTTAAAATTTTGGAGTTTTTACTTAATTTTTAAGTGTCGTGGGAGAAATAGTCACATATTCCCCCTCTGGGGTGTTCTGAGACCCCAGGCATGAATGGCGGTAAAAAAAATATCAAATAAAGCTTAATACTTTATTTTTTGTCATTATTGATAAAACATGAATGTTATGTGTGTTTAAGATGCTTATAGATTTATTAAAAGGACATTTTCGTAGAAATTTTCATCTTTTTTAGAAAAAGAAGATTGCGTCAAAGTACATTGAATAACTAGCTATTTCTTAAATTTTTCGTTTATATTCTAAGAAAAATATGCTATTTATAGAAATCTTTTGAGTATCTAATAGTTTCAGCAAAAAAACTCGGATAACTGTCGCCATGACTTCCTGTTTAAAAAATTCCTTACAAAAACAATATAAATTCATGGCCTGTATAAATAGGTTTTTATATTCAGTTTTCTTGGAAAAATAAGAATGCTTTCAGAGATTTATGAGTATTTACTCAATTCCAGAATGTAATTTCGAAGAATTATCACGAAAAAGAATCAATTTCGCATTGAAAACTTACATAAAACAAGTGAGATACTGTGATATCACTAACATATCTGAACCGATAATTTTTTATATTATCTAAATTTAAAAAAGGAGAGTCCACATTTCACATGTTTCATAATATTAAATAAATTAATCGGGGGTGACAGGTAGCTGATAATACAGAAAAGAAAAGATATGGAACTTCATAAATAGTTTAAAATAAACTAATAAATTCTACCCGTGCAAGGCCGGGTATATCAGCTAGTATACTTTAACCTTCCTACCCCTTTGGGGTCTTTTTCGACCCCAGACGCACTTTGACGCTTGATATCTCCCATGCATTTTTGTTTTGACAATTTCCGATGCTACTATTCCTTAATTACGCAAAGTTTTACAATGGGTAAAAATTTTGGAGTTATTATTCCATTTTTAAGTGCCGTGGGAGAAATAGTCACATATTCCCCCTCTGGGGTCTTCTGAGACCCCAGCCATGAATGGCGGTAAAACAGTATCAAATAAAGTTTAGTATTTTATTTTTTGTTGTATTATAGATAAAAAAAGGTTTGCATGTTTGTTTAGAACGTTTGGAGAAATATTAGAAAGATATTTTCGTAGAAATTGTCATTTTTTTTACAAAAAGAAGATTGCGGCTAAATACATTGAATCACTCGCTATTTCTTAAATTTTTTATTCACATTCTAAGAAAAATATGCTATTTATAGAAATCTTTTGAGTATCTAACAGTTGCAGCAAAAAAAACTCAGACAACTGTTGCCATTACTTCCTGTTGAACACATTCTTTACAAAAACAATATAAATTCATGGTTGATTGTAAATAGGTTTTTATATTCAGTCTTCTTTGAAAAATAAGAATGCTTTCAAATATTTATGAGTGTTTACGGAAGTCCAGAATGTGATTTCGAAGAATTATCAAGAAAAAAACCAATTTTATGTTAAAACTTACATAAGCAAGCGAGATACTGATTTCACTAAGAAATCTGAACCGATCATTTTTTTTGTATTATTTCAATTTTAAAAAGAAGAATCCAAATTTTACATGCTTCATAATACTAAATAAATTAATCTGGGGTGACAGGTAGCTGATAATGCAGAATAGAGAATATATGCAGCTTCATAAATCGTTTAAAATAAACTACTAAATTCTACCCGTGCAAGACCGGGTATATCAACTAGTATGCTTTAAACAGTGTGATTATAAATATTTTAAGTAAAACAACTTCAATGTAGTTCATTTCTGTAATTTAATTCTTGTTTGAAGGTCCAGATGTTATAAAAAACGTGTATCAAAAGAAACCCAATTAAGCCGTAATAAGACGAAAAAAATGAGAAAAATACCAAAAAAATTGGATAAATTATTCTGAAGCATCTTTCTAGAAATAAAAAATGACAATTCTTCTCCATTTAAGGAATTTTTAACCTTTATTAGAGTCATAGGCATGTTTTACGCATGGGGTCCTCAGAGACCCCACGAGGGGAATATGTGACTATTTTTTCAAGAGGGTAGGAAGGTTAAGCACTGTGATTATAAACATTTTAAGTAAAACAACTTCATTATGGTTCATTTCTGTAATTTAATTCTTGTTTGAAGGTTCAGGTGTTATATAAAAACGAGTATAAAAAGAAACCAAAAAAACGCCGTAATAGGAGAAAAATACAAAAAAAAAATAGAAAAGTTTTTCTGAAGCATTTTTTTAGAAGAAAAAATTAAAATTCTTTTCGATTTCAGGTATTTTAACCCTTTATTAGATCCATAGGCTCGTTTTACGCCTGGGGTACTATTAGACCCCAAGAGGGGGAATGTGACTATTTTTTCAAGAGGGTAAGAAGGTTAAAACGCCTGATCTGGGAATAGGTGCCATTTACGATAAAACTTAAAAATTCAAAACTTGAGTTCGATCAATTAATATCTTCAGGCTCCACATTCACGTTAAAGTTTCGATGTTTCATCAAATTTTACGTAAAAATAGTTATAAATGATTCCCACACAATTTTAGCTCCATTTTCAAACCACAGCTGGTTGAGTTTATATTCTTAGGATGTCAAACAACATTTTAAGACCTTCTAAGGACCTGAAATGGGAGGGAATTTCTAATTTTTCAAGCCCGAAATAAGGGCGCGTGCCATTAAAATAGGCTAGCGACCGAAAAACAAACTTTTGAATATTGGTGTAAAATAAACTCAAGAGTTGCGTTTTACCCTGCTTATTCATGGAAAAATAATAAAAAAATTCTTAAAAAGTAATTTAGGTGTGTTTTGGGCCTATAATTTGAAATAATGGATCTTTTGCATATCGTATAATGGGAAAGTCTTAATCAACCAAATTCAAGTTTTAAATGTAATAGAAACTTATAGTTGTCTTAATTTCGTGTCTAAATCGTCAAAAAAAGTATTTACAAGGGTATTTCACTGTGGTTTGAGCTAAGATGTCAAGGTATACTGCTTAGAATTGCCAAATGAGAGAAAAATTCATTCTTATACTTAATTATATTTACATTTCCAGATAAGAGTATTAAAATTACTTATAATATATCCTAAATTTTCCCTAATTATATCTAACACAAGTCATAACCTTTTATTTAACATTTCGTCGCTTTAAATTTGAAGACTTGTTATAAAAAGTGATAGTCCATGTTAAAGTTTGGAATAAAATTCCTATAGTGTAATATACGTTTTTTCGTCTGTTTTCTGCAAAGATATCAACCTGAGTGTTTTAAAAGCATTTATGTAAACTAGAACAAGTATTACAGACTAAATTAAATATTTGAACTTAAAAGTTTATAAATTTTGGGATTTTTAAGTTTTTTCATTCAAATTTGCATTTTTAGGCTGTCAACTTTATTTTAAAAAATTAAATAATGAACTCAAAAGTATTATTGACTATTGAGACATCAAAGTAAGGTAACCATAAGCTTTTATAACATTTAAATTTTGAATTCGATTTATTAAGACTTTTCCCATTGTACGCTATGCAAAAGATCAATATTTTCAAATTCTAGGACCAAAACACACCTAAATTATTTTTTACAAATTTTTTAAATATTTTTCCATGAATAAGGAGGGTAAAACGCAACATTTGAGCTCTGATTGGCACCGATATTCAGAAATTTGTTTTTCCGTCGCTAGTCTATTTTAATGGCACGCGCCCTTATTTCGGGCTTGAAAAATTAGAAATTCCCTCCCATTTAAGTCCACGGAAGGTCTTAAAATGTGGTTTGACATCCTAAGAATATAAACTAAACCAGCTATGGTTTGAAAATGGAGCTAAAATTGTGTGGGAATCATTTATAACCATTTTTAAGTAAAATTTGATGAAACATCGAAACTTTAACGTGAATGTGGAACCTGAAGATATTATTTGATCGAACTCAAGTTTTGAATTTTTAAGTTTTATCGTAAATGGCACCTACTCCCTCATCAGGCGTTTTCAATTTACAAAGTTGGTCATTTTTGGCCAGTTTCACTCCACCCTATTGGTCACGTTAGATTTGCCGTATTGAAAGGGTTAAATTGTGTTCTTCTAGTAAATGAACGGGGTGTGTTGATCAAAAAGTCTATGTTAATAAATGGTGTTTCGAAAGTTTGCTTCCCAGCTTTAGTTTAAACAACAACGCCTCGTAGAATCAGGGAAATAAAGTTTTCCTATAGTAGTGACCATGAGGAATATATTGAGAAGGCTTACAGTGCTCTTAGAAATCAAATTAATAATTTAATCAAAAAATTAAAGAAGATAATACAAAAAAGTCATTTTGAAAAAAAAAATGTTCGCTGAAATTAGTCACCAGTTTTATTTTTTGGAAAAGTTTATAAGACCTGTTTGATTTACCCTACTGTGTAATAACCAGATTAACTAATAAACTTTCTAAAAATACTTTAACTGGTGAGTATATTCAGTGTTCATTCACTGGGAGAACGGTGTTCATATTTAGGACAAACTTTGTTTATTTACTGGGTATATCGCACTTTTTGCACTAAGATCAGGATTCCTTCAAAACTATAAATAGCTGAGATCTGAAAACACTTCGATCATATTTATGAGAAAAAATTTGTTTGGAAACGTACCTTATTTCTTAAAATTGCCCGAGGAGAAGCCCTGAAAAAAAATTTTAAAGTGGGAAAATCGCAATTCCAAATGCTAAGTGTTCATTCACTGGGCGGTTCACCCCATATAGGTTTTTTTCTTAATATAATCGCACGTCCAACTGAATGGTCATGAGAAATTTCCCGAAGAATGCAATTCCATGGTCCCATTACTTCCAGACTGTGTCTGAAAGTAATGAAGTATTGTATGTTAAATATTTAAGTGGTGAATGTTATAAAATTTTTAAAAACTTAATATATGGGTCATTCCAGTTTAAGTGGTCTAAAAAAGTAAAATTGATTGCTCGACCATTTATAAAAATTCTGAAATTTTTTGTACATCAACCCTAATCTAAAAGAAGATCAAAGCAACCACATTAAGTTCCATTTAACCTATTTTGTTAGTCCACAGCAGCCATCCAGAGATCGTCATTTCAGTTACATCATACAGTATGGTATGGACAATTGAAACCACTCCTCATTATATCAGAACGAAGTATGTATTTAATGGAATCTGTGTGCAAATACTCTTTTTTTTACTAATTTTTCGGAACGTAAAAAATTTTAAGTTTATTAAGTTATTCTCAAGATATGAAAATTTTTATGATGCTCTCATTGCATTTGAGACATACTACACAGTACATGAAGTTCTAAAAAAATAGTTTTTGAAATTAAAAATTGAAAACAAAATAGCACAAAATTTTAGTTTTAGGGCCACTTAGGGTAAGGGACCCCCTTTTGGCCTAGTGCATTTTTGTAGCTCATTAGAAAATTTTTGAGCGGGTTAAATTTTAACTTTTTGACTTATTTCATTTAAGAATTTATCCGATAACAAAAGTTTATTATTAGTTTTTAAAATAATGCTTTACATTTTTCTTAACTTTTTAAATGAGAGGGGTGACCCTCTTACCCCAAAAGATAGGGTAAGTGGGTCACCCACTCCTTATTTACATATAAATCAAGCAAAACTTAAGAGGAAGTAAGTGGGTCTTACTTGTTGAAGTTCAGATTTTCCACATAAAATATTTTATTTTAACTGTATCCATGTTTGAGAAATCTACTCACATTACAATCAGTATGACATGGTAAGAATAGAATGAAAAGCAAAATAAGTATTTTAAAGAATGTTTTGAAAGGCCAAAGGGATGTGTTTTACTTTAACATATAAAATGGTGTTGGAAAACATAATAAGGTTGATTATGATTACGATTTATTTTGCCACATTAGTAAACAATGTAAGATAAAAAAATCGGACACACTAAATGAGAATAAACACTATTGATGAGATATTTCACTTAACTCACCATAACTTAAATTAAAACACAAAATTGATATAAAATGTCGATCGAACTATTTATAAATTTTTAAAAACTTTGAAGTGGTGAGTAAATGGTCTTTGTTTTCTGAAAATTTTGGGAGAAGTTGCCCCTGTAACCCCCCTTACATCCGCCTATGTCTTCAGTAATAGTTCCTATATCGTTTGGGACCCTCTAGAACCACTTATATCATAATAAGGGGTCTCGCTTATTCCTTAAAGAGGTATCCCACTTAACCCATTAGCGAGGGGTTCTTCTTACCACAATAGGCTAAAATTACTCAGTAAGTAGGACACCTCCACGTTAAACACTTCTAAATTAAAAATTTTGTAAAAATTCAAATTGCAGTATGTATTTTAAGTTAAACTTTGCACAACAGTTCAATAAATATAAAAATATAATGAAAACTTAGCCGGAAATACTTCTTTGAAAAATGCATCTTTAACTCTCTAAAAAATCTATTCTGGAAATCTATTTTAAATTAGTTCTATATTTTTAAAAATAATTTAAACAAAATCAAAAGTATGCAAAACCCATCAGTGTGACAAACTGTAACATAATAAATGCGAGTAAGAGAGAAATGTCCTGTTCTTAATTAGGATTGAGGTGGATGACCCACTTACCCCAGTGACCCACTTACCTCAAGTGACCCTATATTAAATTTGAGAAAAGTGACAAAAATTTAATCCCCAAGGTCAGTATAGAGAAAATAGTATATTCATACCGAAGTTAATTCATAGGTTTATTATTTATTTACTTTAATTCATCTAAAATTGTTTGCTGTTTTTGATGAATTCTTATTTTTATCTTAATTTTGAATTCATATGCAAGTATTATTAAATTTTCTGAATATTTAGGAGACAATTATGACCCCACATATTAGGCCTTTCCGTTAAAGAATGTAACCTGATCCTGATCAGGTTGTAGCTAATAAATCATCAGGGTTATTCAAAAAGGTAAAAAGAATTTATGCTTGGATCACACTTTCGGAATAAGTGTGACCATGGATGGTATATCAATATTTTTATCGAGAACACAAAATAAATTATTCATTTGAATTTTTATTTAAAGGTTATTTTTACCACAAAAATACCAATTAGGTGTCTTGAAAAATTCAAACATGACTGACTTCTTATCTCGGAGCTTTTCACTCACTGACTGAGTAAAAGTGTAAAATATTTTACCACCATAACATTTAATCATCATTTATTGTTGGATTTAGTTGTTTGCGGTTATAGTAAAAAAGAAAAAATAAACATAACAATGATGGTTTTAATGTAAAAATAAAAAATAATTAAAAGCATGGTCATGGTCATCCGTGGTTACACCAGCCCCGTTGTTGCATTAATGCTGATTCTTTATACTTATAATACAAAAAAGCAATATCCAAGGGAAATTCATCCTAAACTATGTAGGTACTCCTGTTTGTGTTTAATCCTTTCATAAATACACATTTTTTAAACATATGCTTAAGTTTTTAAGGAATAATTACGTTACACACATACAGGGCCACCTAAAATATCGCCTAAACTTTGCACAGGGTGGTAAGTTTTGACCACATCATATTCATTGTAAGGACAGAAACTAGAGTAAATTTATAAAATAGTCCGGTGACAGGTCGTAGTTAAATGAAGCTATTAAATGTACCCATCCCGAATTCGCACAATGGACGATTGTTCGAAGTGGCTAGCTTTTTGACCGTCCTTGTATTGAATTCCATTATATCCAATCAATACATTTAGAAAAAAAATATGTCTGTGAATACAACAAAAAAAACCTCCATATTTCTCCCTCTTAAAATAATTTAGAAAATGAATTTATAAAGTTCCCTTCAAAAAACTTTTATGTTACATCAATAGTTTGTGACTTGCATATTGAATACCTATTGTTTAAAAAATATATTGATGTAAATACTAGAAATATAATATCCATATCTACTACACAGATAAGTTTTAATTTTATGAATTATTTCAACAAAAACCTAAAAAGAACTTTTTCTCCGAGTATAAACTGTAACTAACTATTTCTCGTTATTTTTAAATCCAATTATTTGAACAATAAAAAAATCCTTAACGCGGAAAAATACATTCATTTGATTAGTCTATTCAAAGGCACAAGAATCCTATCCATGGTTCACAACTTTTAAAACAAGAAGTTAAGTTTTATTGAACCGAAAATTAATTCTATAAGACACGCTCCATTGTTTCAGTAAAGTTGACCCTTTATTAATCTGGACAGCATTATGGATTCGGAAGGTCCCAAATTATATACCAAAGTTGTTGAATGTTTATTAAGTTAATGAAAGCCCTTTCAGGGTCCGAGTCTCCAATCAAGCTGAAGGAAAGCGGTATAAATCAAATTAGTAGATAAATAAATCGATCATCTTCTACGTCTGTTCCGTTCATCTTAAAAAGTCACTCCAGCTATCCAAGAGAAGCAATGCTTTGGAGTAAAACTTCCAAATTTCCCCTACCCGCTGGAGCAGAAACCTCGCTGGTAGGCTCTTTTCGTTAGTTAACAAAATTAATGAGTCCCCCTCAATTTACCAAGGGGATTATCTCATTCATCGCAAACTAAAAAAGAGCTGGAAGGGACGTAAAACCGAATAGTTGCTTTCTAGGCTTCAAGACTGCCTTATTCGACAGATTGCGATTAAAGTCACTAAAAACTAAGTTCTTTGATGGAGATACAGGATGCTCAACCTTTGAATCAAATGCACTCCTCATTAAAATTTATGTTCTTGTTCATTGCCCATAACTTTGGTGCTTTACTCGTTGTGCTCTAAATTGGAATCTGCGTGATATCTTTTGGTTGCTGTTAGTTTCAAAAGTTTAAATTTATTTCCCCACCCATGGAAATGACACTAGATTGGGTTCTGTTGCATCGCTTCGTAATTTTTAGGATATGAAAGTTTTGTTTTCAGGGAAAATTTGTGCATCAAAAATAAAAATTACTGCCCCTTTGAAGGAAACATTATAATGCTCAATTGATTTTTTATAACTTTGCATTTCTTGTGGTATGACCGAAACAAGAAAAAAAGTGTAATCATTATAAAAGAAATGATGGAGCAAGTTTAATACAAGAATCCCCCCCAGATAGCAGAACCAGAAATGTTATGAAAACAAACACTTTTGAATTTCTTTGAATTTTTCCTTTATTTATTATCAGGAAAAGTTTTTGCATTTATAGGTTCATTCCATTTGTCTATTGTGTACGTACATCAATAAAATTAGTTTTACCTGTTAAAAATTTAAACCAAAAATGTAATCAGATTTATTTTTAGCTCTTAAACTCCAGACATTATGTGTATGTTTCATGTGATAGGATTTTCGTATCACTTCCTTAAGTCTAAGTTGACTAATTCATATCTACTTAAAGAAGAAAATATATATCGGAAAATAACAAACTTTCTGGTAAATAAAGTAATACAGTTACTTAAATCAGAAAAAATCAGTATTTTTTATTTAATATTATGTAAACTGAAAACTGCATTCTGGAGTTAGCAATGAATGTGTGAAAATTACCATGCTATTCAAAATTTTGGGCTGAAAGCACATCACAATATTCCCTGGTTAACACCATTTATAAAAAGTATTTATCAATATTTTAAACTACCTACTTTTCATTCATTCACATGGAATATTTTATTTTATGAATGGATTGCAGGGAACGAAATTGTTTATTGAGCTCATTAAATTTTAATATGTGTTTATAAACCTTATAAAAACTACTCTACAACGTATCGTTCGTTTTCTACAATACGTTACAACTCCAAAATTCACATCTTTATTAAAGGGGAAACTCCTTATTAACTTTTAATTTAGAGTTATAGCTTAAATGAAGGTGTTAAAGTAACTTGATTTGTTAAATTTACGTTTCTTTTAAAAGGGTGTAAAAGAAGAGAAAAAGAAAAAAAAAGGAATGAGATCAACCAATAAAGGGATTAGATTAATAAGGAAATAGAGAAAAGAGAGAAAAAGAGGAAAGCAAGATATTAAAAGAGTAAAAAAAGAATGTTCTGTAAAAAAGAAAAGCACAGAATGTATTACATTTACTTTCTTTGTCTTTCTTTTTCCCCTCCCATTCACTTTCTTTCACCTGTATCTTTCTTTTCCCAATCTCTTCTTTTCTTCATTCCTTTTTCTACATCCTTTATTAATTATATTTTTCTCCATTCTTCTACCTTCCTTTCTTTAAGGGGACACAAACATGACATAAAATGCATCAAATTTTCGATTTTCCAATTTTGCTTTTATAAAAAGTATGTAATCTTACCTTTCCATAAATATATAATATGTGTAGTTTTGAAATATGAAAAGCCGTCAAAAAACGCGTTTACTTTTGTATTTGTAGCATTTTTTATAAGCCTTTAAAACTTTAATTCCATTTTTCTCAGTTTCAATTTTTTTGATGTTTTGGTACACTTTTAAAAAAATCTATTATAGTTAGGTATTCCAAATTTTCTCTACATATAAACCTTACTAATTTCTAAAATATTATCCTCTGAATAACCAATCAGAGTTATATTTCAATAGAAAAATATTTTTTTATGTCTTAAATTTGATGGATTTTCGGAACCTAAATTTAAAATTTTTTCAAATTAATTGTTGTGTAGCTAAAACAAAAAAGATGCTTATTATTATCTATCAACTAATAATCTAAAGCTGATCCAAATTTTAAAGTAAAATGTGCAGTAGTTTTTTTTTAAATGTATACCTTAACAACACTTAGTCAATATGTATCGTAGAAACTAAGTCCATTTTAACTATAAATTTAAATATTAAAATATTTAATTTTTTTATTTTTCTTGTGTTATATATAAACTACATGATCTTGACTGCTTTCTGTAAAAATTTTAAAGATGGGAATGCATTTTTAATTATATTTCTGAAAGAAATTGGTAAAGCTAAATTTCACGTATTTTGGCAGTCGAGATGTCTTGTGTCCCTTTAAGCTTTTTCCCCCTTTTGAGTTTTCCTTTTTTCTCTAATTCTTCTCACACACTATCCTCCCCTTCTTTCTCTTCTTTTCCTTTTCTTTCCCCTTTGTCTTTCTCTAAGGAACTCTTATTTCAACGCATCCAGTCATATCGATATCTAAACTGAAGCTATTAGCTCAAATATAAAATTACTCGATGTTTTCCTATATTAAGGAAATATGATTATTCGCGTTCTGATATTTTTGCAAGAAACCACACTGTTATAATATATCTGTAAATATTTTCAAAATTACCTACATTTTTTTCAAGGAAAATCTGTCCAAAAGAAGAAAAAATGTTTTTTTTTCTTGTTTTTTTCTTGATACCAATAACTCATTTTTGAAAAAAAGGCATTTGACTCGTTTTAGAATTCAGCAATTCAATTATGTTAAATGAACTGTTGTTATTTGTTAATTCATGAAGTTAAACTATTGAAAAATAGCTAAAATTTTGTAACATTGACTGAAATGCTCTATTAAAATTAGAAAGTCTGTAAAAAATCACAAAAGCTATCTGTGAAATAAATAGATATAGACTATCATCCTTGCTGGCGTTTTTTTCTGTAAATTCCCCATATTTTTTTAACAGGGCCATGATACGACTTGCTCCTATTACACACAATCACATTCAACCCTTCAAAAATCTCCCCAGCATGAAGACATAAAAACCCTTCTTTCTGACTCCCGGATCTCCGTTTTTACCGCTTGTAGGACCACTCAAGTCCAGCGGCTACTCAGCGCTTTCATCCCTTAAGTCTCAGTAATTGCTCGGTTGTTATAACGGTATTACTACCCGCTTCCGCCATGTCTCAGTGATTACTCGCAGCTAAATCCAATCCAATCCAATTCAACTCGCAATCATCGCTGGCTCTTCCTCATTATACTCTTCCGCCCCGAAATGATAACTTTGCCCACTGCTCTTCATATGCAAAACTAGGGAGGGAAGGAAGTGAGAAGCTTGCAGAAAACGGGCGGGGGGAAGTTCACACTTTTTAAATGAAGGTGGAGGGGATTTTTGAAAAGTGGGATTTTCAGTTTGCTTGAGGGTTAAGGTGCGTTGGTATTTAAGGTGGTGTACTACATGACCCTACATACACGTGTTACTGGCAAATCCCCATATTTGACCACTCTGTTATTCTTTGGACCAATATGCTATCATTCTTTGGACTTATTCATAAAATTTTACGTTTAGTGGAACCAACTCGCGAAAACATAAGACTGTGTAAAAAAAAGTGCAAATTCGAACATTTAATCAGAAAAGACCTGTTACCTTAAAAGACTTGTTTCACAGGTAGCTTAAAAAGTATTGATGCAATTACATCATCTAAATGACAGTGGTCTAAGTTCCAAACTCCGAACAGACAGGGATTTTGTTTTTTTTTATATTATTTATCCGTTATGATAAAATTGGCAAAGTCAAAATTTCAATAGTTAGCCTATAAGAGCAACCCCAAAAATATTAACTCCGGAGAAACTACAGGCCGTATACACTACTCGAAAGTACAATAGGTGGGCCTGGGCATAAACCAGTCATTTCAATCAGCTCATACATTTAAATTAAAAACAAAAATAGAAAAATTCTCATGCTCATTATACCTCATAGAAAGTAAATAATATTTTTTACAAATCCCTCATTCTCTAATTTTCTATTTTAACTTCGTGAAAATATGTTATAGGTACTCGATGACCAGTAGACCTACATATATGAGTAAAATTCAAAAGAAATTGTGTAAAATTGAATAGAATATTTTTAAGAATTATTACTAGAAGTATTTTTAATTCCTCCACAGTTTGAGTTGTTACAGTGTGGTTGTCACTCAAAAAATCCAGTGTTAAAATGAATATAATTTCTGATTTTTTAATTATATGTAAAAAAATACACTAATGATTAGTTTGATGCAAGAATAGTTTCTTTTCAAATTCTTTTAAGATACCTAGATATAAAAAATTAAATTACAGAATTCATATTTTTCATGAAACAGCTTAGACATAGGTAGTATTATGTAGTTTAAACTAGATTAACATTTAAATTTTATTTCCTTTATTATTTTCACAAAATCCAATTTTTCTTAATTTTTGGACACGAGTGTATATAATTAAAGAATGTATTTGCAAATATGAATCTAAAACTATCTCTATTTTTATTACGTAAAGAAAATCTATTAAAAATAGATTTTTATTCAAATTTTATTCACTAAAATATTTATCATTTGCTGGCTTTTTTTCCCTTGAAATGCCTCATTAAATGTAACTGGCCAAGGACTTTTAGAAACATGATTCCCACGGATTGGCATTTGTGAATTTTCTTAATTAATTGAGAGTTTCTTAGATCTCTCTTTACTGCAGTTCTTGGGAAATTTAAAACGTTTATTTTAAAATCTAAGAAAATTTTCGAAGCAAAAATTCTATTTAATAAAACCCAAACCCTTGTCCTTTTTAGCCCCATATAAATATTTATTACTAAATTCTGCAAGAATCATATTCCAAGTTTTTCGCATTAAGTTTAAGTCATTAAAATAGCCAAACATTATGTAATTAATGCTTTCTAAACATAGACATAAAAAATTATTATAAACAATAATGACCTTTTGAGGATAATGCTTATTTTATGGAGCTCTAGTGGGGTTTTCGCTACTATACCCTTTACATCGAAAAAATCGAAAATGTTTTTTAAATGCTTTAAATCTAAGTAACAATTCAATTAATATTATTAATTAATTTTTTAATTATTTCAAGTAACAATTCCATACTTTATTCCACATAGGTTTTTCTCTCAATCACTTTTCATCCGAAAGGTTATAAATTTTTAGTATGTACTAAAAAGTTTTGTTAATTTTTAGCGTTGGTTTTTAACACTTCTGTTTCCAGGATAGAATAAAGAATGGTTATAAACCACATGTAAAAATTATTAGGGGAGAATGGGGAATTAAGAAACATTTTAATTTGCGAATTTGTGTGTATGCCTAAAAATCAGAAAAAAAATCACATAGGGTTGTGGTACCAGTAACTGTCACTTTGAGAATTTATTCATAATATTAAGATTATTATTGTGAACTGGAAACAAATGGCTGTTTCTTTTAATATTTTAGACATTTATCTTTAATTATATGCAGTATGTATTTTCCACTAAAGGGTTATAAGTGTAATAAATTGAGATTTTGCATTAAGTGTAAAAGTTTCAGCTAAGCTTAAGCGATAATTTCGGCTAAGTGATGAAATTAACCTTTTACCTGCCGATGTTCCCAAATGGGAACATCATGTTCAGGAATTTTTTCACCACTTAATTTTTCATGCAGGAATTTGATACTTGGTAGAAAGCTACTCAAAGATATGAAGTTATTTTACATGCAAAAGTTTTTCACGTGCAATTTAATCCTTTTTGTAGAATTTACATCAAAATTAGAGATTTTTGGCTCTTCCAAAACCTGCACAAGTTTCAACTTGTAAAAATTTTAAATAAATTTAGTTTTAAATAATTTTGCTGTGTTTTGGTAGCTTAAGTACACATCTTCCCATTTGGTTTGACAGAATAGCTTTACATTCTAATTTTGGAGAGTAATTACCAATACAACGTATATGTTCCCAAATGGGAACATCGGCGTTTGGGGTATAGTATTTGAGGGGATTTTTATAACATGCAAAAATTCAAGTTATTTCTTATTTTCTTTAATTTTTTAAACTTTTTTTTTGTCTCAAAGCATCTAAACAGGTTAAGAATGATGTTTTAAATTCAAAAATATGTGATTTTTATTTTTTCTCCTGATTTATGGAGAAATAAATTCCAAATCTTTATTGCAGATTCTTACACTTATATATTTTTCTAACTCCCCCATCGATTAATTTTGAGTAATTCTCAATAGGGGTTATGCAAAGAGCATATTTTGAGTGCTTCTGAGGATTTGCGTATGTATTTTTGTTCGAGTACTTTTTTTACATAAAAATTTTAGGAATAAAATCGAAGAATTTTGAAAATAAGGAAAAGTGCGTACATCTAAAAACACTTTTTAACGTAAGTTAAGGATGTAAGATATATGTGGTTCAGTTTGGAATCTTCCATGAGAAACACACCTTTATTGAATCAATGGAGATAATAATGATTCTCACTTTTGAAAGCTAATTAGATTTGAATTCAATTAGTGATTTTATGCTAGATATCCCTATAGAACTGTAATTAAAACTAATTTTTTCTCACAGAAACGTAACTGTTTAGCTTTGAAGAGCATGGGAACACTCTTATGTATTTTTTACACCAAAATATTACCCATAGTGCAAGAAAAATTTACGGAAAAGCTTCGCGTACGTAATAAACATGTCAATTTTTTCTTATGAAAATCTATAAAAATGTTACTTAATCGTCCAAGTATGGATAATAAAAATGAAAAAACCATCCACAATCATAAAAATGTTCATAATTATTGAGTAGAAACCCAT
This sequence comes from Tetragnatha versicolor, assembly GCA_024610705.1. NCBI lineage: Eukaryota > Metazoa > Arthropoda > Arachnida > Araneae > Tetragnathidae > Tetragnatha > Tetragnatha versicolor. The sequence continues at coordinate 6,282,546 of JANDEH010000009.1, read as the reverse complement.
TTCAAGCATTTTATTTGTATTAATTGTAAAATATGTGCCTTTTGGAAATTTCACCCCAAACGCCGATGTTCCCAAATGGGAACATCCTCAAAATCAAACTTATGAATTTTTTTTCGACAAAAAATGACTAGAATGGTTTTAGTAATGATAAAACAAGCCATTTAAGCCAAAAATCAGAACCTTTAATTCGAGATTTGAATTGCGGCGTTTAAAAGGTTAAGGAAATACAATTTTGTTCTGTGTCTAATTTAAGCAAATTTTTCTTTCGAAACCTATTTGAACACTAACATAAAATTAATGACAATACATGAAATCATGCTGAGCAGTTATTTTTGAAAAATATTTTTTATTTATTTATTTAAAATGGGTTGTCAGTTACTGGGTCACAAAAATGAATTGCACCAGTAACTGACATGGGTGTCATTACTGCTGAAATAATAATAGTATACTTATTAATATAATCACCCACCTTTTAAAAACATGCAAAAAATAAAACTACAAAGAAAGATAATTAATTAAATGACAGCCGATTTTAAGAAAAAAACTATTTCCGAATTAAAACAAAACAAACTAAATGGACTGCAGTTGGATGAATCATTATTGATAGTAAATAAACAAAAACGTTTGAATAAATATATTATTAAACTAAATTAATCTGATCTTATAGAATTCTATTCGATATCTATGTATACCTATATTTTTCAACTGAATCTTTTTGTCTTAATCTAATCTAAAATGTTTCGATACAATAGATATTAGAGTTTGACATATCAAAACCGCGAAATTGTTTTAAAATTGATTTCCAGCACCATAAATTTCAGCCTTAGTGCAGAAACAAGTCGAACGACGTCTCTTGACAGGTTTCTGCACTTAAACTGCATCAGGGAATTTTGTTCATGCCTTCTCATCTGCAGTTTGTTTGGGTCTGCTGTTTTTTAATCGCATACAAACACTATATGCGATTGGAAAAGTCATTCTTTAGAGGTTAGGTCCATCAAGACATAGTAAAAACCATATTTTCAAAGTTTTTGTACGAATCTCTCAAGAATAAGGATGTTTTTCATGCTTTTGGCCCTTTATTATACCAATGTGATTGAGATTCTTGATCTATGAATCACTTTATTAAAAGGGGGCATCAAATCTATACCCCAGATCATAATATTGAACTAATTATCTGATTTTGTTGGTTTTTAAAGCAAAATCGTTTTACTGTCCACAAAGTTACATCCAAACAACTAACTAATTGACTTCGAAGATGTCTATAATAACATTTTGAATTGGCTGACAACTATTTTTGAGACTAGAGTTGAAATCATTTATAAAAAAAGGTATTTACACATCTACTAACCATAAGAGAAAAAAATAAGAATTCTATAATAATTCTATACATTAGTATTTAATACGGAAATTTATTTTCAACTAATATTCCCTCTTTTATTAACAAATCCTTAAAAATATTAGAGTTAAGCTATGAAAAGAGGCCTGGATACTCTGTTTATTGCAGAAACCTGTCAAATGAAAATACTATTTAAATAATTTTTTTGAAAATAATAAAAAACATTAAAAAATTATTTGTGTCTGTATAATATCCAAATAATAATGATGATGATGATGATGATGATGATGATGATGATGATGATAACAACGATAACAATAACAACAATAATAATAATAATCTTTATTGAAAAATAATGGGAAGAAAGATATAAAATAAATAAAAGTAGAGAAACATATGATACGCCCAGGGGAAATAAAAGATCCCATGTTTAGAAATTAATACATTAAAAGTACAATGGAAAATAGCAAAAAAAGAGAAAAAAAAAAGAAAAACAATACAAAAACACACTCAAAAAAGAATTCTAGAACAAATTGAAATAAATACATCAATATTCAAATATCAATAAAAAAATAAAATAAACAAAACAAAATATATTGAAATTAATATTTTTTTTCCTATTGCCAAAGTCTGGTTGCCGCCAATATACTATAGCTTCATAAAAATTTTAAAAATAAAAGTCAATGTCGTCTAAATTTATAATAAGTAGAAAAGTTCGCGCTTAAAAGTCGAACGCTGTTCAATATTTTGGCGATCTCACGACAAATTGTTATAAAATTTGGGTGCTAGATAGAAAAAATGCGCAAGGAAAATTTCTTTGAAAAATCTATTAATTTTGTACACTTCATTTGGCCTTCTTTGGGATACGATTTCTTTTAAGTTACAAATCGATTCATTACGGTGCAAAAAAAGTGAAACACGGTATAAAAAAATTTATCTTAAAGGTAATAACCTCAATGTTCTAAATTTAAAAGGGTTAGAGTACCTAGGTTCAAGAATTGTAAAACACTTATTTTGAATTGAAATTAAAGGTAATAAATTTGATTTGTAATCACCTCCCCTTATCATGATACTATAATTAATTAAAGAATAAAACCAAGAATATTACAGAATTTTTAAGAAATTGGTGTCTATTTTATTTTTTAAGTGGTGAAATCTAACAAAAAAAAACTCATTTTTTACTTAGTTCACTTATGTGAGTTTTACACTTTAAATTAGAATCAACATGCAAACCGAGATATTTAATTATTTGTGTGTGAAATTTAATTTTAAGATCAAATTCTGACTGCCTTAGATTGAAGTAGATATTTATGAGGCCTACTTTAAGAAAAAAATTACTAAACATCTTCATAATATGTAGTGAGCTTTTATACAGTTTTTCCTCGTTTATCTCAAAACAAGAAAAGTGGTCGTTTGACATGTTTCAGAAATAAGAGACTCAATTTATCTGGTTTTGCTGCTTCTTTTCTTGCTTCTTTTGGAGTATTTAGTGAATTTATTTAGAGATTAAAAGAGCTGTGTAATAATAATAATAATAATCTTTATTCACAAGGGCAGAAAAACAAATACAGAAATTAAGAACATATTAGTAGCCAAGGGGATAAATTCAGAAATCCCGTTCAGGCTACCTAAAAATAAAATCTTACATGAATTGATTAACAAAGAAGGAAAAAACCAAACACAATTTAATAAATTAAAAAATTGGCAAAAAGCTGGGCAAAATTTAAATGATTTTGCTTCAAATGAGGTGAAAATATAGATCAGGATCGTCTATATTTATTAAGAAATTAAATAAATTTCGTCTAAAAGAAGATAAATTATTTATACTAATTAAATTTAGAGGCAAACTGTTAAATAATTTGGGAGCTAGGTAAAAGAAATGTTTAGTAAAGATATCCTTAGAAAATTTAGGAATCTGATAAGTTTGAATTGATCTAGAATTATATGTTCTTTCTCTAAAATCACACAAATTACTATGGCGAAAAATATAAAGTATGATACGGAAGTATGCATTATGTCGAAAGGAGAGTAAATTAAGGGATCTAAAATTATTGGGGCTGATTTGAGTATTTAGAATTTTTAATATTTTGTTCTGAATTGAAATTATTGGTTGAAGATTGGATCTATATTCACCACCCCAAATGATAACACCATAATTAATTAAGGAATAAAACCAAGAATAATAAATAGTTTTAAGAAAAGACACACCAATATTATTTTTGAGGTGGTAAAATTTACACAAAACAAAACGCAATTTTGTTACCAGCTCTTTGATATGAGTTTTCCATTTTAAATTTGAATCTATTATTAAGCCTAAATATTTTATACTATGAACTTGTTCTAGTATTTCACAATCGCAATTAAAATAACTATGACAGAGATCGGAATGAAATTTAATATTAAGATTACTTGATGTCAGTCTAAGATTAAAATAAATATATTTAGTCTTGTTTGAATTTAAAGTTAAGTCATTTATAGAAAACCATTTTCTGATTTCTATAAGGTCAGTTTCAATTTGTGATTGAAGTTCCAAAAGGTTTTCACAGGAATAGAGTAACACGGAGTCATCGGCATAAGTTATAATTTTACCAAAAAGTTTTAATTTACAGAAGTCGTTAATAAAAATTAAGAACAAAAGGGGGCCCAAAATGGATCCTTGTGGCACGCCACGATTTGAAATAGAATAACTACTTAGTGTGTCCCTCACTTTTACTCGTTGTTTTCTATTGGACAAGTATGATATGAACCAATTTAATATATTTCCTCTAAAACCTGCGTGTTCCAATTTCAAAATTAATAAAGAATGATAAACATTATCGAAAGCCTTGGATATATCTAAAAAAGTGCAACAGTTTTTTTATTATTATCAATACTATTATAGAGAAATTTGTTGAATTCTAAAAGAGCCGATTCAGTATTTCTACCTTTAATAAATCCATGCTGATTTGATGCAAAAAACTCAATATGATTCAGAAAGTTATACATTTTAATGGATAAAGTTTTTTCGATGATTTTAGAAAAGGAAGGTAAGATGGAAATTGGGCGATAATTAGACAATATATTTTTATTACCTGATTTATATATTGGAGTTATGGTGGCTTTTTTAAGTGAATCGGGAAACTCAGATGATATAATTGATTGATTTATAAAGTTAGAAATAAAATTAATGTTACTTATTGCAAACATTTTAAGTAGTTTTAAGTTTATACCATCATAATCCACAGAGTCAATATTAGTAAAAGAGTTTAAAATGTCAGTAACTTCATAATCTTGTAAAGGCAGAAATACAAATGAATTTAGGCTCGGTGATAAATATAAAATGCATTTGTTACTATTGTCTACAGAAGAAACAGCAGTACTGTAATTAAACTGATTGTTGAATTGACTTGCCGATTCAGAGTCGATTAAATGGTTAGGTAAAACAGGAGGTTTACTTGTGTGGCAAAGTTTATTTATGAAATTCCACTTCTGTTTGGTCGAGTTAAAGTTTTGGAATTTGTTTTTGAAGTAGTTGTATTTTGTTGCTTTGATTATACGTTTAAGTTCAGATACATAAGTGCGATAAGCGAGTCCGTACATAATATCCAAAGGATATTTACGAACTTTTCTATAGAGCTTTTCTTTTCTACGAATAAGAATTAAAATCTCATTATTTATCCAATCACTTTTATGCTTATTTTTTCTTAAAGGGAATTTAAAATTGTTTTTTATATTATTTAAAGTAAAACAGAGCTTTTGGTATTGTTGATCCAAACCATCATAATGATTGTTATTAAAATTATAAGTAGATAAGTAATTATAGACTTGATTATAGTTAATATGCATTATATTACTATTGGGAGGTACTTTTATAGGTAAAATAGAACTGGACAATTTACATAGAGTTAAGTAATGGTCGCTTATATCAGTAATATAAATTCCAGAATTTATGGTAAATGTATTTGATTTGACAAAAATATGATCGATACAGCTATTTATTCGGGTGGGTTTATTTATGCAGCTTAAGAAACCAATAGGGTAGGTCATTTTCCATTGTCAATAAAAAATTTACTAATTCTAACGGGCACAGCAAGAAAAAGGTGTCAAATTGTTTCAAACTAACTTGTAGGAAATATTGTTCCATTATAACTCTTTTTGCCTCCGTTTTGGCGTCAAATAGAACAGCAATTTGTAACTTTTCATATATTTTTTAAATTTTGTAAATTAAATTTTTTTGTCAATAATCTTTTCAAAGCTCACAATTAACGGCATTGGAAAGCAATTTTAATCATATTAATGACATTTACGCATTATTAATACAAAAACAACTTCCAAAGTGGAAATATAACATATTATCATATTAACTAAACAGGCTTAGTATTGTAGGATCTTTTTTAACAACAAACAGGGGGATTGTCAATGATATAGATTTTAAATATTGGAAATCAGAAACATTCTCCCTCTAGTCTGATCGGTGTAAAACAATATTTTTAAATTTTAAAAGTAGAAATAGTAGCATTTTCTTAAATGCAACCCTGTCAAAATTCAGCTTACAGTTATTTCATTGGCTGATCTTGGGATCCAAATAGGATCACATAAAATACATTGAGACAAGTATCGAATGGATAGTTCGTTCATAGGCAATATCAGTAAGTAGTATTCGCCTCAGTTATGATTTACCTAATTTTTTTTCAGCAATTTAGACTAAAACCCAGGGCCATAAATTATACTTCTTTTGAGGGAGGATTGACTCAAAATACCTTCTTAGCATTCACTTATACGTTCATAAAAGTTTAAATATAGCAAATTTAACTGTTTAAAATAATTACAAGTAAGTTTTGAAAATCAATGTGGCTAATTTAAGAATTTTGAGGATAATACTGAACTTTAAAAGCTGAAAACGCTGATCTACAGCTCTTAAGAAAATATTTTAAAATTTGACTCTGAAAGGGTTCAGCATAGGGCTACTAAAATGGTCAAGGGTCTATCCAGTTTAAGTTATGAGGGAAGATTAAAGAAGCTAAATATGTTCACTCTAGAGAAAAGAAGGATTAGAGGGGATTTGATTCAACTTTTTAAAATGGTAAAGCAAGGGGACACAGAGGGACTAGATTTCAATACGGGTAATAGAACAAGGGGTCACAATTTCAAATTGAATAAAGTAAAATTTAAGACGGATTGTAGAAAGAGGGGCATTATTTTTTTAATAGGGTAGTGGATAGATGGAATGCGTTGCCTGAAACAATTGTAAATTCAAGTGGGGTAAACGAGTTCAAGAGGAAAATTGACAGTTTCTGGGATTCCGGTAGTTTGGGTTAAAAAGACTGGACCAACCTTGCTGGGCTTACGCCTGTAGTTGGTCGACTTAATTTGTATTTGTATTTGTAAAATATGGTTTAAATTTATTTTGAACATTAGTTACTTGTATGGGGACAGTTGGGATAGACATTCCTGATAAGCCACTGAAATTTCAAGAAAAACCTCAACATTTATACTATTATTCAAATGTTCTCCTGGGTTCTGAAAACTATAACCCACAAAAAGGTACCCACCTTCTGTCAAATAAATTTTTATTAAGCTTAATGTTTTTATCATCCTACTCAACCGGTAATACAGGTTTCGCACATTTTTATGATTCCAGCTAGAAATCTCTGATTTCCATTTCTAATCATTGAGATTTTTCAAAAGATGTTGTATTACAACCTAAGTATTTCAACTCTGGTTTCATTTTTAATTATTTTATAGTCTTCAATGATGATTTTTATATCATATTGAACATTTACATTCATAAAAGATTCGTACAAACGAGGTAAAAACCCGATTTTCGATCGACCATTTTTACATGAAATTATTATATTAATCGAAATTTTGAAAATAATTATTATAATGGAATAATATTCAACACATGTTAGCTTGGGACCATTTTACACCTTTTTTTCGCTGTGCCCCTGGGACCCTATTCCTTTTAAGCCATTCAAATTAAACTAAGGGGTAGTAAGACACACAAGCAAATTATCGCTGAAAAATTATTCAACGTATTATTCCTCTAATTTATTTTAATGTAGCATTGTTTTTATTTTATTTAACAAGTTTGAAAGTTATATCCATTGAGTTTGTAATTCATTATTATACTAAGGCGATACAAAGACGCACTTTTACTCACTCTATTTAAAAATCAGCCACTGCCTACAATAATGTTCTAGTGTGACTGTGATCTTAGTAGTCAGTATTATTATTCAAGAAATGGTCTAAATTTTTCAAAGAAATAAAAATTTTCAATCGAATTTGGAAGGGTGAAAGCTACATAACAACCTGAACCTAATCCAATCAAAGTGTATAATACTTTTTGAATTTCCATAGAATTATTAAATATGTATTGTTTTAAAGCCCAAGCCAGAAAACCAAAGCAAATTTAAGAACTGACTTTAAGAACTAATATGATGCTTTTTTTTAAATCTTCATTGTCATTAATGATCACAAAATTTTATTTCATTTTGACCCGATAAGAAGATATTTTATAGTACAAGTAAATAGACACTTATATCCCTCTATAACATTGTCATAATTTTATATACTGCTATGTGCTATAAGTTACAATATATTTTTATTTCTTTTTTAGATTCAAGAATACAAAACTGCCAAGATAATTATTCAGCATCAGAAAATTTTTTATTTTTATTGATCTTTGCAAAAGGAAGTTTCATTCATAAACATACGTATGTTTTCATGTCCTAGAAATCTAATGAAAGGTAATAAATATTTTTTCTACTAAAATGGTGTGATTTATTGTTTGAATTTTAAAAAAACTTATTATTTCGGAAATGTATGATTAACACATAAAGATATTTCTTCAAAACAGAGTAGAATAATAAAATATTTATAAACATTTTTTAGTTAAATTTTATTTTTATGAGAAGTTGCATCAAATACATAAAAATTAACTTAAGAAAAATAAAAAGTTGGTGGGTAAAAGATTAAAAAAATGTTTTACTTTTCCAATATTAGATAGATGAGTAGAATAGATCAAACAAAAACCTCCTGGTATATAAAATATTTAAAAAAAATAGCTCTAACCGTGTGTTGAAAACTAATATATTCCAATTCCATTATCCTTCTTAAGGTATAACATTTGTGTAAAGGAATAACACAAATTTGAAATTGCACTTTAAATTGGGCATTTATTGCTGTATTTTTGAGATAATTAAGGATTACAAAAATCTCCATGATTTATCGATGTAATACAGGGTGGTTATAAAATAACATACCTACTTTAAAATTATTTTCAGATGAAACTACTGGAGGAAAAAGCCTGAAATTTTAAAGGAGCTATTTTGAAGGGATGGGAATTTTTTTCAGATAAAAAATTAGTAAATTAATTAATTTAATTATCTAATTTTTTTCCATAGTTTTCGGGCCGTAATCAAAAGTCTAAAAGGTAAATGTTTTAATGCTTATTAAAACTATCAAATCAGGAAGAAAATTATTTATCCTTAAAATATCACTCAATTATGTTGAGTAAAGGGGGTAGTTATAATTTCGTTCTTCTTAAGTGTCTGATATGACACAATTTACCTTTTAGACTTCTGGCGACGCGACGGTCCGAAACCCAAGGTAAAAATTTACTTAAATTAATAACACCGGCACACAAAAAAAAGAAGTGGAATGTACTTTGGACCGGACCTACCTACCGACATGTATTTCGACCCGCTGAATCTGAATTTCAAGTCCGTTTGGCCCGGTCACCCTCCAGTTTTGAGTAAAATGCAAAAAACCTCAAAAAAAGGCCAAAATTGCAAAAAACTGCAGTCTCACAGCAATGAAAAAATTTTTGTGGACCCAGATCACGTATGATTTTTGTGTATTCCGAATAACTGAATCTAAATCTAAAAGTTAATTAGCCCGGTGAGGCGTCCAAATTTGAAAAAAAACGAAATAAACCATGAAAAAATGAAAATGAACCATGAAGTTAGTCACCAGTTGAAGTTTTTGAGAAAAGTTTACAAGTATGTTAATTAACCATACATTATGTTATTTTTATGTATGTTAAATTTATGTAAAACCCATCAGTGTGACAAACTGTAACATTATCAATGATAGTGAGTGAGAAATTTCTGTACATATTTTAGTTTGAGCTGGGTGACTTGCTTACCTCAGTGACCCACTTACCCCTACTAACCCCAATACCTTATTAAAAATTTCGGACCAAAAGCAATTTATTAAAATATTTTTTGGTTTTAAATATTTTTACATTTTGAAAACTATTATGTTTAAAAATTGAAACTGGAAAATATAAAGTAAAACCACTTAAAAAGTTTGACAGTTTATTGCATTTCTGATATTTTATAATAGGATTGTTTATTGACCAAAACTTTTTTAATTCTACACTTACAAGATGTTTATCATTTCACAGTACGCAATACAATTAAAATAGTTTTCTCATCAAAAGGAGTAATGGGGAACATTAATACCGTATTACCTTTATTCTCTAGAATTAATTATAATGTTGTTTATATTTAAGCAGCTAAATGGTTTGTTTTATTCTTGATCAGCAGAGCTTTTTCAGATCTAGTAAACAATCTAAGTGTCTCGCATGTGATCTTGAAGGTCTATGTCTTTTATTTTTCAACTCCATTAATGAATACGCATTTACAAATAACAATTTAAAGCACTTTCAAACCAAAAAATTTTCGTTTAATGATGACAATTTATGCCTTTCAATAAAACCAGTATTCCATAAAAGAGAAGTTTTCCCTAATATTTAAGTTAGATTTACTTACCTTCATCAATAAAAAAATTCACCTTTAGGTGGTACACTGTTTTAAAAAGTATCTCTTTAGCCCGTACGTAGCGATCCCCCCTTACCGCGTTTGACCACGGGAGTCAAAAGGTCTGCGGACAGTCGGAGTAAAGCCGACCGGCCGAATCGCTAGTGAGATGCCGTGAACATGACGAACATCTATTTAAGACAACGCTGCGCGCTTTTAAGTGTAGACCCTAGGCACTCTTTGTAGTTTGGTTGTGAAGAATGTCATTAAACAACTATTATGAAGAAAGTTTCAACATTAACTAGTCGCGCTGTGTAACTTAATCTATCAGAATGATTATAAACTTAAACTAATATTTTATAAGATTAGTTTTAAGTCTAATACAATTACCCTATAAATAAAAATACTTCAAAATAAAGATACAATTACTGCAATCATTTTTTAAAATTATAAAACATGTAAGTACTATCATTCAGTTTCGATAACTTCGTGGTTTGGTAAAAAGCGTTAATCTGGGTATATAATTTTCATAAATTGTTCTTTGATATAAACAGTAAAAATACTTCTTTTTTTAACGCTAATAACAAATGTTCTTTCTGTGAAACTAAACTAATGCATTTCTTTGGGCCGTTTCAGCACCCCTTAGACAGCACAGAAATTTTCACTGTTATCTGCAATAGCATACATGTGTTCTCATGTCTCTTTAAGTTCTTTTGGAACACCTCTCGGGTCAATGATTTCTCTTTATGAGTGACAAAGCTGCACAAAATCACAAATTGACTATCTCAAAGTTGTTCATAAGTAACGATATTGAAAGAATAAAGTTACTTTTCAGGTCCCCAGACCTAAACGCAATCAGACACATGGGAGACCTACTAAAAACATGGTTGACGGTAAATTACCACTTACTAAAAATGACCCAGAAGCGAAAACTTGCCGAAAATAACGATTAGACCCATATCTCTCAATAAAATCTAAAAAATACCATTTAAAAGCAGCACAAACGTTTAAAAATATGCATTGAGTTCAGGAATAATCATATTAATTGCAAAAAACTTAAATTTTTCGGTTAAATACCTCTTACACAGACGTTTCTGTCGTTGCTCCAAATGTGTAATGGAACTCCATTATAAATGGAGGGCCCATTTACCACCTTAATATATTGATAGGGAAAACTTGTTCTCGGGCCCTGTATTCTCACTCATTGAACATCTTTTGGTAGGATTTTCATGGATGAACAATAATTCTACTTGGTGTTGCGTTGAAAAAACAGTTTCGTCCTTAATTTTTGCACAGCAGTGTATGTATACAGGGTGTCCCACGAGAAGTGGCCCAACCCCTTTAACTTTTGAACCCCTACAGATATAGTCATGAAAGTGGGGTCTAGGTATAGTAAAGTGACCATGCTCTATCCGATGAGATAACTTTCAACGCTCTCTAGCGGAAACTTTAGGAGTTATAACTTTTATTTCAAAAACTATTTGAGGTATGTGAAAAAAGTCAATGACTAAGTTGTAGAGCAGCATCGATTCAGTTGGAAAAGACACCTTAAGCAGAAAAATATCTTGAATAAAACCTTAAAACGCACGCTTAATTAGGTTGAATTTACGTAGTTTTTACGTCTTAAGACGCTCCTCACAAGGCGAAAATGAGAAATTTTTATTTTTAAGATTAAAGTAATGATTAAGTAAATGACTAAAAGTATTCTTAGTTCATTAAATTGAAAATTTCTCATTTTTGCCCCGTGAGGAGCGTACTGACATACCGCGAGGAGAAGAGCTATTGACGTCATACGATGATGCTGCGGTTGTTATAGAAACGGATTATTCCACTGAATTTTGGGGTTGATGGTAATTCATTTGGCGCTTAAATAAAGGTTTTGCGCCAAATCTGAGTGACTATTTTTCAGCTTTTTACTTCTTTCGATTCCATAGTCACGGATTTGGGAATTTCCTTACATTACTAGATCTGATTAAATACTTCTAATCTGATTAATTTATTACATTTAATACCATCTTTTTTGACTGATCTGATCTATTTCACCTAATCTGATCTATTTCACCTAATCTGATCTATTTGATTTGATGTTTTATTATCTGATTTACATCAACTTACCTGATTTGATTTTGGATATTTTGTATTTTTTTATTTATATATACCGTGATCATCATTAATCTTTCCTCTAATCTGTACAGTTTCTTTTATAATAATCATATTAGCTACCTTTAATTTTATCAGATCTGATCTATATAAACTGGTCTGATCTTCATAATATGAAGATCTGACCAGATCATATATCATATGAATGAATCATATATTTTATGAATGAATCAGACTATATGATCTGATTTGATCTTAGATATTTTGTTAATTTTTGAATTTAAGTTCAGTTTGAAGTGAATATATAAGTTCAATGAGCAAGATTTTGTGAGGATTTCGAAGCGATCCGAAAGGTTCTGGGTAAGAAGTTTACGGGGGTCGGTGAGCGATAGTGAGCAGGGGGTTGAAGCTCCCGAATGTTATAAATACCAAAAAAATAAGTAAATAAAATAATAATAATAATGATTAAATATTTTTTTATATTTTATCACTTCACAAGTTTTTTACTCCTTATTTAAATATCAGGGATGCTGATTAAGTTAAAATTTATAACTTAAGTAATATCGGCTATATAAAACTAAATATAACCAATTCCCTCAAAATAGATTTATAAAAGCATCATACTAAACGTTAAAAAAGGGTTTACGCGAAAAAGTATTTTTTGATTTTACTGACGAAAAACTTCAAAGATAATCTATAATAAAAGTTGATTATCTTATCATTCGCGAAACGCATTTTCTTTTTCGCCAAATGAACGCTTAAAATGCCAAATATTGCAGTTTAATTCATTCCAGCTTCCCTCTTCTTTTGGACTCGTCTACTCACGGCAACCCTGTTCATAGCTCTTCTTCTGGCGGTTTGTCAGTATTAAGACGTAAAATCTACGTAAATTCAACCTATTTGAGCGTGCGTTTTAGGAATTTCATTCAAGATATTTTTCTGCTTAAGGTGTCTTTTCCTACTAAATCGATGATGCTCTACAATAGGGTGGAGCGAAAAAACTTTTTTGGAAATTAAAAACGCCTGAATTGGGAATAGGAGCCATTTACGATAAAACTTTAAAATTAAAAACTTGAGTTCGATCAATTAATATATTCAGGTTCCACATTCACGTTAAAGTTTCGATGTTTCATAGAATTTTACGTAAAAATGGTTATAAATGATTCCCACACAATTTTAGCTCCATTTTCAAACCACATCTGGTTGAGTTTATATTCTTAGGATGTCAAACAACATTTTAAGACCGGACCTGAAATGGAGAGAATTTCCAATTTTTCAAGCCCGAAATAAGGGCGCATGCCATTAAAATAGGGTAGTGGCCGAAAAACAAAATTTTGAATATCGGTGCAAAATAGAGCTCAAAAGTTGCGTTTTACCCTGTTTATTCATGTAAAAATAATAAAAAAATTCGTAAAAAAATAATTTAGGTGTGTTTTGTCCATGAATTTGAAAAAATGGATATTTTGCATAGCGTATAATGGGAAAGTCTTAATCAATCAAATTCAAGTTTTAAATGTAATTGAAACTTATAGTTGCCATAATTTGGTGTCTTAATCGTCAAAAAAGTATTTACAAGGGTATTGCACTGCGATTTGAGCTAAGAGGTTAAGGTATACAGCTTAGAATCGGCAATAAATTGAGAAAAACTCATTTTTATACTTATTTATATTTACTTTTTCAGATAAGAGCATTAAAATTACTTATAATATATCCTAAATTTTCCCTAAGTATATTTAACACAAATCATAACATTTTATTTGATATTTCGTCGCTTTAAATTTGAAGACTTTTTATAAAAATGATAGTTCAGGGTAAAGTTTGAAATAAAATGCCTATAGTGCAATATATCTTTTTTTGTCTGTTTTCTGTAAAAATATCAACCTTAGTGTTTTAAAAGCATTTTATGTAAACAAGAATGTGTATTCCAGACTAAATAAAATATTTGAACTTAAAAGTTTATTAATTTTGGGATTTTTAAGTTTTTTCATTCAAATTTGCAATTTTAGGCTGTTAACTTGATTTCAAAAAATTTAATAATGAACTTAAAAGTATTATTGACTATTAAAACACCAAATTAAGGTTACTATAAGCTTTTAGAACATTTAAAACTTTAATTCGATTTATTAAGACTTTTCCCATTATAAGCTATGCAAAAGATCCATTTTTTCAAATTCTAGGACCAAAACACACCTAAATTATTTTTTGCAATTTTTTTTTATTATTTTTCCATGAATTAGGAGGGTAAAACACAACTTTTGAGCTCTATTTGACACCGATATTCAAATATTTGTTTTTCGGTCGCTAGCCTATTTCAATGGCATGCACACTTATTTCGGGCTTGAAAAATTGGAATCCCCCTCCCATTTCAGTCCATGGAAGGTCTTAAAATGTTGTTTGACATCCTAAGAATATAAACTAAACCAGATATGGTTTGAAAATTGAGCTTAAATTGTGTGGGTATCATTTATAACCATTTTTACGTAAAATTTGATGAAACATCGAAACTTTAACGTGAAAGTGGAACCTGAAGATATTAATTGATCGAACACAAGTTTTGAATTTTTTAAGTTTCATCGTAAATGACACCTATTCCCACCTCAGTCGTTTTCAATTTCCAAAGTTGGCCATTTTTGGCTAGTTTCACTCCACCCTACTCTACAACTTAGTCATTGACTTTTTTCACATACCTCAAATAGTTTTTAAAATAAAAATTATAACTCCTAAAGTTTCCGCTAGAGGTCGTTAAAAGTTGTCTCATTGGATAAGGCATGGTCTCTTTACTATACCTAGACCCCACTTTCATGATTATATGTGTTGAGGTTCAAAAGTTAAAGGGGTTGGGCCACTTCTCGTGGGACACCCTGTATAAACAGCTGCATGAAAAACTGAAATAGTGAGCAATATTTACCCTTTCAGTTTCAGTGTTACAGGCTGCTGTTTAACATTATGAGTAATTGGGGCTTCAACCATTATTTTTTACATTGAATTACTCCTTTTATTTTTACCACATCATGTAAGCTTCTTCTCTGTAATGCGTTTTGCAATTGCACAAAACACTTTTCTTTTGAAGAGGTTAAACACTTTTTAAAACACATGCTAGTGATATCAAATTCCAATTCTTTTCTTAGTTTAAATCAACCAAACTACAAGTTAGAAATATAAAATAAAACTGAGGTCAAAATACCCCATAAAAATTACAGTACTTATATTTTTGGTACACTTGTGCTTTTGAATCCGTAATTATTTTTACTTAGGTTGTAATCATCTTAAAAATGTGCTATTATGACCTATGTTGCTATTATTATTATTATTATTATTATTATTATTATTATTATTATTATTATTATTATTATTATTATTATTATTATTATTATTATT
The DNA here is from genome assembly GCA_024610705.1 of Tetragnatha versicolor. Taxonomy (NCBI): domain Eukaryota; kingdom Metazoa; phylum Arthropoda; class Arachnida; order Araneae; family Tetragnathidae; genus Tetragnatha; species Tetragnatha versicolor. Next base: position 6,266,988 of record JANDEH010000009.1, on the reverse strand, counting down.
ATTATTATTATTATTATTATTATCATTATCATTATCATTATCATTATCATTATCATTATCATTATCATTATCATTATCATTATCATTATCATCATCATCATCATCATCATCATCATCATCATCATCATCATCATCATCATCATCATCATCATCATCATCATCATCATTATCATTATCATTATCATTATCATTATTATTATTATTATTATTATTATTATTATTATTATTATTATTATTATTATTATTATTATTATTATTATTATTATTATTATTATTATTATTATTATTATTATTTTTATTATTTTTATTATTATTATTATGTTTTAGCACCAATTTTGACTGTTTTAACACACATTAAGTGAATATTTGAAAAATAAAGTTTGGGTCCCAATTTTGTCCGACCTTCCCCTATATTTATAAGAATTCTTTATTTTTCCTTTTTTCAAGTTAAAAGACTAAGATTTCTTATTGAAGAAAGCATTCAACTCTTAAAATATTTGAATTATCTTATTTAAATAAACATAATCTTATTTAAATAATGATGAATTTGCATTGATCATTTTCATTTTGCAGTTTCATCTTATTTAGATAATGATGAATTTGCATTGAGCTTAGTTGATTTTACTTGATGCAAGTATCGTTTAATATAGTAAATTTGATGAAATATACTAACTTATGGAAATTTAAATAAAAATTTTAAATTTTATTTATTATTTAAAGATTAAGTAATATGTCGAAGGAGAATTGGAATACAGTAGAAAAACAGTTGAAACACTTGCTATTAAAAAGTAATTTAAAATTTACCCGAATTAACGAAAATTTATCGAAATAAAAACCCGAATATTTTACCAAGTTTCTGAAATTATAAGAAACTAAATAAAACGAGTTTTCAGGAATTTCTAACTTTCTATTTAATGTCGAAAACTCTTTATTACAGCAAAATATCAGTAAATACAAAATGTAGTGATATGGGTAGTTTCTCTCATGGCAATTAAGATGAAAGAAGGAACTGAACTCGATTGAATGAATATGGAAACATCTTAATTTGTTATAGTATGCAAAATTCGATGAAAATGGTAAAAATTTACCTTCACTTCCCCACTTCTGAAATTAATTTTAATTAGCTTCTTTGCGACGTTTGCAAAACAATTCCCGGAGAGAGACGCCCAAAGTCATTCCCTTCCGAGAATGTTCCCCAAAGTAACCTTCAAAAATACCCTTACTTTTACTCCTCCCTCTCGCTCCCTAAAAATACTCCCGAACTTGCTCCGATGATTAACGAACTCTCTGCCTAGAGATAGGGGGAACGGATAAAAAAGAAGTTCCTGAGTTATCTCCCAAAACAAGAATCCTAACTCACTTTCCATAAAGCCGGAGATCCCTCCCAAATAAATAATTTTTAGCCGAGATCAAACAAGAAGCCTAACAAGCTCTCTGCATTTTATCACGAGCTGAGATGTCGGAAATCACCAACAGAATGCAAAACTCGTGTCTCCCCAGGAGGTTCCTTAAAAATCATCCCTCCTTTGCTGAGATAATGTCGCCCTAAGACTGCGCTTAATTCTTCATTCATTGAGAACGAGAAGAAATATGTTTTTGGGTGAGACACTATCTCCCTCCCCTTTTATTTTGAGGGTTCCGGATTTATAGCGGCGCCGGGCACGCGAGCGGGCGGCATAGGCGGGGCAACGTCAACTTGATACAAATCTAGGTATTCAGATAAACAACCTGACAAGTTTCCCGCGTTCCATTTTTCAAAATAATCAATCAGGAAGGAGCAATACGCTCTCCGGCTGTAGATTTTCTATATACGCACAAGAGGCTATTCTTGGAGCCCCTTGTAGCAATCAATAGCGTTTGTTTGTGGTCGAAACTGATCTCCTTCTAGACATTCCGCGCATAAACGTATCAAGGATTACCACGCTACAATTAATCGTGCAGTGCACTTTTCGAGTAGGACGCATTCGGCGCAAAAATGCTCTCTCAAAAATGGCCCTTTGCTCTTCACCTTATTCTGGTTGGGCAGGGAAAAAGGAAAGCATTTGAAAGGAAATTCGATGCAGTTGCGTCTATTGTGTGATGTACGATCGGGTGGATCTTAACACAATTCAATCTTCTCTCATGACAGAAAACCTTTGTTGTTTTTTCCCTTATGTTCACCAGCTTATCTTTGGAGGCTCGAGTTTTAAGGCGAGAAAATAATAGTATTGAACTGCTAATGGTAGTTCGTATAACCATTTATAAAGAACTTCTATGTTCACAAACATGCCTCTGAGGTATGGTATTGAAGGATAATTTTAATTCATTTATAAGAGACTAAGCAACATACCTCATATACAGTAAAGTATTTGATCTAAATTGAAGGATTGAAAGAGTGAGACACACAAGAGTTGTCTATTGTTAAGAGTGTGAATCGAATTTGAGTTCTACTATGTTGAATAATATCAATAAAAACTGCAATATGTATTAGTTACGGTGACAAATCCAGGTATTATTCTAGGATAAATACTCATTAATAAATACCATTGAATTCAGAATGTCATTTTTATCACATTGCCCGTAACATGCATAATTTTAAATACAAATAGTTAAATCTGTGATAATTTTCATTTTTATAAATTGGTAGGATAAATTGGATTCAGTTAAATTTTGTTATTGTCTCAAAAGCAATAGAACTGAGTAAAAAATTATAAGCTCCAGATTATCAAGGAAAAAAAATATTCCTTTTCTTTCTTAAAATAATAATATTTAGAAATGTATAAATAGTACATATGGAGCAGAATTTTAAAAACATTTTTTATACATTTTTTATTGAATATTATAAAATCCCTTACAGATTTCCAATTTTCAGGTGACATTTTACAGAGAGATCCAAATAGGTACATTTTACTCCCAAAATTAAATCGTTAAAAAAGTGTTCTAACTTTCAATAGGTTTTTATCTTATTATCTATTTAAAAAAGAGAAATTAAGGACACTGAAAATTAAAATCAGGAAAATTTGGAGTAATCAATTACATAACTATCACCATATGAGGCAAATCTATATGCATATCTTATGACAAGAAATGAAAAATGGGTGGGATTGATTAATATATTCAAGTAATACCTTCCTGATATGATTTACTTATTTTTTATTTGAATAAACGTGCCTTGATTAGAAAATGTGAATAAAATCCAAAGATTCTCATAGAAATATTTATTAAGAAAATAGCTCTTAAAATTACTATCTCGTACTAAATTCTTTATGTGAAGGAACGTGCTTTAGGAACTATGAGGAAATGAAATAGAACTTAGTGTTAGATAAACTTGAGCTCTCATTGGACGTTTGCCAGAAAGAACTTAAAGGTGTCATGAGAAACAAAAATAGTGAGCAACTAAACTTTATTTAAATGCTATTCATTTTGCAGTTTCCCTCTTCGCATCGTACTCTAGAGCAAATGAGTTGCACAGCTCAGAAATGTGTTGGGGAAAACTTAAAAATAAAATACAGGGTGTTCTAGAGGGGCAAAAGTTTTCACTATTTACAGTTAGTTTGAGTTAACGTATAGCCAGAGTATTAAAAACGTAAAAATAAATCAAAAGATGATTCCGTTCGTCTTTTGAAAAATAAATTTAAAAAAAATAATTTCGTTCATAAAAATGCATCATTTGCAATAACTCAGTATTTCAACAAAAGAAATTTATGTATGAGATAGAATGTACAAAACGGGGTGAGATAAAATCAAAATCCTTTCCCTTAACGTCTAAGTTTTATGGAAAACTTGACTGAATTTGTTAAATAAAAGTTTTTATATAAATACTTTTATAAACTCCACACTTAATTTTTAACGGTTTTGTAATCCTCTCAAATTTTGTTACGGTGATTTGTATGATGTTTGAATTAAAATTCATCTAAATCCGTTATCCTGAAATCGGATATTTTTTTTAATTTGTGGGATATCCCTTTTTAAAAGGTAAGAAATGTGGGAACTCTTTTTATCAATATTATCAACTTTATGAAAACTTTTCTGTGTATTTTCTATAATATTGGTTACAATTTCATTTGGCAGCTTTCATTCTATCACTTTTGATTTTTTAAAATTAATTTTTAACTTTCTTATTACGACACAAAGAGCTACGTATACAGGGTGTATCTGAAATGGCGCAACAAACTTTCAGGGATCATAGTAGACACCTAGACTAGTCAGAATCACATAGGATTTGGGGGTCCCAGACCAAATCCCAGGGAGTTAAAAATGGAGCGACACCCTAAAAAAATCATTGAAAAATTCAATTTCTAGAAAAACTACTATTGGTAAAAACTTAATTATGGTCTCAAAAATTGTGATTTAATATGATCTTTAAAATTATCTCAAAAGTCCTAACTTTAAAATTTTTTTTATTATGAAAAAAAAATAAAAAATCACAAAAAATGTGAAAACTCTGCCAAAACCTTATTTTCTATTTTGAAATATTTTCTTTGATTTGATAATCTGAAAGATCATAGTTACCCTTAAGTTATAGTTAAGATCAAAAACCCTTAAGTCCAAAGTTTCATGTAAATACAATCAATATCAAAAGCTTGAGATCCTGTTGAAGTTTGTTTTTTGCGTGTGCAAACAGCTGTTCTGGAAACAGCTCTAGAAAACTGTTCTAGGTGTCTATTACATCCCTGAAAATTTGTTGCACCATTTCAGATTACACCCTGTATAAGCCATCTCAATGGATTCAGCACAGCATGGTCACTTACCCTGTGTACCCCTTACTTCCATGAAATTAATGTCTTGGTTTCCAATTAAAAGCCGTGTAAACTACTTTTGAAGCACTCTAAATACATAAAAAATATTTCAATATCTAGTTAAAACACTTAAAAAAGAAAAACTCAAAACATAAATACACTGGTGAAAAATTGGACATTTCATAGTTTTCTCTGAATTCAATACAAAGTTTCAACAAATCTTACAGCTGCCAAGAAATGAAGATTAGCATTATCTTAAGGGGACTCGGCACCTTACAAACATTTTCCCCCCATTTGTATTTTAAGTTTTAGTTTTTGCACTATTCTATTGCTTTGTCTTTACAAATAAAATTTTACTACAAAAAAACCCAACTTTTAAATCACAATTTTAAAAATTTAATTTAAAAAAAAAATTAAGCATTTTTAAAAATTCATCCTCTCATTTAAAACTTGGAGTATCGGCTTGATTTTTTTTTCACAGTTTTATTACATCAATGTAAAAACTTTTATGCATTGAATTCAATGTAAGTAAAATACTTCCAGAGAAAAAAAATAAAATCAAAAATCATAAAAGAAAATCCGCAGATATAACTGTGTTTACTAATATTTAATTTTTTAAAAATAAAACTACCTAAGATATTCTTAAAACAATGCATAAATTTGTTACATATAGTTTCAGGACTATGTGAAAAAAAACCCAGCCCAATACACACAAAAATAAAAAAGCCTTTGCACTTTGAATCAGAAGAAATGTTAAAAAACAAAGTAGGAGAAAACAGCGTTTAAATTTTTAAGTGAAGTTTATCTCCTCTAATATTTCATATACTATTTTGGTCACTGCGAGCCTAATTATGGACCGATTTTGATGCGGTTTGTTTTAAAATGCTCTAAACAGTCTAAATAATTTTTTAAAAATAAATTTGAAAAATCGATTTTTTGAAGGTTCAAAGGTGCTAACTCCCCTTAAGTGTCTATGTGGAAACATTCTGGGTGATTAAAAAGCAACCGCATAAAAAACTGCAATCAAAAACTTCTTTCCAACAATGGGAACAACAACTATATTTATTATGCTATTCATTTTCTTTCCCTCTCTATATAAAAAAACTAGTTATAATAAGCATTAAACCAAATAAAGAATTAATAAGTAAAAGGTTTTTGAGACTAAGTTTTACAGTTGTGTAAAAATTCCAGTATTGACATATTTCCAGTATTGTCGAAATAAAAAATTTAACCAAGAGCAATTTTGAACATTATTTTTAGCTAAACTATGTTCAGTGATATAAACTTTTCAGTTAGTAGAGGAGAGGAGGGTAATATGGAATATCATTTAAATCTTTAAGAATAACCATATTGGTTTTAAATAAAAATCCACAAAATCCTTTAAAGTAATAGCTAATGGTAATGAAGTGTCAATGATGGAATAAAACATTATTTATTTTTTCGTTATGAAAAAAGGTACTTTTAAAGAAGTTAAAAAAATGGAGGGTAATATAGATTAGTCGGGTAATATTGAATAGTTGTTTACAACTATTTAAAAACTGATTAGACTTAAGAGACCGTAGTTAATTTTAAATATAAAAACAATATTTAAAAAATCATGTTCAAATAGTTTTGTTTTTGAGTCTGTTTATAAAAGTAATCTTAAATCAGCAAAAGAGAATATTATTGAAATATTGTTAGTTTCCTCCCTTTTTATAAAAGTTTATTATTGAATTCGTATTGTCATTTGTTGAATCTACCGATAATGATGGAAAAATAGGCTAACATCTAGTAAATAAAATGTATTCATAAATAATATTTACTAAACGTTACATGATTAAAAAAATTAATTTTCAGTTTTTTATAAAATACAAATACAAATTAAGTCGACCAACTACAGGCGTAAGCCCAGCAAGGTTGGTCCAGTCTTTTTAACCCACACTACCGGAATCCCAGTATCTGTCAATTTTCCTCTTGAACTCGTTAACCCTACTTGAATTTACAATTGTTTCAGGCAACGCATTCCATCTATCCACTACCCTATTAAAAAAATAATGCTTTCTACAATCCGTCTTAAATTTTACTTTATTCAATTTGAAATTGTGACCCCTTGTTCTATTACCCGTATTGAAATCTAGTCCTGAAATCTAGTCCCTCTGTGTCCCCTGCTTTACCATTTTAAAAAGTTGAATCAAATCCCCTCTAATCCTTCTTTTCTCTAGAGTGAACATATTTAGCTTCTTTAATCTTCCCTCATAACTTAAACTGGATATACCCTTGACCATTTTAGTAGCCCTATGCTGAACCCTTTCAATTGAATCAATATCTTTTTTTAAGTATGGAGACCAAAACTGAACAGCATACTCTAGATGAGGTCTCACCAAGCCTCTGTATAGTGGCAAAATAATATCCTCGGACCTTGAAGAAACAGTTTGTTTTTGTTTTAAAAATCTTTGAAATAGCTAGTATTAGAAACTACTAATTAAGTTTAATCCCTTCAGTCGTGGCTACCTCGATTTTTTAAAGGATTGAATGATAATCTAGACGGTCTGGAATTGAAAAGGTTAAGTAATTGACTGAGATAAGGAATAAAAAAGAAGGTTTAAATGCAACCAAAGATTATCTCTTGGGGAATGAAAAGTGAGTGATGATGAATTTTAAGGCTTTATCTTATCTGTTAACAGGACGCATTCAACTTATTCCGTTGGTCATGAAAAACGACAAACTGACAAAAATCGAGAGGTCTCTCAGTCTCCAGCCCAAAATAAATTTCAATAACTCCCTCCGAAGATAATCGACGTTCAAAATATTTCCCTAAAGTAATAAGAAATGAAAAATCTCTCCGTCAAAATAAAGCATGTTTTCCTATCACCTTCCCCACCGAAAAATCGAGCTCCGGAGAATAGGCCATGCCTCACTCCGCCTCCCTCTAACGCTACGGTAATCGCCAGAGAGCAAAGATGGACAGCTTTGAAAAAGTAGATGCGGAAATTAATGTGCCCCGGTGCATTGCACCGTAGATAACTTTTCAACAGATAAACACCTTATCCCATGCTCTACTTCCCTTCAAACAATGTGCCCGGCCCGAGTTGGTGATTTTTAATTAAATCGGGAATTTAGGAGATCGCCTCTGAACTTGCTTAATTTATACTTAGGAGAATGTTTGGGTTGGCTACTTGTTTTTTAAGGTGAGCCTGGCTAACTAGTCTGGGTAGACGCGTAACGCCCTGGATTTGTTTATTTTGGGAGGGATGAAAGAATCTATTGTTTTAGCAGTTTAGTTAGTGGTATAATGAGGACAGTTCGTTCCGTGAAGATAGGAATTTATGCTTTTGCCATGATTTAAAATCAATGAGAAGCCAAAAAGAGACGCTGTCTACGCCAAATGGGTATCAAAACATGGTTTATGTGTAATGCCCTTACAGTTTGAGAAGTGTCTTATTTAGTAGAGCACTTATAAGGGACTATAAGAAAGAAACAGTTGAAGAGTGATAGGAGTTTCGACCAATAACGCCATGACAAATACTAATACAAAGCATGGCACATCACAGTGGCGTATTTAGAAATTTATTTTGGGAGGGGCCAAAAAATATTTTCCATTTCAAAATATGAATGTGGTGAGTAAAAGCGTTTTTACTATCCCACAGTTTATATAACAATGAAGTAACTACAAACATAATAGAATTTAATTATCTGACTTGATAAATGAAATAAAAACAATAATAGTTGAAATACTAAGGATAAAAACACGGTGAATAAATATTTTCAGGAATAAAATGCAAGTGTTTTTTACTACGTTTTTTACCCACAGGTTTGTTTGAATGGGTAAATAAGGGACAGGGTATTTTTAAGAATGATCCAAACCCTAAATTAAAGAACAAAAAGTGAATTTTGTAGCTCATTTAACCTCTAAAAATGTTCACTAAAAGTTCCAAAAGAATTTAATAGCAAAAACAAGATAAACTGAAATAGTTGAAAAGGCCTGACTTTACGTTTATGATTTTGCTAGCCGCATCAGTTTCAAACGGGAATTTTTTCATTTAAAAAATTGTTTTAAAACAGTTAAAATTTTTATTGGATATAACGTAGTATGTCTTGAAGATATTCTCAGATTTTTTCAGATTTTTAGGCTCACCTACAAAGCATCAAAATTGTTTTTATCACCCCATTCTCCACAGTAACAACCAAACATCTGAAATATATTTGTTTTTTTCTATCATATTTGCATTTCTGTTTAACTTGATTTTTGAACTTCATCAAGTTTATAAAATTTAAATAATTTAACAATCTGTAATCGAGATGTTTTTAAGAATATGAGAACTGAAGAAAACGCTATTATATTCATTGATAAAAAGACAAATAATGTTTCTTTAACCCATTAATGCCCTAATGCCCAACTTTTTATTTTTCTTAAATATTTAGTACAAACATAGTTAATAGTACCAAAACAACTGGAAAAATAGTGAAAAAAATCCCAGGTTAAAATTTTAATTTTTACAGAAAAATTAAAAAACTTCCCTAAAAAGGGACGTCAGGCACGAATACCCCCGTATTTTTTCCCTATAGTAAAGACATGGTAGAAAATTGTTTTAAAGGCTCAGAAACATTTTCTACCTTAATAAGTGCAGCAAAAGTGATCGTAACGATATTCTAACATGAAAATGAACAAAAAACATTAATTATTTATCCAATTAACTGTAAAATTAACCTTAATTAACATAATTTGAGCATTTTTTATGCTCTAAACCAGGTTTTTACGTCCCAAATATATGTTAATTGCAAATTAATTAAGATTTTTATTGAAAAGGCATTCTTTGCTTCTATCTTACCTAATACTAAGTAATAATTACTTTTCCATACCTCAAATCCATCCGAATATCTCAATTTTTGAAGTTTAAGTCTGTCAAATGCCTATACTTTTTTCATTTTATTTAATTTTATAGTGTGGAACACAAATTTCTTTCCAAAAATGAAGCATTAGTAGGATGTGCATTAACAAGCCAGATTATAAAGATTGATCTGCAGTATGGAACACAATTATTACTGACTTTTAATTAGAAAAAAAACAAAAATGTAACAAAAGCGACTTTTTGGCAATTCTAATGACAAAAAGTCATTATAATTAATTTATATTAAAAATTTAATTAAAATATAACCTGAATATATTTACCTAAGTAATAAATATAGTTAAATGATTAATTTTTCTTTTAATTAATACAAATCAATGAATTCCTTATAATTTAAGATTTTTAATCCATTAATTAAGCAAAAATAACAATATTTTCCAAAAAAATGAACAAAATAATGAATTTATTAGCTAAAATGAAAGTCATTTTATAAATATCAGTTATTTAATTCATTTCATAAGAATCGAACGGGGTTTTCATAGGAAACACTAGCATTTCACTATGGGAAAAACAAGGGGGCATTCGTGCCTGACCTCCCTTTTTAGGGACGCTTTTCGAGGGTCCAAAAAAGGTTAATATAAAATATTTTATAAAAATAAAAAAACCCTAACTGATTTAATGTATAAACAGTAATATATATCGGCATTGAAAATTTTTTTTAATAACAACTAGGATTTTTAAGCTTTATCTTTTAAAATTAAAAAAAAGCACTTTCTGAAAAATTCTATCTTCCAACTTAACCCGGTGGGACTCGCGCCTCCCGGGCGAACGTTGAGACTCGCGGGGGTTATGGAATAGCCCCAACCCTTTCGCTCTTTTCTACATCGTTAAAAATATTTTTTTTTAGTCGGAACCATTAAATTTTTAGACTTTAAAACATAACTGATTAAGAAAACTTATAATCTGCAATATTTTCTACGCTGAGAAATAATTTTTTGAGTTTGATATTAATTTTTCTTATTACACAATACACACATATGTAACAAACTAACACAAATCATTTCAACGTAAAAATTAATTTAATTACTTACTTAATTTCTTAAAGCTTTCTTTTGGTAAAGATAATTATCACAAAAGGTGTTAACGTGGGCTTTGCTAAAAAAATTTTAAACACAAATTACAGACACAAGTGGTTTTTCTATCCTACTTCCAACATTTTTTCCTAACACTCAAACTAGGGTATTTTTTCTTCGAAAACTTGTTACCTCAATACACTTTCCTAGATCTTTTCCCATTCAATACAAAAGCAAAGAATGTAAGGGGCGGGATACAGTGGTCTGGTGAATTACAAGTCATAAAACTGTCACGGGGACCAGTATTGAAAGTACCCACACCTGTGTCTTCCTTTTCTTTGTACTAAAATGAAATAGAACCCCCTGAGAATTTCTTTAAATTTGTTTACACATGTTTTGGGCCCTTATCAGTGGGTTGTATAGAAGGCGGAGTACGAAGAAACGGATAAGCAGCACTAACGAAGAGACTCGCGGGGGTCATTCCATTACCCCAAAAACTAACAAAATGCGTCTGGGGGGCGGAAAAATAATCCGAATTCCTCGAAACTTCTCAGGCATGTAGATAAGGGTCAGAAACCCAGCTACTGAGAAGTAAAGAATCCCCAAGTGTTTAGTTTTCCGTTAAATGGAATGTTTGTGTGAGCTTGGGGTTATAAAATGACCCCGCGAGTCCCAACGGGTTAAAAAAAGAGAAAAAAAATTTTAATTATGCTTTCTTCTTCTGTTTTTTATGTTGTATAAGGATCAGAGATACATCAGTGCCAATTTTGATTCAAAGGAACAATTTTTGTAGAAATAGGAGGATTTTTAAAAAACGTTCCTAAAAAGGGACGTCAGGCAGTAATTGGTTAAACTTAAGCAGATATCAGGTACGTTCTAAAACATAAGGTTTTTTAGTTACACGTTGTGTGAGTTAGATACCAAAATTAAAATCCAGAAGTATAGGGGAAAGTCGGCCAAAATCGGGACCCATCATTTATTTGTTGAATATTCACTTTATGTGCGATCAAAACAGTCAAAATTGGTGCCAAAACGATAAATTGGCTCCTTATGAATAAAAAAATATCAAATACATCATAACCAATAGAAAATATAGGTCAGAAAACCACATTTTTCAGATGAGTAAAAAGTCCCGGTTTTATCCGACCTAGAGAGCCTGTTTATGAGAGAGGCGACACCCCGGTATAGCACGCTGATTGGTCAACAGCGTTTTCTGTTCATCGCAGGTTTCCCTTCATAGGATTAGCATGGGAGCGAGAGAAGCGGCATGATACAGTTTGGACAGAATTGGAGATTTGGACATCAGTTTTAACTGCGCGCAAGGATGCGCAGAGACGCTTTTAAGCGAGTTGTCGTCTCTCTCTCGTATGCAGGCTCTCTAATCCGACCTATTCGGACAAAACCGGGAAAATGGTAGAATTATCAAAATCAAATAGTAACTTAGCAGAAACATTATTTATTGAAAGAAAATTTGCTGGGTATTACATTCTAGACGTATAGAATTTGAATCTACATAAAATTTAATAAAAAAATGATAAGTTTAGTTACACCCTTAGGGGAGAGAGGGATTATAAGAACCATTCAAAATTCCAAGGGTTCTCTAAGTTTATGAAGCTGATTTTTTACAAAATATATGCATCATTAACAGCTTTCTTTGAAAAAATAATGCACTAAAAAATAATTCACACGAAAAAAAGGTCGGTTCCACTTCCTCTTTATAAACTCAGCGCTACCCCATTTCTTCAAGTTTAAATGGTTCAGGAAGTTTATGAAGACACCCTCGAACCTATTCCCCACCCCCTGTGTTTCAATATTGTTTTAATTAATTTCACTGAAAAATAAATATAAAAAACGACTTCACATTTTAATTTTCTCACCATAACTTAAATTAAAACGTAAAATTGATATAAACTGTCGATAGAATTACTTATAAATTTTTCAATAAACTTAAAAGCGGTGATTTTTCAATAAACTTTGAGGGGTAACTGGGAACTTCCCGGTTTTATCCGACTACTCACATCCCGGTTTTTTCCGACCACGCCATTTTGAAAAAAATTTATTCTAGCTTTGATCAAACAACTCCAAGGCATCAACTAACACTTTAAAATAATAAGTTAATAATGAGGTATTTATACGCTGTACTTACCTAAATTAAATTCGAAGGATTTTAGGATCGGTGGAGCAATGTGTTAGACGCTGAAATTATAAGATTTTGTGGTGAAATTTCTTAATGCTTCCCTCAGCGAGACGGGTTTGTAAAAATATACTTTCTTTGCACTTGACATTGTTAGGGCAAATGCCTGGAAGTAGTTCTTGAAGTTTCAGCCAAATATCACCGATAATCAAGGAATAAAGCTCGATTTCCTGTTTTGTCCATTTACCCGGTTTTGGCCGACTTTCCCCTACGTATCATGAGCAGTAATGATTAATAAAGAAAAGTATTTTATAAGTAATAAGTTATCTATTGATTTTTTTAATGAGCAAGATTATCCATCCTATATTCAACTCTGAAAATTTGTGGAAAATAATACTTAGATTTGTTTTGATTGTCGCATAAATATTTGTATCAAAATTTATACCTGAAAGATAAATTATACATAAGCATCTATACAATAAAAGAACAAATTATGTTTAAAAATTTTTTACTGCTCACCCTGTTTTATGATATGGGATAAAATGGAACGAAAAGTTTAAATAAATCGCAAAAGTATTCAAAAGTAAAAAGAAAAAATTACGTTATGATAGCAAGTTTGTTTTCCAAATATAGAAGGACGTTTAATATTTTTTTACAATTTGAAGAGATTTCAATGGATTCTTCTCTTTTTTTTCTATGTATGAATTAAATGTGTATTACTTGGATCAACGAGAAATAAATTTAAAAAATAACATTTTAAAAAGGAATTCCATCAAAATATTATTAGTCAGGGTGCCAACTCGAAAAGTGTGCATTGGAATGTGTATGGAATTTTATGACGGTTTCTGATAGATTTGATGGTGTAGATATCAGAACCGATTGATGCCACTCTGCAAATATTGAGCATTTTTTAAAAATCAAGATGGCGTCCAAAATGGCCTCCATTGAAATCAATACTTTCGAAAATAAAAATATAGCATGCAATACATCATATATGGTATTTTTTGGGTCAAAGAAACGATATTTAAAGTTATTTTTTACTTTAATTAAGTTTGGAATAGGTTTTTTAGTAAAACAAACAAATTTCATTGAAAAAGCAGGATTTTTTAACACTGTGTTTTAATGTCTATATTTTGTTTATAAATTCATATTTTGCATAATTTTAAAATAAATTGGGTGTAAAATAACTACAAATTACAGTAAAACACTAAAAAGAGTAATTAAGTAATAAAAGAAAATAGTACATTGCTTTTATTTCATTCAGAATATTCTGAATGAAATAAAAGCAATGTATTATTTTCTGTTATTACTTAATTACTCCTAGTACCATCTGGAAGAAATGTTCTGATTAGTTTTTAAAGTGGCTATAAAAATAAAACAAATTAAAGTATTTTAATTTGTTTTAGAAAAAATAATTTTCTGGGAAAGGATTATATGAATTGGGCCGCATAGAGAGCGACATAACCAAGGAGAAATTACGAGTCAAAAAAAGTATCAAATAAATAAACAAACAACAGATATTAATATCAAAGAAACTAATTTTTTTAAAAGGGGGTGGGGGCAAGTGGAGTAGTAGGGTCCACCAAAATCTCACCAAAAGGGAGGGAGAGGTCCCAAATTTGGGAAAAAAACACCATGTTATTTATGGACGTCCTCCAAGGTAATTAAAGAGATCCCTTCATACTTATCATCTTCGTATAGTAGAGTAGAATACGTGGTAAATATGACGGAAGCAGAATTCTTCTTTGGAGAAAGAAAATAGGACACGCCCAGTTTCGCGCACCTTCTCTTCAGACTCTTCCACCAACAATTCCTTCTCTCAGACCCTTCCACCAACAATAGATGAGTGTTCACTTTCAAGCCATAATAAGGCTGCCAGTTAGTCGTCATCTAAAACAACTATGATGGATCCAACACTATTTGGATGGCAGAAAAATTAAGAGGAGATTATACCGATTTCAATACCTGAAATGTAGACTGAATATTAGAAGTGTCTAAGTGCTCTCTTCAGAACTGAGGCCCCCTGTTCAACTATTATTGGATATGGCTATCATTCCAGTAACATTTCCTGCTATGTCATTGTTAACAAAGAAGAGGGGAAATTTTGCAAGCCTAACACAAAACTTTTGGAGATTTTGAATGAAAGTGAGACGGAAAGAACTACAGATTACTCTTAGATGATTTAAAATTGAATTGAAACTTTTATTTAGGTAGCTGGAATTGTTTAGATAATAATTAAAATGTTTGATTGAAGTAATTGCTATTAAATGTTACTTACGTATCAAAGCATATTATTAAATTTTGGATTATAAGTACATGGTTTCTTTAAAAATTTATGAAAACTGAACAAATAATGGTTAAAATTCAATCAGGAAATTATTTATCATACGTAATTTGTTAACTGGATCATAATATTTTTAGAAAAAATCAGCTTCTCCAATATCAAATAAACAAGGATCTTTTGTAACCAAATTACAGTTCCATCCTAATTATTTTCAAAATTAAGGTATTTCAAATAATTTTAAACTTTTTTTGCTTAAAATAAATGTTTCCCTATTAAAAAACAAAAAGAATGATACCCCACATGCTATATTTTATTAAAGGTAAATCGAAAATACTATTTTGTGGCCACCATGGACGCCATCTTGAATTCCTCAAAATGCTCAACATTTACGAGGTGGCATCAATCGGTTCTTTAATCTAGACATCATAACCTATCAAAATCAGCAATAAAATTTCATACACATTCTAATACACGGTTGACCCCTTTTTTGCCATTTGGCACCCTGACTATATTTGGAGAAGGCAGTTTCAATAAAATGAAATATAGGGAATGTAGTGAAAATTATTGATAAATTAGCTTTAAGTAGGTTCCTAACAAAATTAAATTATTGTTGTGATCTGATTTTTTTAGGCTCCAGAAAATTATTATCAGAGAGTTAAACTTTGATAGATATTTAGTGTCTGTATAGTATACTTAAGCTAAAAATATCTTAAATTTTTACTCTTTTCCTTGTTTCAATTTTGAGAAAGAATATTGTACTTTAACAATATTTAAGTGCATTAGTACTTTCTATTAGTTCATTCATATCCTTCTCGGGGTTCATCTGTTCTTTTATACAGGAGGAAAACTTATCTTAAAGTTAAGAGACAGTAATGAGAGTTGGATTTCCTCTTTTAGCAACATTTATTTCCTGACTTAACTAGAGATTTTGATTTCTGCATTTAGTAATTGTTCTCATGCTGATTCTGCTATTGTAGTATGATTCCAATTTCATTAGCGGCATATCTATGTCCCTGGTACTCACTATAAGCTGATGTGAATTGATCTGTTCCATTGTAATCTGTATTGACCAGTTGCCAGATGAACGCTGTACCCCGAATGGAACTGCTAACTATCAGAGCGTAAGATTGGGTAGAGGTATGCGTATGAAGGACCTGAATAGTAGGTACACCAGTTATAAGCCTATGGATGATTCTTATGTGTCTTATCTAAAAACTCCAATATTGCAAAGATACCTTACGTCCGTTACCTAGAATATTGTCGATTGTTCTTTAGTGTATAAAAAATTCACCTCTCTACTCTCAATGGAGGCTACTCATTCTAATACATATTTTCTGATGCAATTCAAGATCTATACTCGTTCCACAGGGAAACTTGCATTAACAAATGCCTGTTCAGATTCAGAAAAAGAATGTCTATCTAGTATAGATTATCTGTATTACATTATAGCCGTACTCCATAGGCCTCATATTAAAAAAAATCAGAGGTATAAAATCTCTTGTGATGTGACAGGTTTGTCGTTGTAGATGAAGTTTTTACAGTTAAATAAATTTCAATAGTTTACCGAAAATAATCCTGCAAGTACTAAATCTAATAGTCTTAAACAATGTAAAACAGTTTCCCGTAATTTTTACATAGCAAAAATACTCTCAGGTATTTATTAGAGTTGAGATATCTCGTAAAAATAATACATTCTTCATAGTAAAGTAACATTTCTCTTTAATGAAAGGTAAATGGTTATTTTCTAGGAATAAAATTTTTAAGTAGATAGTTATTGGACTAGGATGTAGATACATAGCATTGATAAACTTAATTCCAAGGTTTTGATATACCCCACGGTCTTCAAATCATAGACCAGATTTAAAACTGTAGCTTTAGATACAGAAAAAACTTTGGAGATCCCTAGTTTACTTCATATTCTCAAAATGCAAAGTAAAAGTAGTCTATTTAAGGTAAACTAAGTGAAGAAACGAGAGAATTAGCTAATAGTCAACAACAAACAATGAATTTTTGAAGCAAGAAAACAATAAACACTACCTCAAATTTATGTAGGTAAAGAAAAATTGGATGGTTTTAACTATGAATTACCACACCCGCCCTAAATTCCAATAAAAAATTTCAAATAAACTGATTTTATTATGGTCAGTTATATTTTATTATCAAGCAAACCTGTTTGACTTTCAATGTTTAATTTAATTTGGGATATGAAGACCGACAAATCTTATAGTTAAATTCTCCTAATAACTGATAATATTTTTAGAAAATTTAGAAGAAGTATTAATTCAGGGAATTCTTCTGAACCTATGTGAAGCTAAATCGTCAAAAAAAGCTTTTTGTTATAAACAGGGCTTTAGATTCGTTTAAGATGTTTTGGGATTTCTTAGAAAGATAAGTGAGAAATTTCCTTTTTTACAAAAATAATATTGAGGAGGAAAGCACTTGAATTGCTGTATATTTCTTAAATTTACCATTTATATTCTAAGAAAAATCTACTGTTTTGAGGAAATCTTTCAATTTTTTTTTTTGGTGCACCAAAAAAACACCATGGCACCATGATTTCCTGTTGATTAAATTCCTTACAAAAAGGCAATATGAATTTATAGTTTGTAAAGATGGGGTTTTCTTTCTTCAGTTTTCTTGAAAAAATAATTCAGTTTTCATAAATTCGAGAGTACGAACGAAAATTCAAAATGTGACTTTTTTTTGGAGAATTTCATTTCGAGAATACATTCATTGTTTTCATACATTAGTTGAAATTCAAACAGATTTTGTGCTAAAGTTTCTTTTAGACATGCCAATGCTTTCAATATTGAATTACCGTTTGACCATGGCTTCTATAAGAGCTTGCTATGTAGAAGGTAATGTATATGTGTAAGGGGAATTAGAAATATACTCAATGAAAGTTAAAATTACATACTAAAAAGGGTAACACATTATTTAAACACCTAAAAGAGGGTGGTGTAATGATTGTAATCAACTGGATGTTTAAAATGCACAAACAAAATATTCTGCGCTTATGGAATATATGGACAAGTGAGAGACATTGTAGTTGTAAAAAAATGTCAAAAAAAAGCTGATAGGTACATGTGGAAATTCCTATTTTGGTTTTAAAAAAATCAGTGCTCTTTTAATTTTACCAAAAGGTCCAGAAAATTACAAAGCAATGAGTAAAATAAGTGAAGAAAAGTTTGAAGTTTCCTTCAAAACCTCATCAAAATTACCTGTTTTGAAATTTTTAATTCAAGTTAACACTGCACTAAACATTGGATCTAAAAACTGTAACATAATTGGCTTCTGCACAACTTATCCTAAATTGTTTTTTGTGGTTCCTTAGAAAAATGTTGACAAGGAAAATAAAAGGTAACTTAACTTAATCCCTATATTATACTTTATCCCCTTATATTGTTTCATCTTATTAAAAAATTTTACAAAATATTAGCTAAACCAACAAAATTATTTTTAAACTTTTATTAGATAATTTAAAATGATTTTAGAGACTCTCATAAACTCTAAATTTTCTCTTTAAAAAGAAATTAACTTTTATTTTTGCATTTTGAGAAATTTTTTCATAAATTATACAACTAGTTCATAAAAGCTAAACTTTTACACCCAGCCATTTCTGCAAAAAGATAAAATCTACTTAGATATCAAATTTAGTTTTAAAAAGCTGATGGCGTAATACCTCGTTAAGACATTGAACAAGGAAGTAGTTTCCCCAGCAAAAAACTGTGACCTGAATTTTAAAAGCTTTTTAGGCGGGAAGAAAAAGAAGGCAGATATATTCTTGGCAGACAATACAAAAAGAAGAATCCGGAAGTCTCAGATTAGGGCGAGTATTCAAGGCCAAAAAATGAAAGTCAAGGTGAATTACATCCAGGAAATAATTTACGTATCTAAATATCTTCCCAAGGGCAAATTTTCAGTTTTGCTTTCTAAAAACTCTCACTTTTTAAAGTTTTTTTCTTCTACTAGTAGTTGTACTTGAACTACCTCTGATAGATTACTTACTTGATTATTTCTTAGTTTTTTAATGTCTAAGGAAGTTGTTTGCGTGTTTCAGAATTACTTTTGATTTTCATAAATATTACTTGTGTGATGTAAGGTTTTGCGGGGAATATCCAATATTGAGTGCAAAGTATTTATGAAGGGATACATATTACAGTAAAGCACCGTTTATACGTCTTTCAAGGGACCGACGTAAAACGACGTATAAATGAAAAGACGTATAAATGAAAATATCTTTAATTATTAGGTTTTTAAAGCTCCTAAAGCAGATTTACGATAATGCATTAAATTTAAGGTTTTTCTAACGAAAAAATTACTTTAAAACAGTTTTTAAACTGAAAATAATACTAATTAAATTTTAAAATATTAAAACATTTAGCATAAAAATGAAAGAAACCATACATTTATAGTTCATCCTAAATATTCATTTTATTTTACAATCTTGAGTATATTGCGCATCCATCAAATACATTGCATTATATATGAACATCAAATTACATTTTTTGAAAAAAATCCTTCATTGTCGTTTGACGTGAACATTGCCTTTGACTGTGAATTACAGCGTTATAAATTGAATTAAGTTCGTGAAATGTTTTCTGACTAGTGTCCTGACTTATAAAGTAAGCTCTTAGTTTTTCTATAGACTAAAACACGCGAGTACAATATGCAAAGACAAGCACTGAATGACGGGTCAAAGCTGAAATGGTCCCACTTTCTTCGGTGGTCATTTCAAAAGAATTCTTCTCTGCAGGGGGTGTCCCCCTGGGTTGAGATAAGGGCCTGCTCCATTCGACATGCCCCCTCCCCACAGGAATGCAGTGTTCTTCAACCTTCCCTGGGGAAATTTTCCCACGGTAAAAACAACTGATACTGGATATTTTCGAATTTTAAGACAGCCGAAAACGACGTATAACCGATATTGCTCGTCGTATAAACGAAGAATTTTTGCATTAAATTGAATAGGAATGAATTGGGACTTTACGAAAACGACGTATAAATGATAAAGTCGTATAAATGAGAAACGTATAAACGGTGCTTTACTGTATTATTTTTTTTCTGCTGTTTAATGCGTTTTATTGTATATATATTATTATTAAATTTAAATTTGAAACAAAAGGCAAAATCAAACAAGATGTCATACTGAAATGCCTTTTTATGTAAAAAAAACTATAATTATAGTGGTTAAGGTTGATTTCAAGATACAGACGAAACATTTAATTTTAATAGAACAATATTACTATTTTATACTTATAAAGGAAATTTAAGATTCCTGTTTTAAAGAGTAAGGCAGGTGACACAAAAAGGTGGCCAGTGTTTCTAAAGGGTTCGCCTTTCCAAAGTAAGGTTAATTAAACTTTTCCAAAACGATGATACCGTATTACAAATAATGTATCCACTGTATGTGTATAATAACTGAATTCAGAAGAATATCTGGATCAGCACCCCATTCCATTTCCCTGCAATGACTTTAATCGTGATCAGTTTTGAATAGTAAGGATTCTGAATGGAACTTTATATCCATTTATGAAAAAATTTAAAAGTAATTAAATTTTAGAAACCTCGAATGTTGTATGATACATTTAAATAAACCTTAATTTTTCTCTGAAATTACACTTGCTCAAATTCTGAACA
Organism: Tetragnatha versicolor; assembly: GCA_024610705.1. NCBI lineage: Eukaryota > Metazoa > Arthropoda > Arachnida > Araneae > Tetragnathidae > Tetragnatha > Tetragnatha versicolor. The sequence continues at coordinate 6,246,316 of JANDEH010000009.1, read as the reverse complement.
TTTTACCAAACTAATAGTTTTAATTCATGCAAAGGATTTCAATATAAGGTGTTCCACTGTCCAGTTTTACGAAACAAATCAAACAAAAAAATTCAAAATAGTAAGATTAACTTTAAATCATCTAGTTCCTTGTTCGTTTTGAAAACCAATTTCTAAAAAGAGTTGTAACTAATCTAGTTAATTTAATTATAATCTTGGTTTCTATATTTTTAAGTGATTTTAGCATGGTGTGTTTATCTTTATTCTTTATTGGGATATTTTTAAAAAATTCAATTCAAACAAATAATATACAAATAGTATAATTGAAATTTTAGAAATTCTTAATGTGTTGTTGTTTTAGAAGTTATAATTATGTGAATAGTGCTTTATTACTCACTACTTACTCATTTTACACTAAATTTCAATAAGCGAGTCACATTTGGAGTACTTTTGGACACAATTAATGGCCCATTAAAACTATTTTTAAATTGCTCCTATAAAAAAATATTTTGCAAAGAAAAATACCTTTTAGTAGCACTCTTACAAAAGTTTTGCAACTGAAAACTATCCAAGAAGCAAAGATGGTCTCAATGCTAAACTTTGGTGAGCATTATGTATTTTATTTGGTAATTTATTAATCACTGACAAAACTATTTTTACAACTGTAAAATAATATAAGTACAAATACTTGGGTTTCCCAAAGTTATTTTAAAGTTTCTAACGAGAATATAATTTTTTTTCATTGCAAAGTTATACATAACAGTGTAGTTAGTCTATTGAATTCTACAGAATTGTCAATTAATCTTGACTTACACCTTCAAAATGCTGAACAAGCGAAATAACTTAAAAAGAAAATGTTATGAAAGAAAGTAAAGCATTTATTGCTGGTCTGTCATAATTTTTTCGTAATAATATATCTAAGTTTAGCAAATGAATTACGGTGAAAAACTGAATTTTTTCTAATTTGTTCTCATATTCAATGCCAATTCTTCAATAAATTAAATTATTTTAAACAAAATGGGATAAAAAATCCCGTTTTCTCAACTATATTTCTCTATTATATTCATTTTAATAGTTGTTATAACCAAACTTGGTATGAATTTTTATAAATAAAAAAATGTTTTTCCTCTAGTATGTGTAGAGAATTTTTTAAAGTATAAACTATCTTTAGAACTTTAAACTTTACTGCAATAGCTAAGATCTCTAAGAGGTAACAAAACTTTTCAAACCAAGTATTTTATATTGAATCAACTGTATAAATTTCAAATTTTTCGTATTTACAAACCTTTTGTGACGCTTTAAAAACGAAAATAAAGAAATAAGATATGGCATTTTAAAACGAAAGTACAATCGATAATTTTTACAAAATAAGCCTTATTTAGGAATTTAAAAAAAATTTGAAAGTTTCAAAATCCATACTTCCAATATTTCCATTTTAATCAGGACACACAGTCTAAAATTCCATGAAAAACTGGTAAAAACATTGTTTTCTGCTGCTTGTGGAGTTCAGGGAATGGCGTATAGAGGGCGCTCACTGTCGGCCCAGTTTTCTCCTTGGGAGCCCCGCGCGCGCGCTTTCTCATTCAGGCCTAACTAACCTTAACCCCTTCAACTTTCTCTAGAAAGTAGAACGGAAATCCAAACACATGTTATGGAGGGGGATATAGTGTATACCGTAAAATAGGTTAACCCTTTTTTTGTGTTTTTTTTAACCCTTGTGTCCTGAAAATTACTTCAGATTCCTATGCTATGCGTTAAGTTAATTTCAACACACTTAAAAGTACGGTAGCTGTTATAGTCTGTTAGCTAAATTATTAGGTACACAAGACAATACTTCAATTATCTATTTTTCATTTTTATGAAACGCATAGTTGTTTCTGAATAAAATATTTTCATAAGTGAAAAGAATAGTCATATCTCATGTCATTTTTATTGTTTAGTTACTAATTCATGGCAAAACGTACATATTTAATCCACTTATAAAAATTGTGATGAATATCTGCACTATTACTTGTTTTTATAGGAAATTTTCAAGAGAAAACAAATGTAATCAATATCAATTACAAATATTTAATTAGCAATATTTGTTTATCAGTGTTTAATATTTTATTTATTTGAACCAGCAAAAAGAACATTAGATAAAGTTCTTTAAATATTCCTAATGGATTAATGGATTTGACACATTGTGCACTTCTATCCGAAACTCAAGAGGTACTAAACTTTACCAAAATCAACAAAATATTATAAAACAAAAAATATTACTGAAACCCTATTTATTTTATTTATTTTTGTCAGATAAATTGGTGATAATTAGGTCAGATAAATTTTTAATCCTAATACTTTAAGGATAAAAACCTTTTTGCAATAGTAAGGTTATTATTTATTCCCTCATGCGTAGAGGTTCTTGAGTTTAAGAAAATCTTATTTTAAATATTTTTATTATTAATATTAATGCTGTGTTACTTTTGTTATTATTTAGGTGAATTGAATTTTGGCTGCTGAATAAGAAAAATGTTACAAAATATCTAATTATATTCTTTAATGGATAAAACTCTGCCTTTTTTCAATATTAAACACTTCAAACTTTCAACAGAACTTTGAGAATTCCTCAAAAAAAGGAAAAACACTGTAAAATTATTATATCTAATTGAAAAACTTTCATCAAAGTTGGAACTATTTTACTTTATACATACCCTAAACGTCCTTCACCTAAATGTCAGTTGCTCAACGAAAGATAAATGTATGCACTTTTTTCTTTGAAAACTACCTACGAATCAATCCTCCTGACAGGTCTGTAGACTACCACATAACTACTTCAATCTTTTTCTTCACAGCACTTAACGTGGGCTTAAGTATCTTAGCAAAACTTAACCAAGGTACAAAAAATCTCACAGCTTTTGAATATTAATTATTTATTGTTTCGTTTCTCTCTCTAAGCTAGACGCTTCCGGGTTTTCTTTGTTGCTCGTGCCCTTGGATGAGTAATTTATTCTTCCTATTTTGGTTTCGTTTTACAGGGAATTCAGGCCACCTGACTGAATTTGTTATCAAGAAGATTTGTTTTTATTCGAATGAAGAGTGTGAAGGCTTGATAGTGGATGTAACTTTGAAATATTTTCTTATTCCTGGAAAGCTTCCCAACACTGCAAAATGTGATAAAAATACACAGATATACTCTGAATACTAATTTCTTCAGTGTGTGAAAAGTCTTGGTATTACTGGCATCAAATATATTATAATTGAATTCAAATACTATAGCAATATTAATCACATTTACTCTTTCTTTTATGCTTTATCCATTTTATAATTCTAATTATGGCTGAATCAGTAAAAAAATCAACATGTAATGATAAAAACAGAAGAGATACTTTTTTATTCTATTTTACACATAATGCACTTAAACATATGCGCAATATTTTGAAATCAGCTTTGATTTTAATTCGTATATTAAATTTTCTGTTCAAATTCATAAAATTATTGCTACTTTGAAAAGGAAACAAAGACATGGCATCACCTTTTTAAGAATCAAATTTACAAATAACAGAGTCAACCAGAATGATTTTCTCTAAGTGCATATCTTGCATATCTATTTCTAAATCATCAATACTTAATCCTATTAAACCTATGTCTCAATATTTTATTAAAGACAATCCTAGCAGGTAAAATGGTTTCATACTCTCTATATAATAATACTCTCTATATATATACCTCTTATAAAGAAAAATTAAGTGTTTATATCGTGTTTAGGTTGAATCTTCAAACTAATCTAAGCTTATTTCTTGCCTAAGCTTATTTCTTTCGATAATTTTCGAATTGTACATTCATCTTAGGGTCACCTTAGTTCATCTTAGGGGTAAGTGGGACCCCTTTTTGGTCTAGTACATTTTTGAAGCTTCATAAAAAAAATTTGAATAGGTTTATTTTGTACGTGTTGACTAATTTCGTTAAAGAGTCTATCGATGAAAAAAAATTTATCAGTAGTTTCTAAATTAAAGCTTTATATTTTTCTTAACTGGTCTTTTTATCAAAAATGAGAGGGGTGACCCACTTACCCCAAGAGATGGGGTATGTGGGTCACCCCCTCTTTATTTATATTTAAAGCAAGCAAAACTTAAAAGGAAGTAAGTGGGTATTACTTGATAAAGTACAGTAAATTTCAATATAAAATATTTTATTGTAACTGTGTCCATGAGTGAGAAATATACTCACATCAAAATCAATATGACAAGGCAAGAATATAATGAAAAGCAAAATAAGTATTTTAAAGAATGTTTTGAAAGGCCAAAGGGATGTGTTTTACTTTAGCATATAAAATAATGTTTAAAAAACATAATAAGGTTGATTAAGATTTATTTTGGCACTTTAATACACATTGTAAGATAAAAATGAAATCATACACACTAAATGAGAATGAACACTATTGATGAGATATTTCACTTTACTCACCATAACTTAAATTAAAACGCAAATTTGATATAAAATGTCGATCAAACTATTCATAAATTTTAATGAATTTTGAAGTGGTGAGTAAAAGGTCTTCTACTTGCTACTATAAATTGAAATTTTCTGAAAATATTGGGGAGAAATTGTCTCTATAACCCCCCAAAATCCGCCCGTCTTCAGTTGTAGTTCCTATATCATAAGGGACCCTCTAAAACCACTTATATCATAATAAAGGGTCCCACTTACCCCACACTGAGGGGTCACACTTACACAACCATGCTAAAACTATGGGGTAAGTGGGACCCCCCTGTTAAACACAAAATTAAAAATTTTGAAAAAATTCAAATTGCCGTATGTAATTTAGGTCAAACTCTGCAAAACAGTTCAATAAACATTAAAATGTAATGAAAACTTACCTGGAAATACTTCTTTGAAAAATACTTCTTGAACTCTCCAAAAAATCCATTCTGGGAATCTATATTAAATTACTTCTATAATCTTAAAAATAAATTAAACAAATCTCAAATATATGCAAAACTCATCGGTGTGACAAGCTGTAACATAATCAAAGCGAGTAAGTGTGAAATTTCCTGTACATATTATAGTTTTAGGGGGGTGACCCACTTACCCCAGTGACCCACTTACCCCAAGTAACCCTATAAAATTAATTACCTTTTCAAGTATGTAAGTTAGCAAGTTATAAAAAAATCCATGATATTCATAATAAATTAAACGTTTCACTAAAAATAAATCAAAGAAGATGGAGGATAAAAAACAAAACAATACAATAAAATATTGCAAGAGTTTGGAAAAGTGGGACATTTTGAAAAAAAATTATTTCAGTTATCATTTACGTTTCCATCTCATTCTGTAAAATCTATAGATAACTTAAGACCAATATGAATATTTCTAGTAGGTATAATATTTCATTATTGCGTATAAGTGAAATAGTTTCATAAACAGATAGGTACACTTATCCATATCTTGTGTTTCATTGAAAAATAATAGTTATCCATACAATTTGTCTTGTTTTGGCTCTTATGATCTACGAGAGATGAAATTCGGCTGTAAAACACGTAAATTTAATTTACCCTTATAATACCATATTAATTTAATTTACCAGTATAATTGCTGACAACCTTTTTTTAGTAATTAATAATTATTTTCTCCTTCTATTCTTATTCTCCAATGGAATTCATTGTAAAAATATAAGTTAAACGTTATTTTTTTCGGAAAAATGTTTCATAAATATAAGTTTTGAATATTCTAGTAAATGTTTCTAAACCCTTATAAGTTAAACAATTTGAAAACCCTTTAAAATTTTTAAAACCCAACTTTCAAATATTTTACCCGTTTGATCCTTTTTATCGTACAACTTCCCAACCTTTCATTTGTTCTGATGAGAAATTTGCTTTTGTTCTGTCTTATGCATACTACGATGGATGGATAACCTTCAGTGAATCGTAAAGGGGCATAGATTCCACGAGAGAGCCTGCCCACAGCTGGTATTGACAAGCGGAGGAATTAATGTCCGTCCACATTTGGGTCCAGGTTTTAGGTTCAGGGCTACTTTTAAGGGTTATTTATCCCAAGTTATTTGCATCTATGCTAGTTTTTTCAACCAATTGTCAATTCTCTACTGGGTCAAATTAGATCCTGTCTACAAAACCTGCAAGTTTACCTTTAATATGATATAATAGTGTATCTTTTCTATTCAGAAAACTAATAATGTAAATCCCTTTTTTCAAACCATTCTTTCGGTTTTTATTTTATATCTATTTGTAACAACGTTTCTGAAAACGATAAACCTTATAAATGTGTCCAAACTGTTTTTTTAAATAACATAAAATCCTGTAAAAAGTTTTTTATTTACGAATGTAAATTTTAAGTTTAGAATCCATACAACTAAACAAATTATTGTAAGAACCTAGAAAATATATGCCACATGCATATTGGAACTAAAATGATTTTTAAAATTCACAGAACACTTCCTACTTACTATAGTTAGTATAAAATAAAACTTAAGTTCTCTCTTCTACAATTTTTTTAAAATGGATCCTAAGTTGAAGATCATACGATCTACATAAACACTGCATGATTTTTAGAGGAGCTGTATTATATTATTTTGCTTTGACAGTCACAATTTCATACCCAAGCCTGCTCCATATTATTTTGCTAAAAGCATGTCTCTATAAGCACTACCTCCCTTATTTACAACTAAATTGAACAACCTCTGAAGGATTTTCTCATATGAATATTATTATTTTTATTAAATGTTTTTTATCGTACACAATTCCCTTCATATTTCCAATTTTGTTCAATTTTTAATGTTTTTAATATGTGCATGTAGTACAACGCCGGAATTTAAAGGCAGTATTCCATATGCAATAATCAATAAAACAACCATAAATATGCTAAGATCGACCTAGATAAATAGAGGATGAATATTAGTGATGGGGCCGATGTATTTTCAAAATTGCTTTTCTATCTCAGTATTACAAATCCCATCAGTTCTCATTGACTTACTTATAATATTCTATTTATAAGAAATCAACACAAAATCAAATTTGCAATGAACACAGTCATGTTAATTTTAAACCGATATGTCAGTTAAAATAAGAGACCTAGACTATATATACTACAAAGAGCAAAATGACCACTAGGGTCAGTCTGTATTTGTATTGAACGTCTCCTCAAGTCGCTTTATCATACCCGTTCCCAGGGAATCGATAAGAGCAATTTTGAACTTGCAAGAAATCGACACACGCAGCCTCCCCAATCAATACAAGGTTTAGAAAGATCTGTCATTATATATAATGGGGATAAAACTAAAGAGTAAAGTGACCTCTAGGGTCAATCTGGATTTGAAACTTTCCCCCTTATTCCCGTTAAATTTTACATGGCAGTCTTCAATGAATCGATACCGACAAGACATGTTGTGACAACTGTAAACGAAAAAAGGGGGAAGGGAGAGCGGGATAGCTAATAAGGTAAGCGGCCGGTCCCACCATTTGCGTGTCGAAGGAGGACCTGCAAAAACGAGCCATCTTGGCCCTCTAGACGAAAGGCGGAGGCGGGGCCACTTATGTTAAGCACCCTTGTGGGCCAGTAGCATCGTGCTCCGACATTAATTAAAGTCAACGTCAGGGCTTAACATAATCAAAGTTTGAGCAATTAGAAGTATTTCTGACGGGGATGTTCGTCGAGGGTTTTTGCTCCTCGCCCCCTCCGATCGAAGTATCGATGGAAGAAAAGCGAATTAGAAGGCAGATCTTCCCCTAATCTTCCCTCTTGGATCCACTCTTGCTTTTCTTTTCTTCCCTTCTGCTTCCCTAATCCCGCGAGCGACTGAATTAATTTCTGCTGCCGAGCCCCGAGCACTCCCTGCAGCAGCAATCCTTTTACTGATTTTTCATGGCGGAAAAACGAAGAGTTAATCGGAGTGTTGACTCGCGTTTCTCATTAAGTCCTTTCTCAAATGGACCGGAATCCTATTTAAAAAAGAATGCTTTTCGTGTTAATGCGAATCATGAGTTGCTATTCATACAGGGCTTATCTTTCGAGATGCGTTCGAAGCGTCACGAAAATGGGCCATGATTGTAAACAATTGTACGGAGTCGTCTGTTTGCGACTCTATTTTTCCTCCCTTTTGAATAATAGCGGGTTTTCGCGGGTTCGGAATTAAACTCGGAAAGAGGGACTTTTTACTGCTATTATTCTTGGTATTAGGCACCTCGCTCAACACTTGAATGCTGTTCACGAAATTATGATTCGATCATTCGCTGCTGAAAGTTGGAAAGGTGATACTGGGATTATCATCGTTCCATTTCTGTTTGTAGTAATTAAAATGGAATTAATAATATTTCACTCTCTATGGCATTTAGATTTGTGGGTATCGAATAAATAACACGAAATCAAGAAAGGTTTGGAAGGAGCTAACTTTCAGATATTAATCATGAACTAAGCTCACTGTCACTCACTCTATCCTAATATTTCCTTTATTATTATTATTTTTTTAATTTTATTTCTAGGTAACTAAAATTTTTAAAAATGAATAATTTTATCCATAGTCCAAAATTTAGTTTGATTACCTATAAACTACTGTTATTTTTCTCATTTGAATACCCATTTCCATTTCAAGTAATTTTAAGTACAATAATGTATGGGCTAACTAAATAATGACTAACTTCAACAGATACTTAGTGTTGAACTATAAGAATATGATCAGGTTTAGAGAAAATAAGAATTAAATATTTTCTATAAATAAAGGACAACACATCCACTAGCTAAAATTATTTTGTAGGAAATTTATCATTTATATTTAGTTTTTAAGAAAAAAATATTCAAATGTATAAAATGTATTACAAGATAAAATGGAAAATACGCGAATCGAATTACAGTTTACAAAAAAAATTCAAAAATACCCTAAGAGGGTCAAAGGTTTGATTACAGAACAAAAAATTAGGGTTTCCAAACAGCTGAAAGAAAAAGCACAGAGGAAAAGTGAATTAAATAAGTCTAGAGGAAACAAGATCAACAGCAATATCAAACTTCAATATAATGGACGCAGAATGAAAATCAGATATATGATCAAACCGATATATGATAAAACCATGGTATGTATATATTTGTGTCTGGCCGTATTTTGCTATCGCGGACGAAGGGGATCGAAGTTATCCCCGAAACAATTGTTGTCCCGAAGCGTTGTTTTTCATTCTATCTTGTTATTAACTTTGCTCAGTGGATTTTAGTCATATGAAATTTATATCCTGATTAATAAGATTGATCCTTTTTGGAGTGAATCCTGTTTTTTTTCGCATATTTTCCTTTTGCATGCACTGTTTCTCAATACATTAAAATACATACCCCGCTACTGAATTTTTAAGAGGGCGCCATGAGTCAACTGAATTCTTCAGGATCTGAGTTCTGTATTTTAGAAACACGCACGTTTCCACCCAACTCCTTTTAGGCTATTATATTTTTGATGATGATGATGATAGAGATAGATAGATACGATAAAAAAGGTAAAAAAAAATATGAGCCGTGATATTTTTTATAAAACTTAGGTGTTTTATATTTTTAACACGCTTATATATAAGAGTTGTGTTGTGGACCTAACACTTAAATTCCTGTTAATCAAACTTCAGGGCTATTTCTCTCCACATTGGAATTAAAGAAGGGATTAACCATCTCAATTCTTTTAATTCCTTTACTGATTATATTATTGTTTACTTATTTATGCTTCATTATTAAACATTTAATCTATGTGGACCTTTTATCAAAATACTAAAATTTCTATGATACAGATGGTCCAATACGTTTCCATCTTTCTTTCCGAATGTAAATCATACATTCTACTCTAAGTAAACTACTTTTGCACAGTATCTTGGATTTACAATTTCTCACAAGTGTTAAAAGTATTTTCCTCAATTTCAAATAAACACAATTAAAAACATTGTACTTAATATTTTGATGATTCATTGAAAAATGAATGCATATAAAGAATATATTACACGACAATTGTAAAAAATATGTAGGGTTTTAATTTTTTTTTTTAAGAAAATATTACGTTTCTTTCTTATTTAAAATTAGGAGTGTATTTACTTATTATAAAAACATGGAATTACAACAAACCCAAGTACTATTTTTTGCAGCAGAGACCCACAAAATTTAAAGTAAAGCAAATAAGTACTACCTACTAAGATTTGGTTAAAATCAAAAAGTTAGATAGCTATCATTTTTAATCAATGAATTTCCTACACTTTTATTACCATATAGTGTCTGAAATAAACTCTAATAAATGAAATTTTAAATCATAGACAATATTAGATATTTGAAACTATATTTATCAATTATTTGCTAAGTTAGTTGTCAAAAGTAATTTGAAACTATTCAAAAACATATCAAATTAACTTTAAAGTAATCCTGTCAAATCTACTTAGAAAGTTCCGGGAACAATTTTCTTTGACAAATTACTGAGCAAATGTTATTTTGAACCCTTACTATCTCCTTTTCACACCTTTATGCATAATGGAGATACAATAGAAAGAGTTTCTGTGCTGAAAGTTGATTAGCTTTTTGGAAAAGTCAACACCATGACAGGCGTATTTCAGTCTTGATTGATGACGAATTGCAGCGCTTGAATACGTAATTTCTCCTTATTCATAATGTTGTATTTTATGTTTCGGAAAATCTTACTTCTATGAAATAATGGATCAATTTCAGTTGTTTTGGAATAAAACTCTTACAATACACTAACACCATACACTGTAAAAACTTATTTCTTCAAATGACAAAAATTAACCGGCTACTCTCTTTCCGGTGAAATTCTGTACATTAAAGAAATGTCAATTTTCCTTGTAATAATAATAACTTTATTGGCATATATAAATAGTAATAAAAAATCTTCGAAGAATAACATATTCATCACCAAAGGGACTGTATCCCGTTCTGGTGACTGATAAATTAAGTTCAATTGATACCATAAATAAAATGCTGTTTTCCTGTCAAAAAGGAGACTTTTTGTCATTTGAAAAATTTTAAAAGGTTTTTTTGTTCAGTTATTGGAGAGAGAGTGAGAGAGGGGTCTTAATACAAATATACAAAAACTTAATAGACTTAATACAAAAAATAACTCCTTTTATAAACCAGAATGACATAGTTTAGTTTGTGAACGGTTATACAAAGCATGCACCTAATGGAAGATTGGCTTTACTCCTTTACTAGACACACAGTTTTGACTTGTGCTTACTTGTCTTTAAAATTTGTTCTCTTAGTAGTGATTTTTCACAGTTTGGATAACTGTTACTCAACTCAACAAAACATCTAGCAAATTAATTTTTAAATTTAACCCATTAATGCCCAACTTTTATTTTTCTCAAACATTTGGTAAAAACATAGTAAATAGCCCCAAAACAACAGGAAAATAATGAAAAAAATCCCAGGTTAAAATTTTTATTTTTACACCAAAATTAAACTACCTGAAAAAGAGACGCTAGGCATGAATGCCCCCGTGTGTTTTACTATAGTAAACGCATGGTAGAAAACTGTTTTAAAGCCTCAAAAACCTTTTCTACTTTATTAAGTGCAGCAAAAGTGATTGGAACGATATTATAACATTAAAATGAACAAAAAAAATAATTATTAATCCAATTAACTGTAAAATTAACCTTAAATACCGTAATTTGAGCATTTTTTCTGCTCTAAAACAAGTTTTTACCTCCCAAATCTATGTTAATTGCAAATTAATTATTATTTTTAATTGAAAAAAGCATTCTCTGTTATTATAATAAGTAATAACTACTTTTACTCACTTAAAATCTATCAGAATATCTCAAATTTTGAAGCTTAAGTCTGTCAAATGCCCATACTTTTTTCATTTTATTTAATTATATTGTGGGGAACACAAATTTCTCCCCAAAAATCAAGCATTAGTAGGATGTGCATTATCAAGCCAGATGATAAAGATTCATCTGCAGCATGGAACACAATGATTAGTGACATCTAATTAGAAATAAAGCCGAAAATTTATCACAAAAGCGACTTTTTTGGCAATTTTAATAAAAAAAAGTCATTATAACTAATAATTATCAACATTTTAATTAATATAACCTGAATATATTTACATAAGTAATAAAAATAGTGGAACAATTAATTTTTTCATTTTAATTAATACAAATTAATTAACTCCTTATAATTTAGGACTTTTTATTCCATTAATTTAGCAAAAATAACAGTATTTTCTAAAAAAAATTAAACAAAAATAATGAACTGATTAGCTAAAATCGTCCCTTTTAAGGTACGCTTTTCGAGGGTCCAAAACAAGGTCAAGATAAGATATTTTGGAAAAATAAAAAAACACCCCAACTGATTTAATGTATAAATAGCAATATATATTGGCATTGAAATTTTTTTTAAATAACAAGTAGGATTTTTAAGCTTTTTCTTTTAAATTTTTTTAAAAAGCACTTTTCTGAAAAATTCTATCTTCAAACTTTATAAAAAGTGAAAAAAATTTAATTCTGCTTGTTTCTTGTGTTCTCTATGTTCTATGAAGGTTAGAGATACATCATTGCAAATTTTGATTCAAAGGAACACTTTCTTGTAAAATTAGTGGGATTTTTAAAAAACGTCCCTAAAAAGGGACGCCAGGCAGTAATGGATTAATTATGAAAACAAATGTTTAATATTTGCTTGAAATGAGTAATTTTTTTCTTATATATTCAACTCCTCAAAAAAAGAATAGATATTTCAAAAGGTCAGTAGTAGCTGGTTTTAAGGAATTTGGTTATATTGGAAATTATACAGGGGGAAAGGTTAAAATTTTGACACATATAGTGCTTCTTGTTCATTTCTTTTTTTCGTAAACAAGCTCATACTTCAAACAAAAAGGACACTTAATTCATTCCCTTGTTTTATGACTAAGTTTAATTAAATTGTTTCCTTTCAAAGATAAATTTGTAAAAGTGTAAACAATCAGTAGAATAATTTTCAGAATATGTTTCTTTACAGCATTGGCTAGTTCTAGTTATGGAAACAATCAAAACAGTCATTATCAAATGCCATATTAAAATACATTGAATCTCTGACAACAAAAATATATAGTACTTAAGTGTGGATTTTGGTTTGTGCACGAATTAGTTTTTAAACGAGTAAACAAGTGACTGCAAAAGGTGTAAGTACAAAGTTATGTACTTAATATTGAAATGCTTTAGTAATAGTCATTACATAACTTAATATCTTAAATGAAAGTTCATTGAAGCCTCCTTACCACCTTTTTCTTTTTTCATTTTCATGCCCCCATCACTGATTCTTAACAACTTTTATTTTTTCAAAATTTCATTTAGTTTAAAATATCTTGGTTAGAGATGATATCAAAATTAACTGTTAAAACTCAAATTGGAGAGAATTTTAAAAAAAATCTTAGTTTTTACAATGTAATGTTCAGTCATTCCACAGAAATATGCATAACATATTTAATTCCTTCACGAAAAATAACTGATTGAAAAAATAATTTATCAATTAAGCATCTGTAAGGAAATATTCTTCTTAAGTAGTTATAGTATTCAAAGAGTATTGAAGTTTACACCCTTTTTATTTATGTAAACAAAAACTTTTCTTTAATTTTAGATAAATTTAGCTAGTTTTACACACGATTGCCTAATTAAAGATAACAATTTGTAAAATTACATGGTCAGTGCTGTTCGATCTCAATTCTAATACGTAGAAAGTTAATTTCCAGAATACTTTTGGAAAAATAAAAAGTTTAAAATTCCCTATATCATTTCATTAAGTCCATATACAGTGCTGTTTAAAATAGGTTTTGAAATGCTTAAGTTATTTATGTATTTATCTATCTCTGCTTTAAGGTCATTTTAAGATAAATCTCTAATACTTATCCTATTTTTAGGTCTTAATTAATGCAAAGAGCACAAATTACATGGTCAATGGTCATGCCTACTATTTCTATAAACCTACAATTACTATCTATTTTATAAATCCCTGCAAAAATTGTAAAAAGCTATTGTTAAGATGGGTCCTAAAACTACTTAAAATACTAAACAATCTCTTCTACTTTATAGAGCCTTAGAGGATAAATCCGTTTCCAGATTCTATCAGACATCCAACAAATCAAAAAAAAAACAGTATCAATCAGTGTAGAAAGTTTCAAACATGCCCTTAAAAATAACAAATTTCAACACTGCATTTATAAAAACTTGTAAAATTCTACCACTTATACAAACATTTTATAAGCTTAAATTAAAATATTAAAAGGTAGATATTTTTTGATGTAGCATATCACACACGAAATATAATTGTTCTTCGGGGTATTTGAATTACATCGGATTCACACTACGCCCTACCACACACACATACAGTCGAGCTGCGGGTAGACTGAATATAACCCCCCATGACTAACTAAATTTTTTTCAGGGCTACTACACAATAGAGACCCTATAGAGATGTTTTGATGACCCTTCAGCGATACGTATAGGCTGGGTGCTAATCCAGAGTGGTGGGTCATTTTAACCTCCCATTGGGTCTCACTGCGGCGGGTCATCGCTGGAGAGTTTTCGGAGTTCAGAGTTTGGGTGCAGAGTCCATAGAACACTGTAAGATCCAAAACTAATGCGAAGCTTTGCCTGCAAAAATTAACCTACATCAAAAACAGCTGAAACGCAAAATGCAGGTATGAAGGTTTTTTTCTTCAAGCACGATAAATGTAATGACTTTTTTTCAGATTTAAAAACCTGTGGTGGCAAAGGATGGCTGATTATCTATAAATGTCCCAAAGTATTTCCATCTTGCAAAATTCTAAAAAAAGCTCACACACCGAATGAGATTTTGTATGAGGCTAAAGCAAATAAAATCAGTTAAGAAATATTTTAACTTCTAAGAATTAAAAATCAGAGAAGAGAGTTCGTTAACTGTAATTCACAAATGTAAACCATTTTGTTTATTTCCTGGGTACTACTTTCCTTTACAAATAAAGATTTCTGAACTGTTTTTAATGCTTTATCCGGTTATAAAATAATCTTTGGTGTGGACGCTTTTTCAACAGTTTTAAGACATGAAAGTTATTTTTGAGAATTATGAAAACCTATGACGTAAAAATAAAACAGTTTGAAGCATAAAACTTACGTTATTTCTCTAAATAGCTCAATAGAAATTATGTTAAGCGAGGCAGATTTTTACAAAAATAAAATATAACAAAAAGATTAACATTAGGGCAAAAGTTCATTAAATGTCACATCAAAACATTCATTATCTAAAAGAAAAATTAAATCTTAACCCCTAGTGTATATGTTATTGTTCTATGGATAAAAATTTTAAATTGGTCACCTTTTTGACCAAATCCTACTTATAAATAAAATAATATTCTGAGCTTTAGTTCATTTCAAAATGATCACAAAGTTAGATATTCAGATCTTTTTCAAAGTAAATTTAAAAAGTCACACAGAAATAGGTGTAAATGATACCATCGCAATATTAAAATCTTTGGGCTTAGTAAGTAAATAAAAGTTTCTCAGGAGCTTCTACTTAACCCCCCAAATGAAATTGTTAATATTAAGTTGTGCAGGTGCATAGAATAATTGTTAAAAATTTATTTTAAATTATTCAAAAGAATTTTCTTAAATTATTATATTTTTTAAAAAGAAACAAAGATGGAACTTGAAAGTTTTAAAATTGTTTCGTGTGTAAGCGTGTGGGGTTTTATAGCATTATAATAGAAACAATTCATCAAAAAATATGAGAAATTTAAAATTTATTATAGTAAAATTTTTGAAATTTTTAGATTTATTTTCAATTTTAGATTATCTTTTTCATAGCTTCATAAAATAGAATATCGTGATAACTTTTTAAGAGGAATTATTAATTTTACTATTCAAACTCAAATTCATAAGCAGTTTAAAAATTAGAAAATGTTGCTTTTATATTCTAATCTAAGGAGTTATGATAATTTGAAAGATTTTTTAGTATGAAAATTAAACACTTAATATTACTCAACAGAGTATCGAGTCTTTATTAAAACTTAATACATCATACGTTAGATCCTAAAAACTACTCTTACAACTAACAAAGTTTTTAAAAGGTTTATTTCCTGGTTCTTTTTCAAATTAGAAAAATGCTCTGTGATATATTTGATTTATGTTTACTTAAATATGGAAACAGTTTAAATCGAATACTGTGCTATAAATAACAATATTCTTAACTTTGATTGAGCTATGTCCTTTAATTTCACGAAATTTTTAATTTAAATGCACCATGTAGAAAACTACCCCCCACACACAAAACGATAATTAAGTAAAAGAGTAGAAATTTCCTTGTTATCACAGGTCAAACAAAGTTCAAAGTTATATTATTCAAAATGAAAGGTTCACCGTAAAAATAGCGTAACACAATCTCAATTTTTACTAAAGGTATGTTTATGCAAAATATTTCAAAATAAAATAATTATAAATTTCTCGATTTTCCATGTTATTTTATTTATATTTAATTAACTTTTCAATCTTGTGGTATGGATATCTTATAGATATAAATTATGCATATCAGTTCCCCTGTCTTAATTAGAAAAAAAAGCACTAGAGAAAGCTGAATTAAAAAGTAATTCTATAACTTACATTTTGATTCGGTATATCTTTTTCAAGTTTAAAAGATTTAAGAGTTATTTAAAATGTAATAAAATTTACTTTTTACCTGTTTGCTTTTTTTATCCTTACGCATTTGTTTCCTTTCATCTTTTTTTCTCACTTACTCATTACAAATTAAATCATATTTCACCATAAAATTTGTTAAGCACCTAAATCATCCTCGCACAGCAATTTTGTAATCCATCGACATTGAATGTTTCACAGAAACTGTGCCATTGAGGGCAAGCAGGACCCCAGTCCCAAACTTTCTTGACATCTGTTACATGCGGATTTTCTTGAAACCGGGTTTTGGTAGCTCTTACCTCTACATTTACCCCTTTTGCTGAAAAAAAACTCAATCCGCTTGCCATAGAAATCAAAGGCTTTCGAAGCACGAGGAAGTGTAGAAGTCGGGGAAACCATATGTAGGTCGACCCCCTTTCTGCACCCCTTTCTCCCCTAAATATTCTGATCACCTGGTGAGAAAAGACCTGGATTCTTCCAGAAAAAAAATGAGGCGACATAGTTTTGGTAGCAGATACCTACATTACTGACTGATAGCGAACAGATCAGATGTTTATCGTGAAATGGATTAAAACTGTGTCATTTTAGCTGAAATATGGGTTTTTGGATTATTTCTATCAAAAGTAGGTCCGAATTTATTTATTTTTTAAAAAAGAAAAAAGTTCTTTAATGCAAGTGTTTGTTAATTTAGTTTGTTTTTCATCAAGTTGGGAATCATAGTCAGTTATTTTTAATAGAAGCAACAATAGGTTAGATAAGTACTACAACTATATATATAAATGGGTAGTATACTGTATTCTTTAATTATTAAACACTTACATTACAGGGTATTTTTTTTTCAAAAAAAGAAATATAGATTCAAGTTCATCCTCACTCAATATCCCTCTTAATTGATAAAAATATATTTTAAAACTTGACCTATTTGTTACTTCTTTACTTTGACAAGATGACACACTAAGCTAAGTTGTTACATAAGAGTTTTAGGTTATAAACTGACCCGTGCAATTGTTTAAATATTCTTTTCTTGTACTTTTTCATCTAGATTTTTAAAAGCCTATTTGCAAATTCGTTACAACAGTAAGATATTAAAATATATTCGTTTTTTCTCCCCCTGCTCAAAAATCTTTATCATTCAATAGGTAATGTTCATTATTTTACATTAATTCCAGTTTGCAACTTATTTTCATGTGTTTGAGCATTTAATAGTGTAAAATTAGCGCTTCTTTACTATCTTAAGCCATTGAACTTCCTATAATTATGTAAAATTGAATGAAAAAGAGTTTTTTCAAAACTACAATTTATTAGGTTTTATTGGTTTGTACTGGTTTACATACTGGCTGATTTTTTAACTATCTGTAGTAGCATACTTTTCAATTTAGTATGGGAGAGTTAACAAGTAAAGTAAAGTGTGAATGAAGTTAATTATTTGATAACATAAAAGAATAACACCAGAACTTAGTCCAGAATCCTAGTTGCAACACCTTTAAGAGTAATAAATTTTTCTCGTGTCATCCCTTTGCAATATATTTTTGTTGTAAAATCCATATTCTTATTATAAACCTTTGTACTGTAAGTTAAATATTAAACTACATTCATAGTTTTCTGAAGTATTTGTTTAAGACTTCCACCGATCCCTTTCTGGAAAACAATGGAGCCAATTTTATATAAAACGCAAATATCAAGCTTAAATCAAATCACACAAAATGAAATAATTTGAATTTGTTACAAATTTTACTGGGATATGTTTTTAAAGTTTTTTAGTAAACAAATATTGCTTAAGAAAAAAAATCACGCCACTAAAAAGTCATACATTAATGATCTACAAAAATGTGTATAATAAGAGTTAATGTATTCGGTATTTTTTCACTTTAAAACAAATAATAATTATTTTCTAACTAACAAAAAGTCTTTATAAAAATTTTTCAGAACTAATTATAGGACACTATTGAGAAAATCTACTTAACAAAGCAAAAATACTTAGATTTCGGCTTAATATAAATTGCATAACAGTTCTAAAATATTTCAAATTATAATAATTGCAAAAAATGCTTTGATTTTAATCTAAAAATACTTTAAAAAATTACAGGACTAAAATTTTAAATAATTGTTCAGAAAAACATACCTTAGTTTTCTCATACCCCCTTAGTTTATGTTTAAATTATAATTTCAGACATGCCTTAAAATATTGATGCCTTAAATGCCTCAGTAATATTGATGCTTTACTAAAAAATATTGATGCTTTAAATTAATACCTTAAAAAATCCTACTGACAGCAATTTTACAATTTTAAGCAAAAAAAAGTTGCGCTAGGGTTACTAGTACATGAAGAGTATAAAAATAGTTTAAGGATTTACTTAAATATACAGGGTGTTTCAAAATTGCGTTGCACGGATTTTATTCGGAACCAACGCCTCCTAAGGTCATGGAAGTAAAGTCTTGCCCTAGGTAAGTTAGCCTGGAGAATCCATTGAGATGACTTACAGCGCCCCTAGCGGCGAAATTAGAAATTTAAAAGAGGAGATAGAGCAAAAACCTCAATAAGAGTATTGTTGCCAAAGTCATGAAAAACTCACTGAAAAAAAATTCATGAAAATATCTTGAATATTCGCCGAGATATTAGCATGTGAAAATCGCACTTTTTCAGGGGTGAAAAAAAAGTTCGCATATTTGCAATTTTTTTTGATTAAATTTTGTGTTCACTCAACTAAAAAAACACAAAACTGCACAATAACATTGAAAATTTTGCAAATATGTGAACTTTTTCTTTTTTGACCCCTGAAAAAGTGCTATTTTCACATAATAATATCTCCGCGAATATTCAAGATATTTTGATCAAATTTTTTTCAGTGAGTTCTTCATGATGTTGGCAACAATACTCTTCTTGAGGGTTTTGCTCTATCTCCTTTAGTTTTTAAATTAATTTTTTAACTTTTTAATTTCGCCGCTAGGGGCGCTGTAAGTCATCTCAATGGATTCTTCAGGCTCACTTACGTAGGGGTAGACCTTATTTCCACGACCCTAGGAGACGTTGGTTTCAATTAAAAGCCGTGCAACGCAATTTTGAAACACCCTGTATAAATGAAAAATCTTACTCAAGAAATTTGAAACTTTTTATTTCATAAAAATGGTTCGGGATATGTTTTACTCATATGATTTAACTTTAAAAAAGAGTTTGAAAATATATTATAAAGTTTAACTATTTGAAATTTTACCTCATAATTCATTAAAAAAGAGGAACTATAAAAGAAAGTTGCGAAAATACTTTCAAAAATTAAATAAAATTACCAATCAATGTTCATTAGCTTTGACTTTATTGAAGAAGAAACTACTCTTAGTTAGTTTTAAATTTTTGAAAAAAAATTTAGATGCTGACACAAGATTAAATATTTAGAAAGAGTTAAATGATTAAAAGTATTTTATAAATGTTTATTTAGCTCATAGTAGGACTTCTCATAAGTCCAACTAGCTTATATAGAGAGCTTCTTTGAACCGCACCAAAATTTATATGTGCTGAAAGAGAAACTGCTTTTGTTAGAAGAAATTCTCCCTTAAATTAATGAAAATGTCCTTGAAGAGAACAAAAATTCGTTTTCCCTTGACTGTGAACAGTACCAAAAAAACATTACAACAATTATGTTAATGCTTGGGCAAAAGTTTTAAATTTACTAAAATCATTCCTCAAATAGTGGAAAAAAGTATAACCTGTTTTATTCAAACAGGTTTTTTTAGATCCTACTTGGAACAGTTTGGAAGTACATTGCCCAAAAGAACTTCTGCTACCCTCTTACACTTTTCTATCCGGTCAACCTGAATATGATTCATGCTGAAAAATTTATATGAAGGGTTTTTTATCATTCATGCCAAATAAATTTTTTAACTTTAGCATCTCTGGATAAACAAAATTCACCACGCTAGAAATTCCTTTCTGTGTCATTTGTGATATATCTGGGCATACACTGTAAAAAATATTAGTAACGTTCTGCATAAATTCCAGTAACGTTCCTGCTTTTTATGAGTTTTTACAGCAGTTTAACACTATCCTGGAAAAAATCCTTTTCATTTCTGGAAACGTTTCTGAATCCTTGCGGACAGGCAACCATTGTTTGTTTTCACGTTCACCACTAAAATAGTCAAATTATTTAGAAGAGGTGTAAGAACCGACTGATGATTTTAAAACCAGGCTGTGTGTAACCTTCGTAGATCGTTACCTCTCCGTGGTTCATAATATAACACATTTTGAATACTTACAGAAACATGAAAGAACGAGACATATATGAGGCGTTTGCTATCAAAACCAGCTCATTCCATTTTTGGAAATTTTACAGGAGAGACAAAAAAAACTTCTCACGTCCACAGTTCTAAAGCTAAATTTCTTTTTAAAATTTTTAATTGTAGGTATAACCGCCTAGAATTTGATTAGTTTTCATTTTCATTCAAGGTGCATTACCTTGAGCGTAATTACACTATTTAGGTTGGAAAGAGCTGATTTTGGTCCAAAAACACGATTTTTCATGCATTTTTTCAGTTTTTTTTTGTTGTGTGAAATTGTTTTTTTTAGTTTACCAGTTAATATTTTTGTATTTACGAGTTTTAAATAAATGACATCCACTTAACTTTTTAAAATGATCTGAAACTTCACAGTTGAGATCACAGTTTTCACCTTTTCATCTAATTTTGGGTTGGAATGAGCAGGATTTGAGCTATATCCCTTTCTCAGGTTATGAAGGACCCTCTAAACTTTCAAAATATGCAAAAAAGTGGATTTCAGAAAAATATGGAATGAGCTGGTTTTGATAGCAAACGCCTCATATCTGAGATACACATAGCTTTCTGGTTTTTCTGCGGAATATTTCAGTATTCTACACAAACGTTACTGGTATTTTCCAGGAACATTACTTGAAAAAATGGGCAGCACAGCTGCCCAGTTTTTTTTAAGTAACGTTCCAGATTTTTTTTGCAGTGTAGAAGATAACCGCCAATTAGATTTTTGCGCATGCAACAGATGTGTTCGAAAAGAACTTAAAAGAATTTCAAAGTACAGAAACATATTTTTAAAACCATTATGAAGAAACCGAACTGAGAGAGAGAGAGAGATTTAATAAAGAATATTTTGTATTTTAATGAGGGATTAAGTTGTTAAATGACACTTGAAGGTTTTATTTAGATTTAACTATGGTTAATTTGTTTTCCCTTAAAAATAATATTTTAAAACATTAATATCTTTTTACCTGGAGTCTTAGGGAGGGAAGTATGTGTCTGGGAGAAGTTAAATATTAATTGATAAACTTAAAATTTATTACTCCTCTAATAAACTTATGATCCCTCTAAGTAATCTAATTTAATGATAAATTGGAAAAATACTTTTCCTAAAATACTAATACATGCGTGTTTAAATTCACTTAGAAAAAAATTTAGATGGTTAAAAGAGACCATACATTGTTGAAAAATGTGTTACTTTTACAGAAAAAAATAATTTCAGTCTGGAGGCTAGTTTATATCTATTAATTTAACAGATATCTTCTGTGATTTTTTAGACCTTCCATTTTTAATTGTGTATTTCTGTCAATGTTACAGAATTGTAAATGTATTTCAGAAGTTTAAATTCAGGAATTAAAGGATAAAATGTGTACATTTACCACAGTATTTACTGCGCCTTTTTAATAATTAAGTACTTTTACACTTGCGTTCAGCGATTAAGCCTAAGAAATACCATTGTACTGATCGGCTTTTGTAGGAACAACCTAATAGAGAGGTATATCAGTTGTTGTATTATGCAGACATTATTATTGGACTAGTTGGTTTGGAAATTAAAACCAGTTCTGGAATTACCAACTATATCAGAAATAAAAGAGAAAATATATTTTCTTAAGAACAGATTTTTCCTGCAAAAAATAAGGGTAATTTCTGAAAGATTCACAGATATTTTTAAAGTGTATACGCATACACTATTTATTATTCTATGGAGAACAGGTAAATAAATATAGGAAAAATAAGGCAATTTGAGACACAAGGAACATGTAACACCCTTAATACTTCAAAAATGTATGGATTATTTATGACACATTTTTATTGTAGCATGTAGTGTTTACATGCAAAAACATTATAGTATATGAATTCGTTAAGCTCTGCTCTAAATCTAATTATATTAAGAGACAGTATGATACTTTTTTTCCGTAAAATATTTCCGAAGGTAATTTTAAAAGTGGAATATAAAATCTTTTTGACGGTATTCTGCTTTGAATATGATGTTTGAAAGAAAAGATCATTATAGTTAGCAAGAGAGGATATACTTAAATTTTTAATTTCCTTTTCTATATTTTTAGTAAAGGTTTTTAATCAGAGAAAATCAATGGGACACTTTGATATACTTAATGTGGGGTACTTTGATTAACTAAATGAACACCGATACTTGCATATGGCAAAAATCAATCTTGGGGCCTTTGGGTCTTATCTAGGATTTTAAGATTAGAAACTGCTTGTAGTACTGTAGCTAAGTGTAAGAAAGACATTTGTAAAAAGTCAGTCTCTTAGTTGCAGTTACTTCAAATAATCAGAAATTATGAACTTCAAACCAAAAGGAATAGAATAATATTAATGAGTATAAGGTTAAATATTATACGAATGAAGTTATTTCTAAGCGATTAACTATAGATACTGAAGTCAGTTGATAAACACATGATTAAATCAGGTAACCTTAAAATATCGCATCTAAAAATTCTTAGCTTTTTTATAGGCAACTAAGAACTGTATTTCCATATGAAGTATTAGTTAAACCAGTAGTAAAAGAGTATAGAATAAATGGTTCCATACTCACCAGTAATTTAGTGTGAAAATTTTATTTATTAAGATTTATTCAACTTTACTATAGTCATGGTTTTCAAATTGTAGATTCTTCGGGGAATTTAGGGGCAAACACCACCCCTTGAAAATTTTAGAACATTCAGGTTAATAGACATATTTAGATTACCTACAGGTGAATTCTTTGATTGGTGTAGTATAAACGTGAGAAGTTACTTATCATTTATACCTATATTATATAAAGAAAATATAAATTATCAAATATTCATAATCTATCCCTCTCAACTAAAGAACATTTAAAGACAAAGTGGTCAGAACGGTTTTCATTTATTTTCCAAAATTATGATTGGATCGCATTTAACAGAATTCTAATAAAAAACAACAGGGTATTTTTACAATGCAGGATAATCATCGAAAAAATATAAGTATATTTCTAAAATATTCTACAATTGAAAAAAAAATTAATCGAATTGCTCCCTTGTAGCCTTTCTTTTTTTACCCTTTTCTGTAATTTCATCTGAAGAAAAATCTTAAAAACCACTTAAACTGACATTTTAATTAGAGTAGGTGGGGGTAGAGCCCCACAATTTTAAGTATTTTTAACATTGTGGTCGAAAGGTTATAATAGGTAAGGTAAGGGGTGTGGTATAAAGGGAATAATCCCTAAATTTCAATTGGAGGTGTTAGATTGAGATATTACCTACAAAACCAATCCAAATTTAAACTCTTATCGATGGTATTTTAAGAGAAATTTACAATTTAGTAGGAATAAAAGTTGCAGGGCTTTGCCTCGCAAAATGGGGCAAAGACCCGCACTTGGGAAACTTTGTGCCCAAGTGAAATAAACATGGATAAACAGAATTGTTCATTATAAAAACACTAGAAATAATCCTCTTAATATTGTTTTTAATATTTCTAAGTCAACCAACCATATTAAACATAAATATATTCAGTTTTAATGAAAATTGTCAACCTGTTGTAACAATTCCTTTCATATTGCCTAATAACTTCCAAATGTGAGAAAGGATGGTTTCAGGTAGAGGGTTGACATCTCGGAAACCTTTATTCAACTTTTTAGGGATCCTGTAGGTTCTAATTTCCTTTTGGGCCAATTCCCAAAGTGTTGAAGCTGCGGGTATTTGCCCCAAAACACCTGCGGGTATTTGCCTCGTTTCACTTTATTTTGAAAAACAAGCCTGTTTATTTTTAGAGACATGTTGAGGCAATTCTTTTAAAACGAAACTGAAGTTTAAATGCTCTAATCTAATCACTGCTGTGCAAAAATTAAGGACGAATCTGTTTTTTCAACATAATACCTAGTAGAATTATTGTTCATCCATGAAAATCATACCAAAAGATGTTTATTGGGTGAGAATACAGGGCCCGAGAACAAGTTTTCCCTATCCATATTTTAAGGGGGTAATTGGACCCTCCATTGATAATGGAGTTCCATTACACATTTAGAGCAGTGACAGAAACGTTTATATAAGAGGTATTTAACAGAGAAATTTAAGTTTTTTGCTATGAATATGATTATTCCTGAACTCAATGCATATTTTTAAACGTTTGTGTTGCCTTTAAATGGTATTTTTTAGGTTTTATTGAGAGATATCGGTCTAATCATCATTTTTGACAAGTTTTAGCTTCTGGGTCATTTTTGGTAAGTGGTATCTTACCGTAAACCATGTTTTTAGAAGGTCTCACATATGCCTGATTGCGTTTAGGTCTGGGGACCTGTAAAGTAACTTTATTCTTTGAATATTATTTCTAATGAAAAACTTTGAGATAGTCAAATTGTGATTTTCTGCAGCTTTTTCACTAATAAAGAGAAATCCTTGACCCAAAATGTCTTCTAAAAGAAGCAAATGGGCCATGAGAATACAGGTATGCAATTGCAGACATTAGGGAAAATCTCTTTTGAGTATAGGGGGTGTTGAAATGTCTGTAAGGATAGCACAGACTTAGAGGAGAAATTCGATGTCTTTAAACTTCATTTTAAAGATAATGGAGATATTTTTTCAAATATATCTTTCTTTTCAGACAAGATAAAGTCCATAAACACTAAAAATACTTCTTTTTTTAAAACTTTAATAACAGATGTCATTTCTGTGAAACTATGCAATTCTTTATGCCGTTTCAACACCCTTTAGACAGCACAGAAGTTTTCACTGATATCTGCAATTGCGTACCTGTGTTCTCATGTTCCTTTTATATCTTTTAGAAGACCTCTCGGATCAAATATTTCTCTTTATTAATTAAAAAGCTGCTGAAAATCACAATTTCACTTTCTCAAAATAACTCATAAGTAACGCTAATGAAAGAATAAAGCTACTTTTCAGGTCCCCAGACCCAAACTCAGTTGGGCACATGTGAGACCTACTAAAAACATGGTTAACGTTAAGATACAACTTACCAAAAATGACCCAGAAGCTAAAACTTACCAAAAATGATGATTAGACCAATATCTCTCAATAAAACCTAAAAAAATACTATTTAAAGGCGGCACAAACGTTTAAAAATATGCATTGAGATCAGGAATAATCATATTCATTTTAAAACATTTAAATTTCTCGGTTAAATACCTCTTACATAGACGTTTCTACCACTGCTACAAATGTGTAATGGAACTCCATTATCAATGGAGGGTCCATTTACCCCCTTAAAATATGGATAGGGAAAATTTGTTCTCGGGCCCTGTATTCTCACCCAATAAACATCTTTTGGTATGATGTACATGAATGAACAATAGGGTGGGCCGAAAACACACTTTATTTTTTATTCATGTTCTAATAGCGCGGAAAGGGGGCCACTTGGGTCCAATAAGGAGGGTGTAAAATATTTTTTCGATTGGATAATATCTTAGGCTCCCGCATCGCACTTAAAGTTCGAAAAAATGGATGACTTTTTTACAAAACAACAAAAAAATCAAAGATTAAACTCTCAAATATTGTTCATGATTTTTTATGAAGAACTTATATAATTATAGACATAATGTTTCAGGTTTCATTCTTTTATCACTCTTGCTTCGTTAGATATAATTTTTTAATGTTCAAAGAAATCTTGTAAAGTTGTTTTTCTGCATTTTTAAAACGCTAATAACTCTAGAACTATACAACTTAAAAACCTGAAATCAGTCCCATTCGGTTCGTAATTTTTTTTCTTTCATTTGATGTGCATCATGACCGTCCTTTTCAAAAAAATATTTTCAAAATTTAAAAAAAGTGAAAAAAAATTTAATTTAAAATTTAATTTAAAATTTTTTTTGAAAATTTTTTTGAAAAAAATTTAAAAGCCTTTTGACTCATAAAATGGACATTACTACCAAATTTCAAGTTGAAAATAAAATATTATCATGCATAAAAAAATAAACGTTTCGAAATTTAGGCAAGTCCTTAAACAATCCCTAAAATTATACAGCAAGAGCGATTCACTCATAAAAAATTCATAAACTCGCTTGAGGGTGTTCATATGACTTAAAACATGTAAAAAATGTCACATAAATTTCAGCAAATACGACAATGAACAGATTCGGTGCAAAATTTTGCAGAGCTAATTTTCAACTTAAAGTTAATTCAATTTCCATGCATTAATTACTCCTGAAAATTCCTAAGAATTATGTTTATATCTAATTGTTTTTACTTTTAAAAGTCAAATCAAAGTAAATTAAAAGTTTTAGACCATAAAAAATTGGATATAAACACATTTCTTAGGAATATTCAGTTAAAATTCATGAAAATTAAATTAACTTAAAGTTGAAAATTAGCTCTAAAAGGTTTTGTACCGAATCTGTTACTAGTAGTATTTTCAGAAATTTATTTGACATTTTTTACATGTTTTAAGTCGTATGACCGCCCTCAAGCGAGTTTATGAATTTTCCATAAGTGAATCGCTCTTGCTTTATAATTTTGGGGATTGTTTAGGGACTTGCCTAAATTTCGAAACTTTTATTTTTTTTATAAATGATAATATTTTATTTTCAACTTGAAATTTGGTAGTAATGTTCATTTTATGAGTCAAAAGGCTTTTAAATTTTTTTCAAAAAAACTTTCAAAAACAATTTTTTTATTAATTTTTTTTTTCAATTTTTTTTAAATTTTGAAAATGTTTTTAAAAAAATGATGATCATGATGCACATCAAATGAAAGACAAAAGATTTACGAACCGAATGGGACTGATTTCAGGTTTTTAAGTTGTATAGTTCTAGAGTTATTAGCTTTTTAAAAATGCAGGAAAAACAACTTTACAAGATTTCTTTGAACATTAAAAAACTATATCTAACGAAACAAGAGTGATAAAAGAATGAAACCTGAAACATTATGTCTATAATTATATAAGTTCTTCATAAAAAAATCATGAACAATATTTGAGAGTTTAATCTTTGATTTTTTTGTTGTTTTGTAAAAAAGTCATCCATTTTTTCGAACTTTAAGTGCGATGCGGGAGCCTAAGATATTATCCAATCGAAAAAATATTCTACACCCTCCTTATTGGACCCAAGTGGCCCCCTTTCCGCGCTATTATATCATGAATAAAAAATAAAGTGTGTTTTCGGCCCACCCTAATGAACAATAGTTCTACTACGTGTTACGTTGAAAAAACAGTTCCGTCCTTAATTTTTGCACAGCAGTGTACATTGGGTTATTTGTTGGTATTTCTTCTCAAACCCTATTTTAGTGTTAAAGTAAAATATCAGAAAAATTGCATCTATTTGATGAAAAACAAACTTACAGCATTTTTTAAACTCATGAGTGACTTAGGGGTATAAACTTTCATTGAACAGTGGGTCACAATGAGACAAACCAACCACCTGGTAATCAACTTTCTAATCGATTATTAACAATTAAAAATCGTGTTGGGTGGTTTTGCCCCGTGTGGGTTTTTACGCCCTCCTACCCTATATTTCTGCTTAGTTCACAAGTACAAAAGTGAGTTTTAGAAAGACTAAGATATGTATATTAAGTTTAAAATATAATAAGAAGCTGAGAAACTGAGTCACATTAAGGCAGGTATTAATGGAGTAGGTGAATATAAATGGTTTCTAACATTCACTGGATAAAAAAGGTGAAGTTTGTTTTAAAATAAAAACAAATTTTATTTTAGCTTAATTTAGGGGAGAGCGGGGTAATAAGATGCAAATGGGGTAACAAGAAACATGAAAAATTCCACAGGATTTTCCTTTAAGTTTATGAAGCGGATTTTTTTACAGAATGATAATATCATTATCAGCTATCTTTGAAAAACTAATGAAATTTCTAAGTTAGAGGGGAAGGAGGTTTTTTACTTACCACTTTACTTTTTTACTACCACCAAGCGACTGTATCTTGTTACCCCACGAGGGGTTAGTAAGAAACAATACAGTTATTTTACTAACTATAACAATTAATAATCAAGTGAAGTATTAATATAATCTTTGAAGATTATTTTATAACCCCAGTAATTTTCAAAAATTGTCATTAAAAATCTTTCGATATATGTCCAGTTAAAAATTAATCTTAAAAAAAGTACAAGATGAAAGTGTTTTTAACAACGCTATATTTTTATATAAAATATTTGAAAATCATGGCACAAAACAAATCAAATGGTGTTTCTCCTCTTTCATTTTGTGATACAAATAGGTTATTCTCACCCTAAATCAACTCAATTTTTTAAGGTCGGTTCTACTTCCTCTACTCAGATCTACCCCTTTTCTTCAGATTGAATGGTTCAGGAAATTTATGAAGACACCCTCGAACCTATTCCCCCACCCCCTGTATTTCAATTTTGTGTTTTTCATTAATTTCTCGAAAAATTAAAATAAAAAACGACAATATTTTAATTTACTCACCCTAACTTATAAATTATGAGTTTTGCATATATTCGAGATTTGTTTAATTTATTTTTAAGATTATAGAACTAATTTAAAATAGATTCCCAGAATGGATTTTTTGGAGAGTTCAAGATTTGTGTTTAACTGGGGGGTCCCACTTACCCAATAGTTTTAGCATGGTTGGGGTAAGTGGGACCCCTAAGTGTGGGGTAAGTGTGACCCCTCTTTATTTAGTATTTGAGACCCCTTATTATGATATAAGTGGTTCTAGAGGGTCCCATATGATATAGGTACTATTACTAAAGTCATGGGCCCCCCAATATTTTTAGAAAATTTCGATTTATAGTAGAAAGACCTTTTCCTCATCACTACAAAATTCATTAAAATTTATAAATAGTTTGATCGACATTTTATATACAATTTGCGTTTTAATTTAAGTTATGGTGAGTAAAGTGAAATATCTCATCAGCAGTGTTCATTCTCATTTAGTGTGTCCGATTTCTTTTTCATCTTACAAAGTGTATTAAAGTGCCAAAATAAATCTTAATCAACCTTATTATGTTTTTCAACACTATTTTTATATGCTTAAGTAAAACATACCCCTTTGACCTTTCAAAACATTCTTTAAAATACTTATTTTGCTTTTCATTTTCTTATTACCTTGTCTTATTGATTTTTATGTGAGTATATTTTTCACTCATGGATACAGTTAAAATGAAATATTTTATATTGAAATTTACTGTACTTTATCAATTAAGACCCACTTACTTCCTTTTAAGTTTGTCTTGCTTTAAATATTAACAAAGAGGGGTGACCCACTTACCCCATCTCTTGGGGTAAGTGGGTCACCCATCTCAATTTTTGATAAAAAGATCAGTTAAGAAAAATGTAAAGCTTTATTTTAGAAACTACTGATAAATTTTTGTTTATCGATAGACTCTTTAACGAAATTCGTCAACAAGTACAAAATAAACCCTCTCAAATTTTTTTCTATAAAGCTCAAAAAATGTACTTGGCCGAAAAGGGGTCCCGTCCCACTTACCCCAAGTGACCCTAAATTGAAATAGTTAAAAAAAGCCTGACTTTATGTTTATGATTTTGCTGCACGCATAACTTCAAACGTGAATTTTTCACTAAAATAATTCTCCTAAAACGGTTCTTCTAAATTATTTTTCAGATTTTTAGGCCCACATACTAAGTCACAAATAAAAGTGTTTCTTTTTACCCTTGCTTCTTATTACTCCATTCTCCCCTAGAGCAAAGAGAATAAGAAAAGATAAACAAATTATCTTAAGTTTCAAATTTCATCCAAAAAGGCTATAGATGGGCCGATTTCACCAAATTCAAGGCACTATATCTGCCTATCAGAGAGGTTGTCATTTATTCCCTCTTTCTATTATTGCGTAGAGCAAAGCTTGGAGATTTTTAAGCCTAAAAAGTGAACTTGCCATTTTTTAAACTTATCTCCTTTATTAAACTGACGATTAAATCTAATATAAGGTATTTTTAAATTCTTATAAATATTTAGAGAGAATTCTGAATATTCATAAATTGAATTCACTTATGTATGTAGTGTAATGGTATTTTTTGAACCTACTTCCTCCCCCCATAAAAAACACCATTCATTAAGGGAACAAATATTGCACGTTTTATAACTCATCCCACGGGTTAACAAGTGGTCCAATTTTGTTCAAGTTTATGGTGGAAGTAGTATGGATGCTGCTTTACCTCATGCAATAAATTTTTTCATTCTATTATGTTATATTTCGTAAAACGGTCCGTAGGAAATTCGCCTTTTGTAACGCCCTCGCACTACATTAGGTGTTCTAGTTCTTTAACGGTGCATCTGCGACCCCCATTCCTATCCGAAATATGCTTGTCTAGGTCCCCTCTACCATCCCTTAAAGTTTGTCCACGTTGTTTCCGAACATCCTGTATTTGAAAATACTAAGCGAATATAAAATATTTACTGCTCCTTTACAAAATATAGACTGAGAATTTTAAAAAGTAACATTATTTTACACTGTATTTTTTCAACAATTTCGGTAGTTAAAGATAAATCTTTTTCTCTAAAGGTATTACATATATCTTTATATACCTAAAAACTCGTTACACTTAATCAGACTTAACCATTATCCTCTAAATAGATTTACATGCATTACTTCATTTGAATCAAAATTGGTTGAAAATGCAAAAAAAAACCTAGTTGATTAATAAATTTTTCTTAACCATCATTGTTTTAGAATCTCTTTTTTCGTTTTAGATATTAGTAAGTATAGTTTTGATCGGTTTTTAAAAGTTTATCCTTAAAATTTTCATTAACTTTAATGATATATTGTATATTAATATATCAGGAGGGTAATACAACCTTATTTTTGAAGGAAACTGAAATATCTAAAATAAAAATGAATCTTGGGGAAAAGTAGGGTTTAAATTTTGAAAGTGTCAAAATTCAATTTTAAAACTAGGTTTAAAAGAACACACCTAATGTATTGTTTTACGAGTCTTTTTTTTCGAAAACAAATTTGATTTTCTAATAGCTTTATGAAGAAATTAGTAAATCATGGTTCGGAATAGATATTGAGGTTAAATAGCCACTTCATTTTTTATCAAATTTTTTTTCGTCATGAATTAGTCCTTATTATTTATATAAGCCGCATCACTTAAAAATAATACTTTAATCAAGTCAATAAAACTCAAGATTTGATTAATAGTGTTTTCGGTTTTCGGTAAGATCAACTATTGATTTAGTTTTTTACGCTAACCAAACCCTAGTTTTTAAGGTATAAATCAAATTTAATCATGAACATGAGATTTTAACGAAAACCTAATTATCCAATTCCGCCTCTAATTAAAATAATTTCAATATTTCGTAATACGAGGAGAAATACGACGTCGATACCTTATCTTTTATTTAGCTTATAAGGCTCAACTATTCGATAGTTTTAGACTTTAAAGTAAAGTGCCTGGGGCAAACTAATTTTTAAACATATATTGCAGACACGTATGATGTAAACAGTATGTTCTGGTATAAAAATTAAACTTCAACTTTTTACTTTTAAAGTAATGAGTAAACACATCATCCTATCTATCCCATACTTCATTTCTCGTAATTAACCCACTACAAATGACATTGTTAAAATAATGACGGCATAATGAACACATTTGAAACGTAAGTAAGTAGCAAAACGAAATATAATTCCAAAGCAAAACAGAGTATCAAGAAAATGGAGCTCTAAGCTAGCATCGTAGGAAAGCAACCGAGCTCGGATGCATCAAAGCCTTGCATAGAACGTGAGTACTCCAAAAACCAAACAAATAATTAAGAGGACTAATGCCACGCTGCGCGGGTAATCATAACCGAAAACACACCCTGCAAATTGTGCTTGCAGCGAAAAAAGGCCGTTCGCTCGTAAACTCTAAGTACAGGTACGCAACTTCCATTAACAGCATGCGGATGAAGAATCGTTCATTTTTAATGAAAACCATTTACCGCATTCGGTTTAGGCTGTTTAAAAGGATAATGAGAACGGCATCCGGAATTTGGAGTTTTATTTTTAGCCCGCTGAGCTGCCTTCCGATAGTGCCCTAAAAAGAGCCGAGTCCGCAGTTCGGGCAGATAAGGGGCTTAGCGAAGGTAGAGGCATTTTTACGAATAATTCAGAGGTGGGAGTGTTGGAGATTCCAATTGGAAGTGCTTGGGTTGCCATTGAAAATGTCCTTATTATTATTGGTAACTGAGATGCTTTTACTGGAATTGACTCGCTTGCTTCTTTGAGACGAAGCTATTTCCATGAAGAGTGGAAGTTTTGAGATACTGAATGAAGCATAAAAAACGGTCAGGAAAGTATCGTTTTAGGTAATAATTCAATCCATCTTCAAAATCAAATTCAATACAAGTCAAAAATGTAGGGTGTCTGTTAAAAAGGGTGACTATTTTTTAAAAGCTTTAAATCAAGAATTTGAACTCTGTTAAGGACCACACACACCTGAATAACAAATCGCGTAACTATTTCTCGCTTGAAAACACTATTTTAGTCAGTTAACTTAAGTATCTTAACCTTCCAGAAGGTTTTTGAAAATCAATAATTTACAGTTACAGTTGCCATCGACCTTTCTCTTTGCTGAACATTGAACAAAGTTCTTAGCGTTACCTAAAGCTCTTCTAAGTAAAAACCTTATACATTTTTTACCTTATTTAATATAATGCAATAAAACATTTTAACATTTTCTACTAAATTTCTTTGAAATTATTTAATGAAGTTGACAATTTATTAAATAGAGAATTCCATGCAAGTTTCTCCATAATAAGCGGAATTTTTTTAACTTGCATTAGGATCATATCTTCAAGATACTCATTAATGTTATAACATAGTTTATCCAAAAGATACTAATTCACAACTTTTGTTTTAAGTGTTTTAACCTTCTGTGTTTAATTTTAATAATTTAATTTTAAATTTAGAAACTGTCATCCTAAGTCAGAATTGGCCAACCCGCGGCACGTGTGTAAAGTGGCACGACTGAGTAAAATCACTGGCATGTAAAAATAATGAAACATTTTAGAAAATAATAATGTGACGTCAATAATAAAGTTACGGTGCTCCGTCTATATCTTATCTTAGTTTTCTGAGAATTTAATTCCCTTTTTACGAAAAGAATTCTAAGAGTAAGACTTCATGTAAGTCAAATTCACTCTTTAGGTGCCTGAAAGATAGATAGTAGTATATCCACACAGAATATTTAATTTTTTTAATTAATATAGAACCCGATTTATAGGATTGCTTAAAAACTTATATGATTCTCTTTTGAGGTATTATTACCTGTAGTTAATTTTATCGGGGATTTGGGAAAGTTTTCGTAAGTTGTGATTTTTAAAACTAAATGCGTAAAATGCTAAAAACTAAATGCGTAAAATGCTAAAAGCTAAATGTGCAAAATGCGTAGGTCTGCTTTATGGGACAATTTCAAAACTTTTTCCGGAGTTTACCCCTTACATTTCTTTGAAATCTCCACTATACACAAAAAGAAGTCTACGAATAAAATTTTAGGCTTTTCATTTTTTTTGTACCTTGGAAAAAATAAAAGTAGTACGCATGATTTTTGTTTCTAAAAGAGTGGCACCCTCTCCGAAAATGGTTGACCAGCCCATGGTGTAATAGGGTGTCCCTTATTTGGGCGTTTTTTGAAAATGTCAGGGAAACTTTTGCTCCAACCCCCAATTTTTTTCTTTTTGGTACCCTAAGACTGTGTGCAAAATCTTAAATCGATCAGATAATATTAACACGTGCCCCAAACGGCCTAAAGTTAGAAAAATTTGACTTTTTTCTAATTTTTTTGAAAATTTTTAAAAATATGTTTAAAAAATTCCTTTCCTAATAATAGGGATCTAACACATTTAAAAAATCATATTTGACCGTTTTTCATTACTAGTTAGGCCAAAATGCCCAGTTTGTAACCTAGTCATCAATCAGGAAATCATCAAATTTGTCCATTTTATACTGAGAATAGAAGAATCAAAAGGAAGTGGTAAACGACTTAAAACCGCAATATTCCATGGCTAGACACCATTTGTAGGCCATATTGATGTAGATATAAATTTTATGGAGCTCAAATTAATTATTGGTTGCTTAATTACAGACGCCATATTGAATTGCATTAAAACTAAAAAAATTCTAAGAAAAAAGGTTTGGGAATGTTTGATATCGGGTAATGGGTGTTTGAGGTTTCTAAACTCAATTAAGACTAATAATTATCTTAGACAACTTTTTAAAGTTCTTTACGCAATTGTAAGGGTCAGCAGATCTTCTTATACAAGTGCAAACCATGTTTTCAGAACTATAGATATGGTAATAAATTCTTAACACATAAAACTGGCAAAAGAAATTCTGGAAACAAGTTAAAAAAACAGGGTGACTCCAGTGTGTCCACTAGTATTTTATTCCATAGGTTAATTGAAAAGCTGAAGTTTATACAAAATTAACCCACTCTTCATAATAAGTTAGTTATAATCTCATCAGAAGGTAAGCAAATAACTATGTTTATAGAGACTGTTCTTCTATTTTATCATAATTTTATACATTGACATAAAAAATACCATCAGTTCATACTTTTAGTGTCATTAAAATAATTAAATGTTTTTTGTCCGTGGCTGTAAGAAAGTTTAAATTTTAACTACAGTTTTTATAACTCTTCTACTTTACCCTTCGTATTTCTTCGCACTGTCAACCTTTCATCAGTAAATGTCCTTGAGGAAGTGCTAAGGTTTCGAGTAAATTTTTCGTGAAAATTTTTTATGGAATTAAATTATTTTAAAGTGTCAGATCCTTCTTTGTGAGAATGTAGAGGTAGGAAACTTACAGAGTGAAGAATAGCTGACTTACAAAAATACTTTAAAGAAATAATGATTTTAAGAAACTGTTGATAATATTTATGATATTTAAATAGCCAATATAAGTGTCTTAGATTTTAATAACTCTGATTTGTTCAATTGCAGGTATTTTTTTTTATAAAATTATGATAAAATAGAAGAACAATCTCTATAAACATGAGTTAATTGCTTACCTTCTGATAGGTAACTCAATTATTATGAAAAGCGGGTTAATCTTGTATTAACTTCAGCTTTTCAGCTAACTTACGGAATAAAATACTTGCGGACAAACTGGAGTCTGATTTTTAACTTGTTTCCGGAATTTCTCTTGACAGTTTTATATGTTTAGAATTTATTCCCATATCTATAGTTCTGAAACCATTGTTTGCACTTATATTAGGAGATTTGCTGACCCTTACAATTGCGTAAAGAGCTTAAAAAAGTTGTCTGAGATAATTTTATTAGTCTTAATTGAGTTTAGGAACCTCAAACTTACATTACCCTATATCAAACATGCCCAAACCTTTTTTCTTATAATTTTTTTTAGTTTTAATGCAATTCAATATGGCGTCTGTAATTAAGCAACCAATAATTAATTTGAGCTCCAGAAAATTTATATCTACATCAATATGGCCTACAAATAGTGTTTAGCCATGGAATTTTGCGGTTTTAAGTCGTTTACCACTGCCTTTTGATTCTTCTATTCTCAGTATAAAATGGACAAATTTGATGATTTTCTGATTGATGACTAGGTTTCCATCATATTCATTTGAACTTTTTGAATTTTGTCTTAATGATTAATTATTTTTTGAACGTGCTACTTGCACATTGAAAGGCCCGGGGGTATGTTTATGCTCTACCTACAAAGCCTCACCCTTCTTAACTGTATACTTATCATCATAACTTTCCTGTGTGTTGCATCTGGCAACATGTTCATCTTCTTTTGTTTTGCTTCTGAAATTAACCGTCAATTTTGTACTGTCCACTTATATTAAGTTTTTGTTTAAATAAAAAGCTTTATTTACCCATCCAGATGAGTTTTACATATATTTGAGATTTGTTTAATTTATTTTTAATATTATAGAACTAATTTAAAATAGATTCCCAGAATGGATTTTTTGGAGAGTTCAAGGTGCATTTTTCAAAGAAGTATTTAGGTAAATTTTCATTACATTTTAATGTTTATTGAACTGTTTTGCAGAGTTTGACCTTAAATACATACCGCAATTTGAATTTGAATTTTTTCAAAATTTTTAATTTTGAAGTGTTTAAGAGGGGGGTGCCACTTGCCCCATAGTTTTAGCATGCTTGGGGTAAATGGGACCCCTCTTTATTGAGTAAGTGAGGCCTCTTGTTAGGATGTAAGTGGTTCTAGATCTAGAGGGTCCCAAATCATGTAGGAAATATTACTGAAGACATGGGCGGATTTAAGGGGGTTATAGGGACAATTCCCCCAATATTTTCAGAAAATTTCGATTTATAGTAGCAGGACCTTTTACTCACCACTTCAAAATTCATTAAAATTTTTAAATAATTTGATCCACATTTTATATCATTGATTTGCGTTTTAATATAAGTTATGGTGAGTAAAGTGAAGTATCTTATCAAAAGTGTTCATTCTCATTTAGTGTATCCGATTTTTTTTATCTTACAATGTTTACTTAAGTGACAAAATAAATCTAAATCAACCTTATTATGTTTTTTCAACACTATTTTATATGTTAAAGTAAAACATATCCCTTTGGCCTTTCAAAACAGTTTTTAAAATACTTATTTTGCTTTTCATTCTATTCTTACCTTGTCATATTGATTTTAATGTGAGGAGATTTCTCACTCAAGGTTATAATTACAATAAATTATTTTGTGGTGAAAATTTCTGTACAAGTAAGACCCACTTACTTCCTTTTAAGTTTTGCTCACTTCCCATATAAACGAAGAGGAGTGTCCAACTTACCCCATCACTTGGGGTAAGTGAGACACCCATCTCATTTTTTAAATAAAGACCAATTAAGGATTCAAAGGATTCAAAGGATTTTTATTTCAACAAAATATAATTAAAAATTACACAAAAGAGAGAAAAAAAACAATGGAATAATACGCACACAACATTGAAGAGACAAAAAAAGACGAACACATACATACAAAAAGAAAATAGTTGTTTTGAAGTACCAAAAGAGCTCGTAGCTCGTCCATGGTACCCAATACCAAAAACTCTCCCTAGGCAACAAAGCTGCGCTGACTCTATTTAGCTACCTTAAAAAATATTTCTATGTAATTGTGTCCTGCTATGAAATTATGTAGTCCAGATTTATATTCAGATTTATTATTAGTGATTTTAAGGGTTTCATTTAATTTATTAAACAAAAAGGGACCAAGAAACACGTGTGATTTGTGAAAAATTTCTTTGTTAGATTTTGGTATAAAATAATTTCCTTGTGTATTTCTAAGAGAAAAGTTACTAGTTTTATATTGATAGAAAAATTTATTATTGAAAATGAAAAGCAGTAACCGAAATATGTAGAGTTCTCTTACAGACAAGATAGGATTTAATAAAGAATTATTTTTAATATGGGATAGGATTTTATTCTTCAAGTGGTTAAGAGGTTTTATATTATTATAGTAATCTATAGCATAACATGTTATTCCGTAGTTGATTAAAGATTGAACCCAGGCAAAATATATTGAAGTTAAAAATTTATGGTCAATAATACGTTTAAGCTTAAAAAATTTCCAATTAATAAACCGTTATTTGTTTAACAAATAACTTACATGAGACTTCCATTTTAAATTACTATCAAATTGAAGTCCTAAGTACTTAATAGAGTCAACGCGCTTAATTTTATCACAGGTAGAGAATGCACTATCACATTCCAGATTACAAGAAGGGTTATGGATTTTTAAACTATTAACAGTATGGGTTCAGTAGATTTCAGACTAAATATCATAAATTTAGTTTTTGAAACGTTTAGCTTTAACAAGTTATTACTAAACCAGATGTTTACTTTTTGGAGTGAAATTTCAATTTTTTAAAAAAGATCTAAGTAATTATCAGCGGAGAATACCAAAACAGTATCATCAGCAAAAGTTATGATGTCACAATTTAAATTTAATTGGCAGAAATCATTAATAAAAATCAGAAACAATAGGGGCCCTAGAATGGAACCTTGAGGAACACCACCATTAATAGGGTGTTATAAGTATCATCAACTTTAACATATTGCGTTCTACCACTCAAATAAGATTCGAACCACGAGTAGATATATCCTCTTATTCCTAAACAGTGCAATTTATTTAAGAGCAGCTTGTGGTTGACCGAATGACCGTATCGAAAGCTTTGCTAATATCCAAAAAAACAGCAGCAGACTTAATGTTATTATTTTCGTTTGAGTAGATAATTTTTGTAAACTTCATTAATGCTGATTCTGTACTTTTTCCTTTTCTAAAACCATATTGGTTATCTGATATTATGTGATGCTTTTCTAAAAACTTAGACAAACGGATATGCATGATTTTTTCAATAATTTTCGAAAATATACTTAAGAGAGAAATTGGTCTATAATTATTAAGATCATTTTTACTACCCTGCTTAAAGATCGGTACAACTAAAGATTTTTTTAGGTTGGAAAAGAAAATACCTTGATCGAAGGAAAGATTAATCAAATTGGTTAAAAAATCAGAAAAGTGGTTAAATATAATGATAATCATAACTTTATTGATTCTGTCTAATCCAGTTGATTTTTTATTTGGTAGTGAGTTAATAATGTTAGTTATTTCAATGACAGTAGCAGGTTCAAAAAACATACTTTTGAGGTTGGTTTGTTTATTTAAATTACTACACTGCAAAAAATTTCACAGTAAATTTACAGCAAAAATCACTGGCAATATGGGTGCCAGCTCTTTTTGCAGTGATTTTACAGAAATTTTGTAATTTTTGACTTTTACAGCAATTTTGTAAATTAACAGCAATTTTGTAAATTTAACACAGCAATTCTGTACTTTTACAGCAATTTTGTAATTTTACAGAATTTTGTGTTAACATTACAGCGATACTGTAATTATTCCGCAGAAAAACTAGAAAGCAACGTGCACATCTCAGTTATGTCTTGTTCTGTTTCTACAATTATTCAAAATGTGGCATATTATGAACCACGGGAGATACCGATCCGATCTACGAAGGTTATACTTCATAGTTTTAGAACATGTTGGTTCTTACACCTCATCTAAATAATTTGACTCTTTTAGTGGTGAGCGTAAAAACAAACATTGGTTTCCTGTCCACAAGGGTTCAGAAATGAAAACCAGAATTTTCCAGGAAAGTATGAAACTGCTGTAAAAACTCATAAAATCAGGAACGTTACTCATTTAAATGCATTCAATAAACAAGAATTTCATTTTCTTTTAATATTTATTTCGATGACCAATTAAACAATTACAGATATTACAAGGAAAACTACCAGGAAGATTACTATGTATATTTAATTTATACTAATGTAGGTGGCGCTTCAAATTTACTGCTAAAAAGGCAGTTTTTTTTAGATTACAGCAAATGCGTAAAATATTAACAGCAGTTTTTGCTGTTAAATTCTTCGTTTTTTTTTGCAGTGTGTATCTGGTCACTAGCACAGCAGTTGCCAGTAAACTATAGCATGTGGCGCTTCGAATTTACAGCTAAAAAGGCAGTGTTTTGAGATTACAGCAAATGCGTAAAATATTTACAGCAGTTTTTGCTGTTAAATTTCCGTTTTTTTTGCAGTGTATAGCATGTGGCGCTTCGAATTTACAGCTAAAAAGGCAGTGTTTTGAGATTACAGCAAATGCGTAAAATATTTACAGCAGTTTTTGCTGTTAAATTTCCGTTTTTTTTTGCAGTGTATAAGAGCCATGACTGACATCAATACTACAAGTGTTAAAAACTGATGAGAAATGATTATTAAAACTATTTGCCAATTCTTCTAAATTATTAGAGGAGGGTAAACTAGTTGGCTGTTTTTCATTTA
The DNA here is from genome assembly GCA_024610705.1 of Tetragnatha versicolor. Classification (NCBI taxonomy): domain Eukaryota; kingdom Metazoa; phylum Arthropoda; class Arachnida; order Araneae; family Tetragnathidae; genus Tetragnatha; species Tetragnatha versicolor. Next base: position 6,205,771 of record JANDEH010000009.1, on the reverse strand, counting down.
AAATTTTTTTTATAACTTTCCATTGGTCTTTAATTTTATTTGTTGTTGTTGAAAATTTATTATGAAAATATTCCGATTTTGCCAATTAAGAAAAATGTAAAGCTTTATTTTAGAAACTACTATTACATTTTTGTAAATGGATAGTGTCTTTAACGAAATTAGTCAATAAGTTGAAATATAACCCGTTCAAAATTCTTCTATTGAGCTCCAAAAATGCACTAGGCGAAGAAGGGGTTCCCTTACCCCAAGTGACCCTACTTTAAAATTTTTCAGAATATTCATCTTGACTTGCATTTTCCATAGTATAAAAATTCGATTTGTGATTTGTGTCAACAACTTTTTCCTAACATTCGTTAAGGGGTCCATGCAGTTTTGAGACAGTCTACCGAATAACACTTACTTAAACACTCAACTTACACTTACTTAAACACTCAAATATAAATAATAAATAGCGTTGGTTGGGGTACGTGGGACCCCTTTTTGACATAGTGCATTTTTGGAGCTTAGATAAATTTTGAAAGGGTTAAATTTGAACTTATTGATTTATTACATTTAAAACTTTATCAATACACAAAAATTTATTAGTTTCTAAAATTATGCTTTACATTTTTCTTTACGGGTCCACTTACTCCAAGAAAAAGGGTAAGTGGGTCACCCAAACTTTATTTATATTTAAAGCAAGCAAAACTTAAAAAGAAGTAAGTGGGTCTTACTTGATAAAGTACAGGAGTTTTCAATATAAAATATTTTACTGTAGATGTATATACGGTAAAATATTTATATTATTATATTAAATATTTTGAGAAATCTACTCACATTACAATCGGTATGACAAATGGCACACTTTAAAAAAATCTTTCTTCAATAAACGTAAATTTCCCGGCAGCACAGCTGCAGGATTATTTTCATCATTTGAGAAGGTATCCGTATTTTCTTTTTCCGTCATTTGAGGGAATGTCCGTTTTGTATTTTTCTGTGAAAGGAGGGAAACCTTCCGTTATTTTAGAGAACGTTCGTTTAATATCTTTTCGTCATTGGAGTGGAACTTTCCGTTATTTTAGGGATTGTTCGTATTACAGTCGAGTCCGCTTAATGTGATCGCAATTGTCCGAGACTAAACTGATAACATTATCCGATTGATAACAATAAGCGATCTCGTTACAAAAAGCGGCAAACAGTGTAACTATATTGTTTACTTTAAAAACAAACGCATTTAATCGTAAAAAATGTATTCAAAACACTATTTTTAAACTAGATAAAATTTTAAGGGGGAAATATAGGAGAGTTCAATTAATAAAAGTAAATAATCGCTTACTTTGTATTTTTATTCGCATAGAAAGATTTCTCTTTTTTACACTCAATTATATCCTTCCACTCCAATGTATAAGACATAAGACACATCTGCAAAGCGTCGATCTTGGTGGTTTCTTTAACCAATCATAAGCATGGATTCGGACCCCCCCCCCATAACCATTTTCTTTCAATACTTATGCGGAATATTTTCTTTTTCTTACTGACTCTGAGTTTCAGAAAAAAGAAGCACCAGATGTTCTCATGGAGCAGAAGTTTACTTGTAAAAATTGACCTTCAACATGAAACTAGAACTCAAAAGCGGTTGTTTTAAAGGGGATATGGACAAATTTTGATAATATTAAGCGGAGTGATGATTCATAGTTGATCACATTAAACGATGTATTTTACATTAAATTAAATAGGAATGATCGGGACCTGTCGATTTCGATAACATTATCCGATTGATAACATTAACCGTGATCACATTAAGCGGATTCGACTGTATTACTAATATTATTGTGATTCAGTATATTCCTGATTATAATTTTGAAAAAAAAATGACAAACAATCCGTAAAATCCAAATAGACGATTCTTTTAAATAATTTACACTACCGATCACAGTAATACAAGTCTAATCAAAAGTTACAAGTTATCACAACTATTTAGATCACATTTTTGCGATCTAATAAGACTAGTTAGGTATGCAATATTTTAAGACTTCAGCTACGTGGTGAAGAAAGCGATCGTACGATGTTTAAATATCTGTTTAAAAATAGTATATCAGAGTATTTCTATTTTAAAGCATGGTAACGTTTACTACGGCCGTTGCTAGGCTGCCGACGTACTGTTTTGTACTGTATTTCACAATCCCTGCAAGGTTTTTATACTTTATTAGCAATGCTCATCCTTGTGGACTTGATTCTTGATATTTCTATAAAATATTTTAGCGAAATAATTTTATTTTCAATTAATTAATAATTAAAAAATTTTTTTTAAAAATTAGATAAAGTAAAACATTTAAAAAAACACAATGAATTTAATTAAATAAGGAATGACTGTTAAACAAGAGAAATTAATTCTTGCAATTTTTAATGGAATAATAAAAATTTAAAATTAAATTTACTGAAAAATAATTACTGGGGTTCGAACCTACAACCATGTGCACTCTAGACTGACGCGCTACCACAACCCCATTCGAGCTGCGCTAGGTTCCATCCTAAATACTTTAAACCACTCCTTTAACCCGATCATGCGCACAACGGTTAACCGTCGGCAGCCTAGTCATCCCCGATTACGGCCAATAATACAAAAAATAAAAACAATATATTTAACTTACTTACCCATAATAAATTTGCTGAAGGTTCGTTTCGCCTGAAGACGCTTGCACAAACTTCCATTACTTATTTACAACTATATTTGAGTCTCACCAGAACTAGTGGAGAAATCGTACAATACGCATGCGTGAGGAGAGGAAAATTAAAAAACGGAAACTTCACGATGAAAATTCCGTTTTGTAGTTTACGGAATTAATCCATGAAAAATTCACGGAAAATAATCCGTCAAAAGACGTTCTTTTTTTACAGTGCATTTAACCGTAGAATGAAAAAATAAATAAGTATTATAGAGACTGTTTTGAAAATTCAAAGGGATATGTTTTAATATAATATAAAAAAAGAGTTGAAAAAACATAATAAGGTTGAAAAAGATTTATTTTGGCACATTAGTAAACATAACAAGTAGGGGAGACTAGGGATACTTGATCCCCACTTTGGTGTTCAATTGTTTTTGTTGGGATTCAAGTACTTCGGTCGTAATCGAACTTTTAACCCTGTTTATTTTATGTGTAGCTAAGTTGCTACTTATTGTTAATGTTATGGAAATTGAAATTGTAAATATGCAAATTGTCTAAAAAGGTGTATATATATGGCTTATGATTTGTAACCACGGGCTTCTGGATCTCTAGCTGGCTTCTCAAGCTTTTCTACGTTATTCATAAATAAACGTTTTGATTTTAACAAAGCTGTCGGCTATGTTTCTTACTGCACTTTTAAAACTCTGCAACAATTAGGTTATGGGCCGTGTCCCTAACCGATAGCTTTAGTTATTTAAACTTAAATTGATAGGATTGGACTTTTGCAAATATGTCGGAACCTTCGACTGAATCTTTCAATTTCCCGAAACTGAACGACTTCAATTATCAGTCTTGGAAGACCGATATGAAGGTTATCCTCATGGATCGAGGATGCTGGGATTTCATAGACGGTACAGCCGTACCACTTCCGGACGAGTCTTCCGATAAAAGCAAAAGATCCTACCAGTGGCGGAAGCAGCGGGCGTTTACCACAATCTATCAAGGCGTGGAACGCAAGTTTCATCCCATCATCGCTGACACCGAGGACGGACTGACAGCATGGAATGCCCTGAAACTACACTTCGAGCCAACTTCTAAAGCCAGACTAGCTGGGCTAGTAGACGAATTCTTCGACATGAGATTCCACCAAGATGACGAATCTATTGGAATTTTTGCCAAGAAAGTTGAAGAAAAGAGGAGCCAAATCAAAGACGCTGGATTTGAAGTTCCGGAACTATTGGTCTGTTTTCAACTGATCCGCAGACTGCCTCCAGAATATGATTCTTTGGTTCATTCCTTGTACCGACTGAAGGACCAAGAGTTTACCCTAAAAGAAGTCACTGAGCAGTTACTAACCGAGGCCGGGAGAATCAATTTGAAACGCAAGGATGAAGGCAAAGATATTCCTATTGCTGGTGATGCCTACAGCACAAAGAGCAAAGGACATTCTAGGAGAAGCACCAGGTCTAGATGCAGTGGTAGCATGTTGGACCCTAAGCAAACCAACAACCGACCTATTAGTCTGGGGCCGTGCAGGTATTGCAAGAAAAGTGGTCATACTGAAGACCGATGTTTCAAGAAGAGCCGTGATATGAAACAGCAGCCATTGGCCGTGGGCGGTCGTGGAGCTTTCCTGGCGGACACTAATAACGCGTTTTCTACCACGTCAACTGATGATTCCGGAGAATTCCTCATAGATTCAGCAGCGACCTCCCATTGCTGTATGAACAAGGACTGGTTTCAGAACTTTCGAACAACAACTCCTACATCTATTCTCATTGGGGATAAAGATTGCACTTCAAAAGTCCTTGGAATTGGTGACATAAACTTCACCTTAGATGATCCAAGAGGTAAAGTGAACATTTCTTTAAAAAATGTACTGTATACTCCAAATATTCGTAGGAACTTAATAAGTGGATCAAAAGTTGATATTGCTGGATATAGAATTAAGTGGTATAACCACAAAATGGTTGTGTACGATGATAATAATGATTATTTCTTTACAGCAAAATTAGTTGATAATTTATATGTTGTGCGTGGATTTCCTGATAAAATTAGAGATTATGCTAATGTAACGTTAAATATTGATATTGTACATCGAAGGTTTGGTCATGTGAATATCCCATTAATTGAACACATGAGTAGAAACAATGTTGTGAAAGGTATCGAAAAACTATCTGGTAATGTTGTAGATAAAAATTGTAGTGTGTGTAAAGTTTCTAAATCTACAAAGGTATCGCACAAGAAAAATTATGTGCATAAAAGAACCACAACTAAGGTATTAGAAAGGGTTTACATGGATTTGTGGGGACCATCTCCAGTTAAATCTTTAGGTGGGAAAAAGTATTTTCTCTCTGTGATCGATGATTATTCGAGTAAAGTAGATGTATTTATTATAAGCAGTAAAACTGAAGTCTTTAGTTGTTTTGAAAGTTATTTGGCTAAAGCAGAACGGGAAACTAACTGTAAACTAAAAAGTGTACGTGTAGACAATGGACTGGAATTTTGTAATAAGCAGTTTAATGATTTCCTTAGTAAGTTGGGTATCAAACATGAACGCACATCTACTTATAGTGCACAACAGAACGGCGTAGCGGAGAAATTCAATCGAACCGCTTTGGACGGAGTCCGTTCTATGCTTCAAGATAGTGGTCTGCAACCACGATTTTGGGCGGAAGCCCTGGTTGCGTTTGTTCACATCAAAAATAGATGTGAGCACAAACTTACTGAAGGGTTGACTCCTATTGAAATTTGGAGTGGTCATAAACCATCAGTTAGACACTTTAAGATATTTGGGTCACTAGCTTTTGTACATGTACCCAAGGTTCATAGGAATAAGCTCCAACCTCGAGCAAAACCAGGCATTCTAGTGGGTTATGCAATAGGTACTAAAGGTTATCGCATTTTCATTCCCAAAGAACGTAAGGTTGTAGAGACGATTCATGTTAAAATTGACGAATCTCAAAATGGGGTTAAATTCTTATTAGGGGAAAACAAAAGTTTGAGTTATGCAAAATTTGACTTAACAGGAGATACTGACTTTCTAGATGATGTAAGTGTTGATAGCGAGGATTTAGTGTATAATAAACTTGAAGAACCTACTATTAGTTCGTTAAATATTGACGACTGGGAAAGAGTAGAAAGACCCCGTAAAAAGAGCAAACGTATTGATGTTTATTATTATCCCCCTAATAGTAAGACTAGACTTAGATCTTTAAAGGACGTTGAGAGATACTGTAACGAGAATAATTTGGAATTTAATTCTGATGAGTTTTCCTTCAAACCAAATAGTCTTAAAGATCTTAATGACGAGGAAGGGTCAGGTTTGGATTCTAACGATCTTAATGATGTAACTGATTCCAGTGAAGAATCTTGTAATTTTTCAGTTCTTAAAAGTAAAACCGATCATTGGAATGATCAGTTAGATGACATTTTTCAGCATGAATGCTATAATGTAGAAATCCCTAAAACATTTGAGGATACACAGAAAAGTCCTGAAAAATCTCATTGGGACGTTGCAATGAAGGAAGAACTTTCAATGATGAAAGATCGTAAGGTGTGGGATCTGGTTGATCCTCCTAAAAATGTTCCCATAATTGGAAGCAGGTGGGTGTTTAATGTTAAAAAGGATGATAAAAATAAGCCTAAGAAATTTAAAGCTAGATTGGTCGCCCAAGGGTTTAGGCAAAGACCAGGAATTGATTTTAACGAAATTTTTTCTCCTGTAGTAAATTTTACTATTGTGAAGCTATTCTTTATACTGTTAGTATGTATGTTAAAATGGTATAATGTTCAGCTAGATGTTAAATCTGCTTATCTTTATGGTAAAATTGTAGAGCCAATCTATATGAAACAACCACCTGGACACTTAATCAAAGGTTGTGAGAACAAAGTGTGTTTACTTAATAAGTCAATTTATGGTTTACACCAAAGTGGACGAGCTTGGAGTCAAGAGCTCGATGAAATTTTGAGTAACTTTGGATTTAAAAATCTGGATTGGTGTAATTGTGTTTATCAATGTGATAATGTTGTATTAATAGTTTACGTTGATGATATCGTTGTATTTGCTAAATCACAAAATTTACTCTATGATACTGTTAATCGGATTAAAAGTAAACTTGACATTGTGGAACTTGGTAAAACAAAGTTTTTGTTGGGTGTAAATTTTGATTACGTTAATGATTCTGTATATTTGCATCAGAGAACTTATATTGAAAGGTTAATGTTGAAATTTATTGATCTACCAAAGTCATATGTAAGTGTACCTTTCAAAGTTGGTTATTCTTTACCAGGCAAAGTGCCTGAAAATGAAATTGTTGAAAACGATCTAATGAAGAAATTTCCTTATAGGACTATAATTGGATGTCTTTCTTTTTTAGCCGATAGAAGTAGGCCAGACATAAGTTTTTCTGTGAACTTGATGTCACAATTTTCAAATGGGTATAATTATCAGCATTGGAAAATTCTTGTAGATATTTTAAATTATGTTTTTTTTACTAAAGATTATAGGATTGATCTTTCTAAAGTCTCTAATTTTGATCTAACTTGTTATTCTGATGCAAACTGGGGGTCACAGATGACTGACCGTCATTCAACGAGTGGTTATATAGTTCTTTTTGGAAATGTACCATTTGCCTGGAAGTCGAGCAAGCAAAAGTGTATAGCTCTTTCTTCCATGGAATCTGAGTTTGTTGCTCTAAGTGAGAGCGTAAAAGAGTGTATATGGTTTTCTAAAATTATTAATGAGTTAGAATTGATTCAGAAATCTTATTTTGTAAAACCTAAGGTTTATTGTGATAACGAAGCTGCAATTCATTTTTGTAAAAATACTGTTGAAAACTTTAAAACGAAACACATCGATATAAGGTATAAATTTATTAGAAAATTAATAAGTGATGAATGTGTAGAAATTCTATTTGTAAGTTCTAGAGATAATTTAGCAGACTTCCTAACTAAACCTTTATTATTAGAAAAATTGAAATGTATTTTGAATAGGATTTTTGATTTGTAAACTGTAATTATTTTGTGATTTCGACCGATGGGGCCGATTGTTGGGATTCAAGTACTTCGGTCGTAATCGAACTTTTAACCCTGTTTATTTTATGTGTAGCTAAGTTGCTACTTATTGTTAATGTTATGGAAATTGAAATTGTAAATATGCAAATTGTCTAAAAAGGTGTATATATATGGCTTATGATTTGTAACCACGGGCTTCTGGATCTCTAGCTGGCTTCTCAAGCTTTTCTACGTTATTCATAAATAAACGTTTTGATTTTAACAAAGCTGTCGGCTATGTTTCTTACTGCACTTTTAAAACTCTGCAACAGTTTTCGCAGCTGCAAATCATCACTTTTCAGAAATTTTTGGCATGAACATTGGTAACACTATCCTCTACCCAAAAGACAAAAAAATTACTAGAAAGTAAACAGATACTTTTAGTAAAATTAGTTTTTAATTTTTTATAAAGGGATCAAGTATCCCAACACCTAGGGATACATGATCCCTTCGTGGGGGATACTTGATCCCACACAGAAATTACGTTATTATTCATCATACAAGCAATTTACCTATATTTCGTTCACTAAATATTATTTTTAAAAATAACCCTAATTTTAATTCATTTTCTTAGGTATTAATAACAATACAAACATGAAAATTGTACACAAATAGTAAGTAGGTTTATTAATGGAGCTAAAACTACAACGAATAATGCAAATACTTTGCAATAAAAATTATAAAATCTTATTTACTTCTTGTAACAATAATTGTATTTGTTGAAAATAAAAGTGGAGGTGTATGCAAGTAAAAGCATTACTTGGAAAAAAAAGAAATCCTAGCAAATGTTTTCAAAATCAGAAAAGTCAAACACAAACATTAGAGTTGATGCAGTTCCACTCATCCTAACTGGAGGAGGCAACTTAACACAATCATTTTCCTCTACAACAATTTTGTCCTTTATTTCAGGAAAAATAAATTGGTTGAGTGAGGCACCTTTTCTTTTTAAGAAGTTGATTTCGAATTCTGAAAATCCAACTTTACGTTCTACTTGACCAACATAATGGGAAACCCTCCTTTTTGTGGCAAATCTAACTAAAACAAAATCATTTTTATTTAAAGAAGGATCATCTACTTCAGCTTGTTCAACCTCATCATGTAAGATGTAAGAAGGATCCTCAACTGAAGTGCTATCTTGCACGATCTTTTTCTTTGCCTTTAAAGTTGGTTGAATGCACAATTTTTTAATTTTCAGTTTTTTTAGTTTCCCTCTTTTTTAATTCCTCCATCAACACTCTTCTTATAGGACTGTCTGTTAAAATTTAGGTTGATTCTTTCTTTTTGACCTGTCTACTTGATCCTGGGATCATGTATACCTCGAAGGGGATACTTGATCCTGGGATCATGTATCCCTCAAAAGAACGGGATCAAGTATCCCTAATATGTGATTCATACAAAACAAACATTTTTAATAGTATATAATCAAAGGATGCTCACTAATAAAATTACTTAATTGTTAAAGGCAGCCTATACTTTGAAATTACACTTAGTTTAAGTTTTTAAGTTGCATATTACAGACAATACACAAAATAACATATTTACCTAGAAAAAAGTTTTCCATGCAAGATTCAAGCAATCACTTCTTGCGCTGAAATAAAATGACTGAAAAAGATGTAGTGTTGCCAGTTTTTGTGTACAGGTATAACTTAAAAATTGTTGCCAGATTTCAAAGATCTGACATTTTATTTTAGTGCATTTTTTGGCTAGGGATCATGTATCCCTAGGGATCAAGTATTCCTAGTCTACCCTATTAGTAAACATAATAAGTAAGATAAAAAAATTGTTGATCGCATTATTTTTATATGTTTCAATAAACTTTAAAGGTTGTGAATAAAAGTTGTCATGTTACTCCATAACGAGGGGTCCAACTTTTCACTATTGGGTCAATCCATATCAAGTGATCCAGAAAAAGTAAATTTGGTCACTCGACAATTTAATTATCGAATGATTTTTTGTGTGTTGATTCTTATATCATTAGAGAGTCCAAAACCATGAATTTTAATTTTTTTATCTTTATTTGAATTTTTATAGCAGCCATCGATGTTCTACGGAACAGCGATTGTAAGGGTTTACGTTAACTAGCGTTATTCCTAAATAGTTGAACTTAAATTCATGGAACAAAATCCTTTTTACTGAGAAAGATGCAGGCTTTATGATGGTTGAATCAGATATACGTGGTATTGAGTCCCAAATAGAAAAAATCCCCCTTAAAGTCTAGCTTTAAGATGGTAATTTTTCACTTTTCAAGCACATATTTTTGTTAAAGGAACTATTATTTTTCTATTTTTTTCTTGAGGAATGTGTAGTATACTTCTTAAACTTTACTTTAAAAAAAAATTTTACCTCGGTATACGTTTATTTTCAAAGTTATGAACTCTCAAAATCGGATCATTTCCAAAAATTCACCACTTTGATCCCCAATATCTCTGGTAGAACAAAGTTTAAAAATCTGTGTTTAAACCTTTCTAGGGTATAATCCTGTTGTATAAAAGCCGTCTTTGGTATTTGCTACAAGTCGAGTTACAGGTCCTCGAAGTTACCATAAAAATGCTCAATTTAATGGTTTGAAAAGTGCAATTTTAGGTCAAATGCTCACCACTTTATTAATTGCGTAATCTAGTTTCTGAGATAAATTTTTGAAATTTCGTATTTTATTAGGGAGCGAAAACACTAGAATCACAAATCAACGCTGTGAGGTCACTTCCAATAGAAGCCCATGTTCCGATCACGTGAAAACAGTAAACAGAATTGTTTTCATGCGCTGTGATGTCCCATCCAATAGAAGCCTGTTTTCTGCAGTTTTGACAAAAATAAAATTGAATTTTAAATTATTTAAAACACATTTTTGAACCTAAAAATCAGAAATTTGGGACTTTTAAACCATGCTGTATCAAAAAAGTGTAAAATCAAGCAAATCCCTCACTCCTACAAATTTTCGTCAGAAATCAAAACCGTAGGAAAAGCAATGAGAAATCAAATAAACCTGATTGTAATTAATAAAGTGGTGAGCCTTCGAACTAAAATTGCACTTTTCAAACTGTTAAATTGAGCGTTTTTATGGCAACTTCAAAGACCTGCAACTCAACTTGTAAGCAAATACCAAATATGGCATTTATACAACAGGATTATATCCTAGGAAGGTTTAACCAATAACAATTTCAGATTTTTAAACTTTGTTCCACCAGAGATATTGGAGAACAAAGTTGTGAATTTTTTAAAATGATCCGATTTTGAGAGTTCATTACTCTAAAAATAAACGTATACCGAGGTCAAATTTTTTTAAAGTAAAGTTTAGGAAGTATACTACACATTCCTCAAGAAAAAAATTGAAAAATAATAGTTCCTTTAACAAGAATATGCGTTTGAAAATTTAAAAATGACCATCTTAAAGCTCGAATATAAGGGGGATTTTTTCTATTTAAGACTCAATAACGCTTATATTTGATTCAACCATCATAGGCTTTTGTTCCATGAATTTAAGTGAAATTATTTAGGAATAACGGTAGTTAACGTAAACCCTTACAATCGCTGTTCCGTAGAACATCGATGGCTGCTATAAAAATTCAAATAAAGATAAAAAATTAAAATTTGTGATTTTGGACAATCTAATGATATAAGAATCAACACACAAAAAATAATTCGATTATAAAATGGTCGAGCGACCACCTTTGGATCACTTGATATGGATGGACCCTATTAGGCTTAAATTACTGAGTAAGTGTGATTCCCCCTCTTAAGCATTTCTAAATTAAAAATCGTGTAAAAAATCAAACTGCAGCATGCGTTATTAGTTAAACTTTACACGATACTTCAATAAATATCATAATATAAAGGAAACTTAGCTGGAAATACTTCTTAAAAAAATTATGTTGAACTCTCCAAAAAATCCATTTGGGAATCTATTTTTATTAGTTTCATAACCTTAAAAATGAATTAAACAAAAATCAAAAATATGCAAAACCCATTAGTGTCACAGACTGTAACTTAATCAATGCGATTAAGTTTGAAATTTTCTGTAGGGGAGAATGGAGTAATAAGAAACATTTTAATTTGCCGGTTTGTGTGCAGGCCTAAAAAATCTGTAAAAATCACAAAATATCTTTAGGCCATACTTTATATTCCGTAAAAATTTATCGGTTTAAAATAATTATTTTAGTGAAAAATTCCCATTTGAAGGTGATGCGGCCAGCAAAATCATAAACGTAAAGTCAGCCTTTTCAACTATTTCAATTTATCTTAGTATTTTTGCTATTAAATTCTTATGGAATTTTTAAGTAAACTTTTTAGGAGGTTAAAGGGGCTATATAATTCACTTTTTGTTCTCCCATTCAGGGTTGTGGATCATTTTAAAAAAGTACACTGTTTCGTATTACCCCATTTAAACAAAACTATGGGATAATAAGAAACACTAGCACTTTATCCATGAAAATTTATAGATCGAACTTTTCTCTTTATTAAATTAATATTTTATTGTTCTTATTTCATTTATCAAGTTACAATTTAAATTTTTACTTCGTTTTTCTGAAAATGGTGGGTAGAAAGAACACTTTTATCACCACTTTAAAATTTAATGAAAAATTTATAAATAATTTTGCGTATATTTTTAGCTATGGTGAGTAATGTACATTTTTAAATCGTTTTTATATTTACTTTTCTGATAAATTACACCGGCACACAAAAAAAAGAAGTGGAATGTACTTTGGACCGGACCTACCTACCGACATGTATTTCGACCCGCTGAATCTGAATTTCAAGTCCGTTTGGCCCGGTCACCCTCCAGTTTTGAGTAAAATGCAAAAAACCTCAAAAAAAGGCCAAAAATGCAAAAAAACTGCAGTCACAGCAATGAAAAAATTGTTGTGGACCCGGATCACGTATGATTTTTGTGTATTCTAAATAACTGAATCTAAATCTAAAAGTTAATTAGCCCGGTGAGCCGTCCAAATTTGAAAGGAAAAACGAAATGAACCATGAAAAAATGAAAATGAACCACCGAAATGAAAAATGAAAAAATGAATGAATGTTAGTCACCAGTTGAAGTTTTTGAGAAAAGTTTGGAAGTATGTTAATTAACCATACTTGTAAACTTAGTATTACTCAGATCTGATGCAAAAAATTATTTTTTCGAGCTGTTTGGGCTATTTTTTATCTTACTATGTGCATTATCCACACTGCAAAAAAAACGGAATATTTAACAGTAAAAACTGCTGTTAATATTTTACGCGTTTGCTGTAATCTCAAAACACTGCCTTTTTAGCTGTAAATTCGAAGCGCCACCTGCTATAGTTTACTGGCAACTGCCGTGCTAGTGACCAGATACACACTGAAAAAAAAAGAAAAATTTAACAGAGCAAAAACTGCTGTTCATATTTTACGCATTTGCTGTAAACTAAAAAAAACTGCCTTTTTAGCTGTAAATTTGAAGTGCCAACTGCATTAGTTTAAATTAAATATACATAGTAATTTTCCTGGTAGCTTTCCTTGTAATATCTGTAATTCTTTAATTGGTCATCAAAATAAATATTAAAAGAAAATGAAATTCTTGTTTATTGAATGCTTTTAAATGTGGCATTACCTTTACAGGATAATAGTACTATAATCTGTATAGCATTAACCTATGTCTAAAGTTATTAATTTGATAAGAATTTTGTATCATCACTAAAATTAAATAAAATTGAAATTAATTGAATTCAAATTCCTCAATAATACCAATCTTAAGACCTAGATAATTCAGCACCTCTATAGCAACATTTGGAGTAATTTTTATGTTATGGAACAAAAAGCAGGAGATATAACAGGTAGTTTTTTAAAGAAATGTCAAACTAGCAACGAAAATGTTGCTTAATACATATAAACAAAATAGTTATAAAATATCAGCCCAAATTATGTATAGTTCCGCCTAAATTCCAGTATCGTTCCTGCTTTTTATGAGTTTTTACAGCAGTTTAACACTTCCCTTGAAAATTCTGGTTTTCATTTCTGAATCCTTGCTGACAGGAAACCAATGTTTGGTTTTGTTTTCACGCTCACCACTAAAAGAGTCAAATTATTTAGATGAGGTGTAAGAACCGACTGATGATTTTAAAACTAGGAAGTATAGCCTTCGTAGTTCCGTGAATGTTAAGAACCTCCCCTGGTTCATAATATGCCACATTTTGAATACTTGTAGAAACATGAAAGAACAAGACATATATGAGATGCACATAGCTTTCTAGTTTTTCTGCGGAATAATTACAGTATCGCTGTAATGTTATCACTAAAATCTGTAAAATTACAAAATTGCTGTAAAAATACAGAATTGCTGTTAATTTAAAAAATTGCTGTTAAAGTCAAAAATTACAAAACTGCTGTAAAATCACTGCAAAAATGGCTGGCACCCATATTGCCAGCATTTTTTGCTGTAAACTTACTGTGAAATTTTTTGCAGTGCACAGCTCCTAATTTTTGAAAGTAGCACAGGGTTCCAGATTTTTCTGTCAGGGTCCTGTGTTAGGAATTTTGTGAATAGTTAAATGGAATTTTGTGAATAATCAACAGGAATTTTGTGAAAACAAAGCACTTTTAGTACCACCGGGTTCATATCTTTAAAATAAATGAGTCTAAAATTGGCTAATTCCATTCTAAAATGATAGAAGCACATTCTGAAAACAATTTTCAAACCACTTTTGATCTTTGGACTTTGACGAAGAGTCCATTTTTGGAAACACATTTTTTTGTGAAGGGTCCTTTTTGTGGATAAGAATTTTGTGAAGGGAAAACGGATTTGAAACGGACCCATTTTTTCTCTAGATGAACCCTTGAGTAACGAAGCAGGGAATTTACAAAAACTTTGAAAATTGGCAAATTTGAAAATAGTTTTGCAATTTGTGCCAAATCCTTACGTAAAGGATTCTAGTTATCAGCACACCAAATTACATAGGTAATCGCTAAAATTATTCAAACAGCTTTTTCGTTGCAGACCTATGTTACGATTTTTAATCGAAACCAACTAAAGTTAGGATTGGATAAAATATTTATATCCTAAACCCAGTTTAAACACTTTTTAAATTTGAATCAAAATTAAACATTATAAACCATTTTTGGCGATTAGACGTTCTCATGAAACTTTTATAACCTGTTTTTAGACAACTTTTTAAAGTTTACTAAATCATTTAACACCTTGAAATTCACTCTAGAAAAGGGTTATGTTTTCAGGTATTAAGTGATTTATAAGGAATTTTATATAAAACATTTTCGTGCACTAAGATATTTTAAATGATAATTAATGTTATAAATAACATTAAATTTTAATTATGACTAACATACCAAATACTTAAAGAAAATGTTATGCAAGTCACAATTCAAAATTTCATCTATGTAAAGTGTTTCAGTGTACGGTTATGTTGTAAAACGGCTTGAACTATTTAGTATCTGGAAGTTGTCTTTTTTCCAAGAGTGAATATTTAAGTATTAAATCGTTTAGAAAACTTTTAAAAGTTGTCTGTTTTAAATCCGTTGATCGAGTTGGAGTGACCCTTAATACATATAGTTATTTTCAATCAATAAAACAATTTACTGAATATCACTGAACTTGTTGTCAAAATGTCCGTGCCTTTCGGATTGTAAGGGAACGAATTCTATTCATAATTTATACTTTGGTTCTCCCTCAACATAGTTTCCTAAAGCATTTCGTAACTGATAGAAGGGTCTCAAGAATATTGAAATTAATGGTTTTACAGATCTACACATGACTTTTAACTGTTTTCTTGAAAGGATTTGATCATTCACATAGAGTTGCAACAATATCTTTTCATTACAGGATTGTAAAAATAATTGAAAATTTCAAACTATAGATTACCCAGGAGAAGGATACATTATGGTACCTGGTTTAACAAATAGAGGCGGAATCCTAGAAGAGCTCAGTCTACATCTTGGCCTTTTAACGAAAACCAAAAATCTTTTTAAAGATCTTCGAAATTCTAAGGTTTATTATTCCCTGATTAAGAGCCGAATATTTCTCAAAAGGTTGTAAAAAATTAGTTAAGGAAAGTGATCCAAGATGGAATATGTTGTTTCATCAAATTTGTATTTTCAATCCTACTATAAATGATTTAAAGAAACTAAATGTCCCTTTGGTAAAAAAAATTCTCTAGGTATATTAACATGCCTCATTTGACATTCTATTGATTCATTGAAAAATAGAGATTTATTTAAAAATAACTGCAACACTAATGGCAAAATAAAGGAATTTTAGTTAAAATTTGAAAAATGAGAAAAATTCAAGGAAAATTTGCCAAAAATCCAGTTGAATATGTTAA
Source organism: Tetragnatha versicolor (assembly GCA_024610705.1). Lineage (NCBI taxonomy): Eukaryota > Metazoa > Arthropoda > Arachnida > Araneae > Tetragnathidae > Tetragnatha > Tetragnatha versicolor. Next base: position 6,189,774 of record JANDEH010000009.1, on the reverse strand, counting down.
AAATGTAAACAACTATGTCAAATTTTTGTGAGCAGCTTTTACTTGCTTCAAATGTAAAAAACACTTCTTGGGCCAAAGTTTCCCCATTTTACGGTATAGAATTCAAAATTTTAATTTTATTTTTTTGCCAGAATGCAGTGAACAAATTTGTAAATTAATACATATTTTCCAATTGTTACCTTTTTAAAATACATATTTTTAATTTTTTCTTATAACTACTTTAAGTAATAAAAGCTGTGGTTTCAACTGAGTCATATTGAAGCGATGAAAGAAAATGAAAGATAACTATAAAAATAAAATAATAATAACAGAGGAAAGGGAAATCGTTATGAGAAAGAGAGGGAAAAAGAGAAAGAAATGAACTATACCCACTAATTTTCCACCATTCATTCATTCGTTTCATTAATCATTACCCTCCTTTCGTGTTACTTTTTTTTTCATTCATTTTTCCTACTTGCTCTCAATTATTGGTTATTCTTATTCTCTCATGTATTTATCCCCTTTTCCTTACTCTTATCTTTGTCTTTATCTTCTTTTTCTTATTATGTTTGCTTTTTCTTTAATTCCATCAGTTTAATTCTTCTCTTTTGTATCTTTTCTCTTCTCTTCCTCATTATATTATTCACTTTCATTATATTATTATATCATTATATTATTTTCATTATATTATTTATCTGTCTTTCTCTTCCCTTCGTCATTCTCCTATTTTTATATTATTATCTCCTCTCTTTCATTGTTCTCTCTTGGTTATTCTTTCTTCTCTATTTTCCTTTCTCTCTCTTCCTCTCTTCTTTCTTTCTCTTCTTTGTCTTTTTCTTCCCTAGTCTTATGTCTCATTCTTTCTCTTCTCTTCATCTTTCTCTTTCACATTCTCCCCCTCTGTTTCTTTCTCTTTTATTCTTCATTCTTCTCTCTTTCCTTATCCAATTTCCCTCTCTCTATTACCCGTCCCCTTTTAAGAAAACTCAATGCAAACAATCAAACCGCCTCAGTTGAAATTACACTGTAAAAAATAACAGCAACGTACCGCATAAATTCCCGATACGTTCCTGCTTTTTATGAGTTTTTATAGCAATTAAACACTTTCCTGGAAAATTCTGGTTTTCACTTTTGAAACGTTTCTTATTCCCACTGAATCCTAACAGACAGACACCATCCATTGTTTGTTTTCGATTTCGTTTACGAGCTCACCACTAAAAGAGTCAAATTATTCAGATGAGGTGTGTATAAGAACCGACGGAAGCTAAAGAAATTCGGGAGTCAACTTAGGAAACTCTCGTATATCATAATTTTTTGCATTATGCATATTTGGGAAACAGTGGGCGTTTCAGCTGCCCAGTTTTTTTAAGTAACTTTCCAGAATTTTTTAACAGTTTATGATTGTAATACTATATCTCAGTGGGTGATTGTATGGTTGTTAGATATCATCTGTAGTAGAAATATTTTCGAGCTCTGAAGCACATCGTTTCTATCTGTTTTCCACACTCTCCCGTTCTATCCCTGCTTCCTGAATTACCTCCATAGGTCGATCTTCACCCAGCCAGATGTTATTGAATGCTCTCCCCTTATAAGAAACACCCCTTCCCTGCCTGTCCTTGGATGCTAAATTCTCCCTTTGGGTCTAGAGCCGGGAAGTCCCTGGGAACTCCTGTTGACCCAGATTGGGAGTGCACCATTCAAAATTCCCCGGCACAAAAACCGGGACAGGAAGTGGGATAGCCTAGGCCCTACTAACCCTTTACGGATTTCCCCATTTTCACACACTTCTGAAAAAAAGGTTCGAAAAACATGATCTTGTTTTGCAACGCGTGTTTGGATCAAATCAGTTCCCTGCTCTCGTTGTGACAAGATGACGAAACATTGTGCCAGCAAGAAGCGGGTTCTTGGCGTTTTAAAACTGAGGTATTGCGATACAACCGGAATTTTAAAGGTAATTCCAGATTCTATTATGGCAATTTTTACTCATGTCATATTTTTTTGTTTTGGAGTTTGTTAAGGTTAAAGGAAATTTATGTTGTTTTTCATTTAAATTTGATAATATTTATCAATTTGTTGATGTTTCATTAATTTAAGCAAACGTTTAATAGCTAACATTTTCTGAAAAATAAATTTAAAAATGGAAAGTTTTATAAGACCTGTGTGAAACATTAATAACAAATGAAAGGAGAATTTCACCATTTATTGCTGGTTAAGCGGACAATAGGTGTAAACTCTCAACTCTCAAGCGTCACCTCCAACCATGGACTGGTTTCGTCCTTGTTAGGACTCATCAGCACGGTATATACCGTGCATATGAATACGTACCGTGCATACGTATATACATCAGCACGGTTATACCGTGCTGATGAGTCCTAACAAGGACGAAACCGGTCCACGGTTGGAGGTGACGCTTGAGAGTTGAGAGTTTACACCTATTAATAACAAATGTTCCTCTTTTACTGGTAGGGTCTTTAAACACAAGTTTATATTACATATTAAAATTATTTCTTAAAATCAAGTCCCTTGAGACACTTATCCGAAATAACTTTGCTGATATTAAATGTTGCATCTTAAAAAAACTTCTTTATTAATTTCACTTTTGTGAACTTTTATTGTGTGAAAAATTAACTAAATTTTTTTATTTTTAGTGTATAAATTGTAACTCAAGAAGGTTAAGGAATTAGTCATTGATACTTTTCCTTCGATATTACGGTTTTTTATAAGTTAACTAATCTTTTAATGTTATCAGTTGCTTCATCTTCTAATGTTCTTCATCTCCTAATGTTTACAATTAAATGCATCATGTGCAAATACACGTTTCAACTACAGCATAGACTGTAACAAATACAGCAAATACCAATTATTTTTTTGAAAAATATGAATGAATGGTGCGTTTTTCCAAAATGTAAATAAAACAGGTCCTATGAAAGAGTTTTTGTTAAACTTCCTTTTACACATTTCTTTAAAAATTGCATAGAACAAATTATGAATTTATTGGTGTATGACACTTCTAAAATATTTCCCCTTTAAATGATTACTATATTATTTTGCTATTTCCTTCATCAAAATTTTATACCTATATACTATGTAAGTGCATGTAATATTTCATTATTTTCCAAAAATAATTTTTCTAAGTTTAAATTGCTAAAATTGAAAATTGGTTCAAAAATAGTGCCGGCTTTCACTTCCACCTTTTCCCAATTGAAGAATGCTGCCTGGTAAGATATAAATAAGTGTATGTGAATGAAATTTATGCTGATTATTTCTTTTTTAATTCAAAATTTTTTTAACAATATATTTTATTTTAATTACAAAAATTTTATGCGCGATACTCTTATTTATTAATATTATTATAGCATAAATTTATGTTTTCTCATTGATCACATCTTCATAAAATGTTTTTTCTCTTAAGCCTTTCTGTTATAAGAAAAAGCATCAAAGGATTTAAAACTAAAATTTGGTGGGAATAAATGTAATCATATTAATACTTATTTTTTATAATCATTTTTAATCTAAATTACTCCCTTTTGTACTAAAGAACCAACCATTATACATGACGTACTAGAGTTAAGGGCCTTTTCCACATAGCAATACCCAACCTATGGTGCTAAGGAATTCACCCCCCAGTCAATGCTGAATACATTACGATCTGCCGTTAATGTATGCGCTGAAAAACGTCGAACAGTTGACGTAGCCATCAACTACTGGCTCGCATCGAATCCGGATAACCCGAGGTCCGGATACTCGGTATCCGGATAAGCAAGGGCCCACCTCATTCAAAAATTCCACCTTATGAATACTGATAAGGCAAGAGAAGTTCCCTTGCGCACGTAACTGACCCCTTCCATATTTTATTTTCCTTCCGGAAAGGGCAAAAGAATATTAGACCAGCGATCATTGCCTGTTCTTGCTGCTCCGTCCTAGAGGGCCGGACTGATTGGTTGCCTGGACCTGAGCGGGGCGGTCCGAAAGAAATGGGCGGTGGGCCCGCTCGCCTATTGGCGCGTGTTTTGCGCTGAGGGCGTGGCTAGTCCCCGAATCATCAGAGGACGGACCCTCGCAAAACCCAATTGGGCTCGCGCCCTGCAATGGAAAGCCGCCTTATAATAAGTATCGATTTCCTGTGTTGCATTTTTTAAGAATGTAAGAATTTGCATTCTGCAACAAGACGAGCCCCTGCTTATTATGCACAGAATCCCGCGATTTTTCTTTTGCCCCAAACTTCTGAAAGAGAGTGGGGGAATTAGTATGCGCCTTTATTCCAAAACAAACAGCGCATTTATCACGTAGACTGCTCTTGGAATTTTTGGGACAGGCCTCTCGTCCCCCGTTTTTCAAGAGAGTTTAATACATGTCTAATTAGCTCCTTCAGCCAATAGGAAAGCAGCTTCCTAACGAGATTTCATTTTTGCTACTTTCCATTCCCGGCATAAACAAGGGCATCGTTAGAGAACCCCGGCTCACTAATAAAATATTAATTTCGGGTTGGAGTTGTTGTCTTAGAGATCTGTTGCAGAGTAATCTCTTGAAATAATAACTTTCTTTTACAAACATCTTGAAGAGTAGGAAATTACCTATGGAACGGCATGCAAAATAATTAGAAAGTAATAAGACAGATTATTACCAACTTCTGAATGCATGAGTGAGCTTAAAATGATTACTAGAGCTGTATGGACTCCTAAATCTAAAAGTCTAACATGTTTAAGACCCTAGTCTTATCACCCACACTATAACTAAGCAGTAACTTTTTAACTTTTCGAAACAATCATTTAGCATAGCATTCCTATTAGGAAGCTATATTCCTAACAAGGGAACAAAACATTATGCAGCTCAGGTCTTTCAATAACTAATTTAATCTACTCAAAATATCTACCTCTACAAAAAATAGTTAATTTGGTTAATTTATTATATATGACCATCACTTTTTGGAACCTAAAATTTGATGATAATTCCAATTATATTTCTTAATTGTTTTAAAAGTCTAGGCATGTAATATGAAGGAAATACGGCTTTTTTACTAGGCTTTATTTTAAATAATAGAAATATATTAGATCCTCCTAAATACGGTTGCATGCCATAAAATATATGTAAATATATAATTATAAACCCAGTGTAAAATTCCTTAAATAAAGACATGGACTCACTCAATTTAACTCACCTTTCTTTTGCTTTTCTAACTTTAATTTTTGTTATTTAAAATTAATTCGTTGAACATTTTATAAGTAACAAAACTAATCATTATTTATATTTAGTAAGGGAAAATTGTTCTTACGTTTAATTCTCAAGTAACTAATTTTACTTGCTATAAGTGATATTTTACTCACACTTAATAAAATATTGTGCTTTAAGAGTTGTAAGCATTTCTCACAATCTTACTTCTCCGATGTATTTGTACTATCACTTTTTATAAAGTTTATAAATAAGGAAGAAAATGTCCCTTTTATAACAACTTTAAAGAAGGTAATCATTTTGGGGAATGATAGACACCTTTAGAAAAATATTTTTGGATCGATTCTACAATAAATGGAGTAGAGAAAACTTAAGTTTTAGATTTCAAAATATTATATAGCGTATTTAAGGAGGTAAAGATATGATGAGTTATTAAAATTATTTTAATCCGTATAATATTAGTTACTTTGACTGAAACTAATTAATTTCTCTTAAGCTTAAACCTGAACCTGATCATGAAAATAATTGACAGTTTTTCATTATTTATGAGTAACTCTATTAAGTTATTAAATCAATTCTCCTCAAAAGAAGTAGTGTCTTATGATTTATTAAGGAGTCTAATCCATCGGGATTTCGGTATTGAAATAATGATATTAATTTGGTAATTTCTTGGGCTAAGGATAAGTAAGCCTTGGATATTAATTAAATTTAAGAATTTTTAGAACAACTCAACTTTCTTAAAAATTGGAAAGAAAAAATATTTTTGAATGCAAATTTTACCGGATTTTTCTTATTTTTACATTATGAGAAACGAGGAATGGTTTATTTATCAAAATAGCATTGTTTTCTTTTCCCCTTTGTTTAAATTTTAACGGCGCATAGAAGTTCATAGTACACTTTGGAGTTTTTTACTTTTTACTCATTAGTTAATTAATTACAGAAGTTCATACTCAAAAGTAAAACTTATTATAGAAAACTTTTTAAATAAAAAACTTTACTCATTTATTACTTTACACTGTTAAAAAAAAGCTCAACCTTTCACCACAAACTGGTTCAAATTTAGCTGCAACCTTAAGTTCGGTAACAGGTTTCACCAAGCTTTCGGTGCTTTCACTAGTGAAAGTTTGTGGTGAAACAGACCAACCTTTCACCACACAAACTGGTGAAAAAGGTTTCACTGTTTTTTTAAACTGTGTAGAGATAATTTAAATACAGGCACAAAATAAAGATACAATATATACAGATACAAGTAACAAATTCCAAGAGAGAAATCTTTTAACAGTAAGCATATGTTTTCAATTATTAAAACAATTTAAAATTTAATTTTAAAATTTTAGTCAAATAATCAATAATCCTTTGTTTATACAATATTTCTGTTGATAATAATTGTGCTTTTAAATAAATTTAGTTTTAATATAAGAATTGATTATTTTTGTATTGTTTTTTATTATATTTTACATTGCTTGATTTTATTTTATTATTTGATTATATTTTATACTTCAACTATTTATCACCAAAACTATTCAATAGCTTACCTAATCACATCAAATCAGAAAAAGATCCTTTAAAATTTAAAAAGCTTTTAAAATTATTTTTATTCTGAATAATTGACATTGAACAATGTTTTTAAAACAGATGCTCACTAAAATCTGAAGCTGAAAGATAATCTGAAGCCAACCCTACAGCTCCTTACCATCATTTATAATCACTATTAGGTTTATGCCTTGAGATTAAACTATTATCAAATTTGGAGGTTAAAATTTACCTTTTACCACCTACATAAAAGTATAGAAATAACCACCCTCTATATTATAAAATTTGTGGAGACTTAATAGAATAATTGCATTACTTAAATGTTCAAAATTAATTGTTTCGAAGGTTAGTAAATTTAAAGTCTGTACATACTGTAAGGGCTTCACACTAAAATTATAAACACACATTTAAAGAACACTTCTTTTTGTCCCCTCAAATTAACAACATTTTAAGCCGGGCAAGGCAGACTCAGCCTTTTATCCCACCGGGGTCAATAAATGAGTACTAAGGTTACTTGGGGAAATCAAGAGGGTGTTAGCAACAATAAGCTAGCATACCGTGACATTCAGTCTCACGTTCTGTTTAAGCTCTGTTCTACAAGCTAGGTACTCCCTCATCCCCCCTTGATTTTTTTCACTCGGGAGTGAACTCAGATCACAAGAGTCGTGTGGATCACAATTTGCCACATTGGTACGCATTTGTAGATTTGCTGCATTATGCAGGTTTAGAGTGAATTAATGTAAAACAAAGTATTAGATGAGGTAATGAATCGTTCCATCCCGATTATAAAACCCAGGAACATTTCTGATATTTCAAAGAAAGTTAATGCGGAATGTTTCAGTATTTTGCAGTAACGTTCTTGATATTTTACAGATATCTTACTGGTATTTCTGCGGAACGTTTCAGTATTTTTACAGTAACGTTCCTGGCATTTTCCATTTTTTAAAATTAACGTTCCAGAATTTTTTTACAGTGGGCGATAGTGATATGATTATGTTTGAAAAGTATGGAAAACATTTTATACCCAGAAATAAAAAACTATTTTGATTAGAAGGGTTCCTTATTGTGTTGGCCCTGCAAAAGTGTTTCATGCATTTGTCAGTGCAGCATAATAATATTCTTGAAGAAAGTGATAAAATATAGCAGAGATCGTTGTTTCAAAAACACAAGATTAAGTTGAGGCTTATTGGTAGTAAATGATCTATGATGTACTGTCGAACCAACGATAGTAAAAGGGTCACGTGATTTTGACATACTCGGAGGGGAGAGAGGAAGAAGCTGAGGGGCAGTTGATCGAAAGAGGAAGATACATTTACTCCCTCTAACCTTAGTTATACCCTCTATATACATAAAAAGTCTATAATTTAAATAAAATAAAAAATACTGAAGCAAAAAATCACGTGACCCTTTTACTATCGTTGGTTCAACAGTATATCTATGATATTTTTGATGACAACGATAGAAATATCAATAAGTCAAACATCAAGCTACGATAGCTATACAAGTATCATCATGGAGCTACGCTCCTTGTATGGCGAAAGAGAATTCGAAAGAGAAAACCCCTATTAAAGGGGTAGTCAGTAAAATATGGTCGGGGTGTTCTACGCCCTTGAATACTGGCCTGGCAATACATATTATATTATTTTCCTGTTTCTTTAATTATATTTGAAGGTAAGTGTTTCTAGTTTTGGATAAAGGCCTCTTAGAGAATTGTAACAACACAAGTTAACAATTCTTCGAGACTGTGCTACAAGATCAAGGGCATGCTGCTTTACTTCCTTACGTATTAATATTAAAACTAATGCATTTATTCGCCGGCAGAAGGGATGAATTAAGGAATAAATTGTTTATTTTAAAAGGGCTTCTGCACGAAGTTTCACAAAAGAGTTACTCGAGAGGGCGCGTTTATCGGAACTGTTTAATGCTCCAATTAGTCGGGGGCAATCGAAGCTGCAACGCTATCGGCTAAAACGGATTCCACTTGCTGTTTCCCCTTCTTTTTAACGGAACGCCAAACTCGGGCAAAGTTTTCTTTAATTGCAGCCGCCGCCTAACGAGCATTTTTGTGCCAGTCAGCAGGCCCGCCGGCTGGCAGTGCCCGATAAGAAAGCCGGGAAGAAAGTTCCTAATTGGGGTGCAAAATGGCGAGGTGCAGTAGCAATCGATTCCAACGGCTATCCGCTGGTCAAATGGACAGCGCTTGCGTCAACTGCCCCTGAGGAAGGCGGGCATTTTTCTTCGTCTCGATCGATCCCGGGCAAAATGCCAAAGGACGGCCGGCCAGGGCACAAGAAAAATGGTGCTGAGAAAATTCATTAAGGTCTCTTGCGTCAGGATGATAAACAGAAAAGTTCATTTAAGTGTTAAAGTTTGATGGAGCTGGAAAGTTTTCGCTTCGAAACTAATAGTTTTAAGCCGCTTCGATGCCTGCTACTGATTTAGTGCCCGCTCGCATTTTTGAGATGCTCGCTTCACAAGAAGTGCCGCGCGAGGGTAATTAAAAAAAGGTTCCGGGGCTTGCAGGTGGCTATTAAAAGCACTTTATCTGCCGCCCGGATGGGTATGGATGGCCACTCGGGGATTTATTTTTCGCCTGACAGCGGCCTTTGTTGCGACCTGGGCATTCCAAAAAGATTACAGCCCATTCTAATTGAACATCCCCGGGCTAGTGCTTAGTGGTTCCAGTCATGCTTATAAGGGACTCGAACACACATAGATTTTAAAGTAACGTATATGGTCATGGGGAGGTATTCTCAACGTGCCTACTATTGGACTATGACCATTCTACTTCAAGAATTAATTCACAGGGATTTAAAGAAGTTTATTAGTGTTTATCTGCTATTTTAAAGTAATAAGTAAGAATGGAGATCAAAGGTTGCAAAAAAAAAAAAACTTGGTGCTCCTATACCCCCATCCCCCATCTCCTTAATGATTTTTTTATTTCTTCAGTCATATCAAACAACGCACATAATATCCATCCAAAATTCAGTTCACAGAAATCAAATGAACTTTTTTAGGAGCATTAGACTTAATTCCTGTGGTTTCTTACAATTTTGGAGGCATTTATTAGGCAATCTTTCAACTTTTCAATTTTCGTTTCAACTTTCAACTTTTTTCAACGTTTTTATAGGGGATGCACAGGAAACACTGCTGCTTGAGTGAGAAAAATAATGCATTAAAAGAAAAATACACATTTTTATTGTCTACCTTGAAAATGTGTTTTACCTTCAAAACACAAAACTGAGACGTAAATAACCCTTATTAAATAAGACCTTCAATTCATGGCATAGTTATTTCAATTTTAGTATTTTTGCTAATTTCTTAGAGAAAAATCAATTTTTCGGAAGTGTCTATTAGGGTTCTGATCTGCTTCAAAATGTTCCTCCAGGAGAAATATTGGGGAGAGCTTGATCTATTTCCCTGTCATCAAGTTAGAGTGATGTACGAAGTGGGATGTATTGACAGGCATCCTCTTCATCAGAACTTTGATCTAAATTATGGACGATGTCTAATGCGTCCTTGGTTGTTGTTGTTCGTAGGCAGTTGTATGAATAGTTCATAACATAGTTGACATGAGACTTCTCTTTGACCATTTTAAAATTTAATTGCTCATTATTAATTAAAAAACACAAACCCTCCACACAAACAAATAAACAGATTTAAGAAACTTTCTTATCTATAAATTAATAACACTTCAGTTGTTTTTTTAATTGCACCTTATTGCTTTGTGAATGCGTTCTTAATATGTTTGAAATGTGTTAAAATATGTTATAAAGAGAGGGTTGCGAATTATGCTTAAAATATGATAGCGTGATTAAATTTGATTTGAAAACAAATATAAGAACACATTTTGTCTCTAATTTTGATCAACACTTTTACATCCCTTCCTACCTTTTCTCACGCAATATACAACTACAATGCATTTAAAACACTTTGGGTTAGAAGTGCACTGTAAAAAAATCTTTCTTCAATAAACGTAAATTTCCCGGCAATTTGAGAAGGTATCCGTATTTTCTTTTTCCGTCATTTGAGGGAATGTCCGTTTTGTATTTTTCTGTGAAAGGAGGGAAACCTTCCGTTATTTTAGAGAACGTTCGTTTAATATCTTTTCGTCATTGGAGTGGAACTTTCCGTTATTTTAGGGATTGTTCGTATTATTACTAATATTATTGTGATTCAGTATATTCCTGATTATAATTTTGAAAAAAATGACAAACAATCCGTAAAATCCAAATAGACGATTCTTTCAAATAATTTACACTACCGATCACAGGTAATACAAGTCTAATCAAAAGTTACAAGTTATCACAACTATTTAGATCACATTTTTGCGATCTAATAAGACTAGTTAGGTATGCAATATTTTAAGACTTCAGCTACGTGGTGAAGAAAGCGATCGTACGATGTTTAAATATCTGTTTAAAAATAGTATATTAGAGTATTTCTATTTTAAAGCATGGTAACGTTTACTACGGCCGTTGCTAGGCTGCCGACGTACTGTTTTGTACTGTATTTCACAATCCCTGCAAGATTTTTATACTTTATTAGCAATGCGCATCCTTGTGGACTTGATTCTTGATGTTTCTATAAAATATTTTAGCGAAATAATTTTATTTTCAATTAATTAATAATTAAAAAAATTTTTTTTAAAAATTAGATAAAGTAAAACATTTAAAAAACACAATGAATTTAATTAAATAAGGAATGACTGTTAAACAAGAGAAATTAATTCTTGCAATTTCTAATGGAATAATAAAAATTTAAAATTAAATTTACTGAAAAATAATTACTGGGGTTCGAACCTACGACCATGTGCACTCTAGACTGACGCGCTACCACAACCCCATTCGAGCTCCGCTAGGTTCCATCCTAAATACTTTAAAGATACGCCTTTAACCCGATCATGCGCACAACGGTTACCCGTCGGCAGCCTAGTCATTCCCGATTACGTCCAATAATACAAAAAATAAAAACAATATATTTAACTTACTTACCCATAATAAATTTGCTGAAGGTTCGTTTCGCCTGAAGACGCTTGCCAAACTTCCATTACTTATTTACAACTATATTTGAGTCTCACCAGAACTAGTGGAGAAATCGTACAATACGCATGCGTGAGGAGAGGAAAATTAAAAAACGGAAACTTCACGATGAAAATTCCGTTTTGTAGTTTACGGAATTAATCCATGAAAAATTCACGGAAAATAATACGTCAAAAGACGTTCTTTTTTTACAGTGTGGTCATCAGGTTGCTGTTAGGTGAAATTAGTATTAAGGATTAAAAAGCAATATTTATAAAATGTATTGGTATTTTTGCATCTTGATTTTCCTTGTGTCTCAAGAAAAATCAGCATACCAAAAGAACAAGGAATTTTATTATTGTTATCGCAATTTGTTTACTGAAAACTATATTATTCTGGATGCCCAGTAAAATCATTAAAATTTGTTTGTTGTAATTATAATACAAATTACTTTTAAAATACTATAGCTATCTCTCTTCTCTTTTAAAATTCTAAAAGTGAAAAAAATAAAAGTGCAAGACAGGGACTCCCCTTCTGTTAAATTTAAGTTTTTTTAGTAGGTATATATTAATAATGACATGAAAAATTTAAATAATCCATCAGTAATATATTTAAAGATGCATTTTTGTCTTATTTTTGTTTTTTTTTCTTGCAGGACTAACAGAGAAAAATTGTTTTGAACCGGTGAGAAGAAGGGCCGAATGAGCAGAAGAGCGTTCCAGGTTGAGGTTTTTATACTTTTGAAAAGGAGCTTTAACCTGGAACTCTCCTCTGTTTGAAATATAATTAAAAGAAGTAGATCCCTCTTAACCACCCTTCTACATGTCCGGAGGTTTATCCCAAAGGTGTAATTTAAAAGACCTGGATCTTTTTAATTAAAAAAAAGGTCTGTTATAAATTTTTAGTTTCTATCGTTTTTCTTTTGCTTTACATTAATTTGTCTTCAAAATATTTGACATTATAAGGTTTGTAAACAAAATAGAATACATGCTAGTGGATATTTAATTTATGTTTTCTTGACCATCAAAGTTAGTGGAGACCATTTAAGCTCTATAATTGTGTCGACTTTATCACGAAAAAAAACCAACAGGATTAAACATTTTAAGAAACATTCCAAATCAGCTCATCTGTGTTTTATGGTTAAGAAATAAAATCGACAAATTAAGAAAAGCCTGAAAAATTGTCTGATTTTCTATTTTTTGTATATTTTTCCACTGCACACAAAATACTTTATTCTCTTTATTTGCTATGTAACCATTTTTTCCCCACTTAATGTGATTTCAAGTAAACAAAAATTGGGCGGGGTACACTCCTAAAATAACTGAATAAAACTGAGGATATAAAAATATTCAAATAAAAAAAAATTCAATCAAAATCATTTTTAAACCAGTTACTTCCTTTCTATAAAAGGGAATTCCCCTAGGAACTCTGTTTTCCGTGTGTAATGGCGACGGACCAATGTTCCCAATTGGGAACATGCAAGTTTTGTAAGTTACAACAGGTGAGTTTTCAATGATTGGTATGATTGGTATCTCCTGAAGGGGAGTCGGTACCTTTAATACCTTCAAAAACTTGATTTTAAGATTTTGAATTTTTCGGATTTTATATTTTATGACCTTTACAACGATGCCTCATTTATGCAAAAATTTAAAGTAGAAGTGAATTAAATTCTCTTTTAAAAACACGAAAACTCTATTTCATCTGGGAAGATTTAAACATTAAAATGCGTTTTTCTCAATATGAACTTTTTAATACTGCGTGTACATTTTTCTCAGCATCTAATGAAGGTATTGAGCTCATATTTGCACCATGTGTTCTTGACATGTTCTTTTAACTTTTAAAATAAAAACTTAAAAACTTAAATCACCACTTTAATTTTTATTGAAAACTTAATAAGTTAATTTATTGTATTTTAATTTTGAATTTACAGCAACAACTGTAAAGTTATGAGAGGGTGGGGTAAATGTGCAATTGGGGTGTAAGAAACTTGCAATATTCCCAGGAATTTCGATTACGAAACTGATATTTTTACAGAATATTTATATCATTGTCATTCTTTGAAAATTAATGCACTTTCTAAGTTAAAGGGGAAGGGAATTTTTTACTTGTTTCTTGTTACCCAAGAGACTTTATATTATTACTCCACGAGGAGAAATAAGATACAAGCCAGTTATTTTACTAATTTAACCAATTAAAAATCAAATAAAGGTATTAATAGATTCTCTAAAGAGTATTTTATGAACCCAGTAATTTTCAAAAAATTTCATAAAAAATCTTTCGATTTTTGAAAGTTTTTAAACAACCCTATATTTTCATATAAAATACTTGAAAATCATAACAAAATAAAAGGAAGGGTGTTCTTCTTATTTCATTTTGTGATACAAATAGGTTATTCTCTTTCAAAATCAACTCAAGTTTTTTGAAGACTCAGTTTTTTATGGTCGGTTTCATTTCCTCTTTATAAACTCAGCGCTACCTCTTTTCTTTAGATAGAATTAGGTGAATGGTTCAGGATGTTTATGAGGATATATTTATGAGGATATATTTGTTACATATCCCTTTGCTAAGCTCTTTATATTTCCCAGGCCTGTTTTATCGTTTTGAATGAAAGATTTATTATTTCCTTCTTCGAAGGGCAAAAACATTCAATGCTAAACTAATTTATTATGTTTCACAAGATTTTCTACTGTGGTAAATATAGATACATGAAAATTATCTGTCAAAATACATCATTTTATAGTAAGCAAAGACATGATTCATTGAAACCCATTTGGATTACGTTTTGAAAAGTTAACAGTGTTCTAAGATAAGGAATGTTTTATGCATACCAGAATTTTGAGAAAATTATTCAACTAACAAAATTTTATTTGATATTATGTCGTTCATGAAATGGCTATTATATGCACAGTAATTGCCTGATAGGAATGAAAGAAGGTAAGAAATTTTTTGTTTTAATTGAGAGAAAATTAGGGGATCTAAGGTCTATTACTTCTCATAATAAAACAAGCGTAAGTGACGTCATAAAGACTTCACCAGGGTCAAAATGCAAGGTATTGACAGTACCAAGTTACTGATACATGCAACTATTATTAAAAGTATGCGTTTGGTAAATGTTCTTTTACTTTTACAAAGGTTATATTAGATGTATGGCAAAATTGGTTTAAAATAATCCTTTTTGTGTAATTTACTATCAAAAAATGATATCAAAGATATAAAAATGCTTTTAAATATTGCACAATTCATGTTATTAACCTTCCTACCCTCTTGAAAAAATAGTCACATATTCCCCCCGTGGGGTCTAATAGTACCTCATGCGTAAAATCTGCCTATGACTCAAATAAAGAGTAAAAATGCCTTAAATCGAAAATAATTAACATTTTTTTACTTTTAAAAAGATGTTTCAGAGTAATTTTTCTAATTTTTTTTGGTATTTTTCTCATTTTTTGTTCCTATTAAGGCGTTATTTGGTTTCTTTCGATACACGTTTTTTTATAGCACCTGAACCTTCAAACAATAATTAAATTACAGAAATAAACTATAATGAAGTTGTTTTGCTTTAAGTGTTTATAATCAGTGCTGCTTAAAGTATACTAGCTGATACACCCGGCCTTGAACGGGTAGAATTTATCAGTTAATTTTAGTGATTTATCAGGCTGAAAATCTTTTCTTTTCTGTATTATGAGCTACCTGTCATCCCAGAATAGTTTAGTTAGTAAAATGAAACATGTGAAATGTGGTTACTCCTTTTTAAAATTGAAATAATATTATAAAAAATGATCGGTTCAGATTTGGTGTAACAGGTTTCTCGCTTGTTTATATAAGTTTTCAAAGCGAAATTGGTTATTTTTCTTTCTAATTCTTCGAAATCACATTCTGAATTTCAGTAAATACTCATAAATCTTTGAAAGCATTCTTATTTTTCCAATAAAACTGAAAATAAAAAACCTATTTACAAGCCATTAATTTATAATGTTTTTGTCAAGAACTCGTTCAACAGGAAGTGATGGCGACAGTTGTCTGAGTTTTTTTGTTGCAACTGTTAGATAATCAAAAGATTTCTATAAATAGCATATTTTTCTTGGAATATGAAGGAAAAATTTAAGAAATAGTGAGTAATTCAATGTACTTTGCTTCAATCTTCTTTTTATAAAAAATATGACAATTTCTAAGAAAATATCTTTCTAATACATCTCTAAACGGCTTAAACAAACATAAAAAACATGTTTTATCAATAATATAACAAAAAAATAAAATTTAAAGCTTTATTTGATATTGTTTTACAGCCATTCATGCCTGGGGTCGCAGGAGACCCCAGAGGGGGAATATGTGACTTTTTGTCCCAGAACTCTTAAAAATTGTATAAAAATTCCAAAATTTTAACACATTGTACAAATGCACGCAACTGAGGAATACTAGCATCGAAAACCCCAAAAATGAAATCCACTGGAGATATCACACGTCAAAGTGCGCTTGGGGTACTAAAAGACCCCAAAGGGGTAGAAAGGTTAACCCATTAATGCCCAACTTTTTATTTTTCTCAAATATTTGGTAAAAACATAGTAAATAGCCCCAAAACAACTGGAAAAATAGTGAAAAAAATTCCAGGTTAAAATTTTAATGTCTACACCAAAATTAAAAAACGTCCCTAAAAAGGGACGTCAGGCACGAATGCCCCCGTGGTTTTTCCCTATACTAAACGCATGGTAGAAATCTGTTTTAAAGCCTCAAAAACAACTTCTACCTTTTCAAGTGCAGCAAACGTGATCGGAACCATACTGTAACAAGAATATGAACAAAAAATATTAATTATTTATCCAATTAACTGTAAAATTAACCTTAATTAACGTAATTTGAGCATTTTTTATGCTCTAAAACACGTTTTTTCCTCCCAAATCTATGTTAATTTCAAATTAATTAAGATTTTTAATTGAAAAAGGCATTCTTTGTATGTTACCTAATATTAAGTAATAATTACTTTTACTCACCTCAAATCCATCAGAATATCTCAATTTGAGAAGTTTAAGTCGTTCAAATGCCCATACCTTTTTTCATTTTATTTAATTTTATTGTGCGGAACACAAATTTCTCCCCAAAAATCAAGCATTTTTGGGATGTGCATTAGCAAGCCACATGACATAGATTGATCTGCAGTGTAGAACACAATGATTAGCAACATCTAATTAGAAAAAAAGCCGAAAATTTATCACAAAAGTGACTTTTTTGGCAATTTTAGTGTAAAAAAGTCATTATAACTAATAATTATTAAACTTTTAATTACAATATAACCAGAATATATTTGCATAAGTAATAAATATAGTAAAATAATTAATTTATTCCTTTTAATTAATACAAATTAATTAAATTTCACAATTGTAAAATAATTCAAATAAATTATATAATTTTTTTTTAACTTCTTATTAAATGAATAAAATGTGTAAAAGTTGATAAACAAGCAAAAAAATAAAAATTAATATTATTTTTAGTTTTTTCTAAAAAATAGAAATTTTATTTTCATCGCTTTGACAGTATTTTTCATAAGATCTCCCTATTTTAGAAGTAGTTTTGAGAGCAGTATTCGACACGACCCTTACCTGAAGTTCTTAAATTTAACTGATGTAAATAAAATAGTACAAAGTTCGAGTTGATGATAAAGAAGTCAATTCAAAACTAATTATCATTAAAAATATTGGAAGTTTCATTTATATGCAGTAGAAAAATTCAGAATATCTTCTAAGAAAGGAATCTTGCAAGTGCTTGGTATTTATAAGGCTTGATAGATCAAACATCCTTAGGTACAGTCGGAGTAAAAAAAAACGTTACAAGGACTGTTAAGAGGAATCTAGACATTATCCCCGTGTGCATGGTATAGGAAAATAGGTTTGAAAATATTTCGCCAACCCCGATTGCCAAAGGTTTGCCACTTGTTAAAATTACAATAACCCACAAAACTAAGCCAATCCTTTAGTTATTTGTTAATATTTGCGTGTCTCAATGTAAATCCCTTTGGCGTAACGGTTAGAGCTCTGGTTTTGTATGATTTAAGTCGAATTTAAACGTTATCTGGTTTTATAATTTTTAAGAGTTAGAAGTTATTAATAAGTGATTTTAAATTATATTTAGCTTTTTAATTGGGTATTTAAAAGCTTTTTTAATCTTATTTTCTATTGGGATAACCTTTATTTCACAATTGTCCAACAAATGTTTTATATTTTTTATATAGGGGATCTTTTATTCCTGTAGTTTTTTTTAAACTTAGTAAAAATGTATTTGCAAAAGCCATTCTTATATTAGCTTTGTTGTTTTTTAGAGTTTGATGTTTGGATTAAATTGGCATAAGTTTTTAAAAATATTCTTTATTTTTCATCTAATTCGATCCCAAATTTTTATTTTTTCGTTGTTATAAATAAATTTTAAAAATTCCCCAGAAAATTCAACATGCCCGTTGGAGAATATTTTTTTACAATGAGTAAGTATCGTTAAACATATATCCACACTGCTACCCCGTGGTTGTATACAGATACAATTGCGGAGAAAACTATACTGATGAATGCCTTATTTATAATAAAGAAAAAATTAAATAAAGCAAAGATATTTTATTTCAGTTTTCAAAATAGATTTAATTTCAAGTAGAATATCTAAACTCCCCTTATTTCATTCAATCAAAAAACAATTCAAATTGATGAAAACTTCCACGACCTGAAGAGTAATTTATTTCATTTTCCGGGATGGATCCAGTTATACTTAAATATAGTTTTGGTATACAACCATGAAGGGATAGAGAGTACAGAGAGTGAAATCTTGGGGTACACTGGAAACTTTCGGGATCGGGAATTTTCTGGGGGGAGCTTATTTCCCTCCAATGACTCCACCCCAGGCGCGGATTCAGGGGATCTGGAAAGTGACCCCCCTTGGGAACCCAAAAAGGTTCTTAAAATGAGTAAAAATCCTACTTTTTACTGGTCTGATTTCAAAATGTTTTTCTGGGGGAGGACCCCATACCCCTACAAGGGATACAAGGGAATCTTCAGTGATTATTTTTAGGAAATCCCCAATATTTTGACATTTGGGTAAAAAAGTAAAGGTAATAGTGTTGACAACTGCCCCCCAGAAATTTTTCTGGGGGAGGACCCCCATATCCCTAATGGTACCACAAGGGATCTTATATAGAAAAGTGCCTCCCCCCTTGGAGCCGTGCTGGATCCGCGCCTGCTCCAACCACGTATACAACATGAAAGTGTCTGAATGCCTCTTCCGCCCCGAGAATAATTGGTTACTGCGGATGCAGCTTGAGCCCAGGACGTACTTAACTTAAACTTTAGTAACTTAACTTTTTTACTTAAACTTTAGTCTTCAGTAATTAATTTTCAAAAAGTTAAATTATGAAAACTGGGATCACTTGTGTTCATCTATGTCAAAGAGGATTAAAAATCAAAAATAAGACATCACCCATCAGGGCAGTATCTAGGAGGCGGTTAGGGAGTTGAACCATCTGTAGAATTCTGTAGAATTATGTCTATTCATAGGCATTTTCCCTTGAAAATTCTGAAGATTATACGAGTGATCGATCTTGAGTGTCACCCAAAAAATAGTCCCCAATGTCCCAGAACAATTCACAAAACTACTCTTTAGGGTCAAATTACAAAAAAAATCGGAGATGGACCCCAGACCCCCTTTGTTTGGGGCTAAGTATATTATCTTAAATACTTTTGCATTATTTTCACAAAAGGTCCAAAACCTCGAAGCAAAACTCTGGCCCTTCTTCCCGGGTTTTAAAATGGTTCTCCACAAGTACGAGAAAGATCGACTCTGCTCGCTTCGCCCTGAGCAGAATCCTGGGTACGCTTATGCAACTCACCCAACTATCTGTATTTTAGAAATATAGCTTATTCCTCACCCCCGAGACTGCTTAGTACATTTCAATAGTCTCCGAAACAAATAATTTTTTAATTTCGTAACAAAACTACTACTACTAACTGTTACTATGTCCGTAGAGTTCACATTAATAAGTCATGCAATTAAAATTCCATTACCCCACGATTTAAAAGAATTTATAATTATTATTTATTTAAAAGAACTTTAAAAATAGTTAAAATACAATTATTTTCTGAAATACTACTTATTATAAATACTACTTAAGAATTATGTTTAAACTTGTATTCGCCTGAATAAGCTTGGTAAAAAAATTCTTAAGAAATTTCTCTGATTAAAAAATGTCTTTAAATAAAATATTTGTTTCTAGTGTGAAGTTAAAAATACCTTTAATAAATTACTTACTTATCGGAGTTGATTTTTTATGATCATAGTGGAAGATCCAGAGTTCTAAGTAAATTTTATAAATAATTGTTTTAAGATTTAGGAAGAAACTTTAACGGCTACTAAGAAATACGATTGAGTGCTTTGAATGAAAAATCAGGTAAGAATACTCCTCCACAGAGATTGGATCATCCGTAAATGAATTTCAACATCAATCGAAATGACTTTGAGAATGATCCCGCATTGAGGATTGAACCCCCGAACTTCCGATTACTAAGACGTTACTTTAACCACCATACTACTATTTTGAAACATTTTTATTTGAAAAAATAAACTGCGCCAAATCATGGATAACCAGCCAAATATGTTTCCTTAAATTAGATACTATTAGAATTGTTCTCGCCAATTTTTTTTCCTATATTCAGCGAATTATTGAAATTTCGCATCCTGCAATCCCGTTGCTTAACTTTTGTAACGTTTTTTTTGACTCCGACTGTACAACATCAGGTGTTTTGCATTCAAAATTCTATAAAATATAAAAGAATTGAGATCTCACGGTCTCTAATATCAAAACTAAAAAGTCAAAATATCGGGGATTCACCCCATATATCCTATTTTATCATATCATAGTTATAAGGGAAGGGAAGAATTATTGTAGAGGTGCACTAAAAAAACTTGGAGCGTCTAAAAACAGTAAATTTATTATATAAATTTAAATAATATTTTAAAGAGTTGATTTCACTTTAGCAACTAGATATCTGTTTACAAAATCGACCCCGAAATCAAATTTACATTTTTTCCCGAATTTTAAAATGTGGTGGCTGAATATCCAATACTCTCCCTAATATAACAGAAAATTTTTAATGGAAATGTTTGAAAATTTTGGGGTTATAAAATACTTTTTAGAGATTATATTAGTACCTTCTTTGATTTTTAAATACTGTTAATTAGTAAAACAACTGGCTTGTTTCTCACTATACCTCGTGAGCTAACAAGATACAGTCGCTTGGGGTAGTAAGAAATGTAAAAAATCCCCTTCCCATTTTACCTAGCAAGTGCATTATTTTTTCAAAGAAACAAACTTAAAGAAATATCCTGTGGAATTTTGCATGCTTCTTACTACCCCATTTGCATTCTTTTACCCCTCTCTCCCCTATGCCTTCAAAAATTGAAAAATCATCTTTTTTTAAGTTGAAATTTTTGTGAATGATTTTTAATATCTGGGACTTAATTATCTTTAAATGTGTACCCTATTAATACCCTATATAAAGGCTGTGTCTCTTTCTGAGTAAAATTTTGGTGGCTGCTATAAAAATTCAGAAAAATATAAGAGTGTTTTTGGACTATTTTATGATGTGATAAGCAACCTTCAAAAAATGGTTTCATTTTAAAATGGCAGAGTGATTATTTTTGGGTTTTTTCTGGATCACATGATATGGATTGACTCATAGGTTTAAAATGTGGGTATCCAAAAAGCTTTGAATTTTAAGTTTAAGACAAGATGTAATCGAACTAATTAAATTAAAATAAATTATAAGAAAACATTTCAAGTCCAAAAATGCGTTGAGTTCAAAATAAAGAAAAATATCTAGAATCTATTTTCGAAAAGTTCAAATGTTCCAATTTTTTATGTTCTAATGTTCCCTATCTACTTTTTAAATTTTAAGAGTAAGAAAATATATTTATGATCTAAATTGGGGACAAATATTTTTGGAGTTTTGACTTTTAAAACTTTCTTGATACAATTTTCAGCAAAATAAAAGGGAAGTTTACTTTACACCTTCCAAAACAGGCAATTTTTCAAACACTAGGGGTTTAAATGATCTCACTGCTCTGAAAATTCATGGAAATGATGGTTTATACTAATTCAACTCTCTTGATGAGTTTTTTTTTCAGATTTTTAAATTGAATTCAGCAAATATGTATGTGGGTTGTTCTAATGTGCCCCCACTCCCCATTCGTAAATTTTTTATCGATTTCCGGTTTCATATATAAAAAACAAATTTAATTTCAGTCACCACTTTAAGATTTTGAGATTATTAAATTTGATAAAAAAAAAACCTTAAAAGGGACTACATTAGGCTCCAAGTTTCAAAGGTTTTGGAAGTTCTTAGGTTGAAAGCCTAGAACAGGAAATATCTAACGTTACAAATTAATTTTATGTATAATACAGGATCACCAAAAACTGTTTTACTTATTAAATTGTGAGTTGAATTTTATGAATTGGCCCTGGATTTTTGAGGCACACTCATAATAAGTTTAAAAAGTTTCTTCTATAATAGTGATTTAATTATGATGAAAAATAGTTCGATCAAAAATGAAACTCAAAGAGATCCAAAATATATTGTTCACAATTCTCTCAAACCGGCAAACTAATTTTTTGAGGAAAAATTACAGTATTTTAGAATAACTGAAATGTCTCTCCAATGGTTAATTGACACTCTTTCACGTGATGAAAATTATTTTTATATTTTTGTAGAATAAATATTACTCAGAAAATAATGATCACAGATAGTGATCAGCAACGATTATTAAAACGGGCCTTTTCTTTTCTGATTGCCAAACGATGATCCGTGTTGAAGAAAAATTCTGCCTGATTTTTATATGTATCGAACAAAATTCTAAAAACCGATTTTGAGTTTTTTTGTCTAACCGTCCTGTTTTAGATATCAGTAGGAGGCAGAAGAGGGCTTTAGAGGAAAAACTGGCTAGGAATATCATTAAAAACCCAAAAGAATTTTATGCTTATGCAGGGGAGAACAATAAGTTAAGCTCTACTTTGGGGCCATTAAAATTAGGAGAGGATACAGTTATTCAGGATGATATAGCATATAGGTATGGCAAAGGTGTTAAATGATTTTTTCATGGAGGTTTTTAATAAGAATTTTAAATTAATGGATGACTATGCATTAGAGTATAATGGAAGGGTGGAAATTTCGAACTGTTGTTTTAATAGGGAGGAAATAATTACATCTTTTAAGAAGCATGAAGCCAACTAAAGCTCCAGGACCAGATGATGTTTATCCAAAAGTGCTTGTTGTTGTTGTTTCTTATGCCACTTGGAATATCCAAGCTCCATCCGCAGTACAGGATTTAAGGCAAAGGGGGTGTGGCTCCTGAGAAAGTGAGGCCCCATGAAAGGCAGGAGTCCGACTTAAGCCTCGGATGATAGATGCCGCCACCATCTATCGCCACCTCCACAATTTTGCCATGCATCTGAAGGGGAGGGAAATAGTCCCCAGACACCTGGACCCAAGGTAAACTGCACCATGAACGACCTCAGGACTTTCGGACCCACAGATTTAACGAGCACGTACTCGGTGGGTCTTCAGCGGTGTCGGGAATTGAACCCGGGACCCTCCGATCCCAAGGCCGATGCCTTAACTACTAGGCTCCCTACGGCCTCGCTTGCTTGTGGAATGCGCAGAGGAATTAGGTGACATAATAATGACAATTTTTAAATCAACATACGAATCGGGTTTGGTGCCAATAATAGATTGGAAATTAGCTAATGTAACTCCAATATATAAGAATGGACCAAAATGGGATCCAGGCAGATATGATGGAATTATAGACCAGTAAGCTTAACATCAGTCATTTGTAAGATTTTCGAAACCATACTTAAAAAGCATATAATGTTATACGAGGGTAACTTACTTTCAGACAATCAGTTTGGATTCAGGAAGGGTAGATCCTGTCAAACTAATCTTTTAAAGTTCTATGACGAAGTAACAAAGGAGTTGAATCAAAAACACAGTGTAGACATATTTTACATAGATTTTCAAAAGGCATTTGATAAGGTTCCACACTAGGCATTGCTACTCAAATTGGAAAAATTGGGTATCAGAGGTAAACACTACTGTGGATTAGGAATTGGTTGATAGGTAGGAAACAGAGAGTGCAAGTCAAGGGTAAATGAATCGTCAGTTTGAAGAAGGGAATAAGTCCAAAAACCAAGTTTTGAGAAAATCGAAAAAAACTGTATAAGTAATAGAATTTTTATTGTATAATCACCAAATTTTTACTGGAAGTTCACAACTCTATTTAGAAAACAGAGCAACCATCAAAACAATTATAAGTATATTCAAAAATATTTTACAGTCAAAATAAGTTGATGGACTTATTCCCTTCTTTAACCTTATGAAATTTTTCTGATGAAAAAATCTTAAAAAAACCCTTAAATTCACATTTAAATTATATTTCTCCTTAGTTTACACCACAAAAGGGTGAAATAAAAGGAATAAGACAAATAAAATTCAAAATTATAGTGAAACTGAGTTATTAGGGCAGTATCAATGGAGTGAGTGAATATGAATGGAGTTAAACATTCCCTGCATAAAAAAGTTTGAAAAAAATTTTAAATTAAAAGAAAATTTCATTTTAACTTACTTAGTTTACAGCTCAAAGAATATGAAAAGAAAGACAAATTAACTTTAACTCCAAATTAACTTGAAAAATACAATGAATGGACATCGATTTCACAACTTCAAGGGGCGATATCTCCCTATAGGGGTTAGTTATTTTCCCCCTCTTTTCACCCATATGTAGAGCAAAGCTTGGAGATTGTTTTGAGCACAAAAAGTCAATTTGTCATTTTTAGGACTTATTCCCTTCTTCAAACTGACGATTCAATTATTCTCAGTGGGCAGAGGTCATGAGTGGGGTGCCACAGGGGTCAGTATTGGGGCCGATTCTTTTTATAATATTCATTAACGATATTAGTCAGGACATTAGGAACAAGATCAGCATCTTTGCTGATGACTTAAAAATTTGGGGGAGGGTAGATACTCAGGAGCAGGTACAAAATTTACAAAGGGATCTAGATATGATATCACAATGGGCTGAAAACTGGGGTATGTCCTTTAACATAAGTAAATGTCAGGTACTTCATATAGGGCGGGGGAATGGTAGGGCAGAATTTTATCTGCAAGGGAACAAAGTTAAAGAAGGTAATGTGATCAAGGATTTAGGGGTAATAGTAAATGAAGACTTTAAATGGGTTCATCAGTGTTCATCTGCTAGTAAAAAGGCTAATAGGATATTGGGATACATTAAAAAACTGTTTCTTCAAGGTCCGAGGTCGAGGATATTATTTTGCCACTATACTGAGGCTTGTTGAGACCCCATCTAGAGTATGCTGTTCAGTTTTGGTCTCCATACTTAAAAAAAGATATTGATTCAATTGAAAGGGTTCAGCATAGGCCTACTAAAATGGTCAAGGGTATATCCAGTTTAAGTCATGAGGGAAGATTAAAGAAGCTAATTATGTTCACTCTAGAGAAAAGAAGGATTAGAGGGGATTTGATTCAACTTTTTAAAATGGTAAAGCAAGGGGACACAGAGGGACTAGATTTCAATACGGGTAATAGAACAAGGGGTCAAAAATTCAAATTGAATAAAGGAAAATTTAAGACGGATTGTAGGAAGCATTATTTTTTTAATAGGGTAGCGGATAGATGGAATGCGATGCCTGAAACAATTGTAAATTCAAGTGGGGTGAACGAGTTCAAGAGGAAAATTGACAGATACTGGGATTCCGGTAGTGTGGGTTAAAAAGACTGAACCAACCTTGCTGTGCTAATTTGTATTTGTATTTAAAAAATATTGACCAAAGTCTATCAATAATTTAATTTGTTAACTGTATTTTATTTTAAAATATTACTATACTGGACGTTTTTATATATAGCTAGAAAAATTCAAACTTCTTATAGTCAGAGAGAACTGTGAATATACAAAATAAAATTACAAATGTTAATAACAACCCCCAAAGTTGACAAGATATGAACGCCTTCAGAATATGGGCTATTTTAGATACCGTTAGATTAGGCACTTGTCGAAGAGGCAATGCTCAAAATTAAAAAAAAACATTCTAAAGGGGTTAGAGGGCCCCCAGTAACGTGTTACTTCCTTTCAACTCCTCCTGCTACTCTACCCTCGGAATCTTGAATAATGCACCCTCAAAGTGGGTTACCACGTGTTCCCCAGAACTTCCGGATTTCCCCCTGATTTTCCCGGGTTATTTTTTGCGAGGTTAATATTTTTTGCGATGTGTCAGTTTTTGAAAATTCTAAAATATTTTTTCGTGTTGGGGGTTTCATTTCAAAAATATTACCCTACATTTTTCGAGTTGATGTTTGTTTACTTTTATGAAGAGGTAAATATTTTAAACTGTTAATTAGGAGGGTTTTTGGGAGGCTTTAACAAAAAAAACCGACGAAAGTTGTAGGGAATCGAAAGAAAAGGTTAAAATTGAATCGCGCCAGGTACCTAAGCAAAAATAAAAATTAGATGTCAATTTAAGTGGTTTTTAAGGTGCAGCTGATGTATTTGATAAGGTTTTAAAAGGGAAATGAGCCCACCATTTTTTCAACAGTTAAATATTTTGAAATATATTTCTTTCTATAATTTCAATGTTTTCTAAATAGGTTCCTTAATTTTCAGTAAATTGATGGTTATAAAATTAAAATTATTTTACTGTTTTTTTTTATTTTCTCAAAACTTGGTTTCTGAACTTATTCCTTTTTTCAAACTGACAATTCAGGTTAAATAAAGAAATTCCATTCACAAAAATTTCGTCGAGAATTTCTATTCTTATTCTGAAGTTAATTGCGTGCTTTACGGACAACTTTGGTACACTCGCTTACGCTTATTACAATATCTTACATTAAGATGAAATTTACAAAAAAATCATTGGTTCGGTCTTAATTTAAAAAGTTTTCCACTTTTATTAAGGTGCCTGCCTATCTAAAATTGCCGTTTCGGACCAAAAATTCAAAAAAAATATTATCTTATTTCAAAAAACACATATTTAGCTTTCCAAATCAGTTTAAATTTTGTCTTTATCCTTCCTAGAACCAAAGTTACATAAATTTTACTTAAAACTAAAAAGGCGGAAAAAGTAAAAAAAATCCCCGTTTTTCTCAGAATCACATTTTTTCTATTTTCCTTCTCCGCAAAACTACATAACTCAAAATATTATTAGTGAATTTCTATATAACTTTGCCACAATACTTGGCATAATATGGTTTAGGAGCCCTTCTATTTTTTTGGCTGTGGGTGTAATATTTTTTATTTTATGAAAAGTATAACTTCAAACTTTACTGAACTTAGGAGGTTTTTTATTTTTCCAAGTTTAGTGCTATAACTTTTGATAATAAAATAATTTAGAAATAAAAATAGTAGGCCTCCTAAAATATGTTTTGACGAGGATATAAAGCTTACAAAATATCTTCATATAAATTTGAGTTATGAGGTTTTGCGGAAAGGCTGTTTGTTGTGTTTTTATGCATAAATTCTTCAATAATATGAAAAATTTAAATTAATAATTAATTATTTTTTATATTATTCATAGTTTTTAAACGCATTTAATTGTGTAAATCACAAATTAAGTCAACATTTTAATTATCTAAAAAAAAGTCTCCATAGGTAGGCAACCACCTTAAACAAATTTCATCTTTGTATGGAAACTAAATAGAAAGTACATTTATATTAATGACTAGCGCTGACGAGCTAGACCCAGGCTTCGCCCGGGTTTCAGTTTATTATAAATATAATCTGGTGCGTTACAGATGGGCTTCGCCAGTCCATTTTTAAAGAAAATTATTCTGTTGTGTTACAGATGGGCTTGGTCAGTCCAAATGTGGAAATAGTTAAACGAAGGAGCCACTTTTATGTTTGTGCTACCACAATGGATTTTAAACTACAACAATCGCTTTCAATCTGCAGCAATCGAGAATATGCCTACAACAATCAATGATACATCCTCTCTTATTATATTTACAACAATGTGGTTTTTCCATGAAGTTAGGCATGAAATATGGGGTTTTAAGCACAAAATGGACCAAAAAAGTTGTTGAGACGCTTCGATTTCAAATTAGTTTTGTTCAGAAACCTTCCCTGGAGCGAGTAGATCAACTACTAGTTTAAAAGTTAATGTAGGTTCAAAAAGTTTAAAACTATAAAGGACATACATACAAACATACATACATACATACAAACATTCGTTTATATATATATATACACTAGCGGAAATAAAAATCCCAACACCAAGAAGGAAAGGAGATATCAAAGTCAAATTTTTTTCCATGATTTCACATAGTATCAATGTGAATTGATTAAAAAATCAGCCTTACTGGATGTTAGGGGGCCGAGAAAACCGGGGAAGAGTGTTGTCTCCATAGATGTCCATTACCGCCGTCACTCGTCATGGTATTGAGTGACAGGGGCTCTAAATGACTTTTGAGGGATTGGAGGACCATGATGCCTCCTCAGGTAGTCCAAATTCATATGGTGCACCAGCGGACGTTGCATACCGGGCTAGGTGATTTCTCCTCATTGACCGGACTTGTTTTGTGAGCGTTGCTTCTTACGAACGGATAAGCCAGGGTAAAAATGCCACATAGGGGGTTAAGAAGAAAGCTTGGACATTGCATACAACATGTGGTTGTGCATGTTTCTCTTGAAATTTGTCCCCAGGACAGATCTGAAGGTAAGGACGGTCTACCGGCTGCAAAACCTCAATGACGCAGCTCTGGCTGGAAAAAGTACTGGTGAATCATACTCAGGAGTTGCAGAAATGGAATCCAATGCATCCCCACTCCGTTACCCTGCATCACCACTCCGTGGAACGATTAGAAAATCATCAGCTGAGTGCGCTCTCTCCATTGTGTCCTCAAACTCATACCCAACCGTCGTGGTGCTCCAAACCGAAGCAGGATTCTCTCATAAACGCAATGTCATGAAATTGGAATTTTCATTTCCTTATTTCGTGCTCAATTGGCAACAGAAAGGCCCATTTTCAGCCCCTTGTTTATAGACAAAGATGTAAGAAGCTATGCGGACAAAACGGACAATCCGCAGTACTGCAAACGACATCCATCCCACTGCCACTTGTCCTCAGTGTGATCTACCGGTACTTTGGCCAACCAGAGCTGCTTCATTGAGGTTTTTTAGCCGGTTGTCCATCCTTACCTTCAGACCTGTCCTGGGGACAAATTTCAAGAGAAAAATGCACTGACACATGTTTTATGCAATGTCCAAGCTTTCTTCTTAACCCCCTATGTTGCATTTTTACCCCGGCTTATCCGTTCGTTAGAAGCAACGCTCACAAAACAAGTCCGGTCAATGAGGAGAAATCACCTAGCCCGGTATGCAACGTCCGCTGGTGCACCATATGAATTTGGACCACCTGAGGAGGCAACATGGTCCTCTAATCCCTCAAAAGTCATTTAGATCCCCTGTCACTCAATACCATGACGTGTGACGGCGGTAATGGACACCTATGGAGACAACACTCCTCCCTGGTTTTCTCGGGCCCCTAATATCCAGGAAGGCTGATTTTTTAAGCAATTCACATTGATACTATATACAATCATAGAAATAAATTTGACATTGATATCTCCTTTCCTTCTTGGTGTTGGGATTTTTATTTCCGCTAGTGTATATATATATATATATATATATATATATATATATATATATATATATATATATATATATATATATATATATATATATATATATATATATATATATATATATATATATATATATATATATATATATATATATATATATAGATTACTGATTTCTTTTTTCATTGCCACAGCAATTCAACGAATATCTCCAATTTCATGAATACAAAAACAATATGCAGTCATCGTGCTTGAAATCCGCATATTTTTGAAGAACTGTTCTTATTTTAATAGTTATTATTAACCATAGTAAATCACTTAATCTTGAAAAAACCTTTAATTTTCAGAAACTCAATCGGTATTTTAAAATAGGTCGTTTTTTCTATCTAGTTTCTCAGACAAATATGGTATTTTGGTGTTCTTTTTAGATTTGTATCACTTATAATGAGAAAAGCCACTTTTTTCAAAAAGGAGTTGTTGGTGTCATGGGATGTAGGGGTAAAAGCACATTTTAAAGTAAGAATTATAAAAATAACGATATTTTAAAATAGTTTTCCAGCATGTTAAATTTCAGCTTTAGTGCAGAAACATGTCAAACGACGTCGCTTGACTGTTTTCTGCAGTAACTGGTCTGCAGTAACTTAATTAACAGAGTTGGACCGCCGCGAGATCAGGAGTTATAGCAAAATGGGGTTGTTTTGAAGTACTATTACAGGTTAGAGTGACCGAACATGGCGCAGAACCGAGTATTTGTGCACTTCAACTTTGAAAGTGGTGAGTTAAAGTAATTAAAAACAACTCTTTTTGCTATAATACCTGATCCCGTGACGGTTCCATTCTTTAAATTTCAGATATAATTTATAATGTTGCTAAAAATATGTATAATTTTCAAAGAAATTGAAAGATACCAACATTGTTTTTAAAGGCTTTTTTATTTAAAAAAACCATGAAAATTAATTTCATACGTGGATATAGTCATACTTTATATCAAATTAAAGCTTGCATAATTATATTTAGAACGAGGGGAAATAGATTTTTCTTGGACAAATATAACTGGAGTTATAATACATTAAAGAAAGAAAAATTGCATTTTCTTCCTCTTAAACAACATTTATTATCTTAAAAAACATTTTATTAAAAAAAATTACTGAAAAAATTGAATAGTAAAAACATTTTCTCATTTATATCATAGAAGAGAACCATTCCTGAAATTTTTGTTAAAATCGGAAAGGGTCAGGTTGGGAATTGAGAATTTTTGGTTTATTTCACATGGAATGACCCATGTACTAACTAAAAGAAAAAAAATAAGGATTCTATAATAATTTTATGGGTTAGTATTTAATAGGGAAATGTTATTTTCAACTAATGCTCGTACCTTTATTAACAAATCCTTTAATAAATTAGAGTTAAGCTATAAAAATAGGCTCTGAATACTTTGTCTGAATTCCTGTCAAATGCAAATATTTAAAAAAATTTTTATGAAAGAATAAAAACATTCTTTTTGAATCTGAAATATGTAAATGAGGTCTACTTTATGAAAAAAATTACTAAACATCGTCATGAAAATGTAGTGAGCTTCTATACAGTTTTTCTCGTATATCTCAAAACAAGAAAGGTGGCGTTGACTTCTTTCAGAAATAAGCGATTTAATAATGAATTTCAAACCCTTTCTGAAAGGAAACACTTATTGTTTTGTTTCCAGCTTCACTTATAATGTTTAAAAAGGCTAATTCCGTTGCTTTAATATAATTTCATTAACTACTTAATATTTTTTAATAGGGGCACATGGGGTAAGTGGGACCCTTTTTTGGCCTAGTACATTTTTGGAGCTTTATAGAAAAAATTTGAAAGGGTTTGTTTCGTACTTGTTGAATAATTTCGTTTAAGAGTCTATCGATAAACAAAAATTTATTAGTAGTTTCTAAAATAAAGTTTTACATTTTTCTTAACTGGTCTTAACTGGTCAAAAATGAGATGGGTGACCCACTTACCCCAAGAGGTGAGGTAAGTGGGTCACCCCCTCTTTATTAATATTTAAAGCAAGCAAAACTTAAAAGGAAGTAAGTGGGTCTTACTTGATAAAGTACAGTAAATTTCAATATAAAATATTTTATTGTAACTGTATCCATGAGTGAGAAATATACACACAAAATCAATATGAAAGGTAAGAATAGAATTAAAAGCAAAATAAGTATTTTAAAGAATGTTTTGAAAAGCCAAAGGGATATGTTTTACTTTAGCATATAAAATAGTGTTGAAAAAACATAACAAGGTTGATTAAGATTTATTTTGGCACTTAAATACACATTGCAAGATAAAAAAGAAATCGGACACACTAAATGAGAATGACCACTATTGATGTGATAATTCACTATACTCACCATAACTTAAATTAAAACGCAAATTTAATATAAAATGTCGATCAAATTATTCTTAAATTTTAATGAATATTGAAGTGGTGAGTAAAAGGACGCTACTATAAATCGAAATTTTCTGAAAATATTGGGGGAAATTGTCCCTATAACCCCCCTGAAATCCGCCCATGTCTTCAGTAATAGTTCCTATATCATATGGGACCCTCTAGAACCACTTATATCATAATAAGGGGTCCCACTTACCCCAACCATGCTAAAAGTATGGGGTAAGGGGACCCCCTGTTAAACACTTCAAAATTAAAATTTTTGAAAATTTTCGAATTGCCGTATGTATTTTAGGTCAAACTTTTCAAAACAGTTCAAAAAAAGTTAAAATGTAATGAAAACTTACCTGGAAATACTTCTTTGAAAAATAAGTCTTGAACTCTCCAAAAAATCCATTCTGGGAATCTATTTTAAATTAGTTCTATAATCTTAAAAATAAATTAAACAAATCTCAAATATATGCAGAACTCATCGGTGAGACAAGCTGTAACATAATCAATGCGAGTAAGTGTGAAATTTCCTGTACATATTATAGTTTTAGGGGGGTGACCCACTTATTCCAAGTAACCCTACCAGAAGATACGAAACCTAAAGAGTTCAATTAAAGACAGACAACTTTATATATACTGGTCTTTCTTATAATCCAGCCTACTATTTTTAACTACAATACATTATCAAGAGATATTTTTCTATCATCGTATTGGAAACCAAATTTTTTCAGAAAACCGCTATTTTACAGCAATCGAAAATTTCTCTCATCGTGTTTAATTTAAGATAATTAAGAATTTGTTAAGACTCTCTCAATGAAATAAACAACTATAATATTACTGCATTTGATAGACTCTCACACTTTTGAAACAAAAAATACTCAAATCTGATTAGTCACAGTCTCCGAAACAAATTTGAACTCAAATTTGAAACATGAATAAACTAATTTTTTGTACATTTGTGGTTACTCTCAAATTATATATTGAGCTTTTTTTACGTATGTGAGTGCAAGCTGGCATACACATAAATCGCCAAGTTACGAGGGTTACTGTGACATAAAGTAACTGGATCATTCCATGCCAAATCGACCAAATAAAAATAATAGCCGTGCCTTTAGGTCATGGATTCTCTCATAAACACAATGACATGAAATTGGGATTTTCATTCCTTATTTCATGCAATATTGGAAACAGAAAGGCCCATTTTCACCCCCTTGTTTATAGACCAAGATGTAAGAAGCTATGCGGACCAAACGGACAATCCACATCAGTACTGCAAACGACATCCATCCCACTGCCGCTTGTCCTCCGTATGATCTACCGGCACTTTGGCCAACCAGAGCTGCTTCATTGAGGTTTTTTAGCCGATTGTCCATTCTTACCTTCAGACCCATCCTGGGGACAAATTTCAAGAGAAAAATGCACAAACACATGTTGTATGCAATGCCCAAGCTTTCTTTTTAACCCCCTATGATGCATTTTTACCCTCCCCTATCCGTTCATACGAACCAACGCTCACAAAACATGTCCGGAGAAAGAGGAGAAATCGCCTAGCCCAGTATGCAACGTCCGCTGGTGCACCATATGAATTTGGACTACCTGAGGAGGCAACATGGTCCTCCAATCCCTCAAAAGTCATTTAGAGCCCCTGTTACTCAATACCATGACGTTTGACGGCGGTAATGGACAGCTATGGAGACAACACTCCTCCCCGTTTTTCTCGGCCCCCTAATATCCAGGAAGGCTGGTTTTTTAAGCAATTCACATTGATACTATGTGCAATTATAGAAATAAATTTGACTTTGATATCTCCTTTCCTTCTTGGTGTTGGGATTTTTATTTCCGCTAGTGTATGAGAAATATCACCACAATTTTTTTCAAAATTATTACTCATAAAGGAGCCACAGGAAAAATCTCTGAAAGTTGGACATTTTCCTCCATTTTTTTATTAATGAGTTGCAAAAGTATAAAATCCACAATTATTTAATTATATTAAATTTTTTTTCGAAAAATCGCTATTTTCGAAAAAAAATTGAAAAACTCAGAGTTATCTTAAAACATACACTTCAAAATTTTACCCAAGAATTATCTAAACATACTTTCCACAATATAAAAATTGGGATGGTGTTTTGGGTTAATGAAAAATAATTTGTTTTCTAAAATTCGTTAAGTGGTCAATGCAGCTTTGTATAACTTTCTTCCCAATGTCATTAAAATGCAAAATCAAATTTCTTCAAAAGAAAATTTACCTCAGTATGTATTTTCAACAGTAAAAATATTTATTTATTTATTTATTTATTTATTTACAATTACAATATTACAATATTACAATTACAATATTACAATATGAAAAAAGTGTTTTAGGGGTTGTAAAATAATTTCTTTCAACATTCAATAAGTGGTCTATGTATCTTTGTGGCTGTTGTTAAAAGACCATTTTAATGTAAAAATTATATTTAAAACACCTGTAAGTTGCTATATCTATCTATCTATCTATCTATCTATAGAAAAACTTTGAAAAAAATGCACAACCTAAGAACACACATGCCATTTGTCGAGTTGGCGTGGAATGAGCCAACTAACACGATGACGTGAAAAACGATTTAAAGCTGTGAGTTACATCACTTCGCAATGAATCATGAGAATTTCCCAACAAACTAATTTTCAAAAAGTTTTGAACATAAATAAAATTAGTATAAATTGAGAGGTGACTATTGAATTGTTGAAAGCTAAGTATAAATGGAATTTCTAATTAAAAAAATGGATCGTCTCATTTAAACAAAAACTTTCATATCAAAATGATAACATCACTTTGCATCGATTTGAAAGTGTCATTTCTTTCAGTGCAGTTCGTGCTACCTGTGGGGAAACTTCCTCACATCCCCCATAATTAAGGGTAATCCATCTTATTCTTATTCTGCCTTACGTAAGATATCCAAATTCTCTTTCACTCTTATGTTCATAACTGGAACTTTCTTCCTCTTAACATTAGAGGAACATTGCCACGTCGTTCAAAATTATTTGAAAGGTGATTCCAGAACAAGATCTTGCTAATTTCTTCCATCGGCTACTCCAAACTAACTTTTTAACTCCCGCTTCCCTATTACCCATTTCCCATAAGAGAGCGTCGCAGTTCCGTGCTACCAGTTCCGAACAACTCCTCCAATTATGGGTTATGGATTATTTTTTGGCTCTTTGGTAATTAGGAACTGGGAACGGGGCCAGTTCCTAATCGAAAGCCATTACCGGTAGCAGGCAATTTCTTCGCGCCATTCCAAACTCGAATAAAAAGCTCGGAGCAAGAAAACTGGAATCATTAGCAAAAGGAGAAGGTAGTAGCAGGTACCGCCTCTCAGAATCAACCCTCTTATGTTAATGTGGCTATTTCTCCGGAATTTTATACCGTTAACGAGGCCGGCCCATCGGCGCTTCTTGAAAAGGACCGGAAACAATTCTCTAATGAATCTTACCAAGAAATCTATCGTAACGACTGGGACTGGGAACTGTGACAGTGCATGACGCAAAGGGCGGGATGTTCGGGTAATTTAGATGCTAAACGCCCATTTCGGGCATTAAAAATAATCGCTATCCAGCAGTTTTGGAGATTACGCGTTCGTCATAAAACCGGTTTTTAAAAAGTTTGCTCGACGGCGAGCAAACAATGCGGACATTCCGTCGGATTTGGGAAGTCGGTGTTTGCTGATGGCAAAATAAATGCGAGAATGATCGGTAAACAAATAAGCGGAAAACGAGTCTTATTTCTGGGGCAGCTGTGAAACATGGAGTTATGGAAGAAATATAGAGCGGTGATTGGAGTCGGTTTTTGATGGTGGGGAAGGACAAACATTTGCGAATCCGTCACGCCTCTTCATTTGTTTAGTCATTTTTGTTATGATGACATCAACTTCGCTAAAGTATGCGAGTGGGTGGGCTTTTCAGTCATGTGAGGTTGGATGTTTAGTTTGTTGAAGGAGCGATGGTGGTAATTCGAAAGAAACTTGAGGCGGTGAAATAGGATGTGTGTTCGGAGAAACAGCTATGCAAACATCATGCAGACTGGGTATAAAGATAAATTGGAAGGGTTTGTATCCAATGTTGTAACCACGGATCTTATGGTTAAAATGGTTTAAAAATAAACTTGAAAGTTTACTATATCAATAATGAATTCACTTTCTATTTACCTCTAAACTTTTTTTTTCAATTTAGATTTTATTCAGGCAGATTCAGGTGACAACTACACTGATGGCCATCCAAAATGGTACACCAAGAAGAAAAAAAGATATCAAATCCAAATTTATTTCTATGATTGCAAATAGTATTAATGTGAATCGATTAAAAATTCAGCCTTCCTGGATGTTAGGGGGCCGAGAAAATCGCTGAGGAGTGTTGTCTCCATAGGTGTCCATTACCGCCGCCCAACGCCATGATATTGAGTGAAGGAGGCTCTAAATTGGCTTTGAGGGATTAGAGGACCATGTTGAGTCCACAGGTAGTCAAAGTTCATTTGGTGCACCAGCGGAAGTTGCATACCGGGCTAGGTGATTTCTCCTCTTTCATCGGACATGTTTTGTGGCGTTGGTTCTTAAGAACGGAAAGGTCAGGGTAAAAATGCAAGATAGGGAGATAAGAAGAAAGCTTGGACATTGAGTTCATCATGTGGTTGTGCATTTTTCTCTTGAGACTTGTCCGCAGGCGAGGGTTGAAGGTAAGGGTGGACAACAGGTTGTCAAACCTCAATGCTGCAGTTCTGGATGGTAAATGTGTCGTTAAATCATAGTGGGAGTGGAATCCAATGTTTCACTACTTCGTTACTCTGCGTAAAGAAGAAATCTGACGATTACAAAATCAATAGCCGAGTGCTCTCTTTTCTCGCTGTCGTAGAGTCGTCTCCAACTATCGTGGTGCTCCAGACCGCATTGGGATACTCTCATAAACTCTGTGCCCTCACATTGAGATGTCAATTTCATTATTTAGAGCATTGTTGCCAACGCCAAATCATGTGTTGAAGATTGGAAATTTTCAGAAGCTATGCTTGGCAAACGGGCAGTCCCCTGCACTGTAAACGACATGCATTCCCCTCCCACACCTCCTCAGTATGATTTACCGGCCCATTGGACAACCAGAGCTGCAGTATTGAGGTTTGACAACCTGTTGTCCACCCTTACCTTCAACCCTCCCCTGCGTACAAGTCTCAAGAGAAAAATGCACAACCACGTGATGAACTCAATGTCCATGCTTTCTTCTTATCCCCCTATGTTGCATTTCACCAACCCGTTCTTAAGAACCAACGCCACAAAACATGTCCGATGAAAGAGGAGAAATCCCCTAGCCCGGTATGCCACGTCCGCTGGTGCACCACATAAACTTTGATCACCTGTGGACTCAACATGGTCCTCCAATCCCTCAATACCATGGCGTCGGACGGCGATAATGGCCACCTATGGAGACAACACTCCTCAGCGATTTTCTCGGCCCCCAAACATCCAGGAAGGCTGAATTTTTAATCGATTCACATTAATTCTATGTGCAATCAGAGAAATAAATTTGGTCTGATATCTTTGTTCCTTCTTGGTGTACCATTTTGGATGGCCAGTAGTGTGTAACAATGAACGAAAGTATATATCAAACTGAAGACAAATATAATGTTACTAAAGAAAAAAAGTTCATATTTTAGAGTGGTGACTTTTTCTCTGTAGTGAATATGACTTTCTGAATATTACCATTGTCAATTGGGTAAAATATTCGTGGAGAACTATTTAAGCACAACAAAGAAATAAATATTACAAATAAAAACAAAGTTTAATATGCTATAATTTCTCTTAAAAGCAGTCTTTTTCACTGTAGTGAGTAAGACTGACTGTTGATTAACATTCGCAATTGGCTAAAATATTCGTGGAGAACTATTCAAGCACGACACAGAAATAAATATTTCAAATAAAAACAAAGTTGCTTAATTAAACTTAATTATAACTTTCTTTTAAAAAAAACTGCAGGGACGGTTCTACGCCCAGAAGGTGGAATCGAACCACTCTGGCTTTCACCAGCTGCGGGTTTGAAGCCCGCACTCCAGACCACCGGAGATCATCTTAGTGGAGGCGCTTATGTAAATCTGTAAAAAGTTCGTGTAAATTTTTGGCACCAAGGTTATTTTGGTTCTTTAGGATGTGGAGAATCAGAAAATCTTTGGTGCCAATTTTTCTTTTCACTTTCCTGATCTAGAGGTCACGTCAAAGGTCAAACATAAAATTTCAATATTTTGAGTATTAAGCTGGGTTAATTCAGTAATTTACCTCTCTAAGTTGGTGAAAAGAAGGATATGCAGGTTTTTAACCATATCAGTAATTAAAAAGATATTTTAAACAATTTTAATAGTCATTTATAGACCATAAGGTCAAATTTCGATATCTTTAGTATTTTGTTTTGTAACGATATATTATTTGGTATAAAAACTGCCTATTTCCCCCTTTAAGGTTGTAGTAAAGATAAATTATACAATAATTGGTTTTATTTTAAAATATTGTTTACTTTCCCACGAGACAAAACGAAAGAGTTCAAAGCGGACGCCGCGCCGCGCTGCCCGAACCTAAGTGTCGATCTCAGCGTGTTAGTTACAGTTGGAAAATTCAAAATAAACACTTCAAGACCTAAGAAGGAAGTTTCATATGGTAAATGTCCGAAAAGCAATAAATTTCCCCTAAAAAATAACAGACTAGGTAAACTGGCCTCAGGTGGACTTCAGGGGGACAAGACGACGGGGGGCATTGTTTTGGTTACCACGATTAAAGGAAATTGTCGATTAATTTTCAAAAGCTTCTTCCCTGGAGAAAACCAATCATATTATTGGCCCCCTGTCCCAATGATAACACTGTAGGGATGTTCGAATTCATGGAAATGCAACCTACTTCAAACGATTCTTCATTTGAAAGACATCCGCTTTAGAAGATGAAAGTGTGAACAACTGAGGCACTGGTGAAGAATTTCAGTACACAAATATATATAGGAGGTAAAGATTAAAAATTTATATTTACTAGCGAAATACGTTTTAAACTATTAAGGGGTTTTAAAACTGAACTGTTAAACTTATCAATATCTATATAAAGTTATTATTATAAATTAACTGGGATAGGAGCTGGAAAACGAACAGTGTACCTTAAATCCATATATAATAGCCTTGGAGCAGATATGGTTGATGCACTTCTCTGTTTTCATAGTTTTACTGGCTGTGACACAACCGGGAGGTTTAATGGAAAAGGAAAATTAACCTGCTGGAAAGGGTTTGAAAGGTTAAACCTCACGGTCATTCAAGCCTTTATATCACTCGTAAAAGAAGAACATTTATTGGACCGACATTCATTGCTCTGGAGAAATACGTTTTCAGATTATACAGATGACCCAAAGATATAAAAAATACAAAGGATATACGCTGGTACCTTTTCAAAAGACTGTAAGCTGAATCAGAGAGCCTATACCTCCAACTCAGACAGCTCTTAAACTATACCATACTTAGATCCTATTTCAAGCTCTAGTTTGGGCCAAATATGTAGAACCAGTGCAAACCCTTCCTTCACCTGAATTGTTTGGTTGGAAAAAAGAAAATGATTCTTATATTCCAGTTATAACAGATTTACCCCCGGCTCCTGAAGCTGTAATAGAACTCACATCCTGTGGTTGTGACACAAGTAAATGCCTAAGTGGCAAATGTTCCTGTGCCATTGCAAGGCTACCATGTATGGAAACGTGCAAATTTGAAGGGGACGATTGTAGGAATTCGTTAATATGGACTGTGGATGTATCACATAGTGACTCCTCAGACTGTAAAGCTTAAAATTTTAATTATATATCTGCAGCTGTTATATCTGCTCTCTGTAAATTAATTGAAACATATTCTAATTATATTAG
The DNA here is from genome assembly GCA_024610705.1 of Tetragnatha versicolor. Lineage (NCBI taxonomy): Eukaryota > Metazoa > Arthropoda > Arachnida > Araneae > Tetragnathidae > Tetragnatha > Tetragnatha versicolor. The sequence goes on along the minus strand of JANDEH010000009.1, from coordinate 6,150,100 downwards.
TGTGAAATCATTGTGTAATTTACTAGGCCAAATTAATGATCTTCATGAAAATCTTTTACCGAAAGAGTGGACCTTGAAAAGGGCCTTTAGAAAAGTTTTGAAATAGATTGGATTTGAAGACAAAGGAGAATTTGTTTTTAAATATTAAAAGGTGATTATTAAGACTTTTTATGCAAGAAAATATGAAGTACAAGATATGAAGAACATTTAAATAATAACTTACATTCCTAATATACAATATTTTCTCGAAAGGAAAACTTTAAATTGTTAATTTCCTAACTAATGAAAGTTTTTATTGAATTAATTTGTTACAAAATGTGATGTCTTAAAAATCGAAAAAGGTCATTTTTGGATTCAGCACACCAAAAAACATAAAAAATTATTTTGAAATAAAGTTTGAGTCGAAAAATATGTTTTTAAAGTATATACTTTTATTTTCTTAAAAAATCGACATTTTTACTTAAATTGTGAAGAAAGGTGAAGTCCTATGATAAAACGGAGGTCAATTTTAAATTGAGCACATCAAAAAACATAACAAAAAGTTTTGTGGAAAAATTTTAATAAAAAATTTAGTGTTAAGAGTTAATTTTTCAAAATTTTAAGGCATTTCCCAATAAAACCTAACAACCTGAATTATCAAAAAACGTGACGTCCCAGGTCAAAATGGAGGTCATTTTTGGATTCAGCGCACCAAAAATCATTAAGTTCAGCTGAAATATCCAAAACAGCTCGAAAAAAGTTTTTTTTTGCATACCTGTGTAATTTAACTTAAAAGTAAAAAATACTACTTTATTAAAACTTTCTTTTAAAAAAATTCAGGGACGGTTCTACGCCCAGAAGGTGGAATCGAACCACTCTGGCTTTCACCAGCTGCGGGTTTGAAGCCCGCACTCCAGACCACCGGAGATCATCTGGGCAATAGTGTGTTGGACTGCGTTCTGGTTTTAACTAGGAACCATTCTGGTTTTAACTAGAGAGCCTGTATACGAGACGACAACTCGCTTAAAAGCGTATCTGCGCATCCAGTTCTGTCCAAACTGTATCATGCCGCTTGTCTCGAGTCCAATGCTAATCCTATGGAGGGAACCGGTTGTGTCAAACCAGTGGCGTATATAGAAATTTATTTCGGGAGGGGCCCAAAATTATTTTTCACCCCCTCCCAAGCAAATTTATTACGTTCAATGTAACTTTCTATATATTTTTTGTTAAAATTTAAATCTAAAAGAACTTATTATAAAAAAAAGTTGTGAATAATTTTGTTCCAAGTACCAAAGGGGGGTCTGGGGGTCCACCCCCAAAAAAGTTTTGAAATTTGACTTTTAAAAACTGTTTTTTAACCAGTTTTGGTACACCTAGTCTGAATTTTTTATTAATGGATAGAATTTGCATTTGGGTGAACTTAATATAAAAACAACTTGAAAATAATAGAGTGCCAAATAGGAAAGGGGATCTGGGGGTCCTCCCACAGAAAGTTTTTGGAAATTTGACCCTGAAAACAGTATTTCTAATAGGTTTTGGCACACCTAGTCCTAATTTTGGACATATATCTTTAAGTAGGATAGGGATTTTGATGAACTTATTGTAAAAGTATTTGGAATAATAAAATGCCAATCAGAAAGGGGGGTTTGGGGGTCCTCCCCCAGAAAATTTTTGGAAATTTGTGCCTAAAAACAGGGTTTTAGCTTGTTTTGGTACACCAAGTCCGGATTTCGGGGGGGGGGGCCAGGGCCCCTTCGGCCCCCCCCTTATATACGCCACTGTGTCAAACAGAAAACCTGTTTACCGATCCAGGCGCGCTATACTGAATTGTTGCCTCTCTCGTATACAGGCTCTCTAGCAGCAACGGGTTTGAAGCCCGCACTCTAGACCACCGGAGATCATCTGGGCAAGAGTGTGTAGGACTCCGTTGATTTTTATAACCTGATAAGAAGTTGCATAATAAATATAACAAATAAAAACAAAGTTTGATATGCTATAATTTCTCTTAAAAGCAGTCTTTTTCACTGTAGTGAGTAAGACTGACTGTAGATTAACATTCACAATTGGCTAAAATATTCGTGGAGAGCTATTCAAGCACGACACAGAAATAAATATTTCAAATAAAAACAAAGTTGCTTAATTAAAATTAATTAAAACTTTCTCTTTTAAAAAATTGCAGGGACGTTTCTTCGCCCAGAAGGTGGAATCGAACCACTCTGGCTTTCACCAGCTACGGGTTTGAAGCCCGCACTCCAGACCACCGGAGATCATCTGGGCATTAGTGTGTAGGACTCCGTTGATTTTTATAACCTGATAAGAAGTTTCATATTTTAGAGTGGTAACTTTTCTCTGTAGTGAATAAGACTTACTGAAGATTACCATTTTCAATTGGATAAAATATTCGTGGATAACTATTCAAGCACAACACAGAAAAAAATATTACAAATAAAACCAAAGTTGTTTGTGGTATAATTACTCTTAAAAGCAGTCTTTTTCACTGTAGTGAGTGAGACTGGCTGTTGATTAACATTGTCAAGTGGCTAAAATATTCGTCGAGAACTATTCAAGCACCAACACAGAAATAAATATACCAAATAAAAACAAAGTTGCTGAATTAAACTTAATTAAAACCTTTTTTTGAAAAAATGCAGGGACGGTTCTACGCCCAGAAGGTGGAATCGAACCACTCTGGCTTTCACCAGCTACGGGTTTGAAGCCCGCACTCCAGACCACCGGAGATCATCTGAGCAATAGTGTGTAGGACTGCGTTGATTTTTATAACCTGATAACGAGTGTCATATTTTAGAGTGGTGACTTTTTGTCTGTAGTGAATAGACTAACTGAATAAGACTATATTATAACCATTGTCAATTGGATAAAATATTAGTGGAGAACTATTCAAGCAAAACACAGAAAAAAATATTACAAATAAAAACAGTTTGATATGCTATGATTTCTTTTTTAATTTAGTGAGTAAGACTGACTTTTATTACTATTGTCAATTGGATAAAATATTCGTGGAGAACAACTATTCAAGCACAACACAGAAACACAACACACAAAGTTGCTGAATTAAACTTAATTAAAACTTTCTTTTAAAAAAATGCAGGGACGGTTCTACGCCCAGAAGGTGGAATCGAACCACTCTGGCTTTCACCAGCTACGGGTTTGAAGCCCGCACTCCAGACCACCGGAGATCATCTGGGCAATAGTGTGAAGGACTCCGTTGATTTTTATAACCTGATAAGAAGTTTCATATTTTATAGTGGTGACTTTTTCTCTGTAGTGAATAAGACTTACTGAAGATTACCATTGTCAATTGGATAAAATATTCGTGGAGAACTATTCATGCACGACACAGAAATAAATATTACAAATAAAAACAAAGTTTATATGCTATAACACAGGTCTGCAATGAAAAAGCTGGTTGAATAATTTTACCGATTTCCTTTATATTTTGCTTTGCTGATAACGAAAAAAAATATTGAAAAAAAAATCTTATACGTCAGGATTTTTCACAAATTGCAAAATTATATTCGAATTTACCCATTTTTCATAGTTTTTGTACATTTATAGCGCCTTTATTTTTAAAAATTAGGAGCAATGAATGATGCACATAGTAAACTAACTCACCAGGACATTAAAGAGACGGTAAGAAAATATTAGTTAAGAATTAATCGGGCAATAATGAAGGATTTTTGTTGTATAGTTCAAAGAAACGTTCTTGTTGATACTCACAAGGGTAAATGTGCATAAGGGAGTTTCATAAGGAGGAAAATTTGGCTTTAGAGTGTGTAAATGAGTTTATTTTAGTTATATAATGGTTTTCATGAAGAATATGTAATAAAAATTTTATTTTATAATCGTATTTTCTTTAAAATTGAGGATATAATAAGTGAAAAGTTTGACGACCTTAAGAGATACATCAAAAATGAAATTTCGGATCTGAAGCAAACCATAGAATTCAATTCCGGTTCCATCAAGGAACTCTCAGATAAAAACACCAAACTTGAAAAAGAAATATCAGCTCTAAACAAATCCCTAAAATCAACACTCATTGAAAATCAACAATTGAAATCTCAGATTGAAGATCTTACTCATGAAGTGATCGACCTTCAACAATATTCTAGAAGGACTAATATAGAAATAGCTGAAATTCCAGAATCTAGTGAAAACACAGAAGAAATTGTTAAAAAAGTGATTAAAGCATTAGATCTAAACGAAGAAGTAAAGATTTCGGCAGCTCATAGAATTCCAACTAAAAATGTAAACAAACAGAAACCTATCATTGTCCAGTTTCAGACGAAATATGAGCGAGATATGGTCATCAAAGCCGCCAAGTCGAAGAAGCTCTCAGCCCAGGATGTAGAGATAAATTTCCCCAATACACCAATTTACATCAACGAACATCTCTGTCCTGCACTGAAGAAAATTTACTTTGAGGCACGCCAATTTAAAAAAAAACACAACTACCGTTTTTGCTGGGTCAGGGATGCAAAGATTTTCCTGCGGCAGGAAGATAACTCTAAAGCAATCAGAATAAGAAAAATGTCCGATTTCCCTGATGTGCCACAGTAAGTCCTATTTCCCAGCAGCTACTTCTCAGTGCCAAACTATTGACAATCTAAATAACTTACCTGCTTTTATTTCTAGTTTGAACATTCCCGCAAATTATAATATGTTATCTGTTCTGCATTTTAATATTAGAAGTTTAAGATCTAATTATGATGAATTTTTGGCTCAGGTAAATGAATTTCTTCCCGTTCTAGACTGTATAATATTAAGTGAAATTTGGATCTACGAAAATGAAATTCAATTTTATAATATCCCTGGTTTTAAAAGTTTTTCACAGTGCAATGTATCTAATAGATCAGGTGGTGTTATAATATTTATTAAAGAAAACCTTAATTTCGTTCCCATATCAATTCCTAGGTTAAATTCAGCTAATATAATTGCTTTGTACAACCCAGATATTAAACTGAACATAATCGGTATTTATCGCTTTCATTCTTTTACGATTGATTTTTTTCTGAGTGAGTTTAGTACGTTATTACCAATGTTTACCAATAACTCAATTATAGGTGGTGACTTAAATATAAATTTATTAGATCATATTGCCTGTAACGACTATCTAGACCTATTGTACTCAAATGGCTATGAAAGTATAATTAACATTCCTACTCGAGAAACAGAAAATTCATCCACATGTATTGATCACTTTAATTTAAAATTTTCAGGTAAATTTTCTTTTGATTGTTGTAGATGTCTCAGCTCCATAACTGATCACTATCCAATTTTCCTTGCTGTTTCATATTGTTTTCAATTGAAAAGAATCCCTATTTATAATGATGCCCCTGTTTTTGAGGTAATTAATTTTGATAAACTGGATCGAGTTATCAAATCTACTGTATTTGAAAGAGATAATGGAAATTTAGATGTTACCTACAACAATTTTATTAAAAAACTTCAAATATGTGTACAATCTTGCACCAAAAAAATTGAGAAAAAGAATCACAAATCAAAAAATAAATGGATATCTTCAGAAATTCTAAAAGAAATCAATAAAAAAGAAAAATTGTACAAAATAAAAAAAAGAAATCCTAATGATAAAACAGCTTGCTTTAACTACTCTAAATCACACAGATTAGTAAAAAAACTATTGAAAGAAGCTCGCTCCAACTTTTACAAAAAAGAGTTTGAAAATTGTTCTGGTAATTCAAAAAAGGAATGGAATATTGTAAATAATATATTGGGATGTAAAACGAAAAGCACCAAAAAAACTTTCTCACAGGCGGATGTAAATTCTTTTAATGACTTTTTCTCAAATATTGGTTGCAACATTGTGAAACAGAGTGATAAATACCGGGATTTCGTTACTCCTTGTGTTAACTCTATGGCATTTTTAGACGACGTTTCAGAATCTGAAACTCGGGGTATCATTCTAAATCTAAAAAATACCAGCTCATGTGGTTACGATAACATAAATTCTAAAGTTTTTAAAATAGTCAGTAAATATCACTGCAATTTTATCCAATCTCTTTTGAATCAATCAATTAAAGAAGGCAAATTCTTTGAAGCTCTTAAATACTCTACTATCGTACCTATTTTAAAGAATGGAAATCCCGATGTTTTCACTAATTACCGCCCAATTTCTTTGTTACCTGTGTTTTCAAAGATAGTGGAAGAGGTGGTATCTACAAGAGTAAAAAAGTTTTTGACCAATAGCAATTTCTTTTCTAACAACCAGTTAGGCTTTCGAGATAATTTAAGTACCACAAATGCCTTAGTAGAATTTTCGACCTCTATTACTAATAACCTTAACAACAACTTAAAAACCGCGGCTATTTCTTTGGATATAAGCAAGGCTTTTGATAGTGTCAATTATGAGATTCTTCTTTATAAATTAAATAGTGCTGGTATCCGAGGTAACTGTTTGAGTTGGTTTCGTTCATTCATATTAAACCGGAAACAAAGAGTTAATGTTAACAACATTTTTAGTCCGTTTATTGCCTCAAAGAAAGGTGTTCCTCAAGGTTCACGGCTAGGTCCTCTGTTATTTAATATATATATCAACGATTTTTGTAACCTAAATCTACTGGGTAAAATCTTAACTTTCGCAGATGACACAATTATTTTATATTCTGCTAGATCGTATGACCAACTAGAAAATTTAATTAATCAGGATCTATTAATAATTTACAATTGGTTCGCAAGTAATGAACTAAAAATAAATGTGAACAAAACTAGTTACATAATATTTTCCTTACAGTCCACTTTTCATGAAGATCTTAAATTATACTTTTGCGATTGTGAAAATAAACAGTGTGAAAATCATTTTATCAAATACACTCCAACAATAAAATATTTGGGTATTTTGTTTAATAAAAACTGGAAATTCAAAGATCATATAAATTCAATAGGTAGTAAGTTAAGATACATTTTGTTCAGGTTTTATCACCTAAAAAAATATATTAACTCTGATTTACTTTTGAGAATATATTTTGCTTGGGTTCAATCTCGTATACAATATGGAATTTTGATTTGGGGTGGTGACTTTTATTCAAATATCAAGCCTTTGCTTACTATACAAAAGAAATTTTTAAGTTACTTTCCTCTTAATAATCTTTTAAATGCACGTCAGTTATATGTTCTCAATTGCCTTATTTTTCTGAAGAAATATCCTGGCTATGCCACGATAAACCAAAATTTTTCCTATAACCTTCGAAATCATAACTACTATAATATACCTATTCCTCACAAAGAAATATACAAAAAACACTTCCAATATCTTTCTGTCACTTTTTTTAATAAACTTCCAAGCGAAATTCAATCTCAAACTAACATTAAATACTTTAAGAAATTGTGCATTGCATATATTTTGAGTCTAAATAGCATTGAGTCCTTATTCTAATTTTGTCAGGTTTAAATATCATCATTTATTCATTTTTTCTCTATAAACATAGAAATTGCCAGCCAAGCCTTTTTGTTTTCCTTTTTTATTTTTTTGTTCTTGTATTTACAATTAATTTTTAAGTGTCTAGTGTTAAAAAAACAACTTCTTCCACCATAAACCAAATCGATTTTTTATTTTTGATCTTACCTTTAACAAAGATATTCCATGACCCCATGGACGAGCGGTAGCTCCTTTGGGAAATGTATGTATTCGATCAACTGCGTTTGTATTTTTTCTGTTCTGTTCTTTTGTTTGTCCAATAAAATTATTATTATTATTAAAATTGAAATAATGACTTATTTTACAATTTTACCAAAATTTTCAGAAAACATAATATTCTAGGGCAAAACCGAGACTATTTTTGAACTTGGGACACAAAAAACATTAAAACAAATGACCTTAATAATAAATTTGGATTAAAAAAACTTATTCTTAAGTGGACTGTGAAAATCAAATGTGAAATATTGCCATATTTGCTCAATTTGTTACAAAATGTGATGTCTTAAAAATCGAAAAAGGTCATTTTTGGATTCAGCACACCAAAAAACATAAAAAATTATTTTGAAATAAAGTTTGAGTCGAAAAATATGTTTTTAAAGTATATACTTTTATTTTCTTAAAAAATCGACATTTTTACTTAAATTGTGAAGAAAGGTGAAGTCCTATGATAAAACGGAGGTCAATTTTAAATTGAGCACATCAAAAAACATAACAAAAAGTTTTGTGGAAAAATTTTAATAAAAAATTTAGTGTTAAGAGTTAATTTTTCAAAATTTTAAGGCATTTCCCAATAAAACCTAACAACCTGAATTATCAAAAAACGTGACGTCCCAGGTCAAAATGGAGGTCATTTTTGGATTCAGCGCAACAAAAATCATAAAGTTCAGCTGAAATATCCAAAACAGCTCGAAAAAAGTTTTTTTTTGCATACCTGTGTAATTTAACTTAAAAGTAAAAAATACTACTTTATTAAAACTTTCTTTTAAAAAAATTCAGGGACGGTTCTACGCCCAGAAGGTGGAATCGAACCACTCTGGCTTTCACCAGCTGCGGGTTTGAAGCCCGCACTCCAGACCACCGGAGATCATCTGGGCAATAGTGTGTTGGACTGCGTTCTGGTTTTAACTAGGAACCATTCTGGTTTTAACTAGAGAGCCTGTATACGAGACGACAACTCGCTTAAAAGCGTATCTGCGCATCCAGTTCTGTCCAAACTGTATCATGCCGCTTGTCTCGAGTCCAATGCTAATCCTATGGAGGGAACCGGTTGTGTCAAACCAGTGGCGTATATAGAAATTTATTTCGGGAGGGGCCCAAAATTATTTTTCACCCCCTCCCAAGCAAATTTATTACGTTCAATGTAACTTTCTATATATTTTTTGTTAAAATTTAAATCTAAAAGAACTTATTATAAAAAAAAGTTGTGAATAATTTTGTTCCAAGTACCAAAGGGGGGTCTGGGGGTCCACCCCCAAAAAAGTTTTGAAATTTGACTTTTAAAAACTGTTTTTTAACCAGTTTTGGTACACCTAGTCTGAATTTTTTATTAATGGATAGAATTTGCATTTGGGTGAACTTAATATAAAAACAACTTGAAAATAATAGAGTGCCAAATAGGAAAGGGGATCTGGGGGTCCTCCCACAGAAAGTTTTTGGAAATTTGACCCTGAAAACAGTATTTCTAATAGGTTTTGGCACACCTAGTCCTAATTTTGGACATATATCTTTAAGTAGGATAGGGATTTTGATGAACTTATTGTAAAAGTATTTGGAATAATAAAATGCCAATCAGAAAGGGGGGTTTGGGGGTCCTCCCCCAGAAAATTTTTGGAAATTTGTGCCTAAAAACAGGGTTTTAGCTTGTTTTGGTACACCAAGTCCGGATTTCGGGGGGGGGGGGGCAGGGCCCCTTCGGCCCCCCCCTTATATACGCCACTGTGTCAAACAGAAAACCTGTTTACCGATCCAGGCGCGCTATACTGAATTGTTGCCTCTCTCGTATACAGGCTCTCTAGCAGCAACGGGTTTGAAGCCCGCACTCTAGACCACCGGAGATCATCTGGGCAAGAGTGTGTAGGACTCCGTTGATTTTTATAACCTGATAAGAAGTTGCATAATAAATATAACAAATAAAAACAAAGTTTGATATGCTATAATTTCTCTTAAAAGCAGTCTTTTTCACTGTAGTGAGTAAGACTGACTGTAGATTAACATTCACAATTGGCTAAAATATTCGTGGAGAGCTATTCAAGCACGACACAGAAATAAATATTTCAAATAAAAACAAAGTTGCTTAATTAAAATTAATTAAAACTTTCTCTTTTAAAAAATTGCAGGGACGTTTCTTCGCCCAGAAGGTGGAATCGAACCACTCTGGCTTTCACCAGCTACGGGTTTGAAGCCCGCACTCCAGACCACCGGAGATCATCTGGGCATTAGTGTGTAGGACTCCGTTGATTTTTATAACCTGATAAGAAGTTTCATATTTTAGAGTGGTAACTTTTCTCTGTAGTGAATAAGACTTACTGAAGATTACCATTTTCAATTGGATAAAATATTCGTGGATAACTATTCAAGCACAACACAGAAAAAAATATTACAAATAAAACCAAAGTTGTTTGTGGTATAATTACTCTTAAAAGCAGTCTTTTTCACTGTAGTGAGTGAGACTGGCTGTTGATTAACATTGTCAAGTGGCTAAAATATTCGTGGAGAACTATTCAAGCACCAACACAGAAATAAATATACCAAATAAAAACAAAGTTGCTGAATTAAACTTAATTAAAACTTTTTTTTGAAAAAATGCAGGGACGGTTCTACGCCCAGAAGGTGGAATCGAACCACTCTGGCTTTCACCAGCTACGGGTTTGAAGCCCGCACTCCAGACCACCGGAGATCATCTGAGCAATAGTGTGTAGGACTGCGTTGATTTTTATAACCTGATAACGAGTGTCATATTTTAGAGTGGTGACTTTTTGTCTGTAGTGAATAGACTAACTGAATAAGACTATATTATAACCATTGTCAATTGGATAAAATATTAGTGGAGAACTATTCAAGCAAAACACAGAAAAAAATATTACAAATAAAAACAGTTTGATATGCTATGATTTCTTTTTTAATTTAGTGAGTAAGACTGACTTTTATTACTATTGTCAATTGGATAAAATATTCGTGGAGAACAACTATTCAAGCACAACACAGAAACACAACACACAAAGTTGCTGAATTAAACTTAATTAAAACTTTCTTTTAAAAAAATGCAGGGACGGTTCTACGCCCAGAAGGTGGAATCGAACCACTCTGGCTTTCACCAGCTACGGGTTTGAAGCCCGCACTCCAGACCACCGGAGATCATCTGGGCAATAGTGTGAAGGACTCCGTTGATTTTTATAACCTGATAAGAAGTTTCATATTTTATAGTGGTGACTTTTTCTCTGTAGTGAATAAGACTTACTGAAGATTACCATTGTCAATTGGATAAAATATTCGTGGAGAACTATTCATGCACGACACAGAAATAAATATTACAAATAAAAACAAAGTTTATATGCTATAACACAGGTCTGCAATGAAAAAGCTGGTTGAATAATTTTACCGATTTCCTTTATATTTTGCTTTGCTGATAACGAAAAAAAATATTGAAAAAAAAATCTTATACGTCAGGATTTTTCACAAATTGCAAAATTATATTCGAATTTGCCCATTTTTCATAGTTTTTGTACATTTATAGCGCCTTTATTTTTAAAAATTAGGAGCAATGAATGATGCACATAGTAAACTAACTCACCAGGACATTAAAGAGACGGTAAGAAAATATTAGTTAAGAATTAATCGGGCAATAATGAAGGATTTTTGTTGTATAGTTCAAAGAAACGTTCTTGTTGATACTCACAAGGGTAAATGTGCATAAGGGAGTTTCATAAGGAGGAAAAATTGGCTTTAGAGTGTGTAAATGAGTTTATTTTAGTTATATAATAGTTTTCATGAAGAATATGTAATAAAAATTTTATTTTATAATCGTATTTTCTTTAAAATTGAAATAATGACTTATTTTACAATTTTACCAAAATTTTCAGAAAACATAATATTCTAGGGCAAAACCGAGACTATTTTTGAACTTGGGACACAAAAAACATTAAAACAAATGACCTTAATAATAAATTTGGATTAAAAAAAACTTATTCTTAAGTGGACTGTGAAAATCAAATGTGAAATATTGCCATATTTGCTCAATTTGTTACAAAATGTGATGTCTTAAAAATCGAAAAAGGTCATTTTTGGATTCAGCACACCAAAAAACATAAAAAATTATTTTGAAATAAAGTTTGAGTCGAAAAATATGTTTTTAAAGTATATACTTTTATTTTCTTAAAAAATCGACATTTTTACTTAAATTGTGAAGAAAGGTGAAGTCCTATGATAAAACGGAGGTCAATTTTAGATTGAGCACATCAAAACACATAAAAAAAGTTTTGTGGAAAAATTTGAATAAAAAGTTTAGTGTTAAGAGTTAATTTTTCAAAATTTTAAGGCATTTCCCAATAAAACCTAACAACCTGAATTATCAAAAAACGTGACGTCCTAGGTCAAAATGGAGGTCATTTTTGGATTCAGCGCACCAAAAATCATAAAGTTCAAGTGAAATATCCAAAACAGCTCGAAAAAAGTTTTTTTTGCATACCTGTGTAATTTAACTTAAAAGTAAAAAATCCTACTTTATTAAAACTTTCTTTTAAAAAAATGCAGGGACGTTTCTACGCCCAGAAGGTGGAATCGAACCACTCTGGCTTTCACCAGCTACGGGTTTGAAGCCCGCACTCCAGACCACCGGAGATCATCTGGGCAATAATGTGTAGGACTCCGTTGATTTTTATAACCTGATAAGAAGTTTCATATTTTAGAGTGGTGACTTTTCTCTGTAGTGAATAAGACTTACTGAAGATTACCATTTTCAATTGGATAAAATATTCGTGGATAACTATTCAAGCACAACACAGAAAAAATATTACAAATAAAACCAAAGTTTGCTGTGGTATAATTACTCTTAAAAGCAGTCTTTTTCACTGTAGTGAGTGAGACTGACTGTTGATTAACATTATGAAGTGGCTAAAATATTCGTGGAGAACTATTCAAGCACCAACACAGAAATAAATATTTCAAATTAAAACAAAGTTGCTTAATTAAACTTAATTAATACTATTGGACTATTATCTGGACAGTGTTGATTTTTATAACCTGACAAAAAGTGTCATATTTTAGAGTGGTGACTTTTTCTCTTTAGTGAATAGACTTAGAGAGAGAACTATTCAAGATAGAGAACTATTCAAGCACGACACCACAGAAATAAATATTTCAAATAAAAACAAAGTTAGATATGCGATAATTTAATTAAAAGTAAAAAAAATACTGCTTAATAAAAACTTCCTGTACAATAAAATTAATTTAGAATTCAGCATGGCTCCTTTTTCTTAAATATTATAAATATGTTTATATAAATCTTGGTATGCCTAAACTTTAAGTCATTTTATATAAATTTTTATTTGAAAATTATTTCATAAAAACGCTCACTTACAATTAGTGTTAAATTTCAATGAATTTTCAGTGGATATTTTTTTAAGGTGGAAATGAATTAAGGAAGCCTGGACATTAAAAATGAGCTAATTGTCAAAACTATTAAAAAAAGATATAGGCCCCTAAAACCACTCTAATTGTCAACACCCATAACATTAAAGCCATCTTAGTGCCATCACCAATAACATATAAAGCGAGCTAAGTGCCGCGACCATGATTAGTTGCTCAAAATACCCCCATTTTAAGTATATTCCTATGAAGAATAAAATTTAAAATGATTAAATATGGAATATGTACATTTTGGCACTTGGTTAGTTTTTTAAGTCTTGTCTATACAAATGTGGAATGCAAATGTGACTACCTATAAACTTCCACACAATGGAAATTTTGAAAAACAAAGGCATTCAAAAAAGCATAGTTCTTCTTTATGAATTTATTTCTTAAAATAATTCGTTCAAATCCAACGCAACTTCTCATGAAACTCCTTAAATAATGAAAAAAAAATGATTGTTTTAAAATGATCAAGAAATTTTCTGATTTAAAAATATAAAAGTATTTCAAAGCCATCAAGAAGAAAATAAGCTATCTTCCGACTGAAATATATTAGTAAAGTATGTGAATAATGACTCTAGATAAGAACGCTTTTCGTGTTGAACACAAATCACTCGGTGTCAGCGAGATAAAACGGAGGAAGCAATATAATAACTAACAACACCAGGGAAACTTTTAAGTGATTTATGGCATTACCAACTCAGAACGAGTTTAGGTTTTCTGGAGCTCGGTCTTAAATCAAGGGATATAGTTTCTAGTGTTTTATTTTATTGGTAAAGTTTAATTCTTTTGTGGAAAGATAAGAGAAAGTGGGATACAGTGGTGAATCCAAGCTATGGCTAAGATTAAGTCATTTTATAGTTTTTAATGATTTTTTATTTTCTCAAAAAAAGTAGCACCACTACAATCCCCTTTTTAAAATTTGAAAATTAATGGCGAAATAAACTTTTGTGTAACCTCAACCCCCTTACCTCAACCCCCTTTTTGAGAATAATCATAGATTCAATACTAGCGAGAAGCCCAAGTTTAAATAAAGAATTTAAAAAGAGAAATCAATATGGATAAAGTGCTAACTTGAGGAGTTTGAAAAAAAACATTTACATTGTGTAATTAAAGTACTGCCTGTTAAAATTTATCCTTTCTTCCAGTAAAATATCCTCAATTCTAATTAATAGACTTATTTGATTATAGTAACAGAAGATTTGTGATGGCTGCTTAAATTTCAAATATCCAGGCTTTTTCTTTAAAGGTCTTCTAACAAAATTCGTGTTTTTAATAAGAAAATATTTAGTCATCCAATTACAAGCAAGGTTACTTATATAGATTTCATGCATTTATTATGAATCTAACGCATCTGTTACAGGTTCCTTGCAATACTCTGGCCTAAGATACGTAGTACGGTTATCTTGGATAATAATGCTGCACAAGGGAGATAGCTTACATCGCTCAATTAAGATTCAGGTACCTATCTGCCTGCAGAGCAGATGTAGAAACACAGGTACGCCCTTTTTGGATGGATCCTAAATAGGCATATTCAGTCAAATTCCTTATTTAAATTATCGAAATGTCCACGAAAGTTGACCCATGCTAAAGTATTAGTGAAATTCGTTAGAGTTGAGTTATTACTTTCGTGGATCCAGCTAGACAGTGCCTTAAATTATTTCCTAGATTATGAAGTAATGAGACGATACTTTATAAAATCGTTTTTTTTTACTATAATTAATTTCATACGAAAAAAAACGTTAGAATAGGCGTTTCAATATAATAGTATCTTGCCTTCTTTTGTTAATTGTGATTGCATCAGTGGTGGTTCGTAATAAGATGAGGTTATTGGAGATGCTTCTTCTAAACATTTTAAGCGTTGTTGTAAAATTGAACAAAAAAAACTAAAGAGATAAACAAAATTATCCTAACAAAACATAATCAGTTGAGTTTTACCTTAATTAGTTACTGTTTAGTGCCTATGGAGAGAAGATCCGTGTGCGATCGTTTTTACCTTCTGATATTATTTGTATATCAATATGAGTTTCGTTTGATGATTAAAATATTGATAATATTTTTTTTTTCGGGATTGGGAGGATGATTCATATTTTCAAAAAATCTTGTTCATGGGTTAAACATATTTGGAGATAGAAGTGCTTCGACTAATTAGCTACTATGTTTAACAGTGCATGGAACAAATTTAAAGTTTAAGTTGTAAGAAAGATATTTCTGTTTTCACAATCAAATATAATTCTGATACATTTTGATAAATCTATTCACAGTTTTAGACCTGAACTTTAAACCTAAATACCTTCTCTTCCCAGTAAAATAATATTTTATATTTAATTATTTCACAAATTACACCATCTCTAGGGAAATGCGCAAAACAAAATTAATTTAATGCCATACCAGCCCCAGGCTCCCAATTTCCCAGAACTTCCACGTACCCTTTCTGCTTTGTCGAAAAGATTTCTCAGTGGAAGTGGAAGCCAATCAGATGGCAGTTTACCGCCTCTCCGGCCAATCCTGACCCATGGCTATCCCCTCCGTTTTTGTGGGGACTGGTCACTCCTATTTGCATGCAGGAAGAGTTCCAGAGCACTGACCATTCTCCTCTCATTAGAGTGGACTGTGATTAAATCTGAAGGGCCTTCATATGGGGAAGGCTGCATACTGCATGTGCTACTCTTTGTGACATGGGGAATATGTAACTAAGGGAGCTCTAATGATGGCAAAAATAATTGGCGGGTTAATTTTTGAACGAATGGTTAAAAACGTATGAGACCATCAATAAGAATGTGCTTAAACTTTAAATAAGTTTTGGAGAGTTAATTTAGTACTATGTATGCATATATTAATTCGAGGAAAAGAATAATGAATTTAACTTGATATATAGTAAAACAGCTGTTTCCAAGCTATGCTCCGCAGAGTATCTCAAATGCTTATCTCTTAAAAGTGTTCACAAAATCATCCGGTTGTTGTTTCGAAGTTGTTCATTTGCGTTTTAAAAGAAGTTTTATGGAATTTTTATGTGGACCATAGTTCTCTCTTTAAAATTCCTTTATATTTAAAAATTGAAACATTACGATAATTTTTCTTATTGGTAAACCTCGAAATCTGTGGTTTAAAACTATTGAAGTCGAAGAAACAAGTTCACCCTTTTCTCCCTTCCTCATTTATTATGAAATGCTAGTGTAAGAGATCCTTCAGTTAAAAAATTATTTAATTTATAGTAATATTTTTTTAATCTAGGTTTTGACTTTGAAAATGAGAATTCTAAAACTATTTCACCATAAGCATGTTGATTGGGGGTAACCGCTTATTTTTGACGACAAAATTTATCAAATATGGGGATAAATTTTTAAACAACAAATGAAATTTTCAAAACTCCCCACCTTTAAAGAGAGGTTATTTTTATCTTATAAGTTAACCCCTCTAGTCTGCATGGTAAAACCAATTCTACCATAAGTATAACTCCAATTTACAGCATGTTTTTAATTTATTGTGCTTAAGTAAGCCTTTCAAGTGCTATAACACTGGTCAACACACATTTTGGTACTGGGAATGTTAGAGCTATTTTTGTATAAAGGGTGTTTCAAAATTGCGTTGCACGGCTTTTATTCAGAACCAACGCCTCCTAGGGTCATGGAAGTAAGGTCTACCCCTAGGTAATTGAGCCTGGAGCACTGAAATGACTTACAGCGCCCCTAGCGGTGAAATGAAAAAGATAAAAAATAATTAAAAAACTAAGAGATAGAGCAAAAACCTCAGTAAGAGTATTGTTGCCAACGTCATGAGGAACTCACTGAAAAAAATCAATGAAAATATCTTTGATATTCGCCGAGATATTAGTATGTGAAAATAGCACTATTTCAGGGGTCAAAAAAGAAATTTTGCAAATTTTTTTGATTTTTTGATTAAATTTCGTGATCTTTAAACTAAAAAAACAAAACTACAAAATAAAATTTTTTCTTTTTTGATCCCTGGAAAAGTGCTTTGGTTCCAAATAAAAGATGTGCAACGCAATTTTGAAACACCCGGTATATTTGACCTCCTGAATCAGAATATGGCATCCATTTTCGTGCATCATAAAACGAATAAATTTCAAATTTTTCAGAAGTAAGACTTCTGAAAAATTAGAAATTTATTCGTTTAAACCGCCGTTATAGGTATTAAGCGTTTTTGAGCGAAATGACCCTACTTAGAAAATAGGTCTTAGGAGGTCAATTTAAAATTCGGGAAATAATGGAAATTTCAATTTGTGGTTGAATTTGAATGTAAACTGATGCTATCTAGTTGCTAACGTGAAAGCAGCTCTTTAAAATAATATTTAAATTTAATATAATAAATTTACTGTTTTTAGGCGCTCGAAGTTTTTTTTAGTGCATCACTACATTAATATTTTTCTTCCCATTTAATTATAACACGATAAAATGAGATATAGGGGCGAATCCCCTAGACTTCGACTTTTTATTTTTGATATTAGAAATCGTCAGATCTCCATTCTTTAATTTTTTATAGAATTTTGAATGCAAAAACACCTGATGTTGTACCTTCGGACACCATAAGTGTTCTACCTACGGACACGTTCTTTGTGGGTGTCTGTAGCTAATCGGCGTTTTAGAATCAGGTTTCATTTAAGTGAATACATTTTAATACATGTTAAATTAATTCTAAATGGTTATCTATTAGTGGGCAAATATTTTCAAGTGATTTTTAGATGAAAAATTAAATATTTTGTGACCTAAACTACTTTTTTAAATGTTTTATTTTAGTTTGCATTTCTTGTAAAATATGGTATGAAATCTTAAACACCCTATCGCATTAAAGTATGATGATTACAAAAAACTTAAGATTTCCACCGAAGAAGATTTGCGAAAGTTATTACCACCAATAAATGCTTGCACAACAAAGTGTCAATCGAATTGCTTTTTGGATCAGTGAAGTGATCATATCAATCAGCATGATTGATGAAACTATTACCTCAAATTTCAATCTGAAAATCCCATGCGATTTATGTATTTTTGGTAAAAAATCAAGACTTTTATCTATCAACTTCGTTTTAATGATCACTTACGATCTAAAACTACATTACTTCAAAAAATCTATTTCCAATTTTAAAACTGATTGAAATAGTTTATAAAAAGGTAATACACCCATAAAAATGTTCATTTTAAGCTTTTTTAAACTAAAAATTTCCTTTGTAAGGGTGTCCACAGGTACAACTGGGTCTGTACATGTCCACAGGTACAACTGGGTCTGTCCATAGGGAGAGCACGTTGTTGTACCTATGGACACGAATTTCGTCAAGTTATTAAAATGAATTAAAAACCCAATATTGAAGATTTTAGCTAATAAAAAATATTACCCTCTTTGTTAAGGTTAGGACTATAGGTTGGGCACTTTAAATAGTAAAAATTTTATAAAATCTGTCTTAGAAAAATCCAAACGTGATTTTTGTCCATAGGTACAACACTCTCCCCTATAAATAATTTATTCTGTCTAAATAAGCACTAAAACACATATATTAGCCAGTTTTATCACAAAATTTTTTTTCAACTTTAGGGCCCTATAGGTACCCCTTAGAACTAACTTAGGCGCTGAAACTTCATACACTATCTTTTGGCACCCAAATGAATAGGAAAAGTCTGTTTTTATTTTTTAAGACATCTTTATATCACCATATTGTATGAAAATAGATAAAAATCTTAATTTTAGAATATCTTAAAAACTAGAGCTGTAAGTAAAAACGGATGCCCTATTTTGAATCTGGAGGTTAAATAAATACAATATCAGCTTTAATATTCCCGGCACAAAAAAAAGAGATTGTTTTGTAGACCAGTGTAATTTATAAAGTTTATTTTCAATCCCCAGTTTCGTTTTTTCTTAATTTTGAGTTAAAAATTAAAAATAAATTGGACATTTTTATTTTATCTGGCACCAAACTGTACTGTACATGGATAAGGCAAAAAAAATTCCATAGTTATTTCAGTTAGTGGGCATTAGAGGGTTAATCTACATTTTTGTATTAAGTTGTGTTTTAATAAATTGGAGAAACATTTAAAAAGCATTATAACTTTATCAAATTTGATCCTTTCTTTTTCGAATCATGGTAGAAAAGTAGTGCTAATTATTTAGTACTTACATTCGATATCATGTTTGCAATACAATGAAAATTAAAAGTGACAAATCTGTTTTGTTTTAACTTACTATAAAAAATCTTAGTATTTATCATTTCTTGTAATGTGACTAAATCTACTTTCTATCTTATTACTTAATGTGCTCCTTATACTATAATAGAAACAAATACCTAATTGGAATATTCTTGTTTTGGATAAACATTTTTATTTTTACTTAATATAAATTATTTTTAATTTAACTGATTAGTTCTTAACTAATTTTTAACCCCTTAAAAATTACACCACTCCCATTCAAAGAATAAAAATAGAATTACTAAAGTAAACGCCAAGGCAATCGTAAGTCCCACACAGGCCTATCTTAACTACACACTTCTCACTAGCACAAGAACCCACGAAAACGCCTGTCACAAAACACGGAAGTAAACTGCAATCCTCTCGAAGGGGCCCTTGCTGCACTTTACCCCACTGGGGCCCACATGGGGACTCCCCCTTTACTCACCTGTTAAGGAATGTGGTCCCCTGGGTTCAACGCTCGGTGAACTTTTCTTCAGTAGGCAGATATTCTCACCCCTTTTTGATTCTGCCGAGTGGTTCTTCAGGCCGTGAGAATTTGCACTGGGAGAACTATTGTTTTCTTGACCTACTTAGGTGGTTGGTTTGGTGGAAAACTTGGGAACATCTTAACCCTTTGACTCTTTAGGTGATAGTCAGGTCTGTATTGTGAAAAGAAGCAACTTGGAGGACTATTTCTAGCTTTTTTTGTATATGTTTTGACCAAGTTTGGTAAGTTTATTGTGAAACTACGGTTAGGGTTTTTTACTATCAAGTCAGGTGTATGTCCTTTGTAAAGTATCCATATTTTAAAACTGAATAAGGGTAAGGGAGACATCTGAAATATTTTAGTTGACTGAAAGCTAGTATTTCAATGGAATAAGGAAAATTGAAAATGTAGACCCTTAAATAACATATTATAAAAAATTTAAGAATAACCTAATATGTAGACTGTAGAGCCACATATTCAGACACGTTTAACATCAGCCACTGCGCAGGGTGTTTTTTTTTCAAATATGACAATCCACTGCTTTCATTTTTGAATCATCAGAAGTACTCAGTTTCAAACAATTCAACAATCACCACTCAAATTATAGTAATTTTGAACTTATGTTTGAAGATTTAAAATTTTAGGTTATTCTAGGGAAGTTCCGCAATTTTTGGTGGGATAAAATAACCAGGAAGGAGTGTACACAATAAAAAAAATTTACAGACAAATTACACTGTTCTACAAATTCGACCTTCAAAATTTTTTCCTTGATGAAAATAGTCAATTCTTATAGATTTTGGGTCGCTGAATACGAAAATCACCATTAAAATTCTCAATTGACTCAGGATTTTCGGGGAACAGCCCCTCCCACTTTTTACGTTTTTCGACGACCTTATAACTTTAAACTCGATTTTCAGGGTCAAAAAGCATTATTTTAGTCTTCAAATTGCTCCCCAGTTAACAAGAAATGTTCAAATTAATAAAATATGATAAATTTATAACAAATGGATAGGGTTAAGGGGTAATTACCCCCCTAAAAATACAAAAAAATAGCTAAAAATTAAAGAGGTTTCTATACGCTATTTTTTCCTCTTATTTTTTACGCAAATCCCGTTTGAAGGGTCCTAACCCTTCCCCAAGGACCCAAATTTGATGACAATATGCAGCAATAATTTTTACTAAAAGCGGTTGAGGTGTTAGCCTCCCAGAAGTCCCCGCGGAAGAGTTTGGAAGACTTCCAGAATCACGAAGGCGCTGGCGAGTTCAGGAATTAATATCGATGATTTTGAAAAGATTACAAATGACGTTTTTCTTATATTTTGGGTGTATCCTAAGTAGAAACTCTTCAGTTCTTTAAAAACTGACCGGTTTTCGGGAGTGAGGATTCCATGTTTCAAGATGTTAATAGATGCACGGCTGTGGATAACAATTAGGGGGCATCCCCTTAAAAACTGAGGGTGATGGCGGAAAATGGGTGTCATATTTGAATTCAGCAGATCATTTTACACAAGAATCAGCTGAAATTCAGTAAGTGGTTTCAAATTTTTTTTTTGTACAGCACAGTTAAACTCTAAGTGCGGCATTGAACCCTTCCGTGGGTGCTCTGGGGGCGCTCTCACCTCAACCACTTTTAGCAAAAATCATTGCTGCATATTGCCATCAAATTTGGGTCCTTGGGGAAGGGTTAGGACCCTTCAAACGTGAATTGCGTATAAAATAAGAGGAAAAAAATAGCGTATAAAAACCTCTATAATTTTTAGCTAATTTTTTGCATTCTTAGGGGGTTAACTACCCCTTAAACCTATCCATTTGTTATAAATTTATCATATTTTATTAATTTGTACATTTCTTGTCCCCTGGGGGGCAATTTGAAGATTAAAGCAATGCTTTTTGACCCTGAAAATCGAGTTCAAAGTTATAAAGTCGTTAAAAAACGTGAAAAGGGGGAGGGGCTGTTGCCCGAAAATCCTGTGTCAATTGAGAATTTTAATGGTGATTTTCGTATTCAGCGACCCAAAATCTATAAGAAATGACTATTTTCATCAAGGAAATTTTTTCAGTGTAGAACAGTGTTATAGGGGCATTTTGGATGTATTGAGAAGAAGAAAAAAGTTTTTTTCCCTTTTTTCATATTCTGGCGCCGAGAAGGTTTAAAAAGTTACAAACACATATTTTCCTGCACTTACTTCACTGATTTATGGTATTGAATACCAAGTACACCTTATTACTATTTACTAAATAGATTTAAATATTACATATCCAAGTAACCAAGCTAAATTTTTGACAACTCAAAGAAAAAACTGTTTTAACACCTAATCCATAAACCAGGTGCTAATTTCTATATATTTTTGCATTTTATTCATGATAAAAAAATCTAGAATAATATTTATATCTTAGTGCACATTTCCTTTGCAAAAAGAAAGAACGACACCTCCAAATAACTCAAATGCTCTTTAATCGAAACTATTACAATCCTCAAGATGCGTGATTACTACAACATGCGAAAGAGGCTTCATATATTCTTACATTGTAATCATTAAATACGTTCCCTAAAAAAAGAAGGATTAGTACCCTTAATAATGACCTTTCAACCAGGTTAGAAGATCTATAAAGAGAATACAGAACTAAAATGTGAGAAAATCTAAACTCTAATAGATATTTTTATCAGAATTTATTTTATTTTATTAAAATTTTCAGCTCACTTTAATTCAACTTCTACAAAATGTAAATGAAATAATGGTTACCTTTTACGGGGGCGCGTAGCAAAAAAACTAAAATATGAAATCTGAAAATAAAAAAAACATCATTAGTTCTCTAATATATTTTAAATTTAATGATTTTTTTAAATGGTGTCAGTTGGATGCTACCACTTTTTAAAATAAAACTTAAAATTTTACAAAATAAATTCTATTATTGAATAAATCTTGAGAATGTGTTTTAAAGGTATACAAAGCATTGATTCCCTTGTAGAAAACATCTTTAAGAAAATACTTTCAGAACTAGAACTTTCATTATTTTTAAAAATGAAACCGTCATACATTTTGCTAAAAGAAAATATGAAATGAAATTATAGATAAAATTCATTGTTACTTAATACAAAATTATTACAATTTATTTGTAAATTTATATCAGTAGAACGACAGTAAATAAAACCAACAAATTCTTAAAAGGATCAATGATTTTTTAAAAGTTGCTTGAATTTATTCCTGTTCAACTAACTATATGACGGATATTTTTTTCCTAGATTATTTCACCCAATAATAAGTTATTCATTGTCTGAAAGTATCATTAGAAGTTATTCATTTGTTATTAGCTATTAAAATTATTCATTAGTTTGTTTTCATTCATTTCATTCACCGTAGGAAATAATATTTTTTTCATGGCCTTTTCTTATCTGTGACTTTGTAAGGCTTCTTTTTTCCTTATATTACATGTTTCGTTCCTCGGTTTTATAATTCATTAATTTTATTTTATAGTACTATCTCGGGTCCTTTCGATTTCAAGATAACGAGGTTATATTACATCCCGAATAATAATTTCGCTTAAAATTATAAAAAGTGATAATTTGTCTCTACATACATTAAATTTTCATTTAAATCTAATGAAAAAAGAGATAATAAAGTGTTAATTTAGATTCAGATCATTTTCCAACATTTAGTTCGGATAAACCAAGTTCGGATTAGGAATCTTCCTGCGAGGGGATTCTAATTTTAACCTCCACCCATAATTGCAGTTCGGTTAATCGACACGATTGAGGCAAAAATCCTGAACTAATTTTGGCTACTTGGATAGAGCACCTGTGTCTCTGTCATTACTCTGCTTAACGCAGTGGAATTACCCAAATTGGATATTTAACCGAGTGAAGATGACAAATTACTTTCCAATGGATGAATAGAGATTTGTCGGGGCAAAAATCACTTCACTCATTTCAATGACATGTGACTCTCAATCACTTCTTTGTATATTTCTTGTCCTAACAATACTATTAGTAAAATGAAATTATCAGATTATATATGGTAATCTGAAAAAGAAGCAAATTTTCTTTGGCTTTAACAGTTGAATCTTCGAATGTTCAATAGGGTTACTGCATGCTTCCAACTACACAGGGGCTCTCTTCTGGAAATGTGTCATCGTTCTGATAATTAAAATTATTATATTCAAAGAGTTCAGACAATTTTTAATTTGGTATGAAAAGGGCGTTTAAACCTTACTTTGGGATGTTTTAAGATTCTGGAACCACTTATTTAATAATGTAATATTGGGAAAGGTTTAATTTGAACATGCTAAGAAACTGCTAAGTAGAAAAAGTAAATAAGCTATTTTTGAAATCTATTTAAAAAAACATTTATTCGGTTAACATAATTTTTTCTACTTATTGACCTTACTGGTCAACATTTCAAATACCTAAAAACTCCCTTAGTTTTGTAAAACTTTTGATGGGATATTTTCAAAACCATTTCCTCCAATCCTTTAAACTTCAACAATTCAATATTAAGTTACAATATCTGTTATTATATTTTGAATTATTTAGCTGAAAAATAAATATAAATTTCAGCGTGTTTATTGAACTCAATATTTAAGCTAAAAGTTAAAGTACTTAACCTCAATTTTAAAGAGTTTTTAAAAATTTTATCTCACAAACATCCTTCTTAAATTTAACTCATTAACACTTCATTTCAACATTCTTTTGTTTTTAATCATCTGATAAATTTCATTAAAACCTAAGAATAAGAATGAAAATCTAGAAGAATGGATACTTATTCCCTAACTTACAAACTAGCATCCAATACTGAACCTTTAAATTTCCATAAGGTTTACTTAATTTTATAGGCAAAGAGCCGCACCTAAATTGAAAATGTGTCCTGGAAAGAGTAGTACATAAAAGCTAGAGAAGAAAAATTCTAAGATAACTGTTTTTAATTTACAAATGCAAAATAAGGAGTTACTGATACATTTCAGTAAAATTGAAAAAAAATTAGTAAAAATTAATTTTGAAAATAATGAATGAAAACGCTTTATTAATTTTTGAAACGTGTAGTTAAATTAAAAGTACATGAACCATTATTTTCAACCTCGTATTAATTGGAAAAAAATTTCAATTATTATAAGAATATGCATTGAATTAGTATTCTTGTAATTTTAATTTTTAATTTTATCTGAACTAAAATTACTCCTATACTATACATAAAGTTGACTTATGAGGCTAATATTTACTGCTGTAACCAATAGTTGTTATAATAACTAGGTTTTATCTTAATATAAAAACAATGTAATTTTAAGTAAGGTATCCAATATTTAAATAAATGTTTCCAATTCTTACATTCAATGGCATTCAGAAAATACCCTTAAAGTATGTCTTGGCTTATATTTATCAAAAAATCAGATTTTAGAGATTTATTAGCATAGACGAATGTGAGAAGAATTCCTTTTATTGCGAAAATTCTCTTTCTTTCCTTGGAACGAAGTCCAGAATTCGTACACATGAAGAGCATTCATTCCAAATATTTTAAAAATGTGTTTCCAGTCCAACAGGAAACTTGAATCAAGATGGAAAGGGGATAGTTCACAGAGGAAATGAATCGAGAAAGGATTATTCAAAATCTCTCAAGATTCCGTGAGTTTTGTTTTCAATGAATGCAGAAGTTTCGAGATCTCCTAAACAAAACAAGGGGTCGATTTCTGAGAGTTCAACTTTTGATGGCTTTCTCATTACGTATTCGTGGGCAGTGACAAATTAGTATGTAAATCTCTAAGAAAATGTTACTTACTTCAGAAACTTGCTCTAACTGAACTGTTCAATATTCAGATCGAATATTTAGATAGGAAAGAATAGGTGATAGAACTTTCGGGCATGGGGTACTGTTTCAATTTTTCGATGCTTGTTACGTCGAAAAACTTTTTTCATGTTTTATACAGGCTATTACATTGATCGGTTTTGTTTGTTAAGGGTTTTATGGCACTAAGTCAATATGAGGAAATATACAGGGTGATTTGAAAGTCCGTTTCACAGCTTTTATTTGGAACCAATGTCTATTAGGGATGATAGTAAGGTGTACTCCTAGATAAGTGACTATATTGAATCCATTGTGATTGCTTACGGTGGTTCTAGTGGTGAAATAAGAAAGTTTTAAAAATTAATAAAAAATTAAAAAAAACAGAATACATACTTCACAGACAAAATTATTTAAAATCTCATAACAAACTTTCAGAAAATTTTTGCGAGAAAATATCTTAAACATTCTAGATATTATGACGTGCAAATTACACTTTTTCATACCTTAATTAATTTTTTTGTTCATAGGTAGTATGTATAGTACAAAATAACTCTATAAACGAATGATACGAAAGATGTTAAGGTGAGTGAATCATCGAATCTTTATCTGCACCTCAATTATGCAGGTTTTGTGTATGAAAAAGGAAGTTGTAAATAAAGTAATTTTTTATATATTCAGAAAGGAACGATGGTATTCTCTTTTTCTAAACCTAAATGTTAATATTAAATCCAGAATATAGATATTTGATGAATTTAGAGAAAATATTAGATTTTTTCCATTGTTTACGTACAGATGTAAGAAAGAATTGGGGATTGATAAGAAATTGAATTTTATTATTTTAGAAACATTGTAAGTTACACAATGAGTAGAAAGGGGTCCCCAGTGCCGAAGCGTGCATGAAAGTACTGCTTCCCCAGATCGTGTTTTGATCGGAAGATTGTAGTTTTAGATTTTCGGTATTTTGTAATAATAGGTACATGATTTTTTATGTCAGGAGCAAGGATTTGCTACTATCTTGATTTCTTGACAATTTTGAGACATTAATTAAAAATACATCATACAGATAATATGAAAATTTATTTTAATTTCAATTTTATATCTACTACTTTTTAAATTTAAGGAGCCCTTAATAAAGATCCTTCTAGATCTAGATCCAAGCCTAAAAATAAACCATGGGTTGGTTTAACTTCAAAAGTTA
The DNA here is from genome assembly GCA_024610705.1 of Tetragnatha versicolor. Lineage (NCBI taxonomy): Eukaryota > Metazoa > Arthropoda > Arachnida > Araneae > Tetragnathidae > Tetragnatha > Tetragnatha versicolor. Next base: position 6,123,408 of record JANDEH010000009.1, on the reverse strand, counting down.
ATAATGTAAAGAACATAATTTGATTCAAAGCGAATTGTTTCATGTGCTTGTTTGGATGTTAATTGTATGTACAGTATAATTGATAATATTCAACATTCAAAGAATTATCATTAAAATGAAGAATGTGACTGACATTCATGTATTCAATCTCTGTCTTTGCAAAACTCTTCAAAATTTCTGTATTTCGAAGTCTATACGAAATGCGCGTTTTCTTGCTTCGCTAACAACCATTCCACACGAAGAATTACAACACAACACAAAACCCCCCTTTCCCAAGTACTCTCGCCAAAACTGAGGTGACATTTTGTTTTGAATGGAAAACTCCCTATCGAATATTTTCCGACGAACGCATCAAATTAGTTCAATCAAAATCCCTCACAGGTCTTTTGAATAAGAGAGATAGCTCTTTTGATGAAAACAACGTCCCGAAAAGAGGCTGATTTATCCCTGTGTTTAATATTCAGCATGAGAAATAGGATACCAGAGGAACAAATATTTCGAATCATGTCAAATGATTTAACCTTTGCAACCTGAATGGCAATCAGGAGGGCTGAAAATTGACAATCTGGGTAAAAATGAAGCACCCTTCCGTCATTAATTTTCGGACTTTTGCAATTTGCTTCTTCAGTTCAGTTCATTATGGGGATTAATGGAGAAGTTTTATTTTCCGACAGATATCAAATGGAATTATGAACTAACTTGGTAGTTTTAACGAAAATCAGGCATAATATGTTTAGGGTAATGGAGTGTACCTCGGGACTATTTTTTCTTTTTTCGTCATTTACTAAAAATAAGCTATTAAAATAATTTCCGAAACACTTTATCCTTTTTACATAATAATTTTTTTTCGGAAAATTTCTTGAAGTATTTCAGTACATAATTAATTAAAGTTTTAAAAATGCAAACGGATCCTGGGTACACCGCTGGTGGTATACATTGGTCCTCTATTTTAAAAATATTAATTTATTACATTTTTAATGCAAATAAGCCTAAAACCACCAATGATATATTTTATGTAATAATGGCTATGTGGAATGCTATCCTAACTAATTAAGACACATCTTATATCTCTCCTGGCCTTTCAACATTTTTGAAGAACATATCCAATCATTCATGATACAATTTACTTAAAAAATGAAAATTAACCTAAAAACATGTATTACATGCCTGTAGAAAAAATTTTAATATTTTTGTTCCAGAATGCCTGTTTTTTTAAATAATTAAAAAATTAAATTAATTAAGTATGTTGTTACTTATGCCATTTCCGAGTGAAAACCGTTTAAAAAACGTTTATTACAATTTGTTTCAGGTGTTGAGACTAGTTTGACATAATTATGAATTTTTATAATTTTAAAGTCTATTTCAATTTTTATTGCAAAAATAATATTTTTTCATGTAATAGGATTAAAAACCAACCTATAAACATGTATTACAAGCATATATTATGATATTAAAATTTTAAATTTTAGAAAAAAAAATTTTTAATTTTTAATTATGTGTTCTTAATATAATTTACTGTTAATTAAATAAACTTTGATGGATATATGCCAAAATATTACCTGTTTTAACTTCTTTGGAAATTTGTATAACATTTTACCAATTTCAAAATTTTAAATTAATTAATTAACTAATTAATTTAGCGTGAATTCCACCGTTTTTCCATTATATAACTATCTGTGGACAATATCCACCAAAAAATGATCTTTTCAAACGCCTCAAAAGTTTGTGGCACGAATTTGAAAAAAAGGGCATTTTTCACAAAAAAAGTGGAAATTTAAAAAAAATTGATTTTCTTTAACTCGTAAAATTTTAAATTTTAGTATGTTAATATTTAGAACAGTTCTAAATGCCATTGGATTTATCTCTTTTGATGTTTTTGTTAGGTTTTTAGGGGGGTTTTAACTACAGATATAGTCATGAAAGTGGGGTCTAGGTATAGTAAAGTGACCATGCTCTATCCGATGAGATAACTTTCAACGCCCTCTAGCGGAAAATTTAGGAGTTATAATTTTTATTTTAAAAACTATGTGAGGTATGTGAAAAAAGTCAATGATTAAGTTGTAGAGAAGCATCGATTTAGTAGGAAAAGACACCTTAAGCAGAAAAATATCTTGAATAAAACCCCTTAAACGCACGCTCAATTAGATTGAATTTACGTAGATTTTACGTTTTAAAACGCTCCTCACGAGGCAAAAATGAGAAATTTTCAAATTAATGAACTAATAATACTTTTAGTCATTTGCTTAAGTCCTAAAAATAAAAATTTCTCATTTTCGCCTTGTGAGGAGCGTTTTAAGAAGTAAAATCTACGCAATTTCAACCTAATTGAGCGTGCGTTTAAGGGGTTTTATTCAAGATATTTTTCTTCTTAAGGTGTCTTTTCCTACTAAATTGATGCTGCTCTACAACTTAGTCATTGACTTTTTTCACATACCTCACATAGTTTTTAAAATAAAAATTATAACTCCTAAATTTTCCGCTAGAGGGCGTTGAAAGTTATCTCATCGGATAGAGCATGGTCACTTTACTATACCTAGACCCCACTTTCATGACTATATCTGTAGGGGTTCAAAAGTTAAAGGGGTTGGGCCACTTCTCGTGGGACACCCTGTATAGTCTATTATTCAAATTAATTTTAAAAATTGAATTTTCAATTTTTTTCCAAACTAAAGGCAATATTCGGTTTCAGCACTCAAAAATAACCTATAAATATGTATCACATGTCTATATTATTGTTTTGGGTTTTTTTAAATTTTTTTCGGCCATTTTTTTTAAATTAAAAAAAATTAAATTTCCAATGGTCCGATTTTCAGTATGTTATTATTGAGGTCATTCCTTAGTGAAAACCGTTGAGAAACCTTTTATTGCAATTTCTTGGAGGTTCAACTCTACTTTCAGTGTACTCTCTGTCCTGCACTACAACACTACAGATATGTAGCACGAAATAACTCTTTTTAAAAATGAATCTGCATTTATCATAGTATTATTGTGTTAAGTTTTAAGATAATACTGTTGTTAGTTTTTTTTTAACGAGGGTTGAATTAAAAATTGAGACGAGGGGTCGATTGTAACACGTCAGCCGGGAATGATTGTAACATGTGACATCCGACCCCAATGAATAAAATAAATAATTGTGACACATAATTATCAATTTTTTTCACGGTTTTTAGATGTCGAGAAAACGATGTCGATGTAACAAAAAAAAGGAAACTGTAGAAAAAACAGCCCCATCAGCTATAAACCTAGTGCAAAAAGGAATAAGTCTCCACAAAAAAAGAAATTTAAATATTCAAAATGTGAAATCTAGTCAGACGATGAATATTTGTGTGTTGTTTATATGAAAAGTTTCAAAGACCAAAGTTCACCCCAGTAAAAATGGATTCAGTGTGTTTCGTGCAAAATATATTGTTAGTAAATTTGTATAATTTTCCGTCTTTTTTTATGAATATGTGTGATGTTAAAATTGGCACTTATATGTGTTACAATTGACCCTTGAAGTGGGGTTGATAGTAACGATTTTCGATTGTTGATTTTTATTTACTATATTGTAATGCATGTCCAACAGAAAGTTTTCAAAACAAAATTGTAATTGGGATGTATCAACCTATTTCCATAACAATTTTCATAACTCTAACTTAAAAAATGGCTTAGTTTGAGATCAAATAGTAAATTTTGTTACAATCGTCCCCACCCTCCCTTACACAATATACAAAACCACTTTCGGGTTTTTAAAATCCTTTTTCAGGTAAGCGTAAATTGAAATAATAAAAATGGTATCCCACATTGGGGCACTTTACCCTATACTTTTATTCTCAATTTCTGGTTTTATAAAAAAATAGTGCATGGTGGAAACTTAAACTATAGGGGAAAGTCGCCCAATATGGGACCCACTTTTTTGAATCGAATTTATTTTTACCTGAAAAATGCTATAATAAAACTTTAAGTGGCCCTATACAACTTTTTCAATCTTAATTCGAAATCCAGGTTGTTTTTTATGAAAAAATTAATTAATTATACAAAAAATGCATTTTAATTAAAATTCAAAAGTTGCCTAATATGCGATACGGGTCGCCTAATATGCGATACTAGGTGTTCCTAATATGAGATTTCCTAATATGAGAGAATATGAATGTCTCATTTTGGGGATAAGCATCAAAATGGGAATAAACTCTCTTCAAAATATGCATATTTTATTGTGCAAAATATACAAAGCAGCTACTTTTTAGAACAGAATGACTAAATAGAGTTATCCTGTCACACTTAAAATTAAGCAAAAAAAGGATTTTTTCCACAAAAAATAACAATAAATTGACTTTTACTTGCAAAACTTGCAAAACACATAATTGTTTTGAGTATCTGCACAATCTTAATGGTACCATAGAAAACATTTCTGGCAAATAGCCCATTTCTCCAAATGAGAGTCTTCAGACAACCGCAAAAAGCAGATAGGACATTCTGTATCTGTTAATATGGAAGAATCTCTAAGCGAGTTTCTAGACGCAGATGCAGTAGGTAATTTTGCTGACTGAGAATAGGTTCCTGATTGAATATGTGATTTTATAAATATCCCTGAAGTTTTCAGCCGAAACTTTTTCTTCATTGAATGGGTGAGGAATTTTATTTCTTACTGCCAACTGGTAGGCAATATGTTTTATGTCGGGAATTCTTAACCCAAAATAATGGTCGGACATATTTATGCAATATTTGGCAAGTTCATCTTCCAACTCCTTTGAAAAGACCGGCTTTCTTCCAAGTTTAGATTTTATAAGGATCTTCCGTCCTTGATGTATCTTTCAAGGGTTAGGCACCTTAAACTCTTTCGATGCTTTTCGATGAAAAACAGATGGGGTATCTTAAAAGATACCCCATCTGTTTTTCTTTCACAGCCTTAAAAGCCTTTTTCATATCTTCCGGGACCACTTCTTTCGAAGTATTGGAGATATCTTTTTAAAAAAATGTTACTAAGTACACTAATTATAATTTGAGTAGTTGTAAAGCATATTGAAAAAATTAAGAATTGAAAGTTTATTTTAATCTGTACTTTTTGTGTATTTAAATGTTTCGAACTTTAAACCTTAGGATCTTTATAAACTACTTTAAACAGAAAACCCACTAAAACCAACCATCCTTTTGTAAAATATAAATTACTGTGAAGAATCAATCACGGCATATTTAAAGTTCCCGCCGATAACTTTTGAAATTACAACGCAATTATCAAAAATCTCTGTAAATTTACACCCGCGATGAACAAACAATATTTTATCTAATTTAAGGTTGCTTATTCAGGGGGTCTGAAAAATATCTGGGTATAAAGTTGTAAGGAACTTTGCACTATTATTGAAAGTAATTTCCTTATACATAACGCTTGAACAAGTGAAATTAAAGATTGATTCAAATAATAAAAACTACGGAAGAAATATAATGGGATAAATAATATTTAAATATTTAACACTTAATAAAAGTTAATTTTCAAGTGGCTTATAGGAAAAGTATAGTGTCTTGAAAATGCGCAAAGGTCAATTTTAGCATAAAAGCGAATCATGGTTACTAATTCGATTGATTTAAAATATCATAATATGATTTCCCTCATTTTTAAAACTTTACTTAGAAAGAATTGGAAACAATACAAATCTAAAAGCCGATATTTAAGCTCCAGACTGACCAAATATTAAAAACGTCATTAAAACTGTAGCATAATTTCTTTAAAATTATAGAGAGTTGCTCTTCGAAAATAGCTACGATTGTAATATTTTCTATTTGAAATAATTTTCTTAATGCCTTGTATTTTAATGCCAAGGAAACCCTTCTCTACAAATAATTCAGTAAAGTGATAAACAGATATAGCATTTTTTATGGATACTTGAATTATCAATCAATCAAACTTTATTTAACAACAAAAAGAAAATATAAATTGAATACAAAAAATTTGTGATATGCTAAGGGGAAATAAAAAAAAGAAAATTATAGAAGGAAAATATTCATTAAGGTCTTAAAATTACTATTCATACACTGATAACAAAAGTTAAATAAAGCTTTCTGCATTTTTGATAGATTTTAAACCAAAAAAGGACGAATTTCATTGAAAGACCACTAGGACTGATTTTAATTTGATCAGAAAGTCGTTGTTTTACAATACAATTACATACTTTCCTTCTGGTCCTAATAAGGCACTAATTCCTTGCAGTAAACAAATCAAGAATGGCAAAAAGGAATTTAAATTAATTTTGAAAAATGAGTTCTCAATATGAGATATCACATTTTAGGAACCTTAAGAATATCCCATATTAGGATTTTTTGCCTCTTTTTTGACAAATCTGCCAAAAAATAATTAATGGGCCGAAAAATTTAAAAAAGAGATGCATGAATATTAAAATTTGGATCAGTCTGTGAGAAGAAACAAGCAAAAAATTTAAAAAAACAACTAAAAGTTTTCCATGTTCTTCAACGTTATTTGATGCTCGTGAGAAGGGATTTAAGTCCTTACCTTCCTAATTTTACTTGTGGTTACAATTAATTAATCTAAATAATTAAGAAATGCCACTCACGGATCGTGACACTTCCGGATTTTAAAGATAAGGGGGTGCGCGCGCCATGTTAGGCCCCTATCCCACATTGGGCGACTTTCCCCTACCAATACAGTACTTTTAAGAATTTGGCTGCATCACACCATATACACCACTTTTTAAATATATAACTAAATTATAAAATGGAAAATATAATCAGGAGGTAGTATAGAGGAATGTGAGGTACTTCAATCATGAAAGTTCTACGTTCTATCGTGGAAGCTCATGCCCAAAAATATGAGACCGTTGTTGGTAGGTGAGTTTTGTCTTAGTACGCAACCTAAGAAATATTCTCTGAAAAGTATTGGTGGGAGTTTAGGTTTAAAAAGGCTAAGAAACCATGGGATTTAGGTATAGATGGTATTAAAACTTTTTAAGGGTTATCCATCATGAAGAACGGAAGTTTTAAAAGTTTGAGATTAAATTGTATATTTTGTTATATTTGACCCCAGTCTCCCCTACGCATAGGGATTTTATAAGTAACTCAAGGTTCTTAAGAGTACCTTGGACAGGTGCAAGGTACACTACTTGATCATTTTACATAAAAAATATGCAATCTTCATGATCAGTTCACCCTTAGTTCTATTTCATGCACATTGGAGTGGGCCGAAAAAGCACTTTTATTTTTTTATTTCTGTTCTAATAGTAATGCGGAAATTTTGCCACTTGGGTCTAATAAGAACGGTGTAAAATGTTTTTTGATTGTATAATATCTTCTTCCCCCGCATCGCACTTAAACTTTGAAAAATTGGCTGACTTTTTTACAAAACAACTAAAAAACCAAAGATTAAACCCTCACATATTGTTCGTGATGTTTTTTATGAGAAGCTAATATAGTTATAGATATAATTTTCCAGGTTCCATTCTTCTTATCACCCCTCTTTCGATAGAAATAATTTTTAATGTCAAAAGAACTCTTGAACTCTTGCAAAGTTGTTTTTTCTGCATTTTTAAACAGGTATTAAAGTAAAAGTGGGTATAGTGGACACTTAAAGGAAATTTTTTTGTTTAAATTCTCAATAAATACCAACCTATTTGCTTGGAAACGGTTATCCTCCTATTTATAGGTTAATTGGATTTTCTTCTTTCGATTTTACCATTAAACATTTTATTTAGATTGGGTAAAGTATATTTAATTAATTTTTTAAGTACTCTAAATTGCATCTATAGTGGCCACCTAGATGTAGCGGTTGTTTCTATGGTGGACACCTCTTGTATCTAAAGTGGACACCTCTCTTTTTCTGCCTATATTAGGGGGTTTATGCATGAAATTGAGTATATAGGTATAGTCGTTTAGTTCTAATTAAATCTTCCTTTCAAAAGAAATATACTTAAGATCAAATCAAATTAGCTTTATTTAATTTAGAATAACAGACAGTTTCCTGCCCAAAGCCTACGCTGTAGCTGATTTGAGAGGAATTTAGTATAAGTAGTTCAATGCTTTTAGCTCAATGTCACAATCTTCGAAATTTAGGCAAGTCCTTTAACATTCCCTAAAATTATACACCAAGAGCGATTCACTCATGGAGAATTCATAAAATTTCTTGAGGTTGATCATACGATTAGAGGTATGAAAAAAATGTCACATAGACTAATATCACCAAAAATAAGACTATTAATGGATTCGGTACAAAACCTTAAAGAGCTAGTTTTCAACTTAAGTTAATTCAATGTGCATGCATTTCATCTGAATACTCCTTAGAACTTAAAATTATGTTTATCTTATTCACTGAGAGAAATGACAGTTTCAAGTTTGATTAAATCGATGTTCTCATTTTGGGGTGAAACTTTTTGGTTAATTTTTCAACTTTTTGGTTTAACAGTTTTTGTAAGTTAACTTTTAAGCAAATGCGTTAAATCTTCTAATTATTAAATTAAAATTTTTTTGGTGTTTTTCACTTTGTGCATCAAAAAGGCTTCTTCAGTTAGAAGCATGGGCGGATTTAAGGGGGGTCATGGGGCCCCCCAAACTTTTCAGGAAATTCCGTTTTTATAAGGGAATATCATGTTTCCAAAGCCACCGGATACATCTTGCCCCCCAAGGTTTCCAGTGTGACCCCCCAGGGTCAACCACCTAAATCCGCCCATGGTTAGAAGTATTTTCAAATGAATATGTAACAAATAATTGTTCTACGAAAAATGCTGATTTATTGCTTTTGTAAGGGATTACGTTAACTTGTGTTACGCCTAACTGGTTAAACTTAAATTCATGCAGCCAAAGTAATTATACTCAGAAAGATAATAATTTCATAATATAAAGTTCAGATTTAAAGAGAATTGTGTCCAAAATATCAACAATAAGCCTAAAAGTTAAAATTTAAAAAATGATTATTTTTAAATTTTCAATGGTGCTTGGAGAGGGTCGGCCAAAACCGGGTAGGAGGAAAAAACAGGGAATTGAACTTTATTCCTTGATTATTGGTGATATTTGGCTGAAACTTCAAGAACTACTTCCAGGCATGCGCCCTAACAATGTCAAGTGCAAAGAAAGTATATTTTTACAAACCCGTTTCGCTGAGGGAAGCATTAAGAAATTTCACCACAAAATCTTATAACTTCAGCGTCTAACACATTGCTCCATCGATCCTAAATACCTACGGATTTAGTTTAGGTAACTAAAGCGCATGAATACCTCATTATTTGCTTGTTATTTTAAAGTTTTTGTTGCTGGCTTGGAGTTAATAAAATTTCTAGAATAAAATTTCTTCAAAATGGCATGGTCGGACAAAACCGGGATGTGGGTATAGTCGGATAAAACCGGGAAGTTCCCGGTTACCACTCAAAGTTTATTGAAAAATTTACTCACCACTTCAAGGTTTATTAAAAAATTTATAAGTAATTTGACCGACAGTTTATATGTTTTACGTTTTAATTTAAGTTATGGTGAGGAAATTAAAATATTAGGTAGTTTTTTTACATTCATTTTTCCGAGAAATTAATTAAAAACAATATTGAAACACGGGGTGGGGAGAAGTTTCGAGGGTGCCTTCATTAACTTCCTGAACTATTCAAACTTGAAGAAATGGGGTAGCGCTGAGTTTATAAAGAGGAAGTGGAACCGACCTTAAAAAAACTGAGCTTTCAAAAAAAATTGAGTTGATTTTCGAGGAAAATAACTAAAGTACGTAGTAACAAAATTATTATTTATATGATGAAAATTTTATATAGATTCAAATTCTATAAGTTTAGAATGTCATACCCAGCAAGTTTTCTTTTCATAAGTAATGTTTTTGCGAAGTTACTATTTGATTTTGATAATTCTACCATTTTCCCGGTTTTGTCCGACTAGGTCGGATTAAACCGGGACTTTTTACTCATCTGAAAAATGTGGTTTTCTGATCTATATTTGCTGTTGGTTATGATAAATTTGGTTTTTTTATTCATTAGAAGCCAATTTATCATTTTAGCACCAATTTTGACTGTTTTGATCGCACATAAAGTGAATATTCAACAAATAAATGATGGGTCCCGATTTTGGCCGACTCTCCCCTATATTCCCAAAAGATCTATATTTTCTAATTTTTTTGTAGACAATCCGTAGCTACTTTACTGGACTATATCCTGAAAAAATTCAACCCCGATATTTTTTTACTTTTTGTAGTTACAGGCCTCCAAATTTGGAAAACTTCAAAAATATCCAAAATTTGTCCCTCGGTATTTCTATCTATTCTGTTATATTTCTAAACAAAGTTTAAAAACCTGACATTTATACAGGCTAAGCCCCCCCTAAGGTATCACCCATCCTGTGAAAATTTCATTTTTGGTATTTAATTCCAAAACAAGTTATAGGATCGTAAAAACGCTTAGTTGAATACATGTTATAATATACAGAGTGTTTCAAAATTGCTTTGCACGGCTTTTATTCGGAACAAACGCCTCCTAGGGTCATGGAATGGAGGTCTACCATTAGGTAAGTGACCCTGGAGAATCCATTGAGATGACTTACAGCGCCCCTAGCGGTGAAATTAAAAAGTTTAAAAAATTAATTTAAAAACTAAAGGAGATAGAGCAAAAACCTCATTAAGAGTATTGTTGCCAGCGTCAAGAAGAACTCACTGAAAAAAATTTGATCAAAATATCTTGAATATTCGCGGAGATATTAGCATGTGAAAATAGTCTTTTTCAGGGGTCAAAAAAGAAAAAGTTCGCATAGTTCCAAATTTTTCAGTGTTATTGTGTAGTTTTGTGTTTTTTTAGTTGAAAAAACACAAAATTTTATCCAAAAATTTAAAAAATTGCAACTATGCGAACTTTTTATTTTTTTACCCCTGAAAAAGTACTATTTTCACATGCTAATATCTCCGCGAATATTCAAGATATTTTGATCAAATTTTTTTCAGTGAGTTCTTCTTGACGCTGGCAACAATACTCTCACTGATGTTTTTGTTCTATCTCCTTTAGTTTTATTTTCGCCGCTAGGGGCGCTGTAAGTCATCTCAATGGATTCTCCAGGGTCACTTACCTAGAGGTAGACCTTACATCCATGACCCTAGGAGGCGTTGGTTCCGAATAAAAGCCGTGCAACGCAATTTTGAAACACCCTGTATAGTAGCTCATTGTTAAAATTTAATGTTCCTTCGTTTTCTTAAGATGAAATTTTCACAGGAGGGTGATAATTTTTATCAAACTTATCATATATATTCATATTAAACATAACTTACATCAAATTTTATTAAATCTAAAGACAAAATTTTAGTTTTCCTACCGAGAAAATTGTTTCTGGAAAAATCTTTTTGCACCTTTATAACAAGCAAGATGATAACAGGATGTGTATCAATTCGCGAATATTCATTACACCTACAGTAAATACAGAACCTTATTAAACCTTACCAAGCACCAGCAACGTAATCAAGCGGTAAAAGATAAATACTCCAAATGCACCGGGCTTATCTAGCAGAAATTTTTCGCCAAGATAAACGTGAGGACTTTTTATTTATCTTATTTCGATATCCGAGCACCTGCAGTAGTTTCGATATCCAGTGTATTAAGGTATTGAATAATTAACTTAGAGCCCTTGCTGCAAATAAGCGTGTTCCAAGATCTCGTAAATTAATGATTACTCATTCGTTAAGCCATAACTTGGCATTTGGAAGGGATTATTTGTTGCAAGGCTCCTTTTAAAGCTTAGTGAGAGTGGATCTAATTTTGTTTAGCAAAAGTCCGTGAATAAGTTTGCGCAGGTTGAGGAACTAGCAAAAAGGAATAGTTTCAGAAAACTCTTATTGGTTTTACTTTAGCAAGCTAAATCACACAAAGTTTCATATCTAAGCTTAGAAAAATTTGAAAACTGCAAATTTAAAAAGGGTTGCCGTGAAGGTAATCTTTTCCGTGCAATCTATCAATAGGGTTTTTGACATAGACTCCGGTGTTTTAAAGCCCGCCCAAGGTCATTTTTATACTCGACCAGTTCGGACACCCCAGATAAAACCTTGGCCCTTTAAAATAGAATTTCTACAGGTGAGACATCCGTATTCAATCCAACTTATCAAAGGAATGAGCTTGGTTCATCCGGAATATACGTAGATAGTCAAACCAGGAACTGGTGACCTAAATAGGTTCTAGCCGTTCTCACATTCTCTGGTACCGCTATTAGAACGGGACAGATGTTGACATCGAATGAAACAAGACAGTCTAGCTTTCCCGACCCCCCTAAAAAACCCCGAATCCCAGCTGAGCCCCAAGTTGGGGAAGAAAGGGTTGACCCAAATTCGCGGAACAAAATAAGGGGTTGGCTTCCGCACATGTTGCCTTTTTTGGGTGGTTTTTTTTGGCGCGCGGTTCTGGGATTCTATGTCAAGGTTCCGCACGCGTTTGCTGGCCAGAAATGCGACATAAAAAATCGAGATTTTGGTAATGTTCCCTATCTGAGCGTTTCTGTGTCAGATTGTCGATAAGAAATCTTAGTCTTGGTTGGTGAAGTGTGGTGTAAATGCGTCTTAAGAAGTGGCTTGTGATAGTTGGGATGAAATCTGTGAAGAGTTGTGTTTTGTTGGACTAGTTGTTTGAATGTGGTGTTAGTTACACAGTAGTTAGTCGATGTTTTATTTGAAGTGCTTTCAGGATGACTAGTTGGTGAATTGTGTAAAAAGTGGATAAACGTGCCATGCGGTTTCAGTGAGGATGATTCATTTCTTAAAGATTAGTGCCTTATGGAATACTTGTTTGTCACAGATGTGTGGTGCTATTAAACACTCCTGATTGTGTGATACTGATGGATTAATGCAGATACATTTTCGTGTTTATATGAATGGTAAGTTATGTATTTGGGAAGGTAACGTGCTTAGAATCTAGCTTGTAAGGGAAACCTTGTTTCGTGTCATTTCACTTAATACGAATTCCTAAATTCATTATTTCTAACTAGGTAAAAAACAACTGTGGATGCTATTTTAAGGCTTTGTGAAAAGTTAAGGTGGTAAATAGATCTCAAAAAATACTAAACATCTCCAGAAATCAAAGATCCTCTTAAAACGTGAAATTTCAATTCGTCTTTCCCAGTGCACTGCACGCATCTATAACAAATCCTAATCAATTCCACTCATGACTTTGCAAGGGATATAAAACTCGAGGTAAAGCCAACTTATCTAACTCCGTTTAATAACGGAATTTTTACTCCGTTCTAATTGCACTTTTATTAAACCAAGTAGTGTGCCAACCGATTAAATGGTAGACTCGGGGATTAAAACCTACAATTTATTCAAATCGCAGTCATGTTAAACAGGGCATAAAGCGATCCCCTCGAAATTTTAGATTTTACAATTTTGCCTTCCCGGTTATGAGGAGGCAGCCACCGAACTATAAAAATAAAATCTTATTTTCTTAAGAATCGCGGAACTCGACAGCTTAATGAATCCCAAACCCTGCGCATCACTTTCGCAAAGTGTCATAATCACGAGTTTGTTTTCTCGAAAGTAGATTCAACTTTATAGTTCTCCTCTCTAATTAATCCAAAATTGTGAACCTAGCGAGGAATTGTCATTTTCGCCATGCCCTCATCGATTCTTAAGATTGTGCCCTCCATGAATTTCGAGAATTCTTCCAAGACAATAGAAAAGAGCCTTCGCTGCGAGGGCTCTTCGGATTTTTATTTCTCCATGTCGTCGCAAATAGTATTGAATATTTGTTCGCCAGGTTTCTGTAATATTAGCATATGTAGTGACGAAGGTAATGACGCTAGAAAGGTAAGTACAATGCATTGAATATCATTACGAACACCAGAGTGATGAAAGGTAGCCTTAAAGACGCCAAAACAAATTGGACACGGGAAAGTGTATGCGGTGTCATGCACCTGTGTCAGAATGCATGTCACTTGCACACTCGGACTTGGGAACTAATAAACCACGTCGATAATTCACAGCCGCACACCTTTTAGCCCCTCGAGTGGAATTCTGGGACACACCAATAAAAACTTCCTTCACCCACTTCCTATGTAACTTGGGAATCCCTTTATATCATTCACAAGGCTCTAATTTAACAATTCAAGTATACCTTATTAAAACCAAGTAGTGTCCCTCATATTCATGAATGAAAACAAATTGACTATCATTATGGGTGTAGGACGAAAAAAAGGCATTCTATTTGGGTCATTTAAAAAGTTTGTTGAAACAAACATATTTTCATAATTGTATAAATTAATGTGGTTTGTATTGTTTCTCTTACAATGCTAACTACAATTAGTGACTTCATTGGAAAATCATTTTCAATTCATTTACATTTATTTTAAATTATGTTACGTTATAATAAAATTAAACAAAATACACACAGTTTGACTGTGATAAGGTATAGATATAGATAGGGTGGAGAGTAAAGCAAATGCCCCCTCTTTCCAATCAAAGTTGCAAGATCAATTCTATATTAACAAGTTTCTTATATAACTAAACGATCTTTTTAAACAAGGTCTTCGGAGAAATTCCAGAAAAAATTTTCTGAGCTTAGAAAAATTGCACATGCTTTCGACAGTAAAATGTCCACCTATAAACTCATATTTTTCTGACTCACCCTCTTTTTTTAGTTTATTTATAGATCCATACATAAACGTTTTTATGAAATTATCAATACAAATATTAATTTTAATTTTTAAAATATAAAATGACGAAATGAGTCATGCTATTAATGCTTATTTAGACTTATCACTTTTGGTATTCATTTTGTTGTCACACATTTAGTGTTCATTCACATTTGGTCATCACTCCAAAGTGAAAAGTGTAAACTGTCATTTCCACTATTCACTCCTCCAGTTTTCTAGGGTCGGAGAGGGTTACTCAAGATGAACATTGAAAGTGAAATAATGTAAATGACCTTTACCATCCATAAACTATGGTTAATTTTAAATGTTCTGTAAGTTTTATATAGGTACCATTTTGTTTAAGTTTAATATCTCAATAAAATATTACTTCGTATTTTTTAAATATACAAAAAAGGACTAATCCTTAACTCTCACCTAATTGTTTTCTTCTCTGAAAGAGAATAAAACTTAATTTTCAAAAATTTACGTGAATCCTACTTTGAAAAGGGAAAAAAATAAAATAGGGGAGAGTGGGGTAATAAGATGGAAATGGGGTAGTAAGAAACGTTCAAAATTACACAGGATATTCCTTGAAGTTATGAAGCTCAATTTTTTACAGAATGTTTATATCGTGATCAGCTTTATTTGAACAAATAATGCACTTGTTAAGTATTAAGGGAAGGGGATTTTTTACTTGTGTCTTGTCATCCAAACCGACTGTATCTTACTACGCCACGACCGGGAAAACTAATACAAGCCAGTTATTTTACTAATTAAAACAATTAAAAATCAAATGAAGGTATTAAAAAGTATCCATGTCTAAAAAGTATTTTATAACCCCTGTAATTTTCAAAAGCTTTCATTGAAAATCTTTTTATATATGCCCTGTTAAAAATCAGGCTAAAAAGATACAAGTTGAAAGTTTTAAAAACCCTATATTTGAAAATCATGAATATTTGAAATCAAATAATACTTTTGAAAATCATGACAAAACAAATCAAGTGGTGTTCCTCTAATTTCATTTTGTGAGGTTGTTGTTGTTGTTGTGCCACTTGAAATACCCAAGCTCCATAAGGAATCAAGGCAAAGATTTTGTGAAGTTAATATAAGTTATTCTCCCCCAAAATAAACTAAATGTTTTTGAAGGCCGGTTCTCTCTTCACGTCCTCTTTTTTAACTCAGTGATACCCCTTTTCTTCAGGTTCGAATGGTTCAGGATGTTTATGAAGACACCCTCGAAAATACTCCCCCGCCCCATTGTGTTTCAATATAGTTTTTACTTAGTTTCTCGGAAACGTGAATATACAAAAACGTCTTAATATTTATCTTTACTAACCCCAACTTAAAATAAAACGCAATATCGATATAAAATGTCGATCTAAGTATTTATAGATTCTTCAATAAAATTTCAAGTGGTGAGTATAGGTTGTTTTACTCCAGGAAAAATGAATTAAAAATACACTTAATTGAATTTAAATATTTAACTTGATAAATGAAATAAAAACAATACAATATTAAGAATATAAAAAGAATTTGGTACATAAATTGTCATGGATAAAATACTTGTCTTTCTTATTACTCCATGATTGAATTACTTAATTCTGAAACGTGCCAAACGCAACTTTTTTCCAAAATGAGATATTGGTGTCATGGGATACCATAGGGGTAAACGCACCTTTTAGTATAAGAATAATAAAAATAACGTGATTTTAAAATAATTTTCTAGCA
The DNA here is from genome assembly GCA_024610705.1 of Tetragnatha versicolor. NCBI lineage: Eukaryota > Metazoa > Arthropoda > Arachnida > Araneae > Tetragnathidae > Tetragnatha > Tetragnatha versicolor. The sequence continues at coordinate 6,107,115 of JANDEH010000009.1, read as the reverse complement.
TGTTAAATTTCAGCTTTAGTGCAGAAACAAGTCAAACGACATCGCTTGTGAATGGTTACTGCACTTAAACTACGGTGAATTGTGTTCATGCCGTCTCATCTGCAGCTTGTTTGGGACTGCTGTTTTTTTTAATCGCGTACAAATACTATATGCAATTAGAAAAGTCATTCTTTAGAGGTTAGGTCCATCATAATTTTTAAAGTTTCTGTACGAATCTCAAGACTAAGGACGTTTTGTAGCTATACTATATTTAAATGTCCCATGCTTGTGGCCCTTTATTACATCCATGTGATAGAGAATTTGGATCCATGAATCACTTTATCAAAAGGGAAATAAATCTGTACCCCAGATCATAATATCGAACTAATTAACAGATTTTATTGGCTTTTATAGCAAAGTCGTTTACTGTCCACATAGTTACATCTAAACAACTATCTAATTGACTTCGAAGATGTCTATATTAACATTTTGAATTGGCTGACTACTAGTTTTGAGTCTAAAGTGGAAATAATTTATAAAAAATGTATTTATACATCTACTAACCAAAAGAGAAAAAAATTAGAATTCTACAATATTTTTATGGGTTAGTATTTAAGGAAATGTTATTTTCAACTACTATTCCCACTTTTATTACCAAATCCTTAAATAAATTAGAGCTAAATTATTAAAATAGGTCTGAATACTCTGTTTATTGCAAAAACCTGTCAAATGCAAATATTTCAATAATCTTTTACAAAAAGAATGAAAACCTTAAAAAATTATTTTTGTCTGTAAAATATCCAAATGAGGCCTACTTTAGAAAAAAATTACTATCAATGAAATGGCACAGGATAGCCTCTTCAAGATTTAAATATTGTATATTGCTTTTAGATATACAGGGTGTATCTGAAATGGTGCAACAAACTTTCAGAACCTGTAAAATGCAAATCTTCCAATAACTTTTATGAAAAGAATAAAAAGACTAACAAAATTATATTTGTCTGTAAAATATCCATATGAGGCCTACTTTAAGAACAAAATTACTAAACATTTTCATAAAATTGAAGTGATATTCTATAGTTTTTCTCGTTTATCTCAAAATAAGAAAGTGGCGTTTGACATGTTTCAGAAATAAGTGATTCAATTTTGTTTAAATGGGGTTATAAAAAACAGGGGCACTTTTAAGAATGATCCACAACCCTAAATTGAAGAAAAAAATGAATAATGTTCCCCATTTAACCTCCTAAAAAGTTCGATAAAGATCCCAAGATATAATTGCAAAGACAAGATAAATTGAAATAATTGAAAAAATATGACTTTAGGTGAATGATATTTTGCTCGCGGTATCAACTTCAAATGAGAACTTTTCTCTAAAATAATTAATTTAAAATTATAATTTTTATATCTAATATAATAAAATTGAATGTGTGTATATATATGTATGGTTGTCTTTTATACAAATCCACAGTTCTCTTCCGATCTGCACCAAACTTGGTATACCTACGTAAAAAAACTCAGGAAAAAACATAGGCTATGTTTCGAAAACTTTTAATGACCCCTTGACCCTCTTTCGACCCTTTTTATGGTCATTTTGCTGAAATAGCTTTATTTCTCCTCCAGAAGAGATCTGCTTACTCCATTGTTTCAAAGAAAATTTAATGCTAAACAACAAGTTTTTAATGGAAAGACTAGGTACAAGTCTATTTAAAAATTATAATAATAATCTAAAAATATATTTCAACAAAATTTAAAACTGATAAGTATAAATAGTACAAAATATTTTTATTTGATAGTTTAATTTTTAAATAAAAAGTGTCATGGAAAAGCATTGTTGTTAAAATAGTCTCCATGGAAACGAGGATGAAAAATCAAATAATGATTATAAATTGTACATTTTAAGAAAGTTGGTTAACAGACCAAAAACTAAAGTTAATATTCAAAACCTTTTTATGTGGAAATATGGGATTTTTTCTGAAATTGGAGAAATATGTTTTAATTATTAAATTTTATACCAAAGATCTAATAAAATCATGAAAATACGATTAATTAAGGGCTCTATTTGAGCATTTTAAGTAGTTTTTGGAAGAATATTTTTCTAATATTTTGTTGTTTTTTATGGGAATCATGTGGTAAATGCAGAAATTGTTCAGAATTTAACATGCTTGATTCGACACCTTTCACTCATCATAATATAGGCGCCCCAGAAAAAATTTGAAATTTGACGTGTAAAAGTAAGGTTTTAACTCACATTTTTAGAAACGTTTTGAGTCTAAGTTGGTCACTTTTCAACACTATTACCTTTACTTTTTCACCCAAAATTTGGTGATTTCTTAAAAATTATCACTAAAGATACCCTGGTGGTACTAATGGTAGGTATAGGGGTCTTCCCCCAGAAAAATTTTGAAATTAGACCAGTAAAAGTTAGGGTTTTACTCATTTTGACAACCTTTTTCGGTTCCCAAGGGGGGTGCTGTCCAGAGTGCTATCCGCGCCTGGAAGGTAGGAAAGGAATTAAAAATTTTAAAGAAAAAAAACTCTCCACCTCCACTCGTGCAAGGCCGGGCATATCAGCTAGTGGGCTATAAAGTATGTCTTAAATATATTCTGTAATTTGTTTTTCAGATTTTTAAGCCCACACATATAGAAACAAATTAAAATGTTTCTTACTACCCCATTCACCTTTCACCTTTAATTAGTTTTACCCAGGAAAAAAGGACTGTTATAGTATTAAATACTCAAATTTTAAAATATTTCTTTTACATGATTCGTATCTTCTGTTGCGATTTTATAAAAAAATTATTTTCATGCTTTTTAGAATATTAAAATAATTTGAATGTAAGAATTGAGAAAGAAATAACATAAATGCAAAACAATTTAGCAATATTTTTTTCTGTAAAAGTTAATGAACTGTTATTTTTTCAGATAAATCTAAAGTGCAAAGCTAATATTATTTGACTTAAAATCTTATGTTTTCTTTTTAAGCTCCTATAGGTGGATATATTTGTAATCTATGAATATTTGTATTGATGACATGGTAACAGAAAGGTACAGACATGCCCTGTTTTATTCTCACTGTGTATGCAATGTTTATTCTTTTTAACTTTTTAAATAACTTGAGTTCCTGAGATTTGAATGAGATGTCTAGGTATATTCAGTACTCCTCTTAATTCTGAAACTAAAATGTTGTCCAATTTTTCACGGTTATGTTGCTTTTTTTCAATAGTTCTACAGCCAAAACCATTTGAAAAATTTAATAATTATTCAGAAAAAATAATATTTAAAACAGTTTTAGCACCAAACAAAGACCAAATCAGATATTTTCAAAATAGTTTTTGATTTTTAATTCTTAAAGCATATTTTTAACAGGGTAGTTTGTAAAACTGTACCAATTTCTCCACTAACGTGCAGGCTATATTTAAATAAAGTTAAAAACGCTTTTATGTAAAGTTGTGTTGTTGTAATATACCAAAGTATAATTGAAAGAAACTATTAGAAAAATAAAGATATAAGGAGTTTTTAAATAAACACACACAGTTTAAATTAATTAAAGTTTAATTAAATTCAAAATTATATTCAAATACAGAATGTGTCAGACTTAATAGTAATATGTACGTATTTCTATTAAAAATTGTGTAATTTATACACAGTAGCACATACACGTATTCCTTAAAGAGTAAAATCCGTTTTATTATCCATATATTTATATTTATATATTTATATACCAAATTAGTTTAACACTATGATCTAGTGAGTAGATTTGATGGCCCGTTTTAATAAAGTGATTCATAAACCCAAAATATCAATCACACGGATGTAATATATGACCACAAGCATGGAAATTTTAAATATATGACCACAAGCATGGAAATTTTAAATAAATTACCACCCAAACGTCCTTAGTCTTGATATTCGTACAAAACCTTCTAAAAAAGGTCGTTTTACTAAGGCCCTATGGACCAAACCTCAAAAGAATGAACATTTCCAATCGTGGATACTGCTTCCATGTAATAAAGTAAAAAGCAGCTTACAGATGATCCAGAATGAACGAAATTCTCTGCATTTTAGTTTAGAAACCGGACAATCGACGTCGTTTGACTTGTTTCTTCACTAGAACTGAAATATAACATGTTGGAAAATAATTTTATAATCACGTTAATTTTATTATTTCTACACTAAAATATGTGATGACCCCTACAGATATCCTAGACCCATATCCCCATATATAAGTATTTTAGGGGTGACTAAAATTAGTTTAGCTTTATATGCAGTTAGAAACATACAGTTTAATAATCACTCCCTTCCATAAAGGCTTTACAAATTTTACATGAAAACTCTTTCATAAAACTCTTTATAAAGGATTATGATGAACATATAAATGGTCTTTTAATCTAAAGATGTTTAAATATCTATAATCGAATTTATTTATATTTTCAAAAGAAACTAATAATAATCTAACCCATATATAATGTTATTTTTATTTACTTTTAGTTCCTAATATTTTATTGCGAGAAAAATCTATCATCTTTGCATTAAGAACCCATTTGTATACAAAGTAATACTATTTCTCATAAAATTATAATATGTATTTGGGTGGTAATTCACTAAATTTTTGAATTTATTTTAAAAACAAATTTTATAAATGATTACATCTTACTATGAACTTGTAAAAGAAATTTTTATATACTTTTTGTTTCGTATTTTATTTATGTTTATATTAATGCAAATTTCTTGAAATTTAAAATTTAGAGTCAAAACAAAACCTATCAAATGTTAAAAGTGTTTACATTTTACACTTCTATTTGCATAATTTATAAATGCATAATGCATAATTTGTGAATTTTTGAAAATTTACAATATCTTTTCCATACTAACAAATTTCCAAGTTAGATTATTCTCATATCTTACATGCACAAAATGGTTGTTTTATTAGTTTTAATATTTTGGAGATACGTGAAGATATTTTCACCAATACCTCTTCCATCATAAATCAAATATGTTTCGTTACAATATTATCAAATGAATTGCTATTTAAGAAATGTAATTGAAGCTTAGGAAAATAAATAGAAAATTTAATTTTTTTTCAAGGGTTAATATAAAAGTTCTTAATTGTTTGTTTTGAATATATATATTTATTGTATGAAATAAAATATTTTTTAAAAACAAAAACATTGATCGACTTATATATTTGACTAAAGAATACAAGTAAATTACTTCAAAAGTTTTAATTCTTATTGCTATACATAAAATTTTCCATAAAACAATGTATAATTCAAGTAAAATTTGGGATGACTAAAGAGAAGTTCAAATTTTTTTGCTATTGTTATGCTTTTTAAAAGTACCACCACAGTAACGGGGTTAAAATCACAATAATAAAAATAACAGGTAAACAAGAAAAAATAAATTACCACTTGAAATGAAAGAAAACTTCTTATTTTCAATATTGAAATTGATAGATTTGAATAAAAACGTTTACATTGTTACAAGAAATAAATGGAAGAAAAATTAAATAAAAAATATTTACTAACAAATAATAAATTATTTTAATATATTTGAATCATAGATATAATACTGGCAATGTGATAAATCTGGGCATCATTAATAATTCCAGCGTATTTTGGAAAAAGTGATAAATACTAATTGATAAATGTAATTGAATTTATCACATTGCCCATCTAACTTCGAGTATTATGAATAAAATGCCCAGTATAACACTTTGCCCGTAACAGATACACGAATATTAAATAAAGAATAGCGTTACAAAACTACTGTTCCAATGCGTTCACATATTTTACAGATATTAAGATTTTGTAACTTAATATTACTACTACGATAAACTATTAAAAATATAAAAACAAATAATGATGGTATTTTTTTACAATCTAAAATGTATTTATAAAATAACTTAGTAACTTAGTTTATGAGTAACATTAACTAATTATTTTTGTGTTATTATTGTTTAATCTTTTTATTTAAAAAAGTAGCTTGAAATTTTTTGGAAAGAAACGAAAAATTTGAATACTTACGAAAATATTTGGTTAGCTTTTATGTTTTTATTTTTACTCGCAATGTCATGAAACTGCTGTTAAACAGCGCGCTCCATCTATAGTTAGGCTTAACACTTGGTAAACTTGGCTGTGAATAGTCGTTTCACTTAAAGGTAAAAGGATTCAATCTTTATGAAAATAGTTTTTTATCAGATGAGAAATGTAGTAATAGCCATTAATATTAGTTACTTTCTGTAAAAAAGAAAAAACTCTTTGGACGTATTTCAAAAGTACTTAACACGATATATAAATCCTTAAACTTACTTCAAGAAGTACCTATTTTATTTTTTGAACCTTTGACCAAACTAAAAAATAATCGCAATAATTTTCACATTTTCAAACCTACTTTATTTCATTTTTATTACTAATTATTTCTGCATGCATTGATTTATTTAAAAGCAAGAAGATATACTCAAACATGGAATGTACACAACTTTCGGTAAAATTTACTTTCAACTAGTGATTTCACTTTTCATATAAAAGTATTAATATGTGATGTGAGCACTATTCGTTTGATTCCTTTTCTTATAAATGTTTCCTTTTAAAGAAATACATTATTAATCGTTATGACGGAAATAAAATAATTCATCACATTTTTACACTTGAGTGATGAATGTATAGAATTAGAGAAAGTAAACATTATTAAAATTAAACAAAAATTATTTTAATTTAAAATAGTCCATGGTAAATCGGTTAAATAAATATTGGATAGAATTATTTAAAAAATCAATTTACTATTCCACATATATTTTTTGGGATTGAACCGTTGTGTTCCAAAACCAATCATCTTAACCAAAATTCAATGAAGATAACTGATTTTCGAGCTTCATGATTCAGTAATTCTGTCAAGTGTATTTTTTATCACATCTTTTTTATTTTTTTGTCTTAACTTAAAACTTTCAACTATTATAAATTAGACTATTTTTTAGTTATTTTATCGTTGCTTAGCTGTAAGGATGAGATTAAGGGCCATCGTGTAAAAAGGGTATTCTTTTGGCTAAGAAGTGTATTCAAAAATTTCAATACATAAAAGATATAAATTTCGGTTAAATGAACTTATTACTAATAAGTATGCAATTATCCAATTTTAATGTTTAAAAATTAAATAATGCTTTTTATTTGAACTTCGAAGGATAAAGTGCGGTTTATTTTTTAGAATTTTTACTTTTTTAGAATTAGAAAGCTTACCGAATTGCTGAGGTTTCATAACATCCCATTATCGCCACATTAATTAATTAATGAAAAGCATATTTTGTATGTAATAAGTATGTAAAACAATATATAAGAAAAAATAGCATACTGAACAAAATTTTATTAAAGAAAATCCTTTAGTTATTTCATGAGTCTTAATTCAAATGTCAACTTCCTAAGAAACCTAAATTACTGTTAAGTACTTTTCAAATAATAAAATTTAGGTATTTGAAGCAAATTTGTATAAAAAAGTAATTTCATTACTGATTAGCGATAGAAAATAACGAATTTACATTTGAAATAATTTTTTGATTGGTTAAAATCTATCGAATATTTTCTAGTGTAGAGGGAAAAAGTAAGTTGACGCCTAAATATTTTTTTCCAAATTTAGGTAGGTACGTTGTGCGTACATAAGCGTGTTTAAATAACATAATATTTCTTTTTACTTATAAATTTAACTTTTATTTATTTTGGATGAATTGTATTTTTCGAGCAATAACCCATTTCCTTCCTTCTTGGTGATGATTTGCTGTAGAAAAGGAATCAGAGCTTTAAAATATTAAAAATTGGTTAAAAATTAATGAATTTTTAAGTTAATTAACTGCCAATATGGTGACTGAAAATTAGGTATCTAAAATTTATTTCAGTGAAATTAAGTCTCATGCGTTCTTTTCATATACCTACTTCCACCTGACTTTATAAGTTCTTCTATACCTATTGGCTTAGAAATTCTTAGTATGTTATTTGTATCAAATATTACTTATTAGTAAATTCCTATTTCATCGCTTAAAACATTTTATTTGAAATCTGTTGAAAATAATATAGTGGAATAATATCTCTTTTATTTATGGCAGCTATTCCATAACTCCATCACTCCTTTTTTGTGTTTTCATAAAGTATCCAGAACTACAATTCTGGGTAAGAACTATAGTTAGGCAAGAACAATACTTCTGAACCAAAAATACCTACAGCTATTTTTGGTCCATTCAAACAAATTCTAAATAGTGTATGATTAATTACTATGGCTGTAATTTTCATGTATTCACTATTCAGGAGCCTGATATCTCAATACTGTTCAAGTGATTTTGAACCAAATAATTTTACATACCGCTGTTTGCTTACACATTTTACATATTTAAGTAATCAATGTTTTGTTTTCAATACTCATTGAAGAAATTTTAAAAAAAATTCAAATTACATATTTCACGATTTTTAAAACACATTTATCTAAAAATATTTTAAGTTTTTATTCGCATGAAAACCCCAGCCATACTAATGACTTATGAAAATGAAACATAAGGGAAATGGCTCAAAAATTTCATCATTCTGTATTTGTACTTTAGAATAAGCGAACACAAATGACTACCATTATGAAAATGCCTCGACTTTGCATTCTTCTGTTCTACTTCCACGAAACCCCGATGGATGCGATACCTGAAACTCCATTGTAGCATTTTTGCACCCTAACAAACTTGTGACACGAAAACAGCATTTCGACCTCGACAATACCTTCAAATGAAATTGCTTTCTTCGCAGTGGTCCCCCAGCATTATTTCACAACTGATACAATTGAAAGTGCTGCACTTCAAAGTTTCCACATTGCGCTTCAAATCAGTATTGAATGCCCATCTTCTACGATAATCTGCTTCTCCAGTTTCCTCACGGAAAAGCAACTAATTAAATACTTTTGATCAACAATAAACCCGAGGTCGGTTTCTTTGGACGTGGAAATTTCGGCATTTAATCAACTCGAGCTTTCATATTTGGCTCCTCGATCTCCGCCTTTGTAACCGAAGCGAGTGACAAAGGAGCAGCCATACCACAAAGACCTTTTCATTTTGCACGTCAACTTTCGAGCATTATTTTTGCAAAACACGTCAAAGAATTAGCATTTGGAGAGGAAACATTTTGTTTCTCCTGGTGAACTGCCACGCTAGATTACGACTCGTCTCGGGTTGCCTTGATATGGGTCTTTTGAGTGTCGCGTTTTTCTCCGGTGAATAGACCTCGCTCCGAAACTTTTCCAAGGGAGTTGAATGAAGCCCCTTTTCTTTGTGTTTCCGCAGTTGGCACAAAGGGAGGAATGTTCATTATGAAACATTCCAAGGCTTAAAATTTACGGATGCCTACGACTAAATGACCGCAATTTATCTCTTTTCGTCACGATAGTTTCGGAATTTATTTTTTAACATGACACACAGTAAAGGGTTCCTTCCTAACTCGGGAAACTCTTCATTAAGTTTATGTTCAAATATCTTTTTTGCCCCCTGTTTTAAAAAGAAAGGAATGGGTAGAGTGCTGAATGGACTACATCCGTCTTGACGTCACATTTTACCCATCATGTGACCTACTGAGCTTGCAATTGGTTACCACAGAGATAGTTTGTAGTAAGATATGATGATAGTGAGATATAATTTTTGATAGTGAGTTTGTTTTTCCCCATCACTTGATTAACATGGGCGTGGCCGAATATAGTCCATTGTGTTCAGTATTAAAAGGCGACATTGTATTTTATAATTTTGAATTAATTTAAATTACATTTTTTAAAGTCTTTTTATTCTGTACTATACCACATTTGAAAATGGAAACTGTAAAACAGTTAAGGGAATACATATTTTTGAACTATAGAAAAAATGACATAAAATATGAAGGCTAAGAAGTTATTAACACTATTTCTAAAACTTATTTGTTATTAGATAAACCTTTCGAATGTTATAATACTAAAATTTTTAACATGGAACTTTTTTATAAAAGAATTTTTGTGAATTAAATTTCTGTCATTTTGTCCTAAAATGCTTATAGATTTTTTGTGTTAAGTTTCATCAACTAAACAAAAACTTACTTTTTAAAAAACTTGTACTTGGTTCATACTGTAAAAAGTTTATTCATGTACGACTTAACGTGCTAAACGTGCATCTCTAACTAATTTTTTTCTTGCATAACTTCTCTTTTGAACTAACCCTGGTTTTGTAAATAGATTTCATAGTTAGAGGAAATACACTGTAGAAAATAAAAGTAACGTTCCTCATAAGTTCCAGAAACGTTCCTGCTTTTTACGAGTTTTTACAGCAATTTAAGGGGACGCAGTACCATTTTTGCCAAAATCTTTAAAATTATAGTTATTTACTACTTCTTTCTATTATTATATGTATTTGTCTTATGTAAAACATATTCCAAACTCAATATATCTTTGAATTCAAATTTTATGAGTTTATTGTAAAAAATCTTCAAATTTAAGAGGTGTTTTCAAAATGCTACTCCTCCTACAATAATTGACATACATTCTTGAAATTTGGTTTTCAAATACATCAAACTATGTTTAACAAAACTTAGCATCGATTTAAAGTTTATGGTGCTTTGAATTCTAAACATAATGTTTTTTCTTGAATCACTAGCTAAAAAAGCCCCAAAATGCTAAAATTCACAATTCAGTAATTTTTAAAAAAAAATATACGATGTTTAATGATAAAACAAATGCCAACTTTTGTTATACTCACTTCCAACAATAGTCAGAAAAAATTTCAAGAGATTTGGTCCAATAGATAAAAAGCCTTACCATTTTAAACAATGAAACAGTGATTCTGAGTAAAAGGACTTTGAAGTTTCGATTGGCCATAGGGACCTTAATACTTTCACGTATGAAATCAACCATAACTTGGATATTTTTCAAGGAAAAGTTTTGAAAATTCGTAGGGTGATAGACAAATGCATTTACATTAGTTTAAAAGAAAAATTTTTTTTTCGTAATTTTGTCAAAACATGGTACTGCGTCCCCTTAACACTTTCCTGGAAAATTCCGGTTTTCATTTATGAAACGTTTCTGCATCCTGCCGAACAGACACAGACATCCGTTTTCGTTTTCGCACTCACCACTAAAAGAGTCAAATTATTCAGACCAGGTGTAAGAACCGAATAAAGTCTAAAACACGTGGGAGTATCCTTTGAATACTCTGATCAAGAGTCGTAGGACCTTCAGATTTGGAATATTAGAAACATTTGATATTTCCCAGAAAGCTTTCTGGTTTTTCTGCAAAACGTTTCAATGTTTTACAGTAACGTTATATTTTTAAAAAGGGCAACCCACAGCTACCCAGTTTTTTAAGTAACGTTCCAGAATTTGTTTACAGGGTAAATGTCTTGTCTACTCCCCAACACTGCCTATTAATAACACATTAGGAAATGAGAAATTTTCCTTTTTTTCAATTTTTCATTTATAAAACATATTTAATAATTTATTTGATATTGTTTCTGAAAAAGGCAAATTCCTAATATGATACATTGCGACAGTTTCAAATATGTGATATCTCATATTGAGACCTTCTTTTATTAATTATGTCTTGTTCTAGTAAATTAATTTGTTTGCATAAGGCCAATTCACCATTTATTTTCAGTGATATTTCGAGTGATTATGTTCTCTATAGTTGGCTCTAATATAAACAAAAACTGCCCTGTGAAATGATCGTTTTTCATTCGATCGTTTTTCACTTACAGGATTTGAAAAATTTGGTGCCTCCATAAAGCGCCACCTGTTAATTTTATACTAAATAAAGGATTTGCATTAAACTTCAATATGAACATTTTATGAATAGTATGTATTCAAAGTATTGGAAATGAAAACTGTTTCACTTGTGCTATCAAATATAAAATTCAAACCCATATTGGAGATTTTAACGATTGGAGAAAAAAAAGTAGTGCGTCTATTTCTCGTTTTGTCTTTAGGATGGGTTTATTTTTCAACATCCTTTTTTTACGCAACAATACACTTGATAGTTTGATAGTTCATATTATAAAATTTTTTTTCATTGTTTTAGAACATTATATCTCAGAAAATAGCAATTAAATAATTATTTAGTTAATATTTAAAAAAAGGCCCCCCAACGCTGTCAGTTAACTTAATTTTAAATACCAGAAGTGAAAACCGAATTTCTTTTTTCAAAGTTAGGAAAATATTTAAACACTTGTGATCTTAGTTGAAATATTTAAGAAAGAAGTTTTTAATCAAAATTTTCCCCTAATAGGAGAGAGTGGGGTAATAAGAAATTGGGGGAATAAGAAACATTTAATTTGCAGCTTTGTGTGTGAGCATAAAAATCTAAAAAAATCACAGAATATTTCCAAGACATACTCTATATCCCATAAAAAATATCCCTTGAAAAATTCCAGTTTGAAATAATCAGGTCAGCAAAATCATCCACCTAAAGTCATGCTTTTTGAACTATTTCAATTTATCGTGTTTTTGCTATTAAATTCTTATGGAATTTTATTATTGAACTTTTAAGGAGGTTAAACGGGCTATATAATTCACCTTTGGTTCTTCAATTTAGGGTTGTGGATCATTCTTAAAAGTGGCCTGTTTCTTAATACCCCATTTAGTCAAAATTATGGGGTACTAAGAAACTCTAGCATTTTATGCATAAAAATTAATTTATCGAATTTTTCTATTTATTATATTAATATTTTGTTGTTCTTATTTCATTTATCAAGTTAAAACTTTAAATTCAATTAATTTTATTTCTACTTAATTTTCCTGAAATAGGTGGTTTGAAAGACAAATTTTACTCACCACTCTGAAGATTGTTGAAAAATTTATAAGTAATTCGATCGACAGTTGGATATAAATTTTACGTTTTAATTTAAATTACGGTGAGTAAATTAAAATATATGAAGTAGTTTTTTTAAATTTAATTTTCCGTGAAGTTAATTAAAAACAATATTGAAACCCTGGGGGTGAGGAGTAGGTTCGAGGGTGTGTCTTCATAAACTTCCTGAACCATTCAAACTTGAAGAAATAATTTAGCGCTGAGTTTATACAAAGGAAGTGGAACCGACCTTAAAAAAACTCAGCTTGCAAAAAAATTGAGTTGATTTTGGGGGAGAATAAGCAATTAGTATCACAAAATGAAATAAGAGAATACCATTTGATTAATTTTGTCATGATTTTCAAATATTTTGTATGAAAATATAGCGTTGCTTATAAATTTCAACTTGTACTTTACTTAAGACTAATTTTTAAATAGGCATGTATCGAGAGGTTTTTAATGAAAATTTTTGAAAATTACTGGTGTTATAAAATACTCTTTAGAGATTAAATTAATACCTTCATTTGATTTTTAGTTGTTTTAGTTATCAAAATAACTGGCTCGTTTCCTATTACCTCAAACGGTAAGATACAGTCGCTTGGGGTAATAAGAAACAAGTAAAAACTCCTCTTCCCTTTACTTAAGAAGTTCATTATTTTTTCAAAGAAAGTTATTAATGATGCAAACATTCTGTAAAAAAAATCAGCTTCATAAACTTAAAAGATAATCTTGTGGAATTTTTAATGTTTCTTATTACCCCATTTGAATCTTATTACCCCCCTCTCCCCTACTTTAAAAGGAAGTAATTTTCCTAACTTAAAGATATAAGAAATATATAAGAAAGTCTGATATAAGAAATATCCCTGTTTTTCCTATCTGTTCGGTTTAAAATTTAATTATACTTATTAAAAATGAAACCCCTATTAAGATTTTAATATTTGGTATCTAAAACGTACAACAACCCCTTTTTTTGTAAAAATTTTGGTTTCAATCAGCTGGAAACGAGAAATTTTGAAGAAAAGAACTTTTTACATTAAAACTTTTGCGCCCCTGCAGATATAGTCATAAAAAGGGGGTCTAGGTATAGTAAAGACACCTTTTATAGAGAAATTCCTTGGAAAAACCCTAAAACAAACGCCCAATCAGGTAGAGTTTACGTTGTTTTTATGTCCTAAAACGCGCCTCATTAATCTAAAATGAGAAATTTTAAATTTGTTGACTTAGGTAAATTACTAAAAGTAATCTTAGATCTTAAAAATGTAATTCACTAATTTAGCAAATCTCTAAAAGTTATTAAAAAATTATAACTCCTAGCATTGACGCTAGGGAGAGTTGAAAGTTTTTGCATTGGATAGAGCATGATCCATTTATATACTATACCTAGACCTCACTTTTATGACTATATCTGTAGGAGTTCAAAAATCAAAGGGTGTGGACAGTTGTCTTGGGACACCCTTCATAGCTGATTTCTAAAGCATAAATCATATAAATAGCTAGATTCTAAAATAAACTGATATCAAAGCTATAATTGAATTTAAGCTAAAAGTACAACAACAATAAGCAGTAAATACTAAATATTTTATAACGGCTTTTTTCTTCAAAATGCGAGTGTTAGATTGGTCAATAAATAGTATGATTATCATCAAAACCATATCTTTAGATAAAACCTCCCTATTTTCTTTTATAAAAGTATGAATTTAATTTAGAAGGGTCTTAGTTCAAACATGCATTAGGCCTTTTTCTGCACTCCAAATAATGCAAAAAATATTTTTTAAACTATTGTTTTCTATATAGATTCTCAAACTGTCAATCTCATTTTTTAAAATTGTGTAATACCAGGCTGATGTTAAGAACATTTTAAACAATTTTCTCCCTTTAGATTATTAATTCATTGAAATATCTACCTCCTTAATTTGTCATACACATGAAAATAAATTTCTATAGAAATCTTTGAAATGGAGCAATTAAATTTTGTACATGCACACAGTCAATTGAACTTTATTTGACTTTGAAGTGCATTCACACCATTTCGTCCTGAGAAACACTAAATTCATATTCCCCTGATCAAACCAGTTCACCTTACTCCTTTTTTCATCGAATTACAAAAACATTCCTCTCATTTCCAGCACCCCATTCTGCCCCTATAGTCAACCAAGCACCAGCCTATTAGCGTGACCAGCCAAGGCGAGAAAAAGACCGAAATTAAAGATCGCGCCAAACGGAATAGCCTTATTGCCCAGACCAGCAGCGAAATTCTCTCAGCATTCTTCCTATCCCTGCATTCTTACTACCGACACGCAAGCTGAGAATACCGAATATTCGGCCTTACAGATTAGTCTTTTCTCATAAAACTGATAGTGTAGGTAACGTGAGCAAAAATCTTTCTATTTTTGGAATTTTATAGCAGGCTCCATCACTAAATTTTAATCACACACATGCACGAACGCTAACTTGCATCTCCGTGAAGGTATCACGTACACCTGGAGGAAGCCTGCCTTTGTCTGCCAAACTACTTTGCATCTCTGTGATGGCCTCTTAGGTATTTTAATGGTTCAGTTAACGGGGGATATTGAAAACCCTAATTTCACTGCCGAACGGCCCTCGTGTAAGGAAAAAGGGTTATGGGTGTTTAGAGTTGAGCTACTTTCGTTCCTGGTTTGTTTTCATTGGTGCGTGAATGGTAGAGAAATTTCTTTTGGAGAGTGTTCAACATTCAGTCACAAAAAGCTTAAACATGCATCCTAAATAGTGGTACTCTAATCTTAATTACTTGGGACTGGTCCCGATTTCTGATAACACTAGTCGACAAATTTGAACTTTTTTCCCTAACAAAAATGAGATTAGGTATTTCCGACTAATTTCAGGGTGTAGAATTCAGAAATAGTTGTGAAAAAGCTGCAGCACGTACAGTTTTTTTGTTACATATTTGGCCCTAGTACTGTAAGAAACAGACAAATGTATTGAAATCACTCATTTTTAAACAGTTAATCTCATTATTTTAGCATAAAATACTATCATAATTGAGGTTATATACATGTTTCAGACATTATTAAACTAAAAACCATTAAACATTCATTAAAAATGACATGATTTTATCACTTTTTGTCTCTTAAGTGGAGTCAAATCTCCTATTTTAATGAACCAAGAGCTGTAGCTCAAAATAGCTATTTCTCAGTGATCTATGTATCGAGTCAATGTCCTAAGGGAATATTTACCCTTGTTTATGATTGAATACAGTGAGATTTTCCGGAAATAAATTCAAACGTGGATGTAAAATATTAATTTTGAGTGATGTTCAACATCCTATGGCTTGGTAAGACTAAAAAGAACCTTCTATTGGGATTAAAACATTTTTATCGGTCCTATTTTCTAAAAATCATCTTACCACTCCTCTAAAACTATTTCCAAGCTTTAAATTTTTAAATTTTATTCAATTTTACTTAAAAGCAGGGTCGTGAATCTTTTTTTATCAGAGGTTCATAATGACTTTGAATTTGCCTTCACTTAATGATGAAAAAAGTCCTTTTTAAATATTTTTTAAAATGTTTTTTCTGTATTTGTCATTGATATTAAATAACCAAGATAATTTGGATGTCCTCCCCATACTATAGGGATAGTAATTTGCATAGAACTACTGTTGACTCTTACGCACTTAAAAAGATCCACATTCTAACTTCTACAACACACATGAGGAGCCCAGATTTTCTTTTAGTCACCTATTTGGACCCAAATCAGTGGGGAAAAACCTCTTTCCACTTTTTCTGTTAGATATTACCGTTGAATTGTAGTTTAAACCGTACCCAAATTTAGAAAAACGTATTGTGCATAAATGTGCAGAATCTACACTGAAAACTCGTCAATTATCAAAATGAACTGCTGTACAAAAACAAACCAACACTTTTAAAAGAATGTCTACATACTGGGATACTAGAAATAAATCCATTGGATGGGATTTCAGGGTTGCTGTTGGATAAAAATGACGCTTAAAAGGCAAAAATTAAGGAAAAAAGCAGAAAATCAAAAAATTTTTTTACACAAAAATGGGACGTGGTGGAACTTTTTTAGTTGCAGATATTTGAATAACTGTGTGAATTAGTAACGAAAATAGTAATTTGGTTGTTGTTAGGAAACCACTGTCGACTAGTGTAATCAAATATTAAGGCTATAGTGAACAGAACACTAACTTAAGCAATTGTTATAATTGTTTTTGGATAGAGTTTCCTCTTGTCACTGTATCGCGCGACGCTATTTCTAGAGAGATTTTGACGGGGATAGAGGGATGGAGACTGGGGGTCACAGAGTGGTATTCTGGGGGTTTCACACCACGGCCACGGTGGAATAATGATCAGGCAAGCAGGAAAGAAATTCAACGTGAAAAAATTTTTTCGTATGGTTATTTTCCTAAAAATCCAAAATTAATTTTTTCAAAAAAATCAGCACTAGAAAATACATTAAATTCAGCTCTTACTTTCATGTATTTTTTTTCATTGCAGGCCTGTGTAATGGAGTTCCATTACACATTTGGAGCAGGGGCAGAAACGTCTACGTGGGAGAGGTATTTAATCGAACATTTTTTCTTGTTCTTAAAGATTATGATTATTCCTAAACTCATCGCATGTTTTTAAACGTGAGCTACCTTTAAATGGTGTTTATAAGTTTTATTGAGAGAAATCAGTTTAATAATCATTTTTGGCAAGTTTTAGCTTCTGGGTCATTTTTGGTAAAAGGTTTCTGACCGAAAACTCTTTTTCTTAGCCGTTCTCACGTGTGTTTGATTGGGTTTTTGTCTGGGGACCTATAAAGTAACTTTATTCTTTTAATATCGTGACTTTCGGAAAACTTAGAGACAACCAAATTGTATTTTTGCGCTGCTTTATCATTAAAATTAAATTTAAAAAAACAAACGGGACATGAGAACACAGGTACACAATTGAAGACATCAGTGAAAATATCTTAGGTGTATGGAGGTGTTGTGGACAAAAGAACAGAAACATTTATGACATTAATTTTGTTAACATATTGCTTGTGGTAGAAAACCTCACAAAACTTTTTTATAAAGGATGGTTTGAATTATGATCTCGCTTAATCCCCAAAATCTGCTTTAACGATTAAATTTATAGCATCCAAAACTTGGGCCTGGTTTGATACATAAAAACAAAACTCCAACAGAATAAAAACTTATCGTCCATACATCGCCAAACTAAATTACTCCAATCAAATATTTAGCTTCTAATTTTTAGGCATCATGAATTTATTAACCAAATTTATCCAAATCCTTGAATTTGATCCCTTGACACCCAACGATACCCCATGTATAGTATTGACATCACATAAAAATAACTTTTGTAAAGGTATTTTTGATTTACCAATAAATTGTGTGCGTGAAATGTTATATGTTAAACTTATTAAAAAAAAACGTCACTTAATTTAGTTGGTATACTCATAATTATATATTTGTAGAAGGAACTAATTTGATGGTTTTGATGAAATTGCTGTGAAAGGTCATGACACCCTAAAGTATTTAAGTACTACATTTTGTGTAAAATAATTCATGATAAAGCCTAACCCTAAATTTATTTCTATTATTGAAAGTCCGAGCATAAAATTAAATGTATTGACTCTTTTTGGAGCGCCTTCAAGAGAGGGGTCCACGAGGTAGAAAAAATTTATTAACAACCACTGCGCAAAAAGTTTAAGAACTCCTGCTCTAGTCACACGCAGGGGTGTACGGAGTAACCAACCTTTCTCCTTGGGGCCAAGTAAAAAAATTATAACTGAATTTCAGTTAAATTTCTGTAATTACTATATCACTATATATAATTTTCTCGTAATTTTGAATTACTTATCTATGTTAATATGCATTAATATAATTGAGAGTAAATACTTTTTAATCCCTACACTGTAACAAATCATTTTTAAAATTTTCCAAATTCCTAAAAAAGTTTGCCTATTCCGTGAATTTTCCCCTTAAGATAATTTTGATTTAATAAAATCACCACTGAAAGAATAAATTTTAAAGCAAAAAATCACAAGCCAGTGCCTATAGGGTCAATCCACATCAAGGTGTTGCTCGACCATTTTAGAATTAAATAATTTTTTGAAGGTTGGTTCTTATATCATTGGAGAGTCTAAAAACACTATCTTTAATTTTTTATCTTTATTTGATTTCTTATGGCAGCCATCGAAAAAGCTGATTTTTGCGTTTGTAAGGGTTTCTGTTAACTTCCGTTACTCTTGACTGGTTTAACCCTGCAATGCATGATTTTTTAAATTCTCTTGAAAATCATTTATTTTACTTCTGTTAAGGTGTAAATTAGTAAAAAAATACTAAAAAAATTAATTAAATTTTTTTCTTCTTTCAATTGACCAACAACTTTGTCATTGTGAAATTAATTTGTGTCTCTTGTGAAATTAACTCTGAAGTGAAATAAAAGCAAATGCTCTAAAAATATAAAAAAAACAAGTTATCTTTTCAAAACAATTCTTTTCAAGCTGAATTTTTTTTATTTTTATTTATATGGTCCTTTTATTTTGGCGTTTTCTGTGTCTTGATTTTCGTCTCACTAGCTACTAACAAATGTCTCAAAATAGTACCCCAGCTACCATCTACTGGCAGTCTAAAGTGCTAATACAATGAAATGTTATATTTATTGTACTTATTGCATGGTGTTGCCGTTTGGAAATGGAAGTTCGAGTAGGAAAAGGGGATAAATGTCGTGTAGCCAAATGGCTACAGTATGCACTGTAGGGTTAATTTAAATTCATGCAATAAAAGCCATTGTACTCAGAAAGATACATCCTTTAAAATTGTTGGTACAATTGTTTGGAGAATCGTGTCTCAAATATAGAAAAACAGCCCAAAAGTAGAACTTTAAAAATGATGATTTTTCAATTTTCAAAGACGTAGTATTCCCAAAAGATCTATGTTTTCCCAATGTTTTTGTAGACAATGTGTAGCCTTCTTACTGAACTATATTATGAAAAAATTTCAACTCTGGTATTTTGTTCTTTTTTGTAGTTATAGGCCTCCAAACTTGGAACATTTAAAAAATATCCAAACTTTGACCCTCTATATCTCTGTTGGAACAAAGTTTAAAAATCTGAAATTTTTACTGGTCAAGCCTCATTAGGTTATCATCCAACTGTAAAAATTTCACTTTTGGTATTTGCTTTGAAGTAGAGTTATGAACCTTCAAAATCTGATAATTTCAAAAAAATCCTTACTTTGACCCTCTATATCTCTGGTAGAACAAAGTTTAAATGTTTGAAAATTTCACTGGTTACACCTCACTTAGCTATTATCCTTCTGTAACAATTTCATCCTTGGTATTTACTTCTAAGTCAAGTTACAGGACAGTAAAAACGCTTAGTTAAAACATGATAAAATCCATTAATGTAACGACACCCTCATTCTTCATTTTAATGTTCTTCAAACATAACGTTTTTATGGTCCTGTAACTTGACATAGAAGTGAATACCAAAGATGAAATTTTTACAGGAGGATAATACCTAAGTGAGGCGTAACCTGTGAAATTTTCAAATATTTAAACTTTGTTACACCAGAGATATAGAGGGTCAAAGTAAGGATTTTTTTGAAATTATCAGATTTTGAAGGTTCATAACTCAACTTGAAAGCAAATACCAAAAGTGAAATTTTTACAGTTGGATGATTACCTAGTGAGGCTTTACCTGTAAAAATTTCAGATTTTTAAACTTTATTCCAACAGAGTCATTGTCGTCAAAGTTTGGATTTTTTTTAATGTTCCAACTTTGGAGACTTGTAACTACAAAAAAGAACAAAATACCAGAATTGAATTTTTTTCAGAATATAGTCCACTAAGTAGGCTACACATTGTCTACAAAAAACATTGGGAAAATATAGATCTTTTGGGAATACTACGCCTTCGAAAATTGAAAAGTCATAATTTTTAAAGTTCTACTCTTGGGCTGTTTTTCTATATTTGGGACACGATTCTCCAAACAATTGTACCAAACATTTTGAAGGATGTACCTTTCTGAGTACAATGGCTTTTGTTTCATGAATTTAAGTTAAACCAGTCAGGAGTAACGAAAGTTAACAGAAACCTTTACAAACGCAAAAATCAGCTTTTTCGATGGCTGTCATAAAAAATCAAGTAAAGATAAAGTTAAAGATAGTGTTTTTTGACACTCCAATGATATAAGAATCAACCCTCAAAAAATTATTTGATTCTAAAATGGTCTAGAGACCATTTCTGTTTTTTCTCGATCACTTGATATGGATTGACCCTATAGTGATTGTTTAATTAAAAGGAGGGAATTCTTTTTTTAGGAGTGCAATATAATCCGGAGTTATGAAGTTTGTTTAAATAATATTGATTGTTATGAGGGCCACCTCTCTAAAAGAACTCTCAAGTTCATTTTCTATTAATTTTATAAATACTTGATTTTAATAGTTGAATTTGAAAATACTTGTTCTGCTGAAGTAGTTTCAAATATGCTCTGATAAAAAGCTTGACATCATTTCACAATTTCAGCATGGTAAAGTTTAATTCATTTATTTTCAATGGAGTGGAGCTATAAAAGTAAAGAAGTAAAGCTTTCTAAACGAATATGTTAATGTAATTACAGTAAGCTATTTAATTATAATCTCAGCATGCAAGATTTTTAATATTTTAAAATAATTGACAACAAAAATATATTATATGTTTTTAACTAAATTCAATGGTTTTCGAACTTTTAGACGATTATTGGACTGAAGGGAACCAATTATTCACAGTATTTTTAGCTTCCACTTTCATTTTAGAAGTAAGATAAGAAATGAAAGTACAACCAACTTTCAAATAAAATCAATTATAAAATCAAATCTGCACTGAACTGAACAATCACGAAAGTCAAAAGCTTATCTTAATTGCAATCTCAAAGTATGCACAAGCGTTAATTAATGAGAAAGTCCATATAAATTGGCTTATCTCTTTTGATGAAAAGTTTACAAAACATGAATAGAAACCTGTTACTTCATAAAATGAGCGAATTTGTTTGATATTTGATTTGACTTTTGAGGAACTGCGTTCCTATTTTATAATTTGTAAATCTAATTAGAAGCTAAAAATCTGGAACTTTTAGTTTACACAATACGTTTGATGTTGGTGAGGTTTTTACTTTACAAACCAAATTTTATAGTAACCACTCCTGTTAAAAATTAAATGATTATTTATGAAGTAGAAAATTCATATACGTTTCTACTTCAATTTGATATGCTTTTCAATGTAAAGGGTTATGTCATTTTATTTCACATCACTTTGATAAGCATACTAATCTGCATTAGAAATTTACTGAAATCTTGCTTGGTTCAGCATGCAGCTGAAAACCTCAAAAAAACCTGGATAATTTAACAAAGGGGTGCATGAAATATGGTATAAAATATCTTACCAATAAAATATTAATGAATTCATTTAATTTTGAAATACTATTACATAAGAATTACCTAAAGTATGCACTTTTTGATGTGTTTTGGTGTAATATTTTTTTCACTCAACTTCAAAAATCAGTTTTTTTCAGCTACTTCTTAAAAATATTTGTGTTTAGAATAACTTCAAAGTACAATAATTTCCATATATATGTTTATAAAAACACTGATAACACCTACACTGAAAAAATTTCCTTGATGAAAATAGTCATTTCTTATAGATTTTGGGTCGCTGAATACGAAAATCCCCATAAAAATTCTCAATTGACTCAGGATTTTCGGGGAACAGCCCCTCCCCCTTTTCACGTTTTTTAACGACTTTATAACTTTGAACTCGATTTTCAGGGTCAAAAATCATTGCTTTAATCTTCAAATTGCCCCCCAGGGGACAAGAAATGTTCAAATTAATAAAATATGATAAATTTATAACAAATGGATAGGTTTAAGGGGTAGTTAACCCCCTAAGAATGCAAAAAATTAGCTAAAAATTATAGAGGTTTTTATACGCTATTTTTTCCTCTTATTTTTTACGCAATTCCCGTTTGAAGGGTCCTAACCCTTCCCTAAGGCCCCAATTTGATGGCAATATGCAGCAATGATTTTTGCTAAAAGCGGTTGAGGTGAGAGAGCCCCCAGAGCACCCACGGAAGGGTTCAATGCCGCACTTAGAGTTTAACTGTGCTGTACAAAAAAAAATTTGAAGCCAATAACTGAATTTCAGCTGATTCTTGTGTAAAATGATCTGCTGAATTCAAATATGACACCCATTTTCCTCCATCACCCTCAGTTTTTAAGGGGATGCCCCCTAATTGTTATCCACAGCCGTGCATCTTTTAACATCTTGAAACATGGAATCCTCACTCCCGAAAACCGGTCAGTTTTTAAAGAACTGAAGAGTTTCTACTTAGGATACACCCAAAATATAAGAAAAACATCATTTGTAATCTTTTCAAAATCATCGATATTAATTCCTGAACTCGCGAGCGCCTTCGCGATTCTGGAAGTCTTCCGAACTCTTCCGCGGGGACTTCTGGGAGGCTAACACCTCAACCGCTTTTAGTAAAAATTATTGCTGCATATTGTCATCAAATTTGGGTCCTTGGGGAAGGGTTAGGACCCTTCAAACGGGATTTGCGTAAAAAATAAGAGGAAAAAATAGCGTATAGAAACCTCTATAATTTTTAGCTATTTTTTTGGGATTTTTAGGGGGGTAATTACCCCTTAACCCTATCCATTTGTTATACATTTATCATATTTTATTAATTTCAACATTTCTTGTTAACTGGGGAGCAATTTGAAGACTAAAATAATGCTTTTTGACCCTGAAAATCGAGTTTAAAGTTATAAGGTCGTCGAAAAACGTAAAAAGGGGGAGGGGCTGTTCCCCGAAAATCCTGAGTCAATTGAGAATTTTAATGGTGATTTTCGTATTCAGCGACCCAAAATCTATAAGAATTGATTATTTTCATCAAGGAAAAAATTTTGAAGGTCAAATTTGTAGAACAGTGTAATCTGTGTTTAAATCAACCTTAACATTTTTGAAAAAAAATTTAATAATTACTATGATAGTAAAATATTTTCAAAATAAATTTACTTAATATTTCTAATAAAATCCAGAAGTAAAATGGGAATTTAATTGTGGAAAAATTATAAATTCACTTTTATGCTACGATTACTGTTTTACTTTTTTACTCGGAATCTTTTTTCAAAAAGTAAATTTAAACCAGTTTGCTACAGATATATTTCGATAACTTATCGATTTTAAATCATACAATAGCTGCAACAAAGAGTATCGAGGAAACATAAAACGTCATTACGAATGTTTACTGATACAGAATACCCCCTAATTAGTTATGATAGTTACGATTTATCAGTAACTCATCTAAAACGTGCAATCCCTTTCAATTCAAAATCCTTCGTGCTCAAAGAACATCCCTTACGCAACTATTTCTGCCAGCATGTTTCTAATCAGGGCTAAAAAATTGCATCACTCTTTAATGAAATAGTTTCTAAATTAAACAAGCTCAGCTATCATGGACTAGATCTCCATAGGTTAATCTGGAGGAGCAAATTAACGCTAGGCAATACTGGAAAGGTCCCTGCTTGTTTAAAAAGGATTCTGCAGAAGGAAGCCTTAAAACAGTTTAAATCCAGTACTTATGGTAGATTGATTTCCATACGTTTACAGATGTTTGCTCGTTCAGAGTCACTTGAAATCGGATTTAAGACTAAGATCTTAAGTGAAGACCAGATTTTGTATTTATCTAAATACCTCCCCGAGTTAATGCTACCGTGTTTATTGTTTGTGTGGTAAGGCGTCTATTCAATGGAAAGGTACGGATGGTGTGTTAGCAAAGCTGCACTATTCTTAGGCATTAGATTGCATCGACTTGCTCCATAGACTTAGCTGTTGAACCAACTCTGCTGAGAATAGGGAAAATAATACTGAGACATTTCAGAGCTAAATTAACTGAATAATTTCTAAATACAGCCTCATATCTTAAGAAATAAGGTAATGCAAAGTATCATTAAAAAAATTTACAACACAAATATTATTTACGTTTAAAAACACTCGTTTCACTGTATATTAATAATTCATAACGGGGTAGACCTTTGGAAGTTAGATTCTTTTATTCTTAAAAAAATATTAGCACAGTGAGATATAAGTTCATTTGAAGGAATTCTAAGCACCAATAAACCCACTGGTTAATAAAAATTCTGATGAAAATAAATTGTTAAGTATCTGGCCAATAAAATCTAGTATAAAGTTGAAAAGGAAGGGACTGATAAATTAATGTTAAATATTTTCTTAAAAAAATTATTGTTATGATACAATGTAAAACAATTTCTACTAAATTTTCATTCCCTGATAGCCCTAGAAAAACAGTACAGAAGATAGAATAGAGGTATTAGACCATCATTGAATGAGTAAAATAATGATACTAACATAGTACAGTAAAGCACCGTTTATACGTCTTTCAAGGGACCGACATAAAACGGCGTATAAATGAAAAGACGTATAATTGAAAACAATTTTGATTATTTGAATTAATTGGGACTTGGCGAAAACGACGTATAAATGTAAAAGACGTATAACTGAGAGACGTATAAACGGTGCTTTACTGTAATCATAAGATTATGTATGACACTGAAATACCACTCAATAAAAAGTATTCAAAACGAAATTTAAATTTAAATTTCGATTTGAATACTTGATGATACTACAATTTGGTGAAAAGCTGCATGTGCGCGATCCCACTTGTGTATTTTTATTTTTCTTTTTTCAATTTTGATCTGCTGTGTTAACTGTAATTTTGGCCTTGCTAATAGCATTATAAACTTGTTTGTTTTGCTACCATATTCAATTCTGGGTGTTGAGGCTTGATGTCGTTACCATTTTGATGGTCGGCATTCAGAAACACCCCTCTATCCGTGTCCAAGCCCCCTGATGAAGAGGCATGGAAAGAGTTCCTGGTTCGTAGTTTTTATCACTCAATAATAACTAATATTTTTAAAAATGTGAATTGCTAGCTAAATCTACCTTCCCCGATATTGAACCTAGCTTCTATAACTTACTAAATGCGAATAATTTCATGAACACAATAAACTATAGGTAAATGCAATAAAGATAAACAATAAAGTAAACTTAATACCTGTTACCTTTCTGTAAAAATTAATTATAATTTTTTTACAGTTTAAAAAATTTTCTATCCAATTTCTGTTATTTTAGCAAGGGCGTATATAAGGGGGGGGCGAGGGGGCCCTGCCGAAATTCTGACTAGGTATACAAAAACAAGTAAAACCCTGTTTGTTGGGTCACATTTCCAAAACTTTTCTGGGGGAGAGAGAGAGACCCCAAGATATTTTCATATTTAATGTAACCCTCATAGAGTTTTTTAAAGCAAAATAATATTTGTTAGTGTTCTTTAGCATATTTGCAAAAGAAGCAAAAAACTACATTCGAGTACCGGAGTACCGTGAATATAATGGTCTTTCGCTTTGTTAAAGAGTATGCTTTGATTTGAAAGAGTTACAGATCTCTATATAGAACTATTCTACTATTTCTTAAAAAATATTAAAACCTCTCATACCTTTATTGCGATTCATAGAATTTCCCTAACCGGATATTTTATTAAAGGGATTTTTCATTTGATTAAGTTCTTGAGTTGAAATTATTTCCTGCAATTGAAATTATCTATAATTTATTCTAAGTAACAACAGTAAAAAATAATTTGAAACTTTTGTGCTAATTTAAATTATCGTAGTTGAGTATTTCATGTAAATTTTATTGTTTCTTCATTAATAATGATAACATTGAGAAAAACATAAATATTTCTTCCTCTTTAATAGCAAATTTTGGTTACTAAAATAAATGTGTCTTTAGCTTTTTATCCCTTTTGGAACTGTTAAACTATGTTATGGCTTTTTTTAATAAACCGGTTGAACTATATGATGAAAATATCCTCTCTAGGATTAAAATTATTTCCTAACTGACAGACTTTAATTTTAAAAGTTTACAGTTTCTCTAGGTAAAACATCATTTAGTTGGGAAAAAACTTCTTAGGGCACGCGTTTTAGTTTAGCCGTTTCTATACGAATTCTTAGTAAAAATGTGCTATTGAATAACAAAAAGCATTTGCTTCAATGTTTACTTCAATAACATTCATTACTTTGGATTGAAGTAGAGGGAAAGAGATAGAATGTGTTATAGAGAGAAGGGAGGTATATTTTTCAGGTATGAAGCATGGTGAGCCTCAATTCCTTTTCATAAAACACATAGTGAAAAATCTCCTTCAGTTCTCAAAATTATATTACTCCTTCGCATGCACGTAAGACCATACAACCCAGCTCATTTCGATGACTCCATGAAGATAGCTTCCAAGGCCGTAAGAAACAAAGTCAATAATCAGCCATGTCAATATGAGATTCTTCGAAACGTAACCCAAACAACAGACCCCCTTAACCCCATACAGTACATAAGAGTTAATCTACTCCTTTCCTCCTTTTGATTCATTTCTTTCGTTAATGTGTCCTAGCTTCCTTTCTAATGCAGCCTTAACGTAGAGTGGTCAGGCTTTCATTTGTTCTCCCTGCGTAAGAGTGCTCAGAAGGACACTCTCCATTAGCTGAATGCATCTTTCTTCTGAAAACATTCACATTCACCCGGAGGCCTTTTGTTACGGAGCTCCAACGCCTATTTATACAGATTTTCGACTGTAGTTTTAGTCCTTGATGATAATACATCCTTTTTGACTTAAAAGCTTCGAGCTACTCCAAGTGACCCTACAGGAAGTGTAGAGTGATGACCGTTCTGTAGTTTGAGTTGTTTTTAAAATAATGTGGGGTTTGAAATGAAGAGGAAGGGTTTTAGTGAAAGCTCAAGCATAATCGAGTGAATGTCCTTCCTTCAGAGTGAAATATTCTTTCTTTCATTTCCATTACTTAAAAATCAACTTTTGTGAATTTGAAAGACATTTCCAGTTTTTATTTCGATACGGATGATTTTAAGTGACAATAGTTACTTAAAATCTCACTTTATTACTTATCTGTAGGAACATTATCTGGTTGTATATATAAAATTTATGGCTTATAATTATATCCTGTGTTACAAAAAATCAATATTTATATAATTGATTAAAAAAGCTTTAAATAGTATCCTACTAATATATTTTTCATTTTTTTTTCTCAAATTTTTGCTGAATTTGTTGTTTTAAAATAACGTGATTTATTCTCATTAGGTTATTTGTTCAAAAAAGTACGATTAATAAGGGAAGTTAAAGGATGTCAGTCTTATTGTTAAACTATTATAGGGGAGAGTGCTGTACCTAAGGACGGTTGTACCTTCAGCCACCGCATTTTAAAATTCGGGAAAAAATGGAAATTTGAATTTGTGGTTGAATTTGAATGTAAACAGATGCTATCTAGTTGCTAACGTGAAATCAGCTCTTTAAAATAATATTTATATTTAATGTAATAAATTTGCTGTTTTTAGGTGCTCAAAGTTTTTTTAGTGCATCACTACATTAATATTTTTCTTCCCCTTAAATTATAATACGATAAAATAAGATATAAGGGGCAAATCCCCGAGATTTTGACATTTTATTTTTGATATTAGAAATTGCCAGATCTCAATTCTTTTATTTTTTTATAGAACTTTAAAAGAAGAAACACCTGGTGTTGTACTACCTTCGGACACCATACGTGTTGTACCTACGGACACGTTCTTGTGGGTGTCTTAGCTAATCGGCGTTTTTGAATCAGGTTTCATTAAAGTGAATGCATTTTAATGCATATTAAATTAATTCTAAATGGTTATCTATTTGTCGGTGATTATTTTCAAGGGATTTTTAGATGAAAAATCAAATATTTTGTGATCTAAACTACCTTTTAAAATTTTTGATTTTATTTTGCATTTAATGTAAAATATGGTATAAAATCTTAAGCACCCTATCGCATTTAAGTATGATGATTACAAAAAACTTTAAATTTCCACAGAAGATTTGCGAAAGTTATTACGACCAAATGCTTGCACAACTAAATGTCGATCGAATTGCTTTTATGGATCAGTGAAGTGATCAGATCTATCAGCATGATTGATGAAACTATTACCTGAAACTTCGATCTGAAAATCCTATGTGATGTATGTATTTTTGGTAAAAGATCAAGACTTTTATCAATCATCTTCGTTTTAATGATCGTTGTTGTACCTATGGACACAAATTTCGTCAAGTTATTAAAATGAATTAAAAATCCAATTTTGAAGATTTTAGCTAATGAAAAATATCCTCCTACTCACAAAGGTTAGGACTATAGGTTGGGCACTTTAAATGTTAAAAATATGATTTTACCGTCTTAGAAAAATCCAAACGTGATTTTTGTCCATAGGTACAACACTCTCCCCTATACTATGCATGGATAAACGGGTTTTTTCTCTAGTGATCGGAATATAATATTCCGTTCTTAGTTACAATTTTTTTTAAAAGAAGCAAATAAAAATATGGATTCGATTTCATTTTTTCTTTTTTTTTCTCTATGATTATCAATTTGAAACCTTGACTTCCTGTTATTAAAAAATTTCATCCGTATGATTAGCAAATTTCCTTCAATTCTTATAGTATAATTACCAACCATGACTATATTATGCATGCATTTTTTATTCCAATATGTCGTGTGAGAAATTTGGGGGTATACGACAACTTGTGCAATTTTCGCATCGAGCTTGAAATCTGGAAGCATTAAATAATAAATTTAAGTAGAAATATGTCGCATATTGCAAGCTTTCTTAGCCGGTGTATGCTTGTATAAATTTACCTCAAAATATGTTTATTAAGAAGGTAAAAATATCTGTTAGATTTTTTTTTTTATAATTTAGCCCCTATTACCGTTTGTAACTGTTAAAAGTTATTAGTTAATGACACAACTCGTATGTGAGAAAAGAGCTTAAAATAGGGCATTTGACTAGTTTCTGCAGCTTGTTTGGGACTGCAGTTTTTTATTTAATCGAATACAAACACTATATACGATTGGAAAAGTCATTCTTTAGAGGTTAGGTCCGTCAAGCCTTAGTAAAAACCTTATTTTTAAAGTTTTTGTACGAATCTCAAGGCAAAAGACGTTTTTGTAGCTATTTTAAATTCCCATGCTTATGACTATTTATTACATCCATGTGATTGAGATTCTAGATCTACGAATCACTCAACATCTATCATCATGAACATCAAATCTATATCCCAGATCATAATATTGAACAAGTTACCTAATTTTGTTAGCTTTCAGAGCCCAATCGTTTTACTGTCCACAAAGTTACATCTAAACAACTATCTCGTTGACTTAGAAGATGACTATATTAACATTTTGAATTAGCTGACCACTATTTTTGAGTCTAGAGTCGCAATCACTTATAAAAATAAGTATTTTTACATCTACTATCCAGGAAAAAAGTAAGAACTCTAATATTTTTATGGGTTAGTATTTTACAAGGAAAATATTATTTTCAACTAAAATTCCCACTTTTACTACCAAATCCTTAAAAAAATTAGAGTTAAGCTATGAAAATAGGTCTGAATACTCTGTTTATTGCAGAAACCTGTCAAATGCAAAAATTTCAATAATTTTCTTATGCAAAGATAAATATTTTCAAAAAATATTTTTGTCTTAAAAATATCCACATGAGGTCTAATTTAAGAAAACAATTACTAAAAAAGTAGTGAGCTGCTAAACAGTTTTTCTTGTTTATCTCAAAACAAGAAAAGTGGCGTTTGACATGTTTTTGAAATAAGTTATTCAATTACAGATTAACTTCTACAAAAATAGCTATAAAATGAAGACTACTTGAACATTATAAAACTTGTCAATAGAAGTTTTGAGAAGATACTGGTACTTTATTTTCCATAAAATAAAAGTTTAAGTAGTTTTTTTTAATGGGAACTAACTTTGAAGTGGACCTTAAATCAGAACAACACTGAAGGACCGTTTAATCCCGAAACCCCACCGATTTTTCCCTATTTGATAGCGAATTTCTTATTCTTTCTTTAGTGATGTATAGTTCATTGAAAAATGCTTCCAGATATACTTTTGTTTCATTAGTTTTTTAAGACATGGTGAATAAAAATTGTGGTGTGAAATTTTTACCACAATAGAGTTTTAATCTTGAAATTCTCTATGTCAATTGATTTTGTAAACTATTGACTGTAAGTAACAAAAATCTTAAGCTTTTACCTATATGAATAAAAATCTTGCAAGGTAAAACGCACTAAAATGCGAGCCCAAATCACAAGCTCAAAGTTAGGATGGGTAAAACTTTAAACAACCAAAACTTTGAAACTGCTCGAACATCAAAACAACTTCAAACATTTAATATCTGCGATCTGAAATTATTTTCCATATACTACGGAGGGAAGGCCTGTTTAGAAACATACCTTATTATAAAAAATTGGTCAAATAAAAGCCATGAAAGTAATATTTATATAAAGACTAGCGCTGACGCGCTAGACCCGGGCTTAGCCCGGATTTCAGTTTTTTAATAAATATCACCTGGTGCGTTACGGATGGGCTTCGCCAGTTCATTTAAAGACAAAATAATTCTGGTGTGTTACAGATGGGCTTCGCCAGTTCAAATGGGGAAAGAGTTAAATAAAGGATCCATTTTTATGTTCACTCTACAATATATATAATCATACTCTACAATATATATACACTCTACAATATATATATACTCTACAATATATATAATCATCACAGACACTCATTAAAAAGTTATTATCACAGTAATGATTAATCAAAGTGATTTTGTGATCTTCAAACGGATAATGTGCTCTTGATGAAAAACTAGATTTTCAATTGTGCCAGATAAAAATTGTGAACCTATTTCGAGTTTTTCCTTGGTCTTCATTTATCAATTCAAACCCAGCTTTCGATAATTTGTTCATAAATTTAGGATTGATACACTTCTTTTCTATTATCATGATCTTTAATAGTTTTCTTTTAGTGTCCAAAGTGTTTTTAAGTTTCACTCACCAGTTCATGATTATATCTAAATTATTTAAGATCTCCAAAAATAAGATTTTCTTCCTTAAAACCTGAATATACATCGCTTCTTGAAAATCGTGTGCGTAAAAGCATATGATCATTCTCAAACAATTTAAGGCAGGGAATATTTTAAGGCGTTTAAGCTGTTCCAGCAGGGTTTGTTTTTGATAGCAAAAGCCTGGTTTAATGAATAAATTGTAGGGCTTGGTGGATGAAGAGGCTATGTTACAAGGCCTGTCCCAAAAGTAACGAAGCCGAATTCCCTATTTCTGACTGGAATTCAGTCTTGTTACTTTCAGGACAGGCCTTCTAACATAGCCCCTTCATCCACCAAGCCCTTCAATTGAATCGCTTAATTCTGTTCTGAAACGCGTCAAACGCCACTTTTTTCAAAAATGAGTTATTGGTGTCATGGGATTCTGTAAGGGTAAACGCATATTTTAAAGTAAGAATTTTAGAAATAACGTGATTTTAAAATAGTTTTCTAGCATGTTATAAATTTCAGCTTTAGTGCAGAAACATGTCAAACGACGTCGCTTGACAGGTTTCTGCTCTTAAACTGCTGGGAATTTTGTTCATGCCGTCTCATCTGCAGCTTGTTTGGGACTGCTGCTTTTTATTTAATCGCGTACAAATACTATATGCGATTGGAAGAGTCATTCTTTAGAGGTTAGATCTATCAAGCCATAGTTAAAACCATATTTTTGTACGAATCTCATAACTAAGGACGTTTTGCTAGCTATTTATTTAAAAATTCCATGCTTGTGGCATTTATTGCATCCATTTGGTTGAGATTTTGGATGTATGAATCACTTTATTAAAAGGGGACATCAAATCTAAACCCCAGAGATCATAGTATTGAACGAATTTAACTAATTTTGTAGGCTTTTAAAGCAGAATCGTTTTACTGTCCACAAAGTTACATCTAAACACTATCTAATTGACTTTGAAGATTTCTATATTAACATTTGAATTGGCTGGCCACTATTGAGTCTAGAATTGATATCATTAAAAAATAAGCATTTATACATGTACTAACCAAAAGGGGAAAAATAAGAAAACTGTAATAATTTTATGGGTTATATTTAATAAGAAAAGGTTAATTTCAACTAATACTCCTTCTTTTATTAACAAATCCTTAAATGAATTAGAGTTAAGCTATGAAAATAGGCTTGAATACACTGTTTATTGCAGAAACCTTTCAAATGCAAATATTTCAATAATTAGAATAAAAACATTAATAAAATTCTTTTTGCCTGTAAAATATCAAAATAAGGTCTATTTAAGAAAAAATTACTAAACATCTTCATAAAAATGTAGTGAGCTTCTATACAGTTTTTCTCGTTTATCTCAAAACAAAAGAAAAGTGGCGTTTGACATGTTTCAGAAATAAGCGATTCAATTGTGGAAATAAGGAAAAATCTCTCTCTCAATTAGATCAAAAGTTTATTTACCACTTTTAAAAATCAGGCAACGTTTTTCATCAAACACGGATCATTTTTGGCGATCAAGAAAGATAAATTAACGTCGTAATCAATTCTGGGGATCATAATTTTAATGGTTATATCTGTGATCCTATTTTTTACTTTATTTTTCTTACAAAGAAATAAAAACTATTTTTGCCTCAAGAAAGATTGTCTAATAGAGAGATACCTCGATTATTCTGAAAAAAAACTAAAAGAGAACGCCTAACCTCGAAAAATTAGATTGGCGATTTTGGCTTAGTGTGAACGATATGTTATGGTAATTTTTTTTCGGAGTAAAATATAAAAATCAAGTAGTATAATGCTCACGAAACATCATTAAAATAACAATCACCAGTAATGATTACGACACGAGTTTTCTTTCTGATCACCAAACGATGATCCATGTTTACTGAAAAACGCTGTCTGATTTTTAAGAGGTAAATAAAAATTTCGATCTGATTTTGAGTTTTTTTCCTCGTGTCCGTAATTATCAACTTTAAATCCTACCAGAAACAGATTGATAATGATATCCTCATACTGTAGTTTAAATCAAATTTCGAACATTTAAAACATGTTATTATACCTATTTTTAGTGTAAATTGATATTTAGCTCTAATGTCTCTCAAGACGAAGGCGATTGGAATAGGTTTAGTTAGGGAAGGGATTTAAGTATTTATCCCTCTAGGGAACTGTCTCCCTGGGGAACTTTCCTTTTTTAAACATTAACTAAATGTGTACCCTGGCCTCCGAATATTTTTTGGCTACTCCACTTTTACTGTTCCCAAGGATCCATTGCATACTCACTACACAATAAAGAATTTTAAAAATATTAATAATGCAGGGAAAGTTCTCCATTCCCTAAAAATATACACACTCAATATAATAAAAATATACCTACTAGATACTTTACTTGTATATTTTTTATCAACGAGTCTTTAGACCTGGGTGGTGCAGAAGGGAGCTACAAGGCTGCAAAAATAATTACTAGATTTATTAATTTCTGATCAGTTAATTACAAATATGAGGGTTGTTCTGAATATAATTTTTAAAAATGCATTTAAAAAATATAGATCCAAAAAAAATTACTTCCCTAGAATTAAATTCTTGTAAATTGATTATTCTCTTCATAACCATAAGTGTGGAGAGAGAAACACGAATTTTTTTTAAATTTAATTTTGGTTACCTCCAAAAAGTTGCTTTTTAGTGCCAAAAGAACACACAACTCAAAAGTGCGATCTGAAGATATTATCTGATCAAGTTTATAATTTTTATGGGTTTTAAGGACCACCAACCAATAACAGTGCAATAACCGTAGACCGATTTCGATGAAAACGTTTTTTGCTCCACCCAAGTATTTAGCGCATTAAACCTGTACTGGACCAACCTTGCTGGGCTTACGCCTGTAGTTGGTCGACTTAATTTGTATTTGTATTTGTATTTGTATTTACATTTATTGGTGCCATTTCATTAACTTTTTTATTTAAAAAATCTATTGAGGGACCTGGGAAGTTACATTTTATACTAAAAACACAAAATTGGCAGAAAAGTTTGTCAATAAGCAATGTAAATGTGAAATTTAGAGTAAAAACCTATTTTTGTAAACATATGAGGTTTGGAAGTTGTACAAAAACTCCCTGAAGGAGTTATACATAATTCATAAAATTTTACAAGCGTTATTTTGGAACTAAAAGGCAACTTTTTGGAGGTAATCAAAATTGACATTTGAAAATTCGTATTTTTTCGCTCCACCTTAATGACCATGCAATGATTTTTTTACCTTAACCCCTATTTGTGCAAAAGTTCAGGAAGCTTTTAATAATAACTATAGGCTTGACATAAGCTTAATATAACTATAACATAATTAAGCTTGTATACGTTTAAATCTTTAAAATTACTAAACTCTATGTTTAAAGAAAGACTTTTAATCAACATTAATTATTTTTGGAAATTTATTCACTAGTTTCGAAACTAAAAAAAATTCTTCTTAAAAGTGATTCAAGCAATGCACCCAATCTAATGTAAACTAACTCATAATTGAAGGGCTTGGTGGATGAAGGGGTTATATTACAAGGCCTGTCCCGAAAGTAAAGAGACTGAATTCCAGTCAGAATTAGGGAATTCAGACTCGTTAATTACCTAGTTCATACCTAAAAAGGTTAAGTTCATACCTAAAACCGTCATAGGTAGTCATTTTGACTGCTGCGTGCTAAGTGAAAATATATTTCTAAATATTATTTCTAAAAAATATATGGGCTAAGTGAAAAATATATTTCTAAGTCATAAAATGCAAATAATTCTTGAAGAATACATTAAGAACATTAATTGTAGGATATTTAAACACATTAGTTTTATTTTCAACAATAGTTTTGGTAGTTATTTACCAAAAAGTGATTATTTTACACTATTCTCAAAAAGATGTCATTACTTTAATAAATGTTTATAAACTACTCTGTTCCTTAGTTCTACCAACTCTTTGCAACTTGACACTGGCGAAATTTTTATGTTACCACTCACTAACATGTATGACAAAGAGTGAAGTTTCGACCTTTAAATTTAACTCAATTTGAATATAAAAAGATGTCAGCGGACTCAGTTATTAATTTACTTTTTATATACAACCTAAAAATTTAGTATATCTAAGTCTAAGGCATCAAAATCTTTCCCATGCTATCTTCATGATCCCGCTTTTACGAGTACATCCTTGCCTCTTGAACTACAACTTTCACTCCAACATAATAATTTTTTTGAAACGAATTACATCTTTCAAAAATTCTTCCCCAAAAAACA
This sequence comes from Tetragnatha versicolor, assembly GCA_024610705.1. Classification (NCBI taxonomy): domain Eukaryota; kingdom Metazoa; phylum Arthropoda; class Arachnida; order Araneae; family Tetragnathidae; genus Tetragnatha; species Tetragnatha versicolor. The sequence goes on along the minus strand of JANDEH010000009.1, from coordinate 6,071,093 downwards.
TTTTTTCCAACAACATTTTAAACTAAATAAAACTAAAAGTTTGATATAAATTCGTTTCAGTGAACCAAGAATGATTTTGACCGAATTATTGCATACATTTGTTTTTTCATCGTAAATTATGGTAGCTTTGAGTAGAAATTATTTGCTTTGATATTATTAGAAGGAAACAATAAATCTTTCGGGAAAAACGATAAGAAACAGCGTGAGAAACATCAAACTTTTAGCAAAAAGATGTACATAAACTTCTGGGAAATACAATTATTTCTAGTTATTTTATAGATGTGAAAATGGAAAATGCTTTACTTTTGATCGAGGACTTTCTTTGAAAGCATAAATGTCAAAATTTAACCTTCCTACCCCTTTGGGGTCTATTTCGACCCCAGACGTACTTTGACGCTTGATATCTTCCATGCATTTTTGTTTTGACAATTTCCGATGCTACTATTCCTTCATTACGCAAAGTTTTACAATGGGTAAAAATTTTGGAATTATTATTCCATTTTTAAGTGTCTTGGGAGAAATAGTCACATATTCCCCCTCTGGGGTCTTCTGAGACCCCAGGCATGAATGGCGTTAAAACAGTATCAAATAAAGTTTAGTATTTTATTTTTTGTTGTATTATAGATAAAAAAAGGTTTATATGTTTTTTTAGAACGTTTGGAGAAATATTAGAAAGACATTTTCGTAGAAATTGTCATTTTTTTACAAAAAGAAGATTGCGGCCTAATACATTGAATCACTCTCTATTTCTTAAATTTTTTATTCACATTCTAAGAAAAATATGCTATTTATAGAAATCTTTTGAGTATCTAAAAGTTGCAGCAAAAAAAACTCAGACAACAGTCGCCATGGCTTCCTGTTGAACACATTCTTTACAAAAACAATATAAATTCATGGTTGATTGTAAATAGGTTTTTATATTCAGTCTTCTTTGAAAAATAAGAATGCTTTCAAATATTTATGAGTATTAAGTCCAGAATGTGATTTCGAAGAATTATCAAGAAAAAAACAATTTTGCGTTAAAACTTACATAAGCAAACGAGATACTGTTTTCACTAAGAAATCTGAACCGATCTTTTTTTTTCGTATTATTTCAATTTTAAAAAGGAGAATCCACACTTTACATGTTTCATATTACTAAATAAATTAATCTGGGGTGACAGGTAGCTGATAATGCAGAATAGAGAATATATGCAACTTCATAAATCGTTTAAAATAAACTATACTAAATTCTACCCATGCAAGACCGGGTATATCAACTAGTATGCTTTAAACAGTGTGATTATAAATATTTTAAGTAAAACAATTTCATTGTAGTTCATTTCTGTAATTTAATTCTTGTTTGAAGGTCCAGGTGTTATAAAAAACGTGTATCAAAAGAAACCCAATTACGCCGTAATAAAACAAAAAAAATTAGAAAAATACCAAAAAAAATGGATAAATTTTTCTGAAGCATCTTTCTAGAAATAAAAAATGATAATTCTTCTCCATTTAAGGAATTTTTAACCTTTATTAGAGTCATAGGCATGTTTTACGCATGGGGTCTTATTAGACCCCACGAGGGGAATATGTGACTATTTTTTCAAGAGGGTAGGATGGTTAAGTGATAACGGAAATAAAAAAAACTAGCAAATTACACCAGTCATTGACTGTTCTGGCGGTTCTAGGTAGACCAGTTTATATTTCCGACACGAGTTATTGAAAATTTGCAAAATTTGGATGACATAAATAGGACCATAAATTAGAAAAAGTTGTAAAAGTGGAAGTGTATAACTCAAATACTTTGGAAAATGATACTACCTGGTAAGTACTACAAGGTGTTTCCCAAAAATTGAGACCTGCTATTAAAATTTCAAATAAATTAAGCCCTAGAACTACAGATATAATATCCAGACGTTATTTAAAATCCCTCCACTAAATCGAAAATAAAAGGTTATATTTTCATTAAAAAAGGTGTTGATAATAGGGAAAGTATGATACTTAAACGATTATTTGATCTTAGCCCACACTAGACCAAATAATCAGATTTATTGCTGTTTTTTATACTTTAAACAATTTTTTTTTTCAAAAATTTAAAATTATTGAACTCATTTTTTTATAATTTAAAATTGTATACTATCATCACACCTTCAAATTATGTTATTATTGTCTTGTAGTAGGTAGGATGTTTTAGTTACCAGTCTATGATGATGTCTAAATTATCTAACTTGTTATTCCAAAAATAAAACGTCTCGATGATTCATGATAGTTCTATGATGTCTGGTGTCTGGAGGTATAAAATGTTGCATGTTTAAAGAATGTATTACATTGTATTTTTACATTTCGGATTCTTTGAGAAGGTCATCTAAAAGGTGAAATCCTTTGTTTAAAAACCTATTTTCTGAAATAAACTGATATCGGGATTGACCTTTGAAACTTGCTTCACATCTCTACACTATTGTCACCTTCAATTAAACGCATTTTGTACATTTTTTAAATATTAGAATTTCCATGTGGTACTCACTTTTTTGCCACGGCCCAGAGATCAAGATGTTCAATGCATTCAACCTAAAGTGATCGTGTTTTGGGGCCAAAATGGTGTTGTTTTTATGTGTGGAATTCAGACTAAAAGGATCTACTATCAATGGGAATCATTACTGTGAAAATCATAAGAGTTGCGACTTGTATGCTGAAACTATCATTTCTAGCAGCAATGTGAAGGTGGGTATTAAGTATTAACATCATGAAGTAACTCAATTAGTATCTATTAGTATCTACTATCTCAATTAGTATCTATAGAAAAAATGTCTTGCCCCCTGGTTTAATTGGCTGGCCGTTGTTTTCTGAAAGCCTGCGATGTTCGACTTCTCTTGTAGGATTGACGGACCTTTCCAACGAAGTCTCTGCCCTCCATAAACTGATGTCTGGGAAATACGTCAAGTTGTTCTCCTTTTGTTGATATCTTCCCTACTCTGTTATAGACCGGAGGGAAATGTGTACTGCATGGGATTTCTAAATCTCGAAAAAGGCACAAAAACTTTTAAATTAAAGTGTTAATGATAAAGACCACCTTCATTACATATATGTAGGTATAACATATGTGTAAGGATGTGAGGGAATAAGGTTAAAATGAAATACCAAAATAGTTTATTTCAGGAAATGTATCCAGTAACGTCTTTTTATGTGAATTTTCCCTCCCCAAAGATTTTAAAACATCGACGCTTAAAAATAGGGTTTCATTAACTTATTTAGACATTTTTGTGCCTTTGATTGACACCTGGGATGGACAGCCCCTTTTAACGCCACCAGACCTTCCAAGGGAAAAACCAGTATTAAAACAATTGTCGAAATTTCGGGGGTTGAAGCCTAATAACTCCTCTCGGATGCAGCCGTGCTTCTAGGTCCCTAGGTAGCGTGTGTTGAAATTTTTGCCCCGGCATCTCGAGAAATGCCGGTCCTCAAAACAATTCCCTCAGCCCCAGCAGAACCGCCCCTAAATCCCGCGAAAGGCCTCCGTGAGACTATCGGCTAGGCCTTAATCGCAAAAATGGCTACTGCACAATTACTTTACGCGCGGCAGGAGGCCGTAAAGGAAAATAATCGCGCCTTTACGATTGAAACAATGGCCCGATCCCAGTTGAATTGGATCTCTCAAGTTTGTTGCGGTTTTCCAGGATCAGTTTCAGCGAAGTGTCCGTTTGCGACTTAAATAACAAATGGTACGACGCTGAGCTCAGCTGAGAGGATCATTTTTATTGCGAGTTGTAGCTTTATTGCATTTTCTCGGCTCGGCTGGATTTCGAGGACTGTTGATCTCTGATTTTTCAGTTTCGCAAGGGCTGGGTGGTTTTGATTTTCATTGGGCGTTTAGGAGTCGAGTATCGGCCGTTCTGAGAGGGTTAATGGGCTTCATCATGCGATTTATTGTTGTAATAGCTGCAGAAAGGGCGAGAATTAGGTATTTAGTATTTGAAAGTAATGCCGGAAAGTCACCCAGTGAGAGAAGGGTAGTTTTATTTATATAGTGATTTACATAGTTTCCTTGCATGATCCAAAATTAGGCATTTGCGAATGCTCTTGAAAGAATTGGTTGATAGTTTCCATTGTTATAACAAAAATTACCGATAGTAGTTCTATACGTAGATTACCCACCTATTTTATAGTATCCACGAATTTGTTTATCCAGAAGGATATATATTTTTTACTTTTACAAAAAATTATCATGCACAAAAGATTGTCTTTCCACACAATCCCTTCAACGGAAATAAATTTATAACACCAGAAAGGAAAGAGCTGAAACTGTTATTTAAGACAGTGGAATTGTCGGCTATTGTAGTTAGTTATTGAACTTTTCTTTGTTGTTGTTGTTGTTGTTTCTAATGCCACTTGGAATATCCAAGCTCCATCCGCAGTGCGTACAGGATTTAAGGCAAAGGGGGTGCGGCTCCTGAGAAAGTGAGGCCCATGAAAGGCAGGAGTCCGACTTAAGCCTCGGTTGATAGATGCCGCCACCATCTATCGCCACCTCCGCAATTTTGACATGCATCTGAAGGGGAGGGAAATAGTCTCCAGACACCTGGACCCAAGGTAAACTGCGCCATGACCGACCTCAGGACTTTCGGACCCACAGATTTAACGAGCACGTACTCCGCTTATACTCGATGGGTCTTCAGCGGTGTAGGGAATCGAACCCGGGACCCTCCGATCCCAAGGCCAATGCCTTGACCACTAGGCTCCCCACGGCCCTGAACTTTTCTTTAGGGAAGTTTAGTACGGGTTAAAGGGATGTATAGTATAATGTTTTTTTTTAGGTAAACTGTGTATCATTCTTTAAAATGCTCTGTTTCTTGTTACCCCATTTGTAAAAAACTATGGAATAATAAGAAATATTCGTACTATCCCTGATACTATCATTAGCCTAATTATCCCTTGATCTTGCCATTATTTTGTTGTTTTTATTTTATTTACCAAATTAAAAAGTTTTAAGTTTAATTAAAACTCTTATTGACCCATTTTTCTTAAAACTGACGTATAAGAAACATTTTTACTCACCACTTTAATTTTCTTATTTACGAATTTGTCAACAGTCAGTTAATAAAGGCATTTTAAGTAAGATTTTATCTTTTAAGCTTTGATTAAAGTTGTGAAGGTGAACTAGGAAGTTGGGTTCTTATATTCACAATAATAAGAAGTTAAGGGAAAAGAAATACCGAAAAAACTTGAATTGTGCATGCAGGAGCTTAACGATGTGGTGTTACCTCTTGAACTTTGTCCAAGAAAATGTGGTTGGTTATCTAGGGTACCTGAGAAATAAAACGCCTTGGTAAAAATTATGCTTTGATCAAGAAAAAATAATGTAGTTCTTGCAAGTTTTCTAATAATGTTTGTCATTTCATCCGACACTTAGATAAAACAGTACTTAAAATAATAAACACCTATTAAAAGGTTTAACTTCTCATAAACATCAGAAAGAATCCTAGTAAAAATTATAGTAAAACTGCGTTGGCAGAAATTGGGGTTTTATGGGAAGAATTTTTGAAAAGCTTCCCAAATTATGAGAAACTATGAAGAGGTTTAAAGTTATATGTGTTCTAAAACTTTGATCCAAATTTAAAAATATTTTTTCACAAGCGTATTTGGGGGGGTAATGATTAATCTACCCTTGGTAAATATTCTTTTTTCTATCCAGTATTAGAATATTTCATTAGATCTCGGCACAAAAATCACTGGATGTTGGTGGTATCAAAAATTATTTAAACCTTTTACCCTGTTTTACTTCTTTAAACTTACTTTCCAAACTCCACCTCCATTTTTAGCCTTCAATTATTTTAAGAATTCCATACTAAGCTCGAGCGATTTCAGAAAACTCGCCTCCACCAATCCCGCCTTTATTTTCGAAGCCAGTCCACCATTCGGAATTTGGTCCGGGCATCCCAGAATAAATCGCCTATTGTTCAGGCCTACGCTCCAAAAAAGAAATCCCGGTGTAGGACTAATTAGAATTCTCTTCTCCTCCGTGTAATCAAGACACTACCCTGGAACTCAATCAACATAAGATTAACTTTTCCTACTTCGGTCCTAAAGTTTGCATACTTAAGCAGCGAAGGGATCAAATCATTTGGAGACCTGCTAGCTTCTGGGCCTCCCGCTCACCTGATCTCAGGATTTTGAGCGTTTTTGTGCCGCCAGGTATGGGGATTAGGAGGCCACGTCAGCGAAGGAGAAAGCCTGCTCGTGACGGCTCCAAGAAACATGACACGAGGGGGCCGGACAACAGAAGTGACGTGAACATAAAGATATTGGGTTGTCAACAGAGAGGGAAAGCGTGGCAGGGTAATATCCAAGGGGAGGATTGGGGGTTCAACAACCCCCTCGAAATACTGTGATTAAAGTATGCGTCTTACAAGGAGTGGTCCTTTTTGGGTTTGACCAAAAGAGTCTCAAAACAAGTTGCAATGCTACTTTTAGGAGCCAAATTTCGAAAAAAAATTCTGAGAGGATTCCGTCTACCTCCGAAAATGTATTAGTGTGTGACCCAAAAGAGAAGAATTGAGCATTAACAGTCACCACCAAAATAACATTTTAAAAATTAACGACCTTTAACTTTGTTTGGTTCAAGTTTAAAAGGTTTTTTGTATTAAACTTCTGGTAAGGGTTGAAACCGAAAAGTTTCAATCCATGTTATTTCAAAAGAAAAACATTAGGGGAGAGTGAGGTAATAAGAAGCATTTAGTTTGCAGCTTTGTGTGTGGGCATAAAAATCTGAAAAAAAACAAAGAATATCTTCAAGACATATTTTTTTTAATAATAAATAGAACTTTATTACACATAGAGAACAAACACAGAAAAGACAGATATGTGATTCGCCAAGGGGAAGAAACTTCCCGTACAGGCGAAAAAGAAATTATACAGACAAATGACATATTACAACAAAAGCATAAAACTGAATAAAAACAATAGCTAAATAATTAAATAATGATCGCAGCAAGCTGGTAAACCATTAACTAAATTATATGCTTCATTGAAGTGAAAAATATAAATCCAGGTCATCGATATTAATTAATTTCTTTTGAACTCTGAATATTTAATAATGGAGGTAAGATTTAAAGGTAAACTATTGTATAATTTTGGTGCGAGGTAAAAGAAATGTTTACAAAAAATTGATTTAGAAAATTTTGGGATTTGATAAGTTGCTACAGCTCTGGTGTTATATGGTCTTGCTATAGTGTTAAATATAGATTTTTATTCCGATAAAGATAAAGTATAATACGGAAAAACGCGTTGTGACGAAGAGGCAATAATATAAGTAATCTAAAATTATTAGGATATGACTGCTGATTTAAAATTTTGAATATTTTATTTTGAATAGAAATTAAAGGTTGGAGATTGGATCTACACTACTCTAAAATAATTGACCGGACACCAGACAATTTGCATGAAACCCGACTGCATCTCAATTTTTTTACATTCCAATGCTTGCAAGCGACCTGGTGAGGTTCCTTCTTTAGTTCTGCATGAAATTGAGATGATATTTTGAAAGTAAATAAACTTAGGGACTTAGAAAGAAGTTATGAAGCAAGTAGTCAATTTAGAGGCAAGTCAATTCGTTCAATTTCGGGAGAGTTAGTAATGTTACAGCCAATTTTTGGTGTTGTAGAATGATTACGGGAGTTGGGACACTAATTGCACTTGTTGTTTGTCCCTCAAAAATTACTTAATGGCATCAGCGTTCCTAAAGTGTGAAAATGGTAAAAACCACAAAAAAAAACATTTTAAATCATCCAAAATTAGTTTAAACCGGCTTCAGGGGTTAGGTCCGCTACAATACTCAGCAAAAACAAATATCCGTCTTTAATATCCATTGTTTTGTTGCCTCAAACAAACCAAGCATCACGTCATCCAAAAAAGAAGGCAGACTTGCTTGGCGTTTGCAACGTCGTAACTGGCCTAAAACAACTAGAAAGCTGTTATAAGAAGCATCGAGTTTCACTCAACACTCCTCCAGTCGATTGGGCAAGCTTAAGTTTAAAAATGAGAAAGGCAGGCCTTTTTCTCGAGTGGATTGCACAAATCGTCATGGTGTCGAGATGGTGTAATTTCGTTTGGGGGTGTTTTTCGTGGATCCCTTAACTTTTCTTATCGGTAAATTAAATACTGATGCCAGGATGAACATTTTGGACTGTTAGATTCTTCCCACCTTCTGTCAATTTCATAAAATGGACAAATGTTACTTTCCGGAAGGCAATGCTTCCTGCCATGTTTGAGCCTCTGTCAAGCAGGGGGATCAACATATAGATGTGAAATTTTTTCTATGGCCCTTTCAGGGACCCAAAGCAAACCCTAGGAAACATTCTTGAGACAACATGACGCAACATTTAAGGAGTGGGGAACCACGGTCAAAATCTACAACTGAGATAGCAATGTTCTCAAGGCAGAAATGGACTCAAATTTCCAAAACTGAATATCAAAATACTGTTGAGAATATGCCTAGAAAGGTCAATCATGATATTTCAGCACGTAGAAGTCAATCACTTCAAATTAAATCATTTATTTTTTCAGTTGAAGCATCAAACCTTGGTGTCTGGTCAATTATTGTAGGGTAGTGTATATTCTCCACCCCAAACAGTGACACCATAATTTATTAAAGAATAGAACCAAGAAAAATATAAAGTTTTTAAAAAGGACAAATCAATTTTATTTTTTAGGTGGTAAAAATTAAAAAAAATAAAGCGTAGTTTTTTCCCCAATTCAAATACTATATGAGTTTTCCATTTCAAGTTAGAGTCTACATTAAGTCCAAGATATTTGTAGCTTTGAACACATTCAAGAATATGACATTGGCAGTTGTTTTTAGATTCATGATGAAATGTGATATTTTAAGTCAAATGGTAACTCAGATGGTCTTAAACTGAAATTAATGTATTTAGTTTTGTTTAAATTTAAAGTCAAATCATTAGCATTGAACCATTTGTCTATTTCGATTAAATCAGAATCAATTTGAGTAACCAGTTCCTTTAAAGTGGAACAAGAATATAATAAGACAGAATCGTCAGCATAGGTTAATATCTTGCCTGAAACATTTAACTTACAAAAATCATTAATGAAGATTAAAAAAAACAAAGGACCCAAAATTGAACCCTGAGGAACACCTCGATTTGTTACTAAGTACTCGCTTAAATTGTTACCAACCCTAACTCTTTGTGTCCTTTCTGTTAGATACGAGATAAACCAATTTAAGATATATCCTCTAAATCCATCCTGCTCTTTCTAGTTTGTATATCAATAACGAATGGTTGAAGTTGTCAAAAGCCTTTTTTATGTCCCAAAAAATTGCCACGGTAACTTTGCTTTTATCCACACTAATCACAATAAACTTAGAAAATTCTAAAAGAACCATTTCAGTAGATCGGCCTTGTATAAACCCATATTGGTTAGAGGCAAAGAAGTTTGTTGAGACAAGAAATTATATACATCTTTTTAACAATAATTTTTTCAATAACTTTAGAGAGAGATGGTAAGATCGATATAGGTCGATAATTAGAAAGAATATTGTTATCTCAAGATTTATAAATCGGAGAAACAGTTGCCCGTTTTAAAGAGGCGGGAAAATCACAAGTATTGAAAGAGGAATTAATAAAATTTACAAAAAATTCAATGTTATTAGGGGCAATAAATTTTAAGTTCTTCACACTGATACCATCATAATCAAAAGAGTTAAGTTTTGAAAAAGATTTTAAAGCATTAAATATATCAAGATCGGTAACTTCATAAAAAACAAAAGATGATAAACAAGGTGATATATACTGTTGACAGTTAGTAAAATCATAATTCGTAGCAGTTTGGGTTGCATTATTATGTAACATATTAAACTGAGAAGCTAAGATCGAATTCTAAAAGTTGTCAGGCAAGGTTCTAGAGTTATCTTTTACATTATCAAGAACAATACTATTAACAAAATTCCATTTTTGTTTGCCAGTACTGCTGGTTTCGAATTTGTTTCGATAAAATTGAACTTGTGTTGACTTAATTAAGTTTTTTAATTCAGAGACAGTAGTTTTATAAGCTGTTTTATATACGGTATCCCATGGGTATTTTCTGGCTTTATTGAATAACTTTTCCTTTCTACGTATAAGAGTTAAAATATCAATGGTAACCCATTGCTTTTTAGGTTTCTTTCTTGAAAATTTAAAAAACTTACAGTTATTTTTATTGCTTTATAAATTAAAGACAAGTTTCTGGTATTGGTGATCAAGACTAGAATTAGGATTAACTTTAAATTTGAATGTCTCTAAGTAATTATAAAACACTAGCGCTGACGCGCTAGACCAGGGCTTCGCCCGGGTTTCAGTTTTTTAATAAATGTCACCTGGTAGGTTACAGATGGGCTTCGCCAGTCCATTTTTAAAGAAAATTATTCTGGTGTGTTACAGATGGGCTTCGCCAGTCCATTTAAAAAATTATTTGGTGTGTTATAGATGGGCTTCGCCAGTCCAAATGGGGAAATAGTTTAATAAAGGAGCCATTTTTATTTTTATGCTACAACAATGGATTTTAAACTACAACAATGGATTTTAAACTCCAACAATCGATTTCATGTCTACAACAATTAAAGTTACAAAATATCTTGTTATATTTACAACAATGTGGTTTTGCCCTGATTTTAGGTATGAAATATGGGTTTTTAAGCATAAAATTGACCAAAAAAGGTGTTGGAACGCTTCGATTTTAAATTATTTTTATTTAGAAACCTTCCCTGGAGCGAGTAGATCAACGTGGTATAGTTTAATAGTTAATGTAGGTTCGAAAAGTTTAAAACTATAAAGGACATACATACATACATACATACATACATACAAACAAACAAACAAACAGACATTGATTTTTATATATATAGATGGAATGATTTAGAGCATATGAAGATTCCAATGGATCATTGGTAATCTGAAGATTCAAAATAATTCAATTGACATAGAATAGGATAATGATCACTAATACCCGAGATAAAAATCCCAGTCTTGGTAGAAAATAAATTTGTTTTGACAAAAATGTGGTCAATACAAGTAGACGATGACAAAACAGTTTTAGTAGGTTTCGTAACATGACTATAGAAACCAAATTCAGACAAAATATTTAAGTATTCTAATGTATTAAGTTCATTTCCTAATATATTGATATTAATATCTCCCATCAAGATAACATTAGAAAAATTCAAACTTTGCAAAGCACATTTTAGTTCAGAATTAAAATGATCGACATTGAAATCCAAATTACGATAGATTGCAAATATTGCAAAATTTAAGGTTTTTGAATGCAACAAAATCACCTCAGCTGAAGTAAAGTTAATATTTATATTAGAAAAATTTAAGTTACATTTGGAAAAAACAGCGACTCCTCCAGATCGATTATTATCTCTACAACAAAAGTAAGAGTTAAAGCCCTCCAAACTATAGTAACAGGTTTCGTTTTCATATATCCAGATTTCTGATAGAATTATAACTGAAATATTACCGATAACATTGGATAAGAGAGCCACAAGATCATCAAAATTTGCACGCAGACTTCTAATACAGTAAAGCACCGTTTATACGTCTTTCAAGGGACCGACGTAAAACGGCGTATAATTGAAAAGACGTATAATTGTAAACAATTTTGATTATTTGATTTAATTGGGACTTGGTGAAAACGACGTATAAATGTAAAAGACGTATAAATGAGAGACGTATAAACGGTGCTTTACTGTATTAACATGTAAAATATTATGATTGGACTTACTTTTAACAGATTTTAAAAAACAGGTGAGATCATCCAGGGTATTAATAACAATACAGTCAGGATCAAGTACAATTACAGAATTAATTGGGAGGTGAAACATTTAAGTCCTCAATTGATTTTACACTCAAAATCCTGGAAGACTCATCTTTGCGAAGAAAGATTTTACCGTCCTTGGTCCAGCAAAATTTGAACTTATTCTCGAATTTAAATTTGCGTGCGAGGTAGAAAAGTTGTTTTAGCAAGATGTTCGCTGAAATAAATAGGAAGATCTTCAAATCTTGGATTAAGGTTCTTTGCTACGATGTTTGACTTGCGAAGTTTCCCAAGTATTTCATCCCGAATAGGTTTTGATTTAAATTGGCATATTATTGGTTTGGGCCTTTCTTTATTGAAACTGGGCACTCTGTGAACTGTAACAATATCGTCAATTAGAGAGATATTGGTGAAATTTTGAAGGGTTGACATTACTTCCCTTATATCCTCGCTTTCACATTCAGGGACATCTGAGATCTCCAGATTGCATCTGCGTGAGTACTGTTTTAATTCAATAAAGTCTACTTTAAGATCCAGGACTTGTTTTTTCATCTCGAGGTTTTCAGCTGTAAGAAGATCGTGCTTATGTTGCAGTTGTAAGAAGTTTGCAAATTGTTGATTGTGGTCTTGAGTTCTTGGATGACAGTACTATTGTATTCAATGGAAGAGGATAATTCATCAAATTTATTTGAGAAAAAGTGCTTTAGATCAGTGTGGTCCAACCCGAGGCACGCGTGCCACGAGTGGCACTCGAAGAAATTTTTGTGGCACTCGGCCTCAAAATTAAATGCGTATTCTAACTAACAGAGAATATAATCAACATTTCAATTTCTATTGCAGAAAAGTGTTAAAAACCTGGTTTTTGGAGTTTAATTTTCAAAAAATTTCAGGGGAGAACCCTGACTGACACTCCTTGGCAATTATTTTTAGCTTAAAATTCAAAAGATCATTAGTTAGAAACTTTATTTTGGGGCAACAATCCCATGGGCATTGAATTGAGTGAGGTACCTTGCGAAATTTAATGATCTTCAAGCAGACCCATTTTACTAGGATAGAAAGTGCGACGACCCTGAAAATTTCTGGAAGATGGTTTCTAAGGAACGCTTCCCAGAACTGCTTAAAATTTCCCTGAAAATGTTATCCCTGTTTGGGAGTACATATGTGTGCGAAAGTACTTTTTTATCTCTCAAACAAATAAAATCAAAAGCAAGAAATCGAATGGAAAATATTTCTGGAATCTAGCCTGAGACTTTGCCTTACTGAACTCACTGTCAACATCGATAAACTTGTATCAGAAAAAGAATGTCAATCCTCTCATTGATTTCACCATTGCTCATTGTAAAATATAGTGATATATTAAATTAGTTGTATGTAATGCTTTTTTTTATTTATGTCTTTTGGCACTCACTCTCATATACTAAAGTTAGTTTGGCACACGGGCAAGTAAAGGTTGGACCATCCTGCTTTAGATCATCAAACTGATCCTGTATTTTGATCCAAATTGTGTCTTTGTCGAACGGGTTTCCAGGTTTACAAGAAGCTACTTGCTCTGGAGAGCTGCACGATAAGCAGTCAACAACAGTTGCTACCAGCTGTTGCAAAAAAAAAATATAAAATGAGATATATTCTATATCCCATTAAAAATTTATCGTTTTAGAATGATTATTTCAGTGAAAAATTCCCGTTAGAATAGTCAAGTCAGCAAAATCATCCACCTAAAGTCATGCTTTTTCAACTATTTCAATTTATCTTGTTTTTGCTATTAAATTCTTATGGAATTTTATTAGTGAAAGGAGGTTTTTTTGGAGGTGAAAGGAGGTTGATTTTGAGACCCTTACAGTTCCTTGGAAACCACAGAATTTTCTGGGGGAAAAAGTTATAAAAAACAGCAATGTTTCAAGAAAGGTTAGAGGTTCTTCCTCAGAAAAAATGTTTATTTACTTTTCAAACTCTATGGAGAGCACCAAAAGGGAAAAGCTTCTTGTAGGGGGCATAATTTTCAAGGGTATAAACATGTTAAAATTTGAGAGGGGGGTCTGGGGGGTTCTCTCCCAGAATTTTTTTTTTTGAAAATTGCATATGAAAGTAGTGTTTTAGCACATTTTGAGACCATTTGGGTTACAAAGAGAACATTTCCTTGTAAACCACAGAATTGCTTATCTAAAAGGAGCATTCTCCATCTTTCCAGTGCTTTATATGTTTAGCTTTTCTCTTCTTTTTTTGCAGAAACAAAATTCTGCCTACTAAAATTTGCCACCGTAGGCTATAGCCTAGCCAGCCTATTTAGAAATCTGCTACTGGATTCTCCTGATTAACTTACCTAGGGGTAGACCTTACTTCCTTGATCCTAGGAGACGTTGGTTTCATATTGAACCCGTGAATAGTAGGGTGGGCCGAAAAAACCTTTTATTTTTTTTCGAAGTTTTAATAGCGCGGAAAAGTTGCGAATTATATAGACAAAGAAAAGGAAAAAAAAATTTTCAAAATCGGTTAATATCTTCCGATCGCGCAAAGGCCCCAAAGTTTGAAAAAATATGAAAAAACTTGATTTTTGCGATTATTTTTTTTAAAAAATCAGAGATTAAACTATCAAATATTGTTCATGATTTTTTTATGTGAAACTAATATAGTTATAGACATAATCGTTCAGATTCCATTCTTCTATCACTTTTTTTTCGTTAGATATAATTTTTTTAATGTTCATACAAATTTTGTAAAGTTGTTTTTTCTGCATTTTTAAACAGCTAATAACTCTAGAACTATACAACTTAAAAACTTGAAATCAGTCCCATTTTGTTTGTAAATTTTTTGTCTTTGATTTGGTGTGCATCATGATCATCATTTTCAAAAAGTTTTTTTTTTAATTTGAAAAAAGTAAAAAAAAAATTAATAAAAAAATTTTTTTTAAATTTTTTTTTGAAAAAATATTAATAGCCTTTTAACTCTTAAAATGAACATAACTACCCAATTTCAAGTTGAAAATAAAATTTAATCATGTATAAAAAAATAAAAATAACCGTAATTTAGTCAAATCCCTAAACATTCCCTAAAATTATACACCAAGAGCGATTCACTCATGGAAAATTTATCAAATCACTTGAGGGTGTTCATATGACTTAAAACATGTAAAAAATGTCACATAAATTTCAAAAAATAAGACAATTAACAGATTCGGTTCAAAATCTTACAGTGCTAGTTCCCAAGTTTAAGTTAATTCAATTTGCATGAATTTTACCTGAATATTCCTTAGAAATGTGTTTATATCCAATTTTTTATGTTCTAAAACTTTTAATTTACTTTGATTTGACTTGTTAAAGTAAAAAAAATTACATAATTCTTAGAAATTTTCAGGAGAAATGCATGCAAATTGAATTAACTTAACTAAATATGAAAATGTAAAATTTTCAATATTTTGGCAAATTTTGGGGCTTATGCGCGATCGGATTATATTAACTGATCTAAACCAAATTAAAACTGAATGTTTTTAGGCTCTATTAGAAGACGTTGCAAACTATTACGTTACGAAAACATCAAATTAAAAAAAATAAACGCAAAAATCAAGTTTTTTCATATTTAGTTAAGTTTGCATGCATTTCTGCTGAAAATTTCTAAGAATTATGTTTATATCTAATTGTTTTTACTTTTAACAAGTAAAATCAAAGTAAATTAAAAACTTAAGAACATAAAAAAATTGGATATAAACACATTTCTAAGGAATATTCAGGTAAAATTCATGCAAATTGAATTAACTTAAACTTGGGAAGTAGCACTGTAAGATTTTGAACCGAATCTGTTAATTGTCTTATTTTCTGAAATTTATGTGACATTTTTTACATGTTTTAAGTCATATGAACACCCTCAAGTGATTTGATAAATTTTCCATGAGTGAATCGCTCTTGGTGTATAATTTTAGGGAATGTTTAGGGATTTGACTAAATTACGGTTATTTTTATTTTTTTATACATGATTAAACTTTATTTTCAACTTGAAATTGGGTAGTTATGTTCATTTTAAAAGTTAAAAGGCTATTAATATTTTTTCAAAAAAAAATTTCAAAAAAATTTTTTTTATTAAATTTTTTTCACTTTTTTCAAATTTAAAAAAAACTTTTTGAAAATGATGATCATGATGCACACCAAATCAAAGACAAAAAATTTACGAACAAAATGGGACTGATTTCAAGTTTTTACGTTGTATAGTTCTAGAGTTATTAGCTATTTAAAAATGCAGAAAAAGCAACTTTACAAAATTTGTATGAACATTAAAAAAATTATATCTAACGAAAAAAAAGTGATAGAAGAATGGAATTTGAACGATTATGTCTATAACTATATTAGTTTCACATAAAAAAATCATGAACAATATTTGATAGTTTAATCTTTTATTTTTTTAAAAAAATAATTGCAAAAATCAAGTTTTTTCATATTTTTTCAAACTTTAGGGCCTTTGCGCGATCGGAAGATATTAACCGATTTTGAAAATTTTTTTTTCCTTTTCTTTGTCTATATAATTCGCAACTTTTCCGCGCTATTAAAACTTCGAAAAAAAATAAAAGGTTTTTTCGGCCCACCCTAGTGAATAGTCCACTGAAAATAGCGAAAAAAAGGGCCGAACCTCGGACAAATTGCAATAAAAGGTTTCTCAACGGTTTTCACTTAGGAATGACCTCAATAATAACATACTAAAAATCGGCCAAAATCGGCCGGGGGGAAGTTTAATTTTTTTTAAATTTAAAAAAAATGGCCGAAAAAATATTTCAAAAAATCAAATTATAAAAATAGAGACTTATGATACATGTTTATAGGCTATTTTTCAGTGCTGAATACGAATATACCATTTAAATTTCAAAAAATTTAAAATTTCAATTTTTAAAAATTAATTCAAAATTTGGAAAGTTGAAAAAATTAAAACATCGCTCAAAACCACAAAATGATTGCAAAAGAAATAATTTAAACGGTTTTCAATTAGAAATGACTTAAATAATAACATATTAAAAATAGAAGAAAATCGGACAATGAAAAACTTAATTTTTTTCAAATTTTCAATTTTTTTGGCCTCAAAAATCGACCTTTTTAAAAATTCTTGTTAAAAACGTTTGAGGCATTTACCAAGGTCATTTTTCCATGGATGTTGTAGGTATATACCTCTATAACATAAAAAACCACAATTGGTGATTAAATCATTAGTTAATTAATTAATTTATAAAAATTAACGTTGAAAATACAGGTAGAATCTTTCAATCAAGTAATAAGGAAAATATTTAGACAATATTTGGTAATAAATCATTTTAAAAATAATAAAATTGAAAAAGGACAAAATATATTTCAAAAAATTAAAATTTTAAATTAATTTAAAAAATTTAAATTTTTTAAAATTTTAAAATTTTGTAGTATATGCATGTGATACATGTCTCTAGGCTATATTTTAGTGCTGTTTATGAATATCATGCCAACTTTTCAATAAAATTTAAATTAACCGTGGAAAAATTGAAGCATTTTTCTCAATAATTTTGTTTTTTATGCTTCAATTTTTCCAATGTTAACATAAATTTTATTGAAAAGTTGGCGTGATATTCGTAAACAGCACTAAAATATAGCCTAGAGACATGTATCACATGCATATACTACAAAATTTTAAAATTTTAAAAAAATTAAATTTTTTAAATTAATTTAAAATTTTAATTTTTTGAAAGATATTTTGTCCTTTTTCAATTTTATTATTTTTAAAATGATTTATTACCAAATATTGTCTAAATATTTTCCTTATTACTTGATTGAAAGATTTTACCTGTATTTTCAACGTTAATTTTTATAAATTAATTAATTAACTAATGATTTAATCACCAATTGTGGTTTTTTTATGTTATAGAGGTATATACCTACAACATCCATGGAAAAATGACCTTGGTAAATGCCTCAAACGTTTTTAACAAGAGTTTTTAAAAAGGTCGATTTTTGAGGCCAAAAAAATTGAAAATTTGAAAAAAATTAAACTTTTTATTGTCCGATTTTCTTCCATTTTTAGTATGTTATTATTTAAGTCATTTCTAATTGAAAACCGTTTAAATTATTTCTTTTGCAATTATTTTGTGGTTTTGAGCGATGTTTTAATTTTTTCGACTTTCCAAATTTTGAATTAATTTTTAAAAATTGAAATTTTAAATTTTTTTAAATTTAAATGGTATATTCGTATTCAGCACTGAAAAATAGCCTATAAACATGTATCATAAGTCTCTATTTTTATAATTTGATTTTTTGAAATATTTTTTCGGCCATTTTTTAAAAATTAAAAAAAATTAAACTTCCCCCCGGCCGATTTTGGCCGATTTTTAGTATGTTATTATTGAGGTCATTCCTAAGTGAAAACCGTTGAGAAACCTTTTATTGCAATTTGTCCGAGGTTCAACTCTATTTTCAGTGGACTATGAATGGACTTTTAAAACACCCTGTATTATAGCTCACACACCTGGCCGATATCAAATGTCTAATTGAATCACTTATTTCAGAAACGTGTTAAACGGCACTTTTTTTCAAAAATGAGTTATTTGAGCTATGGTATTCTGTAGGGGTAAACGCGCATTTTAGTGTAGAAACAATAAAAATAAAGTGATTTTAAGGAAATTTTTTAAGTTATAAAATTTAGTTTTGGTGCAGAAACAAGTCAGGCGACGTCGCTTGACTGATGTCTGCCCTAAGCTGAAGATAATTTCGTTCTTGACGTCTCATCTGCAACTTGTTAGGGGATGTTTTTTTTATTTCAAGCACAGTATATGCGGTTGGAAAAGCTCATTCTTTAGAGGTTCGGTTCATCAGGTAATTGTAAAAACCTTATTTTTAAAGGTTTTGTTCGAATCACAAGACTAAGGACGGTTTGATAGTAATATATTCAAAATTTACACGCATGTGGCTATACTTATTACATCCATGTGATTGGGATTTTTGATCAATCAATCACTCTCTTAAAAAAACATCAAATCTATACCCCAGATCATAATATTGAACTAATTTTGTAGGCGTTTATAGTAAAATTGTTTTACTGTCCTGTCCGGAAAGTTATTTCTAAACATTACCTAATTGACTTCGAAGATTTCTACACTAACATTTTGAATTGGATGACCATTATTTTTGAGTCCAGAGTTGAAATTAGTATTAAAAAAATATGTATTTATTCATCTACTAACCAAAGGAGAAAAAAATAAGAACTCTAAAAAAATTTAATTGGTTATTATTATATACAGAAATGTTTTTCTAGCTAATTTTACCATTTTTATTACGTAATCCTTAAAAAAGTTAGAGTTAAGCTTTGAAAATAGACTTGAACAATCAGAAATTGCAGAAACCTGTCGAATGTAAAAATTTCAATATTTTTTGGCAAAGAATAAATTGCTTTTTTTAAAATATTTTTAGTCTTTAAAATATCCAAATTAGGTCTACTTTAAGAGGAGAATTTACCAAACATCTTCATAAAAGTGTAGATAATTTCTATTCAGGTTTTCTCGTTTTTCTTAAAACTAGAAAAGTTGAGTTTAACATTTTTCTGAAATTCATTCTGATTCAATTGAGGCCGTTGGTGCAAGAACCAGATCTACTGTAGATCAAATCTACTTTAAAGGATTTTTGGAATACTTTAGGGTTTCGGTATAAACTTTGCATAAGTTAGGATATGTAAGAGAACCAACACAACAACCTTTAAATAGTTTTTTCTCCGTCTCCATAATTATCATTTTTAAACCCTGCCAAAAAGTATCAAAATGAGTTAAAATACTCTTTTTAAAGATAAAATTTTAAAACTTTTTTTGGAGACTGGGCCTCTCAATTTTTGAAAGGATGGGGTAAACTTGCACAAAATAGTGACTATTTGCACCAAAACTGATATCCTAGCTATAAGAGGTCAACTTAACGTATAAAAGTGTAATCGTAAGAGGGTACCGTAGAAATAATGTTGAGTCCCAACCCCCCCCCCACTGAAACATAGGTCTGGTTATGGGCCTGATGCACGGGGGCTGTAATAGGTTGAGGGACACGTTTTAAAATACCGAGCTCTTGACACATTTTGCAAGATTCAGTCTTTATAAGATATTTCATAAAAAGTTAAATGAAGTAAAAATGTATATACGTAAAAGAGAGAATGTGCGTTACTTAAGGGAGCAGGGGAGAATCGCCCCTCTTTAGAATTTTGCTTTTATATTTTTCTTTAAGACGTGATCACTTAATTACTTTTCAATAATCACATTAAGCTAGAAAAGAACTCTGAAAAACTATTGAAAGAGTTAACAAAAATTGTCCGAAAAAGACAATTTCAGGTTCAATGCCAGAAAGCATCATCATCTTAAGTTGACACCTTCTTTAACAAGATCATAGAAGATTAAAATAACACTATCTTTTAACTAACTCTTTTCACGCAAAAGAATTGTTTGTTTGTTGCAACCATCTCCGGTTTGTTTAACGGGGGTTTGTTTGTCGTAACCATTCTGGCCGTTTCCCATAAACATACCAGTCTGGTTGTTGCCTCTAGAAGCGTTTTGTTGTGCTTATGTGCTTACTGAACTAGATTAAGTCAAGCGCATACACTGTAAATAAGCATGTCTGAAATTAAGACATTTAAGCGTCTGAAACGATCTTTCAGATGCATTAAACGTCTGACCCAGTCGGACCTATATAATTTCAGACACCACAGACATCTGAATTTCAGACATGTAAGTTGTGTAGTATTGAGGAGCTGACTCAAGCGTCTGATTAGTGACAACAAGTCTGAATTTAAGACGTTTCGTTTAAGGGTCAATCCATATCAAGTGATCCAAAGGTGGTCGCTCGACCATTTTATAATCGAATGATTTTTTGTGTGTTGATACTTATATCATTAGAGGGTCCAAAACCACACATTTTAATTTTTTATCTTTATTTGAATTTTTATAGCAGCCATCGATGTTCCACGGAACAGCGATTGTAAGGGTTTACGTTAACTAGCGTTATTCCTAAATGGTTTAACTTAAATTCATCATACAAAAGCCATTTTACTCAGAAAGATACAGGCTTTATGATGGTTGAATCAAATATAAGGGTTAGTGAGTCCCAAATAGAAAAAATCCCCCTTAAAGTCGAGCTTTAAGATGGTCATTTTTCACTTTTCAAACGCATATTTTTGTTAAAGGAACTATTATTTTTCTATTTTTTTCTTGAGGAATGTGTAGTATACTTCCTAAACTTTACTTTAAAAAAAATTTGACCTCGGTATACGTTTATTTTTAGAGTTATGAACTCTCAAAATTGGATCATTTCAAAAAATTCACCACTTTGACCCCCAATATCTCTGGTGGAACAAAGTTTAAAAATCTGGAATTGTTACTGGTTAAATCTTTCTTGGGTATAATCCTGTTGTACAAATGCCGTCTTTGGTATTTGCTTACAGGTTGAGTTACAGGTCTTCGAAGTTGCCATAAAAACGCTCAATTTAACGGTTTGAAAAGTGCAATTTTAGTTCGAAGGCTCACCACTTTATTAATTCCAATTAGGTTTATTTGATTTCTCATTGCTTTTTCTACGGTTTTGATTTCTGACAAAAATTTGTATGAGTGAGGGATTTGCTTGATTTTATAATTTTTTGATACATTATGGTTTAAAAGTCCCAAATTTCTGATTTTTAAGTTCAAAAATGTGTTTTAAATAATTTAAAATTCAATTTTATTTTTGTCAAAACGACAAAAAAATCACGTTGTTAGAAAACGGGCTACTATTGGATGGGACATCACAGCGCATGATTTGTGATTCTAGTGTTTTCGCGCCCAAATAAAAAACGAAATTTCAAAAATTTATATCTCAGAAACTAGGCTACGAAAATACTTGATGTAAACGTCATTCTTCACGGTTTTTTATCTACTATTTTAATAAAATTTAATCTCAAAACGTGAGAATACCTCATTGAATTGCTTAATTCTGAAACGTGTCAAACGTCACTTTTTTCAAGAGCAATGAATTTGAAGCAATGAGAAATCAAATACGAGGGTAGTTTGAAAAGTTCTCGGCCTCACCCAGAACACGCGCTCGAATTCACGCGAATTTTTTTCTTCTTTGAGAACAACTCTTCAAATGAGTCAAATTAATTTTTGGGGTTGTTCTGATCAGAATTCTGTTTTTGGCAATTTTTTGAATGGGTTAAGGTGAGCATGTTTTCAACAATGGGAAAAACAAGTATCGAGCTGTGATAAAATTCTTTTAAAAAAAGAAGGGATATAACCAAATGAAATTAATTCTAAGCTCATAAATGTGTAAAGGAACTCTTTAACTTTGTTTTCCCCGTGAAAAAATTAGCGTTGGAACTTTAAGTTGGCTGTGAGAGCGTTCCTAAAGAACCATGTGAAAAACATTAAAAAAGAGCTACCATACCGGAAATCATAGAAAAGTACCCCCTATGATTTTGAAGATTGACAAAGAATGGTGGGGGACATTTTTAACAGTCCAGAGATATCAAAGGAATGCGTAAATTATTTTTTGCACAAACAATTGCAAGTGAAAACACTTTGCGCAAGATGTGTGCCACGAAAGCAAACTGCGGCCTAAAAATGCATTGACATGACGATTTCAATGCGAATTTTGACGCGATTTACACAAAATAAAAGCGATTTTTTACGTCTATAGGCACAAATGGACATACCTTAGAACCTGTAAGTGAAAAAATAATCAATGCAATGGATAAAAGTTAATTTTTCAGCACCAAAAGGTTCTATCGGCTGGCAAATTCATGGCGTAACAATTCTGGGGATTTGAAGGAAATTTTATCAATAAATTATCGGGGAAAGGGTATGAATATAATTTGAGAATACTAATTTAAACTGTCGATGAGAATATCCGAGAAAAAAAATTAATTAAGCAGATTAAATTGCCATTTCTGATCAGAACAGTGATCATGTTAACAAATGTGTTTTGGTGTTGGAAAAATTGAGGGATATCGATTAAAAATTTAAAAATTACCCATCCTATCACCCAGATTTGGTATCTCCAAACTTCCTTCTATCCCCCAAAGTGAAAACTTCCCCCTCTGGTCACCGTTTTATTTCGAATTAAGAAGTAACTGTGAGATAAGTAGGTTTTTATGACGAATTTCTAGAACACCCCAATAAGAGTATAAAATAAGACAGGACTGTCGTTTCAAGAAGTGAGACAGCCTAAAAGGAGTCAATGTTGAAAAGTAAACAGTTTTTGAAACCATAAGTTAATGTTTTCATGGTCAGGCAGAGAACTTTTCAAACTACCCTCGTAAACCTAATTGTAATTAATAAAGTGGTGAGTATATGGCCTAAAATTGCACTTTTCAAACCGTTAAATTGAGCGTTTTTATGGCAACTTCGAGGACCTGTAACTCGACTTGTAATCAAATACCAAAGACGGCCTTTGTACAACAAGATTATACCCTAGAAAGGTTTAACCAGTAACAATTCCAGATTTTTAAACTTTGTTCCACCAGAGATATTGGGGGTCAAAGTGGTGAATTTTTTGAAATGATCCAATTTTGAGAGTTCATAACTCTAAAAATAAACGTATACCGAGGTCAAATTTTTTTTAAAGTAAAGTTTAGGAAGTATACTACACATTCCTCAAGAAAAAAATAGAAAAATAATAGTTCCTTTAGCAAAATTATGCGTTTGAAAAGTGAAAAATGACCTTCTTAAAGCTCGACTTTAAGGGGGATTTTTTCTATTTGGGACTCAATACCCCTTATATTTGATTCAACCATCATAAAGCCTCTATTTTTCTGAGTAAAATGGCGTTTGTTCTATGAATTTAAGTTAAACCATTTAGGAATAACGCTAGTTAACGTAAACCCTTACAATCGCGGTTCCGTAGAACATCGATAGCTGCTATAAAAATTCAAATAAAGATAAAAAATTAAAATTTGTGGTTTTGGACTCTCTAATGATATAAGAATCAACACACAAAAAATCATTCGATTATAAAATGGTCGAGCGACCAAATTTACTTTTTCTGGATCACTTGATATGGATTGACCCTTAAGGGATACAGAAATTCACACACATAAAATCAGACGTTTAAATTCAGATACTTGATGTGTCTTAAGTCATCCTGTGTTGATGATGTATACACATAAGATTATATAAATTAAGAAACTTTTGCCCGAGTTGAAGTCTTTTCAATTTTCAAACGTTGCTGATCGAATCATAAATGCCCTGCATTAATTACCTAACGTTTGCATTTCTGTACAACATTTTTTTTTGTGAGAAATGATAGTTTTCATCTTGGTATGAAGCCTCTTGTTTCAAATATGAAGAACCATGCTTTTAATTTTGAAACAGTCACCTATGAAATTATAATTATTTTAAATTTATTTTTAAGCTATTTTCATTTTGTTGGTTTAACCCAGTAAAAACATCCCGATGTTGTGATAATAAGTAATCTCAAATAATCGCGCGGTCTATTAAAGATTTTAGTGCCATGTAGAGGCCTTTAAAATACTTGCTCAAAAGCAATTTTTATCTAAAAAAATATCCAAATCTAGAAAAAAAGAATTAAAAGAAGATCTACAATTAACCTTTTTCAGGCCAATGTTCCCAATTGGGAACATCGTGTTTCAAAAATCATAAAAAATTAACTACTATCAGTATACTGTTGAAAAATTTACCAAGTAAAGTTGAAAGATGACTCTATTTTTTAAAAATCAAACGGAATTTCTATCTTTAATCGAAAAAATTACAAAAAATCTTAAAATAGGCCATTTTTATGCTCTTTGATATGATCCTACAAAAAAATTCATAAAAAATCGAAAAATTGTCCTAAGTTTCTAAAATTTGGTAAGGATATTGAAAAAGACTTACCTTACATAGATATCTTCAGTATTAATAATAACTATTAAAAACACGCTTGTTGTAGCTTGCGAAACATGCATGTTCCCAATTGGGAACATTGGCCTGTCGCCGCTATCATAGGAATCCGAGTTTCGCGTGCGGTGTTATAACATTGAAACGATAGAACTGGTGTATTTCGGGAATTTCTTTTCAGTAAAGAATAAGAAGGTTTTATAAATTTTTTGAAGGGGAATCCCCTTTCAAATTGGAAGTAGCTGGTTTAAATGTTTTTTTATTGAGTAATTGGGTTTTTTTCTATTTGTATCTAAGATTTCGCTTTGAGAAATGATGGATGTGAATAAACCACGTTTCAAAGTTTACAGTTCCCAGTGAATTATTTTTATACAAGTAACAAAAAGTTAATATAGATTAAGGCATTTCACAATCTCAGTATTATTTATTATACCATGAGAAATAAGTTTGGAAAATATTTATTCAGAAATTATTTCTTTCTAAGAATAAACGTATAAAAGGTTTCTAGATTTTTAATAAGTTATAGGAGTGAAATTTTCATTTGAATACATAAATATTACATTCAAAAATCAATTATTTCATCCATTACTGAAACCTTTAATCATTATTTTAGCACTAATTATAGTATAATCTATTTTTAAATCCTATTTACCATACATGATGTCTTCAGTATTTGCTTGTGTGTAGTAAAAATACTTGCTTTTTAATTATCAGAAAACTAAATTTAATATAATTCTCTCACATTTTAATTGTTTTTTGATATCCCCATTCTTAATTCGTATTTTATACACTATATACACTGCTGTGCAAAAATTAAGGACGGAACGGTTTTTTAAATATAACACCTAGTAGAATTATTGTTCATCCATGAAAATCATACCAAAAGATGTTCAATGGCTGAGAATACCGGGCCCGAGAACAAATT
The DNA here is from genome assembly GCA_024610705.1 of Tetragnatha versicolor. Taxonomy (NCBI): domain Eukaryota; kingdom Metazoa; phylum Arthropoda; class Arachnida; order Araneae; family Tetragnathidae; genus Tetragnatha; species Tetragnatha versicolor. Next base: position 6,045,555 of record JANDEH010000009.1, on the reverse strand, counting down.
TTCCCTATCAATATTTTAAGAGGGTAAATGGGCCCTCCATTGATAATGGAGTTCCATTACACATTTGGAGCAGTGACAGAAACGTCTGTGTAAGAGGTATTTAACCGAGAAATTTTAAATTTTTTGCAATGAATATGATTATTCCTGAACTCAATGCATATTTCAATCGTTTGTGCTGCCTTTAAATGGTATTTTTTAGGTTTTATTGAGAGATATCGGTATTATCGTCATTTTTGGCAAGTTTTAGCTTCAGAGTCATTTTTGGTAAGTGGTATCGCACCGTCAACCATGTTTTTAGTAGGTCTCATGTGTATCCGATTGTGTTTAGGTCTGGGGACCCAAAAAGTAACTTTATTCTTTCAATATTGTTTCTTATGAAAACTTAAAGAAAGCCAAATTGTGATTATCTGGGGATTTTTCACTAATAAAGAGAAATTATTGACTTGAAAGGTCTTCTAAAAGAATCAAATGGGTCATGAGAATACGTATATGCAATTTCAGACATCAGGGAAAATCTCTTTTGAGTATAGGGGGTGTTGAAATTTCTATAAGTATAGTACAGATTCAAAGGAGAAATTCGATCTCTTTAAAATACATTTTAAAGATAATGGAGATATTTTTACAGATATATCTTTCATTTTAGACATGTATAAGTCAATAAACAGTAAAAATACTTCTTTTTTTAACGCTAATAACAAATGTTCTTTCTGTGAAACTAATGCATTACTTTGGGCCGTTTCAGCACCCCTTAGACAGCACAGAAATTTTCACTGTTATCTGCAATAGCATACATGTCAAATGTAGATGGCAAACTGTGCAAAATAATATAAACTAGAAAAACGACGTTTAATTTGCACATAATTTATTTAAAGATATTAAAATCAGACATTAAATTTTCTAACTTGAAGGATCCGATTCCTACGCTCAATAATTGGGGTATTTACAGAATATTTTGTGAATGTGGGTTATCCTATGTTGGTCAGACTAGACGCGCCCTAAAATTTAGACTTAAAGAACACATCAATTATGTTAAAAAACAAGAATTTGACAAGTCGTCCATTGCCCGGCATGTTTGGGAAAATAACCATACGTTTAACTTTTCTTCCGCTACCCTTATTAAAAACTGTAATTCAACACTTGACCTTGATTTTTTTGAAAGTTACTATATTAATCAGTTCTCTAATGATCTTGTAAATGACTTGTCAGGTGCACCTTTTTTCTCTGAAATTTGGATGTCGTGAATCACCATAAAATTTTTTTCTGTATCTGTATTTTCATAGTTTTCTTTTCAATTTAAATATGTTTCTGTATTAACTGTAACTGTCTTTCTTGTTGTTGCCTGTATATATTACTGATAGCCATGTGTACATTTTTTTCTTACATCGTCATCTCACTGACGAAGAGGGTTCAGTATACCCTCGAAACATGTCTGATTTTAATATCTTTAAATAAATTATGTGCAAATTAAACGTCGTTTTTCTAGTTTATAGCATACATGTGTTCTCATGTCTCTTTAAGTTCTTTTGGAAGACCTCTCGGGTCAATGATTTCTCTTTATGAGTGACAAAACTGCACAAAATCACAATTTGACTATCTCAAAGTTGTTCATATGTAACGATATTGAAAGAATAAAGTTACTTTTCAGGTCCCCAGACCTAAACGCAATCAGACACATGGGAGACCTATACTAAAAACATGGTTGACGGTAATTTACCACTTACCAAAAATGACCCAGAAGCTAAAACTTGCCGAAAATGATAATTAGACCGATATCTCTCAATAAAATCTAAAAAATACCATTTAAAAGCAGCACAAACGTTTAAAAATATGCATTGGGTTCAGGAATAATCATATTTATTGCAAAAAACTTAAATTTCTCGGTTAAATACCTTTTACACAGACGTTTCTGTCACTGCTCCAAATGTGTAATGGAACTCCGTTATCAATGGAGGGCCCATTTACCCCCTTAATATACAGATAGGGAAAATTTGTTCTCGAGCCCTGTATTCTCACTCATTGAACATCTTTTGGTAGGATTTTCATGGATGAACAATAATTCTACTAGGTGTTGTGTTGAAAAAACAGTTCCGTCCTTAATTTTTGCACAGCAGTGTACATTTGATTGCAAACAAATCTATTAACGAAAAGTTGTGTTTTGACTATTAGCGTATTTCTACGTAACTCAGAGCATTTTTTTAGGAGAATTTTTTTCAATAATTTTAAGTTTAATAAAAATTTGAATCTAGGGGGTTGCTGCAGCTTTGGTTATAGGGGTTGGTGCAGCTTTGGAGCACCTATGGAGATTGGATAAGCTACCACTGACTCCGTCTGTCCGGGCAGGCAGAGTTTGGGTGGAATTGTTGAAATATACTGGACAGGACTGAAGAAAGGAGGCATGATAAGGATTGAAGAATAAAGCTTCACATGTTGCTTTTAAGAATCATAGCTGAGTAAAATAAGTGATATTAACAATAAAATAAAGATATTTAGATTTTTTGTTTATTAATCGGGAATTACTTTTATATATAATTAGTAAGCATAAATATTCTTCTTAAGGCTATGGTACACACCAAAAACTAAAACTAAAACTTATTTGTAATTCTTAACCTACTTTCCTAAATTTTCAGTGTTTGTTTATAAGTGTGATCAACACCCAACACAAATTTTCAAATACAAAACTTGGTTAGTTTTTTTTTAAATTTTAATTTTAAACAAAAATTAACTGAATTGTTCCATGCGGCTTCAGTTTAACCTGACAATTTCAAAACTTCCCTAAAATATCCTTCTTTAGTGTAAAATTAGATTCTTGTAAAAATCAGTTGTGTGAAAAAAATATCCGTCAAAATAAATGAAATTTTTACAATTCTTACAATATTTTCAACAAAAAAAGTGCGTAAATGGCCATACTTTTTAAAATATTTTTATGTCATTCCCAATTATACAAGAACTTATAAACCATTAACTATTTATATCAAATCAAGTAAAATTTTGAAAAATTTTTAAAAACTAAGCCGCATGGAACATGTTGAAATTTAGGTAATTTTTTCTTTAAATTTAAATTAAAAAAAACTAACCAATTTTTTTTTTTTGAAAATTTGTGAGTGGTGTTTGATCATGCTTATAAACAAACTCTGAAAATTTTAAGAGTGTAGGTTAAGAATTACAAAAAAAAATTTGTTTTAGTTTTTGGTGTGTGTACCATAGCCTTAAGAAAGTTGTAAATCCCATGAGTGAATGCTGTGTTTATGGTAGGTCTCGGACACCAAGCCAGCATCTAGTTTAAAGCAGTAAAATTTTCTTATGGCACTTAAACATTGAGTGAAATTCTTACAAGTAAACCCTGGAGTTTAAAGGCTCTGCCAATCTTATCGAAGATTACATCACGACGCCACATAAAGCCACAGGATGTTCTATCGAAACACTGAAAACTAATAATTTATGAAGTGCAAAAACTCTCTTTTTTAACTTAATACTTTTTTCAAGTGTTTCAGTGGTGAACGTTATGAAAATGTTTTAAAATTCTGCTGACAACTGCGATCTTAATATACACAATGAGTGCAGAAGCCTTCTATGAAAATAAAATTTAAATTATTTCAATATAATTCAAATGAATAAAATTTGAGGGTAAAGTGCTGAAAAGTGGGGAAAGAGTAATCTAATTTCGAAATCCTTTTTTTTTGTCGGCACATACAGGGTGAGACAAATAAAAGTGGTCCGGAAAACAGAATTCCAGATTACGAAAGAACACAGCAACGGAAAAGAAATACGTATTTCCTATTCTTTGCTTGCTTCTTTGTAACCTGGAACTCTTCAGGCCACTATTATTTGCCCCACGCTGTATTATCTATGGTGATATCCAATTTTTATTTTCAGTAGTTTTGAAGTTTTCGTAATGATTCAGTCAAGGGTATTTGGATAATACTTAACAGAATAATGATTGAAGATAAAAAAAGCTGGTTATTTTCTTAACATCTTCTCACTATCAAGTACTACCAAACTTCTTAAAAATCTGTTAAATCTTTTCCGGCGTATCGGTGGTTGCATAAGTTAATGTTAAGAACGCGTTGTGTATCTGTTTTCTAAATGACCATTAGGGTGGAGCGAAAAACTTTTTTTTGGAAATTGAAAACGCCTGAGGTGGGAATAGGTGCCATTTACGATAAAACTTCAAAATTCAAAACCTGAGTTCGATCATTTAATATCTTCAGGTTCCACATTCACGTTAAAGTTTCGAAGTTTCATCAAATTTTACGTAAAAATGGTTATAAATGATTCCCACACAATTTTAGCTCCATTTTTAAACCATAGTTGGTTAAATTTATATTCTTAGGATGTCAAACATCAGGATGTCATTAGGATGTCAAACATTTCCAATTTTTCAAGCCCGAAATAAGGGCGCATGGCATTAAAATAGGCTAGCGACCGAAAAACAAATTTTGGAATATCGGTGGCATATAGAGCTCAAAAGTTGCGTTTTACCCTCCTTATTCGTGGAAAAAAAAAATTTGTAAAAAATAACTAAGGGGTGTTTTGGCCCTAGAATGTGAAAAAAAATGGATATTTTACATAGCGTATAATGGGAAAAGTCTTAATCAATCAAATTCAAGTTAATTTGAATTTCGTTTGATCAAATCAAGTTCAAGTTTTGATCATTATGTAATCCAGGTCTGCGTCTCAGGGTGATTATGCTAATATTGATTTTTCATTTTTGAATTTTTCTCTTATCAAAAGAACTAATTTGCATGGCTGCTTAGCGCCGGCATATTGTGTTATTTTTCTAAAATAATTAAAATAATGTAGATTGTAATATTTAATTGTCCAGAATTATTTAATTACAATAATATATATATTATTGTAATTAAATAATTCTAAATTAAATTAAATTATTAATTGTAATTAAATAATTCTAATTAAAGCTTAAACTCTACACTTTCTGTTAAAATATAAAATATATATATATATATATATATATATATATATATATATATATATATATATATATATATATATATATATATATATATATATATATCCTATATTATTGTAATTAAATAATTCTGGATTTTTATATTTTAACAGAAAGTGTAGAGTTTAAGCTTTAATTTGGCACCAGAATTACCTCATTTTCCTGAAAAATAGCTGAGAAACAGCACTTTTCGTATCTCCTAAATCAAAAAATGGCAGAAAATGACCAATTTTCAGAAATATTTCTTGAAGTCTCTTTTTGAGCAAAAATTCTGAAAAATCAGGGGTAAAATTTCTCATGGGTACCTATAGAAAAATTTTTGAAAAAAAAATTGGTCGAGTTGGCATTGAGAATGAGCCATTTTTGTTTATTTATTTTCATTTTTCATAACTTTCAATATAATTGTTAATTCTAATGTGAGATTGACATAAAGGTGATTGGGATGCAAATGGAATATTCGATCCTCATTGGGTAAAGGGGTTATTATTCATGAATTGAATTAAACTCTTTCAAGAATCGTTTATTCCGATGATTGATCAGATTAGGATTGGAACTGAATGAGAGAGTTTAAGGTTAAAAAATAAGGACCTTCTAAGGGTCTGGCTCAGATTGTGACAACTTACTTTTAGCTAACGTTCTTTTTGAACTGAAAATAGTAAAAATAAAAACGAAAGAATTTTAGTATAATTTCATTTAACCGTGAGGAAAAGGCATTTTTATCGTTTAGCAGGACTAAATATTTAGGAAAAATTTATTGAAATTGAGGAAAAGTCAAAAGCAGTTGTTTGTTAAAAATTTAAAACCGGCTCAAAAAATATAGAAGGAAAGGAAATAAAGCAATGAGGAAATGTTTTTACATCCACAACAGCAAGTTATCTTTATACAACAAAAAATACTCATTTATGGCACATATTAAGGTTTAAACAGGCAATTGTGTGGGGATGCTTCAATCCCCTTTGTCTCAGTGTTCTTTTTTAATAATGGCGAGAGGAATTCACACGTGCCTAAAACCAATGAATGTTTTTACCTTTATCTGTGTATAAACTTACGTTTTTCTACTATTATAATTTTGTTGAGCCCAATTCATCGGTCAACGGATCTTTTATCTACCGCAATAAAAAAGAAAAAAAGTCGGCTCTGCTCACGGGAATTAACTAGCAACAAAAATTTCTAATAATTCTAATGGTTAAGGAATAGGTTTACCAAAGGAAATTCTTTTGTATTTCAGTGCATCGGAAGGAAATATAGTTTAATCTCTATAGGAATCGTGTACTCTACACAAGCCCTATTTTTAACACTAAAATAGCTACACTCTTTGTGTAGTTTAAGTAAGTTGGAAATCTTAAGCTGATTATAAAAACTGTATCGTAAAAAAGAGTGAAATACTGAATTTTTATGGTAGTGTTTATGGTGGTCCATTACTTTCTAGCTTATTAAAGCATCCCCAACATTGTTGATGCGTATAATACTGCGTTTCCCCGATAAAAATATATTTCGTCATCAATCGAAAGTGTCGGATCCTCTTAGAAATGTGAATACGCTCGGTCCGCTAAGTGCCCTGCACGGAGCAAAAGCTGTCTACTCGGTAAATAAGACGAAAATACCCGTAAAATGGTATCGGTCCCCGTTATTTTATTAAAGCTTTTAAGAGCTTCCCAAAGTGAGTTGTGTCACTTTGTAGGAGGTGCGACCCAGTTTCCAAAGCGATGACCATTTGTGCGGATGAAATTCCCCCAGTGGTCAAGAAAGGTCGAAAGCATTAACAAGCCCGAGTTTGAAGGGGCAGCATAGTAATGAGGAAGAGTTGCAACAACAAAAATATGAAGGGGAGGGCCAGTCTTCGATTGGGTCATCTTGAACGGCGCAAGAAAGTGGAAAGGGGCAAAAATGCCCCGATCATAAAGTAAGGATTGGTGGGCCTTGGCCGAAGGGGAGGGGCCTTTTCATACTCGACCAAAGAAGCCAGTCTGGACGCAACTGACCAATGGGGAGTTTCCTTGGTCCAGGGGATGAGCAGGTGATTTATGCCCAAGAGGAGCGGGGAGGAGTTTTAAAAGGAAGCAAACTTTGGCATCGATCGAGAAGACATGCCCCCATCTGCGGTCATTATTGAATTTGCAAATACGTTCACGGCCCTCTTTTGATCCACGCTGCCTGCTAATGAATTTTAGTTGCCTTTGCCGCGGCATGAAGAAAATCGATGTTTGCCGTTCGCTAATTAGATTGGGCGCGCAGATGGTTTTCATAAAACGTGCTGGTCATTAGGGCCCCAAATAAACACATGGCATCTCCTCTTCTGAGACCTCGTTAGCACGCTTCCTTTTTTGAACCACCCCCCCATAAGCAAAACGAACCAAAATATATCGCTCCTTAACTGCTGCTACCCCGTGAATAGATCGCTCTTCATTACCTGCCTTTGTTATCGGCCACGAGACAGGTCCGCAGTCCAAGACTTCCTTTTATTGTGTTTAACGCGTCGCCCTTTATTAGATACATTGACACGGCTCCCTCGGAGACGAGACAGGGGGAGTATTCCGCTCGACACCGTTATTATCCAGTTCTTTGACTGTAGAGGAATGTTTTTCTCGGTGACAACTTATGTCCTATAAAATTGTGTAATGTTAGAATCGAAGTGGTGTTTTCAGAAAGACCTCTACACCTCCAAAAGGTTCACCATGATACGAAAGATCAAAATTATTGTCTTCTTCTTGGTTGTATCCAAAAGGAGGTCAACCCCAGGGCTCCAAGACTTTAGTTTCGGGAGAGTCTTATAGCCCAAGATTCTAAAAGTCTTACTTTCAAGGAGTATATTAGAGGTCAAATCTGTCCCTTCCTTCACTGAAGCCTAAGTTTTTCATATATAGGAGCAAATAGGAGGTGGACTGGAAAGCTTCCCCCAATAACAGTTTTGTAAAAAGTAGCGTTTTGACTTATTTTTGAATATTTGGAACCCTTTGGGTGGCACCCGTAAAGGATCATCGTTTGTGCTTCCCAATAAAAATTTCATGGGAAAATCATTATATAAAAAGTTATGATACTTTTGAGGGGGGCTGTTGAACTTCCCAACCCCTTCCTTTTGCAATGTTTGAACCCCCAATTAAATTGTGAAGAGTTAAACTCCTATATTTTTAATTAAAAAGTTCGCAACGCATGTGGAGCTTTTCTCGTCAGGTGTTATGTCCAAAAATGTGTTAAAACACTGCTTATTTGTGCTTTGAGGGTCAATTTTCAAAACAATTTCTGGGGGAGGTTCCCTCAGATCCCCATTTTTGCTTTTCCTCACAACTGTACACAAAATAAGTACCCACTGAAAATGTACCTACCTGTAAATGTTCTAATGCTTCTACATTTACCTTACAATATACGTATAAAGGATAGTGAGTTAATAAGAGAAACAAATTGGGTAGTAAGGGGAAACATGGAAAAATCTATCAATATCTTTCTTTAAGTTTACTGAGATGATTTTATACATAATTTTTATATCATTATCAGCTTTTACGAAAAAATAATGATCCTACTCAGTAAAAGTGGAAAGGAATTTTGTTACTTCATGAGGGTTAATATGAAACAAGTGAGTTATTTTACTAAACTAAACATAAATCAAATGAAAGTGTTGGTATAAATCTCTCAGGTGTATTTTATAACCCCAGTAATATTCATTGAAAATTGTTCAGTTAAAAATTAAGCTAAATGTTACTACTTGAAAGTTTTACACAACTATACTTTTAATTTTAAATATAACACTAGAAAACCATGAAAAAACAAATGTTATCAAAAGTAATCATGATTTTTTATATATTTTACTTCTTAAATAGGATGACTAGACGAGCAGCTTTTGGTGAGACAGTCTCGCTTTTTGCCTTTCTGTCCCGCTGACTAAATGACCACGCTTCTTTTACTAAGCTTCATCAAACGAGAAAAATTTAAAAGAAAACCTAAGGTTAATTATTTTAACCTATACCAGCTCTAACACTACTTCCAAATATTTTTGTTAATTTATAACAGATAACTTTGACTTGTTTTGAAACGTGGACACGAATTTCTTGTCATTAAATCAGGTGGTGATTTAAAAAAGCAGATTCCAGCCGATTTCGAAAGGGAGAGCTTTTTTGCGCATCACCTCTGTCATATGGACTAAAGTTTGCTGTCTTCTATTATCTATCAAGCCCTCTATGATATATTTTGCCACCCTCCATCCTCTGTTCGGTAAACAATTAATACTTATGAGTGAAACAATGTGTGCTCAACCTATGATAGTAGCGATCTGAACCTTGTAATAATTTTTGAAGAGTGGGGTTTTTTTTTCGACGATGCGTAATACAAAGAGGGGGTCTGGGGGAGGGGGTCTGGGGGGTCTTCCCCAGAAAATATTAGCGAGTTTGACTCAAAATAACTCATTTTTGATGAGCAGATGAGCACAAGAGCTTGATTTAACATACAACCCAGCCAAAAAAATCTGCAAAAAAGCCAAAAGTGCTGTTTTTTAAATGAAGACTGCAGTTTATTTTTTTTTGAAGAAATGGGAAGTTTTTCAGCACTTCGATCTGCAGTCATTCCTCAGAACTTTTGCAGCCAATCTAAAGAATTTATAGTGGTTATAAAAAACTGCAGAATTTCTATAGCAAAGGAAAAAACTTTTGCTCTTTATGGGCACAAAATAACTGCAGACTTTCGGAAGCAAAGATAGAACTTGGAATTATCTTCTAATGCAGCGGTTCTCAAACTGTGCTCCGCGGAGCCCTTAGGGCTCCGCCAAGCATTTCCAGGGGCTCCGCGAAGAAATTTGAAATGAATACATTTTTTGATAATTTCTAATTTACGTTGCTCTGAAATGTTATATAAATAACTCTCTGTTTGTAAGGTGTTTCTTGTTATGAACTTGCTCCTTCCTACCCAAATTTTTTAAAGCTCTAAAATTACCCTTAAATTTAAGTGGATTTGGTGTGGAGCCTCCAATGAAATGAGCTCTGTTGATTATAGTTTTTTTTCTGGTTTTTTCTTTTTTTCAGGTCTTTCTTGGTTTACCAAAACAAATTAAAACCATTTTATTTAGGGTCAAATTTTCGAAATTCTTCTGGGGTCCCCCCAGACCCCCCTTTTGTTCTTAAAACTTTTATAGTCAATTTTTTATAATACGTTCGTAAAATTAAAATCCTACCTAAAAATGAATGTCCAAAATTTTTTAACTGTGATATACCAAAAACAAGTATAAAAAGACAAGTTTAGGGATCATATTTCACAAAATTCAAACAGACTCCCCTATCATAATTAAAACTTAATTAATCACAATTTTTCTTACAATTAATTCTCTTAGATGCAAATAATACCTAAAAATGTTTTAAAAAGCTACATAAAACCTGTTAAATATGCATGGGAGGGGCTGTGGAATAATTTTGGAACCCTATTGAAATAATTTCTATACGCTACGGCTACTGCATTTATGCTTTTATTTCTTGTAGCAAAGGTTTTTATGTAATTTGCTTTTTGTACTTTGAAAAGTTTATCTTCGGAGAAGGGCTCCGTGAAGAATTTTTCTCTTGAAAAGGGCTCCGCGACCTAAAAAGTTTGGGAAACTCTGTTTTCTAATGGGTAGATAATATATTCAGTTTTTCTGCAGCAAAAAATCTACTACTTGGATACTTTTTAACTAGTTTTATATAGATATTCGTTTTCCTTTTTTAATTATTCAATAATATTAGTTCCTCAATTAGTTCTATTAGTGAGTATTTTTCAACAAGAGAAGTCCATCTTAACATATCTCGTTTTTTTTTTCCCTGAGTCCACAGTGGTTTTAGTGTTTTCACATTTGTCGGGCTAGCGCAGTCAAAAATTATCTAAATTCTTTGAAATTTCACACGAAGGATCTTTCTTAACGTGTCTTGAGAACTGATAAAATTTTTTAAAGTTCGAATTTTAAGGGCGTGAAAAACCTCTATCTGAAGTTTAACTAACCTAGACCAGACTCACCAGTAAAATAATGTAACTAAAAACATAATATGTAAAACCTCTCAGCTGTTCCGAGTTCCTGCACCGAAATTAGCTGCACTCAATAAGTGTCTGAAAAAATCGTTTGGATACATACTGCTCAGCCAACGATAGTAAAAGGGTCACGTGATTTTTACAGACTTTGCATGGCCGATTAGTTGGGTAACCGGTGATAGTTGGGGTCTTGCTTCTATATACAAGCAAACGTCTCTTTCTCTTTCGATCAACTACCCCTCAACATCCACCTGTCTCCCCTGCGAAATAATAGTTCCAGCGTAGTCAAAATCAAGCGACCCTTTTACTATCGTTGGTTTAGCTATAAGTGTCTGCACTAAGTAATTTCCGACATCACAAATATCTGAATTTCTGACAAGTGTCTGAATAGTGACAATATGTCTGAATTCAAGACATTTGTTTAAGGCAATTTGTAAACATAAAATCAGACACTTATATAAATTCAGACACTTGTGCCTGAGTTGAAGTTTTTTTCAATTTTTAAACGCAACCTCAAACGTTGCTGATTGAATTATAAATTTCCTGTATTAATTACCTAACGTTTGCATTTCTGTAGAACTTTATTGGTGAGAAAGGATAGTTTTGAGGTGCCTGCCTACCTAAAAATGCCGTTTCAGACCAAAAATTACAAAAAAATCGTATTTCAAAAAACACATCTTTAGCTTGCCAAATCAGTTTAAATTTCTCTTTATCTTTCCTAGAACCAAAAATGCAGAAATTTTACTTAACACGAAAAAGACATTTTATTAAGGAAAAAATAAAGAAATTCGCGTTTTTCTCAGAATCACATTTTTGCTATTTTCCTTCTCCGCAAAACTGCATAACTCAAAATATTATGAGTGGATTTCAATAAAACTTGGGCACAGTACTTGAAATAATATGATTTAGAAGTCCTACTATTTTTTTCGCTGTGGGTGTAATATTTTTTATTTTATGAATAGTATAACTTCAAACTTCACTGAACTTGGGTATTTTTTTATTCATTTTTCAAGTTTAGTGCTATAACTTTTGACATTAAAGTAATTCAGACATAAAAATAGTAGGCCTCCTAAAATATGTGTTTACGTGGATAATAAAGTTTACAAAACAAAAATATCTTATAAATATAGTCACCACTTTTTCCGTTATAGTCGGCTAGACTAAAAGCTCTCCCTCCGCTCTCTTGCGTTACCTTCCTATACCGTGCTGATGAGCCCTAACAAGGGCGAAACCGGTCCACGGTTGGAGGCGACGCTTGAGAGCTGGAGTTTTCTTAAAAATATCTTCATATAAATTTGGGTTATGATGTTTTGCGGAAAGGCTGTTTGTTGTGATTTTTATGCATAAATTCTTCAATAATATGAAAATTTAAATTTAAATTTAGTTATTTTTTATATTATTCATAGTTTTTAGATGTCTTTAATTGTATAAATCACAAATTAGGTCAATATTTTAACTATTAAAAAAGCCTTCTTATGTAGGCAACCACCTTAAATTTGAGTATATCGATGTTTTCATCTTGGTATGAAGCTTCTTGATTCAAATATGAAGAACCATGCTTTTAATTTTGAAACACCAAACATAATGAGTGTCAGACCATTCAATAGTCATCAATCAAATTATAATTCTTTTAAATTTATTCTTATTTTATTGGTTTTACCCAGTAAAAACATAATCCCGATGTTGTAATCAGTGTTATTCTTAGGATTTTTTTGGAGGAGTAAAAATACTCCTTGACTTTTTTAGGAGGCGTGAAATTCATTTATGAGGAGTGAAATACGGAAATATCGTAAACTGTATATAAAGAGACAATTTTTTACAAAAACCTTTATCTTAATGGACAAACTGAAATCGAAAAAATGGGGATGCTATTTTGGTTTTTAACAATTTTAGCATATGTTAATATAAGTAGAAAATATTAAATATTATAAATAATATAATTTATTTTACATTAAACATTATAAATGAAATATTTATTTAATGTTACAAATTTGAGTGGAAAAATTTTTTTGATTTCGGTGGGGTGCCATGCATTTTTCAGCAAAACAATTGTTAAAAATTCAAAGCATGAAAATACGCCTGACTAGTTTTTAAAAGCGTATTTCCTATTTTCAATGCGTGAAATACGCTCTCAGAGGCGTTAAAATTATCACTGGTTGTGATAAATAAAAGTCGCGGTCTATTAAAGGTTTTTAAAGCCGTGTAGAGGCCATTAAAATACTTGCTCAAAAGTTATATTATTTTAAAAAAATATCCAAACCTAGAAAAAAAAGAATTAAAAGAAGATCTACAATTAAAATTCCTTAAAAACAGCCTGAAGCAGCCATGCGCTAAATCTGTAGAAACCAGTTTATTTAATTCGTCCTGTACTTCAGCGAGGACCTACGGCTGAGTGGCAAGAGCGCTCAACTGGGGTAGGTCTGGAGAATTAAATATAAGGAATTGGTTTTTCACGCCCTTGAAATTCTAATATAAAACATCTTTTATCTGTGTTAAAGCATAAGCAGAGATCCTTCATGTGAAATTTCAAAGTATTTCGATCATTTTATACAGTGCCCACCCACAAACATGAAAACACTTCATACCCTGTGGGCTCAAGGAAACAAGCTAAACTAAAAAAAAACAAGATGTTAAAGTAGACTGGAAAATATTCAATAATTGAGAAGAATATGAATATCTATGTAAAAATAGTTAAAAAGTACCCAATAGGGTGGAGCGAAAAAAAACGAAGTTTGGATAATCAAAACGTAATGGCGCGGAAAAGTTACCATTTGTGGTCAGAAACAAAGTCCTAAAATTTTAGACCGATCATTTAATAACTTTTACTGCCGTAAGAGGGCTAGAGTTTTGAAAAATCGTAAAAACATATTTTACAGAAAAAAATTGCAATACCCAAATTTACCAAAAACTTTCTAATTGGGTACAATATGTCCATCAATGAGTCATTCAAGTGCAGTTAAAAATTAATTTCCGTGAAATAAAATCTTTAGCCACTGCAAGGGTGTCAAAATATCGAGAAAATGCAAAAAATGTCAAAAATATAATTTTTACTCTTTTAGGATTTTATTGTTACATTATTTTTTTACCTACTTCTGTTGTAATTATAAAACGCCCTTTACTGCTGAAAATATTTAGTCCAAATTTATCAATTTTTATCCCCCATGTCACTACTAATAGAATCTTATCCTAAACAGTCACCATAAATAAAAATTATCCAGAAAACCGTTACAGATGGGTTTAAAATCCAAAAAGGAAAGCATAAAAAGCGTTTTCAAGAACGAAAAACAGTTGGCAATTGCAAGTTTAGATACCATCTTGATTTTGCAAATTATGGTGGTAAATTAACTTGAATAATTATTAAAAAATATATTGCGACTCGGGTTGAATCCTCATTCGTTGAAAGATAAACTGCATGTTGCAGCAAATTTTCTGCATATTTCCGATATAAACTTAGTTAACTGTTTTGGTTACTACCTTAAAAATTTTTGAAACATATTTCATTTCCTAGATAGGACTAACTTAAAATTCCTGAAAACAGAGGAACGTACTAGTACTACATAAAGTAAAGTTTATATAATACTACACATATTCACATAAGATGGTTCTGTAGGCTGGAATGGTTGTTAGTTTTATGATTTATGTGTTTTATGCACTTTTTATGCTTATTTTAAATCTATCTGTAACGGTTTTTTGGATCATTTTCATTTAAAATAATGTTAAAAATATGAAAATCCTAAGAGAGTAAAAATTACCCACAAATTGATTTTTTTTTAATTTTCTTAATATTTTGACCATCTTGCTGTTGCTAAAGATTTTATTTCATGGAAATTAATTTTTAAGGGCACTTGAATGGCTCATTGTTGAACATATTGTGCCCAATTAGGAAATGTTTCGGTAAATTTGTGTACTTTTAATTTTTTTTTCTGTAAAATACGTATTTTACGATTTTTCAAAACTTTAGCCGTCTTTCGACGGTAAAAGATATTAATTGATGGGTCTAAAATTTTAGGACTTGGTTTCTGACCACAAATGAATACTTTTCCGCGCTATTACGTTTTGATTTTTCAAACTTCGGTTTTTTCGCTCCACCCTAGTATCCAAGTAGGTTTTTGCTGCAGAAAAACTGCAAATATAATGTACCCATAAGTAGATATTTCCAAGTTTTTTCTTTGCTTTAGAAAGTCTGAAGTTTTATTGCACCCAAGAAAAGAAAATTCAAAGAATTTAATTTGCTCCAGAAAGTCTGCAATTACATTGCACCCATAAGATGCAAAATCAAAGATTTTTTCCTTTGCTTTAGGAATTCTGCAGTACTTTAATAATCGCTGTAAATTCTTTAGAGTGGCTGCAAAATTGCTGAAGAATGACTGCAGGATGACATGCATGCAGAAAAACGTCCAAGTCCCCTTTCTTAAAAAAACTGCAAACTTCTTCGAGGAAACTGCTTTCTAGGCATTTTTTGCAGATTTCTTCAACTGGAAAATTGGTTAAATAGTTCAATATTATGATCTGGGTTATAGATTTGAGGTCCCTTTTTAATGAAGTGATTCTTAGTTCCAAAACATCAATCACATGGAAGTAATAAATGGCCACAAGCATGGCAATTTTAATTATATAGCTACCAAAACGTCCTCAATCTTTAGGTTCGTACAAAAAAATTAAAAATGTGGTTTTTACTATATCTTGATGGACATAAAAATCTAAAGAATGACTTATCCAATCGCATATAGTGTTTGTATGCGATTAAATAAAGTACTGCAGTCTCAAACAAGCTGCAGATAAGACGGCATCAAGAAAATTCCTAGCAGTTTAAGTGCAGAAACCAGTCAAGTGACGTGGTTGACTTTTTTCTGCACTAAAGCTGAAATTTAACATGCTAGAAAACTATTTTAAAATCACGTTTTTTTTATTATTCTTACATTAAAATTGGCGTTTACCCCAACAGAATCTCATGACACCATGACACCAATAACTCATTTTTTTTAAAAGTGGCGTTTGACACGTTTCAGAAATAAGTGATTCAATTCTATGGTAATGTGGTTGTTTAAACTGAAAGGATTTTCTAGAATGCATTGCAATTCAGTTCTACAACAGGGAAAATTTTAGAATTTACTGTGTTACTTATATTAATTTGAAGTGTCCCCTTTAACAAAATGTCGGAAAGAAGAGAAAACAGAGATAAGGGAGAAAAAGATAAAATTAAGAAGGAAAGGAATTTTGGAAGAACCAAAAATTTTAAACAAATATCTGACGTTAAAGACCCTCATGGACTAAAAAAGGCGAAAAGAAGGGATTGGGAAATGGGATTCAAAATAAGAATTGATTTTTTAATGCTACAAAACAGGCTTGTTATGTAAAATAACATCAGGTGGGGTAAAATGGTTAAACCGGCACAAAATGGATATTTTAACAGTTTATATTCACAAAATTTAATGGGTTTTTTTATTGAATTGATTTTTATTGAGGCTCAAGACCTAGTTATCAAACCCGGTTACTGCTCTTAGTTTCTTGAAGCAGTAATGACAGTCACCATTAAAATAGTTTTCTAACAATTTATGAATAAAAACTTTGAATCTCTCAAAGAACACACAGTTGGGATGGCCTTCTATCCAGTAAGGGTTGAAACTAAAACGTTTCAACCAGATTTAAATAGAGGAGAGAGTGAGTGGGGAATAAGAAACATTTAATTTGCAGCTTTGTGTGTGGGCATAAAAATCTGAAAAAAAATCACGGAATCACTGTTAAACAAATTAGACCTTCAAAATTTTTTCCTTGATGAAAATAGTAATTTCTTATAGATTTTGGGTCGCTGAATATGAAAACCACCATTAAAATTCTCAATTGACTCAGGATTTTCGGGGAACAGCCCCTCCCCCTTTTTACGTTTTTGGATTACTTTATAACTTTAAACTCGATTTTCATGGTCAAAAAGCATTGCTTTAGTCTTCAAATTGCCCCCCAGGAGACAAGAAAGATTCAAATTAATAAAATATGATAAATTTGTAACAAATGGATATGTTTAAGGCGTAATTACCCCCCTAAAAACGCAAAAAAATCGTTAAAAATAGTAGGATTTGTTATACCCTATTTATTTTGCCTATTTTTTTCACAATTCCTCTTGAATGGGTCCTAACACTTCCCCAAAGACCCAAATTTGATGACAATATGCAGCAATAGTTTTTACAAAAAGCGGTTGAGGTGTTAGCGTCCCAGAACCCCCGCGGAAGAGTTCGAAAGACACCCAGAACCGCGAAGGCGCTCGTGAGCTCAGGAATTAATATTTATGATTTTGAAAAGATTATAAATGACATTTTTCTTATAATTTGGGTCTATCCTAAGTAGAAACTCTTCAGTTATTTAACAACGGACCAGTTTTAGGGAGTGAGGATTCCATGTTTCAAGATGTTAATATATCCACGGCTGTGGATAACAATTAGTGGCCATCCCCTTAAAAACTGAGGGTGGTGGAGGAAAATGGGTGTCATATTTGAATTAAGCAGATCATTTTACACAAGAATCAGCTGAAATTCAGTTAGTGGCTTCAAAAATTTTTTTGTACAGCACAGTTAAACTCTAAGTGCGGCATTGAATCCTTCCGTGGGTGCTTTGGGGGCGCTCTCACCTCAACCGCTTTTAGTAAAAATCATTGCTGCATATTGCCATCAAATTTGGGTCCTTGGGGAAAGGTTAGGACCCGTCAAACGTGAATTGCGTATAAAATAAGGGGAAAAAATAGCGTATAAACACCTCTAAAATTTTTAGCTAATTTTTTTGCATTTTTAGGGGGGTAATTACCCCTTAAACCTATCCATTTGTTATTAATTTATCATACATTATTAATTTAAACCTTTCTTGTCCTCTGGGGGGCAATTTGAAGACTAAAGCAATGCTTTTTGACCCTGAAAATCGAGATAAAGTTATAAAGTCGTCCAAAAACGCAAAAAGGGGGAGGGGCTGTTCCCCGAAAATCCTGAGTCAATTGAGAATTTTAATGGTGATTTTCTTATTCAGCGACCCAAAATCTATAAGAATTGACTATTTTCATCAAGGAAATTTTTTCTTTGTTGAACAGTGTTATTTAAGGGAAAAATTTACGTTTGAAATAACCAGGTCAGCAAAATCATTCACCTAAATTCATGATTTTTCAACTATTTCAATTTATCTTGTTTTTGCTATTAAATTATTATGGAATTTTATTAGTGGACTTTTAAGGAGGTTAAACGGACTGTATATTTCACGTTTTGTTCTTCAATTTAGGGTTGCGGATCATTCTTAAAAGTGCCTTGTGTCTTATTACCCCATTTAATTAAAATTATGGGGTACTAAGAAACTTTTATGCATGAAAATTAATTTATCGAATTTTTCTCTTTGTTATATCAAAATTTCATTGTTCTTATTTCATTTATCAAGGTAAAACTTTAAATTCAATTTATTTTATTTCAACTTAATTTTCTTGAAATAGGTGGGTTGAAAATACAACTTTTACTCGCCACTTTAAAGTTTGTTGAAAAATTTATAAGTAATTCGTTCGACAGTCTATTTACTTTTTAATTTAAGTTATGGTGAGTAAATTAAAATATTAAGTCTGTTTTTTTATATTTTATTTTCCGTGAAATTAATTAAAAGGCATTTTGTTTAATCATTGGATCAATGATTTCTAATAACTTTTCTGGCAAAAATCTAGATGTATCTATCACTTTAAACACGTGTCCAGGTCAAATTTAGAACCATTTACTTTTCAAATTAACCTTTTACAGGCCAATGTTCCCAATTGGGAACATCGTGTTTGAAAATTCATAAAAAAATAGCTACTATCAGTATACTGTTGAAAATTTTACCATGTACAGTTGAAAGATGACTTGATTTTTTAAAATTCAATCGAAGTATCTATCTTAATAGGAAAAAAATACAAAAAATCTTAAAATAGGCCATTTTTACGCTTTTTGATAGAGGTACACAAAATAATTCATGAAAAATCGAAATATTGTCCTAGGTTTCCAAAATTTTGTAAGAATATTGGCAAAGACTTACCTTAAATAGATATCCTCTGTATCATTAATAGCTATTAAAAACACGCTTGTGGTAACTTGCGGAAAATGCATGTTCCCAATTGGGAACATTGGCCTGTCCCCGCTATTCACGGGAAACCGAGTTTGCAGTATGGCGTTGTACTATAGAACTCTGTAGAACGGGAGTATTTCTTTTTCGTAAAGTATAAAAAGGTTAAATAATTGCTTAAAGGGGAATCCCCTTTCAGAAAAGAAATAGCTGGTTTGTTTTTGGTTTTGATTGTATATTTTTTTTTTCGTTTGAATCTACGATTTTGTTCAGAGAAATGATGAATGTGTATAAACATTGAATAAGTCGGCTTTTCAAAGTTCATAACTTATCGCAGAGAATTTATACTAGTAAAAAAGAAAGGTAAGTAGATTCACATGTCTAGTATTGTGTTATTTATTATGCATAAGAAATAAATTTTGAAAATATGGAATCCTAAATGCGTTTTGCATAAGAAAGTAAGGATACAATGTTTCATGTTTTATTTAGTAATGACAGTGAAATTTTCTTATAAATGTATTAATGCTACATTCAAAAACCAATTATTTAATTCATTACTCAAATTTTTAATCATTATTTTTGTACAAATTATTAAAATCCATTTTAAAACATATTTATAAATGTACAATAATTTCAATATTTTTCTTGTGTTATATAAAATAACTTGGCTTTTGATAATAGGAAAATTAAAATTAGTTAATCCCTTTTATATATTTTAGTTGTTTTAGATAGTATCTGGAATTTAACATTGTATTTTTAAGGCTAGTGTATAAAATTTACTTACATAATGATATAAAATTTTGGTATTTTGCATGAAATTGCCATTAAATTGTTTTCAAATTTCTGAAATTTCTATAAAATTACAGCTTAAACACAAAGATAAACTGTAATTAAGGTTGATTTTGTTAGTTATTCCACAAGATTTGGGTTTTATTTGATTTGTTTATCATTTGAGTCTATGCGTGCTTCCCCGGTCGAAGTATAGTCGGAAGTGGCCAATGTTCCCAATTGGGAACATGGTGAAAATCACACTTAAAAATTTTTTACCGCCATCATATTAATAATTTCTCTTAATTGGACCATTAGAAGGTATTTTATGTAAAAAAATTAATTAAAATATACCTGGATCTTAATTCGGCCTGTAAAAGGTTAAGAATCATAAAGACAAATTAATTTGATTTAATTTGATTTTAATATAAAACAAAATAAATCTTGTTCATCTGTTGGATTATCAGTACTAAAATACAGTTTGTTATAGTACTGATAAATAATCCAACAGAGGAGCATAAGATTCTTTCAAACTACCAAAAGAAGTTAATAACCAGTAAATTACTACATTTTGTTACAAATCAAACTATGCACCACCAGGAAAAATAAATTTTTAATTCAATCGAAAAAGGCTATTTTTGAAGGAAAAAAAGGTGAAATGCCAAGTGTAACCTTATTGTGCAACCTTATATTGTATAATACCAACTTTCTTTCCATTAATTATATTTTTTCTTAACATTTTTCTTCTAATTTATGCCTTTAGATACTTTTTATAGAAGTTATTTGATTTTAAAGAGTTATGAAAATAGCATATTTTTTCAAATTTTAGGACTAATGTACAAAGGCAGTTTTTAACCGATTTTAAAAATTTTTGTGTTGCATTTTACTTCTCTACCCCAGAGGCAAGTTTTCCGTGGCATAGCGTTTCAAAATAAAATAAAAAGTTTTTTTCGGCCCACCCTAATACTTATTACTACTAGCTCGTTCTCAAAAGGGATAGGAGGTGAAAGTGAAAATTCTCATCCGGAACCGCATTCAAGAACTCTCCAATTCTAAGTTCGTCAAATCAACACCTGATCAAAAATCGACTGCAAAGAAAAACAATCAGCTCAAACTTCAAAAATGAGGGCGAAAATGAAATATTAAACAACAAAAAACAACAAATTAAAAATACGCACTTTTGCATACTGACGGGAAATTAATTTCATTTTTCCTCCGTAATAGAATGGAATTTTTTTGCTTCAGTGAGCTATCATTTAAAATACCAGGATTAAATACAGATGTGTATATCATTTTTATTAATACTATCGAAAATATTAGTTTGTAAAAATGTCCTCACTTCAAAAACTGCTAGCTCGTTATACTTGAGAAAATTCATTTCTTACCTTTTAGCGGATTTTAAAGTATACCATAAAAACTGCGCTTTAGTGTAGTAGGTTTTTTATATTTGAATTAATTCACATTTCATTACTTTGTGAATAATGTTTAAAAAAGTTGGTAGCATAACTGGAGTTGCTGCCTTACAAAATCATTAAATTAAGTTTTTTTTATTCTAAATTGACCAGTCTTCTTCTAAATGTACATACTTTGTTTCTGTATTTCAATTCTAATTCTTAAATTCTGATTCTAAAACATCCATTTTTTGCTTTAAAGTTTGCATTTGTCAATTTTAAGTCGATAAGTAAGGTTATTTTAATTGATTTTATGCTCAACAGATGAGGGTAGCCCCTTGATCAACCCGACAGCTAATTGCATATTACTTATATGAAGGGTACAGAGTTTTTAGTTGTCTGTCATAGCTGTAACAACCGTCCTTGTGTATATTATCAAGTTAGAAAATTGGGTCAAGAGAATGAAAATAGGATGTTGATTCATTATGTTTAATTTGCGGTAAGTTAATGAAAGTAAGGAGCCCAGAAATTAATTTGGCAAAAAATTTGAAGCTTTGCGAATCTTAGGAAACCTATTTTAACCTGCAATTCTGTTGGCAGGTGGAACTTGTGGAACCAGTAAACAGACAATATAAAAACAACGCCTTCAATCCACAATAATAAATTAAATTAATTGTCTGCGCATTTTTATTTATTACTTTTCTCTAGCTCTAAAATTGCTCTAGTTTTTTTAAAAAAAATTTTCGTTTATTTGTATCATAGGAGAAACCAAATTTCACAGTTAGAAGCCAGACCCAAAAATCGTGTCGAAAGGTGTTATTGGTCAGCAATGCAAACCAAGATCTAAAACATGTGATTGTAAGATTTCCAGCTGCATGGAACATCGAATTCGAACTTTTTTTAATCTAACTTTAAAACGGGACACTCCGTGCTGGTGGCATCAGACTTCAATATCTTATTAAAATCATATTGGAGATCTGACATAAATAAGAATGAATGGAACAGATCCTCCATAGGGTAGGGAATGAATCGATTTTTCAACTTGCTCTGAAGGAATCGATATCCGTAAATCGAATAGTTCCATTAGAACACAAGACCTAGGTAGCGCTGAGAAAACTTCACATGATACAGAAATTTAGTCGAGGAATTTTAGAGGAGGCAATAATTTTGTTTTCTCGGGGTCTAGGCATGGATTTTTAATAATTAGGCTTGTCACTAGCCTTTGCAGGCGAGCTAGTGATCTGTGTTTATTAACTTAGCGTTCTTCAATTTCTCCTCTGCGCTTCTTCGAAGGAGAGTGAAAAATGGCCTGAAGGATAAGCAGACTAAGATGGCAATTAATTCTTTTGAAGTAGAAGTTTTATAATTAGTTTGTTCCATCGATCTGCTATGGAGCGAGCAGATCAAAGGGTCGAAATTGAAACCTCTTAGAAAAAGATTTTGCTTCTAACTAGCAGAGTTGAAGCTTGAATGGAGAATAGATTATCTTGGAATAACGCTTTCGTCATTTTATGCTGTTTAAGTGTCAAGATGGCTAAAACTTAGTGGGAGTTAAGATGTTTTGGGTGTTTATGTTGATTCTTATATAGCCTGTAGATTTTGAGCTGCATGATGAAAAAAATATTTCCTCCTTAATTCACTCATAGATAGTATCAAATTTAGGTGGTTAATGAACAAGTAAAGTGGATTCTTCAACGAGAATGGTAGGAAACATTAAAAAATGAAAGACTATAGTAGGGGAAAGTGGGGGCTAATGGGACGCAGGGCTAATGGGACAAGTGAATTTTTTTCCATAATATAAATATTTCAGAAAAAATTTTTACATCACTTATTGGTAACAAGTCTAGCACACATTTTCAAAATGGAATATCTGTCATAACAAATTTTTTCTGCGCAGGAAAAATACAAATTTGTTTTTAACAACCAATAGCAAAAATTTAGTTTTGTAATTGATTGAACTTCATAAATTTTTAAGAATATCTTAATCTTATTTGATGACACTTTTAGATTGTACAAATACCGGAGAACAAGAAAATATAAATGAAAAAATACAGAACTGTACTAGAAAATAATTATTTCTATAATTTTAAATTATCATACTATGGGGGCTAATGGGACAAGTCTTGTGGGGTCTAATGGGACAGCTTAATATGGAGGTAAAACGCTCGGTTCCAGCAAAACCGACTGAAATGCTATTGGCGAATTTATCTCCTGGTAGCAAAATATTCGTTTGGTCTATGGCTCAATATAATGTAAGTAAATCAAATTTGGCGATTTATTAATGATTTGGCGCGATTTCTTTTCTTATTAATATTATCGTTAAAACGGTAGCTCAGTGAGGCGAGTGACAAACAATCTTGCAGTCGGAAGATTGCGGGTTTGTCCTGCTGATCAACTATAGATAATATTCTGAAAAAAAACATATTAATGACGCGAAATGGTATTGTTTGAACCTTTTTGGATTTTTTAAGATGCAGGATTTTTATGTAATACTGTAAATCTTAAAAAATTCAAAATTATTAATTAAAATATTTCAAGTCAACAAATTCTCTAAACACTAAATTTTGATTCGTTTAGGGAAAAATATTTTTATCTGTAGAAGATAAAGTTTTTATAATTTCAGAAGTTTAACAGATAGAGTAAAATTATACAGGGTGTATCTGAAATGGTGCAACAAACTTTCAGGGATGATAGTACTCATCAAGACGAAC
Organism: Tetragnatha versicolor; assembly: GCA_024610705.1. Taxonomy (NCBI): domain Eukaryota; kingdom Metazoa; phylum Arthropoda; class Arachnida; order Araneae; family Tetragnathidae; genus Tetragnatha; species Tetragnatha versicolor. The sequence continues at coordinate 6,021,682 of JANDEH010000009.1, read as the reverse complement.
AAGAATTGGATAGAAAGGGGGGTCGCAAATGAGTTTTAAGGGGTGAAACCCCGGGGTGAAAATCAGCAAAAAAACTTGCATATTTGTGCAGGAAGATACACAATTGTTCAATTCCGTAATTTTTTACACCAAAAAAATAGAAATCGTACTTGCAAAAAGAAATTTTAACTGTAACTTTTCAGGAAGTTATCTTTTCGCAGCGAAAGATTTATTCGATCAGTCTCTTTTTTAATGCATGTTCAACCAAATTTGGCAACTTATTAGCTATTTGGCGAAATTTTTTTGTTTCTTATTTTATCGTTAAAACGGTATCTCACTCAGTTGGTAGAGTAATGAGCCGGAATCTTCTAACTGCCAATCGTAAGATTGTGGATTCTGTCATGTCAATAATTTTTGGGCAATACATGGAAAGAGTACTATTAAAGGATGTGGGTTGGGGTTTTATTGCGTGATACCCCGTTCCCACTGGCCTTTATTTTTGCCTCTATTTTCGTTAGCACTTGATTGTCATGGAAACACACTAATCAATTCACTAGTCAATTAATAATATTTTATGTATTTTACTTGTATTTTTGGTAATTTTATTCATTAGTTTTAAGTTGTATTGAGAAATTAAATTTTTATTTATTTTACAAATCATGATGTTATTGTTTACACACAGTAAAGTGCTTAATTTCGCCTTTTGTCAGTGCAAACGCCGTTTTCAAAAGATGGGGCGATTTTGCCTGTTTCCATGACAACTAAGTGCTAACGAAAATAAAGGGTATTTTTTCTGCCAGTGCGAACGGGGTATGAGGTCCAAAAATTGGACAAAATTAAAGGATGTGTAATAGTATTTTGAGAATTTTTATGGATTTTTCTACATTGTTTTGTTTTTCTTTACGGTAAATTTTTTTCAGGTAATTACAATGCTTTAAATCGCATTTTGTCTCAACGCAAAACTTTGACAGGTGTTTAAAATTTTTTCACACAAATTTTTGAAAATTGATAGTTCAAAAAATTTTGACAGCATAAAATTTTGTGAAATGAAGGAAAAGCAATCCTTGAAATCCGTATTTTTAAATCAACGATCAATTAGATTACAAAGTATTTGATTCTCATTCGATTCAGAAATCGTTTATTCCGTAATAGTGGAGGCGCTCATGTAAATTTGTAAAAAGTTCGTGTTAATTTTTGGCACCAAGGTTATTTTGGTTCTTTAGGGTGTGGAGAATCAGAAAATCTTTGGTGCCAATTTTTCTTTTCACTTTCCTGATCTAGAGGTCATGTCAAAGGTCAAATATGGAATTTCAATATTTTGAGTTTTGAGCTGGTTTAATTCAGTAATTTACCTCTATAAGGTGGTGAAAAGAAGGATATGCAGTTTTTTAAGCAAATCAGTATTTAAAAAATTATTTTAAATAATTTTAATAGTCATTTTTAGACCCTAAAGTGAAATTTCGATATCTTAAATATTTCAATTTGTAGCGATATATTATTTGGTATAAAAACTACTAATTTCCCCCTTTAAGGTTGTAGTAAAAATAAATTATAAAATATTTGGTTTTATTTTAAAATATTGTTTACTTAGCCGCGAGATAAGACGAAAGAGTTCAAAGCGGACGCCGCGCCGCCCGAACCTAAGTGTCGATCTCAGCGTGGGTGCAGTTTGAAATTCACAATATACACTTCAGTTCTACTAACCAGAAATCCATTCAAAGAAGAAAGTGGATAACTTGTTAACATCGTCACACATTCCATAATGCCTGATTAAGTAAAATATGTTGTATGTAGACGAGAGGATGAAGGGAAGAAAGCTTTTCAGAATTTTGTGACCATTAGAATAAAATGGAACGCAAACTTATGGTCTAAAATGAAAAAAATTAAATTTTTTTTTTATTTCCAATGGCCAAGGTTACAAAAGACCACTACGCCACAAAGAAATACAAACAAAAACAACAAAACAAACAAATAAAATATGGCGAGAAAAGTCTATGAACCCAATAAATCCCTAGCCTGCCAATAACGGTCGCCCAAAGAGGAAGCCTTTAGTGCCGGGCAGCGGAGAATGTGGTCAGCATCCATCTCCTCCCGAAGATCACAGAGCGTGCAGAAAGGGGCCTGTACAATATTAATACGGTGAAGATGTTTGAGTAGGCAGTCATGACCTGTGGCCAGTCGAAACTCAGCAACTGCTTTACGTCTTGGCCACATGGGAAGATCATTGAGTTTTTTCCACCAGATCTTGTGTGAATTCTTCTCTGCGTATTGAAGTAAAGTGAAATCATTCATCTTCTTCTTAATAACGCGCTTTGCATTTGTAAAAGGGACAGGTTTCCTTGGTGTCTGTAGAATAGAAGCTCCCTTTTTTGCTAGGTGGTCCGCAAATTCATTACCGGGTACACCGCAGTGTCCAGGGATCCACTGCAAGATGATTACCTTAGAGTAGTCAGATAGGATCTGCAGGAGTTTTTGACACTCCGAGATGTTAGAGGAGGCAGGAGGAGACAGTGAATTCACAGCAAAGATCGCCGCCTTTGAATCACAGAAGATAACGGCCCTTGCAAAACTATTTAGATGACAATGCAACTGTGCAAGGGCTACTTGAATAGCAGCAACCTCACCATCAAAAGCGGTTGTAAATTTGCCGATTGTGAAATAAAATGAGAAAAGTTGGCAGTACACCCCTGCTCCCGCTTTGTCAGTGTCTCTCAAAAGACTTCCATCAGTATAGATATGCACCCAATCAGGTTCGGGATACATGGTGTCTATTGTTTCCAAAGCAAGGGACCTTAAGATTGAAGTATTTTGTTCTTTTTTGGAAACCAGCTGGGTAAGCTCAGTGCGGACTTGAAAACCTCTACCAAAAGTTGGATCCAAAGATGACACCAGAGGTTCAGGGATGAAGTCTATATCAAACAATTCTTTTAGTTCTAGAACACCCTGCACAAAACCACTCTGGGTTTTCAGACGCTGAAAAGGCATCATAGGGTTAGCCAAAGCCGTAGACCACTTAGCCGCTTAGAGCGTTGCCCGGGGTACACCACTAGGAGGTAGGTCTACGTTGTACCCCCCCCAAAAAAAAATTAAATTATCACCATGGAAATCAGCTGGAATCTATAGTAACTAATCTATCTACTGGAATCTATAGTAATGATGGGTCATTGTTGCCTTGTAACGACAAGAGAAAGCTCTTGCATATTCTAGAGAAATACATAGCTTCTCACACCAGCCCTCCTAACCTATTCACAAAAAGAATGATAATAGCCGACCCGATTCAAACAGAATAGCTGTAATAATAGATGGCAAGGTTTTAGTTCGTCAAATTAATGGAAATATCCTCACATGTAATGATCTTGCTCATCAATACTTAAAAATATTTAACTCTGTAGCTGAAAATTATGACACCATTCACCTAGTTTTTGACCATTACTCTAAATATACATCACTAAAAACAGCCACTCGTATTCGCCGTCAAGGTAAGAAAATGGATAACCGAGCATTTATCTGTACAGATATAACTCCAATTAAAATAGGACTCTAACTTTCTTTGTAACTCTTAAACTAGAGCAAGCCTTACCGAACATCTTTCAATAAAAATACTCCATCATTACAAAGATTTAGAGAAAGAAATAATTGTATCTACAGAAACAGCGGTTCTATCAAATGACAATATTTATAACAATTTAAAAACCAAATATGAAGAAGCTGATACAATAGACCAGGCAATTTATGCTTCAAATTTGGGGTACACAGGTTTCATTTTGTCACCAGATACAGATGTGTTCATTCTGGCTCTAATACGGTGTCCTCTTTTGGGCCCGAACTCCTGTGTCATAACTGGGATAGGAGCTGGAAAACGAACAAAACTCAAATCCATAGATATATTTGAGACACTTCCCGGTTTTCATAGTTTTACTGGCTGTGACACAACAAGGAGGTTTAATGGAAAAGGAAAATTAACCTGCTGGAAAGCTTTTAAAGAGGATGAACCTAACGTCGTTCAAGCCTTTATATCACTCGGAAAAGAAGAACATTTATTAAACCGACACTTCATTGCTCTGGAGGAATACGTTTGCAGATTATTCCAGAGAGTCTACTTCCAACTTAGGCCACTCTTAAACAGCACATTCCAGATTCCATTATCATGCTCTAGTTTGTGCCAAAGATGTAGAACCAGTGCAAACCCTTCCTTCACCGGAATTGTTTGGTTGGAAAAAAGAAAATGTGACTTATATTCCAGTGATAACAGATTTACCCCCAGCTCCTGAAGCTGTTATAGAACTAGCATCATGTGGTTGTGACACAAGTAAATGCCAAAGTGGCAAGTGTTTCTGTATCATTGCAAGGCTACCATGTATGGAAATGTGTAAATGTGAAGGGGACGAAGAAAAATGTAGGAATTCGTTAATATGGACTGTGGATGTATCAGATAGTGACTCATCAGACTGTGATGCTTTAAATTTTAATTATATATCTGCACGCTGTAAATTACTTAAAACATATTCTAATTATAATATTGTGAAATCATTGAGTAATTTACTAGACTAAATTAATGATTTTCATGGAAATCTTTTACCGAGAGAGTAGACCTTGAAAAGTGCCTTTAGAAAAAAGTTTTGAAATAGATTGGATTTTGAAGTCAAAGAGAAGTTCTTTTCAAATATTAAAAGGTGATTAAGACTTTTTATGCAAGGTAAATATGAAATACTTATATAAATATTTGAATAATAACTTACATTCTTTTAAGAAAATATTTTCTCGAAAGGAATACTTTAAATTGTTCATTTCCTGACTAATGAAAGTTTTTAAGGAATTAATGCTTAATTACTACTAATTAAATTTAATAACATTAAAAAATTTGCCCAATAAGTGTTTAGTTGTTTTTAGATAATTAGTATATAATAAGAAAATGCAAAAAAATATCAGACAAAAAAATATAATTTTTATTAAAAAATGTACTTTTTAATTAATTAAAATTTTTTAAATGAAAATTCAAAAGATATTTTAAGTATTTATTTAGTCTTCCTTCTATATTCCAAACCTCACATTTTTATGTTTATAAATAACATATAATGTTAAAAAATCCCCATTTCTTAAAAGTCATTATTCCATCTTATAATTAGCCTAATTACACCTAAATAAAAATTTAAAAAATTGAAACCAAACATTTTTAAGTTCCTTATACTATAAGTTAACAGAAAAACATAAGTTTATAAAATTTGCAAATAATTTTAAAAATACCCTTTTTTTGACACAAGTAACTACACTATAGTGCCTAATTACTACTAATTTTACAACTAATTAAGTTCAATAACACATTAAAAATTTTGTTCAATAAGTGTATTTAGATATTATATGAGTAAATGATATAAAAATGTAAAAAATATAGGTCAAAAAATAAAATATCCAATTTTTATTAAAAAACTTATTTTTTTAAATAAATTAAAATTTAAAAATTTTAAGCACAAATTCAAAAGATATTTTAAGTATTTAATAAGTCGTCTTTTCATATTCCAAATTTCACATTTTTAAGTTAATAAATAAACGTGTAATATTAAAAAATCCCCATTTCTTTAAAGTCCTTAATTCATCTAATAATTAGCTTAATTACACCTAAATATGAACTAAAAAATTGGCACCAAACCTTTTTGGGTTCCTTATACTATAAGTTAACAGAAAAACATTAGTTTACAAAATTAACAAGAAATTTTTACAAGAGCCTTTTTTTCGACATAAGCGTCTCCACTATAAATTTTATTTCCCTACAAGGTATGATAAGGATTTCAAGGACTGCTTTTCTTTCGTTTCACAAAATCTTGTGCTGCCATGTATTAATTTTTTTGATCGACCGATTTAAAAAGTGTTGTGTTAAGAATAGAGATGGGAATGGCCGGAAAAAAACCGGAAACTTTGGGGAAAAAACCGGTTTTTTTCCAGTTTTTTTCCGAAGGGTTTATTTCTTTCCGGAAAAATTGAAAATGTTAATTTAAAATACTTTATATAGAATATAATTTATAACCAATTTTTATATATTTTATAACCAATATCAATTAAAATATTATTTAGATGATAATCTTATAAAATGAAGTACTTAAGAATTAAGTTTTAACCATATAATAAGCATTTTTTTCCCAAAAAAGTTGGATTCTACTAGGGAAAAATTTAAAATTTTTAAGTTTGTATGCATTTAAAAATTTTCTCTTCCACTTTCTAATGTTTTCTCATTTGATATTTTTTATACTCAATATTTCCCATGAAAACACAAATTTGGAAAAAGTAAGCTGCAAGATAAATTATTTTAACCTCCAAATGTTATTTATTTTTTTACTCTCTAAAAACAAAAATAATTATGCAATGCAAATTAATATCTATAAGAACCAATTTGGATTAGAAGAAATTTAAATTTGGTATTCTTATATATTAATTATAAAATGCAGCACTTTATAAATATTTTAACCATTAAATCAGATTGTCTAACAATCATAAGCATATGAAATGACTTACTACTTCTTCCAGTTTCTCTGCTTTATCTGAATTTCAAAAAAATTTAGATCAGATTTCAAAGTTTGGGATTATTGGAGGCTTTTTACGGGGTTGCTTAAAAATATTATTGGTGTATGAGTCTTTATTGAACAATGAACACATTAATATCATGAAAATTAAATAAAAAATAAGTTACAAAAATATTTAAACAAAACAATGAACGATTTTTTAATTTTTTCATATAATGACTTCAACATTATTTTTTAAATTGGCAGAATGTAATTAAAACTTCTCAACCTTTCTAAGAAAACATGATTGCAATGATTACGTGCAAAAAGTTAGGATCAATTATGTATATTGATGTTAGATATTATAACAAACATCTGTTATTTGTTATTGGATCACGTATACAAAATTAATTAATCAAAAGTACTTTATGTTTAATAGATAAATATAACATTAATGTTATTTATTACAATCACATGCTTTATATTTATATTGCATATATTATTTTATAGTTATAAAAACTGTAGTTTTTTTAGTTTTAAAATTACTCGTAAAATGCTGCATATTTTTTTTTCGGAAGAATTATTTTTAATTAATTTTTAATGATTTAATAACTTATAATATATAATGATTAATGATGTTTTATACACTGAATGATTATTTAGCTTCTAAAAAAATATGTATTCAAAAACCGCTCTTTTCTAAGCAATAAGGTCAATTTTTCCGACTTTTCCAATTTTTCCGGAAAAAAACCGGTTTTTTTCCTGTTTTTTTCCGCCTTCCCAAAATTTCCGGAAATTTTCCATCTCTAGTTAAGAATTTCTTTGGGGTCTAAAATAAGTCATTACAGATTACGGGATATTTTTATCTTGTTTTGTCTATTTGATATAATTTTTTAAAACTAGGGAGCTCTTTGTGAAACACTTTTTAAGAAAATGTAATGATGACTTAAATTTTGTATGAAACATATGTGTTAATAACAAAAAAAAAGTTTGAAAACCTAAGAATTTTAAACACTTTAGTTAAACACTTCAGTTTATGAAGCTTAGGGTTTCGTCTCGTAGTCAATTTCCTCTAGTCAATACGACAAAATTAAGCCAAATTAATTATTGAAATTAGACAAATTAAGACGAATTAATTTTTTAAATTTTCTGTTTGCAAAAAAATAATTGAAAACCGTTTTTACGAATTGCTACGTGAAAACTAGATGGGATGTGAGGTTCTTGGCATGTACTACGGGTGGCCCCCAAAGGGAGGGAGGGTGTCAAAAATAGTAATAAATGGGTCACGTAGTACGGGCACTTCCCCTAAGGTGTTTACGTTATCAGCCTTAAAGGACAGACAAACTGTTTTAACCTAAGAGCTTCAAACACCCCGACACCCTAGGAGCCAGGAGCGGATTGCGAAGCTCAGTATCAGTACACAGACAAAGTAATTTAAAATTAATTAACAGAGTGGTGACTTAATTAAAACTAGTTTCTAGTAAAATTAATACTATTTTAGTGATGTTTCACCCTCTCCCCCATTTTTTGTGTATAAATTTATTTTTCCTTTAAAACTTCAGCTATCAATTTTTGGCATAATTCCTTCTTTCTCCTACCTAACAAACCACGGCTTTTCCAATCACTCTATCATGTCATAAATTATTCAATCAAAATTATTCGATTTCGCTTGGCAGTCAGTCTGTTAATCTTTCCCCACTTCTCCAAATGTCTTGTACAAATCAATTTCTTTATTCAATTCTTATTTAGACTGTAGGCATTACCTTCAAAATGCTGAATTTCTTCATGTTAAAAAACGAGCCAGCTGGATGGCTCAGGGGTAATCTACCACTTTTAAAATAATTTTCTCTTGTTTATTATCGCTATGAATCCATCCGGTGTCACAGCAGCTAGCTCGATAGCAGTACTCATGCATTGCTTATTGGAGTTAGCTACAAATCCCGAAAGGTGGGTGCGAGTGCTACGCTTGTTCCCTCCAGGGTTTTAACAAACCATTGGGTGCGAAACTGCGGGCAATTGCACAGCCGAGAAGGGAGTACTTCTTACACCGACTAAGGCTGTACATTGTCTTGAATTGCATAAATAGTACGGATAATAAATTAAAAATCCGTGGATCTTAAATTCTACATTTTTTTATTATTTTACTTCTAAAGGTACGATATTAATCAATAAATATGTTTCTATTAAAAAAAAACTTACTTAGTATAACTAAAAAAATATTATTTAAATGGGACGAAATGAAATCTTAATACTTTAAAACATGTTGCAATGTCTTTCAAAATATATCTTTTAAAAATATATATATGAATTAACAACTTCACACAGTAGGACAGAACTCGCAATCTTACGATTGCAAGACTGTTACGCTACCAACTAAGCTATCATTTAATCATTAATAGTACTACTACATAGAAATTTGATTTTCCGTAAGAATCACAAAAAAGTATTTGGCGATCACGGATTGGCGAAGTTTTTTTTCCTGTCGAATGCAAAGTGTTACTGGTGGGAAAACTAGCTTAGTAATATTTGAAGTTGTTTTACAAAATAACTACCGGAATCAAACCATTGTCTCTTCCTGCAGAAATATGCAAGTTTTTTGGCAGATTTTCAACCCGGGGTTTCATCCCTTAAAACTCATTTTCAACCCCCCTTTCTATACCAATTCTTGTTCGTCTTGATGAGTATTATAATCCCTGAAAGTTTGTTGCACCATTTCAGATACACCCTGTATATTTTATCCAAATTTTAAATAAAATTTTTTGACTACTTTCATTATTGGAAATAGTCTACAACATGTATTACAAGTTCTTTTCAATACTACTAAATTTTTTACTGATTTTTAAGCATTAAAAAAGTTTAAAAATAAATGACTGAACTCTTTTTGAGATAGCTGATATTAACTAAATTTGTATAATGAAAGGATCAGAATTTTAGCTACAAGACGTCACACACACATAATTTTCAAACACCATCTATCTTTGGCGAACGAGAATTGGCGTCCGTTTTCAGATTTAGATTTCCTTCCGAGTGCACAGGTTTTGGATCTAAAAACTATCTTCTAAATAATTCGTAAAACAGGTTAAATAACATCTTAATTGTTATGATAGAATAAGCGATTCCTTAAAAATTATAGATTGATTCAGGGACCTCATATTTGTACAAATTATAAAAAATTCTAATTGATAGCATTTCAGTCGGTTTTGGGCAATAAATGCCGGAATCGAGCGTTTTACCTCATTTACCTTAAGGAATTGTATTTTTCTGAAAGTATTGGTGAAACTACAGAAATTGTGGAATTAAAATGTTTATTGGTGAAATTTCATCCTCAGAGATATTTTTATATTCAATATAGTACCATACGTTTATAATAAAGGCATTTAAAATTTATAAATGACTTTTATTTCTGAATTATAAAGCATGTCCCATTAGCCCTGCACTGTGTCCCAATAGACCCCACGTATGGGGGCTAATGGGACAGTAGCATTAAATTACAAAAGTTGAGATAACACTTAGATAAATAATGTTATTTGCTATCCAAGAATATTTTTATAAACTTAAATGTAAAATCTTTTTAAATTCAAAAAATTATAATAATGACTTTATTTATGCTCTTTTAATAGCATTTTTAAAAAAAATGCCCCATTAGCCCCCACTTTCCCCTATAGACTAGGGATACTTGATCCCTAGGGATACATGATCCCTAGCCAAAAAATGCACTAAAATAAAATGTCAAATCTTTGAAATCTGGCAACAATTTTTAAGTTATACTTGTACACAAAAACTGGCAACACTACATCTTTTTCAGTCATTTTATTTCAGCGCAAGAAGTGATTGCTTGAATCTTGAATAGAAAACTTTTTTCTATGTAAACATGTTATTTTGTGTATTGTCTGTAATATGCAACTTAAACTTAAACTAAGTGTAATTTCAAAGTATAGGCTGTCTTTAACATTTAAGTAATTTCATTAGTGATCATTCTTTGATTATTTACTATTAAAAATGTATGTTTTGTATGAATCGCATATTAGGGATACTTGATCCCGTTCATTCGAGGGATACATGATCCCAGGATCAAGTATCCCCTTCGAGGTAAAAATAAGTATAATTTGAGTGGGTGACTATTGAATTGTTTGAAATTGAGTCACTCACTCACACTTCGTCACTGAGTCATTATAGGATGAAACAAAAAGTTTCATACCAAAATGAAAACATCTACTTACTCAAATTTGAAACTGTCATTTCTCTCAGTGAACTTTCACTGATCTCTTTGGGTGTAATCAAAGCGTCTCAAAACATATTTCTGATATTTCAGATTAAAAAAAGGCAAATCTGACCATCTGTTTCTAGGAAAATATTTAAGACCTGAAACCAAATTATCTCCAGTTTCGTTCATGGAATCCAAGACAATGTGAATCAATTCATGTATTCTTCCCCCAAAAAATTTAAAAATTGTGCATTTTGTTAAAAGTTGTAAGTGGGATGCTTGCAAAAGGACTCTTTTAAGAAAATTAATAAATCATATAGGACTTCTTGAAAACAAGTTTGCGATAGTACTATGTGGCTAGTCTCCAGACCAACAAGGGGGACAAATGACAAATCTATTTTCTAAAATTTTTATCTTGAAGGTCCAAATTTGATTTTTGAATGATCATCGGAATGCATATCAAGGCTGAACAAGTTCACAAAACTATTTTTTTAAATTTGTTCGAGATAAAGCATCAGAAATACACTAAAAAGGAGTTTATATCATAATTTGCTTCTGTACAGAGAAAACCTACTTTGACAAAATACTTTTGGACGTATTAGAGTATTTTAAACCATAAAAAATAATTGCTTAATATTTCCCAGCATTAGCTTTTATAGTTATTGTATTCATTTACCAACATCTCAAAGAAAAATTTGATAAAATTAGCTAAAATTCTCCTAAAATCCAGAAAAATGTGTATGTAAAAATGCTTATATGAGCTACTGTAGTAGGTGTTAGTACTAATGTTAGACATATGAACTAAAATCAACTGGAACTTCTAATGGTGTACATGATATAACTTTGCACTTCACACCTAGGCTCCATACAGAAATTTAAAAAAAACTAATTTATTTCTTTATTGCATATAGCCCATCACTTTACTTCACATTTACACCTTACATTTTATTCACATCCAACCAAAAATGGCTTTACACTTTTTACCAACTGCCATTGTTCTTTATTTTCAAACCACAGAAAACAAAAACAATTGCAGAAATACATTTTCCAGATCTTTGTTCAGCGAGTGTTTTCTGATTGAACTTCATTAGGTCACTGATGTTAAGAAGTTTAAAAAATATAAGAAAATAACTAAAAGAGGAACAAGTGGGGTTATTGGCATTTTAAATCAACTATGAATATTAATATAACTCATGGGTTTTGTGTCTTCATTGGAAACGTTCATTTATGTGCCCTGTGTCCAGAGGCAGGTGTGGCAACTGCAACTCCCTGATTATCGCTTCTTACATCGTGAATATTTTACTTCCCAGCCTATTCCTTCCGTTATTGCACATAGTCTTGTATTCAATTAGTCAAGGTGATCCCTGGCAAACTTTATGAATGATAAATTCGATCTCGATCAATTGGAGCCGAGCGTCATTCATTAATTAGTTCTGTAGAAACATTGGAGAGAAATGATTTTCACTAGAGTTAACTGTGTTGAAGATGGTCAAATATTACCTTTCCCTTTGATTCCGAGGATGTGACCAGGGGGAGGGAACTGAGGCGTGGACATTGTCCACTCTGGTATTGGACGCAAGGGCGAGTGGGGAAATACTTGGCGCTCTCGGCGGCATTTTTTCACGGGCAAGCTGCTCCAGAATGCCAATTCTGCCTATCATTCCATGCCATGCTGAGATGAGATATGGCGTAAATTGGAAATATAATTTTCAATCATGTTATGTCGTTTTTCGTCCAGAATCGAGACTCATTTGAGTATTTGGTAGATATGATTGTGAGGATGTCAGAAAATGTGTTGGTCTGTTGCAGAAAAATTAAATTCTTACAGTAATTCTTACAGTAATTACAGTAATTCGATTCTTACAGTAATGTAAGTAATTGTTAAATTTTTTGAAAAGCAACCATTCATATCACTTATTTGCGATCTACTTTGGGCACATTGGGTAGATTAGATAACTAGTTTTGCTTTAGATTTATTTTTATCATTGCTACATGCATCGTACTTTGTAATCAAAGAATGATAGGGAAAGTGAATGAGAAAAAATATGTAATATGCGTGAAGGGGATAGAATGCAGAAAAAAATTACAAAGTTGGGAGAATGACATTCAAATATTTTTCTAAACGCATTTTCTGTGAGTTCTCCTAAATCTCTAAATTAAAGATACTATTCTGTAACAAAATTTTAAAATTTCAAGTTTGATCCAAATCCATGCTCGATTTTTGTCAAAATAAATGACATCAAGCAGTTTTGCTCATAAAACTTTTGGCTTACATGAAAAACAGGGTTCAGAATGTTCTTTATATATGAATGTTAAGGTAAGATAATTTTTTTCTGAATGATATTCACAAATTCCAGGATAGATTTAAATGATGCTTCTCTATATTTACCAGGGGTTTTCATACTTAATCAAATCGAAGCATCCTTAAGGTAATTAGAATCATCTCAATAAACTTCGATAAAGTTTTTAATCATTTTGAGGTTAGTAATATCAGGTCACAATGGTAATAAGAATTCTAATGTATTTTGTACATTAAAATGTTGATGATGAATTTCTTGACAAGAATCTGAAATAGTAATAAATTGCCAATGTTAATTAAACTGTAAAAAACTTATTGAACTCTTCTTAATACTACTTATAACTGTTATTGAACTACTATCTTCAAGCCTTTCGCTTTGGGGTAAATCCTGTGCTGTACAAATTTTAAAATATATTTTTATTCTTCTATTTCAGAATGGCAACATAAATAATTAGAGCTATTTTCTCAGTGATCCTAAATCTTAAGTGTAAAGCCTTACCATTAGATCCTATGAACCAAATATTTTTAAAAGAAAACTTTAATCTTTTTGACCTTTAAAACACTCTAAAATTTATGTACGGCATAAATCCCAACTAAGATTTCTTTAGTGGTTTAGAACATGGGCACCATTTCATGTAGCCACTCATGGAATAAACCGGGATACAAATAAAAAAGGAGCAAATATACAAAGGAAGAAATAGGTCACTCACACAAGAGCAGGTAAGGAGCTATGGGAAACCTCAAAGGGGTGACATAACAATTCAAAGCGGATATTGAATGTGAGGCAAGGTAAAAGTCTTTACCCCACTTTTACCAAGAATGATCTTGTTTGTGCGGTATTTTTTTATGTTGTTAAGGAAGATAATCACGGTGAGGTGCTTTTTATTACCAAGATACGTTTTCATACTCACTATACCCTCAAAAGATTACAGTAACTTTTGAAATCCTTTCCAGTCTTCGTATGTTAAGTTAAAGTTATTTAAACTATGTGTCTTTTTAAATGCTCTAAAATTTTTACATAAAGCTACAGAGAAAAAGGAATTCAAAGGGTTATTTTTGAAAAATAAAAACAAAATGAAGGAATATTTTATTTCAGCTATAGAATTAATGAAACCTTCAAAAGCTTACCGTCCTTCTCTATAGATTTGTATTCATTTCAATAATCCCATAAATTTAAATGCAAACGGGAGCATTCATTTGAACAATTTTAAATAATTTAAGTTTTAAAGGTTGTGAAGCAATTTTGTGGACAATGGTATATCTGATGATGCTTGACAGATAAACAGCAAATTCCTGGATTGATAAATCCTGTCGAAATACGTATGTTTCTCCACAAATTGTTTTTAATATCTATTTACTGAAATAAATATTAAGATTCCATGATACATTATGATATACTACAGCATAGGGAAATTGAAACGCCAAGGCTGTTAGAGTAGGCCCGTTAATTCTGAAAAACTGGACTTATGTGGTCTCATCACACGCTAATTCAAATGGTCATTAGGGGAGATCCCGATATCGGATACAGAAAATCCTTTTTGAAGCTCAAACGTCGATTGCATCGGCTTTCGATTAACTGATTTCCTTTCCTAACTTGGGGATGGTATGCATAAAGAAGTCGAATAAATGCTGGTTAAAATTCCACACTCTTCTTTGAAAATCTATACAGACGGGAGCAGGGTGATAAACGCGTTTCGGGAAGTGGAGTGTACATCTCTACTCCTTCTGGGACCTTGGAACAATCTTTTACACAATCTTTCTTCAGGACATACAATACTTTTTACTATTATCAGTGGATCCCTTCACATGTTGGCGTTGATGGTAACGAAAAGGCTGACTTCTTGGCTAGGTCTGCTGCTGCGGAGGGCTTGGGCCCTCATGGGAATCTCACATTCTGTGAGATTTCCACAATATTTAAAATGGAGCTAAACCGACCAATAAAAACTCCCAGTCACGCTTGGTATTTTGCAAAACACCCTGGCGAGTCCTTTAGACTCAGTAGTAGACGCCTCCAAACTACTTATTCTAGATTCTTGAGTGGCTACAAAAGAGCTCTCACGTTTTCTATGGGACAAAAGACTTTTCCAGAACGCCACTGGTGTTCTTCTGGAGAGGCCTCTCCTGATCACATTTTATTTTGTCTGGGTTTTAAAATGGACGAGATCCTTTGCGACCCTCTGCTGTTTTTAGACTTTTTGGAGATATTCGGATTCATGGGGACTGTCTAGTCTGGCTTGACAGTACCGAGATAAGTCAAAAAAAATTGCTGGTCCAAGAGCTTGAAATCTGAATAAAAGGGAAATGCCCCAGGTCTCTTATTTTCAATGACAAACTCTACAATCTGAAAAAAAAACCTTTCAAAAACTAATCTCTATTTGAAATCTGAATACAAGGTGAAAAAATTGATGAGACAATGTTAAAAATGGTATGAACAAAATTGTTCATTTCAAAGCTCTACAGCCAAAGTAAACTAGAAAAAATAGTGTTGATATTAGTTTGATAGAAGAAATAAAGAATAAGAAATGGGCATGTTCAATAAAGAAAATTCCAAACTCCCCTAGATCCATTGCAGTGGCGGCCTTCCGTCTGGAGACTGGACATGATTGCCTCGCTAAACATCTGTTCAGGATTGGTATATATGACAGTCCTATGTGCACTTTGTGCAACCAGAACTTTGAGATGGACAAAGATCATTTGTTAAGTTGTTCTTCATTGAATGAGGAAGACTTATACAGTCGATATTGGCGAGCTAGGGAGTTGATGCAATTGGCATCCAGTGACTGATTCTCGTTCATGTTTGTCTAGTTCACGTTTTGCAAGTATATATGCTGGATTTTTTCTTGTTTTAATATATTATTGTTCTTGTATTATTCAGTGGTTTCGTTGTTGTTTAAAAATGCTCCAATCTCATGCATCCTTGATGCATGGGGGCCAATGATGTAAAATCAAGTGCTTTTGCAATAAAAAAAAAGGTTTCAGTGTAGGAAGAGAAGAAATAAGTTTGTTTTACGCAACAGTAATCTATACAGTCACAAGTATTTTACGAAATCGGCACTTATCCGCTGCAGTATAAACATAACATTATCAACATTTTTAATAGATAAATTTTTATTTTGACTTAAAGCATTTATTGTTTTACTTTTCTTGTCCTTTGTTTAAAGCAATTAAATCTGTTTAAAATTATTTACATTTCATGTTTTCTTGCTGTGTCAAACATTTAAAGAGTAATTTTTAAAGCCTATTAATAATTAGTTCCCTTTTTTGCAGTTTGATTTGTGCCAGTGTCAAATTGTACAAGAAAACTTCCTACATCCAAGCCTGGGCAAAAAAAAAGAAGGAAATTATGAACTTTGAACATCATCCACACCTTATTTATCAAACCACTTGGATTACAAAGGTTCTATGAAGAGACACTAACCCCTTGTTATTTAAAACCCCTCCATGTTATCAAATCCTTACTATTTTTGCAAGACTCAATAATTAGGACCCTTATTTTAGAAGGTAAAATGTTGTGTTTCGTGAGTGTGAAATTTGCAAATTATTTATTTGTAGATTTACAAATTTTGCAAAATATTTATTTTACTACACCAACGCTATCCTCTTTTAGTCTTTTTTTAAAAGAAAGGTAAGTTACTTTATTTTTTTTTCATCTGTCTTTCTCTTTTAAAATTACTATCTATAGATATCAGTTTTACTATGTATGGATAATATTATTTACCTAAATATAGGAAATTTGAAAAGTATCACTAACTTGTTAGAATCAAATTAAAAGTTGTAAGATATATTAAGAAATTTTCCAAAAGTTTTTGGCACATGAACGGAACAGGCTTTAGTTTGACCAAAAAAGATCTTTTATAACTACCATAATAGATACAGGGTGTCCCAAAGAGGACTGACGCACTTTAAAAATTAATAACTAATAAATAAAAAACTAAAAAAAGATAAAAATATGCGGTTTGTTGCATCCTACTCCTGAGTAGATGGAACAAACCACTTATTTTTATCTTTTTATTTTTTTAGTTATAGGTTATTGATTTTTAAAATGTGTCAGTCTTTTTTGGGACACCCTGTATGTGTATGGTGTTTCTAAAAATTGATTTAATTCGGATGGCTTCCTCATCTAATAAAGGTTGGACTTTTCTTACTTTGCCCAGTTAAGATAAATAAGAAGAGTATGAAATTGCTCAAGTTATATAATTTTTTCAGTCAGTTACAAAATATCAGGTTGAATTATGAATGTCAAATTAGTGAGTTTTAGTTAAGAAACACCAATGTCCACCAAGTTTTAAAAGTGCTTGATGGTAATAAAATTAATCAGTTAAAAAGTTCTTAGTTTAATGACCATCTAAAATAGCAACTATTTGGTCATAAAGATCTTAAGAATTACTATTTACATTGACTTTAAGATGAATTCAACTTTCTAAGCATATAATATTTACATTTTTTAAATATTTTGATTTATGTTCTCTAGAATTCTAGAATGAAAACTTCACCGATATTTTTCAATTGAACTATTGTATTTCAATTAATTTTACGTCTTGTAAAAAGGTAAAAATCACAACTAAATTTTAAAAATTTAACAAACCTTTAAACTATCTTAAGAAAGCTTTGAAATGTTCACAAATTGTTGGATGAAGTCTTACTCATTTTCCTTAAATTAAATTGATTTAGTTGGAACCTAATAATATAGAAGCGTAAATATAAAAGTTTTTAGAAGAGACACTGATATTTGTAAGCCATATATTGTCGAACTGATATTTGTAAGCTATATAATGGAATTGATCAGTATAGGAAAAGGGGGCTATTTGAAGGTAGGAATCCAAAAATAGCCTGTTCATGTTAGCTGCAGTGGACAGTGGGCAGTTTTTGGGTGGGAGGAAGGTGGTCAGTAATTAAAAGCCCTCGCTTCCGGCCTGGCCATAAGCAAGGGGTCACCACAGCGGGCAGGCGCCTATTTTTATTGAGCGCGGAAGCTGTATTTAATGCCATCCCGAATGGAAATGGTCGTAATTTGCAAAACAGGACATTGTAATGACCCAACTGGACAGTGTCCAGCGCGTTAATGTATGGCCGGGGCCTCCAATGAGGAAGGAGGGCGGACCAAATGCGATTATTGCAGCACCTGGGGAAAGGAGGAGACTACATCTTGTAAATCATCACTTTGCATCGTAATATCAGAAAACTAACGTCTAACTATTACTGGACACTAAACACACTCTTGCTGGGCAAAAGTAAACAGCGGTAATAAATGGGGGTGGCCGGCACTTAATTTTCGTGTCCTACAACAGAAATCCTTCGCCGGATCATTTGAAAGAGGCATTTTGCCACGCTCGTTCATTTAGCGCATTGTCCGCACACAATTATTTCAGCGTTTTAGTGCTATATGCGGCCATTCAAATACTAATGCAATTTAGAAAGCAACTTTACCACTGATAGAAAAGGGACGGTTAGTAAGGTATGAAGTGTGCCTTGCCTTATTCAATGGAGCTCTCTGAAAAGAAATCCTAGCACACAGGACCCTGTAATACCTAATACCCACTGTAAAATACAAAAACAGATTTGATCACAATCAATTCGTAACCACACTCTAAAAAAGTCAGTTGTTTGAACATATACAGGGTGTCCCACGAGAAGTGGCCCAACCCTTTAACTTTTGAACCCCTACAGATATAGTCATGAAAGTGGGGTCTAGGTATAGTAAAGTGACCATGCCCTATCCGATGAGATAACTTTCAACGCCCTCTAGCGAAAAATTTAGGAGTTATAATTTTTATTTTAAAAACTGTGTGAGGTATGTGAAAAAAGTCAATGACTAAGTTGTAGAGCATTATCGATTTAGTAGGAAAAGACACCTTAAGCAGAAAAATATCTTGAATAAAATCCCTAAAACGCACGCTCAAATAGGTTGAATTTACGTAGATTTTACGTCTTAAAACGCTCCTCATGAGGCGAAAATGAGAAATTTTCAATTTAATGAACTAAGAATGCTTTTAGTCATTTACTTAAATCATAAAAATAAAAATTTCTCATTTTCACCTCGTGAGGGGCGTCTTAAGACGTAAAAACTACGTGAATTAAACCTAATTGAGCTTGCGTTTTAGGGGTTTTATTCAAGATATTTTTCTGCTTAAGGTGTCTTTTCCTACTAAATCGATGATGCTCTACAACTTAGTCATTGACATTTTTCACATACCTCACATAGTTTTTAAAATAAAAATTATAACTCCTAAATTTTCCGCTAGAGGGCGTTGAAAGTTATCTCATCGGATAGGGCATGGTCACTTTACTATACCTAGACCCCACTTTCATGACTATATCTGTAGGGGTTCAAAAGTTAAAGGGTTGGGCCACTTCTCGTGGGACACCCTGTATATTCAATAAGTTTAAAAGTTCAAACGAAAATCAATTGCACATGACACAAGGTTTATTAAAAGCCATACAGCGTTTCGGGGATATACTATGGATCCCCTTCGTCAGTGGTAATTATTGACAAAACCAGACAAACTCGGTTTAAATACAACCTGCGACAAAACAAGCGTTACCAAAAAGCAAAAGAGATAAGTAAGCACAGAAGGTCAATTGACAAAATACAAGAAAATCACCATGCAGCATCAAAAAAACTAATATTAGGTATTATTCACTCCAAATCGGGGAAAGAAAAGGGGTACTAGTTAGGTCATTAACCAAAACAGTTACCAATTTATTGATTAGAAAGCTTTCATAAGTACCCCTAACTAGTACCCGTTTTCTTTCCCCGATTTGGAGTGAATAATAATAATTGTTTTATGATGCTGCATTTTGGTGATTTTCTTGTATTTTGTCAATTATAATTGTGCTTACTTATCTCTTTTGCTTTTTGGCAACGCTTGTTTTGTCTCGGGTTGTATTTAAACTGAGTTTGTCTGGTTTTGTCAATAACCACTGACGAAGGGGATCCATAGTATACCCGAAACGCTGTATGACTTTTAATAAACCTTTTATCATGTGCAATTGATTTTCGTTTAAACTTTTTAACTTACAAGTATCTGCACAGTTTGTGGCTTATTATTCATATATTCAATAGTTACTTTAAACAGAACATCTCCATTTCATATAAAATACAGATTTTATCTACTATAACTCAGCGTTACTCCAAAAATTATCTTTTACCATTAAAAGAATATTTCCAATTTAAGCAAAATACAAATTTTCTCCATAGCTCAGTATATACTCTGAAAAATGTGTTTTCAACAGATATTCAACAGTACTCAGTGCCATTATTTTTCATCGTGATCGTCTGTTAACTATTCTTCATATTTCGTATTTGAAAACTAGGTATTAATGCCTTTAATCTTTTTTTTATATTTGAATCCTCTTCTTTCTTTGAATCTGTAAATAGGCAAACTGTATTATTTACTCGTGAGTGACAACCTAATTTTTTCCATATTGAATTATCAGAAATACTAAAACGGGGACGGCACGTTTGTGGAGAATTGATATTGGGATGAAAATTATTTGTGCAATTAAAGTTAAACCAAATTTTCCAACGCTGAGAAAGTCAACTCCCAAGTATTGCGCATTGTTTTATAAAAATACAGCTATCAAAGTGTTTTAACAATGTGGTTAGCGAGTCCTACCACACAGATGGATCCGAGATTGTTTCTCAATGCTGACATTTATATTTTAATTTTAATTTAATCAGTATATAACAGGATTTACCTGCAAAAAAAGCTGGGGTATTTTTGGAAGCAAATCTGATAGGATTGCTTTGTTAAACAAACGAAGTTTTTTCAAAGTGCATGAAATCAAGAGATAATCCAGTGTTTTAAAATTTATCAAACAAAATTTCTAAATTTGCACCAATATTTATCAAACTATTTCCAAGAGTCATACATTAAGTCTTTAATAGAGAATCGACAAGTTTTTACTAATGAGGATTTTTGTGAATCATGAGTGTTAATGAACAACAATTTGTAAAAAAAATCTGATCATCCTCTGTTAAAAACCAACCGGCTAATTTTTACCCTGCCCTCCCAAAAAGATTTAATTCTCATACTACATACTATATTCTTTACGTAATATTTCAAACACTTCCTTCTTTATGAATGACGGTTTGGTTTAAAGTTTCTGAATTTATAATAAAGATCCTAAGTAAGACATCCTATGTGTGATCCTATGAATATGTCCTAATGTAAGACAAAAATGAGTCCTTAATTTATTGAAACTAATTTTTTCCCAAAACTAATTGAAATATTCGTTAGTTATCATTTTTGCAACGTCCATGCAGATATACAGGGTGTTTCAGAACTAATTGTAAAAAGGTTATTGTAGAAATAGAGGGGAATTATAGATAAGCATACTTTGAATAGGAATGAGGGGACAGAGATGTAGCATTAAGTGCTAGGACGGGCAATTCTCCCTGGGGACGTTTGAATAAAAATATATAATTGAGTGAAATTATTAATTTTTTAGAAAGTAGAGAAGTATACCAACGACTTTCAGCATAAATTTGATCAAAATTGAAGCACTTTTCAAACTGTGGGATGAGTTATAAAAGTGAAATATTGAGAGGTCAACCAACAAAGAATGAAGTTCCACGAAATTATCTACAGTAAACCATCTCCATTTGCTGGGATCTGTCTGATCATCTACACTTTTGTCTTGATCTTTCTTCTAGGGTCTTCCACTTTTTTTGCACCTAAAGAAATTCCTGTCTGATCTTTGTAAGACCATCAGACAAATGGAACTCCATTATTTGGCTAATTCTTAAAATTGCACTTTTTCTAACTCCTCCCACGGTTTGAAAAGTGCTCCAGTTTTGATCAAATTTGTGCTGAAAGTTATTGGTATACTTTTGTACTTTCTGCAATAAATCTTTTCACTCAGTTGTATTTTGTTTATTTAAACGGGTCATGGGAAAATCGCTGCTTGTAACGCCCTCGTACTACATTATGTCCTAGAAGTTTCCCGATGTGTCTCCAACCCCCCCCCAATATTCCTATTCCAAATAAGCTTGTTATTGTCCCCTCTACTCATCAACCTACCACTACCACTTTTACAGTTAGTTTTGAAACGTCCTATAGATATTTTTAAGTTTGCAGTAAGTTTATGGACAATGCTGGTCTACTTAGTGATGGTAGACAAAATCTTCAAAAAAAATTCTACATCAAGCAAAGATACTTTATTTTGAACAAAGTTACTTGGTTACTTTATTTTGAACAAAGTTACTTGGTTACTTTATTTTGAACAAAGTTATTTGATGTTAAAGCAAAATTTTATGTCAAAGTTCATAGAAACATTTGAAAGGCATCTTTGCCTGTTAATGCTAATTTGCTTTTACTTGCTAATTTGTTGTAGATTATTTGCCAATCATTTACAAATCAGCTAAGCAAAAAGGCTCATGGTAATTATTTTAAATAATTTTACTTATTTATATTAGAGGTTATCTCAGCTCCCCATACTTATGTAATACGTTTATAAAACATTTTAGTTTCATATATATATATAGATATAGCAGAGTAAATACAGAGCCATTAAAAAGAAAGTAATATCAGACCCTTGTTCCCAGTTTAAATCTATAGACAATCTCATTTATAAACATTTTTGGATGAATAGAATTCAAAATTGAACACTAATAATTCATTTGATAAAAATTCACATGCTTAAATCTCATTTATGCTTAACACTTTCAAAACCCTTATTTTAACTAAAATTCAGCCAGAATAATCAGCTAAATCCAAAAGAAAGTTATCTGATTATCTTCCGAAAATTTTCATGAAGTTAAAAAAACGATCCCTTTTACAAAACAAATGAACCCAAATATATACCGTGGCTCTTCGAAAAATATATCTCTTCAAATCCTAAATCTTTATTGAATTCCTTTCCAACGTTTGATTAAAGCAAATTAAATATATACTTTTGAAAGTAATTGAGTTTCATCGTGATTTGAGCGTGCATAAATTTCATCTGGAGTGCAATTCATAAACCTGTATTTCAGCTAAAGTACGTAAATATTTATTCCTAAGAGTTTGATTCGTCCGTGAACCAGGCATACTTTTGTTAGCATTTTTCGATCACAAAGATGCTCGAAATCTGGCTTTCTGTAGTGACGATTCTAAGAATTATTTAATCACTATTATTTGGATTCTTTGCAAAGGCTTTAATAACAAACATGAGAATGAAAAGGGGACTGATCTCTGAAAGAAAGGATTATTATTAATTAAGGGAGACTAGACAAAGATTGGTAGATTATGAACTATTAGAACCTGCACGAACCGTTTGGGAGAAGATATGAAAGTAATGCGTTCAAAAACGTTTGATACTGTATTGGAGGATATACTGTAAAATTGATACCCCTTTGTGAAGGCCGTTTTAGGTGAAAAATGAAATCCCATTTATACAGCAATTTAATTTTAAGGTTTCTAAGCAATTAACATTTAAGGGAAATTGTTTGTCGGATGAGACACAATGTTGTATTGAATTCTTAATCAATTTAGGTTTACTTAGTGACTAATATTACATTCGTTTAGAATTGTACAAAGGTGTTCTTTTCCTATTGTCCGTTAAACGGATATTTAATGAATACTTTCCTTAATAATTTGCTTTTATAATGTGATGATCATAACTGCTACTAATAAAATCATAATTTTCATTCATGATAATGAATATTAATGACTTTGTTTTGTGGGATTTGTAAAGAAACTCTTGTTTTGTGAAAGTTTTCATAAGAGGCTGAAAATATGTACATACGTATAAACTTTAAGATTACTTTTATTATAGTTTTACATGATAAATTTAAGAATGAAGGTGGACTTCTTATAAAATTCCCTATTAAAAATGAGAAATTATGAGAAAATGAAACAAATCTCGATTATTACTTGTTTTAAAGAACTTGGAATCAACACTGAATATTTTTATCGAACAAAATATCTTGGCTTTATATTTTTGTAAAAATTCCTAAAAGACTGTGATCCCATCAAGGAAAATGAAATCAGTGAGAAAAATGTATGTTTGTCAATTTTCCATTATAATGGCATTGAAATCTCATGAATCTGTTTTGTCAAAAGATTTGGACGTCCATCTTTGTATTGTTTACTTATAGTCTTGATCTCAGTAACAATGTCAGTTTAGGAATAAAAATATTCCACGGTAATTTTAGTTTAAAAGATTCTTAAAAAAGAAACAAATAGCAACAACCTAAGACCTTTATTCTTTCTTCTAAGGCTGCAACTTTTGTTCTAACTTTTTTAAGGTTTTGCTGAATATTCCTGTAATTTATAAAAGTCTAATTAGTTTTACGTAGATTTCTTTTAACAGATTTAAACAGTTTTATGGAATATAATAATATATTTGTAAGAGCGTTTACAATAAATATCTGAAATAGGGGAATTTATAGTTTTCATACAAATCTGTTACAGAAGATTTCTAAAATGAAATTATGCAGATTACAAAAGATGTTTTTGATTAATTATTCACTTTTAAGTGTTTAAAAGATTATTTTAAGAGCTTCAGGTTTTATAGAAGATCGCTAAAATGCATTCATAATCAAACAGTTTCAAGAACTTTTAAAAAATAAACCTCTTGGTAAGGTTTATATAGTACTTTAAAAATGTCAGGTGTTTCAGAAGATTCCCAGAAACCCACATTTTACTAAATCTCCACAAACTTCCACAACTCGTTGGCCGACTTAGGCAAAGGTGTATTTAGAAAAATTCCCATGATTGGAACACCAGCTCTTTTTTGCATTCCTTCTTCGAAGAAAGGGTTTCCTTTACCCACTTCAACCGCAGGATGTTTCTTCCTTCGCGTCCTACATAGGTGGTAGGGGAAGGAGAGTAGGGCAAGCCGCCAGTAGCTAAGTGGGTCAGGATTTCCTAGCTTCTGTGACAGCTGAGAAAAGGGTTAGTCTCAGTAGGCGAAGAAATAGCACCTTAACTCTGAAGCGATGGAATAGCATGCCGCGTGAGGATTTTTCTTCCCTACTTTAGAAATGGTTTGTATGAGTAAGTATTTCATCCGATTTTAGCATTAGGTTGGAGTGAGGTCTTGATGAGTCCTATTTTCATTGAAGTCATGAAGACAGAGGTAGCTTAATTAAAAGTTCACAACTTGTTTTTTCAACCGTATATTTCAACCGTATATTTTTATTGAATGTTTAACAGAAATTAAAGGGTTTCTTTTGTTAGAAACATTCAGCAGGATTTTCATTGAAGTCAGAGGGAGCTTAGCTAGATATTCATTCTTGGTTTTTAACAAAAAGTGATCACCCTACATTTTTAATAAAATTATAATATTTACTACATAAAGTAAAGCATATAGTTCATATTAATACTTAGTTTTAAAAGCCTTCCAAAGAATTTTTACTAAAGTCAGAGGAATGCTACTCAATTAAGAATCTTGTTCTACTAATAAGACCCAAAATTAAATTTCTTCGATTCATAAAATTTTTTAAAAATATGGATATTAATGCATATTAATTGTTAATTACTTATTGAAACTATTTCATCTATATCTTCATTATTTTTTTTAGAAAATCCTAATATCTATTGAAGTTGACCCAACCTACCAAATTTAAAACCCTAACTTTTTAATGCGAAGATGTTTTACCTAGCTACACATTTTAAATTTTAACATTACTTTGATAGAATTATTTCCTTTCAAAACGAAATTTTGGGTATGGGACATAAAAGTTTAAAAAATCCTGATTTATAGGTCAAACGACAGTAAAACCAAGGGATATTTTCACTGAAATAGTTCTCTTTCCGGAGGAGATTTTTCGTACCTAACTTTTCTGCATAACATAGAACACTAAATCAATAAGATTAATGAATGGAAACCTTTATTTAGATGCCTAAACAGCTTGATAGATACTCATACAAATTTATATGGAAACTTAACCCTTTATTTACCCCATTTCTTATTTTAATAAATGAAGGTAAAATCATGCAGAGTAGGAGTTCCACCAAGTTTGTCGTAGGTAGAAGGCGATTTAAGACATTTACTGAGGATAAGTGCTTCTTCACTAAAAGTAAAGACTAGACGCTGAGATTAACCCTCAGACAACCTTGAAATTCTGATATTCGAAGTATATTAGGGATTTAAGTAAGTAACAAGGTAAATTAATCCAAGTCATCCAAGGTCCATACACCATGCCAAAAATTAAGTTTGGAAATTAATCACCTACAAAGCTGTAGTTAAAGGTGGAATATGTTATCAATAATTTTTTTTAATTCTTTAATCTTCTAACATTGTTTGTGTCAAGAGTTCTTTAAAAAGGGGTTTATATATTATATATATTCGTATGATTTTACTTTTTACAGGCTATTTCACAAATACCCTGTAAAAATAAAATAATACGAATCTAATTAAACTTATTTTCCTCATGACATAACTGCAACAATTTTTTATTAAATTTATACTAATTTTTTACATTTAAAAATAGAGTTTGTAAGATTTGGTAAAAACAAGAATATTTTTTGTAAGTTTAAATGCTAATTGTTAATGTTCTAATAGGACTAATAAACACCATAATCAAAGAACATAATGTGAGCGTAGCATAGTGTGATTTAGAATCACACTTATTTTTATATCGCTCTAGCTACAAAATTTCTGACTTTAAATATCCTAATAGCAGGTAAAAATCCATTTGTCTTTGTACATAAATATATATCAAAAAACCTTTTTTACACTCTTTAGCTAGATTGTTGTAATGTGATTTCATCTGCAACGGACTTAGGTTGTTTTGTTTGAATAGATTTATGTAAAATTTCTTAGTTTTAAAGATGAAAAAAACAATGACCATTTAATAAGAGATAGTAAGGGTTCAGATGAAGTTTTGGTTCACTCATTCCTACCAAATTTTTGACTTCAAAACAAGTTGAAGAATGGATATCAATGTCGACATGGTAAAAAGTCACCTTTCAACAATATTGTTTATTTAATAACACTGGCACACACAAAAAAAGAAGTGGAATGTACTTTGGGCCGGACCTACCTACCGACATGTTTTTCGACCCGCTGAATCTGAATTTCAAGTCCGTTTGGCCCGGTCACCCTCCAGTTTTGAGTAAAATGCAAAAAACCTCAAAAAAAGGCCAAAAATTGCAAAAAACTGCAGTCACAGCAATGAAAAAATTTTTGTGGACCCGGATCACGTATGATTTTTGTGTATTCTAACTAACTGAAACTAAATCTAAAAGTCAATTAGCCCGGTGAGCCGTCCAAATTTGAAAAGAAAAATTTAAACTAAAAGAAAAAACTAGTTTTTGAGAAAAGTTTACAAGTATGTTAATTAACCATACTTGTAAACTTTTCTCAAAAACTTCAACTGGTGACTAACTTCATGGTTCATTTTTCATTTTTTCATGGTTCATTTAGTTTTTTTTTCCAAATTTGGACGGCTCACCGGGCTAATTGACTTTTAGATTTAGATTCAGTTATTCGGAATACACAAAAATCATACGTAATCCGGGTCCACAAAAATTTTTTCATTGCTGTGACTGCAGTTTTTTGCAATTTTAGGCCTTTTTTTTAGTTTTTTTGCATTTTACTCAAAACTGGAGGGTGACTGGGCCAAACGGACTTGAAATTCAGATTCAGCGGGTCGATTTACATGTCGGTAGGTAGGTCCGGTCCAAAGTACATTCCACTTCTTTTTTTTTGTGTGCCGGTGTAATTATTGGATAGGTATGATCGCAAACTAAACAGATATTTTTATTATAAGTGTGAGAATTTATTTTATTAAATTAAAATATTTTTAAATTTGTATTAAATTAATGAACACCATTATATGAGCATTAACCTATTGTTGAATATTTTTTAAACAAAAATACCTCATTTTCTAGAGCAGTGGTTCCCAACCTTTTCCAGGATTGTACCCCCAAAGGAAAATTACAATTCCCTGAGTACCCCTCGCATGCATAAATATATTACGTAAATTGGCGGTTCCAGGATTTCGTTTTTGGGGGGTACGAAGAATTTTCAATATAAAAAATTTCATCATTGTAACCATAATATTAAAAGAACATGAATAGAAAATTTTTGGGAATTTAAGTCTAAAAAGCAAGTTTTCCACTCGTTTTGATACTCCTAATCCGAATTTCGGACATACATTTTCAAGAATTTAATTTATTCTTTTGGTAGGGTTTTTGCACTAAATGAAAAGAAATGAGCCTGCAATTTTTATGCGTTACACTTATTCAAAAATTCCTAGCTCCGAAAACTATCATTTCTCCTTCTGGAATTTTGCATACTTGTAGCTAATAAGTCAAAGAATAACAAATTTTTTCTTTAAAAAATCGAAGGGGGTGTTTTTCAGAAGATCAATTAAAATTTTTAAAAGCATGTAAAATTTGTTGTTTAACTCCAAAATACTAAGTGCTACACCTTTTATTAAAGGCCATAAAAACACCTTTAAAATGAGATACGAGTTTAACTCTATACCTAAATTCTAGAATTATAAAGGATATTGTGACTAGAAATTGCAAAAAATCGACAGTTTTGGAAACTTTTAAAATTCCGTTTAAAAAATAATTTTTAATACTGGTTCCTTCTTAATCTCCACTATACCTACATGTGAACCAAAAATTATGGAAATTTGTTGCTCCTCTCCAAGCCTAATAGGGAATTTCCGATTCATTCCCTTCGTTCCCCAGCAAAAAAATCCAAAATTTCTTCAAAAAAGTAAAGGGAATTTAGACACTTAGTCTGCAGTTTTTTTATGGAATCTGCAGTTTTCTTTAGAAACTCTGTAGTTTTTTATAAGACCTCTGAAATGCCTTTAGAATAAATTCAAAATTTCCTGTAAAAAAATTTGCAAATTTGCTGTCCTATTGCTAAAAAATTTACTACAGACTTATTAGAGAAAACTGCACTTTTGACGCTTTTTTGAAGGAATTTTGGACAAGGTTTTTTGCTGGGTCTTCAATGGAAAAATATTTTAAGATTTTAATTTTTAAAAATGTTCGGATTTCGTTGTTCGGAAGAAAACGCTACAATAAAAACCTTGAAAAATCATTGAAAGTTGAAAAATATATATTTCGTGGCGTACCCCTTAAAAGCTCTCGGCGTACCCCTAGGGGTACGCGTATCCCCGGTTGAGAACCACTGTTCTAGAGCATTTACTATTTTTGTAATAATTTTGTTTTCACAGACTCTATCTTTTTCAAATATATTTTTGTCTTTACTTCTGTTGAACCAAAATTTTTCTTTTGCATTTGCAAATTAAGTAGGTCCATCCCTTAACTATGCAGTATTATCATACATTTTTATGAGACAGTAAAAATTCTCTATAAGGTTTCATAATATATACGAGTCCATATAAGGATTTAGCTGCAATGACGAAAATGAATTTATTTTTAAGTGTTTATAAATTGAAAATGGATAACAAATTTAAATTCCCCTCTTTAAAACAGTAGAAGAAAAATGCTACGATTTTTTTAAATTTGGAACTTATTTTATAATTTTTTAATTGAATACTTGGATTAATCCTCTAACTTTCAATTTTTAAAATTATTTTTTAAAAGTAATTTTCTTGAGAAATTGAGTTTATGTTATTTCATTTTAGACAGGTTGATTTATGTGTATTGACCATATTAATATAGTTAATTTTTCAACAGTTTAACAGCATGAAATATAAATAAATAACAAAGGTTAACTTCCTTATTAAGCTTTGAAATTCAAAACAAGATAAATTTTATCAAGTTATTTCTCCGAAATGGGGAAATCAAACTTGTTTTATCTTAAAGGATAAATTCAACGGACCATTTGCTTCATGTGTACGCATTTTATTTCAGAGGAAATAATGCTATCCCAATTTGTTTCGCAAAGTAGTTAAGAGAAGTTAAAGTAGCAGAGATAAAATGCGACTCCCTCAACCCATTTCACTTTCAGTACCCATCACCTCTTTATCGAAACCTTTCCATCCCCCTTTTTTGACAAACGGATAACCGATCGTCCGGATAATCGGAATTCTTTTATTCCCGCTCCATTTTGTACTTCTTGAAAAGAAAGCGCAAGAAGGGCGTGCTCCACGGCCGCCAGCCAATCAGGAGAGGGGAAAGTGGGAGGCGGCCGACGAATGGGAAGGATCTCGCTCGGGCTGGCCACTCCTTTCTTCTCCCGCATCTTGAGGCATCTTGGACAAAAATTCCTGCTCTCTATGATAATGAGCCTCTTCTTTCAGTGTCCAGCGGCAGTATTTGGTTGGTCGGAAACTCGAGCAGCGAATTTCAATTGCAGGGAGGCAGAGTCTAAAACAAATTAGCAAAAGAAGCTCCGGCTAAGCTACAAATCACTATCTAATGCTTGCAAAAATCACATCTAATACGGAATCTGAATCGATGTTGAATATTTTAGCAGTGTAATCACCCGGTCGCAAGAATTGCAAAGATGATGCCTGTAATGATCTCGCTTGCAAATGGTCCTAAACCCCATAAAGAGAAGTAGCAATGAATACAAAATGAAGGATGGACCGGCCCATGCAGAATAGTCTACTAACCATTGGGCCCCCGATCGATGCATTCCGATGCGACCGCCACAAATAAAATGATTCATTTTTAATCGGCGACTAAACATTGTTCTGGAATGTTTCGGAGATCTCAAATGGCCTCCTTCGCACAACAATGCGGGAGCTGCTGAGTCTAACTTTTTAATGGGGAATCTGCACTAATGCGGTTCCATTTCATTGAAGGAATGGTTCAAAAATGGGGGAAACAAAGACCTATTATTCCTGAACAGTCTTCTGACCACCTTTCAGGGAAGTTCGGTGAAGATAATCAATACCTTCAGTGTATCACTAATCAATCTTCTTTGCACTTTCTGGGGGTCTTTTTTTGGAACTGCTGAGTCTACTTTTGAATGGGATGTGCACTAATGTTATTTCTTCTCCCTTCCATGGAGGAATGGTTCAAAAATGGGGAAAACCGAAACCTGTTACTCTTGAACAGTCTTTTGACCCACCTTTCATGACAGTTCAATAAAAGAAATCAATAACTTCTGTTTATCATCAATAAACCCTAAGGCTTTCCGTGGGCCTTTTTTAGAACTGATGAGTTTAGCTTATTAATGTGTGATCTGCACTAATATAGCTCCATTTCAAAGGGGGAATGGTTCAAAAATGGAGGAAACAAAGACCTCTTATTTGTGAACTGTCTTTTGACCATCTGTCATGACAGTTTGATAAGAGCAATCTATGGCGCTAAACAGTAAAGGCTCATACACACTATTTCACTTTCAATGTCCATCCTAAGTGATTCACTCCTGGTGAATCGCTAATTCGCATAGAAAAGTGAAAGAGTAAGGAGTGAAACGCTAATTCACACTTCCCAATATTGATGATTCCTCCAAAATGAACACAAAAAGTGATGACTAATAAATGGGCCTTAACTTCAGTTTATCACTAGTCTCAATCATCTTTACATTCTTTACCCTTTCCATGATGTTTAGCACAAATTTTTTACACTAATGTGGAGTTGAAAACAGCCGATTTATAATCTAAGTGGAATTTCTGGTAACTGTGATGAAGCTTAATTTCAGCAAGAAATTTATAAGTGTGCATGTAGTTATTTCTCAAATAGCAGATTAGTAACCAACAACCACACACAAATAACACTGTTCAACAAATTTGACCTTCAAAATTTTTTCCTTGATGAAAATAGTCATTTCTTATAGATTTTGGGTCGCTGAATACGAAAATCACCATCAAAATTTTCAATTGACTAAGGATTTCCGGGGAACAACCCCTCCCCCTTTTTACGTTTTTCGACGACTTTTTAACTTTAAACTCGATTTTCAGGGTCAAAAAGCATTTTTTTCGTCTTCAAATTGCCCCCAGGTAACAAGAAATGTTCAAATAAAAAGATATGATAAATTTATAACAAATGGTTAGGTTTAAGGGGTGATTACTCCCCTAAAAATACAAAAAATAGCTAAAAATTATAGATGTTTCTACACGCTATTTTTTAATCTTATTTTTTACGCAATTCCCGTTTGAAGGTTCCTAACCCTTCCCCAAGGACCCGAATTTGATCACAATATGCAGCAATATTTTTTACTAAAAGCGGCTGAGGTGTTAGCCTCCCAGAAGTCCCAGCGGAAGAGTTCGGAAGACTTCCAGAATCGCGAAGGCGCTCCGCGAGCTTAGGAATTAATATTGATGATTTTGAAAAGATTACAAATGACGTTTTCTTATGTTTTGGGTCTATCCTAAGTAGAAACTCTTCAGTTCTTTAAAAACTGACCGGTTTTAGGAAGTGAGGATTCCATGTTTCAAAGATGTTAATAGATGCACGGCTGTGGATAATAATTAGGGGGAATCCCCTTGAAAACTGAGGGTGATGGAGGAAAATGGGTGTCATATTTGAATTCCGCGGATCAATTTACATAAGAATCAGCTGAAATTCAGTTAGTGGCTTCAAATTTTTTTTGTACAGCACAGTTTAACTCTAAGTGCGGCATTGAACCCTTCCGTGGGTGCTTTGGGGGCGCTCTCACCTCAACCGCTTTTAGTAAAAATTATTGTTGCATATTGCCATCAAATTTGGGACCTTGGGGAAGGGTTAGGACCCTTCAAACGTGAATTGCGTAAAAAATAAGAAGAAAAGTAAGCGTATAAAAATCTCTATAATTTTTAGCTATTTTTTTGCATTTTAAGCGGGCAATTACCCCTTAAACCCACCCATTTGTTATAAATTTATCATATTTTATTAATTTGAACCTTTCTTGTCCCCTGGGAGGAAATTTGAAGACTAAAGCAATGCTTTTTGACCCTGAAAATCGAGTGTAAAGTTACAAAGTCGTCACAAAACGTAAAAAGGGGGAGGGGCAGTTCCCCGAAAATCCTGATCCAATTGAGAATTTTAATGGTGATTTTCGTATTCAGCAACCCAAAAGCTATAAGAAATGACTATTTTCATCAAGGAAATTTTTTCATTGTTGAACAGTGTAAACAATGTAGCTTGTCTTTCCATAAGCTCAATCCCAAATCTCTACCCATCATATTTATCTTTAAAGTACACCTACAGCAACATCACTTTCTTTATGAATCTGAGAATGTCTTACTTAAATAAAATAAACTGTTTATATCTTATTTTATTAATTCATCATTTAACTTTCATTGACCTTTAACACTGACATTATATTGACTGTCAATGACATTTACATTGGTCATTTAATTTTTTAGAACTATCAGTTAAAACTGTTAGGGTAGGCTTGGGTAGAGAGCCTGTATACGAGAGAGAGGCGAAAACTCAGTATAGCGCTTGCAGATCGGTAAACAGGTTTTCTCTGTTCGCCACAGGCGGAGTTAGGTTTCCCTCCATAGGATTAGAATGGGACGCGAGACAAGCGGCATGATACAGTTTGGACAGAATTGGATGCGCAGAGAGAGAATTGGAAGCAAGTTGTCGCCTCTCTCTCGTATACAGGCTCTCTAGGCTTGGGTAGACGCATATTTTGAACAGGGATAGGGGCGGAGATGCACAACATTAAATTGCTAGGACTTAATGTAGTACTACGAGGATGATACAAAAAGCAATTTTTCAAGGGACAATTTCCAGTGAACAAAACATATTTGAATAAAAAGATTTATTGCATAAGTTACAGCAGTATGTCAACTACTTTCACCATAAATGGGATCAAATTTGAAACACTTTGTCCATCTATGGGATTAGTTATAAAAGTGAAATATTGAGAGTTCAATCAAAGAAGGGAGTACCTGAAAAAAATCTGTTGTAGACTATATCCATTCTCTGATATACGTTGGATCATCCACAATTTGGTCTGTACACTGTAAAACTCTTCTGATTGAATTTTTGAAACGAATATCACCCACCTTGTATAAAAATGACATTTGGAGGATTCAGAATAGAAATGAACCATGTCCACTTTAGCTACTTTTGAGCTACAGACGTTTAAAGTTAAAGCTTCATAGCAAATTACATGTTAACGCAACAGAACTTGCTGCTGCCAAGCGGATATTATCAGAACTAGGACTTGGTTCACTATTGCACTGAAATTTTACATAGTTGGTGCATGTTATAGCGTTGCTAAGTCAAAAATGACAAAAAGTGGACTTGGTCCATTTTAATTCTGAGCCCTCCATTTAACGTCTTAAAAACTTATTTAATAACATATGAACCCCTATTTTATAATCGATAACACATGCTTGGCTATATGTAGAATATTTTAATATAAAACCCAATTTGATGTCTTCTTGGAGTATATGTATTAATGAATTCTATTTAATAACTCTTTTTTCATTACATTAATATTCTAAAAAAATCTCTTTATTTTTTTATTATCTGTTTAAAACTTTAAAATTTGTTCTGCCTATTTTTATAAATTGCTAAAGATTGCATGAAATTTTAACACTATATATCAGTTTACATTTGTTAATAATATTATTTTGTGAATGAATTTATGGATGAGGAAATTTTCTGAAACCTGTAGTAATGAAACGTAATGAGATTTCAAAAAATTAATAAATATTGTTTTATTGAAATGTTCTTGTATTCAATTTGAGTATCTTTTTATTTTTAAAGCTGAGTCAAGCACCCTTATTTTAATGGTTAACGGTATATTTAAAAAAAGTTTTAAAATAAATTCATAACAGATGCAACTGTGTAAAAATACAAAAAAATTGTAAAAAGAAGATATATTTAAAATTATTACACAGTTAGGCAGTTGTATAAATACTACTGCAATAATGCAGTTCTGAAATTTATATAAAACCATTATATAGAACACACATTGCAAAATGTATAAGACACGAAAGAAAAAGAATTTATTAGACAAAGATATTTCAAGCACAATATTTTACATTGCAAATTCATTAATCATGAATTATAATTATTTTTAATTGATCAAGAGTGTAAGAGGCATGTGTCCCTAACATTTATAAAACATTCATTATTTAATTATAATGTTGCATTAATTTTTATAAGGAATGTACTGTCATAATTTTGGTAGAAAATCAATCACTGTCATAACTATTTTCTAAATAATCAAAACAATTTACATCAATATATTTGCTATTTTCAATTTTATATTCCATATAAATTAGTCCACTGAAAATAGAGTTGAACCTCGAACAAATTGCAATAAAAGGTTTCTCAACGGTTTTCACTTAGGAATGACCTCAATAAGAACATACTAAAAATCTTCTAAAATTGGACGGGCGGAAATTTAATTTTTTTTAATTTTTAAAAAATGGCCGAAAAAAAATTTCAAAAAATCAAATTATAAAAATAGAGACTTATGATACATGTTTATAGGCTATTTTTCAGTGCTGAATACGAATATACCATTTAAATTTTAAAATCTTGAAAATTTCAATTTTTAAAAATTAATTCAAAATTTGGAAAGTCGAAAAAATTAAAACATCACTCAAAACCACAAAATAGTTGCAAAAGAAATAATTTAAACGGTTTTCATTTAGAAATGACTTAAATAATAACATACTAAAAATGGAAGAAAATCGGACAATAAAAAGTTTAATTCTTTTTCAAATTTTCAATTTTTTTGGCCTCAAAAATCGACCTTTTTAAAAATTCTTGTTAAAAACTTTTGAGGCATTTACCAAGGTCATTTTTCCATGGATGTTGTAGGTGCATACCTCTATAACCTAAAAAAACCACAATTGGAGATTAAATCATTAGTTAATTAATTAATTTATAAAAATTAACGTTAAAAATACAGGTAAAATCTTTCAATCAAGTAATAAGGAAAATATTTAGACAATATTTGGTAATAAATCCTTTTAAAATAATTAAATTGAAAAAAGACAAAATAACTTTCAAAAGATTTAAATTTTAAATTAATTAAAAAAATTTAAATTTTTTAAAATTTTAAAATTTTGTAGTATATGCATGTGGTACATGTCTCTAGGATATATTTTAATGCTGTTTACGGATATCATGCCAACTTTTCAATAAAATTTAAACTAACTGTGGAAAAATTGAAGCATAAAAAACAAAATTATTGAGAAAAATGCTTCAATTTTTACACACTTATACTAAATTTTATTGTTAAGTTGACGTGATATTCGTTCAGATACCACATATTTGTGGACTATTTTAATAAAGTACATACATATTAAAATTTCTATAACTTTCTTTTTATTTACTCAAGTTAGCAACTAATTGGTAAATTAAATTATATATGATCATGGGCGGGTCCAGGGTGGCAATGGAAGCCCCCCCCGAGAAACCCTCACAATTAGCTTAAAAACACTTTTCCAATGCTAAAATTCCAAAAAATATTGGGGAGGGGGAGAGAACCCAAAAACACATAAAGCTATCTGGTTATTATTTTTTCTGTTGACAATTCATAAGTTAAAACTGTTTCCTCCAACTTTTTTATAAATGAGATAGTGATTAACTTACTTGCTGGTAAATTTTTCTTTCCCCCCTGAATTCTAATACATGGGAGCCCATATGTGTTCTTTGAATTAATATAAAACTTTGTACAGTAAAGCACCGTTTATACGTCTTTCAAGGGACCGACTTAAAACGGCGTATAAATGAAAAGACGTATAATTGAAAACAATTTTGTTTATTTGAATGAATTGGGACTTAGCGAAAACGACGTATAAATGTAAAAGACGTATAAATGAGAGACGTATAAACGGTGCTTTACTGTATATAAATTCCTTAGAAGTGAAATGACGTTGAGTTAACCTCCTCCACTGAAAAAAAGGTCTGGTTACGGTCCTGTCGAGCTGATCTCAAAGGACCAGGGCCGAATCCAAGGGGATGGGGGCATCCCCTCCTTCCGAAATTCTCATGTTAACTTATATAATTTTTTTTGCTCTTGAAAATTCTGAAGAGTACAATAAGTGGTCCTCTCTTTAGGTGATATCCAAAGGGTATCCTAATGTACAAAAATAAGTAAAAAACCTTCTCTTTGAAGCTAAATTTCACAAAGTTTTATGGGGGAGAACCCCCAGACCCCATCTTTGCTTTGGAGAAAGTATTATCTCAAATAACATTTTTATACTTTTACAAAGTTTCGCATTTCATTTATGATTCTACTCTAAAAATAACTTCAAAAAAAATATCATCTTCTATGTTACAAAATGACCTGGGAAATAATTTGAGTACAAGCATCCAAAGAAGCCATTTGCAGCCTTTAAATATGAATTTTTGTAGTAAAAATATTTTAGTTCTATTAAATTGGGAAAAATTAAGTTTTTTAACACTTATGGTTAAGTTTTGGATTGAAAACTCCCATAACCAGTTAACCTTAAAATTAAACTTATCACTGGGGTCTCAGGACCCCAGAGATAACTATGCAAAGGGTACCTCGATTTTTGCACTAGTATTACACAAAAACTAAATTCTGTAGTAACCTGAAATTTGTACCGCATGATAACTAAATACCAATACACACATACCTAAAATTTCAAAAAGTTTTGATGGTTTTTATACAAGAGTAATCAAAAATGGTAAAAATTCAAATTTTTTTCACTCTGAGCAAGATTTTTCAATAACTCTTTAAGTTATAAACATGAAATTGCGTACAAATACTAGTCTTATGGTACTTAAAAAAGTTATACCTCACATTTAAACCTTATATTAACCAGAACTTGTTTCTACGAGTTAAAATACTTTTGTTTTGGGAAATTTTTATATTTTTTTTTAAAAAACTGCGGTAAAAAAAGCTTAAACAGTTATTTTTGACAGGAGTAATAGGCATAACTTATTAAGTACCTTAAGACGAGTATTACTACACAATTTCATGTTTATAACTTTAATAGTTTTTGAAAAATCTTGCTCAGAGTGGAAAAATTTAAAGTTTTTCCCATTTTTGATAACTCCTATAAAAACCATCAAAACTTTCTGAAATTTTGGGTATTTGTGTATTGGTATTTAGTTATTATGCGGTACAAATTTCAAGTTACTACATAATTTAGTTTTTGAGTAATAGTAGTTCAAAAATCGAGGTACTCTTTGCCTAGTTAAGGATCCTAAGACCCCTTAACAAAAATTCCTATCGGATCATCACAGCCTTATAAGTTAATGCTGAGATCAAGGTTATTTCATACTTTACAGCAATGATATCATGGTGTATCTCTGCATAATATAATGAGTTATCTCTCTTTCTCATGCCTGTAATTCAACAAATTCCTAAAAATCACATGAGAATAAGAGAAGTTTTCGGGCTTTTAATTTAAATTGTATAATTTAATAATCAATTAATTTATCTAGAACAGCTAAAAGGGTCGCTTTGACTCCCACTAGAAAATGTTCTTAGTATCAGTACTTTTCAATTCATATTTGTATTAAAAATTCCCGATTATTTTTGCACAAATATGACTGAAACACATTCCTTCTGAGTTAGTAAACGATAAGTAAAAAGAAATACACATTGTCAAACTTGCAAAGATAAAAAAACAGTACAGCTCTTTTTGAATAACTTTTAGTATGAAAATAATTCCCTATTTTATTAAACTTTACTCAAGAAGGTCAAAATGACCACTCTGGCCGTTTAAGGTAAGTTTAAATTTTGGCGCTTCAGAAAGAAAAAAATTATCTCCTAAACATTGAAGCATTTAAAAAATAAGAATTTACATAAGGGTCATTGCATATGTCAAATCAACACAAGGTTGGGATCTTAATGTCTTAGATTTCTAAAGAATTTTTAAAATTCCCAAAACTGTTAATCAATAACAAATCACAAAGTATTTTACAACTCTTTAACGAAGTGAGGTAGAAAGTATGCATGTCTCATTTTAAGATGGAGAAATGATGGGGTAAGTGAGCCACCCCCACTTAATGTACCTACTAATATGTAATGGAAATTTCACACTTACTTGCATTGATTATGTTACAGCTTGTCACACCAATGAGTTTTGCATATATTTGAGATTTGTTTCATTTATTTTCAAAATTATAGAACTAATTTAAAATAGATTCCAAGAATGGATTTTTTGGAGAGTTCAAGATGCATTTTTCAAATAAATATTTCCAGGTAAGTTTTAGTTACATTTTAATGTTTATTGTACTAACTGTTTTGAAGAGTTTGACCTAAAATACATAATGCAATTTGAAACTTTTCAAAAATTTTAATTTTGAAGTGTTTAAGAGGGAGATCCCACTTACCCCATAGTTTTAGCATGGTTGGGGTAAGTGGGAACCCTCAGTATGGGGGAAGTGGGACCCCTCTTTATCTAGTAAGTGAGCCCCCTTATTATGATGTAAGTGGTTCTAGAGGGTCCCAAATGATAAAGATGATAAAGAAACTATTACTGAAGACATGGGCGGATTTAAGGGGGGTTATAGGGACCATTTCCCCCAATATTTTCAAAAAATTTCGATTTATAGTAGCAAGAGCTTTTATTCACCACTTCAAAATTCATTAAAATTTGTAAATAACTTGATCGACATTTTATATCAAATTTGCGTTTTAATTTAAGTTATGGTAAGTAAAGTGAAATATCTCATCTATAGTGTTCATTCTCATTTAGTGTGTCTGATTTCTTTTTTATTTTACAATGTTTACCTACGTGCCAAAATAAATCTTAATCAACCTTATTATGTTTTTTCAACACAATTTTATGTGTTAAAGTAAAACATATCCCCTTGCCCTTTCAAAACATTCCTTAAAATACTTATTTTGCTTTTCATTCTATTCTTACCTTGTCATATTGATTTTAATGTGAGTTGATTTCTCACTCATGGTTACACTTTCCATAAAATATTTTGTGGTGAAAATTTCTGTACTTTATAAAGTAAGATCCACTTACTTCCTTTCAAGTTTTGCTCACTTCCCATATAAATGAAGAGGAGAGGGGTTGTCCTACTTACCCAATCACTTGCGGTAAGTGGAACACACCCATCTCATTTTTTAAATAAAGACCAATTAAGAAAAATGTAAAGTTTTATTTTAGAAACTACTAGTCAATTTTTGTTTATGGATAACGTCTATAACGAAATTAGTCAATAAGTTTAAATTTAACATGTTCAAAATTCTTTTAATGAGCTCCCAAAATGCATTAGGCCAAAAAGGGGTCTCACTTACCCCGAGTGACCCTACATCCTTTATCATGATGAGTTCAAATTTAATGATAACAGTGTTACAAGTATTGAAATTCAGCCAAAAAGTTGAACTTTATTCCCATTTTTTTTTCAAATGTTTTTTTGTAGCGGATGTGTTCTATCTACTTTACTGGACTGTATGCAATAATATCAACAGTAAAATATTTGTTCTATTTTGTAGTTATCGACCTTCCAAATCGTAAAATTTCAAAAAAAATCCTGACTTTGACCCTTTATTTGTTTGACTGTTGCTACAAAGTTTAAAAATCTGAAATTTTTACAGGTTACTAGAAATTCCCTCTCATGTAAAATTTATATCCTTGATTACAAGTCGAGTTATAATACCTTCTAAATCTGATAATGTCAAATAATATCCAAACTTTGACCTTCTACATCTCTGTCGGAACGAAGTTTAAAAATCTGAAAAAATTCATTGCTTATAGA
The DNA here is from genome assembly GCA_024610705.1 of Tetragnatha versicolor. Lineage (NCBI taxonomy): Eukaryota > Metazoa > Arthropoda > Arachnida > Araneae > Tetragnathidae > Tetragnatha > Tetragnatha versicolor. Next base: position 5,981,248 of record JANDEH010000009.1, on the reverse strand, counting down.
CACTTAATCAAAGTCAAGGTTCATTGAAAGGTTCCATTGAAACGCAATGATTGAAGAAAATGGAAGGACCATTAAATTTAACAATGAGGTATTGTTATCATTATGAATAATAACATCATCTCAAGTAAGCATTTCACGGTGCTTTAACTTGACTTGAAAGTATGTATCAAGAATAAATTTTTTACAGGGGGATGATACTTTATTAAGGCTCAACCCTTCATTTTTTAAGATTTTTAAACTTTGTTTTAGAGGATCAAAGTTTGGATTTCTTCGAAATTATCAGATTTTAAAAATTCATATCTCGATTTAGAAGTAAACATCAAAGATGAGATTTTTACAGGAGGTTGATACTCTAGTGAGGCTTTACCTGGGAAAATTTCAGATTTTTAAACTTTGTTTTAACAGAGATAGGGTGAACCGCCCAGTGAATGAACACTTAGCATTTGGATTTGCGATTATCCCACTTTAAATTTTTTTTCATGGCTTTTACTCGATCAATTTAGAAAAATAAGGTATGCTTCCATACAGGCTTTTTCTCACCTATATGATAGAAGCGTTTTCAGATCGCAGAAATTAATAGTTTAGAAGGAATCCTGATTTTAGTGAAAAAAAAAAGTGCGATATATCCAGTAAATGGACAAAGTTTGTCCTAAATATGAACACTGAATTTACTCACCAGTTTTAATTTTTTGGAAAAGTTTATAAGTTTATTTGCAGATTTAAAACACCTATATTATTTCCTTCAAAAGATTTACATAACATCTTTTCACACTGAGAGATGTTTATTTACATATGAAGATGGATTTTTACAATGAAGAATGCTTATGCGGCCAAGATTCTCTAGATAAAGCCTACTCCAACTTACTAGCCCATTTGGCTCAAAAATCAACTCTTTTAAGAGTTTTTAAAAATAGCTATATCTATATACAGTAGGTTCTCCTATAACGCGATTGTTTGGTTCCGCGTAATAGGAAAATCGCGTTATAGGAATTCGCGTTGTATGAAAAAGCTCTCCTACAACGCGAATTCTAGGTAAAAATGATTACCCTCAAGTACACTACTAAAGCAACGCAAGTGTTCGAGTACGACCTTTTTACTTTTAAAAAGCTAAACTTCCGTTTAATTCTTACACAGTCTCAGTTTCTTAGGGTTAAGGGCTAGAATAATTATATTATAACCATGTGAAATTTTATCGTCTGCTAAAGTAAGGGGCCATTCACTAATTACGTAAGGGTCCTGAGGGGAGGGGGGTTGGAAAAATCTCTACATACCCTTACTTAGGGGGTGGGGGGTTAAACCCATTCTTACGTAAGATTTTCCAAGTTAATGTAAACAAATTACAATTATTCTAATCAAATTACTATTGAATAACCCCAGAAAAACTTTAAAATGCTGACGATTCCGGTATATTAAACTGAGAGTTTTAGTGCAACTGATCCTTTTATAACATTTTATTATTTTGAAAAACGAAATGGAATCTTACGTAAGAATAGGGGAGCGGTTTGAAAAATCTCACGTACCCTTACATAGGGGTAGGGGGGGGGGGTGAAAAATTGCCAAAATTATCCTCACGTAGTTAATGAATGGCCCCTAAGATATTTTAAAAATATGTTATGTATTCAAATCAATATATTTCTATTATGTGTATAAATAATAATTGATAATAAATTATGTATAGTTTTTATATTGTATTTATAAGATTTTTGTTTGATCTTGTTCTATATTGGGATAACCTTTTTTTATTACAATTCTCCAACAAATGTTTGACATTAGGAGATCTTTTATTCGTGTAGGGTTTTTTCAAATTTAGTAAATATTTATGTGCAAAAGTCATTATCATTTTAGTTTTTTTTATAGTTTGATGATTGGATCCATTTAGTGTAGGTTTTTTTAGAAATATATTTCATTTTTCTTCTAATTCGATCCCAAATTTTAATTCTTACGTTGTAAGTAATAAATTTTAAAATATTCCAGAAACATTCATCATGCTCTTGTAGGAGAACATTTTTACCATGAATAAATAAATATTATGATACATATATACATACAGTTGCGGGGGCAAAACGATTCTGATGAATAGCTTGAAAAATAAAATAAAGCAAAGCGTTTTAATTCTTCAGTTTCGAAATAAATAATAAATTAATTCCAAGTGGATCATCTTAATTCCCCACAATCCCTTCAATCGCAAAAAAATTCGTCGTGAACGGGGCAGTTATACTTATATACGTAGTCATCATGGTATACAACCATGGGCGGATTTATGTGGAGAACTCTGGGGGAAAGCAGTTCCTAATAGTTTGGCTGGTGTTAGAGTTTTACAATGCCCAGTTTTAAGGCCCCGCTTTCTTTTTGGGGTCAATTAGCGAACAAAAGAAACCCTTTCCTCTAAAGCAGAGTTTCTCAAACTGTGGGTCGCGACCCACTGGTGGGTCGCCAGTCAGTTTTTGGTGGGTCGCGAGAAGATTTTTATTTTTTCTGAAAATGAAGTATCTTTTAAAAATTTTTACAAATGAGACTTTTGAGTTATCAAACTATTATTTGAACTTTTGAAATTTATCAAATTACCATATATAAAAAGAATAAAAATTTGAGGAAAAACTACATACTTGGTGTCAAACAGAAAAGACAATTAATGTAAATACGTACTATGTATGTCACTTTAATGTGCCGATAATACAAATCTAGTCGGTTATTCAAATAAAATTTGAAAACAAAATATTCAGTGTATCTCCCCATCCACACTGGGGGGGGCAATGCAAATTTTAATAATTAAAAATTAAGGAAATGATGCAACTGCAATTTATCCCATATTGCTAAAAAAACAAGTTAAAACCCTGTTTTTAAGGGTAAAATTTTAAAATTTTCTCTGGGGGAGGACCCCCAGATCCCCCTTTTTATTGTAGGGATCATTGTTTACCCACAATTAAACTACTTCATACGCTCAAATTCAAATATTTAATTTTAATTTTCTAAAAAGTTAATTTCTCTTCTAATACGTGCATGTAATAATTTATTGTTATAACTAAATAGTTGGTGAACACCCCCAGTCAGAGAAGTTAAAATTCTGTGGGGGGCATGGTATAATTATCTCAGTTCAGTTAATTAATATTAACTGAAGTCGGTGGGTCGCGTTAGATTTTGTTTCTCAAAAGTGGGTCGCGATGTTTAAAAGTTTGAGAACCCCTGCTCTAAAGGGTATGCGAAGGGAAACCCCCAGACCACACGTAAGTGATTGGGGCTTACAAAATAAGGGCATTAACAGTTTAACACTGCCCTATAGCTTCACTACCAACTTATTGGATCTTAACCCCATGTCTCCGCCCCTATACACTGTTGAGACAGGATGGTATGGAAGATTTCTGCATCTGAATGCAGCATTAGCCCGACCGAGGATGCATGCTGAGGTGTATAGAACGAAATCATTAAAATAATATTTAATAATTTACTGGTGACTTCAACATTAAAACTATTATTATTTTAAATCAGCAATCTTTAAATTCAATCACCAATCTTTAAATTAAACTTTCTTTCATAGGTAAATCAATAAGCCTACCCATCCAAGAGCTATAGCAAGCATTCGCTATTCCACCCTTGTCAAAAACTGGGTGTTGGGATTAGCTTGATAATTGGCTCGCAAGCACTGTGAACTATAGTTGACTACGGTTCAGAGTATACTGCGATTATAGATGTTTTGGGGACCTAATATTTCAAATGACATTGGCAAAATCGGAAAATGAAGGAAGTGGTTGAATGAGGGGATAGTCTCTTACAGAATGGGGAAACGAGTGTCATTATTTCTGGTTCCCACAAATCTAGAGCCCTGCCCCTCATCTCACCCTTCTTATATACAGGGTGTTTCAAAAAACCTGTAACGATAGGCTATTTCCTAAAATATTTCCCCTAGACCCATACTTCCAATGGAAGATTTTCTTCAAATGAGGTGAAGAATTATATGACACCAGTTTCAACTCCATGGGAGGTCTATTTTAGAAGATGCAGAAAGTAAATTTTTATACGGCCCCTGTAGATTGAAACCCCCAATGAGAAAATTTTTCTCCATTCATTTCTTAATCAGACACAAAAAATTTCATCTCGATATCTTCAAAATTCACCAAGATATTAAAAGCTAAAATTCGTGACTTACACCACTTTATCATACCTATGAATGACATACTTTTACTGCAAAATAGGGGCCATCCACAAACTACAGTTGAACATTTTAGAAACCAAACTACCGTAAAACTTTGATTTTTTGAGGTGACAAGGACAACTCCTCCAATCAGCCATGGTGTTGAGCTCGCTCAACTACGCTAATCCAGATACCTGTCATTGCTACTCATATCAGCGATGCCCAGAGGGGGCCCATCAGCTCTCATTTTGCGTTCAGATTTGTGACGTCATTGGTTTGAAAGTAACCCTCCTACCAATCAATACTTATACCTAAATCAAGACTTATTTATAAATTACCTTGAGTTATCTAAAAGATTATAAAAAATATTTCTTGGAGCCCCGAAATCAGGTACTCCTTCATACCTATTAGCTACGTAAAAAATAATCGTAGCACGAGTGTGTGACTCCCAGAAACACTTGATACTCAGGAATCAATACCTATAAGTTCCGATTTAGCCAAACACTGCTTTATTGTTTAATAGAATGACGCGCTTTTTAACTTGCGGACGGTCCCTTAAAAATATAAACCCGCATATCTCAGTGAATTTTGAAGATATCGAGACAGAATTTTTTCTATCTTATTGAGAAGTGAATGGAGAAAATTTTTTTCACTGGAAGTTTCAGTCTACGGGGTCCGTATAAAAAGTTATTTTCTGCATTTTCTAAAATAGACCTCCCATGGAGTTGAAATTGGTCTCATATAATTCTTCACCTCATTTGAAGAAAATTCGCCATTGGAAGTATGGGTCTAGGGGAAATATTTTAGGAAATAGCCTATCGTTACAGGTTTTTTGAAACACCCTGTATTCCTCCCTTATTACCTTACTATAGTTATCAAATATCCGTATAGTAGAAATATAGTTCGATTTTCCCCCGAGACTCTGTTTAGTACAATTACAGTAGTCTCCGAACCAAATAATTTTATACTTTTGTAACATAACTACTACTACTAACTTTTACTAGGTCCATAGAGCTCACATTAATAAGTCTGTCTAAAATTCCATAACCCCACTATTTTTTTAATTCGGTGAATTTACCTTGTAGACTCCTACAGTATAAATTTAGATATTTTGTATTTTGTTTGCTTGTTTTAATATCACCTAATACGATATAATATTTTCTCTTTGGAAATTTCATAGATAAATTTAACTTTAAACAAAGGATAAAACAGAAGATTTTATTGAGAACAGTTTCAAATGCCTCTTAATATACCATTGCGTTCTTACTTAAGGATACTATACTATTGCTTTAACTTATCCTCCGGATCAATGCCAATATCAAATCAAGTAGGGTTGACCGTTTTGGACCCAATGTTTTTTTTCAAAAACCCTGTTTGAAAGAAACTTACTTTTTGGACCAACTTTTTTCCCAAGAAAAATCACGACTTCCCTAATTTTCAAATATAAAGAAAAGTATTTATGACATGACGTGTAAATATAAGGTTGTAGGTGTGATAAAACCTAAATATATAAGGTAAGTCTTAGTTAAACACAGAACCCAAATTTAGCTATTTGGGACTTACGTTACATTCTACTTGATATATAAATAAACCACTCTCTGAAATTTTACAAAAAAAGGCGAAATTTAAATAATCGACTTTATTCTTAAAATGCCCACAGAGCTTTAACAAAACCCATTCAGATCTTTTAAAAAATAAAACTAATTTTTCAACAACCCATGGATCAAAAGTACTTAAAGTAAAATATTCCATAGACATTTGAAAATATTTCTTTCTTTACTGAGCTTTGAAAAAACCCAACTATTTTAAAACACCCCATGGAGATTTGAAAAAAAATCTTAAACAACCTAAAGAGTTTTGAACAAAAACCTTCATGAACTTTAAATATTTCACACAGCTTTAAAAAAACATTAATCTTTAGACAACTCATGGAGATTCAAGGAAATCATTTTACTAAAAAAATCCCTTAAAAAATCCAGTTAAATCTGGTACGAAAAACACCAGGAAATTAAAAAAAACACTAACGCACCATTTGTTTTTAAAAGGAAATATTTAATTTGAAAGAAATTGCTTAAACTTGTATAAAACCTCTTTTCTTAGAATAAATTCCCTTAATTTTGAAAAAAACACCTCTAAGAAAACCCCCCTAAATTAAAACAGTTTTCCATGGGTTTTATCAAGGTTTTATTGAAAAAAAGCAATCTACTTGTGTGTGTGGTTTAAAAAAACACGTTTTTTATAACCATGAATCAAGTCAAGGCACCCATGAGATATTTTAGATCCCTAAAAACAGCCCCAGAACTTCACGATTCTTAAAAATCTTATACAAATGCCCGACTGTGGCGGTAACTGTCAATTCGGCGGTAACAGTTCGATTCCCACGTATAGTTTTCATGTTTAACTTTTGAATAACTGGACGGCGTGGTTCTCGTATAACGCGAGTTTTTTCGCGCTATAGGAAAAAAGGTAGCAAAATTTCTCTCGCGTTATAGGAATTCGCGTTGTCGGAATGCGCGTTATAGGAGAATCTACTGTAGTTTTATTGGTCAATGGAAAAGACCATATAGAGAAACCCTAACACAATTTTGAATAGAAGGAAGAAAATTTATATGGTCGAAACAAAACAGCCAAGGGAGACATTTATAAGTCATGTCATTTAAATCCCCTGAGCGTGTTCATTTATACTTTCATGAACACGCCCAAGGGATCCCGTGGCGGATTAAAGGTGACCTAGAAAAAACATTTTCAAAGATTGCCAAAACACACAGGCCTAAGCATATTTGCAGACATCGAAAAGTTCGCTTAAAGACTAATATGATTTACAATACAAGATCAGCTGGAACAACATTTAAAAAGTTCAGAGTTCGCCACCCAGCGGGGCAAGGCTCTCGGCAACTGCAGTCGTCTCAAGAACAGCCGGGCTCGGTTCTGCAAAGGACAGGTCGCGGGGGTCCTGGTCCACTTCGTCGATCATCAGGTCAAGAGAAGGACGGTGACACGGGTGGTATGACGTCACTTCAAAGGAATTCTGTCTGCCGACATGGACGTTATAGATGTTACGGCTGCCGGCCCTCACGTCAGAACAGCACAGCTCCCTAAATACTTTAGCATAGGAAGCCGCGCTGAACTGACGGATGAAGGAGTCGTTGGCAGGGTCCCACGACCCTAGGGAGCCCACTACGAACGGGACGACTGAACAGGAGCCAGCCTCCTTCTCAATGGCTGCTCTCAGGCCTTCATACTTGCGCTTCTTTTCATCTGCAGCCCTTGTGAATGCCTCCGGGCCGTTTTCAAAGGTAACTGTGACGTCTACCAGGTACAGGCGGTCTCTAAACCTCACAATCAGGTCGGGACGCAGGTCATCAGGGAAATGGATCTTGCGTAGACAAGGGACTGGCTTGATAGTTGTGTCTACGGCCAGGATTTCCGCCTCACCTCTGAGAAGATCTATCAGTCGATTGAGGACGCAATTGTGGCGTTTCATCATCAGGGGGTAGTTCGGAGGACACGCATTGAGGACGTGCGGTAGGGTTTCGGTTCTGGGACATCCTTTTCTGCACATCCGGGTTGCGGAGGAGGCATGAGCGTGCGTTCCAATAACTCCATTGAGCGAAAGCAGGTTCGCTTTAGCCGGAAAGTAGAAGTTCCAATCCTTATACGAAGTATATCTTCCAGTATGAAAAAACGAAAAGGAAGCCTTTGACTTCGCCGCACAGTGAAAGGTCTTCCCCTGATTGGGCAAGGCAAGCAGCTCGGTAAACCTCTCCTCCCGGAGGATGTTTCTGATGGATCCGGCAATCATCTTCCTCTTGGTGAAGTTTAAGGTCGTATTTCGAAACTCCAAGGTCGGGACAGGTCCCTGGAAGGACCAGGTGACTCTCAGTCGTCTGGAGGCGGATCTCGCAGCGGACCACACCGAGTGCATCGGATTCTCGTTTCCCAGGTAGTCTCCCGTCTTCAGGCCAGTCAAGAAAGTAGCAGGGTTGGGGGTCTTCTCTACTCCAATTCTGCCAGAGATGAACTCACACAGATTGTTGTAGGCCTCCTTCGCCATCGTCGAGTCCCTAGACGTTAGGACTTTGAAGGCTGTATCTATTCTGAAGATGTCTGACTCCTCGGCGGCATTCGGGATGCCCATCAGGCCTTTAGCGTAGGGTCCGTACAAAATCAGGTTACTAGCGTTAAACGGCAAGTTCAGCATCTTCTTGAAGTGCGGGCGAAGGTGCTCATCCATCTTCTTCAGGGCAGACTTCGAAAAGCGGGCCGTCCTATGGCTGAAAACCAAGGCAGGGAAAAAATAGGTTTTAATCGCCTCCAACTTTTGCCAATAGGCGAGCTTTGACCCGAGGATCGAGAGACCGAGCTGTTGAACTTTTGCCAACTCTCTCATCGATACCTCTTCGTGAAGAAACCCCATAGGCTTTCCCAAGTACTTCTCGTAACTTCCGTCTTTTAGGGTCACAATGGGTTTACCCTTTACAGTGAACCTGGAGTCCCGACAGCCAACGGGGGTCTTGCCACTCAAGTGAAGTGCTGAGCACTTGGCAGGGTTCAGATCCAAACCAATCTTCGCGGCCAGATCCGCCAAAAGGTCGATCCCAGCCTGGAGGTCAGCAGGAGTGTTAGAGATGGGGGTGACGTCATCCGCATACGCCAGCAGCAGGCGCTCGGACACTCTAGGATTAATGGCCCACAGAACAGGGTTGAGGGCTACGTTGAACAGGATCCCGCTCAGGGGGTCACCCTGCATGACCCCCCTGAGCTTCGGGATGAGAGGAGTCTCGCCGTCAGGGGCCGTAAGGTAGAAGTACGACTCCTTATACATGTTCTGGATAACCGAGATGAAGTGGGATCCAGCTCCCAACGAGGCAAGGGAAAGAAAAATGGCCGCATGGGGGGCCGAACCAAATGCATCACGGAAATCTAGCCATGCCACACACGCTTCACCCCTGTGCATCCTGGCATCATTTAAGAACCAATCCAGCAGCAAGTTGTTCTCAATGACACCATCAAACGGCCTGAACCCCTTCTGGCCAGGATGAAGCAGGTTATTATCCTCCAGCCATCCAGACAAACGAGCCTGCAACAGCGAGGAAAACAACTTAGAGATGGTATTAGATAGCGAGATGGGACGCCAATTCGAAACCTCCCTCTTGTCCCCCTTTTTCTTATATATGAGGATGGTCTTGGATATCTTCCAATCCCGAGGGAGCCTCTTCTTTAGGAGACAGAAATTCAAAATAGCGCAGAGGCACAGGCCAGCAGGGTCAATAGCCCTCCACTGCTTGTAGGTGATCCGGTCCGGGCCAGGGGCCGAGTTGTCAAAACGCTTTAACCGCGCCACAACCTCTTCGGGTGTAAAGGGCTCCGTCGAGACCGGGGTGGTTGCAGCCGTCACTCCGGGGGAGCTGTAGATGCTAGTGTCAACCTCAGGGACAACTCCAGTCGGGCTGAAGTAGGGGAGACCGGGGCTAGTTTTCCACTGGGGCAAATTTTCCAACGCCCTTTATTTTTAAAGGAGCAATCAGATAACCCTAACGAATGAACTGGATGATAAAGCAACACTTCACACACATTCTGATGTACAGTACTGGAAAAAAAATCGACTCAGACCCTATATCTCCGGAACGGCTTGTGATATAAAGACAAATAAGGTATCATTTTTCATGATTTGAAGTATTCTATATACAGAAAATTTTTCAAGTTCTTAGGGGGTCGTCTTCATATTAAACGAAGTACCAACTTTCGTTTTTCCTATGGGCGACATCAAAGATTAATCCAGATTCTGAAAGAGCACCCTCTAAAACCCCCCAAAACCAGTTTTCATGTCATTTGGTCCCCAAATGAAGCCAGGAGTGGGGGTTGAAGTTCGTTGAATTTACGTTGAAATCTCGTTTTTCATAGATTTTGATCCTTACAACCATTAACCCCACGCACACTGTAGGAAATTTCAATTAGAAAAATTTGCGCCAATCTCATATCGCCAAAGACATACAACTTATGAAAATTACAGTAACCTTACGGTAACCATAATCTACTAACTAAAATCAACACATTTATTGCTTAAACCTTGATGTTGAACGTAGCCGTGTGGCCTAACGGCTAGTGTGCCTGGTCGCAAATCTTTAGAGCCAAGTTCGAACCGCATAGCTTCCGTGTTCTTGTTTTGCTTTTGGAAGTTCGTGTATGCCTCGAACTTAAACTACCGATAGAGTTAGAATTAATAAGTTCTTATTTTTTACTCTATTAATTTCAGTAAAAGGAAAATTAACTTATTTTTTGTGCATGTAATATTTCTTATTTGTTTTTAAATTTTGATGATATTTTTAAATAAAAGTTTACAAATTAAAAATCTTTAAAATACAATTTTTTCAGATGAAAAAATTTTGAAACAATACTTAACACTTACTTTTGAAACAATACTTAATTATTCGACTAAAACTTTCACCTGCATTAAATTTGAAATGTTTTTGAATTACGCGAATAAAGTTTCAAAAAAGAGTATTCGATATAAAGATTCGAATTCATGACAGATTTCATGCAGATATTTGTGGTTTTAAATATAAATCTGAGGTCAAGAAAAGTCGTCGCTTAATAAGGACGGTCTCTTCTTACATGCATTGTTTATTAAAAGAAATTCAACGTTTTATCTTTGATATTAAATGTTATCAAGACATGAATTAATTTAACCATGACACAAATATCGTGTTGCTGAATTTTGGATCATACATCTTTCCCATATGATGCACCCCAGGGTTAACACCATCTCTTTGCCTATAAGGGAAGGTACCCATACTACGTGACCCAGTTAGGGGAGGGAGGGGGTCTTCAAATTACCACGCTCGGTCACAGGAGGAGGGGGGCTTAAGGGTTTGTCCCGTAGTCAATTTCTTCTAGTCAATACGACAAAATTAAGCCAAATTAATTATTGAAATTTGCCAACTTAAGACTAATAAGGCAAAATTAATTATTAAAATTAGACAAATTAAGCAAAATTAATTTTTTCAACTTTCTGTTTGCAAAAAAACGATGCCAAACCGTATTATTGAAATACTACGTGAAATCTAGAGGGGGTCTTGGCATATACTACGGATGGTCACCAAGGGGGAGGAGGGTGAAAAATGGGGCACGTAGTATGGGTACGTTCCCTAACTGGCACATCCAAGGGTTGCACCAGCCGCCTACCCCTACAGTAGTTTTCAGGGGTAAGGCAAGCAGCGTATTAAATTTACCCTACGCAGCCAGAGGACTCAATGTTTGGAATAAAAGTTGACTTACATAATTAACTAATAATAAATAAAATAGTGGTGATTACAAAATAAAAAATTAACACTATAATAACAATTTAGCTACCACTTTTTAATTTAATGTTATTTTTTATACCTATAGTCAAAGTCATTCATTTCTTGCATTCAACCTGGAATTGGGAGAACAGTAGATCCATCCGCTATTGTCACCAAAAATGGATGATATCGTTGGTTCTTACCGGTATCGAATTTGGAAACTAATTTTGAAAACGGTAAACTACTTTAAGTGGGATAGATGAGGTTAAATAGAAATAGGGACTGAACAGGTTGAGTTTGAAAAATTTAACATTAATTAATATGCTGTTTTTTATTGAGGCTTAAGAAAAATCAGCATGCCAATTAACGTTCAAATTTAAAAACACAAACAGAAAAAAATATCCAACCCCTAAAATAAAACTCCAATATCCCTTTCCAATCACCCCCCCCATATTTTCGGCAGTAAAAAACGTACCCAAGTCCCCTCACCCCTAAAAAATATTCTCTCTCTCTCACTCTCTCTCTCTCACTCACTCCTCACTTTATGGTAATTATTAAAAACTTTACAAAGATGAATAAAATAAACTTTTTGCCTTTGATGTGATGATGCATTTTTCATTTTTTCCTTAAAACCCCAATTGTTTAAAATATCAAGAAGCTCCAAATCGTCGATATGATTTAAGTTAATTAATTTTAATTCATCAAGTTTATTAACTTTCAAATTTAATGATTGACTAGTCAACATGTTTCATATTTATATTTTGGTATCTTAGTCATCAAGCACATAGGTTCAGAAACTTCAATGTTTATCCTTAAAAATTAATAAACTCTGTATCCAACCTAATGAAACATAACTCGTAATTAATTACTAAAAATGACTGCAGAATCATTAAAATCAGTATTTGAAAATTTTTCTACGCCTATATGTATAAGCAAATTTTAAACTTTGTAGTTGCCTTAATTTTTCAAGATAAGTTAGTTTTCGTAAGTGGAAATTGAAAATTATTAGAAACATCGATTAAATGCTAAAAATACATCAAAAAATCAATCTAACTATCTGTATTTAAGTATTTTTATAGAAATTTTTGAGCCGCAAAAGCCTGATTTATTGTTTCATTAATTAGTTAAATTTCTAGCTCTTATCAACAAAACCACTTTCATAATTTAGCGTGATTATTTAATATCTTCATTTAAATTTTTATTCCCTTTTTTCCAGAATTAAAAAAATGTTAATTTTAAATAACTCTCAATTAATTATTATTATTTGTAAACGAACGGCAATAAAAATTGTATAAATTTGTTTTAAAGGCTTTAGACTTTAAAAAAAGTATTCAACATCTATTCATCTTTGTGTTTGCATGTATCCCTATAGGTTAACCTTGAACAATGAGACATGCGGAATTGCGGGGCAGAACCTGCAACCTAGTGATCACGAGCTTGTTACTCTACCAAGTGGGCTACCACTTAAGGGTATTCTAATTGGAAGACGAAATTGCGCCAAAATATAGATAAATAGCCAAATCTGCTTTAACTTTTGTAGGAATTGGCCAAAACACAGATAAGTAGCCAAATCTGTTCTAACTTTACTAGAGAATTTTAAACAATTGTCGCCAATCTTTCCTCTTTGAAGTTAAATTACCAAAGTTTTCAAACCCCCTTCCTGGCTTTGTTTGACCCCCAAACAATACGAAACTTGGTTTTTGGGGGTTTTAGAGGGTGTTCTTTCAGAATCTGGAAAAATCTTTGATGTCGCCCATAGGAAAAACAAAAGTTGGTGCTTCGTTTAATATGAAGACGACCCCCCCTAAGAACTTGAAAAAATTTCTGTATATAGAATACTTCAAATAATGAAAAATGATACCTTATTTGTCTTTATATCACAAGCCGTTCCGGAGATATAGGGTCTGAGTCGATTTTTTTTTCCAGTACTGTACTTTCAGTTTCATATCTTTTTTAGTTTAGTCACAAATGCGATTTTTTCAATATTTAACACTTTGCGTAAACTTTTGGATTTTTACTAAAAATGTAAAAAAGCCCATTAAATTTTAACTGACTAATTTGATAATACTTGTACTGATAGATGATTTCTCACTCCATCGAACCATGCTTTTGTTTTTCATAAACGTGGAACCCCCACTCGTACAGGGGCTCCCAAAGGTCAAAATTTGAGTTGGGGCAGGTTTTCCTAAAGTAGACGGGGCACATATTCCAACGATTTTGTGGATCAGGCACAAACCAAACAACCAATCCGTACCACTAGCTAACGATTCTAAAGGAGCTGTTTGTTCGAGTCCCACTAGAATTTTTTCAATTTCTTTTTAAAAATGGTTTTCTTGTATTTTAAGTTCATACAGTGTCAGTATAATTAGACTTTTCCTGTGCTATTTCTTCTACTACAAGTATTATTAACAATTAAAATACTGTATCAAAAATTTAAAACGTGCAAACCTCAGATAATTTTTAAGTTGATCGCTTTTGGTGACAAACTCATGAGGAAATCAAATTTCAGATGGTTTTATCAATAGTTTTTAAACTATGAATTTGTCGTATTTTCCATTTTTAAGCTCCTGCTTTCAGCAGGTAATCTCAATTTTAAAACTGGCGCCAATCCTCAATCGCCAAAGATATGACTTGCAAATACTGTGGCAACCTTAACCCGCAACACTTGATCCATTTTTTCGAATTTAACTGAGAAATTCTTTTCAAAGGTTTTAACTTAAATAAATGCGTGTTAGATATATTTTGATTTTGAATCAAGTTTATCAATCCTTTCATCTACTCAATGCAATTCAATGTTAGATTTTACATGAGGATACGGCCTGAAATCTAGATCATAATTTTAAAATATCTTGAAACAATAGAACCAGGCTTGCTCAACGGTTAGAGTGCATGATTACCAAGACATGGAACCAGGTTCAAATCGAGCTCTCCCCCAGCGTAACTGAAATATTTAATTTTTATACTAATCTATGTAAATTTAGTCCCAATATTTTCCAACTTCTTTAGTTATAAATGTTTTAAATCGAAAAATTTTCACTTACGCTAGAGAAATAAAATCTCATTATATCAATTATGTTTTAGCTTACTTAAAGAGTTTTTGAGCCAAAGAAATCCTCGGAAAATCCGAAAGTAAAATAATTATTATTGTCTCATTTTGAAGAGGACCTCTTTTGGACCGAAACCTTAAGCTTTTATGCAGACCAAATTAATTGTAACTTAACTTCTAATTTGCTCCCAACCGTTAACGCACAATACTTCTTTTCCATTGCTTTTTCTAACTTTTGATAATTCATACGCTTCTTTACGTTTCTGTTGGAACGCCCATTCTGGAATACTTAGAAATGTTTCAGATTATATGAGGCGTTTGCTATCAAAACCAGCTCATTCCATTTTTGGAAATTTTACAGGAGAGACAAAAAACTTCTCACGTCAACAGTTCTAAAGCTAAAATTTTTTAAATTTTTTAATTGTAGTATAACCGCCTAGAATTTGATTAGTTTTTTATTTTCATTCCAGGTGCATTACCTTGGACGTAATTACACTAATTAGGTTGGAATGAGCTGATTTTGATGCAAAAACACGATTTTTCATGCTTTTTTCAGTTTTTTTGTTCAATTAAGTTGCGTGATTAAATTGTTTTTTTTCCAGTTTACCAGTTAATATTTGTGTCTTTACGAGTTTTAAATAAATGAAATCCACTTAACTTTTTCAAATGATACGAAATTTCACAGTTGAGATCACAGTTTTCACATTTTCACCTAATTTCGGGTTGGAATGAGCTGGTTTTGATAACAAACGCCTCATATCTACACTCCCTACCATTTCCGCACGGTAATTTGATTCCCCATTACCCTTCAGACCTTTGAATATCACAATGTCGAGAGCTGTACATCCCAGACTTTGCAATGAGTATTCAAAGATATTTTGGGTAACCCCAGAACGGATACCTAAACCTGGAAAGCGGTAGATATCATCAAATTAATATTAAATATTATAATGGTGACCATATTCAAAATAAACAAGTATATAAATAAAACTTGACCACCACTTTTAAAAACGTTTTTGTATAATTAATTCAACCCTTGTGTCCATCCAGTCACATTTCCCTTCAGTGATGAGTCACCTTAAACACATTGGAGAGGCTTGTGCGGTTGGGAGAATATCCTTCAAAACTCGATTTTGATTGATAGGCGAAGTCTATTTTTTTTTATTAAAAGTCGCTAGTGTTTGAACCTGAAAGTAAGAAATTCAACAAGTGATTATAACACCTATTTCAATGGGTTAGATTTTAAATGTCAGAATTGTGATAGTGTAAAGACCTGGTTTGAGATTATTAAGTAGGGTGGGTTGGGGTAAAATGGGTCAGTTTTATTTAACTCGATATAAATCAAATTTAAATTGAATTATTTTCGCTCATTTTTTTGTATTATAATCTTTTATGTGTTGGCAACATTTTCCGACCGTCAAATATTTAGATTCATGAATTTAAGAACTGAAAAAATATTTTATTTGAATAGTAAATGGTGTTGTCGAAAAAACAGGGCTTACCAACTTCCAAATATTTATATATTGTAATAAATTACAGCAGACTTTTGTAATATTTTTCCATAAAAGAAAGTCTGAGAGACATTTCAAGCCAATCAGCTTAGAAAAATTTAAAATATTTAATCTTTTATAACAATATTTTGTACTTGGGATAAAATGGGTCATAGTTAAGGAGGCCTGTGTATTAAGTAAAAACAATGTTTTTAACTAATTTCCTTCAAATATACATTGGACTGTCAAACAAGTTTATTTTTGTCCAAATGAAGTATTTTAATTGCTACATTTTAACAATGTTCATTAACTTCGGACTTTAATAATTTCACTAAAGTACAACTTAAAACAAATTTTTTCAGATAAAAACGGCTTAGCCGATTACCTTTTTTCTTATTTTCATGTATATTTAGTAATAAATATATATTTGACATATTTTTGCAATGAGACCCATTTTACCCCACTGTGGTGGGGTAAAATAGGTCATTATTTTGACGCTAAGTTTAACCAACTTATGACTAAAAAATATTTGATAAAATTAGATGAAAATGTTCTAAAGGATTGTAATGCCAAGATCCAATTGAAATAAATCATTAAAAAGTAATAGTTTTGATGAAATAAATCTTAGAATGTGAAAGTACCTTAAAAGTGACCCATTTTACCCCAACCCACGCTATTGAGTAAAATCGCAAGAATCGAGCCTAGTTTTAATAAAAAAATCATAATCATGTTTGAGTTTGATTAGTTTTGATTAAAAATAATTATTAATTTTGGGCGATAACAATCATTAAGTTATGATAAAAATTATTTTGGTAAAACAAACTCATTCCCTCCTTGCCAGAACCACTAACCTAATTTTTGAGGATATGTGTTCTCTTCAGTATTTTTAGATTAATCGAGAATTTCAGAATATCTCAATTGGTAATTTGGTGATCTTTCGTGCAACAAACGATTTTTATTTTCGGAGCAAAATATAAAAATCAAAAAATTATGCAGGCAGATAATCGTCAAAATAACAATCACTAGTAATGATTACGACGTTGAAGCGAATTTTTCTTTTCTGATCGCCAAACGATTATCCGTTTGATGAAAAACGCTGTCTGATTCTAATTTCTATGATCTTCTTTCAATCGAAGCCACCCGAGATTTCCATTGAATTATATGGAAAATTCGAAGAGAATAGAATATAATACTTATTTGCTTTTCAAGCCAAGGCCCGCTAACAAAGGATGCTACATGATTAATATTTAATCCATTAATAGAAACAAAATACAGAAAATTTGAAGAGGCTAGCACTGAAAAGGTTAAACCCATTATTTCCTTAACTTTAAGTAGATCAAACCTCTAGAAACACCCTGATATAATATTAAATAATGATATTTGCTACTACAAAAGACTTGAGACCCATCCCGCAATCTTTCGATTGCAAGCTTGATCCTCTACGAACTAACCTACCATTTCCTTTTCTCGTTTATTTTGAATTCGCCAAATTAGAGATAAGTCGCCAAATTTTGAATACATTACCTTTACGACTAGTATTAAAACCAGCATGATCGTTCGATTCCAGCCTTTATTTCAGATATCTACCTGAAAGACCAAAGTTTCAGCAAAGTCTTACAATCAACCAAACAACTAACTCGAAGGATCGTATTCTCGGGCTTAGAGAGAGAAGAGACACTTAATCAAAGCGCAGAAATAGAAATTGTGAATAACCAATGAGATAGTTTCGCAATCCCATATTAGGAATGACAGTCTGCCGGTAAACCAATCAAGGTTTCCTAAAGCAATCTGTATTACTTCAGCTAGTAGTACTGTAGGAAAACTTGCCCCTTACTGTAGGAAAACCTGCCCCGCATACGGGGCAGATTTTCCAACCTGACATGGTCGTCTTTAATCCTATTTTGCAAAAAAACTAATTATCGTAATGAAATTTGAATGCTACATTTTGTAGAGAACAGTCCGAGGATCATAATGAAATCTTGTTTATCCAAAAATAATCAAAAATAAAATGCATGGAAAGAAAATGCATTTAGGTTGGAAAACTAGCCCCGGTCTCCCCTACTCGCTCAGCTGCTCCTTTGTGAATTCAGCACGGTCGCCCTCGCCCTCTGTAATCAGGCGAATAGCGCTCTTTCTATTCGACTTATAGATACGTTGGATGGCCTGGGGGTCTTCCACATCGACCGGACGACGGCCAGTGTTAGCAGGACGCTGCTCAAGCGGCACCAGGCCAAAATGGTCATGGACCTTCTCACGAACCAGGACGAGAAGCTCCTCGAACCTATGCCACGAGAAATCCTCATTAGACTCCTCATTCAGGGAATAGAAGAGGTCCACAAACGGGGTCAGGGGACCATCGCCTCTCTTTTTGTTTCTCAGGGCTCCAGGGGCAGGGACTGGCGGGGGTCGGGCAGGGTCCGGCGCTGCATTTCTAAGGTCTTCAATCATTTCTTCAATGGCCTCAATTGATGGGCCAGGTCGCGGGGCATCACCTGCAGCAGCAGACACGATGAGTGGGCCGACATCATCATTCGTGGCATGAGTGATGGCGCGCTTCCTATGCATGGCGAGATGGTGGTTGTTGAGCGCCTTCTTGGACGTGAAGGAACGGAGACATTTCGGGCACACAAACAGTGTGGTTGACGGGTCGACTTTGCGGATCAGCCCAAGCTGGAGGCACTTGTGGGAAGAGGGACGTTTGCTACAGAGCTGACCGCAATATAGACATCGGTTTAGCTGGTTGTTCTTCGTCGGCTTCAGACCGTGAGACACATCAAGGTGTCGCATGATGGTTCGTTTACTTTGATACCAGGTAAGGTTGACCGACGGATTCATCCCACAACCCGGGACCGGACAGCCAGCTTCAGAAGGGAAGGGGAAGTTAAACGTTATAACATTCCCAGCAAACTCGTAGTCTGCAGCAGGAAACCCCCTAAACCTCTCACTGTCAAGGTCGGGCACAACCCTATCGCCAGGGCGGGCTATTTCATCAGGGTCTCCCGGGGCGGGGGAACCAGGGTCGTCAGCATCCAAGTCGCTACATGAGGGAATCGCCATAACATCAGCTCGACTCCTCGCAGGTAACTGGGCAGCCCGTCTTCTCCCTCTCCCACCGGGAGCAGGGGAAACAAAATCGTCATCTTCGGTGTTCACCTCTCGGGGACCCTCTGGGGCAGGATTTTCCAAGGTCCCTTGAGGTGGTTCTTTCTTCTTACGTTTTCTCTTTCTCTTGGGGGGGACAACGCCCCTTACCTGGGAAAATTTCAGATTTTTAAACTTTGTTTTAACAGAGATAGGGTGAACCGCC
Organism: Tetragnatha versicolor; assembly: GCA_024610705.1. NCBI lineage: Eukaryota > Metazoa > Arthropoda > Arachnida > Araneae > Tetragnathidae > Tetragnatha > Tetragnatha versicolor. Next base: position 5,961,993 of record JANDEH010000009.1, on the reverse strand, counting down.
CAGTGAATGAACACTTAGCATTTGGATTTGCGATTATCCCACTTTAAATTTTTTTTCATGGCTTTTACTCGATCAATTTAGAAAAATAAGGTATGCTTCCATACAGGCTTTTTCTCACCTATATGATAGAAGCGTTTTCAGATCGCAGAAATTAATAGTTTAGAAGGAATCCTGATTTTAGTGAAAAAAAAAGTGCGATATATCCAGTAAATTGACAAAGTTTGTCCTAAATATGAACACTGAATTTACTCACCAGTTTTAATTTTTTGGAAAAGTTTATAAGTTTATTTGGTTATTACATGGCTAAGTAAGCCAAACAACTATTATAAACTTTTCCAAAAAATAAATCTGGTGACTAATTTCAGAAGCATTGTATTTCAAAATGATGTTTTTGTGCTATATTCTTTTATTTTTTGATTAAATTATTGATTTGGCAAACTAAGAGCACTGAAAGCTGTCTTAATATATTCCTCATAGTCTCTACTATAGGAAAACTTTATTCCCCCTATTCTACGAGACGTTTTTGCTTAAAAGCAAAATTGTGAAGCAAACTTTCAAAACATCATGTATTAACATTGACTTTCTTATCAACACACCCCGTTCATTTACTGGATGGGCCCCATTTTGTAATAATAAATAATAATAATAACTAGAACTTTATTACAGAACAAACACAGAAAATTCAGATATGTGATTCGCCAAGGGGAAGAAACTTCCCTTACAGGCGAAAAAGAAATTATATAGACAAATGACATATTACAAATTACAACACAAACATAAAACTGAATAAAAACAATAGCTAAATAATTAAATAATGATGGCAGCAAGCTGGTAAACCATTAGCTAAATATGCTTCATTGAAGTGAAAAATATAAATCCAGGTCGTCGATATTAATTAATAATTCAAATAAATTTCTTTCGAACTCTGAATATTTATTAATGGAGGTTAGATTTAAAGTTAAACTATTGTATAATTGTGGTGCGAGGTAAAAGAAATGCTTACAAAAATTGATTTAGAAAATTTTGGGATTTGATAAGTTGCTACCGCTCTAGTATTATATGGTCTTGCTATAGTGTTAAATAGAGATTTTTATTACGATAAAGATAAAGTATAATACGGAAAAAAGCGTTATGACGAAGAGGCTATAATTTGAGTAATCTAAAATTATTAGGATATGACTGCTGATTTAAAATTTTGAATATTTTATTTTGAATAGAAATTAAAGGTTGGAGATTGGATCTATATTCTCCACCCCAAACAGTGACACCATAATTTATTAAAGAATAGAACCAAGAAAAATATAAAGTTTTTAGAAAGGACAAATCAATTTTATTTTTTAGGTGGTAAAAGTTAAATACAATAAAGCGTAGTTTTTCACCAATTCAAATATATATGAGTTTTCCATTTCAAGTTCCATTTCAAGCAAGATATTTTTAGCTTTGAACACATTCAAGAATATGACATTGGCAGTTGTTTTTAGATTTACATGATGAAATGTGATATTTTAAGTCAAGTCAGATGGTCTTAAACTGAAATTAATGTATTTAGTTTTGTTTAAATTTAAAGTCAAATCATTAGCATTGAACCACTTGTCTATTTCGATTAAATCAGAATCAATTTGAGTCACCAGTTCATTTAAAGTGGAACAAGAATATAATAAGACAGAATCGTCAGCATAGGTTAATATCTTGCCTGAAAGATTTAATTTACAAAAATCATTAATAAAGATTAAAAAACAAAGGACACAAAATTTTTTTGAACCCTGAGGAACACCTCGATTTGTTACTAAGTACTCCCTTAAATTGTTACCAACCCTAACTCTTTGTGTCCTTTCTGATAGATACGAGATAAACCAATTTAAGATATATCCTCTAAATCCTGCTCTTTCTAGTTTCTTTCTAGTTTATATATCAATAACGAATGGTTGACGTTTTCAAAAGCCTTTTTTATGTCCAGAAACTTTGGTAAAAGAAACACGGTAACCAGTACACGGTAACTTTGCTTTTATCCACACTATTCACAATAAACTTAGAAAATTCTAAAAGAACCATTTCAGTAGATCGGCCTTGTATAAACCCATATTGGTTAGAAGCAAAGAAGTTTGTGTGGGACAAGAAATTATACATCTTTTTAACAATAATTTTTTCAATAACTTTAGAGAGAGAGGGTAATATCGATATAGGTCGATAATTAGAAAGAATATTTTTATCTCCAGATTTATAAATCGGAGAAACAGTTGCCCGTTTTAAAGAGGCGGGGAAATCACAAGTATTGAAAGAGGAGTTAATAAAATTCACAAAAAATTCAATGTTATTAGGGGCAATTAATTTTAAGTACTTCAGACTGATACCATCATAATCAAAAGAGTTAAGTTTTGAAAAAGATTTTAAAGCATCAAATATATCAAGATCGGTAATTTCATAAAAAACAAAAGATGATAAACAAGGTGATATATACTGTTGACAGTTAGTAAAATCATAATTCGTAGCAGTTTGGGTAGCATTATTATATAACATATTAAACTGAGAAGCTAAGATCGAATTCTCAAAGTTGTCAGGCAAGGTTCTATAGAGTTATCTTTTACATTATTAAGAAAAATACTATTAACAAAATTCCATTTTTGTTTGCCAGTACTGTAGGTTTCGAATTTGTTTCGATAAAATTGAACTTTTGCTGACTTAATTAAGTTTTTTAATTCAGAGACAGTAGTTTTATAAGCTGTTTTATATACGGAATCCCATGGGTATTTTCTGGCTTTATTGAATAACTTTTCCTTTCTACGTATAAGAGTTAAAATATCAAGGGTAACCCATTGCTTTTTAGGTTTCTTTCTTGAAAATTTTAAAAACTTAGTTATTTTTAATGCTTTGTAAATTAAAGACAAGTTTCTGGTATTGGTGATCAAGACTAGAATTAGGATTAACTTTAAATTTGAATGTCTCTAAGTAGTTATAAAACATGGAATGATTTAGAGCATATGAAGATTCCAATGGATCATTGGTATCTGAAGATTCAAAATAATTCAGTTGACATAGAATAGGATAAGGATCACTAATATCCGAGATAAAAATCCCAGTCTTGGTAGAAAATAAATTTGTTTTGACAAAAATGTGGTCAATACAAGTAGACGATGACAAAACAGTTCTAGTAGGTTTCGTAACATGACTATGGAAACCAAATTCAGACAAAATATTTAAGTTTTCTAATCTAATTCTTTTAGTTCAGTAAATCTACTGAGGAAAAGGGTCAAACCGGTAAAAAATTGATACCTTAAGTTTTTCAACGGTTTTCACTTGGTAATGACCTAAATAATAACATACTATAAATCGGACAAAATCGGCTCGCCGGAAGTTTAATTTTTTTTTTATTTTTCATGCCGAAAAAAATTTCTAAAAATAAAATTATAAAAATCGAGACTTATGATACATGTTTATAGGCTTTTTTTTCAATGCCGAATAATATTATACCATTTAAATTTTAAAAAGTTTAAAATTTCTATTTTTAAAAATTAATTCCAAATTTGGAAATACGAAAAAATTAAAACATCGCTCAAAACCACAAAATAATTGCAAAAGAAATAATTTAAACTTTTTATTGTCCGATTTTCTTCCATTTTTAGTATGTTATTATTTAAGCCATTTCTAATTTAAAACTGTTTAAATTATTTCTTTTGCAATTATTTTGTGGTGTTTTGTTTGTAAAAAATTTCAAAAAATAAAATTATAAAAATCGAGACTTATGATACATGTTTATAGGCTATTTTTCAATGCCGAATAATATTATACCATTTAAATTTTAAAAAATTTAAAATTTCAATTTTTAAAAATTAATTCAAAATTTGGAAATACGAAAAAATTAAAACATCGCTCAAAACCACAAAATAATTGCAAAAGAAATAATTTAAACAGTTTTCAATTAGAAATGGCTTAAATAATAACATACTAAAAATGGAAAAAAATAGGACAATAAAAAATTTAATTTTTTTCAAATTTTCAATTTTTTTTGGCCTCAAAAATCGACCTTTTTAAAAATTCTTGTTAAAAACTTTTGAGGAGTTAACCAAGGTCATTTTTCCATGGATGTTGTAGGTAGGGTTACTTGGGGTAAGTGGGTCACTTGGGTAAGTGGGTCACCCCCCTAAAACTATAATATGCACAGGAAATTTCACACTTACTCGCATTGATTATGTTGCAGCTTGTCACACCGATGAGTTTTGCATGTATTTGAGATTTGTTTAATTTATTTTTAAGATTATAGAACTAATTTAAAATAGATTCCCAGAATGGATTTTTTGGTGAGTTCAAGACGCATTTTTCAAAGAAGTATTTCCAGGTAAGTTTTCATTACATTTTAATGTTTATTGAACTGTTTTGCAGAGTTTGACCTAAAATACATACGGCAATTTGAAATTTTTCAAAATTTTTAATTTTGAAGTATTTAACAGGGGGACCCCATCGTTTTAGCATGGTTGGGGTAAGTGGGACCCCTCAGTGTGGGGTAAGGGGGACCCCTCTTTTTTAGTAAATGAGACCCCTTATTATGATATAAGTGGTTCTAGAGGGTCCAATATGATATAGGAACTATTTCTGAAGGCATGGGCGGATTTCAGGGGGTTATAGGGACAATTTCCCCAACATTTTCAGAAAATTTCGATTATAGTTGTAAGACCTTTTACTCACCACTTCAAAATTCATTAAAATTTATAAATAGTATGATCGACATTTTATATCAAATTTGTGTTTTAATTTAAGTTATGGTGAGTAAAGTGAAATATCTCATCAACAGTGTTCATTCTCATTTAGTGTGTCCGTTTTCTTTTTTATCTTACAATGTGTATTCAAGTGCCAAAATAAATCTTTATCAACCTTAATGTTTTTTCAACACTATTTTTTATGCTTACGTAAAACATATCCCTTTGGCCTTTCGAAACATTCTTAAAAATACTTATTTTGCTTTTCATTCTATTCTTACCTTGTCATATTGATTTTAATGTGAGTAGGTTTCTCACTCATGGATACAGATACAATAAAATATTTTGTATTGAATTTTACTATCAAGTAAGACCCACTTACTTCCATTTAAGTTTTGCTTGCTTTAAATATAATTAAAGAGGGGGTGACCCACTTACCCCATCTCTTGGGGTAAGTGGGTCACCCATCTCATTATTGATAAAAAAGACCAGTTAAGAAAAATGTAAAGCTTTATTTTAGAAACTACTGATAAATTTTTGTTTATCGATAGACTTTTTAACGAAATTAGTCAACGAGTACAAAATAAACCCTTTCAAATTTTTTCTATAAAGCTCCAAAAATGTACTTGGCCAAAAAGGGGTCCCACTTACCCCAAGTGACCCTATATATGACTCTATAACCTAAAAAAACTACAATTGGTGATTAAATCATTAGTTAATTAATTAATTATAAAAATTAACGTTGAAAATACAGGTAAAATCTTTCAATCAAGTAATACAGAAAATATTTTAACAATATTTGGTAATAAATCATTTTAAAAATAATTAAATTGAAAAAAGACAAAATATCTCAAAAAATTTAAATTTTAAATTAATTTAAAAATTTTAAATTTTGTAGTACATGTGATACATGTCTCTAGGCTATATTTTAGTGCTGTTTACGAATATCAAGCCAACTTTTCAATAAAATTTAAATTAACAGTGGAAAAATTGAAGCATTAAAAACCCAATTATTGAGAAAAATGGCTTCAATTTTTAAAATATGATTGTAAGATGTCCATTCTTAACCTTCAGGTCTCTTTTTAGTTCGCACGAAGCTATGGTTCAAATTGAAAAAAATTTCACAGCTACAATGCGTAGATTTTACTTGAATAAACGATTGTTTCAAATTTATGAGATCTTCCTGCGACTACTACATTTTATTGGGAGTCTCCAGAACTATTAGGTTGCTTATTATTTGAGTTTATGTGGTCGACTGTTCATTTACTGGAAGTGTTCATTCACTGGGCAACCCACCCTATAAAGTGTTAAGAGTTAGGATATTTTTAAATTTTCTGCTCTAGAAGGTTAAAAAAAGAGCAAAATATCAAGTGTTTTTTTTTCAGAATACAGTCCAGTAAGTTAGCGAAACAATCGTTGAAAAAAACATTTGGAAAATATAGATCTTTTGAGAATACTGTGTGTTCGGAAATTGAAAAAACTTTATTAATTCTCAACTTTCAGACTGATTTTCAATGTTTGGAACACTTTAAATTTGAACCCTATATAGTGAAGGTTGTATCTTTCTGAGTAAAATGGCTTTTGTTCCACGAATTTATGTTCAGCTAGTTAGGAGTTATTGCCATTTAATATAAACCCTTACAAACTCAAAAATTGGCATATTCTCCAAAGCTTCGATGGCTACTATATCAAAATTCGCAAACGGATAACATTCAAAATGAAGAGTTTTTGGACTCTAATAATGTACCCTCAAAAGATCATTTGATTTTAAAATGGTGGCTATCTCTATTTTTTATGGATCACTTGATATGGAATGGCCATTATGTAAAACATGGTCACCACTTTTTAAAAAATATAAAAATAAAAATAATTGAACAATTGCACCGCTAATGGACAATTCAATAATTTATTAATTTAAAAGTTCTTAATTTAATTTGAGAATGATTGCATTAAAGGCATAAATAAACGTTTGAAAAAACACCTCTCTCTTTTAACCCTCTCGCCACCCTGGGCCTCATATGAGGCTCCTACTTATGAGCTCCATTTTTGTATGATGTAAACACGCAAATTTAGTTTCTTTTCATCAGTGACTTCACTGATTCATGTAGATCACATATGAGGCTTCTACGTGGTTTCTGAATTCGTTCCTAAATGGCAGCAAGATGATTTATACCTCTAAGTTTACATTTTAAGCTGTGATGCTTGTGAAGAGAAAATAGCTAATGATACAGGGTGTTCCAAAAAAAGCCCCTAGCTTTAAAAAATCATAGAAAATAAACTATTAGAGATAAAAATATGCCGTTCACTGCATCTTTCTTCAAATGCCAGTAAATTTTTGTTCCCAAATTTTTGAAAAACCGTAGTTCTCACGTCAATTAATAGATGGAAGAACTGTTCCCTCGAGAAATTTAGGGAAGGTTATCCTCCAAATCCCTTTTTCCTTCGTCCTAGGGAAATCAAATTTGGAGATAGAATCGATTCTAGAATCGAATGATAATAAGTACTTTGAAATCGAACTTTGGTTTTCAGTAGACAGGAAGGGATCTCAGCGAATTTTTTTTCGATTTCAGATCACGTGCATTAAATTATTCTATTGTAGGGGGAATGAATTAATACTGTTCTAGGGATCTGATAAAAATGCTTTTTCACTACTTCATCATCTTTCCCGCAATAGAAACTACTTTTTGCGTGATAATTTGATTATAATATAATTGATTAAATGACTGGGGCGTGCAAGAAAATTCTTAGGGTTCGGTGTTTCTGTGTTCGTGTTTCGTTCGGTCAGAGAAAAATCTATTACCCCTCTTTTTAAAGATAATTTTGCAAGCTTTAATTTGATATAAAGTTTGACTATGTCATCGAGATAAATTTACTTTCATGTTTTTTAAATAAAAAAAGCTTTTTTCCTTTGAAAATTATACATATATTTAGCAACGTTATAAAATATGATATCTGAAATTTACAAAATGGGACCGCCGCGGGATCAGGAATTATAACAAAAAGAGTTGTTTTTAATCACTTTTACAAACCACTTTTTGAGTTAAAGTGGCCAAATTCTGGGTTTTGCGCCATGTTTGGTCACCCTAACCTCCGAAATAGTACTTCAAAACAACTCTTTTTGCTATTACTCCTGATCCCGTGGCGGTCCCACTCTGTAAATTTCCGATATCATTATTCATAACGTTGCTAAATACATGTATAATTTTCAAAGAAATTGAAGGATACACACATTGTTTTTTAAAAGCTTTTTTATTTAAAAAATCATAAAAGTAAATTTCTTTCATGGACCTAAACAAAATTTATATCAAATTAAAGCTTGTAAAATTATCTTTAAAACGAGGGGTGATAGATTTTTCTCGGAGAAATAAAAATGGAGTTATAATACATTAAAGTGCGAAAAATTGCATTTTCTTCCTTTTTACAAAAATTTTTAGTAACAAAAATTACTGATAAAGTTGAAAAATAAGAACATTTTCTCATTTAATATATCAAGAAGGGAACAATTCCTGAAAGTTTCATTAAAATCTGAGAGGGTCAGGTTGAGTGTCCGTGTTGATTTCACATGGAATGGGGATAGTGTTCGACTTACTTAAAGTGTAAAGGTTGAAATTTTCTTAGGTGTGTAGGATCAAAAATGTTCCAATAAAGGGCCCAGAAGTAACCAGCAGGATTTCTAACCCCCTGCACTCCCTCCCATTTTTGTGTAAAAATTAAGAATTAAATGGTTCTGACTCAAGAGCTTCTAATAAAAAGTTATTATCATGGACTTAAATCATAGCATAAGATCCACAATGATGGTAAATATTCAACGTGTGTTTAAATTTACCCTAAAAATATTTAAAGGGGTACAGAGACATTCCACTGATAAAAGAGCTCTATACACGTTCACACACTCAATACATATGGGTTGATTCACATTCCATGTGAAATCAACACGGCACTCAACCTGACCCTCTCAGATTTTAATGAAACTTTCAGGAATTGTTCCCTTCTATGAAGTAAATGAGAAATTGTTTTTATTATTCAATTTTATCACTAATTTTTTTTATTAAAAATTTTCGAAAAAAGGAAGAAAATGCAATATTTCGCTCTTTAATGTATTTTAACTCCAGTTATATTTTCCGAGAAAATTCTATTACCCCTCGTTTTAAAGATAATTTTGTAAGATTTAATTTGATATAAAGTTTGACTATGTGAATGAAATAAATTTACTTTTATGATTTTTAAAATAAAAATGCTTTTAAAAAACATTGTTGGTATCCTTCAATTTCATTGAAAATTGTGCATATAGGGGAGAGTGGGGTAATAAGATTCAAATGGGGTAATAAGAAACATTAAAAATTCCAAAAGATTCTCCTTTAAGTTTATGAAGCTGACTCTTTTACTGAATGTTTGCATCATTAATAGCTTTCTTTGAAAAAATAATGAACTTCTTAAGTAAAAGGGGAAGGGGAGTTTTTACTTGTTTCTTATTACCCCATTTGGGGTAATAGGAAACAAGCCAGTTATTTTTCAAACTAAAACAATTAAAAATCAAATGAATTTATTAATATAATCTCTAAAGATTATTTTATAACCCCAGTAATTTTCAAAAGTTTTCACTAAAAACCTTTCGATATATGCCTAGTTAAAAATTAGTCTTACGTAAAGTACAAGTTGAAAGTTATAGGTAACTATCAATTAATCATTAAAAACACGACTGTAGAATCATAATAATAAAATTTGAAATTTGATCCGAATTTTCTTTTATTCCTATATGCATAAGCAAATTTTAAACTTTGTAAGTGCTTTAATAGAAAAAATATTTTTTTAAGTGGGAAAGTTTGATTAGAACTATTCTCTAAATATTAACATTAAAAAGTACCTATAAATGTATCTGTATTAAAGTATTTTCACAGGAACTTTTGAGAAGTAAAGTAATTTAACGTAATAAGAATACGTATAATAATTTCTTAATTTAACTTGATACGAGATATGTTTATTACCTATTTACAGGAATAAAAAAAAATATTTGTAAATAGCTAAAATAGAATAAATTAAATTGTATAAATTTGTTTCAAATGCTTTAAATTTGAAAAAGTATCCAACATTCATTCTGCTTTGTATTTGTCTGTATCACCCTATTGGTTTACCTAAAACAATGAGAAACTGACCCGGGTACTGCGGGGACAGAACCTGCAACTTATTGATCACGAGCTTGTTACTATACCAACTAGGCTACCACTTTATGGTATCCTAACTGGAAGACAAAATTGCGCCAAAATATAGATAAATAGCTAAATCTGTTTTAACTTTTGTAGGAATTGCGACGAAATACAGATATATAGCCAAATCTGTTTTAATTTTCCTAGGAATTTAGCACAATTGTTGCCAATCTTTCCTCTTGAAATAAAGTTCCCAAAGTTTTTAAAACCCTCTCCTGGCTTTGTTTGAGGGCCAAACACGAAACTTGGTTTTGGGGGGTTTTCGAGGGAGCTCTTTCAAAATCTAAAATAACACCGGCACACAAAAAAAAAGAAGTGGAATGTACTTTGGACCGGACCTACCTACCGACATGTATTTCGACCCGCTGAATCTGAATTTCAACTCCGTTTGGCCCGGTCACCCTCCAGTTTTGAGTAAAATGCAAAAAACCTCTAAAAAAGGCCAAAAATTGCAAAAAACTGCAGTCACAGCAATGAAAAAATTTTTGGCCTTTTTTTTGCATTTTACTCAAAACTGGAGGGTGACCGGGCCAAACGGACTTGAAATTCAGATTCAGCGGGTCGAAATACATGTCAGTAGGTAGGTCCGGTTCAAAGTACATTCCACTTCTTTTTTTTTGTGTGCTAGTGTAATCTTTGAAGTCACCCATAAGAAAAACGAAAGGTTTTGCTTCGTTTAATATGTAGACTGCCTCTTAATGGCATAAACCAGCGTTTCTCAACCGGGGTTCCGCGAGGCTTCTTCAAGGGTTCCGCGAAAAGATCCGATAATCTTTTTTTTAAACATTTTAGGGTAACCCTAAATAAATTAAGGAACAGCCAGCCAAATGCGAGCCAGTATTTTTCGGTTGAACATTTTCTTCTGCTTCCGTAGCCCTTGGGACTTGGGAGTTCTATGAAGAGTTTGAAAAGAAGATAAACACTAAGCTTGAAGGGGAATTTCAAAATAAATTTTCTGAGGGAGGACCCCTAGCCCCCCTTAAAATTTTGACGCTAATTACATTTTCCCCCTTGAAAATTTTGTGTTTTACAAGGAACTGTTCTTTTCAAATGAATCCCAAAGGGTCTTAAAATACACTGAAACTCTACTTTAAGTGGCAAATTTCGAAACATTTTCAAGGGAAAACTCCGAAATTCCCTCTAAAATTTTGACGCCTGTTTTACAGCGTTTTTCCATTGAACATTCTGCTGTCTCAAGAAGATTTTTTCCTTGGGTGTTCCACAAAAAGTTTGTAAAGGAGATAAAACACTAGTTTAAAGGAGAATTTTCATAATAAATTCTGAGGGAGGATAAAACAGCAAGAAAAAATATTGTTGCATGGCAGTGGCGTATATAAGGGGGGGTGAGGGAGCCCTCCTTCCCCCCGAAATTTGGACTAGGCATACCAAAACACGTTAAAACACTGTTATTTAGTGTCCAATTTTCAAAAATTTTCTGGGGGAGGATCCCCCAAACCCCCCTTTAGTAAATGAAATTGTGTTATTTTTTATTATGCTTTCATGAAAGTTATAATCCTACCTAAAAATATATGTCCAAAATTTGGATCAAATGTATCAAAAACAAGTTAAAACCTAGTTTGTTGGGTCAATTTTCTAAAAATTCTCTGGGGCAGGACCCCCCAGACCTCCATTTCCTACTTAAAACTTCATTAATCACAATTTTTCTGGTATTAAGTTCTCTTGAATGCAAATTTCACCTAAAAATGCATTAAAAAGCTACGTTAAACCTATTTAAATATGTATTGGAGGGGTTGAGTAATAATTTTGAGCCCCTCCCAAAATAAATTTCTATATACGCCAATGTTGCATGGACGCTAGGGTTCCCCGGAACTTGGTCTTTGTCAAAAGGGTTCCATGAGAGTAAAAAGGTTGAGAAACGCTGCAGTAGAACCCCAATTATCCGCGATGCGGATTATCCGCGAGGGCCAAGAAAAAAATTTTTAATGTTGAGAGCAAAATTTAGATGAGATAAGAGAGATTTTAGATGTAGAGCAAAGGTTTCTGATGTACTGTACATATATTAAAAGTTTTACATGTCATGTTTTTTGTACAATAGAACATAATTTTTGGACTGAAATATTTTTTTCGTGTTTCCACCTCATTTTTAGCCTTTTTTCGGGTTATCCGCGATTTTCACTATCCGCGGAACCCTTGCCACCCAATTCCGCGGATAATCGGGGCTCTACTGTAGTTTATTTTCAAGAAGACGTTAAATCATGTAAAATGACACAAAAATTTTCATCCTACCCCCAGTAGTTCGCTCACTGTTTCGTTTTTCTCAAACGACTGTACCTATGGACTCAAATTTCATGAAGTTATTAAAATTGATTAAAAATTCAATTTTGAATATTTGAGTTAACCTTTTACAGGCCAATGTTCCCAATTGGGAACATCGTGTTTCGAAAATCATTAAAAATTAACTACTATCAGTATACTTTTGAAAAATTTACCATGTAAAGTTGAAAGATGACTTGATTTTTTAAAAATCAAACGGAATTTCCATCTTTAATAGAAAAAATTACAAAAAATCTTAAAATTGGCCATTTTTATGCACTTTGATAGGATCCAACAAAAAAATTCATTAAAAATCGAAAAATTGTCCTAAGTTTCTAAAATTTGGTAAGGATATTGAAAAAGACTTACCTTAAATAGAGATCCTCGGTATTATTAATAACTATTAAAAACACGCTTGTTGTAGCTTGCGAAACATGCATGTTCCCAATTGGGAACATTGGCCTGTCGCCGCTATCATAGAAATCCGACTTTCGCGTGCGGCGTTATATCATTGAAACGATTACGATAGAACTGGTGTACTTCGGGAATTTCTTTTCAGTAAAGAATAAGAAGGTTTTATAATTTTTTGAAGGGGAATCCCCTTTTAAATAGGAAGTAGCTGGTTTAAATGTTTTTTATTGAGTAATTGGTTTTTTTTATTTGTATCTGAGATTTCGCTTTGAGAAATGATGGATGTGAATAAACCACGTTTCAAAGTTTACAGTTCCCAGTGATTTATTCTTATACAAGTAACAAAAAGTTAATAGATTGAGACATCTCTCAATCTCAGTATTATTTATTATACCTTGAGAAATAAGTTTGGAAAATATTTATTCAGAAATGATTTCTTTCGAGGAATAAACGTATAAAAGGTTTCTAGATTTTTATTAAGTTATGGGAGTGAAATTTTCATTTGAATTCATAAATATTACATTCAAAAATCAATTATTTCATCCATTGCTCAAACCTTTAATCATTATTTTAGAACTAATCATAGCATAATCTATTTTTAAATCCTATTTATCAATACATGATGTCTTCAGTATTTTGCTTGTGTGCAGTAAAAATAATTGGTATTTAGTTATCAGAAAACTAAATTTAACATAATTATCTCATATTTTAATTGTTTTTTGATATCCCCCATTCTTAATTTGTATTTTTCACGCTAGTGTTTAAAAATTGAACCATAATGAAGTAAAATTTGGGTATTTTTATGATATTTAACGTGAAATTCCCATAAATTTTTTTTTAAATAATGAAATTTACACAAAATTACTGCTTGAACTGAAACATAAATTACGTTTAAGGCTAAATTTTTAAGCTATTCCACATAATTTGGGTTATAATTTGATAGATTTGTCACTAAATACTATTCGCTCTTCCGCGGGAGAAGTATAGTCGGAAGTGGCCAATGTTCCCAATTGGGAACATCGTGAAAATCGTATGTAAAAATTTTTTATCACCTTGATATTAACAAAATCTCTTAATTGAAGCATTAGTAGGTAAATTATGCAAAAAAAATTATTAAAATATACCTGGATCTGAATTCGGCCTGTAAAAGGTTAATAAAAAATATCACCCTACTTATTAAGGTTAGGAGTTAGGAGTATAAGTTGGGCACTTTAAATGGTCTAAATGTGATTTCACATGTCTTAGAAAAATTGAAACGTGATTTTTGTCCGAAGGTACAACACTCTCCCCTTCACTGAAACTTATAAAATTCACTGCAAAACAGAATCTGCATTTATAAACTATAGTTTAGAAGCCAAACTTAGAAAATTTACGTTTGATGGGCAAAATCAGTTTTTAACCAATATTTTCTCAAATTGTAAACTTTTTAAATAAAAATTCCTCTAGAGTCTAGACTGAGAGATTAGGGTGTTGCAAAAAAAATTTTTTTTTCGAATTTCCCAGATGCCCCCCTCTTAAGTTGTCACAAATACTAAAACATTATTACTTGCAAAATTTCAGGTCTCTAGGACGATTTTTGACCCCCGCGCCCTTCAAAACTATGTTTTCCATGTTAAAGTATAGGGAAAATATTGAAAATATCGTCATTTTTGGCTCTTTTCAATTTCATGAGCCTGAATGCAGTCAATATCGAATTAAAACCTATACATCATCTTTGGGATATCATAGTCTCAAGATCCTATCGGAAAAACATTCAATAGCACCTACTGGGGGATGTTCCATGGGGGTTTAAAGCGCCCTTTCACCGAAGAAGAGGATGCTCACCGGCGCTTGCAACTGGAGCTGGTTGAAGGCCACACATAGGGGTTATATTGAATATTTTTCCTATTTTACTTCAGCTGACATCATCCGATAGCCTTTTATCTCAGCTTTGGGATTGTGAGGCCTTTATCCAGCTCTTTATCCAGCCGGCGAGCATCCTCTTTTTTCGGTGGAAGCGCGCTTTAAACCCCCGTGGAACTTCCCCCCAGTAGGTGCTATTGAATGTTTTTCTGATAGGATCTTGAGACAATGATATCCCAAAGATGATGTATAGGTTTTAATTCGATATTGACTGCATTCAGGCTCATGAAATTGAAAAGAGCCAAAAATGACGATATTTTCAATATTTTCCCTATACTTTAACAAGGGAAACATACTTTTGAAGGGCGCGGGGGTCAAAAATCATCCTAGAGACCTGAAATTTTGCAGGTAATAATGTTTCAGTATTTGTAACAACTTGAGAGGGGGGCATCTGGGAAATTGGAAGAAAAATTTTTTCCCATAGACTTTTGCAACACCCTACTGAGAGATATACAGGGTGTTTCAAAATTGCGTTGCACGGCTTTTATTCGGAACCAGTGCCTCCTAGGGTCATGGAAGTAAGGTCTACCCCTAGGTAAGTGACCCTGGAGAACCCATTGAGAGGACTTACAGCGTCCCTAGCGGCGAAATTAAAAAGTTAAAAAATTAATTTAAAAACTAAAGGAGATAGAGCAAAAACCTCAGTGAGAGTATTGTTGCCAACGTCAAGAAGAACTCATTGAAAAAAATTTCATCAAAATATCTTGAATATTCGCGGAGATATTAGCATGGGAAAATAGCACTTTTTCAGGGGTCAAAAAGTAAAAAGTTCGCATATTTGCAAATTTTTTTGATTTTTTGATTAAATTTTGTGTTCTTTCAACTAAAAAAACACAAAACTACACAATTTCACTGAAAAATTTGCAAATATGCAAACTTTTTACTTTTTGACCCCTGAAAAAGTGCTCTTTTCACATGCTAATATCTCCGCGAATATTCAAGATATTTTGATGAAATTTTTTTCAATGAGTTCTTCTTGACGTTGGCAACAATACTCTCACTGAGGTTTTTGCTCTATCTCCTTTAGTTTTTAAATTAATTTTTTTAACTTTTTTAATTTCGCCGCTAGGGGCGCTGTAAGTCCTCTCAATGGGTTCTCCAGGGTCACTTACCTAGGGGTAGACCTTACTTCCATGACCCTAGGAGGCACTGGTTCCGAATAAAAGCCGTGCAACGCAATTTTGAAACACCCTGTATATCAAGGATACTTGTCTTGTGTTGTCATACTACAAAAAGTTTAGCTAAAACAGTATAGGGTAGGACCGAGGTACAATGCTTTCCCCTACTAAAAATTTTAATTCAAAAACTAAATAGGGGGGTGAACCGCCCAGTGAATGAACACTTAGCATTTGGATTTGCGATTTTCTCTCTTTAAAAAATTTTTTCAGGGCTTTTTCTCGGTCAATTTTAAAAAATAAGGTATGTTTCCATTCAGGCTTTTTCTCAGCAATATGATCGAAGTATTTCCAGATCTCAGAAATTAATAGTTTTGAAGGAATCCTGATTTTAGTGTAACAAGTGCGATATACCCAGGTAAATGAACAAAGTTTGTCCTAAATATGAACACCTTCTCCCAGTAAAT
The DNA here is from genome assembly GCA_024610705.1 of Tetragnatha versicolor. Taxonomy (NCBI): domain Eukaryota; kingdom Metazoa; phylum Arthropoda; class Arachnida; order Araneae; family Tetragnathidae; genus Tetragnatha; species Tetragnatha versicolor. The sequence continues at coordinate 5,945,929 of JANDEH010000009.1, read as the reverse complement.
AAACACTGAAAATACTCACCAGTTTTAGTATTTTGGAAAAGTTTATAAGATTACTTAGTAATTATATAGTTGAGAAACCCAAACAGTTCTTATAAACTTTTCCAAAAAACTAAAACTCGTGACTAACTGCAGTAAACATTTTTTTCAAATTGAAGTTTTTGTACTATCTTCTTTAATTTATTGATTAAATTATTAATTTGGGTACTAAAAGCACTGTAAGTCATCTCAATATATTTCTCATGGTCACTACAATAGGAAAACTTTATTCCCCTGATTCTACGAGGCGTTGTTGTTAAAAACTAAACCTATGAAGCAAACTTTCGAAACACCATGTATTAACATAGACTTTCTGATCAACACACCCCGTTCATCTACTGGAGGAACCCAATTTAAAACCTCGAGCATTATACCTAGTTAAGATTACATCATTATAGATCGAATAAGCTAAAAACCATGAAGATTCACGATTTGGGCCTTTTCCCCAGTAAATGAACGGCCGTTCATTCACTGGGAAATCTCAGTTTACACTTCCAGTAAGTGAACACCCCCTTATCTATCGCAATTTCAAAAGTACAGCTTTCTGCACTATGACATATCAAAGAATGAGTCTTTAACAGTTAATAAAAAACAACAAAGATCATAATAAACGCAATTATAAGTTAGAAAAATATGAATGAATCAAATCAAATCTTAACTCACCGGAGTCTTTTTCGTAGACGTGAAGCTCGTGTATCAATAAATAAATTTACACAGCCTGAAATCGGAATATACGGTTAAATCAACGATTGCCTCTCCTCTACACTGTAAAAAATATCTGTAAATTTACAGATATTTTCTGTATTTTTTACAGTAAAAATCTGTTTTTAAGAAAAACAGTTTTTTTTCTGTACTATATCTAGTTGGATTTTGTCCCCAGAGATGGTGCTGCAAAACCTGAGGCAAAAAGCTTTGATTTTTTACAAATATCTTCCCTAATTAATCAAGAATTTGGTTTTAGAACACCATTTAAGAACCGCCTTTAAGTTAGCGGTCAATTTCAGTTTGGGTTTGGGTTTTAGAATTAGAATTGGAGATAGAATTGGCTTAAAACAAAAGTAAGTTTTATCTAACTTCATCCCTTCTTGTATTTCCATCCTAGACTGAGAGAAATGACAGTTTCAAATTCGAGTAAATCGATGTTCTCATTTTGGTATGAAACGTATTGTCTAATATATGACCATTCAATGCTTTCAATTTTGAAACACCAGACATTCTCAGTTTCAAACAATTTAATAGTCACCACTCAAATTATGCTTATTTTTAGTTTATATACAAAAATTGAATTATTGGAGTATATCAGGGCGAATCTAAGTTGGTGTGATAACGTGTAACATATCGTTGTGACGTCACACTCAACTTACTGGTCTAGTTCCCGTGTCATCAAAAAAATGAAACACAATGCACCTCCTATGTTATTAAAAAAAAGTAGGAAAACTTAGTTAAAATAACAGAAATGCTCTTTAAAAAAAACAGATGAAACCTGTATAATAAACAGGTGTTCTATAAAAATCAACAGATGAAACCTGTGTAATAAACAGAGGGTCTGTAAAAATTAACAGAAGAAACCTGTATAATAAACAGAAACAAACTGGTACAAAAATTGACAGTTTTTTTCTGTAAAATCGATTACCTTTTTTTTACAGTGTAGGAGGTCTTCCTGCAACTACTGAAATTCAGTGATAGTCCATAGCGAGTTCAAATATCTTAATATTTGAGGTAACACGACCATGTGCTTATTTACTGGGAGTGTTCATTCACTGGGCAACCCACTCTAGCATCGGTTTATATTCAATATCGACCACAAATCCAGATTTCCGTTTATTTCCAAATTTCAAAACGTGGTGACCGAAGGTAGAACTGTCCTTACATACAACAGTCTCACCTATAAATTTTAAAACTTTTATTTCAGTAGTTAGATATCTGTTCCACTGCAAATTCCTGAAACACTTATGCGAAACTATAGGTAAATATAATAATTAAAACTCCTGAACAAAAGTGTTTTGATTGAATGGCGATTGTTTTGTTATTGGGTAGTGTGAGAAAAGGATAGTGTTGCAAAACTTTTACTGAAACTTAGAGACAGAAAATGTACTTTTTAGTGCTTCGATACAAATTTACGAACACTTTAAGATTATCTACAAACAAATTCAGAACACTATCACAACGCTATCAAGTGTTCAAGTGCTTTACCACACTTCACAGTTCCCACAGTCCCCAGAACAGTCAACGCAGAGTTTTAAAACATAAAACTGAGGAGAGATAAGTCTTCTTAAATGTATTTTTAAAAAAAAGTTGTTTTTTTTCGTGGAGTGTTTGCAGTGCGCCTACAGAAGAGAGTGATCCTTTCATCATTACTTTCAAAAGCTTAAAAAGAGGAAGAAATTTTAAATATATCGTAAGATTATTTTGAGACCAGAATAAAAAATGTAGGTGCTTTTGTAGGTCCTGGAAGAATATTTCTTTATATTACAATAAAATTACTTTAATATAAATATTCGAATTCAAGTGAAGAACAGAAAGAATTTTTTTTAAACATAAAAGATTGAAGCCTAAATACTAGTAATATAAATATGGGGGCAAAAGCATTCTTTAAATACAATTAAACTCGTGACTGCCGTCCCCAATTCTAAATGTATATGTTACCGCTAAAGTTGATAATTAGTTAATCTGAAGAATACCTAGGTAAACTTAAGATTAACTGATTTTTGTCGTTAATGTGCGGATTTTTGAGTTTTTTGCATTTTACCTAGGGAATCTACACTATAACGGCCTCTTGAGAGTTAAAGTTCAAAATAGTTTGTTTCGTTCAATACTTTCTGTTAAAATGTTGAGGTGCTTACTGCGCCATGCGCTTACCCCTGCGCAGTTGGGTTTCAATACGTAGTTTGTTGTCATATTTGGTATTTTGATTTCAAATTTACAGCGTAGCACTGGTAGTTGTCATGTTGAATGTTAAAACAAAATAATACAAGCAAGTAAGTACTGTAAATTTACATGATTAAGTACAGTATATTACTACTAAAACGGGTATTTTGAAACAATTGTGTTGAAGCTCCGACTTCAGAGTGACAGAGATTTCTTTTAACGAAAGCAAATGTCCCATCTGTTGAAATATCTTTTCAACAAACGTTAATTCAACAATCGCTGGAACCTGGGCAAGGGTTTAACATAATGTAATCGATCGTGAATCCTAGCAATAGTTCAGTGCAGGCTGCCAGCCGATTACACCGCGCTTTCATTAAGATTTGCTAGTTTAAGTGCTCATTGAAATACGCTGTCAAATCGAGATCGAAAACCACAATTGATACAAATCTCAGGTGGTACTTTAATATTCTATTATTATTGTTTTATATTCTAGTTTTAAAATTGCTATTTCATTACTATTTTTGTGGGATTTGCGTGTTTTGTGTAATATGAAAAAAGTACCGATCCCCCTTTTTTGATTCGTCATTGTTACTGTTTACCCCCAAAACGAGTTTGGTTATAGTTAGGGCAGGGGGGTTTGGGGGGGCGGCAGCCCCCCCAACCTCCTTAAACTTTTTATAAAATAAAATAAAATTTTGTACATTAACGGATCACCCTCGTTAATATGTAAAATAACTGATTACAGGTAGTATGCAGATTAACGAGTGTCTAGTCGGTAGGGTGCAGAATACCTAGGTAATTTCAAGATTACCTAGGTAATCTTAGAAATTGAAAAAAAATTCGCTCTTTAACGGATCACCCTCGTTAATCTGCAAATTACCTAGGTTATCTGTAAATTAACTGATTTCCGGACTTTAACCGTAACATATAGAAAAAAGAGTAACAAACATTTTAATTAACTGCTTTGCGTGGGGGCTTAAAATAAAAAATCACAGAATATCTTTAAAACATACTTCTTATACCATGAAAATTTTATCGTTTTAGAATAACTGTTTCATTGAAAAATTCTTGTTTAAATAATCCAAGTAATCAATTCCTTTCCACTTTTACTTAGCAGGTGCATCATTTTTTCAAAGAAAGATGATAATGATATAAACATTCGGTAAAAAATCAGCTTCATAAACTTAAAGGGAAATCCAGTGGAATTTGTAATTTGAATAATACAAACAACTTTATTAATATTTTTTTCTCTATTACTTATTAGGGTGGGTCAAAAATATTTTTTTCACATTTTCCCAGGGGCACAGCGACAAAAGGGTGCCAAATGGTCTCAAAATAACATGTGTAAAATATTATTCGATTATAATAACTCTTTTTTCCTCCGGATTGGCCTCAGTTTCGATTAATATAGTAATTTTATGTAAAAATGGACGAACGAAAATCAAGCTTTTACCTTGATTGCACAAATCTGTCATGAATATAAATGTGCACAATGGTATAAAAATCATCATTGAAGACTATAAAATAATTATAAATGAAACAAGAGTTGAAATACTTGAGTTAAAATACAACATATTTTGAAATATCTCAATGGTTAGAATTGGCAATTAAAAATTTCTTTCTGGAATCATAAAAATGTGCGAAACATTTATTGTCGGTTGAGTAGGATGGTAAAAACATTAAATTTTTAATAAAAATGGATATGTCAGAAGGTGGGTACCTTTTTTGGGTTATAAGTATTAAGTTTCAACCCCAAGGAAAACGTTTGGATAATAGTTAAAATTTGGGGTTTCCTTGAAATTTCTTGGCATATTTGGAATAGTCCATCCCAACTGTCCCCATATGATTCCATAATATTAAACGAAATAAATTAAAACCACATTTTAAGAGTCAAATTTTGAAATATTTTCTTAAGAAGAGCGGTAGATCCTCGTTTTCAACATTATCCACAGTATTATCCAATAATTTTTGAAATAAGCTACATTACTTTTCAAAACTTACTTGTAATTATCCTTAACAGTTAAATTTGCTATATTTTAACTTTTAGGAACGCATAAGGGAATGCTAAGAAGCTATTTTGAGTCAATCCTCAAAGAAGTATAATTTCATGGGCCTGGGTTTCAGTCAATTGCTATAGCAAAAAATTAGGTAAATCATGACTGAGCGAATCATAACTGATATTGCCTATGAACGAACTATCCATTCGACAATTGTTTCAACATATTTTTGCGATCATATTTGGATCCCAAGACCAGCCAGTGAAATAACTGTCCACTGAATTTCGAAAGCGTGGCATATTTATGAAAAATACAACTGTTTCGATTTTGAAAAAATTAAAAATACCGTTTTATACTGACCAAATTTGAGGGAGAATGTATATGAACTACGAATATTTAAAATCTGTACCACTGATAGTCCACTGTTTGTTGGCAAAAAAGAGATTCATATTCTACGGCTCTTGTTCATATATATGATAGCATATTATATTGCCACTTTGGCAGTTGTTGTTGTATTAATAATGCATGAAGGTGACTAATGTGATTAAAATTGCTTTTAAATACCCTTATTTGTGAACTTTAAAAAGTTATCTACAAAAAAATTTAATTTATAAAATTTTTAAAAAATATGAAAAATTACATACTTTTGTTCTATTTGAGGTCAATCTGGAGGCAAAAAGAGTTATTATAATGGAATAATATTTTACACATGTTAGTTTGAGACCATTTGGCACCCTTTTCTTGCTGTGCCCGATAGAACTTGTAAAAAAATTTTTTCGCCATAGGAAAATGACCCACCCTATTGAAAGGAGAATTTCACCATTTATTGCTGGTTAAGCGGATAATAGGTGTAACCCTATTGTTTATAGTAGATATGTATTCTTATATGTACATTTTTAGTTTCTGTGTTTTGTTCGTTCCTTTTATGTTCCATGTAAAATTGCTTTGAATTGCTAAAAAAATAATAAAATTTTTATGTTATGTTATTTCGCACCTTACTTATTACCCCATTTGGTTCTTATTACCCAACTCTTCCCTGCTTTATTTTTTTCTTCAGAAAAACACTATCTAACTTAGTATTGATTAATTCAATTGATTTATCAAAAGCGATGATAGTTTTCTAGTAGATAGTTGCTCAGAGAAAATTCGAGGTACCTTGAAAATTTCTTATTAAAACTTTTTTGTAACTACGTAATTGTATCCCATGTTCGGACAATTTTTCTAGCTTTTTTATCTTATTTTCTGTATTTTCCCGTAACACTATTCTAAGGTTTAGGAAATTCGAAATTTGAGACGCAGAGGGACAGTCTTGGGAGAGATCACCTTGACAACATTCCCAACAAATCGCCCACTTAAGGGATTGTGGTTTCCAGTTCAAACTACTTTCGAATCGGTCAGTCCGGCATTCGATTGATGTCCTAGTAGAAACATTAGGCTTTGATCTGTTATTCTATTGCAGAGAACGCTCTCTTTAAGAGCTGTGCTATTAATCTTACGTTATCTTTCACTTTATGGGATATGTGGAAAAGTGTTAAACCTTGAACACACATCTTGCTAATTGAAATAAATTTAAGCCTCTGCGATAGTAACCGGTCATTTTCGACTTCCAAATGCATTGTTTAGTGACCACTTTGGATTAATTCGAAATTATTAGTTGTTGAAGGTTTATAAAATTCATGTGTTTCATTGTGCTATAAGTTTTGAATTGAAATAGTTCTAAAAAGAGACTCGAGTATAGTATTAACACTTCAATGCTTGAGCTTAAATTGCGCATTCTTAAAATTCCATCAGTATACCGATAGCACCAATTTGCTATATTTCACCTTAAGGGGCATGTTCATTTCACTTTTTACTGATATCGTATAAAAAATAATCAAATTCCTTAGTGAGGTAAATAATCAGGTTGCAGAAGCGTATAAAGGGTGTTTCAAATAGAGTTTAACAATAGGCTATTTCGTAAAATATAGACATACTTTTAATTGCAAATTTTCATTTTAAGAGGTGCAAAATTAGATGAGACTAGCTTTAACTCCATTGGGAGTCAATTTCAGAAGATGCATAAAATAATACAGCCCCTGTAGATTAAAATCACCAATTAGAATTTTGTTTTATTATTTTCTGAATATTAACCCCTTCCTCCCCAGCACGGCTCTCACACGTGCTTTCTTTTTTTGTGCCGCTTGAGATTTATTTTTTATGTAAATATGTTTTATCATGAAATAATCATTATTAACAGAGTAAAAGTCTCACGAAAATGATCATGAATTTTAATCGAAATAAATCCTTGTCCAAATCGATCATGAGTTTTATACCTCAAATCAAGCCCGATTTTTAAAATATTTCAGTATTGTGATCCAGCAGTTCAGTTTGCTGGATTTAGGGAAGAATTCTTTTTAAAAACCTTTTTTCATTAAAAATTTAAAAAATGACTTATTTTGCAAAGTTACCTTAATTGTCAGGAAACATGAACTTCTAAGGCAAAACAGAGATCATAGTAGAGTAGAGATCATGTAGTGCACCATAAAACATTAAAACTAATGACCTTAATAATGAATTTGAATAAAGAATTTACATTTTTTAGGTGTGCTCTCCTTTTTAATGAAATATTGTGCTATTTAAAAGGGTATAAAAATGCTTTGTCTTGAAATTAAAAAGAGCCCATTTTTGGATTCAGAACACGAAAAAGCATCAAAAAATGATTTTCAATTTAATTTAAATTATGTTTCTAAATCTTAAAAGTAACTAATTTATGACACTCATTTTCCTTCAAACGCATTTGGATTTTTACTTCAATTTTCAAGAAAGGTGAAATCCTTCGATAAAACTGAGGTCAGTTTTAGATTCAGCATGTCAAAAAACATTAGAAACGATTTTATGGAACATTTTGAATTAAAAATTTAATATGATGAGTATTTTCACTAAATATCAGGTGGAAAAACAGCTTGAAAAAAAGATTTTTGTTGTATGTTTATTTTTAGGTCATGTAAACACATGACATACCAGACTGATATCAACGGCATCAAATTTACTTTACCTAAAAAATAGCCTCATCATGCAAAAGATTTATTTAAATTTTAACTGGTGAACTTTTGTTTGTGTTAGTTTAGTGTTTCATGGAAAGAGCACCCATCAAATTTGGCTTTGATAGTGTCAATCATAGTATTTTACTTGACAAGTTATCATCAATTGGGGTTCGAGGAGTGGGACTTAAATGGTTTACTTCCTATCTAAACAACCGGAATCAGTTTGTAAAAGTAAATTATTTTAAAAGAAATAATTTAAATATAAAGTCTGGTGTACCACAAGGCTCAATTATTCTTGGACCTACTATTCATAATATACATCAATGATTTCTGTAAACTAAAATTAAATGGCAAAATCATAACCTACGCAGACGATACAGTAATCCTGTACTCACATTCAAGCTATAACATATTACAAAATAATATAAATAAAAATCTTCTGACCATCAAACACTGGTTCTACGCTAATAAATTATCTATTAATATAAATAAAACTAAATTTATCAACTTCAGCATCTACGGGCCGTCTGAACATCTTTACCTTTATTACCATTTAATAGATTGTAATAATACTAATTGTAATGAGGTATTCTCACGTTTTGGGATTAAATTTTATTAAAATAGTAGATAAAAAACCATGAAGAATGGCGTTTACATCATGTATTTTCATAGCCTAGTTTCTGAGATATAAATTTTTGAAATTTCGTTTTTTGTTTTGGCGCGAAAACACTTTCGAATCACAAATCATGCGCTGTGAGGTCACATCCAATAGGAGCCCGTTTTCTGATCACGTGAAAACACAATGGTTTTCATGCGCTGTGACGTCACATTCAATAGAATCCCGTTTTCTTATAACGTGACTTTTCTGACGTTTCGGCAAAAATAAAATTGAATTTTAAATTATTTAAAACGCATTTTTGAACTTAAAAATCAGAAATTTGGGAGTTTTAGACCATACTGTATCGAAAAAGTATAAAATCAAGCAAATCCTTCACTCATGCAAATACCTCATTGCCCACCACTTCAACAAGTATCTTCAATAAAATACGGATTACATGTAGATTTTAATTTAAAATGGAAATCCCATGCAAAATACTAAACCAAAAAACTACGCTTTATTCTCCACAAGTTTTATTTTATTAAAAAGATAATTAGTAGGAGCTTTTTGCTTCAATTATATCATTCCTGGGTCAACTCAATAATGAGTTACGGAATTGTTGTTTGGGGAGGAGATTACCTAGAAAATATTAATCCAATAATTCAGAACAAGATCATTAAATTTTTAAGCAGTCGTAGACAGTTTGACTCTACCTTTACGTAGACCTTTATTTGATCTCTACAAAAAACTAAATATATTACCACTTCGGCACCTTTTTTTCTTCAAAGCAGTTATTTATTTTTTAAACAAGATAATAGCTCTGATTTACGTAATTTAAATTATAATTTACGTTCAAAACATTTATATCTAGTACCTAAAGCAAAAAAGAAATTTTCCATAAAAACTATGTATATTTATCACCTAAATTCTTTAACACTTTACCCGAAAATCTAAAATCCGAGAAATCCCTTTCTAAGTTTAAAAAATTATTAAAGATCTACATTTTCACAATGGAAAATATCAAAGACTTTTTTTAAAATGTAATCAAACGCTCATTTGGATCTTTATTTTATTTAAGTAAATCTGAAGCTTGCCCTGCGATATCACTTTCAATTCTTTATTTTAATTTATATGTATTTTTTTGTTTTTTATTTTATTTGTAATCACATTATAATTTTCTATAGGCTGCACATATGGGTCTCTGACTCCTGGGCAACTCATACATCAAATTTTTTGTATTTATTGTCATTAATTTCTTGTTTTTTATGTGTCTAATTTTGTATGAATTGTTGGGGTTTTTTTTTTCAAAATAAATGTTCTTTTTCTTCTTCTTAAATTGATAACCACAAAAATAAATAAGCATTGAATTTCTCTATCAAAACTTTTTTTGCTACTTTTAAAAATATCGTGACATAATTTTTTTCTTTTATCAGGAGCGGATTATCATTTTCCTATCACAAGAGAAAAACTTCATTTTAATCAAAACTCTTTTAGCAATTACTTTTTATATCAATATGGTAACTATTTTCTTAATTATATTTTAACAGGGGAATTTTATTGGGGATGACAACTATGATATTATGAGATCAGCATGATAATGATTTTCGGCGTTGTATTTTTTAATTGGGAAATATAAATCATTTAATGCTTGTTAAAACCGCAAGTTTGCCGAGAGATATTTACCTCGACTATAGTGGAAGCAGGAAACACCTACCCTCTGTCGAAAGCAGGTTTTGAAATTAATAATTACGGAGACGGAGGAAAAACTCAAAATCAGATCGAAATTTTTATTTGCCACTTTTAAAAATCAAACAGCATTTTTCTTCAAACAATGATCATCGTTTGGTGATCAGAAAAGAAATACTCCCCGTAATCATTACTGGTGATTTCTATTATAATTATTATTTGTGATCATAACATTTTGAGTTTCATTTTTCATTCCAGAAATAAAAATCACAAATCGCCAATGGTGAGATACCTTGATTATTCTGAAAAATTCCAAAGAGAACGCCTATCCTCGAAAAGTTAGATTGGCGGTTTTGGCGAGGTGTGAGCTATATGTTTTGGCGCTGTTTGTTTTTATTTTTTGATCGAAATATATTCATTGCAAATAAAAAATGATTATTATCTGAGTAATACCGTATCGCTCAAATTAATCATTATTTTTAATCGAAACGGATTGAACTCAAAATCTGTTCGTGAGTTTTATGCCTTAAATCAGGCTTGATTTTTACGATTTAACTCAAATTTTAATCATTAAAGCTGGTTTTGGCAATTTATTGTGATCATCAAATTCAAACCTTGTTCGAAAGAGTAGATTTGTGGTTTGGTGAGTGGAGACTATATGTTTTGGTTCTAATATTTTGATTTTATTCTTAAAGAAATATTTTTATCATGAGTTTATATTACCTGTGTAAAACCACATTATCGTTCAATTGCAATCCTTGAATTTTAACCGAATTAGTAAAACTGAAGTTTGATTTTAATTTTATACAAAACTAGGCGTTTTGTGTGTTTTAATCAATCCAAATTTAACCATCAAAAATATTCATCTTTTTTATAACTACGTGTTTATCAAATTAAAACCGTGGTAAAAAATATAAGCATTTAAGTTACTTAGGTTCGTGTTATAAAGCTAAGCCTTTACTATCGTGTCATACTTCACCCTAACACTATCAGGACCTCTAGTATAATTTTCACGTCCCACATTTTCACACAGGACATCCACGACACTGAATAGTTACTGCACTGCAAATAAGCATGTCTGAAATTCAGACACGTAAGTGTCTGAACTGTATAGTTTCAGACATCACAAATATCTGATTTTCAGACTTGTAAGTTTTGTGATATCGAGGAGCTGAGAGAAGTGTCTGAATAGTGACAATATGTCAGAATTTAAGACATTTGTTTAAGGCATTCAGAAATTCAGACACATGAAATCAGATATACAAATTCAGACTCATGAAATCAGATATACAAATTCAGACACTTGTGTCAAGTCATCGTGTGTTGATGTTGTTTGCATTTCTCTACAACTGTTTTGGTGCACTTTCCCTAAAGAGTAAATTTTTAAATCTAGGTCACTCATATATATTCTTATCATAAAATGTCCAGAAATTTCGTTAAAAATGTGTCCTGAAATTTAATTTTTAGGGCTTTGAGCCCTGTGTTTATCATTAAAACTAAATTTGTTCAAGTCTGATAAATATTTGGTGCCTAACAAATTTGTGAACTTCCCCTAAGTATACGTTTTTATAATGATAATGTATGCATGTTTCTGTAATAGAATATTTTTTCCCACCAACCACACAAAAAGGATATAATGTGGTCAATACACTGAGAGAAATGACAGATTCAAATTTTAGTAAGTAGATGTTTTCATATTGGTATGAAACTTTTTGTTTCAAATATATCGACCCAATTCTTTCAATTTTGAAACAACAGGCATTAGGGTGTCCCTTATATGACTGAAAAAAATTGTCTTGCGAATTAGAAAAAGGTTACCCTCTACTTTTTTCATAAATGCCTTGACCTATTCAGATATAAAATTTTATCCCTCCACGATGATATAAACCTGTGCAAAATATTAATTAATTATGGTCAATGTGTCTCTTTTTGTCTCTTTTACGACAGAATTTTTTTCTTTGCGAAATTGAAAAGAGATACCCTCTACTTTTTTTATAAATGCCTTGACCTATTCAGATATAAAATTTCATCCCTCTAAGATAATATTAACCCGTGCCAAATCTCAATTGAAGATGGTCAAACAAGCTAAATTACCGGCACGCGCCCGCTATTACTCACCACTTTTTTCCTTCATCTTACTTTTTCCTCAATTTCAATCAATTCAATAATCACCACTCAAATTATACTTATTTTAAACTTATGTTCAAAAATTATAATTGTTGGGGAAACTGATGCAATTTAATTTTTGGTGAGGTAGCGATCATCACAACTTTCGATATCACACCCTATGCATAAAACTATTAGTCTGCAGTTCACTGTAAAAGTTTAATGGCTGCGTAGAAAAAAGGAAATATGGGGGAAAATGGTGGCATTTCAAGTATCTGAAACCAGAGATGGGCAAAATGTAATCAGATTAATGATTAACGATTACGATTACAAATGTAATCTGATTACATTTGTAATCTGATTACTTTTTCACAAATGTAATCTGATTACATTTGTAATCTGATTACTTTTGCACAAATGTAATCTGATTACATTTGTAATCTGATTACTTTTGCACAAATGTAATCTGATTACATTTGTAATCTGATTACTTTTGTACAAATGTAATCTGATTACAGATTACATTTTGTAATCGTTAATCTGATTACAGATTACAATTGTAATCTAATATAACATATCTTGATTACTTTTTCTGATTGATAATGGTAGGGTGCGAATAGGGTGTATTGTTGTTCCGCCACATACAGGAAGTGGTCCACAACTGACAGGAAATGGTCCAAAATTGACCGGAAGTGCTCCAAAATTGACCGGAAGTGGTCCAAAACTGACTGGAAGTGGTCAACAACTCACCGGAAGTGCTCCGAAACTTCCTGGAAGTAGTCCACAACTTGCCGGAAACGGTCCGCAACTTAAAAATAGAGGTTCGTAACTTCCCGGAAGGGCTCCGAAACTTTCCGGAAATGGTTCCCAACTTACCGGAAACGGTCCGCAACTTAATAGAAGTGGTTTCGTAACTCCCCGAAAGTTGTCCGCGACTCCCCGGAAGTGGTCCAAAACTGATCCGAAGTGGTCCGAAACTTACCGGAAGTGGTCCACAACTGACCGGATATGGTCCACATTTTACCGGAAATGGTCCGCAACTTAAAAGAAGTGGTTCGTAACTTCCCGGAAGTTGTCCACGGCTCACCGGAAGTGGTCCACAACTTACCGGAAGTAGTCAACAACTGACCGGAAGTGGTTCCCAATTGACCAGAAGTGGCCCGCAACTGACCGAAAAGGGTCCTCAACTGACCGGAAGTGGTTCACATCTGACCGGAAGTGGTTCACAATTGACCGGAAGTGCTCTGAAACTTACCGGAAACGGTACGCAACTTAATAGGCATAGTTCTTATCTTCCCGGAAGTTGTAAGCGGCTTACCAGAAGTGGTCTACAACTGACCGAAAGTGGTACACAACTGACCGAAAGTGGTACACAACTGACCGGAAGTGGTCCACAACTTCCCGGAAGTGCTACGAAACTTACCGACAAGTTGTGGACCACTTCCGGTAAGTCATGGACCACTTCTGGTAGGTTACGGACCACTTCCGGTTCGTAACAGATCACTTCTGGCAAGTTGTGGACCACTTCCGGTAAGTCATTGACCCAGTTCTGGTAGGTTACGGACAACTTCCGGTAAGTAACAGACCACTTCCGGCAAGTTGTGGACCACTTCCGGTAAATCATGGACCACTTCCGGTAGGTTACGGACCACTTCCGGTAAGTAACAGGCTACTTCCGGCAAGTTGGGGTCCACTTCCGGTAAGTCATGGACCACTTCCGGTAAGTAACAGACCACTTCCGGCAAGTTGTGGACCACTTCTGGAAAGTCATGGACCACTTCTGGTAGGTTACGGACCACTTCCGGCAAGTTGTGGACCACTTCCGGTAAGTCATGGACAACTTCCGGTAGGTTACGTACCACTTCCGGACCACTTCCGGTAAGTAACAGACTACTTCCGGCAAGTTGGGGTCCACTTCCGGTAAGTCATGGACCACTTCCGTAGGTTACGGACCACTTCCGGTAAGAAACAGACCACTTCCGGCAAGTTGTAGACCATTTCCGGTAAGTTGTGGACCACTTCCTGTAAGTCATGGACCACTTCCGGCAAGTTGTGGACCACTTCCGGTAAAGGTACCAGAGTAATTGGATTGAAGATTACAAATGTATTTAGACTAAAAATGTAATCAAACTAAAAATGTAATCAAACTACAAATGTAATCAAACTACAAAAGTAATCAGATTACATTCACATTTAGATTACAAAATGTAATCTAACTTCAAATGTAATCAGATTACATTCATTCAGATTACAGATGTAGTTGGATTGAAAATTTCAAAATGTAATCAGATTACAAATGTAATGATTACAAATGTAGTTAGATTAAAAACTGCAAAAAGTAATCAGATTACAAATGTAATGATTACAAATGTAATGATTACAAATGTAATCAGATTATTAATCTGATTACAAAAGTAGTTTGATTACGCCCATCTCTGTCTGAAACACAGGCATTTCAGACCCACATCGGTAATTCAGACACTTAATGGATCTGAAATATTTCAGACACATTTTTGTGTCTGAATTTGAACCAACCAGACACTTATTTCTGAATTTCACACATTTCATTTACAGTGTACACAAAACCATGCAATAAAAAATACATCATCCACACCTAGTTTAAGTTTATTTTAATTCTTACTGGTGAACTTGATGGTTCAGAGCTCCTAATTTTTTTTTGGAAACTTTAAGATTTTTTGAATTTTTCCATCATCAAATTTAAAGCACAGAATAAAAAAATCTTCATGTTTTTTCTCAATGTTTTCTTTATTGGTTTATCTGCAAAGGCCTCAACTTTGTATATGCTTTAAATTCTTTTTAATAAATTATTCTCATACTTAAAAAAAAGGAATTTTCCAAAATTCCTTCTTCTTGATATTTCGATAAGAAATTGTGGCCTCTCAGATAGCTTCATTTCGGTTTTTACACTGTAGGGTATTTTGAGTTTATAAGGTATAATTTCGAAATTGACTTCATACTCAACTCATGTTGTGGGTCATGGTATCTTCAATATGAATGGTTTGATTAATTATAATTAATCAACTAGCCTTGGTGATGACCAAAATTATCTATTTCTGAGTGTCATTGAAAAATAATAATGAAATTATTTAATCTCATAAAGGAATGTAGTGTTTCGATTAGCCTTGTTCTTTATGTAGTAGATATGAGAGATAAAGTCAAACGGTTCAGTGGGTTGACTATTGAAGATGTTAAAATATAAGCCATCTTTTGTTTAAAACCTTTTTATATCTTAATTGACATCTACTTTATAATTTTTCAAAAATCCCTGAAGCAAATGGGTCTTAAACGTAATTCTAACTTACTCATATATGTAGTCATCCCGCCTGGAGAAAACCTGACAGAGACCCCAAAACTTTGAAAAGAAGTATAAAGTCAAATGATAGCAGATTTTGCACAAAACATTTTTTCAGCTTCTATGAATTACCTTTACCACAGAAATTGAGTGGAAAATTCCATTCCCATAACAATTGAAGGGCTTGGAGGATGAAGGGGCTATGTTACAAAGCCTGTCCCAAAAGTAGCTAGACTAAATTCCTTAAATTCTTACTGGAATTCAGTCTCGTTACTTTCGGGACAGGCCTTATAACATAGTCCCTTCATCCACCAAGCCCTTCAATTCTAACAATATATTGTAAAGCATCAAAAGTTTTTCTCTTGGTGGTACGACTGTAGACCGGGGCGTTGTAGACCGGACTGTAGACCGGACCACGATTGTAGACCGGACTGTAGACCGGGCAATGTTTATATTCACTCCCAACACTGTGGAAGCAAGCGACCATATAGTTTAACTCTGCTAAACTGAGGAGATAGAAACATAAACCAAGATAACATTTTGCTACCATAAATAAAATCAAGAAACTTCAACAAAGAAGGGGGCTGGGATCTAACCCTGAAAAATGTTTAAGAAATCCCTTCCACACTTAGAAGCAGGATTTTAGCAAATTTTTGGATAATTTTGAGTGGTATTTTACATCCTAAAAATAATAGACTGAGATCTGGAAGCATATTTTGCGTATGTTAAGGTTCACGAATTTTTTCACCTGGAATAAATTAGATTGATGTTGGCAAACCGAAAGGCACAACAGCCAGAGTTCTAAGTGGAAGCTTTAAGCGTGGGGTGAGGGTCAAACGTTCAAATTTTCGTAAAAATTAAATTACTAGGCAAATGGCAATAAATTGGCTTAAATGTAGAAGAATGTGAGTAAAAGTCAGGATAATTACATCCAGAAAACAGCCATATTCACTGCCATCAGCGTCCGAAATTATACCCAGGTCAAAGAAGCACTCCACCTATCAAAGTCACCCAAAAGCTACTTTTCCTTTCTTTAGCTGCTGGTTAACACCGACGCCGATGGCTGTGAATATGGCTGTAAGTGGATAATAAAAGGCTGCCCGAAGGCACCAAAGTTGAAAAAGTGGATAAAAATTTAAAATATATGTAGTTAAAAAGCAATACTAATATTTACTACAATTTCTAATTGTAACTAGTAAGTTATAGAGGGAATTAAATCCTTGTTAAGTAGGGATCTGTTATTTTACTGATTTCATTAGACTTTACATTGTTACATACATGACACAGTAGTCACAATTAGAAGTTGTAGTAAATATTATCATTGCTTTTGAGCTACAAATTTCACACTTTTTCAACTTTGCTGTCAGCCTTTTATCTTTCACTTAGCGTTCTGGTTCTGGCTGTAATTTTTATGACTTTTACTCACATTTCAAGCCATTTCCAAGTAATTTAATTTTTACTAAAATTTGCACATTTGACTTTCCCCCCATGCTAATAGCTTTCACTTACAACTCTAGCTATTGTGTCTTTCAGTTTTTAAGAAGCATCAATCAAATTTCATCCCGGTGAAAAATATCGTGCACCTTATCATACGCAAAATATGTATCCAGCTCTTGAACATAAGTATCATAAAAGTAGGATTCTAAAGTGGGGGTGATGAGATGATGTGAACTATATGATATGTCACATTCGCACCTCTTTGTTACAATCCTGTCACAAAAGTGATGTCACAGAAGGTTATTCCAGAAATTCACCTGTCACAGTGACGTCTGAGTGACTTCTCGGTCACACCCGCATTATTCTATTCTGACCCTCACAAATGAGTCAAAATTAGGTACGTGTCAGGAGAAATCCTATAATTATTAATTAAGCCCTATGAATTTCAGTCGGACATATAAGGCGGGGGGCACTCCAAAAAGTGCCCCCTCCTTGGAGAAAATAGGCCAGAAAAGGGGCCTCCTTAGAAAGGAGGGAATAAGGGGGAAAGGAAGAGGCTCAAAAAAGAAAGAAAAAGAAAGTAGGTTTTGAAAGAGACACAGCACTTTTTCAGTCATTCAAAAAAGTCCCTTTTTTCTCTTTTTATCCTTTTTTTATCTCTTACATTTTCTTCTTCGACCTTTCAGGGGAATCACTTTCCATACATTAATGAAATCTTTTCGTGTGTTCAAAATGTACTTTTTTCTTCCTCTCTTTTCTTTTCTCCCTTCCTTATTTTCCTTCCCATGTTTTTTAGTTCCGGGTGAGGGCATATTTTCATCCAATTTTTAGTTTTAAGAAAATTATAAAATATTCTCAAATGCAAATAGTATACGATTGATTTCATTTTTGAAACCAATGTCAGAAATATTTTGGAATTAAATTGACGAAAATCTTTCTCCTACATCCAACCTCCAATTAAACAAACTGTTTTGACTGGTTCCATGCTAATTAAAATCTCGTACTGTTAAATATGTTATTTATTGTCAAATTTCTTAGGCCAATTTTTGAAGTTAATTTTCAGTGTTTTTTAAATTTTAGTTAAGTAAAGAAGATAAAGATAGATATTTGAATTTATTTTGGGGGATAGATCCCCATTCTTCTGAATGGCGACTACTATTCGATTGTACTATTAGGTAATAAAAATATACTCGTATATTAGAATTTTTTCATAAACGTAATGAAATTATTTTTTTGTTTGATACTTTATAAATGTGTTTTGATCAAATATTGCGCTGCACATCAATAAGTTCCATTCATAAATATTCTGGGCTGACTCGACACCAACCTGTGAAATGGAAATACATGCTGTTTAGAAAAAGCTATGGTTGAATGTGTCTTTTCGGTTTGTGTCTTTTGTCATGTACGTATATAAGATTCTCAATGAGGGAAATAAAAGAAAAATTACTAATTTACTTTAACTACTAACAGTTTTAAAAATGGCTCTTAATGGACACTTTATATTTACTATGTTCAAGAAAAACAAATTTTTCAGTCCTTTTTTAGGAATAGCAACAAAATTCACTCTATTTTATTGTCTTTGACAACTCAGTTCTATATATTCTATCCAAGATTTTTCTATTACCGCCCGAGTGCAGGGAAAAGTTTGGCAGCCAATTTCTTCAGTCTTATCTTTCCTGCTTTATTGCATCACTTTCTTCATTTCTTCTCTTTCTTGCTTAATTTATTTGGTGACACTTGGGGGGTTGACATCTTTTCTTTGGAATGAGAGAAAGATGTTTAGAAAGAAAATGAGGGGAGAAGACAAATGAGAGAAAGAAAGAATAGGAGTATTTCCAGATCATCTTTCCGTTAGGGTGGCCCACTTTTCTGTGGGAAAAATAAAGTGTCATCAAATTACCAGGGCACCCCCTTAGTTTTTTTTATTTGCTGAGAAAACTTCTTGCAAAATTTGAGCTCTGTTTTTACCTAAGAAATAATAATTAAGAGAACCTAAAGATTTTAAAGAAGCGAAATTATATAAGATACTAAAAGTTTAACTTTTAATGTGAGTCTGAAGCTTTTTCAATACATTTTTCTTAAAAACCGATTATTATTTTATGAGAAATCACAGTTATCATAAAATTATAATAACACATGTTTCTTACAAACGTGAAAGTTCTAAAAGACCCATGTTACTCGATGAACCACCGTGAAAAATGGTTTTACGTGTATGAATAGAAATTATTTTGAAATTGAGTCCAATAGTTATAATTTCCGCACATTAAATGAGACGTATTTTTTATTTTTCTCTATTATATTTTTAAAAAATTATTTTCATTTCTTATCATTATATTGACTTTGAAATTTTTCACTCCTTTTGGTCATCGACTTCTAATCCGAATATACAGAGCTGAAATTTTGGCAGTGTGTTTCTATTAACCTTTTACAGGCCAATGTTCCCAATTGGGAACATCGTGTTTCGAAAATCATTAAAAATTAACTACTATCAGTATACTTTTGAAAAATTTACCATGTAAAGTTGAAAGATGACTTGATTTTTTAAAAATCAAACGGAATTTCCATCTTTAATAGAAAAAATTACAAAAAATCTTAAAATTGGCCATTTTTATGCACTTTGATAGGATCCAACAAAAAAATTCATTAAAAATCGAAAAATTGTCCTAAGTTTCTAAAATTTGGTAAGGATATTGAAAAAGACTTACCTTAAATAGAGATCCTCGGTATTATTAATAACTATTAAAAACACGCTTGTTGTAGCTTGCGAAACATGCATGTTCCCAATTGGGAACATTGGCCTGTCGCCGCTATCATAGAAATCCGACTTTCGCGTGCGGCGTTATATCATTGAAACGATTACGATAGAACTGGTGTACTTCGGGAATTTCTTTTCAGTAAAGAATAAGAAGGTTTTATAATTTTTTGAAGGGGAATCCCCTTTTAAATAGGAAGTAGCTGGTTTAAATGTTTTTTATTGAGTAATTGGTTTTTTTTATTTGTATCTGAGATTTCGCTTTGAGAAATGATGGATGTGAATAAACCACGTTTCAAAGTTTACAGTTCCCAGTGATTTATTCTTATACAAGTAACAAAAAGTTAATAGATTGAGACATCTCTCAATCTCAGTATTATTTATTATACCTTGAGAAATAAGTTTGGAAAATATTTATTCAGAAATGATTTCTTTCGAGGAATAAACGTATAAAAGGTTTCTAGATTTTTATTAAGTTATGGGAGTGAAATTTTCATTTGAATTCATAAATATTACATTCAAAAATCAATTATTTCATCCATTGCTCAAACCTTTAATCATTATTTTAGAACTAATCATAGCATAATCTATTTTTAAATCCTATTTATCAATACATGATGTCTTCAGTATTTTGCTTGTGTGCAGTAAAAATAATTGGTATTTAGTTATCAGAAAACTAAATTTAACATAATTATCTCATATTTTAATTGTTTTTTGATATCCCCCATTCTTAATTTGTATTTTTCACGCTAGTGTTTAAAAATTGAACCATAATGAAGTAAAATTTGGGTATTTTTATGATATTTAACGTGAAATTCCCATAAAAATTTTTTTAAATAATGAAATTTACACAAAATTACTGCTTGAACTGAAACATAAATTACGTTTAAGGCTAAATTTTTAAGCTATTCCACATAATTTGGGTTATAATTTGATAGATTTGTCACTAAATACTATTCGCTCTTCCGCGGGAGAAGTATAGTCGGAAGTGGCCAATGTTCCCAATTGGGAACATCGTGAAAATCGTATGTAAAAATTTTTTATCACCTTGATATTAACAAAATCTCTTAATTGAAGCATTAGTAGGTAAATTATGCAAAAAAATTATTAAAATATACCTGGATCTGAATTCGGCCTGTAAAAGGTTAATTATTCGAACAAAAGTAGAGGTTGCCCAGAACTCCATCTGAAACACACATTTTTCTTTACACTGTGGCTAGCTTTTTCTTTACTTTCCTTTATTGTAACCGTGAGGGGGATACATGAGACATGATAAAGAGAAGCTTAAACAACGCTAACTTTCTCGTATAAAAAGAAATTGCTTAAGTTTTCATAGACATTTTAAAAAATAATAAATTGATAGTATTCAACATCTTATTAAATGAAAATACTGAATCAGTTGTCAATTCAGTAAGATATTATTTTAGTTTTAAGTAAATAAAATAAGCTTTCCCCTCCCCTTCTGTAAAGCATCGGTCCTCTCTACCAGCAGCAACTACAAGAACCCATTCTGCCTTTCAATGGACCCTTCACGTCCTTCCAGATAACTATTATTTCGTTAAGAACCTTCAAGACAATCTCAAAAGCTTTAATCAAATAATGGGACACATGCAACGAAGCTTTGATATTCTTACAAAAAACTTGATAGAAATGAGAACCCTCCCCTATCGTTGTCTTAAACCTCTCCTGCCCCTACATTCATTATAAAGTTACATCGAGTTTCAATCAGGGTAATCATTTCGGGATACCCTGAAGATGATGGTAAAAATAGGACGGTTGAAAATTCCCGTTGATTTTAATTAAAGTCCAATTATTCAGTCGGCTAACTTGCTTCCGCTTGAGTAACCGAGAAGACTTCCTTAAGAGTTTATCCACGGATGGAGGATTCCTTTTCCTTTGGGATCTGCTTAGGAGAGATGATTCCTTATTCGAGCAGAAGAGTTCTCACTCTTTGAGATTTTTTGTTCTTTCATTTTATGAACCTGTGTACGCAACTGTTTGCCGGGATTATACGTGTTTGTATGCTCACCAAGGAGCATCCTTGTAATGAGGGGAACTTTTCTTGTGGAGGGGATGACAAGACTGGACCAGTAGTGGCTGGTAAATAAAATTATCATATATTAAGGGTGATGCACTCAAGAAAATTTTTTCCCTTGATTTAAAGTTGGTTATAAGAAAACCTACAAGTTCATAAAAAATTCTAAAAGGAAAACATCATTTAGAAGAGTAACCTATTATTTTGCAGTTCAATCTTATTCTATTCATCTCTCCCATTGAAATCGATTATTTTTTACTCGGGCGAACGCGTACACAAGGAACTTCAACAGAATCAAATGTGGCTAGATATGAAAAATTAATTTTTGAAATACAGATGGGCATTATTTGTAGTAATCAGGGTATTTTCATTTAATATAGTAATTTTTATTAATAAATTTATAATTGAATTCTTAAGAAAAATGCCTTTCTAAAATTAAATAATTAAAAACTCTTAAACACCAATATAAACTTTTAAAATAACAAATAAATAATCAAGTATCATACGCTGTACTATACTTACCGAGAGTTAATCCTTAAATATTTAAGATTGGTGGCGGAATATTGCAGACGCTAAAAAGGTGAGCTTTTCTCATGAAACTTAAAAAGGATTCCCTCTGCAAAATGGGTTGATTTATATAACTTCTGTTTACTGGAAGTTGTAAGGGCTCATGCCTGGAAATAGTTCTAGCATTGTTAGCTAGATATCACTCCAAATAAACGAATAAACCCAAATCCCCACCTATCCAGTTTTGTCCACATCTCCCCAAAGAATAAATTTTAGAGTGAAAGAAAAGAATTGAAAGAAAATAATTCGTTACCAAATGTGTCTTTTTATAGAAATAAGATAATAGAAAGTCTCTAAAATAGAGTTTGGTCTGTTAATGTGATAATCTTATTTAATAACATCATTCACCTGCCCATTCAAAAACATAAAATTAACCTGAACCTACCATTTCTTCTCTACTGCAAGTGTATTTTTAGTATTAAACATTAATTACACATAATATTTTAAAATTTTATTTAAAAAACAATATTTTTAAATGAATGTTATGATTTCAAATATGATTTAAATTTTTAACTACTACACATACACTACAGCTTTGGAAACAATATTTACGTAAAGTATCACTGAAATTATTTACAGTCCCAGCTAACTCCTTCATCCAAAAGGTGAGCAGTTAATTACTTATTCAAAGAACATTTTTACATTCAAAAACTTTTCCATATCCCTCAGAGAGAGACGGTAGTGTGGGACTTTTTCTCCCTCTCTGAAAAGAAATAAAGTTATAAAACACTTTGTTCATATTTGAATTCTAAAATTGGTTTTGAAAATTCCACTGTCTCCAACTAAAGTCTTTAAAAGGCTAATACGTACTACCTTCACTTTAAAACTGCTATCAACCCTTACCTACCGCTTGTTGTTTTTTTATAAATTCACACGGCGTCAAGGTCGTAAGACCCAAACAGCAGGAACTCAGTTAAAAGGGAGGGGAATGGATTATCAGACCCTATGGTGGGTCGTGGCCCAGATTTCACCCCTTTCCTGTCATATCCGGAATTCCTCACGGGACTGTTTTAGGTCAAGGAAATTCACTGAATTTAAAGGTGGTTTCTTAGATTTGCTGGGAAGTATTTTCTGATACAGTAGGTCAATTTTTTTCCAAGAAAATCTCCCGTGAGCAGTCTCATAGTAAAAGGTTGAATTTATTATGACACTTTCCCACGGGGATATTAATCTAGGGGTGAATGAAAAGGTTGCGAACGTTAAAAAAGAAATATTACAGGTAAAGTCTTAAAAACACTTAGGAAATATATATATGGAAATATTTCAAAGATAAGTTTTTTGATAAATTGCATTGCTTTACTGTATGTAATTCAAATTTGGGATGTTTGTAGGAATTTCAAGGTCTGGACCAGTATTACATTTTTCACAGCTTAAAAATTAAAATCATTTAAAAATTTAATAGTAAGAATAGATTTAATAGTAGGGTTTTAAATTAGTGTAAGGTATCTGCAAAAAATTATCAAAAATGTTTTAAACTTATCAATACCATAACATTTATCTTTAAAATCTTCTCTAATTTTAGATATGACAAATTCATAGTTGGAAATAACCTCCTCGAAAACTGTTATGCATATTCAAAAACTTTTAAGTAGTAAATGTAAATCATGTTATCTAACAAACAAAATTTTAAATTCATAAAAATGTATCAAAATTAATTATTTTTCCATGTGAAGTTGTGAAAACAACTACTTCCTATTTGAAGAAGAAAATAAAATTACTTCAACTGAATTTGAGGGGGTAGATGTTTTATTTTTATTCTTGTATGATAAAAATTCGTTAGTCTGAAAATTGCTTATTTTGTGAAACTTTTTGTCATAATTGAACAAAAAATTCATTTTTGATCTTCCCAATAATCATTTTATTAACTAATAAAGGAAAATAACGACATAATTTTGTCCATTAAGAGGTTTTAATAAAATAAAACTAAAATAATAACGCTTTAAAAATAATAAAACTACTCTTATAAAACTTCCTTTGTTCCTTTACAGTGATATTACTTTTTTACAAGTGTCCCACAAGTTTTGAAAAAAACTTACTACTTTATTTCCCATACTTGTATTAGTTTAAACATGTTATTTAGGACAATATTCAGCTAGCAAGCGTAACTCTTTCCCTTTTCTATTTCCAACTTTCCACATATATTTTTGTTGTATTAGAAACTTTAAAAACTTTATTTTATTAGAAAATTTATAAACATACTTTAAAGATTATAAAATTACACAGTTTATCCCTTCATGCCATTCAATAAACAAAGTGAGTACACTGCAAAAAATTTCACAGTAATTTTACAGCAAAAAATGCTGGCAATATGGGTGCCAGCCCTTTTTGCAGTGATTTTACAGCAATTTTGTAATTTTTGACTTTAACAGCAATTTTGTAAATTTGTATTTTTACAGCAATTTTGAAATTTTACAGATTTTTGTGTTAACATTTCAGCGATACTGTAATTATTCCGCAGAAAAACTAGAAAGCTATGTGAATCTCAGATGTCTTGTTCTTTCATGTTTCTACAAGTATTCAAATGTGGCATATTATGAACCACGGGAGGTACCGATCTACGAAGGTTATACTTCCTAGTTTTAGAATCATCAGTCGGTTCTTACACCTCATACAAATAATTTGACTCTTTAAGTGGTGAGCGTGAAAACAAAACCAAACAATGGTTTCCGCAAGGATTTAGAAACGTTTCAGAAATTAAAACCAGAATTTTCCAGAAAAGTGTTAAACTGCTGTAAAAACTCATAAAAAGCAGGAACGTTACTGGAATTTATGCGGAACTATACATAATTTGGGCTGTTATTTTATAACTATTTTGTTTATATGTATTAAGCAACATTTTCGTTGCTAGTTTGACATTTCTTTAAAAAAAACTACCTGTTATATCTCCTGCTTTTTGTTCCATAACGTAAAAATTACTCCAAATGTTGCTATAGAGGTGCTGAATGATTTAGGTCTTAAGATTGGTATTATTGAGGAATTTGAATTCAATTCATTTTCATTTCATTTAATTTTAGTGAGGATACAAAATTCTTACCAAATAAATAACTTTAGACATAGGTTAATGTTATACAGATTATAATACTATTATCTTGTAAAGGTAATGTCACATTTAAAAGCATTCAATAAACAAGAATTTCATTTTCTTTTAATATTTATTTTCATGACCAATTAAAGAATTACAGATATTACAAGGAAAACTACCAAGAAAATTACTATGTATATTTAATTTACACTAATGCAGGTGGCGCTTCAAATTTTCAGCTAAAAAGGCAGTTTTTTGAGACTACACCAAATACGTAAAATATTAACAGCAGTTTTTGCTGTTAAATTTTTCGTTTATTTTTGCAGTGTACTAAAGTGCCGACCTTAGTGTTGTATTAAAGGATAGGTAGGCCTGTAGGTAGGAATTTACCCATCTATTATATGCCGAACACAAATCCCATTTTGTAATTCATATAATTTCCTTACTGATTTAAATCGTCCAGACAAACAAAGTACTTCTACGGTCGATGTAATAAAGAAATATTTAACTGGATATTCTAGCATTAAAAAATAAAGTCCCACACACTCGTCTTGATAGTTTAGGATGTGAGAACTCGTATTTTAAACCAGCCTCGGGGAAAGGTAGAACCCAAGAAACTTAAAGTTTTTACCACACTAAGTTTCTACCCCTTCCCTCCCATAGTAGCGAAGGGGACCAAAAAGGGGGACAGATCCAAGTGTGAAAAAGACAAGGAAATGAGTCCCACTCTGGTGACCCACTTTAACCATCGGTACGAACACAATGCATCATAGGGGAAACCGATGAATTCCGGATATAGGAATTCCGATGGGTATAGGATGTGGGATAAAAACTATAAACAAGCAACTTCTCTCAGTGAGGTGTTTAGCTGACCTAGATTTTTTTTAGTCTAAGACATTTAGAGTAAGATTTACGTAAGACATTTTCAGTTTGACTACCAAAGACTTTAGTCATGCGTTATTGTCATACGTTCAAACAGGTTAGAAATTTTTGCATTACTTTTTCTTTCTATTTAATTATGCACTTATAAATCGTATTAGCTTTATCGCCCGAATTATATTGATTCATCTATTGAATTATAATTTTCTTAGTAAGTTATTTTTCACCTTATGATTCAAAATAAAAGTATCTCTATAAGATTTTCTTACAAAAAATAAAGTATTAAATCCTTTCATTCATTTCAATCATAGAGTCATAATCAAATTCCTTTACTACATGTACGAAAACTAAACTACTTGATAATAGTATAATTTTTATCAATCTGTTGAATTTTTTATTGTCTTGGGAAATGTCAATAATGTGACTATTTTTTGAAGATTTACTAAGAGTTTCTTTATTTTTCTGAATGAATTTTTATGTAACTTAACCCCTATTTTTTACTTTTGTCTTTACCAAATATGTATGTTAAATAAATGTTAATTTGTTAAAACTTTAATAAAGGACATTAATGTGTGTAAGGTTATTAAATAAAATATATTTTTTTCAGCAAATTTCCCTCAACTTATTTTAATATCTTACTAATCCATACTTCCGAATATTTTCCCCATATTTTAGATACTTAAATGTAGATGTATCCTACATTAATTACTTGCAAAACTTTTGATTTGGGCTAAATCATGATAGTTTGTTTATATTTGTCAAACCGCAAAACCGGAAGTGAAACATTAATAAAAAATAAAAACATGTCAGTTTGTAAAATATCAAAAATCAAATCTGAATCATTAAGTATTTCTTAAACATTAAAAGTCATAAAAGATCATTCAACTATATAAGAACAGGTTTAAAGTGGTCAAGCACTTAATTCCGTAAAAGTTTAGAATTTTAATCCATAATATAGTAGTTATCAAATAATCCATGATACGTAACGTGAAGTGGGTAACTTGGCCCGAATGGAGTGCTTTTTTCACAATAAAAGAAATAAAAGTAGTTAATCGAAACCAAATTGGACAAAGTCAGTGGTTTATAATATTTTTAGCATGTTTTACTATAATACAAACCGCCTTCAAAGTGGGGATTTAAGTTTTAAATATTTTTTAAAATTTTTTAAATTTTGGGTCAAAGTTCTCTTAATTGGGGTACCTTTGGCCCAGACCTCAAGAGCCAAAAAATTTAATGCATTGAGTTACCTTTAACCAATGCTTACTGTTTAGATGTGTTGCTAAAAACGTTACCTATCAACAATGTTAATATACAGGGTGATTCAGAAATAATCATCAATAATTGGGGGGGGGAGGTAGAGGGGCCCTAGACAAGCATATTTCGAATAGGGATGGTGGGGCGCAGCCTTACCGTTAAAGAGCTAGGACCTAATGTAGTGCGAGCGCGTTTCAAACGGCCGTTTTTAGAAGGCCCGTGTGACGAAACAAAACATAATAAAATGAAAAACATTATTGCATGAGGTACAGGAGTATCCGTACTACTTAAATCCTCAATGTGATAGAAATTGGACCACTTGCCAAACCGTGGGGTGAGTTTTAAAACGTGCAATATTAATCTCAGTCAAACAGTGGAGTTCCCTTAATGGTATTTAGAAAAATGCTGATCGGGGAAGGGATTTTCAATGATCAAAAAGTATCAATTGTCAATGTTTCGTTTATTGAAAATTCCTTCTCCGATCATCATTTTTCTTAATACCATTAAGGGAACTCCATTCTTTGACTAAAAGATTAATATTGCACTTTTGAAACCCACTCCACGGTTTAGAAAGTGGTTTAAATTCTATAGAATTGATGGTGTAAGTAGTAAGTATACTTCCTTACCTCATGCAATAATGTTTTACATTTTATTACGTTTTGTTTCGTCACACGGGCCTTCTAAAAACGGCCTTTTGAAACGCGCTCGCACTACATTTGGTCCTAGCTCCTTAACGGTAAGGCTGCGCCCTACCATCCCAATTCGAAATATGCTTGTCTAGGTCCCCTCTACCTCCCCCCCCAATTATTGATGATTATTTCTGAATCACCCTGTATTACTAGTTAATTTCAATTTTAATTTTTTATAAGAAAATCAACCAATAAACGTGTTTTCTTATACAAAACTGATTTCATTTTAGAGTTACTTAAAGAAATTGTTAAAGAAAAGACAGATGAGCAGTAAACAGTATTTTAACATCCTTGATATACATTTTGATTAATTAATTTAATTATAGTGGAGAAAAATCCACTTTTTGGACAAAAAAAATTTTTAGAACACAAACTATTTCATAATAATGATACCATCTGCACCATATTATATTTAAGGTTTGTGTAGTTATAATTTGAATGTATTTTGTGTTTAGAAATAATTTATCACCCATATTTGCCCACTGCTTCTTTTACTCAATGAGAATTTCACTTATTTCAGCAGATACCACTGGGCCAAAGTTACCCCAACATAATAAAAACTTAATAACTGTCAAGTACCGAAGTTAAACAATGTATGTCATTAAAACTGTTTGAAAACTTTATAACTTACAGAAAAATATCACCTAGCTGTTTTGAATCATGTTCTTTATTGATTTTTCCAAAGAAAACTTGTTAGGTGAACAAACATTGCTATTTTTATACTTCTCTACTTGGAAGACTCCTAGTAATTGTATTTTAGCAATATCAAGACCCCACTTTAAGGATATCATGAAAATAATTTTACCGGTTCGCCTTAGCTTAGGATAAGTGATAATCACATTTTTTATATAGATACAGCAAGTAGAATCTCTTTTCAATGCTTTGGCCAAAGTTACCCCATTTTACATTAGTACTACTGTTTGCATACTCACATTTAAATTGTCAGATTAAAACAGGGAATAACTTCAAAAAGCAAGTTTTGAGAAAATCGGAAATAAAAAATCAGTATAAATAATGGAAAATTCCAAGAAAGTAGTAATTGAGGGGAGGCAAGGTTGGGTCAGTTGGCCCCCAAAGTTTCCTCTGGTATTTGAAAAATAGCTGCAAGTCCCTTGAAAATTCTTTAACTTCAAGGAGAATCGGGTGTAACCCAAAAAGACTCTACATGAATCAAAACACTACTTTTAGGGGTCAAATTTCAAAAAAAAATTCCGAAAGAGAACCCACGAATCATTCTCTAAAATTATTGTTTTTCTCCCTTGAAAATTCAGCTGCTTACGAGAAGCAGTTCAATTTGAGTGTTCCCCGAGAGTTTTTAAAAGGAGATAAAACACTAGTTTAAGGAGGAATTTTCAAAAAAAATTAGTGTGGAACCCCCACCCCTCTCGAAACTTTCACGTTTATTTATAACTTTTTTCTCAGGAAATTTCTGGGATTTACACGCAACTGTTCCCTCTCTCTCTCTTTCCAAAGGGTCTCAAAATTAGCTGAAACACTTCTTAAAGAGAAAAATGTTCAAAAATTTTATGGGGGTAACCCCAGACCCTCATTTTTACTTGAAACTCATGATGTAAAATCTTAACATTTTGTAAGATATTATTCAAATACTACTCTTAAGTTACGTAAACTTAATGTATAAATATTCTCGTTTGGAGGTATATCTTAATGTGGGTACGGCGTGGCCCAGAGAGTTCAACTTAAAAAATCCTTGTCCCCCCCTTAACTAAGAACTGAAATGACGCCTCTGGAATTTTCATAGTATAACAACAAAATTTTTACTGGAAATAGTATATTGATATATTGCATATTAATAATTTAATTAAAATATTTAACATTAAATATTTTGATATATTGTTATATTAGAATGAAGAACAATCCTCAAAAAAACAATTTAAGTGTATTCAAAAACACTTTAAAGTGGAAAGTTTTACCTAATGGCACATATTCCCTTCTTCAAACTTATGAAATTTTAGCATGAAAAATCTTAAAAACCACTCTATCCAACCATTAAATTTATTTTAGTTCACAGCACAAAAGTGAAAACTAGAAAGACTAAAGGAAAATAAATTCAAAATTAACATGAAACTGATTCATTAAGGAAGTATTAATGGAGTAAGTGAATATCAATGGATTAAACATTCACTAAATAAAAAAGGTAAAAACATTTATAAATAAAAAAGTTTTGGTTTAGTTTACATCTATAACAATGAGAAAAGAAAACTAACTTAAATTTTGAATTAAATAAAAAAAGTACAATGAATTGACATCGGTTTCACCCATTTCAAGGGGCTATACCGGCGCTTAGTGGTAGTACCTAATTATTTTTCCCCTCTTTCGACTCAAGTGTAGTGCACAGCTTGGATATTTGTTTTAGCAAAAAAAGTTAATTTGCATTTTTTGGGATTTATTCAAATCAATGATTTATTTAAATTTGGTTTGAAACAAGCATTAAAATCTCTCTTTGCTACTGGGAATAAAAAAATCAAAATCCATACTAAACATTCCCTAAAAATATTTTCTTAGAGGAAACAGGCATGCGTTTTAAATACTGCTAGTGTTTTTCTGATTTAAAATTGATATTAAGCTGATCCAAAAGTCCAAATTTTCAAGCTGAGTAAAGTCCAAATTTTAGGTTAAGTTTTGCTGCACTTTTGTTAATTATGGAGTTGGAGATGACATTTTATTTTACAAATAATCCTTGATTCCAAAATATTACATAGAGTAATATTTTGAATTAGATGAATAGCGTGAAAATAATATGGATATCTAGAAGGGATTTAAAATAGGCATTCTTATTAATCATATCAGTGAATAATTATTATCCAAAAAAATTTTAAAAATTCCCAAATATTCATCATAATTTCACGATCATTATAATAAGTTCAATAAGAAATTAATTTGTTCATACAATTTGTTTGGCATATACGAAATAAATTTTCAAAATAAAGGAAACCGAAAAATACAAAGATTAAAATAAGTATTTTAAAGAAAGAATGAAAATTAAAATTACTGAATTATGAAACAATGAATTATCAAAACATAATAGAGGAAATAGATCATGTATTTTACTTGTTTTTAGATATCTTTCAGAAATATTTTTCGTCTGAAAACGAGTTACAACGTTAACAAATTGAAAGATGGAACTGGATACCTATGTTTGAAACTCAATTTTAAAAAATTTCTAGGAAACTTTTGTTTATAGAAAACCATAAACTGTTGGCATGAATCTTTTGTCACCAACAAATATTAATTTTGCGCTAATTTAATAAACATAAAAATGAAAGTTAAGAAAAATTAAGCTCAAGTTAAACAAAAAAAATTATCATTAATACTGTTTCTTATTATCCTAATTAATCTTTAAATCCATTTAACTTTCTACTGATAGATGATTGAGAATTAAAAAAACATATTTGTATTTTCTTTTGAATAAGTCTACGCTATTACATTATATACAGCAGGGGTTTCCAGCTGGCGGCGCACGAAGGTTCTTGAAATCCACCCAAAATTTAGCTTCAAAATACTTTTAACATAGGTACTAAAATTCAGAATGTTTTCAGGGGAGAACCCCCGAACCACCTAATTACTACTTAGATTATGGAATAACTGTGGTCGTTTTTTATGGTGAAAAATTGAATCACAGTTTAAAAAAGGGAAAAAGTCCAAAAAATGACAAATTGACCTTTTGTGCTCAAAACAATCTCCAAGCTTTGCTCTACACATGAGTGGAAAAAGGGGAAAAATAACTCCCCCTATAGGGAGATATGGCCCCTTGAAGTTGCAAAATCAATGTCCATTCATTGTATTTTTTCAGTTAATTTGGAATTAAAGTTAATCATCTTGCTGCCATATAGGAACGAATTCAGAAACCATGTAGAAGTCTCATATGTGATCCACATGAATCAGTAAAGTCACTCATAAAAAGAAAATAAATTTGCGTGTTTACATCATACAAAAATTGAGCTCATAAGTAGGAGCCTTATATGAGGCCCAGGGGGGCGAGAGGGTTAATGACTCAGTTTCCAAATAATTTTGAAATTTTATCCGTTTTAATCTTTCTATTTCTCACTTTTGTGCTGTGAACTAAGCAGAAATATAATTTGAATGTCAATTTAAGTTTTTTTAAGAGTTTGGACCTTTTTCGCTGGAAAAGTTTCATTTTTAAGACTCTCACACATAAAAATTTATCTTGGATAAAAAGGAGTCAGTTTACTTTGCGGCTCCCAACTTGACTTTTCGTTTCGAATTCGGCCGGTTCGATTGCGACCCTCGAGTACTTATAATTTGGAAACCCCTGATCTACAGTATACCGTCATTCACACTAGTCTATTTACCTATATTATGATCCAAGAAAAGCAATATTATTTTTTATTCAAGTTACTAGTTTTTTGAATATGCAGACAAAATCGATGATTACTTAATCGTTTTAGTTTTCCTTACTTTAAATAATCATACTCAAAAATGATTTGTATGAAAATACTCTAAAGAAACAAGTGGAAACTGTGGAAAATAACTGGATAGTTCTTCGGGATTTTCGGTTTAGTTAGAAATTATATGGACATATATTTTGTTACCTCTCAGTTTGGTTCACGGTTTTCAGATGTAAAATCTGTAAAATCCATAACCACCTACATAATTTAAGTTTTTGTTCGTTGTCTACATCAAGATTCAATAGAAACAATCATAAATTTTGTTTGATTCAATTGAGATCCGATTTATATTACATAACTTTGATTCCACTGCCCTTCCCATCTTCTTCTTTCCTTTTCCTTTGAACATTTATTTTCTTCAAATTTCAATTTTTCATAATCTAAAAAAGGAATAGTTTTGGTAGTACTATTGCTTTTAGGTTAAAATAAAGTAGGTAAATTTAAATGATACTTATTAGGCTTTAAACCATTTTAGTAGACTAATATTTTGTAACCTTTAAAAGTTGGAAAATACACTTGTGTACAAAAATTAAGAATAATTTAATTTTGGGGGAACAATGACACAAAAATCTTATTTCCTGTAATGCAATTTTAAGGTTTTCAAAATATAAATGAAACACATATGATATCCTCAATATGTATGGTTTCAAAAGCTAAAATCCGCCTAAAATAAAGATTTAGGAGGTCACTTAATATCGCTTAAAATATCATACTTTAAGTATTCCTAGCTCATAAAATCATGCATAGAACTCTCACTTGAATGTTTCTGCTTGAACGTTTTTTCAGATAAGAAACTGGCCAGATTTCTAGCCATAAATAGGTACGTGGCTCAAAAATTTTGAGATGTTGAGACCAAAACCGTTCTTCTCTTCTTTCTGTATAAAAATAAAATTTATTGTTCCCCTTTCAGTTCGGTTACCTAAAGGTAATTTTAAAATGTTATTAAAACAATTCATATACAATCCTCTGATTACAATGTTTTATATTAATACATATATGTTAGCGCAGAATTAAATGCACTAAATTAAACAATTCCCTTTTCTTTCAATTTCAGAAAATATGTTTCTAATAGTGTTTCAGGATCTTTAAATTGAAAAATAAGCAGCTTTCCCCAATAATTGTTTTATGATTTCAATTCATTTTGGAACAAATTCATAAAATAAATATGACCAAATTAGTCTTATTTGTCTCATATTCAAGTCCAATAAGTCCAAGCTTTTTAATTAGAAAAAAGGTTTCTTTAGAGGATACATTGATGATGGATTTTATTTTGTTATCCAACACATTACCATGTTAGCTGCTTAACCTGAGTATACTAAAGAATGTGGAACGATTCATCATCAATTAATATTTTAAAATTAATACTTTCCTTGTGGAGCTTTGGTATTCCTAGGGGCACACGACAACAACAACAATAATACTTTATGTCAACTAACAAAAACATTAGTCACAGATCCACTATAAAAATTTACGACCTCACACTACTTCTTACTTAATGAAAGCAAATTTCCAGTAACCACGGAGAATTATTACACCTCAAAATACGTAAAAGAAATGTTTTTCTTCTATTCTCTTTCTACCCATAAACTCTTAGAAAAATAATTCAAAGACTAATGACATTTTTAGATATGTACAGAAATATTGTTTACATTTTTATTTGTAAATTAATTTCTTCATAAAAATATATGTGCACTGATTTATTATTGGAACTATTTAATTGAAAAGAAAAACATACTTACAAGACATAATACACCCAATTCCTTCCTAACAACCTTCCTTCCTAAGACAGTTAGTCCTAACTGTCTCGGTAGCGCCAGTCTCTTAGTAGTAGTACGCGTTAGTCTCTTTAGTAGCGCGTTAGTCTCTTTAGTAGCGCGTTAGTCTCTTTAGTCTAATCGAAATGGTCATATCATCGTCTTTTTCAAATTTCTTGATATGAAATACCTTTGAAGTGCATGCGATGTTAAGCAGGGTGTTTCAGAACTCAATGTAAATAATAATAGACCTAGACAACCGTATTTCGAATAGGAATGAGGGCGGGGTCGGGTGGAGATGCATCGTCAAAATACTAGGACCTAATGTTGGACGAGGGCGTTATAAAAGCGTTCCCCCCCAAGAACCCTTGTACTGGAAATAAAAACGGGAAAAGATTTGTTTCCATAGGTGCAAAAGTATGCCAGCTATTTTCACAGTTAATTTGATCAAAATTGAAACACTTTTTAAAGTGTGAGATGAGTTATAAACAGTATAATATAACGAGTAAAGCCATAAAAGGGAGTATCCCATTTCTTCAGGGGTGCACATGGAAGTCACTGGAAGAAAGATGGAGATTAAAGTGTGGATTATCAAACAGATCTCAGACAATGGAGATGATCTACTGCCAGATGTTTCCCTGGAAATCCACATTCTTTGGCTAAACTCTCAACTATCTCACTTTTATCCACCATTTAAACTCATTCCACGGTTTGACAAGTGTTTCTGTTTTAATTAAACTTGTGGTGAAAAAGTAAATGGCATACAGCTGTCTCTTCTGAAATGCATATTTTCACTCAAGTATGTGTTGTGTTTTTTTAAACGGGTCTCGGGAATATTTCTCTTTGTTGCCCTTAAAGCCTCTTTGGCTTTTCTTACAACAAAATACTTTTGTTGCAAGTTTAACCACTTTTTATTGTAGTCAACTTAAATAATTGACACTATTTTATTTTTGTTTTAACTGCAAATAATTGGATTCAAATAATAAAAATAATCCGTGTGACCTTTGAAACACTTTCCTCTGGATCTTTCTTCTAGTGTCTTCCTCCTGTTTTTGAACCAAAGAAATTATTTTCTGATCATTTGAATACCCTCAGACAGAAAGAAGTCCCTACCTGGACTGAACTTGATATTGCACTTTTTATAACTCATCCAAAGGTTCAAAAAGTGTTTCAATTTTGTTCAAATTAATGGTGAAAGTAGTTCGCAAACTGCTGTACCTTATTCAAAATAAACTTTTTACTCAATTATGTTTTGTGTATTTTAACGGGCCTTGGAAAAAAATCGCTTTTTGTAACGCCCTTGTACTACTACAATATACGTCCTTGCACTTTAACAGTAAAATTTTACCCCGCCCCATTCCTATTCGAATTATGCTTGTCTTGGTCCCCACTAACTACACTATCCTTTTTCACGGACAGATCTAAAAAAACCTGTATATTAAGTATTCCACTTAATACTGAAAGCATTATTTCAACTTTTTTTAAAATCTTCATTTTTCATTTCAGTTATTGAGTTATAATGTAAAATAGATTCTCTCTCTATCATGCTTTTATAGTTACTACGAATACTATTTTTTTGTTCCTAGTAACTTGTTCGCACATATTTTTCTATGCTAGATTTATTGAAATATAATTAGAAACATGTTTCGTTTAGGTATAACTTCTAAAAGAAATCCATATATATTTTAAAAAACCTTATATTCTAAGTAATTTAGTAGATTTTAAACACGCTATCGGGTCAATCCATATCAAGTGATCCAGAAAAAGTAAATTTGGTCGCTCGACCATTTTATAATCGAATGATTTTTTGTGTGTTGATTCTTATATCATTAGAGAGTCCAAAACCACAAATTTTAATTTTTTATCTTTATTTGAATTTTTATAGCAGCCATCCATGTTCTACGGAACAGCGATTGTAAGGGTTTACGTTATAATTAATTATTAATTATTGCGTTATATTAATTAATAATAATAATATAAATAATTAATATAATAATAATAAATATAAATAATTATATTAATTATTGCGTTATTCCTTAATGGTTTAACTTAAATTCATGGAACAAAAGCAGTTTTACTCAGAAAGATACAGGCTTTATGATGGTTGAATCAAATATAAGGGGTATTGAGTCCCAAATAGAAAAAATATCCCTTAAAGTCGAGCTTTAAGATGGTCATTTTTCACTTTTCAAACGCAGATTTTTGTTAAAGAAACTATTATTTTTCTATTTTTTTCTTGAGGAATGTGTTGTATACTTCCTAAACTTTACTTTAAAAAAAATTTGATCTCGGTATACGTTTATTTTTAGAGTTATGAACTCTCAAAATCGGATCATTTAAAAAAATTCACCACTTTGACCCCCAATATCTCTGGTGGAACAAAGTTTAAAAATCTGAAATTGTTACTGGTTAAACCTTTCTAGGGTATAATCCTGTTGTACAAAGGCCGTCTTTGGTATTTGCTTACAAGTTGAGTTACAGGTCTTCGAAGTTGCCATAAAAACGCTCAATTTAATGGTTTGAAAAGTGCAATTTTAGTTCGAAGGCACACCACTTTATTAATTACAATTAGGTTTGTTTGATTTCTCATTGTTTTTTATATTGTTTTGATTTCTGTCAGTTGACTTAAGAATCTGTAAGGGTTATTAAAATTAGAGCAAATTTGAAACAGCTGTGGAAACTCAGTGTTCTACGTAAGTACCACAAAAACTTTTTAAAATAAAACATATTTTTTCCCGGAAATGTTGTGATCCTTTCAAGGAACATAAAAAACCTTAAAAAAAGGTCTTTGCAAAATAACTATTGAACATTTAACAAAAAATAACAACTTTGGGAAAATCTCTTTGATTCTGGGATAGTCTGTGAAGAAATTGCTTTTCCAATGTTTTTGAGAATCCGAAGCAACAGTCAAAATCAGAAGATCGCACTGATGAATTCTTTGATCAATTCTTTTGAGACGACATGAACAAAATTCCCCTCAGTGTTAGTGCAGAAACCAGTCAAGCAACGTCGTTTGACCTGTTTCTGCACTAAAGCTGAAATTTAACATGCTGGGAAAACTATTTTAAAATCACGTTATTTTATTATTCTTACTTTAAAATGTGCGTGTACCCCTACAAAATCCCATGACACCAATAACTTAATTTTGAAAAATGTGACGTTTGACACGTTTCAGAATAAAGCGATTCAATAAGGCACGTTTCGAGATTGAATCACGTTTTGATTTTATTAAAATAGTAGATAAAAAAAGAATGACGTTTACATCAAGTATTTTCGTAGCCTTGTTTCTGAGATATAAATTTATGAAATTTCGTTTTTTATTTGGGCGTGAAAACACTAGAATCACAAATCATGCGCTGTGAGGTCACTTCCAATAGAAGCCGATTTTCCGATCACGTGAAAACAGTAAACACAATGGTTTTCATGCGCTGTGATGTCCCATCCAAAAGAAGCCCGTTTTCTAACAACGTGATTTTTTGACATTTGACAAAAATAAAATTGAATTTTAAATTATTTAAAACAGTTTTTTGAACTTTAAAATCAGAAATTTGGGACTTTTAAACCATAATGTATCAAAAAAGTATAAAATCTAGCAAATCCTTCACTCATACAAATTTAGACAAAAATCAAAACTGCAGAAAAAGCAATGAGAAATCAAATAAACCTAATTGTAATTAATAAAGTGGTGTGCCTTCGAACTAAAATTGCACTTTTCAAACCGTTAAATTGAGCGTTTTTATGGCAACTTCGAAGACCTGTAACTCAACTTGTAAGCAAATACCAAAGACGGCCTTTGTACAACAGGATTATACCCTAGAAAGGTTTAACCAGTAAAAATTTCAGATTTTTAAACTTTGTTCCAAGAGATATTGGGGGTCAAAGTGGTGAATTTTTTGAAATGATCCGATTTTGAGAGTTCATAACTCTAAAAATAAACGTATACCGAGATAAAAAAATTTTTAAAGTAAAGTTTAGAAAGTATACTACACATTCCTCAAGAAAAAAATAGAAAAATAATAGTTCCTTTAACAAAAATATGCGTTTGAAAAGTGAAAAATGACCATCTTAAAGCTCGACTTTAAGGGGGATTTTTTCTATTTGGGACTCAATACCCCTTATATTTGATTCAACCATCATAAAGCCTGTATCTTTCTGAGTAAAATGGCTTTTGTTCCATGAATTTAAGTTAAACACCATTAAGGAATAACGCTAGTTAACGTAAACCCTTACAATCGCTGTTCCGTAGAACATCGATGGCTGCTATAAAAATTCAAATAAAGATAAAAAATTAAAATTTGTGGTTTTGGAAATTTGTGGTTATAAGAATCAACACACAAAATCATTCGATTTTAAAATGGTCAAGTGACCACCTTTGTATCACTTGACCCTATCACGACTGGTTTAATCTCACAACTCTCAAGCGTCACCTCGCACCGTGGACCTGTTTCGTCCTTGTTAGGACTCATCAGCACGGTATAGGATGGTAACGCAAGAGAGCGGAGGGCAAGTACTTGTCTAGCCGAATATAACTGAAAAAGTGGTGACCATTGATTAGTCCTCCACTCATCTGCTGGAGTCTAGCTGTATGTATAATTTTATATTAGGGTTCGCAAATATATTTGGCTTCGGTTAAAAAATATCCTATGTCATTAAAATATGTTCATAACATTGTTTTACTGCTATCCTAACATCATTCTTTAACAATCTACAAATAAAATTTTAGGCATTAAATTAAAAATGTTAATGTTTAATTATTTGGTTTTAATTGAGTAACAACACATCTTTATTACATATTTAAACTATATTGAAAAAGTACGATTAGTTTTACTGTTAACTTGAAATAAACTATCTTTGTCATAGTATTTATCTACTAGCTGCAACATTATTTTGTTCGAAAACTCACCCATTTATCATTTTAGAATTTTTAATTTCTAAAAGAGATCTTTCTAGAAGTTCACCATCAAAAAAGAAATTAATTTTTGATTAAAACGACTAAATTCTTCAATACTATTATACTACAACTGGTTCATGCTTTAGTATAGTAAATGTATTAAGATAGAGTATGTGGATTCTCGTAATTGACATCTGGTACGGGAACTGAACTCACGCTATTTGAATAACATGATCAATGCACATCTAGTTACAGTTCTATGTGTCTACTAGAGAACAAGCTAATCTTAATTAACCTACTGGATGCAATCCCCTCCTAAAATCACAATAGATCTAAAAATGTAGATTTCTTAAAGCACTATAAATTCAAAAATTAAGTAGAGAAGAATAACCACATTTCTATTAAACAAATGTTAGATTTGGTCAAATTGTAAAAGCTTTCAAACTGTTAATTACTCGGTGGTATTTACCTGTCTAAGATGTGTATAAACAATACTTCCTGATTCAAATTTTTTAAGAGATTTTTTGAATATGTGCCAGATAATCACAATGATTAAACTTTACATGATCACGTTTTATAAAATTGTTTTAACTCTTCATTTTTCCCCAAAATAAATAACAACTCAAAATATTCCTTCAACACTGTTCACGAAAAAATATGCATCCCAATAATACAATTTGTGTTACAAACGAATTATTTAGGATTGTAATATTTTTTAAATTAAAGTTGTACACCAATTAAATGCTTATTAATTTCCTACTACACAACAAATGCGTGAAATACCTTTGCACACAACGCTAAGTAAACACAATAATGTACGCTTTTAACCAAAAGTATTTTGATCGTATTGCGATTGTATTCCACTTGTGAGAAAAAGATAATGTAAAAGTGTTGCAAAGAAAAAACGTGTGTTCTTATAGTATACTTATTTCAATCCAAATTTAAGAACATTTTCATATTCTAAACTAAGCATATTTACAACATTAACTCATTTCTAACACTTTTCCCAAGCATATTACTATACTATCCCAACAGAATAAGGTGCTGAAGGGTAACCCATCAACATAACTGAAGTGTTGTTAATCTGAGGACAAAAAAGTGTTCTTAAATGTGTTTATAATGTGTTTGGTTTTGTGTAGGGCGTTTTCAAAGTATACAGGGGTGACATTCCAGGGACTTTAAAAGATTCTCAGACTTAAAGTTTTATGAACAAATCAGCTTATAGACTGAAATTTTTAGGTTGGAATTGTGTTTTCCTCCATTCGAGAAGTTCTCGACATATAAGACTTTTAAATAAGATTTTATAACTTCGGTAATATGATGTTAACATCTAAAAGAGTTTAGTTGGTTTATTGCCTAGAGTGATAAAAATGCTAATACTATTAATATGCAATATATTTAATCTAATTATATTATAAATCCATTTAAAGTTTTGACATCATATTTTAAGATTCTAAAATACTTTTTAGTTAATATTTCTCTCTTTTATAAACGGGAAAAATTTTATCAAGATTAAACACTTTCAGTTTTGCTTAGGGATATCAATATCACTTACGAATCAGTCTTTATTCTTTTAGAATAAATTTAAAG
This sequence comes from Tetragnatha versicolor, assembly GCA_024610705.1. Taxonomy (NCBI): domain Eukaryota; kingdom Metazoa; phylum Arthropoda; class Arachnida; order Araneae; family Tetragnathidae; genus Tetragnatha; species Tetragnatha versicolor. The sequence goes on along the minus strand of JANDEH010000009.1, from coordinate 5,905,005 downwards.
GGTCATTTTTCTTGAATTAAATTATGCCTTTCAAATGGTGGCTTTATTGCTTTCAGTTTAATGGTGTTAGTAGAATTTTCAATTATTAAGTGCAATGATTTATTTTTTAATTAATGTTAAAAATGTTTTTATATAATATTCTTATATATAATGCCTACTAACATATAATATTATATGTTAGTAGGCATTGATTTTAGTTTATACACTTGTGTATAGCAATAACTTACACAATGAAATTTAATAGAAAGTTATTTATCTCCGTACCATATAATGAGAAAAGTTAATACTGGTACATTTTTTCTAACCAAATTAACTACTGCTATATAAATATTGCTTATAAGTTCAAAATACATATTTAACCAGTTAGTTACGTTTTGTATTTTTTTACAACCAACATATTACACAACCACCCTTAATATTCGATATTACTTTTCGAAGTAAAGTGTGCGGTTTACGTTAACACTAGAAGTTGGTAGTAAGGTTTGTTATTTTAAGTTGGTTTTCCCCGTATTCTCAATATAATTATTTTAATAGGAAGTTCGGTTATAAAATTAGTAAAATAATATCGTATGTATTTTTATGGTCTCTCTAAACTAATTTTTTTGACATCATAAGATCGTAAGATTTGGTTTTTTCATGTGATAAATATTACAAAGTCAATATTGTTACCCAAGTATTACGTGACCATAGTTCAATTTTCAACTATATTTTCAAACAACTTTTAAATTATAAATACATACATTGAAATTTTTGAATTTGTTTAAGCACACTGACCAAAATTTTTTTTTCTTATTGAAGTATGTTCTTAAATTTTCTATGCCTTTATACTTAGCTTCTTTTAATGGCTATTTTCAAACATTTATTAATAATAGTTTATACATTCACACTTTTTTTTTAATATGTTTAGCATTTATCTATGTATTGTTTTTCTTCATTATAGGTCTTCTTTTTAGTAATGTCGTCTACAATTTCTTAAAATTGGCTTCTTCATAAAGAAAACTGTAGTTCTTTGGACTTCCAAAAATACAGCTCCTTACAGGGACAAATTTGGAAAAGAACTGAAATAACTCTATAGGGAGTTCTTGAAACTTTGAAGTAGGAAATTTTTAAAACTCGTGCTTAAAAAACACTTTAAGTAATATTTTCAGTATGAAAGAAAATCAGTTTTGAGATGCCGAATTCGTTGAAGGGTTAGATGATAAATTTTTATTGTTCTAGTAAAAATGTACACATTTGCTTTATTAATAAGTACTGATATGCATACTGTACAGAGGAAAGCTAGATACTAGTACCAAAAGAATTTATGGTAGCTTATTAATTTCCTTAAATCACGCATCTGTTTAAAATACATATTGTCAAAGAATTTGCTCAATGTTGTATGATTTGTAAGATGGTCTGTTTGGAATCTACAACATTATATTTTCCTAATATGTTATAAAACATATGAAAACAATAAAAGGAATGTTAAACATTCTTTATTATTTTCATATTTAATATTTTGATAAAACTGTATTCTGTTTTCACCATGCAATAGTTTTGACCCTTAAGGGGACACAGTACCATGTTTTGTCAAAATTTGGTAAATTTTTTTTTCTTCTTAACTAATCTATATGCACTTGACTATCATCCTACGAATTTTAAAAACGTTTCATTGATAAATATCCAAGTTGTAGTTGATTTCATTTGTGAAAGTATTAAGGTCTCTATGGCTTATAGAAACTTCAAAGTCCTTTTACTCAGAATCACTGTTTCATTGTTTAAAATGCTAAGGCTTTTTATCTATTGGACTAAATCTCTTGAAATTTTTTCTGACAATTGTTGGAAATGAGTATAACAAAAGTTGGCATTTTTTATCATTAAACATCGTAGATTTTTTTTAAATTACTGAATTGAGAATTTTAGCATTTTGGGGCTTTTTTAGCTAGTGATTCAAGAAAAACCACTATGTTTAGAATTCAAAGCACCATAAACTTTAAATCGATGCTAACTTTTGTAAAACATAGTTTGATGTATTTGAAAACCAAATTTCAAGAATGTATGTCGATTATTGTATGAGGAGTAGCATTTTGAAAACACCTCTTAAATTTGAAGATTTTTTATAATAAACTCATAAAATTTGAATTCAAAGATGTATTGAGTTTGGAATATGTTTTACATAAGAAGAGAAATAGAAAGAATTAGTAAATAACTATAATTTTAAAGATTTTGGCAAAAATGGTACTGCGCCCCCTTAAGTTTTATTACTTATGTGTTGTTAATGAAACGTCTGATGTGTATACCAATATTTCTGAATAAAGTTTACCTCAAACTGTTTATATTTTTTCGAGTTATAATGATATAATGAATCAAATTTTTATTACATCTATAAGGTTTACCCTTCCTACACAGAAGGCTTGTGGGTAATTCAGACTTTATTCCCAATTATATGTTTAAAATTACAAAAATAAAATATACAAATATAATGTAACTCACTCAATTGGAATAGTCATTTTTTGTTAACAGGAGAAAAAGAAAATTAGTCCCGTAAGTCTATTTACAATCACAAATATTTGATTTTCTATCATAAAAATATTATACCAATTTTCTTTGAATATTTCTAGTTTTCTAATATTATGTTGCTTACATAATGTTTCATCTCCCAAAAAACAGTACTGCCTTAATTGTTTTTCATATAACATCTCACAAACAAATTTTTTTCCATTAACTCTATTCATTTTAAAACAATTTCCTACGTACAAAAATAATCAGAAGATAAATAACTATTAACGCTCAAAAGGCACGAAAAATATATAAGAAAAAAGAAAGTTTTATGTTACAAAAAATACAGGCTGCTGGGTACGCAGTTCAATAGGATGATAGGAGAAAGGCAAGGTGCATCGTGGAATGTGAAGAATATGTTTGAATATTTTTCGGGCCTTTCAGGTGGATTTAAGAGAGCTAAAAATAGTTGAGCATTACAACTTTTTGCACTAAATTATAAAACTCTCATTCCATACCAGAAAAGTTCTGTTTTGAAGAATTAAGAAGGGTTTGTATTTGATAAATACGTTTTCTTCAAAAGTCATTATTCATTATTATGTATGATTAATAACATATTTTTATCTATTAATATATATGCATTAATAACATAGGCCTAGATTGTGTATAAAATTTAGAATCAAACTATGCCGAAAATTAAATATATTTTCAAAATGATTTAAATATGATTCGTAAAGCTATGTAGCTGGAACTTCAGAGGGAAAATTTTGAGGTGGTAGTTTTATAATTTCGGGATATAGATATGTAGGGTAATTTATGTCGTTATCAATGGTTAAAAAATCTATTTGATTTTTCGCGGGAAAATATGTCTCAATCCCCCCCTCTCCCGCCTCCCCACCTTAGCTGCTATTTCAGCATCATGATATTCTTGTGATGCTCAGAGCGTGGACTCATTGCGACATCTAGGGGATGAAATTGGAGCTTTCGTACAGTTTCTTTGATACTACCTGGACCTGGATCACCATCCTGACCATCTGGGGGCGAGTCCAGGTGGAAAAGGGCTATTTGGCTATTGTCGGGCAAAGAGATAGTTCCATTATTCTTATTTATTAATTTAAATTGGACAGCAAAAATAAATTAATGGTATTTTTTGAAACTTTGTCAAACGTTTTAAAATTCAATTAAGGCATGGTGATATACTAAGGTGATGACTTTTTTAGACTTCCTGACACCTTCAGACTTAAGTTTGAGAGTTACTACGGAACACTCCACCTTCATATTTTAACATCTCTATTATTTTATGTCAAATATCAATAAAATCTGAGTTGAATAAAACAAGAAAGATTAGTATATGTAAATTTTGAATCTACCTTAATTTTAGTATAATTATTTTGGGTCTTTTAAAGTTCTCGAGTTAATAGGAGAGACCAGGACAGATTTAGTACACCTTTTTTGCAAAATTAATGCTGTTCCTTTGTAGTGGAGTTTCTTGGACAAAAGCATGCTAAATTTTAATGAGTCGAGAGAAAATGCCGAAAACTTTAGATACCATTTGATAAGAGTAAGTAAAAGATATTCAGTAAATTCCAAATTACATCAACTTGTGTTAACAAATAGTGTTGAACAGTTATAAAACTTCATAAAATATATCCTGAAAAATCTAAATAAAGAATATTTAGAATTAAATATAGCATTATTATTATTTTACAAGCATGACATTCTTTAAAATTTATTTACTACTAAAATTGTAACCCGAATTTAGTATAAACATTGAAGCATATTGTATAGTTATACCGTTACATCTCTCAATATTCGTCACTAAATACAAAATGTTAATCCAAAAAGTCACAAGCTTCTAATCTTACGTGTAGGTATCTGAGGCAATATTGATACATAGTGAGAAGATCAATGAAAAATTATATATAAATATGAATATTTCATTTGGTTATTTTTCCCCTTTTTACAGCTTACATAGCTTCCTTTGCACTCTTTTGTTGGTCAAACTTCAAAAACACTGAATAAAAAATTAAAAACTAACTGTTATGGATTCCAGATATTCTATTTGTCTCTGTGATACTTTGTAAAAAAACATGTATATTCAACATTATGGACTAAAAAATATCCCTTTTTAAGTTTTTGTGAAAATAGTGAAAAAACATTTTGAGCTCGAAATTGGTCTAAGTTCCTATTTATTGTATTAGTAAATTATTCTATGACATGGATTGTCACCAAACTTGGTAGAGGTAGATAGGTATTAAAGATTTCGTAATATACTATATTCTGCTAAGAAAATAGTTCCAAAATTTAAGACAGGAAATTCGGTCCCATTTAGGCAATCAGTCTAAATATACTACAATTGGAAATGCAACAATAAGGCCATTTTTCAAATAAGGTATTTTGCTAAATTATCAAAAGCAGCACAATAAAATACATCATAAACTTTCTCAAAGGGGTTTTTTGTTTTCCAAATCGCTTTTGCATATTTTTATGTTCTTCTTATACATTTTTCTTTTTCGATGTGATATGTAGATAAAACTCCCTACCGACTCTATAATTGTGTAAATAAAACCAATAAGGAACACATTATATTTTCTGAAAAAATTTTTTATAAACCAAAAATATATCATACAAAAAAAATAACTCTTACAAACAATAATTATTGATTCATCAAAAATACATATGGTACTGGGCAGTAGTAGGAGTGTCTAGTGTTAAGAGACTAGTGTTTCACTCATAGAAATGATGGCTTACTAGAAGGTGAAGTGAAGAGATGTGAAATGAGTGCAGATATTTAAATATTGAATGCAATAGTTTGTTTTTGGATTTGGATGTCTTTTGTAATAGCTAAATTAAATTGTACCATTAAATATTATTTTTAAACTTAATTCCTCTATTTAATACCACCTTCACTCCCACATCCACATACATGAATTATACAAGTATATTTATAGGGAAATAGTTTTTAATACGTAATTCTAAAGTAATTTCTGTCTTGACCCTCTCATAAAGCTACTTGTGGGGTAGTAGTGACATCTATCGAGAAACATCAATACCACATTATACTTCTACAACAAATGCAGGTTTAATCAGAAATTTGTGGCCGATTCAGGTTACCAAGAATTAAAATTGGATAAAGTTATAACAGGATATATATGTTACGGGCAATGTGATAAATCGGGAGTTATTAATAATGCCCAAAGTGGAGGAGGGCAATGGGATAAATTCCATAGCATTTATCGAAATTTATCACTTTGCCCGCCTCCCCTCAGGGCATTATTAATAATTCCCAATTAATCACTTTGGCCTTAACATATGTAGAAACATTAATATTATTTTCTTTCTCTTCACTTTTTCTTCAGCACTCTCTCTTTCATACACTTCATTTTTACGGATTTTCTTTCTCTCTTCCTTTCTGTCTCCCTTGTACTTTTTACGTACCCTCTTTTAATTTCTTATTTAATTTTTGCAATTCTCTTAAAATATTTGGGAATTGCTAAGAATGAAGAAAAGAAACTACGTAAAGACGGATCTAAGTTATAGAATGAAGACAGAGGTCAACGTTATTTATTGTTTTTAGCAAGCTCTGCGTGATAACATCTAAACGTATTTTTAAAACTTCATCAAATCTGTCTTTTTAATGCTATCACGGATATTTTTTGTACGACTAAAATAAGGAAAGAGTGAAAATAGTATAGTTATTTATTTGTATCGGTTTTTTAAAGTTTTAAATAAATAATTTTGCTTTATTAAAATTTTTTCACGTGTTTAAGAAGCTCTTTTAAATATTCCATGTATAAAATGCATTTTGGAGATTATTTTGATTAGCCCGGTTTAGTTCCTCTGCTTTTTATAAAAATGCTTTTTTATTTTTACCATTTTTAAGTTAAGATAATCAATAACTAATATGCGCTTTTGTAAGAAATAATTTTTTTTCTTTTTATTTAGAAAATATACATCGGTTTTCATAGAAAGCTAATGATAGTGATGCTAATCATCAAGGGCGAATTAAAGGGGGGGCGAGGGGGGCGACCGCCCCCCCCCCGAGAAAAGAGGTAAAGGTGGATCAAAATGTGTTAAAATACAGTTTTTAGGGTTCAAATTTCCAAAAATTTTCTGGGGGTGAACCCCCCAGACCCCCCCTTGGATTTATTTGTTAACCACAAACTTTTTAAACTAATAGGGTAATGAAAACAACTAATTTGGTTTTACCAAATCATTTTCTACTACACGGACATATTAAACGATACATCAATGCATGAAGTTAAAGGGGCTTGAGGGAACTTTTAAGCAGGCTCGGACTGGCCATGCGGGCATTTGGGCAAATGTCCGGTGGGCCGCTACTAATCGAGGGCTGTTAGTGGGCTGCCTACAACCAAAATATTTTACAGAAAAAATATATTACATTTGAAAAATGAATCCGCACTCCGCAGGATTTTCCAACTAGTGGCCCACAAATTCTTTTTGTGCGGCCACCAAACCATTAATTTACCAGCAATTCATTAATGATGGCATAAATTACTGAATTCAAAAACATATTATATTATTTAAAATATGTTTATGAAATAGTTTTCCTGGTTTCATCTTCAAAAATTCTACAGCATAAATTCTGGGGGAGGACCCCCAGACCTCCCTTTCTGTTTTGAGCTACATCATTCACAATTTTAATATTAAGTTCGTCAAGTTGGAAATTCTTCCTACCCACTGAATTTACCAACAAGGAATTAAAAGTCTAAATTGAGTTTATTACGTATCCAATCCAATAAGGGACTTCAAGGTTGATTTTAGACTATTTCTTAGGGGTCGATTTTCAAAAGAATTTCTTGGGGGAGGAACCACGATTCCCCCCCCCCGAAATTTTTAATTCTATGAAGTCATATTTTTCTTAAAAATTATGCGGTGAGCCGATTCAGACTTAAAATGCCCGGGCCGAAATTTATTCCCAGTCCGGCCCTGCTTTTAAGTGACCTGGTCTTCTCCCGTAATGGACAGTAGCGCAATAAGAATGGTTGCGGTTGCAGTGCTCAAGTTGCCAGTTGGCTTGTCTTACCTCTTTCTTGAAGTTGTGGGAATTTATCTAGTTTTAAAGCTTATTAGCCCAAAAGCTTAAAAATAGGCAAATATAAAACCTGATTTTTTGGTAGTGAAAGTTACACCACATAGCGACGATCTCAACGTTTACGTGAGAGAAAACGTTTTCACTGAAGATGCCTGACAGTTTCAGGCGAAACGTCTGAGCTTTTACCAGCAGGACCTTGGCAATATCGCCCGAAAAATCCTAATTTGAATTTTGCCTGCCGAGAAACCCTTTCTGTTTTGATTTTTTTTGTTTGCAACCATGGGCGTAGCCAGGGGGAGGCAGGGGGGGACAGCTGCCCCCCCCTAAGTCCTGAATAATTTACTTTAAGTTAAGTTAAAACCTAGTTTTTTAGGGTCAAATTTTCAAAATTTTTCTGGGGGAGGGCCCCCAGGCCCCCTTTTTGTATTAAAACCTTTATTATTAACATTTTTATAATAAGTTCAATAAAATCAAAATTCTACCTAAAAATGTATGTCCGAATTTGTTTTTAAGTGTGCCAAACCCTGTGCTTAAGGGTCAAATTTCCAAACATTTTCTGGGGGAGGGCAGTCAGGCACACCTTTAGTATTTAAACCTTTATTATTCACATTTTTTTGTAAAAAGTTCATTAAAATAGGAATTCTACTTAAAAATGTTTGTCCAAATTTGTGTTTACGTGTACTAAAAACCAGTTTAAAACCCTGTTCTTATGGAATTTTTCTCCACGAACATAAAAAAGTCGACCCTGCTTGCCCCCCCCCTAAGTGGTACCCTGGCTACGCCCATGTTTGCAACGTATTTTTCATTGGAGTATATAAGGGGGGAGGAGGGGTACCTGTCCCCTCAAGACTAGATATACCAAAGCAAGTTAAAACCCAGTTTTTTAGGGTCAATTTTCCAAAAATTTTAAGGGGGGGGAGGACCCCCAGAGACCAATTTTTACTTAATCCTTTATTTACAGTTTTTATATACAGGGTGTCACATAAATAATGGGTCACACTTCTAGGGGGATAGTAGACACCTAGACGAGTCAGAATCACATAGGATTTGGGGGTCCCAGACCAAATCCCAGGGAGTTAAAAATGGAGCGACACCCCAAAAAAAATTATTGAAAAATTCAATTTGTAGAAGAACTACTATTGGTAAAATTTTAATTATGGTCTCAAAAATTGTGGTTTAATATGATCGTTAAAATTATCTCAAAAGTCTTCACTTTAAAATTTGTTTTATTATGAAAAAAATTAAAAAACCACAAAAAAATGTGAAAATTCTGCCAAAACCTCATTTTTTATTTAGAAATCCTTTCTTTTGATTTTATAATCTGAAAGATCATAGTTGAAAACCCTTAAGTCCAAAGTTTCACGTAAAAACCATCAATATTAAACGCTTGAGATCCTGTTAAAGTTAGTTTTTTGGGTGCGCGGACGGGTTTCCTATAGCCGTTTCCAAAACGACAGTTGGCGGAAGCAAAAAACGGACTTAAATCATGATTTAACAGGCTCTCAAGCATTTATTATTGATGGTTTTTACGTGAAACTTTGGACTTAAGGGTTTTCAACTATGATCTTTCATTATTAAATCAAAAGAAAGGATTTCGAAATACAAACTGAGGTTTTGGCAGAATTTTTACATTTTTTTTGTGGTTTTTTAATTTTTTTCATATTAAAACAAATTTTAAAGTGAAGAATTCTGAGATAACTTTAAAGATCATATTAAACCACAATTTTTGAGACCATAATTAAATTTTTACCAATAGTAGTTCTTCTACAAATTGAATTTTTCAATAATTTTTTTGGGGTGTCGCTCCATTTTTAACTCCCTGGGATTTGGTCTGAGGCCCCTAAATCCTATGTGATTCTGACTCGTCTAGGTGTCTACTATCCCCCTAGAAGTGTGACCCATTATTTATGGGACACCCTGTATAATAAATTCATCAAAAAATCGAAATCCTTCCTAATAATGTATGTCCAAAATTTGGGCTACGTGAACCAAAAAACAGTTCAAAACCCCGTTTTTATGGTAAAATTTCCGAACAGACCCCTTGATACTTTTTATCTCCCAGGGAGGCCTTACTGTAAATTGAATATTCCATCTATCCGCCCCCTCCGAGAAATTTGCATTAATCCGCCACTGCTAATCATTGTATGTAAAAATCAGATTCATAAAATTACATGCAAAATCTCAGGAATTGTTATATGTTTAAAAACACAATTACCTTTTATTTTCCCATTCCTCCATAATTGAATCGTCAATTTGAAAGAATACCTGACAATGGATGTTACAATACTTCTCACACTTTTTAGATGAAAGTTTTAAGTTAATAATTTGTCTTGGTGTTTATACAATAGTCTTTCTGTGTTTTATATTTTTGTGGTTTATTTAGTGAAAACATAATTTTTAATTTTATTATACTGTGAATTATCAACTTGCCAAACATTTATCGAAGTGAATTAACAACATTTTTTATTCACAAATGTTTTAATTAAATTTATTTAAATATTTCTATTATTCACATTAAAAGTTAAGTATAAAAAATATAATTGTTATTGTAATTAATACTTAGTAACTCCACTAACATTTCTTAAACCTTTTTCACATTTATGCATAAAACTAAGAAAAATAATATATTGTAAATTTCATTTTAAAACTTTTTATTATTTTTGCCCATAATAAAAATTTGGAAGTTAATATTTTAAAAGTACAGTCACTTTCCAGTTTTCTAAGAACACAAGTATTTTTTAACTATCCTTTATTTTATAAACTGAGCTATTTGGTTTTAATTCAGTCCTTTTTTACGGTTTCTAGCTAGATCAATTCATTCCTAGAACTAGTATTGCCATCTATCAGACTTCAGACGAGTTAATAGAAATTCTTCAATAAATTTATATTTGCATCCTTATCTCATCATAAAAGAATAAGAAAATTATAACCCTTAATGTGACCCTGGGTCAGCGGCTGAGGGCTTTGGCGTATTCCTGTACAACTAGTTTTTCCTTTAAAGAACATTTTTGAAGGTGAAAACAACTTTTAAATCTTGGCTGAATCGGGATAAGCGGAATTTCGGGTAATTAAGGAAGATAATCCCCTCTCTCCCTTAGGCTCCCTTTGGAGCGATATTTTGAAATTAGTTCAAATGCTGCAGTTAGTTCTGTAAAAATTTATCTACATTTATAAAGTTTTATCTTTACTTTCTTTAAAATCCCATAACTAAGATGTTTTCTTCCCGATAAATTTGATTCGCGATTTTAAAAACTTAAAAACTTAATGTATTTTTTATTAAATAAAAAATAATATAAAAAGTAACAAGTTTTATAAAGTTACTTCATCATGTTTTTGTTTAAAATCTAATGATTCTTTAACTGTATTTCACTGTCAGTCATTTTGATGTTGTAGCGACATCTATCATGTAACGGACACAAGATATTTTGTGTCGAATTATCAAATTTATTTTTATATTGTAATAATTCGAACTTCTGCCCCTTAAAAGTCGCGGCTAATTATATCATCAATTTGAAAAAGGGAATAAGTCCAAAAACCAAGTTTTGAGAAAATCGAAAAAACTGTATACGTAATTACGTACGAATTTTCATTGTAACCACCAAATGTTTACAGGAAATACAGTACCTTATTTTGAAAACAGAGCAATCGTCGAAAAAACTATAAGTATATTTATAAATATTTTACAGTAGAAAAAAGTTGATGGACTTATTCCCTTTTTCAACCTTATGAAATTTCAACAGGAGGGAATGTTAAAAACCACATAAATTCTTATTTGAAGCCCAAAAGTGAGCTCGTAGCACAAAAGTGAGACATAGAAAGACTATGACAAATATAATTTACATATTATTATGAAACTGAGTCATTAAGACGCTATCAATGGAGTAAGTGAATATGAATGGAGTCAAACATTCTCTCGATAAACATTCTCTCGACAACTATTTAATTATAGGTAAATTGTGTTTTGGTTTATATTACAGCACAAAAAATAAGAAAAGATTGAAAAATTAATTAAATTCCAAGTTTAATCAAAAAATGCAATGAATGGACATTGATTTTGCAAATTCAAGGGGCTGCCAATGGTGGATAATTATTTTTCCCTCTTAACACTCATGTGTAGAGCGAAGCTTAGATATTTTTTTAAGCACAAATAGTCAATTAGTCATTTATTGGACTTATTCCCTTTTTCAAACTGGCGATTCAATTGTTCTGTTTCAAACATTATCATGACCACTGCTCTAACAAAGTAATAACATTTGCTTTAAAATTGTGTAAAATGTAACAGTAACAAAGAAAATAAATTGTTTAATAAAACCACGGACGTAGCTATAGCTTTTACAAGGGGGGGGTCCAGAATTTATTTTGCAAAAAAAAGCAAACACATTACATAAACTTATGTTAAAATCCATTTGACACTCAAGCAAAGCTGCTAACTTTCAATAAAACATAAAAAAGGTTTGTAAAATATTTATGATGATAAAGAAAACAAAGCTAAAACAGTATAGGATAAAATAATTACTTTAAAGTACTAAATTTAGCCTTTTACGCCAAGATGCTAACTTATTTATAATTTCTTCTGAATCCAATTGCACCGCCAAGTCCCGATGAACACTTTTTTTTTAATTTTATTTTGCTGAAAACACTTATGTTCATGGTGGTTCAGTGGTGTCAAAAAGACACAATTTCAACTTCAAACAAAGACTACACAGTTGAAAATTAACATTAAATTTAATAAGAGATTAAAAGCGTGCGTTACATTCGAAATCTAAGAACAAAGTGATAGAGATGCGTAGTAACAAGCACAGACGAAAGCATAATTACATATATAAAAGCATTGGTTAAACATTAGTGATAGGTTTATGAGGCATGCGGCGCCGATTGGCCGCCCACTTAAGAGTCATCCGATGGAGGATTGCAGCACTGAACAACTTGTAAAATAAAAATGTCTTCACTAAAAACGAACATTTTTGCTCATTTCAGTACTTATATACAATTTTTAACATGCGCTGTAAAATATCAAGAACTATTTTCATTAGAATTAGAGATTAGTCGATGATTTAATGGTGCGGAAACTTTAACCGAACAAAAGTTCAGAGAAAATAACATCTAAAGCAGTGTTTCCCAACGTGGGGCGCACGCCCCACCGGGGGGTAATATGATTTTCTAGGTGGGCAATTTGAAAGTTTCAAATAAAATTGCCCCTCAGGTGGGGCATGGACTACCAGGTTGTATTTACTTTACTTAAATTTGAGTTTTTGTGAATCTGTGGTGTAAGCGGATGTACAATCGATCATATTATGGAAAGGAAAAGTAACAAAATATAAATAACCATTTTTTCTCATTTCTGGTTCAAATATAATTTTTCATAAGAGAGGGCTTACCTTTTTTCGCTTCATTGTCATTTTTTGTGGATGGACCCGCTTCGGCTATTTCTTCATTTTGTGGAAGTTCGCGAGGTAATTCTCTTTCGTTTTTAGAAAAAAAAACAGATTGTTCAGTAGTACGTTTCATAGTGTTTTTAAAGACTGCGTTTATTTTTATTCAGTAACTAATCACACGTGCACACAAATAAGCAGTTAGAGAGCAAGACTGCGCAATACGAAAAGACACATTGTCGTTGATAGTCTGAAGGCGCGATCGGGCTCCGTTTGTTGGGAAAGGGTGGCCATGTGGTAGAAGTCTTTCGCTAGCTCTTAAATTCACCCACGAAAGAATATACTCTATGTCTATGGAAAAGAGAGATTTATCTCTGTGAATCATTAATGAAGTGCAAATCATGAATATGAATCATGAGTCTTTAATCACTATGAAGAGCTTGACTGTACGCAAGATTTGAAAATATAGGTATTCGACTGAAAAAAAAAATTGATGTTCAGGCCAAGGGGGGGGGGGTCCGGACCCCCTAAACCCCCCCTTATATACGTCCATGAATAAAACAAATCCAACAATTACTCAAACTTCAATTTCTTAAAGCCAATCTCTTATCACTTAAATACCTACTAACTTACAATACTTACTAACTATACTTACCTAATTCACTTAAAATTAAATTCATGAATGTCATTTTTGTTCCAAAAACGAAGCATGAAGCAACAAAATCATACCATTAATAAAAGTTTAAAAAAAGTAAGTTAAAAAAATAAAAAGAAAATTATGATTGGGAGGGAAAATTGGGGAGTTGTTTGTTGCTTTTCTTATGCGAACAAAAGAGCTGAAATAAAAAATAAAAAGAACATTTGAATATGGAAAGCTGATGAACAAGCTTTCTTTAAGATTTCTTAGTTTCAATTTCAAAAAGGCAACATTCGCAGAGTAAAGGGTTATTATTTCAAGGAGGAAATGTTCACAGGCTGTCAAACACTTCGTTCAGCGGTGTTGCTAGAAAAAGATTCAGATGATTATATGGTGTAAATTTTAAGCCTTTCAATGGTCAAAAACACGTTTTCTGACTTTCGGCCTTGACCTCTCCTTTGAGGCACAGATCTAGAAGAGGTGTAATGACTACACCCAAGCTGATTTAAACCTCTTTGTAATATGTTCAAAGGTATTTCAACCTTAGGTACGGAAATCAAATTGAAACAATCATAAGATTTCATAAGATTTTTAACTTAGAGAAAATTTTTTTTGAAAAATGAAGAAAGACTTTTCCATTACATGTTACAATCATAATGTCATTTTTTTAATTCTACAGCTGATACACTACTAGATTACCTACTTTTTACGAATTCTTAACATTTTCCCAATGAATTTTTTCATGGTAATATGCAACATTTGTTCCCTAAATGGTTATGGTTTTTTGTTTATCAATATTCAAAAATTTATTGTTTCGTTCTTAGCTTATTACAATGGCATGCAGTCTTTCAATAAGTTCAAAAATTTAAAAATTAATACGTTTCCGAATCCATGGATGATTTTAAACACATAATATTCAGAAAGTACACAAACTCAATCAAATACAATTTTAAAATACAGCTAAAATGGAGTAGGGTAATCTTTGGTCATTTTTGTGCAAAACTTGAGGAAATTTCGAAATGATATTAATTCAATTATAATTATTAAAGAATTATTAGTCTCTTTCAACTTTTTTACATACTATATAGTATAATATACTGAAGTTCGCCCTACAATGGTTTAGCTTGTCTTTTATTTCTTTTTTTTTCCATACATCTCATTATCGCTCACTCCTTACAAAAATGGCAAATCTCAAAAAACCTTATTTTTCAGGAGAGTGATTTGAAAGTTTAAAATTATATTGAAATACATATTTTAAAAATACTAAACAACATATTAAAAATTTTACTATGCAGCCTAAAGATATGGCGATTTTGCAGGACTATACTACGTTTTCAGAACTTCGACGATAGCTAAAAATAATATACCAAGAACTGTAGTTCAGTGGGCAGTGGCGTATACAGGGTGTCCCATAAATAATGGGTCACACTCCTAGGGGGATAGAAGACACCTAGACGAGTCAGAATCACATAGGATTCGGGGGTCCCAGACCAAATCCCAGGGAGTTAAAAATGGAGCAACACCCCAAAAAAATTATTGAAAAATTCAATTTGTAGAAGAACTGCTATTGGTAGAAATTTAATTATGGTCTCAAAAATTGTGGTTTAATATGATCTTTAAAATTATCTCAAAAGTCTTCACCTTAAATTTTTTTTATTGTGGAAAAAGTTAAAAAAACACAAAAAATGTGAAAATTCCGCCCAAACCTCATTTTGTACAGTCGAATCCGCTTAATGTGATCACGGTTAATGTTATCAATCGGATAATGTTATCGGAATCGACAGGTCCCGATCATTCCTATTTAATTTAATGTAAAATAAATCGTTTAATGTGATCAAATATGGATCATCACTCCGCTTAATATTATCAAAATTTGTCCATTTCTCCTTTAAAACGACCGCTTTTGAGTTCGAGTTTCATTTTGAAGGTCAATTTTAACAAGTAAATATCTGCTCCATGAGAACATCTGCCGCTTCATATTTCTGAAACTCAGGATGAGTAAGAAAAATAAAACATTCGGCATATTATGTTGAAAGAAAACAGTTATGGGGGGGTCCGAATCCATACTTGTGATTGGTTAAAGAAACACCAAGATCCACGCTTTGCAGATGTTTCTGATAAGAGATTTTGATTTTCCTTGTTTACTGGAATTCAGATTATGTAATAAATAAGTGGTTTATTGGAGTGGAAGGATATAAAGGAGCGTTAAAAGAGAGACCTTTCTATAAAAATACAAAGTAAGTGATTATTTTAATTTTATTAACTGAACTACTCTTATATTTTCCCCTTAAAATTTTACCCAGAGTAAAATAAGAGTTTTTCGTATACATTTATTACGATTACACGATTTTGATTTTAAAGCAAACTATCTAGTTACACTGTTTGCTGTTTTTTTATGAGATCGCTTATTGTTATCGATCGGATAATGTTATCAGTTTAGTCTTGGACAATTGCGATCACATTAAGCGGACTCGACTGTATTTCGAAATCATCTCTTTTGATTTTATAATCTGAAAGATCATAGTTGTAAACCCTTAAGTCCAAAGTTTCACGTAAAAACTATCAATATTAAACGCTTGATATCCTGTTAAAGTTCGTTTTTTGCGTGCGCGAACTGGTTTCCTATAGCCGTTTCCAAAACGACAGTCTGCGGACGAAAAAAACGGACTTATACCGTGCTTTAACAGGATCTCAAGCATTGAATATTGATGGTTTTTACGTGACACTTTGGACTTAAGGGTTTACAACTATGATCTTTCAGATTATAAAATCAAAAGAAAGGATTTCGAAATACAAAATGAGGTTTGGGCAGAATTTTCACATTTTTTTGTGGTTTTTTAACTTTTTTCATAATAAAAAAATTTTTAAGGTGAAGACTTTTGAGATAATTTTAAAGATCATATTAAATTACAATTTTTGAGACTATAATTAAATTCTTACCAATAGCAGTTCTTCTACAAATTGAATTTTTCAATAATTTTTTTGGGGTGTCGCTCCATTTTTAACTCCCTGGGATTTGGTCTGGGACCCCCGAATCCTATGTGATTCTGACTCGTCTAGGTGTCTTCTATCCCCCCTAGAAGTGTGACCCACTATTTATGGGACACCCTGTATAGAAATTTATTTCGGGAGGGGCCCAAAATTATTTTTCACCCCTCCCAAGCAAATTTATTACGTTCAATGTAACTTTATATATTTTTAAAAAATTTAAATCTAAAAGAACTTATTTTAAAAAAAAGTTTTGAAATTTGACTTTTAAACACTGGTTTTTAACCAGTTTTGGTACACCAAGTCCGAATTTTTTATTTATATTTATAGATAGAATTTGCATTTGGGTGAACTTAATATAAAAACAAGTTGAAAATAATAGAGTGCCAAGTAGGAAAGGGGATCTGTGGGTCCTCCCACAGAAAGTTTTTGGAAATTTGACCTTAAAAACAGTATTGCTACTCGGTTTTGGTACACCTTGTCCTAATTTTGGACATATATTTTTAAGTAGGATTGGGATTTTGATGAACTTATTGTAAAAAGATTTGGAATAATAAAATACCAATCAGAAAGGGGGGTTTTGGGGTCCTCCCCCAGAAAATTTTTGGAAATTTGTGCCTATAAAACAGGGTTTTAGCTTGTTTTCCGGATTCGGGGGGGACTTCGGGGGAGGGGGGCCAGGGCCCCTTCGGCCCCCCCTTATATACGCCACTATAACTGAGGTTTTTCAAAATTTTAACCAGGTTCCAATAATTTAAGGGTTTTTTATTCATAATTGAATGGGGTTTTTTTCAAAATTTAGGGCGTTTAAAGTTCAAACTAGTTTTAAAATTAAGGAGTATTTTTTAAAATTCAGTATTTTTTTTAAAGTAAAATAGATTTCTTTCCAAATTGAATGAGTCTTTTCAAAGTTTAGGATATTTTTGAATTTTAAGATATTTTTAAAATGAAGTGAGTTTTTTTTCAAAATTTAAACTAGGTTTCAAAAATTAAATGGTGTTTTTTCAATTTCAGTGAGTTTTTTTAAAGTTTTTTTACATTCTATCTCTGATAAATGAACACTTTAAAATAAAAATAAAAACATTAATTTTTTAAGAAAACTGACGAACTTTGAAAAAACTTACTTAACTATGGAAAAACTGACATTATTTTGATAGAATTACATTATTTATTATTTATCACTACATTATTATTATATTACATTATTTTGAACACATTTAACATAGAAAAAATTCACTAAAATTTGAAAAAACCCACTTACTATTGGGTTGTCCCATAAGTTCTGTTACTTTTTACAAAGTTTCGTGTTTGAAAATTTTTTATGAAAAACTGGTAATAGGTGGAGATTTCAAACAAAAGGGATTTTGATATAAGTATATTTATGAACATAATGTGTGATTTTGGTAGTTCTCGGGATATTATTTCTTTTTAAAATGGCAGTTTGAAAAAAAGACCAAAAACGACGATTTTCGCGTAATTTTTTTCTTTAGTTTAAAAACTAGGAAGAACGCATAATTCATGGCTAAAAAAAGTTTTACTGTTTATTTGAAATGTTAAGATTACGATGTCATAGTTTCAAGATGATTCGATAAGTTTAAGGTTGGAAATTTTGGCTTTAAAACTTCATTTATTGGTAATTTCACGTGTTTTTTAAAGCACGCCTATTTTGTTTCTAAGCAGCTGGTATGAAGTAATTAAACGCAGGTGTTTTTTGAACCATAATGCTTGTTAATGCATTGAATTGATGCCATTAATGCATTGAAAGTATATTTTCATAATATCATTCAATTGATTTATTTCCAATTTGCAAGGAGTTGTTTTTATTGTAATGTTTTCGTATGAAGCAAAGAAAATTGCTTTGTTCGCTTAGTGTAAGTTCAGCGAGTGTAATTGTGACAGGCTAAAACGTTGCGCGCTTGCATTGTGCGCACTTTTTTCTGAACTTAAGTTAAGATATAATTTAATATACTGCATATTTTGAATACTTGGGTCTTTCCTAAGCTTTTTTATTGATTTTGATGCTTTTTTTCGTAAACATTTCTTTGAAATGACTAACATTACTGAGGTAAGTTTTTTGCAATAGATGTTATGTTTGAGACCAAAATTTCACAAGTTAAACTTATCGAATTATCTTGAAACTATGACATCTTAAACTAAACATTTCAAATATATAGTATAACTTTTTTTAGCCCTGAATTATGCGTTCTTCCTAGTTTTTTAAACAAAAGAAAAAAATTACGCGAAAATCGTCGTTTGTGGTCTTTTTTTCAACCCACCATTTTGAAAAGAAATAATATCACGAGAACTACCAAAATCCCACATTATGTTCATAAATATACATATATCAAAATCCCTTTTGTTTGAAATCTCCACCTATTACCAGTTTTTCATAAAAAATTTTCAAACACGAAAAAAGTAAGTAAGTAAAAAGTAACAGAACTTATGGGACAACCAAATATACAGGGTGATTCAGAAATAATCATCAATATTTTGGGGGGAGGTAGAGGGACCCTAGACAAGCATATTTCGAATAGGGATGGTGGGGCGCAGCCTTACCGTTAAAGAGCTAGGACCTAATGTAGTGCGAGCGCGTTTCGAAAGGCCGTTTTTAGAAGGCCCGTGTGACGAAACAAAACATTATAAAATGAAAAAATCTATTGCATGAGGTAAGGAAGTATCCCTACTACTTAAATCCTCAATGAAATAGAAATTGGACCACTTGCTAAACCGTGGGGTGAGTTTTAAAACGTGCAATATTAATCTCTTAGTCAAACAATGGAGTTCCCTCAATGGTATTTAGAAAAATGATGATCGGGGAAGGAATTTTCAATGATCGTAACATTGATCATTGAAACTGTTTGATCATTGAAAATTCCTTCCCCGATCATCATTTTTCTAAATACCATTGAGGGAACTCCATTCTTTGACTAAGAGATTAATTTTGCACGTTTTAAAACTAACCCCACGGTTTAGCAAGTGGTCCAATTTCTATCACATTGAGGATTTAAGTAGTACGGATACTCCTTTACCTCATGCAATAATGTTTTTCATTTTATTATGTTTTGTTTCGTCACGCGGGCCTTCTAAAAACGGCCTTTTGAAACGCGCTCCCACTACATTAGGTCCTAACTCTTTAACGGTAAGGCTGCGCCCCACCATCCCTATTCGAAATATGCTTGTCTAGGGCCCCTCTACCTCCCCCCAAAATATTGATGATTATTTCTGAATCACCCTGTATAGGAGAAAACCACTTAATTTTGAAAAAAAGCACTTTTTCCGAAAAAACCCAGTTTTATATGGGATGTTTCAGGGTTTTTTTGAAAAAAACCCAAAAAACCTCTACCCACTTGGGTTTTTTTTAAAACCGGGTTTTTGAAAACCTTGTAAGATAAAGAATGTTTTGCAAGGATTTTTCCTTTCAGTCTTTTGTGTTTTGTTCCAACCATACTTTTCAAATCAAAACCTGTAAAGCTATTCCTTTATTATAGCTAGTCTTTTATAGATTTACTGCAAATTTTTAAATAACCTAAATCAATTTATGTTTCTAAGTGGGTATGTGAAAATTCATAGGTAAAGAATAACTAATATATCTCTTAAATCAGATAAAAACTTAGTGTAAAAGTTTTCTCTAATAGTAGTAAGCAAAATGTTTTTTTTCACTGGTTCAACAAAAGGGCTTACGAAACTAAATGCATAAAAACTTGACTAATGTTAAAGAACATTAAATAAAAAATATTTTATACGTAAAACAATCTTTTTTCAAACTTTTCCAACTTCCATCATATAATTTCAAAATGGAAAAATCCTCAATGTTTTGAATTTGAAGTTTAATACTAAGACAAATTTAAACAATTAAATTTTAAGTACTTTAAAGTGCTATAGTTCTAGAGTTATTAGCTGTTTAAAAAGGCAGGGAAAACAACTTTACAAACTTTGTATGAACATTAAAAAATATATCTAACGAAACAAGAGTGATAGAAGAATGGAACCTGAAAGATTATGTCTATAACTATAGGGGAGAACGGGGCACATTCGCACAAAAAGTGCATTTTGGCGTATTTCTCTGGATCTAGATGAGATATTGAAACAAACTCGGATTCAAATGAAAGTTAAGACCTTTCCCGATATTTTAGAACGATAACTGGTCGCATTCATCTGCAATTTCTAACCTATATCATCAATCTAAAAAACGAGAAATTTCATTCGAATGTGCCCCATGGGTGGGGCACATTCGTACACATGCAAAAAATTATTCAATAATTATTTTTACAAACTAAAAAGTTTATTGTACTTTAATGTAAGGATAACTAAACGAAATATTTGGCACTTTTACATATCTTTCCTCTAAATTGAAGATTTTTTTACAAAAACAAAACAGCTTCAGAAAATATTGAACATTTAAGTTTTTTATGAGGAAAACAACAATTGTTGTAATAAAAAGTATATTGCACATTGACATACTTAACATAATATAATTAGTTAGAAAAAGTTCAACTAATATTTTAACTGTCAGGCATTATTCCAAAAGAAAAGTGAACCAACAGCTCGCTTATTAACACCTGAAACTGACGGTTGGGGAACTTTTAATACGATATTATCTTTTTGTATGAATGTTGAATCATTACTTACTGGGAAAATAAAAGTTTCGACATTAATTTTAAAGTTTTTCATCATTAATTTTAAATAAGCACCATTCAATTCCAAATTTTCTCTTTGACCAACATAACAAAATTTTCTTTTTAGTAGCAAATTCTACTAGAATAAAATCACTTAAGTACAAGTCAATTGGTATTAAACAATTATCAGGGACATTTATATCTTCAATGTTTAAATTTGGGTCTAAATTCCTTAAAACTAAAGATTTCTTTAAGATGTTATTATTACCACCAAATTTTGAAACAAATACAATAAAAAACTATTAAACTTCAAGTTAATAAATATACTGCACTTATAAACATATAAATCACTTTCGTAATCAAAAATGGGAAAGATGAGGCACATTCGCACTGTCCGAATCTGCCCCATCTTTTGTTGTACGAATGTGCCCCATCTACCAGTTCAAGCTTACCCCGTCCCAACAAGATATTTATAATTAAAGCAGGGAAATAAAACATTTCTAGAAACTTACTTTAGTAGTGGCTCTACTGAATAAAATGCTGAATATCCGCTTGAGAGTTATTTTTGATTGATATTTTACGCCAACAAAATGACAAGAAAATTTACTTTGCTGCTTCTAACGCTAGCAAATTTCTAGTACGTATACAACAAAATGGATCAGAGCTTTGAAAATTTATGCAGGAGGTGGTAGTCATGCTTCCATCTACTGGTATTTTTTTCAGATTTTTAAATTAATAATTACTAGGGGAAATACCTTCTGTCCGAATGTGCCCCATGTGCGAAATAGCCCCACTCTCCCCTATTCCACATAAAAAATCATGAACAATATTTGATAGTTTAATCTTTGATTTGGTTAAAAAAATAATCGCAAAAATGAAGTTTTTTCATATTTTGTCAAACTTTGGGGCCTATGCGCGATCGGAAGATATATTAACCAATTTTGAAAAAAAAAATTCTTTTTCTTTGTCTATATAATTCGCAACTTTTCCGCGCTATTACAACTTCGAAATAAAAAAATAAGTTTTTTCGGCCCACCCTATTAAATATTCCCATATAGTTTCTATCCATCACTATTAGGTCCTGAGGACATAGTTTACTATGTGCATCATTTACAGCTCCTAATTTTTAAAAATAAAGGAGCTAGAAAAACTATAAAAATGGGCAAATTTGAATATAATTTTGCAATTTGGGAAAAATCCTGACGTATAGGATTTTTTATTTTCAATATTTTTTTTTGTTATCAGCACACCAAAATACATAGGAAATCGCTAAAATTTTTCAAACAGCTTTTTCATTGCAGGACTGTGTAATTAGTAAAGCTTTGTTTTAACAAAAGAAAACGTTAAAATTTTTGAATAGGATACAAACCACTCTCCACTTTTTCATAAATAATACTGAATACATACAATGGTTTAGCTTGCCTTTTTTCTTCTTTTCTTTCGTACCTCTCATTTACTATGTAAATTCCCGTAAGTTTCTCTTTTGGGAAACTCATATGTCTTGCTTTTTATATTTCTGTTCTATTGTACTACTTTGTGTTTTTCCTAATATTTCCATGAGCATTTGCGTGGGTAAATAAATAAAGGTTAAGGGTTTTTCTTGTGGTAAACAGCACATCCATTCCCACCACAGACGTTTTCGGTTTTCCAAATCAGATTTTTTGTTCCTCTCTAATACACACACCCGAAACAAAAGTCTAAAGTTGACCCTGCCCCCAGAGTGGCCCCCTCCAAAAACCTGTCCTGGAACTGATCAGGATTCTCGATGCATTTCTGCGGGTCGTTAAGCACAGATAGAAGAGGTCAGAAAGGTCTTCGGCAAAGCTGCTATCTCTCTTTCTCTGTGGAGGAAAAAAAAGAGGCCCGACGGGGAGCGTCTGTTGTGTTTCGTGCTACGCCCGGCGGTCACTGGAAACAGGGCAAGCTTCTTTTCTCTTATTTTTCCTCTGTAAACCGATCGTATACTGATTCATTAAGAATTTATAATACATAAGAAGTTATAGAAGATTTATATGTTGTTGTTGTTGTCTTGTCCAGCAAGCAGTGCAATTTGATCAAATAGGAGATTTATATGAAATTATAATTTACCACAAATTAGCTGGTTGAAAATAGGAGGAGGTGAGTTATTTAATATTATGTAATTTAATTGGATATCGGACCTTTTATAAGATTGTCTTTTTAGTACTTGGAAAGAATTGCCTGAGTTAAGAATAGCTGTTGTGTCAAGTTTGAAAAGTATTTTAAGCAATAAATGGGTAATCATAACCATATTTAGTATGCAAGAGGTGGTAGGAATTCTCTTAAAAATCCATCAAAAAATTAAATGTCCTTAATTATTTACTAAAATGAACTTTCGATAAAATAATGTTAGCAAGCACTTTAGAAAAACAGGTATTTATTGTGAAAAATAATGAGGAAGTTGTAACCAGCTGTCGTTCTCTTACACTGTTTAAAACTATCTAAATATCAGACAAGAGGAAAGCTGGGCTCTATTTGATGCAGCTAATTTCAACCTCATTTTTTGAGTACAAAAAAATGACTTGTTCACAATATTTTTTTCTAAACATTTCTAAAAATGACCCTATGTTACGAAAGAAAAAATATAAGCCTAAAAGGTAAATTATAAAAGTATGACAATGTATGTAAAAAATTGTATATAAGTTTCCGACGGGTGGGGCAGTTGGAGACATTGTTTGGGGCACATTGTTTCAGTGTTTAACACACTCAAAAGTAGTAATTAATAGAAATTTGGGAAAATAATAAATATTCTTGCATTGAAAGAATTCATAAGCAGTTGTACTACATTACATTTTTAATATAGATGATAAATTTTCTATTAAACATTTTAGGAATAAAAAATTGATGAATTTAAAGAATAATTATTTTTAATAAATATTTAATTAAGGATATAGGATGCAATTTTCATAGGGATAATTGCTCCTGTGTTAGTTGAAAAATTCAAACGTATCTTTCTCGAAAATCTCCAAGAAATTTAAAAATGCAGCACTAATTAACTGATAAGTTTTAACTCATTTATTGTACTCTTTTGCCAATGATTTTACTAATATTTTTGAAAATACAGTTCTTTGTTACCTAAGTGCAGAGAAATTCTCAAATGTTTAGAATGTCTTGATTTGATCGTTTGATCATTTGTAATATCAACTGTTTTTAGTATAGGTCATTCCTTCGAAA
This sequence comes from Tetragnatha versicolor, assembly GCA_024610705.1. Classification (NCBI taxonomy): domain Eukaryota; kingdom Metazoa; phylum Arthropoda; class Arachnida; order Araneae; family Tetragnathidae; genus Tetragnatha; species Tetragnatha versicolor. The sequence continues at coordinate 5,880,666 of JANDEH010000009.1, read as the reverse complement.
TTACTTTACTCTTAAAAAAATGTAACTTTATATTCATGAATATTTATCCCTTCTCTCTATTCTGTTCCTTCTCTTACATCAAAGTGTATGGATTTTCCCAGTATATAATATACATATATCTTACTTAATATTTTTTAAAAGAAAGGATGGATCTCTGTGTTCACAGTAGAATTAGCCTTAGAGAGATTTCACATTTTACTTACAAATTTACTTTTTAAAATTTTTTACGACTGAATTTTAGTTTCCTTGATTAAACTAACTATATGGACCTACTAAAGAGCTTAATGGTTTCAAATTTAATGCTTATTCATATAAAGACAACTTTTAGTAAAATGTGATTTAAATAACCTTCTTAGTTTTTAGATAGTATAAGTATCAATGTGCGCTTCATATCAATCAACATTCAATATTTATAGCAGGGTTGGCTGGATTGGACCCTATTGGGTTGGACCCAATGGGTTTTTTCAAAAAATCTCATGTGAAAAAACCCTCATTTTTGACCCATTTTTGGGTTTTTTCAAGAAAAATCAAGATTTTGGCAGTTTAATATTGAAGAAAAACATTTAACGAAATAATTTTACATGAACTGGCAGTTGAGTGGGTTTTTTCAAAATATATAGAACGTTTAAAGTTCAAAGTTTAAACTTTATAAAAAATTAGATGATTTTTAAAAAATTTCAGTGTTTTTTTCAAAGTTAAACAGATTCCTTTTAATATTGTGAGTGGATTTTTCAAAGCTTAGGATATTTTAAAATTTAAGTTGATTTTTTAGATTTGTTTTTTTTTCATATTGAATGGGGTTTTTTTTCAAAATTTAAGACGTTTTAAGTTCAAACTACTAGTTATAAAAAATTAAGGGGGATTTTTTAGATTTCATTATAGGATATTTTTAAAATTTAATGGATTTTTTCAAAATTTAAACAAGGTTTCAAAAATTAAATTGTGTTTTTTTTCAATTTCAGATAGTTTTTTTAAAAGTTAAATAGGTTCTTTCATTAAAGAGTGGGGTTTTTCATTATTGAATAAGGTTTTTTCAAAATTTAGGACGTTTTAAGTTCAAACTAGATTTAAAAAATTAAGGAGGATTTTTTTAAATTTCAGTGGGTTTTTTTCAAAATTTAAACCAGATTTCAATAAATAAGGGGTGTTTTTACAATTTCAGTGGGGGTTTTGTTCAAAGTACTATTAAAAGTTTCAACTTTGAAAAAACCCACATTACTTTGACAAAACACATTTAACATTAGAGAACTCACAAAAATTTGAAAAAACCCTATACTATTTAGGAGAAACACACTTAATTTTGAAAAAAAAACACACTTTTTCCGAAAAAACCCAGTTTAATATTGGTTTTTTCAGGGTTTTATTGAAAAAAAAAACGAAAAAACCCAACCCACTAATTTTAGTTTAAGACATGTCGAAGGCCTCAAGCGAGTCTTGCCCAGGGCCCCCAAGCTTGTATTGTAAGTCGGACCCTGGTTCTTTAGGCTTACCATACGTCCGGAATTACCCCGACAGTCCGGGGTTTTTAGAGCTGTCCGGGGAAATGTCCTGGGACGCTAAAATGTCCGGGGTTTCATACATTTAAGATTTGCCAGACATTTTTATGAAAAAATCCTGACCAAACTATTTAAAATTGCGTTTTTTACGTTTCTAACGTCTATACAGGGTGATTCAGAAATAATCATCAATAATTTGGGGGGAGGTACAGGGGCCCTAGACAAGCATATTTCGAATATGGATGGTGGGGCGCAGCCTTACCGTTAAAGAGCTAGGACCTAATGTAGTGCGAGCGTGTTTCAAAAGGCCGTTTTTAGAAGGCCCGTGTGACGAAACAAAACATAATAAAATGAAAAAAATCTATTGGATGAGGTAAGGAAGTCCCCCTACTACTTACACAGTAAATTCGATAGAATTTGAACCACTTTCTAAACCGTGGAGTGAGTTTCAAAAGTGCAATATCAGTGGCGAATCCAGGATTTTGGTCTGGGGGGGGGCTGAGTTTCACAAATAACTTAATTGCTATTAAGGGCTATTCAAATATTAATTTAAGCAACTGAAAGGGGGAGAGGGGTTGCCAGTGCCGTAACCAGATTTTTGTTTTGGGGGTTACTCAACATCTTTTCTGAGGTCTAATCTCCAGGAATACTAAGTTTTAGGTGAGATGACTTCGTAAGGTTTTAATTTTGGTGCACCAAGTTTCAAAATTTTGTAAAAATGTCAACTCCAAGTAAAAGGGGGGTCTGGGGGATCTCCCCCCGAAAATTTTTGAAAATTTGCTCCTCAAAATAGTGTTTTAGCTCATTTTGAAGCCTTTCAGATTCCGGCCAACGAGCACAACTCATTGTAAGCGGCGGAATTTTCAAGGAAAAAAGTTTATAGTATTATGAATTGGAAAATTTCTAGGGGGTTTAGGGGTTTCTATTCCAGAAAAATTTTTGAATTTTGCCCCTACTAGTGGCATTTTAACTCTTGTTGAGACACTAGGTTACATTAAAGAGGATCACTCCTTCGTAAATCCCTAAAATTTCAAGGAAAAGCCATACTTATTATATTCCAAAATTTCGAGGGGGTTTGGGGGTCTTCCCCCAGAAAATTTTTGGAATTTTTACCCTTAAAAGTAGGGTTCCGATTAATTTTGAGACCCTTTGGGTAACACCACCGAATGTCCGCAACGTAGTGAAATTTCATTTTTGGCTTTATTGCTATTACCAAAACTTGAATGTCTTATTCCTGGGGGGGGGCTGCAGCCCCACAGCCCCCCCTACTGGATTCGCCACTGTGCAATATTAATCTTTTAGTCAAAGAATGGAGTTCCCTTAATGGTATTGAGAAAAATGATGATCGGGGAAGGAATTTTCAATGATCGTAACATTGATCATTGAAACTGTTTGATCATTGAAAATTCCTTCCCCGATCATCCTTTTTCTAAATACCATTAACGGAAATCCATTTTTTGACTAAAGATTATATTGCACGTTTTAAAACTCACCCCACGGTTTAGCAAGTGGTCCAATCTCTATCACATTGAGGATTTAAGTAGTACGAATACTCCTGTATCTCATACAATAAAGTTTTTCATTTTATTGTGTATTGTTTCGTCACACGGGCCTTCTAAAAACGGCCTTTTGAAACACTCTCGCACTACATTAGGTTCTAGCTCTTTAACGGAGCGCCATCTTTTGTGAGTAGCGGGTACTAAAATATGCCGAAAATATCGCTAATGTCGCCCCACCATCCCTATTCGCGACTCTAGCGCTGAGATACGCCCTCTGGTGGAAGCTAGCCAAACCACTATAAGGAGTAATCGGATTTAGAAGTATCATGTAGTTTGTATTGACGGCGCTAATTTGACGACTGTTTTATCATTGTTTGGTGTTTTAATTTTTCTCTTGAGGTAATCAGTGATAATTTTAACGCCTCTGAGAGCGTATTTCACGCATTGAAAATAGGAAATACGCTTTTAAAAACTAGCTAGGCGTATTTTCACGCTTTGAATTTTGAACATGCTGCTTAAAAATGCATGGTACCCCACCGAAATCAAAAAATTGTTCTACTCAAATTTGTAATACTAAATAAATGTTTCATTTAGAATGTTTATGTAAAATAAATTATTTTTATTTTTTACTTATATTAACAGATGCTATTATTTTTAAAAACCAAAATAGCATCCTCATTTTTTTTTATTTCAGTTTGTCCATTAAAAAAACGTTTTTAGAAAAAAATGTTTCTTTATAATATACAATAGTTCATTCTGTTTCCGTATTTCACTCCTCATAAATGAATTTCACGCCTCCTAAAAAAGTCAAGGAGTATTTTTACTCTTCCAAAAAAATCCTAAGAATAACACTGGAGGTAATATTTTATTACATGACTTTGGTTTTGTGAATAAACTTATGTATCGCATTAGTAACTACGAAAATATCTTTATCTACAACTACTACATATAATTGATTATTTCTACATTGTACAAAATTTAAAAGCTAATAAGGTAGTCAACCAGGGGCATAGTTACTAGAATATGCCTTTTGTTACAAGCATTTTACATTTAAGTGTATGAAAAAAAAAAGGTTTTTGTGTTGGAGAAGGGGGCAACAATAAATTCTCAAAAATTTTAGGTTTGCTGAGCTACAAACACAAATGAAAAATACAAATAATGTACACATAGATTATTTTTTATGCATTTTATTCAACTCTTAGCATATAACATAAATTTTAGATTTTTAAACAATTCTGCTCTAAAAGCTTAAGCTTTAACAAATTATAGTAAATGATTCCACAAATTACAATTTATTTTAAAACAGGGTTCCCAATCATTTTCAAAGTAAAAATTCCTAATAATGTTTTCAAGAAAATAAGAGGTAATTTTCAAGTATTAAATAATAGGATCCTGGTAGGTACTCGCAAGAAATTTTTCAGCTTTTTATAAAAAAAAATTCACTCTAACATATTTAGCAAAATTAAATAACAAAAAGCACCACTATATAGTGGTGCTTTTGCACATATGCAACTCATTTCATTCCAAAAAGTAATTTTGCAAGTAAGTTTACACATTTTAATTAGCTGAGAAAAACATGTTTGACAATTTTAGTTCATTCTTTTAATTGGCTAAGAATAATTAAATTTTAATTTAGAGTGAATAAAAAAAGCCAAATTTGGTAACCTCCTGTTTTTGCTTGCCACTGCCTTTTTTTTAGGGAGCTATATACCATTATAATACAAAGTTGCGATATGCCAAATGAGGAAATTCAATCCAAAAACAAAGCACAAAAAATAAGAAAAAAAGATTAAAAGTGAATGAAAATTTAGAGGTTTTAGAAACTTTTTTCAGACAGTCATAATGGTATTGCAAATTTAACAAAATCTCATAATGCAAAGTTGCGAGTGCCGAATGAAGAAACTCAATACTCATTACATCGCTTATGGGTTTGCATATTTTTGCCAATCTTTCTTTTCTCCTTTTCTTTAGGAAAACAATGAAAACTCTTAAATCTTTGTTTTTAGATTTCCTCGAATGACGATTCGGAACGCAACAATTAGTGTATGAAGTCATATTTTGAATGTAAACCGCAATAACACCGCTCGAACAATAATACCGCTATGCGAAATACTTCTTCGATTACTTCTTCGGTCGTCCATGTTGGTTAGGCCACGCCTACGCTGGAGTCGCGAATTCGAAATATGCTTGTCTAGGGCCCCTCTACCTCCCCCAAATTATTGATGATTATTTCTGAATCACCCTGTATATTACTTCAGAAACTTACTTTCAGTGAATTTTGTGATAAAAATTAAGTCAATCAAACAATTTTTGAAAAAGTTATGTTAATTGAAAAAATTAAATTTCATATTTTTGTTTAATGTTTATTAGTTTGAATAGGTTTTTTCTTAGTTTTTAATCCTTGGTTATTTGATATGGTACTTATAAAGAAATTTCAAAAATAAGTCCTGGGTTGGCCCCGAGAAAATATGGTAAGCCTATATGGTTCTTAGTCGATTATTTGACCTCCTAAAACTTAGGTATTTCTAAGATAAATCACCGTAAGAATACCAGTTCTTAGGGATTTATCAGAATTCTACTAAAATAATGTCAAAAGATTCATGGATTCATGTTCCTCTTACCAACTCTGAATTTGCGTTGAACCACCATGCGTAGTGTAGCGCTGTAAACGTGAAACGCATGATTCTTTTTGACAGTTATCCATCTGTATACAAACCTTTACGCAAAACCTGTTCCTGAGAAGTAGCAGTTGTTCTTCAAACCTGTTACTGATATATAATAAAATTTTATGTAAATAAACATTTTCATGTGTCGATCTTTCTACCGCGCGTTACCGCTGTGAACTCTTGATGTTTTGCTGTATTTATTTGATGCATGATATTTAAATTCGTCAAGCCTTCTTATGTTTGTATAATTTTGTCTGTTTTTAGTCTCATTACTTTTTTGGTTCGCACGCTGTTCTTTCGCTTTGCTTTTAGCCGAACATTCTTGCATTGCTCCAAACTCTCTTATATAAATTATTATCACACTTTCACAAAGTTTTATTATAAGTTTGAACAGACCTATTATTTAAGAATGAATTGACTTATTATTTTTGATTTATTTAGTTATTATCCATGGATTGTGAAGCTTTTGCCGAACATTGCATTAAGGTGGGAATGAAGCGTGAAGTAGTGTATCCAAATCCCGACTGGGGCAGAAACCACACCCCAGGGTTGGAGAGAGGGGGTTCATTGTCTTGCCTTGTCTCATTAAAAAATGCGTATTCCTATGAGCATTTAAAGTACCCCAATTCACTGAAACCTGCCTGACAGCTCTTCTTAGGGGTTCCTAATCAAAAGTAAAGATTTCTTTTGAATTAAAATAACAGTTGAGAGGGAGTCAACTTTCTGCACCTTAAATTAAAAATGCATCAATTTATAATTTGGTATATTACCACAAGTGTAAAATTTCAGATAACTCTGTTCTTTACATTGCTTTTTTATTTCAATCTTATAATTTTGAAGTTTAAGGCTTTGGAGAAGGAATTTAGTTACAATTAAATCCTCCGAATTTCAAGACTTTCAGTTTCTATAGTCAAAGGAGTATTTTTACAGGAAAGGGGGGGCTAAACCCTTTGCCCAACCCTCCTCCTTTATCGTTGCTTGGGACTGGCACTTGTAAGATCAAAAGATAGGTACACTCAAGGGTATTTAAATATTTTTTACTCCTTGAAATAGCCAGTCAATGGGGTCTTACACTAGAAGTTAATGGTTAACAATCATCTTTTACCCTCCATATTCATACCTCAAAGGCATATTCATACCTCTAGTAAGTAACTTACGTATCCCTTTCAATCCACATTGTCCCAAATCTCCTATAGGAATTAATGGAAATCGCATGTGATCTAGATTTGAAAAGATTTAATTACATGATTTATTTTTGAATTACAACAACCACTATTTTAAGCTTATTTTGCTTAGGGTTCTAATATTTACTGAAAAATGTCAATGTTGACTTTTGCTTAGATCATATGCACAAACAATTAAAACACATAATCAGTTTAAAAATTCTGTGAAAATCTGGTTACGTATATTTAAAATTTTAAGGACCCTCAAATGAATTTTGTCAGGGGGGCCTAGAAAATTTATGGGCAGCCCTACTAATTTATACATATTTTTTTTCACAGATTCTAAACTTGAGCTAATCAATTTCATTGAGTATTATACTTTTTCTTAATTAGGTAGTGTTGACTCTGGGTTTAATATTTAAAATGGATTTAATATTAGATGTAGTGTTTTAAATTTAAATATAGTTTGATTTAAGACTAATTAATAAAAAGATAAGACTGAAAATTAATACTAAAAATTTAAATCATATCTGGTCCAGGTGCGGATCCAAGGGGGGCATTCTCAGTGTCCCAGTCTGAACAGTGTCCCCTTGGACCCAAAAAGGTTCTAACCCTTTCCCTAAAGGTTAAAACCCTACTTTTGCAAAGTCAAATTTCAAAATTTTTTCTGGGGGGTGAACCCTCATACCCCCAGCAGTATTGCAAGAGGATCCAACATTTAGACATTTTTTGGTCTAAAGGTAAAGGTGATGGACCCATGAAGGTCTCAAAATGAGTAAAAACCCTTGGTCTCCCCAAGTCTAATTTTTAAAAAAAATTACGCGAGGACCCCTATACCCCCAACAGTACCACAAGGGGGGTTTGTGTGATACTTTTTAGAAAATACCCAACAGTTTGTTTTAAAAGTAAAGGTGATGGTTTGGAAAAGTGCCCCCCCCCTTGAAGCTGTACTGAATCCACACCTGATCTGGTCCACCATAATGCTCTGATTCCCTGTTAATTTTTATATGCCTGCTTTTTATGTTAATTTAAACTTTTCTTCTTTTACATTGCTTAACTTAGCATTTTTTTATTTAATGAGTCTTCAAGCTATTTAAAGATATTACTACTGATTTAAAATATCAAGGTATATTTTGATTCATTCTCTGTAACTTAATTTTGTGATTACATATTCTCATTCTCTTTTAAATTTAAAAGTAAAATATGTAGTTATTTTCCATAATAAAATTGTTTGAAATCACTTAAAACACTGAAAAAGGTAAATAAATTTAGTTGTAACTTATGTGCTATAAAATTGAGAAGCAGCTACTACCTATATGTTTTTCTATAGAAATATTTGTTTCTATCTATGCTAAGTTTTTAATGATTTATTTATTTCTGAAAATGTAATGCAGTAGCAAACTTTTTATCTGGAACCAAAAATCCAAATTGATTAAACATTCAGAATGCTTCCATATTTTTTAAAATTTAATTTTAGTTTTTCTTAATGTATTTTTCACACAAAACTTATTGTGTAGCTGATAAATCAATGAGCTAACACTGTCAGAAAGACTTCCATAAAGATGACTTTCTATGCAACTTTGAATAAGATTTAAATATAAAAAACTGTTTTGATCATAAGTTAAGGAGAAGGGGCAGTAAAAAAATTTTGTCCAGGGTGGTTAAAACCCTAAATATGGGGCTAGCAAGAATTCAAGTTTTAGTGACTAAATTCTTCATGAAATAGAGAGGGAATCAGTTTCTCCTTAAGCTTTCCACAGTCCTTAGTGAACATCCCCCTAACACTTGATTTATTGCAAATGTTCTTTCAAGATGGCTTTTGCAGAACTGCATTGAAGATTTTGCAGTGGTTTTCCACTCCTAATGGGTTCATATTTTACAGAAATATGGGAAATTCCAGCTCTAATAAGCGTGATCGAGCCCATTCTACCGATTCAGAATGTGCTTCACCCCGTGATGAAAAATTTTTTGAATTTGGAAAAAGTAGGAGAGGGAAGTTTTCATTACAACCATCTTTAGAAGAATGTGAAGATGTTCCTGATGCTTTTAAAGTAATTATTTTTAGCTTGTTTTCTTTTATTGTAAAATATTTAAAAGCAGTTCATATTTAGTCTTTAGTAATATTAAAGAGACTGGAATGAACAGTTTGGGAAACTTGTTCCTTACTGTCATTTAAATTTACAGTCATAAACCAGCAAGAAATAACTGGTGGTTTCTTTTTATGTAAACAGTTGGTAATTAATTGTTCATAAGAAGCCAGTTGATAAGGTTATATTTGTCTGCAATTTATTATGTTCTTGTAGTTGTTTTAGAAAGAGTCTAACATTATGTGTCTAAAGTTTCAAAAAAGTCTTCTATTTTATATGTAATAAAACATTGTAAAAAATGAGAATTTTGGGATTTCTTCCCAGGGCCGCCGAGAGCCAAGCCGGGCCCGGGGACAAAGTTGAGAAGCGGGCCCCCCAGTCCAAGCCCCATACCTAGATCCAGTTTAAATTGTGGCACTGTATATTTGCACGGCTTTTTTTCAACTAAACTCTACTCTAACTTCCACGGCTAGGCGTACCATTGGTTCCATCACTAAGCGCCGAGACTGCTACGTCATCACGAGACCTACAGCGCATGCGCCACTGGCCGTTTTGGCCGTCCAAATATACACTTCCTTAAATTGTTACTACCCTTAGTTTTATGATCCTAAAGAACACTCAGGATGGATGGCTCAATTAGTTAACAAATGACCCGTCTAGCACAGAACGGGGTTCAAGGGGGAACCCTCAAACACATAGATTGTTGGTGTTTTTTACCCAATTTGTCATGCTTTTTTACCCTGTAAAACTGAGCGTAGTAAAGCTCTTGGCGTATTTTGCGTATTTTAAAGCAATTTGGCAAATTAAGCTTAATAGATTTGTGAATAAGAAACATTTAAATTGTAGCATTCCTAAACCCTTAATTTTTTAAGTCTCTGTGGGTGTGGAGTATGAAATTTCGTATAAAAAACTCCCAGGCTAGTCAACAAACCGTATGTTTTTATCTCCTTTATTTTTATTAATTTTGTAAGAGTATATTATTTAATTTTGGGACAGCCTGTTAAATGACACAGACAATATACATTACTTTTTAACAAAATTTAAAAATCCTTTATTCTTAAATTTTATTTTTATTTAATATTGTAATAAATTTTCTTGTTTTAAGAAAATTAAGCAAATAGCAATGCCCTTAAAACCCCCCAACACCAACATTATACAAAACATGAGACAAAAACAACTAGTGCAGGTATGGGCAACCTTTTCGAGTCCGCGGGCCGGACTCAAAGATTATAATAACGTGGAGGGCCATAGAGTAGATAATAGGTAATATTTTTTAAGGTACTGAAACTCGATCAACTCCATTTGCAGGTGTATCGGAGCTTTCTCGACGTTACTTTTCAAGGGAGATGGGAAAAGGTTGAACAAGCTATCCACGTTTTTAAAATCGGAAAATCAACCGTCGGTGATCGTCGTGAAGTAACAACTCTCCCACGCTTACAGACACACCTCCCAAGAACAAAATATAGTTGTACAAAACGTTTTAACTGCTAAAATTAGGTTCTTTTCGGGGGAAACTTCTGTATCACCTCTTTCGCTCTTGTTAACGAAAACAGAGTGATTTTTAGTACAATTTTTAAAATTTTCCGCGGGCCGGACCAAATGACCTGGCGGGCCGGATCCGGCCCGCGGGCCGTAGGTTGCCCATCGTTGAACTAGTGTAATGCAAAATCCGTATACTCTTTCAACCGATTCTTATATTTTATTTTCATTTAATAATGGAATATATTTTCTTGTTCTCTAAGTAAATTTTTTTATGGTTTACAAAACTTTTCATTATCGAAAACTTCAATTTTTTTAAAGAAAATTAAACAAACAGCAACCCTCCAGCATATGTAAAACAAGAGACAGAAACAACTAGAAAAATAAAAAGATGTATAATACTACTTTCAAATGTATTTGGTAGCTGAAATTTCTATTATATAAAAAATGAATAGAATACTCACCTAGACCTACGGTACGGTCATCTTAGAAGACTAACGTTAACAACTTTTTCAAGTACGGTAACTTTCAAACAATCGGGAAAAAACTTAATTGCTTTTAAAAAAATTGACGATTTTTATAAACAGAATACACGTTTAACTAACGCTTTCTACAACTACATCCACCTGGTCTGCATGGGTAAATGGCTTCAAACTAAAATTGTTTCCGCTGTCCTCTGTGGTATTTTCCATTTGGTCAAGGGGAGGAAAAGGGGCCTCATTTCCTGTTTGTTCTGGCTAACGAAAGACCTTTCCGCAAATAGGGTTGGGGGGTGTCCGGTTCGGGCCCTTATCTTGTGACAATTCTTGGAATGTGTTGCAGCGTGTGTGTGGTAGTGGTGGTAATTATCTTAGTTAGGAAACGCTGGAGATTGCATGCCAGGGAGGAGGGGGCCCGGGGCCCGTTCTCAGGAAGAAGGGGTAGTTGGGAGAAAAATCTATGAATGGGTATTCTTGGGCCGAATGCAGCAACGTTCTGCGACGTGCTAAAGAACCGTATTTCACCTAATAATGATCGCCCAAGAACGCCTGCTCCCGAAGTGGCGTTTTACGACGATCGGGGTATCGTTATCCTCCTGATTGGTTGAACGCGCAGAGCCGGGAAAGGCAGGGTACAATCAAATGCACGTGGTTCAATGACGTAGTTCGTGACGTTCTTGAAAACCAATCAGCGGCATGCTGGAAAAATGACTCAGGACAACGATAGTTGAGTTGTTTGGGAAGTAGGATTTGACCGGTCCCAAAATCGCCGCAGAACGTAGCTGCATCCGGCCCCTTGTTTCAAAACGTTTAGTAGTGTATCCCAAGATGGAGATTCTTTACGGGCCCCTATAGGTCTGGGAAAATCCCCGGGCCCGGGGAAAAGTGCCCCTTTTGCCCCCCCTATCGGCGGCCCTGTTTCTTCCTAAGACATTTTGCTAAAAGTTAATAACTCTATGCAACTTGGAACATACAGGAAACACAAAATTTGATTGGAAAAAGTTATTTTATCTGTAAAAAAAGATTTACTGGCAACAATTTGTCACATTTTTGTGGGTTTTTTAACCTTAAAGCAATGATGGACACAAAATATGATTGTAAATAACTGTCCGGAAAAGCAAGTCGGATCACCCCATTTTGCAGTATCCTAAATTTTGAGTTATCTAACTTCATGAATTTAAAGCAAATAAATTAACAATTTAAGTTAGCCTAGTCAATAATCATGCATTATATGTTCTTTAAGTTTTTTCATTGGTTTTGATGTGTAATTTTAGGATAGGGCTGAAGATGGAAGATTTAGATCTGCCAATCGTAGTTCAAGCTCTGGGGAGTTCACTCATTTCCCTGCTGTTTTTAGGTGGAATGGAGGTGGTGAAGAAGTTTTTGTCAGTGGTACTTTTTCTGATTGGAAACCTATTCGTATGGTAAAAAGGTGTGTATAAATTATATATAAATGTAAATTTTTTGTTATTTGTCTATTACCCATGCATCTTTAAATAGGTCAAAGCTGGAAGTTATAATCACCTAAAATTCTATGGGAACGTACCCATACTACGTGACCCATTCAGGGGAGGGAGGGGGGTCTTCAAAATACCACGCTCGGTCACAGGGGGGAGGGGGGGGCTTAGGGTTTCGTCACGTAGTCAATTTCTTCTAGATAATACGACAAAATTAAGCCAAATTAATTATTGAAATTTGCCAAATTAAGACTAATTAAGCCAAATTAATTATTAAAATTAGACAAATTAAGCAAAATTAATATTTTTAAACTTTCTGTTTGCAAAAAATGATGGCAAACCGTATTTATGAATTACTACGTGAAAACTAGAGGGGGAGGGGGGGTCTTGGCATATACTACGGATGGTCACCAAGGGGGGGAGGGGGGTCAAAAATGGCAAAAAAATGGGTCACGTAGTATGGGTATGTTCCCTATTCAAGTTATCCTAGTTTTATGTAGCGTGTTATTGCAAAATGAAGTTTTCCCATGCAAGCTGTGAATTTATTTTCTTTTACCGCTTAAAAATATATGTAGAAAATAAAAAGGTTTCTAATTAATAGAAAGAAAAACAAAACACTTAAAGCATTGATAGTCTTTGAAAAGTGTAAAATATTTTGTCACATTTCAGTTTCCTATTATGACTAGAGTAAAATTTCCAAATAATTTTGGCATAGGGTTTTTGGTGCCAAGCATAGACAGGGGGTTGGTAATATGAGAAATGGGTTAATTAAAGGTCCAGATAATTGAGGATCTGTAGACCCAGGGCTCGATTTCTAAAATAAGAGGTACCGGAACGGTAAAATTATTGGTCTCAAAACTGAAAAAGATAATACTTTTTAATACAAAAACTTTAGCATTTAATTTTCAAATTTAAAAAATAAATTCAAATGTGTTGTACCTACTAGATTAGGAAGAGTATTCTTACTTATTTATTGTATAAGAGGATGAACTCTTTATACAATTTTTTTGTAAAACACCTTTTTTCACAGTAGGTTATACTTTTTTTTCCAAAAGGGGGAGGGTTGTATATTTTGCTAATTTAAGGAATAAAATGCGTAGTTTAAGTTCTTAAATGGTAGAATTTATCTTGCAAATTTTCTTTGTAAATTTGACCAGCAGTCAAGCAAATCTGGTTCAAATAAAAAGAATCAACACCAGGAGTGGATTGCGGGTAGTTCAAATGGCGGTTCAAAATTATGTTTTAAAAGAACAATTAAGTAACAACCTTACAATCAAATCACAATTAATGTTATTTGCAAAAAGATAAAAATGAATTGAAAATGCTTCTTCAATTTGAAATATGCGTATTTTTATTTTTTTTTTGGTAGTATTCTCACTTTATAAACGTTGAATTTTGGAAATTTGACAGTAAAAACAGGGTTTAAATTCATTTTAGGATTTTTTTTCGTACATAGAAAGATTTATCGGCGGGCCTGATGAAAGGGTCTCGTGGGCGGTAGTTAGGAGACCCCTGAAATAGAATACTAATTTTTTCCAAAAAAGAGGTTCCGGAACGCCATTCCGCCTGAAATCGAGCCCTGTGTAGACCTACATAATGACCCCACAATATTGTAACCTCCTTAGCTTAAAAAGACAGGTAATAAAAGTACTGATACTGTAATGAATAATGTTATTGAACTTTTCACTATAATGGCTGTATGTTGTTTGTCCCAGGAGACGTTGATAACCAAGGTTTAACTGCATACCATTTTCACTCAAATATTTTTGAGAAACCCATAAAGATTATTAAAAAAGAGGAGAGCTAAGTTCCACTAATCTCCAAAATCTTGTCTAATTTTTTAACATTATCAATAAATAAAATCTTGTTAATTTGATTTTTTTAGTTTTTTTAACAAAGTTCAAACCATGCTTAGTGGAATGTATTTTTTGTTTTAAAGTTTAAAAAAGTTTTCCTTCTTTTACAATCTAAATATATTTTTTAGTATTTTATCTTAATAACATATTCATCTCATTTCAGCCATGATGACTTTGCCTTAATTATAGATATTCCAGAAGGGGATCATGAGTATAAATTTCAAGTTGATGGACGGTGGGTTCATGCATCTGATCAAGTAATTATGTTATAGTACATTACATTTCACAAAGTGAGGAAATATTATAAAATGCAATGAATCTTGGATAATATAAATATTAAGGAATTACCAAAAACTCAAATTGTTCAAAACTACAGCATAAAAGTAATGTTTCAAGCTAATCTTTGTCCCAGAAGGATTGCATCCAAGAAGGGGTATGTTTCAGCACCCCCCCCAAATTTTGAAGACTAAGTGTATGTTTTTTTCTGCTCCTGAATGTTCTGCGAAGTATGTGATGTGGTTCTATTTGGAGGCCACAGTTAGGATCCTATATGACTAAAGCAAGTAAAAACTACTTTTAAGGGACAATTTTACAAAAAATTAGAGAATATTTAACCCCCTTAGAAAAGTAATTAGATCTTGCATATCATTTACAAATGGGCCTTTTCTTCTCTTCTGTCCTGAAAGAGGAACCATCACCATACTAAAATAAATCAAACCTCCCAGGAAAAGTTACTAAAACCCGTTTGAAAGATTCAATAGGAAATTTGAGACTAAGTAAAATCTTTAAATTATCTTTGAGTTAGGGTCAAAAAGTTCCTGGAATGATCACCTACATTCATGCAGGCATTCGTTGGAGGGTAAATATCTGTTTTGGGGGTTGGTAGCACTGATAGAGAAATACACAAACATCTGGTATCAATTTCAGTTCCTGTCTGTTAGCTGCAGATCATTTCTGATAAAGCGAATTTTTCATTCATCAGATTTTGAAGTGTTGTTTTTAGAACAGCCTGCAAATATCAAAGTCTTAGTTTTGCTGGAGAAATTGCCTTATGAGATGCTAAAGCGTAGGAAAATGATGACATGGAAAAAACCTCTGTACGAATGGCATAAGCATTTTCGAGAATTGCGTAAACATTGAATACGAGCCAGACTGCGCAGCTGGACAAGATGCAACAAATCAACATAAGAACCTCTCAAAAATGGACTCCAGGAGTGTTTTGAACAATTATACGAATGTTGTAATAAGTGTGTGGATTCAGGAGGAAAGTACTTTGAAGGCCAATAAAGTAAAATTATTGCTCTATTTTCTAATAATTTGTAATTGACCTATTCCGGGAACTTTTTGACCCTACCTTGTTTGATGTTCTGTATTAATTCTAAAAATGAAGTTTTCTACCATTATAACATTGTTTGTATGCACTACGTCTGAATTTCGTTTCTGAAAATTTTATAATATTTTTAGCCAACTGTAAATAATGATTTGGGTTCAAAGAATAATAAAGTTTCTATAAAGAAATCAGATTTTGAAGTTTTTGAAGCCTTGGCACTAGATAGTATCAGCAGAACTAGTGGTCAAACTGGTAAGTAAATATAAAAATAAGTATATAGGTATAGTATATATCGTTTTCTTGCTTAACATTATTTGAAATAATATTTAGCTACTAGATTCGCTCAATAAAGACCTTCTACCAACCTATCAATACCCAAACTAATTTTGATTATACTAAGAGTTACCTGGGGTAAATTATGAAATTACCTAAATTCCCATTTAATTCGAGTACTACTGGTAACGCCATTACATTTCATCAGTTCAAATAATCTGAAAGGTGACTCATTTCTTAACATGGGGGTGTCCTAAACAACTTCTTTAGGTGATGCCTCAGTTAAAATTATATTATTTAAGCTTATAAGCTTTATACTTCTTTCTTATTGCCTTTATAAGGATAGCTATATTTTTAAAATAATTGTTGAAAGGATAAATTCTGATTATATATATTAGGGTGGCCCAAAAAACTTTTTTTCAGGAAGAGTTCTGGGCACCCTCTACCTTTTTTGAACCGCTAATTGAAGCTCACAGTCAAAACTTCAACTCTGTATTCGAATTAGAAGTCGACCAAGAGGAGTGAAAAAATCCAAATTCAGATATTTTTATACAAAATAACTAACATTTGCGTGGCATTTTTTGCATGTTACAAGTCATATGGACACCCTCAAGCGAGTTTATGAATTTTCCATGAGTGAATCGCTCTTGCTGTATAATTTTAGGGATAGTTTAGGGACTTGCCTGAATTTCAAATATTTTTATTTTTTTATACATGATTAAATTTTATTTTCAACTTGAAATTTGGTTGGTTGTGTAGTTCTAGAGTTATTAGCTGTTTAAAAATGCTGGAAAAACAACTTTACAAAAGTTATTTGGACATTAGAAAATTACTAGAACCAAAATAATGGTGATAAAAAACAAAACCTGGAACATTATATTTATAACATTAGTAGTTTCTTATTAAAAAAATCATGAACAAAATGAGATGGTTTGATCTTTGGTTTCTTAGTTGTTTTGTATAAAAATCTTCGAATTTGGACTTTTTCACTCCTCTTGGTCATCGCTTTCTAATTAAGGTATAGAGCCCAAACTTTGCCTGAATAGTTTTCTCTGTAGGTCTAAAAAATTGAGAGGGTGCCGTGGCAATTTCATATCACTTTATTTTTTTCCCACAGAAAAGTGGGCCACCCTAAAATATATATATATGAGTTTAAACTTAAGAAGGTATGTGATAATGAAATGTTGAAAGTACACAAATTTGTTTCTTATCTGCAGCATCAAGTAGTATTGCAGAGGAACCCTTTTCTCAAGAAATTCCTGATCAACGAAGACAAGAAATGTATAAATCACTTATGCCTCCTCTTTTGCCACCACAGTTACTCGAAGTTATTTTGAATAAGGAGTTGGCTGCAACGGTATTGTTTTTTATTTATCTAAATTTAAGTTTTGACTTTTCGATTAAGTGTGATCACAACACACTTTATCTACTATTACAATCCTTTGAAAAATTTGTTTTAAAGGTATTTTTCTCTGTGCTTCTGTGTTTTTTTAAATATGTTTCAATAAGTTCTGATTTTTAGATTTGTAAAAAAGCGTGTACTTCATTATGAACAAATAACTCAAAAATTACTAAGATGTTTTCTAACCTATAGTTTTTTTTATTGGAATATAGAGTGATCCCACCCAACTGCCGGAGCCAAACCATGTAATGCTGAACCATATTTATGCATTATCCATCAAGGTAGTTACAACTTATAAATAAATCATTTATAGTTTGAATTAATGGCATCATATTTTTTACAGTTCTTTTTTTTTATTTGAATGTACATCACCATGCTTATGACTGATGTTATCTGAAAACAAAATTTTTAATATGAATTGATCCCACCTAATAGCTTATAGCTGACAAGAGTTAAAAAATCTCTCCTACATGCACTCTTCCTCACTTTTCCCAAAATCATTTTGTTTTTGACTGATATATTTCAAGGGGGAAAAATTAAAATATGTTGATTTTAACATTTAATTCTTTATTTTTACAGGAGGGAGTTATGGTGTTGAGTGCTACTTTTCGTTTTAGAAAGAAGTATGTCACAACACTTATGTATAAGCCAATTTAAACCTACGGTGCTGGTGTTTGTTAACTATCTTTTAACTGCAACTCTCATCCTTTGGATATATCTATGTTTGGATCATTATTATTTTTTCAGGAAATGTACTTATTTTGACTCATTATTTTGTTCTCTTTTTGTGAGGAAAATGTATTTTTAAAGTATTGTTTTGTTTTACTGAAAGATGCTTACATGCTCTTTGCAATGTGTTCAAGGTTATTGGATTTTATACTGTTTAGATATTTTTCATTGGTGTTTTTGTAATCTTTTTGGATTTCAATTTGCAATGTCAATAAAGAAATATTTTATATGTTAAATTCTTAATGGCATTTGACTCATTAAAGTTATCTCTAACTACAAATATTGCATCTACCCTTAAATATTGCATCTTTCCTATATCTTCAAATCATTTGAAAGCAAAAACTAGTTTAAAAAACTATATGCAAAGCTTTTAAAGAAGAAGATTCATCATCCACAACAACTTTTACTAATTCTTTAACATTTATTTTGGAAATGTACTTAAAGGTTTTACAAAGTAAAGAATTCATATAAGTATTCGTTCAACTTGCTCTCTCCCAAAAAAAGCATTACTGTGGATATTGTGGGCAAACTGGGAGAGGATGAGTCAAGTGTAATTTTGCATGGTTTTGTGTATACTTGGAAATTGTAAGAGGTTATCTTCATATGCTAGACAAAATGCGCCTTTTCACATGGAAACCCCCTTCTTTACTCCATGTTTTAAAAAAGCATACCAAAAACCATGAATAATAACTCTAGAATTATATTTTTAACCCTAGCAGTGTGCCCACAAAATGTCCACTGTAACTTTTTTTGCACCAGTTCTACTGGTCAATATATTACAAAATTCAAATACTATTAAAGTATGAAAATTTTTTACAAGTTTTTGTTCTTACAATATTCATATTGATTTATAGAATAATGCATCAATTAACTTCTGTTAAGTAGGTGACATTTAAAACACAAAATTTTAAATTTAACTTAGCACTCTTGTGCTTAGTTTGGAAAATTTGATCTCATACCTGTCATGAGTCAACATCCTCATCACATTTTTAGGTGTAAAACACATGCATTTAAACTTAATTCTTCCTAATTGTATAAATTTTATGTATCACAAATGTTTGTAAACATTACCACACCTGTTATCCAAGTTCTATTCAAAACAAACACATAAAAAGTATATAAAGACCTTCATCTTGTTGTATTAATTGTGTGTCCTAATAAAGTAGCAAATGGTAGATACTATTTTAATTGTGTTCCCCAAAAAGATATGTTATTCATAGTCTCTAAAGGCTCTCTCCCACACACACAATTGTGAATACATGTATCTCATTAATGGTTTTAAATTTTAAGTAGGTGCTTGGTAGAAAAGAAATAGAAAGAAAACCCCCAAGCAAAAGAAAGAAATGTGAAATATTTGTTGGATATTATTCATTTGGTATTACTTCAAATTCATCTGAACTACTGTTGGGATCTTCCTTTTTCAAGGATTTAATCTTGGATATTTTAAGTTGGTTTTTCTGATTAACCCCATCATTCCCTTGCTGAGCTACATTTACTTGGGTTTGATATTTCTTAAACATGGCTTTCTTTTTTATAGCCTTTTTATGCTTAGGGCTATTAAAATGGTCTTTAGCTGCTTCAGGTCCACTGAATATCATGTGACACACCTGGCATCCGAGAGTTATATCACTATCACTATCTTCATCATCCACTGAACCCTTGAAAAGCTCTGGATGTTTCTCAAGATCTGCAAGTAAATTGTTCTTTTTCTTCATTTTTTCATGCACAGTGCTTTTTAAATGTGTATGGAATGGTATTGGCCCACTGAAAGTCTTTCCACATTCCTTACAGTAGATCTTGGTATCTTCTTCAGATGTGGTGACTAGATCTTTGATTTGATCTCTCATTTCATTTTGCTTAGTCTGCTTCAAATGGATGGGGCTTTTAAGGTGCTGAAGGTAAGGTATAGGCCCACTGAATCCTTTTTTACATGATTCACAATAGGAGTGTACCCCTTCCATTTCACTTTTCTGAGACAGTCCAAGAGAGTCCATTTCAGTTATCATGCTATTAGTTAACATTTTTTTCAAGTGAGCCTTGCTCTGTAGATGCTGCTTGTAAGCTTCTGGACCTGAGCATGGCTTGTTGCACAATTCGCACACAATTTCGATTTGTCCTGTCTGGGCCTGAGATAAAAGTTTTTCCAGTTCATCCTTGGGTTTCTTTTCAGTGAGGGGTAGAAGCTGCTGCTCTTTCATCTGATTCATCAGACCTTCTTTTAGTAGATTCTTGTTGTGCTTCTTTCCCTGAAGGTGCAGCTTGTAGCTCAGATAACCGGTACAAACCTTCTTGCACACTTCACAAGGGAACACTTCATCTTCATCACTATCTTCACTTCCTGTTGTCTTCTCTTTTTCAGGTTCTTTAGGTGTTGTGGGCTTGGGAGAAGGGATTGCTTCATCTAGCTTTGCCTTAGCTTCTAAATATTTCTCCCCATATTTCTTTTTCATGACTCCTTTAATGTGTTCCTTGCTTTCCAAGTGCTCAGTGTATGAATACACATCTGGATGTGAGGTTTTGCAATCTTTACACTTGTAAATTTTGGGATGGACATCAGATGTGTTTGCTGTTTTTTCAGTCTCAGCCATCTCTTTCAAACTATAAAAGATAATTTAATGTAACTATTGCATGATTTTTTACATTTTCTATCATAAAAAAGGAAATCTTCCTGAATGTAATAAGAAACTACTTCCATCCTGAAATAGCTTTTCTCTTCAATCAATATTATCAGATAAGACCGAAATTCTAGGCTTTAAAAAAGTATTCCAGGAATGTTCAAATGTATGTTTAAACACCGTTTTTTTTAAGAAGTTGCTTTGTTCGATTAATAGATTGAAAGAATTAATATTTTAACTCCTTAACAGTGTCGCCCGAGCTCAACTCGGGCAACTACTACGTGCAGAATTTGTGATGCCCGAGCTGAGCTGGGGCGGGAAGAATTAACGTTTCCGTTTTGTGAAGCCCAAACTGAGTTCTTTTCGATGATAGTGATTTTTCGTCGTTTAGAGATTGTGAGACATCATGTTTGGATAATCTTCTTCCTAATTTAATAAGATGTGTGTGTAATCCAATACTTTTTATGTGTATGTTAAAATAATTAATACACTTGTAATTACATTTAAATTTTGATTTTTTTATGAAAAACTATTTTCTAACACTTATAATAATATAAAGAACAAAATTAAACAGTCAAAAAAATTTCCGTTTTGGGTCAATTTTTCTAAAATAAATGTCACTGTTAAGGGGTTAATGCGAAAATTGTGGTAAAAAAACTACAAATTTCCGAAACAGCTGATGGTGTAGCATACTTGCCAAACGGATTGATTGACAAATATTACGGTTTTTACGTTTTTGTCCTCTTAACTATTTCACAAAACACTAATAACGTAAACGTTTCTCAATTTTGACCCTTTAATTGAGTGAAATTTGGCTTTTTGCAACTTTTTTTTCGGATTCCTCGCACCAGCGAGTCTTGACGCGCGCTCACACTTAAAGTTTGCTCCATCTCGTGTTCCGTTCGCAATGCGGACGAAACAACTTTACAGAGAATGAAATTCGGGTTGATGTTTTTCAGGTTTCAGGCTTGTGAATGTGGAGAGCTTTAAGTTGTAGTTTCGTAATGTTACGCAAAAAGTTTTACGGATGTAAGTTTTCAAAAGTTGGGGCAAGTATGGTGTAGGTTTTTTACCATAATTTGCGCATTAAAATATTGTTTTTCCTTTCAACCCGATTTTTGTATTTTTCCAAAAATGTTCATAGTTTCCCTTTTATTAATATACAAATAATGAAAACCAACAACAGGCGTGAAGCCCAACTAGGTTGGTCCACCAACTCAAACTACCGATTCCCAGTATTAGTCTATTTTATCCTTTGTGAAATTTGAAAAATGTGAATTTTTGTGAAATTCTAATTTTATTACATACAAAATACTATTTGGACTCAAATTTTAACTTAATTAAATTTTTAAGTCAGTGGGGATACTTTTATATTTTTTACAGACTATTCTCTCTAAAACTACGTGCTTTTTTGTTTTAAATACTATATCGTTATTACCCCCACTTAGTAAGTTTTTAGGCATACTAATGAATATTACAGCGGCTGCGCCCTTTCACCTTTTGTCCACCGCCCTCTGAAAGTACCCAGAACGGGCCCGGTTTGGGGGGGAAAATACCTTCAGAAGAATTAAAAAAAATTAAAGGTTTGCTCTATTTATAACCATTTTAAGTACTATTTAAAGAAAGAGGATCTCTATTTTATCTTTGACCTGTATCTCTTACATTCTTTTCCTTTCTCGCCATAAATTTATAGCACTACCGGGAAAAAGGTTAATTGTTCGAAATATCCGACGAGGGTCATTCCCTTTTAAGTGGTCCAAAAGAAGTAAAATTGGTTGCTCGACCATTTTTACTTATCTGATTATTTTTTTTGTACATCAACCGTAACCTAAAAGAAGATAAAAAAAAACATTCTTTTTGATTTAACATATTTTGTTTGTCCACAGCAGCCATCCCAAGTTCATCATTTTCAACAGTTTTCGCTAATTCAACGGTTTACGAAAATGCGAATATCTCCTCTTTAAAATCCCCAAATTAAACGGGGTTTAAATCAAAATTGTTTGGAAGAAAACTATCTAAAAGACTGATACAAAAATGTTTTCCCCAAACAATTATTTGTTGGAAGAACTTGAGTTCAAAGTTAAGGAATATTTTTCAAGATTTATCAGTTTTTAAACTGACTTTTTTCTGAGAAGGAAACCTGCCACCACAATATAATTTTTTTACAGATAGTCAGGATATATTTTAACTCATATACAAAATTTTAGAGGTGAGACTTTGTTTTTCTTTTAATTAAAAAATCCCAAAATTGACGATTCGTCAAAAATTGCATATTTAAGGGGCCAATATCTCGTGTGGGGCACGAGATAGAAATCTGAAATTTTGTCACCTCATAGTAAGTACTCTAGGATAGCATTATGCTCAAGAGGTTTCAAGATGGACATTTGACTAAAGCAGAGTTATGAAAGCTACGAAATCCCGAAAAATCCAACAAAACTTGGAAGTAAGTAAATATGCTTATTAAAGTGTGTTCGTTGTTAAAGAAGACTTTTTTTCTTGGAAGGAAAACCTGTCAACAGAACACAATTTTTTTCAAAATTTGTCTAGAAATACATGAATGCAATAGCAAAGATTTAGATCTGAGACTTGATTTTTCTTTCTTTTAAAAAATCCCTAAGTCAACGTTTTAGAACTTGAGACCGATTGGCCACATTTGAGGCCTTGATATCTCTGGTGGAACCCGAGATAAAAATTTGAAACTAGATCACCTTCAAGTACATTAAGATTGTGTTGTGCTCAAAAATTTTCAAGACGAAGAATCGACTATAAGCGGACAAATACCGAGGTCAAACTGTCACCAAATGCAACGAAAAGTTAATGTGCTGCATATCTCAATTTATCGTTTCAACGTAGTTTTATCATTTAAAATTATATATTTGATTGTGTTGATAGTTATTATTCTTATTCAATATTTTTATTTACTCTTGTGGTAAATTTAGTTGAAAGAAATACTAAAAACAAAAACTACTAAATACATGTATTTTATGTATTAAAAATGAATAAATATTTTAAATTTCATTATTTTTTATTTCTAAATTAAAAAAGAAACAGCATTCTCTTAGTTATCATTTTTTAAACATAAAACTTAAGTTTAAGTGATAAACTGAGGTATGCATGCAGCCAACATTTGGTAGCATTTGGTGATATTTTGACCTCGCTATTTGTTTCCCTCCAAGATGTCTTCTTGAAAACGAACACATTTTAATAAGCATATACTTACTTCCAAGTTTTGTTGGATATTTCGGCATTTCGTGGCTGTCATAACTCTACTTGTAGTCAAATCTCCATCTCGAAACTCCTAGAGTGGTTCCCAACCTGGGGGCAATCGCCCCCAGGTGGGCGATTTGTGTTATCGAGGGGCGATAAATAAGTGGGGGGGGCGATTGGGGGCGATGAGTATTCAAAGGTGGAAAATAAAATAGTACTGACAGACTGTATATTCAGACTAAATGTACCAAAACAAGTTAAAACCCTGTTTCTTAGGGTCAAATTTCCAAAAATTTTCAGGGGGAGGACCCCCAAACCCCCCTTTTGTACTTGGAACTTAATTTTCAAAACTTTTTTTAAAATAAGTTCATCAAAATCAAATCTTACCTACAAATTTTAGGAAGAGGTTTACCATAACTAGCTAAGAACCTGTTTTTTGGAGTCTTATTTCCAAACATTTTCTTGGGGGGAGGACCCCCGGACATAAAATTTCCTTAATTATTTACACTTTACTTCAAATTAAAATTAGGCATACAAGGAGAATGAAAAGGGGGCGATAGGTTTTAGTCAACCTCTAGAAAGGGGGCGATGGGCCACAAAAGGTTGGGAACCACTGTCCTAGATCATAATACAAGCCTAGAGTAGTATAAGGGACAAAATTCCAGTTTTTTATCTCGCGATCCACCAGAGATGCGATCCACTCAAAAGTGCAATTTTTGACAAATTGTCAACTTTGAGATTTTTGAATTGAAATAAAAACCAAGTCTCAGCTCTACAACTTTTTATATGAGTTAATATGAGATATTTTTGTTATTCTTACTATCTTTTACAAAAATTAAATCGTGGTGGCAGGTTTCCTTCTCAGAAAAAAGTCCTTTTGAAAACGGATCACTCTCAAAAAATAATTTCTTAACTTTTAACTCAATTTCTTCCAGAAAATAATTGTTTTAGGAAAACATTTTTGCATCATCTTGTAGATCATTTTCTTTCAAATAATTTTGCTTCAAACCCCATTTGATTTAGGGATTTTAAAGAGATGTTTGCATTTTTATAAACCGTTGAATTAGCGAAAACTGTTGAAAAGGATGAACTTGGGATGGCTGCTGTGGACAAACAAAATAGGTTAAATTAAAAGGAATGGTTGTTTTGATCATCTTTTAGGATACGGTTGATGTACAAAAAATTTCAGATTTTTTTTAAAATGATCGAGCAACCAGCGCTGAACCACTTGAAATGGGATGACCCATATAGGTGAGATCCTTCAGAAATTATCTGATATGCCTCGGGCAGGTCTTGATTTAAGCTGAATTATCCAAAGCCCCCAACAGGGCCTCAATTTAAGAGGCCCCATTTTGACTTGACCGAATTCCAACTACGTGCACTTAATTCTAAAAGACGAAAAAAACAGCAAAAAAATTAACACAGGTCATCCCGTGTCATTTTTGTCTCCTTTTTTAGGCTGGTTGCGATTTAGTCTCTAATTTTATCTCTATCGCCTAGTTTTTTAGGTTGGTTGGTTGATTGGAGTTTAATGGCGCGAGGTCCAAAGAGTCAGACAAAAAGTGCCAAGACATGGTTTAAGAGTTTATGCAGACCTGGTTTTTGAAAAGTGTTTCTATACTTTTTACATTAAACCTTAATCCCTAGCCACATTTTAATACCTAGACCAGGGGCTCTCAAACTGTGGGTCGCCAGTCAGTTTTTGGTGGGTTGCAACAAGATTTTGAAAATGTAGAATCTCTTATATAATTTTTATGAACGTGTTGTGTACTATTGGAATTTATCAAATTTTCAAGGTTGTTAAAGTTACTTTGAAATAGTATTTGAGTACAAATACAAGTATTTCAGAAAATGTAACTAAGTATTAAGTACAAATAAAGTATATGAAAATTATTGAAGACTACCTTTAGTTACTTTACCCGCAAATTTAAAATTTAAAAAATTTAAAATAAATTATTTAAAAAATGAAATTTAATATACTAAGTTAATTAGTAATTAAATTAAATCAAAAGTTTAAATTTTGAGTTTTAAAATTTGAAATGGAAATCCCATACAAAATATATATCAGACAAACTAAGGTATGTACTGTGTAACTTTTATTACCTTAAACAAAAGTTAAATAATAAATTACTAATCAATTTATATTATTCTTGGGTTCATTCACAACTTAATTACGGTTTAGTTGTGTGGGGATTGATCATATATGATCAACTTAAAAAGAATTGAGAGGCTGCAAAAAAGATTCCTGAGGTTTTTAAATAATGAAGCGCACTTACACACAAATAATATAAACTACTTCAATTCCTTAAATATTCTTCCAATTCGCCATCTTTTTTATTTTAAAATTTGCCTCCATCTTTATCTAAACCCCAACATTTGTCAAAAACGAAATGTCGTAAACCTACGAAGACCTAACATAATATACGATGTTCCTAAACCTAAAAAGTCCATATTCTGTAAAAATTTTTGTTACATAGCCCCTAAGTGTTTTAATAAGTTACCTATACATATTCAAAATAGCCCTTCAAAACATTTATTCAAAAAACAATTAAAGGAATATCTGTTTACTTTTGAGGATATTGATGATTTCTTTTGTTCTGTTTAATGTATGATTTAAAATTATTTTAAGCACTTTAACTCATCATTATGGCAAAAATATAATTTATTGGCGCCCTGTTTGCCACTATATCCACCTCATGTATTGTATTTCCTGTATTTTTTTCTTCTCCTAACTTATTTTAAATTTTTGTAATAAATAATTACGGTCACCTACATGGACCAAGATATCCCAGGTGACTAGGTTAACTTGTAACTTTTTTTCCTTTATTTGTAGTCATTAAATGTTTTTGTTCAATAAAAAAATCAATTTATAAATTTAAAATTTAAACTAATACAATTCATTTTAAAATTAATTTAAATTAGTAAAATTTATTTTTCAGTTATCTATATATATAAAAATGAATGTCTGTATGTATGTCTGTATGTATGTCCTTTATAGTTTTAAACTTTTCGAACCTACATTAACTACTAAACTATACCACGTTGATCTACTCGCTCCAGGGAAGGTTTCTGAATGAAAATAATTTAAAATCGATGCATTCTAATAACTTTTTTGGTCAATTTTATGCTTAAAAACCAACATTTCATACCTAACTTCATGGAAAACCCCCATTGTTGTAAATATCATAAGAGAAGATGTAACTTTAATTGTTGTAGGCATATTCTCGATTGTTGCAGTTTAAAATCCATTGTTGTAACATAAAAATAAAAGTGGCTTCTTTATTTAACTATTTCCACATTTGGACTGGCGAAGCCCATCTCTAACACACCAGATGAATTTTTTAAATGGACTGGCGAAGCCCATCTGTAACACACCAGAATAATCTTCTTTAAAAATGGACTGGCGAAGCCCATCTGTAACGCACCAGAGGATATTTATAAAAAAATAAAACCCGGGCGAAGCCCGGGTCTAGCGCGTCAGCGCTACTGCGCCCGGGCAAAGCCGGATCTAGCGCTTTAGCGCTAGTTTTTTTATAAAATTGAAATATTATTTTAATAATAAAATAAAATTTTAATACTTGAATTAAAACTTAATTGAGAGAAAGATGTCTTCATAACTGGAAGAAGGTGGAAGCTACCGATACTCCAAATTTTTGAATTTTTAACTACATAATAAGTTAATATTTTAAACCATAATATTAAAATAAAAGGAAATTTAATTATAAATTTATTGCTTTCGTAAATTGCTTAAGTTTGTAAAAAAGAAGTTACATTTAACTCAAAATTTATGGTTACCTTACTTCAGTGGCGAATCCAGGGGATGGCACTCTGGAAAGTGCCCCCCTAGGAGACCCAAAAAGGTTCTCAAAATGAGTAAAAACACAACTTTTGCAGGTCTAATTTCAAAATTTTTTCTGGGGTAAGACCCCCATACCCCCCATTAGTATCAAAATGGGGTATTCAGTGTTTATTTTTAGGAAATCCCCAAAATTTTGACATTTTGGGTCAAAAAGTAAAGGTAATAGTGTTGAAAAGTGCCCCCCTTAGACTAAAACGTTTCTAAAAATGTTCTTTAAAACCCAACTTTTACACGTCAAATTTCAATTTTTTTCTGGGGGAGGACCCACATACCCCCAAAGGGATCTTGTCTGGAAAAGTGCCCCCCTTGAAGCCGTGCTGGATCCGCGCCTGCTTTACTTTTACTTTACTTTAAAAACTAAAAGTTTTAAAAGATAATGGTCTCTTCCTTTCATTATTATCCAATTTTTAATAAAATAATTATTTTCATAAGCTAGTAAAAAATTATTTCATTTTCTTTCCCCACACTTTCTTTGGAAATTTAATTTTATTTAAAAATTGAAGCATTTCTATTATTAATACTTTGGTCTTAAATGTTTTAATATTTTCATTCATATCTATAGGGGAGAGTGTTGTACCTAAGGACGGTTGTACCTTCAGCCACTGTATTTTAAAATTCGGGAAAAAATGAAAACTTGAATTTGTGGTTGAATTTGAATGTAAACAGATGCTATCTAGTTGCTAACGTGAAATCAGCTCTTTAAAGTAATATTTATATTTAATATAATAAATTTACTGTTTTTAGGTGCTCAAAGTTTTTTTTAGTGCATCACTACATTAATATTTTTCTTCCCCTTAAATTATAACACGATAAAATGTGATATAAGGGGCGAATCCCCGAGATTTTGACTTTTTATTTTTGATATTAGAAATTGTCAGCTCTCAATTCTTTTATTTTCTATAGAACTTTAAATGCAAAAACACCTGGTGTTGTACCTTCGGACACCATACGTGTTGTACCTACGGACACGTTCTTGTGGGTGTCTGTAAGCTGATCGGCGTTTTTGAATCAGGTTTTATTAAAGTGAATGCATTTTAATGCATATTAAATTAATTCTAAATGGTTATCTATTTGTAGGCGATTATTTTAAGCGATTTTTGTAGGCGATTTTTAGAAGAAAAATCAAATATTTTGTGATCTAAACTACTTTTTTCAAATTTTTGATTTTATTTTGCATTTAATGTAAAATATGGTATAAAATCTTAAGCACCCTATCGCATTTAAGTATGATTACAAAAAACTTGAAATTTGAACCGATGAAGATTTGCGAAAGTTATTACCACCAAATGCTTGCACAACTAAATGTCGATCGAATTGTTTTCATGGATCAGTGAAGTGATCAGATCTATCAGCATGACTGATGAAACTATTACCTCAAACTTCGATCTGAAAATCCCATGTGATTTATGTATTTTTGGTAAAAAAATCAAGACCTTTATCATTCAACTTCGTTTTAATGA
Source organism: Tetragnatha versicolor (assembly GCA_024610705.1). NCBI lineage: Eukaryota > Metazoa > Arthropoda > Arachnida > Araneae > Tetragnathidae > Tetragnatha > Tetragnatha versicolor. Next base: position 5,851,609 of record JANDEH010000009.1, on the reverse strand, counting down.
TCATTTACGATCTAAAACTACATTATTTTTAAAAATCTATTCCCAATTTTAAAAATTCTTGAAATAGTTTATTAAAAGGTAATACACCAATAAAAATGTTCATTTTAAGCTTTTATCAACTAAAAATTTCCTTTTTAAGGGTGTCCAGAGGTACAACTGGGTCTGTCCATAGGGAGAGCACGTTGTTGTACCTGTGGACACAAATTTCGTCAAGTTATTAAAATTAATTAAAAATCCAATTTTGAAGATTTTAGCAAATAAAAAATATTACCATCTTCGCTAAGGTTAGGACTATAGGTTTTTTGGGCACTTTAAATGTTAAAAATGTGATTTTACCTGTCTTAGAAAAATCCAAACGTGATTTTTGTCCAGAGGTACAACACTCTCCCCTAATAATATAAAAGAGCTTTTACCGCTCATTCATTCATTCATTCATTCACCTATCAAGGCACAGCAAAATCTACCGGGGCTAAAGACACGAAACTTGGTGGGGTGGAAGACCTTGCGGTGTATACGCGGGATAAGAAGGGGGATTTTTCGAAATTCTTCTTTTTGTGACCCACAGGGGTTTTCTACGTTTTTGAGCCTAGTTCTTCATACTCAGCGTTCGAAATTGTACTGGATTGCTGGTCCGGGACGCGATATTCCACAATGACCAGTAGCGGATTTCTAAATAGGCTAGCTAGGCTATAGCCTACGGCGGCAAATTTTAGTAGGCGGCAAATTTTCGACAGATGAATTTTTTTCTTAAAAAAAAGAGAAGAGAAAGGAAATACTAAACATAACCTCTGGAAAGATGGAGAACGTCCTTTCAGAAAATCAATTCTGTGGTTTACAAGAAACTGTTCTCTTTTTTACCCAAAGGGTCTCAAAATGAGCCAAAACTACTTTAATGGGCAATTTCCAAAAAAATGTCGGGGGAGAACCTCCAAACTCAAATTTTTATCTGTTACAGTGTTTTTCCCTTGAAAAGTACGCCGCCTACAGGAAACTTTTCCCGTTTGGTGCTATGTCTATAAAGTTTGAAAAGTAGATAAACACAAGTTCGGGGGAATTTCCAAAAATATTTTCTGGAATTTCCCTTGAAACTTAAGGGTTTTACAAGGAGTGATCCTTTTTGATGTAACCTAAAGTGTCTCAACATGAGTTAAAATGCCACTTTCAGGGGCAAAATTTAAAAAATTTTCTGGAATAGGAACCTCTAAACCCCTTAGAAATTTTCCAATTCATAATACTATAAACTTTTTTCCTTGAAAATTCTGCCGCTTACAATGAGTGGTGCTCTTTGGGTGGAATCTAAAAGGTTTCAAAATAAGCTAAAACACTATTTTGAGGGGCAAATTTTCAAAATTTTTTTGGGGGAGAACCCCCAGACCCCCTTTTACTTCGAGTTGACATATTTACACAATTTTGAAATTTAGTGTACCAAAATTAAAACCTTACGAAGTCAACTCTCCTACAACTTAGTATTCCTAAGATTAGACCTCAGAAAAGATGTTGAGTAAACCCCATAAACAAAAGTCTAGCTACGGCACTGGCAACCCCCTCCCCTTTCAGTTGCTAACATTAATATTTGAACAGCCCATAATCATAAAAGCAATTAAGTTATTCGTGAAACTCAGCCCCCACAGACAAAAATCCTGGATTCCCCACTGCCTCCCCCAAACCAAAACTGAAGTTTTATTTTGGGGTCGCCTGTTTGCGTCTCCAGTTGCGATGAGAAAGAAACGCGGCACGCTTTTTGTTTGGTAAACCAGATGTCCAGTCTTCGGTTGCAATGTTGTTTTAAGACACAGTAGGGGTGACGATTGACAGAGAATGGGGTAGGACGTGTGAAAGATTTATGGACCAGACGGACTAGGAAGGTTTTGTTCTGCCTGGGGCTTACTTCAAAGGGGGTGCTGTTGTGATAACAAACATTTCAGGTTTCTTGACCAAAGAATTCCATGAAAATCTTGAGTGCCCAGGGATGGAAAGAACGTTCAATTAGTTCCATTGCCACCTGCTCAAAGGGGTCATAAATAAATCGAAGATAAAGAATTCCCAACGCTTCTTTAGCTCTTCATCAGCTATCGGTTCATTTTACGAAAAAACAATCCTGTGTATTCGGGGGTTGGTTTTCATCCCCTTTCATTGAATGTGTTCACGAGACCGCTTCCATATAAGCTCTGTTTTGCTTCTATATTGGTAGTAGCCCTGAACAGAGAGAGACCTTCTAAATTTATGTAATGTAAGTTCAAAAATACAAATTGAAACATCGTTTTCTGGTAAGTTCCTATTTTTTTCGTATTTTACTGTATTAATCAATAAATTTCATAAAATAATTGGATATTCGTACTTGCCAACTTTTAAGGTTTGTCCGTAAAATGTTAGGATTTTCGTTTAGTTTACGGTCTTACTGATGGATCGAAAATTTCTGCGGTTATTGGGTTTATTTTCACTTCAAAATCAGATTCCTCTGCTAATCCCTGTCCATTTGATTTTCACAATTTTGGTCTTTTTATTAAATTAATTTTAGACTTTTTTGTAAGTCTTGGATTCGCTCGCAAGTCTCCTGAGTCTTCATGGGCATTCTCCGGGTAAGTTTGCTTATCTTACAACTTAACCGAGATAAGACCCTGAAAGATGCTTCGATGCATGAAACTTGTTTTCAATCAATGTTTCATATTATTTCTCTTAGTAATAGTTGATACGAGTGATAATTTATAAAACATTTACTAGAAAATAGATGAAGGAAATATTTGTTTATTTCTTAGAAACTATTGCAGATTTTTAATTATATTTTATGCAATTTTACATACTGTTTTATAATTTCAATTGCTTTCTTGAGTTAAAACACTAATTTCGAGGATCAAATTTTTAAAAAAAGGAAAAAAAATTCTGGTAGAGAATCCCCAATCCCCAAAAGTTAGCCTTGGTTTTAGGTAGTGTTTTTCTCATTAAAAATTCCGATGCCTAAATGAAGAGGTCTCCTTTAGGTGTTTCCCCAAAGTGTGTCGAAATAAAGAAGACTTCTAGTTCCCCTCCAAAATTTTACGTCTATTTATGACTATTTTCCTTTAAAATTCAGTGATTTTTAAGGTCTCAAAATGAACTAAAACACTTTTTTCCGAGACAAAAATTTTTCTGAGGGAGACCCCCAGATTTACTTAAGCTCACATTAAAAAATTTCGACAATTTGTGCAACACATTCAAGAGCTTCTTTCAAGTGATTAAAAGTTTAACGCATAAATAATGGTACTCGTTAGGGGTACATTAACGTTAAAAACGTTGAGTCAACCCCCCCCGAAACAAAAGTCTGGTTATAGCCCTAAAATTTCCCCACATAAAAGGGGTGGTTTAAAAAATAAAGGGGTCGCCAATGAGCCATCTTCACCCCGGGCGCCGTTTTACCACGGCACGGCTCTGTGTAGGCGGCAAATTTTGGTTCAGCCTATAGGCGGCGCATTTGGAAATCCGCCACTGACAATGACTAACTCCCCAGCGCTAGCGCCGCCAAGGGTGCCAAACGAGTTACTCGCCCGGTCGCTTTTGGCAACCCTCTCTCGCCCAATGCGGCAACCCGCATTCCACACACAGCAAGTACGTCACACAGTTTTAAAGAAAACTGTATACAAGATAATTAACAACTTAATAAATTTTCTGCTTTACAATATTTATTCTTCATGCATTTTTTTCACAGCCTGTTAATAATTTTACCCATTAAATCCATTGTATTTTTAACAAAATCCTTTGGAATAAGAATAATTAAATAAATTGGTACACACATATATAGTGGTGTCCTTTAAAAAAAACCCACTCCAAATTGTACCCTAAAAAAACCCATCGAGATATTTTAAATAAATAATTAAAATAATTTTAAATTCTTATTTCCCATGTCTTCCTGAGCCATTTAGAGTGGCAGGGAACTTGAAAGCATGTCAAAGAACCGTTTATTTACTTATTTATTTGAATAAATAGAAAATGTCGATTTTGGGCTAAAAATATGATTTAGTTATGCAGATTTTGATGCTGTAAAAATATATGTTATAAACATTTTAAAGCATTCTTCACGTGGTTTTGTGTTATCCCGTTATTATGAGAACAAAATACTGAAATTTCAGCTCAGTCGGCCAATTAGGGACCGTACGGTAGTCTTTGAAATGAGGGGTGAAAAAAACCCATAGTGTGCCTAAAAAAAACCCACTTTTCGTTTTGTAATAAATGATAAAATAAATAAAAAATTTTGCAAAATATTTAATATTATTCATGATATACAACTAATTATGCAAATAGAATAGTTGTTTGGGTAATTCTCAATTTTTTTTTCAGTATTTTTGATAAAAACTCAATGTTATCAAAAACAGCCATTTTCCATGAAAATATAGCATTTTACCGAGTTTTACTCGAAAATGGGTTTTGAGAGTAAATAGTTACGGGTTTAAAATAAAATATCAGTGCCAATTACCGTTCTTAAGCTTTTTTATAGAAATTGTATTAAGCATTTGTATTTAATAGGTCGTTTTCATCAAAATACAAAAATAAAAACGCTATTGTCGTTGTGTTTTGAAGGCAAAATTCTTGAGTAGAAAAACTTATCACAGTTTTAATTTTAGAAATAATTTGTGATGAACTTGGTTTTAATTATCTTAACTATTCTCTTTTCTATCAAAATAAACCTTTCAATCATATTTTTTCTTAATATTTTGAGTATTTTCAAGTGTGGGTTTTTTTTAGGGTACATGGGTTTTTTTTAGGAAAATTGGGTTTTTTTTGGATTCTTACTTTTTTGTCTGCCAATTTGTAACGGAGAGTCGGAATTAAAATTACTAAGCACTAAAATGTAGAGGAGGACGAGCCGTTACAACACAATTTTGTTCGATTAAATTATCATATTTTTTAAGCTTTTAATGACGGAAAACTGAAAAAGTGGGTTTTTTTAAAGGACACCACTATATAGCTCAAGGTAATATTGTCATCATATAAAATATTCATTTGAAATTTATTTTTGATTAGAGCTGTGAGTCTATTTATTAAAAAAGAAGGTACTTGTAATATGTAGCATATGCAATTAAACATTACAAAGTATGTATTTTAAATTAGGGAAAATAAGAAGATAATGTAATATTAATTTTTTATTTAATAAATTATAAAAAAATTAAGGAATAATTAAATAAATTGTCCATATATATATGGCTGAAGGAATATTGTCATCATGTAAAATATTCATTTGAAATTTATTTTTTATTAGGGCTGTGAGTCTATGTATTTAAAAAAGGTATATACATATAATATGTACTTATTGTAGGTATATATGCAATACATTACAAAGTATGTACTTTCAATTAGGGAAAATAAGAAGATAATGTAATATTAATTTTTTTTTATTTCATAAATTTTAAAAACATTAAAAATCCTAAATTTTCAAGTTTTTATAGGAAGTTATTTGAGTAATATATTTGTGATTTCTCTCTATCAACTTTTCCAATTAGCTGAAAAAGTACTGAAAAAACACCTATTAGGTAAAAAGTTCGACTGAAATGGGAAACGTGAAATGGAGCCTTTCCAATTGATATTCCTAAATACACAACTTACTATAGCTAAATTTAGCATTGAGTCTTTAGATTTAACCAGCAAATTTAGATGTGCAACTACATAATATATTACATTTTGGGCAAAATTTGTAATTATTCATAAAATACCCAAAAATAAAATTTTAGTGATTCTACACAAAAATAAGGTATTGACGTAATATGTGGCCTACCACATTTTAGTTACTTAAAGTTAATTGGCTATCTCAAATTCTTAGACAGCTAATTACCTAATGATTAATTAAGAAGTATAGTACATAATTACCTAATAAGGTAATAAGCATAAATATGGAAAGTCATCAGGGTTAAATTATACAAGTTTAACTGCGAATGAAAATATCATGATTTCTTGTATTAATATTCAATTTATAGTACTGCAGGTTAACCTTCAACATATCAGGTAAGTATATTAATTTACAGAGTTGCGTACAAAGTTGAAATTTTCCTCAATTCAATATATTTTTCAAAAAGACTCCTTTCGAATTGCTTATTCACATTTGGGAATGTATTTCGAATTGATAAAATTTTTTATATTAATACTACTGTTTAGAATTTCTAACAAAATATATTTAAAATTACTACCACAATTGTTTTACAAAGTCTCATTGAGGGAACTATTCTTCAACACTAAATTTTTTCATTCTAGCTATTCTTTCAGGCCCAAAAGGATTTTGTTACCATTTATGAATGGTCAGTAAGAAGGTATCATTTTATAGGTGATTACATATAAGATAATGCACAAAAAATGTAACTGCTTACACGAAAATTTTTAAATAAAACTTAAAACACATTTATGCGACAATATTTACTTGGAATAATAACAATAATTGTATTAGATATTTATTCAAAACGAAAATTAACTACTCTGTTCCTCAAAGAGGGTTAAAATCACTGGACACAACACTCGTACTCCTTTAAACGAGACGCAGCGAAAAAAAATACAGCAAATCTCGTTAAACGAGAGAAATTGCGAGACGCGAGAACCGCAAGGTTTGGCGTATTTGGAAAAGCGACTCGTTTGGCACCCTTGGCGGCGCTAGCGCTGGGGAGTTAGTCATTGTGGAATATCGCGTCCGGGACAACCAAAAAACGGCTCGGACCAGTGGAATCATAAAATCACTGGTCCGCTGGACCAGTGGTGAAAAAATATCCCACCCTCCAGTTTAAGCCTGCAATTTATCTTTGCTTGGAATCGGGAGAAAGGCAAAAAAATATAAATTTCATTAAATATAAACCAGATTAGAACCAGTTTGTCAACTAACAATGTAAAACTAATTCGAAGTTATGTATTAATTTGTGTGCAATATCATTTATTCAAGAAAAGTTCTTATTTTTTGCCAATTAGTGCAATTGTATCCAATTTGTATGTCAATTAGAGAAATTTTATATTGTATTTGTATGTCAGTGGATATATTATTTAATCAAAAAAGTTATTTAATTAATAAGATATTTTTAAATAATCGATTATTTGGAGCTATTGCTTATTTCTCATAAATTTATTTTATTACTTATTTTATATAAATCTCATATTTACAGCTGGTAACTTATTATTGCATGCATATGTATTAATTTTTAACATTACTATTTTGGTACCCACATTCAGTGCCAGGGGTTCATCCAGAATTTTTTGCCAGGGGCCGTTTTTGGGAATTTTGTGAAACATGGAATTGAATTTTGTGAAAAATAATTTTTCATTCTAAAATAAGGTCCCATTTCTGTAAATATATTATTTTCCTTAATAAAATTGCACTTAGAGAGTGCATATAGCTTGATTAAAGTCCGTTTTTGGGAACAGGAATTTTGTGAAGGGGCCGTTTTCGGCCCCAATTTCTTTCTAGATGCACCCCTGAGTGCAATAGTTACTTAATAATAGTAATATTTAAACTGGTCCTTTTTAATTTGTCGGACCAGTAATTTTTGTTGCGGACTAGTAAGATTGGTGAAGCACTGGTCCGCAGGACCAGTGGATTTTTTTCCCAATTTCTAACGCTGTTCATACTACAAGCTTAATGTGCGAGGTTAATTCTTATATAAATCATTTCTCAAATTTTCGATATTCGAATTTTAAGGGGGGGAAACATGGAAGAAGAGAAACATGCTAATAATTTGATATTTCGAAGCGACCTGTTGGTAATTTGTTCTAAGAATATTTCAAAGAAAGTAATTTCTTGATTTTTCGATATTCCATTCTGGAGGGGGTGCACGGGGTTTGAAAATTTACTCCCGTATTAAGTTTTTGCATTCTAACACCCACATTATTAATGCGATTGGTATGAAATTTAGCATGTTGTTTCTCATACAATCGGGAAGATTTTCAAAAAAGAATTTTTGAAATCATATCATTCTAAGCAGTCATTCTGGCCCTTTTCTGAATTCTTATGCTCAGCTTCAATTTAAATTTATAACGGTTATTGCTCCTTCCAGGTGACGCAAAATTATTTTTGATTTTTTAGCAAGTGGATTTTTTTGAAATCTGATAAAAAATATAATTTGTGATGATAAAATAATTTTTACAATTACCAAAAACTATTTAACTGAAAATTTTTTCCAATTTTTATCTAAATATAAATAACAAAATATTTCATCAAAGGCATTTTAGATAGTTGGTGTCAATTCAAATGGTGTTTACTTTTATTTCATGTTTGAAGACGATTTCTTATGAGTTGGTAATAAATCAACAGAGGGGGTTCAGGGGGTCTCCCCCTGACCTTTTTTTTAAATTTCAATTTCAAAAACCGGTTATTTACACTTTCATTCCAAAAGGTTTTTAAGGTTTTGTTTTACTTCTCAGGAAAGTAATTATTTTTATTTGCTTTGGATTTTATGAAAAAATTGGGATGAAGGGGGGGATATTAAGTCAATAGAAATCGCTGTTCAACCTTTACCTTTATTTTGAAGCGAAGATGGAAGAATTTGCCACAACTAAGCATTACTAATTGGAGAAATGGATGGAGTGGATAAAGGTTATTTAAAAGAATAAAGATAGCACCTTGAAATAAGTGGGAGAGGGTCTCCCTCCAGCATTTTTCTAATTTTAAAATATCACTCTTTATAATGAGGATTTCACACATTAATTCAAAACAGGTGGTGTTTTTAAAGTTTTCTTTATATCTTAAGTAAGTATATCATCAAATAATAATACTATACTCGAGTGCAACTTAAGTTGAACCTGACGTGAAGGCCACGCGGAAGAAAATCTGAGTAAACAGGAAAGCTTGCTGGGCTTTGTGAGATCTTATTGGCTGGCGAGTTTTATTCAAACAAATGTACTACTACGCACTGCGCCACTTGAAAAAATAATAATACTCAACATTTTGCAAATCGGTATATGAAAAGACGCTTAATATACGTGGATTTAAAAAACTAATCATATTTTAAAATTGAATCTCTTAATTTCACTCACAATTCTGACACCGCACGGGGAACTACTTTCTTTGGTTGCTCTCACCATATTTCAACAAGCTCAAGTTCAGTTGCAATAGAGTATAGTGGAAAGGCAGTTGACCCTATTGCCCCTATATAACGCTCTGGAAAGAAAATAGAGAGAAGAAAATAATTCTTATTTATTATAAGACTGAAAATCCTTTTTTCCCAAGCAACGGTGTGTAATATCAGCTAGTTCTACAGGATGATTCAGAAATAATCATCAATAATTGGGGGGAGGTAGAGGGGCCCTAGAAAAGCATATTTCGAATAGGGATGGTGGGGAGCAGCCTTACCGTTAAATAGCAAGGACCTAATGTAATAATGCGAGCGTGTTTCAAAATGCCGTTTTTAGAAGGCCCGTGTGACGAAACAAAACATAAAAAATGAAAAACACTATTGTAAGAGGTGCAGGAGTATTCGTACTACTTAAATCCTCAATGTGATAGAAATTGGACCACTTGCTAAACCGTGGGGTGAGTTTTAAAACGTGCAATATTAATCTCTTAGTCAAACAATGGATAGATGGATGATGATAGGGGAAGGAATTTTCAATAATCAATGTTACTATCATTGAAAATCCCTTCCCCGATCATCATTTTTCTAAATAACATTAAGGGATCTCAATTTTTTGACAAAAAGATTAATACTGCACTTTTGAAACTCAATCCACGGTTTAGAAAGTGGTTCAAATCCTATCGAATTCATGGTGTAAGCAGTAGGAGTACTTCCTTACCTCATGCAATAAATTTTTTTATTTATTATGTTTTGATTCATCACACGGGCCTTCTAAAAACGGCCTTTTGAAACGCTCTCGAACTACATTAGATCCTAGCTCTTTAACGGTAAAGCTGCGCCCCACCATCCCTATTCTAGGGCCCCTCTACCTGCCCCCCAATTATTGATGACTATTTCTGAATCACCCTGTATACAGGGTGTTTCAAAATTGCGTTGCACAGCTTTTATTTGGATCCAGCGCCTCCTAGGGTCATGGAAGTAAGGTCTACCCCTAGGTAAGTGAGCCTGGACAATGCACTGAAGTGACTTACAGCGCCCCTAGCGGCGAAATTAAAAAATTAATTTAAAAACTAAAAGCAAAAACTTCAGTGAGAGTATTATTGCCAACATCATGAAGAACTCACTGAAAAAAAAATCATGAAAATATCTTGAAAATTCACCGAGATATTAGCATGTGAAAATAGCACTTTTTCAGGGGTCAAAAAAGAAAAAGGTCGCATATTTGCAATTTTTTTTTATTTTTGATTAAATTTTGTGTTCTTAAAACTGAAAAAACACAAAACTACAAAATAACACTGAAAAATTTGCAAATATGTGAACTTTTTCTTTTTTGACCCCTGAAAAAGTGCTATTTTTACATGCTAATCCGCGAATATTCAAGATATTCTCCTTTAGTTTTTAAATTAACTTTTTAATTTCGCCAATAGGGGTGCTGTAAGTCCTCTCAATGGATTCTCCAGGCTCAGTTACCCAGGGGTAGACCTTACTCCGTGACCCTAGGAGGCGTTGGTTACAAATAAAACCCGTGCAACGTAATTTTGAAACACCCTGTATATTATTGCAAAATTGGCCTGACAAAAAGGCATGGTAAAGAGCACTAAACAGAGTCTATTCTATACACATGTATCACAAGCCTATAATACAACATTTTTTTCATAAAAATTCAATTTGCTTAAAATGTAAATTTTAAAGAATATTTTTTTTGGCTGTAAAATTTAATTATTTTTTAAATGACTTGTTACCAAATATTGTCAAACTATTTTCATAAATAAGTTCATTAATTAACTAATAACTTAATCACCAAAAATTGGTGATTAATAAAAAAATACAATTATTGTGTTTTTTATGTTACTATACAAGGTGTCCCATAAATAATGGGTCACACTTCTAGGGGGGATAGTAGACACCTAGACGAGTCAGAATCACATAGGATTTGGGGGTCCCAGACCAAATCCCAGGGAGTTAAAAATGGAGCGACACCCCCAAAAAATTATTGAAAAATTCAATTTGTAGAAGAACTACTATTGGTAAAAAATTTAATTATGGTCTCAAAAATTGTGGTTTAATATGATCTTTAAAATTATCTTAAAAGTTTTCCGTTTAAAATTTTTTATTACAAAAAAAGTTAAAAAAAACCACAAAAAAATGTGAAAACTCTGCCAAAACTTTATTTTGTATTTTAAAATCCTTTTCTTTGATTTAATAATCTGAAAGATCATAGTCGAAAACCTTTAAGTCCAAAGTGTCACGTAAAAACCATCAATATTAAATGCTTGAGAGCCTGTTAAAGCATGGTTTAAGTCCGTTTTTTGCGTCCGCAAAGTGCCGTTTTGGAAACGGCTATAGGAAACCACTTTGCGCACCCCAAAAACAAACTTTAACAGGATCTCAAGCATTTAATATTGGTGGTTTTTACGTGAAACTTTGGACTTAAGGGTTTACAACTATGATCTTTCATATTATAAAATCAAAAGAAAGGATTTCAAAATACAAAATGAGGTTTTGGCAGAATTTTCACATTTTTTTGTGGTTTTTTAACTTTTTTCATAATAAAACAAATTTTAAAGTGAAGACTTTTGAGATAATTTTAAATATCATATTAAACCATAATTTTTGAGACCATAATTAAATTTTTACCAATAGTAGTTCTTCTAGAAATTGAATTTTTCAATAATTTTTTTGGGGTGTCGCTCCATTTTTAACTCCCTGGGATTTGGTCTGGGACCCCCAAATCCTATGTGATTCCGACTCGTCTAGGTGTCTACTATCCCCCCTAGAAGTGTGACCCATTATTTACGGGACACCCTGTATAATTTACATGGAAGAGTGACCTCGAAAAATGCCGCCTCAAAAGCTTTTTAATAGGAGTTTTTTTAAAGTCGATTTTTACGCCAAAAAAAAAATTTTTTTTGTCCTATTTTTGCCAATTTTAGTGTGTCATTATTTAGGTAATTTCTAAGAGGAAAACAGATATATTACTTCTTTTGAAGTTATTTTGTAGTTTTGAGCGATGTTTTAATAATGAGAGGTATAGAGCATGCTGAATTACAGATGTTTCCTGACTTAACACAAAAACATGAAAACCGCTTATCTTCAAAACGCTCTATGGTCAGGGTCCCAAGTCGAAAAGTGCGAAATCGCGTATAAGGAAAGGAAAATTTTTTGTAGTAGTTTCTGGTAGAGTTAATAGTGTAGATTTCAAAACCGGTTGGTGCCACTCTGCAAATGTTGGGCATTTTTAAAAAATTTCAAATATTTTAAAAATGTCCGAAAAAAATTCAAACATTCAATATGATTCAATTTTAATATGAACTAGGAAACTTAAGCAACCAAAACTTGAGTTTTTGCAGTAAAATTTATGTTTAGTTTCTAAACTTTTCCGTTGCTTGATAATGATTTTCTAAACTGTAGAATATCATCATCAAAATTTTTGAAAGGTTGGAATCAATATTTAAATCTACATCTTTTTTTACAAAATGTTGAGTCAAATTCAGGAAAGTATATCATGTTCTATAAAGTTACTTTTCTTTTTTGAAAAAGTGAAAATCGAGATATCCCTCTGAAATTTTTTTCTAGGTATCTGGAAATTTATCATGAGCTATTTAACCCACAGTAAAAACACCAACCCCTAAGCTTAGTGCGTATGTGTAATGAATCACTAGGCACTTCTCCAGAGTGCATTGCCCACACACACCCTACTTTTCATGTGAAAATTACTGCTTTTTAAATAAAGCCCCACATTTAGACAATTTTTCACAAAGAGTGTAGTTTTAACTAAGAAATAACAATTGAAACTTCATATCTCATACTAGACGTCCTTGAGCTAACTTAGGAGTGAAATCTAATTACTACGCTACGCCTCTGTCGCTGTTGGTCTTATTACTGTCAACGTCAATTTTCCATGATGTGTGGAGTGGATGAGGGGCAGGATTTCAGACTTTTTTAGAGAACCAGGAAGGTAAAACTGGATGCCTTTTAATTCATTTAAAAAGAAAACTTTTTTTTTCTAATTGTGTATTGCACTTATCAATTAAAAAATAAAAGCATGCATTTTTATGACACTTTTTAGTGCTGACGTTTGGAGGAAAATAATCGCCTTTTTTCTATGGGAGAGTGTTGTACCTAAGGACAGTTGTACCTTCAGACACCGCTTTTAAAAATTCGGGAAAAGTGCAAATTTGAATTTTTGTTTGATTTTGAATGTAAAATGATGCTATCTAGTTGCTAACGTGAAATCAGCTCTTTAAAATATTATTTAAATTTTATATTATAAATTTACTGTTTTTAGATGCTCAAAGTTATTTTTAGAGCAGGGCTATATTAATACTTGTCCTTCCCTGTAATTATGATTTGATAAAATGGGGTGTATGGGGTGAATCGTCGAGATTTTGACTTTTTAGTTTTGATATTAGAAATCGTCAGTTCTCAATTATTTTATTTTTTATAGAATTTTGAATACAAAAACACCTGATGTTGTACCTTCGGACACCATAAGTGTTGTACCTACGGACACGTTCTTGAGGGTGTCTGAAGCTAATCGGCGTTTTTAAATCTGGTTTCATTAAAGTGAATACATTTTAATGAATGTTAAATTATTTCTAAATGGTTATCTATTTGTCGACGATTATTGTCAAGTGATTTTTAGATGAAAAATCAAATATTTTGTGATCTAAACTACTTTTTTATTCTACTTTGCATTTAATGTAAAATATGGTGTAAAATCTTAAGCACCCAATCGCATTTAAGTATGATGATAACAAAAAACTTAAAATTTCCACCTAAGAAGATTTGCGAAAGTCCACCAAATGCTTGCAAAACTAAGGGTCGATCGAATTGTTTTTTTGGATCAGTGAAATGATCAGATGATTGGTGAAATTATTACCTCAAATTTCGATCTGAAAATCCCATGTAATATATGTATTTTTGGCAAAAAATCAAAACTTTAATCAATCAACTTCGTTTTAATGATAATTTACGATCTAAAACTACATTACTTTAAAAAATTTATTTCCAATATTAAAAATGCTTGAAATAGTTTATTAAAAGGTAATGAATCAATAAAAATGTTAATTTTTAGCTTTTTTCAACTAAAACTTCCCTTTTTAAGGGTGTCCATTAGGGTGGGCCGAAAATACACTTTATTTTTTATTTCTGTTCTAATAGTGCGCTTGGGTCCAATAAGGACGGTGTAAAATATTGTTTCGATTGGATAATATCTTCAGCTCCCGCATCGCACTTAAAGTTTGAAAAATTGGATGACTTTTTTACAAAACAACTAAAAAACCAAAGATTAAAACCTCAATTATTGTTCATGATTTTTTTATGAGGAACTAATACAGTTATAGACATAATGCATCAGGTCCCATTCTTCTATCACCCTTCTTTCGTTACATATAATTTTTTACTGTTCAAAGAAATTTGGTAAAGTTGTTTTTCCTGCCATTTTAAAATAGCTAATAACTGTAGAACTAAACAACTTAAAAACCTGAAGTCAGTCCCATTTTGTTCGTAATTTTTTTGTCTTTGATTTGATGTGCATCCTGACCATTATTTTCAAAAAACAATTTCAAAATTAAAAAAATGACAAAAAAATTAAAAAAAAAAATTTTCAAACATTTTTTGAAAAATATTAATTTTAAATAAAATTATCTTAATTAAAAATATTAAAATCCTTTTAAATCTTAAAATGAACATTACTACAAAATTTCAAGGAGAAAATTTAATTTAATCATGTTTAAAAAATTAATATATTCGAAATTTAGGCAAGTCCCCTAAACTATCCCTAAAATTATACAGTCACTCATGGGAAAATTCATAAACTCGCTTGAGGGTGTTCATATAACTTAAGACATGCAAAAAATGTCAAATTAATTTTAAACATACGACAATTAATAGATTCCGTACAAAATCTTACAGTGCTAATTCCCAACTTTAAGTTAATTCAATTTGCATGCATTTCTCCTAAAAATTCCTAAAATTTATGCTTGTAATCTATTAATGAATAATGAAAATGATGCGATGGTCATGATGCATATCAAATCAAAGACAAAAAATTACGAACAAAATGGGAATGGTTTCAGGTTTTTAAGTTGTATAGTTCTAGAGTTATTAGATGTTTAAAAATGCCGGAAAAACAATTTTACCAAATTTCTTTGAAAATTAAAAAATTATATCAAACGAAAGAAGGGTGATAGAATAATGGAACCTGATTCATTATGTCTATAACTATATTAGTTTCTCATAAAAAAAATCATGAACAATATTTGAAAGTTTAATCTTTGGTTTTTTAGTTGTTTTGTAAAAAAGTAATCCATTTTTTCAAACTTTAAGTGCGATGCGGGAGCTGAAGATATTATCCAATCGAAACAATATTTTACACCGTCCTTCAAGTGGCACCCTTTCCGCACTATTAGAACAGAAATAAAAAATAAAGTGTGTTTTCAACCCACCCATGTGTCCATAGGTATAACATGGGGGTTCAGCGTCGGGCTAGCCACTCGGCCTGGACACAAGCTAAGTAACTAGGACCCCAGGCCCAAAAGGCTACTGAAACGGAGATGGGCACCGCCTGATAGTATTTTCTAAGGTTAGAACTATAGGTTGGGCATTTTAAATGGTCAAAATGTGATTTTACCTGTCTTAAAAAAATCCAAACGTGATTTTTGTCCGAAGTAACAACATTCTCCCTACGCAATTTTGGAAAAGTTGTGTAAAATGGCACAAGGCAATTGAGATTTTTTAAAAATGACTTTCGGCCGATGTCTTTTTAGGTGTTACAGCAGAAAAATCATGCAGAGTTAAATCCCTATCGATTTTGAATATTTTAAGTTAATTATGATGAGAAATTTAAAGGATTTCAATGGAGCTAATCATCTACTGGATGTAAAATAAAAAAACTAAATGCTGTTATTTTCTAGTTAATTGCACATAATGTAAAAAATAGGAAGATTAAGACAAAATACGTGAAAATTATAATGAAAATAAGTCATAAATTATGTTTAATGGATAACGTCTATCATTCATTGCTTAAAAATTTAATTTTATTTTTACATATTAGCAAAAAAATATGTGAAAATAGAAATATTGAATTCAAAATTGAAATAAATTATATAATAAAAATATAACTTCCCCCGTTAAAAAAAGGAATGTGGCTAATGGCTATTTTTGGTATTCGTTCAATGTACGCTTTTGTAAATTCAAAAAATACTAATGACGGATACATTGTTCATGACTGTGATAGCAAATGCAAAACATTGTGGAGGTTTCCTGTTGATTTCACTAGGTTGAGATAGCAGGATATCAGTGATAGAAGCGATAACCCTAAAGTTAACAAGCATAGACTAAATGACTAATAGTTTTGGTTTTTTAAAAATGACATGTAGCGGCCTTGAGAGTTGGGAAACTAATGAGGTGAACGACCAAATTCATCAACCCTAAGGAAAGAAATAGGAACTTGCTTCAACGCGCCTGGCAAAAAGCTGTTACTCACATCAGGAAGCTGTTGAAATATTTTGTTAGAATCTTAAAAAAGAATTACATGAAGATAATCCTGGTTTAGAGAGCATAAATTCCACTTTTATAGGGGTGAGAGATACATTTTTAAAATATACACCAATTAAGTTATTTAAACTTCATTGGTATGCTCAACCACGAACTTCACAACCAAAATCACATCATACTTTTTAAGGTTTTTTAATATCGGATCCAGCAAAGTTTGAATGACTAAATATCTTGCTCTTTTTTTTTGCCTTGTGAGTGAGAGGGGAAAGAGAGAACGAGAGAGTAGATAGTGACAAAAAGAGTAAAAAAGTAAGAAGGAAAAGAGAAAACAAAATTAAAACCAAAAAAAATTTTAATAAGAAAAAAAAGAAAATGGAAATGGAAAATAAAGAGAAGGGGGAAACAAAAAGAAAAAGGGGGAAATATAGTATATTAATTGATAATAGGAAAAAGAGATAATAGTAAAAGAATATTGAACGAAAATAGAATAGAAATAAAGAATAAGAAAGAAAATAGAGAATGAAGAAAAACAAACGAGATAGAAAAGGAAAATAGAGAAAGGGAGAAACAAAATATGGTAAAAAAGAAAAAAAATATGTTCAATGAGGAATAGAGAGATACAACAATTGATTTATCGATAGTTGAGTGAGAAAGTTTTAATGGAAAAACTAAATCGACTAGGGTGGGTAGGGGTAAATAGGGTCAGTTTTAATTAACTCGATATAAATCAAATTTAAATTGAATTATTTTCGCTCATTTTTTTGTATTATAATCTTTTATCTGTTGGCAACATTTTTCAACCGTCAAAAATTTAGATTTATGAATTTAAGAACTGAAAAAAATATTTTATTTGAACGGTAAATGAAGTTGCCGAAAAAACAGGGTTTACCAACTTCCCAACTATCTATACAGGGTGTCCCATAAATAATGGGTCACACTTCAAGGGGGGATAGTAGACACCTAGACGAATCAGAATCACATAGGATTTGGGGGTCTCAGACCAAATCCCAGGGAGTTAAAAATGGAGCGACACCCCAAAAAAATTATTGAAAAATTCAATTTGTAGAAGAACTAGGTAAAATTTTAAGTATGGTCTCAAAAATTGTGGTTTAATGTGATCTTTAAAATTATCTCAAAATTCTTCACTTTAAAATTTGTTTTATTATGAAAAAAAGTTTTAAAAAACCACAAAAATGTGAAAATTCTGCCAAAACTTCATTTTGTATTTCGAAATCCTTTATTTTGATTTTATAATCTGAAAGATCATAGTTTTAAACCCTTAAGTCCAAAGTTTCACGTAAAAACCATCTATATTCAACGCTTGAAATCCTGTTAAAGTTCGTTTTTGCGTGCGCAAACTAGTTTCCTATAGCCGTTTCCATAACGGCACTTTGCGGACGCAAAAAACGGAGTTAAACCATGCTTTAACATGCTCTCAAGCATTTAATATTGATGGTTTTTACATGACACTTTGGACTTAAGGGTTTTCGACTATGATATTTCAGATCATTAAAGCAAAGGAAAGGATTTCGAAATACAAAATAAAATTTTGGCAGAGTTTTCACATTTTTTTGTGGTTTTTAAACTTTTTTTGTAATAAAAAAAATTTAAAACTGAAAACTTTTAAGATAATTTTAAAGATCATATTAAACCACAATTTTTGAGACCATAATTAAATTTTTACCAATAGTAGTTCTTCTACAAATTGAATTTTTCAATAATTTTTTGGGGTGTCGCTCCATTTTTAACTCCCTGGGATTTTGTCTGGGACCCCCAAATCCTATGTGATTCTGACTAGTCTATAGGTGTCTACTATCCCCCCTAGAAGTATGACCGAACATTTATGGGACACCCTGTATATTGTAATAAATGACAGCAGACTTTTGTAATATTTTTCCAAAAAAGAAAGTCTGAGAGACATTGCAAGCCAATCAGCATAGAAAAATATAAAATATTTTATGTTTTATAACAATATTTTGTACTTGGGGTAAAATGGGTCATAGTTAGGAGGCCTTCTGTATTAAGTAAAAACAATTTTTAAACTTATTTCCTTCAAATATACATTGAACTGTCCACAAGTTAATTTTTTCTCCAAATGAAGTATTTTAATTGCTATATTTGAGCAATTTTCATTAACTTCATACTTTTAAAATTTCATTAAAGTACAACTTAAAACAAATTTCTTCAGATAAAAACAGCTTAGCCTATTGCCTTTTTTCTTATTTTCATATATATTTAGTAATAAACATATTTTTGACATCTTTTTGCAATGAGACCCATTTTACCCCACGTTGGGGTAAAATATGTCATTACTTTGATGCTAAGTTTAACCAACTTTTAACTAAAAAATATTTGAAATTAGATGAAAATGTTCTGAAAGATTGTAGTGTCAAGATCCGATTGAAAGAAATCATTAAAAAGTAATATTTTTGATGAAATAAAACTTAGAATGTGAAAGTACCTTAAAATTGACCCATTTTACCCCAACCCAACCTATCATTAATCTACTATATATAGCAACTAGTCCAACTTACGATTGTCACTTTCCGTATTTGCGCAAAGAAAAATCGAGATATCAGGGTAGTAAACTATCGACTTTTCACTAACACAAGATAGTTCTATGGTTTTAGTTACGAATAATCAACAGTGTGAAACTGTAAATTTGGTTGATATTTAATGGATGTACTAAAATAAACGTTTTAATTAGGGAGTTTTATATCACTTCTGATTAATTCATAAAATAAGAAGGCTAAGAAGAAGTTGTGTTAATATTCAAAGATTCAGTTGTTTAAATATGAATTTATTCTTGGTGAATATTGATATTGTGTGTCTGAAACAAATACGACAGTTCGATTCTTTAATGGACAATTCTTTTTAGAAAAAAGATAAATGCGTTTTAGTTACTAATGTTTTCCCTCCAAACTCTTTAAAATTCCATGCAAATAGGATATTTCGAAAAAAAAAATTCAACAACAACAATATACATTCATCTACACAAGTAATCAGTCACTTTTTATAAGTACTATTATAGACATAGTATGCAATGTAAAATATAAAAAAACATTCTTAAGGTTGAGGTATCATCTACACCCAAACATGTGCACTAGTTTCTGACTGCATCAATATGAGTTTAAAATAATATTTTTCCTTAAATATATTTATGCAGTTCGAGAAATCAAATTCAGACTTACTCTAGAGCTCCGTCAGATCTTCCGATTATCACTAAAGTCTGGAATAGTTGTGCGCTATGCTGCTACCGCCGATACCCGTGACTTCATTAGCAGGATGTCAGATTGGCTCTGCTCGTCGCCACTTGCGAAAGCTCATTGGGCGAACGGAAGGTCATGCACTTCTCTAATCATGGTTTCAGTTTGGGATTTCGGCCGTTTTCCCGAACTGTAGCTTCTCCCGGGAGGGGTTTTCGGAGATTCCCATTTCGGACTTTCGTTTAGCGAACACATTTATTTTTAGCATTGTTTCACTTCGCGATTTTTTTTCGGTTGGTGGGAAGCTTAAAATTTGTCATCTTAGGGTCGTAGGGTCACCGCCAGGTCTACTTAGGGTCAGTGGTTCCCAACAAGTAGTCCGCGGACCATAAGTGGTCTGTGAGCTCCTTGGTAGGGGTACGCGAAATCACAGATGAATATGTCAGACCGCATAATAAATTGGCAATTTAATCTGTTATTTGTTGAACACTATGGGATGAATACGTGCACCGTTCTGATGATTATTATCCGGGTAATATGTGTGGATAATGTGTCTTATAAAACAGAAAAATTAAATAGCAAAATATTTTTCCATTGAAATTGATATCCAAAATCTTTTACTATTAAAAAATAAAGTTTTAGCAAAATCATGATTTCCTATTGAATAGTTCCATAATTAAAATAATACTCAAAACAATTCAAATAAAGCATTAAAGCTTTATAAAAAATTAAATAAACTATTGCCATTGAATTTTTTGCGATTTTAAATCATAATGGTAAAAGTGGTCCGCGAATGATGCTATTTAACGATGAGTGGTGTGCAGATTTCTATAAGTAAGGAACGTTCGTTTAAGATGTATGCTTTTATTTAGGAACTGTCAAGGATGTTCAATTCAAATTAAAGTAGTAAAATTTAAATTAAAATCCTTAAAAAAAACTCTGAGGAAGAGCTGCAGCCCCATAGCCTCTCTTCTTGGATTTCCCCCTGAAATCAAGGTGGTTCTCAATCAAATTAAATTAAATTTATTTATTTTATTAAAAATACATGGAGCTAAGTTCGCAGAGCTTGCAGATCGTAAACACGTAAGTGTTCGTGAATAATAGTTGTTCATCAATTTAAAGAAAGAATTCTTCTTCGTTTAAACATTAAAGAAATTCCAACGCATGATCTTAGCGAAAATCCCGTGCTGTTTTCGACTTTTGAGCAAGTTGGTTTTCCCGCATTACAATCAACAGGTAAAAGGAAATTTCTTTGCCACACGTCACACCTGTTCACTGCTGGTATAAAAAACAAGTTATTGGGTAAATAAAAATGGAATAAACTGTTCCAAGTGATTTCTCTTGAAAGAAAAATATCTTTAGTAACTGAATAGATTTTAAAGTTCCTTATTATTTTGATATTCTAGAACTGATATAAATATTAGTACTAGTATCGGTATGCAGGATTTCTTAAGATAGGAGTCCACCCCTTCTTTTGAACGTCTATAGATATATAGTCTTAGAAGTGAAGTGAAGAAGTGTAGGAGGTAAAGTATAGTGACCATGCGCTACCCGATGATAGACATTTGACCATTTGTATTTTTGTTACAGAACAGGGATTATCGCAAAATTCTAATAATTTAGTAAGTATAAAAAATCACCATCTAGTTTTAAAATTATTTTCTGGTTAATCTCAAAAAAAAATTATCTTAAAATAATTCCACTAATTGTGAGATTATCAAATAGTTTTTATGAGTAGTCATGGCGTAAACTGAGTAATCGATATTACAGATTCAGCTTCTACATAACTTCCTTGTTTTTGTTATTGTTTTTGAATATGCATGTTTGATCTTTGTATTTGTTTGCTGACGCAATCACTGAATGTTTTATTTTTACTTATTCAGATGTTTTGCGCACAATGTAATTTTAGATAGCTTAGTATTTGTATTTTTCAAAAGGTATTTTTTTAAAATATAAATTAATTGTTTTTTTGCATTAAATTAACCTTATTTGATTTTTGCATTGAATTAAACTTAATTGCAATCAGTAATATTTAGAATTCATTCTGATTTGTTTTCTCTTAATTGTTAGGTAAGTAATTAAATTTTAAAAGTACGATTTTTTTTTAATTTTTTCTAAGAACGTAATTTTGTTCGTAAGAACGAAAAATGTACCGATTGTTTTCTTTTCATTCCTTTCGAACTCCAAGTGTGTGCTTAAATTTATTGCTATTAGACCTTTACTTCTTTCAAACGTCTCATTTATTGACAAAGATTTCTCGGTAAATGTATTTATCTTAGAAAATTTTATTACTTGGTAACTACGTAAATCAAAAAGGAAGCTCTGCTACTTTAATTAGGTTTATATACTAGTAAAAAGCAACCATAATAGTAATGAGGAACCATATTCTTTTCCCTAAATTTATTAAGTCATTTGTGATACTATTACTTTATAGAGTATGCTTTTTGGTGCAATTTATTCCTTCCACAAACTTTTATTTACTTTGTTACTCAGAATACAAAGGTATTTTCAAAAATATCTAAAATTATATATTTTGGTTTAAAAAATTTAACCAAAAGAAGCAAGCTTTTAGAAATTTAAAATATGAATTTAAAAAACATATTATAATTCTATAAATTTAAATTAATTGAATTTAAAAACTGTACTTACTTTATGAATTTATTTCTACCGATGATTGGTGATCTAAATGGTTCGTTCTTTTAAATTTTCATCCACAATCATTTATCTTAAACAAATAAAATTCGTATTCGAATGAGATTTGAATTTATTGTATAGTAAAAATTCTTATGCACAGAGAAAAATTAGCCTTAGATTTCTAAAGTATTCTATTTTAAAGTTATAATATTTAATAAAACTGTTTCGAATTATTTACACGCAAAAATTTTTAATAGAGTTATTAAAATGTTATGAGATGAAATAAATGTTTTTAATCATAAAACAATGATATCTTCAAATAAATGAATGTTATTTTGAACATTTATAAGGATCAAATAATTTGAATTTAGCTTTATTTTCCATACAAGAAAATTATAACAATAATATGCTCATTACTGTAAAGTACAATATCAACGTAACTAGTTTGACCTTGGACAAGAGATTAGGAATAATAAACTTTCAATTTTTTTAGGGCTTTATATTAATTTACTGTAGATTTTTACAGGATTTACAGAATTTGAGAGTATCATCCAATCTTTTCAAATTCATGGTGTGGTGTACAAGTGTTATTGATTTTTTGTTCAATGAAGATCAAATTTATTGTTCGTGGCTGAAAAGGGGGTTTGAATCTATTGGCATGTTTTAAAAGAGTACAACGTGTTAAAAGTGCTAATTATGCATACAATTACCCTGAAACTAGTTACTTCTATTTTTTAAATTTACGCATGATTTGAAATACGTTCTTATTCCTTTTAATTTTAAGCGAAAAAGAAAAAAAATACGTTTATTCATATTTTTTTACATTTAATAGTTTTGTATTTTTTTATTTTAAGGGAATATAAGGAGTTTAAGCAAGGTATTTATCACTAAGAAAAGACTAGTCTTAATTAAATATAGTTACGTAACCACTTTGCAATAAACTACAAATGCAGTCAGTATTTTTTATAAAATTCCTTTCCTTATTTTTTATTCTTGCATGACACCTTAAGTTTTATTCATATAAACATCTTAACATTAGATATTCAAAAGCTTTCAGGAATATCTAGACAATGTTTCTGAAGTACATTTCTCGGTATTTCTAACTTACTTTTCACCATTAAAGTAATAATTCCCTGTGACTATCACATTGATATAGCTGAAGTAGATTCTTGATAGATTTTATATTCCCTGTCATGGCATCAAGATTTATCTGAAACGTTGAGCTGAAAATATGATTTCCTATCATAACCAAAGGTACTTGAAAACAGTTATTAATTTCGTTAGGAAGTACTAGGGAAAATTTAATTGCTGATAATAGATACCAGCCAAGGCTACTCGCACGGTGCATTTTTAAAATATTCACCTTCTAAATCTCATTGAGAAGATTTTACAAGGAAAGCAATATACTATTTAGGTAATTTTTTTCATAGTAGTACTATTTCGATAAATAATTTTAGATTTTTCATAATTTTCTACCATTGCTCACTTAAAATATTTCTGTGGAACAATCTTCCAGAGGTAAAAACTCTTTAAAGTGTATTACATATTTTCTACTTTTAAGGATGGGGGAAACGTTAAAAATAAGTAAAACTAACTGTTTAAAGTGTTAGAAACAAAAAAGTAATCTAGTTGAAAATTAGAAGCAGAAATTCGTTGAATAAAATTAAGGTTTTCCAGAAATTATTGTAAAGTAAAAAAATTTACAAACTACTTATTAAATTAATATAAGGGTGCTATGATAAGAAATTATTTTGTTATGAAGTAATGGTACTTTCGTATTAGCCCGTCCATCGTTTTCGCCAACTTCGCCAAATTTCGCCAAAACGCGCCAAAATACGGGATTTCATCAGAATCGCCGAAAAACACATTTTTTAACATCAGAAACATCTTTATAACATCAGAAAATAAAAAATAAAAGTTTCATGTGGTTGGGGGGGGCTGCCGCCCCCCCCCAAACCCCCCCTGCCCTATCTATAACCAAACTCGTTGTGGGGGTAATCAGACACAGTAAGGATTCAGAAAAATTGGAATCACTATTCTAGGATGAACCAAAACTACGGATATCACTCGGTAAGAGCATAAAAATAACTTTTTTAGCACTAACTTACTTGCAAAATGGTCGATCCTACCGCCGGCGATCTTTTGTCGATTCTACCACCGGCGTGCATACGCAAAACATTGAAAGACTCTGGGGCTCGGCAAAATGGCGCAACAAAGTTCACCGTGGAACGACACGAAAGCATTTAAACTCCTACCTTTCAGATGCAGTCTTCGTTCTTACCTTGTAAACACTGTTGAATTTACGTTCAAAACAACCTGCGCGGTGCGCCAGCGGGTGCGCACACATTATTTCACCCATGGGCTTACCGATTTAATTGCGCGCGCATGCGCCAGTGATCGGAACTAGCGCGATTTCGCTACGTTTTCCAGGGTTACCAGAATCAACGGTAGTGTTGCGGGGTTTACCAGACTTGGTGACTTATCGCCCCTGTTGGCGAATGGACGAGCTAATACGAATGTACCGAAGTAATTTAAGAGCATAAAAACATTTATCAACTTCTTTATTTGTCAAACTTCAAGTAAAAACTTTGCAGTTATATTTTATGTATTTCCTTGTACAAAAACGAACACATAAAAATATATTTCTCTTCACATCAACAGACTTAGATAGCTTAACTTCACATTTCATTTCAAGGTCAAAGTTAATTTCTTTGAATTTTCGTACTAAATGAAACTGTCTTCTACCTAAAAAATTAAAATGACAAATTCAAACTATAGTATGTAAAAATATATAAATTGTAATTTGAGCTAATAAATTTTTAGAAACTTTTATTTAATTAGAAAATATTAATTTATCAAACTTAGATAATGGGAAATCCATTTTATAACACGACTCCCGAATTTGAGTTTTTCATTTAAATTAAGCAGGGTTTAAATTAAATTATCACACTTAATCCCAAAACCCTGGTTTAATGATAAAATTTTGAGTAAAATTGAAAAAATTGGGCCTGGTTTGAGGGAAAAAAACTCATGATCGGATTTTGAAATTAATTGGTTTTGGTTAAAAATCATGATTATTTATAAGCGACACGGTTTTACTCAGATAATAATCATTAATTCACGAAGAAAAATATTTCGATCAAAAAATAAAACCCAAACAGTGTCAAAACATGTAGCTTGCATCTCGTTAAAGCCACCAATCTAATTTTACAAGGATAAGCGTTCTCTTCGGTACTTTTTTAGAATAATAGAGTTATCTCTGCATTGGGGAATTTGGCGAACTTTGGTGCGACAAAATTGTTTCTTATTTTTTGGTACAAAAATAAAACTACAAATTAATGATCACAGATAATCATTAAAATTATGATCTCCAGTTATGATTATGACACGAGTTTTTCTTTCTGATTTCCAAGTCCTGATCTGTGTTGTTTTTTAAAGAGGTAAAAAAATTTTAATCTGATTTTAAGTTTTTCATTCGTTTCCATAATTATCAATTTCAAACCCTAAAACTATGCATATTTATTATTTTTTCAAAATACTTTCTAATGTTATGTACAGTCAATAAAATGTTTATACACATTTTTACCTCTTAATGTTCTGACATTAAATAGATTGAACTCAAAATTTTAAAAACCCGGTTATCTAATGTCCAAGACCAGTGATGGATATTAAATTATTCATTGAACAGATTTCACTTAAAATCAAAATTAATAGAATAATATCAATTGAAATGAATGACCCATACACATAACATAGCAGGAAAATATCTTTTTTATGTAGTAAGAAACTAAATTCAACTGTTAACGGAAGGGAGGATAAATAAAACGTTCAGAGAAATACCGTGGTGTGTTGCCAGTTTGAAAAAGGGAATAAGTCCAAAAAATGACAAATTGACATTTTGTGCGTGAGTGAAAAGCGGAGGGAAATAACTACCCCTATATATAGCCCCTTAAAGTAGCGAAATCGATGTCCATTCATTGTATTTTTAAATTTAATTTGTATTTAATGTTAATTTCTCTCTTTTTTCTTATTATTTGTGCTGTAAATCAAGCCTAAATATAATTTGTTTTTAAATTTAAAGTGTTTTTAACTTTTTTTTATCCATGGAATGTTTGACTCCATTCACATTCACTTACTCCATATTGATACTGCTTTAAAGCCTGTGTTGAAATCGTCATTTTCGCCAAAAATATCGAATTTTGTTTTATTGTTTTATTTTATAGCCTGTTTAAAAAGCTTTCCAAAACTACCTTACTTTAAACTCTGAGTAGTCTAGAACACAAGTTACAGCTGTTTTAGTACCGAGTAGTACCAGGATTAACATACAATTTTAAACTTTAAAGCCTTTTTCTGAAGAATGACATTTTTGTATACCTTGGATCACGGTAACAGTGATTACTCTTAAACTACTTAAAATATTCTGATGATATTTGTTTTATTTCACTGTTTATATTATAACGCATGTTATCTTCTACAATCTAAGAAAAACATTTGAATTAAGGTATTTTTTAAGGGTGTAAACTTGATTTAAGTAGAGATGTAAAGGCTGGAAAAACACGGGTTTATTCCCGGGAATAAACCCGGTTTTTGGAATGGGAATTTTGAATATTCCCGTTTCGAGATTTTAGAGTGAAATTTTGGGAATTTTGATTCTTTAGCTTTTTGTAAAAGGTAAGTGATTTCAAGTATTTTTCATATGTCATAATACTATAATTTGTATAATTTTAAGGTTAATTTTAATTCTAAGACTTGGATTTCGGTTTAAGCTAAAAACAGAAGTAAGCGATATAATATTATAAACCTCCTGAAATAATCTAAATAGTTTAAAGAAAGAACTATCAATTACTTGTGTTTGATCATGTTTGAAATTTTCTTAAACTCCTCAAAAGTCCTAGAAAATGAAAACTGATGGTGAAATATCGTTGTGTTTGTTAACGGTCAAAATTCCCAATATTCCCGGTTTATTCCCAAAAATCCCGGGTTTTTTCCCGCCTCCCAAAAAATGTGGGAATTTTACATCTCTAGATTTAAGTGGTTTTTTTTCATGATTTTTTACTTTTTTCGATTTCAAGTTCCTGTATTTCTTTTCTATTTTAAAAATCTCAGATAGTAATTCAGATTATTGTCTTAGGGTCAAAATCCTGCAAAAATTTTAATTGTACCTATAAAAGAACATTCTCAGGAGTTGTTGGCGCAAGTTGAAATTTTAGCCTTATTTTCATTGAAATTTCTCAATATTTTAAAAAATAATTTTTTCTAAATTCTTTTTTGATAGATTTTCATTGTTTTAGAACATTAGCTTTCAGAAAATAGCAAATAAATAATTATTTAGTTAATATTTTAAAAAAGGCCTCCCAACGCAGGACTTACGCCCTTAATGACTCAGTTTCATATTTTTATTCATCTTAGTCTTTATGTTTCTCACTTTGGTGCTGTGAACAAAGCAGAAATATAATTTAAATGACAATTTAAGTGGTTTTTATGATGTTTCTTCAGTTGAAATTTCCCCCATAAGGTTGAAAAAGGGAATAAGTCCATCAACTTTTTTCAATCGTAAAATATTTATTAATGTACTTATATTTTTTCAATGATTGCTCTGTTTTCATAATAGGGTCCTGAATATTTAAAAAAATTCTGTGGATGTACAATGAAAATTCTATTACCAATACAGTTTTTTTTCTCGATTTTCTCAAAACTTGGTTTTTGACTTATTCCCTTTTTCAAACTGACAATTCAATTATTTTTCAGCTAATTATTTAATATCATTTTTAAAAAGAAAATAGATGTAGGAAGTTATCGCTAGAGGAAGAGAGTTGTAGGAATACGTAATCTTTAAGCGTGTCACGAAGGCTTATATCATACTTAAAATGTAAAAATCTTAAAACTTACTTTCTCCTTTCCCTCTGCTCTTCTTTGAACTGCTGCAAGACCCTCTCTAAGTCGACTTATAATGTCTGGAAAACTTCCATCTTTAGGAGCTTGGTTCAATGCGTGTTCAAACCGATATCGAGCATCAGCCAATAAACCTTGCTAAATAAGTCAAGAATTACTAGTTGAGTTACTTTCAAAAAAATTAAGAATACAAAAAAATTTTATTTTAAATTCAAACATATAAATGAAAGCAATACACAGAGCAAGATCCAATAAAATATTTTTGTTGTGCGATATTTTTAATTTTTTAAACGTCCTAGAATTAAAACTTAAAAGTATATAAAATACCCTTCTTTATTAGCTCAATTAAAATGGGAATTTTGGTATCTTTTTAAACTTAATAACATGTTTCATTTTCTATTATCGTCTATTTAGTTTAATCCTGTCGATTTTCTTCAGTTGTGTAGTGAAATTATGAATGATTCATATTTCGCTCTTACCAATATCGAAATTAAATTTTTGTACCGAAGTTTAAAATGATTGCTGATATTCATAAAATAACATGATTTGTTGTTGGTATGAAAAGACTGGACCAACCTTGCTGGGCTTATGCCTGTAGTTGGTCGACTTAATTTGTATTTGTAAGGCTAAAAAATGTAGTAAAAATACATACCTTATACAGAGCTATACCATCATTCAGAAGTTTATTTAACAGCATCGATAAAAGCTTGTAATTATTTTTAGCACATTCAAAAGCCTTTGGACCTAGATAAAAGAAAATATTTAAAAGAAACTAACTCAAAAAAATTAAAAATTAACCAATATACGTAACGTATATAAAAATGAATGTCTGTATGTGTGTATGTATGTCCTTTATAGTTTTAAACTTTTCGAACCTACATTAACTTTTAAACTATACCACGTTGCTCTACTTGCTCCCGGGAAGGTTTCTGAATAAAAATAAAAAAATAAAAATCGAAGCGTCTCAACAACTTTTTTGGTCAATTTTATGCTTGAAAACCCATATTTCATGCCTAACTTCAGGACAAAACCACATTCTTGTAAATATATGAAGAGAAGATGTAATAATAATTGTTGTAGGTATAACATCGATTGTTGTAGTTTAAAATCCATTGTTGTAGCATAAACATAAGTATCTATCTATTATTAAATTATTTCCACATATGGACTGGCTAAGCCCATCTGTAACACACCAGATAATATTTATTAAAAAAACTGAAACCCGGGTGAAGCCCGGGTCTAGCGCGTCAGCGCTAGTATTAAATATAAAAACTTAAATATGTTAGTATTTTTACACGTTAGCTATGTAATTATATCATGATCATTGCTGTTACTTGTAGTAGTACTTCCTCGTTCTAGCTGTTCTAAAATTCAGTGATAAATCAAACATAACTCACTTATATCTGCTCCTCCTTGCAACAAAGCTCGGGTGGACGAAATATTTCGAGCAAAAATAGCACATTCCAAGGGAGTCATATTTTCATTATTTTTAAGCTCGCATTTCACACCGTAGTTCTTAAGCATGTTAACCTATTAAAAAAAGTAATGTTTCAAACATACACTAAACCAATTGACACTGGTATAATATTCAAAAATACAATATACAACTTAAAATTAATAAGATTAATTTCAGTTTTTATAGTGATCTACATTTAAAAAAACTGCTTCATAGGGTACTGCTTATAAAAAGCGTAAATAAAGGATTCAAACTACTTATTTAACAGATTAGGGGCGGATCCGATTTAGACTTTTGGGCGGGCACCAGAATTTCAAAATATTGCCAGCAGCAGAAATTGCGATGTTTTTGAAAACATTGAAGAATGTAGTACTTTTTTGGCCATAAAGCTACACATTAAAGCATTTAAAAGCATTAAATTAATATTTTCTTTAGAAATTCTCTTCAGATGTCATTTTATCCAACTTAACTTTTAACCTTCTGGGGGGTACGGGCCCCCGTGCCACCCCCTGGATCCTCTACTGTAAGTATATTTTAAATAAATTTTCAATATTTTTCTAACAACTCATTTCGTTCTAGCAATACCGTTCATTTAATCTAATTGTCTCTACTAAAATGTTGGTATTGACAGAAGGTATGCTGCAATATACAGGGTGTTTCAAAATTGCGTTGCACGGCTTTTATTCGGCATCAGCCCCTCCTAGGGTCATGGAAGTAAGGTCTACCCCTAGGTAAGTGACCCTGGAGAATCCATAGAGAGGACTTACAGCGCCCCTAGTGGCGAAATTAAAAAGTTAAAAAAATTAATTTAAAAACTAAAGGAGATAGAGCAAAAACCTCAGTGAGAGTATTGTTGCCAACGTCCAGAAGAACTCATTGAAAAAAATTTGATCAAAATATCTTGAATATTCGCGGAGATATTAGCATGTGAAAATAGCACTTTTTCAGGGGTCAAAAAGTAAAAAGTTCGCATATTTGCAAATTTTTCAGTGAAATTGTGTAGTTTTGTGTTTTTTTAGTTGAAAGAACACAAAATTTAATCAAAAAATTAAAAAAAATTTGCAAATATGCGAACTTTTTACTTTTTGACCCCTGAAAAAGTGCTATTTTCGCATGCTAATATCTCCGCGAATATTCAAGATATTTTGATCAAATTTTTTCAATGAGTTCTTCTTGAAGTTGGCAACAATACTCTCACTGAGGTTTTTGCTCTATCTCCTTTAGTTTTTAAATTAATTTTTTTAACTCTTTAATTTCGCCGCTAGGGGCGCTGTAAGTCCTCTCAATGAATTCTCCAGGGTCACTTACCTAGGGGTAGACCTTACTTCCATGACCCTAGGAGGGGCTGGTTCTGAATAAAAGCCGTGCAACGCAATTTTGAAACACCCTGTATAACCGTGTATAATCTATAGAAATACAGAGGATTTATTAGGCAAAATAAAGCATCTGACCCTCTTGAAATACGATCAACTTACCAATTTTGAATTCCCGTAAATAGCAGCTAAGTGAAGAAGGTGGTTGGAATGAAAATCTTTCGATATTGTGTCCACTCCAGCTTCCAATAAGAATCGGATCACCTCATACTGACGATGTACACATGCCCAAGTGAGAGCAGTGCGTCCGTTTATATCCTTTGAGTCTAAATTAACACCTGAAAATATTATTCTTTTTAAAATAGCAGACTTCTCAAATTTAAAATCGAAAATACACTTTCAGAATATGTGTTCCATAACAAACTGAATGAAGTTGTAAAGATGAAAACTGGAAAATATATTCAGCGTGTTTTTTTTATCCAAACAGATCTATAAAAACGTTTAACCTTGGTTCAAAAATTAATTTGATAACCACATATATTTTAACAATTTAAATTTATTGAAAGAGAACTCAAAATTGTTTTGAGAGAGAGAAATAGCATTTTTATATTATTTTTATCATATTTTAAATAGAAGAATTCTGCTGATATAAAATAGTTTAAAAATATCAAAAGAAGTAAAAATAGTTTAATTTTTTCACCCTGACTTGTAGAAATTATATTCAAATCTAATATATAAAATTAGTTCGAAATAAAACCTGACCTTTAGAAGAGAGAATTCTAAGAACGTTGACATGCCCACAAGCAGCAGCTGAATATAGATAATCAGAGGCAGATGCATTGTCTTGCAAAAAGAACTCGCAAACTGCTTCATGGCCAGAAGAACAAGCTTTTTGAAACTCTAGTAGCACTTTTTCGGGGCAAGCACTCAACTGCAGTAGGTTATTGCACACCTGAACATAATGAATAAATCCATTAAATATCTTTCTGTGGCCTGATAGTTTTTAAATTATTCAAAAAATTAAAAGGATTGTGGAAATTCAGTTAAAACTGTTCCTTTAAAGTCTTTAAAATTTTAAAAAGAATTCGTTAATAAAGAATATTTTATGGACAAGTTGGGGAAAGGGGCAAAATTTTTAGAGTGTTCCAAAAAAACAAACCTGTAGATTTTTAGCACCTGATGCAGCAACAAGAGCTCTTTGTACTGCTTGAGAATAGACGTTGTTAGATATCCAGACCTTTTTCTTCAGAAGGTAGTCGACCATCCCCAGATGACCTCTTTCAGCAGCAATGCTCAATGCACACAAGCCAACTCGAGTTTGATGTTGAATCTACCACAGTATATTAGCTTTTACATAAAGCATAAAAAAGCGAAACACTTTTGCTTTCATTTTGCACTTCAAAAAAGTGACTAATATTATATTACAATCAGAACATAATTTTTACTAAACATTCAAATTAATAAATTTTTAAAGAAATAAAGTTTTGATGAAAAATATATCAGTATTTTTTAGAAGAGGAAGGATTTTGAGAGAGGGACTTTAACCTTCAAAAATAAGATTATTGAGCTCTCCCGCAATGTTGGTAATGTCGTGGTTGTTCTTTCTTCAAAAAATATACGGTTATCTTGTTATGAGCAAATTGTAATTTTACTTCTTTGTCTTTAACTAAAGACAGAGATGGATTTCAAATTTCTGTTTAGTTATTCGAAGTTATTTTAACTAATTTGAATTAATGGGAATCTTTTTTATCCGTAAAACGGATTTTCCTTCCTAACAGTTGGCATAATGCAGAAAAACCATTTTTTGCACAATACTCTTTACAAACACTTCCGATTTCAAAACAGATGGATATAAATTGCAACTCTGCCACTTTAGGATGAACTGGTGAACTAATCTCCACTCAAGAGTTTGAGAGAACTATCCTTTTGAGGGATTATTATTTTACTATAATTAGTTATTCTTGCTGAAAAACGTATAGTTGTTTCTGATTTGACCATTTCATTATAATTGCATACAAGTAATAAATTCTTTGCACAAAGGTTGAAAGTCTGTGTATCTTTCATATTATTTTAACTTCCTGCTCTAAACACCTATTGGTAAAACAAGTTGATAAAGCAATGACCAACGGATGCTAGACCGGACGTAATGATAAACTCAATGTTGGCTAGTTTCTATGCTTAGTACAGTATATCATAGGCAAGATTTAGTTAACAATGTAGATTTAAAGTCTTTTAAGAATATAAGATGAATGAGGCCGTACAAGAGATGGGGTGTGTTAGAAAAGATTGTTTAATTCCATGAATATTAAGAAAAATTAATTATAAGCTAAACGTATCTTTCATATGCATTCGATTTACTTTCACTTCAAATAGTTAAAAATTGGTAGAAATTATATGTTTATGAACTCTTCAAAAATGAAATTATATGAGAGAGAGAGAGAGAGAGAGAGAGAGAGAGAGAGAGAGAGAGAGAGAGAGAGAGAGAGAGAGAGAGAGAGAGAGAGAGAGAGAGAGAGAGAGAGAGAGAGGGAGGGAGAGAGGGAGGGAGAGAGAGAGAGAGAGAACTTTTCAAATTTTATTAAAAAAACTTAATGTATCGAAACTTTATTTATAAAAATTAAATATATCTCTTAACACATTTTATATGTGACTACTGTTTTTAATTCCCTCACCTTTGCCCCAGCATCCAGTAAAACTTCCACTACTTTCAACTTTCCTTCCTTTACAGCTTCCATCAAAGCAGTTGTTCCAAAAATGTCCGTTTTATTTGGGTTTGCTTTGAACCTTAGCAAGAGTTCTACAGCCTCTGAATACCCTAGCTTTGAAGGCAGTAGAAGGACAGGACGTTTGTAAGGACCGTCCAAGATAAGATTCGCATCAGCACCAGACTCCAGAAGAAGTTGTAAAATCTAAAACAGGAAATACAGTTAACTCATTTACTACACCAATACATTCTCGCTTTTCAATATTTAATTTATACTGATTTAAATATTTAAAGTCTGTTTTAGTTATAATTAGAAATTAATAAAACAAATTCAATCAGCTAAATCGTTAAATAACAGTAAAAAGCATGATATTTGGTAAGTAGATTAGGTACACATGAAATAAAATTAGATTAATTTTAAAAGATCGAAATAACTCTAATTGTTGGAGAGAAAACCTACATAAAAATTTAATGGTTCTAGAAAGTACTGTTATGCAGTAATTGCAATAGAACTTTCTTATGGAGTAGAGTCATTGAGAGAGTTCTCATCTTCAGATGTAAGAGATAAAGTTAAAAATGTGTAGCTATTGACATCGACCAAGGATTTGTGATAAACATGTGAGAAAGAACTAAATTCTCCTCTAACAAGGAGAATCCAATCATCAAGTCAAGTTTTCTAAAAAAAAATTAGGGTTTTTATCTTATTAGACCAAAAAAATTGCAATATTAACGATAACGATGGGTAAGTTTTAAAAATTCATTTTCAAAAGGAATTTTACCTGAGCATCAGGATGAAACAATGCCCTTGGGTTAGAAAGCATACTCGAAGGCATACTTATAACATGCTGCATCCACAGAGCTTTCAGACGCTCTTCTTTGTCAAATAGTCCACAGCGAGTAAGATTGTATAAGAACTCGAGTGTTTTTTCAGGAGTTAAGGGCTGTTTTAATCTTGAAGGAAGAAGAGCTAAGCGAGTGAAACCAGACCTAAAACCATATTACAATACACTGAAGTCACATCATTTGTCAAATTTAGATAAGGAAAGAATATACGTTAAAATTTTGATGCATAGGGCAATACATTGCTAGTAATAAAAAACTAGGGTTAATGGATGTAGAATTTAATTTTAATTGTAAAATCGTAAATAATATTCACCTTGAAAATGAAAATCTTTCAAGTAGACTTAAAATATGGTATGTAAGATAAATAGATTTCTTTTTCGCAAGAGGAAAATACTTGATTGTTTAAATATCCTATCTTACAAAATCTTTCTATTTTAGTAATATACAAGATGTTTCAACTTTCAACAAGCCTTCCCAAACCCTGTACAGAAAGATTCCTTGCGTGAAATACATAAAATTTGCCCAGAGTACATAACCTCTATGAGGACTTTCAAGAATGCAACTTCCTTTCCGATAAAAACTTAGTTATGTCATTCCATGGTGCGCGCATGCATGCGTAATGAATATTAGAACTTAAACCAATCAGCGTCAAGAACAAGGAACGGTTCAACTTTAAGACTACAGAAACTTTTATTTTTGCTACATGCAAGGAATCGGGCTGTGCAGAGTCTGGGTGGACTTGGTGAAACATTCTGTATATCTTTTTACCATCTTCCAAATAAGTTGATTTTTAAGGTATTGGACCATTGAATGATAAATATAAGTTGTTTACCTGGCGTCACATTGGAATTTCTTGTTCCCGGATAACCATGCCCGAATAGAAGGGTGGAATAGTACTAAAGAGGCGTCATTCCTCTGGACTAAGATTCCTGACAGAGCCCGCAAATGAGTGGTGAAGGTTTGCCAAGCGTACGTTGGGGTCACAGACGCAGATTCTAAGGCGTAAAAGATCTCCACTGCTGTCAAAGGACTCTGGGCCGCAAGACATACTTCCAGAACAGCATGGACCTACGGGTGTCGAAGGCTATAATTCTACATAGCAATAGATTGGGTTCGCTCAATGTGAGAACAGTGTGGCAATACTTGAATTTATAATTTTTCTCATAACACAGTACACACTCTAAAAAAACTGCTGATTCAACAGAAAATCCTGTCAGATTTGCTGCCAGAAAACTCCTAAAATTTGTGCAGGAAAATCCTGTCATATATTGATACAGACCTTCTTTTTTACAGAATAGATTATTTTTGCAATACCTATACTGAAATATTTTCTTAAATAAATTAATTTTATCGGAGTAAATGTAGCTATATCAGCTAGTTAGTTGTTACACTGGCAACAATTAATTCCTAAAAAAATTATGAAGTTTTCAGCAAAAACTCTTTCGGGCTTTTCGAAATTAAAAAAAAAACTTTTTAAGGCAATAGTCAACACTGGGAATCGATCTGGTATACTACATAGCGAGCGGCAGGGTACGCTTACCATTGGGTCATGAGATTTGGATAATGTGTAAGACTAATTCATTTTTATGTACAAACATTTTTTCATAAAGTATGCGCAGATACCTCAAACAGAAAATATTTCTCACCTTTGAAAAGGTTGCTGCTGATGGAAACCTTAAGTTAAATATTAGAGTAAAGACCTCTTCTAAGGAAACTGGAATGACATTAAACGTGCTGCTTTTCACCACCAAGTGGTTATTCTGGAACAAATCTAATATAAGCTTTGAATAGAGGAAAGACGATTGTCCGCAATTAATGAGATGTTCAGCAAATCTAAAAGAAAACATAAAAGTAAAAGTTCACACAAGAGGTTTACTTTTTCATGAAGGTGATTACATACGTTTTGAGTGTCAGTAAAAAGGTTTAAAATATAAATGTGCTAATCTGTAATAAAATACGACTATGTTCACTGAAAAACGGAATGGAAACTAATTATAATATTGGTGGAAATTTTGTATTTTCTGCAATACATTTTAGTATTGTTTCATTATATTTTCTGCCGTATGTATTTTAGCTAATGAAGTTTAGTTTTCCTAAAATAAGTTGTATCTGTAGTTGTAGAAAGTAATTGTCCGGAATTATATCATACCACCTGTGTAAATAAAACAAATCTCTCCCCGTAAAAACCCTAAAATTACTTATACAATTCTTTTACATAGAATTAAACTTTAACATAATCATGAATTACAATTTAAATAGTGGGCTTTCAATAATCCAAAAACATTCATTCAAATCGTTTGAAAAAAATGTTTTATCTTTTTATACATTAACTTCAAGAGAAATATCAAATAGTTTCACCTCAAAATTTGTCTTTCATCTCCAGTTGCGGAAATATTGGCCTGGATTGAGGGAACACGACGAATCCGACACTGAATGTAATGGAGAAGGTCCTCCTGTACTTGACGCACTGATGATTTTAAACTTATAGAAAGAAAGTTCAAAGGACTAGCTATGGATACATTTTCAGATCTTACACTAATTACAACCTGGAATTAAAAGAAGCATGCAACCATAAATTAAAGAAATTGTAAGCGTAGTACGTTAGTTATAAATAAAACTGAAAATATAATTTCCTAAATTTTGACAATCATAATGCTAAATCGTAACCTTTCATTAAGAAATCGTTAAAATCAGTTTTAAATCAATGTAACTTAGAAAATTGCATTTGCATATTTATCTAAAACGACCAGTTAAATAATATTTATTTACAAACAACTTTCTTAGTCGTACAAAACTGAAAACAACCTAATTATATATTGAATTTTTCATTAAAATTCTATACGCTAAATTTAAAAATATAAGTGAAGATTGATGGTACTCTGGATTCAAAAAGTTTACTACTTTTCGAAATTATTATAAAAACTTATACGAGTGATAAAAATACATTTGTTGCACTGTTTCCTTATTTTGCCGTTAAGTTCAGTCCCTTATCTGTAAGTATATCTCTTGAATCTAAACTAGTTTCAATATTATCAACAAAATAAGAATAAAGTGCTTTCGATCTAAGTAATTTCAATAAAAGACACCTCTTTGCTCTATACCTACCTTCAGCCAAAAAGGAAATTGGCTAATGTGTTTAGCCAGGAATGAGGCTAGGGAATTTGAATGACTTTCAGCTTCATGGACACTGTCGATGACTAAAAGCCCCGTAAACATGGGGTATTTGAGAGTTCTCAAAGGCTCGATTATTCCTTTCAAAAATGCTTCATCTGAGTTTTCGATACAAGACTCTAAACTCAGGATATCTTGATAACTAGAACATAAATAAAAGAGAAATGTTTTCACGTGTCACTTCAATAATTTTGTATAAAATATAACTAGGAACTATTTTCAATATTTTGTACTTGGATGCCCTTTGCTTTCATTTTACTTTTCAATAGGATCAACCCTTTATTAGATAAAATTTGTAACGTTACGTATTTATTCTTTTACTTAATAAAGTCGCTCTATGTAGTTGAGTACATCACAAGTAGTACCTTTCGTCTTGAATCAATAAGTTTCTGTATTCAATGAGCTGGGAAGCTTGGCAAAGTTGAGCTGCCAAACTGTGAACAAAATCTGGAATTCGACAAGTTTCGACACAGTCAACTTGGCAGAAATGATATCCTACCACTTGAGATGCAAGTTTTTCAAGAGTATCTGAAGACCGCTTTAAACTACCATCTAAAAAAATTAAACGTTAAACAAAATATAGTTTTTTTTATAAAAATGTGTATTTATTTATATTTTATTGCCTTGAAAATTTACAATAGGGTAACTTGAAAGTTTCAAATTTGAAATCATGGATTATCCAAAAATTTCTCATTGAACTTTCTACTGAATTTTTTAATTCATAATTTTGGATAATTTAAATATTTTTAGACCCTTCAGCGCTTCGTAATATTCAAATAAATTGTATTTTAATTACGTTTTAAAATAGTTTATTGATTATATCCATTTATTTTACTAGTTTACGTACATAAATTTTGTTTTCGTCCAAAGGAACTCCAATCAACTAACTGTAAGGTAAGAAAGGTTTTTCCACTTCCTTCATCTCCAACTAAGAGCACACCTTGAGCATTCGAGTTGAGCAACTAAAAGAAATAAATTAAGTAATGGAAATAATATAAATACTAAAGTTGAATAATTAAAGTACAAATTTTCTATCAAAGAATATCTTTGGAAAGAGAAGATTGTGATAGTATTTGCTATACCTTATTTATTTCTTTGAATACCCAATCTCTATATAAATAGGAACCATCACCATCTGATTGAGGAACTTCAAAATACAACGGTTTCAGTATTATCTTAGTTTCAAATGAACCTGGAACAAAAGTTTTTTGCTATGCAGATTGAGTCCTCGAACATTAAAATATATCATTTATAATTTTTACTCGTATAAAACGTTTAAATAATGAAAATTGTCTTTACTT
The DNA here is from genome assembly GCA_024610705.1 of Tetragnatha versicolor. Taxonomy (NCBI): domain Eukaryota; kingdom Metazoa; phylum Arthropoda; class Arachnida; order Araneae; family Tetragnathidae; genus Tetragnatha; species Tetragnatha versicolor. The sequence continues at coordinate 5,812,578 of JANDEH010000009.1, read as the reverse complement.
AAAGCTCTTTCTTCCGTTAAAACTTCAGAACTCAACCTGGAAACCATGGAAAATCGTTTGAAGTCTTGATCATCACCTGTAAAAATTTTACACGATATTTTTTTTGAAATCGATCGGGTAGTGTCAAAATTAAGATGAAATTATACTTACGATACACGTTGAGGCTTTGATAATTCGTAGATTCATTTGCCGAATGAGAACTCATTCTAGATTGTCTGTATGCATTTAAACTTTCATTCGCTTTCTCTCCTAAAAATATTTTTAAAAATAAAAACGAAAAATAATTAAAGTTCATTATATCTTAGTTAGATTTTCTACTAGTATGCATATTTCAGATAGAATCAAGCATTTATTTTATATTTTACTTTATAATGCTGCCCATTGTTCAAAAACATTATTCAATTTTATTAGAAAGTACTTGTTTAATACTTGGTATTGCATTTTTGCAAACATAATATACACTACCCTACAAAAATGGACCGGACACCAGACAATTTGCATGAAATCTGACTGTATCTTAATTTGGTTTTAACTTTTCAATGCTTACACGTGACCTGGTGAGGTTCCAACTTCAGTTCTGCATGAAATTGTGATGATATTTCGAAAATAAATAAACTTGGAGACTTGAAACTTGGGGAATGAAGCAAGTAGTCGCTTTGGAGACAAGACTATTCGTTCAATTTCGGGAGAGTTATTAAAGCTACGGCCAATTTTAGGGGTTGTAGAAAGATAACGGGAGTTAGGACACTAATTGCACTTGTTGTTTGTCCCTCAAAAGTGACTTAATTTGCATCAAAGTGTTCTAAAGTGTGAAGATCATTAAAGCCACAAAAAAAACGTTTCAAATCATTCAAAATGAGTTTAAACAGGCTGCAGAGGTTAGGTGCACTATATTCATAGTTTTGTTGCAGCAAACAAGCCAACATCACATCATCCAAAAAGAAAGCAGACTCTCTTGGCGTTTGCAACAGGGTTTTATTGAAAAAACCCAACCCACTTGGGTTTTTTTCAAAGATAACCCGGGTTTTTGCCATCCCTGTTGAGAAAGGTCTATGCCTAGAAAGGTCAATAATGATATGGCAACACGTTGAAGTCAATCACTTCAAATAAAATCATGTATTTTTTCAGTTGAAGTATCACACCTTGGTGTCCGGTCCATTATTGTAGGGTAGTGTATTTCTAGTAGTTGATCTTTTCACCACTGAAGATGCTCTCCAAAGAAGAGGGTGAAACGTCTGGAGTTAAATTCCAACCAACACGGCCATCCACCCCGGAAAATGGAATAAATAATTACTTATTAGGTCGTGGAAGTTTGCATCAATTCATAATATATTTAAGGTAAAAAATATCCCTTCTCCTGAATTTTAATGATTATGCTTTTCGTAAATATTCCCTTAGCATTATATATAAATCTATATAAATCAAATTAGTTATATGTGAAGCTAGTTTTTTTTAAATACAAATTAAATTCAAATAATTTATAAGTATACACAAAACGATAGTGTGAATATTTTAATGTTAAGTTTCTGAGAGATATTGAATTAAAATAGCGTACGTGGGCAAAGGGGACAAGTCTCTTGAGCACAAAGACAGTCATAACAGCGATAATGACCACAAGAGTCCACTACACGTCGTTTCCTATTCTTGTCAAAAGAGGATTTACACGATGGACAAGTGCTTCTATCCCACTGTTGCCTCCAACCTAGAAGAAGTGCAAAATATTTTATTCCGGTTTTATAAGTGTTTAACTTGATGAAAAAAATCGCTATTATGACAAAAAAAAAGTTTAAAAAAATTGCCTTCTGGAGACAAGTACTGATCATTAGTATAAAGAGTCATTTACTATTGAATCCTCAGTTTGAAAAGGGAATAAGTCCACAAACTAAGTTTTGAGAAAATTGAAAAAACTTATAAGTAATAGAATTTTTTTTGTTTTATGAACTCCAAATTTTTGTTGGAAATTTAAAATTGTTTTTATATAAAGTGCAGAGAGAGAGAAAATAAACAAATAATATAAGTGTATTCAAAAATTTTGTAGAGTTGAAAAAATTCAATGGATTTATTTCCTCTTTTCAAACTTAAAAATTTTATGCGTAAACATAAAACAAATTTTAAATTTAAACTATGTTTTCATTTAGTTTATGCAAAAATTTGAAAACCCTAGAAAAATTAAATCCTGAAATTGAATTAAACTGATTAATTGAGTTCATAAACTTAATAAATGTCAATAGAATAAATCGTATATATTGGATATAAAATAATAATTAAATTATATTTTTCATCTAGTTTGAAACACAAATGGGAAAAATAGAAATACTAAGGCAAAAACTTTGTTATTATAAAATTTTAAAGACGACCTCAAAACCATTATCCATAAACAAGTTTAAAATAATTGGTACTAAAAATTTCAGTACCAATTTCAGTCTGAAATTGAATTTAATGTCTATCCCCAACCGTTAGCCACAAACCTACCTTTCATTGCTTTTAATAGTTTTTGTCCTCACTTTGTTAATGACCCCATTTTCCTAGGTGATTCTAAGCTTCCTTTCATTTCTGCCCACGAGTTTTTAACCACCCGATATACCTAACTCAAAAAGGCCGTACAGATAGTTTAATGCTTGAAGGAAAATCTAAAAATGTTTTGTGGATTGTGCGCGAAAAATTCTAAAATCGTGATGTCACAAAAGTTGAACTTCCCTCCCCTTTTTAAACATTGTTAATGTCGCACATATGAACATGAACTTCCAACCGAATCCATCAAAACATGTTCCTTAATTTTGAATGGCTACTGATTTATTTTCTAATGTACGAACTCACTTAAAATATTTTTATATAGTAATGATTATTATTAGTAATTTTGAAAATCATCTAGATATAAAACATTCTCGTAGTTTAAAAAAAACTAAGTTGCACCAAAAAAGGTTAAGAAATACTGGAATCTTAAAAAAATGGAACCTTGGTGTAATAAAGCACAATGCGGTTGAATTATTATTGAAAGCAATTAAATGAATAAATACACGCAATTCAGAAAATATTAGCTTATAAATCTGAGCTAGTTGGACTGATAAAAAATTTTCAGACTGATGAATTACTTTCTGTCTCGACGTCTGGTGGAAATGATTAGAGGTTTTAATGATTAAGTCTTGATCACAAAAAATTAGGTCTATGGTAAAGAGAAATTATATTCAGAAGAAATTTAACACTAATTCAGATCGTTGACCTTAGAATGAACCTGCTGATGAATAAATCGACGCAGGACCAAAAATAGTTAATGCGTAACAAAAAACTGATGATAAAACACTAAAAAAAGTTTCGGAATCAATAACGTTTATAATAAATTTGGTCTCATAACGAAATGTTTGATAAAATATAGATGGTTTTAACCTTTCTTTATAGAAAAAAAAAGATTGAATTTTTTAAATATCCGATTTGGCAAGTTTTCAAAACCATGATTTCCCAAATAAATATTTTTGGATGTCTTTTAGCTCCCTTATTTAATATTTTAAAGTAAACTTCGGGGTAATTTTTATTTTCCTAGACTGATTTTTAAAACAATTAAATGAGTGCTAAAATCGTAATAATAATGTGCGAAGACAATTTTGTTCACACCATCAATTTAAAACAGGATCACACAACTATTATTATACATGAAAGGGAGTAAACAAAATTGAGTTAAGCTTTATTTACTTAAGGAAGTGTTTACTACTTCTTTTGAAAGGAACTAGTTTCGTTTTTTCTCATAATAATTAATAACTAGTTACGCCCCTTTTCCAGTACCAAATTATTTACTATAGTTCAAATCTATGAAAAATATATTAACACACAATTTTTTATTATAAAACTTTAAAGAATTTTTTCCACGCTTATTGTAATTTACTTTTAAAATCAGTAATTTAAGATATATCTACCCTCAAAAAAAGGTATTTCTTCGCGTGACATCTTACCAAAAATATTTAAAAACGCTAAAATAATTTTCATTAAAACTGATGAGATTATAAACAGTTCTAGTATTAAAAAAATATCTAAACTCAGCAAAAAGTAATACCAACCCCTTCACAAAACCAGTTATGACTAAAAATATTTAACATTACAAAAAGTCAACGGGCATTAATTTTTATTTAAAAAGCACTTTTGTTATATTGACTAGTTTTTGCGTATATATGTATCGGAATGGTTTTCTTTAAATTTAATAGCCGATGAAAATACGTAGATCCTATTTACTCTTGCAATATTTTTTAAAATAATAACAACGTTTTTGCTGTTGGTTTACGAAACAGAATTTTTAACAATAATTTTAAAATACAAATATTTTTTTATTTTAACATATCTAATTGGTTAAATAATACTCAAAAATATGGAGTGGGGTCAAATCACCGGTAATTGAGAGTTGTGAAAACCGGCAAAATACGCCGAAAAGAGGGAAAAAGAATCACAACCCAGAATCGATATTTCCGAAACCTTTAACCATCCTTATGACGAAAGGACACTTACGAGATCGTCTTCGAGCGAAATAGGATCGTATTGGCCGGACGAACTCGTCCCATGGCCAGAGAACCATGGCTGTGGCACCGAACGGAGCTGAAGAGTCTCCCACTAACGCTAAATTTAAACTGTCTTCTCGGTCCACGACCTGAGCACGTAACTCCCCTCGGCTGAGTCGAAACTATTTCTTTAACCTCAAAGTGACGAAGCACCTTGGGTAACACGGAGTGAACGCACTTTGGGTGCTGTTTGTTTACCAGACAAATTAGGAGCAGATAGCGCCCCTCATCGGGATATCCTGAGTGGGGCAAGGGTCCCCCCATGCATGGCTGTATCCAAGGGGGGATTAGGGGTTCAACCCCTTTCCGAAATTTTGACATCAATTTTTATAGTGTTTTTTTCTTCTTGAAAATTAGGACTTACAAACAGCGGTCCTCTTTGGGTACAACCCAAAAGGGTCTAATAATGAGTTTAAAATGCTACTTTTAGGGGAAATTTTCAAAAAAATTTCTAGAGTAGGACCCCTGAAAAACGCTTGGAATTTTTTCTGCTTATTACAATACTTGTTTACCCTTGAAAATTTCGCCGCTTCAGCTTCTTACAATGAGCGGTGCTCTTTGAGTGCAATAATCCCCCCTCTATTAGTTAACTTTAGTTACGCCACTGCATGTAAATGCACATTAGGGTGGGTCATTTTTCTATGGCGAAAAACAATTTTTACAAATTCTATCGGGCACAGCAAGAAAAGGGTGCCAAAGGGTCTCAAACTAACATGTGTAAAATATTATTCCATTATAATAACTCTTTTTGCCTCCAGTAAATTTAAATTATGTAAATTATTTTTTTGTCGATAACTTCTTAAATCTCACAAATAAGGGTCTTTAAAAGCAATTTTAATCACATTAGTCACCTTTATGCATTATCAATACAAAAACAACTGCCAAAGTGGCAATGTAATATGCTATCATATAACAATAGCCGTAGAATAGGAGTCTCTTTTTTGCCAACAAACAGTGGATTGATTGTCAGTGGTATTTAAATATTGGTAGTTCAGATATATTTTCCCTCAAGTTTGGTCAGTACAAAGCGGTATTTTTAATTTTTAAAACTAGAACTAGTTAATTTTTTTATAAATATGCCGCGCTTTCAAAATTCAGCGAACAGTTATTTCACTAGCTAGTCTTGGGATCCAAATATGATAGCAAAAATTTGTTGAAACAATTGTCGAATGGATAGTTTGTTCATTAGGCAATATGATGTTATTAATTAGGTTATGATTCGCCTCAGTCATGATTTACCTATTTTTTTGCTATAACAATAGACTGAAACCCAGGCCCATGAAATTATACTTCTTTGGAGGGAGGATGGTCTCAAAATGGCTCCTTAGCATTCCTTATGCGTTCATAAAAGTTAAAATATAGCAAATTTAACTGTTTAAGATAATTACAAGTAAGTTTTGAAAAGTAATGTAGCTTATTTAAAAACTTAGGGATGATACTGAGCTTTATGCTGAAAACGGGGATCTACCGCTCTTCTTAAGAAAATGTTTCAAAATTTGACTCTTAAAATGTGGTTTTTATTTATTTTTAGACATTAGTGTCTCGTATGGGATCACTTCGAATGGAATATGCCAAAGAAATTTCAAGGAAAACCCCAACTTCTAAACTATTATCCAAATGTTTTCCTTGAGGTTGAAATCTATAACCCAAAAAAGGTACCCACCTTCTGACATATATTTTTATAAAAAATTTAATGTTTTTAACATCCTACTCAACTGGCTATATGAGTTTCGCACATTTTTTTGATTCCAGCAAGAAATTTTTTGCCAGTTCTAACCATTGAGATATTTCAAAATATGTTGTATTACAACTCAAGTATTTCAACTCTGGTTTCATTTATAATCATTTTACAGTCTTCAATGATGATTTTTATACCATTGTGCACATTTACATTCATGACGGATTTGTGCAATCGAGGTACAAGCTTGATTTTCGTTCGTCCATTTTTACATGAAATTACTATATTAATTGAAACTTTGAGGCCAATCCGGAGGCAAAAAGAGTTATTATAATCGAATAATATTTTACACACGTCAGTTTGAGACCATTTGGCACCCTTTTGTTGTGCCCCTGGGAAAATGTGAAAAAAAAATTTTTTGACCCACCTAATGCACATATTTGTTAATGTACGATAAAAAAACACATAGGGGAGAGTGGGGCACATTCGGACAGACGGCATTTCCCCTAGTAATTATTAATTTCAAAATCTGAAAAAAATACCAGCATGACTACCACCTCCTGCATGAATTTTCAAGGCCCTGAGCCATTTTGTTATATACGTACTAGAAATTTGCTTGCGTTAGAAGCAGCAAAGTAAATTTTCTTGTCATTTTGTTGGCGTAAAATATCAATCAAAAATAACTCTCAAGTGGACATTCAGCATTTTATTCAGTAGAAGCACTACTAAAGTAAGTTTCTAGAAAGGTTTTATTTCCCTGCTTTAATTATAAATATCTTGTTGAGACGTGGTAAGCTTGAACTGGTGGATAGGGCACATTCATACACCAAAAGATGAGGAAGATTCGGACAATGCGAATGTGTCTCATGTTTCCCATTTTTTATTATGAAAGTGATTTATATGTTTATAAGTGCAGTATATTTAATAACTTGAAGTTTAATTGTTTTTTATTGAAATTGTTTCAAAATTGGGTGATAACAGAAAATAACATCTTAAAGAAAGCTTCAGTTTTAAGGAATTTAGACCCAGATTTAAACATTGAAGAAATAAATGTCCCTGATAATTGTTTAATACCAATTGACTTGTACTTAAGTGATTTTATTCTAGTAGAATTTGCTACTAAAAAGAAAATTGTGTTATGTTTGTCAAATAGAAAATTTGGAATTGAATGATGCTTTTTTAAAATTAATGATGAAAAACTTTAAAAACTTTAAAATTAATGACGAAACTTTTATTTTCACAGTAAGTAATGATTCAACATTCATACAAAAAGATAATATCGTATTAAAAATTAAAAGTTCCCCAACCGTCAGTTTCAGGTGTTAATAATCGAGCTGTTGGTTCACTTTCCTTTGGAATAAAACCTGACAGTTAAAATATTGGTTGAACTTTTTCTAACTAATTATATTATGTGAAGTATGTCAATGTGCAATATACTCTTCATTACTACAATTGCTTTCCTCACCAAAAACTTAGATGGTTAATATTTCTGAAGCTGTTTTCTTTTTGTAAAAAAAATCTTCAATTTAGAGGAAAAATATGTAAAAAGTCCAAATATTTCGTTTAAATGGCCTTACTTTAAAGTTCAATAAACTTGTGATGTTTGTAAAAATAATTATTTGTATAATTTTTTATAAGTGTACGAATGTGCCCAACGCGTGTACGAAACTGCCCCACCCACGCGGCACATTCGCACGAAATTTCTCGTTTTTTAGATTGATGATATAGGTTAGAAATTCTAGATGAATGCAACCAATTATCGTTCTAAAATATCGGGAAGGGTCTTAACTTTCATTTGAATCCGAGTTTGTTTCAATTTTTCATCTAGATCAGCGGTTCCCAAAGTGGTCCATATGGACCCCCAGGGGTCCACAGCGAATTCCAGGGGGTCCACAGGCATGAAAATGAAAATTAGGGGTCCACAGCGACTTCAAGGGGGTCCACAGCATCTTTCAAAGGTCCACGGGGAAAATTTCATTAAAATGAAAAGTTTTGATAAGTTTCAAAAATTTTGTCTCTTATAATCTAATTTTGTAATATGAAAAGTTGGTTATCACTGAGTCCTCTCAATGCGAGCAGGGGAGATGGAATCTTTGTCAAAAATTAAATTTTATATTAATAAATAATTAAAACTTTTAAACTAACACTATCATTTGACTTCTGTTACATTTAGCCTTAGCCATTGATGGTCATTTTCTCATGTGTAACTTGTTAAACATCAATAATAAAGGGTGTTTTCAAGATTTGAACATAGCAAGTACCTACATTTTTAAATTTAAATGTCCGTTTTTTATATTTCAATGTTGATAATCGCTTTTTACAATTGCATATTTTCATTAATGGTTTTCTTTTGGTGAAACTTATCCATCACTATTTTTTTTCTTCTATGGAAAACTCATGAAGTTTCAAAATTTATAAATATTATACCAAACAATTTGTTTGGTATTTGTTTTTTGTTTTCAATTTTTATCAGATAATTTTTTGCCACTGAGGATGCTCTCCGAAGCAGAGAGTGAAACGTTTGCAAATAAATTTCATCAAACACGGGGCCATCCATCCTGGAAAATGAAATAAATTACTCTTCAGGTCGTGGAAGTTTTCATCAATTTATAATTACATATTGTTTGTTAACATACCATATATTAATTTTAATTATTTCTAAAATGATGAATGAAATGGTGAATGAACAACTCAGAGCTCATAAGCTATTAACTTTGAAAAGCTTGCAACCAAAACTCTCAAAATAAAAAGATTTTGTGTCTTGAAATGTAGTGACATTAAAAGTTAAGATTTGTTTTTATTTCAAACTTTTAAAATATTTGATTGCTGTAATATCCTTAAAAATATCAAGTAGTAACCATGTGAATGGCAAAGTTTAAAAAGCATAAGATTTTTTAAAGTATGTAACAATTAAAATTAAATGCTTAACAAAAGAAAAAACACTTGGAAAAATAACAAAATTTATATGCGTGGCTTAGAAATATATAAATCATAAACATAAGATTTTTAGCTACTTTTTGAACGGTCTTTAAGACAGGGGGTCCACCGGGTATGAAAAATGTCGTCAGGGGGTCCACGGGCTAAAAAAGTTTGGGAACCCCTGATCTAGATCCAGGGAATATGCCGAAATGCACTTTTTGTGCGAATGTGCCCCACTCTCCCCTACGTATTTTTTATTCCAAAAACCTTTTTTCAGTGTCATAAATTAAAACTAAATTTTTTTAACGTATAATTTCTTTTCATAGTTGAACTTAAATAAAAGTTGTTTGTTAACATTCCATATATTAATGGTAATTATTTCTGAAATTTTATGATTTTGAGAATGAATAGCTCACTCATAAGCCATTAAATTTGACATGCTTGCGACCAAAACTTATTGTTAAAATTAAGTTTTTGTGTCTTGAAATGTAGTGAAAGATATTAAAAGTTTAGATTTGTCTTTATTTCCAACTTTTTAAATGTTTGATTGTTATAATTTCCTTGAAAATATTGTGTAACCATATGAATGGGAAAAAATGTAAAAGTGCTTATCAATGCACGAAAAAACACTTGAAAAAAAATTACAAAATTTATGCTTGGTTTAAGAATATGTATCATAAACATTAAATTTTCAGCTACTTTTAGAACGACCCCTAAGGAAGGGGGTCCACGGGGTACAAAAAATGTTGTCAGGGGGTCCACGACGGGCCAAAAAAGTTTGGGAACCCCTGTACTAGACGAACTAATGAAACTTTTTTTTTCAAACAAACCAATGAGGAAAATGGTCTTCAATTAAAATTGAATGGAAATTGTATCTTTTAATATAAAAGTATCATCAAACATTTATATTCATGTACTAATATAAAAATTCATCTTTAGATTACCTCTTCCAGGACATCTTTCAAAGAAGAGTTATTTATAGGTGTTCATCTCCCCCACCAAATATGTACTGGTTTTTCTATGCAAATTATATGGCCAAGGATGACTTAAAATGTTTGGAGGGGGCACAACCTTCAGCTTGATTTAAGTTTTAAACTTGGTATCAATTATTTTTTAGAAACTCACAGTAATCTTTCATCAGTATATACTCTTTTTAAGGGATATATGTTCTCTCTAAACATTCCAGTCATTCTTATGGCTCTGTAAGAGGTATCCCATAGATGGATCAGGTTAAAAAAATAAGCAAGTTCTCAATTTACTAGTTCAGGTTTGAAAAATTTGTTTGAAAGTAAAGATAAGTGAAAAAAATAGCTTCAAAGATAAAAAAAACTTGAAATAAAGAAATGCAAGAGTGTTGAAAAAACTTTTTGTTCTTAGGGGCCATTCATTAATTACGTAAGGATGATTTTGGCTTTGACCCCCCTACTCCCATGTAAGGGCACGTAAGATTTTTTAAAACCCTCCCCCCTATTCTTACGTAAGATTCCATTTCGTTTTTTAAAATAATAAAATGTTAGAAAAGGAAAAGCGTGGAAAACCTATGGTGCCAAGCCAAGGAAACCATCAGCGCACGAAATGATTAACAAAAAAAGTTGAAACCAAAACTAATAAAGATTTTTCTCTCTCATTTTGCTTTTGTTTTGACTTTTGACAACTGGAAGATGGATTTAACAGTTTCATTTTTTATCTTAACTTAATGCTACTCCAATAAAAAGATACATCTGATATCCCTTCATTTTTTTAATCAAAACGTCGATAATATACCGAGATCGTCAGCATTTTAAGTTTTTCTGGGGTGATTCAATAGTAATTTGATTAGAATAATTGGAATTTATTTCCATTAACTTGGAAAATCTTACGTAAGAATGGGTTTGACACCCCACCCCCAAGTAAGGGTATGTAGAGATTTTTCCAACAACCCCCCTCCGCCTCGGGACCCTTGCGTAATTAATGAACGGCCCCTTACTAAAGCTAGAGGAAAAGAATTCCTTTAGTAAAAAAGGGTAAAATGGAGAAAACGAGTTTAGCAAATTGCTAAAATAACAAACTGGTTAGATACACCAGTTTTTGTAGCAGGACAAATTTAATTTATAGAAACTACACACAAAGAACAAAACAATACTAAATACAGGGTGTTTTAGAACTTCTAGGATGGGTAGGACAGAGGACACACCAAGACCAGCAGTTCTTAAGGTGCCTGCCTACCTAAAAATGCCGTTTCGGACCAAAAATTCCAAAAAAAAATTTATTATCTTATTTCAAAAAACACATCTTTAGCTTTCCAAATCAGTTTAAATTTTGTTTTTATCTTTCCTAGAAACAAAGTTATTGAAATTTTACGTAAAAGTTTACCAAGTTTTTCTCCCTTCGTAAGGTATTATTTTAAATTATAAATGCACTTTTAAGGGATTCTAATCCCCTTTGTGTCAAATTAATAGTTCCTGATGTTTTTTTCCTCTCTTCTGTAAACTGAAATTAACTATTGCTAATAAATTGTTGTTGTTGTGAAAAAAAATAGTCATTTTATTAAGGAAAAAATAAAGAAATTCGAGTTTTTCTCAGAATCGCATTTTTGCTATTTTCCTTCTCCGCAAAACTGCATTTAACTCAAAATATTATGAATGAATTTCTAAAAAACTTGGGCACAGTACTTGACATAATATGATTTAGGAGTCCTACTATTTTTTGGCTGTGGGTGTAATATTTTTTATTTTATGAATAGTATAACTTCAAACTTTACTGAACTTTAGTGTGTTTTTTTTTAATTTTTCAAGTTTAGTGCTATAACTTTTGATATTAAAATAATGCAGACATAAAAGTAGTAGGCCTCCTAAAATATGTGTTTACGAGGATAATAAAGTTTACAAAATAAAAAATATCTTCATATAAATTTGAGTTATGTTTTGCGGAAAGGCTGTTTATTGTGATTTTTATGCATAAATTCTTCAATAAATGAAAATTTAAATTTAATTATTTTTTATATTATTCATAATTTTTAGATGCATTTAATTGTATAAATCACAAATTAGGTCATTATTTTAATTACTTAAAAAAAGCCTCCTTAGGTAGGCAACCACCTTTAACTTTCGATCGCCGCGGGAATACCCAGAGCCGTAACAAGACTTGTTTCGGGGGATTGAGTCAACATTATTCCTAAGGTACCCCCTAACGAGTACATTTATATATGTTGATTTTTGGATTACTTAAAATTGGCTTTTAAACTATGTTCCACATTATATAAAAATTTTAGAATCATCCCCAAGTAATAATAGGGGGCCTGTAGGTTACCCCAGAAAGTTTTTGAATACTTGCTTCAAAAAGTAGTGTTTCAGCCCATTTTGAAAATTTTTTGTTACACCCAATGTGAGAACTGCTCCTTGTAAACCACCGAATTTTCAAGAATTGGTTGAGGGTTTAGTGGCAGTAGGTCCTCATTAGAACATATAGCGCCAAGAATTTTCAAGGGAAAATTTTTTTTTAAATAGAAGTTAAATTGATTTTTATGTAACAAATGGCGGAATCGAATGATTTTATTAGTTTAATTCAATCTTAAAAGGTTCCGTGTCAATGGACAATTCCCGTATTTTTTAAAATTGGATAAAAAGCAATATTTCTAGTAAAACAAATGGTTTTACTTTCAAAAATCAGCTTTAAAAGTTTCAAAAAAATTTCTTTAATTAGATATTTGAAAATAAAATAGCTAAATTTGAGTTGCCGTTGAAACAGGCGTGACGTAACTGGGCACAAACTAACATCAAGAATGGACCATATCCGTGCCACGCCCATTTAATCACGTGATGGGGGAAAACAAACTCACTATCAAATCATATCTCACAGTCATCATATCTCACTACAAGCTATCTCTGTGGTAACCAATTGCAAGCTCAGTAGGTCACATTATGGGTAAAATGTGACGTCAGGCGGATATGGTCCATTGCCGAAAGGATATACCTGATTGGATGATCGTACTGTTATTTATGCCCACTGACGTCACACAGCTGTTTGTGACGAAGCAGCCGTTTTCGTGCCTTTTTAAAAAGACAAACTTTGAAATTAAGTTAAAAAATAACTAAACATGGGAATTAAAAAAATTTTGCGCCAAAATTCCTTTTTCATCGATCTCTTTCGAATAAAAAAAATAATGAATAAATGCGGGAATTGTCCATTCACACTGGGAATTATACAACCTCCCATGCCACTCTATAAACACTTATAGGTCCCTAAAGGGTGCATTTTTGACCTCCCATATGGTTCCGAGTCGTCTTAGTGTGCCCTGCCCCTCCTAGTAGTTCTGAAACACCATGCATTTATTTTAATCATTATACTTCAACAAATTTGTGAGTTTATAACATTCACATTTTTGCAAAAATGGTCAAAATTATTTTAGCATTCAGAGGTTCTTTTTTGCATTTTGCCATAGAGGAATCCTCGTTCCATACTATTGTTATTTTTTACAAATTAGTCGGGATATGAATTTAAGTGTCAAGTTCTTCAATTTTATTTATTTACATTTTAAAAATCTTCCGAGTTATGTTCAATATGAAAAATAGTGCTCACTGCTCAACTTTTCAAGACAGCCAGTCTGTTTAGTTAACCAGACTGACCTATGAAAACTTAGTAGGCTTGGAGTTGCTCAAAAAAATTTTGACTGATGGAAAATTGGATTAAATGCCCAAAACTGATTTAATTAAATATTTTTAAAAGAATGAAAGTTAAAAATGTATACCAAAACAATACAATGTGCATTAAACAAGTTTTAAATAAATGATTTTAGTTGTGTGTCTTACATTGGCAATATAAGTTATGATACAACAGTTTCAGACATGTGAAAAAAACAGCAGGTAAAACCTTTATACTATCACTCATATAAACAAAAACTAAAATATCCACATAAAATATTTTTATTAAAAATAAATAAACTTTTACATCATTGCAAATGGTATTGACATGTATATTCACATAAGCTCAAAGATCAACTTGTTTAAGTTTATAAGAGAAGTCATTGTTCATAAGAAGTTAATTAAATTTTACAATTTCAACTATTAAATAGTTTATCTGACAGGGAAATGTACATTTTTAATTATCAACTCAAATGAGACAAATGGACGGATAAAAACTAAGATATAAAAGGGGGAAATGCTTATGTTCATATGAACCACTAGTAATATAAATACAATATAATAATTTGTATTTATTATACAGGGTGTCCCACGAGAAGTGGCCCAATCCCTTTAACTTTTGAACCCCTACAGATATAGTCATGAAAGTGGGGTCTAGGTATAGTAAAATGACCATGCCCTATCCAATGAGACATCTTCTAACGCCCTCTAGCGGAAAATTTAGGAATTATAATTTTTATTTTAAAAACTATTTGAGGTATGTGAAAAAAGTCAATGACTAAGTTGTAGAGCAGCATCAATTCAGTAGGAAAAGACACCTTAATGAGAAAATGTCTTGAATAAAACCCCTAAAACGCACGCTCAATTAGGTTGAATTTAAGTAGATTTTACGTCTTAAAACGCTCCTCACGAGGCGAAAATGGGAATTTTTCAATTTAATGAACTAAGAATACTCTTAGTCGTTTACTTAAGTATAAAAATGAAAATTTCTCATTTTCGTCTTGTTAGGAGCGTTTTAAGAGGTAAAAACTACATAAATTGAACCTAATTGATCGTGCGTTTTAGGGGTTTTATTCAAGATATTTTTCTCATTAAGGTGTCTTTTCCTACTGAATCTATGCTGCTCTACAACATACTCATTGACTTTTTTCACATACCTCAAATAGTTTTTGAAATGAAAATTTTAACTCCTAAATTTTCCGCTAGAGGGCGTTAGAAGTTGTTTCATTGGATAGGGCATGGTCACTTTACTATACCTAGACCCCACTTTCATAACTATATCTGTAGGGGTTCAAAAGTTAAAGGGGTTGGGCCACTTCTCGTGGGACACCCTGTATATAAATACAAATAGAAAACCCTATGCTGTAATGAGAAATTTTAAAAAACAGGCAATTTTAGAGGAGTAACTTAGAGGAGGAAGATTTTAAAAAATCTTAAACTTAAACTGGGGAAACTCCTGAAACTTTAACAGTGGTCTAATACAAAAAAAATATTTTAATTAATTCAGGTATTTTAAAACCTAGATAAATTTAGCTATGAAACCTTACAGCTGAATATACAGCCTAAGTAATATTTTCTCAAATGGGCAGCTGTTTTCCATGAAATCAAATTTTATTCACAGGTACATCAGTTATTGAACAAGTATAAAAATACAAAAGTTTTAAAAAATTTCTTATGAAGAAACATTTTATGAAGATAAGATGTTCTTCATGGCTTTCACAACAGTTGCTGAAGATAGGGGATAGGAAGTTGTTCCTCTGACAACAGCTTCACCGAGGTAAAGCTTCAAAGGGCCTTGGGCAGAGGAATGGTATTCCCTTGCTTTAGTGTAAGACATAAGTTCTGCTAAATTCTTCTCAGAGATTCCAGAACCTAATAAGGTAAGCACATAAGACAAAAAGCAGGCAACTTTAAAAGCATTATGAAGGCTAAAATAGACCTAAACTATGGATTGGGTCTCTCTAGCACGCTACAAGTCATTTTTTGGTAGGTTTAAAAAAGAGCTTGAAAAAACTCGACTATTCTTCTCAACAACGTTTCCTGAACCCAGTACGTCACTATGCAGAAGGAGAAAGTGAGTAAACACAAAGCCTGTTGGGTTGATAGGTGGAACTTTGATATGCGAATAGTGAAAAAAAAAGACTATTTATACATGGGTTTAACAAAATAATCATACTTTAAAATTGAGGTTCTTTGTTTCACTCGAAATTCAGACACCGCGATGGGAACTACTTTGTTTGTTAGTGATGTAGTAGGTTCAACTTAAGTTGCTGTCTAGTAAAAAATTCTACAATTTACAAAATGAGGGAACAAGACTAAAATTAAAACTAAAAATTAATTGAAAAAGTTTCATAACTAATGGCAAACAAGAAACACGCATTTAAAACACTCAAACAAGAAGTATAGTTACTGATTAATAAAATCTGAAAAATTAATCCTTAAGTTATACTAAAAAAGCAACACAAAAACTTACCAGGCATAATAGCAATTCTCGAACCAGCCTGTAAGGCAAATAAAAAATTCAGAGTTTTTACTCAAAGCTATAAAATTATTAACAACTTTGACGATAGAATTTGATAACAGGTTTTCACTATATGGAGAAAAAAAATTCAGTTATTCCCATGACTTAAGATTGCTTTTCAAAGACCAGGATGAAATAGGTAAAAAATGCAAAAATTACAGAATGAATATTAACTGCATTTACTTCCATTAAAAAAATGCACACTGAGACACACAAAGAAGGAAATCAAAGATATCCTAACACTATTCCTGAAGAAGAAATGAACACACCACTCACCAAAAAAAGTGGCAGTTTTGTAAGCTAGATCTTTTAAAATAAAGTTTGAAAATTTTGGCAAGAAATTAAAACTAAGCAATAAGCAGTGGCTGCTTTAAAATTCAAGAATATAAATAATATTTTCTCTTGACCTTCCAGGACCCTATTTTGGCATACAAAAATTCAAGAACTTTCCAGAATCATGAAGTACAAGTTTATTCTATAGATTCTCACCTTCTGAACCAAATTTTTAATGGTTTCTATTCCATTGATAGCAGTTGTTGCACATCCACTAGTTAAGATTCTCTTAAATCCAAGATTTATCACATCATTCAAGGCTTCAGGATAATTAACAACATCAAAAGCTATAATAAATAAAAAAACAGGATATAAAAATAATTTTTTAAACATGATAATTGAAAAAAAAATTAATCCATCACACACCCTTCCTATCAAATTACCACAATGTTAGAATTTATATCTAGTTCAAAAAATAAAATAACCTTTAAAAGATAGAAATCAGAAAATGCTTATGTAGGAAAAGTAATATTACTCAAAATGTACTGTATGAATATTACATGTTAAAGATAAATGTTTGGCGAACTAAAACATACAAGAACCCTTCTTGACACAAACTTAAAATGAAATATTTCTAACTAACACAACTAATGACAAACCAAATTATAAAATTAGTTAAAAAATCATAAAATATTTAAGAATTTTTTATGAATTAAACAATATTTTTGATTAATTACCTCGGTGAAAAGTTACAGGCAAACCACAAGCTGCATCTGTAAGGTACAGAATATTTGGATCAATTAAAATGGCAAGTACAAAAAACAGGAGGATTGTTGGTAGAATAGTGTTCCATGCAACACAAACAAAAGTCTCAGTTTATAAAGAACCCAACATATAATTTAACAAAGAGTTAACCAACTAAAAAGCATTATACTATGCATAATACCTGTTGAATGGTATAATACTTTTTTCCAATACGAAAAATTAAATGCATCATTTTAAAACTAAATTTCAGTAACTCTAAAGATAAATTTTTAAAGATATGAATTTTATTTTGGAGAAATTAAAGGCACATAATTTGATGAGACTTAATGCATATCTTAGCCTTCTTTCTTTGGTACACGAGTTAATCACAATCAGTTAAAGCAGAGGTATAGTTGAATGGCATTTAATAACGAGTCAACTTTACATTAATACTGACTAAAGTTAGTTTTTGAATTTAAAGCTAGGATATGGTTTTATATTACTTAGAAGACGACGACAAGCCACTTTGTCAACTTTTCCATTCCTGAAATATAAAAATTACAAAAAATCTTCTTAATAATAATTTAATTATAAATAATTTACTAAAATGTTTCAAATAATGATAAAATCTGCTACAGTGAATCCTGAATATAACAAATTTAAATTTTTATACGTTTGAAATTTTTCTGATCTTCAAGAGAGATTATAGATCAGGGTTTCCAACTTCCAAATACATGAGGGCCGCAATCAAGTGGCGGGCCGCACAATAATATGGCTCCTTTTTACCCATGATATCTTTTTCGGGGGAGAGTCTTTAATACAGAACTCTTTTACACATCTTTTAATACTGAATGTTACTTAAAGGGGGTGTCTTCCTCCAGAAAATTATTGTAAATTTAAAGTTGGAAATTAATCAGTTGGATAACCACTAAAAGATAAACTTAATTGAACATTGAATATCACATAACATAAAATTTCTTTTTTAAAAGGTGCAAATATTAAGTTCATAAATGTTTTAAGAATTATTTAAATTAAAAATCACATTCCTTTATAAAAACTATATATTTAACATTTTTTCAGTCTACTCAAAATTTCCTTGTGAGATTCACTCTAACAAAGTTTGACATTTTTAAATCATCTGTATACCTTAATGCACCAGTGACAAAACCATCTACACCAAGGGCTAATCCATTTTTTATATCTTCCTCCATCTGACACAGCTCTAACTCACAGTATTCAAAGTTGCCAGCTCGCGGTCGAACCAACATGAAAACCGGAATAGACAGTTCGCGTTTAGCTAACTTCACTAAACCTAGTAAAAGGAAAAACAAACTATAAATTATGAGTAATTTTAATAACACAATAACAGATAATCGAGTTACTTCTTTTGATTAAGAATGCATAAAATGACACACTGAAACATTTCAGTGTAAGTACTTTTCTTGCAAACCATAATACAATTTTAATTATTGGCATAAATTTCCAATACATTGTTAATAATTTGAAGCTGAAGGGATCTTTAAAATTCTATTCACGAATTGAGATATTTGCGGCAACAACAAGCTAACTCCAATGTAAAACTGTTGAAGTTAGCTCATTGTTGCAGAAAGCACCTCAATAGTAAAATTCTTATTTAAGGGCCGTATTCAACTAGCATAATTGATTGAGCTTGCTGCCATTCAACTGTAGGCACTTGCAATAATTAATCCCTGTGCAATTGTTATTTTTAAAATTTTCCCTAATGTAAACATGTAAGGAGAAGATCCACTTTTACTAGAAAGACAAGCAGGGGTGTTTTTGTCATAGTCCAAGTGTATATTTGTATTTCAATTTGCTTAATGATAGTATGCTTTTTCCAACAGATTTGGAATCTGTGAAACATAATAGACTGGACTCATGCTTACTTTGTTGAAAAAGTAGGACTATTTTTTACCATTCAATACAATTGAAAACGTTGACTTTTGGGAACAATTGCAGCAAAAAATGTTTTTTAAGGGAAGAAAAGTTGAAGTAAGGTAAATACAGGTCTACACATGACCAGGGTTGCTTGATTTAAATCAACTTGATTTAAATCACGATTTAAATCATGATTTAAATCACTTGATTTTTTAAAAAAAATCATTGATTTAAATCAAAAATGTTAAACTGCCACAATTTAAATAAAAAAATAGTTGTAATGCTTTAAAATGGTTTGCAAGATTATTTCCATTAAATTTTTTTAAAATTCTGCTAGATACGTATAAAATAACATAAAATTCTGCTGCCAGTAACAAAAATATTTATGACGAAAAGGGGTAAATAGCAGTGTTTGTAATCAATAATTGTGATAAACTAAACAAGAATTAAAATATTTTAATTTTTGTATTTGGTACATCAACTTTTTAAAATACAAGCATGTGAATGATTTTTATCCTAAGCTTGCTTTTATATAGTTAGTCATGTTTTCCAAAATATTGTTTTCTTTTACATAACTACAGCGAATAGAGCTATTCTCTATGTACATGACTGTCAATAAGTTGCTTATTAGATATTTTATTTTTATTACTAATTATTATTTTAAAGAAATAAGTTATAGAAAAGATAAAAATTTTAGTAACTGATAGTATAATAATTGTTCATTCACCATTTTGGGATGGGCTTGGGCACCTCACCATGAAATGGCAGCGAACCGCTCCGTTTAATTAATTCAATTAATTAATGCATAAAATCGGGATATTAAGGAATCCTAAACTATTATATCACATTGAAATTACAATACCAGTATATTATTAATCAGTTTCAGGAAGTTCAGAGCTAGTAATTCATTTAAATCAAAAAAATCTGATTTAAATCAAAAAAGTCCGATTTAAATCAAATAAATCCGATTTTTTTGATTTTTTTAAAAAAATCAAAAAAATCAGCAACCCTGCACATGACCATATTACATTGAGCGAGCAGTTGGATAGAGGCAACAGAGCCGGTTTGAATGTGTTTGCTTGATTATATGTGGTTATTGAATAGGCCCATAAACGCATGATCTACTGAATGAAACGCGGAGAGAGGTTGTAAGTGAAGAGTAGATACCATCAGGCTAAAGTTACAACAAAACCTGGGTCAAAGTTATCTTAACGTAATTTTAATAAGTTATCTACCACAAATGGAATTAATAATGCCATCATAAATATTTGGATTACTTAATAATTACTTGAAATAAATTACCTAGCTTTTAAAAATCTTGTATTTTATAGCACTTGTGAGGAAAAAAAGACATCAAAATTTGAATTTTAGTTATGTTCCATTTTAACTCTCATTTTAACCCTTTAGTGCGCACATTTTCCAATTAATGTCAATATTTTTTAATTGATTACTTATGATCCCCAAACACTAGGAAAAATACTAAAAAAAATCCCTCTTAATTATTTTTTTAATTATCGGCAATTATTTAGTCTTTGCATATATGCAAAGCTGCGCATTTAGGTGTATTTTGAACACGCTATTAAAAACAATGGAGTTAGAATGAAACTTTTTTATTTAAGCACTAAAATGCTTATTTCAACTTGTTTAAAGCTTTTAATCACTTATTATCTTTATTTAGACTTAAGACCTGTCTGTACATCAGGTTCTGGCTTCTTTTCGGCTGTCAGGGTCAATTTTTCAGGGATTTTGAAACAAGTCTATGATTTTTTTTTGAGAAAACTAAACTGTAATGTGTTTAATGCAAACTTAGGGATATAAAATCCTGTATTTCTCCTAATATTCTGTTCACTAACAGTTAGCAGTACAGAAAAAATGTGGATCCAACGCCCAGCTATTTATCTACATTTCAACCTGTAATTTTACTAAAAATATATTTTTTTTCAGAATAACCACGTTATAACGCAGTATTATAGCTACATTGATAAAAAATAAAACCCAATAAACCACCCAGAGTCAATTTGCTCTTTTTTACAAACAAAAAAACATCAAAATGAAACCATCAGACTCAGACAAACGCTGCCCTATCATCACTATAGCAGAATAAAAAAAAGATAAAAAATGTAAAAAAGCATAACAACCTGAAAAGAAACCTCATAACTTCTAAAGGAATGTTTGTTTTGCCACTTGTGAAGTTTGATTCTCATGGGATAAATCCAAGGTCATTTAAAAGTGCATATTACACGCTATGTTTAGGGTTCTAGAAATATGCCCCCTGGCTGGGCGATAATGAGTTAATAGCTACATATATTCTTACACTGGTGGATCCAGAGGGGCTGAATGTTTCATTCAGTTATCTGTAACTGGTAAAAAAGTTTTGGGAAAAAAATAAAATTTTTAAGTGACTAATTTTTTTATAAAAGAAACAAATTAAAAGTTCTTACAAAAAAAATCTTATCCACCCTTAAAAAAACAATTATCAGTATCCAAAAATGTATTCCAACGATACAACCCATAAACCATGTAAAATTTGCCTAAAAAATAATATAGATTCATAGAAACATTGAGACAAATAATCTAATAATGAAAAGCAACCTAAATGTGCACCTTTGCAGATATGATAAGTGGTTTAATTCGGCCCTAGAGAATCAAGAAATACTCACTCTGAAGATTCAAAGCCAAATATATGACAAGAAAGGTCCAAATTTTGATATGAAAAATTATCACATCTATCTGAACACTTTTACTAACTTTTAATTGCAATCAAATTAGCCTGAAATCGGTAATCTGTGATTTCCGCAATCTTCAATACTGTTGGCCTTATTACTTGAGTGTAAAGCCATAAATTAGCAAACTCATGCCATACATTTAAAAACACTGCTTTACAGATGTGGTAAACCGCGCATTTGAGCATCTAAGTTTAAAAGGAGGGGGAGAATTAGCTTGGATACATCGCTTTGCATATATGATAAGCTGCGCACTAAGGGTTAAAACCATAGCTGGTTGAATTTATATAGCAAGGGTGTTACTGACTTCAACTCAATATCTCAGAAACTGTTAGAATAATAAACCTTTTATCTGAAATCCCTTATTCTGGAATGCCCCAAAATCTGGAACGTTTAAGATATTTTTTAAATTTCTTCTCCTTAGAGGTTTTTTCCCTGAAAATTTAAGGTGCACACAACGAATATAAGACAGAATGGTTAAGAAAAGGAATGGTTTTGGATAGAATGGTTTTTACCCCCTTTTATGTGTCTACTCTTTGGTTCCCAGGTTCTCTCTGGTTAACACAATTCTGTCATGTTTTATTATACAATTAAAAACTTAAGAAAATATTTTAACAACAGCAAAAATTTCATTTTTAATTTTTTTTCAATCGAAACTAAAGCTTCAAACCACAAACCTGAACTGGGTGTCACTCCACCAACCTCAAGAGCTTGACAAAGCTCAACACGGTCAGCTCCTGTGATAAAATGCTACCAATTAGCACTGGAATTGTGAAACAGTATTATAATATCAATAATAATCAATTAATTAATGCAATCAATAATTATTTCTTTAAATTTTAGAAGTAAGTATCCTTAAAAATGGCTTATTTGGAAAAAATTCCAATTTTGATAAAATTCAGAAACCATATAAAATGAAATATCTTTGCTAATGTTGCTTTAATTATGAAAGCTCAATCAAACCATTAGCCAATGCAAAACATATCACCGCTTAAGAAGCAACATATGCTAAACTATTTTTCCAATAGATAGGCGAGATCCTACCAGGCCAGGGGTCCAGAATATGTCCAAACGCCCGAACAATGTTCGGGAAAAATTCAGGCAGTTGTGGGGAAATTCATGCCTAAATTTAAAAAGAAAAAACTACAAATCCAAGTTGCTATTTTTGCCAAGTTGCATTAGTAGTATTTTGGCTGCTGACAATATCATGTCTGCCAAATTCTACGGAAATTTGGTAAAAACATCGGAATTAAGGATGTATAGCAGAAACTTATGGACCTACGCCAAAAAAACGAGTTTCTTTGGAGGAGTTGGCTTTTTCTTTGTTATGACTGATATGCAGAAAAAACATCATAGTGGTGATTTTCATTAAAAATCACGTTCTTGTTAAATCACAACTATGTTTTTGCCTTTTTTATGTGAACATTTTTTGGGGTATTTTGATGAAAACATGGAGACGTTTTTTGGGGAAAATTTGGAAAAAATAAATTGTGTTCTGGGGAATTATTGGGATCTGGAACCTTTTCTGCACCTCTGGATCCTACTTCAGCTACGCTTGATATGCTACAACTTCTACTAATGGCCTTATTCACTGCCACTTAACCAGCGGCTGACCATCGGTTAAAGAAGGATTCCACCAATCAGAGTCAGCGAAACTCTCACTTTCTCTCTTTAGCTGCTGGTTAACAGCTGGTTTAGTGGCAGTGAATAAAGCCATAAGCTGGTTTGGCAACATGTGTCAGCATCAAAAAAGTTTTCTCCAAATTTAATTTTTTTATTCATAATAAAAATCTAGGGCTGAGGTGGCGGTGGCCTAGTGGGATTATGTTAAGTAGTATTTCTAAATGATAAACACTTTTAAGTATTTCTAATTTATGAGTTTTCTGATAGAAAACTCATAAATGCCTTCTTAAGTTAATTAAATCAATCCACATATTTTACAAGCATTTAAAACCAACCTATAAATCTTGATTAAAAGTTAGTTCTTCAGAAAAGTTCAGTGGTACACAGCTAAATGTTTTGGATTGGAAATCTGAGATAAGCTATGGACTTAGGATGGGGAATTTATTATATTTCTTAAAGAGCTTAAGAGATTGTTAGGGTTGGTGGGGGGTTAACTTCATTTCTCGCTATTCTTGTAGACTCTCATTCTTTAATAGGAATTCTCAAATTTAAAAAGTAGTTTAGCACACGTTGCCTCTTAAGTGGCGATATACAGTATAACTCCAATTATTTGGGGATGTACCTGATAGGATAATCAAATTATAATTTAAAAAAAAGATTATTTCTATAGAATAAAATAATCAACAATTGAAATCATATCCACTCTACAGAGACTCCAACTTTCAAAGATGGTTGTCAGTAGTCCTTATGAGCAAGGAATTTTTTTTTGGAAGTTGATCCTAAAAACAGGGTTGTTTTATACACCTAGTCCGATTTTTTTAGGGGTGGATCCCCTGCACGCCCCCTTGATGTCATATCTAACAAGATTTTTAAAAATACTGCATTAAGCTTCAGAGTGATCTATCAGTAAAAATTTACAACTTAGGAAATCCTTAAGAAGAATTAGTTGAAAACACTGACTAAAATCGATATAAACGCGATCTGAGAGGTATCGCTGGACTTATTAGGCTCCTCTGGTCATGCTTAAATTTTTCCTACAGAATAATTACAATGTGAAAAGAAGCCAGCTTCAACTACGCGCCGGAAAACGGCACTTACGCGAAAAATCGCTGTTTTTCGACTTTTCCGCCGAATGCGGTCCTAAACACAGGACGACGGCTTCTAACCACTATAAAGATGTTTTTTCCACATCGCACTAACAACACAAGAAGAAGCCGATTTCAACTTGGCGCCCGCCGCTGCGCCCTGCGCCGTCCGAAAAAAGTCGAGGGAAGAACGGAATACCGAATACCCCACATGCAACACGAAACCCGATCGCTCGTCACCCTGTTTTATGAAGACTGAAAATATCCTAAAAATAGAGAATAATTGGGAAAAAACTTGCGCTTCTAAGTGCTTTTTATGATAGATTTCCGATTTTCCGTAGCTTTTTCGATGTTATCCGTAGTCCGTAGTTTAACGACGGCATCCGTAGAAACTACGGTGAATCCGTAGTAGTTGGAGTCTCTGCCACTCTATTGGCCCCTTTGACCCATTTAGCAACTGTTAGTTTCCGTGGTACAGTTAACTGGCTTTGATGACATTTTGGTATGGTTAACGGGATGCTACATAAGTACGCAACACAAAGTTATCATTGATTTAACAATACAGTCATTTTAGATGAAATATGCTGGCATGAGATTGATAGATATTTTCCCTGAGACTAATTTTTTATGCATAGAAAATATCATGTTCAATTAAAAATGAGCAATTTATCATAACACACTAGTAATATACTTCCAAGTTTAATGCAAACTAAATTAATGCAGTTGCAATAAAAATGTTTGCCCTTTTAGAATTGCAATTAATTTTATTAGTCTCAAACAGTTTGAAAGTCTCAAATCCGGAATCGCAGAGACCACGGCATTTCCTGATTTGACTTTTCTGGATTTTAGGTCATTTTATGATTTATGGTAATAAAAAACTGGCATTCCCCTTCCGAGTGTCCGTTTCTTTAATTGCTAGTTTTTGTCGCCAGTTCAGGTAATTTCTACAGAAATAGGAGATAAAAAAAATACAGTAAACTTTAAATAAAATGAATTTAAAATAAGAATGTAAACTTAATCTCTTATTGATTGTCCGCAAGTTTAGGAAGGTACCTTATATTTAAATTTATCTGCTTCCTTTTTCTCTTACGGCTGATTTCAGAGGATTTCTGACATGGCTAAAAATAAGCTAAGAAAACTCAACTTAAAATTAAACACGTGTAAAAACCTGGCTACTTATTAAGGAAATAAATTTTGCCAAAACGCAGAACCTATTTGTGAAAAGTTCCAAATTGATAGCTATGAAATAAGCTGATCTACATGACATAGTAAAAAACACATACCAGTGCATACCTAATTTCAGTAAATCTGGAAGAAAGCAACACACTTAATATAAAAAAAGTGATCATCAGGTGCAGTGCCATAGCTATATTACAGTTAACAGATTTTGATTGTTTTCTGATTCAACAGTACAGCAAACAGGCTAGTACCAAAAAACGCATTAAAATCGTAATTATTTCCAAATTGTCACATTGTATTAAACATGACTTAAAAGTAGAGTTCTTAGCATTTGGTGCCACAAAAAAACAATACATAAGGGGCCATTCATTAATTACGTAAGGGTCCCAAGGGGGAGGGGGGTTGGGAAAATCTCTACCTACCCTTACTTGGGGGTGGGGGGTCAAACCCATTCTTACGTAAGATTTTCCACGAGTTAATGTAAACAAATTCCAATTATTCTTAACAAATTACTATTGAATAACCCCTGAAAAATAAAAAAAAGCTGTACCAAAACAACTTACCACACTGCTCATTCTACTTTAGTGTTTTTCATTTAATTCCAGAGAGAATTAGGCTTAAATGTTGGTAACCCTTTTACTTCAGTCTTAATTTATTTTCTTAAAACAAAACTGCTAAACTAATTGTTTAAATAAAATTTCAACAGCGCTATTTACATAATAAATAACGTTGCTATTTTTCTTCATTCAGATAACTGGACTTCGGATAATTGGAGATATACTGTATACTGTGAACAAGAGAACGAAACTTCAGTATAAGAGTAGATAAATAACCTAAATAAAAATATACCTCCGTTTTCTGCATTAACTGCAGATTCAATGTTATCGACACAAATCTCCAATATATAATCATGCATTTCTGTAAAAAAAGCAATACAACATTCACATAAATTATCGTAAACTAATATGACAAATTAAAGTTAAGTAATAAACATACAGATGTTGCAATAAATTGTATAATTAGAAGGTTAACGAATAAAGTCTGAATAAAACAATTTGTGTATCTTATTTTGTGAACTTACTGTTTTATGTTGAAGCTTGGAGTTAGAGAAGAATCAAGAATTCACGAACAGATCACCAGCGAACAGATTCAATTTGAATGTTATGTTGTTATGTTTTTATTTACAGTTTTAGCGGTTATTCGTAGGATATACAGTTAAAATTGTAATGGCTTAAAGAAAGGTACTTTTGGTTAGTTGGTTGATTATGCGTTCGTGGCAAACAGATCACAGAGTATTCACCGTATTCCAGAAGTGTTCGGATTAAGGAACTTGCATGTGTTAGGGCCGATCTCACCAACTTTCTTTTCAGCTATACTGTACATATTTTAAAAGTCTGACATATCATGTTTTTTGTACAATAAAACATAGTTTTTATGCTGAAATATTTTTTTTGTGTTTTCACCTCATTTTTAGTCTTTTTTCCGGGTTATCCCAAGACCCTTTATATACATGGCCACCCAACTCCAGACGATGACGTCAAACGTGAGTGAAAATTGCCATGTTAAGTCTATGGAGTGACGTCAAAGATGAGTGAAAGTTATGACGTTGCACGGCCGAGTTGGGACAAGACCCTCTATATACATGGCCATCCAACTCCGGGTGATGACGTCAGACGTGGGTGAAAATTGCCATGTTAAGTCTATGGAGTGACGTCAAAGATGAGTGAAAGTTATGACGTTCCACGGCCGAGTTGGGAGGCCTTTATATAGAGGGTCTTGGTTGGGAGGCCTTTATATAGAGGGTCTTGGTTGGGAGGCCTTTATATAGAGGGTCTTGGTTATCCGCGATTTTCGTTATCCGCGGTACCCCTGCCACCTGCAATCGAAAAATTTCTAAATTGGCCTCAAATTTTGTGCAGCGGCTTATTTTTGAGTGAACAATAGATTAAAAATGTAAAAAAAATCATAGGACTGTTATGAACACGTAAATCCGGCATGAATCCTGCGCAGCGCAGTGTAAATGAATGGGAGAAGCAGACATTCCGGAGGTTGATTGACCAGGTGAAATAGCGGTTTGTGTGTTTTTTTGGGAATTTCGTGAATAGATATTTCAGAGAGTCCAAAACGCGATTTTACTCATTTGTGTTTTACTCTTTCAGAGAAAAATCCTAACAGAGGGTCCAAAACGATATGTTCAAAAGTTGTATGGATGTGAGGGCGCCACCTGGCCATAGGCGCTAATGGAAATCGAAAAGTTGGATGGATGTGGGGCTTTTTTGGCACAGGGATCGCACGGGGATCGTCACGGGAGGCGGGGTGAAAAGCCTGATTGGATCAAGAACCCTTTTTTCCCTTCTCCTTCAAAAATAGCATATCGCCTCTCCCGTGCAAGACTCACACAATTGCAAAAGTTGAAATATCTACTTTACAGGATCTTGGCGTGGAAGGACTTCTTTATTGGTCCCCAAGTCGAAAAAGTAGAGTCAAAAGTGTGATCTTTGGGGATTATTTCTATTGGCGCTAAAAGAAATCGCCAAAAACGGCTTTATGTGCTTGAATCTAAAATCGTGGTTTAGCTGGCACATCGAACATCGAAATTTCTTCACGGAATTTAAGCACCTTCGGGTGCAGTCAGTATTTGGGTGGGTGACCACTGACCAAATCAAGCATAGCTGCGTTTTTCTCTTTCCTTGCGCACATTTGCTTTTATTTTTCAGGAAAGGATCTACCTGTTATCAGAATATTCTGCCCTAAATAAATGATCATAGAAATATATTTACATTTTTAATTAAATTGCGTTTCTTTTATAGCTGATTTCATAGGTAGACTTTATTTCCTGAGCAAATTATCATGGGGGGGGGAAACCTTTTTTTAATCGACTATCTGTGTATTCCTCGTGAGAATTATGCTACATGATCATGAAATACCTTTTGGTTGCACTGAAACAATAACCAGTCTTTGAAATTAAACTCTGAAGATCAGAGAAAAATTTTCATTAAAAAAGGTGATTACAAACCCCAGTAGCACAGCAGTACTGGACAATATCGAATTGAAATATTGAGCAATATCGCTTCCCAATATCGCAGCAGTATTGAACGGCAAACATTTTTGCCGATACTAGACGATATTGCAAGTCAGTATTGCATAATATTGCTCAGCAATATAGAGCGGTATTGGAATTTACCAAAAAACCTGTATTGGACAATATCGGATTTGGCAAATTAGCAACATCACGCGATACCGCTTGCCAATATCGCCGCAGTATTGAACGGCAAACATTTTTGCCAATACTGGCCGATATTGCAAACCAGTACTGGACGATATTGGCGGAGGTCGCCGATTTTTAAAAGGGGTTCTGTAAGCATACAAAGTATTGAATACCCAAAACCACAACTAAAGGCAAAACTAGTCAATATAGCACTTATTCAAGCATGAAAATTGCAATTCTGCAATTTTAATGCTTGATTAAGTGCCATTTGAATGGTTTTGTACCATTGTAGTTATGGATATTTAACACTTTGTATGCTTACAAAACACCTTTTAACAATCGTCAGTCACCACCAATATCATGCAATGCTGGTTTACAATCATTATTAGTACTATTAAATGCTTCAGAGGTAAATTAGGTAATTAATATAAGAAAATGAGTTATCATTTAAATACTTTTATAGACCATTTCAAGTATATTTTTACATGGTTTATGGATACTTTTTTCAATATTTTAACAATTAAGTTAAATACTTAATACAGCTAAGTTATTATTTAGTGAATAAAAAAATGTGCTCTTAAAAACTGAACTTTGTATGAAATTAAAAAGATAAAAGCTATTATTTAATTTCTGTTTAATATACAATTTTCTTTCAGTTAACATACCGCTTCGTGTTATCAAACACAAATTTAATGAGAGATCTTAAGGTTAAAAAACAATAACTAAACATGCAGAATGAAAAACTTGTAAACTAAACTAAGAAAAAAACTGAGAAAATGTAACTTGTGTTTATTTACCAGCACAAAAATATGTACACATAAAGAAACAAATATTAGACAAATATTATAATTTTTTAAGAGATACAAGCTTGCTCACTCACTTTTATTGTAATAATAAATTAGCTTAAAAATTTAAATTACACATTCTTGATGAGATATTACTGATATACCAGCATTAAAAAAATTACATACTACACAATTATGAGTAGCAATAATTGACTTATAATCATATAGTTTTATTTTAAAATAAATATATTTGTGTTCGAATAATTTTTTTAAAAAATTTCAAGTTTTAAAGTTAACTAATTTTGCTTCTTTTTATCAATATGAATTGCATCAAAAGAAACCTGCAAAATAAGATGTCTAGATTCCTCCAATATTAGGTTTTCTAAAAAGTAAAATAAATTTCTCTCAATATGCATATTTTCTTACATTTTAACCCCTTAACTGCCGTCGACGTAAATGTACGGTTTGGAAATCCCGAGTGTTAAGTGCCAATGGCGTATATTTACGCTTTGTAAAAGAACGATGTGTTGCATTGTGTTTTTACCAAAAATAATACCAGGAATAACTTTGACATTGTTTCCAAAGGAATTTCTTATTTCTCTGAAGTAGGGGGGATGAATTTTGAACTGTGTTTTTTTCTTAAGCAATAAAAATAAAAGCGGTTAATTTATGGCCTGTGTTTCTTTTTGAGTTTTTTATTCTTTTTTATGCTATATTTTGAGTCTAACACTTCCGTTTTAGTTCCCTTTGCATAGAAAATGGATTTTATTTTTTTTAAATTTGTTCTCTACAAGGAAATAAGAAAAATGCTAATAACGGATCGATTTGATTTACTTCTTATTTTTTACTATATTTTCTTTATTAGGTCATGATTCTGGTTTTAACTGGTACTCCATACATTGAGAGGGTGCAATTTCTTTATATGAACAAAATAAACAGTCTTTTGAGTAGTTAACGAGTTGAAAAAGAAACGCTCGCTCTGCAAAAGTGTAAGTACGCGGGCGCGGGAGAAAAACGCTGGCACTGGGGAGCCACTTGCTGCGGATTTCCGTGGCAGTTAAGGGGTTAAAAAGTACAGAAAAAACTTTTAAAATTTCACAGAATGTTACTTATATGCATGATCATTATATTAAGTTAATAACATAGGTACTTTATGATCAGTCAGGCGCAAAATTCTCCTATTAGATGGTATTGGTGGCATTTTTTTATTTGCACATAAAAATTTAAAAATCAAAAGAAGCACTGCAAATTGAGATATTTTATATTTGATTATTTTTTACATT
Source organism: Tetragnatha versicolor (assembly GCA_024610705.1). Lineage (NCBI taxonomy): Eukaryota > Metazoa > Arthropoda > Arachnida > Araneae > Tetragnathidae > Tetragnatha > Tetragnatha versicolor. The sequence goes on along the minus strand of JANDEH010000009.1, from coordinate 5,781,501 downwards.
TTAGCATAAAACTTGAAACTTGCACCCAACTTATCTAAAGGTACCAAAACATAGACAAAATTGCACACATTTATAAGAATTCTAAGGTATCCGTTGGTGACACAGGTCCTGCATCAGACAACGCAGGATTAAGTGAGTTCCCAGTTACCTCTTGTAATCTCCAGTAACATTAGGATAGTCAACCAGGTGACTACAGCTAAACCCTGGGAACAAAAGCTAAGTCTCTTGAACCTCAGTGATCTGCGGAGACTTGCATGACAATGAGGGTTAGTCAGAGTCACACGAGGACGAATTGTTTCTCCTTGGTGCAGGGGTAATTATCGTTTAAATTTTTGTCCATCCAGAAGGCTATGAGAAATTGGGAACTGCATGACCAGATACTCCTACTCTTCTTTCATAGTAGTCAAACTGGACAGGGGACACTGTGTGTGTGTGATCCTTGAGGCACGGCATCTGCCAAAGGTTTGTGAAACTGGACTTTCTGCTAACTCCTTCTACTTGTAACGTGGCATGCGCTTCCGGGCAATGTGGAGATAATTACGGGGTCTCAACAGTGACCAGGTTGATGTTCACCAGGTATATCATATGCTACCTAATAAATACACAATGTATATATAAATAATTTAATAAATTGTATTTTATTATACGGGGTGTTTCAGATAATTGTTTTGTCACTTCTAGGAAGGTAAGGTAGGAGGGCACACCGAAAACACTCAAAATCACATAGGAAAGGAGGATCCGGAATGCACCTTAAGCAACCTAAGGATTTTATTAGCTGACATGGAAGGTTGTAATAATCCACAGTAGATATTGACACGTAAGCTATAATAATTTTTAACTAGCTATATAATTTTCATAAAAACCGAACGATTTTTATGCATTTGCGGCATTTGCTAAATAAAAACCAACTTAGAAGCTGAAATTTCAGCTTGATAATTGGTTTTATGGAATAAATTCCTGAATCAATGGTTTTAATATCAAAAGGTTATGGGTCAATTTCCACAGAGAATTTTAAAATTTCCCATGCCTACTTTGCTTATAAAAACCCTTAGCTTATTAGAGGTGCATTCCTATGTCATTCTGAGTCATCTTAAGTGTCCTACCCTTCCTAGAAGTTATGAAACACTTATCTGAAACACCCTGTACATTTTTCAAACAAAACAAGTGTAACAGATAAGTTTAATGGGTAGACAAACATTATATAGGGAACACAGGGGCTCAGCTGAAGCTAAACCCTTTGCTTATTAAATGCTTAGGAGCCATTCATTAATTACGTAAGGATAATTTTGGCAATTTTTGACCCCCCTACCCCCATGTAAGGGTACGTAAGATTTTTCAAACCCCTTCCCCCCTATTCTTACGTAAGATTCCGTTTCGTTTTTCCAAATAATAAAATGTTAGAAAAGGATCAGTTAGACAAAAACTCTTAATTTGATGTAAATCAAAGATTTTTTTATTTTTCAACAGATAAGTAATATTCTTGCTGTCAACTACATATTACCATTATATTATCATCTCTTGATTAAAATTATTGGAATTTGTTAACATTAACTTGGAAAATCTTACGTAAGAATGGGTTTGACTCCCCCACCCCCCAAGTAAGGGTATGTAGAGATTTTTACCACCCCCCTCCCCCTCGGGACCCTTAAGTAATTAATGAATGATCCCTTATGTAGCATCTTCTTTTACTTATGTTAAAAAAGTCAAATTTTAAATATTGCAAAGGATGATCACTATTTAAGATATATTTTTAAGAGTTTCTCTTACTACTACATAGAAAATACAGGTTGAATTAAGTTAAATTCATCCAGCTATATTGCCAAGCTGTTATTGTATACCAAATTTAGATCCTATTGCCAAAATTTGATATTTAATCTATTGAATTTTTCTAATCTAAAATAATCTATTCTAACTCTATTATAATCTAATGATATTTATTCTATTGAAACTCAGGGGTCTCAGTCATCAAGAAAGTTTTGTAGCAAGAAAATCTAAGTTTTGTAGCAGGTAAAAATTAGTTTTGTAGCAGGTGAAACTAGTTTTGTAGCAGGTAAAAATTAAGTTTCGTAGCAGAAATCATAATTTATAACATCAAAATCATACTTGGTTCTTAACCAAATTTAAGAAGATTTAATAACTTCAGTAGTATGACGAGAAAAAAAGATCCATCTACCTTTTCATGATTACAAAACTAAATTTGTAGATGATTTTCATTCAAAATTCTAAGGTCACACAACATTCAATTCCATATCATTTCAATAAAAACATTACATTACCTCTACAAAATATGAAATCCATAAATAAATAGAGCAAGCTATTTTACAGGGTTCATACAAATTTTCAGCAGAAATCAAAATCAAGGAGTGTATTTAAAAAATTCAAGGAGTACTTTTCTATATAACTTCAGAAAGACAAATTTATTACACGGCTTTAAACACACACTATGCCAATTACATTCCCGAATCAGGCTTTAAAACCACTTTAAAATTCAAAATGTAACTAAAATCAAATAGAAATTAGTTAATAGAGTAATTATTTAAGTAATAATTAAATTGAAAAACAATATTGTGAAAAACGTTTAGTTAAGTTGAGAAAAAAGTAAGAAATTGGTATTTTTGAAGGTTTTTTAGAATCTGAAATCAGATCAGAACCTAAAACACAGATTAAAAAAAACACTGTATTATCTTATTAAGTTGATATAAAGCGAACTTTCAGTAAAAATTTAAAACTTAGAAAAGCCTCTTATATCTGAAAATACTGACTAAAATAGAGAAAAAAATAATCTTATTCGACTTATCAGGCTGCTGTAGGAAAAGCAGTCACGGGAAAAACGGAACCGTCGCGAAAAATCGTTATTTTCCCGATTTCCGGAACATTGAACCTGTGGGTTCCTAATTACGGTAAAGTTGTTTTTTCTACATCGCAATGATGACACAAGAAGAAGCCAACTTGAATCGGCACTCGCGGCCGTCCACGGAAGTCGCGCGAAGAACGGAACACTCCCGCAAAAAAAAACGAATTTTTCGCGATAAATCGCGATTTTTCAGACTTTTTAACGGACTAAACGCTGCAGATTTAAACCTATTTTAAACCTATAAACCTATTAGATGCTTCGAAATAGCGCATCACTTAGAAATTTCGGAAATGTCACTTGAAATCTAATTTTGGAGCAGTTTTGGCGCAAATAACACAAATTGTAGTAGTTTGTAGCAGATTTTTTGATTTGGCGCACTTTGGCGCAATTGGCGCAGGTCTGAGACCCCTGAAACTTTAAAAAACTGGCAATATTTTTTAACTAAAAAACCTTGATGATATTTAACAGGACAGCTCCCTTAGAATTGACCCTTAAAAAGACAAATTTTAATTCCTTGCTAAGTTCAATTGTAATTCTGGTGAAGCTACTTAAAAAATAATTGTGACAAACATGTTTAGCAACTGATTGGAAAACATGTAAATAGTACATTACCTCCTTTCTAACTTCACTCCATAATCACAAAAGAAGAAACAGAAGGTGTCTAGAAAACCGGCTTCATTAGACTAGGACAGCTAGGGGAGGCTTGGGCGAGCTGATCTTTAATTTGCAGCAAGATCCAATTTTGTAAATTCCAGACACAATTACACTGTCATAACTAGGAGTATAAATATCCTGAAATTATTTGAATATCAATTTTTAATTTGACAAAACAGCTTGTAATGGACGCAGTGAGACTATCATCTTCGAGCTCAGAAAACCGGAGGGTACTTTTCCATTATAGCAGTGCAGGCGATAAAGTTGCCAATAATGATGCAACACCAACTCAGTGTTTCGTGTGATTCCTTCCAGCGACTGTGTGCTATCGCCAAAAAGTCTACTTGCCGAGATTTGTGCCAGTATAACGGAAAAGTACTAACCGGAGTCTGTTATATATGAACAAACAGTCGATACCAGTGGCGAAGTGTGTCGAAAAAAGCAGTACTGTATACATATATTAACCAAATTTGTACCATTTTGAGAAATCAAGATTTACCAAAACCATACTTCTTAGAATCTTGTAAATATACCATAATATGATTACAACAAAAAAAACTAATCTGGTAACCGAATAAAATGTGGCTATTTCTACAGCTTCCAGAACTTTGCCATTCACGCTTTGCTACTGGGATGGTAAAAATTCATTTTTGACAGGGATAAAACTTCAGCAATGGATTGAGGGATCTTAACAACCTTATTTCATCATAATTAAAATACATTTTTTCATCGGTACGGTATAATAAACTATCTACAAAAGCAACAAGCAACTATATATATATCTAATATTAGTTGGATAAATATGGACCTTCTATTTTGAAGAAATCCTTGTAGTATTGTTAAATAATATGCTTTCAGTTTAAATTTAATTTAAATAACAAATATAGTTATTAATTTTTTAATTGCATAATAGATACATATAAAACTAGACTGTTAACTAATTTATGCACTAACTTTCAACTTTGTTCTTTTATACACCAAAATATTCATTAAGAGCTAAAACACAATGCATTATTTGTTAAACATAGGTTGTACTTTTATGAACGGTTAGGGACATCAAAACAAAATTTTAGTCTTGTATATAATGATATAGCACACACAATTATCTAACGATTAATTCCTATAGCTAGAAAATACGAAATTATTATAGTTACTAAACGAAAAAATTTTGATGGTCTACAACAAAACCACATTACGACTGAATTGAAAAGTCAAATCCGCCTATTCAAATTCATATATATCAGTGAATTCAATCAGTCAATTATCAAAACAAAATCGTGTTATTTATACAAACTGATTGAGTTGCACAATTAGTTAATGTCACAAAAAGGTTATTTTAATTATTATAACTAATCTTAAAAGAATGAAAAGCATGCAAAAAAAACCTTGACTAGCATCGTGCCCTTGTTGACATTCCCGCTTGCCGAGGATTCGAGAACGAGATTTCAAATGTTTCGAAGTTTGCCGATACACCTTTGCGCATGCGTCAGCTCAAGAATCGCTCTTGTACCGCCAAATCATCCGTTTCAATATCGGCCAATACTGAGAAGGGTCGCCAAAAACCGTCCACCGTTCGCGATGTAAATCAGAATCGGGCGATGTTGTGCGATATTAAGCAACATTGCTGTGCTACTGGGGAAATTACGTGCATTTTACTTTACACGGGGCATATAATAGGTATCGATACTCTCCTGAAAAGTAAGCAAAAGTTAGGTATGAGTAACGTGACCAGACGTCCCGTTTTGAACGGGACAGTCCCTTTTTAGAGTTACGAGTCCCGGTGTCCCCGAAATGAACTCTGGGACGCAAAATTGTCCCGTTTTCTGAAATCTTCAACATGAAACACTAAACTTTCAACAATCTTCAACATGAAAACTTTTATATTTTAATTGAATATATTTTATGTTTGCCTGCTACAAATGCTCTAAGTTAGTAGAAAGAGTATTTTCTATGATGAACAAATTGTGGCCATCTGAGAAGACCCAGTTACAAATTTCAGTTTTAAAGGCGATGTTGGTAATTAAGGTGAATATGTTACAGTTAAAGTCCGGAAATCAGTTAATTTACAGATAACCTAGGTAATTTGCAGATTAACGAGGGTGATCCGTTAAAGAGCGAATTTTTTTTCAATTTCTAAGATTAACTAGGTAATCTTGAAATTACCTAGGTATTATTCTGCACCCTACCGACTAGACACTCGTTAATCTGCATACTACCTGTAATCAGTTATTTTACATATTAACGAGGGTGATCCGTTAAAGTACAAAATTTTATTTTATTTTATAAAAAGTTTAAGGAGGTTGGGGGGGCTGCCGCCCCCCCAAACCCCCCTGCCCTAACTATAACCAAACTAGTTTTGGGGGTAAACAGTAACAATGACAAATCAAAAAAGGGGGATCGGTACTTTTTTCATATTACACAAAACACGCAAATCCCACAAAAATAGTAATGAAATAGCAATTTTAAAACTAGAATATAAAAACAATAATAATAGAATATTAAAGTACCAACTGAGATTTGTATCAATTGTGGTTTTCGATCTCGATTTGACAGCGTATTTCAATGAGCACTTAAACTAGCAAATCTTAATTAAAGCGCGGTGTAATCGGCTGGCAGCCTGCCCTGAAGGATCGCTAGGATTCGCGATCGATTACATATGTTAAAGTTACCCTTGCCCAGGTTCCAGCGATTGTTGAATTAACGTTTGTTGAAAAGATATTTCAACAGCTGGGACATTTGCTTTCGTTAAAAGAAATCTCTGTCACTCTGAAGTCGGAGCTTCAACACAATTGTTTCAAAATACCCGTTTTAGTAGTAATATACTGTACTTACGGCCGTATTCTGAAGCCTCTGGCAACCTGTGATCAGGATCTCTTAGCACAAATCAGCTTGATTTGGTATTCCGAAGCACCATGAATCAGTTGACCACTGTGTGTCAAGTAATCACCGCTCAAAGCATTGATCTAGGTTGGATCACCAATCAGAATCGAGTCTGTCTTCAGCTAATGATTACAAAACAAAAACATGGCGTCGCCCGTCATAAGCTATCCTGGGAAATGCACTTCGTGTCAATATAATCTAAATTAGATTAGTATTTTAGAAATAAAATATTTTTGATTCACAGTATTTTTGAGGTGCGCGTTGTCGAGTCCAATGTTTATTTAAATGATTATTTCTAGTAATTAAAATCTTTTTCTCTATTGTTTTATACTTAAACTTTCTCCCGCGACTTTCGCTCCGGTAGCTTGGTGTTAAAATACACGGATATCATACGAGTGGCCCGGGTTCGATTCCCGGCGGCCGATACAATTTTTGATTAAACTTATTAAGATTTCAATTTAATTTTATTCATCATGGCCATTTTTTTTAAAGGTAGCTATTATTATTACAAAATTAAATTATTTACCGATCTAAGTACAAAACTGATTCAATATTTTAAGTTCCCAATGATTGCTTAATTTATTTTATCTTTTTACCTAATCTAAAGGTTAGTATATAGAACTCCAGAATTGTGTTAATTAAAAATAAAAGATTTTTTTTATTATTTTCTTTCAAATGCAAAAATAAAATATTATCAGCTAACTACGGTGCTTTATTTTTTTATTTATATTCAAATCTAAATTGGATTCCATGAAGCAAATTTCGGAAATGCGAATATTCTGATTACATGTGTTATGTTTATTTTGTTTCATTTGTATTATTCAAAACTTCAAGTTTCATATTCTTTCATTAATTTTTATTAAAAATCATTGACTTTTAAAGTAAACAATCCGAGTGCTTTTTATGTCGTACTTTTTCGCAAATTTCTTTCCTATCAAATTCATCAATATAAACGATCTCAACCAATCACGATTGAGCTTTTTTTATCGCCATCGGTTTCGCTTGTTCGCCAGCTCTGGTGTTTCTGATTCACTTTTATCAATTGATCCAGGTGCTCAGACTATCAAATTTTACAGATCAGGGCTTTGCTAGTATTTGTGAATCAATTGATCGGCTGTTCAAGTGATTTTAATCCAAAAGCACAGACTACGGGCGTTAATCTTGTAAATTTACAGTACTTACTTGCTTGTATTATTTTGTTTTAACAATCAACATGACAACTACCAGTGCTACGCACTAAATTTGAAATCAAAACACCAAATATGACAACAAACTACGTATTGAAACCCAACTGCGCAGGGGTAAGCGCATGTCGCAGTGAGCACCTCAACATTTTAACAGAAAGTATTGAACGAAACAAACTATTTTGAACTTTAACTATCAAGAGGCCGTTATAGTGTAGATTCCCTAGGTAAAATGCGAAAAACTCAAAAATCCGCACATTAACGACAGAAATCAGTTAATCTTAAGTTTACCTAGGTATTCTTCAGAATAACTAATTATCAACTTTAGCGGTAACAAATATAAAAAAACGTGCCAAGAGTATCATTGTTACTTAAAATCATCACCAGCTATATTAAAGCAAATTTGTTTCTCCGATAAATATAAATATAACTAAACGTTTCGGGTATAAATATTTTTTAATTCGTAACTTTTAAGCCAGTTGACTTTTTCTGAATAAATTACTTTTAAAAAGTGTTTATTTTTATTGACTACCTGTTAATTAACCTAAATAAACCAATGTCCCGTTTTGAGGCAAAAAATAAATGGTCACATTAGGTATGAGCAGGGGAAGAAAGAACAAACCGATGGTGGTAATACTGAGAATGTTAGGAGGCATGGGTCACACAATCCATCAAAATAAGATTATAAATACAGAAAGTCAACCAACTTATTTAAAATTTAAAGATTATTTTTAAGTTGGAAATAGTTTTAGCTTTAAATGAGGTTTAATAATTGAAAAAAAAAGAAATATAACACTGACCCCTGCTGAAAATCTCACCTGTCGGGTTGTCCATTTAATTAAATTTAAAAAAAAAGGGTTCATACTTTTCCTATTTTGCTTAAGAATCTCAAGAAAAATTAAATATTTCTGATAAAATCCAAGTATTTAAAAAAGTAAATTGTGCATTTTATTATACATATTCATTATTACGGGCAGAATAATTTCAATGTCAAGTATAGGTCCTTTCCAGAAACGTAGGCAAATATGAGATCGAGAAAGGGGAAAAGAACGTGCCAATACTTGGTGGTCACCCTCCAAAGTACTGACTGTGGCTGAAGGTGCTTAACTTGAGTCAAGAATGAGCCATGATTCACGCGTTAAATCATAAAAAGCCTTGTTTGGCGATTTATCTTAGCGCCAATTGAAAATCACCAAAGATTAAACTCTAGCTTCGACTATCAACTTGGCAACCTACCTATTTTTTAATACCTGCCGATGTTCCCACAAATGGGAACATCATTTTAAGGAATTTTTTTAGCACTTAATTTTTCATGCAGGAATTTGATACTTGGTAGAAAGCAACTCAAAGATATGAAGTTATTTTACATGCAAAAGTTTTTCAAGTGCAATTTAATCCTTTTTGTAGAATTTACATCAAAATTAGAGATTTTTGGCTCTTCAAAAAGTTGCACAAGTTTCAACTTGTGAAAATTTTAAATAAATTTAGTTTTAAATAATTTTGCTGTGTTTAGGTAGCTTAAGTACACATCTTCCCATTTGGCTTGACAAAATAGCTTTATATTCCAATTTTTGAGAGTAATTACCAATGCAACGTATATGTTCCAAATGGGAACATCGGCGTTTGGGGTATAGTATTTGAGGGGATTTTTAAAACATGCAAAAACTCAAGTTATTTCCTATTTTCTTTAATTTTTTGAACCTTTTTGTCTCGAAGGATCTAATGATGTTTTAAATTCAAAAATCTGTAATTTTTATTTTTTCACCTGATTTATGTCGCATACCAGAGGGCGCTACCTATTTACCCCTAGCGAACCAGCGCCGCCGCTCTCTGCGCGGAAAAGAAGCGCGTGTGCGTCATTATGATGGAGGACGCGAAGCAGTGAGACTGCATGTAGTTCGTTTGCTCTAATAAAAGAGTTGGTAACTTACAGCCTTTCTTCACTGTGTCCTCCCACATTTATGGAGAAATAAAGGCCAAATCTTTATTAGCTGATTCTTATACTTGTGTATTTTTCTAACTCCGCGATCTATTAATATTCAGTAATTATCATTAGGGGTTATGTAAAGAGCATATTTGGAGTTCTTCTGAGGATTTTCGTATATATTTTGTTTAAGTACTTTTTTTACATAAAAATTTTCGTAAAAAAATGGAAGTATTTTGAAAATAAGGAAAAGTGTGTACATCTAAAAACACTTTTCTAACGTAAGTTATATGTGGTTCATTTCGGAATCTTCCATGAGAAACACAGGTTTAATGAATAAATGGAGATAATTATGATTATCCCTTTTGAAAGCTAAATAGAATTGAATTCATTTAGTGGATTTTATGCTAGATATCCGTATTGAACCGTAATTAAAACTAATTTTTCTAACAGAAACATAACTGTTTAGCTTTGAACCGCATGGGAACACTCTTATGTATTTTTTATACCAAAATATTACCCATAGTGCAAGAAAAATGTAAGGAAAAGCTTCGCGTTCGTAATGAAAATGTCAATTTTTTCTTATGAAAATCTATAAAATTTAACTCAATCGTCCAATTATGAATAATAAAAATGAAAAAACCATCCACTATCATAAAAATGTTCATAATTATTGAGTAGAAACCTATTTCAATCATCTTATTTTAATTAATTGTAAAATATGTGCCTTTTAGAAACCCCCCTAAAAACTTCACCCCAAACGCCGATGTTCCCAAATGGGAACATCCTCAAAATCATACTTAGCATGGGCGTAGCCAAGGGGGGTCAGGGAGGGGCAGCTGCCCCCCCCCCCTAAGTCCCGAGTAATTAACTTTTACTTTACTGTTAGTTAAGTTAAAAACCAGTATTTTAGGGTCAAATATTCAAAATTTTTCTGGGGGAGGGCCCCCAGGCCTCCCTTTAGTATTTAAACCTTTATTAATCAAACTTTTTGTAATAAGTTCATTAAAATCAAAATTCTACCTAAAATGTATGTCAAAATTTGGGTTTACGTGTACCAAAAAACAATTTAAAACCATGTTCTTAGGGCATATTTCCAAAAATTTTCTGGGGAGGACCCGCAGACCCCCTGTTGAAAATTGACGGGTCTCTCTCTCACGGGGCTTTAAAATTCATCATAAATCAAACATAAAAAAAAGTCGACCCTGCTTGCCCCCCCCTAAGTTGAACCCTGGCTACGCCCATGATACTTAGGAATTTTTTTTCTGCCAAAAATGACTAGAATGGTTTTAGTAATGATGAAACAAACCATTTAAGCCAAAAATCAGAACCTTTAATTCGAAATTTGAATTGCGGCGTTTAAAAGGATATACGTCACAGCCATTTAAAAGCGCATCCAGTTCTGTCCACTGTCCAAACTGTATCATGCCGCTTGTCTCAGGTACTAGGCCGTCTATCTCAAGGCATCTTCCAACCTAGAGGACCGTTCCATTTTATTCGCGGGTGGGGAAGGATAGAATGAGGAACTTAGCATTTTTTCGGGAGCACATGTTTGTGCGTTCATTGAAAAATGCATTCAGAGTTGCTTGATTTAAATCACTTGTGATTTTAATAATGAATAAAATCATTAATTTAAATCAAAATTATTAAACAAATAAAATTCATGAAAATTCATTAGTTAGTGGTATGCTGTATGCAAAATTGGTTGTATGTAAAATTTGTAAAATATGCTGTATGTAAAATTTATAATTAAAAAACTTGTTCTTTTATCTATTGTTCTTATATTATATAACTTAAGAAAAAATAACATTAACTTGTATTAAATTTATTTCCAAAAGTATAGAACAGTAAATACATTATAAGATCAGAGTTGCCCCTAAAAGATTATTTATCAAAGAGTTATTATATTGTTATACAAAATCTAAATAATTTTAATTTTTAAGTTTTATAACAATTTTTTTTATTTGATATTTTATTTCATATTACTTCCATTTACAATTTTTTTAAAGTAATTTTTTTAAAGAGCATCTGCCAGGGCACGCGCACTGTGAAAGAGACTCATTTGATCAACCTAAAATACTACGTATCTACCTTCCCCACCCGCGAATAAAATGGAACGGTCCTCTAGGTTGGAAGATGCCTTGAGATAGACGGCCTAGTCAGGTCCCTATGGAGGGAACCGGAGGAAACCGCCTGTGGCGAACAGAAAACCTGTTTACCGATCTGCGCGCGCTATACTGAGTTGTCGTCTGTCTCTCGTATACAGGCTCTTTAAGGTGGACACAAATTGAATCGTCAGTTTGAAGAAGTAGAAGGGAATAAGTCCAAAAAATGACAAATTGACTTTTTGTGCTCAAAACAATCTCTAAGCTTTGCTCTACACATGGGTGAAAAGAGGGGAACAATAACTAACCCCTATAGGGAGATATCGCCCCTTGAAGTTGTGAAATCGATGTCCATTCATTGTATTTTTTAAGCTAATTTGGAATTAAAGTTAATTTTTCTTTCTCCTCATATTCTTTGTGCTGTAAACTAAGTTAAAATAAAATTTTCTCTTAATTTCAATGTTTTTAAAACTTTTTTTTATGTAGGGAATGTTTGACTCCATTCATATTCACTCACTCCATTGATACTGCTTTAATAACCCAGTTTCACTATAATTTTGAATTTAATTTGTCTTATTCTTTTTATTTCACCCTTTTGTGGTGTAAACTAAGGATAAATATAATTTAAATGTGATTTTAAGGGTTTTTAAAGATTTTTTCATCAGAAAAATTTCATAAGGTGTAAGAAGGGAATAAGTCCATCAACTTATTTTGGCTGTAAAATATTTTTGAATGCAGTTATATTTGTTTTGATGATTGCTCTGTTTTCTAAATAGGGTTCTGAACTTTCAGTAAAAATTTGGCGGTTATACAATGAAAATTCCATTACTTATACAGTTTTTTTCAATTTTTTCAAAACTTGATTTTTGGACTTATTCCCTTCTTCAAACTGACGATTCAATTGGAGCCGAGCGGCGAAGTCGAACAGCCACGAACACGCTCTGCGCGCGCGCAACTCGGAGGCTCTAAGAGCGGCGCTTGCGCAGAGCGTGTTCGTGGCTGTTCGCTAGTCCCTGGAGAGTGGAGAGCGTGATATCAAAGAGACGAGGGACCAAAAGAAAAAGACATACGCAACTGTTTGAATAACCGGTAAAATATAAAAAAAACTTTTTCCCTCTCTAGTGATTTGAAAGTGGGCGGGTTTAATGAGGTATTTGCATGAGTGAGGGATTTTGCTTTATTTTATACTTTTTTGATACATTATGGTTTAAAACTCCCGAATTTCTGATTTTTAAGTTCAAAAATATGTTTCAAATAACTTAAAATTCAATTTTATTTTTGCCAAAACGTCAGAAAAGTCACGTGATAAGAAAACGGGCTTCTATTGGATGTGACCTCACAGCGCATGATTTGTGATTCGAAAGTGTTTTCGCGCCAAAACGAAAAACGAAATTTTAAAATTTTATATCTCAGAAACTAGGCTACGAAAAAACTTGATGTAAACGTCATTCTTCATGGTTTTTTATCTACTATTTTAATAAAATTTAATCTCAAAACGTGAGAATACCTCATTAAGAAAGAAGAGTTGCGGAAGGAGAGATTGTATGTGGATTGTAGAGAGTCAACAACGTTACGTCATATTTTCTGGTTAGTTCCACCGTTATCACACAGAAACGCCACTGTCTATGGGAAAACCCAACCCAAATTAAAAAAGGTGCCATTAGCGTCTGTGGAAATGGACTCTCTGAAGTATCTTTACTCTGTGGTGTGTACGTACACCTTAAAATTCCTCAAAATTATTTCGAAATTCTTACTATCTTTTTTTTTAGATGCAAAACGGAGACGTGGAAAAAAACTCTCGTACACTGCGTACAATTAAGATTCAAATTTCAAGCACAAAGTGCAAAGTGAGACAGAAGAAACAAAAGTTTCTGTTGTCGTCCAAGTTAAGTCAATCGTTATGTGTGCGGTGATTGGTTAAAGTTCCCCAAAAAAATAATAAAATAGCGCGTCATCATGTTGATAAAACTTTTTGTGAAATTGATTCCTCTTAAATGATTTTGAAGCAGTGCTGTGTGCTGTAGTTGTGAAAATATATTGAGCGCGACGTAAATGAATGATTAAAGAAAATTCATTTATAATTTCAAACGCAGAACGAAAATATTTCTGCGTCATACCTGCATACCTTTCTTAAGCAGATCCCTAAAAATAAAAATTAAAAAGCTTCATATTAAACCCACGAAATATCCACACGGGACGCAGGCGCAGATCCAGCCGGGCTTCATGGGGAGGGCTTCTCTATCTTTGAACGCAAATAGACAGAATTTCCTTTAAAAAAAAATAGATACCATGATAAAAAGGTCTGAGAGGGGGTCCTCCCCCAGAAAATTGTAGGGATTTTGTCATTCATTTTTGTCATAACTCATTTTTATTTTTGATCAGCGAAATCATGAACAGGTGATCATTTTTGATCAGCCTGATGAACGAAAAAATTTGAACAATCTGGGGAAAGAGAAGAAAAGTAGGTACCTTTTTTAAATGATATATATGGTCTTACTTGGTCTTACTTAATATATGGTCTTACTTGGAATTACTTTCTCTTGTATACGCTTTTTCTTTCCTTTTCCTTTCTTTTTTCAGTCCAAGGAGAGGCACTTTCCGGAGTGCCCCCCTTGAACCCTGCCGAGCAGGGGCGGATTTCACAATGTGCCGCCCCATAGGCTGAACCAAAATTGACCGCCTATTCGCTATACATCTTATAAAACTAAACAGGGGCATCAGGCGTCATTTCAGTTTTTGGTTGGGGCTGGGCAAAGTTTGTACAACCGTTTTGGTTTCTCATTTTGGGGGGGGCTGGTCGGTCTGACTGAACGTCATCTTAAGGTCCCGAGTGTATTTATACCTGAAGTGTCAGATCACTTAAAAGTAATATTTTGCACGAAATGTTAAAATTTTACAATGTGAGCTTGAAGTAAAAATGGGGGGGACTGGGGGTTACCCCCAGAAAAATTTTGAAAACTTGCTTCTTAATATAATGTTTCAGCTCATTTCGAGACCCTTACCTATAGTTCCTTGAAAACCCCAGAATTTTCTGGGGGAAAAAGTTATAAAAAACGGGGTTATACAAATGGGGGACAGAGGTTCCTTCCCCAGAAAATATTTTTGGTTGAATATATTATTGTTTTATATATTATTAAAATACCCCCGATACTTGTGTTTATCTACTTTCAAACTCTATGGAGTAAGCACCAAAAGGGAAAAGCTTCTAGTAGGCGGCATAATTTTCAAGGGAAAAGCAGAGTATAAAAATTATGGAGGGGGGTTTGGGGGTTCTTCCCCAGAAATTTTTTTGAAAATTACCCATTAACCCTTTATGTCCCAAATTATGTTTTTCAGAAAAATTGTGCTGTATGTTTTTTATGCGTTATCCCTATAAGTATATTAAGTATATAAGCTTCATATTAACCCTAGTTGCACAGCTCGTCCCAAATATGTCACGTTTACGTAACTGCAACTAGAAGTAAACGAAATTTGGCCTTACATGACGAAAATTGGACGAATTTGGAACATTGGGAAGTGGGACTTACAAGTCCCGTCGGGGCATAAAGGGTTAAAGTAGTGTTTTAGCTCATTTTGAGACCCTTTGGAAAGAGAACAGTTTCTTGTAAACCACCGAATTGCTTTTTTGAAAGGACGTTCTCGTCTTTCCAGAGCTTATGTTTAGTGTTTCCTTTCTCTTCTCCTTTTTTATTGAGAAAAAAATTCTGCCGTCAAAAATTTGCCGCCTACTAAAATTTCCCGCCGGCGTAGGCTATAGCTTAGCTAGTCTATTTAGAAATCCGATAGGGGAGAGTGGGGGGCACATTCGCACAAAAAGTGCATTTCGGCATATTTCTCAGGATCTAGAAGAGATATTGAAACAAACTAGGATTCAAATGAAAATTAAGACCTTTCCTGATATTTTAGAACGATAATTGGTCACATTCATCTAGATTCTAGAATTTCCAACCTATATAATCAATCTAAAAAACTAGAAATTTCGTGCGAAAATGCCCCATGGGTGGGGCAGCTTCGCACACGTGTGGCGCACATTCGTACACATGCAAAAAATTATACAATAATTATTTTTACAAACTAAAAAGTTTATTGAACTTTAAAGTAAGGATAATTAAACGAAATATTGGGCACTTTTACATATTTTCCCTCTAAATTGAAGATTTTTTTACAAGAAGAAAACAACTTCAGAAAATATTGAACATCTAAGTTTTTAATGAGGAAAACAATTGTAGTAATGAAGAGTATATTGCACACCAATAGCTCGCTTATTTAACACCTGAAACTGACGGTTGGGGAACTTTTAATACGATATTATCTTTTTGTATGAATGTTGAATCATTACTTACTGGGAAAATAAAAGTTTCATCATTCATTTTAAAGTTTTTCATCATTAATTTTAAATAAGCACCATTCAATTCCAAATTTTCTATTTGACCAACATAACAAAATTTTCTTTTTAGTAGCAAATTCTACTAGAATAAAATCACTGAAGTCCAAGTCTACTGGTATTAAACAATTATCAGGGACATTTATTTCTTCAATGTTTAAATCTGGGTCTAAATTCCTTAAAACTGAAGCTTTCTTTAAGATGTTATTTTCTATTATCACCAAATTTTGAAACAATTACCATCTTTTGGTGTACGAATGTGCCCCATCTACCAGTTCAAGCTTGCCACCTCCCAATTCCAACAAGATATTTATAATTAAAGCAGGGAAATAAAACCTTTCTAGAAACTTACTTTAGTAGTGCCTCTACTGAATAAAAAGCTAAATGTCCACTTGAGAGTTATTTTTGATTGATATTTTACGCCAACAAAATGACAAGAAAATTTACTTTGCTGCTTCTATTGCTAGCAAATTTCTAGTACGTATACAAGAAAATGGATCAGGGCTTTGAAAATTCATGCAGGAGGTGGTTTTCATGCTTCCATCTACTGGTATTTTTTCAGATTTTTAAATTAATAATTACTGGGGGAAATGCCGTCTGTTCGAATGTGCCCCATGTGCGAAATAGCCCCACTCTCCCCTACTGGTTCCAAGGTTGGGGGACGGGGTGTAAGACATATAGGGCGTAGGATCCAAGATTTGGTTATGGGCTTGGGGGGCTAAGAATTTTCATAATCCAATTGAATCGTCTTGTTAATGGTAATACGGAAAAGGTAGTGAATAAGGAACTTGCATGATTTTTTGTTTTTAATCTATTCTTTACGCAAGAATAAGCCACTACACAAAATTTGAGGCCGATTGAGAAATTTTTCGATTGCTAAAAAAATATCAAAAATTGTCTTTTTCGAAACGCCTGAAAACGCTTAATTGCATGCACAGTGACGTCACAATATATTGACTTCGCCTGAAATGTTTGCCTTGGATTTCTGACCGTCACCAAAAGTGTCTAGAAGGTAAATATTTATTAAAACACTCATATCGGACACTTCAGAAAAAAGAAATCATCAACTAAAACATAGAAATTAAATTTTAATTGCAATTTGGCCTGGTGGAATTCTACGTCATTGTGCATGCAAACACACTTCGCGTTTTCAGTCACGTGTTTTTTTTCTCGATTTTTAAATTAAAATATTTAATAACTTGTGCACTTTTTTGAAAAATTGACTAAATATTTCATTTTACTATACAAAAAACCTTACGGAACACTTGAATGTTTATGAAAATCTGACACATGCAAGTAGTTCCTTATTATCCTTCTCAAACCGCTTAAAGGGGAGTCTGGGCAAGCACGTGTCCAGGGGGGGCAACTGGTCAATTGCCCCCCCGTGGGCTTATGTTTCCAAAACGAGTGGGTCAAATTTCCAAAATTTTCTAGTGGAAAACCCCAGACCCCCCTTTTCTACATAGAACACTATTTTTTTCTCTTTCTGTGAGCGTTCTTGTAGAATTTTGGAAATTTAAGTCAAAACCCCCACTTTTTCAACTCGTTTTGGTACGCCTAGTCCGAATTTCGGATATAGATTTTTTTGCGTTTTGACAAACTTAGTAAAATATTAGACGTTTTGGGGGGGGCTTCAGCCCGAAAGCCCCCCCCTGTATTCCACTGGGGCGTAAGAATGACGTTGGGCCCTGTCTTCCGGTGCAAAAATCAAGCTTTGGCCTCTATAGTGACTAAACTTTTCAGAGGAAATTTAGGCCTCTCTCGAAACAAAATTTCTATTTATACCTCTGCAAAAAATAAAATCGTCTTTCCCCAACCAGCTCAAACGTTCACGATTCATCCAATTTTTGTCATGTATGGCCAAATTTCGTTTACTTCTAGTTGCAGTTACGTAAACTTGACAGAAGTTACTCGTTTTTTGGGTTAAAATTGATATTTTGAAAAATTAAGTTTGAAAAGAAAAAATATATTAAGGTTTAATCTAAAGAGGTCTGAATCAGAGACCTATTATACCTATTTTATTTTGTGATTGGGGATTCCGCTTTCACAAAGGCTGAGCATATAGCGCATTTAAGTGTCATTCATAGAAGAAGCAGAAAAGTGTCTTTTCGTATCTCTGTTTCTGCTTTCCAGATTCTTAATTCTCGCCGTTGCCGCGCCCTTGTGAAACCTAGAGTTGTAAATTTAGATATTTGTAGTGGATACATTTTAATTTTTGTATTTTATGCTTAGTTAGAGCTTCGAAAATTTAAAAACTTTTATAATCTATCATTTGAAACAGCTGTGCTTCCCCAAGAAGGTATGTTAAAAGATATCTGTGTTGTATTTCTACGGTTGTCTGCTTTTGTTTAGATGTGTGCTTTAATTTATAAATATTTATTCTTGAAGTGAAACCTAGTCGGCTATATTTCAAGTTATGGGCTACTCTTGTTTTACTTAATAACTTATACGCTTACTTTATGAAACTTGTTCCGGTCTACTTGTAGTAAATAGTTTTATTAGTAGTAAATAGTTAATAGCTTTTAGTCATGTATTAAAAAAATGCCGGTAACTAGGTTATGTGAAAGTTTGCAGTAAGTCGGACTCGTGGAAATTTATTTACGTATTTTTTTATTTTCTATGCTGGTAGTGAAATTTTCAATCCAATGTTATTGTCATGTTTGCAAAGTTTTATTTGAAAAGTAATGAAATTTGAAAAATTGGCTTATATCCAATAAGTGAGAAAGAATTAATCGGATAAATATACTAAATGAATGGCAATTATATTGACAATGCTTCCATTTTATCATATATACTACCCTACAGTAATGGACCGCACACCAGACAGTTTGCATAAAATCGGACCATTTTTAAATTTTTTTTTGCATTCCAATGCTTACATGTAACCTAGTAAGGTTCCTCCCTTAGTTCTGCTTGAAATTGTGATGATATTTTTCTTAAATAAATAAACTTGGAGACTTGGAAAGAAGTGATGGTTAATGAAGTAAATCCGGGCTGCAGATTTATATCGCCAAATTTGGCGATAACAATTCAATGCTCGGAAGCCATTGGTTTTCCACGTGTTGACAAAAAAAATCTCCAAATTCATTATTTGGATATTGTTATCAGTTTTATCTCTGCCAAAAGCTATCACATTAAGCAGGGTCTACTGTAGTAAAATTGGTTCTTGTGTATTAGCCTGTTGCTGTTGACCATTCAGCAACTACCCAATTCTACAGTGCATTTACTCGTCTAGGGAGATGTTTTCGGTTTTAGTGACACAGTTGATGGCCTTATACATGAGTGAGTTCTGTAAAAATTTAATAACTGAACCTTTCGAAGGAACAGCTTTAGAAAGCGTCCTTTAGTTGCCATGTGTAACCACAGCTCCTGTAGCAACGTGATTAAGTGTTGTCAACATAGATATAATAATATACTCTAATAATAATCTTCTAAAATTATTTTAGGATCGAATAACAGTATTAGATTTCTATGGTTGTCAGTGATCATTTAAACTGTGGGTAAACATGGCAGTTGGAGGACTCTTTCTGAAGCTGCACCCCTGTGGAATCATCTGCTATTAGAGTCTAAGAATGTTAACGAGTGCATTAAAAAATGTTAGAGTATAAGAATCAATTTTAAAATCAAAATTGCAGTTAAGTTAATTAAAGAAAATGATGGTGCTTGCGTATTTGCCTGTTGACTGCCGCTGAATCTGAAAATATTACTTATTCCATTTAAAATTGTGGCAGCATTTAATCTGGCAGTTGTTGAATGGACGACGGGCTAAAACACAAGTCTCAAAATAATTAAATGTTTCTCAATTTTGTTGTGATTGGAAGGGAGTAAGGAGTGGCTTAAAAATTTAAATAAAATCTAATATGTATCAACGAAAAGTTTGTATGGGCCACATAAATTGAAATAAATCACGCCAAATACCTCCCTGCTCCGACCACCCTGCCTTCAGAATGCAAGGGGGAGAGGGTAACGTCTTGCTAATCCCTGATAAATCTTAACCACCCCTGACCGAAGTTATATAAGCCTGGCTGACACAGAACCCTGGACTTCATTTCTGCCTTTTCTCTAGCTGACACTAATTTTTTTATCGCTTTTGCGAGACTCTTTCTTTCCTCCACTTTTCTGGGGGGCTTTCAACAAAAATGGCCAATGTATCTACATTCAATGTAAGTTTTTGTTTGATTAATATTTTATTTAATTTGGTTCAAGGGTTTGGTTTGATGTCATTTCATATGTGCAATGTTTTTTATATTTTATAATCATGGGCGTATATAGCCAGAGGGGGCAGGGAGGGGCAGCTGCTCCCCCAAGTCATGAAGAATTAACTTTTACTTAACTGTTAAGTTAAAACCCAGTTTTTTAGGGTGAAATTTTCAAAATTTTTCTGGGGTAAGGCAGACAGGCCCCTTTTTAGTATTTAAGCCTTTATTATTAACACTTTTTGTAATAAGATCATTAAAATAAAAATTTTACCTAAAAATGTATGTCCAAATTTGGGTTTACGTATACCAAAAAACAGTTTAAACCCTGTTCATAGGGTCAAATTTCCGAAAATTTTCTGGGGGAGGATCCCCAGACCCCCTTTGAAACTTGAACCTTTATTACTAAAAACTTTTCTTATATAATTTTTTCTTGGACGAAAATTCTACCTAAAAAAGTGTTGAGAAGCTACATTTCTCATTGATTGATTAATACGATTGAGTGTTGAAAGCATACTACAAAGCTGCATCTTTTCATTTCACAGAATTTCAAAAGTCCATTTTGCGGTTTCAGACCATCTGGGAGGAATAAATGCATTGAAAAAAGGTTAAAATCTTAAGTCGTGGAAAGGGATGGTCCGCACGAGGTTTAAATTTAAGTGAAGTGGTTCAGACATATTT
The DNA here is from genome assembly GCA_024610705.1 of Tetragnatha versicolor. Classification (NCBI taxonomy): domain Eukaryota; kingdom Metazoa; phylum Arthropoda; class Arachnida; order Araneae; family Tetragnathidae; genus Tetragnatha; species Tetragnatha versicolor. The sequence continues at coordinate 5,760,639 of JANDEH010000009.1, read as the reverse complement.
GATTTGGGAACCACTGATCTAGAGAAAAAATGGGTCTGTGTAAGGACCCTTCACAAAATTCTAATCAACTAAAGATGACCCTTCACAAAATTACAACGATCAAAAGTGGTTCGAAAATTGATTTCAAAATGTGTTTCTATCATTTTATAAAATGTTTTATCATTTTATAATTTTACCTCTAAAAGTAGTGTTTTTTGCTCATCTTGAGAACTTAGGGTTACACTGCTCCTTGTGAGTCACTATTAGAGATGGGAATGGCCGGAAAAAACCCAGAAACTTTGGGAAAAAACCCAGATTTTGGGTTTTTTCCCAGAACGGGGATTTATGTCTTTCTGGGAAAAATTGAAATGTATAAATTTCAAATACTTTTTACAGAATTATTTTACTGATATCAATTAAAAATGTTTTAGATGATATTCTTATACATACTTAAAAATGAAGTTTCAACCATATATTAAGCTTTTTTTTCCCAAAAAAGTTGGATTCCACTTGGGAAAAACTGAAAAATTTTAAGTTTGTAAAAATTTTTTTTTTCAGAAACATATTAGTTACTTTGCAGTGCTTTTTCTTTAGATATTTTATGTCACACATGAAAACATTTAACTTAAAAAATGTAAGCTGCAAGTGATAAACTAATTTTAATGTACATCGAAGTATTACTTGCTATTTTTCTACATAAACAAAAATGTGCATTCAAAATTATATTAATGAACACAGAACAGTTGCACAATGCACAATAATGGTAAATTTGATAATTTTATAAACAATTATTAAATCCAGTACTTTAAAAATAAAATTTGAACCATATAATATAACCCACGTTTTTATGAAATGGGTTTATTTTTACTTTTAAATTTTATTTTGGAAGTATTATAAAATAATTATTATTATTAATAGTGATTAATTTATATTTTAATTTATAATATAATTTATTTTAATGATTTATTTATTATACAATGAAGGATTATTTAGTTTCCAAAAAATATGTATACAAAAACTGCTCTTTTCTATGCATATTAGGTCAATTTTTCCGGAAAAAACCGTTTTTTTCTGCCTTCCCAAAATTTCCGGAAATTTTCCATCTCTAGTCGTCACTAATTAGGTACTTAAAAATAATTTTTCCATTTTTTTTAAGGGATTTGACAAATAAATTATAAATTTTGTCGTATGGAGCTGGAGAGCTGCATCTTTTCATCAAAAGAGCTGCAGGTTGCCAACCCCTGCTCTAGACGCCTAGACCCCAGAGCAATAATCATTCACATAAATTCTACACATCTACACATAATAGTTTAAAGGACAGGTTCCTAGACATAACTTTTTTCAGAAGTGGACTTGACTTGGGTCACTTAATTGTGTTTCCAATGTCAAAAACGGAGTTACTATCTCTTTCTAATTTTAATATTTCCAAAGCTTTTCTGGGGTGCTCCCAGACCCCTCTCTCTGAACTATAGTCTGTGTGATTAGAATAGGCTGTTGAAAAGTCACGGGATTTCCCCTGTCTCCTTACCTTTCCCTGTGCGTTGCCATGGTTTCCACCAGTCTTATATTTTTCCCACATCACGCCAAGCCCACAACCGCCCAAGATTGTCATTGAATCTAACTCTTGTCGCAGCAGCCAATGAAATAATCGGAACGCTGTTTTCGTTATAAAAGAAAAACTAATCATGGTAGAAGTACAAAATTTTAAACAAATATACAATTATTTTTTTCTAAAAGATTGTGGTTTTTTAAAAATTCGAATTAGTTTAATAATTAAGATTTAAAGTTTCAATTTAATTTCTTGCCCTGCCCTAAATGATGTGCAAAAATAAAGCAGAACCGCTTACGTTTTCTCCTTCGTTACCAAGGCGACAAACTTCAACTGATGACGTCCAACCGCCTATTTTAATTACAGACTATTGGAAATCATCATAACCCTTCAGTGTTTCAGTTAAGTCCATCAAGATTCAAGTGGCGTAGCCAGAAATTATTTTTTGGGGGTGCATGATAATATTGAAATGAAAAAAAATTAAGGTTTTGAATTAAACTAATTTTTTCTCCCTAAATGAATAACTTAATATTAAAATAAATTAATGGTGTATTTTAATCATGAAACAAAGATCAATTGTTAACATCAACAAACTTGAACGAAGTAATTCATCAACACTCATAAATCAAATGTGTTGATAAGAACATTTATTTACTTAAAATAATAAATACAGGGTGTCCCATAAATAATGGGCCACACTTCTAGGGGGGATAGTAGACACCTAGACGAGTCAGAATCACATAGGATTTGGGGGTCCCAGACGCATATTCGCACATCCCAACGGTTTGGTCCTGACGAGCTTAGTGCGCATGCTCGGGGAGAAAAAAAGGATCTTCTTCGGATAATTTCAATTATTACTGAATCCCCGCTGGTGCAGTGGTAGAGTGCGTGCTTAGCATGCGGTAGGTCGTGGGTTCTGTCCCCGATTTATTGTTTTATTAAAATTTCAAAAAAAACCAGCTAAAATAAGTCCACACGCATGCGCACTAAGCTCGTCAGGACCAAACCGTTGGGATGTGTGAAAATGCGTCCCAGACCAAATCCCAGGGAGTTAAAAATGGAGTGACACCCCAAAAAAATTACTGAAAAATTCAATTTGTAGAAGAACTACCATTGGTAAAAATTTAATAATGGTGTCAAAAATTGTGGTTTAATATGATCTTTAAAGTTTTCTCAGAAGTCTTCACTTTAAAATTCGTTTTAATATGAAAAAAATTAAAAAACCACAAAAAAATGTGAAAATTCTGCCAAAACCTCAGTTTGTATTTCGAAATCCTTTCTTTTGATTTAATAATATGAAAGATCATAGTTGAAAACCCTTAAGTCCAAAGTTTCACGTAAAAACCATCAATATTAAATGCTTGAGAGCCTGTTAGAGCATGATTTAAGTCCGTTTTTTGCTTCCGCCAACTGTCGTTTTGGAAACGGCTATAGGAAACCCGTTTGCGCACCTAAAAAACGAACTTTAACAGGATCTCAAGCGTTTAATATTGATGGTTTTTAAACGCTTTTATTCTACTTGCTTTTGGCGGCGTTTTACGGGTGGAATTTTAAAACTCGATTTTCGGGCACTTCCCGATATGTTAGGGCCCCGAAACTTTGAACATAGGTGTAACCCTCATGACACTCCAATATCCAACCATTATCTAGTCAAACAACCAAAGGATTAAGTTAATTAACGAGTATTTTTAATTTACAGAAAAAACAGATTTTGAGACCTTTCCCAAGGGGCTATTCTACCTAAACCGTGCGCAATGTTGTATAAGGCATAACTTCATCATATTCAAAAGTCAAAACGAGAATTGCCCAGTAATTACGATAATTATAGACGATTAATCACTTTCTTTCTTTCCGGATTCTTGTACATAATATTTCAGGCACTTCCAAACGATATAAAGTTCTGAAACTTTGCACCGTGGTGGAAACTCGATGACAATGCAATATTCAATCATCAACTAGTCAAAACCTCCGTAATTTAAGTAATTAACGAGTGTTTTTAGTTATCCTTTTAATTCATATTTGAGACACTTCCGTGAAGCCAATGGCTCCCAAAACCTGTAAGATAATATACTAGGTATATAACTACAATATTTAATCTTCAAAACGTGATTTTTTACCTTCCAATTAACAATTAAGATAATTAGCGATTTAAGATAATAACCGCGAGAAAGAAATCGCCAGAAGAGCGAGAAATCGCCGAAAAATCGCCAGAAGAGCGAGAAAGCGCCGAAGGAATGTCGAGAGCAGAAAAATATTCTACTTTTATAATTTATTGACCACTGAAAAGACTGGATGGTACTGCTTGCTCCTTGATACACACACACTAATTCTGAGTTTTTTACGATTGTTTTTTTTATTTGATTGAATGCTTTCTTTTTATTGTGAATCTTTTTGATATCGATGGATTTCATCGGCGGAATTTTTCCCGCTCAGCTCTGTTATTATAACGTACCCAGCAATATTAAATAGATTTTAATTAACTTTGGAGTTGATTGTCCTGCTGAGTCGTCAGAGGATTGTTCTACTTTGTCAGATATGTGAAAAATTTTTGTTAAACATGAAACTAAAATTCCATCCTAACATAACATTAAATATGGTTGAAATAAATACATTTTTTCTTGTGAGTTTTTGTTAAAAAATACCATGACTAAAAAGTAGAAAATAAAATAAGTAAAAAAATATTTTTTAAAAAACGCTTTTATTGAAGTGTTCTAAAAGGTCAAAAATAATTTTTTCGGTTTGACAAATAATTTATTGGGAAGTAGAAAATAACTTTTTGGTAAGTAAAAATAACTGATTTTCTAATCACTAAAAATAAAAGCGTGGGCGCTAGTAATTCTTAATTCACTTTTATTCTAACTTCTTTATTCTATGTTCTATGAGGTTAAATTTACAAATTTCTCATTCATGAGTTTTGAGTGGGATGGATTCACTTTAAATTCTCTATTAGGTATTTTTATTTATATAAAGTTATACATAAATGCTGACGTAATGGCCTAGTGGTAAGAGCATCTAACTGCAAAGCCGTACGTCTGGGGTTCGAATCCCCGTTCGTCAGGGATGTTACTGTTACTGTTCTGTAAAAAAATTTAAATTTAAAAAAATTACTAGCGCCCACGCTTTTATTTTTAGTGATAAGAAAATCAGTTATTTTTACTTACCAAAAAGTTATTTTCTACTTCCCAATAAATTATTTGTCAAACCGGAAAAATTATTTTTGACCTTTTAGAACACTTCAATAAAAGCGTTTTTTAAAAAATATTTTTTTACTTATTTTATTACGTGAAACTTTGGACTAAAGGGTTTACAACTATGATCTTTCAGATTATAAAATCAAAAGAAAGGATTTCGAAATACAAAATGAGGTTTTGGCAGAATTTTCACATTTTTTTGTGGTTTTTTAATTTTTTTCATAATAAAACAAATTTTAAAGTGAAGACTTTTGAGATAATTTTAAAGATCATACTAAACCACAATTTTTGAGACCATAATTAAATTTTTACCAATAGTAGTCAACAAATTGAATTTTTCAATAATTTTTTTGGGGTGTCGCTCCATTTTTAACTCCCTGGGATTTGGTCTGGGATCCCCAAATCCTATGTGATTCTGACTCGTCTAGGTGCCTACTATCCCCCCAGAAGTGTGACCCATTATTTATGGGACACCCTGTATAAGCAGGGGCAGATGTTTTTTATGGGGGGCTAAGAATTTTTATAATCCTATTGAATCCTCTGGATGATCTTAATGGGGATAAGGTAGTGAATTATCCTGCTCCAACTATTAAAAGTTATGGTCTTAATTAAGGATTAAAAGGGTCTGGTTAAAAAATGTTAAGGGGGGTCATATTAAAAGGGGGTCTGCCTGAAAGTATTTGGAGTTCCCATAAAATTTTTGAAAATTTGAACCTAAAAAACTGGTTTTTAACTTGTTTTGGTGTACCTAATCCAAATTTCGGGAATAGGGGAATAAAAGAAATTCTTAAATATTTATTTAGTTTCACAAAGAAAAAAGTTTGGGGCTTGGGGGTGCAAAAGACCCGTTGCACCTCCTCTGCCTACGCCAGTGCAAGATTCATATCTAGCATTATAATGTTCTAAACAATGTATGTAAGTTTGGAGATGTCGTGGGGTTAATGTTAGGCGTTATATGCAAATTTTTTTGAAGAAAATATTTGCCCCTCTACCGTAATTAATTTCTTATATAAGCACCATTGGGGTGTTCATGTCAACTCTGAGGCCCAGTTGCAATTTGTAGAGATATTTTAATTAGGGCATTTTTTATCTGCTCCATGCAAGGAATCTGGCTGTGGTGAGTTAGGGCAGACTCAATTAAAGGTTAGGGTAAATGTTAATTGATTTGATCGCTTTTCAAAGTATAAATTTGTGCAAGCATACAAGTTTTTAAAGAAGCTTTTTGGTGAGGTATGTCATAAAAATTGAAAAAAAAAGAAATGAACGTAATTTTTTATGTTTAGATAATAGGTTCTTAAACTTTTTAGGACTACCGCGGCGGTAGTCCTAAAAAAAGTAGTCCTTAAAAAGGGTTGTAAAAAGGGGGTGGTAATACCTCCCACTTTTTAAATAAATATTTTTTGCCTCTCCCTTTAACAAAATTTTGCTTAAAATTTGTATAAAAAGGATTAAAACTTGTATTAAGCTTCAGTTTGTGTAACTTTTAGACCAAATAATGTTTTAAAAAGCTATTTAGATATGGAAAATTTTAGAAAATAAGTTTCATTATTCGAAGTGTATATTGGACGGCCCAAACGGCCCGTGGCGCATGCGCTGTAGGTCTCGTGGTTACGTAGCAGTCTCGGCGCTTAGTGATGGAACCAATGGAACGCCGGGCTGTGGAAATTAGAGTAGAGTTTAGTTGAAAAAAGGCCGTCCAAATATACAGTGCCTTCACTATTTACTCTCAAAATTAAATTTAAGCCAATTAGGATTATGATTTGACTCTATTTTAAAATTAACTTAAAAAATAATTCTTTATTCAAATTGAAATGTTTTTTACATGAAAAAAAAGATAAATTAGCAATAATTTAAAAGTAATTAACTCCCCTGGGTAATCAACAGATGGTACCGCCCACTTTGGGAACCACTGGTTTTAGAGAAAACCAAGATTTTTTTATAAGGAAAAAACGATTCAAGTGTCGATTGCATGTCATCAATCGTTGGTCTGATTCAGTTATAAGCTTGGCTTCCTTTGTAAGCGTTAGCAGCTTCCTTAATTAAACGATTACTAGTTTACGAGTTGGTAGGAGGGTAAATAGTCGTGAGTAGATGAGTTGTCGCCTCAAATGAGTTATCACCGGCAGCGTTGAATCCTTTGCAAAGCCTATGAGCTTAACCGGGGGTATATCGGGTTTAACTGGGGTGTTTAACTTTTCTTTATTTCTCATTGCCTTATTAATGAATGAAACATCATTAGGGCCCAATCTGTGGCTGTGCACGTTTCTTTTTTGCGTTGGCGGTTTTTCGGGTTCATTTCGATCCCTGTAACAATGCCTCGTTGCAGGATGCTTAAGGTTTTTGCTCGGACATCAAATAGGTCAAGAAAGTAGTGTGTCCACAATCGAGAAGAATTTCTGAAGCAAACAAATAAATATTGCTGTCTGCTAGGAAAGCTTCGAATTGCTTACCTAGTCACGTTCGAGTGTCTTTTTTTTGCTAAACAGCGAACTCAATTCCCAACAGTGACGAAAAGCAGACACGAGACCGTCACATTATCTGTTGTGAAAAGCGAAAACGGAGCCTTTCTTATTCTTCGTCATTTCTGGTTCTTCTCGCTTATGTTTGCAGTCAGCTGACGATATTTGGGTACACTAGCGTTCGGGTCAGTTTGCGCCAGAATTGAATTGCATTCGAAGATAGTGAGCGCACATCTGATTGAAGTGTGGCAAAGCGTTATTTTTAGTTCCATATCATCCGTTATAAAAAGAAGTAGGGCAGTAGAAAGATTTGTTGTCCGTCTGTAATTCTACTTAAGACGTAATCATCCACATCCGTAGGTGTTAGGGTTTCCATCTTTTATCTCAACGGAGCCCCTTAGGTCGAGGGTTTTGTTTATTTTGTTAAGTCATGAATTAAATGTTGAAAGTAGAAAAATCGAATAAATCGCTCACTTGTGATAAATTTCACCAGTGTTCGAATTTGGCTTTAATAGGTTTCAATTTGGCTTTAATAGGTTTCAATTTGGCTTTAATAGGTTTCAATTTGGCTTTATTAGGTTGTCACCAAATTCTGTTATTAATGTTAAGTTGATTAAAATGTTTTCTCATTGATGGGGGTAAAAGGTCCCATTTAAAGTGTCAACATTAGTCATTTACTTAAGTACTTTTATTTGAATTTTTTAATGAAATGGTAATAGTATATCGATTGTAGGATGCTTGAAATTTTCGCTACAAATGCTACTGCGGGATCGCCTTCCAATCTTTGAACGATGACTTTATTCTTTTTCCGGTCTTAACAAAACTCCTGGAAACGCTTCATTAAGAATGGCCGAGTTCATCTGTATTCAAATTGTTTGGCCTCCTCGGTTCGTGGAAGTGACCTTTAATGGCATGCCTATAACAATGCTTTTTCTAGAATTTGTTTACTGTGACGCAATATGGTATGATGCGAATGACTAGTTAACCGTAAAGGAACTGTTTTCGGCAATATAAATAGCCGTTTTGGGAAAAGTGATATTGTAAAATTATAACCTTGGTTAATACCGGCAGATCTTAGTGCGAGATAGCCTTTCATTAAAATAATATTGGTTTTTAAAAAGTCAATTTTGTGGCTTTTATTGGTACCAACGTACCCTAGGGTTATGAAAGTAAGGTGTACCTTTAGGTAGGGATCATTGGGAATCCCTTGAAATGGCTTACAGCGCTCTTAGCGGCAAAATAAGAAAGTTAAAAACTAAAGGAGATAATAAAACTTTATTAAGAATATTAGAATAAAAACGCGCAGAAAAAAAGTCATAAAACATCTTTAATATTCGAGGAGATATTGATATTAGCCCCACCACACAGTGAAAATTGTTTTGACCTTAAATTTAATGCAAAACCTGGGAAATTGAATTGTACTTTAAAAATCGGATAAATCTTGCTATATTGTCTTGTTGATCTTTTCGTTTGTGGATAAAATGGGTTTTAAGTTTAATTCATAAGAAAAACAACGGAAAAAATTTTACAGTTGCTGTACTTTCGTGGTAGGTTGCACAATTTTAACATAGTATCAATTACAACTTGTTGTTGCATTGTGAGAAGAATTCATTGTGAGAACACTTGTCGTAATCGTTATTCGATATTCAATGGATGAGTTAACCAATTTGATTATTAACTCTATACATTTTTTTACTTAGAGGGTAAAAAATATGGATAGTAATGTGGTAAACTTTTTTCGTAAGAATTTTAAATTTAATAGTATAAAAACATCTCCTATACTTATTAGAGTACAATTAGTTTTTTAAATAAGAAAATAGTAGTAATAAATTGTTAAGAAAATAATTTTTACTTAATTTGTGTAATTAATGCTACTGTAGCCAATTATAACCAACCATTTTTAGGTAAAAATGGTTGTTAATTAGGTTGTAAATTATTTCGCTATCAACCACTGAATATCATTGGGATAAACACGAATTCTTTAAATTAAACTAGAATCATAACTCGTCTGATCAACGCATTGTTGCATTATGTCGGGATTTAGACCGGTTAGGAAAAATGACACCCTTTTATTTGAGTGTCAATGCTATCGTGCTGAGAGGAAGTGTATTATCTGTGTTTGAAAAGTAGGAAATTGAATAAAACATTCATGAAAAAGTGATGTGAATTAAGGTTGGACTTGTGGATGAATCCGGTAGGTTTTTCCCCAATTTGAACTAGTGCATATTCTGTATGCCAACTAACGAATTTCTTTTTGTAAAATTATCCCCAATGGTCGTTCACCTTTAATTCTTTCTGTCGAGTTATGCTTTTCTGTGCCAAAAGGGTACAAAAAATCATTCTTATTAAATTATTAAAATAATTGTTACACTTATGAACTATATTAATTTTCTTTGAATGGTTTCGAGTACTGAAACACTGTGAACTTGTGTAATTTTCCCCAACTAAAGAATTTGTGAACAATATTACTAAAGTACTATATATTACTGTGTGTGATAAAAATTAGTTATTTTCAAAAGACAGTTTTTTTATGAGGTCTTAACTCATAAAAAGTTGACCTAACTACTGGAATTGAATGTGGCAGAAGAATGCAAGTTCATGGACTAGAGATAAAAGACCTTAGAGGGTCGTAGTTTGGTGGGGACCCCTCAACTTGAGTTTTCATTTTCTACGAACGTCTGGGAAGAGATAAAACATATTCATAAATTTAATCTTATTGTTAAAAATATAAAATAGTAAAATAACTAGATATTTCTAAAGAGTTGTCCAGCTTTAGTGTAATGTAGAGGTTCCCTTCCTTTTCACCGCTGTTTTAATTGGTCACGAAAACAGCTGTGAAGCGATTCTGTTATAACGCTTTGTATGTATTTTGCTGTGCATTTCAATGGCGTTAGGTACCGATTCAAGTTCGGCTGCCGTTTCCCCCACTTTGCTCGGCTAGGTCCAGTCGCCCTATTTTAAAGTTGATGATGAGCATATAATTGACCTCGCCACCTCTTCCTAGGTAGATCATCGTCTGTGATGCGAGTGAGTTATCATTTCTTCTCATTGTTTAATTAGATAATGCGCGCTCCTTCCCTGCATTGTGGTGTAGAGGTCATCTTGCGAGACGCTCGCTTTCTCCATGCGTATTAGGGGCCATCCATAAACTAATCCAGTGGAAAGTTTTGGAAGTAACTCTTCTCATGCATGATATTGAAATTACGGATGATTGAAAAGGGAATCTCGCGTTGTGTGTTTTGGCTTTTAGTTTGCGATTTTAATGACCTACATTTTTGATCAGAACATGTTTCTAGTAAACTTTTGAAAACATTTTCAATACTTCACAGAATTTTCGAAGTAATTATTTCTCTGCATACATTTCCCCCTGGATATTTTAAAATTGAAGCGATTTCTGCAAACGAGCTAACTCAATAGCGTAAAAACGCACTTTTCGAAATCAGCTTAAGAGTATTGCGGATTTTTCCCCACATGGCTTCATTAGAACGTGTAAAAATTCAGCTCGATATGACAATTCCTTCTGCTGCCGCACTGCGCCCCAATCTTGGGAAAACTCATTCAAAAAATTTAATTTTTGAAAAATGTTTTCGAAATCTGTTTTGTTATCGACTCGCGCTCTAAAAAGCATTAATAACTTTTCTAATCTGTAAAAATCAAAATTTTTAAAAATTTTCTACCGGTTATGGTGTAATGTGAAAAAAATATGTTCAGTAAAACGTGAATAAAATTTAAACTCGATATGAAAACTTGTTCTAATAACGACTTTCGCCCTAAAATTGAAAAAAAAATTTTAAAGAATCTGTTAAAATATATAAATCAGTTTTTTAAAATCCGCTTTCAATGAAGTTTAATTTAGAATCAAATGGCTTGAATTAAATGTATAAAAATTTTTAGCTCTGTATAAATTTTTTTCAGATGTTGACATGCGCCCCGAAATAGAAACTGAAGGGAATTTTAATTTTGGGGCGAATGTCAAAAGCGGGGAAAAAAGTTTCGTTGTATAGAGCTGAAAATTTTCATACGTTTTATTGAAGCCATTTGGAAAGGAATAAGAAAATACTAAATACTTAAATTTTAAATTTAATCAAATAATTCAATGAATGGACATGTATTTCGTTAAATTCTAGGGGCGATATCTACCTATAAGGAGTAATTTTTTCCCTGTTTTGAGCATAGAAAGTAATTTTTTTGGATTTATTCCTTTTTTTATATGACCAATGAAATTGGTTTATGAAATAATTGAGTAGGAGTAAATCTCCTATCTGCTTTTTGTTAAAATGAAGTTATCGTGGTCATAAAGGTTATGAATATTTTTAAACTTGTAACCTTCTATGACCGTGCTAACTCTAATTAATGTTTTGGAATAATTGTTTTACGTACTCTCCCAGACAGACAATAGCTCACCGGAAGTTTTGCACTACATTCACGTTCTGTAAGCCTTACGTCATAACCATTTGTATTCGCTTCTCGCAAGAGTAGTTCTCGCTTTCCGCACGTATTTAAAATCGCACGTGTGTGATCGGTACCCAAGATGTGTCCTTGTTAGTCCTTGTGGGTGTGCCGTAACCCGTTTGAAGAAACGCGATTCGCTGGCTGTATTTAAAAGTGAGCGCGCTTTCCAATCGGTTTCGTTTTGATCCGCTGCTTTCGCTATGAAGTGAGTTCTTGTTCCCTTACCACTTTAAACTATTTCTGTAACTATTTTGGTGCGTTTTAAAAATCACGGGATGGAATTTGCACACGAATGGATTAACCTCCAGGCTATGGTGTTCAACGCTTCTCCCTACTCAGTTGTTGCCCACACGACTTGGTGAAATTTAATGTGTTCTGGAAAGCTGACCAAAACCGGGCTCCAAAGGTTTTTAATTTTCACTGCCCAGATGAGTACATTTCATTAATTCATTTGATCTTTTAAAGTTTGATAAATTGGTTTATAAGCGATCGTAAAAAAAATTCAGGTTGAAACAAAAATTTTTTTAGGTGAAATCGCTTTACTCCAATTAAAATAGTCACTAAACGTCTTAATTTAAAAAAAATTATGTCTGCTTACTCAAACTGCGACAATTTTTGGTCAGATTTCGGTCAATTTTCTTGAAACGGGTAATACCTCTATGTAATACCCGGTGTAACTCTTATCCTGTTATGGAAGACTTTCCTCATCTATATAACCGTATAGAGAACTGTAGACTAGAGCAGGGGTTCCCAATAGGTGATCCGTGGACCCCTGGGGGTCCGCGGGCTGTGTCCAAGGAAGGGGTCCGCCAAATGTCACCGAGAAATTAAGTATTTTTTTATTTTCCTTAATTTGAAATAACCATTATTCTACTGAGCAGTTCATTCGTTAGTTTTGTTAGTTAATTGTCACTAGTATAAATAGATTATTGTAGGTAGCGCAGCCTCTGTTTACCAACAAAGATAATCAATGTTTTGTTTTTTGCAATTTTTTATTGACTAAAATAAGATAGTTTCGGTTTTGAATACATAAAGTTTCGGTTTTGAAATCGATTGAAAACTTAAGCCAAAGTTCAAGGGGTCCTCGTCAGTAAATTAAATTGTAAATGGGGTCCTCGCCCTCGGCAAAATTTTATCGGGAGCCCCTGCTGTAGAGGAACCTTGCACCCATAAAACCCATCCTTCATCTGTATTTGTAATGTTTGCCCTAAGATTCTCGTCAGTCATCATTTTCACACAGCGGATCAATTTTGAGGAATCTTGAATCCAGCCTTTCCGAGACAAATGATTCATCATTCATTTGTAATTAAGGTGCTTTCAGCAACAATGAGCCGACTCCAACACCTTTCATTGGAGTTAGCCGCAAACACTTCAATTTGTGAATTATTGCTTTAGTTGGGGTATCATAGTTTAACTGAAAAATTTCCTCCTATGAAATATAATATTACTGTCTTTTAAAATGTTTACCCATTGAGTATAAAATTGGATGCCAAGTTAGTAACAACTGGCTTACAGTGAAACAATAGCGAATTCTTTGACATCTACTCGAACACAGTTCACCCAGGTTCACCACAAGCTAGCTTGGCTCGTCGTCGGGTTTTTTATTGCTGGGCAACATCCCGGCGGTCGTGGTCGATGGTTATTGTTAGATCGGAAGTATTGTCTAATTTTGTTCTGTTCACATACAGATAAGTGCTTAGATCTGTAGTTTGACTTGGCGTGCTTGTTTTCGTTTCCTTGTTTGGAATGGGTTGTCTTTTTTAGTTTACCATTTCAGTTTATGGATACTCAAAAAACACCGCTACCAGATAAGTTTCTATGATAACATTGGAGAAAAATTGAGAGTATGAATTAGTTTTAACTTGTCTGTCGATTTACATTTAGTGGAGAAAAACACTTGGCTTTAACTGTATACTAGCTTTAGAGCTAATAGCTTTAGCTATGATTTATTTTGAAAATATTTTATGTTTTAGTATGTTGTGTGATGCTTTTACAAAGGCTTTATATCTGCATTTTCTAATCGGTTATTTTGTTGCATGAATGATGGATATCGGGACTCTTCTTTTAGCTTAAAGACAAAGTTCAGTGCCTTATGCATGTTTGTGGGGAATTTTTATTCTAACCAACAGAAATAAGGTGCCAGCTTTTAACGTCTGCCGTCAAACAATCAATCGCGAAATTTTAGTAATAGAAGTCTTAAGTTTATATTATTATTTAGCCCGCTTGTTTTACTTAGACGCCATCCTTATAACGATTATTTTGCTATGCCTTGGTACAGGTAGGTTCTTTTTCATTCGATGTGCTGGACAAAATGTGCCCTACCTAAATCTTAATTATAATAAAAAAAGAAGTTAATGGGAGTGAGTGTCGAAGGAGGCCTTTGTCTGCTGGAAGTGGTTTATGGTCCGAGGAAGATTATTCCTTTAATTGGAACTTTTGTCTTGCTCCTGCTGAATAGTTTTTTTTGCTTTAAAGGAAGCAGCCTTGCCTTTTCTCTTTTGTAAGATTTGATATGGTTTCGAGATGAACGGAAAGAATGCATCAACAAGTTGCAGCGGTTTCTGAAAAGATCAGTTACACGTTATGTTTCTTTAGCTTTAGCTCGAGGTTAATTTTCATATTGCAAAACTAATTAGGACCGTTTAGGAGCACTTTAGTGTGAAGGCCTCTGTATGGGAGCTAAAATAGTTTTGTTTCTGTATTAGTTGATTTTGTTGTATTTAATGCTAGTGCATAAGGCAAAGGAATTTTTATTTCTATAATTTATGTTAACTCAATAAGTTCTCTAACTCAAAGCATCTTTAATTGCGTTTGTAATTGGATAATATTTACTGTTAAAACTCTTCTTTTCCATGAGACCTTCAAAAACCATTTTTACTTATTTGAAACACTTAGCATTATTATAGAAGCATTAACCTAATTACGTTTCAGTTTCATCTAATTCAGCATTAGAAATTGGAAAAAAAAAACTCACTGGTCCTGCGGACCACTACTTTGGGTCCTCAACCAAAATGACTGATCCACCAAATTTAAAGACATGTTGTGATTTTTTAAAGTGACTATTGCACTTAAAGTAGGGATGCACAACCTTTTTGGGAGGAGGGCCAATCACATAGTTTATTGAGACATGGAGGGCCGCAAACAGAATAACAGTAAAAATAATAATACAGCTAATACAATAGGCAGGTGTGGCTCTTTCATAAAATTTTAGGTAGAATTTGCATCTCAAGGAACTTAATATATGATTAATAGAGTTTGAGGTATTAAGGTGGTCTAGGGGCCCTCCCCAGGAAATTTGACTCTAAAACACAAGGCTTTGACTAGTTTTTGCACATTTAGCCCAAACTTTGGACATATATTTTAAGGTGAGATTTGTATTATGATTAACTTAATATTTATTATAAAAAAATTGTGAATTATAGTTTCAAGTGTAAAGGGGGTCTGGGGGTCCTACCTCACAAAAATTTTGGAAATTTGATGAGCGTTAACCCGTTATAATCAAAGTTGTTGCTAGAAAAATTAAATAAAGGTTCCATTCTTTGAAATTTATGAAATAAAATACTTATTACTAACGCTGGGATTTCCATTTCAATGTAATTACAAATATTTTCAGAAATCTGATATTGGTAGTGTTCTCTCAAATACTTCACGTTTAAAGGGAATTTCTTAATGTCACATCGAAAATTGTGTTTAAAGTTTTGTGGTATCTATTAAACCAGGGATGGACAACCCAAATTATGTTTAAGGTCACTTTGGAAAACCACAATACTCTCGCGGGCCTCATATAAAATTTTAGGATATTAACAGGTTTTAACACGTTTTAGTCAAGGTTGCTTGATTTAAATCACTTGATTTTTAAAAAAAAAATCATTGATTTAAATCAAAAATGTTAAACTGACACAATTTTGATAAAAAATTAGTTGTATGCTTTAAAATGGTTTGCAAGATTATACGCATTACAATTTTTTTAAAATTCTGCTAGATATGTAATTAATATAAATAATTAAATTTAATACTTAAATTAATTATTGAATTAAAATTATTAATTATGAATCAAAATATTAAATTTTTTTATCTTGTACATCAATTTTTTAAAATACAAGCATGTGAATGATTTTTATCGTAAGCTTGCTTTTATAGTTAGTTATGTTTTCGAAACTACAGTGAATAGAGCTCTATTCTCTATGCACTTGACTGTCAATAAGTTGCATATTTGATTTAATTTTTAAAAGAAATAAGTATGCATAACACTTATAGTAAAATTAATTTAACTGAATTATAATTCAAAGATTGATTAAAATTTTAATTATTTTTAGTAACTGATTGTATAATTGTTCATATATTCCCTGTACGCTGTGCGGATGGAGCTTGGATATTCCAAGTGGCATAAGAAACAACAACAACAACATAATTGTTCATTCACCATTTTAGGATGGGCTTAGGCATCTCACCATGAAATGGGAGCGAACCGCTCCCCTTAATTAATTCAATTAATGCATTAAATAGATCAAAATTGGGATAATATGTAATCCTGACCTAAACTATTATATCACATTGAAAGTACAATATCAGTATAACATTAACGAGTTTCAGGAAGTTTAGAGCTAGTAATTCATTTATATAAAAAAAAAATCTGATTTAAATTAAAAAAATCCGATTTAAATCAAATAAATCCGATTTTTTTTATTTAAAAAAAATCAAAAAAATCAGCAACCCTGGTTTTAGTACACTTTGTCCGAATTTCGGGTGGGCCTTAACCTACCCTAAAACTTCAACTTTTGACTAAAAAAATTATCACGGGCCGCAAAATTACTTCAAACGGGCCGCGGGTTGGCCATGCCTGTACTAAACTAAATTTATCAAACAAAAGTATATTCGTTATTTTCAATTGTAATGTGTCAGTATAATGTTACAATCAGTGGCGTATATAGAAATTTATTTCGGGAGGGGCCAAAAATTATTCCACAGCCCCTCCTATACATATATAATAGGTTTAAGGAAACTTTTAAATACATTAAGGTAAAATTTACGTTTTAATGAACTTAATGTTAGAAAAGAAGTTAATAATTAAGTTCAAAGTAACAAAGGGGATCAGGGGGCCAATTTTGGGAAATTTGACCCCCAAAATAGGGTTTTAACTTGTTTTTGTATATATCAAAGTCAGAATTTCGGGAGAGGGGCAGGCCCCCCTCCCCCCTTATATAAGCCCTTGGTTACACTATCGATGAAAAGGCCGAAACTCCTTTTGTTTAAAATAGTTATTTTTAACATTATGTAGCTTGCTATTTGGATGATATTTAAAAGGTAATATTGAAACTTAACATCCACTCTTTATCCCCTTATTTCCATTAATTCATTAATTTTATTCCTAGGAGAAATGTCCTATATTTTTGGAACTTTAAAAAAGTTTCATGGGGCAAAATGTGTGTTTAAGAGGTACCCCTGTATTCAGGATTATTTGATAATTAAGTTTTTGCCTTTGATATTTTCTCGTTGTTAGTCGTAAAATGTGTTCTCTTTGATGAATTTGAAAACATTATCTTGAGAGGAACCTAGCTAATAGTGACATATTGTATTCGGTATGATCCTGATTTTTGGTTTCCCTAAGACAGGCTGGTTGGAAACAGAAATTACTTTAAAATTTTTTTTAAACCATTAATCATGTGTTAGGCGCGGAATATCCGAACCTTGCTCCATAAAACCCAAAACAACCAACCATAAGCCAGGTGTTTAAGATTGGGGCCCTGTAATATCTTGTCTTATGCGGTCCATATGAGTAAAGGTTTGTTTTATTGCAGCGTTATACCAGCGCCATCCATAGACATGAAAAAAAATTCGGTAGGGGGATATTGGAGTTTTGTAGGGATGAGGTCATTTTCCCCATGAGGAGAACTTCAATTTTGAAAAAGGGGTCAACATTTTAAGACTTGTTGGCTTTGATCATTTTGGTGGGTCATCTAAAAAGCTGAATGGCCCCAACCCAATACTTTTCCTCGCTCGCTGCAGTTTCTCTTTTATCGTGGTTAATTCCAGATCGAATTGTTATCCTCCTTTAGACCGGTCGTGGTCATTTGACGGTGTTATCACGTTGTTGCATCAGCCGAGGTTTCCGGATTATTTCTGTTGCTCTCTCACCTCTCATAAATAGCGATTGCGTTGTGCTGCGACCTGCTGGAAAACCCGTTCCTTGGCTATGTAGGGCTTCGGCGGGACTCGGCAGCGCCAGAATATTAAACTTCGCTGCCCCAGTTCGAACTTTTCCGCCAGGTGCATTTTTTTGTAACGAGGGGCCCACTCCCCCAAATCGCGCGGAGTTTGGCTGCTCTGCTGTGTTTTTCTTTCCTCTTTGCATTATCTCGCTGGTTGAATTCCGAACCTGATAAGGGATAATTATATTTGGGTTTAGATGCCGCGTGAGTGGGATTTATCGAGATGGAGGTTTTGATTTTCGTTGATATGCTTGAAATTTATTAGAGAAATTTCTCTTGAGCGGTTAATGGGTGCTAGGTTTGATTGAATCTTGTCGCTCAATTTGGAACAAAAGTCCTCCGTGGGTCATTTTGTATAAAGGTTTTAATCTTTTCTACCTACGAAAATACACCTATATTCTTAAGTAAGTTAAATTTGATCACTAGCTAATATTGTACATTATTAAAATTTTCATGATTCCTCTAGAACTCTAGATAGTACCAGTTTTTTTTAAAGAAATATACTCCTCTCAAACGAAATGAGTATGAGTCGCTATCAAGCTTCTTAAAAATCGAATTTTTTGTCAGGTAAAAAAAATCCGCATAAAATTTCCACCCCCCCCCTGTAGAGCCGTACCTAAGCTTTGTTTTAGTGGTTGGCGTTTCGGCCCACTATAAATTTGTGGACATTAATTCCATGCATGTGTTAGCGGTAGAGGTTATAAGTAGTTTTTTGAAAAAACATTTGAACCTTGTCGCATCAAAATTGACCCTTCAAAAAGGGCGCTTCACACTTCAAAAAACCTTTGAGCCCATGAAAGTCTTTCCTAAAATTTTTTTAAATGAGACTCATTTTAAAATAATCTGGTGTAATTTGTTAGAGTACAACCCATTTTGGGAAATTACCTAACGTTCCTAAATTTAATTAGGAAATTACCTAAATTTTTACCATTCATTCTGTTGTATGGGTGGCTGTTGATTGAAAAGATGAAAAGTTAGTGCTAGTGTACCGAGATGGCTTATTGCCCTATCGCGCTAGTCTGCGCGCGCGGCCAACGAAATGCAACGGGCAAGGTCAAGTTGGTTCGGCGCACACTTGTGTGTCGGAAGATCTTTTGTGGCTTTTTAATCATCCTTGTCTGGGCTCATCCCTGTAGGTCCTTTTGGCCACTCCCATGTGCAGTTGTTTTAGAGCCGAATACAAGTCAACCAAGTGCCAAAAGCAAACCAAATGCCCTACCAAGCAAACGTGTTTTATGTAACGAGTGTACCATGTTTCACATTTGATTGAACACTGACGAATTTGTTAGCATTTTTCACAGTTAATTTTTAGTCATTTTATCTAATTTAAATAATGAACCCGCTTGTTTTTTTTAATTATAATTGTAACTCGTTATTCTGAAGCTGAATTCGGCTCGGGGCCATTCATAAAATAAGTCACAATCAGGCATGAGATTTTTCCGATTTTTGTCAGATTTTCCGATTTTTCTGAGAATTTTCAGATTTTTTTCCTCCAACCTCCCACCACAAAACACTCGGACAAGGTTTTAAAATAAGCTAAAACCTTGAACTTTAGGATCTAATTTCCAAAAATTTTCTGGGTGATAGTACCCCCAAACTCCCCTTTTAGTAATTGGAACTCTATTTTTCAAATTTTTTTATGTTAAGTTTATTAACATGTAAATTCTACCTAAAAATATATTGTGAAACAATATTGAAATGTCATTCACACAGTTTTTCAGACTTTTTGCTTTTTTGTCAATCTCATCCCTGCATAATTTTCAGTAATTTTTTCACCAATCCCTCCTCTTTTGTTGTACAGGTTTTTATATTTGTTGCTCCTTCCCCATTGTAATGATACTTTTAATCTTTAAAATTAAGAATACATTCTTCTTTTAGCACTCTACGAGCTGTGGAAAAAGCAGTTTCTGTGGTGTGATGTTTCGAAGTTTGAACTTTCCCCTCCCCCTTGTAACATAAGACTGTTCTCTGATTCGATCGCCACTATTAGGAATCGAATAACTTATTTAAAGGCGTTATAAATAAAAAAAATAATCGAATTAGATGCTCACAATAGCTATACATCTAGCTAGCACAGGCATGGCCAACCCACGGGCAGCGTACGGCCCGTTTGAAATAATTTTGCGGCCCGCGAGAATTTTTTGTCAAAAGTTAAAATTTTAGGATAAGAAGTTAAGGCCCCCGAAATTCGGACAAATTGTACCAAAACGCGTTAAAACCTGTTAATGTTTCTACATTTTACCTATACTACCACACGTTTTTCTGGGGGAGGACCCCCAGTCCCCCCTCACACTTTTTCACAACTTTTTTAGGATATAAAGTTCAGGCAGGTGCAAATCCTACATAAAAATATATTTTAATTTATGCATTGAGCCTATTAATTAAATATGCATGGGGGCATCGGAGGAAGATTTGGGTGTACTTTTTTCCGGAAGCGGATAGTTAGTGCGGTGCTCCTGACACGCCTACATTGCTATCAACCAATCAAAATGCCAGACTTGATCCTAATTCTAAGTTATATTTTATGTAGAATGTATGTAAATTTGTCGCAGGTGGCTCAGTGGTATAGCGTCTGCTTCGTGTGGGATAGTTCCTCGGTTTGAATATCGGTAGTGATTATTTTTTTTAATATTAAGTCTATAAAATCTTGAGCTGCAATTTTAGAGAAAATTTGGGTCCCCCCGAAATAAATTTCTATAAGCGCCACAGCCTCCTTAGTTTCGAGTGATTCCAAGTGTTTTTAACGGCACCCGTTTAGTTCCTATGGATTTGGATATACTACAGAAGGTATTCTTGGGGTTGCTCCAAAGGTAAATTTAAATGTGAATATTTTATTTTAGAATCTGTCAAACTAAGCAAAGGGTCAAATAAACTCCCAAATTTATATACGTACCTTGTTTACAGGGGTAGCAGTGACATTTCAAAAATACAGGATTTTTTAAAAGAAAATATAAGTCAAAATATCTCGTTTGTGATCACTTTCAGGGATGTGATTGACCAAATAACATAGAAGAGGAAATCAAAAATTATACACTCACTTCCAAAAGTTAGCACGGAACTGTTTTTTCAGGCTAACACCTAGTAGAATTATTTTTCATACATGGAAATCATACCACAAAATGTTCAACTAGTGGGAATACAGGGCCCGAGAATAAATTTTCCCTACCAATAATTTAAGGGGGTAAATGGTAAATGGGCCCTCCATTGATAATGGAGTTCCATTACACATTTGGAGCAGTGACAGAAACATCTATGTGAGAGGTATTTAAAGGAAAATTTTATGTTTTTCTAAAGAATATTGTTATTCCTAAACTCAACTCATGTTTTCAAACGTGTGTGCTAACTTTAAATGGATTTTTTAAGGTTTTATTGGGAGATAACGGTCTAATAATCATTTTGTGCAAGTTTTAGCCTCTGGGTCATTTTTGGTAAGTGATATCAGACCGTCAACCATGTGCTTGAATGCGTTTAGGTCTGGGAACCAAGAAAGTACCCTTATTCTTATAATATAGGTACTTATGAAAAACTTAAAGATAGCCAAATTGTGATTTTTTGCAGCTTTTTCACTTTTTAAGATAAATCCTCGACCCGATATGTGTTCTAAAAGGAGCAAATGGGACTTGAGAACACATGAAAACGATTGCAGACATCAATGAAAAGATCTGAGGCATATAGGGGGTGTTGAAACGGCAATAGTTTCAGAGAAGAAATTCGATCTCTTAAAAACTCATTTTAAGAAAAGAATCAAGATATTTTTAGAGATATTTCTTTCTTTTCAGACATGTATACGTCCATAAACACTAAAAAATGTTCCTTTTTTTAGCGTTAATAACAGATGCCGTTCCTGTAAAACTATAAAATTTTTTGTGCCGTTTCAACACCCCCTATATGCCACTGAGCTTTTCACTAATGTCTACAATTGCATACATGTGTTCTCATGTCTCATTTGCTCTTTTTAGAAGACTTTTTGGGTCAAGCATTTATCTTTAAGAGTGAAAAAGCTGCAAAAAATCACAATTTGGCTATGTTAAAGTTTTTCATAAGTAACGATATTGAAAGAATAAGGGTGGTCCCCAGACCTAAACTCCTTCAAGCACATGTAAGAGCTACTAAATAACATAGTTGACGGTCTGATACCACTTACCAAAAATGACCCAGAGGCTAAAACTTGCCAAAAATGATGATTAGACCTATATCTCTCAATAAAACCTTAAAAATGCCATTTAAAGGTAGCACACACGTTTGAAAACATACGTTGAGTTTAGGAAAAACAATTTTCTTAAGAAAAAACATAAAATTTTCCATTAAATACCTCTCACATAGACGTTTTCTTCACTGCTCCAAATGTGTAATGGAACTCCATTATCAATGGAGGGTCCATTTACCCCCTTAAGTTATTGGTAGGGAAAATTTTTTCTCGGGCCCTGTCTTCTCACCAGTTGAACATCTTGTGGTATGATTTTCATGAATGAAAAATAATTTTACTAGGTGTTAGGTTGAAAAACAATTCCGTGCTTAACTTTTGGAAGTGAGTGTATATACTTTTTGGTGGTTAATTTTAGGAGTTAGCATAATATTAAAAAAGTGCCGAATCGTAAAGTTCCAAGTGTAAAAGGAGGTCTGGGAGTCCTTCCTCAGGAAAAGTTTTGGAAATTTGACGCTAAAAACAGGGTTAACTTGTTTTGGACACCTACACAGTCAGATTTTTTTTGGGGGGGAGGGGCCCTTGCCATCCCCCTAGATATCATATCTGAAACGGGTTATAATTTAACAATATTAAAAAAACACTTATCTTATATAGCTTCAAAGTTACCCATTAGTAAAAATTTACAACATAGGAAATCCTAAAGAAAAATTAGTTGAAAACACTGACTAAATCGTTAAAAACGCGATCTGAGAAGTATCACTACTTATTAGGCTCCTCTGACTACGCTTAAGTTTTTTCTGCATAGTAATTACGATGTGAAAGGAAGCCAGCTTCAACTAAGTGCCGGAAAAACGGTACTAACGAGAAAAATCGCTATTCTTCGAATTTTCCGTAGATAGTGATCCTAAACATTGGCGTCGTCGGCACCTGAATATTCGCCTCAAGGATTCGGGATCCTTCCCAAATGTTTTTTACTAACTATTGGTAAACTCCCCCAAAATAATCGTATTTCTCTTTCGCCCTCGTTTAAGAATTTTAAGGTGATTTGGAATCAACTAATTAACTTCTGTCCCAATTTTTTATAAGAGTTTTGTAACTTTGCACTAAAAAGGGGGGCTGGGGTCCTCTCCCAGAAAAATTTTAGAAATTTGACCTTTTATACAGGGTGGTCCTTAATTCATGGTACAAACTTCTAGGGGTGTTAGTGTACACCTAGACGAACAAGAATTGGTATAGGAAGGGGGGTCGCAGTTACACCGTTAAAGAGCTAGGTCCTAATGTAGTGCGAGAGTGTTACAAAAGGACGTTTTGCCAAGGCCCGTTTAACGAAAAAAAAACATAATGAAATGAAAAAATTTATTGCATGAGGTACAGCAGTATCCGTATTACTTACATCATTAATTTGATAGAACTTGGACCACTTTCTAAACCGTGGGGTGAGTTTTAAAACGTGCTCTTAGTCAAACAATGGAGTTCCATTAATGGTATTTAGAAAAAATATGATCGGGGAAGGAATTTTCAATGATCAAACAGTTTCAATGATCCATGTTACGATCATTGAAAATTCCTTGCCCGATCATCATTTTTCTAAATACCATTAAGGAATGTGATTCTTTGACTAAAAGATTAATATTGCACTTTTGAAACTAACTCCGCGGTTTAGAAAGTGGTTCAATTTCTATCAAATTTATGATGTAAGTAGTACGCATACTGCTGTACCTCATGCAATAAATTTTTTCATTTCATTATGTTTTTTTTCGTTAAACGGGCCTTGGCAAAACGTACTTTTGTAATGCTCTCGCACTACATTAGGACCTAGCTCTTTAACGGTGTAACTGCGACCCCCCTTCCTATACCAATTCTTGTTCGTCTAGGTGTACTCTAACACCCCTAGAAGTTTGTACCATGAATTAAGGACCACCCTGTATACAAGGTTTAAACTCATTTTAAGTGTTGTAAGATTAGTTTCAAAATCAAATTTATTATGCTTTAACCAGTGTGCTGTAGCTGGATTTTTTTAGGGGTCTCATGAAATTATTCATATTTTTTTAGTTAAAACTTAATTTTTGGTTGGGATAATGTTTTCCCATTCTCTCACTTGCTTCAACCTACTCTAAATGAAATTGTGTTCTAAAAATGAGATGTTCGTCTCCTTCTTGTATACGCGTCTTAGATAATAGTCTGTGTAATTAGAATAGGCGGTTGAAAAGTCACATGATTTCCCCAGTCTCCACATCTTTCCCCTGTGTGTTGCCATGGTTTCCATCAGTCTTATTTTTTCCCACATCACGCTAAGCCCACAACCCCCTGAGATTGTCATTGAATCTAACTCGTGTCGCAGCAGCCAATGAAATAATCGGAACCCTTTTTTCGTTATAAAAGAAAAACCAATCATGGCAGAAGTACAAAATTTTGAACAAATGTACAATTATTTTTTTCAAAAAGATTGTCGTTTTCGTTTTTTAAAAAATTGAAATCAGTTTAATAATTAATAATTAAGATTCAAAGTTTCAATTTAATTTCACACGCCCTGCCCTAAATGATGAAAAATAAAGCAGAACCGCTTACGTTTTCTCCTTCGTTACCAAGGCGACGAACTTCAACTGATGTAAAACCGCCTATTTTAATTACAGACTATAGGTGCCATTGGTATATTGTCACCATCTTTTATGATTAAAAGTCAGAGAAACACACATTCAGCATTCAGTAAATATTTGGTTGCCCTCAGTAGTTAAAAACATAATTTTTTAAACAACGTTCACAATTATTGGGGGGGACACGTCCCCCCTGGCGACGACACCCATGATCCTAAACAACGGAATTGGTGGCTTCTAGCCACTGTTAAGTTGTTTTTTCCACAACGCAAGAAGAAGTTGACTTTGGGCCGGAAGCATTTTCGCACATCCCAACGGTCTGGTCCTGACGAGTTTAGTGCGCATGCTCGGGGAGAAAAAAAAAGAACTTCTTCGGATAATTTCAACCATTAATGAATCCCCGCTGGTGCAGTGGTAGCGTGCGTGCTTAGCATGCGGTAGGTCGTGGGTTCTGTCCCCGGTTTATTATTTTATTAAAATTTCAAAAAAAAAACAGCTAAAATAAGTCCATGCGCACTAAGCTCGTCAGGACCAAACCATTGGGATGTGTGAAAATGCGGGCCGGAACGTTTTACGACGATTTTGAGACCGGTCGACCAAACAACTCAACTTTAGTTTTCCTGCGTCATTACCCACTGCTACCTGACAGGTGGTTAACCATCAGTTGAAAGCAGGGGCGTCATTTCAGTTTTTGGTTGGGGGGGCAAGGAATTTTTTTTAAAGGGTCTGGAAATTGCTGTAACTACGTTTTTTTGGCGGGGGTTGCCTCAACTTCATTTTTAAGGTAATATGATGGTAAAATTTGACAACGTGAACTCCAAGAAAAATGGGGGGTCTGGGGGTTCACCCCCAGGAAAACTTTGAAAATATGGCTCTTAAAGTAGTGTTTTAGCTAGTTTTGAGACCCTTTGGGCTGCATCCAAAGAGAACAGTTTCTTGTAAACCATATAATTTTCTAGGGAAAAGAGTTGTAGATAAACGTCAAAGTTTTAAGGTGGCTGGGGGTCCTCCCCCAGGAATTTTAATTCCCCTTTAAACTAGTGTTTTATCTCTTTTTCAAACTTTTTGGGGAGCTTCTAAAGAGAAAAGCTTCTTGTAAGAGGAATAGTTTTCAAGGGGGAAACACTAAATAAGAGACGTGAAAATTTTAGAGGGAGGGGGACTGGGGTTCTCCCCCAGAAAATTTTTTAAATGGGACCCTCAAAAGTAGTGTTTTAATTCCTTTTGCGACATTTTGAGTTGCACCCAAAGCTCCTTGTGGAAGTTACAGAATTTTTCAGAGACTTGCATCTATTTTTCACATTACAGTGGAAACCTTGGGAAATGACGCCCCTGGTTGAAAGATTTCACCAGTCAGCGAAAAGTACTTTTCTTTCTAGCTGCTCGTTAACTGCTGGTTTGGTTAAGTGGCAGTGAATAAGGCTATAACTGTGTTATGGGCTTAATTATGGCTAATTAATTTTCTGGGTAGCCAAAAATTGAAACACTGTTCTAGACTTTGGACCTCATGCAGTCCTTGAGCTGTGTGTGGTTTGCAGTCCTTAGCTAGACTAATCTTTAACTGTTTTTTAATAGACTAGATCAAGGAATGGCAGATGTTGGAAGTAAAGTTAATGGAACAATGGAAGGAAATGGCCCAATATCTTTATATGATCCAGATGATCCTGAATACCAAAGACAAATGATGAGGCCGCCTGATATCGATCAAGATATGAAAGAAATGGATAGACGAAAAAGAGTAGACATGATCATGAATAGGTATGTATAAAACAAGAAACAAGTTTTAAATTTTTATACTTTCATTTAAATTCATTAAATTTCTAAAATTAACCCCTGCCTAAATAACTTAAAACTTCTAAAATTCATTTAAAAAAATTGCCATTCCTGGGGGTTTCCAATCTTTTATTTAATTTACCTATTATCCCCTCGACCATTCAGCAAATGTCAAATTCAACAGAACAGTCAATGGGTATAACAGTCAATGGGCTTTAATAATATTTTCGGATTCAGCTGCATGGTTGACAACAGGGTTGCTTGATTTAAATCAACTTGATTTAAATCACGATTTAAATCATGATTTAAATCACTTGATTTTTTTAAAAAAATCATTGATTTAAATCAAAAATGTTAAACTGCCACAATTTAAATAAAAAATTAGTTGTATGCTTTAAAATGGTTTGCAAGATTATTTTCATTACAATTTTTTTAAAATTCTGCTAGAATTAGATATTGTAACTGGGTTTAAGTTACTCTACATAAAATTGCTTGCAATTTCAAGAACTAATTTTACTACCAATAACAAAAATATTTATGATGAAAAGGGGTAAATACGCAGGGTTTGGAATCAATAATTGTGATAAACTAAACAAGAATTAAAATATTTTAATTTTTTTATCTGGTACATCAACTTTTTAAAATACAAGCATCTGAATGAGTTTTATCGTAAGCTTGCTTTTATAGTTAGCCATGTTTTCCAAACTATTGTTTTCTTTCTTTTTCATAACTACAGCTATTCTTTATGTACATGACAGTTGTTAAGTTGCTTATTTGATTTGATTTTTATTACTAATTATTATTTTAAAGAAATAAGTATACATGATACTTTTAGTAAAATTAATTTAACTGAATTATTATAATTCAAAGATTGATTAAAATTTTAACACAAAAATGGGGCATAGATTTTTTTAGAAATCATTGTCACAATTTCTTTTAAAGCTAATATTGATTTCACAATTGGGCAAAAATAGTCATAGAAAGGATAGATAAAAATTTTAGTTACTGATAGTTCATTCACCATTTTAGGATAGGCTTGGGCATCTCACAAAGAAATGGCAGCGAACCACTTACTACCCTTAATTAATTCAATTAATTAATGCATAAAATAGATCAAAATTGGGATATTAAGTAATCCTAAACTATTATATCACATTGAAATTACAATATCAGTAGATTAATAACCAGTTTCAGGAAGTTCAGAGCTAGTTATTCATTTAAATCAAAAAAATCTGATTTAAATCAAAAAAATCCGATTTAAATCAAATAAATCCGATTTTTTTGATTTTTTTAAAAAAATCAAAAAAATCAGCAACCCTGGTTGACAAGGTAATATGTAAGAACAGGTCTGGTTCGAAACCCAGACATTTAACTGTTTGATAGCTCATAATCCTGACTACGTTAGTCTTACAGATACCCAGCAGATACGTTTGCCAGACTACTCATATGTCCTAGATAGGGATCTATTACATCTTTATATAAAGCAGGAACCAGGAAATCGTCTGTGATATGTGGTGTATCGTTTGAGCATTTGATTGGTCTAAAAATATTTCTTCTACTCATCGATTCTACTCTACTACTACGACATCATCAGCTTGATGGCAATGCAAACGACTGCAGGAAGTCGAATTGTTGGGCAGCTGAGTTTCGAGTAAATGAATGTATCCCATTTTTATGTGTTCTTTTCTTTCAGCCAAGTTTTTCGAGAAGAATTGGAGCGCATCATCGAATCTCAGATATGTGAAGGATATCTTCCTGCTAATCTGTCTGCTCTACAGCAAGTAACAGAAATACTTCTTCCAAATAGACGATCATCTAACATTCGTTCAGGTCAATGTGTCATTCCAATTAATGATATTCGAGGTGTGGATGGTATGCGCTACACAAAACATGAAAAACTACTAAGATGCAAATTAGCTGCCACATATAGGCTCATTGATTTGAACTCTTGGAGTGAGAACATCTATAATCATGTTACAGTAAGTGTTACCATTGTTAAAATTAAGGGGCAGCATACACTATAAAAGATGCTGTAGACTGTTACAAAATAGTTGTAATTGTCAGTGATTAGGAATAGGGGGTCCACTGTTTTGCCAGTGAAGTGGGAAACCAGATCTTCACAATTCATTGTGGCCAGTGGACATATCCTTGTTAGGGAACGTACCCATACTACGTGACCCATTTTTGACCCCCTCCCCCCCTTGGTGACCATCCGTAGTATATGCCAAGACCCCTCCTCCCCCTCTAGTTTTCACGTAGTAATTCATAAATACGGTTTGCCATCATTTTTTGCAAACAGAAAGTTTAAAAATATTAATTTTGCTTAATTTGTCTAATTTTAATAATTAATTTGGCTTAATTTGGCAAATTTCAATAATTAATTTGGGTTAATTTTGTCGTATTGACTAGAAGAAATTGACTACCTGACGAAACCCTAAGCCCCCCCTCCCCCCTGTGACCGAGCGTGGTATTTTAAAGACCCCCTCCCTCCCCTGAATGGGTAACGTAGTATGGGTACGTTCCCTTAGGGTTTGTGTTCACTGATCCTTTTCGCTAGTGTGCGCAACCCCTAAGATGCACTTCCGTTATTCACACGGTATAAAATCAGTTATAAGACAAAGAACTTAACTGTTGCCAATTATAAAAATAAATTGATCAATGTATGCATTAAAAAAAGTACTGTGGCAGTGCCACTGCTTGCTTATACTTTTTACCCTGGTGAAATATTAAGTGAATCTCACCTTTACAGTGCAATGCTCTATGATGGCAAGAACCTGTATGTTGAACTAATTCAGAATTTTTTTTGCGTTTTGTAATTGTTTTTAAATTTAAATGTTTGGAGGGGGGTTTAGTACTAGTGGATGAGTACTTCCTAGCACATGGCACAGTACTAGATCACTGTTGTTGCCCATCGTTTAACAATATGAAAACAGTTGGAAAAATTTGTATTCCTGGCTGATGATGACCCCCGTAGGTGGTGTTGAAACGTTCCAATTTTACAATCACCTTGAACACGGCATTAACATCTTGATGAACAATTTTATTAAGAATTAATTATTTGAAATATTTCTAATTTCAAAAGAAAAAATTAGTTTAAATTTTTCATCTGTTTTTAAATTGAAAGCTTTTTGAGGTTAAGATTAGTAAGAGTTGTTTCAAAATTACTAATAAGTATTTGGAAAGCATTACAATCCAAGCAAACATCATTTAAAAATCTGAAGCTATCAATTAAGTATAATTATGATTAAATTATGTTTTTTCTGAATAAAAAGCACAATCTTTTTGGTAGAAAAATTCTGTATAGTATAAAAATATGCTGATTTTAAGTTGTATAACATTTTGATGGCAACAATAGTTTGGCGAGATAGGGTAGTTTAATTGGCTTTGGTGGTTTTCTTATGGTATGGATAGCAGAGCCAAAATTAATCTTGATGAATTCTCTTTGATCATACTTTTTTTCTTCAGGTTAGGGTTAGTCAAGATCTGGAACATTTTCTACTTAATCCCTTTGGGTTGCAATACCCTGAAGTTACAGCTTCGTCTTTACTGAAAGTTGATATGCAAGGTAATGTCATTGACCCTGGCACCACTTCGTTCACGTTCAACAGAGCTGGTTTCGTACTTCATTCTGCAGTGCATGCTGCTCGTCCGGATATTAGGGCTTGTATCCATCTGCATCACCCTCCATGTGTGGCTGTGAGTTGAACAATTTAATTTCATATTTTTATTTTATAAAAGGCACTAAGTTATACATTAGAATCTATATAATGACCCCTGATATAGTGATCCCATTGTTACATCCGCAAGTTGTAAAAACAGTTACGGCACCCTAACGTCTGAGTTTTTCTTTACAGCTACCACCATTTTCATGTAGAATTTTTAAAAACAGGTTGGTAAAAGGTCAATGTCAGCCATTCCATACATTGCAGAGATTCTTGTGCCATTAAACCGGAACCAAACCTAACCCGATTTAGCTGCCAGCATTTTAAAAATGCATCCCCGTCTTTAATAATGATATTATAGGTTGAGTAATCAAAATTACAAAATGATCACTGAACTGATACTTAAGAAATCCTGGCAATCCTTCCATGATAAAATTGTTTAAATAAGCCTACAGGAATTCTACCCCATAATGAATAATGCACACAAATTATTTTCAACCATGTTAAGAATAGTTTTTTTACGAAATTGACTTGTCTCTGAACTTTTTTTGAATAAAATATATGCTAATTGTGCGCTTGCCATTAATTTTATCTTAGGTGTCAGCCATGAAGATGGGACTGTTGCCAATATCTCAAGAAGCTGCTTTAATTGGAGATGTTAGCTATCATGATTACCAAGGCATATTAGTTGATGCTAGCGAAAGAGAGCAAATTGCAAGAGATCTTGGCCCTGTCAACAAGGTAGCTAGTTCATTCTTCATACAGTGGATAGGGGATAATTCAAAGGAATAATCCAACAAAGTTTAAGTTATCCCTATCTTTGATTTTGAGAAGTATAATTGATTGTATAGGAAGTTTCGAGGGAGCTATATACAGGGTGTCCCATAAATAATGGGCCACACTTCTAGGGTGGATAGTAGACACCTAGACGAGTCAGAATCACATAGGATTAGGGGGTCCCAGACCAAATCCCAAGGAGTTAAAAATGGAGCGACACCCCAAAACAATTATTGAAAAATTCAATTTATAGAAGAACTACTATTAGTAAAAATTTAATCATGGTCTCAAAATTTGTGGTTTAATATGATTTTTAAAATTATGCTGAAAGTTTTCCCTTTAAAATTTTTTTCTACGAAAAAAAGGCAAAAAAC
This sequence comes from Tetragnatha versicolor, assembly GCA_024610705.1. Taxonomy (NCBI): domain Eukaryota; kingdom Metazoa; phylum Arthropoda; class Arachnida; order Araneae; family Tetragnathidae; genus Tetragnatha; species Tetragnatha versicolor. Next base: position 5,729,473 of record JANDEH010000009.1, on the reverse strand, counting down.
CACAAAAAATGTGAAAAATCTGCCAAAACTTTATTTTGTATTTGGAAATCCTTTCTTTTGATTTGATAATCTGAAAGATCATATTTTAAAACCCTTAAGTCCAAAGTTTCACGTAAATATCATCAATAATAAACGCTTGAGATTCAGTTAAAGTTTGTTTTTTGAGTGCGAAAACAGCTCCAGAAAACGAACGTTCAGGGAGAATCTACGAGTTACGGATAGATAATCGCTAACTTTCTTTTCTCTCCCAGTTTGGCGAAACATACCAAGCTCCTACAGATCGCCAAGACAGCTTGGGCGATCCGTGGTTGGTGAAAGTTGGCGAGAAATCTCGTATCGCAAATAACGGCGAGAAATACAGCGGCATCAATCCGAAATTCTTAGATTTTCCCTCAACGTTTCTTTTCTGGATCTGTTTTCGCAAGCAAAAATCAAACTTTAATTAGATCTCAAGCGTTTAATATTGATGGTATTTACGTGAAACTTTGGACTTAAGGGTTTTCAACCATGATCTTTTAGATTATCAAATCAAAAGAAAGGATTTCGAAATACAAAATAAAGTTTTGGGAGATTTTTCACATATTTTTATGGTTTTTGACTTTTTTTCGTAGTAAAAAAATTTTTAAAGTGAAAACTTTTCAAATGATTTTAATGATCATATTAAACCACAAATTTTGAGACCATGATTAAATTTTTACTAATAGTAGTTCTTCTATAAATTGAATTTTTCAATAATTGTTTTGGGGTGTCGCTCCATTTTTAACTCCTTGGGATTTGGTCTGGGACCCCCTAATCCTATGTGATTCTGACTCGTCTAGGTGTCTACTATCCACCCTAGAAGTGTGGCCCAACATTTATGGGACACCCTGTATATGGAAATTTTTGGAGTATGCGTGGTTTTAAATTGTATGTTACATAACTCTTTCATTGTATTTTAATTTGGATTGCTTGTTGAAACACCCATGTTCTGGTACCTAATTTCCTCATTGTTTAGATTAATTATATAAGCTTCCTATTCTTGTGTAATTTCATGGTTTTCTTTTAAAGGTCATGATCCTGCGAAATCATGGTGTTATGGTTTGTGGGTCCACTTTAGAAGAAGCTTTATTTTACCTCCACAACCTGGTATTAGCTTGTGAAGCACAAGTAAGTTAATTTATAAGTGACAAAAGATGTTTAACACAATTATAATCGTCCTTTTGTTATACAATAGAAAATAATGAATTGTTCTTGTAAAGACTTTTAAAATAGCACTTTCAGTTTTACTTTAAACAGTGCTGATTAAGTGGTAGGGTAGATGTTACATTTCTAGCAACATGTTTTATATTTGTTTTTAAGATGCCTAAAATAATCACATTTGATTTAAAATCCATAGTTTTAACAAAGTATTTATTTCAACTTAGTCATATTTGGTTTATTTTAAGTCTAATGAAGAGATAACACTAAAAGTTAAATACTTACAGGTTAGGCTGATGCCTATTGGTTTGGATAATATTCAAGTGATGTCTGAAGAAGCTAGGAAAAATGTGCGAAGCATAATAACTGAAAACCATGCTACGGTAACCGGAAAACCAGATGGCACACCTGAAGAAAAAGATAAAGAAAAAGAGTCATCAAGAAAATTCAAAGTATGGGATCTCGAGTTTGAAGCTCAAATGAGAATGCTGGATAATGCGGTATGTTGAATGCTTTCTCTTAGAACGTAAACTTTATTGCACGATCACTAAGGTAAAAGCCCATAGTAATTGAATAATTAACATTCAATAACACAGGCCTGCAATGAAAAAAATACAAGAGAAGTAAGAGCTGAATTTGATATATTTTTCGGTGCTGATTGCAGAAAAAATAATAAAAATTCTATTGCATAAAGTTTTTTTTGAAAAATTCAATTTTAAGATTTTCATGAAAATTACCATTTTTCATGTTGAATTTTTTTCTCTACTTCCATGACCATTATTCTACCATTGGTGAAACCTACAGGATACACTGTGACACCTCCGCATCATCATCCCTCCATCCCTTTCAAAATCTCTCTACATATAGCGTCGAATGAAGTAATTTGTGCCGTGCACTCGCTGATACATTATCAAAAAAACAATTACAACAGCTACTTTTCTTGTGATACAAGGCTTTGAGTTTGAGACGTTTTTGTAATTTGTCAGATGAATTTTGTTTTATGTATCGAAATGATGGTTTTACGAATCGTATGAGTAGCATTACAGAGTAAGTTAGAGAAATTTATCTTCTATATTTCGACCTGAAACTAGGAGATCAGGACTAACATGGGCTTCTCGTAAAGTTTGTGTGCAGGGTGTTAATGGTCTATACTTTTAGCTTAAAGGAAGACTGCCTCTGATTTGGAACTCTTATGGCATAGAGAGAACCAAAAACCCACTCAGATGATTGTTGCTTCTATATCTGCCATTTCCGTTGGTATAAACCATAGATCAAATATAGATGGCAAACTGTACAAATTAGGATAAAATTGAAAGACAACGTTTCATTTGCACATAATTTATTAAAAGATGTTAAAATCAGACCTGTTTCGAGGGTATATTGAACCCTCTTCAACAGTGAAATGACGATGTAAGAAAAAATGTACCCATGGCTATCAGTAATATATACAGGCAACAACAAGAAACACAGTTACAGTTAATACAGAAACATATTTAAATTGGAAAAAAAACTGAAAATACAGATACAGAAAAATTTTATGGTGATTCACGACATGAGAGATGGGAGTTACAATGAGAGTTAAGTTTTAGTATTTTGTAATCTGACACTAGAGTAGTTTTTGTTCTACCCTCTTGGATACGGCCATGGGTGGGAGCTCTTATTTTTAATTTTAAATCAGTGCTGGCGAATATGGAAATTTATTTCGGGAGGCCTAAAAGTATATTTCAGCCCGTTTCATCCATATGAATTGGTTTAATGTAACTTTTCAACGCCTTTTTAGGTAGAATTTGCGTCCATGAAAATTTTATGAAAGAAAAGTTTTTAGTAATAAAGGTTCATGTTTCAAGGGGGCTGGGGGCTCTCCCCCTGAAAATTTTTAGAAATTTGACCCTAAGAACAGGGTTTTAAAGTGTTTTTTGGTACTTGTAAACTTAAATGTGGACTTACATTTTCAGGTAGAATTTTGATTTTAATGAACTTATTACAAAAAAAGTGTGTGAAAGGTTTAAATACTTAAAGGGGGGCTGGCTGCCCTCCCCTAGAAAATGTTTGAAAATTTGCCCCTAAGAAGATGGTTTCCAACTGTTTTTTGGTACATGTAAAACCTAATTTCGACGTTCATTTTTAGATAGAATTTTGATTTTAAAGACCTTATTACAAAAAAGTGTGAACAATAAAGTTTTAAATACTAGAGGGGAAAATTTGACCCTAAAAAACTGGTTTTTAACTTAAGTGATAGTAAATTCCTCAGGACTTAGGGGGGGCAGCTGCCTCTCCCTGCCCCCCCTGGCTACACCCATGTCCCTTCCGGTCACCTCTAGGACTCTCAAGGCAGTTGAAAGAACTTAATGAAAAACTCACACTCAACTTCTATAAAATAAAGTATGCCAAACAATGTAGGATCACTTGCTGCGATTTGAAAATTATTGGGTTGGCCCATAAGTTCTGTTACTTTTTACGAAGTTTCGTGTTTGAATTTTTTTATGAAAAACTGGTAATAGGTGGAGATTTCAAACAAAAGAGATTTTGATCTATGTATATTTATGAACATAACGTGTGATTTTGGTAGTTCTCGTGATATTATTTCTTTTCAAAATGGCAGTTTGAAAAAAAGACTGCGCAAACGACGATTTTCGCGTAATTTTTTTCTTTTGTTTAAAAAACTAGGGAGAACGCATAATTCACGGCTAAAAAAATTTTAGTGTATATTTGAAGTTTTTCAATTAAGATGTCATAGTTTCAAGATGATTCGATAAGTTTATGGTAGGAAATTTTGGCTTTAAAACTTCATATATTGGTAATTTCACGTGTGTTAAAGCACGCCTATTGTTTTTCTAAGCGGTCGCGATCAAGTTTAGCTGTGCTCTTACAATGGGATTTCAGCAAAAATACCAAAATCGATGTTACAAAGAATTCTGATGTGATGGGGACAATGGAGGTAATTTTCGAAATCAGCATACCAAATAAAATTAATTTAAAACCTCTTTTGTATTTTTCAAAATGTTAAATTTTGCTGGCCTGTGTAATCTATGGAGGTACAGTCTGGTTTGATGAATGTAGACTCAATTTGTTTTGCTAATTTTAATATGGTTTTAAGATTTGATTTTAATATTCATTTTCACTGGATATTTTCAATTTTCAATAAAATTTAAATACTAAAGCTTTACATCTCTATAGGTAGTAGAGAGAATCTAAACATATTTTGATCTAACTTATCTTGTTTACCAGTTATCTGTAAGCAAAAATGTAAATTTATCTATCAAAGTATGTTTTAATTGTGTTTAATATTTCAGGGATTTCGCACGGGGTATTTATACCGTTATCCTTTAATTAGAGTTGAATTACCTAGACATAAAAATGATGTTGAAGTTCCTCCAACCGCTACATCATTTGCTCAATACCTTGAAGAAGATCAGTGGCTAAGGTATGCTCTGAATTTATAAACAAATTAAATAGAAATAAATATGAGGATATTTAAGAATGTAGCCTTGCTAATTTGAACTTTAGATATTGTATAGACTTCTATTGAGGATGCTTTGAATTTATACAGATAAACATCGGTTTAAATGGGTAAATGTTTTCAGTCTAAGGACGGAAATCTATCCTAGCAATTTTCTTTAGGATGGAAAAAATTACCACTCTGGTAATCAGAAGTTAAGGGGAAAAAATAAGTAAAAAAAGATTTTTTAAAAAACGCTTTTATTGAAGTGTTCTAAAAGGTCAAAAATAATTTTTTCGGTTTGTCAAATAATTTATTGGGAAGTAGAAAATAATTTTTTGGTAAGTAAAAAAACTGATTTTCTAATCACTAAAAATAAAAGCATGGGCGCTAGTAATTTTTAATATTTTTTAAATTTAATTTTTTTTACAGGACAGTGACACTAACATCCTTGCCAAACGGGGATTCGAACCCCAGACGTACGGCTTTGCATCAGTCAGATGCTCTAACAACCAGGCCATTACGTCGGCATTTATGTATAATTTTATATAAATAAAAATACCTAACAGAGAATTTAAAGTGAATCCATCCCACTCAAAACTCATGAATGAGAAATTTGTAAATCTAACGTCATAGAACATAGAATAAAGAAGTTAGAATATATAGTGAATTAAGAATGACTAGCGCCCACGCTTTTATTTTTAGTGATTAGAAAATCAGTTTTTTTACTTACCAAAAAGTTATTTTCTACTTCCCAATAAATTATTTGTCAAACCGAAAAAATTATTTTTGACCTTTTAGAACACTTCAATAAAAGCGTTTTTTAAAAAATCTTTTTTTACTTATTTTATTTTCTACTTTTTAGTCATGGTACTTTTTAACAAAAACTCACAAGAAAAAATGTATTTATTTCAACCATATTTAATGTTATGTTAGGATGGAATTTTAGTTTCATGTATAACAAAAAATTTTCACATATCTGACAAAGTAGAACAATCCTCTGACGACTCAGCAGGACAATCAACTCCAAAGTTAATTTTAAAATCTATTTAATTTTGCTGGGTACGTTATAATAACAGAGCTGAGCAAGAAAAATACCTCGCACAAAGAATATATTCCTCGCATCCGCTCAATCACCGATGAAATCCATCGATATCAAAAAGATTCACAATAAAAAGAAAGCATTCAATAAAATAAAAAAAACAATCGTAAGAAACTCAGAATTAGTGTGTGTATCAAGGAGCAAACAGTACCATCCAGTCTTTTCAGTAGTCAATAAATTATAAAAGAACATATTTTTCTTCTCGGCGATTTTCGGCGATTTCTCGCTCTTCTGGCGATTTCTTTCTCGCGGTTATTATCTTAAATTGCTAATTATCTTAATTGTTAATTGGAAGGTAAAAAATCACGTTTTGAAGATTAAATATTGTAGTTATATACTTAGTATATTATCTTACAGGTTTTGGGAGCCATTGGCTTCACGGAATGTCTCAAATATGAATTAAAAGGATAACTAAAAACACGTTAATTACCTAAATTACGGAGGTTTTGACTAGTTGATGATTGAATATTGCATTGTCATCGATTTTCCACCACGGTGCAAAGTTTCCGAACTTTATATCGTTTGGAAGTGCCTGAAATATTATGTACAAGCATCCAGAAAGAAAAAAGTGATTATTCGTCTATAATTATCGTAATTACTGGGCAATTCTCGTTTTGACTTTTGAATATGATGAAGTTATGCCTTATAAAGAATTGTGCACGGTTTAGGGAGAATAGCCCCTTGGGAAAGGTATCAAATTCTGGTTTTTCTGTTAATTAAAAATACTCGTTAATTAATTTAATCCTTTGGTTGTTTGACTAGATAATGGTTGGATATTGGAGTGTCATGAGGGTTATACCGATGTGTAAAGTTTCGGGGCCCTGACATATCGGGAAGTGCCCGAAAATCGAGTTTTAAAATTCCACGCGTAAAACGCCGCCAAAAGCAAGTAGAATAAAAGCGTTTAAAAATAAGGTTTAATCCAATTTCGTCCTGGATAATTTTATAAAATTGTATTTGAAATTGCAAATTGCATTAAACAGTCGAAATTAAATATTTTAAAGAAGTATTCTTAAATCTGGAAGTATATGTGAATATAAACAATATGTTTATACTCAAACGCAATGTTTCTTGTCCATGGAGAAAAGATGCTGGGAGAAAAGAGAGGAAGTAGTTCCCAGCGCTGTGCCTGAATTTAGAGTTTAAAACGGATTTTCATTAAAGAAATACTTCAGGTTACTTTGATCCATTCATTTATAGCGATTATTTGTCGTAATTTTCGAATAACGTTGTTCATTTAAAGTTTTACGAATGCATAACGCGGAGTATTCTTCCGCGCCTCGTGACGTAGTATGGACAAGAAAGACTGCTGTGAAGTATAGTAACCATGAAGATGTTATTGTTATATGTACCGAAAGATATTGGGTAATTTTTATTATTAAGGGAAAATGTAGCATGTAAAAACAAGACTAAATATTTTAACATTTTATGTGCATAATTTTGCTTTTTTTAAACTAAGTTTCATTATGTTATCATTTCAGTCCTTTGAAGAAACTTGTTGAAGGAAAAAGAGGTCATGAAAAATTAAGATGGGTTAACTCTCCAAATGTATATCAAAAAGTAGAAGTTCTTGAAACGGGAACAAATGATCCAAAGAAGATCACTAAGGTTAGCTTGAACTTTTCAATGCTCTTTTTCCTTATAAAAGCACAAAATTATATTTTTTGCCACAAAAAACTTATTCCCCTTTCCTCCTAATGTATTAAAATACCTCTATACAAGGATACCTCTCCCAAATACCCCTCCCAGTGACCAACTTTCCAAATTAAAAGAAAACTTCCAGATATTTTTAAGCTGGGAAAGAAACAGCATTCCGTTCCCATCCAATAGACTTTGAATAAATAAAAGCTTTTTCCCATTCTCAAATGTGTGTAATAAAAAAATCCCTTTTCGGATATTGCATTGTAATTGAAACTCTCAGTGTTGTGAACTCAACTGGCTTGGAATACAACCATAACTAAAAAAGAAAAACATTTTCAAGACAAATTTAAAAAACTGCTGAATGGGGGTTGATTTTAGATTTCTGAAAAAGGGTTCGTTGCGGTTCTATGTAAAGATTTCATAGGAGGTTGGAGTCCATTCGTTCCACCATTGAAGAGTTCCTATGGAATGGTTTTGAAAGGCTTGATATGGTTGCATGTTTTAAGGCTAAATGATCTTAATTGAAAAGCTACTTCAGAAGATTTTATTACCCTGAAATTCTCCCTTCCACTTGTATTTTGTATTTATAATGTGTGCAAATCCAATTGTGTGTTATAGAGCTTTTTTACCTGTAACTTTTTGAAAAGTATTAGATTAAGTTGGTGTGTGTAAAACAATCCCTTTCTGATTGTAAGATTAACTCTTCTGAGCGACCACCCCTCTTAGCGGCTGATTTTTCTCAGAATGGAAGGTTGTCACTCAAGAGAGGTTTCTGTATTTACTTTTAATGTTATTTTTTAAAATTGTAGCATAACTTTTGAAATGTTTAACTCCAAGAAAATTAGTATTTTTAAGGGCATTCCTCAAAAGGTTTCAGTCGAATCTGTTTTATTTGGCTATCTAAATATATTTTTTTCTTCTACAGTGGATCGAAAAGCCAGATAATGGTGAAACTGATTCTGTAAGAAATTTATCCAATAAAACATAACAAAATAATACTCTGCTTTTGCTATTGCTTTCAAGCTGTTACTAACCAACAAATTGATATTTGTATGAAATTTAATAGGGGCATGCATTTTTTTCAAACACTCTTAAAGTATTTCTTAATAAACTTGTTTAAACTTCTGTCCATATGTTAGTAAAAAATATGAAATTGCAATCCGGGTTCTAATCTTAAATAATTATATGTAATTTTTTAGCATAGAAGGATTTGATAACATTAGATCTGCATGTTGCTGCTTTGCACTAATATTGCTGGTGATTTGGGTAATTTGTTCCAGCAAAGGTCAAATGATTTTGAATTAACTCACTATTATTTTTTTTCTAGTGGGTTCAAGAGGGTTCACCGTCTCATAGTTCAAGTGTAAAAATAGATGGATCTCATCAGTTCGTCCCTAAAACAGGTGATCCTAATGAATTCAAAAAGAAACAGAAAGAGGTAAGGAGAGATCATACTTGTAATCAGCGTTGGAAAAAACATGTTTTTAAAAATAAAAAACAAAAAACATATTTTATTTGTTTTAAACGTGGTTTTGTTTAAAACGTTTTATTTGTTTTTTTTACCCTCGACATAGAAATGATAAAAAAATCCATGACTTTTAAAAATTTAAATTTGACTTTTCAAATCGAAATTGGATTAATAAAACTATACTTTTAAACACACCACAAACAGTTCATTCTTTTAAATGATTTTTGCAAGTTTTCTTCACAGCATTATGCTCTTTATCAAGCAATGTACTGCCTATGTCATGGCGATTTGGTGGTTTGTACCCAAGCCTTATACTTGGCACCATCTTTTTAGGCTCTGGGTGATCCATACATGAGAATAGTGAGTTTGTTGCCTAAATAAAGGGAGCAACTTGCTAAAAACTACATGTGTTTTAAACAATGTTTTTTTTGCTTTGTTTTAAACATGTTTAAACAAGTGTTTAAAACAAAGTGTTTTAAACGTAACAACCCTGCTTGTAATTAGTAGGTAAAATAATTGCCAGAGTAAAGATATGGAAAATTTTTACCAGCTGTTATTTAATTATGTAATTTAGTTTTATTATTTAAAATTATGCATTCATTTTCTAGATAAAACAAAACAGAATGCATTCCAAAATAACTGCTGGACCACAGTCTTCTATTCTAGAAGGTGTGACTTGGGAAGAATTACAGAAAATTCAGGTAAATATTTCTTGTTTTACTAGTTTTGAGAGAATGAGCATGAAGCCCATTATGAAGCCATGAGCATTAAGAGAATGACCACCTTTTACTTATTAAGCCTTTGTCATAACTGGATATTTAAGTCAACTGCATTTAATACTGGTTTTAACTTATTTAACCAGTATTTTTTTAAATTATGAAGAATATCAGTTTCATGGTTTTTAAGTGCAAGAATAACAGACTGATTAAAATACAATGCAAGCACAAAAAAATTATCAGTGTAGATACAAAAGGACATTGTATGTAATCCTGCCATTTTTTTTATATAGAAGATAACACATTTTTAAATTCAAACACCTTCAAATCTATTCAAAAAAAAAATCAAAGTCTGCCCGGGCCTAGTGGCCCATCAGGCGGTGCCCATCTCCGTTTCTGTAGCCTTTGGGCCTGGGGTGCTAATTACTAGCGTGTGTCCAGGCCAAGTGGCTAGCCCGACGCTGGACCCCCAGTTGATTCCCCAAGCGACCTTGGTCCTCATTTATCGACCCCGGAAGGATGAAAGGCTGAGTTGACCCATGACCAGCTACCCAAGGAGAAGCCGCAAGGCATCGAACCTGGGTCGGTAATGCTCGTAGCCAGACACGCTGACCACTACACTACCGCGGCCACTTCAAATCTATTCACAACTGTTTAAATACTCTTCACAGATACTTAAAGTAGCAACAAAATACTTAGATAAAAATTAAAAAATTGCCCATTTTATTCATGCTTTCTTAATATTAAAACACTTTCTTCCATACATAAAATCTTAAACCCATGGGTGCCACTGTTCGGTCCTGAGGACGGAATTGCGTCTTAAAAATTCTGCGACTGGAGAATTTCGTGGTGGGTTCAATGATATCGGGAACCAATCGGCATAGATTTGTACTGAAGTAGTTTAGCACTTAACCTTGTATACTTTGCTTCTTTTTTTACTTTAATTTCCTTTCAGGGAAATTTTTATCTTTTAGTCAAATGGAAAAGCTTTTGTAACTTATAAGTGCCCAAATGGTATTGTAGCGGAATTGCGCCTTATACCACATAGTTTTAACAAGTTCCCTCTTTGTGTTTTGCTAATTCCACTGACCTTCATTTAAAAACACGAGACTTGGTAAAATAAATAACCAGATAGTTTATGCAATTTTTGAAGAGTGGCATCCATGCCTTAACCATCCACATCATCCATTACTATTTATGTTTTTAAACTTCATCAGAATTACGCATGACTTGTAGATTTTATTTCATAATCATTTGATCATTTTGCTTTTATAAACTTTTAAAATTGGTGTATAGAGTACACCCGACTGGCCTGAAAGCCTGCTTAAATCTTAAGCAATGTCTTGGCGCTTTTTGTCTGATTTTTTGGATCTCACGCCATTAAACCCCAACCAACCAACCATGCCTAAGCCAAATCCTTCTATATATTTGTATAAGTGTTCTTTTCATTTAGTTCTCATCTACAGGTAAACTTTTTGTTATGACCAAGTTTTCTAAAACCAATTTAACCTCTTTTACATCTGCTGAGGATTCATTCATAGCTATATTGTTTGATAAAACTTATTATTTAAGGAAGCCCAATCAACATCTGGAGATAAAGTTGTACTAGTAGGCGCTGCTTCGAAAGGAATCATACAAAGAGAATTCCAGCACAATGCTATGGTTTATAAAACTGCCTATGCCAAGAACCCATTTGATAATATTTCTGATCAAGATTTAGAAGAATATAAAAGGATTGTTGAGAAGAAACAAAGAGGAGAACCAGGTTTTGATTAGCATACATTATTTACTTTCAAAAGTACTCGTATCATTGAAAAGTTTTTTGAAAATAAGATTCTTGAATAAAGTTGGGACATATGCCTAAATAGCTAAATTATGTTACTTAAATATACAATAATTGTTTTTCCATTTAGAAGTTGTTCTTTTATTCCACAAGTATGAATTAAAAATAGCTAGAATGTTTTTTTAACACTACTTAAATATGGTTGGCTTACAGGAATAAAGCACCAAGTCACCGAGGACTTGACTACTCTAGAAGGTTAGGGGTCATCCATAAATTACGTGAGGTCAAAAAGGGGGGGGGAGGGGTTTGGAAAAATCTCACCAAATCTCACCAAGGGGGGAGGGGGGTTGATTGAAATCTCACGTCAACTTTTTAAGTTAGAAATTATATGATTTTCTTTCTTTTTTAAGTATGAGAAAGGAATATATAAGAAGGAAGGAGAAAAATTATTTTTGAATAATCTCACGTGGGGGGGAGGGGGGGTCCAGCAAAATCTCACCAAGGGGGGAGGGGGGGTCCAGAATTTGGAAAAAACACCTCACGTAATTTATGGATGACCCCTTATGCTAAATTTGGTTTTATGCGTCCTTTTCTTTTTCACCAACAGGGTCAATCCATATGAAGGGATCCAGAGGAAACAGAAATGGTCGCTCGACCATATTAGAATCTAATGATTTTTTGAGGGTTAATTCTTACATCATTAGTCAAAAAACACTATTTAAAATTTTTTATTTTTATTTGAATTTTTATGGCAGCCATCGATGTTCTATAAAAAATGCAGATTTTTGCATTTGTAAGGGTTAACTTTCTTTACTCCTGACTGGTTTAACTTAAATTCATGCTAAAAAGCCGTTGTACTCAGAAAGATACATTCTTCATAATGTATGGTAAAAATTTTTGCAGAATAGTGTCCCACATATTGAAAATCTGCTTGAAAGTTGAACTCTAAAAATGATGATTTTTCAATTTTTGAAGGCTTAGTATTCCCAAAAGATCTATATTTTCCAAATGTTTTTTGTAGATAATGTGTAGCCTACTTGCTGGACTATTATCTGAAAAAAATTAATCCCTGGTATTTTGTTCTTTTTGTAGTTATAGGCCTCCAAAGTTGGAAAATTTCAAAAAAATCTAAACTTTGACCTTCTATATCCCTGTTGGAACAAAGTTTAAATATTTGAAAATTTTACAGGTAAAGCCTCACTGAGGTACCATCAAACTGTAAAAATTTCACTATTGGTATTTGCTTCCAAATTGAGTTATGAACCTTCAAAAATCTGATGATTTTAAAAAAATCCTTCCTTTGACCCTCTTTATCTCTGGTGGAACAAAATTTAAAAAGTTGAAAATTTCACAGGTTACGCCTCGCATCCTTCTGTTAAAATTTCATCCTTGGTATATACTTCTAAGTCAAGTTACAGGATCGTAAAAATGCTTAGTTGGGAACATGATAATCCATTAATTGCAATGATACCTCATTGTTAAGTTTAATGTTCTGAAACATGAAGTTTTTACGGTCCTGTAACTTGACACAGAAATGAAAACCAAAGATGAAATTTTTACAGAAAGACAATACCTAAGTGAGGCATAACCTCTGTAAAATTTTCAAATTTTTAAACCTTGTTCCACCAGATATATAGTCAAAATGTGGATTTTTTTTTGAAATCATCATATTTTGAAGGTTCATAACTCAACTTGGAAGCAAATACCAAGAGTGAAATTTTTGCAGTTGGAGGATAATGAGGCTTTACACCTGTAAAAATTTCAGATTTTTAAACTTGGTTCCAACAGAGATATAGAGGGTCAAAATTTGGATTTTTTAAAAAAAATTTCCAACTTTAGAGGCCTATAACTAAAGAAAAGAACAAAATACCAGGGTTGAATTTTTTTCAGAATATAGACCTGGTAAGTAGGCTACACATTGTCTACAAAAAACATTTGGAGAATATAGATCTTGGGAATACTAAGACATAGCTGCCAACTCTTCCGGTTTAGCCGGAAGATTTAAGTTTTTTTCATTGATTTTTTTTACTAAAAAAGATATCCATTCCTGCCATGTATTAACCTACTTGACATAACTATGATAGGTAACCAAATTGGCTAACTCAGATTAAGAAAAAAATGCTTCTGGTCTTGATCTTTTAAAATCTTCCGTTTTTTATAATTCCAATGTTGGCAGGTATGCTAAGACTTCGAAAATTTAAGTCATCATTTTTAAGTTCAACTTTTAGGCTTATTTGCAATATTTGGGACACGATTCTTCAAACATTTGTAACATACATTACGAAGGATGTATCTTTCTCAGCATTTTTAGTAGAACATCGATGGCTGCTATAAAAATTCAATTAAAGATGAAAATTTAAAGATAGGGTTTTTGGACTCTTGATGTAAGAATCAATCCTCAAAAAATTATTTGATTTTAAAACAGCCGAGCAACCACCTCTGGATTATTTGAAATGATTGCATTTCAACTTGGCAAGATTTTGAGAATTCCCTCGTTTGTTAGCATTGCTCTGCCGCTTTCAAAAGATTTCCTAAATGTGACTTGGTGCCTTCATCCTAAAGCAGTTGATGTATAGGAATAGCTAGTATGGGAAGTTTTTAAAGTTATGAAATGGGTAATTTTTTACAGAATAGACTAATGAAGTTACTGCTTGATATCGTAAACTCTAAATTCATTCAGCAAACTATTATTAACTTTCTGAATTATATTTTTATAGAGTAAATAAATTGAGAATGTTGTGGCAAGAACCAGGTATATCCACTTTCAAACCAAGTGTATTCAGCGATTTCAATTGTTTCCTTAAACGGCAGATCCTTGTTTGTTGCCAGATACAGGTTCCTAAGCTGCCAAAAATACTTGGGCCTCATTTCAGTTTTCATATAGAATTGAATTGAGTCAGTGTTGTGATAAATCCAAGATTAAGGGTTATCAATAAGTAGCTACATTTTGAAAAAAATATATAGGTTTATATCGCCCACTTTAAATTTTTAAAACGTAAAAACATTTAACTTTCTTTTGTACTGAGGGCTAATAGTACAAACACAAGGGTTGCTGTTTTGACTGGTCCTATCTTGGCAAAGTTTATTACAGCAGCCCTACAGAATGCCAAAAATCATCTTCGAATTGAAAGTGGAGATACCTGATTCATGCACAAACAGCCATTCAATTGGTTTAAAAATTTTTAAATAATAATTTTTTAGCTTTTTTATTATTTTAATTGTATCAATTTTTTATCTACAGTGGAAGATGATATTCCAGAACATATTAAACCATTACTATTAGAACCTGTAGCAATGTCCAATGAGAGATCAGCTAGTTCTCCTGTTCAAGATCTTAGCACTCCTCCTCAGTCACCTGCATCTCCATGCTCTGATGAAGAAGGTATTTAGATATTTGGTTCATAATGGCTCCAATATTTCTTTCCACTCAAAATGTCAGCTACTCGTCAAGTTAAACTTATTTTTTTCTTTGCATTCTCTGCTATTTGAAATATTGCAATCATTTCTATTACGTTAAGTTTCAGCTATTGCATGAGCATGTTATGTATTTCTCTTACTATTTGCCCTCAGTTAGCAGATCAGGTGCTTCTTCAGTTCAGAGGTCTCTGTCTGCAAGGCTCAGTGTTGAAGGTAAAACACCTTTAAATGCAATTTGTATTAAAATACTCATGTGGAATATTTTTCACATAGCTGCCAATCTTCCTGGGAGTTTTCCGGTTTTTCAATCATTTTACTGCCATAAACTAATTTCTTCTGGTTTTTCACAAAAATTCTCTTTTTGTGAAAGTTTTCACTATTTTGTATTCAATTGAGCCTCAGTTAAGTCCGCTATTTTGTTCATGACTTTTTTATAGGAAACTACTAACATTATAGACGTAATGTTCCAGGTTTTGTTTTTTATCACCTGTATTTTGGTTGTAGTAATTTGTTGTAGTAATGTCCAACAAACTTTTGTAATGTTGTTTTTCCTGCATTTTTAAACAGCTAATAACTCTAGAACTATACAACTTAAAAACCTGAAATTAGTCCCATTTTGTTTGTAAATTTTTTGTCTTTGATTTAATTAAAAAGTAAAACGATTAAAATAAAAAATATTTGAAATTTAGGTAAGTCCCTAAACTATCCCTAAAATTATACAGCAAGAGCGATTCACTCATGGAAAATTCATAAACTCGCTTGAGGGTGTCCATATGACTTGTAACATGCAAAAAATGCCACACAAATGTTAGTAGTTTTATATAAAAATATCCGAATTTGGATTTTCACTCCTATTGGTCATCGACTTCTAATTCGAATACAGAGTTGAAAGTTTGGCTGTGAGCTACTGTTAGCTGTTTGAAAAAAGTAGAGGGTGCCCAGAACTCTACCTGAAAAAAGTTTTTTTGGGGCACCCTAATGTGCATTTATGGCAGAATTGTATAAAATCAAGGAAAAATCAAAAAGTTGAAATACAGTAGAACTCCGATTATCCGTGGAATTGGGTGGCAAGGGTACTGCGGGTAGTGAAAATCGCAGATAACCCGAAAAAAGACTAAAAATGAGGAAAAAAATTGATAAAATTTTTCAGCATAAAAACTATGTTTTATTGCACAAAAAACGTGTTCATAAAATACCAATTTTTTATGAAACTAGGGAGCTACCGCCCCCTGCTCGCTTTCGCTCACCAACCCCCGTAAACTGCTGACGTGGGACCTTTAGGAATTGCTTTGCAATTCCCACAAATTCCAACTCGCTGAACTTATACACTTTATAAAACAATTAAACAATTTACAGAAAAAACGTCATCAAATCCCCTCCATGAATAAATCTCCCTTAAAAGTTAGAATATATATTAACTCGAACTTATCAAAAATTTAAACAAAAGATTAAGAGCTACCATCTTGATTTTTTTCTATACATTTGCTGGATAACAAGCACATGGTTTGTAAGTCTCCTTAAATTCCTAAAAAAACCTGAAATCTCAACTTTTTTTCTAAGGTCCATTAAAACTCCTAAAATCTATCACTCTTAAAAAATATTCAAGATTAAAGAGATGTATTGAAATTGTGTGGGGGGTTATTATTTAATTAAAAAGAGTCCAGTTAAATGGGAAATTTTAATCCCTTGCAATTCTTTATTCTTTTCTAAATTATCTGAACTTTTTCCTGTTTTGTCAGAATTAAGTGAGTTGTTATTCGTCACCTCCTGTTTTTTAATTTACTATTTTACAGTATGAACCCTGTATGCATGTTTTATTGATCAATTTATATCAATAAGGTAACACTTTAATTGAGCTACACGTTCATGGGCGGATCAAACACTACAACGAAACTCTAAAAAAATGCATTGCGTTTAATTTTGACCTAAAATTTGGTCTCTTTTTTCTCTTAAGATTTTAGGTCTCTTTTCCCCTAAAGACAAACCAATAGACTGCTGGGAGCCCTGTAAAAATAACTAATTCTAATTGTTTATCAATATTCGGACCAAACAAAAACCATTATTTTAAAGTTACTCGTTAGAAAAAAATGCCTAGTGTTTATCATTCATATTTTTGTTTAAACCCAGACTTGTTAAACAATACCATTTAAGCAATTGAAAATAGTAAGAGACAAAACATCACTATGTTTACAATTAATTTTGGTAAAATCAGACTAAAAATTATAAATATTGGACAAAAAGTGTGAAATTTTAGTATAAAATGGCGTACATGTAAGTTTTTAGAATGTTTTTATGTCTTTGAGTGATATTTTATAAAGAAAGTACTTTTTTAAATGGTGAAAAAGCATGGTTCATCTTAAAATATAGCGTCAATCGGTCGTTGTGATTGGATGCATAATAATTTGATTGAAAGTACTTGCTTTGCAACTGCGACCTTATCCGTTATCTAAAAAAATGGAAATATTTTAAAATTGGGAATTTTTTTGAAAAATCGAAGGGCCTACTCGGAAATCCGGAAAGAATCCGGACATTTTGATACCACATATGTGTCATTAGGTTCTGTAATTTAAAAGCCTTTCTCTGGAAACCGTTCACCAAAAACTTTTTTAGAATAGAGATATTAATGCATGCATGTATATTAAAAGTTTCAGTTTTTTTATTGGCAGCTATGTTTTCAGCAGTAAATAAAAAAACAGGATAGCTATTTTGAAGTACAAAAAATTTTAAGTCATCTCTCACTGAACTTCTTAAAAATGCATGGTGCTATATTTTGCTTCTAAGCTTGTTTCTATTTTGCATGTTGTTTGTGATGCATGTTTGCATGAATATTGCAGCTGCTGAGGATATTCGTGAAAAGAGTTTTCAGCGACGAACTTTATCTGAACGAAAGCCCAAAAATAAAGCCAGTAAGTTTAGGATACCACTTACCTTTGATATTATTGTAAAATGATAGCGTTCATTAGGATTAGTTTTTACATGAAAAGAGCACGAAACAAAATGTTTTAAATATCAGAAAATTTGTATTGAAACTAAAAGTATTAATTTTGTTTTTTAAAGGTTAGTGCAGTTGGTTTTTTTGCTGATCATAAATAATGTTGAGTTTGTGAAATGGCTAGTTTGTGACTCTTGACAGTCTGTGACTTTCATATATTTCCCTTTACTTTGTATTTGTTTGACAATTTTTTTCTTACAAATTTTACTTTAATGGTGGGATATAACTTTATTTGAAACCCGTGCAAGAAATTCGCCTCATGGCAGAGTAATTTATCACTGCATGAAGTGTTCTCATCCAGAACAACTTATTTGGGCCTTGTGTCAATCCCCCAACCAACCAATCACTTTAAACAAAAGCTCAATTTACAATTTTCTAAAATCTTTCTTGCATCAAACAGATACTATGTTAACTTATATTTTGAATTAGTAACAGAAACTTTGAGTTAACTAAAAAATTAATAAAAGTACTTTGAGAAATGTCTCCCCAGTTCTAATTTTTATCCAGCTATCATTTGTTCTAAAACTAAGTGATTTTCAATTTAATCTATAACACTTATAATTAATAAATTAAATATTTTCTGTTCAGAATGGTTTGCAATTGTTATGGTTTGTATAGATAAATTTTGTTAATAGTAATTATGTAGTGATGTGTGCTGATCTATATCTGTTTAAAATTTGAAATGTTGGCACTTAAATTTGGAATCAAGCCTTTTTTACTCCTTTTAGTAAATCTTTCGGTGCTAAAAATATTTAATTCCATTTATTTTGAGCCGAGTTAAAACTAGTGAAATTAGTTGAAGGGTATCAATACTTAGGTACATTGGTCCTTTAGGTATGTAATGATCATATTTCAAGTTCCTTGCTGCAATAAAATTACTGAAATACAAAAGGTTTTTATTTAGAGTTGGCTTGTTGCAGGGAGTAGGACTCGTATCTGTTTATACTGGGATATTCAAGGCTTGTCAAATTATCAGTAAAACTTGTTTAAAATGTTAAGAAACTGATTAACACATTTACAATAATTTGAATTTGCGTAAGGGAATTTAACATTACTACTGCTAAATTCCTGTGGCTTGTACAAGAAAATTATTTATAAAGATAGTTAATATCTTGGATAATAGAGTATCTGTATTTTCCAAATACATTTTCGTATTTGGTTGTGACTATTTTTATAAACCTAAGCTTTTGCATGGATTAATATTCTAAAAGAAATGAAATCAGTAGATTTTTGTAAGAAATTAAAGGTTTTTTAATCTTTCTTGGATTATTAAAATTTATTTTTCTGCTAATTTTGGATTTTAAAATCTTAATATTTTAAATTATGATATCGTGTTTTTATGCTTGTTAATTTTTTCAGCTGCTGATGTTACATTGAATGGTGATGAAAAGTTACGATCAGCTGAAAGTGGGGATGTTTCTGTGGCTTCCAGGAGTAGTAAAGAGGCAAGTTTCTATTTCCATAAAAGATTTGTTAGTGGTATCTAAATCAAGAGCCTAGGCGGACCTGGAAAAAATTGTAACCTTCCCCCGAACCTAATAAAATTTACCCAAATCTTATGTATCCAGATATGCCAACCATTCCGGATTTTGCGGAATCATTCCGCATTTTGGCCCCGAATTCCGCAATTACGGATAAAGCTAGAAAAACTATGGAAACTACGCTGCATATATTTTAAAGACAATGTATTAAATTTTTCTTCTTAATTCTCTGTTTTTAGCCTTCAATCCTTATAATGCGTATTTTTTTTACTTAGAATTGCGAATAAAAACCATAACGCTAGTCGCTTGCTAGTAACTGATGAGATGGGCAATAAGAAAGGGGAATCAATCGGAATTCGGGATATTCTAATCTGTGCGGATGATTGATTCATGGTGAGAAAAAGGGCTTATTTTCTCAAATATTTGCGTTTTCAGGACTTTTCTAAAAATTATCAAAAGATTGGGGCAATATTCTACATACAGAAGGCGTGGCATCGGTAGGCAAGCCACACATCACGGCAGATTTTTTTTTGTGCGGGTGGGGGGGGGGCATTACGGATGAGCGTTGTCTCAGGTTGGCAACCCTGTGTATTGCTTCTATGGAGCTGGCAGGGGCTTCCCCCGAACAAGGTTCGTAGGTTCGGGCACTTTTTCCAGGTCCAGGCCTAGGTGTTTAACCCTTTCAGCCCTAACTGCCCCAATTGCCCATAGGATCCAATCGTAATCTTGGGCGCCTCAGGTATGAAAGGGTTAAGAGGTGTAATCAAATTGAGGCGTTTGCTGCAACGAGTTTTCTCGACTTTCCGAAAATTGAATGAATCTCGATAAGATCGTCGCCAAAGTGGCGTGTAGTTGCCAATATGGTGCTGCTTAACGCTTCATATAGTTGTATATCTAAGTTAAAGAATTTCAGCCGTATTTAACCATGCCTCAGAAGCTGATCGCGTACAATGTTCTATCACAATTAGATGGGAAAACAAAGTTAATTTTTTTATTTGTAAAGACTTGGGGAAATAGTTTAAATTAGGCATTTTCTGGTTTTTAATTACCTTCTTAGGTCAATCATAAGTTATTTCAAAATTTTATTCATTCACCAAGTTGTGATGGCAAACTTTTTATAGAAGTTAATTTGATTTCTTAAAACTAGATTCAATAACAAACTTATTTAAGATGATCATAACGTAATAATCTTCAGTATTTTCTTATTTTTAGTGTTTTATAAGTAAATAAAACATTTTTAAAATTTGGTTTATCTTGTTATTCCAAATCCAATTAAAAGTATCCATCTGATAATTTCTTAATAAATTTACTTTAATCAATATTCAAATTATAATTTTGCAATCATAGTTTTTTAAATTTAAGGTGCCTGCCTATCTAAAAATGCCGTTTTGGACCAAAAATTCCAAAAAAATTTATTATCTTATTTCAAAAAACACATCTTCAGCTTTCCAAATCAGTTTAAATTTTGTCTTGATCTTTCCTTGAACCAAAGTTACAGAAATTTCACTTAAAACTTAATAGGCATTTTATTAAGGAAAAAAATAAAGAAATCCGCGTTTTTCTCAGAATCACATTTTTGCTATTTTCCTTCTCCGCAAAACTGCATAACTCAAAATATTATGAGTGAATTTCTATAAAACTTGGGCACAGTACTTGACCAGGGGTCATTCCAGACTTTTTGTGAAGGGTCCGGTTTTGTAATAATTGTGAAGATCTACTCATAATTTTGTGAATTTTAGTTAGTGTTAAAATAGTTCTTTTCAGCCAGGAGCCTTTTTTTGTGAAAATAAGCTCACAAATTTTCAGTATTCTGAAAAATAGTGTCCATTTAAGGGTCAAAATACTTTGTAGTGGGTCCGTTTTTAAGGTAAAAATCATTGTGAAAGGTCTGTTTTCACAATGAAACATTTTGTGAAGGGTCCAAAATCGGACCCAAATTTCTTCTAAACAGACCCCTGTTGACCTAATATAATTTAGGAGCCCTACTATTTTTTTGGCTGTGGGTGTAATATTCTTTATTTTATAAATAGTATAACTGAACTTTGGTGTGCTATTTTTAATTTTTCAACTTTAGTGCTATAACTTTTGATATTAAGATCAGGGATCTGTCCAGGACAAATTTTCTACCGTTTTACGGTAGCTTCACAAATTTGCCGATCGTTAAAACGGTAGCTTCACAAATTTAAAATTTCTTATTTTCACAATTTATAACTGAATTTTTACAAATTATTACTAAACTAATAATACTAATATTTGAAAACTTTAACTCCCGTTAAAATGTATATGTAAAGTGATTTTTAAAAACATATTTTTCAATTCATTTTATCACGCATATTTTATTTTCACTAATTATTTTTAAATTTTCACAAAATAGGTAGTTGGAAAAAATCCTAGACAAATCCCTGAAGATAATTCTGACATAAAAATAGTAAGCCTCCTAAAATATGTGTTTACGAGGATAATAAAGTTAACAAAACAAAAATATCTTCATTTTTATTTGAGTTATGATGTTTTGGGGAAAGGCTGTTTGTTGTGATTTTTATGCATAAATTCTTCAATAATATGAAAATTTAAATTAAAATTTAATTATTTTTTATATTATTCATAGTTTTTAGATGCATTTAATTGTATAAATCACAAATTAGGTCTATTTTAATTATTAAAAAAGCCTCCATAGGTAGGCAACCACCTTAAAATTTTGACTAGAAGGATTAGAAAAATGAAAGGCACCTTCCTTTGAGTTAAAAAATGGCAATCACATACACCAACTCCGTAGTGGTTATACAATACATGGCCCTAAAACTTCACCACCTTAGCGACTGTCGCTAGCTGCCACCTAGGTGGCGACTTCCGAGGTGAATTTGGGCTTTCAAGATTGCTCGTTGTTTCAGCAAACACCTCAATTTTTAAATCCTTAAAAATGTATTTCAGTTGCAAAGGTGCAAGTGATTACATAACCTTGATGTCCTCTCACTTGGACATTTTATTTTGTTGTTAATGGTTATAAATATCTCTTGAAACTTATTGTTGATGATCAACTCTAAATTGATTGTTCTAGACTGAAAATGCTTAATTGCTGAAATTGTTCTCAGGGTGGCCACCAATATGGAATTATCAGGGAATTTGAAACTTCTGGAAAAGTCAGGGAAATTTTAAGTATTTTCCTGCCATCTTACAAAATTGGTCACCAATCCGTTGGTTGAATTGCATAGAATTTTTTTATTTCTAAAAGGGTGATGAATAAATCAATCTGAATTCCAATCAGATTGACTTTTGTTTTCAAAAACGAAGGTTTGTCGACGGCGAGGCGGATACAAGCGACAAGCCTTGTGAAAATAATCTCATCTTTCCAAAACGAATCTTTGAATTTTAAAGACAGAACTATTATTTTATTTTTATAGTATTTTAAGTTGAATTGTTGTGTTTTTAGTAGCTGAAATTACTGAGGGATTGTTTTGTTTGACGTCAGGCAATACCCATATTTTTTAAATATAAATAATACTGTTACCCTATGAAAAAAATTGTTCTGAATTCGATTTTTCGCATGAAAACAACCAACAAAATTTATTTTCTTAATTATTCAAAATTTTAAAGCGTGGAATTTGAACCTTACTCAAATCGTTCTCCCATTGGCTGATGGTATTGTGACGTACTCAATATGTTTGGTGTTTTGAAAAAGTTATCGAGAAATTTCGGCTGTAAAGGTGTTAATTTTGTATAAGGTCTGGGGGGCCCATCCAAACTTTTGCCTCCTTTTGCCAGTTCTAATTCGTTTTATTAGCAGTTAAATTTAAAGATATCTATTTTAAAGTTTCAATTTTAATAACATTTATTTTACTATAAGATTATAGCTTTTTTTAGGGTACTATATCTGAGGGTTTCAAAGTTAATCATACATTTATTAATATTTCAAATTGAATTTTTAACGAAATTGTAGTAATTTGTATAAAAATAACTTTTTTTGTATTTCTTCTGTGATAAAGAGCATTTAATAGTGTACAATCGGGGAAAATTTAGTTAAAGCCTGGAATTATCAGGAAAAATTACTAAGCTCAGCAGGCATGTGATTTTTCCGCTAATTAGCGGAAATCCGCTAATTTTAGAGGTGTTGAGAATCGGAATTCCGCTCAATTGTGTTCGGAATTTATATTTCAAAGCTGGAAAAAATCGAAATATTTGTTTCCTGTGTACCAAAACGTTTTTAGGGTCAAATTTCAAAAAATATCTGAGATTGAGTTTAGTAAGATGAATATCCTATCTAAAAAGTATTAAAAAGCTAAATTGAACCTGTTGTATGGGATTTGAATTTGGGCCCCTCCCGAAATAAATTTCTATACCACTGTAACTTATCTAGACGCTTCTAAAAAATTTCAGATAATTTCTTTCTTGAGCAATCACATGCTTGGCTCAGTTGGTGGCCACCTTGTGTTCTAGACTTAATAATTTTAAGCACACAAGAGAGTGATTTAATTTGGATAATTCAGCATTTTAATTTGAACATCTCTTACAGAGTTCTCCTGTGAAAGAAGTCAGTGATGATTCCAAGAAAGAAAAGAAGAAAAAGAAAGGTATCCGTACTCCTTCTTTCTTGAAGAAAAAGAAGCACAGGAAAGAAAAGGAAGACAAAGAAAAAGTAGCATCGTAATGATGACTCTACTGCCAAGATGTGAGTATTTTTGGGAAAAATTGATCTGGTCTACTTATTTAACTCTTATTTGCTTTAGAAAAATACTATGCCGAAACTAATTTTGTTGATGAACTAAGTTAAGTAACAATACAGTTTTTACCCCCTCATCTGACAAGCTTAGGGTCAGCATCGTCCCATATTCTTAAATTTTCCAGTGTTTAGAACAATTCTGGAAAAAATGTCCTGAAAGACAGCTTTTGTCTGTTAACAGAAGTGCATTTGTATCATGGAGAAATTGCATACATTTGCAGGGCGGCGGGTGGAATGAAGAGAAAACAACCTGTCGATCAATATCACCCTAACATATTCTTTCTAAAAATATTTTTACATTATAATTAAGTGATCTTTAAAATATTCTGCCTAAAATGTTGAGACTCTTTGCCCTAGATCATGCTTGTCTAAAGTGCGGCCCACGGGCCGCATGCGGCCCAAAAGCCTTTAAAATGTGGCCCAAACTCAAATTATGAAAATATTTAAATTTGCACATTTTTATTTTTAAAAAATAAATGATTGCAATATTTTTCATATAAATCGATTCCAACTGAAATAAAAATATTTAGGGAAACAAAAGGGGAACCCCCTGTGACTGAATTTAAAGACGAAAATTGGGTTTTAGATTTAGCTATTTTAGTAGACTTAACAGAACATTTGAATGGTTTAAATTTGAGACTTCAAGGGAAAAAATCAATTTATTAATGATATGTTCCAGAATCCAGACAATAACAGCGTTTGAAAGAAAGATGACATTTTGGCACAATCAAATAAAAGTAAAATATTTGACACATTTCAGTAGTACTTTGGCTGCACAGAAGCCTGTGAATTGCACAAAATATATGCTGCATTAATTTGTGATTTAATCCAAGAGTTTGAAAGTAGATTTCAAAATTTTCGAAAAAATGAAGATCATTTCAACATATTTTTACCCATTTTCTCTAGAAGTAAATAAATTACCTTCAAATAGAATGCATTGAACTGCAAAGCGACATTCAAAGAAAAATTTGGGAATCTTTCTTTACTGGAGTTTTATCAAGATTACCTACCACGCGATAAATATCCTAATTTTCACCATCATGTTTTAATAAAGTCTTCAGCTTTTGGCATACCTATATTTGTGAACAAACATCTTGAAAATGCATTAAGAATTACAACCTGGTCTATTGAACCCTATATCAATTTGCTTGTTCAACAAAAGCAAATTTATCCATCTCATTAATTTGAATTATTTCTATCTTTAAGGAATCCAAACTAAATGAAACCAAACTTTTACAAATTTAAATTAAATATGTACCTACACATATCTAATTAAAATTATGTGGTAAAAAGAAGTTAATTTATTTTAATAAAACTACATAGAGTAAATTTTTATTTCAATTTGTTGAAAAAATATTGTATTTGCGGCCCAGCAAATTTTTTTTCGTTGCAATGTGGCCCTCAAACGGTCATAGTTTAGACACCCATGCCCTAGATCTTCAGCTAAAAGTTGGAATAGTTTTCTTTTGATGTATTCATTGGCATATTTCATGCTTTTCAGGTAACTTTGCTTGTTCAATCATTTACATTTTGGCTTGGTGCTGGATATGGCAGTTTCTACATGTTTTGAATTGCCTGCATGTCTACAACTTCTGTGCTACTGAAAACTTTGTAGGCTCTTCATTAAAAGATGAACTAAAGACAGTCACTTCAGCCTTATTACTTCCATTATGCTGCTGTGGACTTTAATGTAGGGTATATATCAATGTTTCGCTGTGGGAAAAGAAGTTAACCTGATCACTGAGAGTGGAGGCGAAGATGAAAGAAAGTTTTTTTAACTGCAGTTCTAAAGTTTATAATTCAATTTTCATCCTGCAACTTTCAATTTGTTACAATGTTTACTTCTTGACTGTATAGAATGTTATCAATATTTTATAATCAATGTCTTGGGAACATGAGCAGAGTTGTAGAGGCAGCTAAAAATTTTTAAGATTCCATGACAGGGCGCTTGGTTTACATTTCAGCATTTTTGAAGAAAAAACTTAATTTCATGTTGTAGACATAGTCTTGCATTTTAGCTTTTTGTGTTTGTGCTTTAATTTCTTTATAAATCATGTTTTTTATGCGTTTTTTATATAAAATGATTTCTATAAATGTTTAGTGTTCACTGAATTCATCAGCATATGTGCCTGTATTTGTAAATAAAATTTTATTGGCAGTCTTGTTCTTGTTATAAGTATATATGATCTTTAAAGATGCTTAAATTTTGTCTCAATGTCAGATTTTACCTGCAGTTTAGTTTTTGATCTATAAAAACGTTTCATTAACTTAGCATTTGTTGAAGGTAATCTGAGGTTTAAAAAATGCTTTTATGTGCATATAAATGTCAAGAGTATATTTTATCACCTTCCATGTAAAAATATATTATAAAATGTGCACTTTATATTTGTAATTAAAATCAATTTCTTGCTGATTGTTTCTATATGGCAAATTGTTAGGTTGAAATATTTAAATATTATGTAATTTGTGCAATTTCATGTTAATTTTTTTACAATTTGAATTTGGTCTAATGTGTTGAAATCTATTATGAATTTGTAGAATAAATTTCAAAGCAATATCTTGTATTTTTATTATTAATTCCCTTTGGGAATTTTTGCATTATTTTTTAGTTTTTTATTAAATAGGGCATTTAGTAAGGGGTTAAAAGAAGTACAATCCTGCCAACAATGGGAAGAATTTAAGGGTGTTTTAAATAAGGCGAACGAGATTCTTGGCCGATAGCCAAGAATCTCGCCATAGAGATGCATTGCTCTCGAGTGACAGTTTACAAGATTTAGTCTATTAGAAACAGAATTTTAACTCGTGGGAAGAAGCTATAGGTTCTAGTGTTTAGTCTGAAAACAGCAATGGGAAAATAAATATAAATTACAAAAGTTAACATTCCCTGTAGAGCTCTCCCCCGGGTTAAAAGGGTAGGGCCAAGAACGTCGAAGAAACAGTCAACAAGATGAGTCACCAGTGGCGGCTCGTGAGTTTATTAACAGGGTGTTCACACCCTTTGTATGAATTAAAATTTACACAAGAGCAAGAAAGAAGGAATGTTGGATGAATACATAAAGAAAACTTGTTTTAGAACAAATTTATTTATTTCAGGGGAGTTATTTTAAGTTCCCTAAATTTTTCACTGCATGCATTTTAATTTTTTTTAAATATGCGTTTAATGGAAATATATGATAAAGAAGGCCTTTATTTTTTTATAATACTCCTAGCCTATAACATTATACCTCAAGAACTTTCATGCATGATGTCCACTCGTCTAACCTTTTTTGAAGCAAACACATTTTTTTGACACATTAAAATCAGGCATAATACCTAATCATAATTTATTTTAATTAGGAGCATGACAAGAACACTGGGTCTGTCTACTCGTAGTGCTTGTTATATATGCTTAATCGAGCAATTGATAGTGAAATATACAGGTGATGTGTAATGTTAAAGATCTGTAATTTTACTCCGCCACTTTAAAAAAATAACCAATAGCAAAAGAATTAATTATTACAAATTAGCTGACGTGAAAAGTTTAATGGTACTTTTAAAAAGTTCTTATCTCGTTTTCCAATCCGGGAAAAAAAATCCAGACTACAAAAAAGCAAGCTAAACCTCAAAACCATAAACCTCGGCACATAAAATCTGTGCGGACGGGGATCTCCAATGTGTTGCCGAAAGCCCAAATGTTCTCCGGCGAGAAGTCGAGGTTTCCTCGGACTCATTCATTTTCTTCGCTCACGTGCGAATAAGGAAAGAAAAACGAGTGTAGTATTATCTTTATTTGATAAATACAAAACTTTCGCGTTTCCGGCAATAATTTTTTACTGACAGGTGAAGGGGGGGTAGAAACTAGATTTTGAGTATGAAAAAGGAATTGAGAATGATTTATGTATTGTTTTCTTTTGATATTTGTGTATCTTTATCAGGCACCGCAGCGCTCTTGTTTTTCTTATTTTTTTCACATTAGCTCCTTTTTTCCTATTTTTACGGTCCATTTTATTTTTCCTCCTTTTTTTCCTATTTTTATAACCCTTGGGATCGACTTTCTTCGTTTATGTTTTGTTGTGGGTAGGGATTGATGTCAATACTATCGGTCCGTTGTCAACGCTTTGGCATACGAAATGGAGTGATTAGTTTCCTTCCAGGCAGCGGGACGAGGCGTGGCCGCCGCTGAGCTTCCTCTAATCTGAAGTTCGCTCCCACGTAGGGGGTCGGCTTCATATCGAAAATCGCAAAAAAATTGATAATTTTTTGCTCTTTTTCCGATTCTTCGCTTATATTTCAAAAACTATAAATTTCTCGAAGATAATTTCAGTTACAAAGTTAAAGTATATAAAATTTCCTACAAAATGCGCCATTCAACTTTGATTTTCCGAAGAGTGGTTTTGCCGCTAGAGCACGCTGAAAAACATCGATTTTTTGGCCTTTCCGCAAAAAAAGGAAAACGCGCGCTTCTACCCTCTACAAAATGAAAACTATTTAAGTTATGAACAAAAATTTTATACCACACTATAGAGAATTTAATTTTATATAAATAACGTGCTTTCCATTACCGTATTTTGAGAAGGAGGGAGGGAGTGAAGCAAGGATCGATATTAAAACTATTGCGGCTCGCAGACCAAACGGACTTGGGTTGGGTTGGGGTAACATATATTTTCCGGTATGTGTGCTTGATCTCAAGGATCCGCTTATACACCTTCGTCAAGTGAGACAGACACAACAGAATTTTTTACTGACACAAAGAAGGAAAATACACCCAGGGGCGAGGTCAGAATCGAACTGACGACGGAAACAGTACACATACTGCTGGCGTGAAGGGCAGTGAGCAGACCCAACCGGCCATCCGTCCCCCCAAACGGACTTTTGCGGTTCTTCATCTGCAATATGCACTTTATTTCCGGCATATTAGGGAACGTACCCATACTACGTGACCCATTCAGAGGAGGGAAGGGGTCTTCAAAATACCACGCTCGTTCACAGGGGGAGGGGAGACTTAAGGTTTCGTCACGTAGTCAATTTCTTCTAGTCAATGCGACAAAATTAAGCCAAATTAATTATTGAAATTTGCCAAATTAAGACTAATTAAGCCAAATTAATTATTGAAATTTGACAAATTAAGCAAAATTAAATTTTTTAAACTTTCTGTTTGCAAAAAATGATGGCAAACCGTATTCATAAATTACTACGTGAAAACTAGAGGGGGAGGGGGTCTTGGCATATACTACGGATGGTCACCAAGGGGGGAGGGGGGTCAAAAATGGTAAAAAATGGGTCACGTAGTATGGGTTCGTTCCCTTACCAATAAAATGGGTTGTTTTGGATGAATTGGAATAATAAATAAATTTATGAAATATTGGGTGTTTTAGGCGAAATTTCAATAAATTTTTTAAATTCCCATATTAAATTATGGGAGTGTTTTAATAAACGAATTTTTATGTTTTTTGCATCGCTAAATCCGAATTTCAAGTTTATTTTAATTTTGAAAGTCATCTTCACATCAAAAATTGCAAAAAATCTAAAATTTTTGCTCTTTTTTTCGGTTTTTCATCGATTTTCTAAGCAAATATTAATTTTACGAAAAATAGCATGAAACCAAATTAAATTACGTAAAATTTCCTGTAAGATGCACTTGTTCATTTTTATTTTGCGAGGAGCGGTGTACATTTTATAGCATTTTGAAGAAAAACAATTTTCATGTTTTTGTGTAAAGTCAGGAAACAACTCTAATTCAGCGCGCTCTAGCGTCAATACCTCTCATAAAATTAAAATTAAACAGTGCATTTTGAAGGAAATTAAATGTTCTTTCATTTGGTATAAGCTATTTGTCAATAACTAGAATTTATTTAGAGGTGTAGCCAGGGGCGGATCCAGACCAAATTTTCGGGGGGGGCCATTTGGAAAAATACGATACTTATCTATAAATTTTTGAATTTTTTCAATTTTTCTCTTGCACTCGTTTACCCCACTCGATTTGATAATCATTTCGCAGGTAACGCATTCCATATTTATTTCGTTTATATAATATTTTGTTTTGTTATCTTAGATAAAAATTGAAAAAAAAAGTGGAATTTCAGACACGTAAGTGTCCAATTTTTTCAAACTCCAAGATTTATTAATTTTGAAGTCACTTACGACCCAATATTGCATACAATAGTTAATTTGTGTAACTAACTATTAATTACAAAAACAAATTACCATTACTGAAGCCTGGGACTCAGGGCCGTAACTAGACTTTTTTCGGGGAGGGGGGTGGCAAAAAAATTTCTTGAAACTTTAGTTCGGTTTTGTTGGTGACCAAGGTAGGTAGACAGCGGAGGATTCAGGATTTGGTTTTTTGAGGGACTAAGAATTTTCAATAACAAAATCGTCTTCTAATTTCCTAAAGGGGGTCTGGGGGTCCACCCCCAGAAAATGTTTGGAAATTTTAAGTCTAAAACGCACATTTTCAACTAGTTTTGGTACACCTAATCATGATTTCGGACATACATTTTCAATATTTTAATTTCCATTTTGGTTGGATTTTTGCATTTTGACTATCTTTTTACAAAAAATTTGTAAAGTATAGAGTTCCAAAGGGGGCCTGGGGGTCCTCCCCCCGAAAATTTCTGGAAGTTTGACCCTAAAAACAGGATTTTAACTCGTTTCGGAGTCACTTTTATCTTTTTTCTTCCCCCCGACAGTCCATTTTTAGCATTCATGACAAAACAGAAGGGGCGTTTCAGCAACGATAGTTGAAGATAAAAGGTAACTATTTTGGAATTTTTCTCGGGATGAGCATGGCCCCCCCTTGCGTTGTTTTTATTCTTGTCAGACATCGCATGAATTACAATGAATTTTTTTTTGAATTTTAGCTCTGAAAAAGGGGGTTTTTAACTATTTTTGAAATTTTCTCGGGGGGGGGCCATGCCCCCCCTGGATCCGCCACTGGGTGTAGCGGGGGAAATAGTTCATCACTTTTTTGTAGAAAAGCAAAAAAAATATCTTAATTTCAAAACGCTATAAAATGTACACCGCTAATTTCAAAATAAAAATGAACCAGTGCATCTTATAGGAAATTTTATGTACTTTAATTTGAATTCATGCTATTTTTCGTAAAATTGATATTTGCTTAGAAAATCGATGAAAAACCGAAAAAAAAGAGCAAAAATTTTAGATTTTTTGCAATTTTTGATGTGAAGATGACTTTCAAAATTAAAATAAACTTAAAATTCGGATTTAGCGATGCAAAAAACATAAAAATTCATTTATTACAACACTCCCATAATTTAATACAGGAATTTAAAAAAATTATTGAAATTTCGCCTAAAACACCCAATATTTCATAAATTTATTTTTAAAATTTATTTATTATTCCAATTCATCCAAAACAACCCATTTTATTGGTAATATGCCGGAAGTAAAGTGCATATTGCAGATTAAGAACCGCTAAAGTCCGTTTGGTCTGCGAGCCGCAATAGTTTTATTATCGATCCTTGCTTCGTGTTCGAATTACCTTAAGGGGGTTTGGGGGACCTCCCCCAGAAAATTTTTGGAAATTCAAGTCTAAAAAGCAGGTTTCCACTCGTTTTGGTACACCTAATCCGAATTTCGAACATTATATTTTCAGGAATTTATATTTGCTAGGAGTTTTGTATTTTGACAAACTCATCATAAAAAAGTTGTTTTTAATAAAGTTCCAAGTCCCAAGGGGGGTCAGGGGGTACTCCCCCAAAATTTGTTTGGAAATTTGACCCTAAAAACAGGGTTTGGTTTACTCGTTTAGTACCCTTTATCGCCCCTCATTTAATATGTTTGTTATAGGGAAACCGGGGGTTCCCCGGAAAATTTTAGATTTTAACATACAATAAAGGTGGTTTTTAGACACTTTTAAGGGACATAGACGCCCTCTTTTGAGTAGGTACAGGAATATTTAACGCCTAAAAAAGGGTTCAAAAATTTTGGCTCGGGCCCTTGGGGGGGTCCGGACCCGGGACCCCCCCCTTCGCTACGCCCCTGGCCAGCAGTGTATATTATAGACACTCGACACTCCAACTTCAGTTAGAAACTTTAACCTCTTGAAGATGGAGGGAATCTCTACGCAGAAGAGGTCAGTGTTTTGTTTTAATCATAGCCATTAAGAAGTCTTATTCATTTGCTGTATTCACACATCACACTTTTGGTACGTAGTTCAAAATAACTCTATATAACCTGCAAAAGATTTCACCAGAAACATCTAATCTGTATTGTATTTACTTTGATTACTTATTTATTTTAATTTCCTTCTTGTAACGCCATTCATCCATTAGACTCATCCACTCATCGACGTAAGTACTGTCGAACCAAAGATACGAAAAGGGTCACGTGATTTTGACAGGCGATGAAATTATTTCGGAGGGAAGTAAGGAAGAAATTGATGGGTAGTTGATTAAAAGCGGAGAATACATTTGCTTGCGTACTGGAAGCCGCTTTGAATTTTACTTACCAGCTTTTTTGGAAGCTAAAATCACAGAGAAAAATCCTAACAGAGGGCCCAAAACGATATATTCAAAAGTTGTATGGGTTTGAGGGCGCCACGATCAACTAAATGATTGACAGAGAGATCAAACCTGTGATTGGCTGTCACGCAATCTTCTATTTCGAAGGAGAAGGAAAAAGTTTTTCTCAACCAATCAGGCTTTTCCGTCCCGCCTCTCGTGACGTTGATGCGATCGCAGCGCCACCCAACCCATCCAACTTTTCGATTTCCATTAGCGCCTATGGCGACGGACTCTCTGTTCTAGTACTCTGTGGCTAAAATGAGTTCGCTCGTTTACGAATCTTTTGTTACATTTTTGACACTATTTATGATTTTTTCCGTCTTAGATCGAAATTGAACGGAATGTATTACCGTTTTGTTAAGTCCACTGGTTTATCTTCAGCTTTTATAAGTTGATGTTTTAATATTTTGAAAACCCTTATAATGATCGCCTTGTCACAATTTTATCCCGCGCATTATAAATGCCATGAAATACATAAGACACTGTATATTTGGACGGCCTTTTTTCAACTAAACTCTACTCTATTTTCCACGGCCTGGCGTTCCATTGGTTCCATCACTAAGCGCCGAGACTGCTACGTAACCACGAGACCTACAGCGCATGCGCCACGGGCCGTTTGGGCCGTCCAAATATACACTTCGAATACATAATCCCGACCCAAAAGGTCGTGACCACAGAGTAAAGATACTTCAGAGAGTCCATTTCCATAGACGCTATGGCAACTTTTTTAACATGGGTTTTCCCATAGACGGTGGCGTTTCTATGTGATAACGGTGGAACTAACCAGATAATATGACGTAACGTTGTTGACTCTCTACAATCGAGCTACCGCCGCATACACTCTCTCAATTAACCCCGCCCACTTTCAAATCGCTAAAGAGGGAAAAAAATTTATATATTTTCCCGGTTATTAAAACAGTTGCGTGTATCTTTCTTTCGAGCATGCGCTGGGGATAATTTCTTAGACATTACAAGTCTCTCTGATGTCACGCTCTCCAGGGACTCACCCAATGTTCTGCCCAAGCTCAGATCTCTCGCCGGCTTTTATACTGATCTGCCCGTGACGTCACTATCTCGCATCTTCTTTAAAGTGACGATGGACCGTGAGTTCCTCTGGAATCGAACTCACAACTCCAACTCCACATTTAATTCAATTTAAACATATAACTACATATTAGGGTGTCCCTTAAAAATCGAAAGTGAGGGAAACTTTTGCGACACCCCCTAATTTTTTTCCTTTTGGTATCCTAAGAAAGTGTGCAAAATCTTAAATCGATCAGAAAATATTAACACGTGCCTCAAATGGCCTAAAGTTGAGAAATTTTGACATTTTTCTCATTTTTTTGAAAATTTTAAAAAATGTCTTTAAATATTATTTTGTCGAATAATAGGGCTTTAACACATCTAAATATTCATATTTGACCATTTTTCATTCCTAGCTAGGTGAAATTACCTAGTTTTTAGCCTGGTCATCAATCGGAAAATCATCAAATTTGCCCATTTTATATTAAGAATAGAGGATACAAAAGTCAGTGAAGAATGACTTATAACCACGTAATTCCATAACTAGGTACCATTTGTAGACGATATTGATGTGTAGATAAATTATCTGGAGCTAAAATTAATTACTAGCATTTTAATTACAGGTGCCATATTGGATAACATTATACCCCTAAAAAAGTTATGGGATAAATTGTATGGGCATGTTTGGTATTGGGCAATGCATATTTGAGTTTTCTAATCTCAGTTAATACTAATAAAATCCTTAAACCATTTTTTAAAGCTCTTTTTTCAATTCGAATGGCCAGAATATCTCTAATTACATAACTATAGATGATAAAATTCTAAATGCATAATAGGGGCAAGAGAAATTTAAAAAATATATTTAAAAACTTAACTTCAGTATACTATACAGATGTATTGTATTGTTGAAAAGTTGAAGTTGATAGAAAATTAACCCGCTCTTCATAATGATTGAGCCTACTACACACATATTATAAGTCATTAATCATGTTTATAGATCTTGTATTTCATAATGTTATATACAGGGTGTCCCATAAATGTTGGGTCACACTTCTAGGGGGGATAGTAGGCACCTAGACGAGTCAGAATCACATAGGAATTGGGGGTCCCTGATCAAATCCTAGGGAGTTAAAAATGGAGCGACACCCCAAAAAAATTATTGAAAAATTCAATTTGTAGAAGAACTACTATTAGTAAAAATTTAATTATGGTCTCAAAAATTGTGGTTCAATATGATCTTTTAAATTATCTCAAAAGTCTTCACTTTAAAATTTGTTTTATTATGAAAAAAGTTAAAAAACCACAAAAAAATGTGAAAATTCTGCCAAAACCTCATTTTGTATTTCGAAATCCTTTCTTTTGATTTCATAATCTGAAAGATCATAGTTGTAAACCCTTAAGTCCAAAGTGTTACGTAAAAATCATCAATATTAAATGCTTGAGATCATGTTAAAGCAGGGGTCGGCAAGTAATTTTACTTGGGGTCCAAATAATTTAGAAAATTTTCATCGAGGTCCGGAGAAAAAATAGGTTACTAAAACTACTTTAAATTATTTACTTCAAATACACATATATTTTTACAAAGATGTAATTTGAGTACGCATTTGTTTTATTATGTTGTTATATTTAATATTATTAGAAGTTTTTACACGAAAAATGGGGGTCTGGGGGTTTCCCCCAGGAAATTTTTGTAAATTTGACCCTTAAAAGCGGGCTGAACTAATTTTTGTAGTGTAAAAATACATACTTATGATTTTCAAAACGTTTTGTCGGTCCGGGAAATAACCTCACGCGGTCCGGATGCGGACCGCGGTCCGCCAGTTGCCGACCCCTGTGTTAAAGCATGGTTTAAGTCCGTTTTTTGCGTCCGCTAGCTGCCGTTTTGGAAACGGCTATAGGAAACCTGTTGCGCATGTAAAAAACGAACTTTAACAAGGTCTCAAACGTTTAATATTGATGTTTCATGATCTTCATGTTTCATGATTGATGTTTCATGATGTTTCTATGATCTTTCAGATTATGAAATCAAAAGAAAGGATTTCGAAATACAAAATGAGGTTTTGGCAGAATTTTCACATTTTTTTGTGGTTTTTTTAACTATTTTCATAATAAAACAAATTTTAAAGTGAAGACTTTTGAGATAATTTAAAAGATCATATTGAACCACAATTTTTGAGACCATAATTAAATTTTTACTAATAGTAGTTCTTCTACAAATTGAATTTTTCAATAATTTTTTTGGGGTGTCGCTCCATTTTTAACTCCCTGGGATTTGATCTTTGACCCCCAAATCCTATGTGATTCTGACTCGTCTAGGTGTCTACTATCCCCCCTAGAAGTGTGACCCATTATTTATGGGACACCCTGTATAAACATAAAAACTTCCTGCGATTCAGCAAATTAGTAACATGAAAATCCGATTAAACACTGGTATTTGGTTCTTAGCTAGGAGAATCTTAAATACTAATACTACAGTTTCTGTAACTCTTCAACTTCTCTTACTATTTTTTGCACTATGCAATTTTCATTTGGAATGACCTAATCAAGCCCTTGTCCCATAAAACCCCTCAACTTTCATTAGTTAACGTTCTTGAAGAAGAAATTGGGTTTGAAGTTGATTTTTTGATAAATTTATTTATAAAATGAAATTATTTTAAACTCTCAGTATTTTTTAAGAGTCTAAACTGTATAAAATTTTTCAGAGTAATGTGTAGCTCTGACTTAAAAACTGACTTTAAAAAAGGACTGGTTTCAGCAACCATTGTCAATATTGAACATATTCTCATCACAATATCAGTATCTAATCGGTTTTTCATGTTACAGGAATATTTTATGCTCTTATGTACTATAAAATCATGATAAAGCATAAAAAAGGCTTTAAACATAGTAAATGGCTTATAATCTGAGTGCAGTAGGATAAATCATCAGGAAGAGCAGATTAATTTTGTATGAACTTCAACTTTTCAACTAAATTACAGAATGCAGTACTTCGGTATGTGCTAAAGTCTAGTTTTTCAATATTTTCTAGAATTTCTCTTCCCCTATTATGCATTTAGAATTTTATCATCTATAGTTATGTAATTAGAGATCTTCTGGCCATTCGAATTGAATAAAGAGCTTTAAAAAATGGTTTAAGGATTTTATTAGTATTAACTGAGATTAGAAAACTCAAATACGCATTGCCGAATACCAAACATGCCCATACAATTTATCCCATAATTTTTTTAGGGGTATAATGTAATCCAATATGGCACCTGTAATTAAAATGCTAGTAATTAATTTTAGCTCCAGATAATTTATCTACACATCAATATCGTCTACAAATGGTACCTAGTTATGGAATTACGTGGTTATAAGTCATTCTTCACTGACTTTTGTATCCTCTATTCTTAATATAAAATGGGCAAATTTGATGATTTTCCGATTGATGACCAGGCTAAAAACTAGGTGATTTCACCTAGCTAGGAATGAAAAATGGTCAAATATGAATATTTAGATGTGTTAAAGCCCTATTATTCGACAAAATAATATTTAAAGGCATTTTTAAAAATTTTCGAAAAAATGAGAAAAATGTCAAAATTTCTCAACTTTAGGCCATGTGAGGCACGTGTTAATATTTTCTGATCGATTTAAGATTTTGCACACTTTCTAAGGATACCAAAAGGAAAAAAATTAGGGGGTGTCGCAAAAGTTTCCCCGACTTTCGATTTTTAAGGGACACCCTACTACACATTTAATGATCATTTCTGCGACCACAATCACTAATAAGAGATATTAAACGCTAGAACAAACGACATCAATGTTTATAATAGGGAAAGTTTAGTAATTGTCAGGGAAAGTTTTCAACGATAAGGGAAAAGTTTCATTGATCAGGGGAAAAATAGCAGAGATTGAGAAATTCAAATGCAGCCTCCATAAAAAGTTCTAAGTCCAATGAGAATCACTGGTTTCCTTTAGTCCCCGCCCACACTAATGATTGACAGCTGGAGGGTCGGAACGCCACTATGCGATAACTGTAGAACCATTTTAGTAAAATCGCGTTTTGGACCACAGAGAAAAATCCTAACAGAGGGTCCAAAACGATATACAGGGTGATTCAGAAATAATCATCAATAATTGGGGGGGGGAGGTAGAGAGGCCCTAGACAAGCATATTTCGAATAGGGATGGTGGGGCGCAGCCTTACCGTTAAAGAGCTAGGACCTAATGTAGTGCGAGCGCGTTCCAAAAAGCCGTTTTTAGAAGGCCCGTGTGACGAAACAAAATATAATAAAATGAAAAAATGTATTGCATGAGGTAAGGAAGTATCCCTACTACTTACACCATGAATTCGATAGAATTTGAACCACTTTCTAAACCGTGGAGTGAATTTCAAAAGTGCAATATTAATCTTTTAGTCAAAGAATGGAGTTCCCTTAATGGTATTTAGAAAAATGATGATCGGGGAATGAATTTTCAATTATCGTAACATTGATCATTGAAACTGTTTGATCATTGAAAATTTCTTCCCCGATCATCATTTTTCTAAATACCATTAATGGAACTCCATTGTTTGACTACGAGATTAATATTATACGTTTTAAAACTCACCCCACGGTTTAGAAAGTGGTCCAATTTCTATCACATTGAGGATTTAAGTAGTATGGATACTCCTGTACTTCATGCAATAATGTTTTTCATTTTATTATGTTTTGTTTCATCACACGGGCCTTCTAAAAACGGCCTTTTGAAACTTGCTCGCACTACATTAGTTCCTAGCTCTTTAATGGTGAGGCTGCGCCCCACCATCCTTATTCGAAATATGCTTGTCTAGGGCCCCTCTACCTCCCCCCCAATTATTGATGATTATTTCTGAATCACCCTGTATTCAAAAGTTGGATGGTTTGGAGGGCGCCACGATCAACTAAATGATTGACAGAGAGATCAAACCTGTGATTGGCTGTCACTCAATCTTCTATTTTCGAAGGAGAAGGAAAAAGTTTTTCTCAACTAATCAGGCTTTTCCGTCCCGCCTCTCGTGACGTTGATGCGATCGCAGCGCCAAAATAGCCCCACAACCATCCAACTTTTTGATTTCCATTAGCGCCTATGGCGACGGACTCTCTGTTCTAGTACTCTGTGGTCGTGACTTAGTTCACAGGAGCGGTCATAAGGTTTTTTATTTTTGTTTTTATGATCTAAGAACACTTTTTAGATAATAAAAATACTAATTTATGATTTTTCATGATCGTGATCATGAATTTTATGATTTTTCATTCGTCTCCATACCACCGCTCCTGTGAATAGCCACGTCCAAGCCTGGACAGAGAGAAAAATACTGTTACTACTTTAGATTTTTTTTTCAAATTTTTTAAGTCTTGAAATCGTTTGAATTTTGAATGAATGAATTTTAATTTAATTAAACAGTTATCTCTCTATTCTAAAAAAAAGTTTTTGGTAAACAGTTTCCAGAGAAAGGCTTTTTAATTACTGAACCGAATGACACGTATAAGGTATCAAAATGTCCAGATTCTTTCCGGATTTCCGAGTAGGCCCTTCGATTTTTCAAAAAAATTCTCAATTTTAAAATATTTCCATTTTTTTATATTTCGGATAAGGTCGCAGTTACAAAGCAAGAAACTATGAATTTTAAAACAATTGAAAATATATTTCACTGGTTTTATAACATTCAAATACATTAAAAATAATCATCTTTCTGTTTATCACACTAATTTAAAAAAATATATATTGGATTCTTTTAACAATATTTATATTTTGTTTTGTTAAAACGATTTTAATTATATTTAAAACTAATTAATTTATCTTTTATTTTTTAAATAATAAATTCATATTTTTATATTTATCTTTGTCGTTGTGGCAACCTAATCATTACTATATTTACAATAAAATATAGGGGAGAGTGTTGTACCTGTGAACAGAAATCACGTTTGGATTTTTCCAAGACAGGTAAAATCACATTTTGACCATTTAAAGTGCCCAACCTACAGTCCTAACCTTTGTGAGTAGGGGGATATTTTTTATTAGCTAAAATCCTGAAAATTGTATTTTTAATTAATTTTAATAACTTGAAAAAATTTGTGTCCACAGGTACAACAACGTGCTCTCCCTATGGACAGACTCAGTTGTACCTGTGGTCCTGTGGACACCCTTAAAAAGGGAATGTTAAGTTGAAAAAAGCTAAAAATGAACATTTTTAGTAATGCATTACCTTTTTATAACATATTTCAAGCCTTTTTAAAATTGGAAATAGATTTTTTAAAGTAATGTAGTTTTAGATCGTAAATGATCATTAAAACGAAGTTCAATGATAAAAGTCTTGATTTTTTACCAAAACACATAAATCACATGGGATTTTCAGATCAAAATTTAAGGTAATAGTTTCATCAATCATGCTGATTGATCTGATCACTTCACTGATCCAAAAAAAGCAATTAGAGTTGTGCAAGCATTTGGTGGCAATTTACGCAAATCTTCTTCGGTGTAAATTTTAAGTTTTTTGTGATCATCATACTTAAATGCGATAGAGTGCTTAAGATTTTACACCATATTTTACACTAAATGCCAAGTAGAATCAAAAATTTAAAAAGTAGTTAAGATCACAAAATATTTGATTTTTCATCTTAAAACCACTTGAAAATAATCACCGACAAATAGATAACATTTTAGAATTAATTTAACATGCATTAAAATGTATTCACTCTAAAGAAACTTGATTCAAAAACGCCAATTAGCTACAGACACCCACAAGAACGTGTCCGTAGGTATAACAAGTATGGTGTCCGAAGGTACAACATCAGGTGTTTTTGCATTCAAAATTCTATAAAAAATAAAAGAATTGAGATCTGACGATTTCTAATATCATAACTAAAAAGTCAAAATCTTGGGGATTCACCCCATATATCCCATTTTATCATATCATAGTTATAGGGGAAGAGAAGAATTAATGTAGTGATGCACTAAAGAAAGCATCTAAAAACAGCAAGTTTATTATATAAATTTAAATAATATTTTAACGAGTTGATTTCACGTTAGCAACTAGATAGCATCTGTTTACATTCCAAATCGACCCCAAATTCAAATTTGTATTTTTCCCGAATTTTAAAATGAGGTGGCTGAAGGTACAACCGTCCTTGGGTACAACACTCTCCCCTAAGCTCGCTTTCAGAAATTTTGAACTTTTGCGTTTATTTATTACAATAATAATTATTTTTATATCTTTTTGCAAGTTATGTTTTTTAAGGTAGTAAAATTTGATACCTTATTTCATAATGCCAAAACGCAAACAACTAGATAACACGGGTCTCTGTTTTAGAAATTAAGATAAAAATCGAAAATGTTTGAAGTCTAAACATTCGTGTCATTGCTATGAAACTGACACAACTTCGACGTTTGTTTGTTCTCATGAAGATAAAATTCTAAATTTTCGTGATGTTTACGGTAATTACTACATTTTTCACAGCCAATCGATGAAAATAGTTACAAATTTTAAGAACGTTAAATTTATTCCTGAGATGTTTCAGTGCTTCTTAATGGATCTGTGAAAAAAACATTACCTTGGGGAAATGGTAAAGGAATGTTACATTGCTCTGTTGTTAATTTTCTTGGAATTATAAGGCGACCCGCCAATTAATGTTACCATAAAAGAACTGTTAAATTTCCGCTACTGAATGTATATACACCATTTTCGAAAGAATACCCCGGAGAAGTACTAACCCTGTTTTAAGAATGTTTTATAAAGTGAGTAAGTGCAGTGAGCAGGGTTTTGTGAGGAATTGCGAAGCGGTTCAAACGTGTCTGCGTCAGCAGTTAACGGGGGTTGGCGAGCGATAGCGAGCAGGGGGCGGTAGCTCCCTAGTACTACAAAAAATCGAATTTCCTTCTTAAGATTTTTGTTCCTCTTATTTTTAATGGCTTCAAGTTTTCACGGTAAATCATTCGATAGTACTTCAAAACAAATTTTACAGAATGTGATATGATTTTTTTATCATCGATCGTATTATATCTTCTATGATGCAAGAAAATTTGCAAATAAATTCATAGATGCCTGTTTTTTGTATTTAGTTTTTGTTATGTGTGTTTGAAGATAATGTTGAAAATGTAAAATAGTATAATTTAAATAAGTTAATTTGTTCCAAATGACTAATTATTTATTTCCTTAAATTTATTACTGTGTTGTAAACCTACCCTTAAACAACTCTAATTAGAAGTGTGAGGGAGATATATCCCCATATCCCCTCTTTGACGAAGCCTTTACGATTGACCTCGTCATTAATAGTGTCGAAAATGTAACAAGGTTCGTAAGCGCACGAACTCATCTTAGCCACATCCACGCCATATCTTAGCTTCCAAAAAAGCTAGAAAGTAAAATACAAAGCGGCTTCCAGTAAGCAAGCAAATGTCTTCTCCGCTTTCAATCAACTGCCCATCAATTTTTTCCTTACTTCCCTTCGAAATAATTCCATCGCCTGTCAAAATCACGTGACTCTTTTAGTATCTTTGGTTCGACAGTAGAAAAGAGGACGAAGCGGCATATCAATAATGCCAGCAAAATGTCCCTTACTGTTATTTCATCTCATCTCAATTTCTTTCTTTTCTTAATAGAACTACGGTTACTTGTACTAAACGGGGCAATGATTGGTGGTTTTTGATTTGTGCTGTTTTTAAGCAATCATGTCATGAGAACAAACAACAAACCCTTTATCTCTATGTTAAATTCAATTGAAAAATCTGAAAAAAAAATCCAACAGGCAGCTTGTATACCTGTATTAGTACCATCTTTTTCCTGAATTTTCAGAGCTGAATTTTTTTTTGAATTTTAAATTAAAAAAAAATAATTATTTTGTTAACCCTACAATGCAGGATTTTTTAAATAATAATTTAATAACTTATTTACAGAAAGAAAAAAAACAAATACATAAGTTGTTCACTAAGGGGCACAAGCCCTTCCAAGTGAAGCACTAAATTAATAAATAAATATTTATACTAAGAACAAAATAAAACAAATAATCGAAATACACATACAGTCATGAACAAAATACAAAATATACATACAAAATAATACACACTAAGTACACACCAGAAAAAAATAATTTGGCTAACACAGAGCAACAAAAAGTAGTCAAATATCAGGCTCATCTTCATTTATAGAAGACCTTTATAGATTTGTGTCTTTTAAATTCAATAAATATGTAGACAGACCCCTTTTAAAAGAAAATTTATTTGAGTTAGAGGTTAGATAAGTTGGCAATTTGTTATAAAAGAACGGACCCTGATAAAGAAAACTTTTACGCAAGACCTCTTTGTATGGCTGTGGGATATTTAATATAGGTGGTTGTCTGAGATTATAATGAATATTAGTACTACTAAATGAGCTAATGTTATTATAAATAAAAAGTGATAATCTAAAATAATAAAGTTTCTTTATAGTTAATAACTGATCACTATTTACATCCTTAAAAATTCTTTTTTGCACATTTATTAAAGGTATAAGGTTTGATATGTAATCCCCTCCCCAAAAAATTATGCCATACTGTAAAATAGATTGAATCCAGGAGAAGTATAAGGTTTTCAAAAAGGATCCGTCTACGTGATTTTTTAAATGATAAAAAATAAATAGGTAGTATCGGAGTTTAGATTTTAGATAACTGATATGTGAAGTATATTTTAGGTTCTGGTCGAGATTTAATCCCAAATATTTAAAATTTGGAACTCTTTCAAGCTTAAGACAATTACAGGTAACAGAATTCAAGCAATCGTGATATTTTATGTTTAGATCTAAACTGTTATTATAGATTAAGCTAAAATTAATATAGTTTGTCTTATTGCTATTTATTGACAGACAATTATTATCAAACCAATATCTAAACTTTTGTAAATCCGAATTTGTTATTTTCTATTGTATTGAAGTTTTGAGAAGAATATATCAAAACGGTATCGTCTGCATAAGATAGTATCTTACCGTGAAGTTTTAGATTGCACAACTCATTTATAAATATTAGGAATAATAAAGGGCCCAAAATAGAACCTTGTGGAACACAGTTTTTTAAAATTTTGGAATTGCTTAATTTGTCATCTAATTTTACGTATGAATTCACTTGAAAATTTACTTGAAAATCATTTATTTGACTTCTATTATGGTGTAAATTAGTAAAAACATACTAAAAAAATTAATTTAATTTTTTTCTACACTAGGGAGATACTGCCCCCTGCTCGCTATCGCTCTCCAACCCCCATTAACTGCTTACGCAGAAATTTTTACCACTTTGCCATCCTCACAAAACCCAGCTCATTGCACTTACTCACTAAAGTGAGTAAATGAGTGAAGTGAGTAAAAGTGAAATTTTCGCAATTCCTCACAAAACCCAGCTCACTGCACTTACTCACTTTATAAAACATTCTTAAAACAGAGGTAGTTCTTCTCCGGGGTATTTTTTCAAAAATGGCGGATATTTATTCAGTGACGACACGAAACATCTTCATTATACGACACGAAACATCATAATTTATGGATGACCCCTTAGAAATTAACTTAGTTTACCTATTATATATTAATAAAAACTTATTTTTGTCTTATTATATTTTGATTTAATTAACAAATTTAAATACAAAAATAATTTGATTGGCAATTAACTGAAAAATACCCTATATTGTTTTAGTAGTTCATTTGGTATAATATTTAATAAATAATATTTTGTAAAATGCTTAACTGATTCCTTAACTTTTCACTTAATAAAATAATTTTTTTTGCAAGTTATAAATAATAGTTTAAATTTTTAATTTTCTATTAAATAATGTTTAAAAATTTTCCTTAAGTGTTTATCAAGATAACAAAAAGTTAAAGTGTAAAAATGAGTGTAAAAAATGAGTTAATGAGTTAAAGTGTAAAGTATGAAATATAAACATGACATGAAGTTAAACATAAGGAATGCATGCATTTAATATTAGTTGTTTTTCTTCTGAATAATAATTTTATAGCGATACCTTTAAGGGAATCTTATAGTGATATAAGTAAAAGGGGA
Source organism: Tetragnatha versicolor (assembly GCA_024610705.1). Lineage (NCBI taxonomy): Eukaryota > Metazoa > Arthropoda > Arachnida > Araneae > Tetragnathidae > Tetragnatha > Tetragnatha versicolor. Next base: position 5,684,997 of record JANDEH010000009.1, on the reverse strand, counting down.
TTTTTAAATGGTATTTTTTAATTTAATGGTATGGACAGTTTAAACAAAATATAGTATCAAATACCTGTTTTTCGTGTAGGGGAAATATATTTCCTAAAGAAGAAAATTACAGAAAAAAGATGGGAGATACGAGTAGCAAGAGTAGCATTGTTTTGGTGGAAGCATCGACTAAAAATGAGATTTAGAACATTCATATTTTATTATTAAAGCTGCAAAATTTTTAAAACTTTCCTTCAAAAAATAAAAAGAACATTAGATAGGGCCCACAGGTTGGAGACAACTGAGATAAAGTGATCGAAAAAAGCAATCACACGAAAAACCGTAAACGCCAAAAGAGGGATTTAGAGGCCAAATTGGCAAAGCAAAAAAAACCGATTTTGCAGGGCAGCGAAACGAAAACCCGACACGCTTAGAACAATGGAGCAGATGTTCCAAGCTGTCTCTATATTTGGTCCGAACCGATGCGAAGCTCAACGAAAAATCAAACTTTTCATGAAGCGGATTCGAAAAACTTGTGAAATGGAACGGTAAATGGTCTATTTAAAGGTGATTACGATGAAAAGTAATTAAAGATGTTTGTAACCTTCCGTAATAACCTTATTTTTAAATATTCATTTGTTTTTATTTTTGAACTACCAAAAACGGGAAAATTTCGAAAAAGATGATTTCTCTATGGGTTGGCGGGAAATAAGTTCGAGGAGCGCGCTTGTAAATTCGATAAATAATAGAAAAAATGTCCGATTTTTTCCAGTAATGAGGGAAATTGATCCTCAAGGATGTACCTATCTACCAGTAGCAAAATTATTTCGAAATTCCTCAGGAGCAAAACGGAAGTTAATTAAAAAATAACCCTCGTATTAAGCAAATATTCAATCATGAAAACTTTTCAGAACATTCTTGTTATGATAAAATTAATATCGCTGTTCTGCTATGTCAAACTTGAATATCCATTGTATCGAAGCAGTTTAGATTTTTAAAACAAAAAATATTCAGTATCTAAATAAATCAAGTACTTGAAAATATGGAAAAAATGAGCTAAAATTTAAGAACTAATTAATTTAATTTAATAATGGATTTATTCAAAATTTTAGTGCATTTACCTTTAATGATCCTTTTACAGTCCAGTCAGCTTGTTTATTTTTATTTGAGATTCAGAAATAGAATTCTTAAAATCGTCTGTCACTTTAATTATCTTTTTTAATATTTTTATACTAATTTTTTTTAAATAAGTGGGTGATTGTATTCGTAAGTTTTAAAACGTTGGCTTATTGTATTGGCTGATATGCTCGTCATTGATTGATCCGTTATTTTATATCCTGGGTGACGTCACTTATGAGCATACCTTGTTAGTTTATACAAGACCCTCTATATACATGGCCACCCAACTCCGGACGATGACGTCAAACGTGAGTGAAAATTGCCATGTTAAGTCTATGGAGTGACGTCAAAGATGAGTGAAAGTTATGACGTTGCACGGCCGAGTTGCGAGGCCTTTATATAGAGGGTCTTGGTTTATATACCTTGCACAATACTATTAATTTTATTTAGAAAATAAAAAAACACTAGTAAAATAAAAATGTGGAAATATTTTTAAAACAAAAAGTCATCGAATTTTGAACTGTAACAACAGTAAATAATTTATTTGACCCCATTATATTCTTTAATTTATTATTAGAATTTAAACTGACGATAATTAAACCTTCTATTTATAGTAAGGAAATTAACTAGTGAACTAAGTTCTATTTAATTAGTTTGGTATTCATTATTGCATTTTATGCAGATGGCATCACGTTTTTGTTTGCCTGTTCCGAAGTGTATATTTGGACGGCCAAAACGGCCAGTGGCGCATGCGCTGTAGGTCTCGTGATTACGTAGCAGTCTCGGCGTTTAGTGATGGAACCAATGGAACGCCGAGCCGTGGAAATTAGAGTAGAGTTTAGTTGAAAAAAGGCCGTCCAAATATACAGTGCATTGTTGTTCCATCAATTTTTTTGAATTAAAAGACATTTTTGTTTTTTATGTTTATTTCAAATTTCTACTTATTAGACTTTGATTTTAATAGCGATAGCCATTAAAAATTATTACAGCGTTAATTTTACCATTGTTAACTTAATGTTAAATTACTAAAAACACGGATATTCCTTGTTCACTGTTAACAATTCAGAAAGTTTAAAACATGGCGTCGTGATGATAGTGACGTCAAAGGTGGGTGAAATTGATGACGTTGCACGGCCGAGTTGGATGGCCTGTTATATAGAGGGTCTTGTCTACTGGCAGTCTAAAGTGCTAAAACAATGAAAAGTTATATTTATTGTACTTATTGCATGGTGTTGCCGTTTGGAAATGGAAATTCGAGTGGGAAATGGGGAAAAATGTCGTGTTGCCAAATGGCAACAGTAAGCACTGTAGGGTTAATTACACTCACTTCCAAAAGTTCAGCACGGAATTGTTTTTTCAACCTAACACCTAGTAAAATTATTTTTCATTCATGAAAATCATACCACAAGATGTTCAACTAGTTAGAAGACAGGGCCCGAGAACAAATTTTCACTACCAATAACGTAAGGGGGTAAATGGACCCTCCATTGATAATGGAGTTCCATTACACATTTGGAGTAGTGAAGAAACGTCTATGTGAGAGGTATTTAATGGAAAATTTTATGTTTTTTCTTAAGAAAATTGTTATTCCTAAACTCAACGCATGTTTTCAAACGTGTGTGCTACCTTTAAATGGCATTTTTAAGGTTTTATTGAGAGATATAGGTCTAATCATCATTTTTGGCAAGTTTTAGCCTCTGGGTCATTTTTGGTAAGTGGTATCAGACCGTCAACTATGTTATTTAGTAGCTCTTACATGTGCTTGAAGGAGTATAAGTCTGGGGACCCAGAAAGTACCCTTATTCTTTTTTTTTTTTTTAAATTAAATAGAACTTTATTTTTTTTATTTTTTTTTTAAAATTAAATAGAACTTTATTACACATAGAGAACAAACACAAAAAAGACAGATATGTGATTCGCCAAGGGGAAGAAACTTCCCGTACAGGCGAAAAAGAAATTATACAGACAAATGACATATTACAACAAAAGCATAAAACTGAATAAAAACAATAGCTAAATAATTAAATAATGATGGCAGCAAGCTGGTAAACCATAAACTAAATATGCTTCATTGAAGTGAAAAATATAAATCCAGGTCGTCGATATTAATTAATAACTCAAATAAATTTCTTTTGAACTCTGAATATCTAATAATGGAGGTTAGATTTAAAGGTAAACTATTGTATAATTTTGGTGCGAGGTAAAAGAAATGTTTACAAAAAATTGATTTAGAAAATTTTGGGATTTGATAAGTTGCTACAGCTCTAGTATTATATGGTCTTGCTATAGTGTTAAATATAGATTTATTCCGATAAAGATAAAGTATAATACGAAAAAACGCGTTGTGACGAAGAGGCAATAATTTGAGTAATCTAAAATTATTTGGATATGACTGCTGATTTAAAATTTTGAATATCTTATTTTGAATAGAAATTAAAGGTTGGAGATTGGATCTATATTCTCCACCCCAAACAGTGACACCATAATTTATTAAAGAATAGAACCAAGAAAAATATAAAGTTTTTAAAAAGGACAGATCAATTTTATTTTTTAGGTGGTAAAAGTTAAATATTGGGTTGTCCCATAAGTTCTGTTACTTTTTACAAAGTTTCATGTTTGAAAATTTTTTATGAAAAACTGGTAATAGGTAGAGATTTCAAACAAAAGGGATTTTGATATATGGATATTTATAAACATAATGTGGGATTTTGGTAGTTCTCGTGATATTATTTCTTTTCAAAATGGTGGTTTGAAAAAAAGACCACAAACGACGATTTTAGCGTAATTTTTTTTCTTTTGTTTAAAAAACTAGGAAGAACGCATAATTCAGGGCTAAAAAAAGTTTTACTATATATTTGAAATGTTTAGTTTAAGATGTCCTAGTTTCAAGATAATTCGATAAGTTTAACTTAGGAAATTTCGGTCCCAAACATAACATCTATTGCAAAAAACATACCTCAGTAATGTTAGTCATTTCAAAGAAATTTTTACTAAAAAAAGCATCAAAATCAATAAAAAAGCTTAGGAAAGACCCAAGTATTCAAAATATGCAGTATATTAAATTATATCTGAAATTAAGTTCAGAAAATAGTGCGCACAATGCAAGCGCGCAACGTTTTAGCCTATCACAATTACACTAGCTGAACTTACACTCAACGAACAAATCAATTTTCTTTGCTTCATACGAAAACATTACAATAAAAACAACCCCTTGGCAATTAGAAATAAATCAATTGAATGATATTATGAAAAGATACTTTCAATGCATTAATGGCATCAATTCAATGCATTAACAAGCATTATGGTTCAAAAAACACCTGCCTTTAATTACTTCATACCAGCTGCTTAGAAAAACAATAGGCGTGCTTTAAAAAACACGTGAAATTACCAATATAAATGAAGTTTTAAAGCCAAAATTTCCAACCTTAAACTTATCGAATAATCTTGAAACTATGACATCGTAATCTAAACATTTCAAATATACAGTAAAACTTTTTTTAGCCATGAACTATGCGTTCTTCCTAGTTTTTTAAACAAAAGAAAAAAATTAAGCGAAAATCTTCGTTTTTGGTCTTTTTTTAAAACCGCCATTTTGAAAAGAAATAATATCCTGAGAACTACCAAAATCACACACTATGTTCATAAATATACATATATCAAAATCCCTTTTGTTCGAAATCTCCACCTATTACCAGTTTTTCATAAAAAATTTTCAAAGACGAAACTTTGTAAAAAGTAACAGAACTTATGGGACAACCCAATAAAATAAAGCGCAGTTTTTTCCCCAATTCAAATATATGAGTTTTCCATTTCAAGTTAGAGTCTACATTAAGTCCAAGATATTTGTAGCTTTGAACACATTCAAGAATATGACATTGGCAGTTGTTTTTAGATTTACATGATGAAATGTGATATTTTAAGTCAAATGGTAACTCAGATGGTCTTAAACTGAAATTAATGTATTTAGTTTTGTTTAAATTTTAAGTTAAATCATTAGCATTGAACCATTTGTCTATTTCGATTAAATCAGAATCAATTTGAGTCACCAGTTCCTTTAAAGTGGAACAAGAATATAATAAGACAGAATCGTCAGCATAGGTTAATATCTTGCCTGAAAGATTTAATTTACAAAAATCATTAATGAAGATTAAAAAAAAACAAAGGACCCAAAATTGAACCCTGAGGAACACCTCGATTTGTTACCAAGTACTCGCTTAAATTGTTACCAACCCTAACTCTTTGTGTCCTTCCTGTTAGATACGAAATCAACCAATTTAAGATATATCCTCTAAATCCTGCTCTTTCTAGTTTGTATATCAATAAAGAATGGTTGACGTTGTCAAAAGCCTTTTTTATGTCCAGAAAAATTGCCACGGTAACTTTGCTTTTATCCACACTATTCACAATAAACTTAGAAAATTCTAAAAGAACCATTTCAGTAGATCGACCTTGTGTAAACCCATATTGGTTAGAGGCAAAGAAATTTGTGTGAGACAAGAAATTATACATCTTTTTTACAATAATTTTTTCAATAACTTTAGAGAGTGAGGGTAAGATCGATATAGGTCGATAATTAGAAAGAATATTCTTATCTCCAGATTTATAAATCGGAGAAACAGTTGCCCGTTTTAAAGAGGCGGGAAAATCGCAAGTATTGAAAGAGGAATTAATAAAATTTACAAAAAATTCAATGTTATTAGGGGCAATTAATTTTAAGTACTTCACACTGATACCATCATAATCAAAAGAGTTAAGTTTTGAAAAAGATTTTAAAGCGTCAAATATATCAAGATCGGTAACTTCATAAAAAACAAAAGATGATAAACAAGGTGATATATACTGTTGACAGTTAGTAAAATCAATATTCGTTGCAGTTTGGGTAGCATTATTATATAACATATTAAACTGAGAAGCTAAGATCGAATTCTCAAAGTTGTCAGGCAAGGTTCTAGAGTTATCTTTTACATTATTAAGAACAATACTATTAACAAAATTCCATTTTTGTTTGCCAGTACTGCAGGTTTCGAATTTGTTTCGATAAAATTGAACTTTTGTTGACTTAATTAAGTTTTTTAATTCAGAGACAGTAGTTTTATAAGCTGTTTTATATACGGTATCCCATGGGTATTTTCTGGCTTTATTGAATAACTTTTCCTTTCTACGTATAAGAGTTAAAATATCAAGGGTAACCCATTGCTTTTTAGGTTTCTTTCTTGAAAATTTAAAAAACTTACAGTTATTTTTAATGCTTTGTAAATTAAAGACAAGTTTCTGGTATTGGTGATCAAGACTAGAATTAGGATTAACTTTAAATTTGAATGTCTCTAAGTAATTATAAAACATGGAATGATTTAGAGCATATGAAGATTCCAATGGATCATTGGTATCTGAAGATTCAAAATAATTCAATTGACATAAAATAGGATAATGATCACTAATATCCGAGATAAAAATCCCAGTCTTGGTAGAAAATAAATTTGTTTTGACGAAAACATGGTCAATACAAGTAGACGATGACAAAACAGTTCTGGTAGGTTTCGTAACATGACTATGGAAACCAAATTCAGACAAAATATTCAAGTATTCTAATGTATTAAGTTCAATTCCTAATATATTGATATTAATATCTCCCATCAAGATAACATTAGAAAAGTTCAAACTAAGCAAAGCACATTTTAGTTCAGAATTAAAATGATCGACATTGAAATCCAAATTACGATAGATTGCAAATATTGCAAAATTTAAGGTTTTTGAATGCAACAAAATCACCTCAGCTGATGTAAAGTTAATATTTATATTAGAAAAATTTAAGTTACATTTGGAAAAAACAGCGACTCCTCCAGATCGATTATTATCTCTACAACAAAAGAAAGAGTTAAAGCCCTCCAAACTATAGTAACAGGTTTCGTTTTCATATATCCAGATTTCTGATAGAATTATAACTGAAATATTACAGAGAACATTGGATAAGAGAGCCACAAGATCATCAAAATTTGCACGCAGACTTCGAATATTAACATGGAAACGAAACGAATATTAACGATCTTTCAATGTCGTTACTTATGAAAAACTTTAACATAGCCAAATTGTGATTTTTGCAGATTTTTCACTCTTAAAGATAAATCCTTGACCCAAAATGTCTTCTAAAAGGAGCAAATGGGACATGAGAACACATGTATGCAATTGTAGACATTATTGAAAAGCTCAGTGGCATATAGGGGGTGTTGAAACGGCACAAAAAATTGTATAGTTTTACAGGATCGGCATCTGTTAATAACGTTAAAAAAGGAACATTTTTTAGTGTTTATGGACGTATACATGTCTGAAAAGAAAGAAATATATCTAAAAATATCTCGATTCTTTTCTTAAAATGAGTTTTTAAGAGATCGAATTTCTTCTCTGAAACTATTGCCGTTTCAACACCCCCTATATGCCTCAGATATTTTCATTGATGTCTGCAATCGTTTTCATGTGTTCTCATGTCCTATTTGCTCCTTTTAGAACACATATCGGGTCGAGGATTTATCTTAAAAAGTGAAAAAGCTGCAAAAAATCACAATTTGGCTATCTTTAAGTTTTTCATAAGTAACGATATTATAAGAATAAGGGTACTTCCTGGGTTCCATCTGCTTGAATGCGTTTAGGTCTGGCCAGACCTAAACGCATTCAAGCAGATGTGAGAGCTACTAAAAACATGGTTGACGGTCTGATACCACTTGCCAAAGATGACCCAGAGGCTAAAACTTGCCAAAAATGATGATTAGACCGAAATCTCCCAATAAAACTTTAAAAAAGCCATTTAAAGTTATTGGTAGGGAAAATTTTTCTCGGGCCCAGTATTCCCACTAGTTGAACATCTTGTGGTATGAGTTTCATGTATGAAAAATAATTCTACTAGGCGTTAGCCTGAAAAAACAGTTCCGTGCTTAACTTTTGGAAGTGAGTGTATATATGTTCTTAATAGTTCTTTTTTCTTGTTAATTAAATTAATTCTTACTCCAATGTAACCTGTTTTCACTTGTTTGGAAATTTATATACTACATTTTCGTAATTTCAATTTATTAAATTAATTAACTGATTATTTGACAGTGAATTCCACCGGTTTTCCATTATATAATTAACTGTAAACAATAACCATTGAAAATTGACCTTTTCAAAAGCCTCAAAAGTTTAGGACACTAATTTGGAATAAAAGCTGCATTTTTCGTTTTTTTCTCTCTAATGGGCTGGTACTACCGGACATTATCCTTGACCACTGAACTTCCCTAAGAAGTACCTACTTAGCGTTACCGAGCGAGCACCTGTGGATCGGAGCCACGGAGGTGATGTTAAAATTTGCATATTTCGTAAAAAAATGGAGGAAAAAAACGAACGTATTTAATTCGTAATTTTTTCAACATTTAATATGTTAATATACCTTATTTTTAAATGAAAACCGTTGGATTTATCCCTTTTGATGTTTTTGTTAGGTTTTGAAGGTTTAAAAATTTTTTTTCGTGCAACTAATTATTCACAAATTAATTTTAAAAATTTTAATTAACTTTTTTTCCATATTTAAGGCACAGTTCGGTTTCAGCACTCAAAAATAACCTATAAACAAAAACATGTATCTCTCACATGCCTATATTATTGTTTTACAATTTTTTTTAAAAATAAAAAAATTAAATTTTCCACCGTCCGATTTTTAGTATGTTAATATATTGAGATTACAAATTACGAACCAGGAACTCCAACCATGCCTCGTCATCAGGGGGCTTGGACATGGAAAGAGGGGTGTTTCTGAATGCCGACCATCAAAATGGTAACGACATCAAGCCCCAACACCCAGAAATGAATTTAGTAGCGCAGTTTGCAGAATTCTATTCAGTTTTAATTTTAACTTTAAATTGAAATTTCGATTTGAATACTTAATATATTGAGGTTATTTTAAAGGTGAAATCTGTTAAGAAACCTTTAATTGCAATTTTGCCTTTCTGTTCTGCCTTTTGTTGCTATTTTCTCTTAAGGGTATGTCAACGCAATGGGTTTTGAGGTCTGGGCCGAAATTACTTAAATCCAGGGAAACTTTGGTCCAAAATTTTAAAATTTTTAAAATAAATATTTAAATCCTAAATCCACACTGAAAAAATAATAAAAACACTGACTTTGTCAAATGTGTTTGGATTAACTATTTTTATTTGCTTTTAATGTAGCACTCAACTTGGGCCAAAGTTCTTTACTGATTTCAAAATTTCCGAGGGGAGGAGTTGGGGGTCCTAATGCATACAGATATGTTTTGGAATTTTTATCCCTCAAAAGGTTAGGGTTCAAATACAAATACAAATACAAATTTTGTCGACCAGCTACAGGCTCGAAGCCCAACAAGGCTGGTCCATTTTTTATTAATTCACCCATTCCCACTGACTCACTTCGAGACCATTTGGGTTACATCCGAAATGAACCTTGAAAGTCGCATAATGAAAAAGTCGTTGAAAGTCATATGGCAAAAATTGGAAGAATATTGAATGGTTTATGCTGCTTGGGTAAAATAAGTCGAACTGACTGGCGTACTTGTTCTTTTTTTTCTTGCAAAAAAGTAATAAAAAAACTAAAAATACCTGATTGTAGTATAAGTATAATTCAGAGCCATTTATGTTGAAAATGCAAAAAAATTTTGGGAAGACTTAAATTATAATAAAAAAATTAGTAAGTTTTTATCTCGAAAAGGAAAGCACCCCATTAGAAGTTGGTGATGTCGCCATCTGTAGCACAATAAAGCAACTAACAGTAGTTCCAAAGTTTTGAGAAAATGAATGTGAATAAAAGTTTGCATATTAAAAAGGCTATTAGGTAGACTTTAAGTAAAATGTGGGTGTTATTAGTTACCATCAATTTATTTCAATGATTTGACATCTTGATATTTAGACTGAGAAACACTAAAAAATATTTTTCGCATATAAACTTCACAAAAAGACTATTTCTCTAAAAATTTTCCAAATTAATTTTTTAAATAAAGATAATTTCTTATACGTATAACTAAGATTTTCTCATTGACAACTATCATCAATTTGAAATCTTGAAATTTCATTGAAACTAGGCTTTTATTAACACATTACGCATAGAAATTCGAGCTTCAGAAAATATATTTAATTAAACCATTCGGAGAAAAAAAAATGATGTGTACTAAAAAAGAGGGAAAGAATAATTCAATAGAATGGAATTCACAGCAATAAAATTTTATAATTTTGCAAATTTGTCTTAAAAAAATAATCGTTCATTTTCACTTCTTGATTTAGTAAGGAACATGGATGATGAATGATTTGATAATGACGCCATCTACAGTAGATGAAGGTCTAAAGTTTTTGCAACTTCTATCAAGTTTAGCCTTGTTCTATCAAAACATACGGAGTCAGCGGTACCGTGTGGTAGTATAACAAAATACATTCTTATAAAAATAACTTTTTAAGCTTTAAACTTATCTTACAATATGATGATCTGATTAGATTTTAATTGAAAAATGATTAGGCAAATAAATTTAAAATTTACTAAAAGAATGGATGTCTGAAAATTTTAGAATATTTTTGTCTTTATTGAACAACAAATAGACGACAGGTCAAATGCGGCCTAAGGGCGATTGTTCTGCAGCCTTGGTTCTACTAGGGGAGATTGGGGTGATGAGAAACATGCAAAATTCCACAGGATTGTCCTTTAAGTTTACGAAGCTGATTTTTAACAGAATATTTTTTTAAATTACAAACAAAGTAAGGAGGATATCTCGGCTCAAGTTCAGAGGTGCGGATGCGCCAAGTTTTTAGCGGTAAAGATGACTAATATGGTAACCCTAACTAATGTTAAGTGAATGATTTGGCTTCTAAATGTGCCGCTAAACAGCCAAAATTCGCCAAGCTTCCGCACATCTGAACTTGCGCCGATATCTCATATCACCTGGGATTGTAGAACAATCATTGTCCTGTATGTAAAAATTAAATCCCCATTCTCCATGTAAAATTTAAATTTACAGTGGAAAAACTGAAGCATAAAAACAAAAGCATTGAGAAAAATGCTTCAATTTTTCCACACTTATTCTAAATTTTCTTGAAAAGTTGGCGTGATATTCGTAAACAGCACTAAAATATAGCCTAGAGCAGGGGGTAGCTTTTTCAGCCGCGGCACCCCTAGCAAGCTAAAAAAATTAGGGGCACCCCTCAAAAAAGGTTAAATTTTTTTTTGAAAAAAAGGTGTCCACATAAGAAGTCTGCAGGAGTGTATTATTAAATTCATTTTAGGAGGGGCCCAAAATTAGCCCTCAACCCTTCAAAGTATATTAAATGGGTCCAATGTAGTTTCTTTCTGTTTTTTAAGGTAGAATTTGTGTTATAAAAGAATTTTATATAAGAAAATTTGTAATGAAGCTCGAAGTATCATAGGAGGGTCTTCCCCCAGAAAATTTTTGGAAAGTTGACTGTAAAAGACAGGTTTTTAAGTAGTTTTAGCACACCTATTCCAAAATTTAGATTAACATTTTTGACAGGCTTTGAATTTTGATGAACTTAATAATATAATATAAAAAGTTGTGAATAACAAAGCTCCAAGTAAAAAATTTTGGAAATTTAATCCTAAAAACAGGACTTACCTTGGTTTTGGTGTACACCTACTCCGAATTTCGGGTATATATTTTGATGAACTTATAAAAACTTTTGAATAATAAAGTTTTGAGTACGAAAGGGGATTAGGTGGGTTCTTCCCCTGAAATTGATGCTAAAAATCAGGGTTTTAACTTGTTTTGGTAGACCAAGTCCGAGTTTCGGTGGGACAGGGTACTCTCGGTCCCCAACGCCTTTCCGCAGTCTTTTTCATTTCCAACAATTTTTTTACTTCTGTACAACTGCAGTTTCACCAAATGAAAAAGAAAATAGGTATGTACTTGTCCCTTTTTCTGTGAAAAGCAGTGTTTTTGATAACTTATTTTGTGTAAGCTATAAAAAAGATATTTGGCCTTCTACGAACGCAAGAATAAAAGGAAAAAAGAGTGAAAAAGTTAAATAATATTCACTGTATTCACGCCCCATAAGCAGTTAAGATTTGTTCCATATTTAAAATTTCGTAATTTTCGCAACTTTTCTTGGTTATTGTCACGGCACCCCTGGAATACCCTCGCGTCACCCCAGGTACCGCGGCACACAGTTTGAGAACCTCTGGCCTAGAGACATGTATCACATGCATATATACTACAAAATTTAAAAATTTTAAAAAATTTAAAATTTTTAAATTAATATAAAATTTAAATTTTTTGAAAGATATTTTGTCTTTTTTCAATTTAATTATTTTTAAATATTTATTATCAAATATTGTCTAAATATTTTCTGTATTACTTGATTGAAAGATTTTACCTGTATTTTCAACGTTAATTTTTATAAATTAATTAATTAACTAATGATTTAATCACCGATTGTAATTTTTTTAGGTTATAGAGGTATAAACCTACAACATCAATGGAAAAATGACCTTTGCAAATGCCACAAGCGTTTTTAAAAAGAGTTTTTAAAAAGGTCGATTTTTGAAGCCAAAAAAATTGAAAATTTGAAAAAATTAAACTTTTTACTGTCCGATTTTCTTCCATTTTTAGTATGTTATTATTTAAGCCATTTCTAATTGAAAACCGTGAAAATTATTTCTTTTGCAATTATTTTGTGGTTTTGAGCGATGTTTTAATTATTTCGACTTTCCAAATTTTGAATTAATTTTTAAAAATTGAAATTTTGAATTTTTAAAAAATTTAAATGGTATATTCGTATTTAGCACTGAAAAATAGCTTATAAACATGTATCATAAGTATCGATTACTATAATTAGATTTTTTGAAAATTTTTTTGGCCATTTTTTAAAAATTAAAAAAAAAACTAAACTTCCCGCGGACCGATTTTGTCCGATTTTTAGTATGTTATTATTGAGGTCATTCCCAAGTGAAAACCGTTGAAAACCAAATGTTGCAATTTTTTACCGGTTTAGTAACATTTGCCTGGACTAATATTAGTCACTGAAGAAAAGTGAAAATCTCAAATTTAATAATTTATTCTTCATAAAAAGGAAATCAGCTTATATACAGGGTGTTTCAAAAGTCTGCTTCGTGGCTTTTATTTGAAACCAACGTGTCCTAGGATCACGGAAGTAAGGTCTACCCCTATGTAAGTGACCCTGGAGAATCCATTAAGATGACTTGCAACGCCCCTAGGGGCTAAATAAAAAAGTTTAAAAATTAATTCAAAAACTAAAGGAGATAGAGCAAAAACCTCAGTGAGAGTATTGTTGCCATCGTTATTTCATGAAAATATCGCGAATATTCGTGGAGATATTAGCATGTGAAAACAGCTCTTTTTCAGGTCTCAAAAAAGAAAAAGTTCGTTAATTTGCAAATTTTTAAGTGTTTTTGTGTAGTTTTGTGTTTTTTAGTTGAATGAAGACAGAATTTAATCAAAAAAATCTGAAAAACTTGCAAATTTGCGAACTTTTTCCTTTTTGAGGCCTGAAAAACTATTTTTACAGGCTATTTTCTCCGCGAATATTCGCGATATTTTCATGAATTTTTTTCATTGAGTTCTTCAAAACGGTGGCAACAATACTCTTGCTGAGGTTTTTGCTCTATCTCCTTTAAATTTTAAATTAATTTTTAAAACTTTTTATTTCGCCTCTAGGGGTGCTGTAGGTCATCTAAATAGATTCTCCACGGTCACTTACCTAGGGGTATACCTTACTTCTGTGATCCAACGACACGTTAGTTCTAAATAAAAGCCGCGAAACGGACTTTTGAAACACCATGTATACTACTATATTACACTACCCAAATCTATCTAATTTTTAAAAACTAAGTATTTATTATTAACTACGCTTTAAAAATATTTTTACAATAATTATTCAATATAACAAAGGGTGGAGCGAAAAAAACGAAATTTGAATAATCAAAACTTAATAGCAAGGAAAAGTTGCCATTTGTGGTCAGAAACAAGGTCCTAAAATTGTAGACCGATCAATTTATATCTTTTACCACCGCAAGAGGACTGAAGTTTTGAAAAATCGTTAAAAACACGTATTTTACAGAAAAAAATTAAATATATCCAAATTTACCGAAATATTTTCTAATTGGGCACAATATGTTCCGCAATGAGTCACTTAAGTGCCCTTAAAATTTGATTTCTGTGAAGTAACATCTTAAGCCATAGCAAGGGGGTCAAAATATCGAGAAAATGCAAAAAGTGTCAATTTGGGGTAATTTTTACTCTTTTAGGTTTTTCATATTTTTGACATTATTTTTTTACCTGCTTCTGACGTTATTACAAAAGGTACTTAACTGCTAAAAATATTAAGTTCAAATTCATCAATATTTATCCCCCATATTATTTACTACAATCAGGCACTTATCCTAAACAGTCATCGCGAATAAAAATTATCCAGAAAACCGTTACAGATATATTTAAAATCCTAAAAGGAAAGCGTAAAAAGTGTCTTCAAGTACGAAAAATAGTTGGCATTGCAAGTTTAGGTACCATCTTGATTGTGCGAATCATGTAGGGAAATTAACTTGAAAAATTATTAAAAAATATGTCGCGACTCGGATTGGATCCCTCATTCGATGAAAGACTAACTGCATGGTGCTACATTTTTCTGAGTATTTCTTTCATAAACTTAGGTAACTGTTTTAATTACCATCTTAATAAATTTTTAAACGTATTTCATTTCATATGGGTAGGGCTGAATTAAAATTCCTGAAAACAGAGTATGTTCCCAGAAAGTACTAGTGCTACATAGAGTAAAGTGTATATCATACAACACCTATGGGCATAAGAAGGTTCTGTAGGTTAGAATGGTTATTAGTTTTATATGTTAAGTGTTTTATGCACTTTTTATGCTTTCCTTTTTGGATTTCAAACCTATTTGTAACGGTTTTCTGGATTTTTTTCATTTATGATGACTGTTTAGGATACGATCCTAATTGTAGTGATATGGGGGATAAATATTGATAATTTGGGCTAAATATTTAAAGCAGTAAAGTTCTTTTTATAATAACGTCAGAAGCTAGTAAAAAAATAATGAAAAAATATGAAAAACCTAAAAGAGTAAAAATTACCCCTATATTGACATTTTTTGCATTTTATCGATATTTTGACCCCCTTGCTGTGGCTTAAGATGTTACTTCACAGAAATCAAATTTTAAGGGAACTTATATGACTCATTGCTGAACATATTGTGCCCAATTAGAAAATATTTCGGTAAAGTTGGGTATTTTTAATTTTTTTTCTGCAAAATACGTGTTTTTTACGATTTTTCAAAACTTGTGCCCTCTTGCGGCGGTAAAAGATATTAATAGATCGCTCTAAAATTTTACTTTTAGGACTTTGTTTCTGACCATAAATGGCAACTTTTCCGCGCTATTACGCTTTGATTATTCAAAATTCGTTTTTTTTCGCTCCACCCTAATATACATTAATACAAAAAAGTTCTCTAGGGCCCATGTTATTGATATATACGATGTATCAGTGTTTCAACAAATACTTCCAAACTCTATACAGCTGGATTCCTGGCGTGGAATGTATAAAAAGTTCATTGAGAACTTTACCTTAACGAACATCCTGTTGAAAAAGCCTTTATGTATGTTCAAGGCTGCACATCTTAATTAAAAAAAAGTCTTAAAAATCAAATTAAAGCCTGTTCTCTCCACGAAAATACACAGAATCATGCGCTAGAAAACAAGCTATTTAGTCCTCCGCGCGTTCAAGCAATTTTCTCACTCCAGCACTCTCCTAAGTGCTCTCGGAAACTAGTCAAAAAAGTGCAGCGCCCAAATTAATCCCTATTAATTTGATTAGGCGGATGAATATTACGAAAAGAAAATAACCTTTAAATCGCTCCTTTTTCTTCATGAAGCGCAGAAAATGAACCTCCTCAGAAAAATGATTTCACGCAAATAAACAAAGAAACATTTTGAAAGGATATTTGTTTCTGCAAGGGAAGTAAATAGGACGCTCAGCTCCTAACCCTAACGAGCAAATGAATTATTGCTCGCATTTTACTTGACACGGGGGTCTGCATTTTTCCGCACCGGGCTCATCCCATTCTGATGAAACAAATGCTTTTCCGATAATATCCAATTCTTCTTGCATCGCCATCGCACGATCTGCCGTTTTTCAGGCGGCCGATGAAATTATTTTGCCCTCCGCGAGGATTCTAATTATTTGTCGTAAAAAGACCGGCTTTCTTCCGGCCCTACCAATTAGTGCCGAAGATAGGTGCTATGGAGAGGGAACATAAAACAGCGGCTTGGTTTAAATGCGAAAGTGGCAATCTCGTTAATCAGGTTGTGGGGCCATATTTTGAGGGATAAAGGATATTTTTCTCGTGCGGGGGATTTTTTATTGGATGAAGCTGGGTCTGCCGATTAATAGCTCTGCTTACTGTAGCTAGGGGAAATTCGGGAAAATGAGTCAAAGTAAGAAAATATTAGCAGTTTTAAAAAATTAAATACATGGGTCATTCATGTGAAATCAACACGGCACTCAACCTGACCCTCTCAGATTTTAATGAAACTTTCAGGAATTGTTCCCTTCTATGATATAAATGAGAAAATGTGTTATTATTTAACTTTATCAGTAATTTTTTTGTTAAACATTTTTGAAAAAAGGAAGGCAATTTTTCGCACTTAAATATATTATAACTCTAGTTATATTTGTCCAAGAAAAATCTATCACCTCTCGTTTTAAAGATAGTTTTGCAAGCTTTAATTTGATATAAAGTTTGACTATGTTCATGAAAAAAATTTACCTTCATGATTTTTTAAATAAAAAAGCTTTTAAAAAACAATGTTGGCATCCTTTAATTTCTATAAAAATTATATACTGTGCGACCACGAAGTTGAGTCGCTTGGGCAACCCCCAAAAACCCATAAAATCTTTTTTTTCTGGTGGGGAGAGATTGCTCTTAGCGCGCCAACCCATTTTCCCCTCGCCAATACCATGCCAAGGAGTCGCGCTGATTAACGAGCTAGTCGCTGAGGTTTCGCATTTTTCCCGTTACTCCGAAATGGATTATAATTTAAAAAGATGGAATATTTTTTTAGTTATCCCCATACAGAAGGGTTTTTGACTGGAGGACCGGGGAGCAATGCAGGAAGATTTTCTGCGTAAGGGAATGAAAAAATCTCAGCGACATGGTTTAATACAAATTATTTTAATGCCTTTTATGATGTTTTTGAAACATTGTTGGAAAAATCGAGACTGTAGAAGGGGGAGAAAGTACGAGAAAATGTTTTAAAAACATGTTTTACAAAATTCGTAGGCAAATCGGTCAAAGGAACGCGTAGAACTAAAACATTTTTTTGAAACTCCAATAATAATCATTTTAAGTACTGCATATTAAACAATTAATAGTAACAATTAATAGTAAACAATAATTAGGAAAGTAAGGTAGAGTAATCGGATATAATGCAATTATTTTTTCATATATAATATTTTTTGCAATGTAAAGAAAGAAGTCAATTAATAGGATTGAGTGTTTTTGGACAGTTAGGGTTAGGGGGGTAGTTTTATATAAACTATGGGTACTATTGAACATTTTAAAAAATTCCGTTATTATGAATTTTCAATTTTAAAATTCAATTTAAGTTTTCAAATAAATGTAATGTTACATCAGGTTTCTCAGCATGAGTAAAATTAATTATCTTTAAAATAAAAATTAGATACGAACGAAAATTAAAAAATTATTTATCCGCCAAAAAAACACTCTTTGAAAAGTGAAGAAAATCTCTACTTTTAATTAAACTTTATTATTTAATTAACATTTTGATGAACTGACAACTTATTGTTTAAAAAAGTGTATCTGTATTTATAAGATCGTTTTATGGAATTTATCTGTTCCGATTTTCAGATACATAAAGTCATAATATTATTTTAAATTTTGTGCTAGGGCATTAACTGTACTATATAAGCTATACACGAGGTATCCCGTATCCCTTCAAAGTAATTAGTTCCCCATAAAATTTGAGATATTTTATCTTGAATATCGAATACCGGAAATTAGAGTAATATTTTGCATCCTAATTACAAAAAAGTTTTTTCTTTATCGCACCAAAAAACTAAAATCCCTTTATTTCCCACTAAACAAGCTTTTCATCTTATTCTTCGGAATACGAAAAGCACGAGTTCGCGCGCCCATCTGTTTTTCCCAAAAAAAGCGCAAAAGGAGAAATCTAGCAACCCTGAAGCGGAGCGCTCTCCCCGGGTCAGAAAGGTCAAGCGACTCAACTTCGTGGTCGCACAGTACAGGGTGTCCCACGAGAAGTGGCCCAACCCCTTTAACTTTTGAACCCCTACAGATATAGTCATGAAAGTACGGTCTAGGTATAGTAAAGTGACCATGCCCTATCTGATGAGACAACTTCCAACGCCCTCTAGCGGAAACTTTAGGAGTTATAATTTTTATTTTAAAAACTATTTGAGGTATGCGAAAAAAGTCAATGACTAAGTTGTAGAGCATCATCGATTTAGTAGGAAAAGACACCTTAAGCAGAAAAATATCTTGAATAAAATCCCTAAAACGCACGCCCAAAAAGGTTGAATTTACGTAGATTTTACGTCTTGAAACGCTCCTCACGAGGCGAAAATGAGAAATTTTTATTTTTATGATTTAAGTAAATGACTAAAAGTATTCTTAGTTCATTCAATTGAAAATTTCTCATTTTCGCCTCGTGAGGAGCGTTTTAAGACGTAAAATCTACGTAAATTCAACCTATTTGAGCGTGCGTTTTAGGGATTTTATTCAAGAATATTTTTCTGCTTAAGGTGGCTTTTCCTACTAAATCGATGATGCTCTACAACTTAGTCTTGACTTTTTTCGCATACCTCAAATAGTTTTTAAATAAAAATTATAACTCCTAAAGTTTCCGCTAGAGGGCGTTGGAAGTTGTCTCATCAGATAGGGCATGGTCACTTTACTATACCTAGACCCCACTTTCATGACTATATCTGTAGGGGTTCAAAAGTTAAAGGGGTTGGGCCACTTCTCGTGGGACACCCTGTATACAGGGTGATTCAGATATAATCATCAATAATTGGGGAGGAGGTAGAGGGGCCCTAGACAAGCATATTTCGAATAGGGATGGTGGGGCGCAGCCTTACCGTTAAGGAGCTAGGACCTAATGTAGTGCGAGCGCGTTTCAAAAGACCGTTTTTAGAAGGCCCGTGTGACGAAACAAAACATAATAAAATGAAAAAAATTATTGCATGAGGTACAAGAGTATCCGTACTACTTAAATCCTCTATGTGATAGAAATCGGATCACTTGATAAACCGTGGGGTGAGTTTTAAAACGTGCAATATTAATCTCTTAGTCAAACAATGGAGTTCCCTTAATGGTATTTAGAAAAATGGTGATCGGGGAAGGAATTTTCAATGATCAAACAGTTTCAATGATCAATGTTACGATTATTGAAAATTCCTTCCCCGGTCATCATTTTTCTAAATACCATTAAGGGAACTCCATTCTTTGACTAAAAGATTAATATTGCACTTTTGAAACTCACTCCACGGTTTAGAAAGTGGTTCAAATTCTATTGAATTCAGAGTGTAAGTAGTAAGGATACTTCCTTACCTCATGCAATAGATTTTTTCATTTTATAATGTTTTGTTTCGTCACACGGGCCTTCTAAAAACGGCCTTTCGAAACGCGCTCGCACTACATTAGGTCCTAGCTCTTTAACCGTAAGGCTGCGCCCCACCATCCCTGTTCGAAATATGCTTGTCTAGGGCCCCTCTACCTCCCCCCCAATTATTGATGATTATTTCTGAATCACCCTGTATATTTAGCAACGTTATAAATTATGATATCTGGAATTTACAGAGTGGGACCGCCACGGGATCAGGAGTTATAGCAAAAAGAGATGTTTTGAAGTGATATTTCGGAGGTTAGAGTGATCAAACCATAGAGGTATAAGAAGAATAGAGACAGCATGGACGGCAATCCTGTCTTCCAAAGATCAATGTTAGGCAAAAAGAAATCTTGAGCATTGTAGCTCCCACAGACGCGTCGATTTCGAAGGTGAAAAATCATAATAACTCACAGAAAAAGGATAGGAAAAAGAAAAAAAACCTGTTTAAGATGTAAGAAGAAAATAATAATTATTCTAGGTTTAAAAATTCATAATATATATCTCCGAAACATTTTTATGGATGGGATTTTAAAAAAAATTCGCGCCGAGTTCGTTCGACTTTCACGAGCTATGCTATATTCGATTATATTTGACAGAATTTCAGTTAAATTACTTCTAGTATTATAAAATGAAGATTTGTGATTTGATTGGATGTGTTTTTGAGTCATTCAAATCAATATTTCTGGTTGAAAATTGTTTTTTACGAAGTTAAGTCATGAAATGAGCTTTGGCGGCCGTTGGTGATCGAGCTTGGCGCTTGTTTTGTGTTGGTGCGGGTTTAATTTTAGCGCGTTATTATTTTTTAATTTGCCTCTTTATCAAGAATTCAATAAGATAATTTCCAATAATTTTTAAGGAATAATATAAATGCATATTCCAATGATTGAGATGCAGTGTCTACATAATTGTGATTTTTTTAAGTTTCTGTGGATTTTTTTGCCATATTGTAGACTATTTTTAGATTGCTGCTACATTAATGCTAAATGTATCAAAATAAGTTACCAATATTTACATTTATGTAATTTTTGTCACAATATTGTTAATAATATTATGTATATTTGTACAAGATTTGGGTTTTTCTTTTAGAATTTTAATACCTCAATAAAATAATGTGATAATACTTAATGTCGCCATCACTGGGGATGTTTAAGAAAATTTTCGCTTTGAGATCCTTAAAACTTCATAACATAAAACCTTATCTGTAGAATATAATCTTATTAATTTAATTTACTAAGGTACCTGTACCTAATATGGACATCCTAAGGAAAATGTATTTTTTTTCACCCCCTTGTACACGTTATAGGGCTCCAAAAATGTATGACCACTATCCCTGGACTGTTGACTATCATTATTAAAATTAGCGACCTTGTAATTATTCTTGTTTAATTTCAATGATAAAAACAAAAAAGTTTTTGCAAGTGTCCATATTAGGAACCCCCTGTCCCGGGCACAGTAAATATCTTCAGAACATGCACTTTGTAATGTTGTGTACGGATAGCATAATTAAGATTAAAAATACATAGGGTGGGTTGGGGTAAAGTGGGTCTTGGGGTAAAATAGGTCAGTTTTAATTAACTCGATATAAATCAAATTTAAATTGAATAACTTTCGCTCATTTTTTTGTATTATAATCTTTTATCTGTTGGCAATATTTTTCGACTGTTAAAAATTAAGATTTATGAATTTGAGGACTGAAAAAATATTTAATTTGAACCGTAAATGATGTCATCGAAAAAACAGGGTTTACTAACTTCCAAAATATCTATATATTGCAATAAATTACAGCAGACTTTTGTAATATTTTTCCATAAAAGAAAGTCTGAGAGACATTTCAAGCCAATCAGCTTAGAAATATATAAAATATTTTAATTTTTATAACAATATTTTGTACTTGGGGTAAAATGGGTCATAGTTAGGAGGCCTTCTGTATTAAGTAAAACAATTTTTTAAACTTATTTCCTTCAAATATACATTGAACTGTCATACAAGTTTATTTTTTTATCCAAACGAAGTATTTTAATTGCTAAATTTGAACAATGTTCATTAACTTTGAACTTGTACAATTTCATTAAAGTGCAACTTAAAACAAATTTTTTCAGATAAAAACGGCTTAGCCGATTGCCTTTTTTCTTATTTTGATGTATATTTAGTAATAAATATATTTTTGACATCTTTTTGCAATGAGACCCATTTTACCCCACATTGGGGTAAAATAGGTCCTTACTTTTGATGCTAAGTTTAACCAACTTATAACTAAAAAATATTTGATAAAATTAGATGAAAATGTTCTGAAGGATTGTAATGTCAATTGAAAGAAATCATTAAAAAGTAATAGTTTTGATGAAATAAAACTTAGAATGTGAAAGTACCTTAAAATTGACCCATTTTACCCCAACCCACCCTATAAACATTAATTTATTATGAATAAGCTAAATAAAAAAAATAAAAAACAGATAATTATTTGACAAATATCTGAATCTGAAGATTCACTTGCTGTATTTCCAATGTGGACATAAGATGTCAATAATGGGAACAGGGCGTAGTTTTACTAATTCTTGTAATAAATAAACAAAAAAACATTTTAAAGCAATATACGCAATAGCAAACGAAAATATGTTTTATCCGCTTTCTAAAACACTCCACTTTTCGATATTTAAGGTAATTTTACCTTATCTATATTATAAATGATCAAGTAAGTGCTTCTAAAAATCTGTATTCCCTTAAAGATTTAAATTCATTTCTGTCCATCCCAAACAATAACTCCTGCATAAATATTATCCATTTTAACATAAGATGTATGAGAGCAAATTTTGATCAACTTAAAATTCTATTACAAGCCTCTATTAGCTTTATTGATATTTTGGTTTTGTCGGAAATTTGGATCTTTGAAAATGAAATTTCCTATTATGATTTAGATCTATTTAAGTCTTATTTCTTTTGTAGAGAATTCAACAAATCTGGTGGTATAGCAGTTTACGTTAAAAAACATTTAAATTTTTCCTTAAACTCCTCTTTTAAAATGAATACAGCTGAATCAATCTTGTTATACCTCAGACCTCTTGATCTTACTGTTGTTGGTATGTATAGATCACTGAGTTTTAGTATTGATAACTTTACAAGTGAACTGGCACTAAAACTTAAATCCATAAAGTCTAAAAATGTCCTTCTGCTAGGTGATATAAATATTGACATGTTATCGAACGATAGCTCTGTTCAAGATTATCAAAATCTTTTTAGTTCTGAAGGCTTTACCTCTCTTATAAACAATATTACCCGCCAAGCATCCAATTCATGTATTGATCATTTCTTGTTTAGAAGTTCACAAATTAGTACTGAATCAGCTATATTTTTAAATGACTTAACAGATCACTATCCTATTATTTGTAAATTAAATTGTCAAGATTCCTCCTTTAAAAACCCATTACAATCCGTGTTTACTAAAATAAACTATGCTCAATTGAAGAATTTTTTTGTCAAGTTATGATTTTCCTTTACGCATAAATTGTGAAGATGTTGACTATCTCTATGATGATTTTGTAAATCGGTTAAGAAACATGGTCAATAATTTTTCGTATTATACTAAACCACGAGAAAATAAGTTGAATAATAAATGGATAAATGATGAGATACTTAAATTAATCAAAATCAAGGAGAAACTTTATAAAAAACATAAAAAGTATCCTTTTGACATTATTCACGAGAGAGTATACAAGGATTTTCAAAAAGACTTAAAATTAAAAATAAAAAATTTAAAGCGTAATCATTTTCTATCTGAATTTTTAAAATGTCAAAAAGCAATGGGAATTTGTTAATAAAATCACAAATACTAATAATCAAAGAAAGCAATTTCCGTTTGATAGTAATAAACAGATTTTAGATAAAGTAAATGAATTCTTCATTAATATGGGCACACATGTCTTCCCTCACATCCATGATCATAAAATATATTTGACTAGCCAATTGAATTCTTTTTTCTCATTGAATCTAACGACTTAGAGATTAGAAAAATAATCTGTTCACACTTGATGATAAAAAATCTCCTGGTTTTGATGGTATAACCTCCAAAATTCTGAAATTATTGGCTATTGATCATGTTTCTACTATGACTAAAATTGTAAACCTATCTCTTTCTAAAGGTGTTTTTCCTTCTTCTTTGAAAACAGCTCTTGTAGTTCCTATTTATAAGTCCGGCGATGCGGGTGATTTTGTAAATTATCGCCCAATCTCTTTGTTACCAACTTTTTCCAAAGTTTTGGAAAAAGGTTGTTCACTCAAGACTCTATGAATACTTAAAAACTTTTTAAAATAATATCTAAAAATCAATTTGGCTTTTTGCCAGGTCCTAGCACTACTGATGCAATACTTGAATTTACTAAATTTACCTACAGTAGTATAGATTTAAGTAAAAAAACCGCAGCTGTTTTCTTAGATATATCCAAGGCTTTTGATAGCGTAAATCATGGCATTTTGCTTGATAAACTTTACTCAATTGGAATCCGTGGCATAGCCCTTGATTGGTTCAATTCATACTTAAATAATCGTAAGCAATTTGTTAGCCTAAATAATTTTAATAGTAAATTTCTTAATATAAAGTCTGGAGTGCCCCAGGGATCCATTCTTGGACCCTTATTGTTTATTATCTATATTAATGATTTTTGTAATCTAAAACTAAAGGGAAAAATTATTACTTATGCCGATGATACCGTTTTAGTGTATTCATGTTCAAACAATAATATTTTAACAAAATCTATAAATGATGATCTCCTGAACCTTAAAAAGTGGTTTGATGCTAACAAATTATCAATTAATATAAAGAAAACCATGTATATAAATTTCTGTATTCATGGCCCTTCAATTCCTCTTTCTCTTTACCTGCACTCTAACAACTGTGATGTTTCTAATTGTAATTGTCCTCCCCTTCAACAAACTCTTACCATAAAATATCTTGGCATAAATCTTGATTACAACCTAAAATGGAAGTCTCACGTTCATTACCTAACAAAAAAACTACGTTTTATCCTATATAAATTCTATCACCTAAAAAGTATCATTATCAATAGGTTTTTATTACAATTATATGACTCCTGGATAAATTCATTAATTAGCTATGGCCTTATAATATGGGGCGGAGACTACATAAGTAACTTAAATCCTGTAATAAAAATCCAAAATAAAATTGTTAAATTTCTAAGCAGTAATCACACGTCTAATTTAATTTCCTATCAACATCTTACTATTTTTCCCATCAGATACCTGTTTTTCTTCAAAACTATAGTATATTTTTTCTCTCATAACACTGCCGAAATCAGAAACTTAACCTATAGCTTACGTTCTAATAGCCCTTATTTAATTCTTAAAGCTAGAAAAGAAATCTTTAGAAAAACTTCACCTATTTATCCCCTAAACTATTCAATAGCTTGCCTAATCACATTAAATCAGAAAAATCTCCTCTAAAATTTAAAAAGCTTTTAAAATTATTTTTATACTCAATAGTTGACCATTGAACAATATTTTTAAAACATATGCTCTCTAAATAAGATAATCTGAAGCTCACCCTACAGCACCTCACCATCATTTATAATCACAATTAGATTTATGCCTTGAGATTACCCGTATTTTATTAATTATTCATCTAAACTTTTTTCTTCCTTTCTTTCTATCTTTTCTTTTTCTTGAAAACCCATTGATGAATAATTTTCGGTCACCTGTAAGAGTCAATTTGACTCCTTGGTGTCTCATACGTGTATTTTTGTCATTTTCCCTTATATTTTTTTGTTTTGACCTTAACTATGTATATATATTAGTGAAAATAAATTTTTATTTTATTTTATTTGATTTGATTTATCTAATAAGAATTTAAACCTGTAATTATGATCAGCACACCATGAAAACACAAATTTCCTTCAAAATGGCGAACAGCGCGCTTTTTTGCACTTTCCAGACTAAATTATCTTTTAAACTGCTTTTCTTCAAGAATATGTAGTGCAAACTCTCGATCAAGTTTCTTACTTTTTAAGATATTAGGGGTGTCCATATTGGGTACAAGTACCTTAGTTCAAAATTCATCAAATGTTTAATTCGAAAATATTTTTTCAGTTGCGAGTTTGCCAACAAAAAAACTGTTATCAGCAGATTGGTTGGTTGGGGTTTTATGGCATAAGACCCCTTATTTTGAAGCCACATACTCTTATGAATTAAGATTATCGTCACTCTTTTCCCTATTAGTTTTTGGGTAATTAAATTTGAAGTTTCAAGCTTTTCGGTGCCTTTTTGGTTTTTGGAGTTGTTTGCTAAGATCGCGAAGTGATATGGAGGGTTCAGAATAGAAGTGAACCAAGTCCACTTTAGCTACTTTTGAGCTACAGACGTTTCATGTTAAAGCTTCATAGGAAAAATACATGTTAACGCAATAGAACTTGCTGCTGCCAAGCGGATATTATCAGAAATAGGACTTGGTTCATTATTGCACTGAAATTTTACATAGTTGGTGCATGTTATAGCGTTGCTAACTCAAAAATGACAAAAAGTGGACTTGGTCCATTTTAATTCTGAGCCCTCTATATGTAGAGTGGGTTAACGAGCTTTAATGTGAAAATGTGAAAGGGGAAGACTCTCCAAATTAAATAAGGTAAAAAGTAGAGAATCAAATTTCAAAGTGATAATTCACTTCACAAATCCATAAACCTCTTCCCTGTATGTTTTCGGATGTAATTCGCTATTCAAACTACACAATTTATGCACTTCTATAAAAAAGCAAAATTAATTAACTATTTTTTTAATCTTTCTAACTACTTAAAGTAACAGTTCATTACTTTAATTTTTGTATGAATCAATTTAAAATTGCTTTCCGTTAAATATTACTTGTATGCTTTATCGTTGTGAATTAGAATAGGATATAGTGTAGTGTTAATCTCATTTATTTTTCAGATAACAGATACTGGAATTAAAATTACTTAAATAAAATGTAACCTTCATTTAACCCCGTTAATTTTTACCTTATTAATTCCATGTGTATGTTTATAAATGGTCTAAATACAAACCTCTCTCCTTACTAGAGATGGAAAATTTCCGGAAATTTTGGGAAGGCGGAAAAAAACAGGAAAAAACCGGTTTTTTTCCAGAAAAATTGGAAAAGTCGGAAAAATTAACCTTTTTGCTTAGAAAAGAGCGGTTTTTGAATACATATTTTTTTAGAAGCTAAATAATCATTCGTTGTATAAAAAATCATTAGTCATTATATATTATAAGTTATTAAATCATTAAAAATTAATTAAAAATAATTCTTCCGAAATAAAAACATGCAGCATTTTAGGAGTAATTAAAAAAAAACCTAGAACTTTATAACTATAAAATAATATATGCAATATAAATATAAAGCATGTGATTGTAATAAATAACATTAATGTAATATTTATCTATTAAACATAAAGGACTTTTGATGAATTAATTTTGTATACATGATCCAATAACAAATAACAGATGTTTGCTATAATATATAACATCAATATACATAATTGATCCTAACCTTTTGCACATAATCATAGGAATCATGTTTTCTTAGAAAGGTTTAGAAGTTTTAATTACATTCTGCCAATTTAAAAAAATTTTGAAGTCATTATATAAAAAATTAAAAAAGTGTTCATTGTTTTGTTTAAATATTTTTGTAACTTATTTTTTATTTAATTTTCATGATATTAATGTGTATATTGTTCAATAAAGACTCATACACCATAAATATTTTTTAAGCAACCCCGTAAAAAGCCTCCAATAATCCCAAACTTTGAAATCTGATCTAAATTTTTTTAAAATTCAGATAAAGCAGAAAAACTTGATGAAGTATTAGTAAGTCATTTCATATGCTTATGATTTTTAGACAATCTGATTTAATGGTTAAAATATTTTTAAAGTGCTGCATTTTATAATTAATATATAAGAATGCCAAATTTAAATTTCATCTAATCCTAATTGGTGTTATTGATATTAATTTGCATTGCATAATTAGTTTTGTTTTTAGAGAGTAAAATAAATAACACTTGGAGGTTAAAATAATTTATCTTGCAGCTTACTTTTTCTAAATTTGTGTTTTCATGTGAAATATTGAATATAAAACATATCAAATAAGAAAACATTAGAATGTGAATGTAGAAAATTTTTAAATGCATACAAACTAAAAAATTTTAAATTTTTCCCGAGTGTAATCCAACTTTTTTGGGAAAAAATGCTTATTATATAGTTAAAACTTAATTCTTAAGTACTTTATTGTATAAGATTAAATAATCTTTTAAAATAATCTTTTAATTGATATTGGTTATAAAGTATATAAAAATCGGTTATAAAATATATTTTAAATAAAGTATTTTAAAAAAATTAACATTTTCAATTTTTCCGGAAAGAAATAAACCATTCGGAAAAAACTGAAAAAAAACCGGTTTTTTCCCAAAGTTTCCGGTTTTTTTCCGACCATTCTCATCTCTACTCCTTACTGGTAAAACAGAAGTCATCAATAATTTATATTTTAACTGTAAAAAATACGATAGCATTGCTACGAAAATATAAAACTTTTCACAAGGCAACAAAAAATAATATATATTTTGAGCACCGTGCCAAATAGCGCGATAACGTCGCCAAATAGCGTGAAATGTCGTAAATCATAGCTTTGTTTGACAAGTAGACAATCTTGGGATCAGTCGCATCCGTTGAAATCGAACCCGATTCCCCCTCTATTCTTCTTTCCTAACTCTATGGACCAAACATGGCGCAGAACCCAGCAATTGTCCACTTAAAAAGTGGTGAGTAAAAGTGATTAAAAACAACTCTTTTTGCTATAACTCCTGATTCCGTGGCGGTCCCACTCTGAAAATTTTAAAATTTTCGTCTTATATCATTGTCAAAAACATATATTTTTTTCAAACAATTTGAAGGATATCAACATCTTTTTTTCAGTTTTTCAAAAAAATAAATTTTTAATATAAATTATTTTTTATTCAATATGAAAAAAATTTACAGAAAATTAAACCTCATTCAGACTTCTTTAAAACAAGGGGTTATAGATTTTTGTGCGCTAATTAGAACTGGAGTTATTTAAAGTTAAAGAAACACAAATTAATTTTTTTCAAAATTTCAAAAAAATTTTATGAAAAAAATTACAGAGATAATGATCAATCAAGGTCATTTTCCCGTTTGTATTATAGAAGAAAACAATCCCTGAAAGTTTCATTAAAATCTGAATGGGTCAGATTGAATTTTGCCATTTTATGGTTGATTTCACATGGAATGACCCACATAAACCTTTCCACATTTATACTTGGTTGCAATGTTTCTTGACCCCAGCAGGGGCGTGCCAGAGGGGGGATTTCTGGATATATCCCCTCAACGCAAATCGTGATAAAAAGACGCTATTTATACACGGGTATGATAAACTAATCAAGTAATCATATTTAAATCGCCTGTTTGAAAAATGGAATATTCCAAGAAATGACAAATTGACTTTTTGTACTCCAACCTTTGATCTTCACATGAGTGGAAAGAGGGGCCAAAATAAAATTTGCTTTTGATTTAAAAGTGTTTTTAAAATTTTTCATATACAGGGAATGTTCGACTCCATTCATATTCACTTACTCCATCGACACTTCTAAAATGACCCAGTTTCATACTAATTATGAAATTTTATTTGTCTTAATATTTCTATTTCTCACTTATGTGTGTTGTGAATTAAGCATAAATATAAATTAAACGTCAATTTAAGTGCTTTTTAAAGATTTTTCTTCAGTTGAAATTTCAGATGTTTGAAAAGGGGGAATAAGTCCATCAACTTTTTTCAACTATAAAATATTTTTGAATGTACTTATATTTGTTTCGATGTTTGCCCTTTTCCTAAATAGGGTCCTGAATTTTGTGGAAAAATTTGGTGGTTATACAACGAAAATTCCATTACTTATACAGTTTTTTTTTCGATTTTCTCAAAACTTGGTTTTTGGACTGATTCCCTTTTTCAAACTGACGATTCATTTCTGAATGGAAGTTCTTAATTTCACTCAAAACTAAGACACTGCGCTGGGAACTACTTTCTTGGTTTGCTCTCAGCTTGTTTCTCCAGGGTCAAGTAAAACGTTGCAGTTTAGTATACTAGTCTTAATTAAAAAAATAATGATTTCAATAGTAAAAAAATGTTTTAATTATGTTACTTACATTCACTGAACATTTTTAGAGTATTTTGTTAATTTTTAGGAGGAGTGTTCAAAATGTTCGTAAATTTTTTCTGTTGAAAAAATTCGTAAATTATCCTTCTATTTTAGAAGTTCAACGTTTTGGTGTGAAGTGAAGTTTTACTATTTTTTCTTTGTGCTAAAATTAATTATGTTGATGGTTAAAGAGGAGACAATATTAGGAGGGAAGTCATGCCTTTATTCTCAACTTCACATATAATTTTTTGTGAAAGTGAGAAATGGAAAAAGAACTTCTAGTAAAAAAACTATCGTTCCCTTTTACTTAGATTTAATTAACTTTAAAGTGTTGATTAAATTTTAATTCCTATTATTTAAAAAAATAGTACGTAATCGGTAAAACTTTGAATAGATGTGCAATATTACCTAGTATTAACCTAATGCATTAATTAATTGTAAAATCAATATACGGATCGATAAATGCATAGATTGTGATTCACCAGAATATTTTACTAATATCCACCAGGTGAATCTATTATAATATATACCCAGCCCATAGTGACAGTTCCTACTTTTATCAGCCATACCCTAATCAAAGCAGTAACTATGTACAACGAAAACTTGTAAAATAATTTACAACTGAGTTTGCCATGAAATCATGTATCTCCAAATCCATACGCTCTACTTGAACTGCGCAAAGTTAATTATATTTTGATAACAACTATCAACGATTTCATTTCGACTGAATATATTCAGCTACTGTAACACAAAGGCATAAGTAATGAAACCGGTGACATTTGATGACAGAGCTGTGACCATTACCGATTGTTGTCAGCGAACCTAGAACGTGCTTCGAGACTTCATTTTCCGGAACAAGACTTGACGTTAACAAGCTAGGCTCGGCTCCAAATATGATTTTGAGAAGTTGTGAGCCAAAATTGAATTGTGATGACACTATAAAGGGAAATTTAATTTGGCCTGCGGTTGCACTTTCAGGGTTGTGTTTGTCCTGGGCTATCGATCCAACTTTGTGCTCCCACTGTTTAATCTATCAGGTTTGGGATAAATAAGCCTCTGAAATTAAAGTATGGGCAGACTTGATTGAATTAGCCTGGTGAGAAATATTTAAGCATTTAACGAAGAGGGTAACTCTTAGTGTAGCCTAAAAGAAGTGGAGAATTGATTAAGGTAGATACTCTCATTGAAGAAAGAAGTGTTGGTTCGAATAATCCTGTGAACCCTATTTGATAGCGATTTGTCATCAAAAATAAATTATTATTCTGCATTTATTATTCTATGCAAATTATTCTGCATTCTTCTTGTGTTCTTTATGTTGTCTGTAGATCAGAGATATATCAGTGGAAATTTTGATTGGAAATTTTTTTGTAGAAATAGGAGGATTTTTAATAAACGTCCCTAAAAAGGGACGCCAGGCAGTAATGGGTCAATATCCGCTCACATAATTATAAAGGCTGTTGATTTATTTACATTTCTCTCTTGCCCATTATATCTTAAAAAACCGAAACAGTACTTACCTATTTTACTTTCTGTCCCCGAGGCATATGGCCACCCTAAATAGAAATAGAATCATCCAAACAAACAGCAAAAAAAGTGTTGGCGAAGATATTTTATTTAAAGCTTCCTTCGCTTGCATGAAAAATCAATCCATCGACGAAATCCCCGTGTAAATATGAACTCGAGCTGTCTTCTTAACCATGGAGCAGTGAGGGGCTGGGAAAGATGAAAAACCCTGGAAGCCGGCAGCCATGGTGATGAATCGACAACATGCGATATAAATCACCCACTACCCATTACCAATCAGCGGGCTGAAGCAACTTTTACCGCACTTGTCTTTTTGCTGTCAGGATCGACAACAATTTATTAAAAAGGTATGTCTGCTTCCCACTTTCAAGCCTTTCAGGGAACCAGAGCTATGATTTATGCTTCGGAGAGGAGATCTGAATAAATGATAGCCGGAAAATTAACCATCTGAGGGGACAATCCGCTAAGGAGGGCTAAATTAATTGTCTTTTTGATTTGCTGACCCCTCTTCTTGCTTTTTTGTTGGAAGGGGTATCTTCCTTTGGGGAGCTTAAGACATGCGTGGTTTTTACTGCCTGGCTGATTTGTCGACGGGGTTGTAAATGATGGGAAAAAGGGATGAATGATAACCTGCAACAAATGGAAATGAAATTGGTTTAGATAGGATGCTGATTGTTTGTTGAAGAATGGGAGTGCTATCAAAGGATTAGATGCTTGAATTTGTGCTTTGAAAAGGGGGATGTTGCTTTAAAACCCACGAAATGTTTTCATTCTAACTAAAAAAAGTTACGGGAAAACACAGATTGGAATTGCATAAATAAAAAAAATACGTAAGAATCTAATTATTAATTTTTATTATGTATGACAAATAATGATAATAAACTTCACCATGAAACAAGTTTTAAAAAAAACTTCAAGAGGGTGTTTCAACAAGTCCCCCATCTATGCACACGCACAGTAAGATTCCTTGCATCGGTTAATGCTTATACCTCTACGACCCATAATTTATGAGATGATTGATACAGAAAAAGGTAGGACGTCAGTATGACGACGTTTGAAAGGTTTATGGAAAAGGTGAACATGGTTAGTTGGAATGTTTGCACATTAATATCCTAAAAACATCTATTGTGCATGCATGCACCCACCGTTGAATGATATAATCATGTTTTTATCTGATATGATGTCACATTAAAACAACATAACTCATCGCCGTAAAGATAAAATTATCTGGTCAAATTTTATCTACTTAACTCAAGGAATCTTTCTGTATGGCAGATTTGTTGAAACACTCTATATATGTTACGGGCAAAGTGATTAATTGGGCATTATTAATAATGCCCAGGCAATGTGATAAATTCAACGAAATTTTTGAATGAAATTTATCACTCTGCCCGCTTCCACTCTGGGCATTATTAATAATGCCCAATTAATCACTTTGCCAGTAACATATGTACTTGGTCAGCTGTTCTCAAACTGTGCTCCGCGGAGCCCTTAGGGCTCCGCGAAGAAATTTGAAATAAATACACTTTTTGATAATTTCTAATTTGCGTTGCTCTGAAATGTTATATAAATAACTTTCTGCAATGTGTTTCTTGTTAAGAACTTACTTTTGCTCCTTCCTACCCAAATTTTTTAGAGCTTTAAATAACCCTTGAATTTAAGTGGATTTGATGGGGAGCTCTTTTGATTATAGTTTTTTCTGGTTTTTGTCTGTCTTGGTTTACCAAAACAAGTTAAAACCATGTTATTTAGAGTCAAATTTTCGAAATTCTTCTGGGGGAGAACCCCCAGACCCCCCTATTGTACTAAAACTTTATTATTGTCAATTTTCATAATTGGAACTTAATTAATCACAACTTTTCTTACTTGCTCTTAGATGCAAATTAATTGTACCTAAAAATGTTACATTAAACCTGTTAAATATGCATGGGAGGGGCTGTGAAATAATTTTGGAACCATATTGAAATACATTTCTATTGACGCTACTGCATTTATGCTTTTATTTCTTGTAGCAATGGTTTTTATGTAGTTTGTTTTTTGTACCTTGAAAAATTTATTTTCGGAAAAGGGCTCCGCGAAGAATTTGCCTCCTGAAAAGGGCTCCGCGACATAAAAAGTTTGAGAACCCCTGTATACTAGGTTAATAAAATTTATTTTTTTGTTAAATTTTTGATTAAAATGGGACAAATTATGTAATTAAAAATCAAAACAAATCAGTGGATAAATATTTAGGTTGTCCCATAAGTTCTGTTACTTTTTACAAAGTTTCGTGTTTGAAAATTTTTTATGAAAAACTGGCAATAGGTGGAGATTTCAAACAAAGAGGATTTTGATGTATGTATATTTATGAACATAATGTGTGATTTTGGTAGTTCTCGTGATATTATTTCTTTTCAAAATGGTGGTTGGGAAAAAAAGACCGCAAACGACGATTTTCGCGTAATTTTTTTTCTTTTGTTTAAAAAACTAGGAAGAACGCATAATTCATGGCTAAAAAAAGTTGTACTGTATGTTTGAAATGTTTAGTTTAAGATGTCATAGTTTCAAGATAATTAGATAAGTTTAACTTAGGAAATTTCGGTCTCAAACATAACATCTTTGCAAGAAATTTACCTCAGTAATGTTAGTCATTTCGAAGAAATTTTCACGAAAAAAAGCATCAAAATCAATAAAAAAGCTTAGGAAAGACCCAAGTATTCAAAATATGCAGTATATTAAATTATATCTGAACTTAAGTTCAGAAAATAGTGCGCACAATGCAAGCGCGCAACGTTTTAGCTTGTCACAATTACACTCGCTGAACTTACACTCAGCGAACAAAACAATTTTCTTCGCTTCATACGAAAACATTACAATAAAAACAACTCCTTGGCAATTAGAAATAAATCAATGGAATGATATTATGAAAAGATACTTTCAATGCATTAATGGCATCAATTCAATGCATTAACAAGCATTATGGTTCAAAAAACACCTGTCTTTAATTACTTCATACCAGCTGCTTAGAAAAACAATAGGCGTGCTAAAAATTTCGAAGAAATTTTCACAAAAAATCATCAAAAACAATAAAAAAGCTTACAGATAGACCCAAGTATTCAAAATATGCAATACATATTAAATTATATCTGAAATTAAGTTCAGAAAGTAGTGCGCAATATTCAAGCGCGCAACGTTTTTGCTTAACAGAATTACACTCGCTGAACTTAAGCTAAGCGAACAGAGCAATTATTTGCTTCATACGAAAACACTACAATAAAAACAACTCGATTGAATTTAGAAATAAATCAATTCAACAACATTATGAAAAGAGGGTTTCAATGTTTAAACCGTTGAAACAAGCATTATGGTTCAAAAAACATCTGCCTCTAACTTGCTTCATACCAGCTGCTTAGAAAAACAATAGGTGTGCTTTAAAAAACACGTGAAATTACCAATATATGAAGTTTTAAAGTCAAAATTTCCTACTTTAAACTTATCGAATCATCTTGAAACTATGACATCTTAATCTTAACATTTCAAATATGCAGTACAACTTTTTTTAGCCATGAACTATGTGTTCTTCCTAGTTTTTTTTAACAAAAGAAAAAAATTACGCGAAAATCGTCGTTTTTGGTCTTTTTTTCAAACCGCCATTTTGAAAAGAAATAATATCACGAGAACTACCAAAATCACACATTATGTTTATAAATATACATACAGGGTGTTTCAAAATTGCGTTGCACGGCTTTTATTCAGAACCAGCGCCTCCTAGGGTCATGGAAGTAAGGTCTACCCCTAGGTAAGTGAGCCTGGAGAATCCATTGAGATGACTTACGGCGCCCCTAGCGGCGAAATTAAAAAGTTAAAAAAATTAATTTAAAAACTAAAGGAGATAGGGCAAAAACCCAAGACCCTCTATATAAAGGCCTCCCAACTCGGCCGTGCAACGTCATAACTTTCACTCATCTTTGACGTCACTCCATAGACTTAACATAGCAAATTTCACTCACGTTTGACGTCATCGTCTGGAGTTGGGTGGCCATGTATATAGAGGGTCTTGAAAAACCTCAGTGAGAGTATTGTTGCCAACGTCAAGAAGAACTCATTGAAAAAAATTTGATCAAAATATCTTGAATATTCGCGGAGATATTAGCATGTGAAAATAGCACTTTTTCAGGCGTCAAAAATTAAAAAGTTCGCATATTTGCAAATTTTTTTGATTTTTTGATTAAATTTTGTGTTCTTTCAATCAAAAAAACCCAAAACTACACAATAACACTGAAAAATTTGCAAATATGCGAACTTTTTACTTTTTGACCCCTGAAAAAGTGCTATTTTCACATGCTAATATCTCCGCGAATATTCAAGATATTTTGATCAAATTTTTTTCAATGAGTTCTTCTTGACGTTGGCAACAATACTTTCAATGAGGTTTTTGCCCTATCTCCTTTAGTTTTTAAATTAATTTTTTTAACTTTTTAATTTCGCCGCTAGGGGCGCCGTAAGTCATCTCAGTGGATTCTCCAGGCTCACTTACCTAGGTGTAGACCTTACTTCCAAGACCCTAGGAGGCTCTGGTTCCGAATAAAAGCCGTGCAACGCAATTTTGAAACACCCTGTATATCAAAATCCCCTTTGTTTGAAATCTCCACCTATTACCAGTTTTTCATAAAAAATTTTCAAAGACAAAATTTCGTAAAAAGTAACAGAACTTATGGGACAACCCAATATTATATTTTATTGTAGCAGTCACAATTTGCAAAATATGTTTCAGAATCATTGTTTGCTACATGACTCCATTTTGAACCTTCTACTATTGTATTGATTGGCTGTTCAAAAGAGCAGTTTTGTGCACTTCAAACTTTCTGTGCTTTACTTCTCTCCCTTTATCTATCAGATCTCAATCCAATATCTTTCCTTTATCCAACAGAAAGATTAGTCAATAACAATTATTTTAATTATTTACTATGTGCTAGTTTTTATTACTGCTTGTTTTTGAAACCTGTGCCTTTTATTTACTTTTTAGTTGACTTTTGATTTATCTAATCAAAAACAAAATGATTTTTTTAACACACTGAAGGCTGGAATATTATAAAACAGGCCCTTCAGAAACTTATAAAACAATACTTCCATTGGAAGCAAGAACACACCCGTCACACAACCTATACCTCGAGAGAACTAAAAAACCTCCTCCCTTCTTTTCAATTTAATTCTTTCCCTATTCAACTTAATTTCATCCCTTCCCTTTCATCCCCATTGTTCAAACCGGCGAGAGGGGCTCTCAGTCCCGTTTCGAAGAGGGATCGTTTCTTGGGGATCTTCTGAAAAGACCGGGCAGCACCGGTCAAAGCCTGCATCCGGTCAGCCTCTCCAGTGGCCATTGAACCGTTTGGGGCCTTCTGAAAGGATGCGGGCTGAATGCGTGTTGTCAAAAGAAACGAACAAACCTGCTACTTCGGGGGCCAATCGGAGCGCGATCACATCCTTTTCCTTTATTATTAAGACATCAAGGGGGATAGCCTAATGGAAATGCTCGTAGAAATGAGAGTTCACTGTTTGACTGTAGATCAGTGGTTTTGAATATGTGCCCCATGAAATTTGAAAAGTGTTTTTTTTGGGAATTTAACTGCTTTGTTTTTTTAAAATTGTTATTGACACTTGTGTCATTCTTTGAGTAAAAAAAATCCCAACATTTTTGGGTATTACATCTTTGTTTTACAAAAAATATTCGGATTTTTATAAAGTTTTTTAGTCTTATCATGCAAATTTTTCGTTTTTTGGCTAAATAACTAAAAAATCAAAGAAATTTGCAAATCTGCAAACTTTCTTTTTTGTGGCCTGAAAAAGTGCTATTTTCAATTTATTGCTAATATCTCCTCGAATATTGAAGACAATTTCATGAAATTTTTGTTTGCGAGTTTTTTATAATGCTGCTAATTAGTTCTCATTGTCGTTTGTGTTCTTTTTTAATTAGTATTTTAATTAATTCTTTAAAACTTTTTTATATCACCGCTAGGGGTTCTGTTAGTCATCTAAAAAACCCTGTATAATTTTGCTTCTTGTTTATACATTGTAGGTGATTATAGGGTATAGTTGATTTACACAAAATCATTTTCAGTATACTAAATATATTAGTTTTTCTTCCGATGAATAATTTTTTTGAGTTATAGGAGTTTATTAGATCAGTTGTTTCTTTGTTTATTTCTAAAAATAAGAGTTGAAATACTAATACCCTCGATCAACGTGTCTTGTTTATTTTTTAAAACTTAAGTATCCATAAACTTGTGGATCTCACTCAATTGAGAATCATAACATATTAAAAATAATTTTGTTTAAATACCATCTAAAATTCATATTAGGATATTTTGATTTTTTAAAATACTTAATATGATCAAAACAGAACCCCAGTTGAAAAAAATTCGCAAACCAAAGCATTTTTTACCCATTTAAAAAATATCCAGCCTCGAAGACTTGTCGTGTTTTACTCCAAATCTTTTAATCCAACTGTTTGTTTAATTCTCTTTTGTGGAGCAAGTTTCCAGAAATAATTAGCCGGGGGTCTGTTTTTGGAAGTGGAATTAGATTGGACACTTATCCTCCTCAGACGTGTCGACGTCGAGTTGATTCACCATCAAAATAGAAGTCAATTAGCATCTTTACTCAAACGAAATCTATAACTGAATGATCCGAGTATATCAGGGCGTGAGCTTCAAACGCAAAGGGAATAATTGAATTCTTTCGAGTCCCACCTTTGAACAGCTTCCACTTTTCGCTCTTTATGTGCTGCCTCTTTGATTAAAAATATGCTAATATGAAGCAGTTCAGGGTGAAAGTTTTCTTATTCGCCCAACAATACACTTTGGAAAAGTTGATTTTCTTGGTTTTGTTTTTAATTTTCCATTTCAAAGGTGCGTTTTATTTTATGTCGACTGACATGGAATGGATTTTTCCGTATCCTCTTATCGCAGGGGACGAAAAACGTCTCTTGTGCAAGGAAATCCTTACGGAATTTGTAAATTAGCTCCGAAAGCTAGTCAAAATCGGCTTTTTAATTTATTTTCAGCCGTTAAGCTTCTGATTGGCGATTCTTTAAACATTTTATCTCTTTCAATGGAAACCAAAAGCAATCTTAGGAATAAGACGAACTGCCTTCTATTTCAAAAGCAAATTAACGGTATTGAAAAGTCAACGTTTTGAATTTTTTCCAGTGCTGGGAAATGTCGGTAATTTATTATTTCTGTTAATATTTCTCTCCTCAAAATTGAATTAAAATGAGGACATACCCATGCAAATAAAAGCTTTTTTCTACTTATTCAGTCGCTCTTTGCGCAAGAAAGCTTTACCTTTCCCAAGAACTTTCTCTTTTAGCGAAATTTCAAAAACTGGAACAGGATAAAAGAAACGTGTTAACATTTTAATTCACAGATATTTTCATTTTATATTCTTCGATAAATGAATTAAATATGTATCTTTTTAATCCATTGATTTGTGCAGTTGGATGAAGTGGTGTTTTAAGGAATTAATTTATTCTAAACGAGCTACATAAAGAGAAGGTTTTAGAATGGTGATTAACAATAGTAATTGCTTCGAACATCCAATCCAGATTATCCTGATATTTTTTTGTTCAAGAAAGCAAAATGATAAAGATACCTTTACTAGAAAGCACATGTCTACATTATTTAAAAATATGAAAATACCAATATACAGGGTGTTTCAGAGTTTCTAGGAGGGATAGGGCACACCTAGCGATTCAGAATCACATAGGAATGCACCCCGAATGATCAGGGAATCGTTATAAGTGGTCATGGGAAGTTTTATAATCCCAAGCTTCTTTTAAAATTGAATTAAAACCAGCATTTATTATATAAAAAGCAATTAAGGAGCTGAAATTTCAGTAAATGCGTAGGTCACGACTTATTTTAAGACTAAGATATGAGAAATTAAATTACGCCTGAAATATCAGGTCTTTAATCGGATTTACGTTATAAATGCCTGAAGCTGACATTTTTGCATTTCTGAACAGTATTCTTATGTGATTCTGGACACTACCCCTCATACAAGTTCTGAAATATTTATTTGAAACACTCTGTATATGATAAATCATTTTCATTGAATCTAGGACTATTACTAATACAAGTTTATAATTTCTTGCTGTCTTATAATTTTCCTTTTTTGTATGAATGCTAGTAATTTTGGATATGAATTTTCACATTATTCAAATGGGTGTTAATGTAACAAAATGTTTATTTTAAAGTAAGGAAAGTTATGGTTGAGAAGTTTTTTCAATGGTTTACTATTTATCTTAAAAATGTAGTGCAATGTGCATCTTATTGCATAGAACTTTTTGTGGAAAACTCGTGGTTAAAAAACTGCTATAGAGAATCATTTTACCCTTTTTATGCATAATTTAAATTATGTTTGGATATTTTACTAATATAAAGATAAGTCTAGAGAGGAAATAATGCAATATGTTTAATCTGTATCACTTAGTCATGGTTTAGAAAAGCAATAAAATGCACTTATAAATTTACAAAATATAATATTAATGACTTAAATCTGAAAACGTTTATCGATTTAATGAGAGAGGGGAAACTAAGAGGTTTTTATATTTTTAGTATAATTTTTGCGGTGGCGTTATCCCAGAAGCACATCTAGTCAAATTATTTCGAGTCTGAGTACTATTGATTTAACAATGATCCTGAAAGTGAGATAGAACACTTAAATCAAAGTATGCAGAGGAACTGAAATAAAGCTGCATATTTACAAAAGATATAATACCTTTTGTGGTAAACCCAAGTGGGAGTAGATTCAGGGAAAGGATGTTTATTAGGGTGTATCGAAAAAAACTTTTTTTCGATTTTGATGACGTAATAGTGCGGAAAAGTTGTCTAAGGTGCCAGAGAGTACCTGTGAATTTTTTCAGAATTTTTGGATAATTTCTTAAGGTGCCACATTGGCCCTGAAGTTCCCCATGTTAATCCAATGGGGCGCGCCGCCAAAAAGGCCGAAAATCGGTTTTTCGCCCCTCATTTCTACCCTAATCACAC
Source organism: Tetragnatha versicolor (assembly GCA_024610705.1). Classification (NCBI taxonomy): domain Eukaryota; kingdom Metazoa; phylum Arthropoda; class Arachnida; order Araneae; family Tetragnathidae; genus Tetragnatha; species Tetragnatha versicolor. The sequence goes on along the minus strand of JANDEH010000009.1, from coordinate 5,644,496 downwards.
GACGAATGTCTGGTCTCGAGTTATGGACTCTATAGGATCTAGGCTATCCGACAAAACTTGAATAATAGCCTAAATATCTTTATTACGTTTTTTTGTCTGCTCAAATTTCGTCGAAAATCGCGTATTTCCTCGTTCAAATCAGAGCCCACAATCAACATAATATAGAGATTTAAGTTATTATTCAAGTTTTTTCGGGTAGCATACATCATATAGAGTCCATAACTCGAGATGAGACATTCGTCGTGTGATTAGGGTAGAAATGAGGGGCGAAAAACCGATTTTCGGCCTTTTTGGCAACGCGCCCCATTGGATTAACATGGGGAACTTCAGGGCCAATGTGGCACCTTAAGAAATTATCCAAAAATTCTGAAAAAATTCACAGGTACTCTCTGGCACCTTAGACAACTTTTCCTCACTATTACGTCATCAAAATCGAAAAAAAGGTTTTTTCGATACACCCTAATGTTTATATTTAAAATACTAGTTAACTTTACTAATCAGATTTTAATTGAGTTTTGTCCATCAGTGTGTTTAAAGGAATTCAGTAGTTAATAAAACTATTTGTTTGAAATGATTACATAAGGATTGGAGTTTATCCCTCTTGACAAAACTCTAGTTCCAAAACTCGAAGAAGCACTTCAGATTTTAGAAGACTGGTTTGAAAAGACCAAGAATTATTTAATTAAAATTTGATTTCAAAGTTAAAAATACCAAGGTAAAGAAAAATGGATGAGAATATAAACTTAATGTTTATCGGTTGAAATGTTAATGTTTTTCGAAACTCTATCATTAATAATAAAAAATAAAGTATAGGTAAGTGAAAATGAAACACATTAGTACTTTGTGCCATTTGTTGTTTTTAATATAAAATTAAAAAATCGTATTATTGAATTGGGAAGTTTTGAAGGAAATACAACCTTTATATGTAAATAATAACTGATATTGTGAATATGCAATTTGAATAATCTATCAATAAATCCACTATGAATATCCTCTAATAAATACACTAATACTCCTTCTATAAATTCATTTACCTTTCTTTAATCATCAAAACAGTTTTTAGCTCATTATTTCGGATAAATACTTTATACATAATTGATTCAACTATAATAATTATTTATACTTATACTATAATAAAATATTTTACAAAACTTATCTTTATATTTATTTATTCACAATGATATGAGATAATATTAAAACTGTATAATTTTCTCATGGGGCCATCTGTAAATTATAACGTATGGATAAATAAAAAATGCCTTCAAAAACTTAACAATAACTAAGTAGGTTATTTTGAAAATTGATTGAATTTATTTTGCTCTTAATGATAATATTTTTATTTTATATGAAGGTCTTCTGCATTTACCGGTAGGAGGTTCATATCCGATTTCGATAAAAAAGGATGCTAAAAATATAGAGCATGGGGTTCAGGTTTAAATAACTAGTTCTGCAATAAAAAGAGAAACATATATATTTAATTTGAATGCAAAGAATTAAGTTTGTACACAAAGAATAATTTAATATTGATTTAGAAGGATCGTCCTTTCTGCTTTATAAACAATTTCTTTTCAAAAAGCATATTAATACTTCAAAATATCTTAAAGCTCTTATAATGGTCTTTGAAATTGTAAATATTTACTTGTGATATTCCTTTTGCTTATTCTTATTTGTATAGTTCTAATTCCCTTTAATTGATCGAAAGAAAATTAAATAGTGTAAGTTATTTTGAAAATTTTTTCATTTCATAATGAATTCATTTTGCTCTTACTGATAAGATTTTAATTTTATATAATAGTAGGAATTGATTTCCTTAAGGGGCTCCCTTTTTAAATGAAACAATGATAACTTTGTTTTTGACGTCTTTTTTACTGTCACAATTTGAAGACAACCCTTTAAGAGGAGAAACTTAACACGGCTTTTATAAATAAGTTAAAACATGATAATTAGCATCAGACTTTCTTTGCTACCCCTAACCATTTTCCCCCAATTGGTAACCCATTTTTCATTGCAACTTTTGTCGGTACTCTAGCTTCTCAGGATTGCTCCGCGGACCCCCTTACCAGGGTGATTTGGTCTTTGGGTAATCTAAGTCTATTAATACCTATCATTTTTGCTCATGACTGTTGAATCATCAAAACATAAGCTATAATTATTATTTTAAAGTCATCTTGAATTTCCAAACCATCTCGCGGTTACTGTTAAAGTGAAAAAGTTTTGGATTATTTGAATGGCAACACCCCCTTTTCTCCATCTTAAATTGATCAGCTCCTTGAAAAACCATAAATAGTGCTAGAACGGTACTTTTAAAAGATGGTAATTTCCCTCAAAAACCCTTTGCAAAGGTTATTGTTTTTTTAGACAAAAAAGGAGAAAAAAATATTTTTTTAATTATGGATTTCAAATTTTAAGTGCCTCCATGGTTACTAGATGAGTGTTAAAGGTCATAGATACTCTGAAAAACTGAAATTAAAAAAGTTTTTTCTCTCTCATATTTTTTATTGTTTTGAGTTAAAAATGCCTACTTTTGCAAATGACTTTTATGGGAAATTACCATCTTAAATGTACCGTTCTACCGCTATTTATGATGATCAATTTAAGATGGAAAATGTGGGTGTGTTTCTTGAAAAAATTACAAAACTTTTTCACTTTAACCGTAATTGCGTAAGCTCCATTGTTTTAATTTATCACAATCTCGAGCGCAAACCTTCAAATAGCAGTACCCAAAAATTTCATTTAGATATGTTGAGAGGTTAGAACACTAAGGTGGACACAAATTGGAGCCGAGCGGCGAAGGCGAACAGCCACGAACACGCTCTGCGCACGCGCAACTCGGAGGATCTAAGAGCGGCGCTTGCGCAGAGTGTGTTCGTGGCTGTTCGCTACGCCGCTCGGCTCCAATTTGTGTCCACCTCTAGATGCTCCGATATCCTTGAAGTTCATTTTTAACCACCCGGTACAAAAAGTAACCATGCGCTTGAGAGAGTTTCGAGGTCCTGTAAAAATTCAAACACGTTTCTTGTCAGTTATTTCGATTACTTATTAGAAAGATTGAATATCTGTTCCATTACTTAAGTTAAGAAACTCTTAAAAGACTTCTCTAAATAAATTATAAGTATTATACCTGCCTGGAAAACAAGTTAAGAGCAATGAGAGTTTAATAGCTTACAAGACCCCAAAGGATACATTGGTTCACTATTTCTTATAGTCTCTATAAGAAATAACCAGACTAAAAGGAATTTTTAAGCATCCTAAAATCCGTCTAAATTTTCAAACAGTCATTACTTATGCTATTTCAATGAAAACTCGACTGCATAATTAACGCTTCAAAACTTAATTAAGACTATACACTTTGAGGATAGGTATGTTTTTCGCTCGAAGAATACATCCTGACAAGTACTTAGAAGGGAAGAAAGTTTTCATTGGTCTCTTATGGATTGAAATAATCTGCTTTTACCTTTCATGGTCACGTATTACCTCAAAAACTAATTATCCTACCCCTTGGAACCATAACAACGTTAATAAAAGCTCCATTAAGCTTTTAGTTGGAGTATGCACTTGTAAGTTCTTAAAGGACTATAAACTTGCAAATATTCTTCTATAAAAACATTTGAAGACGGATGGATTTTGTCGAACATGAATTTTTATTTAGCGTTTTTGATGCTTTTTGTACAAGTTGCTACTTTGTTGCATGAAGAGGGTACTATATTCTTGCTTTTACTATGATATGTGATATAATGCAAGAACTTAGGATCTAAATTGTTTCTTGGGTCTAAGATTGGGTTTTTGCAAAAACACTTGAAGTAGTTAGTGATTCAAGAAGCTCTTTCAATGTCATGTAGATTTAATTAAATGTAACCTTTTTTTTTCAGAAAAATCTAGAGCATTAAATCCCTTATTCAACTGGAATGATCATATATTGGTTTTCCCTAAAACCAAAGAATTCGATTATTTCCAGACGAAACGGTATACTTTTAACGCAACGAAGAGAGGATAAATTTTTGGACATGTATTATCCCAATTCCTCACACTTATCATTTTAATTCTTTCATTCTTTTTGATATTTTCTATCCCACTCTCTCTTTCCTATTCCTTTTCTTATTTTCATCTATCTTTTCCCCTTTCTTATTATTTCCTCGCAATTATTTTTCATTACTTCTTATACTTATCCCTCATTCGCAAGAAAGGTGCCAGGAGGAAAAGAAAGGAAGTAGAATACCCCTCTAAAATATCAGTTGATATCGACACATTGTCCAGCATTGGTTTTTGCATGCCGATATCGTTTTTTCAACATTGATTATTCAAAAAAGGGTTACAAAATCCACTTCCATTTTTTCACGTTTATAATAGTGATTTTGAATGTTTTCCAAAACACATTTTTTTATTCATAATTACAAAAATCCCACAAAATGCCCGACAATGATCGATACTTGCTATATTGGCTAATATTGCGGCACCACTGATTTATGTTCGTTGTTAACCCATGTTTCTCGGCATTTGCTTTCGCTTCATTCATAGAATAAAAGTCCCCATTCACCGAAAGAAGGGTGGTGTGTCGGCAGCCTTGTCAAGTCGAGTGTTTTGCTTTGATCCATCGCATTTTAATGGCCGAGGTGATTGAGAGACAGCTTAATGAGACCGTTTGGAGGGAAGTGCTAATTAAATTAACCTACTGAAGAACGCAAATATTGCGGTTGCTTTCACTCGTGTAGTAAGTAATTAGTGGCGACTCTCCAGCGAACCTTGCGTTTGTTTTCAAGTCTTTAAATCGGGGCTATTGGGGTAAAGAGGAATATATTAGGGGATGTATCTTTAGGTTTTTGATTTACTCGAACGTGGTATTTTCATTCTTTCTTTTTACTTGTCAAGATTTTTTTTGGAAATTCCTAGAGTAAAAATTATGATGGTTGCTTAAATCACCCTGCGAATATCAAATTCTTACTGTCAAAGGTACTAAAAGGTAAACCATCAAATGTTTCGATGATAAACCATTAGATATATCATGAAAAGTATAGTGCTTCGAACTTTTAAAATTTGTTTAAATTGTTTTAAACAAATTTCCCATTTGCTTAAAAGACAAAAATGCCAAATTCTTGCCTAGTAGATTTTCGTCTCAGGGTTTAACAAACTTAAGCTAAGTTAAAATGCATAATTATGTATGTATTACCGCAAATTTCAAATGACAACTTGCAATCCGTATTCAGGAAAAAAAGAAAAACAATTCCAGTGTGTTATTATGATCTATGAGTTTTATCATTAAAAAGGCCCTTCTAAAACAGAACTCATACAAAATGTACCTAAAAAATTTGTGATAATTCCAGAGAACAATTATAATATTTTAAAATTCTTGTTTCTCATAGTAAATATTCTCTAACACTTTTAATTAAAATGTATATACTGGTTTTCCTCATGCCAAAAACGTGTAAAATAAATTCCTTTTAGGTGAATATGTTACGGGCAATGTAATAAATCGGGCAATACTAATTATGCCCGAAGTGGAGGAGGGCAATGTGATAAGTTCAATGGCATATATCAATAAAATTTATCACTTTACCCACCTCCACTCTGGGCATTATTAATAATGTCCAATTAATCACTTTGCCCGTAACAAATACACTAAAAATTAATCCAAAGAATAGATCTTGCCTACCCAACGGTTGTTAGTTCCGTTCACCGTAACAAATCATCGTCCCGAAAGACTCCTAACACCCTACTAAATATCCATGATGCATTGTAGTTTTGGAAATGTTTATAAAAGCACGCCCCGCTTTTAAAACAAGTCACTGTTGGAAAGAGGAGTAAGTCGAAGGAGCCGTCGTAAAGAAACCCCTTATCGAGCGAAATGTATGGATTCCCCTTGGCGTCGAAATTTTTCTCACACAATGGTATTCAATGTAAGAATTTCTTTTTCCTGTCGTATCTCAATTTGTAACAAATTCTGAAAACACAAACATTTGCTTAAAAGGAGACACTAGTGTAGGGAAAGAAACTGTTTTGGAAGCTGGAATGGGCTGGATACCTTTGAACGGTCTTTCAATTGATACTACAAGTTGTACTGAGAGTTTGAAGTTTGAAGTCATCAGCTGAGAGTAGGTATATTAGACTGACATGGTTGTCCTTTTTGTGAAGTCAGGATAATTTGATAGTAAAGAAAGTGGTAGACCACCAAAGTTAAGTTCAGTATTCAGAGTTGGCCAGTATCGGGAGTAAAAAATAGTGAAATAAATCTTTTAAAACAACAAATTAAAATAGTTGTTAACATATGGTCTTTGCTTTATCATAAAACGGCTGCTAAAAGTTTTTAAAACCTGTGTTATAATAAGGCCAACCAACGAGTTTAACTAACATGAAGTCAGGTTTTTTCGCATCAACTATGGTTCAAAAGCTATACGGGGTGTCTAACCTAATTCAACTATGGTTCAAATGTAAAAGATTCATTTTACCTCAACCTCAATCATGTGATTAAGATGGGAATCTTATATTAGAGATCCTGATAACATTGTTTTATTCAAAACATTTCCCCCATATAACATTATGTGGACCCGTTTAAGTTAAAACTGCTTAAAAAATCGGATTTTTGATACAGCCTGAGCGTAAAACTCCTAAACAAAGCTTTGTAATGTTACTTATGGATTAGTATGGGTAAATTATTATTAAAAACTACAGTAAAAGACATTTTAAATCCATTTGGAAATGTTTATGTTCAGTAACAAAGTGATAAACCGGGCATTATTAATGATGCCCGATGTTGAGGCGGGCAATGGGATAAATTCAATGCAATTAATCAATGAGTACTTACCAACTTTGCCCCGATATACGCGGGCATTATTAATAATTGCCTGGACGTATCACATTGTCCGTAACATATATTTTATTGTTACGGACAATGTGATACGTCCAGGCAATTATTAATAATGCCCGCGTATATCGGGGCAAAGTTGGTAAGTACTCATTGTCCGCATACACACATTCGCATACAGACTCACATTGTCCGTAACATATATTTTATTGTGCCGACGTGCTGGCCGAGTGGTTAGCGTGTCTGACTGCGAAGCCGTACGTCCGGGGTTCGAATCCCCGTTTGGCATGGATGTTAATTTCTGTCCTTGTGTGATGAATGAATGTGGCCCCCCTGTAAAAAGGGGTTGTGCTAGTAAATGTGTGTGTGGCGCGGGTAACAGTACCTCACCTCCGTGGCTTCGGTCCACAGGTGCTCGCTGGGTAACGCTAAGTAGGTACTTCTCAGGGCATTTCAGTGGTTAAAGGATAATGTCCTAGTACCCGCCCATTAGAAAAAAAAATATATATTTTATTGTAATCTAAATGGTGTGATATATTTGTTTATTATAAGTATACGTGTGAAAAAAATATGAAGGAATATAAATTACTATATAAATAAAAGGTTCCAAAACAGGTTTTCATTTCTTACTTTGCCTCCGAGAAAGTTTCAGTAGGATGGGTCTGAGAGCTAAGAACCTCAACTAGGCACTTTAGATGGGCCTCTGGGAACCAGAAGAGAAGATCAATTCTACCCCTGAGTTAGAAAATCAGCAATCTGGATTGAAAAAGCCGAAGGAAGATTTAGGTGTAAAAAATAGTTGAGAAAAATTTTGCTTTTAAAGCTCGACCAATCCAATGCTGAGTTACTAGTATACAAAATCCCCTTTTTTCTTCAATATACCCATCGTGAACCCGGAAAAAACGACCAAAACAAAGAAAACTGGCGAGAAAAAAATACTTCGAGGGAAGAACAGGAGAGTTTGCCTGGCAGTCATTTTTACAGATCGATAAACAGTGGATATTCAACTAAGGAAATTTTTTTAATTTAAGGCTTGGAGGAAACTTGCCTTTTATTAATTTTCCAAGGGGTATTAAGGACTTAATAATCATTGAAAGGAAGAGATCCTCCGAGAGAATCTAAAGATTTCAATCCAGGCTAGAATCTTGAATACATCGATGTTGAAGAGTTTTTATAGTTTGCTTTTTGGAGCTTTTTTATTCTTTTCAAGGAAGGGTAAACGGGAAAATGTAATGTACTCGAGTGCTTTTGAAGATAAATCAACATGTCTTTGGATTAGAGTTTCCATTCAAACAAAATTTGGAGGAAGGGAAGTTTTATTAATTATTGCCTTTCTTTGCAGTGATCGAATTCAAATTTTGAAACATGGAGAAGTATGTTAGAACGAGGTCCTTATACGCTTTTACTTGTGAAAGTCTACGTCTTTTTATGTCTAGTCTATTTGTCGAGTATCATCAAGGTCAGTGATTACTTTTTATAGCAAGTGCATTTTTTTATTGAGGATCCATGAGATTTAAAAGTTCTTTTATTTGAGCGATTCCCAAATATTTTGAGTGAAAAACTACTTTTCAGAAAATAAATACACGAAGAACTACTTTTCAGAAAATAAATACACGAAGAACTGCTTTTCAGAAAATAAATACACGGAGAACTATTTAGGAAGATATTTTTAGAAGGAAATATACAGGGTGTTTAAAAAGTCAGTTTCGCGGCTTATGAACCAACGTGTCCTAGGGTCACGGAAGTAAGGTCTTCCCCTAGGTAAGTGACCCTGGAGAATCCGTTAAGATGACTTACATCATCCCTAGAGGCGAAATAAAAAATTTAAAATATTAATTTAATGACAATAAGAGGTAGAGCAAAAACCTTAATGAGAATATTGTTGCCAACGTTATGAAGAACTCACAGAAAAAAGTTTCATGAAAATAACTTGAATATTCGCAGAGATATTAACATGTGAAAATAGCACTTTTTTATACCTTAAAAAAGAATTTTTTCAGTTGTATTGTGTAATTTTGTATTTTTTAAGTTGAAAAAAGGCAAAATTAAATAAAAAAATTGAAAAAACTTGCAGACTCTTTCTTTTTTGAAGTCTAAAAAAGTTCTATTTTCATATTCTAATATCTCTGCGAATATTCAAGTTATTTTCATGAAACTTTTTTCTGTGAGTTCTTCATAACGTTGGCAACAATACTATCTTGAGGTTTTTGCTCTATGTCCTATAATTTTTAAATTAATGTTTTAAATATTTTTATTTATTCGCTAGGGGCGCTGTAAGTTATCTCAATGGATTCTCCAGGGTCATTTATCTTGGGGTAGACCTTACTTCAGTGACCCTAGGACATGTTGGTTCCAAATAAAAGCCGCAAAACGGACTTTTGAAACACCCTATATATTTATATAAAGCACATGGATGGTTTTCTCATAGTTTGGAAACACATCATTAAGGTTTTAATTTTTTAAACACATTGTCAAAGCTATTAAAGTACACAGGGATGTTATTAATATTTTAATATTTTTTAATATTTTCTGTTGAGATTTGATTAAAAGCGTGTATTGTTCAGTGTGCACATTTCTTTTGAACCTCTAAGAGACGTTTCAAATCTAAAGGCTTGAAACGCACTTTCAAAACACTTACCACTAATAAATCATCAATAAGAGTAGCGTCTTTTAAAACTGTCAGTATCATAAAGGTCTTTAAAAATCCCATATATTGCTATTATCCTCAAGCAAAATATTTATGAAAATATAAAACAGATAATATTTCATGTGTGTAAACCACTTATTATTTTGTTTTTAAAATTTTTTTTCCACAAAAAAATTATGCATTTATCTAGGTTTTCTGTAATTATGTGTAATCCGTATGATTGGTTAAATCGATAAACATTTTAGTGGTTAGCAAAAGACTAACTGCGTTTAGACCACATTAGACTCACTGAATATCACTTTAACTTGTTTATCACCAATTAAAGAGGAATCGTTCTGTAATATAGGTGAGTGTAAAGATTATTTCCTTTTTCTATGACATTTAACTGAGTTGGACTGTGGTAAAAAACCCAAAGCAAACTTTTTGCTCAAATCCAGTTTGTTTTAAGGCCAAAGCGCTTTTATTGCTCATTAACATTTCGTGTTTAATTAATACCGGAATGCCCCTTTATTACCATCAGTATCATCCCAGCAATCTGCGCTGAACAATAATTCGAAACGGATGATTACAGAGATCATTAAGGAAATGAAAATAGGAACTCGAACTTTTGTCAGAACATCAACTATACGTAACCCACCTTAATGAGCTGGGTTCGAATCCCCGCTCATTTTTTCCTGGGAGCTTTATTTCTCTTTCCAGCTTTGTGACGATCTACTAAATCATCACCACGTTATTTATCGGTTTTAATTAAAAGTTTAAAAGAACGGATCGGATTTTCATTTTTTTCACTGTGAAAACAAAATGAGATGACAGTAGGTGGAACTGTCTTTGGAACTGGTTCCCGAATGCCAGATTAAGCCCCGGGAATACGAATTACCCTGTCTTCGTTTTTGGGAGGGCCATTTTTTATCTTTCAGCGTTTGGCTGCGTTCCACGTGAGTTCGATCAGCCAGGGGTTGACAGTCGCTTCTTGTCGCGACTACCTCCTGAGTGAGAATATTAATCTACGACCAGAGTCTATCTGCGGTAGTTGAGAAATTGCGTACCGCCTGCCGAGAGTTTTTCCACTGCGGGTTAGAAGTTGAAAAGTTGTTCCAACATGAAGTTCTCAACATGTGGCCTGAGGGCTACGGTTACGCATAAATTGGGGACATAATAATAATTTTTTATTCCGAAACATTTACAAAGTACATAAACATTAACCGGAAACAATAAAAAGAAATAAAAACAACATTAATTGCTGCTACATTAATTGGTAATTTGAGTATAAGGAAAGAAAATTGTAACAATTACAATTTCCAATTCAATATATATTTTAGCAAAATAATTTAATTGAATGATATATTTGAAAAAGTATTGCAAATTTCCATTTATAGATGGTAGTCTTTATTGCAATTTAAATTCCTTTAACGTTTTTAACCAATAAAATAATTAACTCAATATAATGAATATTCATTCATATGCGATGCCATACTACATAATATAACATTTTTAGAACTTGTGTTATATAACAGTAACAAGAATAGTTTATTTTTCGTATCTTATATGTAAAATAGCCTCATCGTTATACACTAGAAAAAACTGCACATATCTGTCAGTAAAAAGGCGGGCTATGTTGCTAACACAGACAATTCATATAAATCAGTAAAATATCACTTAGAGACCTGTTTGTGAATCCTTTTAAAGCAAATAGTGTCAATGAGTTCAAAGCCTTAAACTGAACTTCTTTTCGTTGAAGAACCTTTAAAACACCTTAGAAAAAAATCCTAATAACTTTGAAGATTACAGAAAGATCCCCATCCTCATACTAGAAGCGATATATTTTCTTCCTTTGAATGTAACTTTCGAAGAGTATATGAAATCAATACAAGAAAACAGGATTAACTAAAGCCTCTTGTGCAATTCTATCATGATTGGATTGCACAAGAAATCTCTCGCTAGAAGAAACAGAACAGCAGTTTAATAAGATGTTAGTTCCATGGAGAAGCTAATTCAAGGGGTTTCGAATCAGGAGCGACTAGGTTCTAGGCTCAACCCTTTGATGGCGGCTAGGGAGCAGTTTAGAACGTTGTTTTATCTAGGTAGAGACGATCCTGACTCTAATAATGTTTAACATGGGGTGTATTTACTGTACCCGAGTTACAGGACTTACAAGGAGTTGTGATCATGGATCTCATTTCGATGTCTACTTTGGCAGTAGGCAGACGACCACAGGACACTGAGATCTCGAGCCATTCATTTAATGGGGTTTGGAGCTGTTTGAAAGGAGTGTTTGTTTAGTTTTTAACTAACGGATTTGGATGGTTTTATTTCAGTGGAGTATTTTACCTACTTTATGGTTTAAGTGCCTGTATTCACTGGTTAAAACAGTAAAGGCTTCTTGAAAATGGCTAGTTTTACAGTATCAGAATATAATTGATATTTCTATACTTTTCATTACTTGCTTGAAATAAAATTTCAATTTTTGTTGCAAGTAAAACATTGTAGTAGTTCATGGGTTCAAAAACGTGAAAACCTTTTAGTAAAGATACGGATGTACAACAAACATCTATAGACCCTGCAGATGTTTTAAACTATCTTACATTTTTTTCTGATGAAGTAAGATTTTGGACAAATGAACTTTATTTACTGGTATTTTGTTTTACATCAAAAACCATAGAACTTAAGAAATTGCTTTACAGTTTTTTGTGCTCATGATTAGTAAAAAAAGGATTTAATTGCTGTGTTTTTCAAAGTGTTTGTATAAAACTGATTGTAATACAATGTGCCTTAAGATAATATTAAAAGTTTAATCCACATTTTCGTAATATTTGATTTAAAGCATTGTTATGTTTTAATCATGTAGCATTTCCACTCTACGTCAATTGATATACACTTTCTTCTCAGGTACCACAATATACTTTAGAAGGACAGGGTGGAAAATCAAAAATTGCTTTTCATTTGACAAAGGTAGTAGTTTCACATCCGGATAAGTTGAGATTACTCCGAAGAACTAATAATGGCCATTCCGTTTCACCCCTCAAAAATTCTCCCCTTTCAACCACTTAATAACTTCGGATTTCTCTTTCAGGAAGATAGAGTAATTACAATTACCCCGTTACACATCCCATAAGTATGTTGTAATCGGCTCACCATCATGAGGTGTCATTGAAAGAACCGTAAAAACCAGTTCCTCGTCAGCAGGAACAAATGCAAATGAACTGAAACTCCGAAAATAGTCATTGTGAAGAAAGATAGCGCTGAAACTCCAAAAATCCGTTTCTTTCCCACGAGAAGAAAGGAATAGGTAGCAGAAATCTACTGAAAGTCATTAGAGAATAAGTGTAGTCTACCATATCAGTCAATTATTCGAAATTATTCAGCAATTTCAGGGCATCATTTTTCCCTTCAAAGGACTCAAACATTCCTGGGTGAGGTGGTCATTAAATGACTCTCATTTGTCTGCACATTAATGAAGGGTGTATAAATTGCAGATTTTGGCTGCCGTCCAAGTATCGAACTTGATGGTCTCGAATAATCTATTTACTTGGGACGTCGTTGGACTTTTTTTTGTAATTTTTAACATTCACTTTTTTGGGAAAATCGCTCAGAAGATGCTTCGGCCGATGATATGTTGGAACATTCCTCTGACGTGATTCTTACTTTGAAATTTTGGTTTGAAGTTCGTTGTGAATTTTGTAAAAATTTTGATGAAGTGGTTGGTTACCGATTAATAGAGCCCCTTTCAAACGAGAGTATATACTGGAGTATATAGTAGGTACAGGAGTGGTGGGTAATACGGAATACCATTTATATGTTTAAGAATAACTCTACTGGCTTTAACTAAAAACCCACAAAATCATAATTAAGCACACACTATAACTAATGGTAATGAAGTGTCAATGGTGGAATAAAACATGATTTATTTTGTTGTTATGGAAAAAGGTACTTTAAAAAAAGGTGCAAGTGGAGGGTAATATGGAATAGTCGGGTAATATGGAATACTTGTTTACAACTATTGAAAAACTGATTAAACTTCAGAGAGCATAGTTACTTTTAACTATGAAAACAATATTTAAAAAATATGTTCAAATAGTTATGTTTTTGAGCCTATTTATCCTATTTTTGAGTCTAGAAGCCCATAGAGAACAACTAATGTATTGAATCTAAATTTCTACTCGTTGATCTTAAGAGAATTTTCCGTTACAAAAGATTTTTGTTTAAGATGCTTCAGCATCTTTGTTTTCTTGTCCTTAAGTTGATGGCATGAAGTAAATTTCAGATCATACATCAGAAGGGACCTAATATTCATTAATGCCCGACACACCATCTTGGATTATGAACCATTTTAATGGCGGATAAAACATCGATAGCTAAAAAACGACTTAAGCATAAGAAACAATTTTTTCTTTAAGTGTACATTATGCTTAACAACAAAATGAAAGTCTCATAATTACTGGTAGGTTAAAATCTTTGAACCTTTACCGACAAAAACTTTCGAAAATCCCAAAACGCATTTTGTTATGCAGCGACTGTAACGACAACAACCAGAAGGGAACTCTTTGTGCACGGCATGATGGGAGTCTTCCTTAAGTCTTTCATGGTATTCCCGTGTGATGACAGCAGGAGCGATGGCTGAAACCTCGGTATTCCATATTACTCGACTATTCTATAATACCCTCCTCTCCTCTACGTACAGGAGTACTGTGTAAAGAGTAAATTTCTTTGGAGGATTCAATGAGGATAGACAATAATTTAAGATCAAATTATCTTGAAGCATTTTAAATCTCTGGCTTATAGAATAAAATGCGAATACCACAATTTCAAATGTAGCAAGAAATGTTGATAAATTTTATAATAACCCCCCTATTTTTTATATTTTAAAGAGAGAATCGTGTGTTATGATCAGGGTTGGCTGGACCCAATGGTTTTTAAAAAAAAACCATGTGAAAAACCCACATTTTGGACCCATTTTCGGGTTTTTTCAAGAAAAATCAAGATTTTGGCAGTTCCTTCAAAATTTAATGTTTTTTTTCAAAATTTAAACTAGGTTTTAAAAATTAAATGGTGTTTTTTCAATTTCAGGGAGTTTTTTAAAGTTAAATTGGTTCTTTCATTGTTCAGTGAGTTTTTTCATTATTGAATGGGGTGTTTTCAAAATTTAGGACGTTTAAAGTTCAAACTAGATATAAAAAATAAAGAAGTTTTTTTAAAATTTCAGTAGGTTTTTTCAAAGTTGAATAGATTTCTTTCAATTTTGAATGGGTTTTTTCAAAGTTTACGATATTTTTAAATTTTAGTGTTTTTTTTTTCAAAATTTAAACCAGGTTTCAGTAAATAAGGGGCGTTTTTACAATTTCAGTGGGTTTTTTCAAAGTATAAAAACTTTGAAAAAACTCACTTAACTGTGGAAAAACTGAAATTATTTTGACAGAACACATTTAACATAGAAAGAACTCACTAAAATTTGAAAAAACCCACTCAATATAAAGGAGAAAACCACTTAATTTTGAAAAATACCACACTTTTTCCAGAAAAAACCCAGTTTTATATGGGGTTTTTCAGGGTTTTATTGAAAAACCCAACCCACTTGGGTTTTTGCCAACCCTGGTTATGATAAAATATTTAAAAATGAGGTGTTTATATCTTGCAGTTGTTCAATTATACTCAACAGCAACGTTTCCTGAACCCAGTACGCGGAAGGAGAAAGTGGGTAAACACAAAGCCTGTTGGGTTGCTAGGAGGAGGTTCGGTACGCAAATCGTGATAAAAAGACACTGTACAAGTGCATGGGTTTAACTAAATAATCGTATTTTAAAATTGACGTTCTTCGTTTCACTCGAAATTCAAACACCGCGATGGGAACTACTTTGTTAGTGACGTAGTAGGGTCAGCTAACGTTGCTGTCTAGTATAGCGTTTTCAAGTGTATCTGTTACGGGCAATGTGATAAATCGGGCATTAGTAATAATGCCCGAAGTGGAGGAGGGCAGTGTAATAAATCTATGAAATTTATTACTTCGCCCGTAAAATATATTTCTTTTTAATTTTTCTCCTTACTAAACCATTTCTTCGTAAATATTTTCCAAAACTTTTCAAATCTCCTAAATGCCAGTTTCATAAGTTAAAGTATTAATGACAGCGTTTGTGGATGCTACTAACGTCGTTAAAGGAAATAAATGCTTTTTGAAACAGCTGAAAATACAGGGTGTTTCAAAATTGCGTTGCACGCCTTTTATTCGGAACCAACGGCTCCTAGGGTCACGGAAGTAAGGTCTACCCCTAGGTAAGTGAGCCTGGAGAATGCACTGAAAGGACTTAAAGCACCCCTAGCGGCGAAATTAAAAAGTTAAAAAAATTAATTTTAAAACTAAAAGAAATAGAGCAAAAACCTCAGCAAAGTATTGTTGCCAACGTCATGAAGAACTCACTGAAAAAAAATTCATGAAAATATTTTGAATACTCGCCGAGATATTAGCGTGTGAAAATAGCACGGTTCAAAAAAAGAAAAAGTTCACATAGTTGCAATTTTTTTGTTTTTTTAATTAAATTTTGTGTTCTTTCAACTAGAAAAACACAAAACTACACAATAACACAGAAAAATATGCAAATATGCGAACTTTTTCTTTTTTGACCCTTGAAAAAGTCCTTTTTTCGGATGCTAATATCTCCGCGAATATTCAAGATATTTTGATCAAACTTTTTTCAGTGAGGTCTTCGTGACGTTGGAAACAATAATCAGGTTTATGCTCTATCTCCTTTAGTTTTTAAATTAATTTTTTTAACTTTTTAATTGCGCCACTAGGGGCGCTGTAAATCCTCTCAATGGATTCTCCAGGCTCACTTACCTAGGGATAGACCTTACTTTCGTGACTTAGGAGGCGTTGGTTCCAAATAAAAGCCGTGCAACGCAATTTTGAAACACCCTGTATAGGAGAAGAAAGGATTTCACGGCCGGATCTATGTAGATAAAATGAGGGTTCCGGGTTATTATGCAGTGGTCTAATATTATTAAAAGTGACTCCCAACGTTTCGCCGGCATCTTCGGCTGGCATTTTCAAGGGCAATAATACCGCTTAGGTCTGGGTCGCAAGTTATATGTCGCTGCAGAGCCAAGTGGTTCTGTGGTCCACGTGGTTCCACCTGTGTGTTGACGATGTTTTTTGTCAACACCGGAAACCAGGCTCTGCTGACACGGAGACTCTATTCCTTTTTATTAAAATTATTAGGGTGCTTGAATATTTCGATGGCTTCCCTTTGAAGGCGGGTGTAGTAGTGCTTAGTTGTTGTGAGCACTCTGGTTTCATCATAATGAATCACATGGTCATCGGAAGTCAACATGTGTTCAGCTATTGCCGACTTTCCATGTTGGAATAAGCGGCAACTACGTCGGTGTTCAGTTGTGTGTACGTCTGTGTGTCAGCTGTGTACGTCTGTGTGTAGTTGCCGCTTATTCCAACCTGAAAAGTCGGCAATAGCTGAACACGTGTTGACTTCCGATGACCATGTGATTCATTATGATGAAACCAGAGTGCTCACAACAACTAAGCACTACTACACCCGCCTTCAAAGGGAAGCCATCGAAATATTCAAGCACCCTAATAATTTTAATAAAAAGGAAGAGAGTCTCCGTGTCAGCAAGATCTGGTTTCCGGTGTTGACAAAAAAACATCGTCAACACACAGCCAGTGGAGTGACTTGATGACGCAGCGGCAGAACATCAACCCGCAGACCAATCAAGCGTCGCCAGCTCATCTCTTCCTGTGGCATCGGTTGATGACGATGAACCACGTGGCTCTGCAGCGACATATAACTTGCGACCCAGAGACCTAAGCGGTATTATTGCCCTTGAAAATGCCAGCCGAAGATGCCGGCGAAACGTTGGGAGTCACTTTTAATAATATTAGACCACGGCATAATAACCCGGAACCTTCATTTTATCTACCCTGTATACACTGTAAAAAATATCCTGAGACTTTACACGAAAGAATTGTGGAAAGATGTTGCCACGATTTTATTGAGAAATGCTACACGGTGTCACCGTGTAAGGTCTCGGTGCCCGCTGTGGAAGGTTCCAGAGTAGACACGGTGTAAGGTTTCGGTGTCATTGTGTAAGATCTGCGTGCCGTTGTGGAAGGTTCCAGAGTGGACACGGTGTAAGAAATAATTTCCCCCAAAAAAATTTTAAAAATCTTTCAGAATATGGCTTTTAAACAGAATCAATTACAATTTTCAAATCAACAGAATTACAAAGTTAGAAGTGTTTTTAAATATAGTTTTATTTAAAATAATTACTTCACTGAAACATTCTTGAATTTCTCTTAATTTAATTTTTAAAAAGTAAGAAGAGAGATTTGCGAAGTCTAGCCCGGCCAACAGGTTTTGAACCGAAGACCTTAGGGTTGGAAATCGAGTACTCTAACCATCCAACCGCCCGGTACTAGTACATTCTTGAAGTGTTAAACCAATTATTTGTAGATTTTTCTAACTTTGTAAGGGGTGAAGCATTTTAAAGACTATAAGATTATTGAGATTATTTACTCTCACAACATCGGATTTTTTTACTGTGTGTAAACAACCACAATAACACCATTCCCTTTTTTATTTCACGAAAACCGATCATTTGCTACTAATTCATCTTTCCGCGCAGAGAAACGCTCATTGCGCATGCGTCTCCTTCGCATTACACTGAAAACTGAAACGTTTCGGAGCTGCTTACTCAAACATAGTGTGTTTTGTGGACTCCGCGGCCTTTCCACAACAAGTTCGTGTAAAGCCTTTCAATACTGTCGTGTATAGTTTCCGGAATTTTTAACA
Organism: Tetragnatha versicolor; assembly: GCA_024610705.1. Lineage (NCBI taxonomy): Eukaryota > Metazoa > Arthropoda > Arachnida > Araneae > Tetragnathidae > Tetragnatha > Tetragnatha versicolor. Next base: position 5,626,258 of record JANDEH010000009.1, on the reverse strand, counting down.
GTGTAGGGATTATAGGCCTCAATGACTCTTAAAATATCTCTCTCCAATTGTGAGTTTATTCTTCCTAAAACTAGCGCTACTGTGTCATATTTTTTACAGTTTTATTTATAAGGAAAAATTTTAAAAACGTAGACACACTTTAAAAATTACACTAGTCGACAGTGGTTTCCTAACAACAACCAATTTACTATTTTTGTAACTAATTCATATAGTTATTCAAATATCTGCAAGTAAAAAAGTTCCACCACGTCCCCTTTTTGTGTAACAAAAAGTTTCGATTTTCTGCTTTTTTTCTTAATTTTTGCGTTTTAAACGTCATTTTTGTCCAATATCAACCCTGCAGTCCCATCCAATTAATTTATATCTAGTGTCCCAATATGTAGACATTCTTTTAAAAGTGTTTCTATGTTTTTTTACTGCATTTCATTTTGAAAATTGACGAGTTTTCAGTGTAGATTTTGCACACTTATGCACAATACGTTTTGCTAAATTTAGGTACGGTTTAAATTTCAATTCAACGGTAATATTTAACAGAAAAGGTGGGAAAAGGTTTGTCCCCACTGATTTGGGTCCAAATAGGTGACTAAAATGAAATCTGGGCTCCTCACGAGTGTTGCAGAAGTTAGAATGTGGCTGTTATTAAGTGCGTAAGATTCAACAGTAGTTCTATGCAAATTACTATCCCTATAGTATGGGGAGGACATTCAAATCATCTTGGTTACTTAATTTCAATGACAAATACAGAAAAAACGTTTCAAAAAGTATTTAACGGGACTTTTTTCGCCATTAAGTGAAGGCAAACTCAAAGTCAGTATGAACCTCTGATTAAAAAAGAATTCACAACCCTGCTTATGAAGGAAAAATTAATAAAAACGCATTATCAGCTATAGGAAATGCTTTTTAGGAGAGTGGTAAGATGATTTTTAGAAAATAGGACAGATAAAAATGTTTTAATCCTAATAGAAGGTTCTTTTTAGTCTTACCAAGCCATAGAAGGTTGGAGCATCACTCAAAATTTTTATTTTACATCCACGTTTGAACTTATTTCCGAAAAATATCACTGTATTCAATCATAAACAAGGGTAAAGATTAGCTTAGAACATTAACTCGATACATAGGTCACTGAGAAATAGCTATTTTGGGCTACAGCTCTTGGTTCATTGAAAGAGGAGATTTAACGCCACTTAAGAGACAAAAAATGATAAAATCGCATCATATTTAATGAATGTTTAATGATTTTTAGTTTTATATTGTCTGAAATATGTATATAATCTCAATTATGATAGTATTTTATGCTAAAATAATAAGATTAACTGTTAAAAAGTGAATGGTTTCAACGCTTTTGCCCGTTTCTTACAGTACTTGGGCCATATACGTAACAAAAAAATTGTACGTGCTGCAGCTTTTTTACAACTATTTCTGAATTCTACACCCTGAAATTAGTCGTAAATACCTAATCTCATTTTTGTTAGAGAAAAAAGTTTAAATTTGTCGACTAGTGTTATTATACTATATGAATCTTAAAAAATAGAAGCAGTATGTGACACCTTATGTTTTTATAAAATATCTCACAGCGTTATAATTTCGTTTTGATAATGTCTAACGATCTTACTTGATTTTCGCACCTCCACCAAACCAACAAAACCTTACGTAATCATACTTGAATAATTTAATATTTAATTTAATTACTATAAAAATCCCTATTATATAAGGGTGATTAAAATATCATTACTTTCCTTTTGATATTTATTTTACCGAAGGACGAATTAGGAATTCCACGTAAAAAATTTCGGGTTGTAAAAATTTTTTGTAAAGATGATGTTATTAAAATACTTCGTTAATATTAAAATATTCTATCGTAATATTGATTATTAGATAATTTTTGCTGTGGTATTTAATAAGAGAATATTATCATTATTGATAAATGTTTACAACAAATAATTCAATTATTAAGTGTAATATTTTAGTACAGAATATTACGAATATTAATAATAAAATAACCTTCATCCAGTTATTAATTACACTAATTAGAATTAAGCATTTCTGGTCGTAGATATTTTAATCTAAAATAGATATTGAAACTACCTCATAAATCCTCTCTACAGCATTTCTCTTTCACTAATATCAGTCATTAACTGATCCGTTCTTAAATATCTTGGGTAAAGTTTAACCTGTTTGGTCATACCACAAAACAAACCATTAAGAGTGAGTGAACATTAATTCCATGTTATCGTGTTCACTGTCCTGTATTCAGTTAACAAAACAAAGTATTCAGTACACTATCTGAAATTCTTAGCAAATGCTTATTTAGAACTGGTAAAGGGAGAAGGGATTGATTAGACGCTAGCGTGATGAATAGTATGTGTAATACAAAGTGGAATAATAAGCATGATTTTCCTAGATTTAATTACGGAGTGTAACTACTGAGAGGGAGATTTTGAACTGAAAGCTTGGGTAAAAGGGTAGAATAAATTTTTCATGATTTATAAGGAACATTAGAGTTATAATTAACTGAATATTATATGATAGGGATGGATAAGAATTGTGCCGCCAGCAAAATCTTCTGTGGATTTCCTTGTTTTCAGTTTGTATTATCTGTTAGATGGTGGGAATATAGAGTAGGACAACCATTATCCCTAAACGATAAGGAAATTAAAAGAAAAAGAAATATTTTTTTGCAAAAATAACTTGTTGCAATCATTTGTTTGTGAATTAGTCAATGTGTAGATATTAACTTTGTGTAGTTGCACCTCTTTTATGAAACTAAAGGTTTTATTTTTCAGTGAATTATAATTATCTTCCCGATATCGTTTCTTTCATCTATTTCTTTTAAAATAAAAAAATTAAATGGAAGCTAGTTTTTACTGTTGTTTAAGGTTCCTAAATCAGTGTGAAACAGTCTTGATCCAAAGAATGGGGGAGTAGTATGTTTTCAAACGTCAATGAAGATGGGGTTCAGTACCCCTCTGTGAATTTGGAATCGATTTCCTCATAAGAGAGAAATTTTTAGATTATGTTGAAGCACGTAGAGGGTATTATATTGGATTGTAGGAGCTAAGCGAGAATTTGTGTTTTATAAAATTAATTCAATTTCTCTCGTTTGAAAAAAAACATGCTACTACTTGAGAACTTAGTATAATAAATGAGGATTAGGATACTTTCTTCCACTTCAATAACATGACAGAAGAAAAATTTGTGGACTTGTATGTGTTACAGGCCAAACGATAAATCCGGGCATTATTAAAAATTTAAGAAATATAATTAAAATTTTATCAATAGATGGCTTTCTAAATAGTTCCTGAGAAAATACACTGATGACGAATTTACGTAAAGAAGGTTTTTATAAAGTCTCAGTTTAATTGAGGCACTTGTAACAACAGTGGGCTAACTCTAACAGTTGAAGTTATCGCTTAGGTTGTTCTCAAATGCCTCCATTATAACCACTCTGTTTCTCTCTACAAAAGTTTACGCAGAATTTGCCCGAATAAACCGAGTCTGTTTTGATCGGGTAATCCCAGCAAACAGTCTTTACGATAGCTTGATGGTTTATCTCATCATCCATTCAGAGCAGACTTGGTTCATTCAAGCACCTTCTCCGTAGACTCTTGTCATTAACATTTAAACTTAAATCAAGTTCAAAGATAATTTTTCTGCAACTTGGAACTTAAAACCCCAAAGACTTTTAGAAACCCCCGATTTAAAATGCATGAGTCTATACCGGTTATGAAGGAAATCTTAATAGTAAAACACATGGCTTGGATATAAATTACTAGGCACGTTGAGTAACGGTTAAAAACCTCGTATAGGAGTTTTATCTCGATACGAACGCACAATAAAGTTTCTAAGCTCTGGCTCCCCTCCTTCTAATGGAGCGTCCCAAAATCCATCGGAATCCTTCATTCAAAAGAGATGTCTATTTTCTTCCCCATCGCTATTCAGCCACATTCCAATAGGGTTTATCTCCCTCCCAAAGCAACCAGGTCACCCGATCCGATAATTCGGAGCCGCACTAAAAACAGCCGTTCCCGAAACCTGGCTGGGAGCGAGCGATCCATAGAGCCAGCACTATTCTCAGGCGCGTAATAAACATTTCTGACTTTTCCGGCTTCTTTCTTAAACAATTGACTCGCGAATTATCTTTACGATGCGTATTGCAGTGAAAGCCTCGGGATCCTCTTTTCCCGAAGAAAGTTTGCCCCGGATTGCTTTATATTTAGGCCGTTTTTGGATGAAAACTGAATAGATCATCCGATAAGAAGGCTGAAATGTTTTTTGGGCCGGCCCAAGAGAGAGTTTTGTTTACCTTCCTTTTTGAACTAGAACCGATAGATAAAAGGAATGTATACTAAAGCCCGAGTTAAATGTGGAATAGTTCGGTAGATCTGACGAAAACTTTCTGTAGGGAAGATCTGAGTAGCTCCACCTCATACGGATTTATGAGAAAGATGCTTCGGTGAGGCTGCATTTCTATTCTGAAATGTTTTGTGTTGGCCATTCTCAAGGCCAGGGTTTCCCAAAATTTTCCTAGAATCAATCCCGTTTACGTATTTTACAATTGTCATAGATCCCAATGACCACTATCGATAACTACGCATTCTTTAAAATAGTAATGGCTGAGTGCGAGAATTTTTTACTTATAGGTACATTTTGAATTTCAAGTATACCCCATTTCTAAACAAAAACTTTAACTTCTTCTTTTCCGCTCATTACTGAAAATAACTTTGAAATGATTTAGGTAGAATCACACTTAACAACGAATAGGTTTACTTGGCATTGAATATTTGAAAGAACCACAAACTATCATCAATCTTTTGAGCTTCATCGATCCCCCTGTATACCTCTTCGACCCCTGGGGGTTGATATTGACCACTTTATAAATCCCTGCTTTAGGCGTTACAATATTTAAACGTAAGTGGAGAAAAATTCACAACTTCATTTCTTACAACAATCATTTTACAAATATTGAGGCATTGATTTGAGTATGAGATATTTCTTAAACAGTTATTTAAAACCAATTTTTCATTCTAATAAATATAAAAACCTTTCACCTTGTTATTGAAAAAAGGAGTATTGTATTAATAAGCTAAATTACTTTTTATGAAGAATGATGAATATGTTTTATTTTATTTAAAATTCTGTTGAAAAATATTTTTATTTCAATACACACTTAAGTATTAATAGGGGAGAGTGTTGTACTTTTGGACAAAAATCACGTTTGGATTTTTCTAAGACAGGTAAAATCGCATTTTTACCATCTTAATGCCCAACCTATAGTCCTAACCTTAGCAAAGAGGGTAATATTTTTTATTAGTTAAAATCTTCAAAATTGGATTTTTAATTCATTTTAATAACTTGACGAAATTTGTGTCCATAGGTACAACAACGTGCTCTCCCTATGGACAGACCCAGTTGTAAAATGAATATTTTTATTGGTGTATTACCTTTTTATAAACTATTTCAAGCATTTATAAAATTGGAAACAGATTTTTTACAGTAATGTATAAATCGTAAATGAAGTTGATTGATAAAAGTCTTGATTTTTTACCAAAAATACATAAATCACATGGGATTTTCGTATCGAAATTTGAGGTAATAGTTTCATCAATTATGCTGACTGATCTGATCACTTCACTGATGCAAAAAACATTCGATAGACACTTAGTTGTTTAAGCATTTGGAGGTAATAACTTTCGCAAATCTTCTTCGGTGGAAATTTTAAGCTTTTTGTAATCATCATACTTAAATGCGATAGTGTGCTTAAGATTTTATACCATATTTTACATTAAATGCAAAGTAAATCCAAAAATTTAAAAAAGTAGTTTAGATCTCAAAATATATGATTTTTCATCTATAATCACTTGAAAATAATCGCCAACAAATAGATAACCATTTAGAATTAATTTAATATGCATTAAAATGTATTAACTTTAATGAAACTTGATTCCAAAACGCCGATTAGCTACAGACACCCACAAGAACGTGTCCGTAGGTACAGCACTTATGGTGTCCGAAGGTACAACACCAGGGGTTTTTGCATTAAAAATTCAATAAAAATTAAAGAATTGAGATCTGACGATTTCTAATATCAAAAATAAAATGTATAAATCTCGGGGATTCGCCCCATATATACCATTTTATCATATCATAATCATAGAGGAAGAAAATAATTAATGTAGTGATGCACAAAAAAAAACTTTGAGCATCTAAAAACAGTAAATTTATTATATAAAATTTAAATAATTCTTTAAAGAGCTGATTTCACGTTTGCAAATAGATATCATCTGTTTACATTCAAAATCGACCCCAAATTCAAATTTACATTTTTTCCCGAATTTTAAAATGAGGTGGCTGAAAGTACAACCGTCCGTAGGTACAACACTTTCCCCTACTATAGATGTCAATTAAAATTCTTGAACTCAGTTTTATATCAACCCAAATAATAAACTTATACTTTTAAACATACGAACTACTTGGATTACACTATTCAACAAATTTGACCTTCAAAATTTTTTCCTTGATGAAAATAGTCATTTCCTATAGATTTTGGGTCACTGAATACGAAAATCACCATTAAAATTCTCAATTGACTCAGGATTTTCGGGGAACAGCCCCTCCCCATTTTTACGTTTTTCAATGACTTAATGAATTTGAATTCGATTTTCAGGGTCAAAAAGCATTACTTTAGTCTGTAAATTACATCCAAAGGGAAAAGAAAGGTTGAAATTTGTAAAATATGAAATTTTGTAGTAAATGGATAGGTTTAAGGGGTTATTACCCCCTAAAAATACCAAAAAATTGCTTAAAATTGTAGAGGTTTTTATACGCTATTTTTTGCTCTTATTTACGGAATTCACGTTTGAAGCGTCCAAACCCTTCAGCAAGGATCCAAATTTGATGGCAATATGCAGCAATGATTTTTACTAAAAAGCGCCTGAGGTGTTCCTCCCAGAAGCCCCCGCGGAAGAGTTCGGAAGACTTCCAGAATCGCGAAGGCACTCGCGAGCTCAGGAATTAATATACATAAATGAATTTGAAAAGATTACAAATGACGTTTATCTAATATTTTGGGTCTATCCTAAGTAGAAACTCTCCAGTTCTTTAAAAACTTACCTATTTTAGGGAGTGAGGATTCCATGTTTCAAGCTGTTAATAGATGCATGGCTGTGGATAACAATAAGGGGGCGTCCCTTTGAAAACTGAGGGGGATGGAGGAAAATGGGTGTCATATTTGAATTCAGCAGGTCATTATACACAAGAATCAGCTGAAATTCAGTTGGTGGCATTTTGACTTTTTTTGTACAGAAATTTAACTCTAAGTGCGGCATTGGAACCCTTCCATGGGTGCTTTGGGGGCGTCAAATACCTCAACCGCTTTTAGTAAAAATAATTTCTGCATATTGACATCAAATTTGGGTCCTTGCTGAAGGTGTTGGACCCTTCAAACTTGAGTTGCGTAAAAAATAAGAGGAAAAATAGCGTATAAAAACCTTTACAATTTTAAGCAATTTTTTGGCATTTTTAGGGGGGTAATAACCCCTTAAACCTATCCATTTACTACAAAATTTCATATTTTACAAATTTCAACTTTCTTTGTCCCTTTGGATGTAATTTAAAGACTAAAGTAATGCTTTTTGACCCGGAAAATCTAATTCAAAGTCATTAAGTCATTGAAAAACGTAAAAAGGGGGAGGAGCTGTTCCCTGAAAATCCTGAGTCAATTGAGAATTTTAATGGTGATTTTCGTATTCAGTGACCCAAAATCTTTAGGAAATGACTATTTTCATCAAGGAAATTTTTTCCATTGTTGAACAGTGTTACTAGAGTAATAATCATTACTTTACTATATACTACATCACATTTCCAATTATTGAATTTATATTTAGAAACGATTTGATATCAAATTAAATCTATAATGTTAGTTAATGTTAATTGTTAGGATTCGCTGCATTTTTAATATACGCGGTTAAAAAAACCATCATTTTTTCTCCCTAGTCATTCAAAGTATGCATTTCAGTTGAAAAACTAAATATTTAAGAAACTGTTTTTAACTAAAACGACTTAATAAAATTAGTTTTTTTTTATCAGTGAGAGTAAAAAAGCTTAATGTTACAGACATTTAATGTCAACTTTACATTTTTACTACTTACTTCCATTTAAAATCATTAATCTAATTACCTAATTAAATTACACGGATATCCGTTTTTTGACTTCAATCAGCTAATATTCAATGCGACTTCTTTTTTGAAAACGAGAACATAAATATTGATTTTAACGTATTTGATTATTTTTCGTTAAATGCATAAATGGTCATTAAAACTTTTTTCACCAAGTTAACGGTTGAAATACTAAGTATTTTTGTTTCAAAGCGCACAGAATTAATTTTGTAGATTTATATTACCCTCAGTGTAAAGTAGATTATTTTAAATATTCTTAGAAGACTAATTTAATTTGATTTTAGAACTGAACACGATTAACTATTAAATTCTGTTTCCTACTGTAAGTAAAAGTGTTACCACAAATCTAAATGCTAAAACTACGTTTGAAATAATTATTTTCTTTTCATGTAAAATATTTTTTACTTATCTTATGAACAAATAAATCATTTGCTTTAAACTATTTATTATTGTAATGCACTTGTACTCACATTCCCTGGAGAATTTAACTACTGCTATCACATTTTTATAGGTATCAGCATTGTTTATATAGTTAATAAAACTATTAAAAAAAGTAAAAAAAAGTGAAGAATTCAAACACAAAAAATGTATAATTAGTAGCTATATATTTCATATTTATTTGAATGACATAAATCTCAATAAGAAAAACTACTTTTAAAAAGAAAGGTTCTTAAAAGCTGAATTTAATTGGATATTAATTGTTTACCTTCACTCAAAATTTTAAAGTTGATAGGAGACAGCATATTAATTATTATTTAATCCTCCGTCGGTCGCAATATTAAACTAACGCGTTCGGTCTCAATGTGCCAAAACGCACAATCGAAAGAATCGCAATTTTCTACCTTTTAATTTTAATGATAGAGTCTTAAAAGCGATAAGAGATATTCATAGTATCATACAGACATAAAAAAATTTGATATTTGTTTTTGATAATTTAGGAAAAAAATTAAAAATAGCATAAAATTAAACTTACATCATCACGAGTCAAAAATTATACTTAATGATGAGGTCCTAGGCTAGTCATATTGACCGCTGACAGTCCCAGTAGCTATGTAAAATAACTACAAAATATATTATTTTTAGCTATAAACACTGAACCTACAGGAAGTAGCCGTAGATTTGCTTATTGCACAACTTAGTCTTTTGCGAGGTATGTATATAAGGTACGATTTTGTAGGTGTATGTTCAACCGCAATAAACCAAAAATAGTTATAAAAATTACATACACATTAAGGAAAAATTTAATAACATTGATGTCTATAAGCACTCATAAAATAAATAAATAAGTATCAAAGATTTCAAAAAATAATATTACGTACCTTAAAGAATTGAAACGCGATCTGTCAAATAGTGAAATTATGGTGAAAACCAAACTAAACAAAGCGCGCGAATTTAATGAATTGGTTGGCGCCATACATCCGGTAAAGATAGGAAACTACCAGGAATTTCAGACTTCAACCCTCTATAATAACTAAAAGGTGAACGAAAATGTATGAGGTGTGCGAAAAAGTACAGTTGCGACCAACGGAGGTTTAAGTTAAAACTTAGGTTTTCACTTGGTAACCAAATTTTAAAATTACTAAAAAAATTGAAAGTCATAATATTCCTTGAGGTTTGATTGTGTTAGTATTAATTTTATATAATTTTAATATGGTAATTGTAAGTTTTTTGCGATTAGAGAATTCAAAATAACTAATTGTGAAACAAAAAAGTGAACCCTTTTTTCTATAAACCATGATCAACTTTAATTTAAGAAAAATTTATAATCTTGAAACTTCTTTTCCTCACACAGAATTGCAATAATTTTCGAAGATCACAACCGTTGGTTCCCAGAGAGTCTACTGAGCATGCGCACCACTTAACGTTCTTAAGTTCGTATACATTTTGAACTCCGTTAAAATATGCGAAAGCCAAGGCTGGAGCTTTAAGATAAAGCGGCCAGGTCCATCTGATCGGCAAAAGGTGGAAGGCTAGAGTTAGTTTGTTGTTACTTCCAGTGAAAATCGGACATAATTGTAATGGTGTGGAAAAACAAGTCACTTAACCACAATATCCAGGTAGAATATCTTTGGTGAATTTTCAAATTTATTTCAGTGTCTACGTTCTACAGGAAATAGTAATATAATCCTATTTCCCTATTAAAATTGTGTCGTTATAATAATCTTCAAAATCAAAATATACTATACTTATTGCAGATTTAAATATTAATTATTATAACAAGGTTCGGGGGGAACTAGAACTGCACTGAAAATCACAATAGCATATATTTGATTAGCGATGTTAATCCAAAATAAACTTTCTACCTTCTTTATATAACTGAAACTTTGAAGGCTCCAATCTAGCAGGTAATATGTTGAAATATAATACTTAAAAGATTTATGCGAATGAAGAATATTGAGAAGGAGATCAATCATTTCTTTCCACCGACCAGATCGGTTTTATGATCGAGTGATAATAAACTCGAATCAAAACACCGTAAAATTCTCACGGGGTTTTGGGACTACTTTCCCTTCTCTATAAAGCATTCATTTTCTAATACTCTTTCATGCCTGCTTTTTTACGAACTTGGTTCATTTTTCACTGTTGTGTAGGAACCGAGAAAGAAATCTATCATAAAGTCCTTACACTAGACGAAACAGCGCTTGGCTTTTCGATTTCAGACCGCATTTCAAGTTTGTGGAATTTTTTATGTGGGAGGGGTTATAATGCATCGGGGATGGCTTATCGAATAGGGTGGGTTGGGTTAAAGTGGGTCTTGGGGTAAAATGGGTCAGTTTTAATTAACTCGATATCAATCGAATTTAAATTGAATTATTTTCGCTCATTTTTTTGTATTATAATCTTTTATCTGTTGGCAACATTTACCGACAATCAAAAATTTAGATACATGAATTTAAGAACTGAAGAAATATTTTATTTGAACGAAAAATGGTGTTGTCGAAAAAACAGGGTTTACCAACTTCCAAAATATCTATACAGGGTGGTCCTAAATTCGTGGTACAAACTGGGTAGGGTAGGTAGAGGAGACCTTGACAAGCATATTTCGAATAGGAAAGGGGGGGCGCTGTTACCCCGTTAACCCTTTATTTACCGCATTATGATTCGCTGCAATTTTTTTCGTGCAAATACTTTTTTTTGAGTCACTAAATTGAAAATTAAGCGATATATACATAAATAAAATAATCATCTTTGAAAAATTGAATCCGCTAGAGCCAATTACTTAAATTGATACTTTTGGGTACTGTCAGTACACGGAGTGCTAAAATATTCTCACAATACAAGAAAAACATAGCTTTTTTATCGCAGTAATAAGTCTTAAAAATAATACACTTAACTTTTAACTTTACCTACTTTTTTGCGGGAACAAAAATGACAATCATGTGAATCCGATCGAAATGGCAACTAAACTTACAACTTCAGTTAAATCTATTCGCATTTCCCGCTAAAATACTCATCATAGAACCTTCGCTGCTTTTTATCCTGGAAGAGGATAACTGAAAGAGTGTTCCTGCAAATTATCGTCAATATATTCGCAAGGATGGTTATTCCATGTAATTTTAAAGTTGGCGGTACTTGTAAGTACCGTCGGTAAATAAAGGGTTAAAGAGCTAGGACCTAATGTTGTGCGAGAGCGTTACAAAAGAACGTTTTGCCAAGGCCCGTTTAACAAAAAAAAAACATAATGAAATGAAAAAATTTATTACATGAGAAACAGCAGTATCCGTACTTCTTACATCATTAATTTGATAGAAATTGGACCACTTTCTAAACCGTGGGGGGAGTTTTAAAACATGCAATAGTAATCTTTTAGCCAAAGAAAGGAGTTCCTTTAAATTAGTGTAATGGTATTTAGAAAAATGATGATCGGGGAAGGAATTTTCAATGATCATACAGTTTCAATGATCAATGTATGATCATTGAAAATTCCTTCCCCGATCATCATTTTTCTAAATACCATTAAGGGAACTCCATTCTTTGGCTAACAGATTAATACTGCGCGTTTTAAAACTCATCCCCATGGTTTAGCAAGTGGTCCAATTTCTATCAAATTTATGGTGTAAGTAGTACGGATACTGCTGTACCTCATGCAATAAATTTTTTCATTTCATTATGTTTTTTTTCGTTAAACGGGCCTTGGCAAAACGTCCTTTTGTAACGCTCTCGCACTACATTAGGTCCTGGCTCTTTAACGGTGTAACTGCGCCCCCCATTCCTAATCTAAATATGCTTGTCTAGGTCTCCTCTACCTACCCTACCCAGTTTGTACCACGAATTTGGGACCACCCTGTATATTGCAATAAATTACAGCAGGCTTTTGTAATATTTTTCCATAAAAGAAAGTCTGGGAGACATTTCAAGGCTATCAGCTTAGAAAAATATAAAATATTTTATCTTTTATAACAATATTTTGTACGTGGGGTAAAATGGGTCATAGTTAGGAAGACTTCTGTTAAAAACAATGTTTTTAACTTATTTCCTTCAAATATACATTGAACTCAAACAAGTTTATTTTTTTCTCCAAATGAAGTATTTTAATTGCTACATTTGAAAAATGGTCATTAACTTCGGGCTTTTACAATTTCATTAAAGTACAACTTAAAACAAATTTTTTCAGATAAAAACGACTTAGCCGATTACCTTTTTTCATATTTTCTTGTATATTTAGTAATAAATATATTTTTGCAATGAAACCCATTTTACCCCAAGTTGGGGTAAAATAGGTCATTATTTTGATGCTAAGTTTAACCAATTTATAACTAAAAGGTATTTGATAAAATTAGATGAAAATGTTCTGAAGGATTGTAATGTTAAGATCCAATTGAAAGAAATCCTTAAAAAGTAATAGTTTTGATGAAATAAAACTTAGAATGTGAAAGTACCTGAAAATTGACCTATTTTAACCCAACCCACCCTACTAGAAAGAGCGTGGAATGTAGGGCCTGAGTAAAAACAAGTTATCGGATTGATTTTATTGACTTTGATTCTGAAGATGATCATTTGATAATAATGGAAAGAAATCAATTACTACTATTTGATTTATTTACTTAATAATTAAATTTAGTTACTTTGGAGAACTGAAATGCTCATGAACTTGGATCTAAAGTGGATTTTAAGCAACGAAATAAAATATAAAAATTAAAGTAAATGTGTATGAAAAAATTAACATTTAAAAGATTTACTTACTTAAGACAACGGCTTGATATTAATAATTATGGTTTGGTTTGGCAATTGTTTTTGATGTAAGAAGTCGTTTAGATTATAGGGTTTGTTGGGGTAAAATGGGTCACTTTTAAGGTACTTTCACATTCTTAGTTTTATTTCATTAAAACTATTACTTTTTATGGATTTATTTCAATTGGATCTTGAAATTACAATCCTTCCGAACATTTTCATCTAATTTTATCAAATATTTTTTAGTTATAAGTTGGTTAAACTTGGCATCAAAATAATGACCTATTTTACCCCAACGTGGGGTAAAATGGGTCTCATTGCAAAAAGGTGTCAAAACATTGTTTTTACATAATACAGAAGGCCTCCTATAACTATGACCCATTTTACCCCAAGTACAAAATATTGTTATTAAAGATAAAATATTTTATATTTTTCTAAGCTGATTGGCTTGAAATGTCTCTCGGACTTTCTTTTATGGAAAAATATTACAAAAGTCTGCTGTAATTTATTACAATATATAGATATTTTGGAAGTTAGTAAACTGTTTTTTCGACAACGCCATTTACCGTTCAAATAAAATATTTTTTCAGTTCTTAAATTCATGAATATAAATTTTTGACAGTCGGAAAATGTTGCCAACAGGTAAAAAATTATAATACAAAAAAAAAGAGCGAAAATAATTCAATTTAAATTTGATTTATATCGAGTTAATTAAAACTGACCCATTTTACCCCAAGACCCATTTTAACCCAACCCATCCTATAGATATTTGGAAGTTGGTAAACCCTGTTTTTTCGACAACACCATTTACCTTTCAAATAAAATATTTTTACAGTTATTAAATTCATGAATCTAAATTTTTGACAGTCGGAAAATGTTGCCAACAGAAAAAAGATTATAATACAAAAAAATGAGCCAAAATAATTCAATTTAAATTTGATTTATATCGAGTTAATTAAAACTGACTCATTTTACCCCAAAACCCACTTTACCCCAACTCACCCTATAACTTATTATACCATAAGACGAGTATTTGTACGCAATTTCATGCTTATAACTTGAATAGGGTGGGTTGGGGTAAAGTGGGTCATGTGGTAAAATGGGTCAGTTTTAAATTAACTCGATATAAATCAAATTTAAATTGAGTTTTTTTCACTAATTTTTTAAATTATATTCTTTAATCTGTTGGCAACCTTTTTCGACTGTCAAAAATTAAGATTTATTAATTTGACAAAAAAAATATTTAATTTGAACCGTAAATGATGTCATTGAAAAAACAGGGTTTACCAACTTCGAAATAACTATAGGGGAGAGTGTTGTACCTACGTACAAAAATCACGTTTGGATTTTTCTAAGACAGGTAAAATCACATTTTGACCATTTAAAGTGCCCAACCTATAGTCCTAACCTTTGTGAGTAGAGATATATTTTTTATTAGTCAAAATCTTGAAAATTGGATTTTTAATCATTTATATAACTTGGAAAAATTTGTGTCCAAAGGTACAACAACCTGTTGTACCTATGGACAGGCCCAGTCGTACCAGTGGACACCCTTAAAAACTGAAGTTTTAGTTGATAAAAGTTTAGAATGAACATTTTTATTGATGAATTACCTTTTAATAACCTATTTGTAGCCTTTTTAAAATTGAAAATATGTTTTTTAAAGTAATGTAGTTTTAGATCGTAAATGATCATTAAAACGAAGTTGAATGATAAAAGTCTTGATTTTTAACCAAAAACACAAAAATCACATGGTATTTTCAGATCAGAATTTAAGGTAATAGTTTCATCAATCATGCTGATTGATCTGATCACTTCATTGATGAAAAAAAGCAATTAGATTGACACTTAGTTGTGCAAGCATTTGGTGGTAATAACAATAATAATTTGGTGGTAAATCTTCTTCAGTGGAAATTTTAAGTTTTTTTAATCATCATACTTAAATGCGATAGGGTGCTTAGGGTTTTACACCATATTTTATATTAAATTCCAAGTAGAATCATAAATTTAAAAAACTAGTTTATATCACAAAATATTTGATTTTTTATCTAAAATTCACTTGAAAATAATCGCTGACAAATAGATTACCATTTAGAATTAATTTAACATTTATTAAAATGTATTCAGTTAAATGAAACCTGATTCTAAAACGCCGATTAGCTACAGACACCCAAAAGAACGTGTCCGTAGGTACAACACTCATGGTGTCCGAAGGTACAGCATCAGGTGTTTTTGCATTCAAAGTTCTATAAAAGATAAAAGAATTGAGATCTGACGATTTCTAATATCAAAACTAAAAAGTCAAAATCTCGGGGATTCCACCCATATATCCCATTTTATCATATCATAATCATAGAGGAAGAAAATAATTAATGTAGTGATGCACTAAAAAAAACTTTTATTTTTATATTTTGACTGAAATATTTTTCATCAAATATTGAGCATTATTATCTGAGTAAAACCGTAACTTTCAAAAGTAATTACAATTTTAAAGCAAAAATACTTATGATCGAAATCTGATCATGAGTTTTACACTTCAAACTAGGCTCGATTTTTAAAATTTTATTCAAAATTTAATCTACTGACGGTACTTACCAGTAGCGGAAAAATGCGAATTATACTTTCAGCTGTCATGATGATCGGATTCCCGTGATTGTCATTTTTGTTCCCTATTAAGTAGTTAAAGTGTACTATTTTTTAAAACTTAAAACTTCGATGAAGCCCTATGGTTTTTTGTATTGTGAGAATATTTTAGTCCTCAGTGTACTGGCGGTACTCAAAAGTATCAATTTAATTAATTAGCTCTAGCGGATTAAATTTCCCGAACATGATTATTTTATTTATGTATGTATGTCCCTTAATTTTCAATTTAGTGAATCAAAAAAAATATTTGCACAAAAAAAATTGCAGAATATATTAATGCAGTAGATAAAGTGTTAAACCAAGGTTTGGTGATAAAGCGAGCGTAATCATTAAATTCAAACCCTGCTTAAGACTTAATTTTTTTTCAATAGGTTACACTGATTAATACAAAAGGGATAAAGATTAAAATGAGAAAACATTTGAAGACCGATCTTTTATTATTAAAAATTCCCCCCAAGTTCAATTTGTTATATTTAAACAGAAATATCTATTCAATTGTGATTAATGTCATGAGAGTAATATTCACAATAAGGAACTTGCATGTGTCAGATTTTCATAAACTTTCAAGTGTTCCGTATGGTTTTTTGTAAAATAAAATGAAATATTTTGTCAATTTTTCAAAAAAGTGTACAAGTAATTAAATATTTTAATTTAAAAGTCCAGAAAAAAACACGTGACTGAAAACGCGAAGTGTGTTTGCATGCACAGTGACGTAGAATTCCATCAGGCAAAATTGCAATCAAAATTGAATTTCTATGTTTTAGTTGATGATTTCTTTTTTCTGAAGTGTCCGATATGAGTGTTTTAATACATATTTACATTCTAGACACTTCGGGTGACGGTCAGAAATCCAAGGCAAACATTTTAGGCAAAGTCAATATATTGTGACGTCACTGTGCATGCAATTAAGCGTTTTCAGGTGCTTCGGAAAAGGATTTTTGATAACTTTTTTTGCAATCAAAAAATTTCTCAATAGGCCTCAAATTTTGTGTAGTGGCTAATTTTTGCGTGAAGAATAGATAAAAAAAAATAAAAAAAATCATGCAAGTTCCTCATTCAATCTACATAACAGGAGTATCTCGTATAAACCTTGTGTAAGTCAAAAAGATTAATCCTTAGGGCTTGGGATCGTAATCCAGCACGAGGATCAAATTCTGGCTTCTCAGAACTATTGCGTTTAGGTTTTTAAAATTCAGTTTTATCCACCCTTATTACCAAAAAGAAATGACAGGAATGTTAAATTCTGTTTTGTTTTGGACATAACCTAAAGTTCATTCATAGATTTGAAGTTAATTTTCATTTGTTTGAACCAATTGTTAAGAAAATATGTGTGTATTAGCTTATAGATTACCAATACCATAAGGTCCATAGGTTAAAAAGGAAATCAAACACTATTATCGGAAATCTGGTCTGGAAAACATAAGCGTTTCAAACACAGTGCACAAAATGCATACGGTCAAGAGTGAAATGATCTTCTCGACATTACCGTAATAAACGCACCGTACTCCCCCTGTTGATAAGTATCTCAACATAACCCGTGTTGGCGTGGTTTCTGGGGAAGTAAATGAGTCATGTAGGACCGCGTAAAACGTGTAGGCCGATTACAATCTCCCATTGTCGCGTTCCGCTTATCAGAGCCAAATGATTTAGCAGTGGGATACTGCGGAGTCAAAAGTTTAAGTTAGCACTGGAATCTTCACCGCTCTAATATATTCCGACAACAATAAATCAAGCGTTACTCTAGTGTGTAAACCAAGTCGGTGGCTCTATTAATCATACAGCGGCGAGTGAGATAAATCCCTGAAGAAATTAGCTTCATTTCTGATTTAATCATGCAGATAGCCGACTGCGTAATAAATGATGCCGGCAGACGTGCGGAAAGCGACTTTTCTTGCGACTTTTACGCGCAACAGGGGGAAAGGAAAGAACGATCATAACTAGATTGGGAAGTCGCAGTTTTGGGCTGGATAACGTTAAAGGAGTAGTGAGTCCGTTAAGTTAAGAGTGGACAATTCTTCTGTGCAAATATGGCTATTCCAGGTGTGATATTGTTATAGCTCAGTGTTATACTCACGTGTTGTAGAAATATATAGGTAAATGGAATGGATTTTGATTAAAATGATTATAGCTTCTTGTTGTTGTCTGATCAGTCGCAGCAAAGCAAAGTGTGTTTTAGGATTTTCGAAAAAGTTTTTGACGGTAAATGTTAAAACCTTTTAACCTACCAGTAACTATGAGACTTTGATTTTGTTGTTAAGCATAATGTACACTAAAAGATCAGTAGTTTCTGATACTGCAGTCGTTTTTTAGCTATCCATGTTTTATAGGTCAGTAAAAGGGTTCATAGTACAAGCTGGTGTGTCGGGTATTATGGAACACTAGGTCCATTCTGATGCGTCATATGAAATTTACTTCCTGTCATCAACTAAAGGACAGAAAAACAAAGATGCTGAAGCATCTTAAACTAATATCTTTTGTAATGAAAACTTTTCCGAAGATCAACTAGGAGAAATTTGAATCCAATGTATTAGCTGTTTTCTATGGGCTCATCTTGACTGTACTGGAGCAGAAAAAGACGATTATGTTTGTGACTATTGCAAATAGACTCATGAACAAAACTATTTGAACGTAAATTGTTAAATATATTTTTATAGTTCAGATTAACTATGTTCTCTAATACTACATGCACACATGAGAAAGTTAAACTAGGTGAACTTAAGCGAGAAGTTTAGATATATTAACGTAAACTTTCTTATTTTTATGCGTTCACACTGCAGCTTCTTTTAAACTGGCTTAAATAGTTTTATCATGGTGAAAGAGTCCTCCAGAAAGCTGCCATGTTTACCCACAGCTCAAATGATGACTGACAACCATAGAGATACAATAACTAATATTATTATCATTAGATCATAAAGTAATAGTTATCAGTAGATAATTATTTTAGGATCTACTAATAATAAAATTAATGATTAGATCGCTATGGTTGTCAGTCATCATATGAGCTGTGGGTAAACATGGCGACTGGATTTTGATTCTACAGTGTTCCCTCGTTATTCGCGGTAATTACGTTCCAAAACACACCGCGAATACGCGAAATCCGCGAATAACGAACCCTGTTTTAAAACGCGCATATATGATAATATAACAGATATAATGGTTCGATTCCGTCATTTATTACATAAAACTAATAAAACTGGTTCATACAAAAAGTAGTTTTAACTGTAAATAATTTTGTAATAACTGTAAATAACTTGTAGTAAATACCAAAAGGGTTACTAGTTAGAGAACTTGCTTAGTAGAAGTCACATTTTTCAAAATGGTTTTACATAATAATTACCGGAATCCAACAATTATATCTTTATCGCCAAATATGCAAGTTTCATTGATAAAAAACTTAGAGATCGAATTCCGAAAATATGCGGGGGTAACATTGCTCAACTGCAAATACTGAACCCCGAATATGCGAGGGCCCACTGTATTGATATTTCGGGCGGGGATATGAGCGAATTTTAATGTTTTTCTATGGTCAAAAAAGATATTTACATGGTTTCCCCCTCTGGCTACTCCCCTGCATAACGTCATACGTCCAATTTGAAGACGTGATTTCGACGTAAATTGGACGTTATATGTGACGTGATTTTATGACGTTTTTTTATATGAGGTTAAACGATGTGATTTTCATGACGTGAATTATTAGTGATTGACTAAATGTGTTATTTTTTAAGTACTGGCTATTTATAAATAATGTTTAAAATATGCCAACTTAATTCAAATGATCAATTTTATAGATATATTTTATCACATCATTGGATCAAGTTAGCATATTTAAACATTACTTTTAATAACCAGTACCTAGAATATAACACATTATTCAATCACGAATAAATACTGTTTCTTAAATCTAAAATAAAATTATTTATGTATATAACAGATTGTTTTTATTACTGTGAACAATTTCTTTTTCTCTAAAGACATAAAACGCCATAAATAGAGCAATTCTATATTCAAAATGATATTTGTTTTTCTACAAAAATAAAGAACCACCAATAAACCATCTTTAACACTAAATATTTATTCAAAAATATAAATTATTCGAAAAAGGAAAAAATTATTTTTTTCTTGTGTGAAAAGATGGGAAGAAACATTAGAAAGATTTTCGGTACTTACGTATTACAAAAACACACAAATACTAAAACAAAAACAGTTTATTGACCAGATATTTACACAAATTTTACGAATAGGGTTTCTAGTATCCCAGAAATCAGTTGAAGCGATGTATATTAAAATACAACACAAATTAAAATTAAATAAAATGATAAAACTGAGGTACAATTTTTAGAGATTTCTGGCGTGTAACATATTAGGAACTAGGACATTACCTTATTCTTAAAAAGTAATCAAATAACGAGAATGAAATTACTTGTATTTCTTGGTCAGATTGCGTAGTTTCTGCTTGATTTCAGAGTGTGATTGGGTGAATCCCAAAACTGTTTAGACTTGATGCAAAGTTTGAATGGCGGTCGGGATGTGTTATTTGTTGATACATGCTCCAGAGTGACCGCTAGGTGGCATTGTGATAGAAATCAATTAGGTCAAGTAGATAAGTCAGTTTGGGAAACTCGTTTTGGGTAAGCATGATATTATTGCGCTCAACTAATTTAAATCTAAGACAGTCTGTTCACATATGCTCGACTTAAGTTAAATAGCACTTAACCTAGTTCAACTTTTCCTGTTTGAACGATGCCGTTTAAGGTTAAGATAGTTTTATTTTGCTAAACTTGTTTAAATCTAAGACTGTCCGTTCTCACATGCTCGACTTATGCTAGGTTAACACTTAACCTAGGTAAACTTTTCATGTGTGCATGTAGTATTAGGTTTAATTAGTTTTCACAAGCTGTAAATCCAACTGTTCCATATTACCCGACTGTTCCATATTACCCTCCATTTGTAACTTTTTCTCAAAGTATATATTTTGATTAAAAAAATAAATGCTGATTTATTTGACCATTGGCCCTTCATTTTCATTAGTTATAGTATGTACTTAAAATGATTCGGCGGATTATTATTAAATCCAATAGAGTTATTCTTAAATATATAAAGGGTGTTCCATAAGGTTCCATAAGGGTGTTCCAGTTTAAGTTATGAGGGAAGATTAAAGAAGCTAAATATGTTCACTCTAGAGTAAAGAAGGATTAGAGGGGATTTGATTCAACTTTTTAAATGGTAAAGCAAGGAGACACAGAGGGACTAGATTTCATTACGGGTAATATAACAAGGGGTCACAATTTCAAATTGAATAAAGTAAAATTTAAGGCTGATTGTAGAAAGCATTATTTTTTTCATAAGGTAGTGGATAGATGGAATGCGTTGCCTGAAACAATTGTAGATTCAAGTGGGGTAAATGAGTTCAAGAGGAAAATTGACAGATACTGGGATTCCGGTAGTTTGGATTAAAAAGACTGGACCAACCTTGCTGGGCATACGCCGGTAGTTGTTCGACTTAATTTGTATTTGTATTTGTATTTTTATGTGATGAATACAATTAAGAATGACTTAAAAAGCCTCTAAAAATTTTCATGTCTTCTGCCAACTATATGGAATGTATTTTCCTCATTTCTCTCTAAAATAACTTCGATAGAATCGCTGCCCTTAAAGTTTACCATTAATTCCAACAATTAAATATCCTCATTTAAATAATGTTGGGCCTTATCTGATTTGCATAGTGTTCTTTAAAACAATTTGAAATGAAATGTCCCTTCAAAAGTCAAAAACAACATTTTACAAACCGATGTCTCAAGTCACTTACGTATTCAGCATGCTTACGTATAATTTGTCTGTCCCGTCATAGAGCTTAGCCGTCCAATGAGAGATAATGTCATGCTCATGTCATGCGAGCCGAATGAATTAATGCTGATTGCAGAAGGATTACGATAATTAATTTAAAATGACTAACTACTAATTAAGCTCTTATCTCTGGGATTTCCTCACGCATTGATTTTTGTTAGTTGCCCTGGCATTTCAGCCGAATGGAGATGGGATTGAATTTTCAATCTCGATTTGAAACTGCGCTACTTGTATCACCGCGTGTTTTGATTACTAGAACTTTTCTAATTTGAAAAGAGTGGGGCTTATTACCTATTATGTAATACGGTATTGGTCGATTCAGATTGTAGATGCTTAATTAATTATAGTAGAATGTGACCTTTATAAACCAAATTTGTGGATTAGTATGTTCTAATCTTAGGACACTTATTCAATGTATGTATATATATCAGGGTTGGCTGGATTGGACCCAATTGGGTTTTTCCAAAAAAATCCCGGGTTTTTACCAACCCTGGTATATATTATCCCCTCTTCCCTAATCTAAAACTATTTTGTCTTTTCATTACATTTAAAATTTTAAAATTCTGAAACTTACAGTTATTCCTAAATTGAAACCAGAATTTTTATTCTTACTTTAAAATAAAATGTCCGAAAAGTTTTACCTATGCATTTCTATTTGTATGTGTTTATGAACTTAAGAGCCTTAAGTTCATAAACACATACAAGTGTTTATGAACATGAAACAGTGAAACACATGAACAGTGAAACACATGAAGTGTTTATGTGTAAGAAGCCTTATTTACCTTTCATTCTTTTTAAAATAGGATTATATGCCCATGAAATAAAAACACGGAAAACATGTTGTTTACTTTTACATCTCTCTTTTTAGACCATCCTTTATATGGGTTAAGAACCTTAAAATTTAAGTTTTTTTCTTCAATATCTAAAATAACCAAAGAAATCTAACAAACAAATTTAAAAAGTGTGATGTATTTTCTTTTTGCAAACTCTTATTAGCTTCCAGCTGTTTTTATGAAACATTATTTTAAATTTTTTGATCATAGGAAAGGGAAAAAGAAAGTAGTTTATTTTTGGTAGAATATCAGTCACTAAAAACTTAACAATACTTAAGAATTTTTTTGCTATACGGGACACTGTTTATGGTAGAAAGCAATTTTAAGAGAAAAACTTGAAATTTTTTTCATTTGTTTGCTAATAACTACAAAACCAACTATGTAAGAGAAACAGTTCCCTTCAAAATAAAAGTAAAGGGAAAGAACTTAAAATTAAAAGAGAATAAACTTGGCTTCAACGATGTAAAAACTTTATCTTTATTATTGAATTTCTAACTTTAATCAGTAATTTGCTTCACAATCGCTCGACGGGCTATTAAAACACCAGTTCACCCGAGTTCATGCAAGTGAAACAACTGTACAGCGCTCCCAACTTTCTTTAACCTTTTATGGAAATTTTACAGCCCTCAAAATTAATTAATGAAACCGCTTACTTTGATTCGGGAATGCAGCTCTGCAAAAAATTCTTCTCAGGTAATTTGCACGCCGTTCCTTAGCGGGTAATTTTCTTCCTTTTATTTCTTGCTTACATCAGCGATGAGTATTCATTAACTTGGATGATAGTCTATTTCTTTTCTTGCAAGTTTTATGTTAAATTTTAATAATCCTGCCTTAAACTTGGCGAAATTTTTCACATAGGAGCCGTTTCTGCGAATGCTGCCAAGGATCTTCTTTCAGCGCATTAATTTCTTCAGCGAGTTTAAGCTCATACCAAGAAGATGCTGCACTCATAACGCAAGGAGGCATCGCACTTTAATTTCGTTTAGGTTCTCCCGCTACTGTTTTAATCAAATCCAACTAATTTAATGGAGATGTGTATAAGAGTGTAAAAATACCCTTTTTACTGTGGTGCAGTGAGAATTTCAATTAGTATATTTTGAAATCGATAGTGTGGGGAAGAAGTTTAGTTTATCTCTTGAGAAGCCAAATATCTAAGATTTTTAATGTTTCCTAAATTATTTACACGGTTTCACGATGTTTTCATTCCTAAATATTCTTTTTTGTGTATGTACTTAATGTAAAATGGTGTAAATTGAGAGGCGTTCCACTTGTTTCACTGTTGCGATATTGGAAGAAAAAAAACCTGGATTTGTTATGTTTACAAAACATAAAAAAAGTTAAAAATGAATCTCCAGATTGTCATTTCAAAGCATAGAAACCCAAATTAGTAACTTCAGGTGTCTTTTTTACCTTTAAGTCCTAACACCCCATTTTACGGGATTTATCAAGCAGTAAATGCAATTTTAAATTCGAGGAGACTTTGTAAAATAATGTATTTAAGTTATTTCACAGAAAAATCAAAAGTGTTAAATGGGGAAACTAAATGTAGAGTGTGTGTGTGTGTGTGTGTGTGTGTGTGTGTGTGTGTGTGTGTGTGTGTGTGTGTGTGTGTGTGTGTGTGTGTGTGTGTGTGTGTGTGTGTGTGTGTGTGTGTGTGTGTGTGTGTGTGTGTGTGTGTGTGTGTGTGTGTGTGTGTGTGTGTGTGTGTGTGTGTGTGTGTGTGTGTGTGTGTGTGTGTGTGTGTGTGTGTGTGTGTGTGTGTGTGTGTGTGTGTGTGTGTGTGTGTGTGTGTGTGTGTGTAAAACAAGCAGCACAAAATATTTTATATTTCCAACTGTAGCGCAAAAATTGAAATATTCAATTCTTAGGAAACAAAGTACTTCATATTTTGCACATATTCAAAATTTAATATAAAATAAAAAAACATAGTAAGCTTATTGTTGTATCCTAGTAGAATGGAAAAAATAAATCTATAAGCACATTTCTAAAATCTATATCCCTTCACTTTTTAACATACAAAAGAAATTGAAAAATTACGTAGGTTCTTAAAAGTCTGGTAATTTAAATATCAAAGTGAATGTGGATAGGTAAATTTAAAATTCCATTTTAATTAAAATATTAACATTGGGACCTAATTTTATTTACCATTAGACAATAATTGCCAGTTAAATCAATTCTGGTGTTAGAAAATAACAGTAGAAACAATTAAAAATGTTACAAAATTTAAGAAACCCTAAAAATCAACTCAAATAAAGTGCTTGACTTTTTAATAAAGATGGTTTTTCAAAACTAAGAATACAGAAAAACTCTACTGTTTTATTCAGAGAACACACTATTTCCAGCTAAGGAAAGTTACTAACTTTAAAACCTTTTTTTCTGTTTCCTAACCTCCAACGTATACAACAAGAATATTTCTTATAACCTCAAGAAGCGATTCAAATAACCCAGGAAACGACAATTAAACTCGTTCCCACAATTCCGGAAACTCCCAAAAATCCCGATCGTCTCCGTCACCGTGGCTTTTAATGACGCTTTGGAATCAGCAAATTTCACTAACGATGGTCAGAATTATCTTCCTTCTTTATTTCCAACTGAGTAGTTGGCAAATCCTTGCATCTCCACTTTTCTTAATGTAATGGAGACTTGTCAGCGAATTCGCAGACTCGCTGGTAAGGGATTTTTGTCCTTGGAGCGAATTTTCGGGGAGCTCCCCCTAATAGAAGGTTTCTGTATACGAAAGGGACCGAGAGATATCAAGTTCTCGGGAGATGAGGTAGCATTTAAATTCGAATCGAAAGGGAAATCGAATAGAGTGAGGGAGAACATGGTTGAGTTTAAAATTTACATGTTCTCAACCCTTTCAATTCCGCTTGCTTTTGGTGGCCTTGGAAACGAGAAATTTAAATCTTTTCACTAAGTTAAACAGAATGTTTGGATTAAAAAGTTCAAATATTTGTAAAACTTCTCTTAAATCATGCTGGATAAAAAACAAGATTATTTGCTGTTTGTTTCTCTGAACGATTTTTTGTGTTTAGAGTTGTAAAATTTTCTTTGGATATTTACGTGGAATTATTTTTTTAATAATGAAAGTAATCAAAGCACTGATGAAAGTATTTCTAACATTCAGTTTCTTAATATATGGTATGCGTTTTTCATTCATTCTTCTAATATTGTCTTTCCTTTTATTCTGTGTCTTTTAATTAAATTAACCATGCCAAGCGCCTTGTAAGGTCTTTATAGCTTAACATAGTTTCTTTCTGTTCTTTTAAAAAATATCAGATTTTTCTTATTCCCAGCATTTCACCATGGTCCAAGTTTTATTCCATACGTCAAAATTGATCTTATAAAACTTTTATGTAGAAAAACTTTGTTTTTATTTAGATTACATCTTAAGACGTTTGTGAGTTTCTTTGATTTCTTAGTTAAAGTTTGTCTTCATTTAGATAAAAAAACAAAAACTAACATAACACTCATTATAACAATTTTTTAATTAAAGAGTTCAATCTCCTTAAATTTTTAATTATTTTTTTAACTTTCTTATTACACCGCTAGGGGCCCTGTAAGCCATTTCACTGGATTGTCTAGTCTATAGTCACTTACCTAGGGGCACACCTTACTTCAAAGACCATAGGAGACGTTGGTTTCAACTAAAAGCCCTGAAGCGAACTTTTGAAACACCTTGCATTCAAAGATAGTTTCATAAATTTTCAAGCCCATTCTAAGACCCTTTCTCTCTAAAGAAATAAAAGTTTGAGCTAATGAGGTATTTGCATGAGTGAGGGATTTGCTTGATTTTATACTTTTTTAATACATTATGGTTTAAAACTCCCAAATTTCTGATTTTTAAGTTCAAAAATGTGTTTTAAATAATTTAAAATTCAATTTTATTTTTGCCAAAACGTCAGAAAAGTCACGTTATCAGAACGGGCTTCTATTGGATTTGACATTACAGCGCATGAAAACCATTGTGTTTACTGTTTTCAAGTGATCAGAAAACGGGCTTCTATTGGATGTGACCTCATAGCGCATGATTTTTGATTCGAAAGTGTTTTCGAGCCCAAACAAAAAACGAAATTTCAAAAATTTATAACTCAGAAACTAGGCTAAGAAAATACTTGATGTAAACGTCATTCTTCATGGTTTTTTATCTACTATTTTAATAAAATTTAATCCCTAAACGTGAGAATACCTCATTCTCTTGAAATAAAACAGAAGAATTTCTAAAAATTTAGACGCATGACGAATTTTGTAGTTGTGTGTAGGTACGAAAGTTGAAGGTTTCGAGTTAAGACACATCAAGGTCTCGCAAAAGGATTCCGTTTTTTGATTAATCCACTCCGCGCAGTCTCCGAAACTTTCCGAATCCCGAAAAGCAAGCGGCAGGAGTGTGCTTAAAAACGCAAATGGGCCTTTTTTGCCGCCCCGTCCGTTTTTTTTCTGCCGCGGCAAAAACTTTGCTTTGTAAGACGATCGCACCTCATTACGCCGCCGAGCCTTCTTTCCATCTTTGTTTCTGATTTTCCCCGTGATCCCCGCTCCCCTTAATATTTCCCGTTTTTTCCCTCGCGAAGAATGAGACGGATGAAAAAGCGAGGGAAAAAATAATGTTGTTTCGATAGAAAAAGGTATTTTTGTCCTCTGCCTCCCCTCGGGGGGCGAGAAATTGACGCATTTTTTGAGCAGATCAAGCGACTCTGTAAATTGACAAGAACACGCCGGGTACGGAGGGGCTTTGTCGCGTTCGGGAAATCTTTGTTTTCGCTAAAATTAATTTTCTTTTATGAAGGGAATGCTCTAAAACAAAGAAACAATTTATGGTTTTTCCATTTAATTCTTTGAAACATTTTAATATTGTTTCCTTCGGCTAAAAAAGATTTAAATTAGAAGTACCCGGAACTGTTGGCGGAACGGTAGTTTTTTTATGGCGATTTTTTTCTGCGATAAAAGGTAATTGGAATTTGACTCTTCATTAAGGAAACTTTTCTTTGGAATTAAAGTTTGGTTTTGAAGGTTCATTGTTACAGTAATTAGTTGAAGAAGTTCAGGAGGCGAGGGACTGCTAGTTTGTAATATTTGCTGTATCAATAGATTTTTTAATTGATTTGCAAATTTGCCGCTATTTGAAGCAGCGCTATGTGGAAGGTTTAACGATTATGTAGAAGTTGAAAGAACCAGTGTAATAAGGTTGAGAATACTTGTAAAAATACCTTATCTCATGTTTCGAAAAACATATCAAAGACAAACAAGAAATTTTTCCGAAAAATTAGCGATTGTTTTCTTGAGGATTGGAAGGATTGGATATTGATTTGGAAGGTGTAGAAATTTTCTACTTTAAAAAACTTCGGGAAAAAAAGCTATTTTAAATTAGAAGATAACTTTTAAGTAGTTTTGTTTTCAATGTAACATTAAACTATTCAACCCCACAAAGAGTTCAAATAACCATTGTTTGTTTTATATTTTGTTCTTTTATAGGTAATTTTAAATGCTCAAATTTTCTGAAAAGGTAGCAAGGGTAAGAATCAGAAAAATTTCAAATTATATAAGTTTTATTCAATATCTTCTTTCTCCACAATCTATATTTCAAATGGTAAAATTTGTGATTCTTAATCACCACAACAGTGTTTATTAGTTTTTATGGGGTTATGTTAGAAATGGTTGTCATGCTTTTTTAACTATCTGAATTATACCTATTAAATATTCAGAAATTTTAGTACTGCCCTCTTTAAAGTTTTACTTAATTAATAAATTGTCTAGGGTTTACTGCTTAACATTCATCCCCGTCCTAAATATGTTTCTATCAGCACAGATTTTAATCAGTTTGTTTTGAAACAGTGATAGAGTAATAAAATTTCATTGAAAATGATAGATCCCTCCACTAGTTGTACTAGAGTTATAGGTAGGTTATCTAGGGATTTAACTTTTCTGCGCAAGCAATGTACAGAAGGTATTTGTCAGCAACGGTATGTTGCAATGCCCGTCATTCCGGACCTAGGTGAGGTAATAGAGAATGGATGCGTTAGATTAGTGTGTCGGGTAATAGTTATATATTGCGCTATTCCTGACATTCCTGGTAAATCAGTCAGAGGTCACCAGGCACGCATTCGTAATTATGACATACTCGTATAGCAAAGGTTTCCTAATGTATGCATAGAAAATTAGCATTCGAACGGAGATGCGCATGTAATTCGACTAAAGATTACTAATAAGAAGCTTAAGGTCTTATTAGATTTATGTGTTTTTATATACAGGGTGTTTCAAAATTGCGTTGCACGGCTTTTATTCGGAACCAGTGCCTCCTAGGGTCATGGAAGTAAGGTCCACCCCTAGGTAAGTGACCCTGGAGAATCCATTGAGATGACTTACAGCGCCCCTAGTGGCAAAATTAGAAAGTTTAAAAAATTGATTTAAAAACTAAAGGAGATAGAGCAAAAACCCCAGTGAGAGTATTGTTGCCAACGTCAAGAAGAACTCACTGAAAAAAATTTGATCATAATATCTTGAATATTCGTGGAGATATTAGCATGTGAAAATAGCACTTTTTCAGGGGTCAAAATGTAAAAAGTTCGCATATTTGCCAATTTTTCAGTGTTATTGTGTAGTTTTGTGCTTTTTTAGTTGAAAGAACACAAAATTTAATCAAAAAATCAAAAATATTTGCAAATATGCGAACTTTTTTCTTTTTGATCCCTGAAAAAGTGCTATTTTCACATGCTAATATCTCCGCAAATATTCAAGATATTTTGATCAAATTTTTTTCAGTGAGTTATTCTTGACGTTGGCAATAATACTCTCATTGGGGTTTTCACTCTATCTCCTTTAGTTTTTAAATAAATTTTTTTAACTTTTTAATTTCGCCACTAGGGGCGCTGTAAGTCATCTCAATGGATTCTCCAGGGTCACTTACCTAGGGGTAGACCTTACTTCCATGACCCTAGGAGGCGCTGGTTCCGAATAAAAGCCGTGCAACGCAATTTTGAAACACCCTGTATATATATATGTTAATATATGCACATCAGATGAAGAGGAATTTAGTTGAGATTATGTAATTTGCTTAGAAATTCAAAGGGATATACTTTTGTATGTATTTACTTAAATTTTTATGGACACAAATAGTCGTGGTATACATTATTTAATTTAAGTCTAAGTAAGATACCAGTTAGTAACCACTTTTTTCTATGTTCTACAACTTAAATTAGCAAAAGTTACAATCAAATTACTGTTTGTAGCAAAACAAATATAAATTTGTTTATTGGGAAATATTTAAGTTTATTAGAGTGCAAAAATTTATATTTCTCGTAAAAATCTCGTGTTTTTAATGCGAATCAAAAAATTTCTTACACTACACCTTAATATTAATAATTATTTTAAGACTAAAAAATATAACTTAGTATTATAAAAGTCAATATTTTATCTTCAGAATAAAATGAGCATATACAAAGCAACCATTCTTAGAATTCAATTGATCTAAAACTTTTGATTTATAAAAATACTGCAGTAGCAAAGGAATAAAAAAACTACCGGTAATGCGAGTAATGAAATAAAAAAATAAGCTAACATTCTTACACACATCTTAAATGTGTGAAAGCAAATAATTAAAAATATATTTGCATCAAGACAACAAGACAGCACAGATTATATTTTACAAACACAAAAAATTTTATTTTAGGACTTTTATCCTGATATGCTTCATATTAGTTTATATTAAAAACTTGTTAAGTAACAGAGATGGACCCATAAAAATGTTTTAGACCTCAGTTTCTAAACAATAGAGGCTTGATCTATTCAAGGATAAATCTATCGATTTCTCGAATCCAATGTTTGTAAAGATTCTAGAGCGCCCTCGATAAATCCTAGGGATATTATCGACCTTAATGATATTTTTGTGTTGATCAACAGCTGAGGCCTTATCGTTAAAGTAGAAGATATTTTTCTTTTCAACTATGATGGGAGATATCAAGCAGAAATAAAAAATATTCATTTGATAATACATCTGTTGATTAGTGAATTCATGTTAAAAACATAATTTGAATATTTTAGTGTTAAAATAAATGATTTTAGAGTTTAAAGTTTAAAAAAATACAAAGTTATAACCGAAATAAAAAAATGAATATTTCAATATAACTTTTAAAAGAATATTTGAAAAAAAAACTTATTCCAAGAAAAAATAAAAAGGCAATTTGTGTCTAAGTGAATTTCAAACGGGTTTTGCTGTAGTTTATTTTGTCCATGCACTGAAATAGGGAAATGTTTTTATGATGTACAGAAATGAAGTTTTTATAAAAATATAATAATGCTTAAAATGAGTAAAAAGGCAACGTTTATGTTATGCACATATTTATTTGAATTTAAAAAACGATTCATACGATCGTTTCGGGGATGCATGGATCCCCCTCGTCAGTGAAAGATGACAAATGCAACAATGACCACGACATATAAATATTGAAGTTGCACTTCAACACTTGACCTTGATTTCTATGAAAGTTACTTTATCAACAAATTTGCGCCTTTTCTTGTGAATGATCTATCTAGCACGCCTTTTCTTTCTTTGATTTGGAAGTCTTAAAAATTTTTGTATCAATTTTTGTTCTTACTATGTTTTAAACTTGTGCATTTTGCTTTGGCATCACCCCCCTCTTTTGTGTTTTGAAATGTTTATATGTCGTGGTCATTGTTGCATTTGTCATCTTTCACTGACGATGGGGATCCATGCATCCCCGAAACGATCGTATGAATCGTTTTTTAAATTCAAATAAATATGTGCATAATATAAACGTTGCCTTTTTACTCATTTTAACCTTTTTTGCACAGTAAATTTTTAATCATAATAATGCTGTTTAAATCATACATTGCTATTGAGTTTAAGTTTAGGAATATAATTTATAATGTTATAATAATGTTTTTGTTGAGTGACTTTTTATTTAAAATTCATTTTAACACCACAATTAAATCTCTATACCCTACAGGGTGTTTTAACAAGTCCGTAAAGGATTATGAACAGAGCATGGAATACTTATTTATTGTTATACTTATTTATATAACTTATTTATATTAGTTATTTGCATGGAATACTGGAATATACATAAGAAAAGCCCAGCGAACAATATTGCGACATATTTAATTAAAAGGAAATGTGACATCATTTTGGCAAAAACTTTATTATCTCATTCCATAGAGTGCAATGGATATTTTAACATCTTAGTCAGTAAACATATCCAAAACAACTAGTTTTCTCTCTTTAGATAACGATTTCCATAATTTTTTTACTGTAAATCGGATATGACCTCATACCTTTTTCTATATTAATTTTCTCGAAACGTTTGGGTATTCCACGCAAGGAAAATGACTGGGCAGAGTTTGGACACACTTTTTGTGTTGAAGCTACGTGAATATTGGTTGTAATCAGTGTTCAATGAAAAATTTCCTAATCTTCCGCGGTATTTAAAATACATATTTGAAGTTTCTTTAAACACATATTTATATCTAAAAATATACAATGAGAAATTTTACGTTTCAATTACATGGAAATCAACCGCTTTGTCTATAGTTAACCGTAAAACTCAGAAAAGCTGAGTATCTCCTCCATAGCATTCCGGTTTGTTTTGTGTGCCTTGGCGGACTGTGCAACTTCCCCACTCCTCGTAAAGAGTCGGAAATCCCTAATCTCCAGGACAAGATTCATGTCATCGGTCAAGGGAAATTGTTCTCCTTATCGGGCGCTACTTGTTCTAAGTGGCAAGAGTGGGGTTGCAGAAAATCCTACGTATTAACTATTGAATATACGCAGTAGGGTTCGAGAGTATCTTCAGCTATATTAACCATGCACCTATATTCACCCTTATAAAAGATAACCTAAAATGATTAATAAATATTTTACGTCCTGGATTAAATTTGATCCCCCGAATGTATTTAATTGATCCCTTTTCTTAAGTGAATAGAGTGTTTTCTTTATTACTTACATTCAGCCTTTTAGTTAAGTTTTATCTTAATAATGTCACTTAATTGTGTACTTATCACTAAATTTTTTTTTTGAAATTACATAAATCTTTTATTTTTTACCTTATTATGTTAGTAAATTTTACTAATGTACAAGGATGTAAATATTTTTCAATAGCTTTTGTATTATGTAGCTTTCGTTTTACTATATTTTGGATAGTAAAAAATGTTTGTTGTGGATTATGCAACTTTTATGAGTAATGTAAATTCGAACAGTGAGTATTGAAGTTTTTATGTATAAATACAATTAAAAATAATTGGATTTAAAAAATATTTTCTTATTTGGGGTTTTTATTAAATAGTACTCTTTCTTTTATCCCTTTCCATCTTTTTATCCACACCCAATTAAACGTTTTAAAAAATAGGAAATATCTAGAAAAAGAAAATAGCAAACAAATGTTTTGAATAATTTAAGACGCTTAGTTTTTGTTTCGAAATAAGGTTTTATTTGAGCTATTTTTATATACAAGTAAAACTAAAAATAAAATTACTTGGAAGCATTTATTTAATAAATATTATATAAAATAAAGGGACACATACTATTGCAAAAACATTGAATGAATAAAGGAAGTTTCTTTAACATTAATATTATAAAGATGTTTTATTAATCCAATTTGTAAAATTAAAATATTTCTATTTAAAAAAAACATGAAAAACAAGCTGTATATTCTGAAAAATAAATAACATTCATATTCTATGCTTCTTGGGTTTTTTAATATTTCTGAATAACTACAGGAATTTAATTAAGATAAGGTATTCGTAAATAAAAATATTTACTTCTCTAAAAAGGAGAAACTTATAATTTTTCAATTCCAGAGCTATTTATTGTGAAACGTGAATTTGGATTTATTTACAGAAGGCAATGTGTTTGTTTTACTAGTTTCTGGGAATTGGCCTTGTAATGAAATAAATAAAATATTCATATCATGAGCATTTATGATTTAAATTTTACACCCCAATGCTTAAATTTATCTGAGTGCATTTTAAGAACTTTAAAGTGTAAGAAAAATTAGAGAAACAATAAAGAAAAAATTACCAAGGCGCCTCACCTTCCAATTTGCATTTCAATTTCTCAACAGCAAAATAACTTTTAGGATATAGTATTTCTGCTTTTTTTTAGTTTAGAAATAACAGTTTTCTATATAAAACTAAAAACTAACAGATGTAAAAATAATTCTAAAAGTATTAAATCCTGTACCTGAAAATTATTTTGTACTTACTTGATTTGATTTGAAATATAAATAAAAACAATAAAAAACACAACACACAAAAAAAATCAACCGAAAGATATACTAGTTAACCACCACATAAACTAAAAGCAAAAGAAATACACACGCAATAAAACTCTTGGGTAACCTAACAACCAAGCGAAATAAAAGAACACTAATAAACCCTCAACCACGAAATAAAAGGACGAACAACCCCAAAATGACGCAGCACCAACAAAAAGTATTAGTTAAAAAGAAACCACGGACACAACACTCCGACCCAAACAAAACAAAGTAGAACACAGAAGAATAATAGTAAAGGGAGCAAAAGGGAAACAACAAAAAAGGGTTATACATAGAACAATCAATAGCGACAGAGGCATTCATTTCTCATTCATCGATGACCTGTCCTCAGCCAGGTGCACTTAGGACACGCCCCCTCGCCACGTGAGGGCATCCATCTTGGCAGCAATCCCACCATCCCTTTCGGCGGACCTTTCTCACATGGCCCTCATCATCATAGATCAGCTGTCTTGCTCGCCCGCCCTCGCTGACTGTCTCGGGCTTTTTGGAAAGAGAGCTTAATCAGTGCCACCTCGGGGGTAACACTGGGCTCGCCGAGACGTGTTGGGGGTTACCCGGTTGGAGAGATGTCGCCTGCTGCGGAAAAAGTGCGAAGAAGTTTGGCGGAGAGACGGGGGACATGATGCTCTTGATAACTGCTCTGTGGAAAGTTCAGCGCTGCTAACGAAATAAGGGTAACTTCCTTGAGTAATACGAAATGACTGGCGTGAGCTCAGGGAAGTAACCAGACTTTTGCTTCAGGGGGATGGGTTGACTCAACATTATTTTTGATGCATGAATACTTTAAGCCTCTAATGCCCATGATAGCAAATATGCTACAATAAGTTAAGCTTTAATTTTCAGCATGAAGCAGCAATATTTAGCATGTTTGTAAGTTTAATTGCAGCAATAGTTGGACCTTTAGGTGCTATAATTTATGAATTTTAGGTTCAGTTCCCAGTTTCAAAAATTTTAAAAATTTTAAATATAAATAATCTTTTTTTTCCATTTTTATTTTAAATGGCCCCAAACTACATGAAAAAGGCAACATATTTTCCCCATAGTGCAGTAGTGGGAATTGGAGGATTAATGTGGTATGTTTTAAATCAATTACACGTAAGATTTCAATCTTGGTGCACTTAATATGAAAATTTTGTAAACACAATGGTAGCAGCCTCAAGTAAAGATTGGAGGGTGTGGGGGTGGACCCCAAAAAAAACTTTGGAAACTTCACCCTTAAAGTAGTGATTCAGATAATAATGAGACCCTTTGGGTTATACACCCGAAGAGAACTACTTCTAGTAAGCCACATAATGTTCAAGGAAAAAAGTATAGGGTCAAAATTTTGGGGGTGGTTTGGGGTTCTCCCGTAGAAAGAGGTATGAAATTTGACCCTTAAAAGTAGTATTTGAACTCAATTTTTATCCCTTTGGGTTACACCCAAAGTGAACCGTTCCTTGTAAGTCGCAGAATTTTAGAAAAAACTCCACCATTTATAAAATATTGACGTCAATTTCGGGAGTCCCCTCTCAGTAATACGAAATAACTAGTATTAACAGTACTAGAGATAGTGATTAATTTCGTTGACAGAGAAATTGGTTTAAAAGGTTTTTGAAAGCTTAAATTTATAAATGCATTTATGCTCGAATGAAGTTGAATTGCAATGGGTTATTCACAGAGGAAAATTTATGAATCTTGTGAAATTGAAAAAAAAAATATAAAAGAAAATATTAAAAGTAGGAATTAAACTTCAAATTATTGTTTTAATTAAGTAGACAGGCTAAATCAAATAGGGGAAATAACTTTTCAATTTTGTTTTAAATAATAAGAGTTTTGAGAATTGCCAATGTTGAGAAATGTCAATGCCAAACAAGGTTTAATCATCCCAAAATATACGAGGCAACGTTTTAAAATCACTGGTATGCACGCTCCCCTCAAAAACAAACATATTCCAAACACCATCATCTGGAGCAAATTCATCTAAAATACTATGAGAGAGTTGTAGGTGGAGAAAAATCCCGGCTAGCGCAGCGTCCGCTCAAAAGAGCCCATGAATTCCTCTCGAGGCTCAATCCATCCGGCCTAAGAGCCTTCGCTGAAGAGCCTCCTCCGGGATTATCTGCGTGCGGCAGACATTAGCTGTGAATTACAGTCGAACATGTCATTTGCAGCGAAACTTGTTGGCTGTAATTGCACGGACCAAGGAACGAGCCTCGTTCCGGGGAGAAGAATTGGAGGGATCTGTTTCCTTTGCGCAGGGGTTGCCACAAAATAACGCGCTGCTCGGACTGTTCACGGAACGATAAAGGTAACTTTTTAGAGAGGTTTCGTGGAAATTTGAATGCTTCATGCAAGGGTATTTATGAATAACCAGTTGGTTACTATGAATGAAGCTCTATGATCATTCCATGTTTTATAAACGTTGAATTAATATTTCTATTAACTGCAATTAAGTAATAAATTATTTACATCTCAAAACATATTACCCTGATTTTGAAAGCATCGATAAATATTTAGGCAAATCTTTAACCCTTTCAGTTCTAGCCGCCCCAAATTTTCTAAAGGACTCAAAGGAGGGGCTGAAGATTGAAAGGATTTATTAAAAGGGTTAAAAGGAACTCTATATTGAACAAAGATTGATGTTCAAAAAAAAATTTGAATTTGAAAAAACATAACATTTAACAGATAGTAGTAGATAATTAAGTAGAAAACAAGTGACAGTTTGAAAATACAACAAGCTCCCACACATATTATTTCAAACTGAAGGACTTTTTTGGGGTTTTTACAGTAAGATATTTTCAAATTTCATTCGGGAGGATCCTATTAGTTAAAATCAACTCAAGAAATAATAGTAGATGGCAGAATTAGTGTTTGTTATTAACTAAAAAATCAGGAAAACTATGTTGGGTGATGTGACTTTAACGTCAAAAGACAGACATGTTTGACACAATTATTTTCAAGTCTTTTGATAGGAGATGCTCTACGTGAAATAATAAAAAATGTTTCATGTCAATAAAAAATGTCAGTTAAAAAACAATGTTTAATTTACTCAATACAAAAATATGTAATAGAATTGGTTCGGGAATCACTGGATACCCTTTTTCAGTGTTCAAAACTCATAAATAACATGAGCAATTGCTACTTCACATAATATATATTAACTTTAAAAATAGACGTTAATTAATGTTACTTAATCAGATTAATTAATTATTAATACCAGTTTATCACGCTAATTAATTGTTAATATATAAACTTACATTAAAAAATTAATAATTAAATATTATAAAAATTAATAATTATCTGAAAGTATGTATTTTTTGTATGTATATTGTTTGGCATGTTAGTTGTCCATTTTTAGTAACAACAAAATGAATGCAGTGATCCCCTAAAAAACACACAGTATGCTTCCATCTTTTCATAAATTGTGCAAGTTAAATGGTTTTTCTTTAAAATAAGTTACTCGAAAGAAAGTAGTTCAAAGTGCTTTTATTTGATTAAATACTACCAATTTTTAAGTCTATGAAAATGCAATTTCCGATAATGTAAAAATTTGCATTAAAAATGTATCGCAATATTAGAATTATGGCCAAAATTCATTTACCATGTTTAATTCTTAATATGTCTTGGAGGTCTAAAGAAACTACTTTATTGGAAAAGCTATTATAGATACTGATTAAAATGTGGAATGTTAAACATGGTACGTTTATACATGATGAAAAGGATTGATATAATTATTTAGACAACATTTGAACCATTTTTAATCTTTCATAATCTTAAAACTGTAACTTCTGTTTTTGAAAAATCAAAATCAATTTAAAAATAACCATTTAAAATGTTCAAAAGTGACATATTATTTAAAAACTATTATGTAATCTTACTAAGCAAATGTCTTTTAATTCAGACCTTTTTATGACAGAAGCCTTTTTTATTGCACTGAAGCACATATTTTTCATGACGAAATAACGAATAAAAATGAAATTTCAATATGTGTGCTAGAAATAAAAAATAACCAACAATAGTTTTTTTCATATCGGGGGGATATACCTATTATTTTCTTTCGAGTGTTACGTAAATACATATTTAATGAGTAAACGGTTTTTCTGAATATAGATAATACTTGATTTGCTTCTTTATCAACTTATGGTCCAATGACATAAAAAGATATTCATTTCAGTATTCATCTTGTTTTTTTAAACATAAACCAAATATAATTTAGTCAATATGCTCATTTTGTACTACACTGTAAAAAGGGTTAATATTTAAAGTTCTCTTGGGAGTAAAATGAAAGGTTAGCTGCTGATTTATATTAGTTTTATTTGTGTAGCAAATGCTTAACTGCTGAGTCCGTCATTCAGTTGCTACATTGTTCAACCAAAAACCCAAAACCAACCCGATTACAGATAAATATAAATAAAAATACTTGTTACAAGAGCAAAACAAAACCTAAGTCTAAGCATAATAATATTTCCACCAATATTACTCATAGGGCCTATAATTATAAAAAAGCTAACTTTAACTTGCTTTATCATCTTTTTATGCTGGTCGATTGGAATTTCTTGAATGAATATACCTGTATAAATTCTGCTGTGCAAATGTTTTATAATGTTATCTATTCTATTATGGATCAATGTATACCTAAAACTAGTTTTGTTAAAAAGAAATACCCTTCATGGTTTACAAAGAATATTATTGACAATATTAAACTGAAAAATATTCTCTTAAAAAAACTGAAAAATTCTGGTAATTAGACTGACCTGGAACTTTATAAATCTGTACGTAAAAAGATTAAAATTGAAATTCGAAACGCTCGTAAATCTTATATTGATTCCGTTGAAGATTCGTTGAAGTCACAACCTGCTTCCTTTTGGTCCTATTATAGAAACATTAATCGTCCCAAAGAAAATAATATAATGTATAGTGGGGGTATTGAATTAACCAGTGATACTGAAGTTGCTCAAGCTTTTAAAACCTATTTTTCTAGTGTTTACTCAACAAGCTATTATAACCAAGAACAATATGACTCAATTGATTTAGTTAACATCAAATCTATTTCACATGTTGAAGTTGAAAATGCTATAAATGGTTTGAAGGGTTCGTGTTCTGTGGGTCTGGATTGTATTCCTTCCTTTATTATTAAGGCAAATATAAATAGTTTTATTTACCCACTGCTTATTTTATTCAATCTATCTTTAAAATCTATGATATTTCCTGATATGTGGAAAACTTCAAAAATTATACCTGTATACAAAAAAGGAGATAGGTCTGATATAAAAAATTACAGACCTATTGCAATTATATCTGGTTTTGCTAAAATTTTTGAATCCATAATTTGTCATAAAATTACTGTTCAGACTTCTCAAATTATATCAGCTGCCCAGCATGGTTTCATCAAAAAAAGATCAACCACTAGTAACCTAATGTGTTTAAATATTGATATTTCAAATGCCTTAAAATTAAATAAACAATTGGATGTCATTTATACTGATTTCGCAAAGGCTTTTGATTCTATTAATTTTGAGATTTTATTACTTAAGTTATTTAAAATTGGTTTTAGTAAAAGTTTAATAAATTTTTTGCGTACATATATCACTCAGAGGTCTCTTTGTGTTAAATATAATTACGCCTTTTCTGATTGCTTTTTTGGTACTTCAGGGGTACCTCAGGGATCTGTTCTAGGGCCCCTTCTATTTATTTTATTTGTAAATGATCTTTCTGATATTTTTGGGTCTTGTTTATTATTTGCTGATGATCTAAAAATTTACCGTTGTATTTCTACTGAACAAGATTGTGAAATTTTACAGATTGAACTTGAAAATTTGTATGAATGGTGTACCAAAAATAGGCTTTATCTAAATATTGACAAGTGCTTTATTGTTTCCTTCACTAGAAAACTAAATCCTCTCATTAGAAATTATAGTATTGATAATAAGCCTCTCATTCGGAAAAATAGCATCAAAGATCTGGGTATTATTTATGATTGTGATTTCAGTTTTAATTCACATATCCTTCAAATATCCAAAAACGCTCACAAAAAATTAGGTTTGCTCAAAAGAACTACTATGCAATTTTGTAATGTGTCTGTACTTATATGTCTATTTAATACTTTAATTCGTTCTATGCTTGAATACAACTGTGTCATTTGGAGTCCTTCTACGAATAATCTCAAGTATGCTATTGAAAAAATTCAAAACAAATTTCTACGCTATATTCATTACAAATCTAATAATATTGAATATCCATCTAACGCTTTGGCCAGGCTGAATTTTAATTTGTGCTCTTTAGAATGCAATAGAACAATATCCATATTTAAATTTTTGTATAACCTATTTAATAACAAAATTGATTGTCCTGTTTTACTTCAGGAATTTAATTTTCATGTCCCCATATACAACTAACGTACTAAATTTGTATTTAAAGTTCCTCTATTTACGAAAAATTACTTAAAATATCAACCCATGGTAGAATTCATAAATTTTTTAAATACTTTACCAGAATGTGATTTATTTTTTCATAATTTCTCTTTTTTTAAATCTATTCTTATTTCTAAATATCCTTAGTTCTATTTAAATGTTTGTCTTTTTTATGTTGTATGTATTGTTGTAGGTATTGTATATATTGTCCTTTATACTGTAGTATTTTGTCCTTTGTACTGTCATTTAATTGGATATTTTCTGTTTGACAGTTAAATAAATAAATAAATAAATAAATAAACCCTTCTTTTTAAAACGGCTGTGCTTAGAAGTATTTTTTCTTGGTTCTACGTCTTATGTTTTCCCCCTAAGTGTTTAAACTATAGCAAGATCTAAGCTTTTGTTGGTTGGTTGGTTTTTAGTTTTATGGCATTTGGCCCACATAAGGACATATAACGCCAAACTACAAACTAAGCCTTACAATATTTAGATATATGCTTAATTTTCAGGGGCCTCTGCTTAAATTTTACGTTGTTCACATTTTTAATTTCACCTCTTTTTGATATTTATGTTTTTAAATGAATCAATGTTACCTTCTATAATTCATATTATCTAACTAATCCAATAAATTAAAGTGAACAAGGGAAATGTTTTAAACTATTCTGACGCATTTTAAATGCTGCCAGTATGTAAGTACTTTGCGATCCATATGTGTTTTTTCTAAATGATTATTCAACTACGTTCGACATTTAATACTTCAACAAAAATCCAACGGCATTATAATTTTTTTAATGTAATGATTAGATTAAATAAATTTTTACCTATACAAAATAAAAATATTACTAACAAGTAAAAGGCGAAAATATTTTAAGAGGGATATTACATTGTTACCCCTTTAATTAAATGATGTATTTCCGTTGCAGATCTACGTTCCTTATAAGAAATTCTGATGTTAGCTCTACATAATTTTAAAATTTACTGGATATATAATATTGACATCATATCTCTCCTTTCAGTAAGTAAATGCATGATTATATTATTTCATAATCATAAATCTTGACTTATTAAGAATGATGGAATCCATAAAATGATTACCTTATAGCTTTTTAAAATATGTACCCATATGTTATATTCATTGGCTTCTACGAATTAAATCCCCGTTTTGAATTCAATTTTTCCACAGAAAAGTGTTGACTGACGCATAAGATAATATCCCCGTGAAAAATTATATTCATCTATGAATACTAAGTACATAATGAACCCCTTGAATTACGCACCTTTTAGATCCTAACGATATGTCACAGATTGAAATGCCTCACCACAAAACAACCATTTTCAATCGCGAAAGTAATAACTCCCGCTTCCGAATCCCTATTCACGTGTGACGAGTTAATTCGATGATGACCCTCCACGCATTAACCCCACCTACGCAGGCATTCATCTACGAGCATAAATTTCCCATTTGGCAGTGAAGGATGCATTTCCTGATAGGTTCAGTTTATCGGCTAAATTGATTAGTAATTCATTCCCGACTGTTGCACCTTCTTCGTCAAAAGCCTTGAAAATCTCGCCCGGAGATGGATTAGCGAACCAAGTCAGCGAGACAAGGTAGTCATTCAAATTGAAGCAGATTGACACGGAGTTTGTCTTAGGGTAATCCGCTGCAATATCCCTGGACGTTAACTGAAAATCGATGCGCGCTCCCAAAATAAAGGGAGGCCTGTTCGGGTTGGGATTTGCATACTTTGGGAATTTCAGTTTACATAGGAGTTGGTACTTAGCCCTCTGAAATGTGGAAAAGGTTTTATTTTTTAACGAAGTATCAGATGGTTAGGTATACAGTCAAACCTGTTTTTGTGCGAGGAATAGGGACCGCATATAAGAAAACGCAAAAAATAATAGCACAAAACTTCGCGAGTAGCTACTATAAAAAATAGTTTTCGCAACACTGTTAAAAAATACTTTTTTATGCGGTGAATAAGGGACCACATAAAAAGTATCAAGTGGGACCGTAGCTAAAATCCCTCAGCATAGCTGAATTGGAAAAATTCTTTATATTCGGACCGTAACGCAATCCCCACCCTACAGCTGAATTGAAGGGCTTGGTGGATGGAGGGGCTATAATACAAGACCTCTCCCAAAAGTAACGAGACTGAATTCTCGTTACTTTTGGGACAGACCTTGTAACATAGCCCCTTCATCCACCAAACCCTTCAATTGAGAAACTGTTTCTATACTTACCGTAGACTTTTTTTCAGTTACCAGTCGGCAAAGACTGTTGTTTCACTAGACCCTTGGTAGCCAATAGCCTAGATCAGTGTTTCCCAACCTTTTTCGGCCCACGCCCCACCGAAGCCTTTCAAAATTTTCCATGCCCCCATGTCTATTTTTTTTCGAAAATCCTTCTTGGAAATTAAATAAAGCCTGGAGGTCCATGCCCCACCTGGGGGGCAATTAGGTTGAAAATTTTCAAATTGCCCCCTGGAAAATCATAATGCCCCCCGGTGGGAAACACTGGCCTAGGTAGTCTCGGTAGCCAATAGCCATATATACAAGATTTTTGTTCTATGTTCCCATTTGATTGAAATTTTCATACACCGCACAAAAAAATCGCAGAAAAACAGGTTTGAGTGTACTATAATAGGTTCAAGAAAAATATATATTTTATTATACAGCGTGTTTCAACAAGTAAAGTACACCCTATAATTTTACATTGTTATTGTGTAGTTTTGTGTTTTTTTAGTTGAATGAAAGCTAAATTTAAACAAAAAAACCCTTGCAAATTTGCAAACCTTTTCTTTTTTGAGGCCTGAAAAAGTGCTATTTTCACATGCTAATATCTCCGTGAATATTCACGATATTCTCATGTAGTTTTTTTCAGTGGGTTCTTTATAACGTTGGAATCAATACTTTACTGAGATTTTTGCTTCAGGGGAGAGTGCTGTAACTAAGGACGGTTGTACCTTCAGCCACCACGTTTTAAAATTCGGTAAAAAATGTAAATTTGAATTTGAGGTCAATTTTGAATGTAAACAGATGTTATCTAGTTGCTAACGTAAAATCAGCTCTTTAAAATATTATTTAAATTTTATATAATAAATTGACTGTTTTTGGATGCTCAAAGTTTTTTTTAGTGCATCACTACATTAACTCTTTTCTTCCCCTATAATTATGATATGATAAAATGGGATACATGGGGTGAATCCCCGAGATTTTGACTTTTCAGTTTTGATATTAAAAATCGTCAGATCTCAATTCTTTTATTTATTATAGAATTTTGAATGCAAAAACACCTTACGCTGTACCTTTGGACACCATAGTGTTGTACCTACGGACACGTTCTTGTGGGTGCCTGTTGCTAATCGGCGTTTGTGAATCAGGTTTCATTAAAGTGAATACATTTTAAAGCATATTAAATTAATTCTAAATGGTTATCTATTTGTCGGTGATTATTTTCAAGCTATTTTTAGATGAAAAATCAAAAATTTTGTGATCTAAACTACTTCTTAAAATTTTTTATTTTACTTTGCATTTCACGTAAAATATGATATAAAATCTTAAGCACCCTATTGCATTTAAGTATGATGAATACAAAAAACTTAAAATTTCCACCGAAGAAGATTTGCGAAAGTTGTTACCACCAAATGCTTGCACAACTAAGCATCGATCGAATTGTTTTTTTGGATTAGCGAAGTGATCAGATCAATCCGCATGATTGATGAAACTATTACCTCAAATTTCGATCTCAAAATCCTATGTGATTTATGTATTTTAGTTAAAAAATCAAGACTTTTATCAATCAACTTAGTTTCAATGATCATTTACAATCTAAAACTACATTACTTTAAAAAATCTATTTTCAATTTTAAAAATGCTTGAAATAGTTCATTAAAAGGTAATACACCAATAAAAATATTCATTTTAAGCTTTTTTCAACTAAAACTTTCCTTTTTAAGGGTGTCCACAGGTACAACTGGGTCTGTCCATAGGGAGAACACGTTGTTGTACCTATGGACACAAATTTCGTCAAGTTATTAAAATGAATTAAAAATCCAATTTT
The DNA here is from genome assembly GCA_024610705.1 of Tetragnatha versicolor. Taxonomy (NCBI): domain Eukaryota; kingdom Metazoa; phylum Arthropoda; class Arachnida; order Araneae; family Tetragnathidae; genus Tetragnatha; species Tetragnatha versicolor. The sequence goes on along the minus strand of JANDEH010000009.1, from coordinate 5,581,858 downwards.
GAATATTTTAGCTAATAAAAAATATTACCCTCTTTGCTAAGGTTAGGACTATAGGTTTGGCACTTTAAAAGGTCAAAATGTGATTTTATCTGTCTTAGAAAAATCCAAACGTGATTTTTGTCCAAAGGTACAACATTCTCCCCTACAGTTAATACGTCTCGCCAGTGTAAGAAGCCTTACCTTATGCGCATGCGTCACAGAGAAAGAAGATATTTTAATAAGTTTTAATGTTAATGAAGCCCCGCTGGAGCAGTGGTTGGGTGCTTGCATAGCATGCGGCAGTTCCTGAGTTTTATCCCCAGTTATTATTTTACTTTTTTTCCAAAAACAGCAAGAATTAAATCCACATGCATGCGCATTTAGCAGGGCTTCTTGCACCGGCACGGTGAGACAACCGTTCTACTCTCTCCTTTAGTTTTTAAATTATTTTTAACTATTGTATTTCGCCGCTAGGGGCGCTATAAATCATATTAATTGATTCTCCCGTATCACTTACCTAGGTGTAGACCTTACTTCCGTGACCCTAGGATGCTTTAGTTCCAAATAAAAGCAGTAAAGCGGACTTTTCAAACATCCTGTATGAAATATTTGATAAAAAAACTTTACTGTTTCATTCTACGACACGCGTATGCAGGTACAGTTTATATTATTAACTTCTTAGACTGAAAACTTATCCGAATAACTATGTTCTCGTGTTCCATAAATCTTTATTCATGTAAACTGGATATGATATAAATTTTTTTCTGTCACAATACTCTCGAAAACTATGGGTCGCAAAGGAATAGTTTTTTGGAATTTTTATGTACTCCACGCAAGGAGTCTAGCTATACAAACAAAGTTTAAAGAGAGGTAATTTTTCATTCAAAGTTAACTGTTATACTTTATTTACTCACTACCTGTCAATAACTTCTGCTGAGGGTTAACCATTAACCAATAAATCGTGTGATATTACCTTTCAATAAAACGAACGCGTTTTCAATTAAAATTCCTCCTAAATAGTTCATCGAGATATCGCGTATTTGTTCCGTGATTTCTAACAAAATCCCTATTCTTTTCATACGCATAACTCGTAATCAGCACATTGTCACCAGACATCGAGATAAACGCTTTTGAGTTTTAAATTTCCCCAAGCGAAAAGCCCCGCTTAATCTTTCTGAATGAAAACTGCATGCGTCGCTAAGTTTTCCTCATAAGCCAAGAGGAAGCTGAAGAAACGGATTCAAACCGAGTTCTTCAATTGATTTCGCTTCTGAAGATTTATGACGTGTTTCCGCGAATTTTAATTATAAACCGAGTGCACAAAACATTGTCATTCATTAGCCTTCAAAATTCTCATCGATTGCTCTCTCATTTACAAAGCCCGATAGGAGGACCGCAATCACTGCATTGATTTAGAGCTGTAATTTCTTTTGGACTGGGCGAATAAAACCTCTTTAACGATTGAATATTTCATAATGAAGGGGGGTACTGAAAGGAGTTAGAATCCTGGCATTATTCAAATGTAATCTATCTGTGCTCTTTGCTGATGCTGATGAGGATTACTGTGGAATACGTGATGCCTTTAACGTGATCTATAAAGAGTGTTGTTAGATGTATTTACAGCAGTTTTGTGTATGAAATGTTTCATTAAGTTTTAAGCATGAGTTATACTAATCCATACTGAATACATTTTTGAGGAAATATGCTTTTATAACAAACACGTTACTTAAATAAATCAGTTGATTTTACTTTTATTGTTTGTAATAATCTTTTTGCAACAAATTTTGATCTGTTAGTTACAGTTAAAGTTTGACTTTAAGTTAAAATATTCTTAAAAGTATTAATAATCATCTTTTTAAAAAATAACAAAACAGTTTCCAAAGTTAACAAGATCTTTAACTTAATTTATCACTACCAAATTTTATTTTTTTGGTATTAGTGTAGAAAATGGTAAGTAGAAAGAAATATGCAAAGAGTGTTTTTCTTCCAAATACATCGAAATTTTGATTTGACTTTTTATATATTTTTATTGAAAAAAAAATGAAATGTTGTAAAAATAAAATGAAAATATTTTGCTTAACTGTAAATGTTGTTTTTTGAATGTAGTACTGGGAATGGAATTAATTCAGTAATAACAAAAACATCACAAATACACAACCTCTCGTTCATTATCTTATAAAAACATTTGAGGACTTCTTGAATTAAACTTATGGTATTAAACATGATTTAAATTCATACTTTATTACTCCATTAAAAATGCTAAAGCTCTTCACAACCATTAAAAATGTTGATCTTGTGAAATTGTTAACACATACTAAAGTTTTAGCTGGCATTTCCATTTTAAATTTTGTTGAAAAACATAGAGGTATACAGGGTGTAAAGGAAAGTCCCTTTACCCTGTAATAAATTGCTAACGGAGCAAGCTAAAGCTATGCAGTTAAGGTAACGGTATAGTAAAGTGACTATGCGCAACCGAATGCGAGTGACCGCAGAGCCCTCTAGCGGAAATTTTAGGAGTTATAAATTTTATTTTAAAAACTATTAGGAATTTGGTAAAATAATCAATTACAAAGTTGTAGAGCAGCATCGATTTAGTAGGAAAAGACACCTTAAGCAAAAAAATATCTTGAATAGAGTCCCTAAATTGCACGCTTAATTAGGTTGAATTTACGTAGATTTTACGTCTTAAAACGCTTCTCACGAAGCGAAAGTGAGAAATTTTCAATTTAATGACTTAAATAAATAAAGTATTCTTAACTCATTAAATTGAAAATTTCTCACTTTCGCTACGTGAGAAGCGTTTTAAGACGTAAAATCTACGTAAATTCAACCTAATTAAGCGTGCGTTTTAGGGGTTCTATTCAAGATATTTTTTTGCTTAAGGTGTCTTTTCCTTATAAATCGATGCTGCTCTACAACTTTGTGATTGACTATTTTACCAAATTCTTAATAGTTTTTAAAATAAAATTTATAACTCCTAAAATCTCCGCCGTCACTCGGCATTCGGTTGCGCATAGTCACTTTACTATACCGTTACCTTAACTGCATACCTTTAGCTTGTTCCGTTAGCAATTTATTACAGGGTAAATGGACTTTCCTTTACACCCTATATACACTATACACTGGTGTTCAAAATTAAGAGAAATTGCACATTTTTTCGATTTCTCCAGATCTACTGGATAGATTTTGATGAAATTTGGTATGAACATAGGTTGGTATAATAACAAATAAATAATTATTCAAAAATCGTAATACACACGTATGCGCAGAAGTAATAACCGCCAGAGTTGAAAGGTATGAAATAGCGGTTCCAGAATAGGGCAAAATAATGGTTTTATAAGGGGTATGTCATCCTCCCACTATCATGCATGCCTCCTTGAGTGATTTTATAGCGTGAATAAGGCAGCTACTAAAATTTCCTGTTTATTAAGCATACTTTCTCAGAAACCCCGTGTTGGGGCTCTGAAGGGTATGTGAAGGGGGTAGCAAGATGCAATTGCCTTATATAGAGTCCCTCATGCCTCCTCTAAAGTGGCGAAGTCTATGAATCTGGCTGCCCCTTCCATATGGTGAATATCTTCCGTTTTAATGAAAATTGCTAACCTGATGAGCTCCATTAAGTGAAGGATTTCTATCGATTGAAAAGAAATTAAGACCGATAGAACCCCCAAAAGGTGAATAAAGGTCTCCAAGATATCAACACAATACCTTCTACCATGATTTTCTCCTTTTGAAAAATGTAGGGGGTTCGGCATTGACTTAACAACATTCCTACAAAGAGCACCAAATCTCCGATTCCAAAATGGTCAGTTTCTCCTACATTAAAGGACTGACAGAGCATTCTGGTTCGTTCCACATGAGATTGCATCGATAATCAATGGTTTAATTGATTTGAGACCTAACAGAGAGGAAAATATTGACCCTTTGAATATTACCTTATAAAAGACAATTTTTGCATATTTTTGACAAGTTGCAGATCCCTCCCTGCCTTTGAAAGAGGAACACTGACAGTTTCAGGTAATGTGTTGATATCTTGGAGATCTTTGTTCACCTTTTGAGGGGTTCTATCGGTCTTTATTTCTTTTCAATCGATAGAAATCCTTCACTTAATAGAGCTCATCAGGTTAGCAATTTTCATTAAAACGGAAGATATTCGCCATATGGAATGGGCAGCCAGATTCAAAAACTTCGCCCCTTTAGAAGAGGTATGAGGGACTCTATATAAGGCAATTGGATCTTGCTACCCCCCTCCACATACCCTTCAGAGCCCCAAAACGGGGTTTCGGAGAAAGTAGGCTTAATGAACAGGAAAATTTATTATCTGCCTTATTCAAGCTATAAAATCACTCAAGAATCATGCATGATAGTGGGAGGGTGTCGTACCCCTTATAAACCCACTATTTTGCCCTATTCTGGAACCCCTATTTCATACCTTTCAACTCTGGTGGTTATTACTTAGTATGTATTACAATTTTAGAATGATTATTTATTTGATATTATATCAGCCTATATTCATACCAAATTTCAACAAAATCTATCCAGTAGATCTTGAGAAATCGAAAAAATGTGCAATTTCTCTTAATTTTGAACACCAGTGTAATAAAACCATTTTTTTCCTCCATGAAACGAACAAAACACTTCATTTTACCATGTGAAATATTCACACAGTAATAAATGGTTAGGTGCGCATGCATTTATTCTTTTCAAATAAACTGAAATTGAGGTTTACTTCACTTCAACCTATTTTCAATACCCTCTTGTATCCTTTTTCAAAGAACCATGTATCACAAGCACTCTTTCATGTCCTCGTATATCGATTATTAAAAGAAATAAGCATGAATAGCAGGACCCCTTCATTATACATTGTGCAATGTTCAGTGCGACTATTCGCGGAGACGATACATTTCTGGCATATAGACGCAAGTACTATTACAAAGATGCATTAGGCTAAAGTGTTACGTAGCCTGGAATATAATGGATCATGAAGCATTGCAATGCTATTCTGTCGTGCGTCGGGCCCTTGTTGACAAGGCTAGGCAAACGTTTTCAGTAGGCGAAAATGGCGATGTTGAGTAATCACATAATCAAAATACGACGTGTCGATAACATTATTGCGTGATTCCATTATCAGCGTCTGTTTTGAGGAATCTGCGGAACATGTTTTCTCAACATTACTCAAAACATTATAGGTTTGTATCAATTCAATAAGTATTCTTTTCACATGCTATGAAAATTAACTTTGGAAGATAGTTTAAATTTTTTATATACATGTAGTTGTATAAATTATCAGACCAGACATTTTATGCGTCTTCTAGAAAGATCATCAACAACGTATTCGTAAATTGTCTGTGTTCCTTGAGAACCAAAAGAGCAAGTATTGAGTTATTCACCTGAATTCACAAAAAAAAACGCAAAGAAAAATTAATATGTAGGTATATTTAGGATACGAGAATGAATATTGAAACACTGATGTCCTTAAACATTCTACCAAATTTTTTCTTTGATATTCACAAATAATGGAGTAATGAAGTGTTCATTATTTTAAAAGTTAAAATAATATATTACGGTAATTTTAAATATTCTGGTTTTACGTACAACTATTTTCATACCTCATTTTACTATTGTAATCAATGTAATAACTATCATATCTATTAAAATATTCAAAAGTGTGAAAAGTTGCTCTCACAATGATATGAAAAAATTTAACTACCAATAAATTCCCCATTAATCTAGACCACGTGCTGCTCCCAAAAAGAACCATTAAATCTGACAAGCAAAAGATTGAATTTCGTTGACTGATATAAACACTTTGCAGCCCAGCTTTCTTTGTGGGATCTACGTGGAAGGGATATAAAGTATAAGGTGGGCACGATTTTTTTACTGCCTTGTTTGGGAAGAAGGCACTTAAAGAAAGATCGAATTGAACTTTCCGAAGACCTTGAAGACTTCCCCGATATCGAATAACATTTTCTATAATTTATGCCAAAAGGGGGCCATTACTGCAGCAGCCATAATGTAGGAATGCACCCAGCTGTTTGAGCGAACACTTTTCCATCATAATAAAGATTAATAATGGCGGGAGGAAGAAAATAACAAAGGAGGGTGGGTGTAGGGGAATTCAAAGGGCCTGGAAAAACCTCCGAGGATCGATCAGATTTCAGGAGAATAAGGGAAACCAGAAGTGAATAGCAATCCTACGGGCCGGAATAAACTGCACTTGATTTTAACGAGCTGAACATTCAGGTGCATTTGGGTTTATTGTAGCGTTAAAAAATAAGCAACCTTTGACTTTCTCTCACATGATTCGTGAAAAATCACGAAATCCCGTTTTTTCCGGCCGCCCCATTCTCCCGGCCTTTGTTTCTGAAGGGGCTGGCATCCATCTCATTAGAATGGGAGTTAATTTGGCGTTCTTATTTATTTATCTTGATGTTTAAATGGGCAACTCCGATTTCTTATCGGGCTTTTAATAAGGCGGATGTAAAATGCGGATTCCGAGATGTTTATTTAACTAGAACACTTTTTAGTTGAGTGCATGGCAAATTTACGAACAAGTGCTTTTGCCGTTTGGTTAGCGCGGGAAAAATTCTAGTCACTCCATCCAGACTTTTTGCTTCGGTTCGCGTGCTTTTTTTGGGATAAATTTAATGCAAAGACCTGTTACAATCGATGTTATGCTCGTATGAAATCTCCCTCTTTCGAGCATCCATTCGTAATAAACGCCGAGGGAAAGCAAATAACAGTTTTTTTCAAATCATATGCTTAATGCTAACAATTAAAAGTTATTAATAATGTGTCTTCATTAAGGATACGGGTACTACAACAGATAAATTATTGATTAGTTGGTTAAGAATTCAATTCGAATCAGGATGTATTGGTGTATTTTGGGATTCAATCCATTACTTTTGCCTGTAGTCTGATTTTTAAGCATGAATAATCAAATTATGTTTTATGAGTCATTCAATTATAATCTCCTACAAAGGAACTTAGATTTTTAAAGTTTTGTCTTATTCTTTTGATAATAAAGATACAAAAAAGTTAGGAAGAATTTTTTTGTTGGAAGTGTTTTTAAGGAAGCGCTAGTAGTGTTCAATCACATAAAATGATAAAAGTTATTTTTAACAAAGCATATAGAATCATTCATTTGAAAAGTATAGTTATACAGTTATACTAATATGTTGGAAAAAGCATAATAGTTAAGTCACTTAATTGATGCAAAATAAATTGAATAAATGTTTAATCGTCCGAAGATTATCAATGGATTTAACAAAATCTAAAATTTAAAGGTTATTTATATCAAAAATAACTTCCATTTCAAACTTAATTTTTTACATATATTGTTAGGGTTATGATGTTATTGTTAATTTTTAAAGTAAATAAAAGGATTATTTTATTTAGAAATAGTAATTATTTATTATTTTTGACTGAATTTAGTAAACCGATGAGATTTGGGATTTAGATGATTATTTTCAAAAGCCATATTGAAGCATAGAATAAATAGGATTTAGTTTTATACAAATTTTAAGCATTTCTTACAAAAAAACAATTGCGAGAAAGTCTAGAAATTATTTAAAAGTTATTATTAAGATATTATTCTCTAAGATAATAGTTGCCATTATTTTAAATCTCCTTTTGTATTTTGTTCAGTAAGGAATAACTCTAAGCAGTTTTAATTTGATAATAGAAATGTATCTAGTTACTTAGGATCCTTAGGGAAATAACAGCTTTAGATAAATTCTTAGAGAAATTGAAATGAGAGAGAGAAACTTATAGAAAATAATTTATTTTAGGAGGAAAATACGCGTAAGTGGATTAATAGCAAAATATAGATTAATGTGCTAATAACTTAGGAATGATTACATGAACTTATAATTGTTTTCCCAATTTTTTTTGTATACTAGTAAGAATTGTATTATTTTCAGTTATGTGAAATTTTAGTTCACAACAGTTATAAGATTAGTTTCATATAAATAAAAATGGTATCTTAGCTTTCATATTATTTTACTCCTGTCGTGTTTCTAAGAATTTGAATACTCCAACTGGTATTTAAAACATCTATAGAATTTTTAATACAGTGTCTCATTATTTCAAATATAAATATATTTTATCTACTGGTAGAGAGAATTATTTAAATTTAGAATTAGTTCCTACTTTTTTAATTAAACAAATTTTTGTTTGCATACTTTAATCCCATAAAATATAATATTCGGAAAGTGGGGAAATTGAAAAACAATATGGAACAGTTGAATTGATTCGGTAAATATGAAAAATTTTAAAGAATCAGCATTCAGTTTACGTAAAGTATATGAAATATAGTAAAGGGTAGTTGGGGGTAAGAACCCGCCCGGGGCAAAAACACGCACCGCGATTTTTAATTGATAATAATCGAAAAAGTTGATGACCAGGAGGCTGGTTTGTCTTATTGTGACCCATTGTTTCTTGAAAGTTTGTACCCCTTTGTCACTCAAGAGTTTAAAAAATGCGGTAATTTTGTTTTTCAACACTTAGGTGTAATTTTTCTGATCTTTTATTTTATCGTTGTATAAAATAGGGCTTGAGGAGAAAAACCAAATACTAACCCAATGATAATATAGCATCTAAGCTTTAATTTAGTTTTGAAGGAAATTAGGACTTACCCAGGATCCCTGAAAAGGTGAATGATGGTTTCCGAGATGTCAACCCTCTAAGTTAAACTATCCTTTTCCCCTTTTGAAAGGTATAAAGGCAAGGTTGGCTATATTGGACCCAATTGGGTTGGACCCAATGGGTTTTTTCAAAAAAACCCATGTGAAAAAAACCCACATTTTGGACCCATTTTTGGGTTTTTTCAAGAAAAATCAAGATTTTGGCAGTTCCTTCAAAATTTAATGTGTTTTTTTTAAATTTCGGATATTTTAAAAATTTAAATGGGTCTTTTCAAAATTTAAACAGATTTTAAAAATTAAATGGTGTTTTTTCAATTTCAGGGAGTTTTTTTAACGTTAAATGGGTTCTTTCATTATTCAGTGGGTTTTTTCATTATCGAATGAGGTTTTTCAAAATTTAGGACGTTAAGTTCAAACTAGATATAAAAAATCAAGAAGATTTTTTTAAATTTCAGTGGGTTTTTTCAATGTTGAATAGATTTCTTTCAATATTGAATGGGTTTTTTCAAAGTTTAGGATATTTTTTGAATTTTAGTGGGTGTTTTCAAAATTTAAACCAGGTTTCAGTAAATAAGGGGTGTTTTTACAATTTCAGAGGGTTTTTTCAAAGTATAAAAACTTTGAAAAAACCCACTTAACTGTGGAAAAACTGACATTATTTTGACAGAACACATTTAACATAGAAAGAACTCACTAAAATTTGATAAAACCCACTTATTATGAAGGAGAAAACCACTTAATTTTGAAAAAACCCACACTTTTTCTAAAAAAACCCCAGTTTTATATGGATTTTTCAGGGTTTTATTGAAAAAACCCGAAAAAACCCAACCCACTTGGGTTTTTTCAAAAAAACCCGGGTTTTTGCCAACCCTGTATAAGGGACTCTAAAAAGACTTCCCAACACACTCCTGCTCAGACCATCAAATTACAGATGCCATGATGTCAATATTTCACCATCATTAGAAGTACTGGTTGAGAATTTCTGGTTCTCTCTTCACGAGACTACTTCGAGAATAAGTGGTAAAACTTATCTAAAACTTATCAGGGAGGAGAATGCTCAATGCTCATCCTTTCAATCGTACCTGATTCTGAATATCTGCATTATGCTAAACACCTGTATGTTTGTGTACTCCTTCATGTCTTTAATAGGGAGAAAGGATGGTTTGAAGTAGAGGTCTGATATCTTGGAGACCTTTATGTCGTGAGAGAGAAGGGGAATCAGATGTTTTACAGTCGCAAGTATTCTGCAGGTGTGTTTTTGAGTGAGAAAGTAATTTGTCTGGGTTTTGGGGGACTGTGCTCAATTGCAAAAGGAAAATAGAGATTGAGAACGAATATGTGATGGATCTCCATCACAGTTGGCAACAATACTATCTCTGAGATTTCTCCTCAATATCCATTAGTTTTTTTAAATTAATTTTTAACTTTTTTATTTCGCCACTGGAGGCACTATAAATCATCTCAATGGATTCTTCAGGGTCACTTACCTAGGGGTAGACCTTACTTTCATGACCCTAGGAGGCGCTGGTTCCCAATAAAAGCCGTGAAACAGACTTTTGAAACACCCTGTATACTAAGCAGTTTTCTGTGTTTTATTTTTTTAAGGAATTAGAATAAATAATATAAATACCTTCCTTCAAAATCACAGTTTTTACCTCTTGAAATCTGATAATCCAATTTCATAAAATTTTCTGAAAAGTTCCTCTTACATAATATGTTTTCCCAATTTTTTATGTTTGAATAAAAGTTTTACTTTCCTGACCCAAATCACTGAGTGAATAGAAATGTATTAAAGTTTAAAAATCCAAACGTCAATAATAGTTGAACGCCAACGGTGTTTAAGTATCATTAGAAACTAAACTATCTAACAGAATCTATTTTGCTAATTTTACGCGTAATAAAACTTAAATTCTCGACTGCGCTTATTAATTATTATCGTTTAATTACGACATCGGTATCACACGATTTTACGACTCTTATAAGTGATTTCTAAGCACCTAAGTCTGAAACGTTTAACACAACTATCTCCGTTAGAACTTGTATCTAAGCATCCTATTCTACCTATAAAACGAAATTATCACCCATCCTGACAAAGTATTTATCCCCTTACGCAAAATATGTCTTCAAAACCCACAACAGAACAACCTGATATCCTCAACGTGACTTTTACGCTCACCATAAAGATAGAAATTTATGCACAAAGGCAATTAACCGCTAGTAAACCGTCTTTTAAGGATTTTCCACGCGGATTTAACATCGGCAAGTTGGGGCACGTGTGACGCAACTTTTCAGTCTAATCGTCGAAGTTGATCCTGTTGGATAAATTACCTGCGAAACTTAGTCGAAAACAGCAAGGTGAAAAAAGTGGCCACTGAATTAGATCCCCTTACTCAAAATCACTCAAGGCAAGGTGTAAGAGTCCCCCATAAAAGTAAAACGTGCTCTGCCAGTTGATTGGCCGAGCTCCAGCCAAACTATAACGCTCATGATAAACGAAAGGAGATCCGGTGTCGCGGTCAAAGTTCGATGTCCATCACATTGATTTGATTTGCTTAGCTCAATGCAACAAAGAGAAACTTGGCTAAGAATGCCTCTTCTTCTCTATGCTTAATTTGTTTTGCGTTTGTTTCTACTTCAGTTTGTTCGATGCTACCTCAATATCGTTGTTCATAGGTGGGGTGGTTAAAAGGATAAATGGGACGAGAGCTGTAAAGGAATTATTGTATTTTTCAAAGCTTTAAAAAAGTAAACGGTGCATAATGTGATTTTGCAGTTATGCTCACAAACTTTAAACCATGGTTAAAACTCTAGGATTATAGATAATAAATTATTAGCAATAGTCCTAATGATTGTATTGTAAGTGAATAAAAATTCAAATAGAGTAAGATGGTCTTCTTTCTTTCAAATAATGCGACTTAGAATTAAAAATTTTCTTTCCATCATCATTCTAAAAGATTGAAAAAATTGGTCTGAACTTATAATAGGAATTTTGTATTTTTTACACCAACAAAAACTGTTTCACAGGTCAAAAGTTTATTTCTGTCTTTTATGGTGCTCAGTTTCCTAATAATCAATAATCCAACCAACAAACCAAATAACGAAAAGTTTTTTACAATGCATAAGAACTGTTTCATATATGTAATATAGTGACATAAACACATGATGATCAACCCATAAGTTAATAGTACGTATAGTTTCCGGAAGCTATACTTTATTAAGAAATAATGATAAGATGTAATACGTAAATAACATTAAATAAATAAATAGACAGATTTTTAAATTAATTATCATTTGGAAAATTTCAGATGATTCAGCGAATTCTTTGAATCATACCAAAATCATATACTCTAACTGTTTCAATCTAAAACAACTATCAAGAAAAAAAGCAGTTCGTTTCTGAATATTTCAATTTCTGTATCATAACCATGATTATCTTTTCTTTTAGCAGTTAGTCATTCAATCCTTCAATTTGCTCAAAAGAAACAGTTTTTCAAGTGGAGGAGCAGGAAACCGAAATAGCCATCGACATAAACTCAACGCTTCAAGTCTTACAGTAATTGTTAAATACCCACAAAATAACTAAAGAAACTGTTGCCATTCGACATCACAATACAATTTGAAAAATTAGCAGTTAATTACAAATTGAAAGGTTTTATATACCCCTTTAATTTTCAACAGCCCATTAATTTAATTAAAACAGGAACCACAAAATTCTCTAGCTAGTAATTAAAACACATTTTCTTCGCTTTTTCCATTTTCGCCCTCAATTTCCGAAATTAACTTATTCTTTTTGTTCACAACTAATGACTAGAAATCCTTCTATTCGGAAAGCGAGGCAAAATCTTCTCCAACAGTCCCTCCGAAGTCGTTGGAATGATTCAATTGATATGACTTTTCACGTGGATTCGAATTGATTGCATTCCCTTTTTTTACTCCATCTAGCGTTTAATTAATTTATTTTATGTATGTTTGATACTTAAATATACGGAGTGCAATCAATTTTCTCTAACTCGTTAGTTTGCATTTATTAACGGTATCGTGTCCTTTAGTTCCTGCGCTAGGAATCAAGTGTCATTAATTTCCTAATGTGATTGGGTAAAGAAAAGCGATAACGAATGACTTTCCGATAATTAATTTCATTAATTGGGATTATTGACTCGACAATGACAACATTCTCCTAGTTCGTGACACTTACGTTTACGGGCATTTTGAAGTTCAGCTTCCATGAAATAAGGGCTTTTCTACGCGTTCTTTCACCCTATTCAAAGTTTAATCTAGCTAAGGCTAAACCCTTCGTTTAATGAAACCAAAACTTTAAAGTTTTTAATTAGTCTTGTTTTGTAACTGTTTAATTTATTAGGTTAAGCTAGGAGAGGGGAGATAGTTATTCTAACTGGTACCAGTCATTCTAACTGGTTTGGAATATATTTCCTCATCCAGAAATTATTAAAAAATAATCCCCAGAAAATTTGTTCACTTGTAATTTAAATAAGGTGCAAGGAATAAAACAAATAAACACTGTACATTCATTTTCGTCATTATCTACTCGATAAAAATTAATTTAAAAATAATATCTACTCAAATTTTCCGTCAAACATATATCTATTTAACTAATGTTATTTCCTAATTATATTTTTTCAAGGTTTAAGTAATGTATTAAGTCAGTTAACTATACTATATTAAAAATCACATATTTTTAACGAAACACGTAATAACAACAATAAAATAAATATAATTTAATATAATAAAATAATTATATGAATAAGGAGAGGAATAATATTTAGAATCACACAAACTTTCAAATTTCTATATTATAAAAATTTTAAATCAGAATTATTTTAATGTAATAGAAGTGTAATTGTATTGTGCATTTGAACTTAAACCTCAAATATTCCCAGGAACATTCTACAATGTCATTTGTAACTCTCAACAGGATTGAAATTAACATTCAAACCAGACATGAAACAATTATAAAGAGACGTCTAGCACCCTTAGCAACAGAACATAGATTAGCACAAGCATCAACATTAAAGCTACTTTTCCGCCTGTCAATCTAGGATACACTATTTTGAGACAGACTTGAAAGTTTTACCGACTGACTGTCCGCAAACTGTTTCGTGTAACAAATGTTATTAAAATTAATAACGATAATATTACAGTTGGAATTCGGTAGTCTTTTGTGTCAATCTAACTGTGAGAAGTATGATAAATTGTGGGGCACACACACATATGCGTGTTAACCTAAGATGTCATTTCATACGGAAACGGTTTTTACTGAAAGAGTTTTATGTAATTATATATGTTTTTTCGTACAAAAAGAAAAACTTTTCGTGATTGTGAGAAATATTTTAAACTTTTATTTGAAAAAAGTTACTTTGAAAGATATAGAGAAATTACTCACGCGATGTGGACTCAAATATAAAGTAAATCTAACTTATAGTGTGCCATTTAAAATCTCAGAGTTCTTACACCATTGATTATATTTAAAAAATGAATGGCACGTTTCTTGAAAAGTCACTATGACTGAATGATCCTTGAAAGAAGAATATGATTTCTTGTGTAAGCAAAACAAATGTGAAAGAATACTCTTCAAGAGAAAATACATTACATGATGCAATGTATTTAAGTTGTTATAAACGCATAAAATTAAGTTGCTTTTTTAAGAAAAGGGTCCAAAAATAATTGGCAGATACTGTGTTTCCAATTTATTCTAATTTATTTTGGTTATTAAAACTATTTGGAAACTATTTCCTCTTATTTGATTTGTTTCGGTACGGCAATCTACCTAGATCAACTGAACGAATATCAGTAAAGCAACTCAAAGTGACGTCACTTTTACTCTCGGTGATTCGTCTATTGGTCACACCAAGTTACCGTACCGAAACGGATACGAATAAGTGGAAACGGTGCCTTATTTTGTCAAATATCTATTAGCTCGTATGTTTACACTACCGAAAGTGGAAAAAAAATTGTTCAAACCAGATTTTTGACTTAACCTAAGAAAACTTTATTTTCAATTAATTGATGTGGTACACTGAACCAATCTGTAATAATTAAACAGGGTATTTCAGCAATTCCTCCCAAACTTTGGACATAAAGGCCTCCTCTACCAGGATTTTTTTTTGAAAAATGTGACATCAATCCGATGAAAACCTAATTATTTAAATCCTCAGATGCGCATTCATGCTCAAAAGATATTTTTAACATTTTAGTATGCAAACACATCCTAACACCTTTGTTCACTTTTCCATAAACTTTTTTTTAGTGTAAATTCAATAAGATGCTATTTTTTCCATTCCAACTTTCAGAAAAAATATGGGTGTGGGGCATTTTATTGTACTCCACACAAAATATCTGGCTACAGACTTCTGGCGGCCTTGAAGAAACAACCTGAATTCATTTTTAAGTATAAATGAAACTAAAGCAATGAAGTGACCATAAGTATAACATCTTTCGTAGTGATTGAGTATAAAAATGTCTTGCCTCAAACATTGAACTTGTGGAAAAACTCCACCCTTAATCAGTTATTTCACTCACTTAAACCACAAAAAACGCCATTACTGATTCCAAACCTTCAAAAAAGAACTCAAGATTCAAACGTTTTCAAAACCCATCGCTTTCATCTCCAGTCCCACTCATCAACAAGTTAGTACCAAAACGACTGTCGCACCAAGTACTATACATCGATCCCGTTCTTTCTCAACCGTCCTGTCAACAACCCACCCAATGCGGAGAGTGGACAGAAAGGTGGACACCGGCTGCTTTAATTAAAGTTGGGTCACAATGGGCCAGGGGAGGACCTCTCCTGGACACAATGCCATCGTTTCGTTGGTGTGTTAATTAACGGTCAGCGTGGAGATTCGCCAGGTGTCCGGCATCTTCGCTGACCACTTGGGAAGAACTCTTGAGAAGTGCCTTCTTTTGTATACTTCTTGAGAGGGAACTGAATTTTTCCCCCTATCTATTCTTCGCACGTTGCGAGAATTGGTTAATATGTTATAAAGGTGGCGGTACTACAACATTTCGAACTAAGGAGAACATGATTTTTTCCTCTTGTTTGTATTATACCTTTTAGTCTTCTGCATTGAATTAAAAATATTTTTGGTGAATGCAAGTATCTCTTTTATCTTTCCTGTCTTTTTTGTAATCTACTATTACCTTTTACTATTTGCACATTACGGGTAGTGACTCATATGATTTAAATGTGGAACGTTATTGTGAGTTATACAGGGTGTTTCAAAATTGCGTTGCACGGCTTTTATTTGGAACAAACACCTCCTAGGTTCACGGAAGTAAGGTCTAATCCTAGGTAAGGGAGCCTGGCGAATCCATTGAGAGGACTTACAGCGCCCCTAACGGCGAAATTAAAAAGTTAAAAAAATTAATTTAAAAACTATAGGAGATGGAGCAAAAACCTCTATAAAAGTTTTGTTGCCAACGTCAAGAAGAACTCACATCAGAAAAAAATTTGATCAAAATATCTTGAATATTCGTGGAGATATTAGCATGTGAAAATAGCACTATTTCAGGGGGTCAAAAAATAAAAAGTTAGCATATTTGCAATTTTTTCAGTGTTATTGTGTAGTTTTGTGTTTCTTTAGTTGAAAGAACACAAAATTTAATCAAAAAATCAAAAAAATTTGCAAATATGAGAACTTTTTCTTGTACTTTCGTATTAGCCCGTCCATCGTTTTCGCCAACTTCGCCAAATTTCGCCAAAACGTGCCAAAATACGGGATTTCATCAGAATCGCCGAAAAACACATTTTTTAACATCAAAAACATCTTTATAACATCAGAAAATAAAAAATAAAAGTTTCATGTGGTCCCCCCCTGCCCTATCTATAACCAAACTCGTTGTGGGGGTAATCAGACACAGTAAGGATTCAGAAAAAGGGAATCAGTATTTTTGGATGAACCAAAACTACGGATATCACTCGGTAAGAGCATAAAAATAACTTTTTTAGCACTAACTTACTTGCAAAATGGTCGATCCTACCGCCGGCGATCCTTTGTCGATCCTACCACCGGCGTGCATACGCAAAACATTGAAAGACTCTGGGGCTAGGCAAAATGGCGCAACAAAGTTCACCGTGGAACGACACGAAAGCATTGAAGGCGGCTTTAGACCACGCTGTTCGCGACAGCGATTCTGCGACATCCGGTTCGCGACAAAAAATTGACCCTCTTCCCTTAATTGAACAGCGCCATCTCTCGAGAGGTCGCTGAGTTACTGCGGTTGTCGAAATTCCCGAAAACCGCGGAATCGCTGTCGCAAACCGGGTGGTCTAAAGCCGCCTTTAGACTCCTACCTTTCAGATGCAGTCTTCGTTCTTACCTTGTAAACACTGTTGAATTTACGTTCAAAACAACCTGCGCGGTGCGCACACATTATTTCACCCATGGGCTTACCGATTTAAATTGCGCGCGCATGAGCCAGTGATCGGAACTAGCGCGATTTCGCTACGTTTTCCAGGGTTACCAGAATCAACGGTAGTGTTGCTGGGTTTACCAGACTTGGCGACTTATCACCCCTGTTGGCGAATGGACGGGCTAATACGAATGTACCCTTTTTCTTTTATGACCCCTGAAAAAGTGCTATTTTTACATGCTAATATCTCGGCGAATATTCAAGATATTTTCATGAATTTTATCAGTGAGTTCTTAATGACGTTGGCAACAGTTCTCTTACTGAGGTTTTTGCTCTATCTCTTTTAGTTTTTAAATTAATTTTTTTAACTTTTCAATTTTGCCGCTAGGGGCGCTGTAAATCATTTCAGTGCATTCTCCAGGCTCACTTACCTAGGGGTAGACCTTACTTCCATAACCCTAGGAGGCGTTGGTTCCGAATAAAAGCAGTGCAACGCAAATTTGAAACACCCTGTATAAAGTCTCATGTTTGTCTGTGCCATTCATTCATCTGCATGAATAAAAACAATTGAATTTAAAATATTTTAAAGTATATGTTTGTACTTTATTATATCTAAACATTAACAGTATAGAGTTACAATTAAGTTAAACGGTATGTTCTGTTTTCTTTGAAAGTAGTCTCAAGTATCCATCGTTGAGGGTTATTTTAACCCTTTCAATCTTTGAATTGAAATTGAATTCAAATATACCTGTATTCTTCAGCGTGACGAGGTATTAAGACGAGTAAATAAATAAATTTTATTGGAAGTAAAGGCCACTGGCCTATGCACCAATACTACATACATTCATATAGCTACAATACATATATATTATCCATCAATAGAATTATAATATTAGTTACAAATAATTTGGAAGACAAATTTTCTAATAACTGTTACACAACAAGGGAAGCTATTAAGTAGAAAGAGAAACACACATACAACAAATATACATGCATACAATATACATACATACAAATTTAAATACCCAAATATATACATACACACGCGCCTAGATTTGTAGTTTAAGCCTGATTTGTTTGAATTGAAAATGAACAGAGAGTAAGTTTCAATTTCTTGAACAAAATATTGGACTGCCTTAATAAAATGAAATAAATCAAGGTTAAAACGCTTTTCGGATGATTTTATGTCAAACCATTTGGGAAAGTATTATTAAGACGAGTATTTAGGTACATAATATATTTTTTAAAATGGGTTTGGCAGAATTGAACTAAATGACAATAGATATGTATTTTGTGTTCAAATTATACAGTTTTTAATTGATATTTTCTTGAAACTCTATGAACAACCTAATAACCTATTTAGTTTAATTTTTGAAAAATTCAGGGAAACATTTCTTTAAGCGAAATTCCCTTCCTTTTACCAAAACTAGTAACTCATAAAAGGTAGCAAAAAACTATTAACAAAACCACTCAAAAAGTACTTTCTCTAAAAGTTTTCTCATATAAATATATGAGTTATATACATTTGGGAAATTATGCTTCTGATGCTTGAGTGTGGTCTTAATCTTTTTTCTTTACTTTTGCATGATAATTGCAAGTTGCTCTCCAAGAAAAAGGTAAATGAACTTAGTGTTAATGTGGAATGAATAATTTTAGCATTTGTTCCATGGTGGGGTGAGTGTTTTAAAAATTTTCTGGAATGAAAGGCTCGTAATTCTTTCCTACATTCAAAAAATATAAAGGATATAACATTAACTAGGAGTTCTGTAAATGTATTGTTATTCAAAGTAAATCGGTCATGATAACTAGTAATTTAGTTTGTAGATAAAAATAAATCAGTTATAAGTTTTGTTAAGTTGAATATAATGTATTAAATAGTGTATAAAGTAAATTTGAATCTTGAGTTAATTAAAACACGTTTTTTATCGCAAGTTACCGTATACCTGTTCATAAGTATACTGTCAGAATTTGTGCAGTGATTCAGAATTTGGTATCTGCTTACACATTGTTGAGAACTTTACAAGCTCTCGCGAAATCATTAACTCTGTAACTACAGTAATATTATAAGCGCTTACGCAGCTAAAGTTAGTCATGAACTTGATGTAGCTTCACAATGTGCAATGCACTTAGTTGCAGTTAATATACTACTTGAAACTGATCATATCTCTGAATAGTGGGATATACAACGACCCAGAGTGTAACCATAATAAAAGTTCGTGCACCTACCAAGACCATTTTTATCATTTATTTAAATTCTTTTTAAAGAATCTAAATACATATATTTGAAAAAATGGAAGAAACTTGTTTGCATTTGGTTTAAGGGGGTAGGTGCACAACTTTCGACCAAAAAACACATTTTTCAATTTTTGCGTTTTCGTTAAGTATTACATTTTACGCTTCAAACCACACCAAAATTATTACTCTACGCGGATTAGAAGTATTTTTAATTATTTTTTTACGGAAATAAATTAATGCACTCCTAACAAGTAAGCTTTTTACTAAATTTCCCTTTTTCTTAAAACGGAATTTTTTTTACCATAAAAGGAACATTTTCTCAAAATATATTAGAGCAAACAACTTATAACTTGGCACCATTTCCATTGTTAATGACGCTATGTTACATACTTTAACACAGAGGTTTCTCCAAAAATTCCTTTAAACTGAAGTTATAGCATAAAACATCATGAAATTTCAGTCTTTTTGATACATTTATAATTTCATAAAATAAAATTCACATATACAGGGTGTTTCAAAATAGCGTTGCACGGGTTTTATTTGGAACCAACGCCTACTAGGGTCATGGAAGTAAGGTCTACCCCTAGGTAAATGATCCTGGAGAACGCACTAAAATGACTTACAGCGCTCCTAGCGGCGAAATTAAAAAGTTAAAAAATTAATTTAAAAACTAAAAGAGATAGAGCAAAAACCTCAATGAGAGTATTGTTGTAAACGTCATGAAGAACTCACTGAAAAAAATTCATGAAAATATCTTGAACATTCGCCGAGATATTAGCATGTGAAAATAGCACTTTTACAGTTGTCAAAAAAGAAAAAGTTTGCATATTTGCAAATTTAAAATTTTTTGATTAAATTTTGTGTTCTTTAAACTAAAAAACACAAAACTACAAAATAACACTGAAAAATTTGCAAATATGCGAATTTTCTCTTTTTTGACCCCTGAAAAAGTGTTATTTTCACATGCTAATATATCCGCGAATATTTAAGATATTTTGATGAAATGTTTTCAGTGAGTTCTTCATGACGTTGGCAACAATACTCTTATTGAGGTTTTTGCTCTCTCTCCTTAAGTTTTTAAATTAATTTTTTTTAATTTTTAATTTCACGGCTAGGGGCGCTAGAAGTCCTCTCAATGGATTTTCCAGGCTCACTTACCTAGGGATAGACCTTACTTCCGTGACCCTAGGAGGCGTTGGTTCCAAATAAAAGCCGTGCAACGCAATTTTGAAACACCCTGTATAAAACTTTTACCAATTCATAATTATGCCCTTATGCATATTTTCATACCCTGAAAACGAACGGCAATATATGAATAAATAAAATGAACAATATTCTATCACTTAAATGGGGCTTGAATGTTTCATTTTTCTTGACTATACAGGCTTTTGAACGCTTTCCGTACAAATTCTAGTTTTAAAAGTATTTACAGAGATCCGATTGTAACATGAAGTCAAGATAGCATTCTTGCAACATTATTATAACTTAAGAACATAAGAAAACAGTATTGAGCTATGCTGTCAAGTTCACCTTGTTGGGAGAAATAAGTCCAAACTTAATGTCTGTGGTCACGGGACAACACTTTTCGATTCCTTTGTGATCTAGATAATACATTTTGGACTACATCAAATGGGCTACAACACTCATCATTCTGCTTATCTTAGACCGTCGAAAACACGTCCAGGCGCACTATTTCTGCTTTCGAGCATACAAAACATATTTTATAATAAACGCCATGAATATTTGTCCTGCTGTTTGGAAATTTCACTTGTTTCAATGTTTTGTAACTACTCATTAGTAACACTAGTGTGTTTTTGAATCTATCATTCACTTATACCTATTTCCCCCTGAATGTTTGCTATCGTAATCCCGCTTTAAAAAACCCAACTCGATTTCCTCGCTGCACCTTCCCGAGGTGTTGCGCGCGCAGTCCGGATTCCCTCCCCAAAGATAGATAGATGGGTTGCAAAGAAAAGAAACTTCAAGGGATTGAGCAAATAGCCCTTTTCTTCCTCGGCCGCGTTACTGATGTTCCCAGAGTCGCTTCATATTTATGTACGGCTCCCTCGCGGTATTTTTCACTCCCATTGTTTTTAGTTGCAGCAGCGCGACTTTTTTGAAGCAAACCATTTGATACATATTTGATGAATGCCGGCCCGAAAGCCGCCCTGACACGGAAGCGCCAATGAAGGCGGCCGTTTAACATAAAACATGCATTTATTTCTGCGAACGGGATGCCCGAGTGATCAGCCCAAAGCCGCCCGCTCGCCCACATTGTTCTTTGATCCCGCAAAGTCTATTACCAGAGAAAAAATGACCTCCCTCTGCCCGCATTGTTAAAATAATTTCGGTCCCGCATATTTCGGGCTAACCCTCTGCCCTCGCGCGCCCGCGATTTAATATCGATGCCCTGATCCGGCGCGATTTTTCGCCCGTTATAAATAGTGAGGGGGAAATAAACTTCAATCCCATGTTTTTGGAAGTGAGTTATAGGAATGGTTTGCGGGAATCGATGAAGTTGTCAGGTTGGGGTATTAGCCGGGTCCTGCTTCTTCACTTTGCTTATCCTCGCTAATGGGAATTCAGTGCTAAATTTTCTCGGAGATCCGAGGATCAATTCAAGCCTTTTGGGGAATGGAAAGTTTAAAGGTTCGGGATTTATATTATTTTTCAACGGATTTTTATTCTTACTATAAGATCTTTCTCAAACCTTTCTAAGTTTCTGAGTTCTTAAACGTTGAGAAATTTACAGTGGAGATTTGATTCAACTAAATTTTGAGTAGAAAATTCCCTTTGACACTTAAATTGAGGGATGTTTTTTTAATAAACCATTCTTTTAGTTTGAAAAGTATTTAAATGATCTAGGGCGCAAGATTAGATTTATGAGTGACCAAATATTTAATTATAATTAATTATTTTTGTTTTAAATAATAAATTATTTTGATGAAATATAACGGTTAGGTAACCAGATTCTGGTTTGAAATAATGCATTACGTAGTACATATAGATGGATAAATTATATTGAAACTAATGTTTACAATTTCTTTAATCAATATAGCTTCATTTTACAACGTTCCCAACAAATAACCTAAAACAATCTTTTTTTATTAAATCAACAAAAAAATTTAAAAACATAATATGGAACTGTTTAGAAAAACTATATATACTATTTAAAAAAACTATGATAACATATATTAAAAAACATTTCAATACGAAGAAATAAATTAAAATACTTAAATGATAAGTTGCTTTTTTTATCAAAGGTGGATTTTATAATATTATAAGGGTGGAGTTTAATTATTATAAAATGAAAAAAAAATTTAAAAGTATTTCACATTAAAATGAGGTCAGATAATACTATTTTATTAAAGGAAAAAAGTTGGATGGTTAAATATTAGTTGTAACATAATTATGGATAGATAAGTGATAAACAGAGATATTATAATGATATTTTCCCAAATCTCGAATTGTGAATATTTAAGTCATTAATTTGAATGTATAAATTTCATACCATTTTATATCATTCATAAAATTTTATCCAATAAGTAACCAAATGACAAAATAACAGACTCAAAGAATGGCTATTAGGCCAGAGAAGCTCAAAATTGGCCTTATGATAGAAGTCCTGGCGTCCCTTTTTATAGCTTTTTGACAACAACTCAACTTCGCTTTGTATAAAATTAAATTAATAAACTCATTCTAATGAAGCTTTTGAGGTTTTTCAAATATTATTAGCTGGGCGATTTTTAATTAAATTGATACCAAGTAACCAACAATGCGAAAACTTTGAAATAAATTTTAACTATCAATTATATCTAATTACTTAAAACATTAAAGTATTTTCCAAATATTGTACATTCCAAATTCGAATAAAAATTTAAATTTTTAGTTTTATTTTCCTGAAACTAAGCCTAACATAAATATAAGCTTTTGGTTCTGAAGCAAAAAAATTTATTCAATTCAGAGTTAAAGTTGAGTTGTAGTCAAAGAGCAATAAAAAGTGACGTCAAGACTTGTATCACACGCCACAATTGTTAGCTTTTTTGGCCCTATGAGTAGTCAGACATGCTCACAGACACGATCTCTCCAAATCTCTGCAGGTATGTTTAAAAACTTGACGCAACTCCTTCCACACGCACTTAAGCGGTCCAAAAGAATCTGCCAGCGCCATCCTTTACATCTCGCGCCCACTCCCGATTTCTGACACTGCTCATAAATTCTCGTTTTAAGTGTCCCCTAATGGCCAGCATTAAGGGTCGAAACAACCGCGCTGAGGAGAGCGCAGGGAGTTTATTTAAAATCGGATTTTGCGTGTTTGCGGAGCACGGCTCATTAAATCGCTTTTGTTTGGAAGTTCTGTCTTCACATTCAGGCGGACGTCATCAATCCGAATTGAAAATGAAGTGGAAAAAGCCGCTTCTTAACCATAAGGTCTTTTTATTAAATGTCTGCTGACTGGAACATTCTTGGTAACTAACGATGTGTGTGTGTTGTTTTCAATCGTCATGTGTTTAGAAAAACCGATGCTGGTGAAGATAGAGTCAAAAAAAATCTACCCCACATTTTTCATGAGTTTTTTTGTTCTGTTTGTTTTAAGAAACTTAGATATTTTGTATGTGGTTGGATAAAATTGAGATACTTAATGTTGTAATGAGACAATTTAAATTATCTAGGTGAAAATGAAATAGTGTTGAAATATTTTAAGGATTTTTATATATATTTATTTATTTTAAGGATTTAACACAAATTAGTGTTTTCAAAAATTCAGATTTGTTTATTAAGAACCATAAATTAATTATGATGATAGGTTTCAGGTATTTTTTCATTAATTATGTTTAAATAATTAAACGTTTCTTTACAGAAAATAATTATCTCGAAACAGTCTCGAAAACTTAATCTAAACTAATACATAAGACTTTTTTAAACTCCAAAAATAGTTAGGGGTTAAATTTTTTTACTTAATTATAAACCTATAATCTCTTGTAAGAAATGTTTTGCTTATACTGCGTCTTAATTTAAATTTGTTTTATGAAAAGTGGTTTTTAACGTTTTCTGAAACTATAAAAATGTTACTCTTACTATTTTATGATGAATATTCGTTACCTTTAATTTCTTTCGTCTCTACCAAATGAGGTCAGGTAAACAAGTTCACTAACTATTTTTCTATCACTTGATTTCTTGTAATATATAAAAGAAATATAGTGCTCTTAGATGAAAAAATTAACTATTTATTCTCATTTAAAAATTCCTGTAGAATAACCGATAATATGAGGTAAAAAAGCCTTGAGTAAATGATCAAAATGAACCTCAGCTTATCAGATGTATCTAGTACCATTATAACGTTTTTATCTTTCAAGTTAGTTCTCTACTTTTTCGGTAAGTGGCTAAAAGTAAAAGTTTCAAATTCTTAAGAAACCAAATCCCCGTTTCCTCTCAGGAAGGATATCCGCTGAAATTTATTTTAAGGTTTGGTAATAGATTTCAGTAAGCATTATATTTTTTTCGTATTGCATAAGTATTACGTGTATTTAAAAGCTATTTATTTGAAAAGGTTGTATTAGAATAACACCTAAAACTTTTAGGAAAAGATTCAGAAACTTTATTTTTTAACACATTGAACTTTAACTTTTGTACATAAATAAAAAACATGTTGTGAATAAATATTGCTAGGAAAGAAACGTATGATGATATATTAAAAATAAACCTGATTTTTTGTTTATGTATGTTACGAGTAAAGTGATTAACTGGACATTAACAATAATACCCGAAGTGAGGCGGGCAATGTGATAAATTCAATGGAAATTATTATGAGCATGAACATTTATCACTTTGTTAGAAATACACGGTCATTATAAATAATGCTTGGATATATCACTTTGCCCGTATATACCTATAGCCTTTTCTTGTTGTATGATGATATAGATACAGATTTTCCATAAATGTACTTTTATGAACATAGTAATGAAGTATAAACACAATTAAAAGATTAACACAATTTAATTGAAAGGTAGTAAAAATGTCGTGCTGAGATGTAAAACAACGAGAACCTGTCTGCTAGAGATATTTGAAAATTGTTAGATATTTGAACATTAAGTTGGATTTTGCCCCTTTTTTTAGGAATTAAAGAAATCTCATTATTTATGAAACTGTTTCAATCTATAGTAGATTTCATCAAACTTTTCAACTAATTCTTCACAAAATACAAAGTGATCAAGGGTTTAAGCAAACATCAGTTCCATAAAAAATATAACTTGAAAAGGGAACAAAGATTTTATGCAAAAATAAATAAATAAACACAAACAAAACCCTGCCTTTTTTCAGATTTCTTTATTCCAGAGAGAAAATAATTTTTAAACGTTAAGAACTTTTAACAAATTTTTGAATAATTATTTAGGTATTAGCATCCTAATTCTTTACCCAAACTCCGAAGCCCTTAAAATATTTACCTTTACCCATTCCTCCACTGTAAATTAAAGCGTTCAAGAATTCACGCAGAAATCCCTCCATTCAAAAAACACCCAAAACCAAACAACAATTTAAAGTAACAAAAAAACTAAACACAGCAAACAAAAATTAAAGCCTTCCTTTATTCTCCGCTTTCCATCAAGATTCAATCTACACAGCGGACAAAAAAAACCCCTCCCCCTCTCAAAAACGAGTCAACCTTCTCGTTAGGGGATCAATTTCCAAACTAAAGACACGGCATCATAAATTCCGAGCCAGGTCAGTTCAAAATTTAATTAAGCACCATTTTAAAGTATCGTTAAAATATTCGCGGCGTTTCTTTGCACAGGCAACTAAAGAATTCTCGCAGTAGAAGAAAAGAGAGTACGGAACTTCCTTTCCCACTTGGGTTCACAACTAATGGTGTCTCCCTTGCCACTTCCTTTAGTTAATCTCCATTAGTTTCCCAGTTTTTCTTTGTCCTTGCACCTTTTTTCCACCGGTAATTTCATTCCGCGTCACTCCCTCCCTCTCCCGATTATTTGACGACTTTCTTTGCTTTTGGAACCTTTCATAAAATACCCGGACTTCCACCTCCGGGTCACTTTCGCAGATGGTGTTTTCTAAAAATGACTGCCCTCAACAATTAAATACAGGGTATATTAATTCAACAATTAAATATAACCAAGGTACTTGTGGAACAGGTGAATAGACGAAGTTAAAAAGCAACGGTTTTAATCCACAAAGTAAAAATAGAATCGGCATGCAATTGTTTCGGGGATCACAGGATCCCTTTCATCAGTGCTAAAAAGATGCTAGATCTAAACCGACAGATCTAAAATCGTAGATCTAACAGGTAAATCTAAAAAGAGGGTCCACCATCTTTTTAGCACTGACGAAGGGAATCCTGTGATCCCCGAAACAATTGCATGCTGATTTTATTTTTAAATTCCTGATTAAAACCGTTGTTTTTGAATTTTGCTATTTAAATACAGGGTGTTCAAAACGAAACATCAAGGATATTGTAACACGCGGAGGAGGGTAACATTTCTCTGCACAAGGTGTCTTTTCATGTCTTTAAGTCGATGCTGTTCAAGTGACGAATTTAAGAAATATCTAATAGTTTTAAAAATAAAAATTATAACTCCTAACATTTCCATGAGAGGGCGTTGAAAGTTGTCGCAAAGGCTAGGACATGGTCACTTTACTATAATACATAGACCCCAATTGTATGACTATATATTTAGGTGTAAACACACAACACCAGCTTAACCAGCTTGTCCGCTTAACCAGCAATAATTGGTGAAACTCTCCTTTCATTTATATATTTAGGTGTTCAAAATTTAAAGGAGGTGGACAGTTATCTTGGGATACCCACTGTATAGCCTTTTTCAGTTATTTTTTTGCTGAAGTTGAATTAGTGTTGTAAACTATTTTTTAACTAGTAATACCGTTTTTTCAGTAATAAAACTTTCATGTGTCTAAATAATACCATTTTATCCGACTTTTTTTTAACCAAAACGCCCGCCAGTTCTATGACAGGGGACATTTTTATCCCCTTGGCGGTTCTAGGTAGGTAGCAAAGTCTGTCTGTTCTAGTGTTAAAACGATAGAGTTCTCACACTAACAGTTAAAATGAAAAAATTTGTTTTTTTTTGAATGGCAACACCCATTTTATCCCTTTCATTTCGGAAGGACATATGCTATCCAATCAATAAATTTAAACATTAGCTTGTAACATCATTGTTGTTGAAACGTCGTTATGGGATCGTTTATGCTTCTCTTAGACCTTCAGACATCCAAGTTATTCATGATAATAATAATCAATCGGAGGAGAAATAACTATTCCCGGTAATGAGGCACACGAAACTGATTTTTTTGGCGTATTGAAATGGTTAAAGGTATGTGACTCCTTATGTAACTTTTGTAGTTTTTGGTCTTTAAAAATATTTTCCATATTGAATGCACCGTTTCAATGCAATTTATGGGTTTTTATAGTGGTATTACCACAATCAAAATTTTGAAAGTTTTTCATTTAAACCATAACCATGATATCTTTTTGTTTTAAATTAGAAAAATCTCGAGCGCATGCCTTCAGAAGGCAAAACTTGACATTTTATTTCGAGATGTTGAGCGGTTAGACAGACCCCCAGATGATATTTTATTCTTGAAGTTTTTTTACCACCCTGTATCTTAGAAGGTATTTGGAAAACTTAACACAGTTCTTGATCACCCGAGATTGCAATTAAATCCTAGGGAAAATTTGGGGCAGCTAGGTCCGAAAGGGTTAAAATGATTGAAGAGGGAGGAAGAGTAGGCATGTGATATTTTTAAAAAAAGTTCCAATAGAGGATAATTCGTGTTTGTAAAAACCTACATTTTAGTACAGACACCATCTTCCTAGCACCATTCTTAACAGATATATCAGTGCCATAAAGAGAAGTGTGACCACAAACGATACAAACAAAAAATATGATGGCCAACTATCTTGGAACAAGCTTTGTGTTACAAACCTCCTTTTTCCATTCACCCCTTCAATTCCAAATCACTCAAGAAAAACTCCCTCTTGCACCTCAGGGTGATACTCCTGAGTCATTGGAGTGTGGAAAAAAGTTTCCCAAAGTGATAGGAGAATTGCTGTGGGCAAACAGCTGGCAATATGAATAAAAATCCAGTGCTAATTATCATGTGTTAACGTATTTTAAAAACTGGCATAAAACTTTTTTTAAGGTTGCCTGTAAAACTACAATACAAAATGTGCCAGTATAAAAATTTTGATTTTACTTTTTAAGACACTGATACAGCTCCTAGCATAAATTTCCTTTCTAAAGATGTCTAAATCTCTTTCTTAAATGTGCACGACACTTGACGAATTTTCAACTGCAAAATTAGTCAGCGTAAGAAAATTGCTGCTTAGAATTTTAATTTTTAAAACATCATTCGAGCACTAGGGGTACTTCATTGAAATAATAGATTTTGCATTTGAATTATTTAAAAGTGTTTTTCCGCAAGGGATACATAGAAACAATCAGTTGCCTAAATCTGTGATTAAAATAAAATTAATGCGTCTAGTATTGTATAAAAAATGAGGACATAAACTTTCTTTGATTGAAGAGTTAAATAATACTAATCAAATTTACGAAATAAGTAATATTAATTTTTTTTGCAATTTTACCGTGGCTAAAAAACTAAATCTTACTAAGCAAAAATGTATCGAGGTAAAAGTATTGGAAAATACAATAAGCATAAAAAGAGAGAAAGTAAATAAACAAAAATATAATATAAATACATTTTAACAATTCTACTTTACAAGCTAAAGTACTTAAAAATTGTTTTAAGGAAGTTTATAGGGAATCAAAATTCTTATTTTTATGACGTTAATAGAAAAAGTTCATTAAATTAGATACTCAAGAAAGTAAAAGCATTTTTCGCGTAATGCTATTTATTACTTAAGTGACATTTTTTCGAAAGAACTTTTTGAGTAAGAGTTCAATAGATTAAATTACCTTAAGAAAGAATCAAAAATAATTTTATGAAATAAAGTAATTACTTTTGCTTCACCCACTTATAGCTTATTGAATCAAACTTTTTGTCAATGAAAAATAAAGGATTTACTTCTAGATACTGGTTATAAAATTAGGGTTTTAGATTCCATGAACTGTGAATTCTTGTTTTTATGAACGTTTCAAAATTAACCATTTTCCTCAGTTGCTCTTTTACATTTTCTAAAAGCTAATTCTTAACTAAATTTATGGTTTATGAAACAGTTAACTTAATAACTCTAAATATCTCTGATAAAAGAGTGGTTTGTAAAACAAAATGCTGTGTGTTTGGGTTGTAATCAAAAATTTATTCAATGCATTTTATAATAATAAAAAGGCACAGTTTGCATTTGTTTAATATTGGCAAAAGATGCAACAGAACTTGAGATAAAGAACAATAAATTATTGAAGTAAAAAATATTGAGTATGGGTTTAATAATAGCTGATATGGCAAAAAATAAGGTACTGTAAGTCTCTTTTAGATAGTTAGTCATTGATATAAGGATTAAATTTATTTTTTCAAGTGACGAGTTGAGTATAAAGTATAAGGTATGTAGTACACATAGCAGAAATTTTTAGAAGCTCTAGACTTAATCCTTTTACGTTTTATACTAAAACTTAGTGTCAACACTTAGTCTATTAATAAAATAGACCGCAGCTCATATGGAAGTTTTGTTTACTGATAAGTTTGAGGGTTAAACAACACAGATGTGATTTGGTACAAGAAATCTACATAATGAATTAAACAAAAATTTGATTTTATTACATTAATGAGGTGAGGATAGGGAACATTATTCAAGATACATTATTGGTTCCACAATTAATTAGCAAGACACAGAATAAGAATAATAACCATGTCTCTGAGAACAATAGTTTAAGAAAAATTAATTCAACAGGACATTAATTTGATGCTCCAAGACGAAAATATATAAATAGTTAAAAACAGTGAAGAATGAAATTTGTCCAAATAAATTATTTTTACTTTTCATTAAAATATTTTTTGCTAAGGTAAAAAGTGTTTTTTCCATCTTTTTGTCAATGACGGAAATTTGTGAATTAAACTGAAAATTTTGAACACACACTATTTTTACATTGCTGAGAATTAAAATATTTAAAAGTTATTAGAAGTTTTAACCATTAACAATTTCGTAATTAGATTGATTATTCACATTATATCCCTTAGTTTAAATGCTTATTTACCTAATAATATATATTAAAACTTTTACAAGTAATTAACTAACAATCGTGGCAAATTAAGAGTTAGGGGAATACTGAAAGTTAATAATCCCAATTGAACATCCCTAATGTAACTGGTTATACAATAATTCTCATCATTATCTGAGGGTAACCAACCTCAACATAAATATATTTTAAAGGGGCGAAGCACTGCACTAGTGCGGTAAATATTCCTTGGTAGAGCCTCTGAGGTGGAAGTTTGTATCAAATATTAAAATGAAACCTTCACGAATGCGGAAATATTCACACGACTAAACATATCCCAGAGAAAATATTCAGATTTTATAAATATTTCATTTTTGTGATCGCAAGAGCGTGAGGGAAGGCAGTTTATCTGTGCATTAGTGGGACTTCAAATGTTTTCTAGAAGACATCTGTTTCTGGTGCTTGTATTGCTATGTCGAAACTGGGGAAGAAGCTCGATAGTGTACCATATACTATGAGGTTATGTGAAATAAGCAGCGTTTAATGCTGTGTAAGGGCACTTTGTTGAGAAGCAAATCAGATTTCTACGTATAAAGTGCTCAAATCTTAAATTTTGATCAATGTTTCTAAATCCTATAGGAATTGCTCAATTTGAGCTTGTAAAATTGCTTACAATTACCAAATTGTCTTAGACAACTGCTTCAAATTATATAGAATGAACAACATACATTAGTTTTATACGTACTACCCTCTATATCCACAGCTACTTTCTGCAGCTTTAACTATAATATGTAATCTTTAATATTAAATAACTTCAGTCTCATCACAAAAATTCCTTCTATTTTCATATTTTACTTAGTTGGAAAGTGTCTAAAATTAGAGTATTCTCCCCCAAAGTTAAATTTTTAACTAAATAAGCATAAAAAACTGCCTTGCCAATAATTATTCATAATACCTTTTTCAAATTTATACTAAAATATAAATTTATTTTTACATGTTTGTGCTATGTCCTACATAATTTAATCAAGTAAATTTTAAATTCCAATTATAAGTCTTAAATGCGTTAAAATTTTATTAAATTTTAATCGAAACAACTCAGGTACATGCTAAATCTGCTGTCCTTATGAACCCTTGATTTATCAATGATATCCCAAGATATGAAGTATTTACTTTTCGTTTTTGTAGATTACGAAAATGATAACATACGAACCTAAATATTCAAAATTTTAAATGATTAATCCCGTCTTCCGGCCGTATTCATCACTAACCTAACCTTTGGTTAACCTAGGATCAAAAGATCTAACGGCCGTATTCACCACCAACTTGATCTAAGGTACACAAGGAATCAGAGTTTTTTCGTCAACTCTGATTGACTTAAAACTTATTTCCATTTTTCAACTACCAATTAGTGGTTTCAATTCTATGTTATTGTAAGGTCAGATTATTTATTGGTGAGGCCGTAATTGTAGTTGAAGAAGGAAAACAAACGTTTAGTCCAGTTATGGGCAACCTTTTCGAATCCGCGGGCCATTTTCAATGGTTATAATGACGTGGAGGGCCATGGAGTAGATAATAGGTGATATTTTTTAAAGTAAAAAATGAGTAGTTTTATTATATATATTTACGAAGTTTAATACTAAAGTTAAAATTTGAGGAGAAATTCATGTTCAGGAGGACAAATTAACTTTAGCAGCATTGGGAAAGGCAGAGAATGAATATAGTCCGTATGATAGAGCCGACAACAGCCGGATTTTTTTGGGTGAGAACTGGTAGACGCCTCCCTGGAACGAAATATAGTTGTACAGTAAGTTTTAACTGCTAAAATTAAGTTATTTTAGGGGGAAAGTTCTGTATCCCCTCTTTCGCTCTTGATGACGAAAACCAGAGTGATTTTTTGGTACAATTTTTAAAATGTTCCACGGGCCGGACCAAATGACGAAGCGGGCCGGAGGTTGCCCATCGTTGGTTTAGTCAATCAGAGATGGCGATTCGAGGTTAACCGTAGGTCAAGTTACGGCCGTATTCACCTCTCACCTGACCAGCTATTCACCGGGAGTCAAACCTCTGATTGGTGGAGAACTAGCTTTCCTTTTTTAACTGCCAATCATAAGTTTGACTCCCGGTTAACCAAAAGTCAAATTACCGATGAATACGGCCGTTAGTAGTGAATACACTCGTAAATAGCTCCTTGAACTATTCAGTATGTGAGGTGCTTCCTCTCTTCAAACATTCAATGATCTATTCATCCCCTTCTCAAATATTTCCATTTTCACGTCTCATCCAGATGAGGGCCTCAACTCACCTCCTCGATGGGATATGAATAATAAGACCTCCCCTAAAAATACCCATGCCGAAGGTAATTCATTTTCCTTCTGCAAATGTACTTAAAAGTCGCTGACACCCTCTCCGGAGCTGTTTGTTATCTGCAGCAGCGTGCAATCATGTTGAGTATGCAGCGGGATGGGGAAATTCAATTCTTTTCAGCTCCCCATCAAGTGGAATAAAAAGGCGGGCCCATTCCTAAGCAGAGATGCCTGAAAACGCTCCACGTTTCGTTTTCTAATTGGCACGCCGGCGTGCAGGGAACGTGCCTGCACGCCTCAATGCTGCCGAATGGACGGCCGAGCGGGATTTCTGGTTGCACCCCCATCATTCGGGGGGATTTTATGAATGGCTTGAGCTGGGAAAAGGGTAATGAGGATTCTCGCCGGGTTAAGGCTCCTCGAAAGCGGGCTCGGATTATTTTGGGACTGGGTGGGGAGATTTCCTGTTTTTTAAAGAATACATTTAGTTATCATGTTGATGTTCAACTTACGGCTGTATTCGCCACTAACTCGACATGAGGTTAACCTTGATTCAAGCTTTTTGGACAATTCTATTGGCTTAAAATTTGTTTTCCTTTTTCAAATTCCAATCGGAAGTTTTGATTCCAGATTAACCTGTGGTAAGGTCAAGAGAGGTGAGTGGTGAATACTGCAGTTAAAAAAAGGGTACTAAAATATAAACAACATAGGATGAATCTTTGGGTAATCTAAAATATAATGAGTTATAATAATGAAATAAATGAGTTTTTGCTATGTTGTGGATTGATCTCCTAAGGGACTTGTATAGAAAGTAAAGCAGTTTTATGAAATTTGTCTTATTTTCTGGAATTTGTGAAAGCATTTTGCAATTAGCACCAAGGACATCATATAAAGTTTATCATCATATAAAGTTTAAAATTTCGATTAAATGGATAAAAAATACATAAATGAGACCACACGGGTTGCGAAAATGGTAACACCAAAGTTTCCAACGAATGTTGGAGAGCCCGCGGTGAAACAACAGAGATGAGCAAGGCTGCGCGCTTGGATACGAGATTCCCAATAAGCTGGGGCATATTAAAAATTATTTTTGTTAGGAACTATCTAATAGGTGTAACTTGTTTATGAAAGAACACCCAAATTTGAATAAACTATCTATTTTTTTTGTATTTAAATATTTCGGAAACCTGGCCAAAATAACTATACTATATTATTCATATTAATATTTTAAAACTATTTATAAATTGAAACGGTTCCTTTTTAACTTAAAGGCAAAAGCAGCAACCTGTAGTTCTCGAGAGCCAAGTCCCACAACCAGTCTAGTTTAAGGTCGTATCTTGGTGAAGAATGGCCATAGACACGCTAAATAACAAACTCATTTGAATTACGAGAACTGATTACAATGAGTGAGGAGAAAATAATTTCAAAATCACATTTCATCATCCCAGGCGAACTCTTTATTTTTAAATTAAAAGCCTCATTTAAATACCCGCAAATCAAGGCAGGGCGGTAATTTCTGAAATTTTGGTACCTCCGCTCCCAGGGAGCGAGATTAACACATGAATCGCTCATTTAAATTCCTATGAAGCTACAAATTACCAGTTAATACACCATTTACGCGGAGTCTGTAATCTTATCATTTGTTTGAACTTCATTATTCTTCGACACAACTCCGTTCTATGACAAAGGGGAGCAATTAAGAAAATATCTCTATCGGAGTTATGGCATTCGCGGAGGCTCCTCGCTAATTAATTTAAATTCCACTACGTAATGCCCTTAATGTTTCCAAAGACTGAATAGGATTGCAGAGCCATAAATAACTAACTTCCTGATTATTTATGCATTAATTATTGAGTCCGTGACAACAGGTAACGGCGAATGATTAAGAGGCGAGATTAGAGGGGCTCCAGATATTGGTTCGATTTCAATGGCTAATCAGATGGGTGATTTGCTTGAATGGCATCTTCTCCGTTTAACTTATCCCGCTAACAGATATCATTAGAAAATTGAAGATTTTTCTTCTCCCTCCGTGACCTTGTTTAGATTTGGAATGGGATTTAGGTTGTCCTTTGCCGCACTCTACAATTAATGGGGAGCGTGATTTGAGGAATACGGTTCCTCACGTGGATTTAAGCTGCCATTGCCTGCCTGTGTTGAAGCGAGAACCACAAATAACAAGGTTTTTAAATGATTCAGGTGGTCACCAAGTTAATGTTGTTGGTAATATTATCTTAGAGACTTTTTAAGTATGGTTGACAAGGAGATATTTTTGAGAATTAGAGTATTTACTTAAACAAGCTGACATTTTTTTATTTTGTTTTCGGGACTATGAAAATACATATCTGATATCTTGGAAGATTTATTCAAGTGTAGGTAAATACTATTTTTTTTTAAGTTTCCAGTACTTAAGTTTCTACTAATTTTAAGTAGTGAATTCCAACATATTTCAGGGGATAGGCCCCATAGACTCCAATTTTACTTTGGTTTCATATTGATTACACAATTGGGAAATTTAATGCATTTAAATCCTCTGTATAAGTAATCTAACATTTAACAAAAGTACTCATAAGGATGTACACTGTAAAAAATAATCCAGTAAAAAAACAGAAAATTTCTGGCAGCAAAAATTGCCAGAAAATTTTTGTAGGCAGAAAAATCCTGTAAACAGAAAAAAGCTGTAACCTACAGGTAAATGCTGTAAAAAGAAGCTTTCTGTCAATATTTTTTCTGTTGCCTCACAGTAATTTTCTGCTTGTGCGCATGCGTGTCGACTTATTTTAGCTGTTTTTTTTGAAATTTTAATAAATTAATAACCGGGGATAGAACCCACGACCTACCGCATGCTAAGCACGCACGCTACCACTGCTCCAACGAGGATTCAGTAAAAGTAGAAAATATTCGAAAATGTTCTTTCTTTCTCCACGAACTGAAACTTTCTGTTTAAGTACAGATAAGCTAAAAAACTAGAAAAAAGCTGTTTTTTTTACATAAAATAAATCGTCGCCTTAGAATCAAAAACTACTATCTCTGAAAATTCACGCAGCTTCATTCACAGCAGTTGTTCATTCTACTCGTTTTGTTGGCGGTTTTGGCGTTGTTAAAGGGTTGCTGCTATCCATTGTTAATTCACTTCAGTCCTAGAAAGGGAAAATATTGAAACTTTGAATCTTAATAATTCTAAAACTAATTCGAATTTTTTAAAAAACGAAACGACAATATTTTTGTAAAAAATAATTGTATATGTGTTTAAAATATTGTACTTCTACCATGATTAGTTTTTCTTTTATAACGAAAAAAGAGTTCAAATTATTTCATTGGCTGTTGCGAAACGAGCTAGATTCAATGTTAATCTTGGCGGTCTGATATCGTAAGCAGGTTGCCATATCAGGGGCAATATTTTCTTCATCTTAAAATCAAATAATACTGCCTTCTGGTCTGATTCGGAAATATTCGGAATTGCAAGCGAGAAAGCTCATTTCATTGGTTCGTAAGCAAGACATCATCGAGCTGGCAAAGTGCCAAACCAATCAAATGAGCGCCTGCAACGATCTGAAGTAATTATTATTATTTTTTGATTTAGTGGTATTTAATTGATGGATTTTTTATGGGGAGTGGTTTGAATTGGCGTCTGATTATAAGTCACCAAGGATCGGGGTCCCCGAAGTTTGCCGAACGGAGATAGTAGTTTTTGATTCTAAGGCGACGAAATAGAAGTGCGGTGGGAATGTTACATGACAGAATATCCCTGTAAACAGGAAGTCATTTTTATTGAAACTTTCTGTTTTTCTACAGTTTTTTTACAGTGTACCTAAGAAAAAATGCTGAGTCAAAGTCAAAACCACCCCCGAAACAAAAGTCTGGTTACGGCTCTGGTCAGACTACTTGCTCACTGAAAAGAAAGACTATACAATAGACAGTAAAATTGGAAGAATACAGCCCAATACATTTAAAGGAACGAAACTCCCAGTTTTACCCCGTTGTCATCAAAAACTTATTTCCGTCTGCAGAAACAATGTTTTCAATCACAAAAGCAACAAAGTTCCCTTTCCCTCGCCACTAACAACGCAGTCGGCATTAACCGGCCTCTCTCCTAAATATGTACTTTCAAGGCACAGAGCCCCCATTTTTAAAATAAGTCCCTTAAAACCCGACGGGGAGCTTCGGAATTAAGAGCCGCGGCGTTTTATCTTTCTTAAAAGCTCCGAGGGCCGCCTGACGGTTTGATGAATGATGTTCGAAATGACGATATAATGACGTCTCTTTTATGTGTCGCTGTTGTATTGGAGTATTTGTCAAATCGCATCTGGATTTGCATCCTCCAGAAAAAATGACACAGATATATCTGTCAAATGATAGCTCGCGAGCGCTATTTGGGGCTAAAAAATGATCTGCTAGTGGGAATGAGACAGCGGGGGAATAAAGATAGCTCGTGCTCTATTGATGGTGTAATATCACATAGTAAGCACTTGAATTCTATTGGAGTGCGCTACTCTGTTGAAGTTCCATAGTGGAGTTTTTCTCAGACAGTATGGCACTGTACTGATTAACATACCACAGGCGCGGTTTTGATAAAACATACTTTAAAGGGGTACTGTACTATTAATTGTATTAGGGTATACGTTTTTTACGACAAAAATTAATACGTAATCATGAAAACTTTTAGGGGTCTCTTTTCAGAACTTCTTTTTGCTCAAAAAGGCTGTAACTTCAATAAAAATTTTATATCTAGAACTTCTTAGGTCAATCCCTAGATAATTGTTCTAAAATTATGTTACAGGTTAAAAAATCATTTTAAGTTAGCTAGATTTTTAATTATGATGTTTATCGTAAACTTAAAAAATTATCAAATTTAAGCTATTTTTATTTAGTTTTATGAATAACATTGAAATTTTTTTAACTTTTATATTTAAATAACTGTTTTCCAATATAAATGCATCTAAAAAACTAGAAATATCAGTATATTTTTAAAAAAAAGTTCTCCAACGTAGGCACGTACCTTAAATATATAAAGGGTGTTCCATAATACCCTCCTCTCCTCTATATTTGCGAGATTTTGTGTACTCTATACAAGGAATCTTTCTATGCAGAGTTATGGCGGACTTGTTGAAACAACCTGTATACTTAAGGCGTTCCGAATTAGCAATTTAAATGAATTTTATTCCTTTAAAATTACCTAATAAAAATTATTTTAACAGTTAGACTTCTAAGTAAATATTTTTAAAGACCTTTATTTTTTAAAAATATTAACTATTTCTCTCGGTCATCTTTGAGGGATTTAACGATTTTAAGTAAAAATAACTTGTACTATTTCGTTAATATTTATGGAAAAATCCAAACATTTGATGGCAAGTAACTGTACTATCAAAGCAACCCACACAGCAACAGAATACTTTAAATTTTATGAGTCAAAACTGTGTGTGAGCCCACGTGGCGGACTCATTTTACTCATTTGTATGTGTACTATAAAGAAAAGCGGTCTAAAGCTTTTTCGTACTTTTACTAGTAGACAGTTTAGTTTAATTAAGGTTTCACGACGTATTCATTTTTCTATACTTATTTTTAAAACTTAGGGTTGAGATTTAATTACAGGAACATTTTTGTCGCATTAAATCAGCTCAGCTCAAGTTTCTTTCTAAAGCCCTGATTCCCTTTCCAAAGCATTTATGGAATTCTCCTCTTTTACTCAAAAGTTAAAAATCCCCTCAAAGTAACGTGGAATTTGATGTTTAAATTGAGTTTCTCGCTTCTATATGAAGCCACTTGAACTGTAAATTTTTAGTGTAATTTCAAAATTGTGTTATTTGGCTGCGCTTTCCAATTATATATCTGAGTTATAATCAAATTTTACTGTTATTTTGATTCCAAGACAAAATGAAGGGATTTTAATTTTTTCCATACTCAAACCACTGTAAAAAGCTAAACAAAATTTATGCTTTAATAACTTATTTTTTCCACATATTTATAAATGCAAGACTTCAATAAAGGTAATTTTTGCTTTAAGTAAATTAAATTTTTACAAAGTTTAATTTAAGTTTACTTCTTATAAACTTTTAATCATATTATTGGTTTAAGTTTAAATTATTCAATTATTTGTCTGGCTTTGTTATCAAAATATCTCTGTAGAGTAGAAAACGAATTTTAGAGGTTCTTCTAGATGAAACAAGGTTACTTTGACTTTTTTTTCATAATAGCAACAATTATTCTGTGTACATCTTTGACATCATTAAATTTTATATCATTGAATAAATTTAAATCTATGAAAAACAAACATGTGAAAAATTATAAAAAAGCGGGCCTTTAAAACACGTATAGGATATCTTTTATAATCTCTTCAAGAAACTGCTGTCTAAAAAACTTTTCAACCTTTATTGGAAACGACAACCTTTATCCATTACTGTCCACTGCACCTAAAACGTTCAAAGCTCTTTACTGTGGACTGTTAGCATAGTGATATGACGTTCATGTTGACTTTCAATTCTAGCTAAAGGCTTTCGAGCTTCGATTTTCGAAGCCACGAAATGACGGACAGTTCCCGGAAAAAACGAACAACCGACAAACTTTGTCACTCCGAATAATTTGACCGCGAAAAGACAAATGTTCCACGCTAGCACAAATCTGGATAATGACTCCACCAGTTAGAACAGCTGAAAGAGCTCGTTAGTCACCACCGATTAAACACTTGTGTTTTTTAAAGGTGTTTCAAAGACAGCTGCAAATGCAAATGGCGCCCTACCCTTTCCTTTCGCTTGTTTTATTCTAGCAGCTGTTAATGGTTTCTTCCAAAGCTGTTTTTAGAACCAAATAAATGAATTAGTCGTGTTTTTCAACTCTCGCCGAGTGGTAGTTTGCGTCTAATATGGATGTGAGTAATAGCCTTGGAAAGGTGTTAGCCAAGTCTCATTTTGAAAGATTCAACTGCTCGTTGCTGTTTACGCTACTAAATTGCTTTTTGAATGTAGGGTAATTTGGAATTGTTTTCATGGGAATGTGTGTACTTGCTCCTCGTTTCTACGGAATGTATAAAAATGTGTTATTACCTAGTTATGGTGGTTTTTGTTTTGTTTGGTAATTTCTTAAGGGTTGTGGAGAGTTAAATTTACGCAGTTGGGTATTATATCATGATGAGTTTACGTACCTCTAATTTACAATTAGCAGTAAGGTAAAATAAATTATTACATACACGTTTCTCAAACAAGAGAAATATATGTATTTTTTTAACTTTCTTCAACTGACATTTTTGTTTGAAGTAGTTTTTAAATTTGTAATGTTTGTATGTGTGACCAACTATTGCCGTAATTCATCAGTATAATTTCATTTGCAAGACTATATTGAAGAATATTAAAAACCAGTTTAATTAAACGAGTAGAGAATCTTTTAAAAATAGTGTTCAACATTTTATTTCCGAATAAATTATTTACTTATTTTTCTATCCATCAAAATTATTAAATAAACTTTAATTATTTAAATATTTGTATGTATTCGTAAATTGAGTTACTTTCTGTGACACATTTTATTTCAGAGATTGATCGAGTGTTACAAAACCGCGGTCGTGTTGTTTTATGTAAACGCCTGTAATATCCAATCCAGTGTACTGAACGTTGGTTTTGCTGCATACTATTTACTATAAAGGAAAAACCCGTTCTACAGGATCACTGGGTATTGCTGAAGAAACATGATTAAAAGGTCACCTTATAACGGACGCGCTGAAATGTATTGTTAATTAATGTATGTAATTAATATATGTTAATTAATGTATTGTTAATTAATGTATAATAATAATAATCTTTATTTTCAATTTAAGAGACAACAATTGTTAATTAATGAATTGTTATTTAAAAATGTATTGTAGTATGTATATATGTATTAAAAAACTTTCTAAGCTAATATTCACCTTTTATGTGTTCAAGTGTTATAGTGCATAGTATGGTTATAGTGCCTAGAAGAAGATAGTGTTGCGACCGTGAACAAAATAATGCTTTAAGGGGACTCAGTACCAAAAATTTAGTAAAAATTTCGAATTTGAGATTTTGCCGTAAAAATGAAGATACTACCCTTAGAACTATTATGATATGAGTTTTTTAAATATGAGAATTGTGAGGTTTTCTGACCCAAAGATAGGCTTACTGAAGCATAACTTTCAACCTTTAAACGGGTTTTTCGTAAAACAAGATTTTTATCGTTTAAAATCCTAAAGATTTTTTTCTAATTGTCCAAATCACTTAAAACTTGGTAGTCATTATCAGTAATGTATGTTAAACACCTCTACGTATGGATTTTAAAAT
Source organism: Tetragnatha versicolor (assembly GCA_024610705.1). NCBI lineage: Eukaryota > Metazoa > Arthropoda > Arachnida > Araneae > Tetragnathidae > Tetragnatha > Tetragnatha versicolor. Next base: position 5,540,897 of record JANDEH010000009.1, on the reverse strand, counting down.
ATATTTATTACAAAATTTTTTACAAAGCAAGAAAATAGAAACTTAGCATAGTTTTTCAAAAAAAAATGTCAAATTTCAGATTTTCTTTTATTTTTCCGAAACCCTTGTAGATATTTAAATTTCCATACTTGGAGCTAACAATATATGGTGGATTTATGTTGAGAAAAAATATTAAGTGAAAAGAGTGTATATTAACCCTCCGTCGGTCGCAATATTTAACTGACGTGTTCGTTCGCAATGTGCCAAAACGCACAATCGAAAGAATCGCAATTTTCTATCTTTTAATTTCAATGATAAGGTATTAAAAACAATAAAAGATAATTATAGTTTTTTCTCAGACATAACAAAATTTGATATTTATTGTAAATAATTAAGAACAAAAATTAAAAATTGCATAAAATTAAGCTTACTTCAGCAGGAAAAATAATGCAATATTTTCGTCAAAATATACTTAATAATATGAAACCCGAGGGATATTAATTCTAAATTACTGTTTTTGAACTTATGTATATGTTACAGTTAACCCATTACTGCCTGACGTCCCTTTTTAGGGACGTTTTTTAAAAATCCTCCTATTTCTACAAAAATTATTCCTTTGAATCAAAATTTGCACTGATGTATCTCTGATCTTCATAGAACATAAAGAACACAAGAAGAAAGCAGATTTAAATTTTTTTTTCACTTTTTTTAAAGTTGGAAGATAGAATTTTTCAGAAAAGTGCTTTTTAAAAAATTTTAAAAGAAAAAGCTTAAAAATCCTAGTTGTTATTTAAAAAAAATTTCAATGCCGATATATATTACTGTTTATACATTAAATCAGTTGGGGTGTTTTTTTATTTTTCCAAAATATATTATCTTGACCTTATTTTGGACCCTCGAAAAGCGTCCCTAAAAAGGGACGTCAGGCACGAATGCCCCCGTGGTTTTCCCCATAGTGAAATGCTAGTGTTTCCTTATTTTTTTCATCAAAACGCGTTCGATTCTTATGATATGAATTAAATAACTGATATTTGTAAAATTACTTTAATTTTAGCTAATAAATTTATTATTTTTGTTTATTTTTTTTGGAAAATACTGTTATTTCTGCTAAATTATTGGAATAAAAAGTCTTAAATTATAAGGAATTAATTAATTTGTATTAATTAAAGGAAATAAATTAAGTATTTTACTATAATTATTACTGATGCAAATATATTCCTGTTATATTTTAATTAAAAGTTTAATAATTATTAGTAATAATGACTTTTTGTCATTAAAATTGCGAAAAAAGTCGCTTTTGTGATAAATTTTCGGCTTTTTTTCAAATTAGATGTGGCTAATCATTGTGTTCTATACTGCAGATCAATCTGTATCATCTGGCTTGCTAATGCACATCCCACGAAGGCTTGATTTTTGGGGAGAAATTTGTGTTCCGCACAATGAAATTAAATAAAATGAAAAAAGTATGGGCATTTGAAAGACTTAAACTTCACAAATTGAGATATTCTGATGGATTTGAGGTGTGTAAAAGTAATTATTACTTAATATTAGGTAACATATAAACAAAGAAGGCCTTTTTCAATTAAAAATATTAATTAATTTGCAATTAACATAGATTTGGGAGGAAAAAACGTGTTTTAGAGTATAAAAAATGCTCAAATTACGTTAATTAAGGTTAATTTTACGGTTAATTGGATAAATAATTAATGTTTTTTGTTCCTTTTGATGTTACAGTATCGTTCCGATTACTTTTGCTGCACTTAGTAAGGTAGAAAATGTTTTTGAGGCTTTAAAAAAGTTTTCTACCATGCGCTTACTATAGAGAAAAACAACGGGGGCATTCGTGCCTGACGTCCCTTTTTAGGGACGTTTTTTAATTTTGGTGTAAAAATTAAAATTTTAACCTGGAATTTTTTTCACTATTTTTCCAGTTGTTTTGGGGCTATTTACTATGTTTTTACCAAATATTTAAGAAAAATAAAAAGTTGGGCATTAATGGGTTAAAGTCCGGAAATCAGTTAATTTACAGATAACCTAGGTAATTTGCAGATTAACGAGGGTGATCCGTTAAAGAGCGAATTTTTTTTCAATTTCTAAGATTACCTAGGTAATCTTGAAATTACCTAGGTATTCTGCACCCTACCGACTAGACACTCGTTAATCTGCATACTACCTGTAATCAGTTATTTTACATATTAACGAGGGTGATCCGTTAAAGTACAAAATTTTATTTTATTTTATAAAAAGTTTAAGGAGGTTGGGGGGGCTGCCGCCCCCCCCAAACCCCCCTGCCCTAACTATAACCAAACTCGTTTTGGGGGTAAACAGTAACAATGACGAATCAAAAAAGGGGGATCGGTACTTTTTTCATATTACACAAAACACGCAAATCCCACAAAAATAGTAATGAAATAGCAATTTTAAAACTAGAATATAAAAACAATAATAATAGAATATTAAAGTACCAACTGAGATTTGTATCAATTGTGGTTTTCGATCTCGATTTGACAGCGTATTTCAATGACCACTTAAACTAGCAAATCTTAATGAAAGAGCGGTGTAATCGGCTGGCAGCCTGCCCTGAACTATTGCTAAGATTCGCGATCGATTACATATGTTAAACCCTTGCCCAGGTTCCAGCGATTGTTGAATTAACGTTTGTTGAAAAGATATTTCAACAGCTGGGACATTTGCTTTCGTTAAAAGAAATCTCTGTCACTCTGAAGTCGGAGCTTCAACACAATTGTTTCAAAATACCCGTTTTAGTAGTAATATACTGTACTTAATCATGTAAATTTACAGTACTTACTTACTTGTATTATTTTGTTTTAACATTCAACATGACAACTACCAGTGCTACGCACTAAATTTGAAATCAAAACACCAAATATGACAACAAACTACGTATTGAAACCCAACTGCGCAGGGGTAAGCGCATGTCGCAGTGAGCACCTCAACATTTTAACAGAAAGTATTGAACGAAACAAACTATTTTGAACTTTAACTATCAAGAGGCCGTTATAGTGTAGATTCCCTAGGTAAAATGCGAAAAACTCAAAAATCCGCACATTAACGACAGAAATCAGTTAATCTTAAGTTTACCTAGGTATTCTTCAGAATAACTAATTATCAACTTTATCGGTAACATATACAATATATAACCATTCACAAACAAAACTTTTACAGGTATAATACTAGGTTGGGCAAATTGACCGCTGAGAGTTCCCTCTAGCTATTGTAAAATAACTCCAAAATACATTATTTTTTCTTTAAACTGTTAACTTACAGGTAGTAAACGTAGATTTGCATATTGCACAACCTTTTTTTTCGAGGTAAGAGTATAAGGTACGATTTTGTAGGTGTATGTTCAACCGCAATAAACCAAAAATAATTAGAAAAATTACATATACATATTTTGAGGAAAATTTAATAATATTGAGGCGTAAGCACTCAAAAATTAATAAAAGAGCATAAGGTATTTCAAAAAATAATATTACGTACCTTATAGACGATATACAAGATCAAGCGCAATGTGTCAAATAGTAAAATTATGATGAAAACCAAACTAAACAAAGCGCGCGAATTTAATGAATTGGTTGGCGCCATACATCCGGTAAAGATAGGAGACTAGAAAAAATTTCAGATTTCTACCTCCATAATAAAGGAAAGGCGAACGAAAATGTATGAGGTGTGCGAAAAAGTACAGTTGCGACCGACGGAGGGTTAAAAGAGGAGTAACATTTTGAAATAGGGCCATAATAGGGAATAAATTTTGGCCACTTTTTTTAAATTTTTGAAATAAATAAATTTTTGAATTTGATTTTTGTGCTAAATATGAATTAGTATAAAGTAAATACACAATTTAACACCTAAAAAGATAGTAAAATCCTGTTAATAGAGTAAAAAATGTTTTTGGTACTGAGTCCCCTTAAAAAGGTAGGAAAAAAGTGGATGGCATCGGGAAGGCTAGAACACTAGCGCCATTGAATAGTTCCAATCGGGTTTTCCATTAATCTTCAATAATTAATTGAGGAGCTGAGAGCCAGAGTGGACCAACCCACAAAAAATGAAAAAGTGATTTTTTTAATTTTTCAGTAGAATGTAGAGACATCTATTGATTTAAGTTAGAAAACAATGCATTTTTTCAGTTCCTACAAGATGGCATCATTTTTCGTTTGATCTAGTGATTAAAATCGCACAAAAATTTAATGCCAGAATGGATTAAGCCACTTGGTACATTCTGATTCTGATTTTCAATTGAGGAGCTGAGAGATTGATCACGAGAAGATCAAAACTAAATATTAAATACTAACCTCAAAACAAAAAGTTTAAATATTACTACAATTTTGTAAAGCGTTTTTCTCGAAATAACAGCTGCTGAGGTTGGTCCACTCTGGCTCTCAGCTCCTCAATTACAGATTGATAGACTCTGTGGATAGACTAGTTAAAATATACAAAATATAATTGTTAATCTTCCTTTGAAATTTGAAAACAAATACTTTAACCTCTATCAAAGTATTAAAATGTTTTCTAACTCACTCGTATTTGAACTCACAATGCGTTTTCAATGTATTGGATTTGGTGACATATATTTTCCGGCTTGATCTCATGGATCCGGTTATAAACCTTCATCAAGTAAGACAGACACAAATATAATTTTTTACTGGCACACAGCTCAAGCAGCACAAACGTTCAAGATTCGTCCAATTTTTTTCATGTATGGCCAGATTTCGTTTACTTCTAGTTGCAGTTACGTAAACTTGACATATTTGGTATGAGCTGTGGTACTAGGGAGAGAGAGAGAGAGAAAATACACCCAGGGCGAGGCTGGGAATCGAACCCGGCGAGAGCACACGGGACGGCGGGAACCGAACTCCCTCTGGTGGTTTTCTCCTTTTCGGAAACAGAAATTTTTATACGATTCTATGGCGATAAAGACACTATTCTCTTCTAGCCACTGTAGTATGGTTCAATGGTTCATAGTTTCAATGCCTGTTAAAATTTTTTTATTGCAAACTACCAATTCTTTTAAGTGTAAACTCACAACTCTCAAGCGTCGCCTCCAGCCGTGGACCGGTTTCGTCCTTGTTAGGACTCATCAGCACGGCATAGGAAGGCAACGCAAGAAAGCGGAGGGAAGTACTGGTCTAGCCGACTATATATACTGAAAAAGTGGTGACCATTGATTAGTCCTCCACTCATCTGCTGGAATGACTAGGCATTCCTAAAACAGATTTAATTCCAGAAAGGGAAGGTAAATGAAAGGAGTATTTCACCATTATCACTGGTTAGTGGACAGTAAGTTAAACTCAAAACTCACAACGGCTGCAGACGACGCTTGAGAGTTGTGAGTTTACACTTATTGTCCGCTAACCAGCGATAATGGTGAAATACTCCTTTCCTTCACCAATTCTTTTGCTTTGATGTGTGTATGTAACCATAAACATGCTTCCCTGCTTCACTTTCGAGAGAAGGAGAGATACAATTAAACTCTTGTGTTGTTAGGGGCCGAAAAGAAGAACGGGGAAAGTGCAAATAGACTGTGATCACGTGTTTAAATTTGAGTTAATAATAATAATAAGTTGTAATAATTTTTACATAAACTTTTGTCCTTTTTTGTGTAGTTTTTCATGAGTTCTTTCTACTTTTCCCTTTTGGTATAACTGAAATCTCACTATTACATAATATCGATTCCATATTAACGGCAGAGAAAAATATAGTCATAGATAACAACATTTCATGCATCTGTAATTGTGAGGTACGAGTAATTTATCTATGGTAGTTTCTAATTTTTTATGACTTATTGAACATTTCAGAAACTTTTAAATATCAACATAAACTTAAAGACGTGTGGGGTACAACCACACTGATGTTGAGAAAGTAGCAACGTTCATTATCGGGTGATATCCCAAACAGCAGTTCCAAAAGCAATCCTCAAAAGTGAAAGCCATTCTTCACCTACTATACAACCGGTCAAATACCCCATCTAATGGGAATCCATCCCAGCAATTATCGTTCATAACAAACTGATCCAAAACTCAAAACAAACCCGCACCACATCTCATTCCAACTCCAAAACTCAGTGAGTATTTAAACTCGGCGGGTATTAAACTCAGCCTGTTCCACGAAAACTCGCCTCCTAAATTTCCCATGTAAATAACAAGCTTAATGGGGAATTCCTCACGAGGAATCCTACTTCATTCTGTTTGTACGTCCCCGTTATTATAGCCGAGGTGTCCTCCCAGCATCTCGATGACTTGTTATCCCTAGCTATTGAGCCGTGTCTTATCTCCGTTGGGGATCGGCACCTTTTAACTTGCCCCTTCCGAAAAGGATGATCCTTTTGCAGGGCTCTTTTGGAATGGAGTCTCCGGGAGCATCCCTCGGGTGGCCTGGGTAATTGAGGTGGATACTGAAAATCAACTGCTTCGAGAATGTTTTAGTGTGCTTTTAATTGGAAAGAAATGATCGGGTAAACATGTGAGTTTACTCGCGTTTGGGGTATTGGGGGCAGTTGATTCATTGTTGATTTCGGTTGACAGTTGTACTTAAAATGTCTCTCAGAAAGTGCCTTAGAGGAAATTGCAGGAGCCCTCTTAGTATTTGATTTTGGAATATTGAGGCTGCTGAAGAAGTTTTGTTGCTTAATTTACTGTTTGAATAGTAAAAAAATGGACTGAATAAGAATGTAGAAAGGATATTTAGAAATAATTATATAAATTTGTGTGAAGCAAAAACTGAGCTAAAAGTAGTAAGAAATAAGTTAGAAAAAATAAATATTTTATAACTAGGGGGCTCTGCTCCCTGCTCGCTATCGCTCACCAACCCCCGGAACTGCTTCGCAGTTCTTTTCAGATCGCTTCGCGATCTCAGCGAGCAGAGCCTGCTTATTTCATCTCAAAAATCCAGCACAATCCCGGGATCGTCGGCTTAGTTAATGCTCCTTTAATACTGAAACTACCTATCTGTCTTGCTTATCAATAATTTAATTCGGATGACTACCTTGAAAATATAAAAATAAAACTGCTACTAAAATAACCTTGTTTTAACTTATCAATAATTTAATCGAAATGTTGTCAAAAATATCCAGCAAGTCTCCTAATTATCTTCAACCATCTTAGAGAAAAAAAACATGCCATTAAAATATTTTTAAATTTATAAAATACACGTGTGTATCTAGTGAATCGTCGGAAAAAAGAAATTTATTTATTGTAAGAAAGGATTGGGTTGCCACAACAACAAAGATAAGCATAAAAATTTCAATATTTTATTTAAAAATAAATAGATAAAGTTAATAATACATAATTAGTGGAGGACTGATCAATGGTCACCACTTTTTCCGTTATAGTCAGCTAGACTAAAAGCTCTCCCTCCGCTCTCTTGCGTTACCTTCCTATACCGTGCTGATGAGCCCTAACAAGGGCGAAACCGGTCCACGGTTGGAGGCGACGCGTATTAACATTCACAGCACCAATAGGGCAATGTTAACTTTTTGAGCGTTCAGATTGGGCCAGCCGGCTGTCAGTCATTCGTTTTTCTCCTCCTTCTTCGTTGAAGCGACAGATGTCTTTCTTTTTTATTTACGCCTTCTCGTTGTGGTTTTTCACTGAGACATGTGCTCGTGCATATTTGTTTAGAAAAAGGAAATTATTATATTCAGTTTTCGGCTTCATGGTTTTCGGCAGATGTGAGAATAGATAGTGGCGTTTTTACATTGCTATTTGAATATTACCGAAAGTTTTTCTTATCAGGCCAAAAACATTTATACTTAAAGTTAATCTTGCTTTAATATTTTTTATAAACTTGTATTAAATATTCAGAAATAATAGCAATTAGTTTTAAATGGTTGTTTCAATAAACTTTTTTCTTCCTATAGGACGTAAATGTCAGCAAAAATATTAAGTAATCATTGAAATTTAACTCGAACTATTAAATTATAAATAACTGTTTACTGAAAGAAGACAACTTACTAATGAATAATTATTTTCTGTAATCATTGTTTGATTCAAAAAACTTAAACTCATGGTGGAAAATTATGAGAACCTCACAAAGCTTCCTAGATGATAGCTTATCACTGTTTTATATTTGTTATTCATTCTTTATTATGCAAAATTATTTAAAACATATTTTATATTTTTAACCATTTACAAATGTTGCGATTGTGATTTGTAAATGAGTAAATGGTTAAATTTTGATTCTGCATTAAATGACAAAAAATATGAAAAAAGGAATAAACATGTTAAATTAGAATCTAATTTTTCAGTCACTGTGTAAATTCAAATTAAATAACAAAAAAAATTAATTTACTAATAGCGATTTGTAATAATACATATTGGTTTTGCTGTTGAAGGACAGAAAGCAATTATATAAATGAAATACGTATTTCAAAGTAGTATTAAATATTCATAATAAAAATGCCAATCAAAGAAATTCTACAATCATTTTAAAAATCCAATTTTATTAAAAAACAATTGAACTTTAACTAATGATAGAGTTAATTAAAAAACATGAACTATATTCTTAAACTATAAATAATTAAAGGTAAAATGTGGAATTTTGCTAAAACTAATTGTTCTGACAAAATGAACATTTACACATAAAATCAGAGCTATTTCAGTTAGTTATTTACATTTTGATTGCAATAATTATTTTTTGTACAGTACCTAGATTACTTCTAATTAAAATCTCCATTTTCCACAACTTCGTATATAAATGAAGGTGGAAGATGGGAGCTTTCTATTATCGCCATTTCGATTCGAATGAAAATAATTCCATTCGAAAAAAAAATAAAAACCCTTTCTTTTTCAGTAATAACATATTTCTCCATTCTCCCGCACACTCCCGCACATCGCGAACAAAATAATAAAAAAGAACTACTGGCGCTTCCGCGAAACTCGGAAGAAAAAAGGAAGAAAAAACCACAGAGTACTAGAACAGAGAGTCCGTCGCCATAGGCGCTAATGGAAATCGAAAAGTTGGATGGGTTGGGTGGCGCTGCGATCGCATCAACGTCACGAGAGGCGGGACGGAAAACCTGATTGGTTGAGAAAAACTTTTTCCTTCTCCTTTGAAATAGAAGATTGCGTGACAGCCAATCACAGGTTTGATCTCTCTGTCAATCATTTAGTTGATCGTGGCGCCCTCCAACCCGTCCAACTTTTGAATATAACGTTTTGGACCCTCTGTTAGGATTTTTCTCTGTGGAAAAAAACGAATGACTGACAGCCAGCTGGCCCAATCTGAACGCTCAAAAGTTAACATTGCCCTATTGGTGCTGCGAATGTTAATACGCGGAGGCGACGCTTGAGAGCTGGAGTTTTCTCACACATTCCTCTAACCAGGGGTTACTGGTGAAGAACTCTTCGTTTTAATAATACATTAGTTTGAATTGGTTTGAATTTAATCAAAATCGTTTGAATTTCAAAAACATAAAATATTGCTGTTAAAAAAGAATCTCAATAGCATTTATTAAATTCGTGTATAAACAAAAAGATAACTGTTTGATGTAGTATTTGAATATTAAAAAACCAGCGAAATATGTTTTCAATTGTTTTAAAATTCATAGTTTATTGCTTAATAACTGCAACCTTATTCGTAATCTAAAAAAATGGAAATATTTTAAAATTGAGATTTTTTAAGAAATTCTAAAGGCTTATTGCACATCCTCAAAAGAATCTGGACAGTCTGATACCAAATATGTGTTATGCGGATCAGTAATTAAAAAGCCTTTCTCTGGAAACCGTTCACCAAAAACTTTTTTTAGAATAGAGACTATTAATTTAAATTGATACAAAATCAAAGCTCTGAAAAATAGAAGTCTATTTTTTATTTGCATCTGAAATTCTAATAATGCATTAAATTCCTTTTTCTAGATGAAACTCCTTTTATTTTTTCAAAACAGGGTTTTTTAAAAAATATTTTATATTACAACTAATTAATTTTTTATTAATTCATTTTAACATTTTTATAATATACGCGTTACAATAAGCACGAACAATAATATGATATCGAAATATAATCAGGAAAATAAATTAGTTAATAAAAATAGGGCAAACAAATTTAACTGAGAAGAAGAAAGCAATTAGTCTTATCAAATGTTACAATAAAATGGTTAAATATTCAATTGAAAGGAGGAGGAGAACTTCAATTATTTGTTTATATCAAATTTAACACATGTAGTACTATTTAGAAATCGATTAAATGACGCAAGACGATATTTTTATGTAATTCATCTCTTCAAAGTCTGATTATTAATTTTGGTAAAATGGTTTTTAGTTAATATTGTTAAAATAAAGTATATTTCTCTAATATAAATGTGATAATAATCTTGTTTTAAAAATACTGCACCAACTCTATGAATTTCAATTTAATGAAAATTTAAACTACCTACTAGTAAAACCATATACTCAAAAAATAATATTGTTTTTCTTTTCATTGAAATTTTACATCAAATTGAGTCTAATTAAACCTGCTGACCTAACCTACAAACTCGTCTTGAAACTATCCAAAATGAGAGGAGCTATTTAAAGCTTTTAAATAATGTCAACATCACGGGGAGTTACAAAGTTCGATTACAAGTAGGTAACTAAGGAGAAGAAAGTAAAAATTTCTGCGCTGCGACACGTTTTACGGATGATGGTTCCGTATCCAATTTTTTTCTCTGTAACATCTTCATTTTCTTCCAAAGTTTTGTTGCTGTTCTTGTTTTCTGACGTTGAAAACAAGCTAATCATAAAGTGTCGGGGTGGATTTGGTGTTCGTGTAGTACTTTTTTATAACGTCAGACGCTTGAACTCAACATTATCCCCCAACAAGGAGAGTTTTAAAAAAGATGGACATCACCTTGTTATGGAATGCTAACCTTGATTTATGTTAAATGATACAAAATAAAGATTTCTTAAATGTTTTAATAATCTTGTATTCATGCAGTTGAGATTTATTCTATACAGGGTGATTCTGAAATGGACCGCCAAACTTTGAGTGGTGATAGTACTCATCAAGACGAACAAGAATTGATGCGGAAAGGGGGTCGCAGTTACACCGTTAAAGAGCTAGGTCCTAATGTAGTGCGAGAGCGTTACAAAAGGGCGTTTTGCCAAGGCCCGTTTAACGAAAAAAAAACATAATGAAATGAAAAAATTTATTGCATGAGGTATAGCAGTATCCGTACTACTTACATCATAAATTTGATAGAAATTGGACCACTTACTAAACCGTAGAGTGAGTTTTAAAACATGCAATATTAATCTTTTAGCCGAAGAATGGAGTTCCTTTACATTAGTGTAATGCTATTTAGAAAAATGATGATGGGGGAAGGAATTTTCAATGATCATACAGTTTCAATGATCAATGTATGATCATTGAAAATTCCTTCCCCGATCATCATTTTTCTAAATACCATTAATGGAACTCCATTCTTTGGCTTGAAGATTAATACTGCGGGTTTTAAAACTCACCCCATGGTTTAGCAAGTGGTCCAATTTCTATCAAATTTATGATGTAAGTAGTACGAATACTGCTGTACCTCATGTAATAAATTTTTTCATTTCATTATGTTTTAAAAGGGCCTTGGCAAAACGTCCTTTTGTAACGCTCTCGCACTACATTAGGACCTAGCTCTTTAATGGTGTAACTGCGACCCCCCTTTCCGCATCAATTCTTGTTCGTCTTGATGAGTACCATCACCCCTCAAAGTTTGGCGGTCCATTTCAGAATCACCCTGTATAACAGTACTATACTATCTACACAGAGCTTGATTTCAAAGATTTCTTTAGATTCAATAATTAAAATTTCATCTAAGGAAAATAATCCTGATGTTATAAATGCTTACCAATAATTACCAATACTTGAAAATCTATGTTTTAGTGCCAAATTCTTAAGTGGTCGCGTTTGGTGAATATCCAACTCACACTATGAACGGAACAAAATTTATCCCGTGAAGAGGAATACTACCCGTGCTCGTCGAGTTGAGATGATTGCTCAAACCAAACGGCTTACCCTATGGGGATGCACACGCATGCTCCGTCTATTATATTCCATGGTCTATGAATTAAATTTATATAACAATGCACCTACAAGTACACCATACATGCTCTTAAAGTTATTTCTCGGCGTACAAACCATTATCCCTAAAGGTCAATGCCCCTTATCTGTGCAATCCCTACCCATCTCTTCAAGGGCCGTAAAGCTGTTTAATGTGTGGCATCCCTTGAAACGTTCCCACCAGCCGACGCCTTCCGCTAAGTATCGCGTTTCCCAAGCCCGCTCCAAACAAAACAACCTTTAATTACGTGGAGGGTAATCCAGAATTATTTCATCCCCAACCCCCCGTTGGATCGATGCCTCCCCCCAAAAAGCTCACCTGTCCCCCCATCCCAAGAATGAATGCCCCCAGATAAATGAGATTGCAATTGGAAACATTTGCGTACTCCGTTCTTCTTAACGCAACCTGGATTAGCGGATGGAGGTAGTTAGGGAACAGCTACCGTCATCACCATAAATCAAGCTGTTAAGCTATCGGTTTGAAATCTCCACCCCGAAGGGGAATTATGAGGAAGCAAATGGGAAAAGGGCTTAGCAGTGGAGGGCTTTTTTGGACGCTTTTTTGGAGATGGGTTGCTTAGAAAGGGAGCATGGGCCGGAGTGATATTTGCGTGTTAAGCGTTCATAACCCCCTTTTTAAATTAAAACACTAAAATTATATAGATATTTATGTTTTTTCGGATGTTTTGAATTTCAAGGAAGAGATTTTCTGAAACATACTAGAAGTTTTTACGTTTAAGTTGGTTACGTTTATTACATTTTCAGCATGCCGGATGACCAGTGGACACTGGCCAATATCCACCAATAAAGGGAAACCAATAGCTAACTTTTAAAACGTTCTTTACATATGGATACTTCCAATTACAAAAACATGTCCAAAATAAAGTTTCAAACGTTTATGACAAGAACTGGTAAATACCCCTTTGAATTTCATGATTTTGGAGCTAAAAGTTCTAATCTAAATTTCTTAGTTGTAAGACCGTCTTCAAAATGAAATTTTTTTAAAAACCGGTTTCTATGGAGGCTATTTTACACTGTTGTATAGGTACATATGGGAATAGCGTTGGTGTTTAAAGTAAATGTGGGTATAGTGGACACTTTAAGGAAAATTTCTGCTTAAATTCTCAATAAATACCAACCTATTTGCTTGGAAACGGTTATTATCCTATATTTAGGTTAATTGGATCTTCTTCTTTCGATTTTACCATTAAAAATTTTAATCAGGTTGGGTAAAGTATTTTTAATTAATTTTTTAAAAGTACTCCAAATTGCATCTATAGTGGTCACATAGATGTAGCTGTTGTTTCTATGGTGGACACCTCTTGTATCTTAAGTGGACACCTCTCTTTTTCTGTCTATATGAAGGGGTTTATGCATGAAATTGAGTAGATATAGTCGTTTAGTTCTAATTAAATCTTCCTAACGCAACGAAAAATATTTCAGATCAAATCAAATTAGCTTTATTTAATTTAGAATATCAGACTTGATAGTTTCCGGTCCAAAGCTTACGCTGTAGCTGATTTGAGAGGAATTTAGCATATACTTCAATGTTTTAGAAACCTTGGTTCCCGAAGCCAGAATGAAATCAAATTCATACAACACTCATTTTAAGGGGGTTCAGTACCCCAACACCTTAAACAGATCGATTTTGAGATTTTGATAAATTATAAAAGAGCTAACATTTAGCTTTCCAACGATGTATTACTTATGCCTGTAATCGGTTCTAAAGCATACTAAAAATTGCTTAAAAAATGTAAAGAAACCGAAATTCTCTATGCCGCGCCAACTTCGAATGCAAATATCTCAAAACTGTGTTTTTAAGCCTTCGATGTACCTTTTCTAGCAAACTAACAGTTGAAACATCATTTTTTTTTGCACACATGTCTGTTATGATGTAGTTGTTATACTGAAATGAGCTTTTAAAAAATCTCGTTAATTTTTTTAAAATATCACTTTTATCAGGAAAAAAATATTATAATTCAAAAATTTTAGAGATGCAATGTAAAAAGTTCAATGAAATGGGTTCTAATTAATCAATTACTTAAAGCTCATTTCAGTATAGTAACTACATCATAACAGGAATGTATGCCAAAAATTATGATGTTTCAACTGTTAGATTGCTAGAAAAGGTACATCGAAGGTTTAAAAACACACTTTTGAGATATTTGCATTCGAAGTTGGCGCGGCATAGAGAATTTTGGTTTGTTTTCATTTTTAAAGCAATTTTTAGTATGCTTTAAAACTGATTACAGGCATAAGTAATACACCGTTGGAAGGCTAAATGTTTGCTCTTTTATAATTTATCAAAATTGACTTTTTTCAAAATGTTGGGGTACTGAACCCCCTTTTAAAGCACAATCAACAGTTTATGAAAAAAACCTAAGTCATATTAAATATTATTTATGCTTCTATTCGAAGTCATTGCAGTGCCCACTATTGGAAAATCTAAGATTATAGTATGTTGGTAAAGTGGCCACCCCCATAAATCCTCGAAAAGTCCAAATTTTAAAGTAGATTTTATTCCGTATCACTCTTCTTTATCTTAATATAAATTTAAAAGTCAATCAAACGGTATTAGTAGGGGAGCCCATGATGCTAAATGTGGATTTACTCGAGAGCGTCAGATAAACATAGGGGAGAATACCTTGCATGCTTTTGAGTAACTCCACAAAATATAAGCTCTTTATGTAAGGGGGTTTGTCTAGAACAGCCCGTCAGTTTTGTAAAAAAAACCCAGTTACATGGACATACGCGAGCGTGTCAGATTATAATATTTTTGATGCTTCTACGTATCTCTGATACCAGAGGTATGTTTATCTGCCGATTTGCGTGGCCATCTGGAGCGGTAGAAAATAGAAAAAATGTATTTTCTCGAGCGCGTTAGATATTTAGAGGGGTTGTTGAATGAACCCTAAAAAATGTTCCCATTCAAAATTCTGACGTTTTGGAAGTGACGCAAGCACGTGGCGAAATTTTGAAAATGCAATAAAAATCGCAAACTTGAAATACTCGAGCCCGTCAGATTTTTATACAGTAGGTGCAGCTTGATGTTCCAGTCATGAATCGCCAAAAGTCTGACGATTATGTTGAAGGATATTCTTAATCTGACAGCTAGAACATCCGCCATCGCCGTTGGCTACCAAGACTAGTTAACCACCAGTTGAGACTAGTTTCCTGGCTCTAGGACTAGTTTCCTATGTCATTTTACGTTGTCCGAGATTTCTTAAGAATCGGTTTGCTGCTAAGATATTACAAAACCGTCTTAATTTTTTTAATTGTTTGTATCTTAAATTTAACGATTTTTTGTTCTATTATCTCTTGTGCACAAAAACACACTTTATATTCTCACTCCTCTTTGCAACATAAAATAAACTTACATTCTTTTATTCACAAAACTAACCGTAAATTTTAACTAATAATAAAAATGTTTGGAGAATAGCTAGAAGTCGAAGTTAGAGTGTTCATCTTCATAGACGCTAATTTTTTAAGAGGGCTTTTCCCCTAGACAAACTTTAGGCCAAACGGACCCACCTCCTTTAATACCACGTCATTCCTGCTAATTCTGTCATTCGCCCACTGAAGCTGTCGCTCAAATCCAAATCGGAACTGGACGAGAAAAACAACATCAGTGAAATTAAAATGCCGCTTGATAGAAGTTCCATATCCAATTAGGAATAACTTTCGCATTTAGCTTTTTCTGATTGGCTGCTAGTGAACTGAATTATAATCTGCGAGTTGAATTAAATTAATTACCTAAAGAGAAAAACGGCCGTTTGGCATCTCTGTTAAGCTTTATACTCTGTGAGGGAAGTAAGGGAGAGTGGGGCTATTTCGCACATGGGGCACATTCGGACAGACGGCATTTCCCCTAGTAATTATTAATTTAAAAATCTGAAAAAAAATACCAGTAGATGGAAGCATGACTACCACCTCCTGCAGGAATTTTCAAAGCCCTGGGCCATTTTGTTCTATACGTACTAGAAATTTGCTAGAGTTAGAAGCAGCAAAGTAAATTTTAATGTCATTTTGTTGGCGTAAAATATCAATCAAAAACAACTCTCAAGTGGACATTCAGCATTTTATTCAGTATAGGCACTACTAAAGAAGGTTTCTAGAAGGGTTTCATTTTCCTGCTTTAATTATAAATATCTTGTTGGGACGTGGTAAACTTGAACTGGTAGATGGGGCACATTCGTACACCAAAAGATGGGGCAGATTCGGACAGTGCGAATGTGCCTCATCTTTCCCATTTTTGATTATGAAAGTGATTTATATGTTTATAAGTGCAGTATATTTAATAACCAAAATTTGGTGATAATTGAAAATAACATCTTAAAGAAAGCTTCAGTTTTAAGGAATTTAGATCCAGATTTAAACATTGAAGAAATAAATGTTCCTGATAATTGTTTAATACAAATTTATTTGGATTTAAGTGATTTTATTCCAGTAGAATTTGCTACTAAGAAGAAAATTTTGTTATTTTGGTCGAATAGAAAATTTGGAATTGAATGGTGCTTACTTAAAACTAATGGTGAAAAACTTTAAAAACTTTAAAATTAATGACTAACATTTTATTTTCCCAGTAAGTAATGATTCAACATTGATACAAAAAGATAATATCGTATTAAAAGTTCCCCAACCGTCAGTTTCAGGTGTTAATAAGCGAGCTGTTGGTTCACTTTCCTTTGGAATAAAACCTGACAGTTAAAATATTGGTTGAACTTTTTCTAACTAATTATATTATGTGAAGTATGTCATTATGCAATATACTCTTCATTACTACAATTGTCTTCCTCATCAAAAACTTAGATGTTCGATATTTTCTGAAGCTGTTTTCTTTTTGTAAAAAAATCTTCATTTAGAGGAAAAATATGTAAAAGTGCCAAATATTTCGTTTAATTATCCTCAATTTAAAGTGCCATGAACTTATTAGTTTGTAAAAATAATTATTGTACATTTTTTGAATGTGTACGAATGTGCCCCAACACGTGTGCGAAACTGCCCCACCTATGGGGCATATTCGCACGAAATTTCTCGTTTTTTAGATTGATGATAAAGGTTAGAAATTCTAGATGAATGCGACCAATTATCGTTCTAAAATCTCGGGAAAGGTTTTATCTTTCATTTGAATCCGAGTTTGTTTCAATATCTCATCTAGATCCAGAGAAATATGCGGAAATGCACTTTCGTTCGAATGTGCCCCACTCTCCCCTACTAGTGTTACAACTAGTGTTTACAACAATAAATACTAATAAATAATGCCAATATATTTCAATACTTCATCCTTTACTTGTTTTTAAGTCTCAGACACAGAGTACTAAAACAGAGAGTCCATGGCCATAGGCCGTAATGGAAATCTCTAATCTCCATAGACGATTTTGAATAGTTTGGCTTGCGGAAATCGGCAGATTATATTATATTCGTGATTCTTGCATTATTTCCTTCAAAATACAATAAAATTCAACCGAGCTCGAGAATGTACAGACAACGAACTTTTTTGCAGCTTTGTAACCCTCCCACTCCCTTGCGCTACGCTCAAATGGTCAGATTTTAGAAAACGTACACTTTTTATCTGGTAATTAACCTACCCTTATCTTTATATGACGCGCTCGAGTAAATCCAAGTATCGATATTTTTTACAAATCTGACGGGCTGTTCTAGACAAACCCCCTACATAGAGGGCTTATATTTGGTGGAGTTACTCAAAAGCATGCAAGGTACACCCCCCTATGTTTATCTGACGCGCTCGAGTAAATCCCCAAAACACTCTGGGCTCCCCTACTATTATAAATACCAAAAAATCAGTTCCGACTTACCCGTTTCCTTACGCGATTTAATAAGCAAAATCATATTTCAGTCACTCGTCCGATGATTTAAAAATATTTAAATATCCTTCCCATGCTGATCTGTGGTATCGGTGGTAATTTACCAGCTTACCTGATTGCCCAATAGGGTGTTTCGAATTTCCCAGATGCCCCCCTCTCAAGTTGTTACAAGTACTACGTAAAACATTATTACCTGCAAATTTTCAGGTCTTTTGACCCCCTCGCCCTTCAAAAGTATGTTTCCCATGTATAGGGAAAATATTGAAAATATCGTTATTTTTGGCTCTGATAGGCCTGACATAGGGGTTTTATTGAATATTTTTCCTATTTTACTTCAGCTGTCATCATTTGACCTCACCCTTCGGGAATGTGAGGCCTTCATCCAGCTCCTGCCGCATGCGCCGGCGAGCATCCTCTTTTTTCATTGAAAGCGCGCTTTAAATCCCAGTGGAACTTCCCCCCAGTAGGTGCCATTGAATGTTTTTCCGATAGGATCTTGAGACAATTATATACCGAAGAGGATGTATGGGTTTTAATTCGATATTGTCTGCATTCAGGCTCATAAAATTGAAATGAGCCAAAAATGACGATATTTTCAATATTTCCCCTATACTTTAACATGAGAAACATACTTTTGAAGGGCGCGGGGGTCAAAAATCGTCCTAGAGACTTGAAAATATGCAGGTAATAATGTTTTAGTATTTGTAACAACTTGAGAGGGGGGCATCTGGGAAATTCGAAGAAAAATTTTTTACCATAGACTTTTGCAACACCCTATTGCACAATCTATCATGCCTATGAATTTTGAAGCTGTTTGATGCCTCTAACTCGTTCTATTTAAAATTAATCAGCTAAGTGGCCACTATTGGTAAAGTGTCCACTATACCCACATTTACCTTAGTATGCAGATTTGTGTATGACTCGTACTTGTAAAAAAACTTAAAACCTTTATATCTCGGTCAATTCTTGTTGTAGGAGCATGAAACTTTTTTGTTTGACATAAAATAATAATGAATATTTATTTACTCAATATGAATGATAGGACAAGGGAACCATGTGAAAATTTAAATTTTGTATTTTTTATGCAAAAAATTTTGACCAAAAAACTATCTAACATAATTATTTACTTTATTTTTGTCTCTAGAAGTATTTGTGTATAACGAACGGTTTAGGAGTTAGACGGGAGAAATAAGTGACACCTAACTCTATAGCTCAATGGAATCAACAATATTTCAGCTGCGAACTTTTCAAATATTATAAAATTGTAAAATTATTGTGAATGTCTATATTCATTATGTTATCTACCTACTAATCAGCTCTTTATTTTTCATACCTAAATAATTAGGTTAAAGTGGTTAGGTGAGTAAGTTTCTATACTTTTCGCATACTGTCACAAATACAAGATATTCTTTAAAACCTGTAGAGCATTTTTTGTACAATTCTTAAGCTTTTTTGAAAAATTTGAATTTTTTTCCAATCCAGATCAGATTCAATGTAGAAAAACTATAATACTTCAAAGTTCACTGATATTAAACTAGATTTGTTTTTAGCAGAGTTGGCTTTTTTTTCTAATTTACTCAATAACATACAAACATTTATTTCTAATGATTTCCTTAATATCCTCTTATCATATTTAATGGGTTTGTAATGTTTTCTCTAATACTTTTATGATAGAATTGCTTAGAAACAAACAACTAAATGTCATTAAACTGTATTATTGTCAGTAACCGTATCATTATCAAACAATGCATTGTGCAATTTTAGAGAAAAATCCTATACCTGCATGCAATTTAACTAATCGAAAGCAGCGTATTTCATCATTGCATAAGATCGATTGGATTTTACATACCCTATAATGCATTCACAATTTATGAGAATAAAAAGCAGCTGTGACTTAGCAAACCTAATGATTAATTTGATTACAGCATTCTATATACACACACCTAACGATAGGTTACTTACTCTAAAAATAGTTAAGATAAACCTTGACGAAATTTGAATCTTTCGAAATATATCTCATACATATTATGCATAGTGAAGAATTTCATGGCACGGAAAGATGAGTTTTCTACTTTGTTGAGGATATTTTACAATTGAAATACTTTTTGTTTATTTACCTCGCCGACTTGCATCATGTAGATTACATTTCTAGATTTAGTTTTTTCATTTGTAACACAGAACAAAGCCTTTGCATCCGGTTTATGAGAAGCTCCCAAACATAAAGGTTGTGTAGCATGAATACATTGTTTCTTGCTTTGAGAATACGGCGAAGTATTTCAATACAGCAGATGGGTCGGGCACTAGCCATACCATGGAAAGGGCACTTGGAACAAGAAGGAAACTATCAAAAAGCTTTCCTTTCCACGTTTTAGAACTGAGTTTACTACTCTATCTATTCAAAAAGTAAGATAGGGGAAAGGAAAATAATAATGGAACTGTATAAAGATTAAAAGAGTACTTTTATGCTTTTACCCCCAACAGCTTAATTTGTTTACTTTTTGTAATTGGTTTTTAAAGATAAAATATGATAGAATTCGTGTAAATATTATACAATTTAAGTTCCTGAATTATGCTTGTTTTTTTACAAACACATTTATTTACAAGTAAATATTTAATATGTATTTTTTGCTTAGAATGGCTAATATAGATAGAGAAATAATGATACTTTAAAATCCTCGATATAAGGCTTTCTTCAAACCACAGAATTATCATGATAACTCAGCATTATAAGAAGATTGTTTTTTGAAATTCCTTCATTAAATATTTTTATTAACCTTCAGCATTTTTAAATCAATATTCTTTAGCTGTTTAACATTAACGCAGCTAAGGGTTAAATGCATTTAAAACACATGCATTTTCCTATGTGATGAATATGAAATATGTTTTTCCCTCAATGAGTTTATACCTACATAAAAACAGTTAAATAAAGTTGGACAAGACATATTTTGTGGAGCTCTAAGCAATAAATATCCCAAAGACTCGGTTATTTGATTTTATTTTCCCTTAAACTCTACATAAAGCCCGAGAGATATTGTTCTGTAGAACAAAATAGTGTTTAAAAATGCATTCCTTTTGAATGACATCTGATTTTTGAAACTTTGCCAAACTGGATTGCAGATCTTTTATAAGTCCCTTACTTTCTAAAATCGGACAGGAGATGCCAAGAAAATCCAATGATTGGCAATATCAAAAGACCCTAGAAAACATCTGCTCCTATGTGCCTCTGAAATTCATGTTGATTATAATAAATCTCTGCGATGGCCTATCCCAATGAACGATGTAGGTATAGATAAGAAAATAGGATTTTCTTCTGGGAAAACGTAATGGTATCTTTCAGTGTTTTTCCAAATCCAAAATTTTATAAGCAGTTTAGTGCAAGATTTAAATTTCATGACCATATTTGAAAGAAAAGTATTTTCGGCTTTTTGTTTACATGATGAATACTTATTGTTATTGATGTATCTCATATGAGTTTAAATGTTTTAAAAGACAATTATTTCTTATGGATTGCATAATTTAATCTAATAAATTAGCTTAAATCTCATTTGGAATTTTAAATATCTTTACGCCTTAGAAATACCAATAGTTCATCACAAAGAGTTATACAACCTTTTTAACCTAAAGGAAAGTGTTTGATACAAGATATTTTTCCAGGCTATCTCTCCCTGCAAATATGTAAAGGATAATTTAAAATTAATTCATTAAAATTGTAAAACCAAAAATATTTATTTCACAATATAAATTTCACACATTTTATACTATGCCAAGTTCAATAATCTAAAAAGTACACTTAAATGCTAAGAAATGTTTATAATTGTACAAAATCAGTTAGCATTCTACTTAAATGTTTGACAGAGAAATTTTTAAGATTTCTAGGAAAAAATATCATAACAGGGTTCTTTATAATCACGATATTCAATTCAATCAGATAGTTAAAACTTCTTATTTCTTCGCAGAGAAATAATGGCAAGAAAAAAAATAAACTCAAGATACAAACGAAATAAATACGACGCTTATTTTAGGCGCTATTTTTGTTAAATTTTTTTTGAATACCATAACAAGGTTTCAATTTCATAACGAGGTTTCACTTCATCACGGTATTTATATCAATCAAATCGCCTTCATTCTTCTTCCCAGAAAAGTAAGGACAAGAAAAACTCAGGACACAAACAAATACTAAATACGATTCTTATTTCAAGCGATATCTTCCTTGATTTCATTTTGAAACCCCTGCAATAAAATACCACTCCCGTACCTAAATAACATCCTCAAAACTTCGCATGTCAAGCATTTCTCCGAACCCCACTCATTCCCCCTCCCACTTACCTCCCCCCACTGCATAATTTGAGGGCGCACAAAAAACCACCGCAACCTGCCCACTTTTTACTTTCCGCAAAAAGTTTGCGGTGATTTGTAAGCCGGTACTTTTTTAATGCAGGCCGGCACTTAAAAAAGAGCGCCGCGTTCGAAAATCGAAGGCGGAGACTCAAACCTGAAAAAGATAGATCTCCAGATGCGTACAAAACCAGCTCGATAGGAAGACATCAGCTCTCGCTGGAACATCAGCATTTCCTTTTGCTCCTGATGACCTAGAACAAAGGGACCGTCCCCTTCTCTTTCCTTCAGCACCTCTTTTCTCTTATTGACACCATTTTGTCGAAAAAATCCCGCTATTTCTTTCATTCCCGTTGTTGTATTTCTTGCTGATCCGACCCGTGGGTGCTTGCAGCTGCGCCAACTAGTAATGGTTATGGACACGGAAGCCCCGAATCGTAAACACATTACGGTGGGGGCATCTGCATTCGACAATTACAGGGGGGATGTCCGAATGAGGGGTCCTTTGGAAAGGGGGTAATATCATCAGTAAGACGGATAGGGATCGTTCGGTAGTTGTAATAAAACGCTAAAAATTTGGATATTTTTGGAAATATTTTAAATTTAAATATTTTTCTCTGTCTTTTAACAACTTTGAAATGCTATTTGATTGCTTGAAAAGTGCACTACACTAATCTTGATAACGCTTTGTTGAACTTAATATAAACCTACCATTCTATTCTTAGTAGGTTTATGTGGGGTACACCATACTTGTATAAAAAAATCCCTTTTCGGTTATAAAACAGTCTGTTATCACTAGTTTTATTCATAGATATTCAGAAATAGAAAATATACAAGGTGTTTCAACAAGCCTGGGCAATCTCTGCACAGCTAGATTTTTTGCATAGAGGAGTACATAAAATATGCTGATAGATTGTCCAGCACATATTTTACAAAAGCCTTTATAAAGTAAAAATTGTTATTTAGAGCAGCGGTTCTAAAACTTTCTACCGTCACGGACCCCTTTATGTAGCAGCCAGGTATCGCGGACCCCCAACATTTTAAACACCAAAAGCCGTAACCAGACTTTTGTTTTAAGCTTAAGATTAATTAAAATTATCAATTAGGTATATTAAATTTTACAATTACTCCAGAGGCGTATAAAGATATTTGTTTCTGGAGGGGACAAAAATTATATCTCACAGCCCTCCATATATATTTCATAGGTCCAAGTAGCTTTTTAGTACATTTTTAGAATCTGCGTCTTAAGGAACTTGATATAACAAGGTTATGAGTAATTAAAATCTACGTACCAAAGGGTGGGGTCTGGGAAAATTTTTGGAAATTCAACTAGAAAAACAGGGTTTTTAATTAGTTTTGATACCTCTAGTTAGAATTGTTTGAATATAAATTTTTATGTAAGATTTGCATTTTGATTAATTTAATGTAAAAAATAGTTTATAATAATAGATTTTTAAGAACAAAAAGGTATCTGTAGGGTCATCCTTAGAAAATATTTGGATGAATTTGTCCCTAAAAACTTCCCTAAAACAAAAACTTGTCCCTAAAACAGGATTTTAACTTGGTTTTGATACACTTCGTCCGAATTTCAGACTATATTCTTAGGTAGGATTTCAATTATAATGAACTTATTTTAAAAAATTTTTAATAATAAATACTAAATGGGGTTCGGAAGTCCTCCCCCAGAAAATTTCCGGAAATTTGATAAATAGGCAGAAAGGTGAAGGGGCCCTGCCCCTTCACCCACCTTATATACGCCCCTGAATAACTCCAAGTCTCTGAGGTGAGGGTGGAAACTTTAAGGAAAAATTATGCATTGAAGTCAAAATTTCGAGGGGGCTGGGGGTTTTCCCCCAGAAAATTTTTGAAATTTGCCTCTTAAAACTAGTGTTTCCTCTAATTTTAAAACTCTTTTGGGAATTCTGAAAGTAACTTGAAGAATTCCTCATGGTGACTCGCGGACCCCGAGGGGTCCGTGGACCACAGTTTAAGAACCCCTGATTTAGAGAAATTTAATTAATTAATGATTTATTTAATGATTAATGATTTAGAGTCATTGAATCAATTTAAATTAGAAATTGAAATTTATATAGATTTAGTGTGTGGGGGAGAATTATGCTGAGGTCAGAAAGAGATGCTGGCCTGCCCTATTAATCCACAATTAAAATCAGAAGCAGAATTATATAAAATATTGATTTATTTACAAGCCTAAAAACAGTAGAATATTATTTACACTCTAAATTAAATTTTTGTTAAAGATATTTTTATAGCATGTCTCGTGCTGTCATGCTCGTGCGCGTTGCACTGTCGTGGCCATGCTAGTGTTGCATGTTTTATCACTAGTTCACTTCATTCACTAGTTCACTTTATTCACTAGTATCCGCTACAGTACCCCCCCTCAGTGAACGAGAGGGATACGAAATCTTATTCTCCTTCCGGCCCGACTAAACTTTTCTTCTGGGACCTCCAAAACAGGTGGTGTTGAAGGAGTGTCCTGATCGGTAGCTAGGAGAAACGCAGGCTTCACTCGATCAATCGAGACTGTAACTTTACTGTCCTTCCGATGAATTACAAAATTCTTTTCATTCCGTTTGAGGACTCTAAACGGGCCTTCGTATGGAGCCTGCAGAGGACGGCGTACTGCGTCGACTCGTACGAATACGTGCGTACACCTGCTAAGTTCTTCATGGACGAAAATATCCGGCTTTGAATGTCGTGAGGCGGGAACTGGTTTCAGACGGTTCATGGATTCACGAAAATTAATCACGAAATCATGTAGCTGGCGAGGTGATGGTGTGGACAATGGCTCTCTGAAGAAGTCTCCTGGAAGACGCAAACTTGTTCCGTATACGAACTCGGCGACGGATGCATCCAAATCTTCCCGGATAACTGCTCGTAAGCCCAAAAGAACGATGGGCAACTTGTCCACCCAGTTTTCAGAGTTTTGACATCTGATCGCAGCTTTGAGATCACGGTGGAACCGTTCCACCATTCCGTTGGCTGCGGGATGGTATGCCGTGGTACGGAATCTTTCCCAGCCAAGGAGGTTACCAAGCTGCCGGATCAACTTTGACTCGAATTGAGTACCCTGGTCGGTGACGATGCTTTGTGGACAGCCGAACCTTGAGATCCACCCTGAGAAGAATGCTTGTGCAACCGTCTCAGCTGATTGGTCAGGGATAGGTATGACTTCTGGCCATCGTGTCCAGCGATCCACGCATGTGAGGCAGTAGCGTTGGCCTCGTGACGGTGGAAGCGGCCCGACGATGTCGATGTGGACTATTCTGAAGCGGTCGTCAGGTTCCGGAAAACTTCCAAATGGCGATTTGGTATGGCGGTTTACCTTCGACTTTTGACACGGGATACACGCACGAGCCCAGGCAGCACAGTCTTTTCGAAGATTTTTCCAGACGAATTTAGATCTCAAAAGATTGACGGTGGAGCGAATACCGGGGTGTGCTAAGTTGTGTATGTTGTCAAAAGCTTGACGACGAAATTCGACAGGTAAATAAGGTCGGACTGTGCCAGTAGACACATCGCATGCTACTTTGACGTCAGTACCAGGGAAAACTACGTCTTTTATTTCAAACGCTGAATCTGTGCCTCGCAATCTTTCAAGCTCAGGGTCACTAGCTTGCTTCTGAGCCAAAATTTCATAATCCAGTTGATTTGGGAAATCGACACTGTAGATACGCGATAGAGCATCAGCCACCACATTCTTGTCCCCTGGTAAGTACCGAATATCGGTGGTGAATTGCCCGATATATTCTAAGTGTCGTAACTGTCTGGGAGTGCATTTATCTGACTTCTGTTGGAAAGCGAAGGACAACGGCTTGTGGTCGGAAAAAATTAAGAACCGCCTGCCCTCAAGATAGTATCGGAAATGCTTTACCGCCGAGTAGGCAGCCAGCAATTCACGATCGTAGGCGCTATAGTTACGCTCGGCAGGATTAAGCTTCCTCGAAAAATATTGAAGAGGTTGGATTTTTCCGTCGACCACTTGATTCAAAACTGCACCAACAGAAGTAGAAGAAGCGTCTACCATGACAGCAATATCGGCATCTGCCACAGGATGAGTCAGCAAGGTGGATGAGGATAAAGACTTCTTACATGCTTCAAAAGCAGCTGTGGCTTCTTCAGTCCAATCGATTTTGGTCGCATCCTTTTTCTTCTTACTATTGATGTATGAGTACAAGGGAGCTTGGATCTCTGCAGCCTTGGGGATGAAGCGGTGGTAGAAGTTAAGCATGGCGAGAAAACGTCGCAAGTCGTTCACAGTCACAGGACGTGGGAAATTAGCAATGGCTGAAACTTTTTCCGGGACGGGTGCTATTCCTGATGGAGACACGAGGAATCCAAGGAAAACTATTTCTTGAGCACCAAAGATGCATTTTTCCGGATTGATTACTAATCCGTACTGTTTAAGCCTGCTGAAGATTTCCTTAAGATGACCGTGATGAGATTTCTCGTCATCCGAGACTACCAAAATATCATCCAGGTACGAGAAACAGAAATCCAGTCCTCGTAAAACTTCATGCATAAAACGTTGGAATGTGTTCCCTGCATTACGAAGACCAAATGGCATCTTTGTAAATGAAAATGATCCAAACGGGGTTGTGACAGTTGTTTTCGAAATGTCGGCTGGTTCAACAGGTATCTGATAGTAAGCTCTGACAAGATCTATTTTAGAGAAGATGGTTTTACCCGAGAGGCAGTGAGAAAAATCGTGTAAGTGTGGTATTGGATAGCGATCTGGAACTGTGACTGCGTTGACTCGACGAAAATCGCCGCAAACGCGCCATGAATTGTCCTTTTTTGGTACCAAATGTATGGGGCTTGCCCAAGGACTGTTAGCAGGAATGCAGATTCCATCGGCAAGGAGTCTCTCAAATTCCTGACGCACGACATTTAGTTTCTCTGGTGACAATCTTCGAGGTTTGGAATAGACGGGTGGTCCTGTCGTCTGTATACAATGAGTGGTACTATGCAACACCTTAGAACTTGACAAATTAGGGTTTAAAATTTCAGGGAATTCTTTAAGAAGATCTTGAAATGCGGACTTCTTTGACAAGAAACTCAGTCCTAGAGAAGATCCGTTGACAACTTCGGTTTTTACGCTCAACGAAGTTTCTTTGTCGATTAGGCGCTTGTTTTTAATGTCCACCAGTAGACTGAATTTGCTTAAGAAATCGGCTCCGAGAATAGCTCGTGTGACGTCGGCAATTAAGAAAGTGAAGGGAAAATTTCGGCGTAATCCGATGTTTACCTTTACGAAATGAGTGCCGTAAGTACGTATTCGTGAGCCGTTTGCAGCATACAAATTGACATCTTCAGTAGGTTTACGATTAGTAAATTTACTTTTTGGTAGGACAGAAACACATGCACCTGTGTCGACCAGGTAGCGGCATTTAGACACTTTATCATAAACAAAAAGACGACTACCTGAGTTGTCGACATCCTCCGTCGTCGCGAGGGTCGAATCTAGGAGTTTTCCGGCACGAACTGACAAGGTTGACGACACTTGTGAGCGTTGTTTCCAAATTTATAGTGGTACCAGCAAAGACCACGGGCTTTCCGCTCTGCACTTGGGCTCTTGGATTGGAATCTACGTCTTGATCCGGAGCGATGCTGAGATCTACCAAGACGAGAAATTTCTTTCTTCAAAGCGGAGATCTCCTCACGTAACGTTGTCCATTGAGTGGTTTCGGGCTCCTTCTTGTCGACTGCAGATACTACTGTGGACGTCGAAACTTCCTGAATTTTATCCGCCATTAAGGCCTGTTGGTCGAGGGGCTCTCTTGAAATACTCAAAATCTGCTGGGCAGAAACTGGTAACCGTTGGAGCCATAAGGTTTTAACAGCAGTCTCAGTGAAATTATTCTTGGCCAACTCTTTCATCTCTCGTAGCAATTGGCTTGGTTTTTTATCTCCTAATTCCAAGTCATGCAAAAGCAGTTGAAGTTTTGCTGTTTCCGATTCTGCAAACTGGTTAATCAAACGCTTTTTCAAAGTATCGTACTTGTCATGAGCAGGTGGAGAGCATATCAAGTCCGTACAATGAGAAAGTATAGTTTCATCTAGCGATGAAACCAGACAGTAGTACTTGGTCTGATCGGAAACAATCCCCGATGTTGCAAACTGCGCTTCGATGAAATGAAAATACGCTTCAGCATTTGATTTCCAGAAAGGCGGTGGTTTAAATCCAACCGCATGCACTTCACTTTGAATTTCTCCCGAAACAGAATCAGATGTTTGCTTGTCATCCGTCATCGTAGACTCAGGCAAAAGATTATAACGTGTTAAAAAAGTCTCACTTTAGAGGAGTCACCAATGTGGGGGAGAATTATGCTGAGGTCAGAAAGAGATGCTGGCCTGCCCTATTAATCCACAATTAAAATCAGAAGCAGAATTATATAAAATATTGATTTATTTACAAGCCTAAAAACAGTAGAATATTATTTACACTCTAAATTAAATTTTTGTTAAAGATATTTTTATAGCATGTCTCGTGCTGTCATGCTCGTGCGCGTTGCACTGTCGTGGCCATGCTAGTGTTGCATGTTTTATCACTAGTTCACTTCATTCACTAGTTCACTTTATTCACTAGTATCCGCTACAAGTGATTACATAAATTTACACACACACACACACACACACACACACACACACACACACACACACACACACACACACACACACACACACACACACACACACACACACACACACACACACACACACACACACACACACACACACACACACACACACACACACACACACACACACACACACACACACACACACACACACACACACACACACACACACACACACACACACACACACACACACACACACACACACACACACACACACACACACACACACACACACACGTGAAATCCTAACTATAATTGAATCGTCAGTTTGAAAGAGGGAATAAGTCCAATAAGTCCAAAAAATGACAAATTGACCTTTGTGCTTAAAAATATCTCCAAGCTTTGCTTTGCACATGAGTGAAAAGACGGGGGAAATTTGTACCCCCTATCAGCATATATAGCCCCTGGGACTTACGAAATCGATGTCCATTCATTGTATTTTATAATTTAATTAGGATTTAAAGTTCATTTGTCTTTCTTTTTCTATTATTTATACGGTAAACTAAGCCAAAATAAAATTTGCTCTTAATTTAAAAGTATTTTCAAACTTTCTTTATGTAGGATTCACTTACTCCATTGAAACTGATTTAATGACTCAGTTTCATTATAATTTTGAATTTTATTGGTCTTAATCTCTTTATTTCTCCCATTTGTGGAGCGAATTGAGCAGAAATATGATTTAAATGTCGATTAAATGGTTTTTAAAGATTTTTCTTCAGATAAAATTTCATAAGGTTGAAGAAGGGAATAAGTCCATCAACTTTTTTAACAATAAAATATTTTTAATGTACTTATATTTGTTTTGGTGATTGCTCTCTGTTTTCTAAATAGGGTTTTGTAAAATTTGGTGGTTATAGAATGAAAATTCCGTTGATTATTTAGTTTTTTTTCGATTTTCTCAAAACTGGGTTTTTGGACTTAATTCCTTCTTCAAGCTGACGATTCAATTACCTACTATTAAGAGATTTTTATAAATTTAGATTTTTTTGTTCCTGTAAAAAATTAAGGAATTACATTTAGATTTTGTGTACATAATAACTAGAAGCTGGAAATTCGTTGCCTGGAAGTATACACTGTACACTTTTGTTGTTGACATTTATTATACATTTTAGTGTGTAAGAATATACTATAATACTATAATATATAGCAACCTATTATTTATGAGATTTTAAAGAACATATCATAACTCTTGAGTGGTTTCCCATTTTCTTACTAGCCCAAAAGACTTGTCGGTTTTCATTTAACCCATTGATATCATTAAGAGTCTTTGTAAAAGATTTTCTCTCCGTATAAGAGAACCGGCTAAAACGTCGTAATCTTAAGAATGATGACGTGATATTGCCGTGTAAAGAAGCAGTATTATGGCTTCATACGCCATTTAGATGAAATGTGTGTTTCTTGGAAACTACTTTCTGAAAACAACGGATTTTAACTCTGCTTGAAGTACTACTTTTTCATACAAAATAAATTTGAAAACATTTCAAGGCATACACGAAATAAATAATATGGCCTTTCAAATTTAATTTTTTTTGTATAAAACTAAACCCATTTTAACGAAACAAATGCCCTTTGTTTCGGACAAAGCTTTGGGAGAAAAAAAGTCTGAAAACTAATTCATTTTGGTTGTTTTGACTTGCAACTAATTGAAATTGACTTAATTATGTAATTGATTTTCCTGTCAAGATAGAAAACTATTTTTTAACCTCTTGGTGAGAAGCCGGGGTGGACAAGTGCTTATATCCGATTGGCTCATCCCTTTTAGCAATCTATTTGCCAGGACAAAATGCCTATTTTTTTAACCTTACAACTTTTCTTTAAAAAAAATAAAGAAAGAACATAACTCCTAGGTCATATTTTCAATCAATTATAAAGTCTTCTGCTTTCAATGTTATTATTTTGTTTCACTTTAAGCAGAGACCTTGTGCGCCATGGCACGGTACATAGTTTAATACGACCATTATAGTATATTTCCGATAAAACAATAAAAAATACCAGAGACACATGATGTAGCAGAAAATTAATTGACCTCGGTAATCAAAAGTGTTTTCTACCTTTAAAACATCGCAGTATTCAACTAAAACAATTTAACCTGTCATCTAAAAAATGTTTCCGTAGCCAGCATGTTGGTGTTGTGTGTGGCCAAGAACTCTTCAGTCTCTCTCTCACCGGTAGCTTGTAGACTGATGCTAATTTTTTTTCCAAAGTGCCGTTTCTTTATGTTGTGTGGCCATTGTTCTTCAAAAGCAATTTTCTTTCCAAGCCAGCTATTGAAATCCAGCATGAAAAGGCTACCCAGCATTGTTTACGCCGTCATAAACTATATTTAATTAAAGATTAATGCAATTTTCTCCGCTTAGAACGCGTAAAAAAGACGTCAGTTGTTTTACGCGTTAATTAATTTTTATTTAATCTGCCTTCTTGGGCAAAGCAGGCTTTTTTCCGCTGGGCTCTTTTTTCGAAATGTGGTTTGATTGCTGTACAAATGCGCTTCCCTCGTGGAACAACTTGGCCCTTCCTCAGTTTTTAATTAGCATTACGATTCTACTGATGCAATTTAGCTGAATTATGTTCTTTAATAAGTGTTTATTTATCACATTTTATTATAGAGCTGGTTGTACGTTGGGTAATTGCCCCGACTTGTGCAGGCTTTTAAGGCTGTCTTGGGCTAAAAAGAACGGTTTATTGCAGAAAACAGTTACGCTGGAATCTTTATTTGAAAAAAAAAAACAGGTAGTTAAATAAATGAGGTAATTTTTAAGACAAACGTAAAAGGGAACAAAAGGAAAATGCAACTTATCACGATGTGGGAAGTGTTAATTTTCATAATTCGTTGAAAATAGTGGTAAGCACTAATTTTGTTTTGATAAAATTAAAAGTACGTAAGAAATGTATTGCATTCTCAGGGAATAATTTTTAATGGTGAAACAGTTATGCGAGTTTATCTTAGAACTGCTACTGTGTTTCTATGAAGGAAATACATTGGCGTAGTTTTTGGAACGAATTTATGTTCTATACAATTTTGTAGCAGTAAGCTCAAGGTGTGATGAAACTGTTTATTTCTACCCCTTAGGCTGAAAACTTGGTAAAATATTTCTATGAATTAGATTTTAGCATAATTTGATTTGATTTGTTTGTTTATTTGCATTTTACTTTGTTTGGGAAAAGACTCGGGGGTCTAGTCTTAAGACAGACTGCAAGTCTGATTAATAAAATATTTTCTGTGGTCTGGCTTCAGAAAATCCACACCCCTTGAGGAAAATGAAAAATTTTAAAGCATGCTTCAAACATAATTTCAAATACTTTACGTACCTGGTGATGAAAAAAAACTTTGGTCCTCTTAAGAGGTTGTGTCTACGAAATAATAATAACTATAGCAATATCTAAAATGGAAAATTTTCTTTTTTCTGACATTTCCTTTCAGTCATAGATTACCATTGAATCTTATAGAAAATTTGGTGCAGCTAGGATTGAAAGGGTTAAGTAAATGATTTATAGTATTTTTAGATAATAAAAAAATTAAATATTTTTATTCCCTAGTTATGGGGAGAGTTCTAGGAATTAAAAACTTGGAAATTCTGGCAAATTAAACACTTGTTTTAGGGTTTCTATTGAAGGTATTTTTCTTCACAAGGTGTCTTTTAGTACTAAATCGATGCTGCTCTGGAACTTTGCAACTGATAATTAAAAAGAAAAATTATAACTTCAAACATTGCCATTAGGGTTGAAAGTAGTCTCATCGGTTAGGGCATGGTCTTTTTATTATACCTAGACACCACTTTTATGACTCTATCTTTAAGGGCTCAAAAATTAAGGGAGTGGACGGGACTTCTGAAACACCTTGCGCAGCAATTTAAAGAGAACAAAATTGACAGTGACAGACAATTAACCTATCTAAAACATTGATAGAATTCTTGTTTTAGGCCTTGAAACTTCCATGTAAAAGTATTGGGTTGTCCCATAAGTTCTGTTACTTTTTACGAAGTTTTGTCTTTGAAAATTTTTTATGAAAAACTGGTAATAGGTGGAGATTTCAAACAAAAGGGATTTTGATATATGTATATTTATCAACATAATGTGTGATTTTGGTAGTTCTCGGGGTATTATTTCTTTTCAAAATGGCGGTTTGAAAAAAAGACCAAAAACGACGATTTTCGCGTAATTTTTTTCTTTTGTTTAAAAAACTAGGAAGAACGCATAATTCATGGCTAAAAAAAGTTTTAGTGTATATTTGAAATGTTTAGATTACGATGTCAAAGTTTCAAGATGATTCGATAAGTTTAAGGTTGGAAGTTTTCGCTTTAAACTTCCATATATTGGTAATTTCACGTGTTTTTTAATGAACGCCTATTGTTTTTCTAAGCAGCTGGTATGAAGTAATTAAAGGCAGGTGTTTTTTGAACCATAATGCTTGTTAAAGCATTGAAATGATGCCATTAATGCATTGAAAGTATATTTTCATAATATCATTCAATTGATTTATTTCTAATTGCCAAGGAGTTGTTTTTATTGTAATTTTTTCGTATGAAGCAAAGAAAATTGCTTTGTTCGCTGAGCGTAAGTTCAGCAAGTGTACCTGTGATAAGCTGAAACGTTGCGCTCTTGCATTGTGCGCACTATTTTCTGAACTTAAGTTCAGATATAATTTAATATACTGCATATTTTGAATATTTGGGTCTTTCCTAAGCTTTTTTATTGATTTTGATGCTTTTTTCGTAAAAATTTCTTTGAAATGACTAGCATTATTGAGGTAAGTTTTTTGCAATAGATGTTATGTTTGGGACCGAAATTTCCTAAGTTAAACTTATCGAATTATCTTGAAACTATGACATCTTAAACTAAACATTTCAAACATATAGTAAAACTTTATTTAGCCCTGAATTATGCGTTCTTCCAAGTTTTTTAAACAAAAGAAAAAAATTACGCTAAAATCGTGGTTTGTAGTCTTTTTTTCAAATCACCATTTTGAAAAGAAATAATATCACGAGAACTACCAAAATCCCACATTATGTTCATAAATATACATATACCAAAATCCCTTTTGTTTGAAATCTCAACCTATTACTAGTTTTTCATAAAAAATTTTCAAACACGAAACTTTGTAAAAAGTAACAGAACTTATGGGACAACCCAATATTAAGGATTTAAAACACAGTATTTAAACTAATGCTATTTTAAGAAAATTTCTAAGGCCGATCCTCTATCAAATACTAATTAAAATGTGAAAAGAGAATAGTTTCATTTCCTAGAAAAACTAACTCAAAACAAATGAGAAATTTCTAAGAAAAACATTTTTCAATACTTACCTCTTTTCCGGCTACTTTTTGTCAACATCATTGCAATATTGGGAAAACTTTCCAAAAACACTACAAATCTGTTTAATTGATATTTCCCTTCTAAAAAGAGCAAAACCAATTACAGGCACACGGTTCACGCCAGGAATTAACGACCTCGGTTTTTGCAGTTCATTAAGCGTTTTCAAAAAGAGAAATAACCCCATCTGAGAAAAAAACCCAAACCGGTTCTCACCAAACTGTGTTCGGAGATGTACCACCATCGCTTCATCAAGCCGATTTGATTTTCCCGTGCTTTTTATTGGTCCCCCGCCCCAAAACCCGAATATGCCCGCCCTCTTTTAAATGAAAGTTAAATTTTACTCTGCAGGAATTCCGTGCAAAAACAAATTTAATTCCGGTTCTGGGCGAAATGAGGTACCGCTAAAGCGTTAATGACCATCAATAAAAACTCCTACACGAAATTCCCCCAGAAGCCATGATTTATTACACCGTCTCCATCTTAGATTCCCCCCTTCCGAACGCTTTGTTATTATTGCCTGACCCTTTCAAAAGAAAAAGATCGAAAATGAAACACTTATATCGGCGCTATTCCCGAAAAAAATCTTTTGAATGTCTTCGTATTTACGTTACATTCTCATTTACGTAATGGCGCATGTTGGAAATTACGGGGAATTTGTCATTTTTGATTGCAGAGCAGATTGACACGGGGGCATCCCATCCCTTTGAAACTCCCCCCCCCCCTCTATAAGGGAGTGAGCTATTCCGTCTAACTATCGCCGCTTCAATGTGTTCCCGATAGATTATGGAGCCTTGGATGCACTCTTTTCATTCTTGTCATTACCCAGTTCAAGACAATCGCTCCCTTTCTTGCTTGCAAAATACGAATCCGATAATGCTTTTCCAACTCTTTCATCATACTTCGGGGCGCGTTTTGTTAACGGATGACGATTTTTTCTTTCAATGAGGGTATAAACATTTTTTAGAGACTGTCGAAGCTCCTGCAATTGGTTAACTGAATTACGCAGAGTATCAAGATATTCGTTTCTTGTTTTTTATGCTTAAAGGTTGAACTGAATTTATTTTATTTACCTTTATTTATTCAAAAAGAAGTAGACAATTTTGTTAGATAATATTACACAACATAATGGTACATTTATATAATACTTATATACAGGGTGTATCTGAAATGGTGCAACAAACTTTCAGGAATGATAGTAGACACCTAGACGAGTCAGAATCACATAGGATTTGGGGGTCCCAGACGAAATCCCAGGGAGTTAAAAATGGAGCGACACCCCAAAAAATCATTGAAAAATTCAATTTGTAGAAGAACTAATATTGGTAAAAACTTAATTATGGTCTCAAAAATTGTGGTTTAATATGGCCATTAAAATTATCTCAAAAGTCTTCATTTTAAAATTTGTTTTATTATGAAAAAAAAGTTTAAGAACCACACAAAAATGTGAAAACTCTGCAAAAAC
Source organism: Tetragnatha versicolor (assembly GCA_024610705.1). Lineage (NCBI taxonomy): Eukaryota > Metazoa > Arthropoda > Arachnida > Araneae > Tetragnathidae > Tetragnatha > Tetragnatha versicolor. The sequence goes on along the minus strand of JANDEH010000009.1, from coordinate 5,505,279 downwards.
CTTATTTTGTGTTTCGAAATCCTTTCTTTTCATTTTATAATCTGAAAGATCATATTTGAAAACCCTTAAGTCCAAAGTTTCATGTTAATACAATCAATATTAAACGCTTGAGATCCTGTTCAAGTTTGTTTTTTGCTTTCGCAAACAGCTGTTCTGGAAACAGCTCTAGAAAACTGTTTGCGCACTCAAAAAACAATCAGATACACCCAATTTCAGATACACCCTGTATATTTTAACTGAAAAAATTAAACTATATAAAATAACGTTTTCATTAGATATGTTTACAAGTAACCATTATGTTTTACCACGGCTAAACTTGATCGCGACCGTAGGTTATACGGCTTATCCACTTTCCAAAAGATCAAAAGAGCCGACGCACGGCCGACGGCGCCGGAAGTTTCCAGTTTTTACCGCTTGAGGGGGTACCGCGCGTAATGGCTCGTTAGGGTTGGTTGGTTGGTTTGCTTCGGCTCTTCAAAATACGCAGTACACAGAAAAATCCTAACACAGGTTCCAAAACGATATTTTCAAATTCTGGAAGGATTGGAGGGCGTATTATTTTTTTTATAATATATAATTATATTATATATATTTTTTGTCGTATAATTTTTGTTTTTACGTTCTAAGAACACTTTTAGTCATTTACCTAAGTCATAAAAATACAAATTTATGATTTTTCATGATTGTGATTCATTATCGTGATCATGAAATTTATGATTTTTTTTATTCTTCACCATACTACCAACCCTGTGAACTAGCCACGAAAAATAATCAACCCGGTTGATGACCAAGTTGCTCGTCTGTGACTCCTTTTAAGCATATTTATCTTTGAATCGTATGAAATCAACCAACCAATAATTATTTTCCAGTGGAATGCCATGAATGACAGATAGATGGCGCTAACATCGTACATCCCAGTTTCTTGAACCTACCTTTTCGCGTAATTGCGCAAGCCGTATATAAACACAGTTAATCCAGTCTAGCCGTGGTTTTACAAAGTGCTGAATTCTGCAAATATAATCCCTGAAATATTTCAAAATAAATAAAAGAATGTATTGAATTTTTCTTAAACACTGATCTACGACTGAAAATCAATCATTATTGAGAAGGGCATTTTAATTAACCAATCAGAACTCTCACTCAAGTCTTACCCCATAGAGGATTAGAAAATATTTCCTTATACTACTAACTAAAAGATTGCTCTTGTAGTTAGTATAAAAACGGGATCTATGGTCTCGGTGTGGCTGATAGAACACAGGCACCAGTAAAAAGTTTTAAATTACTAAAATACTTTCGGTTCGAGAGATATACAAATTATAAACATAATAGTACTTTTAGGGAATTTCTCACCTTTTAAATAATATAAAATCAAATATGTAATTTCAATCAAACACTAAGATTTTTGAGTTTTCAAAGTTAGCATACCCGCTTTGGACTACTCTCCTCTATATGAGAAAACAAAATACGTATTTTTAGGTAAATATAAATTGACTATCTGATCTCTATTTACAACTGAATTTGTGGGAAAAAAATCATTTCTCAGCCACGATGAATTGATTATCTCAAAGCGCATGACTTTATTTACACACGAGAGGAATATGATAAATTTTACATAAGAAAATATTCACCTCCTAAGTGCCACATTTTCCCTTCCAATCTTCAATGCGGCGGCAGACCCTCAATCCCTTTCATGTCCCCAAACAACCGAATCTTCCGTTCACCTCCCCTGCCAATATTTTATGAATGAACTCCGCATTTTTAGCATGCAAATGAAGGCACCCACAAAAAGCCTCTAATAACGGAATTTGTCAACTCATTAAAAGAACCCCTAACGGAATCAATCGCCCCCCCCTCAAACCCAGAGGGGGGCCCGGAATACTAAGTAACGCCTCTCCCCCTAAGAAACAAGGGCAAAAGGCTCGCATAATGGGCAGACGTGATAAGAATGCCCCCTCCCTGTTTGTAATTGCAGTTTGTAATCCGATAATGAACACGGGCTTCAGTCCACGCCGGAGAAGGTATTAACCGGTCCGCTTATGGACATGCGGACACGCTCCACAAACAGTGATTATCTATGCAGTCCTTAATGCTGTTTTAAAAGCAGTCACGCAAGTGGTGAACTCAAGAAAATTTACATACATTTTAACCTAAATAAACTCGAATCATCGGTGGCATTAAGACTCGCAGAGCGCCTAATTAAGAAATTAATTCGGGCTTTTCCATCTATCTTTGGTGATTGAAGAAGGTATTGATCCTTTTTGCACTTCGGGATGGGAGCATAAACTCCCCCGTCTTAGGATTTAATCGCCCTCAAATGGAGTAGAAGGGAGAGTTCCTGAGTGCTTGCGTTCGAGCGCGCTTCTCTGTTTGCTCTCTCTCTCTTGCTTTTATTTCGGGGAGTTGATTCCTTTTGAATCTCACTCACTGAAAAAGTGGTGCCTGAAACATCAGTTCTGATCTTCAGTTTAACCTAGATTTAGTCGTTATAGTTAATTGAAAGGAAATTGAGAATACTATATTTTTGAAAATTGAATTCAGTATCACGCTCTGGGAGTTTGCGTTTAGTAATAGGTCCAAATTATATCGGGAAATACTTGAGATAGACAGCAGCCTATGCGGTTAAAATTGAAATGCTTGCTGCAATAATGAGCCAATTCCATCAGCTTTACATAGGAGTTAGCTCATTGTTGTCCCAAACACTTCAATTATTTTTTAAATGTTTTGGCCCCAAAATTATTTAATAATTCACTATGCATTGTTGGATTTTAAATCAGGTATGGGCTTAATATAAAAACAAAGATTATGAAATAATATGAATTCAGCAAAAACGGTCCAAGTTCAGGACTATTTATTCCCCGTTTTGGTTCCCAAATAATTTTATAAACAAAAATATAAATTTTTTCATAAACGCTTAAACTCTACTTTTTTAAATGTCTTCGGATTTAAAAATTAAATATAGTAAATAAAAATCTGCCTTTTCTAGATAGATAAATAAAGATAATTCATTCATTTGAAATTGAAATAATTTTTGTTTGAAGTAAAGGAACCTTTGATTGAAAATCGAATTGGACATATTGAAGCAAATTTAATCTTACTGAATTATGTTATTGAAAAAAATTTGCTTTAAATACTAATTTATTCTTACCAAAGGTTTTCTAAAAGTTCTGAAGACCTTTTGACGTATCCAGCGATTTAATACACTATTGTCAATGTTAGCTATTTAGAAGATAAACAGTGGTTTGAAAACACTCATTGGGAAAAAACTCTCATTCATTTAATATCTAATTAGCCTAATATTTGTTATTTACCCATTCCCCATATATTTTGACATACGAATTTAAACTGATTTAAATTAAAGCACTAAGGAATTCCACAATTATACTTCTAATTATTTTAACATGGAATTTCAAATTGTACATGTATTTTTTTATTGAATAGATGGGAATCTTCAGATTTTTCAAATGTGATTTTAGTTTCAGATTAAAGCTATGCAAATTAAGTAGGAAATCTTAGTACACGAGGATCCAAAATATCAGCTAAAAAGTACTCTCTCAGAAAAAATACTAAAATTAATACATGTGACTTATAAATATCATCTCAAGTAATACTGACTGGAATTTATGATCAGTCTTTTTCTAATATTTGAAAATAAATAAATGCTAGTGTATTAAATTTTTTGAAAATAAAAACTATCGTATGAGAGTATTTAATTAGTTTCTAAAATATATGTTAAACGTATTAAAAGACTGAAATTTATTTCTTTTTTAAATGGCTACAAAGGATGATAAAAATTTAGTGATTGATTCTTTAAAAGATTTAAAATGATGTTAAAGATAATTATTTTAAAAATTAGTTTGTTGAAATCTCATCAGAGTAATATTTAAAATCTATTTTATTTTAACAGTTTTATTCCATTTAAATTTTGAAGCTTCTTATTCATTTTAGATAAATGAGATCTATTAACATTAATGTCTTTGAAAATAAACCATTGGATAATTCTTTGATGGATTATTAAATTTAATCAGACTTATAATGTACTGCTTCTTTATAAAGCATTTAAGATTAAAAACTAAAATTATTGATTTAAGTGTCTCAGAATTTCGTATTCCTATGATGAATTGATAGAATGATGTAACTATTTTTTTAGGATGAATAGTTGAAATTAATAATTCAACTCATTGTTTCTCAAATTTAAGTCAAAATATTGATTTAAATATTTCATTTATTTCTTACATAGTACTCCTATACTTGATCAATCTCCATTAAATTGTAAGCAGTAACTAACACTCAGATTATGGATTAATTAATTAATTGTAAACAGTTTAAAGTTTGGAATTATGAATAGTTGTTGGTGTACGTTTGAACTGATTTATTAACTGGTCCCAGTTATGATTTAAATTCGTTTCATTCCGAAGTAATTCTTCGAAAAAAAATTGAAAATATGATATTGTTTTAAATTTTATATGTTTTACTAACATTTTAATGTGTACTATTTATTACACCCCTCTCATTTGTTAGTTACCACTTCTACCTTATTTAAGTGTCTGCAATTAATTTTACCGAAATAAATATTTTTTTTATCTAAACAGTGAAAATGTAGCTTCACTCCTACCTCTTAGAAGACGTTCTGCTTACTTAAAAAAAACGTTCGAAGGGAAAATAGAAGGTGAATGCTTGCCTGGAATCGATGGTGTACTACGAAAACCCCTCCCCATCAGTTGATCAACAATCCCAACACGATGACTAAGCGTCATTCTTAGAGGGATGAGAATGCCGGCTCCCCTTCTATTTATTCCATCGGACAAAAAGTTTCGATCACGCGGCGAAACAGAAACAAAAATGTGACTGGAGGAAAACGTTTCTTCCCGTCTTTGGTATGGTAATCGGGAAGCTGTTTTTGATTTGTTGAATCACTTTTCAAAGCTGCTGAGATACTTTCCCAAGCGTGAAACTTCTTTCCCTCACAGATTGCTCTGCAATAAAAATGATGCTAACTTAATTACTCTTATCGATGGTTGGGATGTGGCCCCCCACATCATTGTTTACAGTAATTAACCCCCAACTCCCCGAAGGTATTTTCTAAATTAATTCTTCGAGTTTCCTATTTCATAACACGCGTTTTTTTGGAGCCCGCTCTGGGCCAACCGACCTTTAAAGCAGGTATTTTTTTGGGCCATTCCGCCTGTTCATTTGTTTCCGGTTTTTCTTCGTGGCATCTTGCGGAGTAATTCGATAAAAATTGATTTACCGAACATTACCATTAAATAAATTAAGGAGTCTTTTTGCACTGGACCTGGTCACAAAGGACCCGCCCTTTGGGATTATAATTGTCGCTTTTTCACCGTAGTTAGCAAAAAAAGACGGTTCGATTCCGACAGATGGAAGAAAGAAGAATCGTAAGCATGGCTATTGACCGTGGTTTCCAAATCGGTGCTTTGTCGTTTTTTTAGCTCCCTCGCTTTATTTACAGAGCCGTTCCTTTACTCGAGTTTTCCCTTAGAGTAATCCACTCCAAATCGTCCTGGTCTCTTTTCAAATACTCTTTCCAATCTTCATTACACTTTGTCCAACTCATCGTTCACTCTGGGTGTGTACTTTTGTTGGCTCGTTATGATCTTGATCCGGTTTTTTAGACAAGTCAAAACATTTCCGGACAAGCCGTTCTCTCTAATATTTACACAAACTTAGTTTTTAAAAATAATGACATGAAAGATAAAGTATACTGAATTAAATGCATTCTTTATTAGCGCTTTTCTTTTTTTGGTGAACAATCTAACTCAAACCGACTAATATAACTGTATACAGGGTGTATCTGAAATGGTGCAACAAACTTTCAGGGATGATAGTACTCATCAAGACGAACAAGAATCGGCATAGAAAGGGGGGTCCCAGACCAAATCCCAGGGAGTTAAAAATGGAGCGACACCCCAAAAAAATCATTGAAAAATTCAATTTGTAGAAGAACGACTATTGGTAAAAACTTAATTATGGTCTCAAAAATTGTGGTTTAATATGATCTTTAAAATTACCTCAAAAGTCTTCACTTTAAAATTTGTTTTATTATGAAAAAAGTTAAAAAACACAAAAAAATGTGAAAACTCAGCCAAAACCTTATTTTGTATTTCGAAATCCTTTCTTTTGATTTGATAATGTGAAAGATCATAGTTGAAAACCCTTAAGTCCAAAGTGTCACGTAAATACAATCAATATTAAACGCTTGAGATCCTGTTAAAGTTTGTTTTTTTGCGTGCCCTAACAGCTGTTCTGGAAACAGCTCTAAAAAACTGCTTGCGCACCCAAAAAACAAACTTTAAAAGGATCTCAAGCATTTAATATTGATTGTATTTGGTCCTATTGGCATGGTCCATTTGGCTTTGATATCTCTTTATCTTCCTTGTGCGCTATTTTTTATGGCAATGAGTGTACTACACGTATTTAGGTTATTATAATTGTGTTACCTATTTTAATACATTGCTGTCATTGGTTCCCAAAAGAGTGGTTTGAAATAATCTGTCACTTTATGTATATTACACTTAATTTTTTCCTTCATTCAAATAGTTTAGTTTCCGAATAAGGAACTACATTTAAATTATTTAGACACATATAATTAACATTATTAAGATATTCACAAAATATTCGGGTATTCAGTATATAATTCAGGGATGAAAATGCAATTTTCAATATCCATTCCATCTGTGAAAGTTCCATTCAAAAGTAAATTCCAGGTTATGAACGTCATCATATTTAAATAAATTCCATAAATACCTTCCTCTATTGAGGGAGGCTTACACCAATCAAACAAAAATTACGATTTGAATTCTCCTAAATAGGCACTGTTTACCTCTCGTATAAGGTATACTTAAAAAAGTTTTTCTACCAAGCACGCAAAAACTTCGGGAACATTTCTCAATTGCTTGTATTATTTTCCCACTCATATTAAATTCCGTAATGAGCAGTGTTTATTCAATTCTTTTGAGAAAATGATTTATTTGTGTGTACGCTTGTTGCTGTGTAACTTTCGTGAAAATGATAACTCAGGGAAGAAGAATGCTTCCCTGTCTGTGTGGGTAAGAGTTTCCTTTTTCTAATGAGCCAATCGCGTGACCTCTTGTTAGAAATTTTAGTCAGTGTCTTCCTTGTTTTTGAGCTCCAGCCATGTTAAGAATAGCCCAAGTCCCCCCATTTTTCTCTTTATTGTTTTGGTATACTCCAGGTTCATTTCTAAACAATTGCATGGGAATATCTTTTGTGTTTTGTAAGTTCTAACTGACGTGAGTTTGTTTTTAAATTATCTTTATACATGACTCGAATGACACTGCCCCCAATATAATTTGAGTTGATGTACTGTTCAATATTGGCTTGCCTTGTGCCGAGTTCTATTTGTTCAATGATTAATGATAACCATTTTATGGTCGACGGTAGCATACATATCAAATATGTTAAGCTTTAAATTTCAGCTTGAATTCCATGAATAATGCAAATTTTATATTAAGTTATAAAGCAATAATTTCATTTCTAGGTGATATGGATTTTAAAGTTTCAAAGCAGAGAGAAGCTCTAATTTAACATTCAATTGAAGCAAAATATGTGATTTCAATGATTTGATATTTCAAAACACCAACCTGAATAATGAAATTTCATTTAAAGAATGTAAAATAATTGGATAATGATCTAAACCATACTATTTTTATCTTGAAAACATTTGAATTTCTTATCTTAATACTGAAGGAAGTCTACTGCTATTAATATAAAATTACATCAATTTATAAGAAGAAAAATAGGTAGTATTATGTAGAGTTGTATTTTGTACAACTAATAATGTTCTACGCTTACGTGTGAAATAAAAATGTGAAGAAAATGGATTGGTAAATAGTATGACTTAAAATAAAGCTTTTAAACAATCGTACTTGAAACTACTTGGAAGACGACTGTGTTAAGGATCTAAGTAGCTGAAATGAAGCGAATTTTGACACCATACTTGAGAGACATAAATTGTTCGGAGTTTTCTGTAAATTTAACCCAACCCATATATATGAACCCTTCTCAACAAACTAACTGAATAATTTATCCAACACCTCGCAATAAAGAACACATATATATTTAAGTCGAACTAAACCTTAAACTTAAACTGAGTCTTCTGTTCAACAAATCGAATCACTATTTTAATTACTACGTCATAAGTAATTCACAACAATCGAATTTCGAAAAGTGAAACGTCTCTCAAATGGCGATTGAAATCGCTATTAAAATTCATAGCTTTACTGCAGACTTCTATACCGCTCGTTATTTATTAACAGGGAGGAGAGTGCTTTCTTGGAGAGGTTCCCTACCCCCCAGCTATGGGCTTTATATTCTAAACCCAGAATCCTAGCTGCAGCAGCAAATGATTAATACCTGCCTTTATGTTGGGCGCATTTAGTTGTGGAAGTTTGCACTAGTGTGTAATTAACTATTTAGAGATTTCATTCCATTAAGGTTGGTTTCCAACTATCTATGTGTCGTCATCGTGTCTAATTAATAGAAAATGGTTGAACTCTAATGAAATCACTTGTGCTTGTGCAATGATCGGCAAAGCTCACTTCGTGGTGTTAGGAAGCTTCTTTGGAAAGGAATGAATAATCCATAAGAAGATTCAAATCTCAATCCCTCCTATATATAACAGAAATAACTACATCTCCGATAGTTATAACACACATAAAATCGTTATGTAAAGCTTACGGGTTTCAAAGACATAACTTATACAATTTTTTTTAATCCGTATTTCTATTTTTTCTGAACTTAGCTCATTTAAGGCAAGTTTCTGATAATGGTAGGTGGTTACTTGCTTGTTTGCTTCATCATAATACTTTTAAAAAAAGTATCATACTGAATTCCTTTACAACTGTTAAAACTTTTAGAAATATCAGATATATTTATCTACCACTAGCTGATATGCTCCCGTGATTTGAGCACAGATCATCCCGGTGCTAGACCTTTACTTTTACTCTGGGGCTTACACGGGTTTTAGTTTCTTTTAGAGGCAACGTCAGTTTTCACCTATATAAAAGTGGCCACCGGAATGTTCCTACTCTCACTTCTCGCAGACTTCTCTATCGGATGCTCATATTATCAATCATAGTCATTATTAGAAAAATGCTTCATTTTAAATTATTTTTTAAGTAGTAAATAAACTACTTTTTTTAAGAACTTGATGTCTTCTGTTTCTCCAGCTAATTTAGGCTATTGGTTATTTTTCACTGGATTATGGTGCGAAAGGACTTTGTAAGAATCTGCTTTTATCAGATTATGAATGAAAATCAAAGTTTCCAAAGTTATCTAACAACCCTGAAAGTACAATAGCTTACTTACAAATTTGTATACATATTTGTATAACGCATGAAATTCGTTACAAAGTTGCATAAATTTAAGGAAAACGATTTATTTTGCACAAAAAATAAACCATGCTATTTTTCTTGAATTTACTCCGTTTTAATCACTACGTACTCTAAATTACAGCGTGGAACTTGAATGTAATCTAAATTTATAAATAATTCTGAAGTAAACGTGCAAAATAAGAAAGGAAAAAATCAACATTTGACTTAAGTTTAAGATTTTAGCTTAGCTTCATTTAACAAAATCAAGTTATATTGCAGTTAAATAATCATTCTAAAGGATTAGATGCAAAATAAAATCTATATTATCAAAATGCTTTCCCAACCCCAACGATAAACTTCACAAGATAGAAATTTATCTCTTGAAGAATCCGAATCTAAAACAAGGAACTAATTCCGAAATGATCCTAAACCAATACTCTCCCCAACTCATTAGTTATCGATAAAACTCTCCTGTGAAGGCTAAACCTCGCACATGTCAGTTCCCCTGGAACCTGCGTGAAGCCTGGTCTACTGAGAAGCCGTCACCAAGGCTCATGCTTTATCTTCCGGACACGAGGCCAGACTGCGCTGTTGGACAGTGCCCTGACAGTCTCCATGATAGGACTCTTGGCATACAAAGTTTGAAGGGGGATATTGGAGGGTCAGCTTGGTTCATTATAAAGTGGGCTTTGGTTGTTAGGGCAATAGTGTGTACTCTTAGGGTTTGTTTTGGGGTTAGTTTCGATGCATGTAATGTTAGAGACTAAAAGGGGAGTGAGAATGAAACATGGGTTTATGAATATTTTATGTTAAATAAACAAATGGAATGCCCTATTTAACAGCAAAGTACTATATTAAACTGGTGGGACGCTAATGAAAAAATAAAGGTTTCTTTGAACACGTTCCTTGTTCATTAAAGTGGTTTTTTTACTTTTAAATTATGGTTTAGTGGTGTGAAACTTGAGGTATTTTAGGTTTTATAAAATTGAATATTCAGTAGATTACATGGTAGGATCTAAATTTTGGTACCTAATATTCAGTAGATTACATGGCCGGATCTAAATTTTGGTACCTACTTAATATAATTTCTTATTTCGATTTTAAACAAAGTTAAAGCAAGTTTTGAAAATTTATAATCTAGTTAATATTCTAATAATATATAAATTTATAACTAGTTTTGTCCGTAGGCACAGTTTAAATCATTATTGGAACCATAACATCACGATGAACTATAAGAAACCATTAATCATATGTATTTTTCACCTTCCTTAAGACTTACCTTTGAATTTGTTTTTCTCATTTTAAATAGAACAGCCTAAAGGTAATGAGGATTGTGTGAGTCAAATTTCTCTTTTAGTTTAAATAGTTCAAGACATTTATAGAAGATAAGATGCGGGTTGAACCAAATATTTTCCATTGTTTCATGGAAAATATAAACACACGAAAATGCAATGCCCACCAAAATAAGAATTTTCTCGCTCTTATAGAGATAATGTCTCATTAATGTCTTAACCAGTAAAAATTAATAACACCTCAAAGAATTTTATTAATTGAAACTTTATAATAGAAAAAGGTATATCATAATATTCCACTTAAAATATCCTTTTCTGCTCCTTCGAAACTCTAAATTAATCTCTCTTCTGCCCTGTAACTACACTCGCTTTTCAAGCATTTTTTATGATTTTTCATCAGTGATTCTCCAATCCGAACACAGATAAGGGGACAAGAGAAAGTGACACCAATTAAATCCTTACTCCATTTAACTCCAATACTTCCGTTGTTTTCTCCAGCTTCCAAACATCCCCCATAAAAACAACTTTCTCGGGCTCTCACTCATAAAGCGAAAATTACCCCGTTTGCGTCACCCAGGAACGATCGGCAATTACAAATAACTATAAAAGCACGCCTTGGGAGGCTGCTTGTCCTTTTTACGATTTTTCGAGAGCAGTGTCATTTAAACGCCACGTTACGTTGAGGAGAAATTTTAATTACGACATCACTGAGAGCTGTTAGCCCGAAAAAACGCCCAACTTTTGTTCTCCCAACTTTTTTTCTTCTTCGAGATCAATTGAATAGGGTGAGAAGGGTTTGATGGAGGTTCGGTTAAACAGTGAAGGGAAATACAAAAAGCTAATGGAGGAGTAATTCATGAGTTTCAGGCGCTGTCTTGGATGCCTACTTAAATGGAATGGTTTTAAGACCGTTAATGAATATGTCAGTTGTGTGAAGGATGATTTAAAGAGTAGTCAGAGTTGTTTAGCTTTCAGCCATTAGTCTATCGGCTTTTAAAGAGGAGTTTGGAAAGGGTTGGGAAATATTCCTCTTTCCCCATGTTTTGCTTTGTGACGGTTATTAATAACGGATAATGTATTGTTCTCTAGTAGAGTGTCTATTAGTTAAACAGTTACAAACAGCGTTCACATTTGAAAAAATATTTTTCTTATCAACGCTTATGACATTGATATAATTCAAATGTGTGTCTAAATTGTCCATTCATATTTTTAAACAACTTTAAACGTAATTTAAACCTTTTTCTCACTGTCATCGATATTGTAAATTAAACTTTTTTTAGCCCGCTATATTTAAGAAAGAAAAATACAAAAGATACATTTATTCAAAACATAAAACTCATAAGAAAACTAATATAAATACATTTACTATTTGTAACTAAATATGAACTACTGTTTCTAAGCCTAAGCAACAGCCAAACGTGCCAACTCTAGTGACAGCCGACGTGCTGGCCGAGTGGTTAGCGTATCTGACTGCGAAGCCGTACGTCCGGGGTTCGAATCCCCGTTTGGCATGGATGTTAATTTCTGTCCTTGTGTGATGAATGAATGTGGCCCCCCTGTAAAAAGGGGTTGTGCTAGTGAATGTGTGTGTGGCGCGGGTAACAGTACCTCACCTCTGTGGCTTCGGTCTACAGGTGCTCGCTGGGTAACGCTAAGTAGGTACTTCTTAGGGCATTTCAGTGGTAAATGGATAATGTCCAGTAGTACCCGCCCATTGGAAATAAAAAAAAACTCTAGTGACTAATTTAAGTTTCTATGTTACGGAAATTTCAGTAGATGTAATTATACTTTAAAATCACGCCTTTTTATGACTTGGAAACAAATTACAATGTCGCGAAAAACTTGACTAGGATTCTAAGACGTAAGAATGACAGTTTACTTTTTAAGTATTTTTTACTTATGAGATTCAATAAATTACCTGAATCATTAGGCTTTAATTTTACTAACTTACATTTTAAACTTTCTATTAAAAATCTTAATTTAAAATGAAACTTAACACTGAAATTGCAAAAGTTGAGAAAACAATAACATTTTTATTACGTCGTGGGTCAAACTTGGTTCTGTTAAGAAAAAAAACAGTACATAATTTTTGCATTTAATTTTAATGTTTCAATGCTTTGGAATTTTATCGCTAATAACATGTTTAATCCATCAAACTTTCCGTCTATTCATACCTTCCTAACCTTTCAGAAAATCTCCTTCGCTGAAAACGCTATCTAACCTAACCAACTAAACCCATACTGCACCTCTTTAATAACCGATATTAAACGCTTACTAAAACCCCTATCCAGTCCCTGCTTTCAATCAGAGCTTGTTAGTGTCGAAAGCGTCACTAGCCCTATTGTATCATTCATTGATATCTCACCCAAACCAGCAGATTTCCTATATTCTTCATCATGTCTGCCCATTACGCTTTTAATAGCGCTTTTAGCAGGCACATAAAAACACTTCCTTGGCAGCGGCATAAAAGAACCTGCAGTACATGACAGGGCGGAATAAGCCTCAAATTATCCGCGATAAAATTCCTGGCAATTAAATTTTGTTGCCAACCTTCTTTCCCTATCTCGGCTTTTATTATCTGCCATGAACGCGAGTTAATATGCACTTCCATAGACATGTGGCATAAAAGACCTGGCTTCCTAGGTTACGGGGAAAACAGTCGGTTAGTCGTCAAATGTGGTCTTTTCGTTTGGACACACGCAAAAAGCTGATGAGAACATGGTGATTAGAGCAAATGCTATTTCTTTTATGAGTTGTTTTGATGTATGAAGACTCAAAATACTAGGTATTCCATTTAAATGATATGTTTGGTTACTATTCGTGATTGTTGTCCCAAGGATTACCTGTAATAGTGTTTTTTTAGCGACACATTGATTCTGTAAAACAGGTTTTTCCTTTATAATAGAAGGTATGTAGAAAAGTTTCGGTAAGGCAATAAACTTGTTTTGATGCAAAGCTTATATTTTTAATCCTGCATCGGGTGGTTCTTTATAAGGAAACTTAATATACAGGGTGTTTCAGATAAGTGTTTTATAACTTCTAGGAGGATAGTAGACACCTAGACGGGTCAGAATCACATAGGATTTGGGGGTCCCAGACCAAATCCCAGGAAGTTAAAAATGGAGCGACACCCCAAAAAAATTATTGAAAAATTCAATTTGTAGAAGAACTACTATAGGTAAAAATTTAATTATGGTTTCAAACTTTCTGGTTTAATATGATCTTTTAAATTATCTTTAAAGTTTTCACTTTAAAATTTGTTTTATTATGAAAAAACACAAAAAATGTGAAAACTGCCAAAACCTTATTTTGTATTTCGAAATCCTTTCTTTTGATTTGATAATCTGAAATATCATAGTTGAAAACCCTCAAGTCCAATGTTTCACGTAAATACTATCAATATTAAACGCTTGAGATCCAGTTAAAGTTTTTTTTGCGTGCGCAAACAGTTTTCTAGACTTTAACTGGGCTCTCAAGCTGCACACTGAAAAATGTGTAGTTGGATACAGTAAAAAAGAGGCCTTCCATTATCAATGGAAGATATCTTCTAAACGCCCCCTTAAACTATTGTTAGGGTAATTTGATGCGGTCGACATATTTCCTTTCTTTGAAGATCCTCTGGCATGTATATAAATAATAAAGAACTAATACTTTTATTATTATTCCAATAATAAAATTATCCTTAATTTTTGGACACACGAGTGTATTTAAGTATAGTATCACTTTCCTTTTCTTTTTTGATACGTCAGAAACCACTTTAACCTAATAAACAGGCATTAAACATATCTAAACTATACTAAAAAATATAGCAACTATTAATATTATCTAGACTTTATTAAATATTGACTTGACGTAATTATTCAGGCTAAGGCTTTACGGATGCGAACAAATAAGCATTAGATGAGTAATCAAAGGAAACGATTCCTAACAAATGGTACCCGCATAGAGTTTAGTCACAGATATCGCAATAAAATACGTTCTCCTCGGCTCCTTCAGAAACGCGTTTACCCCATCTGTGTTTACAGATCCATCAAAGGATCGCATAAAATACAGCCTCCCATCCCTGATAATGAATCACTGGAGAATCCTCGTCTTTCCTATGGGCGTGATAATTAGCTTTAAATCATCGGTGGTTAAATACCGTCTCTTCCGAGCATTTGAAGAAGATAAGGAAACAAAGAATCGGAGGAAGAAATATAAAATTAAGGATGAAAAATACGGTCGTAAATCTTATCCGAAAACCACAGAAGTTTTATCCGTAAGCCTTCTCATCAACTGGTGCTACAATTTATGCTTCTTTTTTCGCGATTTCAAAATAAAGATATCCGTCTTCTTAAAGTCTTGGCAGGTTCATTTGTTTGATTCTTTTCGATTTTTTTCCGCTTCTTTCGATTGGAAAAGAAGGAAACGGGGAAAATGGTTTGAGCGCTTCTTATGTCCGGGCCAATTGCTGCCCGGGTGTAAAAAAGACAATTTCACATAGCTTGAGTAAATCTCAAAGTGAGTGTTTATCTTAAAAACACAAAACTATATTTCCTTCCATTTAATAATTTAATAGAGTAACACTGGTATTTAACTCTAGGGGGCTCCATTCAGTCACACTGAATTTAACCTAAGCTCATTACAGCAATTCCCGAAGCCAGAATGAAACCAAATTCATACAACACTCATTTTAAAGCACAATCAACAGTTTATGAAGAAAATTAACATTACACAACTTAACCTTCTTTGTACTATTTAGTGATTATGAATTGTTAAAGTTTTATTTGATATCCCTTTCCAACTACCAATATCACCATCAGAAAAATTTCTGGTTATGCTAAGGCAGTATACTGTTCAAATGGCTGTAGCTCAAAAATTTTAAAACTCAAAAATATGTTTCAAATAACTTAAAATTCAATTTTATTTTTGCCAAAACGTCAGAAAAGTCACGTTATCAGAAAACGGGCTTCTATTGGATGTGACATCACAACGCATGAAAACCATTGTGTTAACTGTTTTCACGTGATCAGAAAACGGGCTTCTATTGGATGTGACCTCACAGCGCATGATTTGTGATTATAAGTGTTTTCGCGCCAAAACGAAAAACGAAATTTCAAAAATTTATATCTCAGAAACTAGGCTACGAAAATACTTGATGTAAACGTCATTCTTCATCTTTTTTTATCTACTATTTTAATAAAATTTAATCTCAAAACGTGAGAATACCTCATTTAAGATTAAGCTCGTTTACCTTATAAATTTTGCATCTCTGGAAAACTTTTATTGCTGTCATATGAGATTTTTTTTGTTCTAGCCAGGGTTGTAACTTAATGATGAACAGTTGGTACCTTTTTATTTCAACTTTTGATAATATTTCATCAAGGAACAACTAAATTTTTATGTTTATGTGGAGGGTTTGAATCCTCCGCTCGTGTAGTACAGTCGGCTGCAAAAAAATCGAAACAGAGACGACTGTGAGCGATTGGATGGGGTTAGAAGGATACTGTAAACTCCAATTTTCCTGATTTAATGTCCTCTTTAAAAAAGTTATAATTTGAGTCCTTAAGGGGCCGTCTACATATTAAACAAAGCACCACCTTTCGTTTTTCCTATGGGTGACATCAAAAGGTGGACACAAATTGGAGCCGAGCGGCGTAGCGAACAGCCACGAACACGCTCTGCGCAAGCGCTGCTCTTAGGGCCTCCGAGTTGCGCGTGCGCAGAGCGTGTTCGTGGCTGTTCGCCTTCGCCGCCCTAAAACCCCCAAAAACCAAGTTATGTGGTGTTTGACATACAAACAAAGCCACACAAACAAAGTAGGGGTTGAAGTTCGTCGAATTTACGTTGAAATATCGTTCTTTACGTTGAATTCTCGATTTTGATCCTTACAACCATCAATCCCATGTGATCAAAATCGAGAATTCAACGTAAAAAACGAGATTTCAACGTAAATTCGACAAGCTTAAACCCCCACTCCTGGCTTTATTTGGGGACCAAATGACATGAAAATTGGTTTTGGGGGTTTTAGGGGGTGCTCTTTCATAAACAGGAATAATATTTGATGTCAGCCATAAGAAAAACGAAAGTTGGTGCTTCTTTTAATTTGTAGACGGCCCCTTAAGGACTTAAATTACAGTTTGTTTTTAAGAGGAAACTAAATCATGGAAATTGGCGTTTACAGTATCCACAGACAGTATCCTTCTAACCCCAACCAATCGCTCACAATAGTCTGTTTCGATTTTTTTGCAGCCGACTGTACCTTCCACTTATAGTAGTGCATCTCTGAATATTATATTTTCCTCCAGTGGGAGAAGCATGTTAATAACTCAATGCGCGGAAGCGCGCCAGAACCAGAACTTTGTGTATTGTCTTGAGAGATAGCGCGCGACTGCGGTCGGCGGGGTTTGCTTCTGAGGAACAAACCAATAGTTGTAACCTATTATTGATTAGTAAACCCTTCTTTGTTGATTATAATGATAAGTATCTTCATTGCTCCTAAACCACATGGGGGCTCTTGGCCTCGAAATTAATTCGATTCATCCCAAGACACCCTGTGAAATTGTGTGACCATTAGGACTGAACACTTATTTGAACTGTGGCGAATCATCCGAGGATATAACTCAAATCTATGAGTAGACTTTTCATTTGTCGTCACGTTTCCACGGCTGCCAATACAAGATGAAATTGAAAGACATCCCGCGAGTAGCTGAAATTCTAAAAACCGCGTCAAAACACAAGATTGTTGCATTTCATAAATTTATTTTTGGATCGGAGGGCGATCGTGGTAATCGGAGTGGATTGAGAAATTTCTCTGCTTTTGACAAGACACTGACATTTGACGAACTAAAAGATAGGGTTTTGAAGTCTCTAACATTAAAAGATTTGCTGATTATTTTTAACATTTTGGATGTTGATTGTTCTGACTAACCAGAAGCGTGTATTGAGTCAATTTATGAGGCCTTTAATAACACTACTCGACAAAAAAATAGGGTCAAAATGTAAATGACACAACAAAAGCAGATTCTTGTGTAAAATGGTCCCCTGAATCCAAATCCAACCCCCGTTTTTCTCCACCACGTCAAAATTTTCGGGGAACAGCCCCTCCCCCTTTTTACGTCTTTCGACGACTTTATAACTTTGAACTCGATTTTCAGGGTCAAAAAACATTGCCTCAGTCTTCAAATTGCACCCCAGGGGACAAGAAAGGTTCAAATTAATAAAATATG
This sequence comes from Tetragnatha versicolor, assembly GCA_024610705.1. NCBI lineage: Eukaryota > Metazoa > Arthropoda > Arachnida > Araneae > Tetragnathidae > Tetragnatha > Tetragnatha versicolor. The sequence continues at coordinate 5,487,426 of JANDEH010000009.1, read as the reverse complement.
GATATTCATAACAATTGGATAGGTTTAAGGGGTGATTACCCCCCTAAAAACGCAAAAAAATCGTTAAAAATAGAAGGATTTGTTATACCCTATTTATTTTGCTTATTTTTGAAGCAAATCAATTTTAAAGGGTCTTAACCCTTCCCCAAGGACCCAAATTTAATAATGATATGCAGCAATGATTTTTAGGAAAAGCGGTTAAGGAGTTATCGCCCCCGAAGCATCCGCGGAAGGGTTCATAAGGCTTTCTGAATCGCGCTGGCGCCCGCGCGCTCAGTGAGTAACATCCATGCTTTGAAAAGTCACAAAATGAGAATTTTCTTATATTTTAAGACTTTATTTAGTGGAAATTCTATATTTTGATAGTTACTGGCCAGTTTTATGGAGGTATTCCAGCCGTGCATCTAATAACAAATTGAAACATGGAATACCTCCATAAAACTGGCCAGTTACTATCAAAATATAGAATTTCCACTAAGTAAAGTCTTAAAATATAAGAAAATTCTCATTTTGTGACTTTTCAAAGCATGGATATTACTCACTGAGCGCTCGGGTGCCAGCGCGATTCAGAAAGCCTTGTGAACCCTTCCGCGGATGCTTCGGGGGCGATAACTCCTTAACCGCTTTTCCTAAAAATCATTGCTGCATATCATTATTAAATTTGGGTCCTTGGGGAAGGGTTAAGACCCTTTAAAATTGATTTGCTTCAAAAATAAGCAAAATAAATAGGGTATAACAAATCCTTCTATTTTTAACGATTTTTTTTCGTTTTTAGGGGGGTAATCACCCCTTAAACCTATCCAATTGTTATGAATATCCATATTTTATTAATTTGAACCTTTTTTGTCCCCTGGGGTGCAATTTGAGGACTAAGGCAATGTTTTTTGACCCTGAAAATCGAGTTCAAAGTTATAAAGTCGTCGAAAAACGTAAAAAGGGGGAGGGGCTGTTCCCCGAAAATTTTGACGTGGTGGAGAAAAACGGGGGTCGGATTTGGATTCAGGGGACCATTTTACACAAGAATCTGCTTTTGTTGTGTCATTTACATTTTGACCCTATTTTTTTGTCGAGTAGTGTAATCTAACGATGTTTGTAGGTGATGTTAGTGATTGCTCTGATTCGGAGCCTGAAGAGCAGGAAAGTTTAATTTCACCTAAAACCCCGGTCCGCCAAGAAACTAGTTTAAATCTAACAAAAGAAGTAAAAGATACTAGTCCTGAGTATATTGGAAATGCTGAATCCGAACACTCTTTTAAAACTGTAAACAATGTGGTTGTGGAATCAAAATCACCTATATTTCAAAACAACTTTAACTTTTCTTTGAAAGATTTAACGGATACTATTCATGTATTCAATGGCTTGGATAATTACCCCCATTGAAAGTTATTTTGAAGAAATTGAACAAACATTTGCATTTTATGGTGTTGAGGCCGATCAACATAAACTTTTGCTGGTGAACAAAACCCTTCAGAATCCAGCCAAACTTTTTGTCAGAAGCTTAAAACAAGTATTCTCCTATGACAAGCTTAAGTATCACCTGTTCGATGAGTTTTGCAATAGGATTAGTTCCCTACAAGTACATAATATGCTCAGTTCCCGAAGGTTAAAATCTAATGAATCCCTTTTTGAATACCTTATATCAATGCGGGAAATAGGAAGCCCCGGCAATGTCGATGATATTTCTTTAATGGAATATGTTATTAAGGGTATACCTGAGAACCCTAACAAGATCATATTATATGGATTTAAACATATGTGTGAATTCAGAGACAAGGTACGAACTTATGAGCAAATACTTGAAAGTAAAAGTCCTAATGCTGCATCTGAGAGCTCTAATTTAAGTGCTAAGTGTCATAGTAATTCCAATAATCAGAGTGTTTCGCAAGGACATTTCCAGTTTCGAAATCAACATGGCTCCTTTGTGCGTAACCCAGCGCATGCCACCGATAGCGAAGTCATTTGTTACCTCTGTAACGAAGAAGGACACAAATCATTCCAATGCTCTCTGAAACGAACACCCAGAACCTCAAGGTATCCAACTTCAGGACCGAAACCTTTTCCCCATAATGAAGTAAATGCTATCAAGTTTGAACCACCCCAAAGAATTTCGATCAAAACCCTCACAGCAAAAAGGATATCGCACAAAAAAGAACACATAGAAGCAGCTGAAAGCGAAACCGAATCAAAGAATAAAAACAATTCAGTGCTTTGCCAGCGTACGCCAAGGTCAAACAGAGAGAGAAACTTTCTTATCAATACTGAAACGCCGAAAAGCGAAAATGATGTTTCATTTCTTCACCACCTGTCTACTTACTCATCGAATGCCGTTGATTTAGAACACATTTCCTCTGAAATTCGAGATCAATTATTGCCGACGATTGAAAGTTACGAACCCAAAAAGATGTGGGAGAAGTTAGAACTGGATTTTGAAAAAAGACTGTCACAATTAGAAGATAACCTTTCAAGTGTTCAAGCTGACCTTTTAGACAAGAATATCAAGCTTATGGAATCAGAAAAGAAACTCCAGCAGATGGATGAAAAGCTCAAGTTAAAGGAAAAAGAAGATTTGAAGAGCAAAATTAAAGAAACCCAGCTCGTTGATGATGATGAACGAATGAATAAAAATCAAATGCAAATTCAAGATGAATGCCTTTTCTTGGAAGAAGAAAAGAATACCCCTGATGGAAAAAATCCAAGAAAAAGAAAGCGACGAAAAACTGGTAGCCAAATGAAGCATAAGGACAACATCAAAATTGTAGATACCTTTCAAGAACTCAACTCCTTTCAATCTCAAAGCGACGATCTAAGACAAAAAGCCAAAGCAAACATCCTAAAGATTCAAGAAGAAAACGGACGAGATTACAAGAAACGACGCAAGATCCCACACCATTGCAAAATTGGAGATTTCATTGCCATCGCAGAAACCCGATGCCAAACTAATGATCCGGATGCTGACAAGACTGAAGCTTCGACAGTGTTTCTACGGACCATATTATGTTGTGAAGAAAATTAAAGAAAATGACCGGTATGAAGTCGAGAAAATAGGCGACCATGAATTAAGGCCCCAATCTAACATCTACAGCTGCTGACCACATGAAGATCTGGACATAGAACTTTGGACATGAACACTTATAGAACTTTGGACATGGACACATCCTTATTAATGACTTACTTACTTTTCAGCATTCAAGTTTATTTTAATTTTAACTTGAACTATAAAAAGCTAATTCAGCTTAATGAAATAATTTAATTGATCTTTTGTAAAGTTGAACATTGATCTTAGATTTATCTATCCGTTTCTTATCTTAGAACAATAATTTCTTTGTCATAATAATTCTAAATATTCTTAGTTGATGGATGCTATGTTTTGAAAATTGTTTCTAACATGTATCTCTTTTTCAGATTTCTCTTGACATTATTATCTTCTAGTAAAATGATGTGTGAATTCATCCCAGCAGTGAATCTTTGAATTTTTAATCCCATTTGATTTGTGAATTCATCCCAGCAGTGAATCTTTGAATTTTAAATCCCATTTGATTTTCAGTTTATATTCTTTTATAATTATTCCAACATCTTATCTCTTAAGTGTTGTTATTTTTGTGTTTTTATTTTTCACTAATTTGTTTTTTTTCAGCTTTGTTATTTACTTTGTTATACTCTATTCATTTAGAATTGGCGATTGAGAAATAGTGCTTTCCCCCACGCTAGAAGCGTAACCATAGTTACTCTCTTCGAGCAGCCAATACTAAGCCTTCTTCGTCACTTTGACGTGGATAGTTGCTATGGTTACCGATCGGTGGTGGGGGAAGAAAATATTTTCAAGCGCCAGTTCAAAATGAACAGAGTATAAAAGTATAATTTTATTACTTTTAAAGCATTTGAGCTTGTTATTTTTATTTTTTTAGTGATAATTGGTTGTGATGTATCTAGTTTCGTGATTTTTATTTTTATTTTGTTTCTGTGTAGTTCCTTAATTTTGTAATTTTAAGAATTGATACTGTTTTTTCTTTTATTTTGGCTAGGAGGTCCTAGGCCGTCAAAATTACCGAGTGTGGAGGGTTTGAATCCCGCGCTCGTGTCTCTCCTTTCCACTTATAGTAGTGCATCTGCATATTTTTTTTTCCTCCAGCGGGAGAAGCGTGTTAACAACTCAACGCGCGGAAGCGCGCCAGAACTTGCATTGTCTTGAGGCATATTCACAGATCCTGCAAGGTTTTTATACTTTGATAACAATGCGCATGCTGTTTTTTGGAAATTTTAATAAAATATTATCTGGGGATAGAACCCACGAACCGCCGCATGCTACGCAGGCATCCTACCACTGCTCCAGCGGGATTCAATAGCTTTAAAACTTATTAGTTATTAGGATGTTATTTCTTTGTAACGCATGCGCATTACATCAAAGTATAAAAACCTTGCAGGATTTGTGAATAAGTTCTTGAGAGATAGCGCGCGACTGCGGTCGGCGGTGTTTGCTTCTGAGGAACAAACCAATAGTTGTAACCTATTATTGATTAGTAAACCCTTCTTTGTTGATTATAATGATGAGTATCTTCATTGCTCCTAAACCACATTTATGTTAAATTAAATTAATTTTGTTTCTATAGGCGCATACCCTAAGTCTATACATGGAGATGTTAGTAAACTTGAAGCCAGTCAGCGAACCCTGCAAGAAACTTTGGAAGCTCTTCTAAATCGTCAACAGCAGCAGAAGGAGAGCGAAACAGACTTTAGTATAATTAAAGATGTTCTTGAGGTTTTACCTTTGCAAAACAAAGATAATCTTTTGAGTTTAGAAGAGCGCCTCCTGTTAGATGAGGATGCTTTTAAGCAAATGGTTTGTTTATTACTAATATCTTGTAATGGTAGATTAAAATTAAAGCCTGATCTTTTTATGAAATGCTGTTTCTCCTCCCCATAGCTCTGAGACATCTTTGTACTAGATTCATTGCTATCTTGCTAGTGTTACTATTGCTCTTATTATAATTTGAGTTGTACAAAATCTAGATTTGATTTTATAAAGCAAATTTATGAAATTTGAGTATTCTGATTACATGTGTTATGGCTTAAATTTGTTTCATCTTAAAACTTAGTTTCCTTTAATAATTAACTTTTTTAAACATATTAAGTTTTCTTTTTTTCCAAACAATAATTATATAATTCTGAGTTCTTATATTAATTTTTTCAATTGTGGAAAGCGAATAAGAATGTATAAATTTTTTTAATTAAAGAAGATATATTATGGGAATTTGTTTCAATTCGGTAAAGTTTTATTAAATGGTCTAAAATTATATTTCTACAGTTTCTAAAGTTGAACGAGCCTTCAAACCGAAAGCACATAATACAGCCTTAAAAGGTTAAACATAGTCAGACACATCAACTGTGTTAAATGTAATGTTATTAAATTAATTTATATATCTTAAAATATTTAGGTGAAGTACTTGGCTCAGATTGGTGGAACCAGACTGGATCAAGTAACAAGAAAAATTTTGCGGCGGGTCATGTCAGATGAAGTGGCCATGCTCTTTAGTTTCCTTGGAGTTAGGGGGAAGATGGCCTTCAAGCCTCTAAAAATGTATAACGTGATTTGGGGTATGTTTTCCAAGCTTTTGGTAATGGCACTTTCCCCACTCTATTCATTTAGAATTGGCGCTTGAGAAATAGTGCTTTCCCCCACGCGTAACCATAGTTACGCTCTTTGAGCAGCCAATAATAAGCCTTCTTCGTCACTTTGACGAAGATAATTGCTATGGTTACCGATCGGTGGTGGGGGAAGGAAATATTTTCAAGCGCCAGTTCAAAATGAACAGAGTACAGTAAATTTAAAATTAAACATCCTCTCTAATAAGAGGTAATTAATAAAGTAGGTTATTTCTTACTTGCTGATATTTTTGTAATTTTTTCCATTGATTATGGAATACACATTTTGATTTTAAGTAATTAATTGATTGACATTTTTTTATTCAACTTGATTTTCTATTTTCAGAAGCTGTAAAAAAAAGTGTGAAAACTGTCACTGAGGTAGAGCTGGATAATCTTATTGCGTCTTGGCTACGTCATGCCAAAGGCCGCTTTAGTAAAAGGAATGATAAATAAGCTATTTTTACATTTGTTCATATATTTTTTAATAAATGAACTAGATTTAGCCAAGGAGAGGAAAAGAAAATTGTATAAACAGGGCGTTCACTCTTGTTATGTGACGAGATTCCATTATTGTAATTTGTAATATATTGTTTTCTGTTGTTTATTTCGTTTAAGAACCAAATGGGTTGTATGGAAAAATAAAGTTTTGATATTAAACTTATCTTTATGTTTAGAACGAAAGTTACACACGAACACATGCACTGTAAAAAAAACTAGAAAAACAGAAATTTTCAAAAACAATGACTTTATGTTTACAGAGATATTCTGTCTTGTAACATTCCTACCGCACTTCTACTTATTTTATGTAAAATAACAGCTTTTATCTAGTTTTTTTAGCTTATCTGTACTTAAACAGAAACTTACTGCATCGAAAACGAATACAGCTATTGGCAACATTATACTGAATCACAGACAATAAGAGACAGACCGGTCAATGGGCGGCCTACGACACGAACGCCCTCAACCCACGGTACCTGCACTAAAACTGTGGTTACAGTTAAGATTTTAGGTCTGGCAACCATGGAGACGTTTTGCGAAGACGTAATCCATCGACCATATAATCACCAGGATCGCGATCCTTGGCGATCACATAAGCCCATTAAATGGTTTTTAAAATTAAAAAATATATTTTTTTTCAACAATTTTTTAAAATTTGCTATTATAATAGAAAATTTAAATTAAATCATTAAGGTTTGTTCATCAACAAAATTTCGTGATCGCATATGATGAAAAACTCGATTGTAAAAATACAAGCTTAAATATAAAGCAATCAAGAATCACACAAGTAAATAATGAATCTAAATGATTTTATTAAATCTCATATTTCAATAACTACAAATATTTGTTATAACCCCTTGGCCTTTTAAGACAAACATGATGTGTAAATGAGGTTGCAATCCTCGTGAATCTAAACGAACACATCTTTTGCAAATACGAATCCCAGATCCCAGGCACATTTGAAATGAATTCTTGACAATAAAAATATATAATACTAGTATACATTTTCATCTGAATTAAATACATACGCCTATAATTAACGCAAATTATACTGAATTCTATCAGGCTTAAAAATCAAGTTCAAGAATGCAACACAGATTTTCCAATGAATTGCAAAATAGAGAAGAAACGAGATAAAATGTGCCTTAATGCAATAAGACACTGTTAAAATGATTTATAAATCTTGCAAACAATTTAAAAGAGTACGATTAAACGATTTACACAAACTTCATGTTTACTTTCGAAATCGAATATTGCAAGTTTCGTCAACAAAAAAATTTATAAGGATTTCGATTAAAAAATATTAAATTAATCGATTAATGCCGGTACCGCTTGTCGCAGGCGCCACTTGAGCTCTCTGGATAAGCCCCGCCTATTGACCGGTCTGTCTCTTATTGTCTGTGTACTGAATCTTCGTTGGTTCAGTGGTAGCGTGCTTAGCATGCGGTAGGTCGTGGGTTCTATCCCGGATATTAATTAATTAAAATTAGAAAAAACTTTACTAAAATAAGTGCATGCGCACAAGCAGAAAATTATTGAGAGGCAACATAAAAATCTGTAGCTCACTTGACAGAAAGTTTCTTTTTACAGCATTTACCTGTAGGTAACAGCTTTTTTCTGTTTACAGTATTTTTCGGCCTACAGAAATTTCTGGCAACTTTTGCTGCCAGAAATTTTCTGTTTTTTTGCAGGATTATTTTTTACAGTGTGTGATGCTAAAAATGTGTAATGTGAAAATTATTGTGACTCATTTAATAAACTTAAAAATCCATTGAAAAAATTGGTTAATGATGTAATATTTCAAAAATTGTATTTGTTCATTAAATGTCTTGCATACCTAAAAAGGAGTTAACTGAAATAGTTAAATTAGCTCTATTTCACAGTTAGAATAATCACTTGAAAAGCTAAATTCAAGAAAAGAGGGCCTATGAATTTTTTTAAGTACAGTGTTTAATTTTTTACCTTAATAAAAATTAAACTATATTCAAGTTAAAGTTTATTCCTGTTAAAGTTTGTTTTTTGCGTGCGCAAACAGTTTTCTAGGGCTGTTTCCAGAACAGCTGTTGGCACACGCAAAAACCAACTTTTACAGGATCTCAAGCGTTTAATATTGATTGTATTTACGTGAAACTTTGGACTTAAGGGTTTTCAACTATGATCTTTCAGATTATCAAATCAAAAGAAAGGATTTCGAAATACAAAATAAGGTTTTGGCAGTTTTCACATTTTCTTGTAGTTTTTTAACTTTTTTATAATAAAAAACATTTTAAAGGGAAGACTTTTCAGATAATTTTAAAGATCATATTAAAGCACAATTTTTGAGACCATAATTAAATTTTTACCAATAGTAGTTCTTCTACAAAGTGAATTTTTCAGTGATTTTTTTGGGGTGTCGCTCCATTTTTAACTCCCTGGGATTTGGTCTGGGACCCCCAATCCTAGGTGATTCTGACTCGTCTAGGTGTCTACTATCATCCCTGAAAGTTTGTTGCACCATTTCAGATACACCCTGTATAACTTTTCAAGGATAGGCGTTTTCTTCATTATTTTTTAAAATAATCGAGATATCCCTCCATTGGTGATTCGGCTACTTTTCAGGATTTCTATTTTTTAGAACTAAACATATAACTCGGAAAAATTGTCACTAAACATCAAAATTCCTATCACCAGTAATTATTATTACGTCGCGATTTTTCTTTTTTGATTGCTGAACGATGATCCGTATTTGATGAAAACCGCTGCAATTGCAAATGGCAAAAAAAATTTGATCCTATTTTTTGAGTTTTTTCTCCCTTATCTCAATTATCAATTTCAAACCCTGCTATCTCACCTTATCTTAGAAGTATTCGCCGTGTTTAGAAGCGAGTTGAATGTGATTTCGCAATGCGCTCTTAGCCGTTGATAGAGAAACTTAAGGGACAAAAGCTCCCATGCGCTCCCCGTTTCACAACACCTACTTGGTGATTCCGAAAAGACTCCCCTATTGGTCTGATCCCATTTTTTGTTTCTCCAGGCTAATTAGATAGGAACTCCATCCGAAAGCTAAGGAGGGGGAGTTCTACAGGAGTTGGATCATAGAATAAAAAGAGCGGGAGTTGGTTGTTTTTAGACCATTGTTTTCCGCTAGAACTATTTTCATTGATCCTAATTATTTAATAGGCTTATTTACGTACAGATTGTTCGTTTTTCTTTCACACAAGGTTTTTTCTTAATTTAAAGGCTTTTAAAGGAAAGGTAGTAAAAATAAAAGGAATGAAACGGTAAAACGCCTAGGCCAAATACTACCATTGATTTAACTAATATTTAAAAACCTTTATAACAAATTTTAACCATAAAGGTTTTTTCCGTAAAATAAGAACATCTAAAGAGGGTAAAAATGTTTATTACAGTTAAATTTGAAGTAATAGAAAATTAAGCGCACTAAAGCAAGCAATGGCATATTGTGAGTACCATTATCACATGTAACTCAAGAGAACCATTATTTTTTAAATTTTAATGTATTTACACTTACCCCCTATCAAGCCAAAACTAAATATTGATTAATAGTATATTCTGAAAGAGCTAGAAAGGCTTTAATATGTGATTTCTGAAATTAAATAAAGTATCTGGCATTACTTTAGTTTCATCAAATCTAGTTTGTTTGTCCAATACCCCTATTGTTACACATTATAGTTGGATTTTTTTTATTCAGTTTTAAACTTTTATGCTGGTAATAACATATGTAATAGTTATTACCTTGAAAATAACTTTCATGTAGAATGTCTGGTAGATTTTTAAGTGAGGATTGTTAAAGTGTAAACTTAGGGGAGGGTAGATACTCAGGAGCAGGTACAAAATTTACAAAGGGATCTCGATATTATATCACAATGGGCTGAAAAATGGGTTATGTCCTTTAACATAAAGTAAATGTCAGGTATTCATATGGGTCGGGGGAATGGTAGGGCAGAATTTTATCTGCAAGGGGACAAAGTTAAAGTAATATGATCAAAGATTTAGGGGTGATAGTAAATGAGGACTTTAAATGGGTTCATCAGTGTTCATCTGCCAGTAAAAAGGCTAATAGGATATTGGGATACATAAAAAAACTGTTTCTTCAAGGACCGAGGATATTATTTTGCCCCTATACAGAGGCTTGGTGAGACCTCATCTAGAGTATGCTGTTCAGTTTTGGTCTCCATACTTAAAAAAAGATATTGATTCAATTGAAAGGGTTCAGCATAGGGCTACTAAAATGGTCAAGGGTATATCCAGTTTAAGTTATGAGGGAAGATTAAAGAAGCTAAATATGTTCACTCTAGAGAAAAGAAGGATTAGAGGGGATTTGATTCAACTTTTTAAAATGGTAAAGCAAGGGGACACAGAGGGACTAGATTTCAATACGGGTAATAGAACAAGGGGTCACAATTTCAAATTGAATAAAGTCAAATTTAAGACGGATTGTAGAAAGCATTACATTTTTAATAGGGTAGTGGATAGATGGAATGCGTTGCCTGAAACAATTGTAAATTCAAGTGGGGTAAACGAGTTCGAGAGGAAAATTGATAGATACTGGGATTCCGGTAGTTAGGGTTAAAAAGACTGGACCAACCTTGCTGGGCTTACGCCTGTAGTTGGTCGACTTAATTTGTATTTGTATTTATGTGTGGGTATAAAACTTATCATAATTTTTCCCAAACAGGTATTTTTGTGTAAAGAGTGAAATATATTTATTTGTTCAATGGGTTCAGTTATTATTTTATCAGTTACGAAGTAACTAACCTTTGATGTAAACAAACGTTTTAATCTAAAAAATATACTTATTTAAATATATTATGTAATAATATCTCTCTAGCAAACCAACTATTTCTTAAAAGGAAGAGATTAAATACTTTTTAGTTTTGAGGAACTTTTTTGACTCGAATTTTAATTAAAAAAAGTAAAAGGTTTTTTATAGCAAGACTGCAAAGAATAAGAGATAATTTCATTTTAATTTAAAAAAATCACCATAGAGAACTAGTTAGGCAAAAACATTAAAAATGCAGAGGGATAATTTTAAGCATATTAGCGCAGTATAAATATATTTTTCAGTTAAATAAAATATAAACAAGCCAATACTGAACTCAAAATAAAAGAACCACCAATTTTATTCAGATCAGACAGAAGTAAAATTAAGTTTAGAAGAGACACTGATTTTAGAATTCTCGAGGCTTATTTTCGTCTGTAAAACTGATATTTTTTGTAAATCTCTGGTAGTAAAAAATCGGGTTTATTTCTTAATGAAGGTATTTACCATAAAATAAGCTTTTTAGGATTCTTAATGAGTGCGAAAATAGCATCTTTTCCGAGCCTTTATAAATGGATAGCTCTTTGAAAAAAGACAATCATTTTTTAAAGAAAGGTAAGGAAGGGCCGAGACGTTTTAATGAATAATTTATCATTTAAAGTGATAAGCGTTTTAAAAAATTAAAGTACAAGGATTCTGTAGTGCTTAACAGACTCAAGGTATGGTTAGACGTAAAAGGTATTCTTCATATTAGAATTTCGAAACATGCGTTTATGCTTATTCTTACAAATGTAACTTTTTTGTTTCAACAAGCACTCTAATCCTGCCTTTTATTTTTTGGAGTATGTCAAATCAAAAGACGTGTGCATTAAAATTATATTTTTCCTATTTATAATATTTGAGATTTTATTATGTTATATATTGCCCAAACTTTATTTATTAAGTCATACTAATATCTAGATAGACAGTTTGAAAGAAAACCTATAAAGTGGAACATTTAAAATGCTTCAAAATATATTTTGATAAAAAAGGCACTTAGTACTTTAATCTTAACCCTACAGTGCATACTGTTGTCATTTGGCAACACGACATTTTTCCCCATTTCCTACTCGAACTTTCATTTCCAAACGGCAACACCATGCAATAAGTTTTTTTTTAATTGCAAAAGCATTTGATTTTACATCATTGGCTCCCATGCATCAAGGATGCATGAGATTGGAGCATAAACATAAACGAAACCACTGAATAATACAAGAACAATAACTTAAAACAAGAATAAATTCAGCATAAATACTTGCAAAATGTGAACTAGACAAACATGAACGAGAATCAGTCACTGGATGCCAATTGAATCAACTCCCTAGCTCGCCAATATCGACTGTATAAGCAGTCTTCATTCAATGAAGAACAACTTAACAAATGATCTTTGTCCATCTCAAAGTTCTGGTTGCACAAAGTGCACATAGGACTGTCATATATACCAATCCTGAACAGATGTTTAGCGAGGCAATCATGACCAGTCTCCAGACGGAAAGCCGCCACTGCAGTGGATCTAGGGGAGTTTGGAATTTTCTTTATTGAACATGCCCATTTCTTATTCTTGATTTCTTCTATTAAACTGATATCATATTTTTTCTTCACCACATTTTTTATAATTATTTTAATTGATGAAAATGGTACTCCGTCATTACCTGTCTTGCAAAATTTCTGTTCCCTTCTTTGCTAATGTATCAGCCCATTCATTACCATTAATTCCTACATGAGATGGGATCCACTGCAGAAAAACAGTCCTCCCCTCAGAAGCTAGAAGATCAATATTTCTTCTGCAGGAGTCGATAATTTTTGACTCTGCGACATTGTGTGCAGCGATAGCCTGGATGGCTGATAAAGAGTCTGAGAAAATAACTATGTTGTTAAGCTGAACTCTTCTAACCTTAATTTGTTCGGTTGCAATTCTAATTGCCTCCAGTTCTCCATCAAAATTGGTTCGAAATGGACCAAGGGAGGCGTAGAACGCAAATAGTTCTGAATATACACCAACTCCGACGTTGTCGAGCATTTTTGATCCATCTGTATATATGTGAATCCAATTACTTTTTGGATACCTGGTATAAATTGTCTGAAAAGCAGCTGCTTTTAGTTCACAATCAAGTGATGTTGATTTTGTCATAGCAGTCATCAAATAACATTCCTTTCTAATAGATCCCATGTGAATAGGGCATGCAGGTTTCAACAGTTCCTCTGTGGGAACGTTCTGAAGGGAATAAAACTTTCTGCAAAAATCCATCCTGAGTTTTCAATCTCCTAGGTTTAGTGATATTATAATTTCTCCATAAATCTGTTGATGGTAATCTAATTAATTTTTCATATAGTATTAAAGCCTTTTCCTGAATTACTACTTCTATTGGTTTATTGTCTGTTAGGGCCAGCATTGCATTTATTGGAGGAGTCTTTACAGCTCCAGTGACAAGTCTCAGGGCTTCATTTTGAAAGACCTCAAGTTTAGAAATATATGTGTTATTACATGTAATCAAGGCCTCACAACAATATCCTATTAATGGCTTTATGTATGAATTATAAGTTTTATTTAAAGTATATCTTCCACAGCCCCATTTTACCCCTGCGAGTCTTTTAATCATTGTGAGCCTTTTTCGAGCTCTATCAATAACATCATCTATATGTGTCTTCCAGGAGAGCTTTTTATCAAATTTCACCCCTAAGTAAACAGCTTCTTCTGTTTCCCGGACATTGCTACCATTATAATTTATATCAATTTCAGTTGGTTGATGATTGAGAGTAAAAGTTTGATACATAGTTTTTTCAACGTTCACTTCCATTTGATTTTCCGTAGACCATTCATACAAAACTTTCAAAGCCTGATTGATCCTTAACAACATTTTTTCAGTATGTCTTTTAGGTGCTGAAGTCCAAAGTACTAGATCATCAGCATATAAAGCACATTCAATATCCTTCGTTTTTTCTTTGATTATACCAGGAAGGTCATTGATGTATATGTTACCGCTAAAGTTGATAATTAGTTAATCTGAAGAATACCTAGGTAAACTTAAGATTAACTGATTTCTGTCGTTAATGTGCGGATTTTTGAGTTTTTCGCATTTTACCTAGGGAATCTACACTATAACGGCCTCTTGATCGTTAAAGTTCAAAATAGTTTGTTTCGTTCAATACTTTCTGTTAAAATGTTGAGGTGCTTACTGCGCCATGCGCTTACCCCTGCGCAGTTGGGTTTCAATACGTAGTTTGTTGTCATATTTGGTGTTTTGATTTCAAATTTAGAGCGTAGCACTGGTAGTTGTCATGTTGAATGTTAAAACAAAATAATACAAGCAAGTAAGTACTGTAAATTTACATGATTAAGTACAGTATATTACTACTAAAACGGGTATTTTGAAACAATTGTGTTGAAGCTCCGACTTCAGAGTGACAGAGATTTCTTTTAACGAAAGCAAATGTCCCAGCTGTTGAAATATCTTTTCAACAAACGTTAATTCAACAATCGCTGGAACCTGGGCAAGGGTTTAACATATGTAATCGATCGCGAATCCTAGCAATAGTTCAGTGCAGGCTGCCAGCCGATTACACCGCGCTTTCATTAAGATTTGCTAGTTTAAGTGCTCATTGAAATACGCTGTCAAATCGAGATCGAAAATCACAATTGATACAAATCTCAGTTGGTACTTTAATATTCTATTATTATTGTTTTTATATTCTAGTTTTAAAATTGCTATTTCATTACTATTTTTGTGGGATTTGCGTGTTTTGTGTAATATGAAAAAAGTACCGATCCCCCTTTTTTGATTCGTCATTGTTACTGTTTACCCCCAAAACGAGTTTGGTTATAGTTAGGGCAGGGGGGTTTGGGGGGGCGGCAGCCCCCCCAACCTCCCTAAACTTTTTATAAAATAAAATAAAATTTTGTACTTTAACGGATCACCCTCGTTAATATGTAAAATAACTGATTACAGGTAGTATGCAGATTAACGAGTGTCTAGTCGGTAGGGTGCAGAATACCTAGGTAATTTTAAGATTACCTAGGTAATCTTAGAAATTGAAAAAAAATTCGCTCTTTAACGGATCACCCTCGTTAATCTGCAAATTACCTAGGTTATCTGTAAATTAACTGATTTCCGGACTTTAACTGTAACATATACATTAAAAAGACTTGTACTTGTCACACCTCCCTGCGGTAGGCCACAATGGATTTGTTTGTAACCAGAGGTTTCTGATCCGTAGCGAACTGCACAAAATCTTTGAGAAATATTATTTTTAATCCATCGGAACATTTTGTCGCTGATTCCAAGGGTTTTTAACTTATAAAGCAATTTATTTCTCCAAATTTGATCGTATGCAGCTTTAAAGTTGACAAAAATTGCCACTAAAGTCTCTCTCCGATCCAAACTATCTTTGATTGCTTGTGAGAGTCTTATAACTTGTTGATTAGTAGACTGATGTATTCTAAACCCACTCTGGGTACACTGTAAAAAATAATCCTGCAAAAAAACAGAAAATTTCTGGCAGCAAAAGTTGCCAGAAAAAATCCGTAGGTTGAAAAATACTGTAAACAGAAAAAAGCTGTAACCTACAGGTAAATGCTGTAAAAAGGAACTTTCTGTCATTTCTGTTTCAGATTTTCTGTTGCCTCTCAGTAATTTTCTGCTTGTGCGCATGCACTTATTTTAGTAGAGTTTTTTTAATTTTAATTAATTGATATCCGGGAATAGAACCCGCGACCTACCGCATGCTAAGCACGCACGCTATCCACTGAACCAAAGAAGATTCAGTATAACGTTGCCAATTGCTGTATTGGTTTTCAATGCAGTAAGTTTCTGTTTAAGTACAGATAAGCTAAAAAACTAGGTAAAAGCTGTTATTTTACATAAAATAAATAGAAGTGCGGTGGGAATTTTACATGACAGAATATCTCTGTAAACATAAAGTCACTGTTATTGAAATTTCTGTTTTTCTACAGTTTTTTTTTACAGTGTATTAGTTAAAAGATCATGTTCTTCCAAGTAAAAAACCAGTCACTCATTAACCATTCTCTCCATTATCTTGGCTATAATAGAGTTTAATGATATTGGTCTATAACTCTCTGGACAATGAAGCGGTTTACCTTTCTTAGCTATTGGGATAATAATAGATTTTCGCCAAGCAGCTGGCACATGAGAGTTCCAAGAAAAGTTGAAAAGTGTCAAAAGGGTATTTAAGGCCTCTGTACCCAAATGTTTAATAAATTCTGCATGAATGTTATCAGGGCCAGGGCTTTTTCGGACTTATTGCTTCTCGGTAGCATAATTCAGTTCACTCATAGAGAAATCCATACAAAAAATATCTTCACCGACTGAACTTATACGGCCGATTAATCTTTTCAAAGTTCCCTCATCTCTTTTCATCTCTATAGTTCTTTTTTGTTTATCTGCATAAAATTTTGTAAAAGGCTTCAGCAGTCTTTTTTTCAGTTGTCATTTGTCTATTACCAAATACAATTGGTTCTTTTCTTCGCTCTTGGTACTTATTCGTTAGATTTGACATAAATTTGTTAAGTTTTTGGCCATCTTTTTTATAGTCGATAGTGGAAATAAAATCACTCCATGCACTTCGTTTTGATTCATTGATCTTCGACTTCAAATCTCTCGCTAAGGCTCTCCAGGTGCCGATATTCAATGAAATGTTATATCTATTGTACTTATTGCATGTTTCCCATGAAATAAGTACAATAGATATAACATTTCATTGTATTAGGACTTTAGACTGCCAGTAGATCACAGCAGGGGTACTATTTGAGACATTTGTTAGTAGCTAGTGAGACGAAAGTCAAGACACAGAAAACGCCAAAATATAAGGACCATATCAATTAAAATAAAAAAAATTTCAGCTTGAAAAAAAAATGTTTTGGAAAGATAAGTTGTTTTTTATATTTTTAGAGCATTTGGTTTTATTTCACTTCACAATTAATTTCACAAGAGACACAAATTAATTTCACAAGGACAAAGTTTTTTGCCTATAAAAAGTAGAAAAAAATAAATTAATTTTTTAGTATTTTTTTACTAATTTACACCATACTAGAAGTCACATAAATGATTTTCAAGTGAATTTAAAAATCATGCATTGTATGGTTAACCGAGGATTTTGTTGTTATTTTTAGAATCCTTTCAATCAACCCTCTGATAAGCCATTTAGATTTACCTATGAAAGTATAGCATCAAGAAAAAAGATCCTAGAAAAATGATGGAACGGAATAAAATCAAAACTGTGTCAAACAGCTTTATTCACTGCTACTTGACGATTGATTAACCTAAGAAAATGAGTTATTCACTGACTTTCCTGATTGGAGGAATCGTTCCTTGGTCACTGTTTAACCACTCGTTAGGTAGCAGTTAAACACCATAAAAATGGAATGATCCTTGATAAGTGGAACGAAATAACGTCAAACCTTTCGAAGTGGAATGCCTCTATACTTGTACTGTAAAAAATATTAGTAACGTTCCTGCTTTTTATGAGTTTTTTCAGCAGTTTAACACTTTCCTGGAAAATTCTGGTTATTTCTGAAATCTGCCAGACAGGCAACAATGGTTGGATTTTGGTTTCATGCTCACCACTAAAATAGTCAAGTTATTTAATTGAGGTGTAAGAACTGACTGACGTTACTTAAACTCGGGAGTATCTGATCAGGAGTTCTAGTACCTTCACGGGTCGGTACTTCCTGTGGATAGTAATATGCTCCATTGTACTGCATACTTGTAGAAACATAATCAATCACGTCATAGCTGATATATACATGACTTTCTGGTTTTTCTGCGGAACTTTTCAGTATATTAACAGTAACGTTCCTCATATTCCACAGATAGCTTACTGGCATTTATGCGGAGCAATGCAGTATTTACAGTAACGTTCCTGGTACTTTCCAGGAAAATTACTTAAAAAAATGGGCAACTCAGATTCCCAGTCTTTTAATATTTTTTACCGTGTAAGTGTAATGAATTAAAATCAAACCAGACTTATATAAGTGAAATGCTCTTTGTTAAGGGTAAAAATAAAGACAAACCTGTCTAAGTGGAAAACCTGAATAAGAGGAAGAAAAAGGTCGCTCCCAAATGATTCCACTTATCCAGGATTAAATGTACTTATAAAATCCCATCCAGTACGCAGATAAACCCAACACTTTCATTTTGAGCTCTCCTATTCCTATAGAAGCTAAACAGCTCCTCCTTCTAAGCGACTGCCCCTCAGATAGAGACACACCACTGAGAGCCCCATAAACGCCCCGCAATGACACCGAGGGCATTTTTAATAGCAGCAGCGAATATCTTATGAATAAAAGATCCCGCCAACACCTGGAATCCCGCTTTTCCCCGTACCATAGGCAGATTACAAATGGCCGAATTAATGCTCATAATGGACGCTGCCGACTAATAAACAACACGCTTGTTTCGTAATTTTGATCATGCTAAGTGGGACCGTTAATTATTATGTCTAGAGGGGGAGGGTTGTGTGGAAATAAAAATCGGCTCATCATTTACCAGAGTTTGTTTTCTGGCTGAGCCTGGGATTAAGAGTGAGATGTCTGTCGTTGGGAGTATTTTTTTTAACCAAGCGGGTGATTTGTTTTAAAGAAGGAGGAAGGGTCAGATTTTAAGAGTGGGGAAGTTGCAGTTTGTTTGGGTTGGTGGATTTGGACGAGCTGCCTACCCTTGAGGTGGATTAGATATTTATCTCTCTTCTTTACTTTTGTTGTTGTAAGCTTTGGAAGGATTGAATTGTAGAAATTAAATTGTTTTTCTCTCTGAACCATTAACATTTGTTTTACGTTTATTAACCTTCGTAAACTCTCTTTATTGTGAAAGTTTTCGTTTAAAAAACCGAAATGCATTGCACGCATATATAAATTTATGTTCAAGCAGTGCTGTAGTTTGTTTGCATAATTAAGAATTAAATATCAATTACGCTCTAGCAAGTAAAGAAATTTTTAAATGATAAATACAAAGTATGGACATTTCTAAAACTCCTTACCATAATAGCCATTAACATCAATAATAGGGTGGGCCGAAAAAAACTTTTTATTTTATTTTGAAACGCTATACCGCGGAAAACTTGCCTCTGGGGTAGAGAAGTAAAATGCAACAAAAATTTTTAAAATCGGTTAAAAATTGCAATAGCGCATTGCACCTAAAGTTTGAAAAAATAGGCTATTTTCATTACTTTTCAAAAAAATCAAATTAAATCAAATAACATTTATAAAAAGTATTTAAAGGCATATAATAGAATAAAAATGTGGAGAAAACTTATTCAATTTAAAAAAGGTGGTATTTTACAATTAATTGGTAGTATAATAACATCTAAAAATACACGTTTTTACCAGAAATTCACATATTTCGTATGAAACAAAAAAAATTATGAAAATAAATTTTTCATAACTATACTACCTTTCTAGCTATCACTCAGTAACCCCCTTAACAGTTAAAACATTTTTTACAGTTCGCTTCGCGATCGGAGCTCGTTCGTTGCACAACAAACCGCATCACTATCTTTCGTCGAAATAAAAACTTATTTTATATTTTGAAACGATAGGGGAGAGTGTTGTACCTACGGACGGTTGTACCTTCAGCCACCTCATTTTAAAATTCGGGAAAAAATGTAAATTTGAATTTGTGGTCGATTTTGAATGTAAACAGATGCTATCTAGTTGCTAACGTGAAATCAGCTGTTTAAAATATTATTTAAATTTTCTATAGTAAAAATACTGTTTTTAGGTGCTCAAAGTTTTTTTAGTGCATCACTACATTAATTATTTTCTTCCTCTATGATTATGATATGATAAAATGGGATATATGAGGGGAATCCCCGAGATTTTGACTTTTTAGTTTTGATATTAGAAATCGTCAGATCTCAATTCTTTTATCTTTTATAGAACTTTGAATGCAAAAACACCTGATGCTGTACCTTCGGACACCATAAGTGTTGTACCTACGGACACGTTCTTGTGGGTGTCTGTAGCTAATCGGCGTTTTAGAATCAGGTTTCATTTAACTGAATACATTTTAATAAATGTTAAATTAATTCTAAATGCTAATCTATTTGTCAGCGATTATTTTCAAGTGAATTTTAGATGAAAAATCAAATATTTTGTGATCTAAACTACTTTTTAAATTTATGATTCTACTTGGAATTTAATTTAAAATATGGTGTAAAACCCTAAGCACCCTATCGCATTTAAGTATGATGATTAAAAAAACTTAAAATTTCCACTGAAGAAGATTTACCACCAAATTATTATTGTTATTACCACCAAATGCTTGCACAACTAAGTGTCGATCGAATTGGGTTTTTTGGATCACTGAAGTTGTCAGATCAATCAGCATGATTGATGAAACTATTACCTTAAATTCTGATCTGAAAATACCATATGATTTTTGTGTTTTTGGTAAAAAATCAAGACTTTTATCATTCAACTTCGTTTTAATGACCATTTACGATCTAAAACTACATTACTTTAAAAAATCTATTTTCAATTTTAAAAAGGCTTGAAATAGGTTATTAAAAGGTAATTCATCAATAAAAATGTTCATTCTTAGCTTTTTTCAAGTAAAACTTCCCTTTTTAAGGGTGTCCACAGGTACAACTGGGTCTGTCCATAGGTACAACAGGTTGTTGTACCTTTGGACACAAATTTTTCTAAGTTATTATAAATGATTAAAAATCCAATTTTCAAGATTTTGACTAATAAAAAATATATCTCTACTCACAAAGGTTAGGACTATAGATTGGGCACTTTAAATGGTCAAAATGTGATTTTACCTGTCTTAGAAAAATCCAAACGTGATTTTTGTCCATAGGTACAACACTCTCCCCTATACCACGGAAAACTTGCATCTTGAGTATAGAAGTAAAATGCAACAAAAATTTTTTAAATCGGTTAAAAATTGCCTTTGTACATTGGTCCTAAAATTTGAAAAAAATATGCTATTTTAATAACTCTTAAAAAATCAAATAACTTCTATAAAAAGTATCTACATGCATAAATTAGAAAAAAAATGATAAGAAAAAATATATTTATTGGAAAGAAAGATGGTATTTTACAATATAAGGTTTCACTATAAGGTTACACTTGGCATTTCGCCTTTTTTTTCTTCAAAAATCTCATTTTTCGATTGAATTAAAAAAAAATTTTCCTGATGGTGCATAGTTTGATTTGTAACAAAATGTAGTCCTTGACTGGTTACTAACTTCTTTTGGTATTTTGAAAGAATCTTATGTTTCTCTGTCGGATTATTTAATTATTAAATTATTAACATAAACTGTATTTTAGTACTGATAATCCAACAGATGAACAGAAGATTTTAGTTTCTTTTATATTAAAATCAAATTATATCAAATTAATTTGTCTGTATGATTCTTTATTTAGAAAAAGTAAATGGTTTTAAATTTGACCTGGACACGTGTGATAGAAACATCTAGATTTTTGCCAGAAGAGTTATTAGAAATCATTGATCCAATGATTAAACAAAATGCATTTTTTGTTCATTCTGAAAATTTGCTTTTGGGCATGATCATAGATAAAAAGGGATCATATATGAGGGAGTTTGGTTTAGAAGAACAATTAAGGCTAGAAACTCAGCTTCTGAAAGAAAGTCAGTTAGGAGTTCCCATCCCCCCCAAACCTAATTTTCAAGCTACTGACCATATATAGAACATACGTAGACAGTATACTATGTATAGATTAGCTGGAATACTGCTTATCTTTCTCCCCACCCATACACCTATACTACGAAGATTCACCGATCAAGAGACATAGTCTATGATAATGACTGGAACTTTGACAGATTCCCATGTCACACACAAACAGTCGAACGTTGTGTAAAATTAGTAACACAGAGGGCATCACGAAAAGTCATCGGTATGAATGCCAGGAGATGGGGTTTATAAGAACTATTAATCTTTCAAGATCTTCAATGCCAAATTTTTCAATCAAGTCTTCTTTCGAAATACCAAAAGAAGTTAATAACCAGTAAAGGACTACATTTTATTACAAATCATACTATGCACCATCCGGAATAATTTTTTAATTCAATCGAAAAATGCGATTTTTGAAGAAAAAAAGGCGAAATGCAAAGTGTAACCTTATAGAGCCACCTTATATTATAAAATAAGATCTTTCTTTCCATTAAATATATTTTTTCTTAACATTTTTCTTCTAATTTATGCATGTAGATACTTTTTATAGAAGTTATTTGATTTTTTAAGAGTTATTAAAATAGCATATTTTTTTCAAATTTTAGGACCAATGTACAAAGGCAATTTTTAACCGATTAAAAAAATTTTTGTTGCATTTTACTTCTATACTCAAGATGCAAGTTTTCCGTGGTATATCGTTTCAAAATATAAAATAAGTTTTTATTTCGACGAAAGATAGTGATGCGGTTTGTTGTGCAACGAACGAGCTCCGATCGCGAAGCGAACTGTAAAAAATGTTTTAACTGTTAAGGGAGTTACTGAGTTATAGCTAGAAAGGTAGTATAGTAATGAAAAATTGTTTTTCATAAGTTTTTTTGTTTCATACGAAATATGTGGATTTCTGGTAAAAACGTGTATTTTTAGATGTTATTGTACTACCAATTAATTGTAAAATACCACCTTTTTTCAATTAAATAAGTTTTCTCCACATTTTTATTCTATTATATGCCTTTAGATACTTTTTATAAATGTTATTTGATTTAATTTGATTTTTTTGAAAAGTAATGAAAATAGCCTATTTTTTTCAAACTTTAGGTGCAATGCGCTATTGCAATTTTCAACCGATTTTAAAAATTTTTGTTGCATTTTACTTTTCTACCCTAGAGGCAAGTTTTCCGCGGTATAGCGTTTCAAAATAAAATAAAAAGTTTTTTCGGCCCACCCTAATCAATAATAACTGAAAGGATGATAACTATGGCGTCCCGTATAGTATAATGCCGTAGCTAATTTCTAAACTGCCCGCTATTAAAGCGTTATTTTCGATTTCAAGGTGATTAGTAACTAAGTAAGAAATCATATAGGACTCTGTTAAAAACACCTGCAAAAGGAAATTTAATTTTTGGGGGGTTACCAGGTTCTATCAATGAAATTTAGTAAAATATATTCATTAACTAACAATTAAACCAAAAAGGTATAGGTTAAACTCCTTTGACCAAAACTGATATAAATACAACGCTTCAGTAATCATTTCAACTATTGAAAAACTGTGTTCATATTAAGTGATTACACTTTAACAAAGAAAAAATACGTTAATAGTCTCAATATGAAAAGTTAACATTTTTGTGTAAGACGAAAGAACACACTGGATAAGTTCGTGAAAATGCAAAAAATTTCACGGATAAAATTCCGTTCTCTAGCTTAGGGAATTATAAAGTGAAAAAATCACGGAAAAGAATACGTAAAGAGACGAATTTTTTTACAGTGTACTAAGTACTAGTTGTCTTATTTAAGCCTCTCTATCAATTAAGATTGGTTAATTAAAACCATTGTTATGTTAGCTTTACTACAATTAACAATTACTTTTTGTTAAGGGGATGCCCTACTTTTTAATAAATGTGTATGACTATAGCCTGTAAAAAACAAGTTTCACTTTAATTACACTTATTCTTTAATTCTTTAAAGATTTTACCGAACTTATACTTAATTATACAAAATAGAAATTGGTTAAAAAATAGTTTATGTTGTGGGCGTTTAAAATAAAAAAATTCTTTATTACGTATTATTGTTTTAGTTGATTAAACAGTGTTAAAAGCAGCTATTATAATTAAGACTTTTTATGAAATATCACATCGGTTAAAATGGGCATTAAATTCTTAATAAAAAAAGTAACTTTATTTCAAAACATATCCATTTTACCGGTTTTTTTCTTTTCTGTACCAAGTTTTATGAATGATTACCATTAAATAAAATTATACGATTCGAAAACATTGTTTCAATTAGTCACTTGAAGTCTATTATGGTTAGATAAAAAATACATATTCTTAGTAATCCCTAAAATAAATATCGTAATTCAATCTTGAAGGTTTTATGCTTTAAAGTGGTTGTAGCTATGCTCCTTTTATTTTAATTGTTTCAATATTTAAATCTGTATCTAATCAAACTGCGTTAAGTGTTTAATTCTTTTAATTTAAGGCAACTAATTATTTTTGTTTGCACAGTTCTCACTTTCTTAATTACACATATCCATTTTTTATCACATAACTGCTTAAATAATGTGGGTTTTAAAAAGGTAATGCTGGTAGTCCATTTGAAACAAATGTATTGAATGTAAAATAATCTGCATAGTAGAAAAAACCAATTGTTTGCTTATTTTGTTTTGCTATGCTTGCTTTTTTTAAAAATTAAAATGGAGTAGTTTTCACTTCGATTTTAAAAGCAGTTTTTTATTGTTTTTTTCATAAAGGTTGAAATGTTAAAAAAGAAGCACTTAGCTAAAAATTTTTGAAAGATAGTGATTTCTTACATACGTAACATTTATTTTAATAGTTTAATTTCTATCTCAGATTTAACATTTGTTTTAACTACGTACAGTAGAAATATTTATTTTGATTCACAATAAAATACCCTTTCACAAAAACCTTTATAACAGTGACGCTCAAAACTTATTGTAATTCAATGTAAATTAATGAATGTGAAGAAGGTATTACTCTTTTAAAAATGAAGAAAGTTACTGAAATTACAATTACACAGGTCTTTTGAAAATCTTTCTGAAAGCTGTGTGAGTTATTTCGCCTGATATTATTTGGTGAGCTGAATCCGAAAATGACCTCCCTTTTTTATGGGACTTCACGATTCCTGAAAATTGAGATTTTTATGTTTTATTGGGAAATATGCCAAGAAAATTTTGTAAAATAGACACATTATACTAAAATATTTCCATAAATTTGTTTTTAATGTTTAACCCATTAAGGACGACTTTAAAATAATGAAAATAAATAATTTTTTCTTTCATATTTTGTTCATTTGGACCGAATATAGTAAGAAATGCCCATTTTCAGATTTTTAAAAAAATAATTTTTATGATTTTTTAACTGGCAACTTTTCTTGCCAACCGTCCTTAGTGGGGTCCAAACTCTGACAAATGAAAAGTCGAAAAAACTAATTAGAATGTTTACGATTTTGATAATAAAATGTTTTCATACATAATTTAAAGAAATAATCCATAAATAAAAGTGAATGGGTACTAAATTGTTAATAGGGGGTCCAAGAAAGGGTATTTCACCCCTCCTGAATAGGGCCAGTTCAGTTCAAATATTGATATTCACCTATTTTCAGGCTTTAAGAATAGCCGAACTAGTACTTTTTTTAAGTCGGAATGGTCGGAACCCTTTGATTTTTGTACTTTAGCTAGCTTCCAGGTTAAAAAAGGTTTATTTATATCTCCCAGTCTGGAGCATAGGGACTTTTTTACCTGCTAGAGTCTTATATATTCTCAACTTTCATTTTTTTTGGATACCTTTGGTTATATGTATATAATTTTTTTGCCTTCCGAAGCCTTTTCTCTAATTGGAATTCTACGTTCTTTTTAGTCATTCTCTATCAAAAAGTCATCATAATTACAGTATTCATTTCATTCTCCAGATTTCACATATTCCCCCAGAAAATGTTAAATATTACTCATTAACTCGATAAAAACTAGGTATTAGTCCATTCAAAATGGGTTAAATTACTCCAGTGATATTTTATTTTATTTTTTGACTACTGTAAATTTCCAGAAACCCCTTTCAAGGAAAATAAATGTATCCAGAAATGATTTATTATGTGATTGAACCAATAAATCTGTTAGGAATCGGTAAAAATCTAAAATCTATTAAAAAAAACACTAAAATTATGATCCAATGGAAACATTTCATCATGCTAAAGTATCAATAAGATCTACATATATGATAAGAACAAAAAAAAGCATTAAAAATAATTAATTTACAAAAGCTTCTTATGAGTAACTCGTAAAAGTTTTGACCACACATCAGACGATTGGCAACAAAAGTTGCCAGTAGAAGAAAACCATTGCTATTGGCAATTTAAATACCCCCATTCCAACTGTAATTGGTAATAATATTTAGAATGGGATCTTGTGAATATGCTTCAATAGAAACAAGTCATAAAAATAACCAAAACATTAGATTATTTTGGCGTTTTCCAAATGATCTCCCAGCTATCTCCAAAATGTAGTGAAACGCTCTCATTCTAACAGCGATTTTACCCCCAAAACGGCATGGCAGGTATAAATTTCTATTTTTATCTGAATAAATACATTCTTTAGAAGCTGTTGTCATGCATTTAAACTTTTAATGTCCTCTATTAGAGTCAGTAAAAAATGAAATGTCCCTTGGCAAATTTTGTTGCCAACCGTCCTTAATGGGTTAAGTGTGCTTAATCTTAAACTGACCTCCGTTTTATCATAGGACATCCCCTTTTTGGCAATTTTATTAAAATGTTTTGTTAAGGTTATTTTTAAATGTTTTTTTGGAAGTTAGAATTTAAAAATGACTTTTGTAATACCTAGCACATCATATTTCCAGAGAATTTTCACAACCGTATCAAAGAAGTCAATACCTCAATATAAATGATAATAAAAAGAAATTAGTTTTTATTATTTATTCATCTTCCATGAAATTTATTATATAACTGAAATGAGTTCGTTTACATAGTCTAAAACCTTTAATATTTGTTTTTCAATTATGTGAGGTTCCTTTTTACCTTTGTGAGTAGCAACAAGAATGTCTTTTCGAAGTATACAACAAAAATTCGTCATTATTGTACTATTGAACCCTTGCCAGGGATTTTCTATCAATCTCTATAATATAGGGGAGAGTGGGGCACATTCGCACAGACGACATTTCCCCTAGTAATTATTTATTTAAAAATCTGAAAAAATACTAGTAGATGGAAGCATGACTATATTTTGTTGTATACGTACTAGAAATTTGCTAGCGTTAGAAGCAGCAAAGTATATTTTCTTGTCAATTTTGTTGCCGTAAAATATCAATAAAAAATAACTCTCAAGTGGACATTCAGCATTTTATTCAGTAGAGGCACTACAAAAGTAAGTTTCTAGATGGGTTTTATTTCCCTGCTTTAATTATAAATATCTTGTTGGGACGTGGTAAGCTTGAACTGGTAGATGGGGCAGATTCGGACAGTGCGAATGTGACTCATATTTCCTATTTTTGATTATGGAAGTGATTTTTATGTTTATAAGTGTAGTATATTTAATAACTTGAAGTTTAATTTTTTTATTGTAATTGTTTCAAAATTTAGTGGTAATAGAAAATAACAGAAAGCTTCAGTTTTAAGGAATTTAGACCCAGATTTAAACATTGAAGAAATAAATGTCCTTGATAATTGTTTAATACCAATTGACTTTAGTAGAATTTTGTACTAAAAAGAAAATTTTTTTATTTTGGTTTAATAGAAAATTTGGAATTGAATGATGCTTATTTAAAATTAATGATGAAAAAACTTTAAAAACTTTAAAATTAATGACAAAACTTTTATTTTCCCAGTAAGTAATGATTCAACATTCTTACAAAAAGATAATATCGTTTTAAAAGTTCCCCAACCGTCAGTTTCAGGTGTTATAAGCGAGCTGTTGGTTCACTTTCCTTTGGAATAA
Source organism: Tetragnatha versicolor (assembly GCA_024610705.1). Classification (NCBI taxonomy): domain Eukaryota; kingdom Metazoa; phylum Arthropoda; class Arachnida; order Araneae; family Tetragnathidae; genus Tetragnatha; species Tetragnatha versicolor. The sequence goes on along the minus strand of JANDEH010000009.1, from coordinate 5,459,875 downwards.
AACCTGACAGTTAAAATATTGGTTGAACTTTTTCTAACTAATTATATTATGTGAAGTATGTCAATGTGCAATATACTCTTCATTACTACAATTGTTTTCCTCATCAAAAACCTAATTGTTTAATATTTCTGAAGCTGTTTTGTTTTTGTAAAAAAAATCTTCAATTTAGAGGAAAAACATGTAAAAGTGTCAAGTATTTTGTTTAATTATCCTAACCTTTAAGTGCAATAAACTTTTTTGTTTATAAATATAATTATTGTATAGTTTTTTACATTGTAAAAATGTTCCCCACACGTGTACGAAACTGCCCCACACGTGGGGCACATTTGCACGAAATTTCTCGTTTTTTAGATTGATGATATAGGTTAGAAATTCTAGAAGAATGCGACCAATTATCGTTATAAAATTAACGGGAAAGGTCTTAACTTTCATTTGAATCCGAGTTTGTTTCAATAGCTCTTCTAGATCCAGAGAAATATGCCGAAGTGCACTTTTTGTGCGAATGTGCCCCACTCTCCCCTACTGGTAAAAATAGTTAACTATGTTCTTTACCCTCATTTCCTAAGTTTTTAAAGTAAAGACGTTAAGGATGTACCAAAACTGCAACAAATGGAAAAATTTCAAAATAATTTTGCAGTTAGGGAAAATTTCATTTTTCAAATTTTTTTCATTATCAGCACCCTAAACACATAAATTTTATAAGAACTTTTAAACAGCTTTTTTGTTGCATATCTGTGTGACAAGTCATTAAATCTCATATCTAATGAATAAAGCGCTATGAAAATAACTTTTCCACTATGATCTTTAAAAGATATTTTCTTCTGCATATTATTTGCGTTTCATTTTCCAATCAGAATAAACGAACATTCACTGCACAGAATTGCATTCCTCTAATTTTAATAAAAACGTATTTTTGGCTGACCTAAAATATTAGTTTAGGTGAATACCTCATAACCTTTTCAGCAAAAATAATCCGAGGGAGGTGTAAAAAAACATGCGTGCAATATCACGAAACTTCACCTAAATACGTTTTTTCCATTTTGTTATGTTTTCAAGCAAGGTACTTGCTTGAAAATAAATTTACTTTCAGCCTTTCCATTAAATCACAACTTAAAAAACGTAGCCTAGAAATGAGCAAATGAATCTAAGTACTAGTTAATTTTTCATTTGTTAAAATTGAGGGATATTTACTTCATGTTATGATAATCAGCATAATGCAGTTATGTTCAAACCGAAAAATCCCGCTTTCGAATACAAAATCTTTCCTTCCTAACTCTTACTGAGTGAACAAAAAATGCAGAAAAAACGGCCAAGCACTTTTTGCAGAAAAGCAGCTCAGAAAAGACAGCAACAAAAATGACCGAAATAAATCCAGCCAGCCCCACACCCAATCGAGACCCTGCCTTATTAATTATTAAAGGAAGCCGCGGTTTGTTAAAATATCGCGCAACATAATGTTTCAGGAAACCTCTTTTTTGCCTCTCTGACAGAATGAGATATTTAAAAATTACTGATGAATGGCAGAGCGGAGGGTATTTATTATGGTACGCGTGGCATAGAAAAAAGATTAATTCGAGGAAATGACTTTACGCTCGTTTCAAAATAGGATCCGTTTTTAACAGCCTTGTTTTATAAGGAGAGCGTTTTTTAGAGGGTGTGGGGTGGGCCGCTTAAATCATACACTCGGCACTACGTCTTAGGAACGGATTTCAACGAAGCACAATGCAACCCTTAATTTGGAAAGATTATAAGTTGCCTACAGTTTTTGTAGGAGTTATTTGGTGACTGATATCGGTTAAGAGTTTAACTTAACTGTAAAAATTTTGTCATGAGGAAAAGGATTAGTTTTATTTCAGGAACTTAATAGATTGGATTATTTCAATTTATGTAACTCCGGTATTTACCAGAATTGGAAACAATCATTTCACTATCGGACACTATGGAAATTATTCCTTGTTTTCACATTCACAGATCTGGTAATGAAATAGGGAATCAGCTGTGGAAATTAGGAATAACTTCCACTGTTATTCCTATTTCCAAATCATTCCTAAGATTTGTTCTACATTCCATAACATCATGAATTAATTATTTTGTAAACTTCTATTTTTCCCGTTTTGCTTGCAGATTTCTAATTACATGTATTAGCTCTTAATTCTTAGGTTACCCAGTGTGCGGCTGCTGAATGCTGCACCCCTGATGAAGTCATTCAGTGGTTGCACGCTTTATTTATTTTAATTAAATATTTTATATTTTTGTACTCTTAATTCTTATTTTTGTAATTTATATCTGGAATATGTTTCTTTATGTTGTTTTTTCCTCTTTTCCCGTTTGTGTAGTACATAAATTAACTCACCCTTAGTATAAATATTTTGTATTCTTTATATGTTTATTAAATAAGTTATGAAGTTTTAAGTCTTCTTAATTTAACTTAAATATAAACCAATGTAATTATTTAATTAATATACTATAAGAAAGAATTTAAGGTGTGAAGCTTTATTTTTTTAAATTCCTCAGTCTTCTTTGAAAATCTATACAGACGGAAGCAGGGGTGAGAAAGGCGTTTCGGGAAGTGGAGTGTACACCCCTACTCCCTCTGGGACCTTAGAATTTAGAATTAGAAACGAATTTTTGCTCAGTTTTTAGATCAGAACTTATAGCCATCAGGAGGGGCCTGCAGTGTGCAGCTCAATTGGAGGATAGTTTCCGGGAAATCTGGATATTGACTGACAGTCGCTCCTCGATTCAGCATCTCACTAATTGGGGTAACGTGGGGTGACCAGACTAGCCTGGACATACTGAATCTTTTACACAATCTTTCTTCTGGACATACAATACATTTTCAGTGGATCCCTTCACATGTCGGCGTTGAGGGTAACGAAAAGGCTGACTTTTTGGCTAGATCTGCTGCTGAGGAGATCGGGAGCCCTAATGGGAATATCACATTCTGTGAGATTTCCACAATATCTAAAATGGAGCTGAACCGACAAATAAAAACTCCTCCCAGTCACACTTGGTATTTTGCAAAACACCCAGGCGAGTCCTTTAGAATCAGTGGTAGATGCCTCTAAACCGCTTATTCTAGATTCTTGAGTGGCCACACAAGAGCTCTCACGTTCTCTATGGGACAAAAGACTTTTCCGGAATGCCACTGGTGTTCTTCCGGAGAGGCCTCTCCTGAACACATTTTAATTTGTTTAGGTTCCCTCTGCTGTTTTTAGACTTTTTAGACATATTCGGATGCATGGAGACTGTCTAGCCTTGCTAGACAGTATCGAGATAAGTAAAAAAAAGCTTTATTTTTACTATTATATTATGCCGACAACTAAGTTTGATTCTAACCCCATTACACTCATAACAAAAGTTATCAAGTGAGCTAGTTTTAACAAAATATAGCATACGCAGCATAAAAATGTTAATTTTTTTAATTTATAGCGATTTGTTTGATGTATTTATAAAAAAGAGGCATTTTATTTCAATTCAATTTACATAGCTCGCATAAAAAATAAAAATATTCCCCCAAAACTTCCAAAATAAGAATTTTTCTAATCCAAGATAAAAAATTAAAACCTTCATTAAACGGAAGATAAACCTTGTTATAAGTAACTCATAAAACGTTAATTCTTTTACGAACCTGCTTGAAACAAGGTTTGAAAATTTTGAAATTAAGTATAGAAAATGCTGTTTCTAATTGTGTTTTTAGTGCTTCTATTATTATAATTATAAGCGCAACTTATTTCTAACAAGGACTCTTTTTCCCCTCAGAATAACCAGCATTCTTGACACCAACACAATTTAAGTGGTACCGAACATGGGGGTACGAAGAAAAGATCCCGCACCAACCTTAATGCGAGCATTAGGAATGGGCTTGATTCATTCGGAAGCTTCAGCGTTGGCGAGAATGTGCAGCGAAAACAATTTCCCCGCATCTATTCATAACCCGAAAGGAGCGATAAACAATTTCCATTTCTCGTTCGCTGTTTACCTCCCATTTCAATTCCCAATTTATTGGATAACTCGGGTGAGCGGAAATTGAATTTACTTAACGTTCGACTCCAGATTTCCTCGCGAAAAGAAGCCGGAGGTGAATTAATTTCGTCAAATCGGTAGGCTAAATGTTCACTTCGAGACCTGCTCTCCAGAGACGGAGGCCCTCTCTTTCATTAACTCGGAATCATTTGGAAGAGGTCTCACATTTTATCTCCTAATTACACTTTTCATTCGTTTGAAAGCGAAAAAACAGCCAATAAACAAAGTAAATAAATTTTGAAAGACGCAGCAAAAGTTTTAAAGAAGCATTAGGGCTCGATTCAATTAATAAAGAGCATTAAATAGGTAGAATGACTTCTCGGGTGACTTTTTTGGGGCGGCGATTCCGGATTAAATTGCTTTCTTTACAGGGATTACTAAAGGAAGTTTTAAGAAATAATTAACGCATCGAGAATGGGGAAGATCTCAAATGGATTACTTTTAATCTAAGTTCTATTTTGCGGGGTTGGCCCGATAAAGAGACACAACAGAGATAAGGCTGGAAAAAACTTGATTCCCTCGAGGAGCCTTTTGTCTGAACCTGTTCAAAGAGTATTGAAATGGTGATCAAACGATCCTGAGTTTGATACCTGAGTCATCAGATGGATCTTTGGGGGTCGGGAGTGAGAGAACATTCCGTTAACATCATGTGACAAAACGTTCAATCATGCTAAATTTGGAATTAAAAATTGTCAATCGGTAATTTAATTAAAAAGAATACTACTCATTTTTGAAAAATGAATTAGTTGTTACTTGCTTTTTTATTTTTTCAACTACTACAAGAACAATAACGTAAAACATGTAGTAGCTCTAATTGTTTTCCTTTGACACCTTTATAAAAACTGAGATTATATTTAGTAAAACAGTGTGAAAAATGTAATTAGTGATTCGAACTGTAAATGAAGTTAGTAAAATATTTGCTCTGTGAGATGAGATTTGAATTTTTCTCAATACTATTTCATACATATACTTAAAACTTTGACTTTTCTCATATCCGAAGCGCGTTACATAATAGTAAACGCATATGAATTTATGATATTGTTAACGAAGTGTCAAAAGACACCATTCTGATTTTTCCTATTTTCGACAAAAGCACATTCAAAGCTTGTCAAGTATTGTTGTCATCAGATGTACAATAGGTATTGGAAAGTTTTCAACAAATCTTGTGTGAATTACGATTATTGGCGGCTGTGGCATGATGTGATCATCATTATTCAGTCACTGTAAAACCTCTTAGGCCAAATGGCCCAGAAAACAAATTGTCATTTTTTAGCGTAATGGTAACAATAGGTATAGTAAGTAAAGTGGTTTTTAACAGGTTAAAATTTTATTTTCTTAACTATTTATAACGTTTACATTTATTCTACTGTAAATGTAGACAAAAACACATAATGACTATCGAGGTAGCAACATTTTTTGACACTTATAGCTAACAGATTTCGTTTAAAAAAGTATGTGTTTTTAAATAATTATTTCACATTAATTGCAGCTTAAAAATAAAATGCACATTTAATTGAAAATAGATATAGTGGTGGCTTGTAAACAGAAGATCTATGATAAGCATATTAAGGGAAATGCCATTTATTTTGTATTTAAGTACTTATTTTAGACAAGAAAACTTTAAAAGATTGAACTTCAGCTCACATACAAAACTTTGGAAGTTAATGCATTGCTAATCATGTTATAACTTCAAGCTATCTAAATTTCCAGTAAAAGGTACGAAAACTTTAGTAATTGACTTATAGTGACGGTAAATAGCTCTCGCTTTTAAGTAAACTGAAAAACAAAAGATTAAGTAGGTTTAAGAGTTGCTGGCATTTCCCCTTAAGTGAGTATGAAAATGGTAAACAAAGGAAACAAAGAATACTAAGTTTATTCTAGGTGCAAAGTCTCCAATCCATGTTTATTTATAGAGTTGTTACTTAACCAGTTTTTACATTTATATTGTATGTAATGAAAGTAGAATCAAAAGTCCATATGATTATGGTGTAGTAACGTTTATTTATCTGCACAATTTTAATGCGTTTTTTAATAAAAAAAAGAAAATGCAAAGTTGCTCAATTTTTAAAATTGTTAAGGTTATATTGGTATTTAATTTAGCTATTACCCATAGAGATTATTTGAAAACTGAATCTTATGTGTTTATAAATCAATCACATTATTTAAATATATGAAATAATGGGGATTAATTATTTTTATAACTAATTTATTCTGTTTCTTGTTTCGTCCATCTTATTTAAACTAATATTACGTGACCTAATAGAAAAATACCACTTATAATAAAAATATTAATTAAATGTTACATCATTTGGAATTATTAAATTTGGAATAAATAGCTAAGTACAAAAGGTGTTGAGAGCTATATTTTCAAATTTTATATCTTAATAACTGTAATAATTAAATTTGAGTTACCATTTATCCTAATATATGCTTCTCAAGTATTTTAGAAAGATAGTAAATTTGACTCAAATATCTTTATTTTTTAAATTTTTCTTTAAGGGACTATTGATTAAGAGTGTATCAATGTTTTTCCTTTCAAAAATAGTTCCTACATTTTTCTGTATGATTTCGTTAAAAAAAATTAAGATTTAATAACTGTGATTACAGATTGATAGGGTATACCTTACATTCCCTTTTAAAGTGTATATTATATTTTTTACCCAGCCTCAATATCAATCTTTGAAAATCCGTAGGTAGTACTTACACGTTTTGTTTGAACTCTGTATGCAATGAGTCATGATTTTTTATTTTCCAAAAAATTAAAACTTACTGTTATTTTAAAAGGAGTAGGGTGGGTTGGGGTAAAATGGGTCTTGGGGTAAAATGGGGCAGTTTTAATTAACTCGTTATAAATCAATTTTAAATTGAATTATTTTCGCTCATTTTTTTGTATTATAATCTTTTATCTGTTGGCAACATTTTCCGACTGTCAAAAATTTAGATTAATGAATTTAAGAACTTAAAAAATATTTTATTTGAACGGTAAATGGTGTTGTCGAAAAAACAGGGTTTACCAACTTCCAAATATCTATATATTGTAAAAAATTACTGCAGACTTTTGTAATATTTTTCCATAAAAGAAAGTCTGAGAGACATTTCAAGCCAATCAGCTTAGAAAAATATAAAATATTTTATCTTTTATAACAATATTTTTTACTTGGGGTAAAATGGGTCATAGTTAGGAGGCCTTATGTATTAAGTAAAAACAATGTTTTTAACTTATTTCCTTCAAATATACATTGAACTGTCAAACAAGTTTATTTTTTTCTCAAATTCTGTATTTTAGTTGCAAAATTTGAACAATGTTCATTAACTTCGGAGTTTTACAATTTCATTAAAAGACAACTTAAAACAAATTTCTTCAGATAAAAACGGCTTAACCGATTGTCTTTTTTCTTATTCTCATGTATATTTAGTAATAAATATATTTTTGACATCTTTTTGCAATGAGACCCATTTTACCCCACGTTGGGGTAAAATAGGTAATTTTTTTGATGCTAAGTTTAACCAGCTTATAACTAAAAATATTTGATAAAATTAGATAAAAATGTTCTGAAGGATTGTAATGTTAAGATCCAATTGAAAGAAATAATTAAAAAGTAATAGTTTTGATGAAATAAAACTTAGAAAGTGAAAGTACCTGAAAATTGACCCATTTTACCCCAACCCACCCTACAACATAAACTCTTTTCTCATATCACTACTATCTGATATTTTATAAATTATAGGTTTCAGATAGAAACCTGTATACAACATCATCAAGAACAAAACTCCAACGGAATCTGTTCAAAACATTTCCAATATTACTAAAATATCTGAAACCGAGAAAAATTTTAAACCAACGAGATTAAACCCCAACAGACTGAAAGCCCACAAACCGGTTTTAATCTGCAAAAAGCCATAACAAAACCTTGAAAAATATTTCCTTAAAGTATCACAGCCCATCCGAGTGAGTGAAGCTACACTTAATCACATCTGATTATTATCTGCGGCACATCCCTGCGGCACGTGATAAAGAACTCTTGTAAAATCCCCTAAAAAATAATTTATTTACCGATCTGAGTTGGGCGTTACCGGTAATAGAAAAGGGGTGCCGAGAAAAAGGAAATTTTGTGCAGGCCAGTGAAATAAACCAGCGCGTAAAATAAATGCTTTCCTCGGTTCAGCACGGAGTGAATACTAACGACCTGACCTTTCTGCTTAATCGACCGAGGATCGGCAAATGCAGTTGCAGAACTAGGCTTGAGGAGCAGCGATTCAGGGGAGATAGGGAGTCTTGGGCTGCATTTGGGTTTCTGTGACAGATATGGTCAGCACGGGGTATTCAAGATACATTAGTACATTTAGAATAATAATTTGATGTTTGTATTTGGCCTGTATTAAAGATGAATAAAGTAAACAAAGTTAATTATATATATTTCGCAGCAACGTTTTCTGAACCCAGTACGTTACTACGCGGAAGGAGAAAGTGAGAAAAGACAAAGCCTGTTGGGTTGATTGGAGGAATTTCGATACGTGAATTGTGATAAAAAGACACTATTTAAACATGGATTTAACAAAAAAAATCACATTTTAAAATTGAGGTTCTTTATTTCACTCGAAATTCAGACACCGCGATGGGAACTACTTTGTTTGTTAGTTACGTACTCACCCCTTCTCCCCTTTTGTGCCTTTTGCCAGCAAAGGTAAGCAAATCGCAACCCCCCTTATAATTATGAAACTGACATTAGACCGTTAGTTAGGAAACAAAATCATGGATACAAAAGGATCCTTATTACTTTACGCAAGGGCATATATAAGGGGTGAGAAGGGCCATGCCCCTCTCCGAAATTCGGACAAGGTACCTATACCAAAACAAGTTTAAACCAGTGTTTTGGGGTGAAATTTAAAAAAAATTTTCTTTGGGTGTGACCCCAAACTCTTCTTTTCTGCTTGAAACTTTATTATTTTCACAACTTTTTTTATAATACTCTTGAAAATCAAAATAACACCTGAAATGTATGTCTAAAATTCGGACGAGATGCCCTAAAAACTAGTTTAAAACCCTGTTTTTAGGGTCAAATTTCCAAAAATTGAATGGGGAGGACCCCCAGAGTCCCTTTACTTGGAACTTCACTATTGACAACTTTTATTATATTAAGTTCTAGAAAATGCATCAAAAATGTATTAAAAAGCTGTATTAAACCTATTGAAGATGCATGGGAGGGACTGAGGAATAATTGTTGTCCCCTCCCGAAATAAATTTCTATATACACCACTGCATTACGGCCCACCACTAGACTTGTGCCTTCGATTGGGGGCCCTTGAGTATTTGTAAGTTGGAAACTCCAGTTCTAAACTATCCACCCTCAAAGGCAGATTTCATTTTCAAGGGTTTAAAGATAGTTTATTTAAAAAATAACAAGTTGCACACGTGACACATGATAAACCGTAATATGACACACTAATCGAAAAATGTTTGACATCCCTGGTCTTGTGAAGCAACAGTCTTCGTCGACTACATGGTAACTGAAAAAAGTCTACAGTAAGTACAGACACGGTTTCTCAATTCAGCTGAAGGCACTCAGCTATAAAACAAACTGGAGCGACGAGTGAGCTTGCCGAAACCGCATCACACCTTATCGAAATTTGTGTCTGCGCGGAAAAGTTGGTATAGTAAAGTGACTATGCCTTATCCGATGCAACATTTTTCAACGCCCTAGAGCGGAAATTTTAGGAGTTATAAATTTTATTTTAAAAAACTATTAGATATTTACTAAATTAGTCAATTACTAAGTTGTAGAGAAACATCGATTTAGTAGGAAAAGGAAACCTTGAGCAAAAAAATATCTTGAATAAAACCAATATACGACCAAAAGTTCAACTCACACAATGTTAGCCTACGGAGAAATTGGTGGTTTTGCCCCGTTCGCTGATCAAACGGGACAACTTGTAACCTTCCGCGCCGGCACGTTCGGTCACTGTTTATAGTATCGGAGGTTGTCACTCCAGTTTGTTTTATAGCTCAGTGGGGTGGATTGCTTTACGGTCCGAATATAAAGAGTTTTTCAATTCAGCTATGCTGAGAGATTTTCGTTACGGTCCTAAGTGAGGCTTTTTTATGCGGTCCTTATTCATCGCATAAAAGAGCGTTTTTTAATTACGTTGAGGAAAACTATTTTTATAGCTACTCACGAAGTTTTGTGCGGATGATTTTTTTAAAGTGATTTTAATATGCGGTCCCTATTCGTCGCACAAAAAGAGGTTAAGCTGTAATAAAACAAAAATGTGAGAAAATTTTTCATTTAAAACAAAATTAATAATTAAAATAATAATGAAATTTAATCATGGGAAAACAATTTTTTATAGCTACTCGCGAAATTTTGTGGGATTTTTTAATTTTATTTCTTTTATGCGGTCCCTATTCACCGCTCAGGTTTTAGTTTATACATTTCATATTGATCACTTGTAGGTTATATAAAAGGAGCCGAACAGAGATGGTAAAGCGGCCTTTAAAAATCAAACGGTGAACTCCTAGTAGAGGTCTAAGAAAGCTGAGGAGTCTGAATGCGGGCAAGAGTAATTGAGTGCAAAGGAGCTTCTTCCCAAGCATCGCTGAATAAGCTCTTAACTCCCCGGTCTATTTCAATTATGTTTTGAGCGAAACCGAATAACGGCGCGGCGGCGATAATTAGGCGTCGGCCATCCGTCATGTACCACGCCCAACGGGACAAAGGTGCACATGGAGGCGAATCAAAGGGCGCCTAATTGAAATCTTGGTGCCTTTAGAGGGAGTTTTTGCCGGTTGTGTGAACTAACTGAGAGAGCTATGCCAGGGTTGAATAAGCGGGGAAGAGTTATGCTGCATTTAAATATCGACTTCATTTTGTTATCATTGAGGGATAGGAGATGCATTCAGGGTATTGTTTTTGATTTTATAAAGGAAAGTATAAAAAGCGTAAATTGGTGAACTTTTAAAAATGTGTCGGTCTTTCTTTAAATTGAAAACTTAGAGTGTTGAAACTCAAAAAGGAAACAAGTAATGAGAATATAAATCAATCAAGAAGATGGCCTTTTAGTTATGAAATAATTGAAAATTTAATGTATTTTGGTAGTTTTGATGATGAGGCTTTCTTAAAAAGAAATTTTATTTCTGTCTTTAGAAGACTTATTTACACTAAAATGAAGTAAAATTAGACTGGTGTAAGCAATAGTTATCATTGAGGTGCATCAGAATAAGAAGAAGGTAAGAAATAAAATGATATCACTATTTTGTTCCTAAAATATTTAACACTTAAATGAATTTCACTGTTATAAATTCATTTCAGAGAAGGTATACTCCATTTGTATTTCTTTCTATCAAATAAAAGTAATTGAAGAGTTGTTTACGATACTACAATCATAAGCTGCATATAAATTGTATCTAAAAGGTTTTAGTAATAATTTTTAATGACTTGTGTTACACACTTTAGCGCAATAATTCCTATTACTATATAAACTCATTTAATTTCTTTTTTATACCTTGTTTAATGCTTTTGTTTTGCAAATACGACTGTGCGGGGGCAATGAACAATTTTAATTAAGAAAGCTTACATGGAATGTTTTGTTTCTAAATTTTAATACGTAAGTTCCAATTAGTAAAACTTGTACAAGAAGTATAATTTCACTTTTACAGTGTACTGCAATCATGAAGTAATAAATTAAAATACATGAGACGCTAACTGCGTATGTATTTCTATCTACAATCTAGAAGGGATCGAGTTATTTACTAGTAACTACAAAAACAAATGGTGTAAATTTTTCAAGTCCAGCCCTATACTAGACAACAACTTAAGTTGAACCTACTACTATAGGGGGTTTGGGGGTCCTCCCCCGAAAAATTTTTGAATTTCAGCAAGCTAAAAAGTGTTCTGAAGTTGGTTTTGGAGAGTTTTCAGGTAGTAGGAAATCTCTGGTCTCGAACTAAGTTTTTTTGTGTCACTTTTAGGGAATGTCGTGTGCCATCGAAATACCGGTCACGTGGCACTTGCAATACGTTCGCCACCACTGCACTAGACTAGACCCTTGTATTTGTCTCGGTAGCCATACATACAAGATTTGTGTTCTCTGTTTCCATTTGATTGAAATTTTCAAACAGCGTACAAAGAAAAAATTGAAGAAAAAAAGACAGCATAAATAAAAAATCGCTCTAAAAAGGTCCGCTCAAAAACGGATTTGAGTGTGTATACAGGGGGTTCTCAACAAGTCCATCCATACTCTGTGCAGTCATATTCTTTGCATGGAGTACATTCCGGTATGCGTACGCACACCATAGAAAGAAATTATTTCGAAACATGTTTTTTAGCGAAAAATGATAATTTCTTATATTTCAAGAAATATTTATCCTATATTTATATAGACAATAGAATTTTAAAAATATATGACTTTTTCGACAGGATAGGAAGGTTAAACTACTAGATTCCTTATTACAATGTCCGTTTGATTTCAATTTGTGTGTGCGAAAAAAATTTCAATACAAATACACTGAGGGATGAATTTTTATAGGTAATGGTCATTGATAGTAGTTGTTCATATACAGGGTGGTCCTAAATTCATGGTACAAACTGGGTAGGGTAGGTAGAGGAGACCTAGACAAGCATATTTCGAATAGGAATGGGGGGCGCAGTTACACCGTTAAAAAGCTAGGACCTAATGTAGTGCGAGAGCGTTACAAAAGGACGTTTTGCAAAGGCCCGTTTAACGATAAAAAACATAATGAAATGAAAAAAAATATTGCATGAGGTACAGCAGTATCCGTACTACATACATCATAAATTTGATAGAAATTGGACCACTTGCTAAACCGTGGAGTTAGTTTTAAAACTCGCAGTATTAATCTTTTAGCCATAGAATGGAGTTCCCTTAATGGTATTTAGAAAAATGATAATCGGGGAAGGAATTTTCAATGATCATACATTGATCATTGAAACTGTATGATCATTGAAAATTCCTTCCCCGATCATCATTTTTCTAAATACCATATTACATTAATTTAAAAGAACTCCATTCTTTGGCTAAAAGGTTAATATTGCATGTTTTAAAACTCACCCCACGGTTTAGCAAGTCCACGGTCCAATTTCTATCAAATTTATGATGTAAGTAGTGCGGATACTGCTGTGCCTCATGCAATAAATTTTTTCATTTCATTATGTTTTTTTTCGTTAAACGGGCCTTGGCAAAACGTCCTTTTGTAATGCTCTCGCATTACATTAGGTCCTAGCTCTTTTACGGTGTAACTGCGCCCCCCATTCCTATTCGAAATATGCTTGTCTAGGTTTCCTCTACCTACCCTACCCAGTTTGTACCACGAATTTAGGACCACTCTGTATATGTTACTGGCAAAGAGATTAATTGGGCATTATTAGTAATGCCCGGGCAATGTGATAAATTCAACGAAATTTATGAATGAAATTTATCACTTTGCCCGCTTCCATTCTGGGCATTATTAATAATGCCCAATTAATCACTTTGCCCGTAACAGATATAATATACCTTGTATAATTTGAGTTAAAAGGTGTATAACAGAGTTAATATAGAAATATAATATTGAGTTAATAAATAGAAGCCACATCTAAAATTTTAAAATTGAAGGAATAAACCGACTGTATAGATTCAGAATTTTTCAAAAAGTTGAATGCTTGATATATTCCCACGAGGACAAGGTTTTAATATTCTTCGTCATTGGAATTCAATGTGTAATTTATATGCTTTGTACACATTTTAATTGTAATTTGTTTCTATCCTCTTAATGACCTATTGAGCCGTAAAATATCCCAATTAATTCACTGGCCGCACTTTGCAACAGATCAGATTCGATTGAAAGCTACAACCTTCGCCGTATTTTATTTAAACACAAACCTCGCGCCCCGAAGCGTTGAATTCCAATCATATTTTGCCTCCCAAATCCCTCCCAAGTGCCAAACTTAACACGATTTCAATCCAGAGAGAAGAGAAATAAATCCCGATTATCTTCCACCTGCCCAAGTATAAAGTAACGAACATTTCCCTAATAAAGTAGCGGCGGCGGATCTATTCCTACATCGGCATGCATGTGCCGAAGATGCTCTCATAAACTAACTAGTGATTGAATTAAGGTTCGAGGGAGCGGGCATCCACCGATGGATGGTAATTAATTTTGATTTTCCCGAACTAACCTTCGAATTTGCAATTCATTACTAGGGGGAAGTGTAGGGATGGAACATCATTTAACAAGCCTATTCCGACTCGTATTCCATATCGATGGGTGATAAATCATAGAAGGACTTCCCAATTTGGGGCGTAATAGATTGAAAGTCGTGGAGCACAATGCTCTTGTTTGGACATGTTCCTTCTCTCTTTATGTAGCCTCTTTTGAATCGCTGTCTGAATTTGTCGTTCCAAATTGCTGCTCGCAGCGCTGTTTTGCTGGTGAATGATCGTCCTTCAGGATGGACTTGGTATTTAGAATGAAGACCTGCAAACTGTATTTAATGATCTTCTCTTGTTCGAGAAGATGTGCGTTTGAAATGTGTTTGTGTCTGAATGTGAAGTACATGTATCGGAAGAGCACCTTATCTCCTACCACTACTTATTACTTCATTCTGAGAATTAAACCAAATAATCTTCTATCTCTTGCACAGTGTGTTTCAACAAGTCCACCCAAACTCTGCACCGATTGACTCCTAACGTGGAGCACATAAATTTAACATAGAACTTGCCATCGACTTTTTTCCAAAAAATAAGATATCCTGTCCATGAAAAACTTGATGATTTTATTCCCCGACGCACGAATGCATGCGCAGTTCTTGTTTTAGCAACTGAGTCTACAAACATGTTCAAATAACTTTATTAAGTTTTCCAGAAGTCCTAATTTTAAGCAAAAGCCATATTATGATGTCATAATTTTTTCTATTGCAATTTTCTAAAAAAACAAGAGCTGTAGAGGAATAGTTATGTTGTAGAAAAACGATTAAACATTTTTAAATTTAATGACACAGTTATTCTAAAAACCATGAAAACAGAAATAATTTGCATGAATCCAACAAATAATAGGTAATGGAATTATAAGAAGGATTGGTAAAAAAATTATGAATCGAAAGAAGCATTTTTAATACTTTCAAAACTGACTGAATTTTTCTAAGAAAGTGTGTTTATTTATTGATCACATATTATTGAAGTTATTAATTTATTTTTATATATTTGTAGATAACAGACTGATAAAACCTGGTCTTTATAACTATTTTCAGTTTTAAATTATCTATGAAAAACTACTATATGATATACTAAAAACACCTTTCCTAAAACAGGATATCTAGGTCATGCGTTTGGAAATCAGATTATCAGCGTCGACAGTGCGGTAAACAGGATTAAAAAGTTTTTCAAACATTTTTATCAAAAACATAATCCTTTCGCTAAAAGATGTCTCTTCATTTTCCCCTTTTTAATCAATACATTATTCCAGCGAAAACTTAGCTGCTTTTTCAATATGACGCGTTCTGTAAAAAATGTTTATTTAATCATAAGGTTCTCTATATAAGAACACGAATTTTTTGTACAACAAAAAAAACGTGTTAAATTGCGATGACTGTAAAATACTAGTTTTTCCCAGTGCTCTTTAATTTCCTAAGATATACCTTTTTATTTAAATGAGAAATTTGAATGGGAAAGTTTGAAGACAGATTGAAAAACGTGTTATTTGGGATACAGTTGGAACAAAATTTGGCACTTTTCATATTTTAAATATTTTGATAAAATTGAGATTTATTGGAAATTATAATGTTCTTCCTCCACAAAATTTTTGTGAAAATCTGTCATTACTAAAGTATGTGAAAACCTTTTTTTAATGGTAAGGTAATTCCGGGTGCTTTAGGTGCGAAAGTGTCGCCTATGATAGAAAGTTAAATCTAAATGCCCGCTATTATATCCGATGAATTTAAAACTTTTTATTTTCCACATTGTTACACATTCCCAGGTCAACATTTCATATAAACTGACTGAAACTTAAACTGAACATGACTTATCTGCCTCATCACTTTTTACTAAGATTTTATTACACACATTATATTACACTATTAAAAGTTTGAGCATCTAATTAACACATTTTTAAGACTTGTTAACTTACAGAAACAAGCAAACTTACTGAAGACGATTAAAATATCCAGACCACAAAAATGACTAAAAAAGACAAACAAATCCTTCCCAAATCCAAACCCTTCTTTCAATAACAGATAAATATGATCATTTGCCAGTTAATGTCTGTCTAGTCCATTCCAAGAGAGAAAACTGTTTTCCCCAAGGCTAGATCTTATGGAAAGTGAGGGCTTAATGCGCGAAAATCTAGCCCCGGATTAAGGCTAACACAAGGCCCGATTGCCTCCCACTAAGTCCAACCCTACTTAGGAACTGATGAGACGAGATTTGGATCAGATTGCATTTGCTTGACTCATCAACGGAAGCGTCCGTCTACGGAAAGGGTGATCAGGTAGGGTGACAATCACCTTGGAAGTTACTCTTTCCGGTTCTATGTGAGATGATGGCATGGGGCTACTTGTTTTAAATCAGCGCTCAATCTTGTGTGAGACAAGTTACGCTCTTAAGAACGGTGAGTGTAATTGTAGTTAATGGAATGCGTTGAGGGATATGGTTTATGGGTTTTTCTAAAGTGATTTTGTTCAGTTTAAGTAAGTCAATGAGATGGCTTAGATATGTAATTTTAAGGGAAGATTACTGTCTGTATAAGAAGGTAGGTATAAATGCGTATTAAGTTGTACTTCACTTTTCACATAATATATTTCTATATAATAAATTTTATCTTAGGAATGGTATCAAGGAAATGCAATTCATACGATGGTTATGACTGTATTGGATTAGTTTTTATATATATATTTTCCTGTTTGTGTACTTGATCTCAAGGATCCGCTTTAATATGTTTCTTTAGGTGATGAATAATAAAGGATAAGGAAAATCAGTTAAGGATGTTTTTTCAGGGTTGCCTTTTTGGAGTGCAATTGGGACATTTTGGATTAAAAAGGAAAACTCAACAAGGGGGTTTGAAAAAACCTCGCTTAAAAGTTATGCTAAATTTAAAACGCACCTCTTAATTTATTACATCCGATTTGCTAATAAATGAAATAAAATACAGGGTGTTTCAACATGTTCACCCAAACTCTACAGACACGGAAATATACACAAAAATGACCAATTCTATTACTCAACGACGACTTTTATTTTTCAGAAAATATGACGTTATATCGGATAAAAATTAAATTATATCATTCTGTAATACTTGCATTTATTCGCGGTGGATATTATTTACATTTTAGTCTTCAAATATAACTAAATAATTATATTCCAAGTTTCAATAAACACTTTTTGATTTAACCGGAAATGTGCCGTTCTGTGGCATTTTCTCGAAATTAATTTATTTCTCAAAAACTATGGGTCATAAAGGTAAATAGTTCTTTGGATATTTTATCTACTCCATGCAAGAAATCTGGCTAAGGTTGGGTGGATTTGTTGAAACACCTTGTATAAATAACTCGCTTCAACCTGACCTAAGTCAATTAATGCCTTAAAAAACCAAACCTTCATTATGATTAATGCTATCATATACAACACTAATTTCAATAATTTTGTTAGAGGGAAATTGTTTCAAAAGACTTTAACATCATTTTGCTGATTTATAGTACAAGGAAAATCCACTTAAACCATGCATAAAAATTCTTAAACCTATCATATGGACATTCGATATTCTAATAAAGTTTAAAACATATATAGGAGCAGGGCATGTAGGGGTCCACGGTTGATAATTAAAACAGCGTTTCAATACCCTGTAGCTTTAATGAGAAAGCTGATAAATGTGAAACTAAATTTCACCGACAGATTTAATTTCATTATTAAGATATAGGCATGACGATGACATCTTTATTTCTGGAAGTATTCCCAACGGTATGAGCTACTCTCTTAAGATAATGAGAACACACTATTTAATGTAATTAAAAAATGAAACTACTTTAAAAAGTAATCGCTATTAATTATTTTATATCTTTATCTATCAATGCACATAAATTTTGCACTTAATATTTATTATTTCTTGGTTTAATTTTTTTGCAGTTCTAGAATTCTACTAAAAATATCAAAGAGTAGTAAAGAGGGAACTTAAACATTTGGTACATTCGTATTAGCTCGTCCATTCGCCAACAGGGGCGATAAGTCGCCAAGTCTGGTAAACCCCGCAACACTACCGTTGATTCTGGTAACCCTGAAAAACGTAGCGAAATCACGCTAGTTCCGATCGCTGCGCAAGTGCGCGCAATTTGGATCGGTACGCCCATGGGTGAAATAATGTGTGCGCACCGCGCAGGTTGTTTTGAACGTAAATTCAACAGTGTTCACAAAGGTAAGAACGAAGACTGCATTTGAAAGGTAGAAGTCTAAATGCTTTCGTGTCGTTCCACGGTGAACTTTGTTGCGCCATTTTGCCGAGCCCCAGAGTCTTTCAATGCTTTGCGTATGAACGCCGGTGGAAGGATCGCCGGTTTTGAATCACCGGTGGTAGGATCGACTATTTTGCAAGTAAGTTAGTGTCTTACCGAGTGATATCCGTAGTTTTGGTACATCCAAGAATACCGATTCCCTTTTATCTGAATCCTTACTGTTTCTGATACCCCCACAACGAGTTTGGTTATAGTTAGGGCAGGGGGGGTTTGGGGGGGGCGGCAGCCCCCCCCAACCACAAGAAACTTTTATTTTTTATTTTCTGATGTTATAAAGATGTTTCTGATGTTAAAAATGTGTTTTTCGGCGATTCTGATGAAATCCCGTATTTTGGCGCGTTTTGGCGAAATTTGGCGAAGTTGGCGAAAACGATGGACGGGCTAATACGAAAGTACCAAACATTTTAACTGAAAATGTTTTGAAATAGCAAAAATAAGATGTTTTTTATGTGCCTATTTTTAAAAATTAGCCCTGAATATGTTTCGGATTGTTAATGCAAAGGATTAAATTGAGCGTATATAAAACTAAAAAAGCAAAATTTGTGGTGCAGCTTAACGATTTATTCGATATATTTTAATATTTGGAAATATTTTGTAGGGTCTTATTTTATTTTACTTAATAGTTAAAAATACAGGTATACTGTATTCATACTTTAAATGGGGGACAATTTCAACTATTGATTAAAAATTTGAAGTTGAAATAAGAAGTTAATTTATTTTAAGTTAGAAATGATCTTGTTAAAATATAGAAGTAAACAAAACAGAGCTTCCTTTTCATAAACCCTAATTTCATACTAATATTTTACAATTAGTTCATTTAATCAAAAATTCCATAATAAAAAAAGCTTACTAACGTACCTATATAGACCAAAAATAATTTTCACTTAAATATTCATTATATTGTTCTTTATTTTTTTATAAATTTATACATAGTTTTTTTAGAATTATTAAATACTTGAGGAGAAAATATAAGATCGGTATAAAATTAAAATAACTACAAAAAAAATTATTGTCTCAACAAAAATGTTATTAAATAAAATATAAAATGTTATACAGCCTTATTTGTAATGATAATAGAAAGAAATAAGAAAAGTTATCTAAAAAGAATTAAACGTGTAATAAAAATATTCCGACCTTGATTCAAAGTTATTTAATCCAGGAAACCGTTAAGTCTTATAGAATCTTATGTTCATCCCTATTTCACTCCACATTTCAAACAATCTTGACAGAAACAAAATATTTCTAGCGCATTCACATATCGACTCAGAATTTCCGACGCCAGTAGGAGCTCACAAATCTCTTAATCGGGCCGAACGGGGAACGAAATAAAATCATTCGCTAAAGGTATTCCGTGAGAAAACCCCTTCCCTAGCAAAACGCTCCAACAACTCTAAAAGCACTGTCTAAAAATACTTTGACGGCTAAAAATGCCCCCCCCCTTCCCCCGATGCAAAAACAAGAGGGTATACTTTTTCAATTGACGACTGAAGAAATTGTAACAGATTCCTCCATAGAAAAACCTTTTAAAGAGTACCTGCAAATAGAAAAGCTTTTTCTCAGTGCTCTACAATGGACAAGAAATACAATAGGTAGTATCAGCGTTCTTTGTTAACTTTGTCTTCATTTCTGTGTCGACATGGTTTTGAAATTCGACTCCGATCAGTTTATAGATGTTTTAGATCTTCCTTTACGGGCCGTAATTGGATATTTTTCTTTTATTCCGGGGTTTCTTTCGTGAAAGTTAGAAGCCATTCAATAATGGCTGCGCACGTTCCAAGAATCAAGAAACTTAAATATGGTTTAAATTTCTAGAAATATATTTCTTCATACTTGATCATGAAGATACGTTTTTAAATCTGAAAGTTAGCATACATTTAAATTTTTTTTTTCTAGAATGTTAAAGAATTTCTGAACTTCAAACTTAAGATTTTGGCAATTTTTGGAATTAGTTTAGAATTTTTTGCATGAATTTTTTTTTACTAAGAGTTGATTGATAAATCAATAAAACTAACTAAGGAGAAATAAGCTCGTGTAATATTAAGAAATTCAAAAATATTTTCGAATTAAGAAATTTGAAATTTATTAACAACAAAAAATTAACAATTACAAACAACACACAAAAGAAAATAGAAAAATATGCATACATATTTTACACTAAGGGGCTAAGGGCCCTTCCAAGTCAAAACATTGAGCATATCAAATAGGGTCACTTGGGGTAAGTGGGACCCCTTTTTGGCCTAGTGCATTTTTGGAGCTCAATAGAAGAATTTTGTGAATGGGTTAAATTTGAACTTATTGGACTTATTTCGTTAAATACACTATCCATAAACACAAATTTATTAGTAGTTTCTAAAATAAAGCTTTACATTTTTCTTAATTGGTCTTAATTTAAAGAATGACATGAGTGTCCCACTTACCCCAAGTGATGAAGTAAGTGGGATACCCCCTCTTCATTTATATGGGAAGTGAGCAAAACTTAAAAGGAATTAAGTGGGTCTTACTTGATAAAGTACAGAAATTTTCACCACAAAATATTTTATTGTGATTGTAACCATGAGTGAGAAATCTACTCACATTAAAATCAACATGACAAGGTAAGAATAGAATGAAAAGCAAAATAAGTATTTTAAGGAATGTTTTGAAAGGCCAAAGGGATACGTTTTGTTTTAACATATAAAATAGTGTTGAAAAAGCATAATAAGGTTGATTGAGATTTATTCTGGGACTTTGATAAACATTGTTTAATCATTGTGAGATAAATACAAATACAAATTAAGTCGACCAACTACAGGCGTAAGCTCAGCAAGGTTGGTCCAGTCTTTTTAACCCAAACTACCAGAATCCCAGTATCTGTCAATTTTCCTCTTGAACTCGTTTACCCCACTTGAATTTACGATTGTTTCAGGCAACGCATTCCATCTATCCACTACCCTATTAAGAAATCAGACACACTAAATGAGAATGAACACTATTGATGAGATATTTCACTTTACTCACCATAACTTAAATTAAAACGCAAATTTGATATAAAATGTCGATCAAATTATTTATAAATTTAAATGAATTTTGAGGTGGTGAGCAAAAGGTTTTGATACTATAAATCCAAATTTTCTGAAAATATTGGGGAAAATTGTCCCAATAATCCCTCTTAAATCCGCCCATGTCTTCAGTAGTAGTTCCTATATCATTTGAGACCCTCTTGAACCACTTATATCTTAATAAGGGTTCTCCCTTACTAAATAAAGAGGGGTCCCACTTTCCCCAACCATGGTAAAACAATGGGGTAAGTGGGACCCCCCTCTTAAACACTTCAAAATTAAAAATTTTGAAAAATTTCAAATTGCCGTATGTATTTTAGGTCATACTCTGCAAAACAGTTCAATAAACATTAAAATGTAATGAAAACTTACCTGGAAATACTTCTTTAAAAAATGCGTCTTGAACTCTCCAAAAAATCCATTCTAGGAATCTATTTTAAATTAGTTCTATAATCTTAAAAATAAATTAAACAAATCTCAAATATATGCAAAACTCATCGGTGTGACAAGCTGAAACATGATCAATGCGAGTATGTGTGAAATTTTCTTCACATATTATAGTTTTAGGGGGGTGTCCAACTTACACCAAGTAACCCTACATATATGCAAAAAAATATACTAAATTAGAAATAAAACTACAATAAAAATACATAAATACACATTTTCAAGATAATTAGTAAAGTTAACTGGCAGTTAACAGAGCACAAATATAAATTAATTTATTTTTTGCCTCTGTATAACTTAACAGACCAATTTTTTTCATTACAAACAAAAATTAAATAAGAGAAAACTCCAGGCTCTGAAGCGTCGCCTTCAGATATGGACCGGTTTCGTCCTTGTTAGGACTCATCAGCACGGCATAGGAAGGCAACGCGAGAAAGCGAAGGGAGAGCTTTTAGTCTAGCCGACTATATCGAAGTATAACGAAATAATCCCCTTTTCAAAAATTATAGTTGGAAAATCAGGACTTAATGAGAGAAATTAAAACAAATTATTCCTAAAAGATATCTTGTTTGTATATTTGAAGTTAAATAATTTGGGAGTTGATTATATAGCAGTGGACCAGTATACAAAAAACTTTTATGCACTATTTCTTTATGTGGTAAGGAATTTTTAATAAAGGCGTTTTTCATAATTTATAGTATTAGGTAATATTACTTTCATATGAATTTATATTGTCAGCAATAAAAATTTATTATCTAAAGCAATGGAGTTTTTTTAAAGATAGAAAATTAATTTCATAGTAATTTTCTATCTTTGAATTAAGGAATTTATATTTTACCAAAAGAAGTAATTTACAATTTTATAACTTTATTATCTGAAATCACAGTAAAAGTAATAAAATTCTATAACTTAACATACCTACAAAATTAACAATTAGAAACCATTCATCGAAAATGACACAATTGAAGCTCGTAAATACCGATATTATAAAGTATATTATCATATTAGGTAAATACCCCCTTACTGGTGTGGCTTTAATGCAAAATAAATTGAAATGTTAGAAACTGTCAGAAGTTCTTTTCAGTTATTGTACTCTTCAGTCTTAAAAGTAATTAAGTTGAGAAAGTATCAAACTAGTGATATTTTCTCTATTTTTTTCATTTAAATGCTTCAAATTTCAGCAAATTTCAATTCAATGAAATTCTGGAAAACTAGCGAATAGCTTTTGAGAAACGACTGGGTTGTTAATTGTATTGAATTCTGTTTTCAGAGATGCAATACCAGAAACTTTTTGTATAAACGGTTGAAACACAAACACATAAATTTTCCCAATTTATTTCTTTGAATTCTCTAATAGAAGTCTTTTAAGTTGTGTTAAGTCTAATAATATGTGGTCTTTAACCACTCCAGTTAATTGAAATATTTCAGATATCATATTATGGGTGAATGTGTTAATTGATCACAACAAACGAAATGTTTTCCTGGAAATGAAAGATTCTTCAAACGCTTAACAAAATATCTGCGAAATTTTCACTTTTGATCTTTGGAAATGCATGAAATTATACGAAGTATTTGACTGAGAAGTATTGATCTTCTTTAGTGGTCTACTTATAACTACGCTTTATATTATTTAGGGACACTGCAAAAAGACCCTTTGAAGAGAAGTGTTTTTACATAACAGTGTTATTTTTTATGCTTCCTTATATGAGACTTCATAAGAGACGAGATTTTCAATATGCCCTTAAACATACTATACTATCAAGTTTTTTAAAAACAGGAAGTTTTACAAATTTTACATTAACTATTATTACCAGGATTTTGAATAGATAATTATAGAGATAAAAATAGATAATTTTTTGCAACTTTTAAAATTCTGATGGAGTAATAAAGTTCCTTATCATTTATCATTTTATCCGATTATAAACGAAAAAAATCACCTTTTAATCATCACTAATCTTAATTTTAAATGATCGTCTGTAATGAATATTTTAATATTATTTTTTAATTAAATTTTATTAAAAATGAATATAGGGATTTTAATAGTTTATATGTATTTAAAAAAGTAATATTTTTTGGAATGCTGATTTTTATTAAGACTGCTCAAGAAAAATCAGTTTGCGAAAAACAAATTTTATAAATATGAATTATTAAAATACTAATATCCATTTTACCTCACTAGCCCTAAATAATTTTTCACTCGTGAAAGATCACTATTTTGCCAACGGATAATATGCATAGATACAGATACTGCTCAGCCAACGACGGGTCACGTGATTTTTACAGACTTTCCACGACCGATAGTTGGGTAACCGGCGTTGATAATTGGGGTGTTTTTATATACAAGCAAATATATCTTCCTGTTTCGATCAACTGCCCCTCCTCTTCCCCCTGTCTCCCCTCCGAAATACTAGTTCCAGCGTTGTCAAAATCCCGTGACCCTTTTACCATCGTTGGTTCAACAGTAGATAGATAGACTAATGAAGAAAACGTCTATCCTCTGAAAAATTAGACTGGAGGTTTTGGCAAGGTGTTATTTGTATGTTTTGGATTTTTTTCGTACTATTTATATTCTATTTTTAAATTGAAATACTTTTCACAGCGAATTAATCATTATCTGAGTGAAACCTAGCATCGCTCAAAAAACCCAAAAAACTTAAGATCGGATCCCCTTTTATACCCCAAACCAGGCCCAGTTTTTAAAATATTTCTAGAAACTTATATCACTAAACCAATTATTGCGATCAAACGTGATCATCAAATTCAAATCCTGTATTATTATCATAGAGTGATCTTGAAATTAATATCTTACAAATTCAACTTCCTCAAAATCCCTTATATTCATCACCAGAGATTCCCCCTTCCTTATACAGCTCCCATTCAACCACCCTCGCGTAGTGCATTTAATTTTTACACTTAACGCAAAAGTTATATTCCTAAATGCAATATCAGAATCAGTAACGTATTGCAGTCTAATGAAGAAGGATGGCGACGCCTCCCCGTTAATGCTACGTATTCATGACCCGCTTAATGGAAGTGTTAATTTCAAGAAACTCGATTAAATAAGGAGAGCAATGCCAGGAATGCAGATTTTCAGAAGAGCGAAATTTCTTAACTGCTTCTGAAGCTGGAGCTTGGGAAAACTCGGGACTTAATTTCGTTTCCCGAGGAACTGGGAGGTTGAGAGTAGGTTGAGCAGATGAATGGGTTCGAGGATATTTCGAAGTTGTTTGTATTGAGATGGAGGGTATTTGAATTTTTCTTTTTTCTGGTGTTATGGTTGTTTTGATTTGTTTCCTTTAACAGGTTAGTGTTGTTTTCTGTTCATGAAATGAGTGTTTAAAGTTTAAAATATGGCCTGATTTCATTCAAATAGCTCTTGATAGTAAAGATGTATCCTATCGTATTACCTTTGTAGTTCTAAATATGATTTAAAATGTGATTTTACAATATAATAAATGCTATTTTTCAAAATTTATAGTATTTTATGTGATAAGAAGCATGCACACTTACTGTATTTTTAGGTTGGAAGATCGAGAGTTTTGAAGTTCGTCAATTTTTATCATGAAAGGTAAATAATCAGTTCAATAAAATACATTTAGTTATATATACACTAGGGTGGAGCGAAAAAAACTTTTTTTCGAAATTCAAAAAGATACCTATGGCAAAATTGGTTTTTTGTAATAAGATGAAAAACCGCGCAAAAATTTTTGAAATCGGTTAATATCTCAGTTCGCGCATCGAGCTCTAAGTTTATAAAAATGCTTAAAAATGAACATTTTCCGAAATTTTTAAGATAATGTTTAAATAAAATTTATAGAAATATTCTCGCTTGTAACCTCTTCATAAAATCTCAAAAAAGTAAAAAAAGGAATTTTAATGTTTATTTTATAAATATTTGGGTGCGCAATTTTGCTTGTAAAATGCGAAATTTTCGAATCATTGGTTAGTTTGTTTCACTGTGCAGCTCTTCGCCCGTTTTGTAAGAACAGCCCAGAACTCACCACGGGGAGGTGGCTGCACGTCGAGTTCCTCCCACCCCCTACCCAACCAACCTACCAACCATAATTTTTGTTATTTTTTAAAATTAAATTTTAAACAAGAATAAATTTAAATTCCGTTTTTTTTTCAAAAAATCTGGCATTACTGATCTTGAATATAAAGTTGATTTTATGAAGCCATCTCTTGCTTTCTGACCACACACTTTTGTTGATTCTTCAGTTTAAAGCACCTCTCAACCGCTTGAGTGTGGCAGGGGGACTTCATTATGTATGCAGAGAACTCTGTGTTAGAATGCACTAATGATTTCAAATCTTCAACACTTACGTCTTTTAAAATTGGTGGAGGATAGATTGTGCATGATTTCCAGTCAATAATATCTGTGTACTCCGTTGCATTAAAATTTAATTTTGGGGGAACAAAATTTCTAATTCTTTCTACCCCACAGGCAGATTCCCTCGCTTTCAAGATTCTTTCAACTGCGATCTGTCGAACAGAGACCCTTTCATTGACAATCATTGATAACAAGAATTTTTCGAGTGTGCAAAGAATGCATTGCGTTCAACAACTCGATCAACTATTTGAAGTAGATCCTCAGATAGATATCGAGTTGTTTGAACTGCATGAAAATCATGCTTGGGCCCATCTGTGGAAGAACTATTCTTTTTTAATTTTAAATCACACAGGCATATATACATGCCTGTCGACTTTAAGATAAATTTTGAAATATCTTTTAAGCTTTCAGAAGGGATGAGGACACTTACGTACAATCTCAACACTCTATTAGCAGCAGTGATCCATCTAGAATGTGATAGTGGATAGCAGCAGCGATCTTCGGAACAATCCCCTGACTTTATAGCTTTGCATATGTCTAATAAATAGTGTTGGTCTTAACTCAACATGTTTCGGTCTATTTCGGGAATGAAACAGTCAATGGATTCATACTCCACTATAGAGAGCTTTTCACAATCATTGAGCTGTTTTCCAATGGGTCCCGAAAATGATTTGGGCCCTGTGGTAACTCCATCTAAATAATGAAACATATGGCGAAAGGGAAGTTCATTAAAATGTAGTAGACAAATGTCCCATTGCAGAGGTCTCCCTACTTGCAGTTCTAACTGACGAATAGCCCCTTTTTTCCAACCGGTGTTCGTAACGGTGCCGTCACCTCCTATTACATGATTTTTTCCAGCGAAATTTCTTTTTCAGTAAGATAAGAAATAATACTACGTGCTATGTAGTGTGATGAAGCAGTGGGAGGTGACACAACATGACCAATATAAGAGGATCCTGGCTCTTGAATTAGAGAATAGTGATCCTCTTTAACTTTTCTACGGTATTGTTTATTATTTACTTTTTCTAAGCATAGGGTAGGGGAGAGTGGGGAAGATTGTAACGCGGGGCAATTGTAACACTTTGATTTCCTCAAAATGAGAGGCTGCCTGGGCGAAAAGGAGATGACAGTACGTAAAAGGGGGGTGAATGAAAGAATATCAGAGATTGCCAAGGCTGACATTTGAGTTGTGGCTGTGTAATTGAGAAAAGAGTGTTTTTCGAGCATCGAAGTAAATTTCTACTTTTGTGTAACTTTCCTTCTCCTGCACTGCAGGTATGAAGCACAACAACACTGATTTTATGTATCGTATGTACATGTATCCTAGTTTTATTCTGCTTAGTTTCAAGATGATACTGTTGTTAGTTTCGCGGAAAACGAGGGTTTAACTAAAAATGGCAACGTGGGGTCGATTGTAACACTTCAGCCGGGGACGGTTGTAACATGTTACAACTGACCCCAATGTAGAAAATAACATGTTTCAAAAGTATTTTCGATGTATTGATTTATAATTCCTACTTACCCTTAATATTGGCATATAATTATGAATTTTTACGGTTTTAGGATGCCGAGATCACGTAAAAGGAAAACTGAAAGGGGGCTGATTACTCTAGATAAAATGGAGGGAGAGGCTGTTGAGGTTTCTGTGTCTAAAAAGTCTATTAGAAGTGTTGCTCGTGAGCACGATATTTTTATGTAACATTATACAGATTTTGTCAGAAGAAAATAAAAAATGAAAATCCTAAAGTGGGTTATAATCAACACAATTAAGTTTTTGATCAAGGGCAGTAAGAGGAACCATTTTTCGTGCAAAAAATGGTCCCATGTTCGTTGTACTACAGGGGAATTAAGTTATGAATACCCTAACTGCCCTTGTGAATAATTATTTACTATTATTTACTCATCAACATTCATTGTTATTTAAAACTCATTATTTGAGTGAAAAGTTCAGTATTTCCATTCTAGTCTATGTATTTAATTATTATTTAACAAGAAAATATAAACTGTTAATAAATTTGAATGATTTTCTATCTATTTTTATGAATTTGTGTTGTGTTACAATTGACCCTTATATGTGTTACAATTGACCCTTCAAGTGGGGACGATTGTAACGTTTTTCGATTTTCGATGTTTTATTTACTAAATTGCAATGCATGTCCACCGGATGGTTTTCATAACAAAATTGTAATTGGGATATATTAACCTATTTTCATACCAATTTTCATAACTCTAACATAAAAAATGGCTTAGTTTGAGATCAAGTAAGAAATTTTGTTACAATCGTCCCCACCCTCCCCTACTATCTTTTCGCCCGTCAAAATAAAGTCCATTAATTTCCACATTTTCTGAAAACTTTAAAACACTTCCAATATGCTTCTTTCCCCTTCTTATTTTGGATATGTCTGTCAATTACATGGGAAGAATCTGCGTCTGTAAATCCTCCTATATCTTGTAAGACACTAGATGCTATTGCAGCCGTTGCTCTATCTAAGATACCATATCTACTACTATTTAATGCAGTTGCCATTCAATTTAACTCTCATCTGAGAATGGGATTTTGATGATAGTGATGGTTTTCGATTGTAAGATTAAGAGTATTTTCGAATGTAAGTAATTCCATAATTATTTTTAGGATGAAACTAACAAAATGGGTGAAGTGCTGCACAATGAAACAAACTTACCAATTATTCTAAAATTTCGCATTTTTCAAGCAAAATTGCGCACCCAAATATTGTAAAAATAAACATTAAATTTATTTTTTTTACATTTTTGAGCTTTTATAAAGAGGTTACAAGCTAGAATATTTCTATAAAATTTATTTAAATATTATCTTAAAAATTTCGGAAAATGTTCATTTTTAAGCATTTTTTATAAACTTTGAGCTCAATGCGCGAACTGAGATATTAACCGATTTCAAAAAATTTTGCGCGGTTTTTCATCTTATTACATAAGACCACTTTTGCCATAGGTATCTTTTTGAATTTCGAAAAAAAGTTTTTTTCGCTCCACCCTAATATACACTTCGCTTTTAAAATTTCAATAAAACAATTGTAAATTATTTGAAGTTTTATATTCTTATCTCAGCTATCAAATCAAATAATGGAAAGCATAACAATTCTCAATTCATTTCTTTTACGATCTTGAGAACATTATCTGGGGTCGAGTTGGGTAAATGATATTACTAGAGTAAAATGGATTTATGGATTTTTACAGATTATAGGATCAGGTGGGGAAAAACGGTTATAGCCGGGTAAAATGTGTTAGGCCATCTGAAATGCTGGTATTGCTCTCCTGGCATCACCTCGGATTCGAACTCTTATGTTTTTTCTTTAACTGTGAGTAGTTACTCTGTAATTTATATTTTTCTAACATGTTTTATGCAAATTATGATGCCCATGAGTATATGTAAATTAACCTGCCTATATAAATGTTTATCAATGTGGACGATCATGGCAGAGCCTGATGAAACTCTGTAAATGACGAATAGCTTTTTTTTTGGTTTCTTCTAAATAAACCATTTTTCTTTAGAAGAGTCTTATTAATGAGTTTACTACCTAATCCACTGCGTTAAACTTCAATGTTACGTTTTATGTAACATGGTTATGGGCCGTAGTATGCCCAGGTAGTAGTACTCGGACTTATGCTATTTTGGAGTGAGCATTGATCTCTTGCTCTACGTCTTGTGATGCTGGCTGCTGCAGATATTTGAGGATGTGTTCCTGTATGCCTCCATGCCGGATTACCTTTTGATGTCGTTCCTGTATTCCTGCCTTGAAGCCGACCCTGTCCTTTCTGAATTGGCTGGCTTCTCTTCGTGCTGATCCCCTCCTGATGGTTTCATCCCGTAATTCTGGAACTTTCCCGTGCTGGTGATTCAGTTCCAGTTGACCAGAGCTTGTCTTGTGGTAAGCCTGCCCTGGCTACTATTTTCCTGCCTTTACCTGATATTAACATTCTTGACCGTTAACTGTGCTCCTGTGACTTGGTACCGTTCTTCACTAGAACTTTTAGACTGCCCTTAAAGACTGTCAAGGACTAGTTTGGTCTCCTAATATTCGGACTCGGCGGGCCAACGTAGTCTTCTGTCTTCGACGGCGGGCCAAATTTTCATCTGTCTGTCTTCGACGGCGGGCCCTTTATTAAAGAACTGTGAGTAATTTTTACCATCCTAGTGTTAAAGTATGGATCCTATTACAATAGATCCTTTAAAGGGTGATAATTATGCCACATGGGCAGTTGATGTCAAGGTACTTTTGATGTCAAAGAATTGTTGGGGTATTGTTAGTGGTAGGGAAGTTCCTCCCCCAAGTGATTGGAGTAGTTGGAGCACTGAATCTGCTCCTGGTGTTTCAAAACAGGAAACTGCTACTACCCAACAGGAAACTGCTACTACCCCAGCAACTCAGATTGCTCAGGTTAAGGATTTTAGGGATTATGAGGCAAGGAAAGCTAAAGCTTTTAGTATTATTTATTTAAATGTATCCAAGCAGTATAGAACTCTTCTAACGGGTATTGAAGAGGCACTAAAAGCATGGGAAACTCTTAAAACCCATTTTAGGCCTGATTCTAGGGCTAGGATAATTGGTTTAACAGACTCGTTTTTTAAATGTAAACCAAATGAGTCAGAAACCCTGGGTTTATTTGCTGCTCGTTTGACTGATATTGTGAATCAATTAAACGAAGCAGGCAAGCCTATAGACGATTGGTTTGTAGCTTTTCAGCTTATAAGACACCTTCCAATCGAGTTTGCTGGGATAGTTCAGAATATTTATCGATATTCAGATGCTGATTTTAAGTCCGATAATGTTCTGAAGGAGTTATTAGCTGAGGAATCGAGGCTTTTACAAGCTAAGGGGGATCAGGAGGAAATTATTTTACAAACCACTTTAAACTCTGGTTCTCAAAGTGTTGAGAACCGTAAATGTTTTCGTTGTGGTATAAAAGGGCATCTTGTAGCTAAGTGTAGGGTTAAAATAAATAAAAGGTCAAATTCTAAATTTGTAAAACCTGAAAAAGTAAAGGTTAGCCCTTCAAAAAATTCTAAAAGAAATTCCCAAAGAAATTCCCACACTAGTTTAGTGGTTGAGGCTTCCTTGAGTGATGTTTCTGATGAAACATCTTGGGTTTTTGACACCGCTGCCACCTCTCATTTTTGTTCCAATAAGTCACTTTTAAGTGAATATGAGGAAATGTCAGGAACAACTATATCGGTGGCTATTGACGGTATTGAGTGTCCTATTGAAGGGATGGGTAAAGTTAAAATGTACTTTTCCTTTAAGGACAGAGAGGAAGAGGTTACTTTGCATAAAGTATTGTACTCATCTAAACTAAGGCGTAATCTAATTGCTGGGCATCTCGTTGATAAACATGGGGGATCGTTTGTGGGTAAGAAAGGACAAATAAGTGTTCATAATAAGGAAGGGTGCTTAATTTTCAAGGCCAAGAAAATTAGTGGGTTATATTATGTTCACCCTAGGTATTCTAAAATTGATGAAAGTCCTGAAATGTTGAACACTATTGGAGATTCCCTGGGTAGTTGGCATGAGAAATTTTGTCACATAAATTCTAAGTATATAAAAAGGACTAGTAATGAACGCTGTGTGCGGGGGTTACCAACTTTTAAGTCTAATGAGGAAGTTAAGTGTGAACCTTGCAGGGTAGCTAAGTCAAAGCGTGTATCATTTAAAACTATAGCTAAGGTAAGGTCAAATAAACCTTTAGAACTTGTGCACATGGATCTGTGTGCTATGCCCGTGAACTCTAAGGGGGGACATAAATACTTCCTTTGTATTATTGACGACTACTCGAGAAAAGTCGTTGTGTTTCCGCTTAAGGAAAAGACCGAGGTTTTTGATACCTTTAAAAAATGGCAAACTAGGGCTGAAAGGTTTACTGGGAATAAAGTAATTAATGTAAGGACTGACCAGGGCTTAGAGTTTTGCCATAAGCAATTTGAGGATTTCCTAGATGAACAGGGTATCAAAGCTGAGCGAACTAACACGTATTCCCCGGAGCAGAACGGTGTTAGTGAGAGATTTAATTACACAGCTGTAGATGCTGTAAGAACTTTATTAAAAGATTCTTCTCTTAAAAAGTCATTCTGGGATGAGGCTTTATTATGTTTTGCCTACACGTGGAATAGGGTTTGTCACCATAACCAAAATAAAACCCCATTCGAGCTTTTTGGAGGTAAAACTCCCTCAGTGAAACATCTTAAAAGTTTTGGGACCGTTGCATATGTAGGGACTCCCAAACAGTTGAGAAAGAAACTAGACATGAAGGCAAAGAAGGGTGTTATGGTGGGGTACGCCATGCGTACCAAGGGGTACCGCATTTGGGTTCCCGAGGAACATAAGGTGGTTGAAACTATAAATGTAAGGTTTGAAGAACTTAGTGTTGGTGGTCGCGTACTGGGCCCTTTAAAACAAAACCCTTATGTTGAGACAGATTCCGAGAGTGAGGAATCGGAGGGGGGACTTCCTGAAGATCGAACTGATCTTATTTCTGAATCATCCCCAAAGGTTCAAGTTTCTGATACCGAACCTTTAAAAACTATCTCGTGGACTAGACGAGCTGTGCTTCGTGCGTTGGGTAATAGGCACGATGTTTACTATTATCCTGAAGGTGATGATTCTCGTTTAAGGTCTTATAACGATGTAGAAAAGTATTGTTCGGCTAATAAAATTAAATATGACCGATCAATTTTTGACTTTAATACTAAAAATGACTATTGTGGACCTGCTGAGGAAATAAAATCTAACTCTAGTTCTAAATCTAAAGATGAGGAAGAGTTGTCGGACGAAGAATCGTGTTTGAATACCTTATGACTAGATGACAGTGAAACTCCCCTAAACTTTAATGAGGCTGTTAAATCTCCCCAAGCAAATATTTGGCGTAAATCCATGGAAGAAGAGTTGAAAGTATTGTTAGAGAGGGATGTCTGGGATCTTGTAGCCAAACCAGGGAAAGCTAAGGTTATAAGTAATCGATGGGTTTTTAGTACTAAAAGAGATTCTGAAGGTCATGTGGTAAGGCATAAATCTCGGCTGGTGGCTCGAGGTTTTCTTCAGTCAAAAGGAGAATCTTTTGACGAGACTTTTAGTCCAGTTGTCAATTTCTCATTGATAAGGTTATTTTTCTCTGTTTTGGTAGGTTATAAGATGTGGTCCCACAGACAATTAGATATTAAGAACGCGTACCTGTATGCTCCTCTTTCAAACACTGTTTATATGAGACAACCTCAAGGTTTCATAGACCCTGAAAAACCAGAGTATGTTTGCCGCCTGAAAAAGGCTCTGTACGGTCTGCACCAAAGTGGCCGTGAATGGTTTTACGAAGTAAGCAACAAATTGCTTGATATGGGTTTTTGTGAAATATCACATGCAAACTGTGTGTTTACTTATCAAAAGAGTATAGTACTCTTATTGTATGTAGATGATATTGTTATTTTTGGGGTAAATGATACTCAAATAGATCATGTGATCCAAATGTTAAGTAAAAATTTTGATCTAAAAGACTTGGGTAAAACCAGAAAGTTACTTGGGGTAAATTTTGAAGAATGTGATGGAAAGATCTTTATTGATCAAAGAGACTATATTGAGAGGTTAAAGAAGGTTTTTGAAAAGTTTAAACCCCCAGTTTCTTCTTTACCTATCTCAAAGGGTGTAATATTGTCCAAAAGTCAGTGTCCTAACTCTGATGTGGAAAGAGAAGAGATGGATCAAATTCCATTTCGTAGTGTTATTGGGTGTTTGTCTTTTTTGGCAAGTCGGACCAGGCCCGACATTTGTTTTGCACTCAATGTTTTATCTCAATTTCAGTCAGATCCTGGTATGACACATTGGGACTCTCTGGTAAAGCTTCTTGGTTATGTTTTTAAAACGGAAAACTACCGTTTAGAGTTGTCAAAAGTTAATGTATTTGAATTAAATTGTTATAGTGATGCCGATTTTGCATCGAACAGAGATGACAGAATATCTATGGGAGGCATGCTTCTTTTACTTGGTAAAACTCCCATTTCATGGCGTACATTTAAACAAAAATGTGTCAGCCTGTCTTCTATGGAAAGCGAATATGTATCGATGACTGAGGCATCAAAAGAGTTAATTTGGGTTTCACGCATTCTAGATGAATGTTTTGATTGTGGTGTGTTTTCAAGTAAATTGTCTAACGTTAATTTGTATTGTGATAACCAATCAGCAATAAGTTTCTGCAAGTCACCCATTGAAAACTATAAAACTAAACACATATCTATTAAATTGCATTTCATCAGAAATTTAATCAGTGATGGACTTTTTGATGTTAAGTATGTTAACACTAAGAAAAACTTAGCAGACTGTTTCACCAAGGCTGTAACTAAACTTCAGCTGAAAGAATTCACCGATTTTCTATTTGTGAAGTAATGTTCTTTTATTCTGATAGGAATTGGGTGTTTGAAATGTAATTCTTTGTTAATATTATTGTGTTTTTTTGTATTGCTTTGTGGGTGATGCCAGAGGGAGCAATAGGCGGGCCATTGTTAGGCCATCTGAAATGCTGGTATTGCTCTCCTGGCATCACCTCGGATTCGAACTCTTATGTTTTTTCTTTAACTGTGAGTAGTTACTCTGTAATTTATATTTTTCTAACATGTTTTATGCAAATTATGATGCCCATGAGTATATGTAAATTAACCTGCCTATATAAATGTTTATCAATGTGGACGATCATGGCAGAGCCTGATGAAACTCTGTAAATGACGAATAGCTTTTTTTTTGGTTTCTTCTAAATAAACCATTTTTCTTTAGAAGAGTCTTATTAATGAGTTTACTACCTAATCCACTGCGTTAAACTTCAATGTTACGTTTTATGTAACAAAATGGATATAGGAAGTTAACCCCGCTATAACCATTTTACCCCACCCGACTGTTTTTTTATGAGTCTATACACACAAATATTTTAAATTCGTTTTTATAACTTACTACGGGGTAATATCCTAATTTATTTTTTTAAAAACGAAATAAACTTCGCTACCATACCGTCTATAAGTATCATTATGTATTTTTATTAACTTTGTCTTTTGTGAGGTAAGCGTATAAGGTACGATTTTGTAGGTGTATGTTCAACTAAAATAAATCAAAAATAATCAAAAAAATTACATACTTATCAAGGAAAATTTAATAGTTTTTATGTGTAAGCACTCATAAAATAAATAAGCACCAAGGATTACAAAAAATAATATAACTTACCTAAAAGAAAGTAAACGTGATCGGGTGCAATGTGTCAAATAGTAAAATTATGGTGAAAACCAAACTAAACAAAGCGGGCTAATTTAATGAATTGGTTGGCACCATACATCCGGTAAAGATAGGAGACTACCAGGAATTTCAGACCCCCCCATAATAACGAAAAGGTGAACGAAAATGTATGAGTTGTGCGAAAAAGTACAGTTGCGACGACGGAGGGTTAAGATTGTCACAAATAAAATAAAATGTCAATGAATTTTACTTGAAAGGATTTTTGATAAAAAATATTCCTAAACGTTTCACTAATAGCATAATTTAATGTCAAAAACGCATTGAGAAATATCATTTACTTCTCAAACAAGAATCGTCCATTTACCACTGTGAAACTAAACACCATCGCTTCTCTCATCAGCAGATGGTTTCCGAAAGAGCACTATTGTTGTAAATCAACCCCTGCACGGTCTCTTGGCACCGTTGTGGGCTGTATTAACTTTATTGAGTCTATATCTTAGCGGAGATATGTGGGGTCGGGAAGGGTTCAAGCTATACAAGTCCATTGCAATGGCTGGGGAGGGCAGTTACGGAGAGCGGCTGTATATGGGGAATAATGTTTTATTACATTCCGTCGATAGATAAATCGTACGGGAAATATATATATATTATTCGTAAAAATAAATGAAGTGAAGAGTTTCAATGAAGATAGAAACACCATTTTTAAGATTTAAAAATGTGTTTATGACATATCTTGTCGATTAAACGGTAGAGTATAGTTATTAAAATATGTGTTTTGGTCCGCGCATGATTAAATTATTGTGACTTTTCAATATGCTCATTAGGTCGAGTATGGTATGACGTCATTCACCATATTCAACCTAATTTACTTGTTTCGAGAAAGTTCCTGATTATAGAGTTTGAGTACTGTTGGAGTGGGGCTAGACGCTACACTCAGCACAGCCAGATTCCTAGCGTGGAGTTCATAAAAATCTGTAAGTGTGTGTTTTCAAGAAAATTGGATAAAAAAAAAGAATTATGTGATATCAAGTCATGTTAAATTTTTTTTTAGAAAACGTGAACATACTTTTATTTGAATATGTTTTTATAATGTTTACAGTACTGACTGCACATGCATGCGCTCGAAGGAGAACAAAAAGGCTTTATCGGTTATATGTATCATTTAAAAAAATGGCCGTAGAGGTTCTTCGGGGCAATTTTTATCAACTTTGGGTAAGGAATTTTTCTTGGGAGAATTTGAGCGAACTTGTTGAAACACGCCACTGTTAGAAATGCGCTGACGTTCAAAAGAAAACGTGTGCATTAATTTTAGATTTTTATTCCGATTTCATACAAAAGAAACTAAAAGTCTATGTTGAACTGAAAAAATAACCGATTCCGATTCAAGAATCGTTCTCTTGCCGTGTTTGATGAATCTAGCAGTGTAAAATAATCTCTGGGATTTCTTCCGCTCAAAAGAATCCCATTCTAATGAAACCTCCCCACCGCCGCACAATTAAAAGCTTCCGCTCGGAAATAAAAGCCCCTTCGGACCCAGCACGTTCCGTTATTGAGAAAACTCCCCTCCGGGTCCCAGAGGGCACATCATGTTCATTTGACTTTTTATCGCTTTCTTCCTCGTTATTTTTCCATGAAAATAAAATGTTTATCGAAGCTTCATAGGAGACAAAATGAAAGATGAAACCCGTATCGATTTCCGGCCTTTTATTTCTATCTGGATATGGAAATTTGACGGAGGGAGACATGGAATACATGATTTAATAAACACCACTCTACAACTGCAATTACATTATTCCTCTCTGAGCAGCTTATGAAATAAGTGGGAGCGGATATTTATTAGATGCGAACGAGAACCAGGGACCAGATGGAATTTTTTGAATCCGGGAAACAAATGTTTTATGGATGTTTGGGGAAGGGGCTATTTCTTCGGAAATAAGATTTTGATTCGTGGCTGTGTGATATACAGCTGTAGTGTGCGAAATCGCTTGTCGTGATATTGCTTCGTTTACGCTGCTTACGCATTGATAGGATTCGGGTTTTTCGGGGAAATCCGTCGACTGAGATTAAAAAATATAGTTTGGAGGGGTTGTAGACGCTAGTTTTAACGAACTCGTAGGGGGTACTCGAAGAGATTACAAAATCGAAAGCCTTTAAAAAAGGTATTAATGAACCACGTTTAGAGTAAATTTTTTATTAAACTTTTTCCTTTACCAAGTGTTGGGGATTTCCTTTTTTATATTCGGAAACAATATTAAAGTATTTTTAACTGCCACATCTTGGATTCCTAAAGGCTTATTTACGGCTGTACTCTGTGCTTCTTGACCTGCGGTTAACCAGCAGTCAAAGATGGATTCCACCAATCACAGTCGGCGATTCCTTCTTTGATTGCTTGTTAACCGTTGTTCCCTAATACTGCCGTAAGACATCACTTTCTTTTTTCATCTTACTTACATATTAAAAAGCAGTTTTCAGAAATTTCGGAGAAAATCACGATTGAAAAATTTAACATGTGTTTATACAGGGTGTCCCAAAATAACTGTCCACCCCCTATAACTTTTGTACCTCCTACAGTTATAGTCATAAAAGGGTGTCTAGGTATAGTAAAGTGACTACCATGCCCTATCCGATGCAATACTTTTCAGCGCCCCCTAGTGGCAATGTCAGGAATTGTAATTTGTATTTGAAAAACTTTTAGATGTTTTCTAAATTAGTCAATCACAAAGTTGTAGAGCTAAATCGGTTTTTGTACGAAAAGACATCTTGTGCAGAGAAATGCCTTGGTTAAAACCCCTAAAACGAACGCTCAAATAGGTACAACTTACGTAGTTTTTAGGTCCTAAAAAGCTCCTCGTGAGGCGAAATTCAGAAATTTTACTTTTTATGGCTTAGGTAAAATGACTAAAAGTGTTCTTGGATCATAAAGATGAAAATTTCTCATTTCGCCTCACAAGGAGCTTTTTAGGATCTAAAAATTACGTAAATTCTACCTATTTGAGCGTTCGTTTTAGGGGTTTTATTCAAGGCACAAGGTGAAAAAGGTGTCTTTTCGTACTAAACCGATGGTGCTCTACAACTTTGTGATTGACTAGTTTAGAAAACATCTATATAAAATAAAAAATAAAAATTACAACTCCTGACATTGCAGCTAGGGGGCTCTGAAAGGTGTTGCATCAGATAGGGCATGGCCACTTTACTATACCTAGACCCCACTTTTATGACTATATCTGTTGGGGTTAAAAGTTATAGGGGATGGACAGTTAGTTATCTTGGGACATCCTGCATATCTGATAAGATTCGCTACTTGCAAATGGTTTCACAGCCATTTAGGCTTGACAAAGCGTAAATTGAGTTTGCAAAAAAAGTTTTGAAATTTTAGTTTTTTATTTTTGAAAAAAAAAGAATAAAATCCTTTTGTTTGTGCTCAACATACATTTCATAAAAGCATAACGTGTTCGCAAAAATATTTAAAAAAACGAGCATAGACTTAGTATAGACGTAGCAGGTAGTAGTACAAATGGTGCTACTACATACATGTCCGGTAAGATTCAATTAATCTCACAAATGCATATTGCGTTTATAAGACATGTGTGAAGAGCATTTTGTGTTATCTGTTAAGTGAAGAACTATTGAAAGAGTAATTAATATTTATGCGACTTAATATTGCGGTATTAAATGAATTGCATAGAAAATATTAATATCAAAGTTAAAATATCTTGTTTTTTACTTGTTATCTGATATCTTTAAAAAATATCTCAATACAACCAATACATTTACTTCACAAATTTCCACAACCTGTTTACTATTTGTTTTTAGAAAGATTTTGATTATCAATAGAATTGGTATTAAAAAACTAGAAAATTCATTTACTTCATTCTCTGAATTTTGACTCTTATTAATACAATTTGAATCAAATCCACAAACATGGACATAGAAGAAGTACTATGAAATCATCGTTAAGATCAACCAGTTATTTATATAAACCTGGAATTAAAAAGAATCAAAATTTAAATTAAAATTTTTATTCTGTTCAAAAAATTAACCTACTTATTTCACTCAAAATTTATTTAGAATAACTAACCCTCTTATCAGTAAAATGAAATAAAATAGTTTTTTAAGTATTTTTTTACGTTAGAAATTTTCCTATGCCTTTATAAACCAAAAGATAAAAATCCTACATAAACACTTATTTTCCAACTAATCCTGTTCAAGAAGGTAAAAATCGTAACCGGCAAATAAATAAATCCACTTGCACAAAAGCTACTCAAAAAGCAAAGAAAGAAAAGTAGCAAAGTATTTCTCCAACCTATTCTTAGCCAGTAAGCATACAAACTTGAACAAAACTAATACAATTTTTATTTAACTTTGAAATGATATCCTAATCCTTCTTTAAAACAAATGACTTATTTCCCAATTTATCTCAATCCCCAGGGATAAAAAGCTGCCTTGAACCTCTTTTCCGTAAAAACATTTACAATGTTATTATTCACAATTACTTTTGAGACCATCTGAACAATCAGAGCCTCTGTAGGAGTCTATAGGCGTTCATTTTTTCCCGATTTAAGGCGAATAACTCGAAATAATAGAATGAAGACTGAACAAAACCTCAATTTCCGTTCCTTTTTCTTCCGTTCGAAGGCCCTCGAACACTGAAAAGAAAGTTAGCGACGAAAAAAGGTCTCATTATTTCGCATTGTAATGTCTTTTGTTAAAGTTCAGAACCGGGATCGAAATGGTGTTTCCATTGAATCCGCTGCCTCAAAGAGAAAAGCTTGTACCTGCTTTAGCGAGTTGGCATGCCAGAATGTTGCTGTTGATAAGGATGACGAAAATAATGACAAATTATTGTGGAGATTATATCTGGGTTCTCTCTCCCTATGGCTAGGCATAGAGATGTAATTATCTTTCTAGTAATTGTGTTTAACATATGACTTGTGGCCTTATGATGATTCATTAGTTATTTCCGTTCAAACAAAATGTGTTTATTGGATTATAAAAAAATAAATACATTTTAGAAAAGAAGAACATAATACTTCTCTTAAAGGAGATTTAAAGTTTTATTTTTGATGAGGAATAAATTTGTTGAATTAAAAATGTCAGCTCTATTCTTCGTTTAAAAATATTGTTTGGTACCATGAACGATATAATTATTCTGTTTATACTAGAAAACTGATAAGCTATTAAAAATAAACTATTATAATAAAAAAGTTTAACAAATATAAAAGATATTTTATTGTTAAAAATCCTCAACTTGTCAGGAAACTGAAACGGTTCAAAGTAATATAGTAAGA
The DNA here is from genome assembly GCA_024610705.1 of Tetragnatha versicolor. NCBI lineage: Eukaryota > Metazoa > Arthropoda > Arachnida > Araneae > Tetragnathidae > Tetragnatha > Tetragnatha versicolor. Next base: position 5,419,021 of record JANDEH010000009.1, on the reverse strand, counting down.
GTTAATTTAAAAGATGAATCCATGATAACCATCATTCATTCATTAAACTATAAATTTTACCTTGTCTCATCCCTCTTAACTCATGTTATTTCATTTATTTATCAAGGGTTCACATCTGGTTCATTCCAACTTTATATACGCTTCTTTACCCTATTTCAAATTCTCTAAAACTTACTACTTCCCGTAAAAGATGTGTATTTTATGTATTAGCCTTACACTTTTTTATAATTTAAATTTTCATCCTGACCAAAATCCCCTTCTTTTCTATCAACATTTTAAAATGATATGGTTTAAAAAATACATTCTGTGAACGATAGCATTCCCTTAAACCAGGGGTTCTCAACCGGTGGGTCGCGACCCCCTGGGGGGTCGCGGGGCATGCCTAGGGGGGTCGTGAAACAAAAATTAAAAACAGTCATATTTACAGAGTTTTATACAGACAAAAAATTTCAAAACATATAGATTATTAGAGAGAATAGTTCGTTTCATGCATGAATTATTTTGAATAAGAGTAAATATAGGATGCATTGGCAGCGTATTGCGAGTTAAATGACAACAAAATGGTTGATAGTAATTAAAGTCTTAAAATTTTAGGTCTGAGGGGGTCGCCAAAATATTTTTCCTGAAAAGGGGGTCGCGAAGTCAAAATGGTTGAGAACCCCTGCCTTAAACCAAACATAAACTCCAAAAAATAAATTTGGTTAGTTGCACACTGAATCTTACATGTCAATTTTATACATTCTATTTATGTTTTATGCTTTCCAAATAAACAAATATATAAAAAATAATATTTTTTATAATTACAATTCAATTAGTTAAATTTCATATACTAATTTTAAAAATCATTAGTCTTATCGGACTAGGGCTGTTGGACCGTATATCGTGCAGGCCTGGTAAAATGAATACTACCTACGAGTATGCTTCAAATAGTAGCTTTAAGGCACTAGGAGTTCTACTGCCTTAGACCAGCAGGCAGCTTCCGTGCTTTTGATCCGAATGAGGCAGCAACGTGGAGTTACGAGGTGCCTTATGGAGACAACACGTGATTGCCGTCCAAGGGTATTCCCTTTCCGAATGTGCCTTTTACGGGCGGGAGGAGATTTCTCTTGGGGGCATCGACCCCCCTAGGCACCTGCTCCTCTTCAGAAACGAGTGACCGCTTCTTCTGTTCAATCTCTCAGCTGACCCCTTCAGAGAGTTGGGCTGCTTTTTTGAACTCTGTTTATGTTTTCAAAGTCCTAAAAGACGGGAGGGGGTTTCATTTTTTTGGGCTTATTTTTTTTGAACTTATGAATATATCTAGGTAGGGTAAACAGTTTATATGCTTTTGCAGACCTTACCCATCAAAAACAAGCATCTGTAGAATTGCCTAAAAAAACGTCCAAATTGCAGATTTTTTAAAGAAGTCTTTAGTAATTTTGTAGCAATAAGCTTTAGATGCATTTTAGCATGTATTCTACATTTTCTACACTCATTTTAAAACGATTCTAAAGTCATTTCAGCAGTCTTAAAAAAGTGCAGATTTTTCAAAGAAAACTACAGATTTTCTAAGGAAAACTGCAGAAGAAGTGTTCCAATTCTGTTCACTTTTTTGAAGCAATTTTGCTGAAATTTTAGGCTGATTATATAGATTGTAGCATAAAGCAAATGCATTCTAATTATTACCGCTGCTAGATTGTTCTTTTATAAGTAATGCAACTCTTATTTAACGTAAAACTTAACTTTTCTTTACTGTACACTTTATTTAATTTAATACGCTAAGAGGATCTCTTTCCATTAATGCTACAATTTGAAGCAGTTTTGTCCATTTATAGGGTCAGATGGGGTAATTGGGAATCAGGAGTAAATGAGAACAAGACTAAGTATTACTTCTGTATGGGCTTGTTAGACTCAAATTGCATGAAACTTGAAAGTTACTATCCCTACGAAGGGGTTGAAAGTACACTGTAAAAAAACTGTAGAAAAACCGAAAGTTTCAATAAAAAGGACTACCTGTTCACAGGGATATTCTGTCATGTAACATTCCCACCGCACTTCTATTTATTTTATGTAAAAAAACAGCTTTTTTCTAGTTTTTTAGCTTATCGGTACTTAAACAGAAAGTTTCAGTTCGTGGAGAAAGAAAGAACATCTTCGGATAATTTCTACTTTTACTGAATCCTCGTTGGAGCAGTGGTAGCGTGCGTGCTTAGCATGCGGTAGGTTGTGGGTTCTATCCCCGGTTATTGATTTATTGAAATTTAAAAAAAAACCAGCTTAAATAAGTCGACGCGCATGCGCACAAGCAGAAAATTACTGTGAGGCAACAGAAAAAATATTGACAGAAAGCTTCTTTTTACAGCATTTACCTGTAGGTTACAGCTTTTTTCTGTTTACAGGATTTTTCTGCCTACAAAAATTTTCTGGCAATTCTTGCTGTCAGAAATTTTCTGTTTTTTTACTGGATTATTTTTTACAGTGTATTACCGCATTTTCTGATCTCCGACAGAAAGTTCTATGACAGCGTAAACAAATTATGTCCAAATTTTCTGATAATCAAAGTTAGCGTCCTTCATTCAGGGGTGTCGGAACCCTTGTCACGGCAACGTGGTATGCTACATATTTAATGTACCTTTTCTCAGGATCTATTATAGATACCAGCTTGAAATTTTTAACATACCTTGGTTACACCACATTATACTGAAGTGAAAGTTTGGCACAAAAATAATAACTTTTTTATTTTTAAAATTTTTTACACTTTTTCAAAAACTATAAAAGACCGTTTTTTCGATGTACCTTTTCTAAGAATCTACTGTACCCATTGATCTAACTTTTTTAATGGTAGTTCAGTATGTTCCCTAGTTTATACTGAGGTTAAAAATTTTCTAAAAAACACTCAGATTTTTTTTAATTTAAATATTTTGTGGGGAAAATGCACTAAATTTCAAATATTTTACGGAAATAGCTGATAATTTGAAAAAATTAACAAATTTTACAAATTGTTAACCTCAGTATAATATCACATCTAGTATAATAAACTTATATTTAAAATTTCAAATCTGTAGATGTTACAGATTCTGAGAAAAGGTACATCGAAAAAACGGTCTTTTATGGTTTTGACAAGTGTAAAAAAATTTAAAAATAAAAAACTAATGATTTTTTTGCCAAACTTTCACTTCAGTATAATGAAATAGATGTAACTAAGGTATGTTAAAAATTTAAAGCTGGTATCTATAACAGATCCTGAGAAAAGGTACTTTTAATTACTTTTAATATGTAGCATGCCACGTTGCCGTGACAAGGGTTCCAACACCCCTTCAAGAGCCGCTGGTTACTATATATTTTGCAGCTAAGAGACTTTCATTGTTAATAACTGTTTTTCTTTAGGTTTGTGAGAGAAAAAGGAAAAAGCTGAACGTTCTCAATACAGTTGCGATGCGGTATCGCAGTTTAATTAATAGAATTTGTTAGGATTTTTACTCAACAATTTTTTTACTACCCTTTGTATGTCTGCTCTCAATTACCATTGAGATTTTTACCTCAGGGGTAATTGGCGACTGAATTCCAAATTTTAATTCCAACATTTTAAAAACATTTGACCCACTTTCTTGAAAGAAATTTATCTTTGAAAAATACACTGCTGGCCATCCAAAATGGTACACCAAGAAGGAAAAGAGATATCAAAGCGAAATTTATTTCTATGATTGCACATAGTATTAATGTGAATTGATAAAAAATTCAGCCCTCCTGGATGTAAGGGGGTCGAGAAAACCATTGAGGTGTGTTGTCTCCATAGGTGTCCATTACCGCCTCCACAGACCATGGTATTGAGTGAAAGGGGCGCTAAATGGGTTTTAAGGAATTGGAAGACCATGTAGCCTCCCCAGGTAGTCGAAGTTCATATGGTGCACCAGCGGAAGTTACCTACCAGACTAGGAGATTGCTCTTCTTTCACCGGACATGTTTTGGGGGCGTTGGTTCTTAAGAACGGATAGGTCAGAGTAAAAAGGCATCATAGGGGATAATAAGAAAGCTTGGACATTGCGTTCATCATGTGGTTGTGCATTTTTCTCTTGAGACTTGTCCACAGGGGAGGACTGAAGGTAAGGATAGAAAACAGGTTGCCAAACCTCAATGATGCAGCTCTGGTTGGTCAATGTGCCGGTAAATCATACTGAGGAAGTGTGAGAGAGGAATGCATGTCATTTACAGTGCAGGGGACTGCCCATTTGTCACTCATAGCTTCAAAAAAATTTCTCTCTTCAACACAGGATTTGGAATTGGCAATAGAGCACTAAATAATAAAATGAGCATCTCAATGTCATCGTACTGAGTTTATGAGAGAATTCCAATTCTGTCTGAAGCACAGCGATAATTGGAGATGTCTTTAAGGCAGCGCGAAAAGAGAGCACTCAGCTGTTGATTTTGTAATCGTTAGATTTTTTCTGCAAGCAGGATAAAGCAGAAATGAAGAATTGGATTCCACTCCCACACTTCCACAGTATGATTTACCAGCACATTGACCAACCAGAGGTGCATCATTGAAGTTTGGCAACCTGTTTTCTATCCTAACCTTCAGTCCTCCCCTGCGGACAAGTCTCAAGAGAAAAATGCACAAACACATGATGAACGCAATGTCCAAGCTTTTTTCTTATCCCCCTATGATGCATTTTTACCCTGACCTATCCGTTCTTAAGAACCAACACCCACAAACATGTCCTGTGAAAGAGGAGAAATCACCTAGCCCGGTAGGCAACTTCCGCTGGTGCACCATATGAACTTCGACTACCTGGGGAGGCAACATGGTCCTCTAATCCCTCAAAACCCATTTAGAGTCCCTTTCACTCAATACCATGGCCTGCGGAGGCGGTAATGGACACCTATGGAGACAACACTCCTCCCAGGTTTTCTCGACCCCCTAACATCCAGGAGGGCTGAATTTTTAATCAATTCACATTCATACTATGTGCAATCATAGATATAAATTTCGATTTGATATCTCTTTTCCTTCTTGGTGTACCATTTTGGATGGCCAGCAGTGTAGTTGAACGAACTTTTTTGAGGATTTAAACGTATAAATATTATATTTATAACATATACTTTCTTTCATTCATATAATATCCATTTTAAAAGAGAGTTATGTTTGTGTTTAGACTTTGAATAAGTTGTCTGTAGATTGTGGAAGATTTCTTGAATTCGCCAGTCCTTTATTTTAATGAATTTTAACTAGTAAAATATATTATTTTTGTAAATGGCAAAATTTAATAGAATGGTTTTTTAAGCATTTATGTCCTTAGGAAAATATTGATTGTTGAGGGATCCAGGATGCCCCAAAATAAATTGTACACATTCCAAGATATTCTAACTAGCAAATTAACCTAGCTCGCAGATGCTAAGGAATGTTGAGTCTCATCAAACGAAGAACATAGATTGTGGTAATTAAGAACAATGTGCTAGAATTCTCAAAGTGCAAGAGGCTTAAAAGGCATTGAAAGTCATCGTTAAGGGAAAAAATTTAGCCTTTCCCAACTACCCTACCCTATGGGGTAATTGGGAATCTATTGGGTAATCGTTAACGTGAAATACTTTTGCCTTAAAAATAACTCGAATTTTTCATTTGATACGTTGGAAAGTTGAATGAGATCAGAAATAACAAGTGTATGCAAAGAAAAGGTTTTTTATCCATATACTTGGTTGCAGTGATATTGAGAAGTTAAAGTAGCGAAATTTGTTCCCAATTACCCCAACTAGCCCTCGTACTATTCCTCACAAAGAAATTTCACTCGTTCATGGCCAACAAGACTCATAGATCTAAATTGTTAAGTGTTATAAAAGTCCTGAGGTCACTTTTGATCGCTCTTTGTCAAAAACGCAATTTTATTCTGAATTAAATTATCCATCTATGTTGTGTGAAATTTCTCCAAGAGACAGAAGAGATGAAAAACTTTTTGATTCTGAAGTAAAACATTTGAACAATTTCAAGTAATATTAACAGGGTGAGTTTTAATTAACAAAGAATCATAAATACTTGCTACTTTAACCCTTTCAAACCTAATTAGAATCAGAGTTTACTTTATTTCCTATAAAAAGATGGAGGAATCAGGAAAAGGTTTGAAATTGAAATGTTTTTATTTTAACTTAAAGGTTATAATTTCATATTGGATACTTCACCACAATTTAAAGAGATTAAAAATTTCACAAGAAGGAAGTAATAAGTACACTCAAACCTGTTTTTTGCTGACCTTTTTTGTGCGATCTCTTTTTCCGCTATTTTTTGTGCAATGTATGAAAATTTCAATCAAATGGGAACATCGAACAAAAATCTTGTATATACGGCTACCGAAACATATACAAGGGTCTAGTGAAACATCTATCTTCACCGACTACATAGTAACTGAAAAAAAGTCTACGGTAAGTATAGAAACGATTTCTCAATTCAGTTGTAGGGTGGGGATTGCGTTACGGTTAGAATATAAAGAGTTTTCTATTTAGCTATTCTGAGTGATCTTCGCTACGATCCTACGTGAGACTTCTTTTATGCGGCCCTTATTCACCGCATAAAAATGATTTTTAATTGATAGCTACTCGCGAAGTTTTGTGCGTATTTTTTAATGCGGACCCTATTCCTCGCACAAAAACAGGGTTGACTGTAGTTTAACATATTTTATGGTGAAAATGAGTTATCTAAAGTGACGTCAGGATTCATGTCCCAATTAGGAGCTTGTGAGCCTAGTTGCCCCGGCAGCGCACGCGGGGCCCGTTTGAGTGGACGTCGGCGGGGCGCCCCCAGTCCAATCTGAGCGGGCGCTTCTAATGGGGGGCCATAGCCCCAGATCGATAGCGCACGCGCAGAGCGCCCCCTTTGTTTGCCTCCCACACGCCTATAAAAGGCGGATCGGGGCGCTCGCGGCCAGCAGTGCACCCAGCCACACCGAGCATCTCAGCCCCTGCCAGGGCGACTCTCCCCTACTACGCGCCGCATGCCCTACTCACGTGGTGGACCGGACAGCGGGTGCCGTGCTCAGTGTGTGCCATGTGCCATGAGGGTTTCTTCCGTTGATTCGCCTCTTCATGACCACTCCATTCATTTGCATCAAATGCTGTAGTTTGTTGTACATAGCGTTCGTTGTTTGTTGTTGCCAGATTAACATCTATATAAGATAGTCGAGTGGATATTTGGAAATGTTGTTGGAGATACGTTCTGTGTGAAGATAGTTGTACTTTTTTGATAGCTGAACTGATTGGTAGTCTTTGGACAGGTACTTTACCGCGATGGCTTTGGGTGGTATGATGTGCAAGGGCCAACGGACTGTTTGTTGGTACCGTGGATTTTACAGAAGTAGCCTTCTATGCTTGTTGCTGTTATGGACCTTTCCTTTAGCAGGTAAGGAACTGTTTTGTTTGTGAATTATTAGCTTTACAAAACTTTTCGGGAGTAAGAACTTGCAGATTATCTTTGGCGTTTAAAAAGGATAAAAAAGTTGATGCATTCTTAAGCTAATTTTATATAATAGTTAAAAATTATTTTTTATCCATAAAAACAAATTGTAAGTTTAAAAAGGGGAAAGTTTAAAAAATAACATCATCTACTGTTCAAACAAGTTTGAATTTCATGTGTCCCCAATTTTTCACATTATTTTTGAGAAATTGTTTTTTTTTCATAGTAGAGTAATTGTTGGAATAAATAATAAAATGAAAAACTTTAAAAGTTTTTTTCGAAGTTAAAGCATTTTAATTTCATTGTAAAGAGTAACTATTGAAATAAAAAAAATGAAAAAAATTAAAGTTTTTTTTTCCAAGTTGAAGCAATTTAATTTCATCGTTTCAAAAACATGTGAAACAAACAAATATCTACACATTCAATTTATTTGATCATTTAAAAAACTTTAAATTTATAATTATGTTTACCAGCGCATTAAAATTAAATCATCTTACTTTACCCATTATATTTTAATGAACCTCATCTAGAGTTTAAATTGTATACTGTAAATTATTTTGTGATACTGAAGCATAATCATGTTCCTTAACCCCCTCACATAAAAAATACGTATGTATTTTGTTACTTCAACCTAAAAGTGCTTTATTGCACTAAATACATATAAAAGAATTTGAGTTTGTTTCATTTCAAATCTAATTTGTATGTACTTTCAGAAAGTATTTGTTTACAAAAGATGATTAAAAAATAATAAAACAGCATTTCGTTCAAATTTTGTTATACTAATTAGAATTTTTGGACATCCATTACAATTTTCACCCAAAAACGAATAATTTTTAAAACCTGATTAGTAATTTAAGTAAATTAATAATTCGTTTGAAAAACTATCAATTTAGTCGATGTTTCAATAGCCTTACGCAGGTGTATCTTTATCAACCATAACACTGTCTACTAAATCCAAATAACTGTTACGAGGGTACTTATTGTTACTTATGTAATTTTCGGACTTATAATAAAAATTTCAGTTAGGCATATAAATCAACAACGCTCATGTGGCGTAATGGATATTTTTGCCTTATATAAACTTTTGTGTATATTAGGTCTGTTTTGAAATACTTCAAAAACGAACACCCATCATTTTTATTTTAGAATATTGTATTATGTTTGAAATAATATTATCGATGTATGGGCTGTTTGAAGAGAATTCGAATGTAAGTTCAAACTGTGAGGCATGTTTATTGTTTATACAAAATTCAAACGAAGGTCAAAGTAAGAATTTGAGAATTTTTTCAATTTCAAACTAGCGTATTCACAGCATTTCTTCTGTATAACTGATCTGGGACGTGGCAACGCAACGCTTTAAATATTCTAAAAGGATTTATGTAAAATTCTAGCCTCAATAACTGGATTTAGATAATTATCTTTTAAATTTAACTGCATCAACATTTCTTTATAACGGCCCAAAGTGCATGTTTGTTACCTTTGTTGAATAATATTACACTTCTCTAAATACAAGACTTTTTCAACTCTCACATTTGGAAAAATCTAAAAAACCAGAAACTAAATTTTAAATTATAATAGAAATATCATCTGTCCAAATCTAATGCCTTGTGGCAGGCATTAGATGATGGCAGGCAGATGAAAAGAAGTGGGTCCACAGTCTCTCGATGTAAAACTAAAGATACTTTCAGATTAAGTTTTAATGTTTCTTATGAATTGGAAAAAAAGAATCAAACATATAAACAGAAATCGTGAGTAAGAAATTATTCCTTCTTGTGTGTGAAAATGAGAAGAGCGATCCGAGGAGTTTTACTTTTGAAACAATAGAGGGGTTTCAGTAGGGTTTTTGATTTTACTTCAAAACAAGGGCCTAATAAACTAAAAGGATGTATATGTAAAAAATAATACTAATCCATCAACCTAAAAAATAAAGAGTTGCTATTTTCCGACCACCCACGAGAAAAACTTTAGAAAAAACAAAACTATGAAAAGAAGTTTAAATCTAAATGATAATCGCATATGTTATAAGGCACAAAATGTTTTTTCAGCGTTCAGTTTCATTCAAAATTGAGGGAAATAACCCGTTTACAAAAAATAATCACCACAATATTGTACGACCCCAAAATTTTTCTAGAGGAGGTCGGACTATATACACATACACCTCAGTTCGCAAGTCCCTTTGGCTCCCCCGAAAGGCGAAGGCATTATTATTGATTCCCAGATTAATCATATTTTCCGTAACATAAATGATTAGTTAAAACTTCAATAAGTGTAGGAAAAAGGATAGACGGTAGAAGAATCCTTAGCTGTTTTGTATAAAAACTGTTAAAAAAGGTGAAAATAAACATCCGTACTATAAATGGTACAACAAATTAAAAAATAAATAAAAGTAAATTATGTTAAGCCTTTCAGTTTAAATTATTCTTGGCATATTTATTCCTCGACAATTTTATTCAAAAACTTTGTTATACCTCAATTTTCTTATTTTTAACTTTTTATTCAGTAAGATGTTACACATTTTTCACACATTTAAATTTTTTACACATTTAGATGATTTTAAACACACGCGGAGTAAATGTGTAAGATTTTTTTTGAAGATTCCTTATCTGTATAGTAGTCACAAAGTAACCTTTAATTAATGTCCTTATTCCTAACAAAACAATGCTGGAATACAAATATTTTCTTGGCTTAATTACGCACTCCATTATTGCTTCAAAGATTCAATTCTATCCAAATATTCATAGGTGATATAACTTAAATTTTAACATTAAACATTTCAATTTAAGTACATCAACTGTGCTTAAAACTAATTAAAATGTTCCGCTAGAGTCATTCCCATTTATTCTTATGTTTTACGAATGAATGGTATTATAATGAACTATTGAAACATTTCGCACCACCAATGAACAGCATGCACCAAATTTTCCGATATACGTTTGTTATTTTATCGGTATCTTTTGTAATTTTGAAAGAAAATAGTTAAGCTATTTTCATGGAACGATTGCTTTTAATAGAACTCTCCTAAATTTGTTACTCTCAAGTTTTAATTAAAATACTGTTTACTTAATGTCCCTAACTATTTTCATTTAAAGATTAATTTGACTTTAATACTCGGTGATCAGTAACGAACCATACATGCATTTGTTTAAAATTAATGAAATTTCAGTGTATATAGCGACTTTTGTTTGGGCATTTAACTTTTATTATCGTTTCAACTTTATTAATTGTAGTTTTATAATCGTTATTTGAAACCAAAAGAAATGAAAAAATACTTTAAGTTAATAGATTTTTGCAATTTTTTTCAAATATTAAAGAATAAACAATCTGAATATGATTTAAATAAGATAAAATCAAAATGAATCGTCATATTGAAAAAGAGAAAAGTCTAAAAACCAAGTTTAAAGAAAAAAATAACCACCAAATTTTTTTAAAAGTATCCCGGGTCCAATTTAGAATACAGAACAATCATGGAAAAAAATAAATATAATCAAAATTATTTTACAGTTATAAAAGTTCAAGGACTTATTCCCTTTAAAACCACTTTAATCTACTATTGGATTATATTTATGTTTAGTTTACAGCTTAAAAGTGAAAAACAGAGAGTAACTAAGACAAATAAATTAAAAATTTTTACGCAACTGAGTCATTAAGGCAGTATGAATTGAGTAAATTAATATCAATGGAGTTAAACATTCAGTGGATAAAAAAATGATAAACCACTTTAAAATGAAAAACAAATTTTATTTTTACTTAGTTGTATACAGTAAAAATAATAAGAAAGGCAAGACTAATAACTTAAATTTCAAATAAAAAAATATAATGAAGGGACATCGATCTCGCCAAATTGAAGGAGCTATATCTGCCTTTAAGGGGTAGTTATTATTTCCCTCTTTACACTCATGTACAGAGCAAAGCTGAGGGATTTTTTTAGCTCTAGAAAAGTTAATTTGCCATTTATGGACTTATTCCTTTTCTTAAACTGAGTATTCAAATGAAAAAAACCTTTGGGAGTTTATAAAATATAAATAAAAAATATGTTTTTGTTATCTATATTGTATGTATTCTAGGGAAGGGAATGTTTTTAATACTAAGTTTTTTTCATAAAGTATATTCATGAACTAGATATAAAATTTCCATTAGTATATTCAATTTATTCGACATCTTTTGAACAAATACTCCAGTATCTTAGGTTCGCATCGGTTAGTATGAGTTTTAATCTACTTTGAAATTTAATTTAAAATATGTTTAAAGAAATAAAAATTAGTTTAGAACATAACAGGTTTTTAGGAATAACATGCATTCAATTTTTTAAATTACTCAAAAAGTCTTTGCATGCACAAAATTGTTCTTACAAACATCAATGGAAAATGACTTCAGCATGATATTTATAATGCAATGCCCACCAAAACATTAATCTCGGCTCACAACACATTTTTCACTAGACACGTTATAGGAAAGCAATCTTGAGCGTCCATCTCAGTGAATAAATTGGGAATTTTTCACCCACGTCTTCCCTGTCATAATCAAAACTAATGGTGTATTTGTTCAATCCCAGACAGCTTTTCAGTGTAATACGAACCACAGTCTCACCCTGGAAAGGTATATTTACCATCGATAATTCATGACCGAAATCTAGACGACCCCGTGATGCATTATCCGTAATCTTCAATTGCAGTAATCACTGCTGTAGGGTGTATTCCGTAATAGACTAAAGGGTGTCTACGACTGAAATCAAAAGATTCTCCTATAGGATTCCTAAGAAGGATTCATTAATCATACTGCGAAACTCGTAAGTCACCCAACGGTATTGTAATTAATGTTTGAACGTTATTGAGAAAGCCCCTGGGAAAATATTTTCCTTGTGCTCTTTGATCTCGGTGACTTCAGCGAAGAGCAGTTGTCGCTGGGAAATAATGAATGAGTGTAATTTCAAGTTGAAATCAATGTGGTCATTAATATTCAGGAACACGAGTTGGGGACTGAGTTAGGAGGTTGTTTGGTTTTTGGGAGGGGGAATGAAATTTACGTAAGTTTTAATGCTAAACTAGCTGTGGTAGACGAAATAAACAGATCATTGAAAGTATTGTGTTGGGTCACGGTTTTCTTAAAAATATTCAACTTCAATTTTAAAAGTCTGTTATGGCATATTGTATAAAAAAGTAAAATGACAGCAATGTGACGTATTATTTAATATTTCCGTATTATAAACGTTACTAGACGTTTAATTTTACCAGTATTACTATTCTCTCAATTTGAATTTTTTCGATGATCAATCACATTATTTAAAATTAATTATTAAAAGGATATTTAGATTATACTTATACTACTATATCCAATTTTAGTAGATGATAGCATTTTGGGTAGTCTTTAATTCCTTATGAATATTAAAAATATTTTATCTTTCCGTGCACTCTGTGTAAAAGTGTCTTTGCAATTATCTACATTTCAATGTAGTTTTCATATGAAAAGATTTCTCCAACAAATCTATCTTTACCCTTTTTTTTAATAAAAAAACTACCATCTACTAAAAATCTACTTTTTGCTAACCTTAGCGTACGAATAGGTAATGCAATTAATCAAGGTTACCTTCAGTTTAAATCATGGTTTAATTAAAGCGAAATCCCAGGAAAAGTCATTTTTATTACAGTGAATCACAATCAGACTAACCCACTTTCCTCAATTCAAGCGACTAAATTACCTCCACACTCGCGCATAACGAAGACCAAATTTAAGGAGCCATTGAGTCAGGAAAAAAGACCTCAGCCGTTTCAAAGAATAGAAAATTTAACAGGAAACAGACTTTTCCTTTCCCATACCTTTCTCTTGTTTAAGCTATCACGAAGTCACCGTCTCCATTTTTTCTTCTTTATTATTTCCCAGGGTAAGAAGCAGCGGAAAAACCTCAAAAGATGAAGCAAAAAACACAAAATGTTGATCCTTTCTTCTCACTTTAAATTTCTTTTTCCCCTGGAAATGTCTTTGTTTCTCCTCAAAATCGATTCCGGTGGCAGCCTTCACTTCTTCATCTGATAGCTACGGATTCGTCACATTAGTGGCCAGCTCGAAAATTAAATGCAACTTATTTCGCGGGGGCTGTTGGTATTTACCCGCAGTTTTCTCACAAGTGGAATTCAAATAAAGGAGGACGTGCCTCGCATGGGGAGGGGCGTCGATTGTGGAATTACGATTCCGAGCGGATGGAGCTTTTAGGGCTGCGGGGAGAATTTGTCGGATCAGATAATCCGCGCTCGCTGGAAATTCCAAAATGAATCGAGGGTTAGATTGAGTGAAACATTCTGATTTGCGATGGTTGATTTTTCAATTACCATCTTGCTTTCTTATTGAGTTCGAAATGTTTTTATTCTTGCTTTTCCTATTTTTTTGATTTGAGCCACGGTGGCAATGTGATTTTTCTATGCGTCGTTAATGAAATGGTAAATACTGAAAATATAATTCAACAAACTCCGGAGATTTAATATCGTGTATTCTGATTTGTCACCGCTACTAAAATACCTTTGGAATTCCAGGAAAAGCAAAACACCTTAAATACACGTATACAAATTGGCAAGTTTTCTAACCTAGTACTTATTACACAAAAGTTTTGTTCATTCATAAGCATTATTAGCTCTTATGGTCCACAATTTTAGGATAAAAGCTGGTTATATTGGTGGTATAATTCAATTTTGTTTTTCATAGCTTCAAAAGCATTGACATTTTAGGAGCTTGAATCCTAATAAAGAAAAAAGTTATTTTTGCGGAGTATTTAATGTATATTAGGAGTTTCAAAGAAGTTGATAATTTTTCATTTCTCTTACAAAAGAAATCTGAAATTTTTAAAAGGTATGGCGTGTGGAACCCATAATTTCATCCTAGTGAGATTAATTTAACATTAGAAATAACTTAAATCTATAAATACTGCACTGAAATATATATTAAAAATATGAAATGGTCAACGGGATGACCTCAGTATTTTCATGAAAAAAAATGCAAAAATTATATAAAAAGCAATAGATTTTTATCACATTTTTTCTGTTAATTTTTTCTTAACTTGTTCTATATTCTACTAAACAAGGTACACATTTTTTCATTATAAATTAAATTAAACACTACAACCACAAACACTTAAGTTTTATTTTAAATTTTTAAAGTAGTATTAATCCTTGGGAATCCTAAGTCACTTAACCCATTAATGCCCAACTTTTTATTTTTCTTAAATATTTGGTATAAACATAGTAAATAGCCCCAAAACAACTGGAAAAATAGTGAAAAAAATTCCAGGTTAAAATTTTAATTTCTACACCAAAATTAAAAAACGTCCCTAAAAAGGGACGTCAGGCACGAATGCCCCCGTTGTTTTCCCCTATAGTAAACGCATGGTAGAAAACTTTTTTAAAGCCTCAAAAACATCTTCTACCTTTTTAAGTGCAGCAAAAGTGATCGGAACCATACTGTAACATGAAGATAAACAAAAAATATTAATTATTTATCCAATTAACTGTAAAATTAACCCTAATTAACGTAACTTGAGCATATTTTATGCTCTATAACACGTTTTTTCCTCCAAATGTATGTTAATTGCAAATTAATTAATGTTTTTAATTGAAAAAGGTATTCTTTGTTTATATGTTACCTAATATTAAGTATTAATTACTTTTACACACCTCAAATCCATCAGAATATCTCAATTTGTGAAGTTTAAGTCTTTCAAATGCCCATATTTTTTTCATTTTATTTAATTTAATTGTGCGGAACACGAATTTCTCCCCAAATATCAAGCATTAGTGGGATGTGCATTAGCAAGCCAGATGATATAGATTGATCTGCAGTATAGAACACAATGATTAGCGACATCTAATTAGAAAAAAAGCCGAAAATGTATCACAAAAGCGACTTTTTTTGCAATTTTAATGACAAAAGGTCATTATAACTAATAATTATTAAACTTTCAATTAAAATATAACCGGAATATATTTGCATAAGTAATAAATATAGTAAACTAATTAATTTATTCCTTTTAATTAATACAAATTAATTAATTCCTTATAATTTAAGACTTTTTATTCCATTAATTTAGCAGAAATAACAGTATTTTCCAAAAAAAATAAACAAAAATAATAAATTTATCAGCTAAAATTAAATTAATTTTATAAATATCAGTTATTAAACTCATTTCATAAGAATCGAACGCGTTTCTAGGAAACAAATAAGGAAACACTAGCATTTCACTATGGGGAAAACCACGGGGGCATTCGTGCCTGACGTCCCTTTTTAGGGACGCTTTTTGAGGGTCCAAAATAAGGTCAAGATAAAATATTTTGAAAAAATAAAAAAACACCCCAACTGATTTAATGTATAAACAGTAATATATATCGGCATTGAAATTTTTTTAAAATAACAACTAGGATTTTTAAGCTTTTTCTTTTAAAATTTTTAAAAAATCACTTTTCTGAAAAATTCTATCTGCCAACTTTAAAAAGAGTGAAAATTTTTTAAAATTCTGCTTTCTTCTTGTGTTCTTTATGTTCTATGAAGATCAGAGATACATCCGTGCAAATTTTGATTGAAAGGAACAATTTTTGTAGAAATAGGAGGATTTTTAAAAAACGTCCCTAAAAAGGGACGTCAGGCAGTAATGGGTTAAAATTACCATTGTATCCTAAGAAGAATTTGGGGCGGCTATTTTTATACAGTATTAGTGGAAACTGGGAAAGATATCAAATACAATTTTAATTAAGGTAGTTGATTTTTAAAAAATGAAAGTGTGCAAAAATCACTTTGCAAAAAGAAAAGTGAAAATGTTCAATTTTTTCTTCTATTAAGTAATATATTTATTGATGTTAGCATCCAAGTATCATAATCATTTGTGTGTCTCACATTTTCAAACAATGCATACGTATGTCAACTTAATTTGTTTCACTTGATAAAAACACAGAAGATTATTGAAAAGCAATCATTATTTTGCAAATGTGTACACCCTGAACGGAAAAACACTTAATGTCGGACCATTCATTCTCAGTGGCGCAAACAAAAAGAGCCGAACTTAAATACCAATCGATTTTTCCACAGTGCTTCCCAAGAGTGAAAAGGACCCAGATATTGTTTGATGCTCACAATTATTCCACCAGGAGATTCCACTAACCCTCATTGATTAATTTTATCGAGGGCATTTTATTCCATTCCCATTCGATAAAACTAGTTCCAAACCACTGCATTCACTAAACCAGCCATGCATGAACAATGCAATTTAGTTTCACTCGTTTCAGATTTTGTTTTCCGTCCTATTACACTCTAGAATTTTAAACCCAACCATCAGAAACCAGATTATGCGACCGAACTGAAAAGACTGGAACTACAGTATATTAGCAAACAGTTGAATCTTTCTCGCTGGTGAATTCACCGATGCATATCCAAAGCAATCCTTTTAGGTTTCCCGTAGCAGTTAACACGGGAGGGGGACATTCCTTCCATTACTCATGAAGAATGACATGGGGTGAAATATTGCCATTCTGTTAGTCTCTGATTGAAAAGCTACATCGAATCGAGGCAGATGATGAGTTACTGATTTGTTCTTTTGATTGATAGGACTACGTAATAACAAATACCCAATAAATACCATTGTTGCTTGTGTTACCGCGTTTTCTTTATGAATACCATTGGTAATGGAACAACACGTGTTTCAATTTTCTGCTTATTCGTTGAAGTAGACCTTAAGGGTAACTGCTTATATAGACGGGATAAATAAAATTCAATCAATAGTTATTTTAATAGAAGTACACTCTTAAAAGTAACGAAGCAATGTAGGTAATAATAGGTTTAAATATTTTCAAAAATCAACTATTTTTAAGTCAACCGATAAATGTTCCTTATGTCCTGTTAGCTGTGACTTAATATTAATTTACAAGAAAAGAGGATTTTGGTAGCTTTCAGAAAAATTTAGTATTTGATGTAAACAAATCTAAATCAATAACTTTTTCTAACGATGGGATTAAGTAGCTAGTACGAAATTTTAAATGTGGAGACGGTTGAGTTAATTTAAATATATTATTCCTAACGAAAATAAATAACTGGATAAATTCCTGGATGAAAATATAAGATTGACTGGTAAATAAATATTATTACCGATTGAAGCTACATAGTTTTTTCCGATTTTTACTCTTATGTAAGAGATTAGCAAACACTCTTTTTCTCTTTCAAAATACAAACTACACATATTCGATATTTTCCCTGGTATTTACAATTGTTGTGGTTTTCTCTAAGAGAAGATAATTTACGCTGTATGGTGCACAAAAACGTCTTAAAAATCCTCTTAATCCATTCCCCATGTAATTTTCTCCTCCGTGCATTTACTCCCGAGAAATTAATTCCCCAATCCTAAATCATGCCATAAATCTCCCCAACTAGATTTCCGTTCCCAACTGATATGCCTCAGATATTCCGAAAATTAGTTGTGAAGTCTTGGTAGAAATCACGGGATGCTTCATTAACCCAGCTTCTATTTATAAAGTCCATACAAAATAAATCATAGTGCGTGACAGGATCAATCGGCTTAGCCAGAGATCATGGCTACTGGCTTTGAACAAGTGTTTAATTGATCTGGGCAACGGGGCCTATAAATTGGGGATTAGGAAAAGTTAACTGAATGAATTGTTCGGCCGGTTGGATCTTGAATAGCTGCTGTTAATACAGCTTCTCCAAGAAGTCTACTGCATAATAAAGGCGATTGGACCTGTTAGCTGGTATTATAGTGCACTGAAAAGATATATAGAAGTAGCTTATTTGATTTACTTTCACATTAGTTGTAAAATGGACGATCTTTGGGTTTAAAAATGGAATAAAAAGTGAGTTACTCAATATAAGGCGTAATTCCAAATGCATTCTTAAAAAAATTACTCAAATTTGAAACTCGTTTTATGTAATACGAGATTATAGAAAATTATTCATGGTAAATTAAAAAAGTCATAAATTTATTTTTTGATTTCAAACGGTTAATCTACAATATGAAATTTAGAAAATAAAATAACTCTATTTAACAGGTAATGAATAACTCATAAAAGTATCATTTTTCATTTACAAGTATTTTTTCACAGAAAGAAATATAATTGAGTAAACATTTATATTAAAACTTTTGGCCTGGGAAAAATATATCTTCATATTTGTGATTTCTTCTAATCGAAATATATGTAGACTCTGTTTAACATCATAAAAATAAAGAAAACAAACGCAATCTAATACTTAAACTTGGCCTTGACGCGGCAGTCTTTAAATCGGTCTTTATTAGACTTTACTCCCAAATTCCGTTTTTCTCCTTTTTTGTTTCCGTAAATGATTTTAATATATTTTTCATAAACACAAATCTTAGCATCGGTTTAAATATTTGAAAAACTAGACAAAAGCTTCTTACTTTTTAAAGTTTATTCACTTTAAAAAGCGTTTAATTTAGCTATACAACATTGAGTATAATGATTAATGTTCCGTTAATATAGATATTTTTTTAATAAAAGCTAATTAAATAATCAGAAACTCTTTAATTATCCAGGTAAGTAATAATGATAGTAGTTTTATTATTTCTTTAATGTCGGATGTGATAAAAAATATCCTTCCTCACAAAATATATGAATAAAAAAATGTTTTCTATAATAACTATAGACACTCTCATTTAAGGGTATAAAAACTATTTACTAATTAATATGAGTCGGTATCAAGATATGAGGCTCAATAGATTATCTTCGAAGCCTTTTAGCTCCAAACGATTAAGTTTGTATTACCAACAAGGATGAAAAAAAGAACACCTGGGTTAATATGTTTTGATTATAACGTCCACTTTGAAAGGGCACTTTTTCACCCGCCGGAAGTTTTTTCTTGTCTTAAACTAATGTTTCAAAATACTTTCAGGATGTTGCTTTAAACGTTTTATCTTAACTCTCCATAATTGCAATTGCAAAAACACGAGAAAAAATCCGAAAATTGAAAAAGTGAAGAGTGATAGAGTTGGTGGTGAGAAAAAGGTTAATCGATTTTTACGTTGTCCTTGCTGAAGCCTTTATGTGTGAAAGTTTTTAGTTGTTCCAGCTATCTCGTCATATCAAATTTAATTCTCGAGGAAAGTGATGATGGAAGCAATGGTATGGTGAATTGGAATGATTAATGCAGGAGCGAGAAAGTCAAAGCACTTTTTGGAAATAAATGATCTCTTTATTTAGTATGTCAGTAGCTTTTGGTTTCATGTCTTATCAGATTTCAGGAACTGTAAGAAGTGAAGAAAAAAATTTATTTTAAATGAACCATATTAGAATTTTAGGTTGTGAATTTATTTAATTTTGGTGCTTTTGGATTTCAAATGGATATAATGTTAAGCAAAAACATAAGCGTTTAATAAAAGAGTATATTACTTTAATATAACCATTTACAATAAATTAGATATTAATTTAAATGCAAGTTAAATCAAAGAATAATGTACAGGATGTTTTAGATAAGTGTGTGGGAGCTAACTTATAAAACACGAATAGTTATATAGTAACTAAAAAGTTCTGGCGATCATAGCGCCTCCACAAGTGTTTCATAACTTCTAGGAAGGGTAAGACACACCTAGACGACACAGAATCACATAGGGATGGGGGTTGAAAATGCAACCCTAAAAAGCTATGGGTCTTATAAGGGGGCATGGGAAGTATAAAACTCCCTGTGGAAATTGACACCTTTTAAAGATCGAATTAAAGCTATCGATTCCTGTATTTATTCCATAAAATCAATTAAAGAGCCGAAATTTCAGCTCCTAAATCAGTATTTATGTAACAAATGTCGGAATCAAACGATTTTGATCCAATTATAAAAGATTGCGTGTTAATTTCCACTGTGGTTTATATACAACCTTTTATGCCGGCTACATAAAACCCCTAGGTCACTAGGAGTGCATTTCTGACCCCAACCACCGTTCTTATGTGATTCAGAGGGGCGTGCTCTACCCCTCCTAGAAGTTATGAAATACTTATCTGAAACACCCTGTATAGCCCACCACTTTAGGCTCAATATCGCCTTAAACTATAAAAGTAGAAATTAAAAAAGAAAACCAATGCCTCAAATATTTGTGTATTTTACGATCATTAATGTAAGACCAACTTTATAAAAGTATCTTAAAACGTTGGTAATACTGATTAAAAGGTAAATTATTATATACCTACGCCGTGCTTACATTATAGAAAATTGGAAAGAACATCGTTCATTTTAAACAGTTTTGAACCACTAAGACAAATAGGCCAAATAATTAATTTATAACAGCGTAATTGTATACTGAAAGCATCTACCAATAAACACTATTTAAAGGAATAAGCATAGTTTATTTAAGTTGATATTTTTAAAACTCCCTTTCACCCTCAAATGGTGACAAGAGTCTCTATTGTCCCCCACCACTATCTGTGGTTAAATCACTCTCAAAGTGCGGTGCATTTATTGAATATGGAGATCTGAGTAAACAGCATAATTGAGGAGGATGCATCCAAATAAGTGGAATGAAAATAAGCCGCGCACTTTCCCCTGCCAAAGCGTTTTTTGAATTGAAATGTTGAGGATTAGAAGCAGCGCTCCGGTATCAAAAGCAAACTGCAAGAGGCGAGGGTAAACACGCAGTGCTTTTCGTTATTTGCACCGGCTGTTTACATAAGGGGAGACTCTGGCATAACATTTATAAGAAAAGGTTCTCCAAACATTTACAACTCGTCAAGAAAGACTCGGATATCGTATTCAGGTAGTATCTCGAGAAAAACCTTATCACTGTTTAAACCTAATCGCAAGCTAAATAAATCTACTTAGGGTCGCCGTAAAAAAGAAGTGAGCACACACGTCTTAGTGCTGCTGCATTTGGGTATTAAATGCGTTGAATAAATACATTACGTTGTGCTGTTCGGTTAATGGCGGGTTTAAAACATTCATCCGATTACAGGGTAGGGCTAAATAATTGATGCAGTGTTGGGATATGTGTTTATGATGTGTTGCTTGAATAAAAAAGAATCGTGCTGATACAAAATACACTGAAAAGAAGTATTCGCAACAAAAGTATCTAACTAATTAGTTTCCCTTGCTTTATAACTTATAAAGCAGGGCACACACTAAATGGGATTTGTGACATATAAAATTTTTAAATTAAGCAATTTAGAAGTGTGAATGAATAATTATTTTTCTATCAAGAAAATAAATTTTCCTAAATTGTGAACGATATGATAAATTTCTGATTCATTTTCTCATTAAATGATGTATTAAATTTACATTTATAAGAACTACTGGTACTTGCTGCCTTATGAGAAATTGACGTTTTTTAAACCACTTTTTAGAACTATTTTTACACTTGTACAAAAACTATTGTTCAAAATGGTTTGAAATTAGGTACTTTTTATAATTTCACTACCATAAGTTTAGAAAAAAATCCTTTGGAAGAGACTTGCTTTTAAAAGTAGGCACTTGGGGAAAATAACAAAAATCTAAGTATTAGTGTCTTTTTTTTTTAATTTTAAATACTTTAAACTCATCAGTGACAGATAATTGGTTTTGAATTTCTGTACAATTTTTTCTCTTGAACTAATATATAATACTAAATGAACAAATGTAGTCTACTTATTATTTAGAATGTTTTTCATTATATGATTTTCCACCAATTCTATACATTCAAGTCTGAAATAGAGGAGAAATCTATGCTCATGTAGTAGATATTCTCAGCCCTGCTTTTGCTATACTGAACAGTCTCCATCATCAACCTTTATCTAATTTAGTTTCGAAATCATTGAGAGCTATTGGCGTAAGAAGAATGCATAAGTTTTGACAGTTTAATTCAAAGGATACACCTGCTCCGATTTCATTTGGATATTTACTGCCTACAAATCTTAATGGGAGGATGATGCGTAATATCGTTATATTTTCTATCCTCATTTCAAATAAAGACTTTTACTTTAAATAAAGCTGGTTTGATTACACAAGAAATAAATTCGACTGTGTAAAAGTTCGGTTCTCTTTTCTCAGAATACTAAAAATTGGTTCTTTTTACAGTAGTTATATGTGTGTATTTTAAATATCAAAATTAAATTAAAAGCAATATTTTCTTTCACCATAAAAAATCTATGTTTGTTCAAAATTTTTATTTGAATTCAAGATGGAATTTCTGGTGCAGTATTTAATATATTCATATTGAAACTTTTAAATGTTAAGGTAACTGACTGGGTTGGGAGGCCTTTTTTTAAGTATTAGCTAAATAATTATTAAATTGCTATTTTCTAAGAGCTTATGTTCTAAAACAATGAAAATCCTTCAAAAAAATTATTTTTTAAAATATTGAGAAATTTCAATGAAAATAAGGCTAAAATTTCAAATTATTTATTCTTTTATAGGTAGAAATAACATTTTTGCAGGATTTTGAGCCAAAGACACTAATCTGTGTCACTATCTACAAAAAAATCTGAAGTTTTTAAAATAGAAAAGAAATACAGGAACTTGAAATCGAAAAAAGTAAAAATTCATGAAAAAAACATTTAAATCAAGTTTACACACTTTAAAATGACCTTAATTCAAATATTTTTCTTAGATTGTAGAAGATAAGATGCGTTATAATATAAAGTGTGAAATAAATCAAAAAGCATCAGAATATTTTAAGTAGTTAAAGAGTAGTCACTGTTACCGTGATCTAAAATATACAAAAATGTCATTCTTCAGAAAAAGGCTTTAAAGTTTAAAATTGTATGTTAATCCTAGTATTACCCGGTACTAAAACAGCTGTAACTTGTATTCTAGATTATTCAATGTTTAAAATTAGGTAGTTTTGGAAAGCGTATTAAACAGGCTATAAAATAAAACAATAAAACAAAATTCGATATTTTTGGCGAAAATGACGATTTCAACCCAGTCAGTTACCTTAATTTTACTCATAGATGCATGTACTATGCAGTTAATAAATGTAGGAAGTAAATATAAAGTTTTATTTGAAAAGGTGTCCGTACATTTGTCGTTTGAATTTCAGCAAAACTTTTTATAGCAAAGAAATATCAGTAAAAGTAATATAATTTGAAGAGTGAATTATTATAATAAATCATTTTAGCATATTAACATCCTTAAGGGAATTATTTGTAAAACACTGAATATGATATTTCTTTTCTGTATATGCCAATGCGTATCATATGGGAAAAGTGAAATAAAGGAAAATTCGAAGTAAAACAAACCGAAAGGGGGATACAATCTCGATGAGGATTCATTATCGATGATGTACGATACTTATAGATTCATAAAAAAGTGCGAATGTGTAGGTTAAATATAAGTACTAAGTATATTAACATGGTTAATTCTAGTCATTTCATGTTTTGGCAGATACAAATAAAATTTAAATTAAAAAGTAGATTTATTGAAGCTTTGTGCAAAATAACAATATATGTTTTACGGGAATTAATTTAAATAAACATTAACTTACATCTCATCCAGTACCTTATACAAGTTTAATTCGAAAATATAATAATAGTAATTTGTAAATTAACTTAATTTTCGTATTAATTCACAATTAATATTAACTTATTGTGAAACCAGAGGTTATATACTTAACTCCCCCCACCCTCGCAAAACTGCTCTGCTGGTAATTCCAAGTTGAACGCTAAACGCACAACGGCTGCAGAGAAAGATCGTTTACTCTCCTCCCAAACCCTTTAGTTTTCTGAAAATGCCCACTCCTTCTTCGCGGTCCACGCAATTTATGATCCCTGAGAGATTCCCACACGCTGTTCCCTTAAAATGTTTACAAGTTCGGATTTTTTGATGATTTCTCGCTTTCTTTGAGGATCCCGTCTCTTGGGATACGACGAGCGATAATTTACCCCTCTCTGCTAGCTATAAACGATAACGAAACGAGGTTAAGGGAATCTCGAGTTTTCTCCGGTTCGCTGTTCTTATGACCAGATGGGGATTACGCTTTTTAAATACTAAATTTGATCTTGCGTTGTTTTGGCTTTTTGTTTCGATTATGGATTTATTGTTCCTTAGAGAGATTATGATTGTTATCTTTAATGAAATTTCACCATTGTATCTAACAAAAGATTGGAATAAATTTATAGTGCTCTGAAAATTTAAAACCAAATATTTTTATATGGTCAGTTATTAAAATATTTCTTCAAACTAAACTTTTCAGATAAACATTAATCTCATTTTCAATAATTAATTCTTTTTAAAATTTTAAAATTTCATAAAACAATAACTTTTTAAGTCATTGTAAGTAAGCTTTTAAGTCATTGCAGTCATTCTAAAGTGTCATGGGAAAGGGTCCAAAAGTTTTAATAGTTTGTGGTATATTGAAAGCAAATATAAAAAGTTAATGCAAAACTGTGTTTTTCATATAAATTACTTTGTTGTTTGTTAATTTTTATCTTTCTGTGTCGATGTGAAATCCCTGAGCCTGTTGTTTCTATATAATATAACCACAGTGCACTAATTCCTTATACTTCATCAAAATCTACTTGTAAAATATACCTATGCTTAATTCGATTTGCCTTTGAAAACATATTTAGTGAAGTAATAATTGTTACTCATTATACTTAGTTAAGCGTGTTGGTTCATAAAAATAAACTATATCGGATATAAAACAGTGTGTAGGAAGTAATATTTCAAATGAACTTCTAATAATGATACACATATTTATATAGTTCCATGAGTGCTCTCCAAGACAGTGTAAGTTTTAATGAACTAGAGAATTGTTAAACTTTAATTTAATAGACTTGCAGTTTTAAAGCAATTTAATTTATTAAATATGCAGGTTACCCACTACAATCCTACCCCCTGAACTCATAAAACTACAAATGACCGCTGCTCAACAAGCGAGACGTTTTCACATCCCCAAACAGTTCCCCGCGATCCCCTGTTAAAGATGCGAGGCTCACTTCCTATTAGCATTCAAGCGCTGCTATAGAAATTGATCACGCATGTATCAGATATCCTAGACGAAGCCCGACCTGATTCTGAATGCAGAGAGCTTATTAGATTTCGGATCAGTCGATGCTATAGATTATATTTCAGGTCACTCAACCGAGTTCATAATTTGTCAATTAAATCAATTTTGTGAGAACCTTCTCGAGCTGCCATGTTTGTATTGTTTAGGGGGAGTAATTGGGTATAATGGATGCTAACATCCTCCATGAGTATTCAAGTGGCGATCACATGGCGGCTGGTTTTAAACTATGGATGGAGTATCAGTGATGGATTGGTTGGAGAAAATGGTTTGGTGGATGTAATGTGTATTAATTATGTTAAATACTACGTCAAATTGTATATTTTATTTTTTATTGACGTTTTTAACTTTTATTTAATAACCCTTTACGGTACTTTATTCTTTGAAAAATAAAATTTTATTTTCTTATACTATAAATCTCAGATATATCCTACCTTAAGGCCATATTTACTGCTTACTTGGTCAGCGGTTAACTGGCAGTCAAATTTTTTATTAGCATTTAAAAGGGGAAATTAGTTTTTTCAACCAGTAACTGCTGTTTTCATCTTTAAATTGACCTAAGGTTAATCTGGAATCAAGCTTTTTTGAAAACATTGAGTGTCTTAAAAAATGTTTTCATTTTCTAACAGCCAATTAGACGTTTTGATTCCAGGTTAACCTTAGGTTAGGTTAGTG
Organism: Tetragnatha versicolor; assembly: GCA_024610705.1. Classification (NCBI taxonomy): domain Eukaryota; kingdom Metazoa; phylum Arthropoda; class Arachnida; order Araneae; family Tetragnathidae; genus Tetragnatha; species Tetragnatha versicolor. Next base: position 5,392,970 of record JANDEH010000009.1, on the reverse strand, counting down.
GTGAATACAAACATGTTGGGCATTTTCTTAAGTTAAATTATACATCAAAAACACTTTTTCCGTCTTGATTATAACTCGGATTAAAATTCGCCAAACAAAAGGTTGTGGTCGTAAATAAATTATGCTCGTAGTATGTGTGAGTAAAACAGTATTTTTCCCACTTTAAAATATTTTATGTTATAGCAAAAATGATTGTTTTTCACACATTAATGGTATTGAAATACTAATATTATCCTTAAACTTTCTCTAGTTTTAATATTCGTTCTAAATAAAAACAATGGTTCAAATAATATTACCCTCCCCCAACGAGTAATTAGAGCAATTGCCGACAGTATGTTAATCAAAAGACTGAAACTAAATAACTCGCTATATTTGAGCGTTAATTTATTTGTTTTATTAATTAAATTCTACAACTCCTCATGCTCCACATAGTATAACATGAGGCTTACAGATGTAAGTAGCTAAGTACAAAATACAATTTTAAAAGAACAGAGCAAATTTAAAATCCTAAACTACAAACAAAATTCCGCAGAGCGTTTACATTTTCGGAACACTTTACAAGCAATGACAAAGCAGGTTCCCAAGAATACCCCAAATATATTAACTCTTTCTTCAATTTTTCTCTTTGTTCAGAATGTAAACTACAAAAAAATATAATATGTTCTACTGTTTCAATATCCTGACCACAGGAACAAAGATTACTACTTACTAAATTAAACCTGAATAAATAGCTATTAAAATTTATTTGATGTATGGAATTTTCAATTTCACTTTATGATGCAAACCCAAACAAGAACTGATTTTAAATGTTTCAAACAAGGGATATTTTGAATTTGTTTTTAAATGAGGGTGTCAGCGATTGCTAATAAATATGAAATAGGGTGATATCAAATAGTTTGATAACCGAAAATATAATACCACCGTAAGGTCATGAGAGGAGTTAGACTCAAAACCCAAACCACCCTTTCCTTTCTAAACTCAGACTCTCAAGGCATATCCAAATCGATCTTTCCCCTTACTCCCCCAAAAATACCCAAATACGCAATTCGAAATTTCCAGTTTCCATAGAGAAAACTAAAGCAAGCCCCCAGTACGTGAAACCCCTTCTTTGGACCCTCCCTTGGAGGTGAAAGGTTGAGGTTTTTATTGGTCTCTGCCTTCTTTTATTGGAAAAAAGGGGAATAATAATGTTTTGTTTAAAAATGTTGCCGAGGAATCCGCGGACGGGCTTTCTTGTTTAATGCTGTTCACGCTTGGGGTACACGAAACACGCAGAAATATGATGTTGGGATTCGATATTTCGGATGTATGGTTTTGGGGTGCGTTCATGCAGCTGATTATGTGCGTTTCGATGGTGCGCCGTTTTTATTTGTGCGTTGCTGAAATGAAATGAAGAACAAAATCCTAGGGAGTTGCAGAAATGAAATTACGACATAAACAACTGGGTAAGCAGACGAAATTTTGGGTCTAAAAATTTTGAGCCTGTCTCCATGTACTGTAAATGTGTATGGGTTTAGGCACGAAATGCTGTATTGTGTTGTAAAATCGTATTTTAATATGGGACCATAATAAATTTATAACATATCATTTACGCTACTCAAGATAGCAATTAAAGGTTAGGTTGTACCATATTGAAGGTTCTTGTAAGGATTTTGGACAACCTGTAACGTTGTGACAAGGTATAATAACGATCTGTACTTGTTGATGCCAGTAAGGGTGTAAGGTTTGCAGTAATCTTACAGAAAAACCTAAACACAAGGTTTGAAAATGAGGTGATGGGTTTCGAGAAGGTTTTTTTCGATTTCTCCATCATCTTTTCCTGCAACCTTGCCTAGGAAGCAAACACTTTATAGTAACGAGGTGAGGTTTTTCAGCAAACCTTGATTGGCAAACTCAATGACGATGAAAAGAGAAAATTAACTGTAAGGTTACATGCGTATTACATGCTCCAAAAATTTATCTTCACATTCTAAATACACTACTGTTCATAAATTAAGGACGGAACTGTTTTTTCAACATATGGAGTCCCATTACAATTTGGAGCTGTGGCAGAAACGTCTGTGTAAGAGGTATTTTACCGAAAACTTTATGGTTATTGTAATGAATATGATTACTCCTGAACTCAGTGCATATTTTTAAAAGCCTGTGTTACCTTTAAATGGTATTTTTTATGTTTTATTGATAGAAATCGGTCTAATCATCATTTTTGGCAAGTTTTAGCTTCTGGGTCATTTTTGGTAATTGGTATCTTACCGTCAACCATGTTTTTAGTAGTTCTTATATGTGCTAGATTATGTTTAGGTCTGGAGACCCTGAAAGTAAATTATTTCTTTCAATATCGTGACTTTCAAGAAACTTTGAGATAGCCAAATTGTGATTTTGTGCAACTTTTTCTCTCATAAAGAGAAATTCCTGACCTGAAATTTCTTCTAAGAGAATCAAATGGGACATGAGAACACAGGTACCCAATAGCAAACATCAGTGAAAATATCTGCGGTGTATACGAGGTGCTCAAACGGCACAACATAATTGTATAGTTTCACAGAAAGGACATCTGTTATTAATGTTTGAAAAAAAAGTATTTTTTAGTGTTTATGGACGTAGACATACCTAAAAAGAAACATATAGTTGTAAAAATATCTCCATTACCTTTGAAATAAGTTTTTAAGACATATAATTTCTCCATTGATACTCTATTACTGTTATAGACATTTCAACACTCCCTATACACGAAAAAAATTTTCCCTGATGTCTGCGATCACGTGCCTGGGTTCTCATGTCCCATTCGCTTCTTTTAGAAGAAATTTCAGATCAAGAATTTCTCTTTATGAGAGAAAAAGTTGCACAAAATCACAATTTGGCTATCTCAAAGTTTCTTGAAAGTCACGATATTGAAAGAAATAATTTACTTTCAGGGTCTCCCGACCTAAACATAATCTAGCACATGTAAGAACTACTAAAAACATGGTTGACGGTAAGATACCAATTACCAAAAATGACCCAGAAGCTAAAACTTGCCAAAAATGATGATTAGACCGATTTCTATCAATAAAACATAAAAAATACCATTTAAAGGTAACACAGGCTTTTAAAAATATGCACTGAGTTCAGGAGTAATCATATTCATTACAATAACCATAAAGGTTTCGGTTTTTCGGTAAAATACCTCTTACACAGACGTTTCTGCCACAGCTCCAAATTGTAATGGGACTCCATTATCAATGGAGGGTCCATTTACCCCCTTAAAATATTGGTAGAGAAAATTTGCTTTCGGGCCCTGTATTCCCACCCATTGAACATCTCTTGGTATAATTTTCATTGATGAAAAATAATTTCACTAGGTGTTATGTTGAAAAAACAGTTCCGTCCTTAATTTATGAATAGTAGTGTATATCAAGTTGTTAGAGTAATAAAAATTGACTGAATTTGTTATTTCTTATACTTTTTACTGTTTTACTACCTATTCTTAATTACTATTGCTAGTTATATAAGATAGTCTAGCCAAATATTTTACGTAAAACTCTTTTGATAATAATGACTTAATAACTAAGCCTCACTTATGTAACTATTTAAATTATAATTCCATTACTTCATAAACCTTGATCACTTTTTTATGAACCGACGGAATCTTGGCAACTTTTGTCACATTTTCGCTCTACTTTTATAGAAACCCATTAATAATACCTACACTCCCATCCTATACGAAATAAAAGCTGGTCTTCGGAATAGCACCTTTCATTCTAATCTCTTTCCCATTATCCACCGCTAGATGACGATGGACAAAGCATTCACGGATGACGGGGAAAGAAATTCTAGGGGACCACAGAAGATTCCAAGCATTTCCTCTTTTATTGACGCAATATCATTAAAAACCATTACAATGGGGACGGAAGTCTGAGCAGTAGGGTGGATATCATTTAGACATCGAACAACAATTGTAATAGAACTCGAGCTTCTAAGCTATTTGGTTTCAGTCTATTAATCATTAACTCACGAATTTGAGTGTTTTAACATTAATTAATTTTTTCTCAAAATTAATACATTGTTTTGAGTGCGAGTTTATTGAATATACTCCTATGACTGCCATAATAATATCATACCATGAATTTTAATCTATTTCTCCATAATATTGTTTCCTAAAGACGTTCAAATAAAAAATTAAAATAGAGTTTTTAATAAATTTGGACTACTAAACCGAATAGTGGTTATTTCATATCTTTATATAGCGCTTAACCCTTCATTTACCGACGGCACTTGTAAGTACCACTGGCCCAAGTTTAGAACTGCTGATGGTTGGCGAGTTTTGGCTATTTGGCGCTATATTTAGAAGCCACATAATTCACTTAACATTAGTTGCGGTAACTATATAGTGATTTTTATCACTAATAACTTGGAGCATCACCAGTACTAAACTTGCGCCGGAAATAATTTGGTAAATAAAGGGTTAAGAGAGAACAATAATTTTCGAACGAGTGAGATAGATTAATTACTTTATCTAAAATTTATACAACGACATAAATTCATACCATATCGGTGCATGTTTCTTGAAATTAATAATTTTTATTAGTGATAAAAAAAGAAAGTAAGAAAGCTTATCAAATCATTTTAACCTTTTTTTTTCAAATAAGTAAAATACTTATGTATAAGAAACAAGCTTTACCTTTTATGCAAGAACTGCTTTATCACAATTTTATAAATTTTTACTCATAAGAATATCTGTTGATTATATTTGCTATTAAATCCCCTCTTTAAAATTGAAAACCGTCTGCAAAACTTGTTAAATCTATAGAAAATTTGCTAGGAGAATTATTAAAAAGAGTTTTAATGTTAGAAAACAAGTTCACAATGCAGACAAAAGGCATTTAGAGGTAAAAAGAAGAACGAGAATCCACACACAGAAAATACTTTCATAGTTTAGATCTGAATAGTTTTACGATCCTAATTTAAATAGACAGTTTACCCTCAAGAGTCTGTGTTGCCTCTCCAAAAGCCTTTTTAACTGAAGATTTCAAAAATAAATACACTAAGTAATTGATCTTCATCGAAATTATTTTATTTTTAGGACTTAATACAGTCTTTTGCAACTCCAAATTATTTATTAACCCGCTTTAAATCCATTTCTGTCCACTGTTATTTCGAAAATGTATTGTGATACACAGTTTTGAATTACAAAATTATTAAAAAAGGACACAAGATAAGTTTTCATAAAATAAAAATTTATAGGACAATGGTATATATAAACCAATCATATTCTTATTTTATTAATATTAACACTACAATAAACTTTAAAACGTGGTTTATAAAAATATAAATTTTTATAATACATTAATATAAAATTTCATTAATATTCTATTCATTACTATTCTATTACACTGGTCAACACTCATTTTGATGGCTGGAATATTAAAGCTGTTTTTGTATATATTTGACCTCCTGATTCCGAATATGACATCCGTTTTTGCTCATCAGCTCTAGTTTTTAAGATATTCCAAAATTAAGTTTTTTTCACTTTTGACCTATTTTTATACAATATGGTGCTATAAAAATGACTTAAAAATAAAAAACCTAACCACTCAAGGCTTTTCCTATTCCTTAGGCTCCCAATAGATAGTGTATAAAGTTTTAGCCCCCGAAGTTAATTTAAAGGGGTACCTATAGGTCCCTAAAGTTGAAAAAAAGTCGAAAAATTGGTCTTTTTTTCAACATTTTTAAAAAATATTTTTGAGTTTTCTAATTTGATAAAACTGGCTAATATATGTTTTTTAGAACTTATTTAGACCGCTAAAAATATTTTTACTTTAAAACTGCACCTCTTTAGAGCGATTTTTTAGTTTTAAGGCGAGAATTAGGGTCATTTAGCTCAAAAACGCTTGGTACCAATAATGGTGGTTGAAACGAATAAATTTCGAATTTTTCAGAAGTATGTCATCAAAAAAGATGTCCTTTAATGTAAAACTGAATTTCACATGATAAAGATCAGTAAAACAGTAGAAGCTCCTCTCGAGCTTTCAAGCCCTAAAATTTTAAAAAATTGGAAAAATGCTTTTTTTCACTGATCTGTATCATATGAAATTTCAGTTTTATATCGAAGGACATCTTTTTTGATGACTTACTTCTGAAAAATTCGAAATTTATTTGTTTCAGCCACCATTATTGGTACCAAGTGTTTTTGACCCTTATTCTTGCCTTAAAACTAAAAAATCGCTCTAAAGAGGTACAGTTTTAAAGTAAAAATATTTTCAGCGGTCTAAATAAGTTCTAAAAAACATATATTAGCCAGTTTTATCAAATTAGAAAACTCAAAAATATTTTTTTAAAAATTCTGAAAAAAAGACCAATTTTTCGACTTTTTTTCAACTTTAGGGCCCTATAGGTACCCCTTAAAATTAACTTGGGGGGCTGAAACTTTATAAACTATCTATTGAGAGCCTAAGAAATAGGAAAAGCCTTGAGTGGTTAGGTTTTTTATTTTTAAGTCATTTTTATAGCACCATATTGTATAAAAGGTAGGTCAAAAGTGAAAAAACTTAATTTTCGAATATCTTAAAAACTAGAGCTGATGAGCAAAAACGGATGCCATATTCGGAATCAGGAGGTCAAATATATACAAAAACAGCTTTAATATTCCATCCATCAGGAAAAAAGTTTTTTTTTGTAGACCAGTGTTATACATGAATTTTGTAAGTGTGCAATGGTTAAGAAAATTAATTGATTATATAATTTTTTAATCTGTTAGAGTAAGTATATGAGTAGATCTGAATCATTGTCAAACCAAGGCTACTTAGAAAAAAAGTTATTGAAGATTTCTATTTTTCTATCAAATTCTAATAATTTTTTTTTCAATTGATTTTAGAATAATACTTTAAATAAATTGCACAAGTACCTGTTATTGATTTCTCTAAAAACTCTATCATAATAAACATCTGTGAGATAGTATATAAAAACAAATAAAATAATACATGCACTTAGGGGAAAGTGGAGATGATTGTAACAAAAATTACTATTTAATCACAAACTAAGCCATTTTTTATGTTCGAGTTATGAAAATTGGTTTCATAATAGGTTGTTACATCCCAATTACGATTTTGTTATGAGAGCTGTCCGGTGGACATGCATTCAATATAGTAAATAATAAAAGCATCGAAAAATCGTTACAATCGACCCCACCTCAAGGGTCAATTGTAACAAAACACAAATTCATAAAACACGATAAAAGATCATACAAATTTATTAATAATATATCTCTTCTTTTTAAATGATAATTAAATACATAGACTAGAATGGCAATAATGAACTTTCCACTCAAATAATGAGTTATAAACAATAATGAATGAGGATGAGTAAATAATAGTGAAAAATTATTCAGAGAGACAGTTAGGGTATTAATATAATGAATTCCTCTATAGTCCAATGAACGAAGAACTTTTTTTTGCACTAAAAATGTTCCTGTGGCATGTTCCAATCGTCCCCAGCTAAAGTGTTACAATTACCCCAGGTCGCCATTTTTAATTCAACCATTGTTTTCCACGAAACAAACACTATCATCTTAAAACTAACCAGAATAAAACTAGGATACATGTACATACAATACATAAAATCAATGATGTTGTGTTTCATACCTGCAGTGCAAGAGGAAAAAAGTTACACAAAAGTAGAAATTTGTTTCATTGTTGTAAAATACTCTTTTCTCATTTTGAGGAAATCAAAGTGTTACAATTGCCCCTTGTTACTTTTGACCCCACTCTCCCCTACTAATTTTATGTGTTACAGCACAGATTTTCCTCTTTTTATATATTTCAAAACGGAAATGTCACTTCTTCTGAGAAATAACTCTGACAAACTTTCCAAGATAAGTTCAGCCAACCTTTCAAAGTTTCGAAACATACAAGCCACGCTTATTGCCCTCTTTAACACAACACAAATATACGCAACCAGCACTTTTTATCGCACCCGAAATCACGCCCAGAGCCTCTAGAGCGATAACCAGTCGCTCATATCCATAAACAGCTCCATAAATAAATGCAACTGACCTTGCGCCACTTTCACCAGCAGGGGCGCCAATCCCATCCTTTTTCACCATAACGAGAACTATTTCCCGGTACGTTACAAATAATAAATTACCGGAACCTTTCAACAATAAATACCAACCAAGGCGCGATCGATAGAGCTCGAGCTGGAAACTGAAAAAAAGGGAACCCCTGAAGAAGGGAACCCATTCCTAATCTAAATAGATTAGGCCGTTTGAAAGATTGGAGCCGTGTCAATGATCACCGAAGTCATGATTGCTCATAACTTTGAACGCACTTCTTGTGTTTTTGATGATGTTGGTTCTTCATTTCCCCCCTAACCACGTGAAATTATGGCTCACCCCTCATCAATCCTGGGGATCAATACCAGATGGCTTTGAGAGAGTGAGGAATTCGAGGGGGGAGGGGTGGTTGAAAAGGTTACGGAAGGCACTAGTTAGTTTCAGTTTTTGGAGAACTTGAAGTCAGCATCAGTTGGAAAAAAACAAGTGTAGTTGTTTTGTGTCAAACACATGAGTTGTAATACGCTCTCTGGTTTGAGTATCCCGGTTTTTCTTTCAAAAGAGTTGGATTTAAATAGATTGTGTGAGCTAAATTTCTTAAACGACGAGTTGTTTAAAATAATTCGTTAACAGTCACAATTTTTTTTATCAGAAAAGAGCCATACTATTAAATTAACACCAAATTATAAGGTATCCTTATAATAAAAAAGTACAATAACTATTCACTATGGTGCAGATAACAGGACAGCTGCCCTAAAAAACATAAAAAGTATCTCTCTATTCTAAAAAAAAGTTTTTGGTGAACGGTTTCCAGAGAAAGGCTTTTTAATTACTGAACCAAATGACACATATATGGTATCAAAATGTCCGGATTCTTTTTGGATTTCCGAGTAGGCCCTTCGATTTTTCAAAAAAATTCTCAATTTTAAAATATTTCCATATTTTTAGATTTCGGATAAGGTCACAGTTACAAAGCAAGAAACTATGAACTTTAAAACAACTGAAAATATATTTCACTGGTTTTTTAACATTCAAATACATTAAATAATCATCTTTCTATTTATCACACTATTTAAAAAATATATATTGGATTCTTTTTAACAATATTTATATTTTTGCTGTTCAAACGATTTGAATTATATTTAAAAGTAATGTATAATTAATTTATCTTTTATTTTTAAATAACTAATTCATATTTTTATATTTATCTTTGTAGTTGTGGCAACCTAATCATTACTATATTTACAATAAAATATAAACTCGCTTTCAGAAATTTTGAACTTTTGCATTTATTTATTACAATAATAATTATTTTTATACCCTTTTGCAGTTATGTTATTTAAGGTAGTAAAATGTAACTTTTTTTACAATGCCAAAACGCAAAACTAGATATAGCGGGTGAATGTTTTAGAAATAAAGATAAAAATCGAAAATATTTGAAATCAGAACATTCGTGTCATTGCTATGAAACTGACACAATTTCGACGTTTATTTGTCTCATGAAGACAAAATTCTAAATTTTCGTGATGTTTACGATAATTACTACATTTTTCACAGACAATCGATGAAAATCATTACAAATTTTAAGAAAGTAAATTTATTCCGGAGATGTTTCAGTGCTTCTGAATGGATCTGTGTGAGAAAAACATTACCTTGGGGAAATGTTAAAAGAAAGTTTACTCTGCTCTGTTGCTAATTTTCTTGGAATTAAATGGCGATCAGCCAGGTCATATTGCCATAAAGGAACTGTTAAAATTTCGCCGTTGAATGAATATCCGCCATTTTTGAAAGAATAACCCCAGAGAAGTAGTTCCCCTGTTTTAAGAATGTTTTATAAAGTGAGTAAGGGCTGTGAGCTGTGTTTTGTGAGGATGGCAGAGCGATCCAAAAGTTTCTGCGTCAGCAGTTAACGGGGGTTGGCGAGCGATAGCGAGCAGGGGGTGGTAGCTCCCTAGTTATTTTAAACAGAACTTCATTTTTAAAATAATGCGTAGTTATATTTTTGAAGGATTTAAATATAAAATATAAAGTTAACTTAGCTTAAATACTTAACAAAAACCGTATATTTGTTTAAAACTTCACTTTTAATATGAAAGGAATACGTTTCTCAAGATACTAAAATATAAATATATTGATATTAACTTAACCTGTAATTACTTGAGTTTAAATAAGAAAAAATAGAACAATATTAAATTTTAATAAAAAATAATGATTTTAGAAAAAAGATATTAATTTTAATACCATGAACTCCGTATAGGTTGTAAACAAAGTTTATAATTACTCTACTATAGCTTTCTTAAATATTCCTATGTATGTACAAAATTTATTTAATTTCATTATTTTAAGTTTGGAAGCAAGTGAATGTAATATGAATATTTGTTATTATATTATTGTTAGTAAAATTATTGATGCAAACATTTCATTATTTACATTTGATTACATTTGATTACTGGTTTGATGAATGATAAGACAAAGAAAGAGCTAAGATCAAATTTTCTTATTACATTACGAATATTTATAAATGATATTTTGCATACAGAACATCGAGACCAAAGCACCATGTTATTCAATTTTGCTTTGAATTAATACATTCATTTAAAGTATAACCTCAACCTTACTTATTTATATTAGTTTGTGTTTCCCCTGTTAGTATATTATCCTTATATCACATTTTCTTTGAATAAAAAGACTTCCTTAGAAGGATGGTCTAAAACTATTACATATAAATAAAGAATTGATCTAATCTAACGGTAACTTAACTCTCCGGTTTGATAGGAAAGTTATGGTCAGTTTGATAAACAATGGCTTTCAAGTCGATAAATGGAAAATAAATCAGCTACAAAATCGAAAACCAGTCAGTTTGAACAGAGCTCTGAAATCATTATTTTAGAAAGGATAACATAATCGATGATATGGGTATATATGTCCGTGATGTTTTACTATCAATAAAAAGTAATTATTTTTGTCAGAGTTATATTTTATGTCATGCCATTATATTATGTTTTCACAAAAAATAATTTTCTCCAGAAACAAATATATTGGTCATATTTTTTCGAAATGTGTTTGTAATAGTTTTGAAAAATACTCAATTTTAACTCCATGAAACGAAATGGAATAGAACGTGTTGTAAATTGTTTTTAATGTCTTAGATTCTGTGTTAAGTGTTGAGTTTTCAAGTACTGTACTCTATCCTTTTAACCCTTTATTTACCGACGGTACTTGTAAGTACCACTGGCTCAAGTTTAGAACTGCTGATGGTTGGCGAGTTTTGGCTCTTTGGCGCCATATTTGGAAGCCACATAATTCACTTAACATTAGTTGGGGTAACTATATAGTGATTTTTATCGCTAAAAACTTGGTGCATCAGCAGTACTAAACTTGCGCCGAAAATAATTTGGTAAATAAAGGGTTAAGTCTACCTTTCAAGAGTAGTGTAATAGTATTTTTTAATTCACAATCAAGGCATTACGAGCTTAACAAATTTTTTTGTGTATGATTATTTTGTTTTAGCGTCAAAGATCTCTATTAAATTTGTATAGATACTCGATCTTATTTTACTGTTTCAATTTTTCTTTAACAGCTTAAGAAATAAGTTTTTATAATGGTTTTCCATCCATCGATTCCACATTTTTCCTACAAAAAACCTTATTTAGCATGTAATATACCACAATCAACTATTTTGTTTAGTTTAATATTGAGATGTACTGGGATTAAATAATTCATCGAATATATTTCTGTTTTATTAGAAGTGTTTAACTTTTGAGTTTTTTGCATCTTAAACCAATAATAACTGATAGTGACTCGTTTCTTTTGAAATCCTCCAAAATTTGGCTAACTCATTTACAAAAATTTATCTGAAACTCTGCACAGCCAGATATTTTGTGTGGAGTGAATAAATTACCCAAATAACTAAACCTCTAGTTTTCAAGGAAATTACGAGAGAAAAAAATATTACGTCACATCAAGTTTACGAGTAAATGTTTATGAAATATGAACATGAATTTGAATATGTTTTTACAAAAATATGCTAAAAAAACCCATTGTGCATGTGCATCCATGCAAGCACCATGAAAGGAAATAATTGAGTGTTTATCCTATATGACGTCACATTTTTCAAAAAATAAAAACTTTAAAGGGTAGTTCTTAGAGCCTTATTTATGTACTTCACGCTGGGAATCTTTCTGTGCAGAGTTTGGGCAAACTTGTTGAAAACCTAGTATATATCAATCGGCATACAGACTTAAAATTTTTACCAAAAAGTTATCCCCGAAGTAAATACAGGTTCTAATGGGGGCGTCTCTTTTCAGTTCAAGTTAATTAACCTGTCTCTTCCAGTTGTAAGGAAAGAAGACTGGTATTGTGTTTGGCTAGAGCGGTTGTTTGTTAAATTTCCACCGATCAATGCTTAAATTGGATAATACCTGAATATTTATTCCCCAAAAATAATACATGCTTTTTTACGATGATTTTAGGAATAATCAATTTTTCTGTATAAACATTTTGTTTTATTTTGGAATTGAAAGCTGCTAAGAGCAAAAAGTTGTGTAATTTAATATTTAAAAAAATATAAGTTATATTTCATAATTTAGCAATGTGTAAAATAGGTTAACTAAGGGTTGGTAACAAGGGTAACAAATTATTAAAATGGTGGTTAAAAGGAATCACATAACTGTGCACTAAGTATGTATTTTTAAAATTATACGTATGCAATAGGGTGGCCCTTATATGCCTGTTTTTCAAAAAATGGACCAAAAACTCAAAAATTTAAGGCGTTTGCGAGTCGGGTTAATGTTATCCGATTTGGATAAAATTTTAAAATTATCATTTTCATTTCCATTGGAACAAGGTTAGGGGGGGGGAGCAGCAAATTTTTAGCTTTTGAAAAATCCCATACTGTTAAGGGCCACCCTAGTATGCAAGCATATGAACAGCTGCCATGTAAATGATTTTTTTAAACGTATATCGTCAGAAAAAAAAGACTAGAGATAATTAAAAATGTATGTTTATTACGATAAATGTTAAGACCAATTATTTTAAAACCACAGACACGTATACTGTAGGATAAAAAATGACTAGCCAAATTACTAAGCAATTCAGATGATGTTTAAAGGAAGTCCAGGTTTTTGTTTAAACTATTTAGAAACTTGCCTCTAAAAAGTTCTAATGTGTTGTTTATCCGACAAAAAAAACTTCTTGACGTAACTAGTTTTCCTATTCAAGAAATCATTACTATCCGCTTTCTAAATTTATTTTCTCGCATTGCTTTATCACTTATTGCTCCCCCTCTCACTAACTGCCCTTTTGAAAGCAATTCGTTTTTGAATGCTCCTTTTAAAACGTTATCAAGAAAGTTTCCTTAACGGAAGGCTGGCTTCCAACACTCAGTTTAACATATTTAAACACTTATCCTGTTTCAAAGCAGCAGATGAATTATCGAATTTTCAGGCAGCCGAAACCTGAGGTTGCAGCAGTCTCCAAAGACGAAAAAATCGATACTTCTAATAGCTTAAATAACATAGAAGTAGACTTTGTGTGCATTAAAATATCAGCTTTTTTCTGCTCCACCTTGATTTAGAAATAACGATTATGGCAGAAACTTTTTAAGTGAAGAGGAAGAGTGAAGCCAAGGCGCGCTAAGTGTTTTTACAGCGCTTTTCCTTTCACTGGGAGCCTTGTAATTGCATTGTTTCAGAAGCTGCTTTATTACTTTTACTCAGTTGGATCACACATCACTTGGGCGATTCCATTTTATCCGCTCTACTGTAATTTATAGCGGCGCTACTTTGGATGCTCATTTTCAGCTGGAGTAAAAATGTGAAGCGATTTAGCTTTTCGCAGTTTTTATAACTGAACGGATAGATGATATCGATCTCGTGTTTCTTACAAATAGCGCATCAAATGGCAATGCGGGAGGGAGATTAGATCTCGCCCTAAATTTCGGTGACATTCTTATGGAAACTTCTATAACACTTATCTAGTATAATGAGATGTTCGTTACATTTTACTTTCTTTAATGGTTTTTAACTTACATAAATAGAAATTATCAATTAAATCTAAAAATTGAAAAGGAATTAAAGGTTTAACAATTCAATTAACTGTTTCAATTTTATAGCTTTCAAATTAACTCCTCTTATAAATTTACATTTATTATGTGGAATTTTGTGCAACTTGATAACAGTTATTAATTTTTGGAAGTAAGAGAAGAGACAGTAGACAATGCAGTGTGTTTCTTAAGAACTGATATTCTAGATGACATCAGAAGTTTTTTTTGTTGAAATGTGTTTCTTATGTGTGTGTGTGTAACTGAATAAATGTAAATAATTCATTTTCCTCATAACGAATGTTTTGTAAACAAAAAATTTTTTAAATCCTTTCAAAAGAGTTTGATATTTTTAAAATATTTATTTTACTTTTCATATTAGAAATTACTTTGCTACAGTATAAACATTTTTAAAGTTTTGTTTGGGGTCTAAATAATTGTTCATTTGAATGCTTTATGCTATTTCAGAAAAAGAAACCTTCTAAATAATTAATTTCTAAAAATACCAAGAAACACCTAAACTCATTATTGCTTATCATTTAGCACAGTTTCTTCTAAGTTCTAACTGGTATCTGAGCAATAGGTACATATAAAGTTTTGCGTAAAAGAGAAAACTTGTACAAAATAGAATATGATTTCATCTCAAAATCAAAGAGTGTGTGCACAAATTTCACATAAAAGCTCCACTTTACCACTCAGAAAAGATATAATCTCCTAAAACTTGCCTTGCCCTATACACTAGTTTAAATATTTTCCCCTGCCAAGGAGCCCTCCGCAATGTTTATTTTCCATTAGCAGCAATACAAGAACAATATGCTGCTTAGTGTTTGAATGTAGGCAGGCTTTTATTCCCTAGGTTTCTCATAAGTCTCTTTGGGTAGCTCCAAAACTCAGAAAGTTCTTTTTCATTTCTATTTTCCTACGGATTTTTGCTCGTGATCCTTTATTCTATCTGTTTTCAGAACTCCTTTTTCTGTTCGTAGATAATAGAACTTTTAGTTTTTCCCCTTTAGTGCTTTTTTCAACTTTTTCCTTGATTTTTGTATGGAAAGGGAAAGTTTCATTGCTCTTGTTTCGACATAAGATTCCTTTCTAGCTGCCCCGCTTCTTCCAGAGACGCGTCTTTTATTTGGACGCATATGTTCACAGAACACGGATTTTGAGTTCGGAGCTTTGAAAGCACTGGGAGATCTAAACTAAATAAATATCACTTGCCCTTTGACGCTTCTCAATCATCATTTATTAAAGTAAGTCTTCTGCCACTCACCCTATTCTCTATAGGGGTTATCATATCCAAATGAATGGGAGAGGAAAAAAGTATCTGTATTGCAAACATTTCTTTCATAAATACTACATTATGTTCTTGTATTTCCTTCATAGAAAAGTGCAGTCTAACGGTAATTTTTAGTATCTAAGATTAAATATGATTTTGCTTCAACAATTACAAACTACATTACTGTCTTGGGCCTCGCTTTCAATGACATTATCTTAAGAACAAATTAAGCTAAGCTAAAATTATCTAAAATAAGCATACGGGTACTTTTGATTTCCATATAAAATTATATTTATTAGTGTCACTCTACTTTATGTGACTGGTAAAGAATTTTCTTTTGAATACATTTTAATTAACCGTACAGATAAACTTAGATACCAAACTTCCCAGAAATAACTCAATGAACGACTTATAAACAAAGACGCTTTTAAAACAATAACGATGGAATTATTTTAATTATGAAGTAAATGGGGCCAAAGTCGTGTATTATAAAAAATAATACAACCAAAAATATTAGTGATTTTTTACCATCTACATGCATAATATATAGTTTTTATCAATTTATATGTAATAGCGTATTTTTTATTTACATTTAAAGGTATTAGTGTTCACGTTTATATCGCTTTTGAATTCTAGAAATGGATGTTTTTATAAAATTTCAATTTTATTTTTATTTCATCACATAACCTTAAAATTTACGGATTTCCTTACTAAAGAGATTTTTTATATAAATTAGGGAAAAAAGAACCGTGCCCACAATCATACGACCTTTTGTTGTTATGAATATATTAAGCGCTTTTTACGAGTTTCTAAAAACAATCACTGATCGTTTTCCTAGTTTCCGTACAATTTTAAACAATTGTTGTACATTTCAAACAATTGTTTTATTTTCCACTTTTTTTACACAGTAGAAAACGAAAAAGTTAAATGAAATGTTTGTTTCAGCAAATGTGTTCATGAGTTTTAACATAAACATCGACTTAACATTTTACACACATGATACTTTTTTATAAAAAATTCTCTAATAAGGAAACTCTGAGTAAAACAGCCCACCGTTCAAATTATTATTTCTATATTAAGTCTTAGGGCTCTTCCAATACGCCTAGATCCAACATAAGTCAAAAATTGTTTATGGCATAATCCGATTTTAAAAATAAACCGTCTCTCCCGGGGAATAGACGCTTTTAAGAAAGGCCATAAAATTCCAACTCCTTAAATAAAGTAAAACGAATAGGAGAAATAAATATTCAACTCACTTCAAACTATTTTCCTGCAAGACAAACAATAAGCAATGTGTACTCCGAACCAAGATATATGTGTGTGTGAGCAAACGTTAAATTACTTCAATTCCTCTTTAAATTCCTCTCTATGTGGAAGCTAAGAAGCTTTCTTCTCAGTAAGCGAATATCACTTGAGCGCGGCTGTTTTTCGAAAGCTACCTTAAAGAATGGAGGGTACACTTCCTCTATCGGATTAAAGCTGTAAGAACAGTTCTTAGAGGTGAATTAGCTTGGAGGAAGAAAGATCTGAAGAAGCTGTGTGTGGACATTTTGTTGAAATTTACATGGATTTAAGAAGTTATGTTTTTGTAACCCTGAATACTGGGTGTATTGTTTTTGTAGTGGTTTTGGGGAGATTCTTTATTATATTCATGAGTAAAAAATGCATTGTTTCTATAAAAATTAACTTTTACATGAATTTTTGGTAATTAATATATTTGCCGTTTAAATTTCATAGAAATCCATAACCCCTTATAGTTTTATGCTTTTTAGAACAACTTTTACACAATTAACAATCAAACTATTAAGTAAAAAAAGAATCGACACACAGACTATAATGCTAAAAATTACTCTTTATAAAACGGTATAGATAGCACACTATACATCTTCTCAATCATAGTTTTTCCAAAGATAATTAAAATTAATATTTTGTCTGGTTTCATTTTAAAAATACGAATCAAATGTGACTTCCTATTACACGTTTTATTTTTATTGTTGCATTACTCGTTAAACTGAGTTTGGGTGACACCATCAAAATCATTCGATTAAATTTTACTGCCTAGCAACTTATGAATTTAATTTAGTTATTGCAAAGATGAATTATTTAATCGGAAAAATTTAGAAGTAGTTAAAAATATTTATACTTTGATGCTTTAAAAACATCCCAAATTTTTACAGTGGCTTTTGAAATAGAAACTATAAACTCTTTTTTAAATATGGTTGTTCCTCCCCTCTTCACCATGGGAAATACCCCAAATCTCTTTCGGTGCCTTTGAAATTCACACTATATTCACATGAGGAAACTGCCAGTTTTCATTTCGTGAATAAAATAGTTTTATTCTTTCGAAACTTTTGAAAAAAGGATTTAGGTTGACTATAGAAGTAAATATATCTTCATCCTAAAAAAACTAACATTTTATGCTACCGAGCTATTGTATTTTGGTTTACAGTAGCACTTCTAAAGTATTTTAGGGAAGATTACATTTTTGAGATACACACTTATATATTATTTTTACCTTGTATTTTTTCAGTACGAGTTACTAATTTAAAATGGATCATTTACTTTTACATAGTTCCACCCATGATTGATGAAATAATAATACTGCTCCATAAAGTATATTTTTGATACTTATATATTATTTTTACCTTGTATTTTTTCAGTACGAGTTACTAATTTAAAATGGATCATTTACTTTTACATAGTTCCACCCATGATTGATGAAATAATAATACTGCTCCATAAAGTATAAAGAGTTTCTTTATGAAAATAATTTTAAATTGAATTTTGGAATTTTTATTCATAATTAAAGACGACGTCACTAATATTACTTTGCAATATTTACTAAAAATTATCCTAATTTGCTTTATCTAACCTTTTGAAAACTCATTAACTTAATGTGCGCTTTGAAAAATCCATGCTATATTGTAGCTAGTTATAGGCAATGTAAAAAATGTAAGAACCCTAAGGTTACTATAAGGTAAGGTTACTATTTTTCATATTAGTTGTACACAACCATTAACCATAATAAAATTATTTGATAAATAAATTGTATCAAAACTTATGAGTTTAAAAGTATATCTATGCAAGGATGAGTTTCATTGGATATAAAGGAGGGTAAGCAATTGGAAACATGATATAGCCCATCAATAATCTATAAAAATTGACGTAACATATGGATTATCCATAAAGGCGTATTATTTTATAGCACAAAGGCGTATAGTCTGTTTTAGTACAGGATTGGATGACCCAGTTTTGTTATCGTAAAACGGCATTATTACGCTTCATGGGCGTCTTTTTTGGCCTAACAGCCTCTCTCCCCTAAACGCGACTCCCTCTCACACACATACTACTTACTATAATACATAGTTACACTTAAAGCACTTAGAAAATGGCGTCATAAACGTAAAAGGAAGGCGCAGAAAGCCAAGAAAATAAAAGGAATCTCAGCACTCCATGATTTCTCTTGTCGGCCTCCATAAGCAATCTTTAAGATAAGCTCTTCGGAAAGTGTTTCCAGACCGCACGAAATATAAAGAAGGCTACGTGTAGCGCGAGCGTGACAGGCGGGCCCGCCACGTAGCGGGAAGTAGCCGGAAACGGCCAGAGAAATGGAAGCAGGCGAGTTCTCAGCTCCTTGTTGTTTCTTTTGGCGCTCATTGTCATCGGGTGATGGAAGCGTGGGAGTGAAAGAAACGCGTTCATTCCACTTCGAGATTTGAAGTTTCCATTATCTTCATTGGGATGGATGGACCCGAAAAGTGGATTGCTTACTACAACACATCTCTTGAGACTCGACCCTGTAGGGTTAGCTGCTTTTGATGCCTCTCTTTTACTCTGAAATATCTTCGAAACAGTCAGGCAGTTGTTGCTTGATATGCAAGGTGTTTCAAATGGAGTGTAGCAGTAGGCTATTTCTTAATATATTCCCCTAGACACAATCAAAAGTTTTCATTATAAGAGATGAAAATAAGATGATAGTAGTTTCACCACCATGGAGGGTAACGAATTTTTATACAGCCCGTTTAATTTAAAATTTCCAACGATCAAAAGTTTATTTATTATTTCACACAGAAAATAAATCATTTTTTAATTAGATGCTCCGTGGAGTTAAAACTCGCCTCGTCTAATTTTTCACCTCTTAAAATTAACTTTTGCAACTGGGAGTCTAGGGGAACTTTTTGGAACACAGCCTATTGTTATACTCTATTTAAATTATCCTGAATAATACTGCCTAAAAAGAAACCGTGGTGCACCGAGCAATATAAAGAGTTAACGTCAAATTGTAATAATCATTATACAAAATAATTTATTCCAACTTATATATGGGATTGGAATTTTGAGTACATATTAAAAAAGAGACATCCTCACAACTTGTACGATAAATATTAGCTTTTAAATGAAGCACAATATACATACAATTAAAAAATGCAAGAATAAGAGTAACTAGAAAATTGGGCTGGAAGAGAATATAAGAAGAACGAATGTATGGAAAGAAGTAAATATAAAACGAATATATAGATATGAGAGAGATGATACATAACGGGTATATAGGAAAGAGTAAGTGGTAGGAAACTAAACTCATAGATATATTTGTATATTGTTTTACATATAATGTGAAAAACTACTGTGAAGATTAAAATTTTCAAAAGGTAAAATATTTTATTTATTTATGTTAATTTTGAAGTACTATCAAGTGTTAAATTTGTTCACTAAATAATAGTATGTGGTTAAATGTTATAATTAAATAATTATGTAAAATAGTTTAGTTTAAATGAAAGTGTGTTGAGCCATGTTTAGTTAGCTAAATAGTCATGAAACATCTTTGCTAAATTACATTTCTTGTAAAAAGCAATTAAATATAAGTAATGCGTGAAGTTTAGCAACAACGAAGTTATAAAAAATAAATTTAACTATTTTATTTGAGCACTTAAACTTATTTCTTTTCTACTAGTATTTATTTCTCAAAAAATTACCCAATAGCTAACTTAAATTACTTGGAGAGTTAGGAACTAACGTGAATATAAATGGTTTTATTAATTATATTTTAATTATCAGAAACGAAATTAAATTTTTGGAAGATAAAAATTTTGTGATAAATACTTAGGCACTTAGCTGTTCACCATTCAAATTATAAAACATGCTTTTATGTTAGGAAATTATTTCGTTTTCTGGTTGCTTTTAGTGGTAAGAATATTAATTATTGGAAATCTTTAGTTCATACTATTCACAGAAAGCTCTTTTCATGGTTTTAAAAACTATTTCTCAGCACATTGCTTTAGACCTTATTAATAATCATAGTTTGATTAAAACTAAAGCTTCTCAAAGCACTTAAAGAACAGAAAAGAAATTCATTGCATTTTAATTTCCAAATATATCATTCAATTTGCGGAAATTAAGCACGTGATTAATTAAAACAAATCTCCTGATACTAATTCCAGACAAAAAATCAAAGCTCCTTATTTCTCCCTTTAAGAATTAAGAGATTTCGGTACCTTTAGAAACGCCATAAAAGATAGATCTATACAGCAAATCCACAATATTTAAAAAAAGAAAGTTTCCTCTTTTTAGGTATAATATATTTGAAGTCAAAAATGTGACAGCCATGGATAAAAATTTAAACTAATGGACAAAGAAGTTGTATTTTAAGGTTCTAATGGGTAGTCAAAAGAAGGGTCCCCTCTTGGGAAGACTCCCCGCATATCACTTTATTGAATGTCAGTAGAAGCTAATTGCTGTTTTCGTTAAAATAAGTAAAATTAATGGAAGACGGTGATGCACGACTAATTCTTTCATTTATAATAATTTTTCTTGCATGTCACGTCTGTTTGAAGGTATGTAACTATGACAATTATTATCTGTCAGGGTAATGTGAGTGAGGAGCTATAGTTCCGGGGTTTAGTCAGTTGGCGATTTTTACTCGTTGGTGATACATTATTTAATATGGCTTGGATGCTTTCTGCGAAATTGCGGATGCTTTTCCTGGTTATTGACCAAACGTGTTGCAAATATTCAAATGAGTATCTTACTCGGTTAAGGTATTAACTAACGACCAGATCAACTCTATTTTAAAAAATGTATATTTCAGTTTGATAATTTACTTATTTAGTTTTTGAAGAAATAACACGATGATTGCGCTGAATAAACTGTGTGAAGGATATAATTTCAATTGTGTGCTTTGTTTTATTGATTAATCCTTTAAAAAATAAGGTCAGCTGATACCTTTTTTAATATTTAGTTTTGAATCAATAGTTTTTAAAATAGTTTAAAACTTGTTTCGTTTAATTTTGTCAAATTTGTAAATAATGTATTCTCTATTCATTAAAACACTGCATTGAAGAAACAC
Source organism: Tetragnatha versicolor (assembly GCA_024610705.1). NCBI lineage: Eukaryota > Metazoa > Arthropoda > Arachnida > Araneae > Tetragnathidae > Tetragnatha > Tetragnatha versicolor. The sequence continues at coordinate 5,371,285 of JANDEH010000009.1, read as the reverse complement.
AATTTTAATTTTTACATTATTTTAATGGAGATAATTTTATTTTTCTACACAAATATAAACCTCTGAAATAATTAGGAAGTACTATACTCACTACTCACATCTAGAATTCAACTCATTCTTTTGAAAACTTACCATGATCTCAACTACTCAGTTGATGAATGTTACATATATAACCCTAAAGGATAACAATTACTCCATGAAGGTTCGTATTGAAATACATTTATTATATATGTATCATTTTATATAAATAGGTTCAAGTATATTAAGAGAAATTTAGGGGGGTAGATCAAAAGAATGAAGATATAGGACTGTATTCCAAATCCAGTCCTCGAGAGATACTATCGATTCAATCCGCATAGATTCAATTGTTCCTTCCCCCTCTGTATTAGAGCTAACGAAGCCGAAGTCTAGTTATTGCTGATACAATGGACTGTGTGCGAACTGCATATTCTTCATTAAAGAATGGGATGACAACTCGGGTGACCGGGGGCCGGACCAGGCCAAGACAAACAGCGTCTCTGTTTTGCTATAAACGACCCTGGGCGTCCCTGGCAAACACCGATGATTGGCCAGGAGAGTTTTATGTGAAGTTTGCTTTACTCGTTATCACTTCGTTATAGTAATGAAAGTACCCTGGGGTCACGTCCGTCTTGGTTTCCATGACGACCAGGACGTATTTTCTGAATCGGAATACCGAGTAATGAATCGGCGCCGAATCACACTTCTCGGAATTAAAGGTAATGAAGTTTTGATGACGATCGGTGCTTTGTAAACATAATGCCACTCGTTATGGAGGGGACTGTGTAAATTTGCGACTGGCGAAAATTACGACTTAACTTGAATTTAATGAAATGGGGAGGAATTCCAAAACGGCCGTTTAGGCCAGGAAGACATTATGTAAACGGCTATTGGCTCAACATAGGATTTCAAGGTTTAGGCATTGATGGTAAATCAGATATGTCGTGGAACTTTCCCCACTAAGAGAAGTGAACTCAATAGCTTTTCATTACCAATAGCTCTCTGTTGTCTGTACTCATGCTATTCGGGAGGTAATGTGGTTAAGAGTCCAACCTTGATGTACTCATTTGCAAGGCATAAGTGAGTTAAGTGTTTGACCTTAATTTGGGTGAGAATCCCTGTCTTCATTTGCATTGCTATTAACCTCTTTCCTTTTATTGTATTTGACTTGACACAATTGCGAAGTTTTAAGTTAATATTGCTTGAACGATTCGATTAAATGCCTAGATACTTCTCATAGTTACAAAACTTAAAAATTGATATTTTTGATGAATGAAAAATTTTGGTAGAATACTAAACTAAATGTATACAAACAAAATTAAACATTTAAAGTTTTAGGACAAGAAATGGAAATCGTTGAAAGCCTAAAAGAAAAAATTTTGACATAGGATTTTTTTAAAAATACCCTCAAAATATACATTTGTCCAAAACCTTTAAAACCTTTAAAATTGATTTTCAAACTTAAATAAGAGAGTAATAAAAATACATAAGTAATGTGATTTATGTAAACCTTTTAAATAATAAATATTTACTTTTATATTAACCCATTAATGCCCAACTTTTTATTTTTCTTAAATATTTTGTAAAAACATAGTAAATAGCCCCAAAACAACTGGAAAAATAGTGAAAAAAATTCCAGGTTAAAATTTTAATTTCTACACCAAAATTAAAAAACGTCCCTAAAAAGGGACGTCAGGCACGAATGCCCCCGTGTTTTTTCCCTATAGTAAACGCATGGTAGAAAACCGTTTAAAAGCCTCAAAAACATCTTCTACCCTTTTAAGTGCAGCAGAAGTGACCGGAACCATACTGCAACATGAGTATTAACAAAAAATACTAATTATTTATCCAATTAACTGTAAAAATAACCTTAATTAACGTAATTTGAGCATTTTTTATGCTCTAAAACTCGTTTTTTTCCTCCCAAATCTATGTTAATTGCAAATTAATTAAGATTTTTAATTGAGAAAGGCATTCTTTACTAGTATATTACCAAATATTAAGTAATAATTACTTTTACACACATCAAATCCATCAGAATATCTCAATTTGTGAAGTTTAAGTCTTTCAAATGCCCATACTTTTTTCATTTTATATAATTTTATTGTGCGGAACACAAATTTCTCCCCAAAAATAACGCATTTGTGGGATGTGAATTAGCAAGCCAGATGATATAGATTGATCTGCAGTATAGAACACAATGATTAACGACATCTAATTAGAAAAAAAGCCGAAAATTTATCACAAAAGCGACTTTTTTGGCAATTTTAATGACAAAAAGTCATTATAACTAATAATTATTGAACTTTTAATTAAAATATAACTGGAATATAGTTGCATAAGTAATAAATATAGTAAAATAATTAATTTGTTCCTTTTAATTAATACAAATTAATTAATTCCTTATAATTTAAGACTTTTTATTCCATTAATTTAGCAGAAATAACAGTATTTTCAAAAAAAAATAAACAAAAATAATAAATTTATTAGCTAAAATTAAAGTAATTTTATAAACATGAGTTATTTAATTCATTTTATAAGAATCGAACGCGTTTTTATGAAAAAAAATAAGGAAACACTAGCATTTCACTATGGGGAAAACCACGGGGGCATTCGTGCCTGACGTCCCTTTTTAGGGACGCTTTTCGAGGGTCCAAAATAGGGTCAAGATAAACTATTTTGGAAAAATAAAAAAACACCCCAACTGATTTAATGTATAAACAGTACTATATATCGGCATTGAAGTTTTTTTTTAATAACAACTAGGATTTTTAAGCTTTTTCTTTTAAAATTTTTAAAAAAGCACTTTTCTGAAAAATTCTATCTTCCAACTTTAAAAAAAGTGAAAAACATTTTGAATTCTGCTTTCTTCTTGTGTTCTTTATGTTCTATGAAGATCAGAGATACATCAGTGCAAATTTTGATTCAAAGGAACAATTTTTGTAGAAATAGGAGGATTTTTAAAAAACGTCCCTAAGAAGGGACGTCAGGCAGTAATGGGTTAATTGCAATATCAATTTAATTAAATATCTATACCAGCGGTTCTCAAACTGTGCTCCGCGGCATTTCCAGGGGCTCCGCGAAGAAATTTGAAATAAATACATTTTTTGATAATTTCTAATTTGCTTTTCTCTGAAATGTTATATAAATAATTTTCTGTAAGGTTTTGTATAAGGTCTGCTGGTTTTTGCCTTTTTCAGGTCTTTTTTGGTTTACCAAAACAAGTTAAAACCCTGTTTTTAGGGTCAAATTTCCAAAAATTTTCTGGGGAGGAACCCCCAGGATGGAACGATTTGGCGCTGGCCGTTTGGGCGCCAGCCCGTTACGGTACCAAATTTTTCTTCTAATTTATAGAAGAATTAAGAGAGTTTTTTATTTTTTCTATTTACTTTCATTTTATTTCTGCCGCTGAAACGGCCGGTATGTATGTCCAAAATTCGGCGTAGACGTGATTAAACCAAGGAAAAACCTGTTTTTAGTAGATTCAAATAGCCCCCCCCTCTATAGCATTTGGAACTTAATTACACAAAACTTTTCTTATATTAAGTTCTTTAAGATGCAAATTCTGCCAAAAAATGTAGAAAAAGCTACATTGAACCTATGACATGGGAAGGGATAAGGAATAATTTTGGGCCCATGTGTAAATGAATTTTGATATGTACCTCGGACGTACGGTCTAGCAGCCCCCAAAACAGCTCTCGATTTCAAAAGAAGTAACTTTTAGGAAAACAAAATTTACAAATGTACCAACAGATTTCTGTATGAATCCTATGTTCATGCATCTAGGGCATAATGATTAAAAAGTGATAGCTTTAATATTCAGAAATTTAAAACAAAGATTTACATTGTATCCAATGGTTAACAAAATATTTCATATATCCCGGGGTGTATATCATAGGGGCGAGGGGGCCCTGCTTCCCCCCGGAAAATTGGACTACGTATAACAAAACAAGTTAAAACCATGTTCTTTAGGGTCAAATTTCTGAAATTCTTTAGGGGGAGGACCCCCAAAATTGTACTTGAAACTTTATTATTGTCAATTTTTATAGTAAGTTCGTTAAAATTAAAATCCTACCTAAAAATTAATCTCCAAAATTTGGACAATGATGTACCTAAAACGAGTTAAAAAAACTGTTTTTAAGGATCCCATTTCACAAAATCTTCTGGAGAGGAAGGAACCCCAGACCCTTCTATTGTAATTGGATCTTAATTCGTCACAATTTTTCTTACAAATAAATTATCTTAGATGCAAATTATACATAAAATGTTTTTAAAAACTACGCATAAAGGAGGGGCTGAGGAATAATTTTGGACCCCTCCCGAAATAAATTTCTATTATGCTTTTATTTCTAGAAGCGATGGGTTTTATGTAATTTGCTTTTAATACCTTGAAAAATTTATTTTGGAAAAGGGCTCCGCGAAGAATTTGTCTCTTGAAAAGGGCTCCACGACATAAAAAGTTTGAGAACCCCTGATATCTATACTATAATAGCTCGGTAAATTTACTTTACAATTTAACCTACATTTTTTTAATTTGATGCTTACAGAGAAGTGAATTGTAAACTAAAAAATAAACTAAAAAATGGTACATAAAGAATAACCCAATAGTTCTTGGAAAAATACTTTTGCTTAAGATCCCAGATAAACTATTCCTTCCCCCTTTCACTTTAGATAAGATTCACTGTACCACCAGCTCACTTATAGAAAAGCTTTATTGACATAAAGCATTTCATACACCTCAATTTCGATATATAGCCGCTATTTATTCAAAAATATAACAGCACACCACCAGTTTATTCAGCGACTGGTTCAAAATGAATTTCTCCAAACTCTGAAAAAGAAGAAAACAAAGCTAATCGACTCCGTCACCTGCAATCCATTGCATTAAGAGTTCCTTCCTCCGCATTCCTTCTTCAAATAATATCTTAACAATCCCATTCCGCATTCAGGGGCCCTCTCACACCCACTCACCGCTAAAGTGGGCGGACCCCCGAAACATCAGATTACCCCGCAGAAATATCGCCAGACTTTTAAATCCTCAGATAGTTGTATTTGACGCCTTTTTTGTTGCTTTTCCCTTCTCCTTAGTAATGGTAAAATCGATCAAAAAAAACCCGGCGCTTGCTAAGTTGCTTCGAATGTACCCTCAAAAAATTACTCTTTTTGCGAGCTTTTTTCTTTCACGTTTTGAACTTTGACAGTGATAAATGGTTTCCCGGATAAAAATAAAATATTCATACTGAAATTGTACTGCAGGTAGCCTGGGTTCGCTTTAAAACAACGGGAAGGGAAAGAATCTCAGCGCGCGTGTAAATCGTCTTTTTTCGAATTTATTTATTCCCGCTTTTGATGGTTCCTCATTTTAAATGATACTTGCGTGGAGGGAAAAACCCGAGAGATTGAAGAGGGTGCTCTGGGGGGAGGGGAGAGAGGTTTTCAGGTTAGAACGCGCTAATTGCATAATCAATAAATTGAGCTTTAAACACTATTAAAGATTACACAAACCCATTAAGTTGTTTCTTCGGAGAGAATGTGGGACTTTGGTTTCTTGTTCTACTGAGCAGCAGAAAAAGTTGTTAGAAAGAGATAACTCAGTTGTTGTTTTTTGCGCTTTTCAATATCACATTCATACTACCGTTTTTGATTTTTAAAATAGTACATCAATAACGTCAATCACTGAATATATGAAATGATATTAGTAAAATATTTAAATCAAGTAATACACTATTATTTTTTATTCATAGTTTTAATAATAACGTTAATCATATAGTTTTATAAAGAATCCCTTATATTTAGTACACAGTTTTTGTAATCACGTTATTTATACTAATATTATTTTCATATAAAGAGCATTTACTTACGATTTCCCTGGCCTATTTTATACTATAGAGGATTCGCCACCATTATAACTATTTATTAGAATATTTGAACTCCTCAGAATGATGGCTGTTTGACTAACATAGTTTTGAGTAATTGATGTTTTTTGTAAAGGCTCCAGTGTTGTTAATAAGGAGAAAACAGTATTTTAGAGGCACTTGAGGCAAAATTATAATTTTTTTTGAATTTTTAACTACCACTTCAGATGAAAAACCCTTGAAAGAAACCCAAATCCATTCTTGTCACAAAAGTTTATTTTTTTACCATTCTAAACAACTCAATTATCTCAAATACAACTGTAGTTTTTTTAAAGGAGATTTCACTGTTAATCTTACGTTTAATAAGATATCAACGAATTACCTTTAATAAAAGTATTTATTGTGTTAAAATATATTTTTAAAACCTATATCTTTTGATAAAAACCAGTTCTTCAAATTAACTTATGTAGTATATTAGTAAGTAAATTCATTACATACTACTATATCGCTCCCAACCATCACTTGTCTAATGCCAATACTAATAACTCTCTCCAATCACTTATATTTCACTCTCATTACAAAAGCAACGGAGTCTCATTTTCTGTTAATGTGAAGAACCGCCATCACGAAGTCATTTAAAGACTTCAATAAATGGCAATTGACGAATAAATATATACCTCCCAAAAACTCATCTCAGCTACTTATAACCCCCCACAATCCCCCAGATCTCTCAACGGACACCCTAACTCTCCCTCATAGTTCCCGAACTATTCCGACCACAGAATCCAAGCTCAAGAAACAAACTTCGCTCTCGATAGAAATTCCGCGAAATCCGATATTTGATGAGCCCTAGATTAATGAACGCGTGTTATTAGACCCGAAGTCCACCGAAATTAAAATATTTTTTAATCCCGATTTAATGAAGCCCAGGAATTTCTATTTATCCTGCACCTATATTCATCACCACAGAAATCCTCCAAGTTCATAATTACGAGCAAATATTAAGAGTCCACTAGGGCGACCGCAAGCCTGGAATGCCATCCAGCGGCAAGAAACTTTGCTCATTTGCAAGACGCCATCTTTGTCCCCCGGTGAAACTCTAATTAGAGGGATCGTCGGGGAAGGCGGGTATTAAATAAATCAAGGCCTGCCGTCTTATTCTTGGTCCTTTGTCTCGACGAAGGTTATAGAAACATTGGTTTTTAATTAGTTCGGAGGTGAAGCAACCTTTGGCTTTAAATCCCTATGAATATGCAATTGGTCGAAAATAAAATGCGAAGGAAGGTTAATGTATTTTCCCTAATTATTAGTCAGGCGCGTTGGTATTTACTGTCGTTTAATGGTTATATATTAATATGGTAGCCTAACCAGATCTGCTTATATTAGATTGGTATTTAAATAAAAAATTAAGTTGTGTTTTACAGTAATTTAACTTAATGAGGTTGATATTATTTTTTTACGTGACGTATATAATGTAACCTAAACATAAAAAGATCTCTGTAATCAGAAAAATTTTAAGGTGCATTAAGTTAGGGGAGGGATACCATAGTACGTAAAACATTTAAACTGCACCGTTTGGATTTCTCTCAATAAATTTCTTGTTGTTAGCCAAAAGTATTTTGGGGATGGAATGTATTAAAATTAAAGTTTATTCTAAAATGTTTTTCCTAATGTTTATGTCAAAAATTATCTTTAGTTTACTTCTTAAATTATTTTTATTGTTTTGATAAACTTCTTAAAAATTTTGAAATTTTTTCCGTAGATTCAATTTAAGTTAGTTTTCTTTAATATTAAGGAATCTTGGTAACAAAATATATATTTGCGTTTAAGACAAATGTGTATTTATATTAATAAAGATAAATAAAAGTTCATTGATATTTGTTTAATCACACGGGAACTTTCTTTAAATGACATAAAGCTAGTTTTTTATATCTGAATGAGTTTTATTAATAGAAAATCCATGCAAGACGATATTAAACCACATTCAAAATAAACCATTTATCTTTTGAATAATATATTTACCAACATTATCCTTAAGATTTTAACTTACATTTTGGGAAAAAATACATTCTAGTATTTGTATGAGTAGAACCTTACGGAGTATAAATACTTAAAGAGGATCTTTTATAATGGCCAAATAAATTTTAAATCGTTTTGGTATTCTTTTAAAAATGATCTAAGTCATATATCTTTCTAACAGAAGTTGAAGAAAAAGCCTTATATTATAGATAAAAATGTTTCGCTTTAAAAGTGGCGAAAAGAATATTTTCCACAGCACTACAATTTAAAGTACCATTTAAAAAAGAACTGATAGAAAACTAATAATTGTACTATTGGTATTTGTTGTCTGTTAAGCATGAATAATTTTTAAGGAATCATAGAGCTTTAAAAGCAACACATTTCGTTCAAAGATATTCAATAAATGTGAGAGAATAGGTTTTATCACGTTATTTATCAATGTGCTTAAAACCAAAGCGTTAATACTATCATATTTTTAAAATTAAGTCCACTGGAAATTTAAATTTTATGGATATAATAGTTGCAAATTGAAGTAGTTATATAATTGTATTTATGTTAGATAAAAATTTAAGGCTGCATATTTTCAGTAATAGAAACTGTTTCTCATCATTATATGAATTTTGGTTTCATTAATTCATAGTTATATATAAATGTAATTTTCTCACATTATTGTTTTATTACAGTCAAATCTGTTTTTGTGCAAAGAATAGGGACCGCATATAAAAATCACTTTAATCTCGCACAAAACTTCGCGAGTTGCTGTAAAAAATAGTTTTCACAGAACGATTAAAAAATATTTTTTATACGGTGAATAGGGACCGCATAAAAAGTCTCACGTAACACCGTAGCGAAAATTCCTCAGCATAGCTGAATTAAAAAACTGTTTATATTTGGACCGTAACGCACTCCCCACCCTACAGCTGAATTGAGAAACCGTTTCTATACTTACCGTAGACTTTTTTTCACTTACCATGTAGTCGGCGAAGACTGTTGTTTCACTAGACCCTTGTATGTGTCTCGGTAGCCATATATTATTGTTACAATATTTTTGTTCGATGCTCCTATTTTTTTGGAATTTTCATATACCGCACAAAAATAAATCGCAGAAAAATGTTGCACAAATAAAAAAATCGCTCAAAAACAGCTGAGTGGATTTCCCTATCCCATTAAAAACATAAAAGAAACTGCTATTATTATAGAATAGATAAACATAACGGAATACAAAAGTATGAAATAAATCCATTTAAAAAGTTATATTTTAATAAGCGAAGATAGAATGGGGGGTAAAAAATAACGATTCTTTCCGGCATTTAATGTAATAAAAACTTGATTTCAAAAAATGAAAAACGAGTAGTGGCGCTTAAATATATTCATTACAGTGTTTTTATAATTCTTTTTCTCATAAATATTCCTTTACCCTGTTTCCAAAGTAATATTTATTAAATTTAAAAAATGTATCGCCCTTTTACCTAAAGAATAATGAGCACACAAAGTATTAGAACTCATTACAAACTCTTATTCCATGGCGATGAATATCAATTAAGTAACAGTTTACGTCTAAGCACCGAAAATATGGTGACGAAATTATGTGCATCCCGTTTTAGCAATAATAATGAGTTTTTTCATTCCGGTATTAAGTCTAACAAAATGCCTTGGCGTAAAAAATGCGAATTTAGTCGAAGCTTTTTAACCAAATAAATATCGGTATCATGTTTTGGCTTTGTATTTTCTTAAACATATGTCGGCCAAATGGGTTTAGTTGTGAAGAAATTGCTTAGAATACACGATCGAAAAAAATCATCATTTATTATGCATTATTGGCCAGTTCGATACCCCACTGTGTTCTGGGCCGTAAAACTGCATTTTCAGAAATTTATCACTTTAATGACACGTAAGAACAGAGTCTTGATTAAATTACAAAAGAATATAAAGGAAATTAATAGCAGCAGTCAATTTCAGCTCGCTTCTCTCTTTTTTTGCTGCGACCGCTTAACGATTCTTTTTCACCAGTCAAATATGTTTTTAGGGCAGCTTTAAACTTTCCTCTGGAGAAGCAAAAATAATTCTTTTGTCTTGCCGTTTTTTTAATGATACTTACAGCGAGATACTAAAACATCTTGAGATAAAGTAATGAAAACTTTCCTGGAACGTCAATTTCTTTTATAAATGCTCTTCAAAATCAATTGGTACTTACAGAGAAAATGGGAAAGACGTTTTAATAAGCAGCATCTTAAGGGAACTGGTCTTGGGACTGAAATGCCTTTTCTGTAAATTGCTGTGGCAGGTGGAATGTTAGAGTAGATCCACTCAAAGCTCAGTTTTCTTTCTAAGGAGCTTTTTCTGGGAAGAAAGGTGTGCTCAAACAAATGTAATAACTGTTATAGTTAACATCACATTTTTAAAGCTTGGCATATGAAGCGCTTTTGGCATGTGGGAATAAATTTTTACAAAACTGAGTATTTATTTTTATACTTTCCTGGAGTCAATTTTAAAGACAATAGTTTGGTGCCAGGTTTCCGAATCTGAATTTGCTACATTACATTAAAATTTGGTAGTTGAATTTCTATCAATTTCAAACTGTTAGAACGATGACAGTTATCAGCTAAATTATCTTTAACAGAAGGAAAGAGAAGATAACTAAACGATCTTAAATTTTTCTGTCATTTCTGTACTACATACTGCATTGAATTTATATTAGAAACATATAAAAATTTAATTTTAAAGTAACAAATGAATTAAGTGATAATGATGATTGTAACAAATATGATAAAAAATGAATATGAAGTTTTACTTTTATTACAACGTTATTTTACCTGACTCCTAATCACCAGGCGAGATTCCTAACCCACTGAGTTATTTTAATCATATTTCTCCAAATATACTGTAGCAGAATCGCCAAAGGTGGTAAATCACCGGTTCAGATATGGGAATTATGAGCTCTTTATAAACTTTTTCCGGTCACTCCAACAGAATACACTGAATATATCCGATTCTTTTAAAAAATACCCCTGAAAAGAATCCGGATCATTCGAACTATCTATCTTAAAGCGTTATTGACACTTAAACCTTTGTTGAACCAAAACCTAACCACACTTGCCCCAAAACCTAACTTCACTTTCCCCATCGCATTTATTAAACCTCAAACACGGGCTTCGACCCACCTAACTTATTCCAAAATATAACATTTTCCCCTTTTCTAAGAACATCCTGCTACACTGCGTTCTTTACGGCCTTTTTCCACACTATATCACTGTCGTTCATTGGAAACATTTTCGATGAATAAAAACATGAGGGCTCTAGTACAGTGCCCAGTTAAGTTCTATATTTATAGATACCCTTTAATGCAAAGGAGGTAGGAAACAAAGGCGGACATCTAGAGCAGCTACTTAAGGTATTCAAGTTGATATTTTTTTACTCTGGCATTTTGGCTCCACTAGAAGTACAAGAGTGTGCTACTGAATAGTTAAAAAGTACACTCGTGAAGGCATGCGTCGAGGAGAACGGGTTTTAAATTCTTTCGAGAATGGATTTTTCAATGCTGCGGGATTCTTAAAATGTGACGAAGGCAGGAATTCTTGTGAAAGGATTTTGCCTCACTATAGAGGAGATCTTATTTGAAGTTTTGATAGGAAGAAGAAATTTTTGTAGTTTATTCGTTGAGTATTTTTGACGTTATAGTACTTGAAATAATAAGTTATCTTTAGAAGTTAATGTAAAAAAATTATAAAAATTATTTCTTTGTATATCATATCCAAGTTAATGTTAAGGCTCTCAGTATAAGTTTAATTATTTATGTACTGCATGGCTCTTTATATACCAGGGGCATTTACTATTTATTATATCTTCTGAAACTCTCCATAAAACAAAACCAAGAAGAATGATTTCTCAGTCAAGATTTAGTAACAACAAATAAAAGCTATCTAAATTACGTCGATACTTTTACGTGATGATAATTTCTTAAATACTGTAAAAAATTGTAAAACTCTTTTGATCACTTCATACCTAAAAATTTGTAACTAAGTGTAATTATTAATCGAATGAAATAAGTTTTGTGTTGCGTTATATGCACTCTCAATGTTTTATTAAGATTCAATGACTCACAAAAACTAACTATCCATCGAATAAGTTAACTAAATCCTATCTGCACAAAACATTAAAATTAATTAATTTTACGCTTTATTACTAGAAAATAAATTAGCGCTAGAGTGTAGGAATATTATATTAAATTTGATCCCAAAACAACTTTTTGAAAGCAGGAAAATGAAGTTTAGTACAAGTGTAGGTGTTAGGTAATTAATTTCAAAAGGTATTTAAAAAGTGAAAAGGCTATAAGCTTCATAAAATAATTCGTGTTTAAAAACCTTTGGGGGAGATTTTATTAGTGCCTAACTATTCATAAAATATTCATTAAATTATTCATAGAGAAAATCGGGCCAAGTTTTCCAGCTTTTTTTCTCTTTTAATCTGTTCTGAGGCTATCATGTAAAAAAATTAATTAATTTAGAATTTAGAATTAATTTAGTTCAATTTAGAAAAAACTTACCTTTTTAGAAAGCCCACAAACGTTTTGATGTTTTGATTTTTCCTGTTAGTTGGGAAGAAAAACCGCCGTCTTGGTACGCAATAGGGAAAGGGAACTAAAAAAATATAGTTTACGAAAGTATTATCTTGATATATTGAGATAGACAATAATTTGAAGTTTTCGATGATTTTATACATGCGTTCTTATGAGACGAATGCTGTAATATGTCCTCGAATGCTGTGAGAATTTTCTCTCTATTTGAACTTTGACTACACTGGTATCGGATTAAGTTATTAGCAAATCAAAGACCATACTTATTTGAAGAAAGAACTGTTTGTGTTTCTTCTCTTTTAAATTTGTCCGTTTTTATAAATATCTAAAATAATGAATGAATAATGAAAATAAAGTGATAGACTAAACAAAGATTTAATAAGATGGGTAGGAAATAACACTGTTTCTATATACTTCAACCAGTTTACCCGTTGTCGTGATCTAACAACTCATTTAACCCTCCGTCGGTTGCAACTGTACTTTTTGCACACCTCATACATTTTCATTCGCCTTTTAGCTATTATGGAGGGTAGAAGTCTGAAATTCCTCTTGTAGTCTCCTATCTTTACCGTATGTATGGCTCCAACCAATTCATTAAATTCGCGCGCTTTGTTTAGTTTGGTTTTCACCATAATTTCACTATTTGACCGATCGCGTTTCAATTCTTTAAGGTACGTAATATTATTTTTTGTAATCTTTGATACTTATTTATTTATTTTATGAGTTCTTATAGACATCAACCAATGTTATTAAATTTTTCCTTAATGTGTATGTAATTTTTATAACTATTTTTGGTTTATGGCGGTGGAACATACACCTACAAAATCGTACCTTATATACTTACCTCGCAAAAGACTAAGTTCTGCAATAAGCAAATCTACGGCTATTACCTGTAGGTTCACTGTTTATAGCTAAAAATAATATATTTTGTAGTTATTTTACATAGCTACTGGGACTGTCAGCGGTCAATATGTCTAGCCTAGGACCTGCAAGTATTACCTGTGATATTTGTGTTTGTTAATGGTTATTTTATCTGGACATGAGTTCAAAAACAATAATTTAGAATTAATATCCCTCAGGTTTTACATCATTAAGTATAATTTTTGACTCGTGATGATGTAAGTTTAATTTTATGCAATTTTTAATTTTTTTCCTAAATTATTAAAAACAAATATCTGATTTTTTTATGTCTGAATAATACTATGAATATCCCTTAAGGTTTTTAAGACTATCATTAAAATTAAAAGGTAGAAAATTGCGATTCTTTCGAATGTGCGTTTTGGCACATTGAGACCGAACGCGTTAGTTTAATATTGCGACCGACGGAGGGTTAAAAACTATAGTGAGTTGGGATGCTTTCCTCTATGGAAAATCCGAAAATGTGCCTTGGTCCTCTTATAATCTTTTCTACGCAGTTGAATGCAGCACATAATGTCAGTTACCCGATTACGTCCATTCAAGTCTGTTTACACTACTTATGACAATTTCAATATCTCGTGATTTGAAATCCTATGCGGTAAACAAAGAATCAATTATTGGTATGGGGAACAATGATCCAACGGGGGCCGATAAGAATGATTTAGCTTTTTTCTTTCGCAGAAAGAACACACAATATTCTATGAAAGCAATTACCATAGTTGTGTCAACAGAACTTCTAATTTAGCGCTCTTTAAAAAAACGCATCGTGATAATAAGGGCCGACTTTGGCCACAAATGAAAGAAATTATGCAAATGGGATAACTTCAGTTGTTAGGAAGAATCTTATTTTTTGTCGTAACAACTGGTTTTGATAGATACGCATCAACTCTTTTTTTCGGGATTGATTTAACAGCAAAAAAATCCCGAAACGAGATATAAATGAGGGAATGCATAATTCAACAACCTTGGTTAAATACATTCGTTTGTCCTGGTGCTGTGATTATTTTATGGGGTTTAAGAAGCGAAATAAGGTCGAGCTGAAGCGAAGAATAACGTCAAAAACCTTTCTGACGAATGAGGAAAAAAGTTATTTTTTAGATGAATGTATCCTTTTGGTGGGATATTAGAGTTTATCTTTTCCGCACAAGGTCAGTGATAAAGAGCGAACATTTTGGAGACTAAAAAGAGCGGTCTAATAGGAAAGGAAGAGGGAAATAAGAAATAACCACTCTTGTTTTATAATAGGCATTTTCTTAAATGTGAAGAAGGGGAAAAAAGCTAAAAGGCTCTTATTATAGCAAGAGAAATGACAAACTGGAGTTGGGAACTAGTTCGGACAATAGGTTTGAAGTTATTAATAAACCCAATGTACTGGAATGAGGAAGAAATATTTCAAGCCCAGAATCATTTGTTACGGGGCTTATTATAAATCATCATTTCGGGGGAGCTGAAAGCTAGTCTCCGGTGGTTTGAGGTCTTAAGAAACTTTTTGGATAGGATAAATATGCTGACTTCCTTTGACATGCTGTGTTTGTCAATCTCGCTGAAAACGCTGGGACATGCTTTCCTTTTGGCCACCATAAATCATACCTTTAGTGGGTAAAAACTCTTGCATACAATAGGATAGATTTTTATGAAATGCCTTTTAGTTACTCCGTGATTTAAATTTACAAAGAGGTTTCATGACGCTTTTAAAAAAGGTTTTCAGCAGTTTAACTGCTTGAGAGTTCTTTCCCTTACAAATATATATTTGATGGTATCTTTTTTCTAAATAGCTTCTTTTTGATGAATATTAATATTTATACAAATAATATGAGTATAAAAAGTTGCTTTGGTATGGAATTTAGGAACATGTTAAATATAGAAATATACCTTTTTGGTTTCATTTTTGTAAATATTTCACTCTTAAGTCCCTAAAAATATGCAAAAGTAGATAACAGACACATATAAATTCAAAAAAACTCAATATTTCATGTATTTCAAGGATTTTTAACAAAATTAAGTATTAGTACAAAACAAATTTTACTAACAAGTATTCAAATAATAATACGCTATGGGTTAGATTTACCATGTTCATTAAATATAAAGATATTTATGCATTTACTGTGAATTTTTTTCCATTGGATTTAAGTGAACTCACTTCGTTTTAATAAAGTACGTTTTGGCGAACAAAAAGTTTTAAAATAAAATTTTGACAAATAATTTTAAGTAATTTTAAAATAATGATCTGAATTGGGTAACTTTCCTTTCGTGGAGGGATAAGCGATGCATTTTAATTACAATTTCTCGTTTCGAAATGCGAACCATTTTCTTAACAGAACAAACCAGTTGAGTGAATTTCAAGGCAGCAAAAGCAACACGGTAGCTACGTTATGAATGCGAAACACTTTGGTAAGCAAACGCTCGGTGATGGTACTTTGTCATGCGAAAATGAGACATGAAGCTGTCAATTTCGAATCCATTTTTTCCTCATTTCTTCCAGAAGGGGTCATTTTTTCTATATTCTCCCTATCCCTATGACAACGACCAACTAACAAGGCCCAATGACTGTAATAAACCCGGCGCCATTGAGACAACTTCTCCGCGGCTGAGTGTGTGTCAATAACCGTAGATTAGGCAGAACAATCGCTATAGCAACATCAGGCATACAAATATAACTAATGTACCCTCCTCTATAAGTATGACTTCACTCGCAAACAGGTTATGGCGCATTAAATGCCCTCACTCCAAACATCATAAAACATTTGTCTCCTGCATGGGTGACTGGTTTATGATGTCGCTCAGCTTTTCTTAACTCTCAAGAAATCCATATTAGCCTTGCAGGACTCTGTTGGTTGAGGCATTAGGAGGAAAAGCAAATAAGTGCCTTTGTATGCAATGGTTGTTTTTACTTGGTGATGGGAGGTATTGTGTGATGGATTGTACTATTGTTAATGGATTGTTCTTAGAAATGATTGAGAGGGTACATAGGGTGTCCCTTATTTGACAGAAAAAAAATTTATTGCGAATTTGAAAACGGATACCCTCTACTTTTCTTATAAATGCCTTGACCTATTCAGATATAAAATTTTATCTTTCTAAGATGACACTAACATGTGCAAAATCTTAATTAAAGATCTTCTTTGTGTCTCTTTTTGTCTCTTTTACGACAGAATTTTTTTCTCTTTGCGAAATTGAAAAGAGATACCCTCTACTTTTTTTATAAATGCTTTTACCTATTCAGATATAAAATTGCATCCCTCTACGATAATATTAACCAGTGCCGAATCTCAATTAAAGATGGCCAAAAAAAGCTGAATTACCGGCACGAGCCAGCTAATACTCACCATTTTTTCTATTTTTTTCTACTTTTTCAGGCTTTTTTTATAAATATCTATAATTTTGGCCAATGAAATGTAATATTAATTGGTCTGAATTGTCGTCTAGCGCTAAAGTTTAATTTCACGAATGTTAAAAAACATTACCGCAAAAATTTGTTGATTACTTGGTAACTTAGGTCCAGTAATCTTGTGACTAGAATCGCCAACTAAGTAATTTGGTTTTCCTTCACTTTCTGCTAACTTCTTTTATAAGATGTAAACGACATTTTAGACCGATTATATTACATTTCTAAAGCCAAACTTATAAAAAATATAAAAAAAGTCTGAAAAAAAATAGGTAAACAGAAAAAATTAGTGAGTATTAGCGGGCGAGTACCGGTAATTTAGCTTGTTTGACCATCTTTAATTGAGATTCGGAACGGGTTAATATTATCGTAGAGTTATGCTATTTATATCTAAATAGTTCAAAGCATTTATAAAAAAGTAGAGGGTATCTCTTTTCAATTTCGCAAAGAGAAAAAATTCTGTCGTAAAAGAGACACAAAGAAGATCTTTAATCAAGATTTTGCACAGGTTAATATTATCTCGGAGAGATAAAACTTTATATCTGAATAGGTCAAGGCAATTATGAAAAAAGTAGAGGGTAACCGTTTTCAAATTCGCAAGAAAAATGTTTTCCGTCATATAAGGGACACCCTAGGGTACATATATCCATTATTTTTTCTTCCTATTTCAGAGAGAAATTCGTCTAGTTATAAATGAGTCGTTATTTTCTTAATATGCGTCAATGAAGGAACTATGAATTTAGTTATATATTTTTAAAGTGCAGAATAATGTTTGAAGAAATAAAAAATAGGAGTAATATCTTGATTGTGCATTTATATTGCTCATACATTATTTGCTACTGGCATATAGTTATAGTAGTTATGAGTTTAGTTTAGCATGCAATTGAATAGTTTCACTAAAAATTCAGCCATGACTGTTTTTGTGGGGGTATGTAAAACTGAAGTATTTATTTTATGTCAAACTATTTCAAAGGTTATTTCTCAAAAATTTTTATTCATGCATAGGCTTGATTTGACAATAAAATATTTTTTTTAAAGAAAAACTCAACTGATAATGTTTTTGATAAACTCATAACTATCAATCTGGATAAAGTATTCACTGAAGGACGTATTCACCACTAACTTGACCGACGGTTATTTGACAGTCTAACTTCTGCTTGGCAGTCAAACAAGGAAAACTATTTTCCACCAAACAGCGATTTGACTCCCGGTTAACCGCCGGTCAAGTTACCAGTGAATACGGCAGTAAGAAGGACAACTAGTTTTTCATCAATCGAAGGTTGAAATCTCAGTTAAACGTCGGTCAGTTTACCAATGAATACGGTCATAAGTGAGTTAGATAAAATTTGCACTTTAAAATTTGTTTGGAAATGAAAAAAAAAGTTTGGCATTGTTTTGATTTCTAAGATATATAATTTTGAAGGCTTCCTCAATTCAATTTTTTAAGCACACTATTAGTATCGTGCAATAACATTGCAACAAGAATTTTTTTCATCTTTTCTATAAGGTAACCTGAAGAAATTTGGCTGTATGGGTTCACTGGTGATTTGGTTTAAAAAGAGATAAAGAAAGGGGAAATAAATATAACATTTTCTTTCCTCCTCCTATTTCTATTCTCTTTGTCTAACATCTCAGTACTTTTCTCTCTTTTCCCCCTTCTCCCTTTCCTTACTTTTACCTTTCTTTTCTGTTTATTTACACTCTACTAAGTCATTCTAATTAAACAATAGCGTCAAATTACTCAAGATATAATGAAAATGACAGATTTCCAAGTTTTGACATTATTTGACGAATCTAGCGATATGATAAATCGTTTTTATGGACACATAAATCTTAACACCGGACTTTTTCAAGCACAATTTAATCTTTAGTACAAAAACCTAGTCCCCGATTCCGAAACTTCATCCAAAACTCATCCAGCAATTACTCATCTTTATCTCTAAATGAAATAACTCTAAAACGAAAAAAACCCACTCTATCCCTCACGTCAGCAATATAGCTCCACCACAACGAACGAAGTGAAGTAGACCCCAAATCGACCCGGAAACATGTGCCGTGAGGAAGCACAGACATCCACCCTATGCTCACGTGCCTAGAATAAAGAGCATGTGACAAGCAGCTCGTAGCACGCCAAGGGATTATGTAGAACACGAGTTGTGACAGTATATGACACGCAGCCGGCTTTGGCGCGCGCTGGAGAGCTGGGCGGAAAATCAATCAAAAGTACACGAGATTGCGGCGGATCTTATCAGGCCTGCGGTAGATAGGAGGGCCTTTTTCTGCCGAGATTCTTTCCCGCTTTGTGATCGACGGGATAAAAAGAGGGTTGAGTTAATAATTCAGGCTGAGTGGTTTGTTCGTTGGAGAGAGCTGAGGGGCTTTTTTAAGTAGGGGTGTAATTATTTGTGGTCGCTTGTCAATCTGTTTGGTGGTGGAATGTGGGTTGGTGCAATTAAATATGAAATGGAACGAAGTAAAAATGCGAACGGAAACACCTAGTTGCCCTCTATGAAAGTATAAGTTCGTGAATCCTTCACTAAATATCTGACATCGATAGAGGGCCATTTTGTATAAAATTGTGTCGATTGAAAGGAGAATTCACCATTTATCGCTGGTTAAGGGGGCAATAAGTGAAATCTCACAACTCTCAAGCGTCACCTCCAACCGTGGACCAGTTTCGTCCTTGTTATTAAATCTTGGAATAAACGTTATTGTTCACGATTTTTTTTACAAGTTTATTAACTATGATTTTCTAATTCATAAATTTTGTGAGCGAATTATTATGCTCATAAACTATTTTCTTGTCCAAGGAATCAGTATCCATTACCAAATTAAGCAGTTTACCTGTAACATAAATCCACTTCCAAGTTCCGATCTTCCCAAGTTGGCAATTTAATTAAAAGGTAATATTCAGTCTTAATACTTCTGCTTTACTACATAGCTTGAACACATGTAATCCCTTATTTTGATTGATGAATGTAACATTAAAAATAATGTAATGAAAATTACCGTTTTGAACAGTTGACTCTTCTGCTAATATGAGGAGCAAACAATCAAATCTCCTTCAAATACAAATTTTCAGGAAACACAAAAAACTAATAACTTAAAAATAACTAATTTAAAAACCTAATAATCGTTTGTTTAGTTCTATAACAAGTAACTGAGAAAATTTGTAGTCATAATTTACATAAAAACTTAAAATTAATTATTGAAAAATGCATTTGAAATTTGGAGAAATCACGTTTTGATCGAACACATAGGAGGAAACATGGTTTGAATGTTTCTAACATTGACAAAACACTTTTTTAATGAAAAAACTAATCCTACTCTTCTCAAAAACTATTCTTTTTATTTCTGATATACAATGTAAATTTTTAAATTAAACATTAGGTGATTTCGTATCAAAAAGTCCCCACCAATATTTTTACGTCACCAACTTTACGCTGACAAATGAGTGGGTCACGTGACGAGTAAGAACAGCTATGATTGGCTGTGACTGGAGGAATCACTGTTTGACTGAAAACAGGCTCTAGAGAAAACACTTTTTGATTGAAACATCAATTTTCTAAGTAGTTTCAGAATAGGTTAAAACTTGTTTTAGTTGAAGATAATAGCATTATTTTGTGCAGTTTAATATGGAGATCATGAAAATAGCAGTTACTCCTTTTTTATTTTTTTTGGATAAAACACGGTTTGACTGTTTGCTCTTCATATTATTAGCTTTTTGTGTTTCAATTTGTGGACTTATAAAGAAAACAAAACATTGTGTAGGCGTGACGTGAACGCATATCTAACAATATAGTACCAATTTTGTAAAGTATAAACAAGGAAAATGTTTT
Source organism: Tetragnatha versicolor (assembly GCA_024610705.1). NCBI lineage: Eukaryota > Metazoa > Arthropoda > Arachnida > Araneae > Tetragnathidae > Tetragnatha > Tetragnatha versicolor. The sequence goes on along the minus strand of JANDEH010000009.1, from coordinate 5,350,678 downwards.
TCCCCCAAAACAGAAGAGCAGGAAACGCGAAAAATGAAATAACTAAACAATCAAATACGAAGTAGGGCTCAATCCAAACTCTTCTTTGGATCAAACGAAACTGCAAATTAGATAAGTAAATTTCAATTGTTTCAAAACAAAACATGCCCTTCTCAAATATGAAAATGAAATTTTCTCAAGCATCGCCAGCGATAAAATTGCGTCCCTCGCAAAAAAAAGTTCCGGTTTTACTCCGAAGATATAGCTCGATAGATACTCTCCCCCAGTGATACGGGAAGGTTTGCATAAATATATCTCAAGCAGGTTTGCATAAAGCGGCTTATCCGCGTCCCGAATAATTGAAAGCATTTTGGATATCGGGCAGAAGAATGCGCCCTTCCTGCAAGTTAAACATTCGAGAGTTGTCGTTCCTCAAGAACCATTCTGATTTTATTTCCCCTTTCTCGGGGGTCACTTGAATCCCCCTTTCGGAGTGATATATTCCCGGTCGTCTTAAAAAGCGCTTTGGAGTGAGAGTGAATGACTGAACCTGAATGAAAAAACCAATTCCTCCACCATTTCTATGGCCTAAGTGGGGAAAGGGGAAAATTGCAAATAAATCACCGGGAGTGGGAAAAAAATCTGCATATGAACTTCGATGTGGTTTTGTTCGCGCCCGTGATGAAAGCACTTTGCACGGGTTTATTTCTCCCGCTTGCGTTCGGAATGTTGAAAGGAGAGCTCCCCCTCCCCTTTCCTCAAAGAAGTGAGAAGTCGTGGGGATAGGTTGGAAAACCTGGAGAGAGGAGGGATTTTTTACCTCAAGAGATCGGTTGTTACCCTTCGTATGTGTTAATATAGGGTTCTTTCTCGCATTTTGAGTGTGGAAATTTTCTCCTCCTTTGAAGACAGCGAAGTCGGGGGGACATGTTGAAAATTCATCCGAAGAATTTTCCCTTCTTAAGCTTTAGGTTATTATTTTGTGAATGAGTTTATATTGTAGGCCTATTCCACTGTGGTAAGATTTTGGAGATTTCAAAGTTAGTATACTCGCTTTAGGCTGCTCTCCCCTATCAGTTAAAAACAACCGGAGTGCTTTCGATTGAGAATACTATAAGAAAGGGATAAATATTTTCTTTTCGTTGTCTGGTGAATTTTTGATAAGATAAACTATTTTTGTATCTTGAATGCAATGTTATTGTTTTTATTTATGTATACTAGCTGTATTTCTAAATCCACGGAGTGCCTGCTTAGGCAGACGGGCCGGGTGTACTAATAAAGTGTATTAAGTTTCTTGATTTATTATGCATATATTTTAGGTTTGGTTTCAAAATGCTAACATTGAACACTGAATTCCCAAATATGTATTGTTTACAAAAGTAGATAAGAAAAAGAATTTGAAAAAATATGTAATTCATGGATCATATTTAATATTGTTTACTACCCTTTACTATCCTACCTCAAATGATACTCGTTAACAAGGAAAAAATATTCTGTGCAAAATTTCAAAACTTTACTTCTAGTAATGTTTAGTATAGTTTAGTTAACAGCTGAATTCATTCTTATTTCAACAGTAAGGAAATTTAAAATTTAATTTATTTAGGTACCGAATGCCTAAACTTAAAATAGAAAACTCATAAATAATCAAATTCTGGACATTTATTATTTATGATATCCGTGTCCAAAAGTCAAAAGTCTTAAAATGCTTAACTTACAAATAACGTCATAAGTAATGCATGTTTTCTAACTATAATTTTTTAACTTTCCGTACTTATTTGTTAAGCACTATACTTAGGCATGGTTCTTAAACAATTACGCAGAAAATAGTCGTTGGAGTCAAGTTAATTAAACTGTTTTAAGAAACCACCCGGTTTGTAGGAATAAAAATTACTTTATGAATCTTAAAACTTTACGTGAACATTACGAAAATGAATTCATAATTAGACTGTCTTAACAGTAAGATTATGAAGATGTAAGTGCCTGCTTAAAACAATACTCTTTCTCCACTTAAAACCCTACAAGAGCTTAACTGTCTAAATTAATAGTTGTTTATTTTTTACCTATTCCCATCATTGAAAGTAGGATGATTTATGGGAAGGAACTCTAAACATTGAATAACTAATTGATAATTTTTAGAACAGTTTTTAAGGGAAACTATAAAAATTTTACCTCGGGCAGTTTTTGTTGCCAAAATATCTAAGGATTAAATTATACTCCGGGAAATGAATCCTGCTAAATACATAATAAAAAAAACAAAAAGAACCAACAGCGCCAAACCTTTTACTATTTCTTGGGAATTAAAGGCTTAACCACCCTTTCGATTATTTATAAAAACAAATAAAGTAAAGCCTATTGTTCTTTGAATTGAAATTCCTATTTTCTATTACTCTGAAAAATGTTTATGGAGCATTTTCATATTCCTTTTAATATTTCTAAAGTTATGTGCACTTTTTTTCAAACATATACAAATACAATCTGTACAAATGTATTCAAATGTGAAAATATTTCGATTGATATTTATCCATAATTAAGTTTCCCACTTTATTATATTGGAAAAAATAATGCATGAAGAAAATGGGGGTTTATTAGATTTTTTCTACAACAAAGAACCAAAGATTGAAACGACAAATAAACCTTTTGTAGATTTTCTGAGAATCCATATGGCCTATAATAACTCATGCTACATTGACTTCGAATAGACCAAGCCAAGAAATTAACGTCCCTAGCCAGCAATATCTCGATCTTCTTAAGAAGGGGCTATTTCTTCTACAATAATGTTATCGCTAAAGCTCCTTTCCTCAGATACCCGAATCAATAGAAGGAGTTACATGCACGAGGCCATAAATAGAGGTACAGTTGGAATACTTTTCAACTGAACAGAATTAGAAAATCAGTCTTTCCCGCGCTTCAGTGGACGCCGATTGATTTAAATCTAATTCACAGACTTATTTTGTATTTCAGAAAACAAAAAAACTCGTTTGCCAACTTAGTTTACCTTACGATCAAACAATTCGAAAAGACCCTTACTAAAAATTACCAGTAAACGAATTGATTAAGGTATAAAAATGTGTGGCGTACTTTTAACAACCTGTTTCTCGGTTCTTCTTGATCAAATATTTGGAGAGTAAACAGAAAGTCAATCTGACTTCAAATGAAGTACCCCGCTGCAGAAATCTCCTGGATTTAAAAGTGAAAATTAAAACCTATTTAAACGAATTAAAGGGCAGAGCCGTTGGACAAACAAAAGTGTGTCCACAAAGTAGGATCGATGAGAAACTTTCTAGTGCTTGCTCCAAAGAAACTAAATAGATACTTAGGGGCGAAGTTTGTGGATCTCTCGGATCCTAACTACTGCTTTAGCTATTTATAAGCGTTAAAATTATTTCAATGAAAGAGTGTTTACTTTAAAAAATGGATGGAAAGTTATATAAGGGGACTGAGCGTAGTTTGAGGTTTCATGGTTTTATACAACATTGGATTCAATGAAGTCTAACGAAGCTGGATAAAATTAACTTAAATAAAATTTTAAATGGTTTTTAAAGATCAAAGTAACTAATGTTCTCTCAAAGTGAATAATATTTTGTAATGCAGTAAAATGAAGGAATTTCTTAAAAAGCTACTGTGTCAAATGTTTTTAAAAATTGTTTAGGATTGACAGGGATTTCGACCCTGTCGTGATTTTGACCTGTCGTGATTTTGACCCTGTCGTGATTTTGATCCTGTCGGGATTCTGACTTTGTTGGGATTTTAACCCAGTCGGGATTTCGTTATCGGGAACAGGCGAAATTCTACATTATTTGGCAATTTTTTGCTTGCGGGAAGCTAACGAAAAGTACAGTTGAGGAAAAAAAATGACTCAGTTGTGATTTCTGGCTAACCACTTGGGTTAGGAAGACAAAATAGGTGTTGGTTTTCAATAATTTAAGTATTCCTTTCCAAAAAAATTTTCGAGTCCTTAGTTTTTCGAGTTAACTTTTTTTTCCAATGGGGACCCTCAATTATTATTAGTTTTTCTGAAAGGCCATCCCAAAAAACCCTTAAATACCCAGTTTCATCCAGATTGATTGAAAAAATTTTTTTTTTCAAAATAAACTTTAAAAAAAGTTTTTTAAATCGTGAAATTTTTTTATGGTTATCGATTCTGGTAGTAATTTTATGTAGAAAACCAAAATTTCAATCGATTTTATAGCATTTGCGGTATGCATTCGGCAACGGTATACGGCCCCTTAAGATATTAATTCATTTTTATCAAAAACTATTGGATAAAATTGATTGAAATTTTGGTTTCCTACATAAAATTACTACCAGAATCCATTACCATAAAAAAATTTCACGATTTCAAAAATGTTTTTTAAGTTTATTTTTAAAAAATAAATTTTTTTAATTAATCAGGATGAAACTGGGTATTAAAGGGTTTGGGGGATGGCCCTTCTGAAAAACTAATAATAATTGGGGGTCCCAATTGGAAAAAAGTTAGCGTTTAGTTTAATATGAAGACGACCCCCTAAGGACTCAAAAATTTTTTTGGTAAAGGAATACTTTAATTAATGAAAAAAGACTCCTATTTTGTCTTCCTAACCCAAGTGGTTCACCAGAAATCACTGAGTCATTTTTATCCTCAACTGTAGTACGTTTGCAGATAATACAGTATGATTTAAAGCGAAGATATATTTTAAGTCTTAATAACTTACATTTTATACCCAATAAGACAGTTTATGGATAAAATAAGTCGTAAACTCAAAGGTACATGATATTTACTACTTTTCTAGTAAACTACTCATATTTAAAAATATTAAATGATTATAGAGAGAAAAAAATGAATGAATGATATTTTCTGCAGAGCTAATAATGTATTGCCTTTAAATTGAAATGAATGAAATCGGGCTTTCAATTGGAAATACGTTAAATAGTTCACATCTTGTACAATTTTTATGTAGGAAATTTTTTTGTGTTTTATAATGTAAATATATAGAGAACCTGCTTAAATATTCCTATGGAATCATCAAGACATGTTAGCCCTGATATTCTAAAGCATTTGAATGTATATTTCATGACATAAAAGCTATGCTTTTATGAGGCAATAGAAAAAAAACTATATGCAATATAAAATTAAATTTAATATTGCAAGCATCCTTTTGAAAATTTAATGACTTTTATTTAGATATGACTAAAAAAATGAAATAATTCTTTGGTGAAAAATATTCAAATAATAAGACTATTGTTGCTGTATATACGAATATCACAAAATGAAGTGTTTTATAACGTGCTAGAATCCAAATTTCGCTCATGGCAAGTGTTTGCAATAATAACAGCCAGATGTTTTCCAGTTCATTTAAGGTAATAGATTTTTATAAAGCAAAACCTCACGAGGTAATATATTTATTCAAATATCAAACATTTCAAAGGACAGCTTGAATAGATTTTTCAGAAAACCTTTTTGATTAATCTCTAGAAAGAGAGGTTGATGAAAAAAAAAGAAAAAAATTAACACCCTTGTTTCGTTTCGTTCAAGAAAAAACAAGTGAAAAATTTCGTTTCTAATTTTCTAGTCGAAGTTGGGTGAATGATTGCGTGAATATGGTTTTAGATTTTCATTTATCCTAGTTTCACGAAATCCAAGGTAATCAATTTCTCTACCATGATAAAATTGACTCATGATTAAAACAATCCAAATTAGGCTTCCACACAGGGGTACTAAATAAAATAAATTATGTATTTTTCTTTTATTAATAACTGTGAGGCATATTTCTCATTATTTACCCTTTCCTCTTTTGTGCTGGTCTCTGGTGTAAACTTTGTCAGTAACAGATATCTCAGATTTATCCTAATGAATCACTATTTTCCCGATAAGTTACCTCATTAAATAGAAGCATACTTCATTTGCCATGAAAAATAAGATCACTGAGGTGCTTTGTTTATTTTCAGGTACGATATTTCATCAGTAATAGACCCGGCAAGATTAAAAGTTTGTTCCAAAGAAGACAAATGCCTGTGTCGGGGGTTGGCGGCATGAATTAATGATGAAAAAGTTCGATTGCTTACTTGTTTTTATGTTTAGAATTTGTGTATTTTGAAGTCTTTTCTTCCATGGTAACCTTTTTGTTAGGGCTAGGGGGGAATCTGGTAACAGGGAAGAAAACTTCGCTTAACTACTTTACCCCCCGTTGAAAGTTTGAATAAGTCGAAAACAGCAATTGCAAAATGCAGGTGGGGAAGAGTTGACATAATTATTTTTGGTTGAAAAGTGAATTGTTTACTTTGTTTTTCTTTCTTTTATTTATTAAAAGGAGTAGGGTTTTGTCTAAATTTAGAGAAAGATAATTTTTCTAGTCCATGTTGTGCTGATTAATTGTTAGTTGTTTTAAAAAAGTTAAATATTTTGATCACCTTTTGTTGAGTGTTCCCATACTGAATGACCGATGTATAGATATATATCGTCTGTGGTACAAGACTTATTTCCCATACTATTTAATACACTTTTGTTCAGATGAGTAAAGAAATAGAGAAACTTTAAAGATTTCATATTTTAATTTCCTTGAACTTAATTTAAAAATTAATTGTAATCCATTCGCGTTTATTTAAATTGCGCTAAACTCTGAAAATATCTGAAATTTTCAGCATTAATCCCTTACAATTTCGATACCAATGACAAATGGGGAAAAAAACTCTATTCCCCATTTTCCTCACTGCCGAGTTCACACGCATGTCAAAATACACATTTTCTAACTTTTGCATTGACGTGGTCTCAATAGTCCCATAACATGAACCACTTCTCTTCATACATAAAAAAAGAAAACTGCTTTTGAAACCATGAAACCAACAACAATACAACTCTTCAATTAGTTCCAAGTCGCCCCCCCCCCTCATATTAAAAGGCGAGAAACCCCTGCATACGGGGGTGCACCTGAAAAGAAAGGCCGGGGATAAATCTCTCGCAGCTGACACATGCGAGTCCGGGGGCATATCGATTTTCGCATTGTTTACTCGAAGGCCGATGGACGGACAACTAAATCTGACTCACGCTCATAATGCACCCCGTAACGGAGAGGGAGGGGGTATTTGCATGCTTTTTTCATCGTCTCGGATCTGGGCCGTGTTTACACATGTTCTTAGTCACTGGCGGTGTAGGATTAGGTGGTTTACACATGGGTGGGGATGTGGTTGTTGTGGTGCCTAGTCTATGATGGGCTGTTGGTTTTTTCCAAATCAAAATTAATAAATGGAATGTACAGATATTTCGTTTGTGATGCAAACAGGAATATAATTGCGAAATGAAAAAAGTAAAGCAAGGTAATTGGCAAGGAATGACCCTTAACGTCCTTATCACTTATAATCTTATCTAAAGTTGCAATTCAAGGGTCTCAAAAATTTTAAACTCAAGTGTTTACTACGTCATTATGTACCGTGAAACTCACATATCAATATTTGAAGGCCAAAACATTATCTTAAGAAAATCCTTAGTTATAAAATAATGAAACTTTTAAGTGTAAACTCACAAGTCTCACCTCCAACCGTGGACCAGTTTCGTCCTTGTTAGGACTCATCAGCACGGTATAGGAAGGTAACGCAAGAGAGGGGAGGGCAAGTACTAGTCTAGCCGACTATAACTGAAAAAGTGGTGACCATTGATTAGTCCTCCACTATATGTGAGGCGGAAAGCGAAAAGAGACCTCTTGTCGGCAAAGTTGATTTCGAGAAAAAGCCAAAAAACCGGAAGAAGGTCAAAACTATCGAATTTTTTTTCTCTCGATTTTATCGATCCTTGGACCCTTTGGAACCGAATTTTAGCTGTTGGAATCATTCCTTAACTGTGAAAAATAACGAAAGGGTAGCATTTTGAAAGTTTAAGGTCGTTTTTCGCGAAATCCATTTATTCTGTTAAAACTTTTAATTACTGGCGATTCGTCATTTTTTGAGCTACAAGGATGATGATGGTCTTAAAATCTTCATAAATCTGTACAGATTGAGAAAAAATAATAACTCCATTTTGACGAACGCCGACAAGAGGTCCCTTTTCGCTTTCCGATTCACATATGGTGAAATTCTCCTTTCATGTAATGGAACTTTTGTTTGGAAACGTTGATGTCTTGAGCTTTATTTGATTAATTTGATATCAATTCTTTAAATTGGGAAATGTAATTCAGTATTTTACAAATTTTAATTTTTTGCAATGGTTAACATATCTATAGATATGTTAACCAGTTAAGTGTAAATTTGGTGAAAGAGTCAAGCCGGATACCGAGAAAGTCCAGTCTGGTACCGTTGGCAAAATTTAAGGATGCGTGGTTCAGTTTTTACCTACTATGCTACTATTTTTAACCACAACAAGAAAAAGTAAATTAAATATTTCCTACTTTTTATTCACACTCAATTCTAATAAAAAATATATTTGCTCAATCTAATCTCCATAGTTTCCTCCGCTTTGAATTACAAGATATGAAAAAAACCTCCTTCAAAACATATTATAAGTGTATAGTGTTGATTTGAATAAAAACAATAGGGAGAGTGGGGCAAATTCGCAGAAAAAATGCATTTCGGCATATTTCTCTGGATCTAGATGAGATATTAAAACAAACTCGGATTCAAATGAAAGTTAAGACCTTTCCCGATATTTTAGAACGATAATTGGCTGCATTCATCTAGAATTTCAAACCTATATCATCAATCTAAAAAACGAGAAATTTCGTGCGAATGTGCCCCATAGGTGGGGCAGATTCGCACACGTGTGGGGCACATTCGTACACATTCAAAACTTTATACAATAATTATTTTTACAAACTAAAAAGTTTTTTGGCACTTTAAAGTAAGAATAATTAAACGAAATATTTGGCACTTTTACATATTTTCCCTCTAAATTGAAGATTTTTTTACAAAAAGAAAACAGCTTCAGAAAATATTGAACATCTAAGTTTTTGACGAGGAAAACAATTGTAGTAATGAAGAGTATATGAAAGGAGAATTTCCCCATTTATTGCTGGTTAAGCGGACAATAATTGTGATCTCACAACTCTCAAGCGTCACTTCCAACCGTGGACCGGTTTCGTCCTTGTTAGGACTCATCAGCACGAAATAGGTGTAATCTCACATCTCTCAAGCGTCACCTCCAACCGTGGATCGGTTTCGTCCTTGTTCGGACTCATCAGCACACACACGTGTGGGGCACATTCATTGTCATTCCAGCAGATGAGTGGAGGACTAATCAATGGTCACCACTTTTTCAGTTATTGTCTGCTAGACTTGTACTTGCCATCCGCTCTCTTGCGCTACCATCCTATACCGTGCTGATGAGTCCTAATAAGGGCGAAACCGGTCCACGGTTGGAGGTGACGCTTGAGAGGTGTGAGATTACACCTAATGAAGAGTATATTGACATACTTCACATAACATAATTAGTTAGAAAAAGTTCAACCAATATTTTAACAGTCTGGTTTTATTCCAAAGGTAAGTGAACCAACAGCTCGCTTATTAACACCTGAAAATGACGGTTGGGGAACCTTTAATACGATATTATCTTTTTGTATGAATGTTGAATCATTACTTACTGGGAAAATAAAAGTTTCTTCATTAATTTTAAAGTTTTTCATCATTAATTTTAAAGAAGCATCATTCAATTCCAAATTTTCTATTTGATCAAAATTACAAAATTTTCTTTTTAGTAGAAAATTTTACTAGAATAAAATCACTTAAGTCCAAGTCCATTGGTATTAAACAATTATCAGGGACATTTATTTCTTCAATGTTTAAATCTGGGTCTAAATTCCTTAATACTGAAGCTTTCTTTAAGATGTTATTTTCTATTATCACCAAATTTTGAAACAATTACAATAAAAAACAATTAAACTTCAAGTTATTAAATGATCTGCACTTATAAACATATAAATCACTTTCATAATCAAAAATGGGAAAGATGAGGCACATTCGCACTGTCCGAATCTGCCCCATCTTTTAGTGTACGAATGTGCCCTATCTCAGTTCAAGCTTACCACGTCCCAACAAGATATTTATAATTAAAGCAGGGAAATAAAACCTTTCTAGAAACTTACTTTAGTAGTGCCTCTATTGAATAAAATGCTGAATGTCCACTTGAGAGTTATTTTTGATTGATATTTTACGCCAACAAAATGACAAGAAAATTTACTTTGCTGCTTCTAACGCTAGCAAATTTCTAGTACGTATACAACAAAATGGCTCAGGGCTTTCAATTGAAAATTCATGCTGGTAGTCATGCTTCCATCTACTGGTATTTTTTCAGATTTTTAAATTAATAATTACTAGGGGAAATTCCGTCTGTCCGAATGTGCCCCATGTGCGAAATAGCTCCACTCTTCCCTACTAAAATTAAAATATTGATGAATGTGCTGTTTACATTATAATGCAGGAAAAAAATTAATTTTAATTAAAACTACAGTTTTTTTATAAGAAATGTTTGTCTAAAACACAACTATATTGTTTTAAGTGTAATACCGCGTATCTAATCAAATTAACTGTTAAAAAAGTTAACAAAACTTGCATCATATCGTAAATAAAACGTCCAACCTCTGTGGCGAAATCTCCAATCCGATTGCTAGCTGCATGCATAAAGCTGCATGCTTAACTAAGCGGGAAATAGAAGGACGTGGCCTGTGAAGGAAAAGAGACTAATTCTGATTCCAGATATGATAGCCCTAAGCAATCATACCAGTGATGCTTTGAACACAATCAAAGTGATGACTTGTTCCATCAGGAATTGGATATTGCGGATGGATAGAGAATTATTTTACGCAACCCTACGAGCGAGGGATTCCAATTATAGTTAAGAGGTTTTGTGTTTTTTGGCTTCAAGGAAGCAAACTATAACCAGTGGTTTTGTTTGAACTGGAAAGAAAGTTTTTCTCTACGTGATACTTATTTTTATAACCGATAGATTAGATTGATGTTTATTCTTTTCAGTCTATGGTTTAAAATAGTAAATGGAAACAAAGTCTTCATTTTTAAAGCCGTTCACCCTGTCTCAGAAAATAATGTTCTTTTAAAGTGTATAATTCGTTTGAGTATGAAAGATAACATTTTTCCATTAAAATGTTGCTAATGCGGTTATGTAATTTTTAAACAAAGGGTGGTATCACGAAGACTGCTAAAACTCTACGCAACTATGTTCTTTGCATAAATAATATAAAAATACCCAAAGAACTGCACTACCTGCACGACGTATAGTTTTTGATTAAATTGTGAGAGAAAAGTATGGTGCATACCTTTTATACCTTTTATACATGAAAACTATGGGCCATAGAGGTACAGTTCTAAGGGTATTTCTTTAGGCAGAAATCAGACTATAAAAAGTTTTGGTGATAATAATGAAATACCTTATTTATTTATTCATATTAATTTGATTTTTAAAAATGGCAGGGGATAAAAAGGAACAAGAATAAACATGAACAACAGCAGGTGAAAGAAAACACCCGGAAAATTTGAGATATGAGCGGAGGTTAACACCCCATGAATGTTCTTTGAGTTTTCCCTTTTCCACTCTATGAGTTTAAAGTATAAAATTTAACACCTAATGCTATCATCATCATCGGATAACCCCGTATATTTGATTTGGTTAATATACAGACCAAGACTGAGAAATTCGTTTCCTCACCAAGTAGAATTTCTTAAACGTCCGATATAATTGTATTTTGATAATCGTTTTAACCCTCTCGCCACCCTGGGCCTCATATGAGGCTCCTACATATGAGCTCAATTTTGGTATGATGTAAACACGCAAATTTATTTTCTTTTCATCAGTGACTTCACTGAATCATGTAGATCACATATGATACATCTACATGGTTTCTGAATTCGTTCCTAAATGGCAGCAAGATGATTTATACCTCAATGTGTACATTTTAAGCTGTGATGCTTGTGAAGAGAAAATTCTAGCTTCTGTAGAACATTTTTATAGGTTTGGTAGATATTTTCTTATTTCGTAATCTTCTAATATTATGACCATGTATTTTAATAAGTTCTAAACCAAGTATTTTCTGTTAAAATGAAAAAAATATGGCCCATATGGCCTCATATGAGGCTCATAAAAATAAGTAGGAAGGAGTGCACACAAGAAAAAAAAATTTTTCCACATAAATTATAGGGGCATTTTGGATGTATTGAGAAGAAAAAAAAAGGTTTTTTAATTTTTTGATGTTCTGGTGCCGAGAGGGTTAAAAACTACAGGTGTTTCAAATGATCTCAAGAAGAAAGACACGGATTGTTTATTATTTTACTCTAATGTTATCACCATTGAGAGAAATTTGAGAAGTGCGTCCCTCGCTCTACTCCTAGCTCACACTCAATTCAGTGGGGGGGTTGTAACGGAATATTTTCCAATATTTTGACTCTGTAATGCAGTGGTTCCCGAACTATTTTGGTCGTGGAACCCGCAAATTTGTTACCGATGATCGCGGAACCCTGAATATTTTTTAATCAACGACTTTTCAAAATTTAATACATATGATATTAAATGAAACCAGGCGCAGATCCAGCACGGGTCCAGAGGGGCACTTTTCCAGACAATCGCACTTTTACCTTTTGGCTAAAATGTCAAATTCTTGGGGATTTTCTAAAAGTATCACTCAAGATCCCCTTCTAGTACCGCTGGCGGGTATGAGACTCCTCCCTCAGAAAAATTTTGAAATTTGACTTGTAAAAGTAGAGATTTAACTCATTTTAAGAAATTTTTTGGGGCCAAGGGGAGAATTTTCCAGACCATAATCTTTATCTTTTGACAAAAAATGTCAAAATGTTAAGGATTTTCCAATAAGTATCGCACAAGATCCCGCTTGTTATAGCGTGGGGGGGTCTGGGGGTACTCCCCCAGAAAAAATTTGAAATTCGACTGGTAAAAGTAAGGTTTTAACTCATTTTCAGAACATTTTTGGGTAAAAGGGGGGCGGCGCTTTCCATTCTTATTTCACCATTCTAATTTTTTTAATGAAATAAATTTTGTTCCATGGGAACCCCTAAATTTCTTCGCGGAACCCCAGGGTTCCGAGGAAATTTGGGAACCACTGCTGTAATGATATGAATTTTAATTTTGATAACATGAAAGTGAAAAGGCTACACCACGCAGTGTCATCGATGTTCCCAGAGGAACCACAATAATCCTCTTTTTTGGCATCATTGGACCGCATTTTAATACTACTCGCTACAGTATGCCAAAGGTTCCGATCTGACATTGACGCCATTTGTTGGCCTTAACTCACACAAATATCTCATAATGTAGATTCCCTAAATAAAAGATACATAATCCCCTATTCTCAGCTTTTTAGTTTTCGCAATCCTTGACACTGCGCCTGTGACGAAAGTAACCCCAATAAAAAATATGTTATTATAAGTTTTAAAGTTACAGAATCTCCCCTGGAGCAGTGGTTGCACGTTTGCTTAGTATGCGGCAGTTTCAGGGTTGTATCCAAGAATTTTTTTAATGAAAAAACTTACATTTTTCAAGAGAAATTTCAACCAAACAATCAGAGCAGACTCGGCTAAAACTGAAAATCCCGATATAGGATCTTGTCAAAGATAGGAGGTTATTCGCGATGACACCAGTGGTAAGTAAATTTAAGAAACTGCACTTCCCTTTCCTATATATTGCATGATAAAATAGAGCCCACACTGAAATACACATACCCTTGACCTCTACTTTTTATTACATTCAAAACTATACTATTAACTAACTTAAATAAAGTAGTGTGTAAGACCCATTCGCAAGACTCGACCTTAAACGCCCATCAGCTCCGACCATCTTTCACCACAGCCCGACTTCGTTAAAAAACGAAACAATGCCATCGCCCATTACGAAAATTAAAAAGCCTTTTAATCCTCGTCCCTTTGAAAATGGCATTGATTGCGCTCGCAATCATCGCCAGTAGAAAAGATCCCGATTTGGTCGATCCTTCTTCCGTGATGACTGGCATTACTTCTGAGTAGGGGTGTGGCTGCCGGAGTTCTTTGTCAAAACAGGATATCTTGCAATCCTATCTTTGCCTATAATTATCCTCGTGGAGCTGTTTTTCGGTCCCTTGAATGATTTCAGTTCATTTGATTGCAGCTATTTCGCGGCTCGATGGATTGGTGGGGTTTTTGAGTAAGGCACTGCGAGATGAATCAAGTCTCTTTTTCGCCCCTGGAGACACATCGGGAAAGGGATAACTACCCGTTTTTTGACTGGGAAGTGTAATTTTCCGAGCCGATTGAAACGTCCTTTTGTTTCTTTGTCATTGGCGAGGAATTACTGGCCGAGCATATTTTTATCACAAAGGGAATTATCGATTCAGATTTCATGGTGTAATGGTTTTGAGTAGTAGTTGTGATTTTGTTACCTAAAAAATCAGTTAATACTTTAAAGTAGGGAGATTTCTTGAGTAATTTCTGACTCTTAGTGTATTTCAATGATGGTGGGATGCGTAAACTTTTTAAAATAAAAAAGCGAATTTAGATGTGAATCGTTTCAAAAATGTGAAAGGGAAATCCTCAGAATAAACCAACTTTTTAACTACATTAATTTCATGCTGATTACTTTTTCATAACAATTAAAATTGTAATACATATAGAGATGTGTAAGATAAAGGAATCCAGATAAGGCGGCATAAGTAAATCTATTTAATGACTAGAGTGAGGAAGTTAAAAATTTGTAGATGAAAATTAAATGAACTTATTTAAATTTATTTGAAATTACTTTGTGAGAACATGGTTTAATAACGCACCATTATTTTATTGTTTTTTTTTCAAAACTGTCATATAAAACCATGAAAAGCTAGTACATTCATTTACACATTTTGAGTTTAAGTACATGTTTCCGGTGATAAGGATGAACTCCTTACAAAAAAATGCCAACTTTTACCAACCGTTCCCAAAATGTATCTCCATATCCATATTAATCAAATTCTAAAAGACTGAAAGAGAGTTAAATTAGAAAACTTTTGTAGCTTTAGCTAATTTTAAGTAAACTTTCTCAAACAATAATTATTTACTCAAAGAATATAGTTTGCATAAATCAACAAAAAGGAAAAGCTCATTCATACACACACAAGCACATTAATCATTCATTGTGATTTAACTTGATATTCAGACATCTAGAACCGAAAAAAAATCCTTGAATTAGGTGAACAAGTCAGATATTTTGTAAAAAAACACTCTAAAAATTCTGAATCTAGATTATTTCTAACTACTATGAGTTTTAAACAAAATTAAGAAAACAATTTGAAAATACTCCAACCCCATGAAAAAGCAATTTTTTATGCTGGAGTATCGGAAGTATCTTCCGACTAGATAAAATACTTTAACCGATAAAAAGGTCTTATAAAGCACCGTGTTCCCAGTCGTGTTTTATAAAAGCTTCGATTTTTTTCTGTTACTAAACTACTCACCTCCCCTGTAATATATTTCGCAATAGAAGTTTCAAGACTGAAAGAGAAGTAAATCGAATTTATTTTTCGTTTCTTTGAGGAAACGAAAACACATTCATCACTGACAACATCTGTTTTTACGACACTCCTAAGTTCCGTGAATATCGTGGAAAAACGCTGGAAAGGGTTACAGAACACTACGATATCATAACAATTTATAGAATAAAATGCTGCTCATTTATCAATTGGAAATCGGTTCCATTAATTCGTTTTCTTCCTTTCTTTAAAATTTTTCATCGCGATCCAATGTCAAGAGAGCTTGTGCTTTTTGATTTAGGACGATGGGATAAAGGGATAAAATACTTCACACATCAATTCTACTTCGCACGATTAGTTATTGTTCGTCTGTAAAATCTTAAGAATAGAGTTTTAAAATCTTTATTTCCTGTCTTAACTTAAACTCCAAAAATAAATCCATGTTCTTTTATAACGAATCCATTCAGGTATAAATGTGTGTTTCTGATTATAACTTAAGAAATATTTTAAATTTAAGTTACGCATGTCTATAGTAAACTTATATTTTCAAGACGTGTTTTATTGATTAGAAAATAGTAAAAAACATCATTTCTTGTAATTAATTTACTAAACTTAATTATTTTGCGCATGGCGTTATTTACGTTCACTTAGCTAAGTTTCTGTAGTTAAGATTCGAAAAGATTCTTACTGAGAATAAAGAATGGTCTAGAAAATATCAAAATTCATTATATAATATAGAACCGACGTACTGGCCTAGTGGTTAGAGCATCTGACTGTGAAGCCGTACGCCTGGGGTTCGAATCCCCGTTGGGCATGGATGTTAGTTTATGTCCTTTGTTTGATGAATGAATGTGCTCCCCCTGTAAAAAGAGGTTGTGCAAGCAAATATGTGTGGCACAGTACCTCACCTCAGTGGTTTTGGTCCACAAGTGCCCTCTGGGTAACTCTGAGTAGGTACTTCTTAGGGTAGTTCAGTGGTCAAGGATAAGTACCCGCACATTAGAAAAAAACAACTTGTACTTCATTTAAAGCTTGTTTTTCATGTTAATGTATATGTCCATTTCTCAAGGAATATCCTAATTATTATTTAATTAATGTATGGTTTTTTAATTCATTTATATGTTAAAATAGGATTATAGTTAAGGTTTTAAAGGTAATTGGGAAGTAAACATCTACTGAAATTAATACAAATACAAAATAAGTCGACCAACTACAGGCGAAAGCCCAGCAAGGTTGGTTTAACCCAAACTACCGGAATCCCAGTATCTGTCAATTTTCCTCTTGAACTCGTTTACCCCACTTACCCCACTATCATCACAAATGCTATAAATAACCAGTTTTTAATTTTTTCAGATTTTTTAAAACACTAATTAATTTGCAATCCTTATTTAAAAGTTCCAAAGTAGAAAAACTTGGCGTGACGTCACAGTTGCGAAGTACAAATGAGCCGCTGATCGCTCGAACTGCTCGAACCAATCGACTGCTCAAATTTCCCTTTCTGCTTCCGAGCGATGAGCAAACCTCCAACCCCCCACCATAATTACGTAAGAAACTGCCGGACCCCCCCCCCGAAATTTTGACATCCCTTTTAGTAAGTACTGTTTTTTTTCTCCTTGAAAATTAGGTGACTTAATCAAGGATCTGCCCTTTTTAAAGGTTCAAAAATGAGTCGAAACACTACTTTTCGGGGTTAAAATTTCAGAATGTTTGGGGGTCCTCAGAAAAAAGTGCTTACGTCAGATTTCCTACTTCAATTTTTCTTTAAATACAGGGTGATTCAGAAATAATCATCAATATTTTGGGGGGAGGTAGAGGGACCCTAGACAAGCATATTTCGAATAGGGATGGTTGGGCGCAGCCTTACCGTTAAAGAGCTAGGACCTAATGTAGTGCGAGCGCATTTCAAAAGGCCGTTTTTAGAAGGACCGAGGGACGAAACAAAACATAATAAAATAAAAAAACATTATTGCAAGAGGTAAAAGAGTATCTGTACTACTTAAATCCTCAATGTGATATAAATTGGACCACTTTCTAAACCAAGGGGTGAGTTTTAAAACGTGCAAAATTAATCTTTTAGTCAAAGAATGGAGTTCCCTTAATGGTATTTAGAAAAATGATGATCGGGGATGGAATTTTCAATGATCTAACAGTTTCAATGATCAATGTTACGATCATTGAAAATTGCTTCCCCGAACATCATTTTTCTAAATACATTTAAGGGAACTCCATTCTTTGACTAAAATATTAATTTTGCACGTTTTAAAACTCACCCCTTGGTTTAGAAAGTGGTCCAATTTATATCACATCATTTTATTATGTTTTGTTTCGTCCCACGGTCCTTCAAAAAACGGCCTTTTGAAACGCGCTCGCACTACATTAGGTCCTAGCTCTTTAACGGTAAGGCTGCGCCCCACCATCCCTACTCGAAATATGCTTGTCTAGGGTCCCTCTACCTCCCCCCAAAATATTGATGATTTCTGAATCACCCTGTATATTTTTGGTTGAGTTTTGAAATTATTTATGCAAGAAACAAGATATTTTCGAAAATTCAGTATCTTACGTAAGCATCTTTCATATCCCCCTCCCCCCTCAGGTGCTTACATAATATTTGAAAGGCCCCTTTAACCTCATCTATCCCACTTAAACTAATTTAAAATTATCAAAATTAGTTTCTAAATCCAATGCCGGTGAGAACCAACGATATCATCCATATTTGGTGACAATAGCGGATGAATCTACTGTTCTCCCAATTCCAGGTTGAATGCAAGAAATGAATGACTTTGACTATACGTAAAAAAAATAACATTAAATTAAAAAGTGGTAGCTAAATTTTTATTATAATGTTAATTTTTTATTTTGTAGTCACCACTATTTTATTTATTTTTAGTTAATTATGTAAGAACTTTTATTCCAAGCACTGAGCTCTCTGGCTGCGTAAGGAAGTTTTAATACGCATAAGCTGTTTGCCCTACCCCTGAAAATACTATAGGGGTAGACGGCTATAGGCGAAGAGGTGGTGTTAACCCTTTGGTGCATCATATGGGAAAAATGGAAAGATGTGTGATCCAAAATTCAGCCACACGATAATATTTCTGTCATGGTTATTTTAATTTATGTCTTGATAACATTTAATATCAAAGATAAAACGTTGAATTTCTTTTAATAAACAATACATGCAAGATGAGACCGTCCTTATTAAGTGACGACTTTTCT
Source organism: Tetragnatha versicolor (assembly GCA_024610705.1). NCBI lineage: Eukaryota > Metazoa > Arthropoda > Arachnida > Araneae > Tetragnathidae > Tetragnatha > Tetragnatha versicolor. The sequence goes on along the minus strand of JANDEH010000009.1, from coordinate 5,332,088 downwards.
TGACCTTAGATTTATATTTAAAACCACAAATATCTTCATGAAATCTGTAATGAATTCGAATCTTTATACCGAATACTCTTTTTTCAAACTTTATTCATGTAATTCAAAAGCATTTCAAATTTAATGCAGGCAAAATTTTTAGTCGAATAATGTAAAGTATTGTTTCGAAATGTTTTCACCTGAAAAAATTGTAATTTTAAAGATTTTTAATTTGTAAACTTTTATTTAAAAATATCATCAAAATTTAAAAACAAATAAAAAATATTGCATACACAAAAAAGTAGGTTAATTTTCCCTTTTACTGAAATTAATAGTGTAAAAAATAAGAACTTATCAATTCTAACTCTATCGGTAGTTTAAGTTCGAGGCATCCACAAACTTCCAAAAGCAAAACAAGAACACGGAAGCTTTGGGGTTCGAACATGGCTCTAGAGATTTGCGACCAGGCACACTAACCGTTTGACCACACAGCTACGCTCAACATCAAGGTTTAAACAATAAATATGTTGATTTCAGTTAGTAGATTATGGTTACAGTAAGGTTACTGTAATTTTCATAAGTTGTGTGTCCTTGGCGATAGGAGATTGGCCCAAATTTTTCTAATTGAAATTTCCTACAGTGTGCGCGGGATTAATGGTTGTAAGGATCAAAATCTATGGAAAACGAGTTTTCAACGTAAATTCAAAGAACTTAAACCCCCACTCCTGGCTTTGTTTGTGGGCCAATCGACACAAAACTTGGTTTTGGGGGGTTTTAGAGGGTGCTCTTTCAGAATCTGGAATAATCTTTGATGTCGCCCTTAGGAAAAACAAAAGTTCGTGCTTCGTTTAATATGTAGACATCCCCCTAAGGACATAAGCTATATATTATTTTCAAGAAGAAGTTAAATCATGAAAAATGACACAAAAATTATCATCCTAACCCTAGTAGTTCGCTCACAATGCGAACTGTCTCACTTTTTTTTTCTACGAGAGTACCTATTGGCACGCAAATAAAAAATTTGCAGTGGTTCAAGAATTATTCATAAACTTAGGGCCATTTCAAAGCTAAATCCATGCAGTTATCAAAATAAAAATTTTATTTTTACTTTTTTTGATCAAAATTGGAAAATGTACATTTTGTGTAGTTAAGCAAAAAAAGTGAAAAATATATCAATACTTAATTGAAAACCCATTTCACTTGAGGTATGCTTTCTCCTGACTTAAAACAACGTTGTGGGTCTGTTTCCCACCAGTTTTGTTTGGTTATTTATGAGGGGCTAGGGTATTTTCTCCCATTTCCCCTTTTAGAGCATTTTTCAGCACCTGAACTGTTTGGGAGGTATTTGAGGAACATCAATTTATTTCTTTAGCGTGTCCTAGACTTCTTCTATTGGATTCATGTCGAGAGAACGTGCTGGTCGATCCCTTTCTAGCAATTTTTTCTTCCTGAAGAAAATCATTAACTAAGGAAACACAATGTTTTCTGCAATTACCATCCCTCCTGAAAGTTAAAGTATCACCGATTTCTCCTGCATGAGGGGCAACCAGATGTGTAAGGATATTGACCTTATTATCCTGAACCACCAGAAACGGCCCCTTTGGCTGTGGGGGTCTTTATTCCATAGATAGAGATTGTGCTCTATTTCATCACTCCTATTCTTCAAATCTGACTTCCTCATGCACAAAAAAGGGGTTATTTTGTGTTCCTTGTACCCACCAGACAAAAATCAGAAGTTATCAGGATGAACTGAGAGTCATATTTGAAGATGTGGAGTGATGAAATAGAGCACCATCTCTATCTATGGAATAAAGGCCCCCCAAAGCCAAAAGGGTCGTTTCTGGGGGTTCAGGATAATAAGGTCAATGTCCTTACACATCTGGTTGCCCTTCATGCAGGAGAAATCGGTGATAATTTAACTTTCAGGGATGATAATTGCAAAAAACATAGTGCTACCTTAGTTAATGATTTCTTCAGGATGAAGAAATCGCTGGAAAGGGATCAACCAGCACGTTTTTTTGACAGGAATCCAATAGAACAAGTCTAGCACATGCTTGAGAAACCAATTTCTGTCCATCCAATACCCTCTAAACAGTTCAGGTGCTGAAAAATGCTCTAAAAGGGGATAGAGGAGAAAACACCCCAGCCCCTCAAAAATAAACAAACAAACCTGGTGGCAAACAGTCCCACAACGTTGTTTTAAGTCAGGAGAAAGCATACCCCAAGCAGAATGGGGTTTCAATTAAGTATTGATAGATTTTTCAGTTTTTTTGCTTAACTACACAAAATATGCATTTTCCAATTTTGATAAAAAAAAGGTAAAAGTAAAATTTAATAACTGTATCGATTTAGCTTTGAAATGGCCCAAAGTTTTTGAAAAATGCTTGAACCACAGCAAATTTCTTATTTGCTTGCCAATATGTACCAAAACCACCTATATCCTTTAATTGTTTTGAGCAGTGTATTAATTTTTTCATATGCCTTTCATATCCTCTTTTATTTGATAAATAAATATTTTCTTACTCTAACAACTAAATATGAGTTTTATAACAAAAAATTAAATCCAGTGCCATACCATGTCGTTTTTAAACGCAAGACTAAACAAGTTTCCACAGTTAACCTTCTTCCGAAAACCCCCGTAGAAAAGCAGGCGCATTATTTTCCTATTCGTCACCAATTCCACTCCATTTGAAGCTCGGAGAGACATTTAAACTGCTTTTCATTCTTGCGTCCCCAAAGGAGACCCTGGCAAGCGAAAAGAGACGAAGCAGAATAATTCAATAACTGGCGCTTTTCTAAAATCAAGTCAATTGTTCGCCGAACTAATAATTGAATTTATTAATCTGAGTTCCCCAACCTGATTAGTTCGAGTCGTCTCTGAATCCCAGATCCCTGTGAAAAGTCTCTGACTAACTGGATTATAAAACCACGAGGCTTTAGAATCGTCTGAGCTATTATTGGAGGAGGAACTTTTCCAATATTGGTCGTCACACATACCTACTGTATGCCTCTTTACGGTTGAGGGACAAGTGCTCTTCTATCTTGGGCTCGCAAAATTAGGGAGCGGCGTCTTTAAGACGGTTATATTGTATCCTCTATTACTTTGGGATCAATAGTTGCGATGGCTGAGTGATAAGCTGTTTAATTACAGGTAGGATGCTATCAGATGGAGAGACGAGGGACTTTCCTTTCCAATCTCAAAATTAAGTGAGACGGCGCCGCCTCTATTATTTTAGGTGAATGATTGGATTCTAAGATGAGGTGTGAAATTCCTGTAGGATACTGCACTTAATTTAGAGTGGGAAAATTTAGCACATTAGTGTTAAGAGAATGATTATTTTGCGTAATTATTACTTTCGTTTACGTATTGTTATTTTAGTGGAAACATTCTAAATAGGGTGTTGTATATTGAAATATTGGTTCCTGTAAAAAAATATGAAAAAGGGGAGAGTGGGGCACATTAACACAAAAAATGCATTTTGGCATATTTCTGTGGATCTAGATGAGATATTGAAACAAACTCGGATTCAAATGAAAGTTAAGACCTTTCCCGATATTTTAGAACGATAATTGGCTGCATTCATCTAGAATTTCGAACCTATATAATCAATATAAAAAACGAGAAATTTCGAGCGAATGTGCCCCATAGGTGGGGCAGTTTCGCACACGTGTGGGGCACATTCGTACACACGCAACAAATTATACAATATAATTATTTTTATAAACGAAAAAGTTTATTTCACTTTAGAGTAAGGATAATTAAGCGAAATATTTGGCACTTTTACATATTTTCCCTCTAAATTGAAGATTTTTTACAAAATGAAAACAGCTTCAGAAAATATTGAACATCTAAGTTTTTGATAAGGAAAACAATGGTATAGTAATGAAGAGTATATTGCATATTGACATACTTCACATAAAATAATTAGTTAGAAAAAGTTCAACCAATATTTTAACTTTCAGGTTTTATTCCAAAGGAAAGTGAACCAACAGCTCGCTTATTAACACCTGAAAATGACAGTTTGGGAACTTTTAATACGATATTATCTTTTTGTATGAATGTTGAATCATTACTTACGGGGAAAATAAAAGTTTCTTCATTAATTTTAAAGATTTTCATCATTAATTTTAAATAAGCATCATTCAATTCCAAATTTTCTATTTGATCAAAATAACAAAATTTTCTTTTTTATAGCAAATTCTACTAGAATAAAATCACTTAAGTTCAAGTCAATTGGTATTAAACAATTATCAGGGACATTTACTTCTTCAATGTTTAAATCTGGGTCTAAATTCCTTAAAACTGAAGCTTTCTTTAAGATGTTATTTTCTATTATCACCAAATTTTAAAACAATTATAATAAAAAACAATTAAACTTCAAGTTATTAAATATACTGCACTTATAAACATATAAATCACTTTCATAATTAAAAATGGAAAAGATGAGGCACATTCGCACTGTCCGAATCTGCCCCATCTTTTAGTGTACGAATGTGCCCCATCCACCAGTTCAAGCTTACCACGTCCCAACAAGATATTTCTAATTAAAGCAGGGAAATAAAACCTTTCAAGAAACTTACTTTAGTAGTGCTTCTACTGAATAAAATGGTGAATGTCCACTTGAGAGTTATTTTTGATTGATATTTTACGCCAACAAAATGACAAGAAAATTTACTTTGCTGCTTCTAACGCTTGCAAATTTCTAGTAAGTATACAACAAAATGGCTCAGGGCTTTGAAAATTCATGCAGGAGGTGGTAGTCATGCTTTCATTTACAGGTATTTTTTTCAGATTTTTAAATTAATAATTACTAGGGTAAATGCCGTCTGTCCGAATGTGCCCCATGTGCGAATGTGCCCCACTCTCCCCTACGTAGTATTGGAGAATAAATAAAACCATATGTTGCTTTGATGAATTTTCTATTAGAGGTAATAGTTTTATCTTCCTGAAAGTACAAAAAATGCGTTTGATTTTTAAAAGGGTTCTTAGTAAAATTTTACAAGATTTTTAAATGTATGTAACATTTGGTTGAGTTTTAACCGTATTACGCAAGAATAAGTACATTTTAGCTATGTATATGTTACAGTTAAAGTCCGGAAATCAGTTAATTTACAGAAAACCTAGGTAATTTGCAGATTAACGAGGGTGATCCGTTAAAGAGCGAAATTTTTTTCAATTTCTAAGATTACCTAGGTAATCTTGGAATTACCTAGGTATTCTGCACCCTACCGACTAGACACTCGTTAATCTGCATACTACCTGTAATCAGTAATTTTACATATTAACGAGGGTGATCCGTTAAAGTACAAAAATTTATTTTATTTTTATAAAAAGTTTAAGGTGGTTGGGGGGGCTGCCGCCCCCCAAACCCCCCCGCCCTAATTATAACCAAACTAGTTTGGGGGGTAAACAGTAACAATGACGAATCAAAAAAGGGGGATCGGTACTTTTTTCATATTACACAAAACACGCAAATCCCACAAAAATAGTAATGAAATAGCAATTTTAATACTAAAATATAAAAGCAATAATAATAGAATATTAAAGTACCAACTGAGATTTGTATCAATTGTGGTTTTTCGATCTCGATTTGACAGCGTATTTCAATGAGCACTTAAACTAGCAAATCTTAATGAAAGCGCGGTGTAATCGGCTGCCAGCCTACCCTGAACTATTGCTAGGATTCACGATCGATTACATGTTAAACCCTTGCCCAGGTCCCAGCGATTATTGAATTAACGTTTGTTGAAAAGATATTTCAACAGCTGGGACATTTGCTTTCGTTAAAAGAAATCTCTGTCACTCTGAAGTCGGAGCTTCAACACAATTGTTTTAAAATACCCGTTTTAGTAGTAATTTACTGAACTTAATCATGTAAATTTACTGTACTTACTTACTTGTATTATTTTGTTTAACATTCAACATGACAACTACCTGTGCTACTCACTAAATTTGAAATCAAAACACCAAATATGACAACAAACTACGTATTGAAACCCGACTGCGCAGGGGTAAGCGCATGGCGCAGTGAGCACCTCAACATTTTAACAGAAAGTATTGAGCGAAACAAATTATTTTGAACTTTAACTATCAAGAGGCCGTTATAGTGTAGATTCCCTAGGTAAAATGCGAAAAACTCTAATATCCGCACATTAACGACAGAAATCAGTTAATCTAAAGTTTAACTAGGTATTCTTAAGAATAACTAATTTTCAACTTTAGCGGTAACATATACATATTTTTAATATTTTGAGCAGTGAGAGCTGTTTAATTAAAGTCAAATTTTAACAAATTTAGAACCGCGGTAATTCATCAAGAACAAAAAAAGAGATAATTAATGCTGAGAATGAAGAAGATTAATTGATACCAGCTAAGAAGCTATTTTATTTCCATTTTCAAAGATATTTAAAAGTAAATTAGGGATACAATCATGAATAAATAAATCATCTGCATAATTGGCTAACCGAATAATTGGGAAGTCATTAAGGAATAGTTTTTAAACGAAAGCAATCAGAAGATGTATTAGCCTAGTATGACGACATCAAAATTTCTCGCTAAAGATCCTACGATCAACTTAGAATTCATAGATGATTATGAATTTTTTTTAAAATGTTGATACTCTATACCATTGTGTATCAATTCTAATTACTGTTAATGTTTTAAAAAACCACACAATGAAGGCATTTATTGATGCATTTCGTAACATTCGTTAAAGTGTAAATTAATAAACTTGTGATTTAAATGGTTTTATTAATGAATAAAATTTCAATCGATTGCGAGTTATTAGATTAATGGAAATTTACGAATTTGCTTATTTACGAGTTCTTTATTTATGGTATACTAAATATAGTTAATATGCTTTTAAGTGACTTATAATTATCTTTATTAATCATATTAATATGTTTGTAGTGGTTTCTATTTTCATTTAGCAAGCTATAGAAACTTAACATTCAACGAGTATCACAAGTATGGAGAAATCCGCGTTACCCCCATTAAGCGCCGAAGCTCCCATTTTGGGAGCATATATCTCCGGTATAAATAAAGATTTTCTTAAAATTTAAACGGAATGTGATTAGAGACATATATTGAACCTCAAAACATAAAAAAAGTTTAAATTTTTCATTGCCGTTCATATAGCGACCTTTAATGGGTTAATATGCATTATCTGTATAGAATGTTTCATTTCTTTGTTAGAACAAAAAGTGCAATTCATCACTGGGGTAAAATAGGTAATTATTTTGATGCTAAGTTTAACCAACTTATAACTAAAAAGTATTTGATAAAATTAGATGAAAATGTTCTGAAGGATTGTAATGTCAAGATCCAATTAAAAGAAATCCTTAAAAAGTAATAGTTTTGATGAAATGAAACTTAGAATGTGAAAGTACCTTAAAAGTGACCCATTTTACCCCAACCCACCCTACTTTTTCATGTGGTCCCTATTCACTGCATTAAAAAAAGTATTTTTTAATTGTGTTGCAAAAGCTATTTTTATAGCTACTCACGAAGTTTTGTGCGAATTTTTTTATGATATATTTCTTTTATTCGGCCCCTTTTCATCTCACTAAAAAGGTTTGAGTGTAAGTGGTTTTAAGGCTAAATAATGATGACGCTTTATAGGTACCCTAAAAACATCTCCGTCAGTAAGCCCTCAAGCTTAGAAAAAACAATGCGCTTATCTATTTTCGTTAAGCTCACTATCCTGACCATATCCCTGTCAGAAGGCCACCTCAAAGATACGTTCTAACGAGCCACTATTGATTCCATTAAACCCGGGCTAATCCCGGTCCGTCGTGCTCTAGTTGCTTGTTCATCAGACGACCGAATATTCCTCATAACGTGGGCATAAAATGTCTGCCTGACGCGGATTACTCTAATTAGTCCAAGAACAGCTGTCCCTTAATATGGCCGATATTTCTGGGTTTAACATCGATTATGCTTAGTCTTACACGTTGCTCGTCTTAATTAAACGCAGGTGAGGTGTGTTATGAAGGCATTGTAATGCATTCATTGGTCTGAAAACGGCCGCCGCAATGGACTCAAGTCGCCAGATATTAGAAATGGCGTGCGGCCGGATAGTGAAGTTTTGAATTAATAGGATAAGCTGGTTAGAATGGATCTCTATTGTTTAAACCAGACTTTCACGATGCAATCTTTGGACGAAGACTCTGTTATAAACTAGCAAGTATGATGCAAAAGGAGTGAATTTGGAAATTATGTCTTGGATTTTCCAAATATATTATAAAATAAACCAAAGGGTATAGTTAATACACTATAACTAGTTATAACTATTAACAATGATCCCCCGATAGAGCGACCCAAAGTTACAACGGTCAGTAGTAAAAGTAGCGACTGTTAAATATATTTGTTATAAAGTCATTTAGTTAAAAATGGCGGAATATTATTGTTCCCAGATAGCCACTTGTAAAATTAGTGACTCAAAAACACTTGATTTTTGGTCAAAGTCCATAAAGGGATGTTATATTTTGGGCAATTAAACAGTACACACAATCTCCATTCCTTAAATATTTATTCGGTTTTTCGATTTTTAATTTTAAATAAAATTAAAATTTATTTGCGTTCTTTAAGTTTCAAACTAAGAGTGATTCAAAAGTTAAAGTTTGTGAAATAAATTTTAATAATACCAATATTAACAAAAGATTAAAATTTCATTAAAAGTGGTGTTAGAGTTTTAAGGTTGTTGGCTACCTAAAAATGCCGTTTTAGACCAAAAATTCCAAAAAAAATTATCATCTTATTTCAATAAACACATCTTTAGCTTTCCAAATCAGTTTAAATTGTGTCTTTATCTTTCCTAGAACCAAAGTTACAGAAATTTTACTTAAAACTAAAAAGGCATTTTATTAAGAAAAATATCCTAAAGAAATTCGCGCGTTTTTCTCAGAATCACATTTTTGATATTTTCCTTCTCCGCAAAACTACATAACTCAAAATATTATAAGTGAATTTCTATAAAATTTGGGAACAATACTTGACAAAATATGATTTATGAGTCCTACTATTTTTTTGGCTGTGGGTGTAATATTTTTTATTTTATGAATTGTATAACTTCAAACTTAACTGAACTTTGGTGTGTTTTTTTTAATTTTTTAAGTTTAGTGCTATAACTTTTGATATTAAAATAATTCATTCATAAAAATATAAGGCACCCTAAAATATGTGTTCACGAGTATAATAAAGTTTACAAAACGAAAATATCTTCATGTAAATTTGAGTTATGATGTTTTGCAGAAAGGCGGTTTATTGTGATTTTTATGCATAAATTCTTCAATAATAGGAAAACTTAAATTAATATTTAATTATTTTTTGTATTATTCATAGTTTTTAGATGCATTTAATTGTATAAATCACAAATTAGGTCAACATTTTAATTTAAAAAAAAGCCTCCATATGTAGGCAACTACCTTAAGTAGATTTCTACCACATTTCTATAACAGTTTTACTTCAATTGACTATTGCTGATTAAATATTGGAATATATTTTAACGATGCTACTATTAGGAAAATAAATATAAAAGTTTCGATAACTTGCTGTGTCAGTGGATTTAATTTTATCAAAGATGTTTTACTGTATTAGTTACCTTTAAAAAATACTCTCATTTAATAGATTTATTAGCTCAGAATTCTTTCTCTTTCTTAAATACTTTAAATACTAATACATTCGAAATGGTCTTTTATTCTACAGAAATATGAACTAAAAGGTCACAAACTAAAAAATACCCGAAGTGTCCTTATTTTTTAATAAAAAAACAGCTAATTAAAACTTAAATGCCGGAGCATGCACTTGAGTTATTGATTCTGCGCTGCAAATTACAAAAGAAAAGAATAATCCCAAGAAAACAGCAACAACAACTTAGATTGGAAGTTCTAGATTAATGTGAAAGGGAACCGCATGAAGTAGAAGCAAAGGCTGGAAACAATACTTTGATCTCTGGGTAAGTTACCGACTTTCACCTCTAATAAAGAGCTGACTTTGATGTCGTCTCCTTTGTTTTCTTTGCTTTCCCGTCAAGGCCAAATCATCAATTAGGGTCGCTTTCTGGATGCCAGTTGACAAAAGCATTCCAAAGTTTTGTTAAAGACCTTCGCGGGCTGTTGACATTGCACTGGGACTTAATCACGTGAAACGGACCGAACGCGTCAAAAGGCGAAAAACTCGATAGCTTTTGGATTAGTTATAACAAATGGATTTCGATTTAACAAGATGCCAATTTGCGCGATTCTTCCAAAAAGAGGCTCAGTTGGACGGGAAAAGAATTTTGAGTCCTGTCATGTTCGGGTTTTTGAAAGAGCTCGTTTTCGGGCCTTGTTTGGACTGGAGTGCTTGATTGGGATTTTTGAGAAATTACCGGCTTGTGAATAAAAAGGAAGGGAGATTGCGAGATCTGAGCTCGGGGGATCAAAAATGCACGGTGCATTCTTTGTTTGAGGATTTGAGTCGTTTTCTATTACAGGTAATAATTGTAAAAAAGTACTCGAAAGGACTTTGGTGTGTCATTTTATGAGGTGTAGTTTACGGTTGCAGAAAAATAAAGTTACGTTTGCTGTCGTAAGAGAGAGATAATTGTTTTAAGTTTTCATAGACTTGGATTCGTTTCCGCTAGATTGGAGTTCTGGGATCATTGTTGTTGTGTAGTGTACCTAAGTTTAAATTGATTTAAAGGGAAAGAAGTAAATGTGAAACTATGTTTTAGTTATTTATAATTGTGTTTCTAAATATATTTATTTTTGTTTATACATTTGAAGGAATTGGACTTCATTAAGCTTGATTTGAGTAATGTACTTAATGGTTTTGATGCAATAACTTAAGCACCGACTATTAGATATATTGACGCTTTTGTTTAATTTTTTCAAACTCTATAGCAATGGTAGTAGTTAGAAAAAATAAGAGACGCCTAGTTTAATCATAGGAAAAATTACTAGAAGCCACATTTAAACAATTTGTCGAATCAAAAAACAAAAATATCAATTTTAATTATTAATTTATTCCACAATACGACATAAATCTTATAAAATTCGAAATTATTTTATCCAGTTGACCGTATCTTTAAAAAGGACATAATCAAATAATTCTGTAAATTACATTACTCTTTAAATAAGCTAATTCATTAATTGTTTTTTACTTTCTACATAAGATCGAAAATTTAAAAAAATATTATTATAAAAAACTATTATTCTAAGCTATAATTTACTAATTTACAAAGCATTTCGAATGTTTTCATAAATTAGAATAAATTTCCAAAATTTTTAAAAATGTACGTCAGCTTTCTCATTACATCCTACTCTATATGGTGACTACACTTTATTCCTGACGTATCTATAAACCATGAAAATATTAAAATTATTTGTTTTGCTATTATTTATTGCTTTTAGATTATTGAATCCATACTAAAATGTTTTTGTTTTGAATTTGTAATATAATCAATAAAATACATTGAAATAAAAAATATTTAAACGTAACTCTTTTCCCACTTCAAATGGAATAAAACTAACTTTGGTAGTTAAGTTTTCATAGAAAATATAGCTACAAGGAAGCCTTATAAAATTCTTATATTTAAGATTTTCTTTCCAGTATCTGAAATCTACCATGCTGTCAAAATTCTCGATTTATTTATGGGAAAATAGCTTAGTGCATTGCAAAGAAATCAAAATTTTTCTCCCAGATGCATGAATTTTTGTCACGAAGCAGAAAATATTCACATTTCGTTCCGATTCTTTTTAAATTCTCGAAATATTTTTGTTGTGAGATGTGTATGGATATCTCTATTTATTCCTATAAATGGACCTCTGTAAATCCTATTTATGCTCTTTTCTAAAGTGAAGATTCAAATAATGCAGTTTATCTTTAGAAGGTAAGTTTGAGCTCTAAAAACTTTAAAAAGTTGTATAATGGCGTTTTTTCTCTTATAAAGTGTTTTAAAAGGTATACCCAATAAGTTTATATGACACGATTCGTATTATAAAAGAAAACAGTTTAATATTGGTTTTAAAACTAAAAAATAGATTAAAAATATAAATATTTTAGTGTTCTTTTCTTGAACGTACTAGAACAAAATAGCTGGTATCCAAATATTAAATTTGAATAAAATCTCCAGACGAGAATGGTGTGAAAGATATATCTTTGTAATTTAAACTTTTCTTTAGAGTAAAATTTTAAGGAATTGTGTGTTTAATTTGATTCTCATTGTGATGTTATTAATTGGCTTTAGTTTGCATGTGTTAATCACGTGTTAAATAAATTAAGTATTCCCTTATCCGGGTTTTTAACTCTCATGTCTATGTTAGATACGGGATTTTCACTGTTGACTTTTACTTAAATGATTGCTTCATATTTCTCTACTTTTTATGATACAAAACTAAATAGATTCACTTAAGAACATCTAAAATAGGGATATACACTAGTTTTTATTTATATTTTTCTCTTTGAAGTAAAGAAAGTATTTCATGATAAATGGGTTAAATTAATTTATTATAATTTATTTATTTAATATTTTAAAATCATTATGAACACATAGTTTGTTAATATACTGCTTCAAATATCCCTTTTTATACAAAAAATTAGTGTTCTATTGTAAGTTCATCACTTTTAGGGTTGTAAATGTATAAAATGAATTCCAGAAGAAATATAATTATCACATCACATTCATTTCATCTTAGTTTGAAAATCAGAATGAAGTATTTTGGTTAGAATACTTAAGTAATAACCTAATCATTTGAGTAAATTGACTATGAAAAATCTTGAGATTTATCTTTGTTCATTAAACACTTATTAATTTTCTAAATAAATAATGCAAGACCTGGAACCCCAACGAGTTTATTACAGATGTTCGAAGACAAATTCAGTGAACATCTAAATGCCCCAACATTCGTCCGTGCCGGTTTTATATATAATGCAAGGAAGGACCAGCAATGAATGGGCAGGCAAAGCCTAACCAAAGCCATTTCTCCTCGTAAAACCCTTTAATCTTGCTATTTGCGGCCTTTCTTCCCGAGGCAGTTGACATTTTTGGCCTCCTGTCGCATAGAATTGACGGACGTAGGCTGAGGTTTGAATTGGGTGACCTCAATCCCATAGATACACAGGATGAAAGAGCAAAAATGAACTCGATTGATGGAAGGAGCCGTATTAAGAGGGAATAACTTGGTGGGTGTGTTGTTTTTCAAGCTGGCCACACGCTGGAGAGGGTGTTATTTGTTCTTTTAATGGGGAAGGGTTTTTTTATTGAATATCACACGCTCAAGGAGTTCTTTTTGTTAAATGCGAGGGGAAAATGTTTGTTAGGTTTGTATCAATAAATTTATTTTGCGTTTAAAGTTTATTGTTTAGATGTGTGGGGTTAGATGGTGCTTAATTACATTTTTTGTATTGTATGTTTATTGTATGTTGCATTTATTTTCATCAATTTTGTTTTTTAATGCGTTGGTGGAGTTATGTTTATTAAAGGTATAGTGTGTTGGTTTATATAAATGAGAAAAAGTGTTACATCTTTAAATTCTTCGTAATTAGAATTCAGGATTTTAAATTTAACGGCCGTATTCTCTGCTACTTGATCAGTGGTTAACTACCAATAAAAGAATGAATCACCGACCGAATCTGATTGGTGGAATCTTACGTTGATTGCTGTTGTACCGCTGGTCAGAAAGCACAAAATACGGCCGTTAGTCTTCTGCTTAGTTTAATAAATGAATCTTACGTGCCATGAAGTTTTATTTTAACATTTGCAGTGAGAAAAGAAGGAAACTCTTCCAAAGAATGTAATTTAAAAATTAAAATATATGCTGTGCGTAATGCAACTCACAAACGTATTGTTTAAAATAAACTAATTAAACATTTTTCACTAATACCCTTACTAAAGTTTGTTGAATGATGCGAAATAATATTGAGTTCTAAGGTATGGACAGATTTCATTCGGTATTGGCAGGGTGTAAAGTATTTAGATGCTCTTAAAATTATTCTCACTTTTTGAAATGAATGAAATTTGATAAAAGATAGAAAAATCAACGGCAAGTTCACACCGATCTTGTGAAAATCGACTCAATGGCCATACAAGCTATCACTGAGACTCCCTCTCTTAAGAAACCATGAAACTGGCTTTTTTATCACTCCCCATCAAGAAGATCCTTTGGAATATGGTAATGGAAAGTGTTCTTATTTGCCCCACATTCAGTTGAATCGACTAGGTCTTAAGGGGGATAAACATTAAGAGGCAGAGTGCCATAGTCAATGGTTCTCTCTCTCAAGCAAACATTTGCTCTCTCTTATTGGCCGATACCCAATAGAGAGCTAAGTTCTTCAGTCAGACCAATGGCCCCCCTATCGGTCAATAGTCCCCTGCCTCCAGCTAAAAGTTACACATGTGCGATAACAGGCAAGTTGATCTTCCTCGGGTGTTGCATTGGATTTCAAACTTCTGGAAGTCCCCGAATTATCTTGTTTTTTGGGGAGGTGGGAGCCGAATATTTGGTAGTGCTTGGAGAAGAAATATTTGCATGGGAAAAAATGAAGAAAATTTGGGCTTTTTGAGGTAATGGGAATTGAAATATTGTATTTCTATGTGTTTTCTTTGCTTGAAAGAGAAATTTTAATGTTGATGTTTTTCCTGATTTCTATGTTGCAGTTACAATTGGTGATAACAGAGTGCTTATTATTATGTAATAACTATAGTTTAAAATTAAATATTTTGCTTCAACTTCCTATTAAATTAATTTTAATCTTTGAATTTTGATAGTTCGAAGAAAATAATAATCTAAACATGTAAGAAGTTTGATCTCCAAAGAATAAGAAATTCGATCACTTGAGAATATAAGAGGCATTTTGCATTTTTTATTCGATTATTTGGGTAATTAACACGTCTGTGAGACCCATTCAACTTCAGAATTTTCAAGAAGCACTGCTTTCATTCTCCTTAGGTTTAACATTCTTAATGCGTTTCATGTTTTTTTGGTGCAACTTAAAAATTCTCTCCTATAATTCTATAAACAATAACCTTCTTAATGAACATACCCTTAATGAACATACCAGTTCTAAGAGTTCTCTTAGTACTTTTATCATAAGCATGAACGACATGAATTATTACATGAAACCAGAATATCTTCCTCATTGTCACGAAAGATTGCACATACCTAGAATATCAACGAATCACTAAAACCCTCCTAAAGAAAAAAAAATCGACCAAAAAACTATCACCGAGGATACCCCCAAAGAGAAAATATTGGTCGTCACAATAGCTACCCCTCTCCGCTTTCTTGAGGGTAGAAAAGCAACTCTAATGGCCGCCACGTTCAAGCAGGAGCTCAATTAGAATATGATTCTGATAAATAGAACCGTCTCTCAGGTGAAGGGGCCTTCCCCTAGGGCCCTCCGGTCCCACAGGTGGCGCTGTCAAGTGAATGCCTCTTTCTCCCCCTCGGGGGACCTGGTCTCCATGTCAGACACAAGGCCCTGCCTCCAGCAACCGGGGACTCGGCCTGTCACTCTGCCGAAAAAAGCCCAAATAATTGACTCAAAATGGCTTTTTGGCCCGCGCTTTCTTCTATTATCGATGCTGTTTTGGAAATCAGGGGAGTGATTCATTTCGGGAAGGAGGGACGGCTGAAACAATGGAGGAACGGGGGATAAAAACTGAGAAAAAATCGATGGCGAATTACTTTGGGAGATCTGAATGTGAAGGTGCCGTGGTTTGGAGGGGGAATTAAGTGGGGATGGGTTTGAGGGGTGTGTTTGGAAGCGAATCGATGTAAGGTGGGAGGGGAGGGTGAGCCCCGTGATTTTATGACGCTTTAAAGCTTGACGCGACTAAATGGAATATCAACCTCGTGTTGATAAGCGTACAGATGTTAGAAAGGAAATTTAGTTCAACCTGGGTAATAATTAATGAATAAAATTCAGAGAAGAAATATTCCGTAACAGAGTATTGGGAAGGTTAGACTTATTGAATTGAAATAAATGTTAGATGTGTTGGATTGAAAAAGGGTGTATTGTGTTTGTTCTGACTGTATATATGTTACTGTGATTTTTGTCATAGTACAAAAGCACAGCATTGAACCAATGACTTTATTTGTAAACTTCCATAAGTAAAATGTCAGTGAGGAAATTTTGTTTGGAATCAATAGTTTTACACGAGTATGGTACAGTACTGGTAAAAAACGACTCGGACCCTATATCTCCGGAACGGTTTGTGATAAAAAGACAAATAAGGTATCCTTTTTCATAATTTAAAGTATTCTATATACAGAAAAATTTTCAAGTTCTTAGTGGGTCGTCTTCATATTAAACGAAGCACCAAGTTTAGTTTTTCCTATGGGCAACATCAAAGATCATTCCCGATTCTGAATCTCGTCGAATTTACTTTGAAATCTCCTTTTTAAGTTGAATTCTCGATTTTGATCCTTACAACCATCAACCCCGCAGTATCAAAATCGAGAATTCAACGTGAAAAACGAGATTTCAAAGTAAATTCGACGAGCTTCAACCCCCGCTTCTGGCTTTATTTCGGGACCAAATGACATGAAAATTGGTTTTAGGGGGTACTCTTTCAGAATCAGGAACAATCTTTGATATCGCCCATAGGAAAAACTAAAGTTGGTGCTTCGTTTATTATGAAGACGACCCCCTAAGAACTTGACGATTTTTCTGTATATAGAATACTTCAAATCATGAAAAATTATACCATATTTGTCTTTATATCACAAGCCGATACAGGGTATGAGTCATTTTTTTACCAGTAGGGGAGAGTGGGGCACATTCCCACATGGGGAACATTCGGACAGACGGCATTTCCCCTAGTAATTATTAATTTAAAAATCTGAATAAAATGCCAGTTAATGGAAGCAAGACTACTATCTCCTGCATGAATTTCCAAAGCCTAGAGCCATTTTGTTGTAATACGTACTAGAAATTTGCTACCGTTAGAAGCAGCATAATAAATTTTCTTGTCATTTTGTTGGTATAAAATATCAATCAAAAATAACTCTCAAGTGGACATTCGGCATTTTATTCAGTAGAGGCACTACTAAATTAAGTTTCTAGAAAGGTTTTATTTACCTGCTTTAATTAGAAATATCTTGTTGAGACGTGGTAAGCTTGAACTGGTAGATGGGGCCCATTCGTACACCAAAAGATGGGGCAGATTTGGACAGTGTGAATGTGCCTCATATTTCCCATTTTTGATTATGAAAGTGATTTATATGTTTATAAGTGCAGTATATTTAATAACTTGAAGTTTAATTGTTTCTTATTGTAATTGTTTCAAAATTTGGTGATAATAGAAAATAACATCTTAAAGAAAGCTTCAGTTTTAAGGAATTTAGACCCAGATTTAAATATTGAAGAAATTATTGTCCCTGATAATTGTTTAATACCAATTGACTTGGACTTAAATGATTTTATTATAGTAGAATTTGCTTCTAAAAAGAAAATTTTAATATGTTGGTTAAATAGAAAATTTGGAATTGAATCATGCTCATTTCAAATTAATGATGAAAAACTTTAAAATTAATGATGAAACTTTTATTTTCGCAGTAAGTAATGATTCAACATTCATACAAAAAGAAAATATCGTATTAAAAGTTACCAAACCGTCAGTTTCAGGTGTTAATAAGCGAGCTGTTGGTTCACTTTCCTTTGGAATAAAACCTGACACTTAAAATGTTAGTTGAATTTTTTCTAACTAATTATATGATGTGAAGCATGTCGATGTGCAATATACTCTTTATTACTACAATTTTTTTCCTCATCAAAAACATAGATTTTCAATATTTCTGAAGCTGTTTTCTTTTTGTAAAAAAAATCTTCAATTTAGAGAAAAAAATATGTAAAAGCGCCAAATATTTCGTTTAATTATCCTTACTTATTTAGTTGGTAAAAATAATTATTCCTTAACTTTTTGCATGTGTACGAATGTGCCCCCACACGTGTGCGAAACTGCCCCACCCATATGGGGCACATTCGCACGAAATTTCCCAGTTTCATATGACACAATTAAAAGAAATTAAGATACAGAAAACTATACCGACCATTTATCCTCCTTAATTTGACGAAACAACTACATTTTACCCATTTTACGCAGATCCCAAACAAGCCCAAACGCTTCTATCTTTAAACCCGAGTCTCCAATCCCAAAATATTTTCTCCATTTCCCGAGCAGCGCTGTTTTGCACAGAGCCACAGCCACGGAAGTTTGGTCAAATTAAACAGGAATCGATGGCTCAGCAGAATCAGCAAACGCCGCGTCGGCAAACTGCGCCAGTTGCCGACAATGGGCAACAAAGCCCACCAGCCTCTCAAATTTCCTACCAGGAGGACATTCAAATGGACTGTAATTGCGTTAATCGCGATCGAAAAGTTCCAGGTGGCCTGATGGCCAAGAAATCGCGTCTTAGCAGAAATAGTAATTAAGACCCGCTTGGGCCTCTAATACCACCAGCATGCCTGTCGGTGTAAATCTTCATTAGATGTTTCTTCAGGGCGAAGCTGCCCTTATCTTTCCTGCCCGATTTATTGGTTGATATCCAATGGGGAATATTTTCAGTATTATTTCCATATTAGCCGAGGAAAGTCATTAGCATTCTCTTACCGTTACGCATCAGGTTTCACTTATATGACCATAAGTAATTTCCTTGATATTATCCGTTTGTTCCGCTTTTGCCAAATTTTTGTCACTCGTTTCTTTTTTCCTTTAAACGTGATAAGAATCATTTTCATTAGGGATATTTTTCTTCTATATGTATTTCTAGGTTAAGGTATTAGTAGAGATACTTAGGGTGAGGTAGACCCACGTAATGTTTTGAAGATATAATTTAATCTTCGGTGCACAGCAGAATTGGATTATATTTTCGTATCAGTTATTTTGATTTTATCAGGCAAAGGACTACTATTTTTTTGCTTACTAAATGATCTAAGACTATTTTTACGCTGGTTTCTTACGAAGTAATTGACTTTTTCATATTTCAATTTTAAAACATTACTAGTGTGCGTAATAGTTGTGCCTCATATCATCAGTTAACACTTTTTTTACCTAGGGGTAGACCTTACTTTTGTGATTTTAGGACACTTTGGCTAAAAGTAAAAGCCACGAAACGGACTTTTGAACCCTGTATATTGATTTCAAACTTCTAAGCTTCAATAACTAGTTTTTATATTTAAAGTTTTTTTAGAATCGTTATAAAATACTGACAAACATAACTTAGACGAATGATTTTTTTACTTAGATTTCGGCACCTAGGAACTTAGTATTTCTCTCTTCCATAAGCAGAATAATATTCTGTTCATATTTGACTGATGAATCACTAGAAATACGAATATATTCTCAAGAAACGAATAAGGATGCTTTGGACTTTCTAAGAACGTAAAATAAAATGTTAGGCAGGGACAAAAAAGCAGTGTAAAATAAGATCGCACAAGCTTCTCTGTGAAGAAATGTAGGTGCAAACATATTGACTTGAATAATTCAGAAGATGGATTTGTAAGATAAGGAATTTCTGGTGCAGACGCCCGACTTGAAACGCATAACACAAACATTATTTTTAGCGATGATCCAGACATTGTTTTGTAAGATGATATTTCATTGGGACAGAGTTCCTACAAGTTCGGACAGTCTGTGCATAAATACAATTTCAAAAGAAGGCATTTGATTTAGTTGAAATTCTTCAATATATTTAGATAGATTTGATGTAAGTATGGCTTCTTTTATGAAAATCTCCTTTGATCTTCATGAATTGAGGAAGATTACTTTTTCATACTTTATTTTGAAATCAATGCTGTGTTGCGAATTCGAAGTTCAACTTTAAAGTATATGGAATAGTAATAAATATTTGATTGGTGGTGAGAAGTCTATTCACATCCGCATATCATTTAAACAGTAAGGGAAACATCCATTGGATTAAAATGACTAAAGTGATATCAATCGAAATGTATATAGGAAATATTTAGACTAGTTTTTTTTAAATTTTGGTTTTTAGTAAGAATACGTTATTTAAGCATCTTATTTGGAATAATGTATCATTAAACCGTTATGTAGAATTCTTGATTCCTCTCAACAAATATAAGACAGTGGGTTTAATTTACAAAACATCTTTCAAAAAATATTTAGATACCGGTTGAAATTTTTAACATGATACTAATTAAAAAACAATGAATAAAAAACATTTTTATTGTCTGTCTGTGGTATTATGGTCAAATGGTGATGTCAATTAACATGTGGGATTTTTACAGATTGATGTCGTGTGTTTGTAATTTCTTCGGAAACTATAAAACTTTTGTTAGAAAATCATCACATTTTGTTAAAGTACACGATAGTAATATTGCCAGTAAGATTCTATTACCGAAAATTAAATTTGTTTAAGTATAATTTTTGAAAACACATAGTAATTTTTATACCAAGTGCTTTGATTGCAGTTTATAGATAATCTGATAAAATCCCTTAGATAATATCATTTAGAATTTTTTTCTAGCTAAGTCAAACTGCGTAGTCATCTCAATTCTGCTAAAATTAATTTTCTTCCTGGTGAATTATCAAAATATATATATACATGTACTGTTAAAGCATAGTGTTAATTTGAAGATGACAATAGTATTCAACACTTATTTCCTTACTTTATTTGACAAAATAATATTAAAGATATTATAAAAATATTGTAAAACTTCAATTTTTAAAAATCTTAATAAAAAAAGCAGTGTTTATTTACTACTGACAGACAACTTATTCAAATAAATTGAAACATATAGCACACAAAAAAACTGTTTTAATAAAAATTAATAATTCTTCATTAAATTAGTGAGATTTGAAAAAAGCTATTTCTCGATTATAGTGCTCTGCAGTACTAAGTATTTTTTCCTTGAGCATGGCAGTTAGTTCATATCAAGAGTTTGAATTATTCAATTATATGTAACGATTTTCCAATCCATTGCATGAATTACTACTGGATAAACAAAACTAACAACACTAACGTATCTTTTTTTTTCCGTTTGAAATTTTTAAAAGTTTTTCATTGACAGAGTGTGTTTTAAAAATGGACTTCCTTCGAGCATGATGACGCTTAGCATAGGGGATAATAGATTGTTTTCCTCTTCCGAGAGCCGATGAATACATGATACTGGTGGGCCCAATAGTGATTTCCTTTCTATGTCTAGAGAGCGTTACATCCTATATGTACGTTCCATCGCAAATTGCGTTCTCATTATAGAGATTACATTACGAGACAAAAAAGTTGGCATTGCCTCTTGAAATTGGATTTTTATGTTCACTGTAACCAAAGTTTTTAATGTTTAACTGCTTTACTTACAATTTACATCCACATCCTTCAAAATGACTTCAATCAAAATTTCTCATTCAATTCTCATGAAATGGTATGGTATTTATAATCAGCCTGTATTTTCTCCTCAAACGTCTTCCTGATACGTCGCACACCATCACTTGTTCTTCATGATATATACCTCCTTCAGTGGAATAAATCCTGAAAATTACAAAAACAATCCCCTTTATTGACCTTATATATCGAAACTTGGTAGGCACTAACTGTGACAGCTGTCTTTTAAGCACCCTGAAAATGTTTTTGATGACCAAGCCGTAAGTGGCCTTAACAGCAAAATTATCGCCACACACAGAAAACTGGATGATATTTTCACCGTAAACGTAGCGGATGACTTCCCTTGTCCCTGCGATTCTAACCTTTGATGCTTTCCATTTTTACGACTATGGATTTCAGAGCAGTAGATTTTATTAGAGGAGATGGCGATTTGTTATTGCTTAAGACACTACTTTTCTGGAGGCGGGTTATCTTGACTCCTTTTATTGTTTCCGGTACATGATTTTGCAGATTTGGCTTTGGTGTCAGAAAATTGTTTAGAAAAGAATTGAATAATTTCTATGGGAAGATGGCTTATCTTAAAACTGTTTTTGGAGTAAAATGATAAAAAGGACACTGTTTTGCTTGCTTTCAGATTTGTATTTTTGTTTTTATAGTAATTATACCGATATTCTAAGAGAAAAAGATTATAAATATCATTTATGTTAAGTGGTTAAAATATAATTTAAAACAAATGCTTTAATCGATACTCTGAAAAAAAGTCTTCTAAACATACATTTGTGAAACATAATAGCTTTCTTTTGTAAGATTTCAAACTGTCTATAAAAATTCAAAATATTTATGTTTTTCTAGCACAAAAACAAGAACCTTTAAACCTAAAATACTTTTTTCTAATGTTTGAAACCTTAGACGAAATGTCGGACATAGATTTAAAACAGAACTTTCAGATTTCATTTTTCGTTTTTAACTAAAATATTTTCTTTAACTTTTGATGAATTTGATTCTCTTATTGAGAGAAATTTGTAAGTTGTTTTTTAAAACTGCATTAAATACAATAATTACAGTTTAAATATTTTCAATAAAATAATCTTAATGTCTTAAAAGGCGTATATAGTATATACGCCATTAAACGTTTAGTATTTGAGGAACTTAAAAATTTTAAAACATAGATAGACCTGATCTCTTCCTAAATTAACACCCAAGTTGTTTCTTTTTTAAAACACAATTAAATTACTCCCTATTTTAAATATTTGTCAGAGAATATCTACACCAAAGCAAAATAGGAGCTCTGTAAGATAAAACTTCTGCAGCACCGTTGACCAAACTATCAAAGTATCATTTCCGAATTTAATTGCAGGGGAGACTTATGAGCGGGAAGGTTTTAATGTGTGTGAGCCATCGTACGTCAATGAACCAATAAATGTTTTAATGTCTTATAGTTTCGTTTCCAAAAGAAAAATTTTATGACCTATATAAGCAATAACCCTGACAACATATATTTTAGGATCGTGGTGAGGGACATTTTTCGGAACATAAAACACTGCCTTCAACGGACCTTTTTAAACCCTCATGGTAATTGAAACGGTTGAGACCCTAAGAATTAATAACTCTCTCAAATTGGTGATTATAAGGTGGATTGGTGATTATAAGGGCCAATTTACTAGCTTGCCGTTTGAATTATTTAAATGTTTCATTTTAGTCTTGGGAGGAAAATATTTTAATTGTGTTTATTTCGCATACTGCTTTTTTAATGTAAGATTAACGATATTTAAAACATTTAGAAAGTAATATATCTTTGAAAAATTTCACTTTCAAACCATAAAAAGAGATGTTGGCGTGAAAAATTTAAACTAAATACAACTTATGGTCCAAGCGGAAGAAATTAATAAATGAAAGTTTTTGGAAAATTTGCTTTTGAGAATAAGTAAATAAAGATGGGGTATAGAAAGCTTATAAATTACTTGGTTTCAAACCACATTAACCAATACAATAAATCATTTATACAACTCCAAAGTTTCTCCCAGACCATCCAAAAACACACACTTTCATCTTACCCTCTATGTGTTCATAAATATAACGTACATAACCAGCCATCCGTATGCACGATTGAAGAAACTGCCGAGAATTCCAAAGGTCTCCGAAAGGGAGACCCACAGGAAGGCATTTCTATTCAGTTCACCTTTCCCCCTTTGCAACGCTTCTTTCCGAGCCCAGTGGAGTGGAGCAACGATACGGAGCAAAATATTGTATTTTGGGTTGGCCTGTATCGTGTTTTCAGGAACTATTCCATTTTAAACACGGGCGCGCCGAATAAAATCTTTGTTTTGAAAATCCGTGGTACTCATCCGGGAGAGAGGTTTTCGTGGGGCGGTATTTTTTTTCTCAGAAGGATACTTTGCGTCCAGGAGGCATGGATGAAATTGGGGTATGTTGAAGTTTAAAACGTTAAAGTATTACCCATATCTAGTCGCGTTCAAATTTTTAACAATATCTAGCATTTAGTTCATCATACGATTCATTTCCAACATTGTTGCGAAAATGCTAACTCTGGATTAATGTTCAGAAACTCGATCACATTTAGGTTTGGGTGAATCTAAAATTATATTTTCTTTCTCTCTAACTCAAAGGTTCCCCACTTATCACTAGAAACATGTTAAAATATTTAAGTTTTCTTGTGTGTATTTAGGTAGAAGAAAAAAATGTGGCCCTACGTACAAAGCAAGCAGCTTTATACAAAACGTCCTGATTTCATAAAACCGCATGGAGTGGGACTTATTTAATTTCTCATTGAGTTCTTAACCTAAGAAAAAATGAATACTAAAATATAAAGCAAAGAAAGCATATTTGATTTTTGTAAAATAATAAAAAAATTAACTCTATCTCTTTAAAATGTAGCTAGAGACCAAAGATAAACTATTTTAAACAATAATCAGCCACATCATTCTTCTGACTAGTTTGAAAATAGTTGCTTAACATATGGATATTGATGTTTCCTCTTACCAAGTCAAGTAACAAAACCAAGAACTAACTACAATATTATTCAAATTAAGGGGGTGACCCTAGGTACATGGTGGCCCTATAGTAGGGTGCATCAAACGCTCCTCTAGAAACAAATCACTTTGTACCCAATCTAAAAATGTTCCTTTACTCCTAAAAAGTTGTCCTGCCAAATATTTTTGTATTCCTCAGACTTTAAATGGGTCCACAACGAGCTCAAAGTTTCGAAATTTTGCTCATTTTGTAAGAAAAATGCAATAAATCCAAAGATAAAATCCTCACACATTGTTCTTAATTTTTTTCTGAAGAAATACTTTCATACTGCATAAAATTATTCAAGTTTCATTAATCTGTGATAGTTCTGTTAGGAGTTATAATTTTTCTTATAGTAAAAGAAGTTCGTGTAAAGTTGTTTTTTACATAACACTCAATGTTGTAACTCTGGAACTTTTTGACTTAGAAACACCAAATTTGATTCATTTCACCCACAATTTTATGACATTTGAGTAGACATGTAACTTGTCCCATTTTATTTCAAAATTTTTAACTAAAAATTTAAAAGGATTCATTAGCGAAATTTTTTAAATATACAGGGTAATGGGAAATTACGTGAACAAACTTCACATGGGGGTAGAGGGGACCTAGACAAGCATATTTTGAAAAACTAGAGGGGGCGCAGATGCACCGTTAAAGAGCTAGGGCCTAATGTAGTACGAGGGCGTTAAAAAAGCGGTTTCACCAAGAATCTTTTCCCAAAACAAAACATAATAGAAAGAAAAAATTATTGCATGAGGTACAGCAGTATCCTTACTACTTCCACCATAAATTTGACAAAAATCGGACCACTTTCTAAACAGTGGGGTGAGTTTTAAAACGTGCAATACTTAATCTTTTAGCCCAAGAATCGAGTTTCCTTAGTGTAATGGTATTTAGAAAATGATGATCGGGGAAGGAATTTTCAATGATCATGCAATATCCCTTATTTGTTTAAAAACTGAAGAGAAAAAAAACTGAGATTGAAAATTCCTTCCTACCGATCATCATTGTTCTAAATACCCTTACGCTAAGAGGAACTCCCTTCTTTGGCTAAAAGATTAATACTGCGCGTTTTAAAACTCCCCCACGGTTTAGAAAGTGATCCGATATTTGTCAAATTTATGGTGGAATTAGTACGGATACTGTTGTACACTATGTAATAATTTTTTTCATTTATTATGTTTTGTTTCGTTAACCGCTTTTTGAAACGCCCTCGCATTACATAAGGTCCTAGCTTTTAAGCGGTGCATCTGCGCCCCCCTTATTCCTAGGCGAAATATGCTTGTCTAGGTCCCCTCTACCCCCATGCGAAGTTTGTCCACGCAATTTCCGATCACCCTGTATAATTTTTTGTGATAATTTTTTAAAATTTATATTTCCTACATTTTATGTTTTTATATAAACATTTCAACCAAAAACGATGTTTAAATTTCAATTTTATCCTACAACAAAAACAATTTTTATGGAAATTTAAGGTGGTTTTCTAACAACTCCACAAATGTTCCTCAAATACCCCAAGGTTTTTAAAAATTTCCACAAAACTACGCAATTACGTAACTTTTTTTCCAAATGCTGTTATTTTTACAATTGGTACAGGTAAATTTTGATAGCATAGTAAAGTTAAGTCATCCTATAGCCTACGCAAGGATCCCAGTCAATTTATTTTAACTTCTAATTAAATTAATTCCCAATGCCCAAGTTGTGTGTTCAGGAAAACCCCCTGTTCTTTATAAGCATTCGAAATTTCTAATAAATTTAATATTCCTGTAAAAAGTGATGTATTAAAGCATGACAAAGATTAATAAACTTCTTGATGAGAATGCGAAATTATGAGCAATACCTACAGCAATAGAAATTGCTAAAATGGAAAACACTGAATTTCATATTTTCAATATGGCTTAAGGATGTGGAGAAGTTAATGAAAAATGGATTCCTTCATTTCATGAAGAGTGACCGAATAGCACCATTTGAATTATGAATAAACTTCATGGCTATGTGAAAAAAACTATTGTTAATATGACAATAATAAATATATAATTAGAAGTAAAGATAAATTTACAGGGAGTCTTGCGTAGAGCTATAGGATGACTTAACTTTACTATGATATCGAAATTTACCTGTACCAATTGTAAAAATAACAGCATTTGGTTGGATAAGTTACCTAATTGCATAGTTTTGTGGAAATTTTTAAAAACCTTGGGGTATTTGAGGAACATTTGTGGAGTTGTTAGAAAACCACCTTAAATTTCCATAAAAATTGTTTTTGTTGTAGGATAAAATTGAAATTCAAACATGGTTTTTGGTTAAAATATTTGTATAAAAACATAAAATATAGAAAAGATAATTTAAAAAAATCTAAAAATTATGTACTTAATTTTTTTTTACTATAAAAGCCTTTTAAAATTTTTAGTTACAAATTTTGAAATTAAATGGGTCAAGTCACATGTCTACCCAAATCTCATAAATTGTGAATGAATTGAATCAAATTTGGTGTTTCTCAAAAAGTTCCGGAGTTATAACATTGAGTAGTGCACAAAAAACAACTTTACACGAACTTCTTATACCACAAGAAAAATTATAACTCCTAACAGAACAATCACAGATTAATAAAACTTGAATCATTATATACAGTATAAAAGTACTTTTTCAAAAAAAATTAAGAACAAAGTGTGAGGATTTTACCTTTGAATTTATGACATTTTTCTTAAAAAATGAGCTTAAGTTCAAAACTTTAAGCTTGATGTGGACCCATTAAATATTTTTTATTTTTACAAAACTTTGCATGCATCAGTTTTGAAGTATTTGGAACAAAAATAACTTGGGTACAAAACAATATTATCAAATTTTAAAAATCATGGGGCGTTTGATGCACCCTACCCTATAGGTACACAAATATCTCCTCCGTTTTGTGACCTTCATTTCCATTTCACGAAACCGCAAAAAGGAGTTCTTCTAAATCTCCGGCTACTTAAAAAGGAAGAACATTTGAGACAATGTTTAATCTCTATAGTCTAGTCCTTTAAGAAACTCCGTTGCGTGAGTCGAATATTTTAACCCAACATTCAGCTAGAAAAGCGACCATACCTAGTTTTTGAGAAAAAAAAAAGAAAATGTTCTCATTCTCTCTCTCTTTTAAAAAGCATTAACTGATAATTAATTACGAATCTCAATTAGTTCTATCCGCTTAAAATAATCCTTTCAACTTTATCAGTCAATAAGGATTTTTTTTGGCGGCATGGCAATATATTTCAAAAGTTAACAATTAATTCCGGTAGGAATCTTTAAAAGTAACCGCTAATTAATATGAAGAAAGTCACGGGTCTATGACGATTCTATTTAATTGCCGCTAATCAGCGTTGAGACTTTTGCCTCTTTATATTGGAGAAAATATAAATTTCATATTTGGTCCTTTATGTCTCCCATTTTCAATAACTTGTTAATGGGAGTTCATATTTTTTCTTTCTCTATAATTCTCTAAGTGAAATTTTCTTGAATAATATAAGTTTTAATTCCTTAGTAATTAGTTCATTCAAAAAGAAATGGAAGAATTCCCACACATAAAATTTCTCTAATGGGAGGTATATTGTTGTAATTAATTAAGATAATATGAATAACTATCTAAGAAAGTAATCTATTTTGAAATAATTAAGTATTTGTTGTTCATGAGGTGTTTATATAAAAGACAATTTAATTTTTTACATATAAAACGAAGTTATCTTTTTAAATAATTTTTGATCGGTTGAAACTAAATGTTTCTAGTAAACAAAAAACATAATTTAGATTCAACGTTAATTTCTTAGAAAATTAACTACTATGCATTTGAAAGATTCACACACACAGCTATTAACTATTCAATAGAACCCAGAAATTATAACGCAATAGAAAGCGCAGGTCTATGGAGGGAGATTCACACAATATTTAAGGGAAATATTTCTAGCACTTGTGAAATGGTTGGATGGTCTTTGTGATTTGATGCAAGCCACAATCATGAATAACTTGTAATTAAGAAGTTACAGGTAGAAAAGACACCAAGTAAGAGATTTGCTTCATTAAAACACTAAATGCAATAACATTCCTCATTGTTGTTGTTATTAACGAAAGTTACTTTGCATAAAAGATTTAGTTCTCTGAATTGGTCACTGTTATTACAGATTACGCTCCTATTGAGTTTGACAAGAAATCTGTGTAAATCGTATCTTAATTGTTTCCATTCTTTGGCCAAATAAACTCATTTAATCTGTGTTTTGTTTTTCTTCTTCCTCCTCACTACAGTCTGCTACAGGCCAAGGCTGTCTCTTCAAGCCTTCCCCACCTTACCCTATCCCGTGCAATGGCTGTCCATCGAGTAACTCCAATAGTTTTGAGGTCTTTCTCCACCCCATCCAACCATCTGGTTGGGGGTCTTCCGCTTTGTCTTCTACCCTCTATTTTCGAGAAGGTAATTTTCTTCATGAAATAGTGTAGGCTTACACGGTCAGATTCAGAGTTATTTATTAAAAATTCTTCCGGGTGTAAGGACCGTGGTCTATGAGTAAAAATGGACGTTTCGTCTACACGTGACACTGTCAGCTTTGGCGTTCTTTAACTTTTTCATTTCAGTCTCGCTGAAGATGTCTACCGCAGATGTAGACGAAACGTCCGTTTTTACTCATAGACCACGGTCCTTACACCCAGAAGAATTTTTAATTAATAAGTAATTTTCTTCGTTGGGAACTTATCTTCGTATCTGTAAATGTGACCCAGCCATCTAATCCAAGAAGCCTTCACTACCTTAATTATGTTAGGTTTGCCAAATTTTTGATAGATTTTGTGTTTGTAGGCAATTCTGCAGATGTTATATTGCTTTATGGGTCCAAATATCTTTCTCAGAATCTTCCTTTCAAAAATCAGCAGAAGATCTTCCTCTGTCTTATTAAGGGTACATCACTCGCTTCCGTACAGCACAACAGGTCTAATGAGGGTCTTGTTCAGGCTGATTTTTTTTAGTGCTTATACATTTAGAAATTAGCTGTTTTTCAGACCATAATAACATCTATTGGCCAAGGCTATTCTACTTTTAATTAAATTTTTACCAATAGTAGTTCTTCTACAAATTGAATTTTTCAATAATTTTTTTGGGGAATCGCTCCATTTTTAAATCCCTGGGATTTGGTCAGGGTCCCCCAAATCCTATGTGATTCTGACTCGTCTAGGTGTCTACTATCCCCCCTAGAAGTGTGACCCATTATTTATGGGACACCCTGTATATCTAGTAATTTTTCGATTTTCTTTCTTGCAGCCAATAGTTCTAGGATTGAAGTCTGGTCTTACACTATTTACTAGTTGGTAAAATTTCCTAACTTCTTTTTGTGTTTTGAGACTTTCAATATTTTCATATAAATCGTCTAGGAATAACCGCTTTTTCTTCCTATGGGTTCTTTTCTCCTCCTTTCTTGAATTTTTATACTTTTCCTCCGCATCTCTTGTGTAATGTATCTGGATCATCAGTTTATATGCTTCATTTTTCCTTTCCGTTATCAAGCGACACTCCTCATTAAACCATTGGTTTCTTCTCTTTGCCTGGAACTCTGGTATTGTCTTTTTCTAGGCTTCCTGTATGGTTTGCTTCAGATTATGCCAAACATTTTCTATCGGTAGGGTTTCCTCACTAGTTGAGATTTTGTCACGTAACTCCCCCTTTTTCTATATATCTCAGCTTTCTTCAATGTCTCAACATCAATCCTTTTAATATTGTTTTCTCTCTTTTTAAAAAAGGATCTATTGATCTTATGACGAAGTTTCAAAACGATCAGAAAATGATCCGAGTCTACATTTGCTCCTCGAAATGAGCGTACGTCTAACTAAAATACTACTTATGTGTCTCATATCTATCAATATGTGGTCTATTTGGTTTAGAGCTCTTCCATCAGGAGATATCCAAGTAACTTTATGAATGTTCTTATGCTTAAATCTTGTACTTCCTATCACCATGGCAAAGTCCACAAGTATAAGACCATTGTCACTGTTGGTCTTTTGTAGTTCAAGAAAATATAAGTAGTTATGTATTTCGTTTTGTTACATAACGCAAAGTTAGTTCCGTGTTTGTAAACATTTTAGAATGATTTCAAGGAACTTCGCTTTAAAATCTTTACGGACTAGGTTTTTATGACTTTTTTAAGTGTTCTCTTTTTCATAAACATTATTTTGAATTTTTTTGCATTTGTTTTTTCAATTGCAATTTAAATTGATATTAATATATTTGAAGTAATACCATTAACGTAATTTTTACTGTCTATACTCATTGATTTTACTAGTAGGTATAATTGGGAAAATACTCTACCAATTTTGAAGATATTATTTTACTATTAAGCAGCGTTAGAAATTGGGGAAAAAATCCACTGGTCCTGCGGACCAGTGCTTTATCAATCTTACTGGTCCGCAACGAAAATCACTGGTCCGACAAATTAAAAAGGACCAGTTTAAATATTATTATAAAATAACTATTGCACTGAATGTGAGTACCAAATAGTAACATTAAAAATTAATACATATTCGATAATAAGTTAGCAGCTGTAAGTATGAAATTCAGATAAAATAAGTAATAAAATAAATTTATGAGAAATAAGAAATAGCTCCAAATAATCAAATAATTTTAAAAATATATTATTAATTAAATACTTTTCTTGATTAAATAATATTTCACTGACTGATAAACAAATAAAATAATCTTCTCGATTAAATAAAATTTCTCTAAATGACATACAAATTGGATACAATTGCACTAATTGGCAAAAAATAAGAACTTTTCTTGAATAAATTATATTGCACACAAATTAATACATAACTTCAAATTAGTTTTACATTGTTAGTTGACAAACTGGTTGTAATCTGGTTTATTTAATGAATCAATTATTTTGCCTTTCTCCCGATTCCAAGCAAAGAGAAATTGCATGAGGCTAAATCTGGAGGGAGGGATATTTTTTCATCACTGGTCCAGCGGACCAGTGATTTTCTGATTCCACTGGTCCGAACCGTTTTTTGGTTGTCCCGGACCAGCAATCCAGTACAATTTCAAACGCTGCTATTAAGAATAAGGGAGAGAATCTCGAAGCGGGTATGCTAACTTTGAATGCTCAAAAATCATATTTATTGTTTGGTTAAAATTACAAATTTGATTTTAAATTATAGGTGCGTTATCGAACTATATAAATTAAAAATACCCGATAGTGTCGGATTAAGCCAAAAAAATAATTTATTACTGAAAAAGAAATTATCGTCAAAAAAACGCTTTGTTGAATACGGTGCCCAAAACGGGTAACCCATTAAGGGAAAAGCGGGTAAGCACTACAAACGAGAAAAATTTTAACACAAATTAATCTTTTTTAGAATTTTTGTTGAGAACGTGGACGAATATAGAAGGAAAACCCTAGGGGTCAAGCTAGATACTTTTAGGGGTCATTATGTCCCTAATAGATCTGAAAACATTGCTTACTATGAAAGAATGTAATATTGTTTAAAATAAAGGAGGATTCATTGACCCCCCATGAGTCCCCATAAATCAACTAATGTTTGAGACCTTATTTACTTACCTAACAATCAAAAAAATTATTTTCGTGGTATCTCTCATTGAGTATAGCTACCCGCTCTGCCCTAAAGTTCCTAACTTACTTTATGGGGGGTTAAAACCTCAAAAATATAAAAAAAATCGCCGGTTCTTTCACAGTATTTTAAATTTAGATTTTGTCAACTTAATATAAAATTATCAACAACATGGTAAATGTTCTAATTTTTAACGATTCGAAATGAACATATCTTAATTTGTTCAACAGAAAAGTAATTTTTTTATATTACGCCCAGTTACCTCATGTTACAAATCTGATGTTCTTCCGGAGTTGATGTAAACTCGGGAGTGTTTGGTTAATCACAGCATTCACATAGTACTTTGACCCTCGGGATTCATCCGGAAGTATACGAACCTGCTTTGAGCGACTCTCCCCTAGTAATAGCCAAACATATCTCTTTAGGATTTTTAAATATTGACCTAGGTTGTGGTTTGTTAACCATCCTTAGTCCTCTGCATATAATGAAATATTCTTGTATAATATATTTTTGATATATAATTAAAACTCTATTTATTTATTTATTATTATTTTTAGTTACCTTCTCAAAATTTCAAAATTTAAACTTTATTTATTTATTATTAATTTTAGATTTGTTTTTATTTTGTTTTATTTTATGTTATTTTTATTATAGTGTTTTTCTTGTAAAATTTTAATTACTTACTCCTGTAAGCCCCGTGCTATACATTGTGGTGCACGGGGAGCTTTTTGTTTGTTTAAATAAAAAATAAATATTTTTTATAATTGGATACTATTTTATTATTTACAATAGGTAAATTTCCATAAAGATTACTTGCAACTATATAATATACCAAGAACCTTCTTTATACACATGAAACATTCGATGAGTAATTTATGAAGAACAAAGATATAACTTAATTATAAATACAAATTTATCAAATTATGCAACCACTGAACAACTTCTTCTTCCGCAAATGCAGAACTACCCCATCTGCCATAGTTCTGCATTTGCGGAACTGCTCCATACAAAAAGGTTACCCAGTAAGCGGCTGCTGAATGCTGCACCCCTGAAGAAGTTGTTCAGTGGTTGCATACTTTGATAAATTTGCATTTATAACTAAGTTATATCTTTGTTCTTGATTGATTTCTATTTTGGTATTAAGAAGCTTTAAGCGCTAGTACAGAGTGGACTTTTCAAAATTTTTGAAATTTCAATAACTGTAAGTATAAAAATGATACCTATTCTTGTATGAGTAATTTTTCTAATTCTAAAACTAGCACATTTTTTATACTTCTATATTTTTTAGGTAAGTGCTTTAATTGAAAAGTTGTTACGCAATTTTTACTAGTTAATTACATTCATTAGAGTAACGGACTGCTTCTTGAAAATTCAAAAACTATTTTTTCCTCAACACGCCAAAATACCACCTCTAGTTGAAAAAGTACCAAATCATTACCATTATTTTCCACGTCTAGACCGCATATTAAATCCAATATCGATTTCCCGAACATAATATAAAGTAGATCAAGTCTCGCGGAAACAGCTTAAAAAACAATCCATTCCGGACTGTCATTATTCCAAAGTATTTCCCGCCTAGTAATGGCTACCCAGAGGGCTCGAGTAAGGAAGATAAGTTTCGCTCCTTCTCTCAGCACCTTGAGAAATGGACTCTGGCTGGATGGAAAACAAATGTGAGTCGTACCAATCGGTCGCTTTTTTCTGCGGAGACAACACCATTTAAATCTACTTAGTGCTCCTTTTCAAGCTAGTTCCGCTACTTGGGGAATTCTTCCTTTTTGGGGAGGGTAATTTTACTTTTAAAACTATTTGTCTAAATACTCGAGTTACGTGGGGATGATTGTCCTTGAGGAAACTTGATCATACTTTGTTTTCTTTCGGAGAAGGGGAAGTTGGGTTGTGAAGACATTCGGCTAAGGGAAGTCACCAGTCCCTTAGATAGTCCAGGCAACGAAGGGTTATAGAGGGAAGTTCTTGGAACACAATTTTTGACTTTAGAACTTTGTTCGGACTAGTTTGGAGGTAAACATATCAAAAGTCCCCGACCCTAGCCCCTGAGCTTAATGTAGGGGGGGCGTTTAAAAGTCTCATTTTTCAGTTTTTGGCTTATTACTCTTAGAAAATGCATCCCCACGAAAAAGTTTTAATTATCTTTTTTAAAGTAGATAAAATTACCAACAATTTAAGACCATTCCCAGGTTTATAGGTCCGATAGATCCCGATTTACATCTCTTCAAAAATGGAAAATTTGTTAAAAAAGTTCGAAAAATTGAGTAAAATTCGTATTTAAAGCAATTTATTGGCTATATTACACTTCTAAGAGTAAAGTAAGGACTAAAACCTTATAACACAATTATTTAGCTTTAATTTAAGCCCTGAACCAAGTCTACGAGATCAATAGTTCTTACGCTATCTGAAAAAAAAACAAAAATTGGGAAAATGGGATTTTCCCAGAAAGGGGACCTAGAGGTTTGAGAGTACAGTAAAAGAGAAGAAAAGTGGTATAAATTAATATACCAATATTGAAAACAGTATTTATTTGTTTGAAGTATTCCATTTTTACCTTATAAAATTTATTAATTACCTATTTCTTAATTATTAATTATTTTCAATTTAATTAATTTTTTGTTCTATATTTATTGAATTTAAAAAATGATCGTCATATTTATGAATTTTGCATACTTGTCATATATAAATTACAGCTTATAACATTTAGGAGGCATAGGTTCATGTTGGTATAACGGTTAAGAGGAAATTTCGAGAGGCTTTTGTCCCCTCAAAAAGGAACGGATAGGGCTATGTTGGATGTTGGTGTAAAAAAGGAAGAACACTGAAAAAACAGCAGGCTACAGGTTTGTAGGAATACAGTAAAAGAGAAGAAAAGTCTTAAAACATAAAGGACATGACCACTAGGGTGGGTCAAAAATATTTTTTTCACATTTTCCCAGGGGCACAGCGACAAAAGGGTGCCAAATGGTCTCAAACTAACATGTGTAAAATATTATTCGATTATAATAACTCTTTTTGTCTCCGGATTGGCCTCTAAGTTTCGATTAATATAGTAATTTCATGTAAAAATGGACGAACGAAAATCAAGCTTTTACCTCGATTCCACAAATCCGTCATGAATATAAATGTGCACAATGATATAAAAATCATCATTGAAGACTATAAAGTAATTATAAATGAAACCAGAGTTGAAATACTTGAGTTGTAATACAACATATTTAGAAATACCTCAATGGTAGAACTGGCAATCAAAAATTTCCTCCTGGAATCATTAAAATGTGCGAAACTATTATTGTTGGTTGAATAGGATGGTAAAAACATTAAATTTTTAATAAAAATGGATTTGTCAGAAGGTGGGTACCTTTTTTGGGTTATAGGTTTCAACCCCAAGAAAAACATTTGGATAATAGTTTGAAAGTTGGGATTTCCTTGAAATTTCTTGGCATATTAGGAATAGTCAGTCCCAAGTGTCCCCATTGATTCCCTAATGTCCAAAAATAAATTAAAACCACATTTTAAGAGTCAAATTTTGAAATATTTTCTTAAGAAGAGCGGTAGATCCCAGTTTCAGCTTAAAGCTCAGTATTATCCCCTAAGTTTTTAAATAAGTTACATTACTTTTCAAAGCTTACTTGTTATTATCCTTAACAGTTAAATTTGCGATATTTAAACTTTTATGAACGCATAAGGGAATGCTAAGAAGCTATTTTGAGTCAATCCTCAAAGAAGTAGAATTTCATAGGCCTGGGTTTCAGTCAATTGCTATAGCAAAAAATTTGGTAAACCATGACTGAGCGAATCATAACTGATAATGCCTATGAACGAACTATCCATTCGACAATTGTTTCAACATATTTTTGTGATCATATTTGGATCCCGAGACCAGCCAGCGAAAACTGTCCGCTGAATTTCGAAAGCGAGGCATATTTAAGAAAAATACAACTGTTTCTATTTTGAAAAACTAAAAATACCGTTTTATAATGACCAAACTTGAGGGAGAATGTATATGAACTACCAATATTTAAAATCTGTACCACTGACAATCCACTGTTTGTTGGCAAAAAGAGATTAATATTCTACGGATCTTGTTAATATGGTAGCATATTATATTTCCACTTTGGAAGTTGTTTTTGTATTAATAATGCATGAAGGTGACTAATGTGATTAAAATTGATTTTAAATACCCTTATTTGTGAACTTTAAAGAGTTATCAACAAAAAAAATTAATTTATAAAATTTTTAAAAAATATGAAAAATTACATATTTTTTTTCTATTTGAGGCCAATCCGGAGGCAAAAAGAGTTATTATTATGGAATAATATTTTACATATATTAGTTTGAGACCATTTGGCACCCTTTTCTTGCTGTGCCCGATAGAATTTGTGAAATTTTTTTTTCGCCATAGGAAAATGACCCACCCTAATGACCACTCTATACAAAATGAAAGCTGATTAAATTTGCCCCAAGTTTTACTCAGTACAAGTGTAGGCCCGATGACCAGGTTCCTCACACTTAATTAAAGAATATCTAGACATGGGAAAATATTTTGCTATGACCATGTTTGTGCATATAGGATAGGCATTGTGATAGTTTTACAAAACAAGCGTTTAGTGAAAAATAAACATAATACATTACAATAGTAGGTATCATTCAGTTAATTTCTTGCTCTCTTTAGGGCGGGGAGGACCTTGATCCTGGATTTTGTTTTCATCTTCTGTATCATCCTCTCCATCGGATCCCAGTAGGGAAACAGTTAGAGGATCCTCCTGTTCTTCTTCACTTTCGGAGTCAATTTGAGAGACCCCATTCAGGCAGTTCCCCTGGCAGTTTTGGCATGCTGGGGAACATTTGAGGCTTGCTTTTTTACAACCACACTTCGCGCTGGCAGTCTTTCACGCATCGACAGAAAATTGTTTTTAGGATATCGTCCGGTGCAGCTGCTAATTCACTATGCACTGGGACCAGGCAGTTATTCTCCATCTTCCATCCATACATCTAATTCCAGCCCGAATTACAAGTTTGGGGGGGGGCAGGACAAAAGACTCACTTGGGGCCTTCGACATGTCTTAAAGTAAAATTTAAATTTATTAGACTTGGAATATCACAGCACAGACGACATTTAATTTACAGAAGAATATTAAATTTAAGTAAAAATGCTAAAGGGTTTCGATTTGTTCAGCAAGGAATCGAATCGGAATGGCGCTCCCGGGAAAAATCAAAACATGAACAGCATCAAAAAAGTTATAGAGTAAGAACTTTTGATCTCACAGATTTTAGTCACAAGGTTTTAGTCCTTACTTCACTCTTAGAAGTGTAATATAGCCAATAAATTGCTTTAAATACGAATTTTACTCAATTTTTCGAACTTTATTAACAAATTTTCCATTTTTGAAGAGATGTAACTCGGGATCTATTGGACCTATAAACCTGGGAATGGTCTTAAATTGTTGGTAATTTTATCTACTTTAAAAAAGATAATTGAAACTTTTTCGTGGAGATGCATTTTCTAAGAGTAATAAGCCAAAAACTGAAAAATGAGACTTTTAAACGCCCCCCCTACATTAAGCTCAGGGGCTAGGGTCGGGGACTTTTGATATGTTTACCTCCAAACTAGTCCAAACAAAGTTC
Organism: Tetragnatha versicolor; assembly: GCA_024610705.1. Classification (NCBI taxonomy): domain Eukaryota; kingdom Metazoa; phylum Arthropoda; class Arachnida; order Araneae; family Tetragnathidae; genus Tetragnatha; species Tetragnatha versicolor. The sequence goes on along the minus strand of JANDEH010000009.1, from coordinate 5,294,534 downwards.
TAAAGTCAAAAATTGTGTTCCAAGAACTTCCCTCTACACCCTTTTTTGAGCATTCGTTGCCTGGACTAAGAAGGGACTAAGGTATATGTGTGTATGTGTTTGAAGCAATGTTTTTACGATTAGATTGTTTAATTTATTTGTTCTTGACCAGTTTGCCTCGCGCTTCTTTTTTAGACTGGGAAAATATTTTAATCATCTGGTTTTCTTTTATATAAAAAAATAATACTTTAAAGAAAAAATAAGAATATATATTTGATAGTCGTTGATCATAAGCTTTTCCTTTTTCCTTTCCTGTTGTATCCTGTATTTTTTGCATATTTAAAAAAATTATTTTCCCTAATTTATAGTATTTTCTCGTAAAAGTTCTAAAATATATACCTACCTGTTTGAATGTTGTAAATGCCAAAATTCCCCTTTATTTAGAGTTATTCTTTCCGATATGGAACGTAAAAGATGCTAAATACATTTATTTTAGGATTTGTTTCCAAAATGCCTTTGCTTTATATTCTAGTGCTTGTGTATGTGTATGTTGGGTATGTGCGTGCATGTTTAGTTTATTTTTGATCCCCATGAATATGGAAAGACTTTAATATAAATACCGGGTGGTCCTAAATTCGTGGTACAAACTGGGTAGGGTAGGTAGAGTACATCAAGACGAACAAGAATTGAGAAAGGGGGGGGGTCGCAGTTACACCGTTAAAGAGCTAGGACCTAATGTAGTGCGAGAGAGTTACAAAAGGACGTTTTGCCAAGGCCCGTTTAACGAAAAAAATATAATGAAATGAAAAAATTTATTGCATGAAGTACAGCAGTATCCTTACTACTTACATCATAAATTTGATAGAAATTGGACCACTTGCTAAACCGTTGAGTGAGTTTTAAAACATGCAATATTAATATTTTAGCCAAAGAATGGAGTTCCTTTAAATTAGTGTAATAGTATTTAGAAAAATGATGATCGGGGAAGGAATTTTCAATGATCATGTACAGTTTCAATGATCAATGTATGATCATTGAAAATTCCTTCCCAGATCATCATTTTTCTAAATACCATTAACCTTTTAAACGCCGCAATTCAAATTTCGAACTAAAGGTTCTGACTTTTGGCTTAAATGGCTTGTTGCATCCTTACTAAAACCATTCTAGTCATTTTTTGGCGGAAAAAAAATCCTAAGTATGATTTTGAGGATGTTCCCAAATGGGAACATCGGCTATTGGGGTGAAGTTTTTAGGGGGATTTCCAAAAGGCACATACTTTACAATTAATTCAAATAAAATGATTGAAATCGGTTTCTACTTAATAATTAGGAACATTTTTATGATTGTGGATGGTTTTTTCATTTTTATTATCCATACTTGGACGATTGAGCAACATTTTATAGATTTTCATAAGAAAAAATTGACATGTTTATTACGTACGCGAAGCTTTTCCGTAAATTTTTCTTGTACTATGAGTAATATTTTGGTGTAAAAATACATAAGAGTGTTCCCATGCTCTTTAAAGCTAAAAAGTTACGGTTCTGTGAGAAAAATTGGTTTTAATTACTGTTCAATACGGATATCTAGCCTAAAATCCACTAATTGTATTCAAATCTAATTAGCTTTCAAAATTGATAATCATAATTATCTCCATTGATTTATTAAAGCTGTGTTTCTCATGGAAGATTCCAAACTGAACCACATAAATCTTACATCCATCTTACTTTAGAAGAGTGTTTTTATATGTACGCACTTTTCCTTATTTTCAAAATTCTTCAATTTTATTCCTAAAATTTTTATGTAAAAAAAGTACCTGAACAAAAATATAAACGCAAATCCTCAGAATCACTCCAAACATGCTCTTTTCATAACCCCTATTGATAATTACTGAAAATTAATCGATCACGGAGTTAGAAATATATACAAGTGTAAGAATCTGCTATAAAGATTTGGAATTTATTTCTCCATAAATCAGGTGAAAAAATAAAAATTACATATTTTTGAATTTAAAACATCATTCTTAACCTGTTTAGATCTTTTGAGACATAAAAGGTTCAAAAAATTAAAGAAAATAGGAAATAACTTCAATTTTTGCATGTTATAAAAATCCCCTCAAATACTATACCCCAAACGCCGATGTTCCCATTTGGGAACATATACGTTGTATTGGTAATTACTCTCCAAAATTAGAATATGAAGCTATTCTGTCAAGCCAAATCGGAAGATGCGTACTTAAGCTACCTAAACACAGCAAAATTATTTAAAAATAAATTTATTTAAAATTTTCACACGTTGAAACTTGTGAAACTTTTGGAAGAGCCAAAAATCTCTAATTTTGATGTAAATTCTACAAAAAGGATTAAATTGCACATGAAAAACTTTTGTATGTAAAATAACTTCATATCTTTGAGTTTCTTTCTACCAAGTATCAAATTCCTGCATGAAGAATTAAGTGGTGAAAAAAATCCTTAAAATGATGTTCCCATTTGGGAACATCGGCAGGTAAAAGGTTAAGGGATTTCCATTCTTTGGCTAAAAGATCAATACTGCGCGTTTTAAAACTCACCCCATGGTTTAGCAAGAGGTCCAATTTCTATCAAATTTATGGTGTAAGTAGTACGGATACTGCTGTCCCTCATGCAATAAATTTTTTAATTTCATTATGTTTTTTTTTGTTAAACGGGCCTTGGCAAAACGTCCTTTTGTAACCCTCTCGCACTACATTAGGTCCTAGTTCTTTAACGGTGCATCTGCGCCCCCTCAAGTTTTTCAAAATATGCTTGTCTAGGTCCCCTCTACCTACCCTACCCAGTTTGTACTACGAATTTAGGACCACCCTGTATAAAATAATTTTAAATTTTTAATACTTATATGAATTGGTATACTCCTTACACCATTTAATATTCGTAAGAATCCAACCCAGCACTTACGAGTCATTGTTTAGTTTATATTTATTTATACAACCATATATCGTCACAAGTTTAAGGTTAAACTATGGAACAGTCGACTACAATGCTCAAACTCTAACCCCAAAAAAGAAACATCGTTCATTTAAAAAAAGCACGTAGACTTTTACCCATCTCGCATAAAAAAGCATCCCCAAAATGAAATCCCTATGTTCTCGGTGTATACAAACTATTTCGTGATGCAGCCTAAATCAAGCATGTAGAGAAAACACTTTGAAAACATTGCTGAATACTTATTTTTGCGATGCACGAGAAACAACGTAGTCGAAAGGAGAAATTTGGTTTCTCGAGGTCTAACACAGGGTCCCTGAGGGTACCACTTTTGCAAAGGCCACTTTTTTCGCCCAACTTCAGCTAGCACACCCCGGTTCTTTCTAGCCAGAATAAAATGCCTCTTTTCTAACGAAAAGGAATAAAGGACAACTCGCGTTCTGGCTCCAAATTTCAATACTTGGCAAATTTGATTTTGCCTGGCTGGATCTCCCTTTCTTTCAACCCAGGGAATCAGCCTGGGATAGTGAAACCTGCATAGCGCATCGGGGGATTGTGCAATACGTGGCGTGTGAGTGCGCTCTCTCCTGTTTATGTATAGCGATTTACACTTGGATGGAGATGGTTCATCACGTTTTTGGAACCTTCTGATTGATTTGGTTTTGAAGAGGGCGATTATTACATTCGTTTGTTTGAATTTCAGTATTTATTTTTTAATATTACACTGTAAAAAAAGAACGTCTTTTAAAGTATTATTTTCCGTGAATTTTTCATGGATTAATTCCGTAAACTACAAAACGGAATTTTCATCGTGAAGTTTCCATTTTTTAATTTTCCTCTCCTCACGCATGCGTATTGTACTATTTCTCCACTCGTTTTGGTGAGACTCAAATATAGTTGTAAATAAGTAATGGAAGTTTGTGCAAGCGTCTTCAGGTGAAACGAACCTTCAGCAAATTTATTATGGGTAAGGTAGTTATTAATCCTCTAGAATCCTAAGTTCGTATGTGACGTAACCTTCACAGTCACAAACAAAGAAAATGTTATAATAAGTTTTCCTATTACTGAATCCCCGCTGTAGCAGTGGTAGCGTGTCTGATTAGCATGCAGCTATTCGCGGGTTCGAACCCCAGTAAATATTATTTTATTAAAATTTCCAAAAATAGCAAAAATATATTGCTTTTATTTTTTGTATTATTGGTAGTAAACGTTACCATGCTTTAAAATAGAAATACTCTGATATACTATTTTTAAACAGATATTTAAACATCGTACGATCGCTTTCTTCACTACGTAGCTGAAGTCTTAAAATATTGCATACCTAACTAGTCTTATTAGATCGCAAAAATGTGATCTAAATAGTTGTGATAACTTGTTACTTTTGATTAGACTTGTATTACTGTGATCGGTAGTGTAAATTATTTAAAAGAATCGTCTATTTGGATTTTACGGATTGTTTGTCATTTTTTTTCAAAATTATAATCAGGAAAATTATATATCAGAAATATAAAACGAACAATCCCTAAAATAACGGAAAGTTCCACTCCAATGACGAAAAGATATTAAACGAACGTTCTCTAAAATAACGGAAGGTTTCCCTCCTTTGACAGAAAAATACAAAACGGACATTCCCTCAAATGACGGAAAAAGAAAATACGGATACCTTCTCAAATGATGAAAATAATCCGGCAGCGGTGCTGCCGGGAAATTTCCGTTTATTGAAGAAAGATTTTTTTACAGTGTACGGAGCGTTCGAAGTATTTCTACTCTGCCAGGGGAAAGGCGCTAACTATGAATCAACAGTCATAGGAATCAAAGTTTATTTCATATTTACTGCAAGTAGTGTTTGGAATATTGTGGTAAATATGAAGAAATAATAGTTAAAATACATAAAAGGATATTAAGTTTCAACAATTATTTTTAAACGAAAGTTTGTTTGAAAAATATTTAATTTTGATTATTCGGAGAGGTTTATAAAATTTTAACACTTTATAAGATTTTAAGAATAATTAAAAATTAATTAAAAAATCATAAACTTGAAAAATTGCCAAAATATATATACATTGATATCGTGTTTATTTTTCTAAGACTTCCCCCAATCTTATTGGGGAACTTGATAATATCTGTACTTGTTAATTGTATCCTTTTAAGGTATCCGTTCACCTTTGACAACTTTTACTTTAAACTTTGATAATAACCTAATTTTTTCTTTAAAATATCATTAGTTACCCCAAAACCTAGTTATACATCCAAAAAAATTTTGAAACATTTTTTCCCCCAATTTAGGGTAAAAAATAGGGTCAAAAAGGTCAAAAAACAACCATCACGCATTTTGAAATTACACAAAAAGTTATTAATATTTTTTACTTTTGTAAATTGGATTTCAAAGAGTGATATGTACTCTTGGATCTAGACTAAATGTTTTGAAAAATATAAAGTTTTAAAGTTTTTAGACGCTTTTAAATATGAAATACCTTAAAACTCATAAAAAAATATAAGCAATGCTATTACATAAGCTGTTAATTTTTTTTCTACTCAACATATAACCATGATTTTAGTCTAGATCAGTGTTTCCAAACCTTTTTCGGTCCATGCCCCACCAAAGCCTTTCTAAATTTTCCATGCCCCCGGTCTCAGTGGCATATATAGAATAGGTTGTATAGAAAATTTTTTTTCCGATTTTGATGACGTATTAGTGTAGAAAAGTTGTCTAAGGTGCCAGAGAGTACCTGTGAATTTTTTCAGAATTTTTGGATAATTTCTTAAGGTGCCACATTGGCCCTGAAGTTCCCCAGGTTAATCCTATGAGGCGCGCCGCGCAGCCAAAAAGGCCGAAAATTCGTTTTTCACCCCTCATTTCTGCCCTAATCACAATAGGAATGTCTTCCCTCAAGTTATGGACTCTATGATGTTTGCTACCCAAAAATATTTGAATAATAGCCTTTACATCTATATTACGTTGTTTTGTATATGCTCAAATTTCGTCGAAAATCGCGTATTTCCTCGTTCAAATCAGATCCCACAATCAACATAATATAAAGATTTAAGTTATTATTCAAGTTTTGTCGGGTAGCATACATCATATAGAGTCCATATCTCGAGACAAGACATTCGTTGTGTGATTAGGGTAGAAATGAGGGGCGAAAAACCGATTTTCGGCCTTTTTGGCTGCGCGCCGCATAGGATTAACACGGGGAACTTCAGGGCCAATGTGGCACCTTAAGAAATTATCCGAAAATTCTGAAAAAATTCACAGGAACTCTCTGCCACCTTAGACAACTTTTCCGCACTAATTCGTCATCAAAAAGAAATATATTTTGAGAGGTCGCCAAAATTATTTCTTAGCCCCTCCCTTCTTTGTATATTTAATAAGTCTAATGAAGCTTTTCAGAATTTTTATTCTCTGGATGTCTTAAACAAAATGTTGTTTAAAGAAGCCGAGGTTCAGTTTTCCGCTTAACGAACTTTGAAAACTATCAGTGAATCGTTGGCGGGGCGCTTCGGGCAGTTTCACCCCTCTTTCCCCAGAGTGAATTGAGCTGTGTAAAAACGAAGAAAAGTTTTAGGAAAAAAACATCTCAACGAACACTTCAAAAGATTAGTTAAGAGACAAAATAATTTGTCTTTCGAATAATTGAAATTCTTTTATGTTCAAAGCTTGAGGGGTTTTTATTTGAGAAAAGAGGAGCGTAATATAAATAACTTGCAGAATTTCCATGCTCTGGTATAACGTCAAAATATTTAAAAAGTGACAAGGTGATCATCGTTAAACTTCAAAAAGTTATGATGTTTTTCTTTAGAATGTGCTGGAATTTTTTTGTTGAAAAAAATAGTTATATTTCTTGATACAAAATAGTATTCTATGGAACTATACCTAAAATTTAAATACCGTGTCATAGTAACCAATAAAAACCACGAAACATTTTATGTGAAGGAAGAATAGGCTCAGATGGGGTGAATGGTTATAGTAGGGTTAAATTAGCATAGGGATTTTAATGTTTTTGGCATGCCTATTTTTAGTGATGCTCAAGAAAATATCAGCATTCATAAACTCATTAAATTTTATAATATAAACTGTTAAAATACCTTTATCAATTTACCCCGCTATAACCCCTTAACGCACTCGACCATACCTCTTAATGCAATCTCAGGAACTTCATTTGGATATTGAAGGACAAATCAACACTTTTATTATCAAACTTTTTTTGCGATAAACATGATCCATTAATTCAAACCTTGCTATTATTCGAAATTAGACGTTGTGAAGACAAAAAAATATGTACTACTTTCATTCAAACACAACCATATCAAAGGTAAGTATTATTATACACAACTCGAATTTATTTTATACCCTCCTCAAAAATATTAAAGAATGTATATCACTTACAGAAAATTCCATTTATATATACCCTAGGAAACTAAAACCTAACTTTAAAGAACTAGTCTAAGAAAACAAAACTCGTTATTACCTGTCATTCGTTTTCTAAAACTCATCTCTTTCGGAAATCTTTGAGGGAGTTATTGGGATCTTAGACATAATGGGTAATACAGAAAGGTGTTTCTTTTAGATGAGGTGTATAAGGTCAGTCTATTTTGTTTCGAAAGAAATGTCGCTTGGAAACAAATCCCTGGATTTGGTCTCACTAAGAAAATGACAAGACCACACACTATTAGGATATTGGTTCTTTGCTATACTAAACTACTTATCTTCTCATATGGGATTCCTTTGAAAAGTTTGGTTTAGAAAAGAGTTTGAGTCTTCATGATGTAATAATACATTTTTCTATTTTTATTTATCGAAGTTAATTTTAAAATAGCTTACTGAATTCAACTTAATCTTATGTTTCTACCAACCTTTTTGTCATAAAAAATATTTGAACTAAATTGCATAAATTATTGATACATTCAGATAAAACAGTCCCAAACAGTAAAAATGTTCCAAATCCGTCCAATTTATGTCACTTGTGGCTGAATTCCGTTTATTTCCAGTTGCAGTTACGTAAGATTACGTATTTCGTATGAACTCTGCTACTAGGTTTGTAATTAATACTTTGAGTGTTAGGTTCCTCGTTTTTTTTCCCAAGGGATTTTGTTTTTGGGACAACTTTCTTAACTCAATAACTCCCTATCATGAACATTTATTGAATACCTTCGATTTTGAGATATTGAGGTCATATTGTATTTCGATGTATCAAATTTAAAGAAAAAATAATCACTGATAAATAATTCAGTAGGAATGTATATTTCACCTCTTAAGGTATACGTTCACCTTTTTAGGTAAATTTTCATGAAAACCTCAATTTTCCAAAATTGTTTCAGAATTGTAGCCCTATTCATTAGCTTCAAAAAACACTTTAAACTGTGTGTCTAGGACATTTAGAACCGAAGTTATAGAATTTTAAACATTACATATAGTAAGTTAGGTAAAATTAAAAGTTTAATTTCGTGTTTTCTCAAAATGGGTTTTTTGTGTTTTTGCTTTATCGCATTTTTAAATATATCCTTAAGTTATTGTTGGATTTGCATAAAATTTGGTATACATATTTAAGATATATAGGTGTTGGATCTAGACCAGTGTTTCCCAACGTGGGGTGCATGCCCCATTGGGGGGCAATATCATTTTCTATGGGGGCAATTTGAAACTTTTCAACCAAATTGCCCCCCAGGCCTGGGGCCAATCCAGGGGGAAAATTTAAAAAAACTTTTAAAAAATAAGTTTATCAAAATCTGATCCCATTATCCTGTCTGAGAATGAATGTCTGAAATCTGGACCAGTATGTATCAAAACCAAGTTGAAACCCTGTTTAAGAGTCTAATTTCCAAAACTTAGGTTCATCAAAATGCAAATCTTACCTAAAAATTTTTTTGATTTTTTGATTAAATTTTGTGTTCATTCAGCTAAAGAAACACAAAACTACACAATAACATTGAAAATTTTGCAAATACGTGAACTTTTTCTTTTTTGACCCCTGAAAAAGTGCTATTTTCACATGCTAATATCTCCGCGAATATTCAAGATATTTTGATCAAATGTTTTTCGGTGAGTGATTCATGACGTTGGCAACAATACTCTTACTGAGGTTTTTGATCTATCTCCTTTAGTTTTTAAATTATTTTTTTTAACTTTTTAATTTCGCCGCTAGGGGCGCTGTAAGTTATCTCAATGGATTCTCCAGGCTCACTTACCTAGGGGTAGACCTTACTTCCATGACCCTAGGAGGAGCTGGTTCCGAATAAAAGCCGTGCAACGCAATTTTGAAACACCCTGTATATTCGAAAACAATTTGATTCAGGTAAATTCTAGGTACTTGAGAATAAATGATTAAAATGAATATATTACTTATTTTAAATTTACCTATCTTTTTACAGAAAAATCCATATTTGAAAGAAGTATTACTAATGTAATTAAAGGAAAATATTTTAAGGAAACGTTAGAGCTCTTTTCAATATCTTTAGTATTTGTTAATCACAATAATTTATTCATTTACTTAATATGAAAAGTGATATGGTTGCTTAATGTATTTCAGAGCTGTAATAAGCTGTATAAATATTCATGACCACGTTGAATTAACTTAAACAATTGCTTTCTTACTTCAAATGGTTAATTCAAATTATAAAATAAATATTTTTAATGATTCATAATGTATTATCCATAGAATATGTAAAATTAAATGCCACCTATAAGCTCCTACATATACAGTTTAATAAATCATATAAAATACCACATGAAGAATTAAATATTAAAGATTCAAAGCTTCATTTATTCAATAGCACTTAGACTCTTAACAATAGGAAAAGACTCAAATATATCCTTTGAATTCCTTTTAGATTATTCTTTATTTCGTGTAAGTAAATTACAATAATTAAAATTAAATTTTTCATCTTAGGGTAGTTAAAACTAATTTTTTGTTCTTATTTTTATGTAATTACTTTATCTAGTTAATTTTATTGCACAGTAAGTTTATGTATGAATTTGATTTCCTTAACTATTGAAATTTACATTATATATTTGATTAAAATTCATGAGAAAGTATTAAATTCTTTGGTATGTGTACATTAAGAAGTTATTTGAAAATATTTCTTAAACATTCTAATAAATGGATTATAAGTTATATTTTTATAATGAAGAAAAATAGTTCTCATTAGTAACTTTACGACTATTTGATGTTTGTAGGGTAAACAATGTAGAGGAAAGGAGGGTATTATGGAATGGTTGGGTAATATGGGACACCTGAGTTTTTGCTCCCCCTCGTGCTGCAATCACGTGGAAATGCTACAAAAGTCTTTAGAAATCCCCCATGATGCAGTGCTCAAAGAGTTTAGCTTCTTGTTATTCACTGATCAGTCGCAGCAAAGCAAAATGTGTTTCAGGATTTTCGAAAGTTTTAAACGGCAAATGTTCAAACCTTTAAACCTACCAGTAACTATGAGACTTGGATTTTGTTGTTAAGCATAATGTACACTAAACGATCAGTAGTTTCTTATACTTCAGTCGTTATTTAGCAATCCATGTTTTATCGGTCAGTAAAAGGGTTCATATTACAAGATGGCCTGTCGGGTATTATGGAACATTCCATAAGCAAAGGGTCTCCCCCTCGTGCTGCAATCACGTGGCAATGCTACAAAAGTCTTTAGAAATCCCCCATGATGCAGTGCTCAAAGAGTTTAGCTTCTTGTTATTCACTGATCAGTCGCAGCAAAGCAAAATGTGTTTCAGGATTTTCGAAAGTTTTAAACGGCAAATGTTCAAACCTTTAAACCTACCAGTAACTATGAGACTTGGATTTTGTTGTTAAGCATAATGTACACTAAACGATCAGTAGTTTCTTATACTTCAGTCGTTATTTAGCAATCCATGTTTTATCGGTCAGTAAAAGGGTTCATATTACAAGATGGCCTGTCGGGTATTATGGAACATTCCATAAGCAAAGGGTCAGAAAAAGACGATTATGTTTGCGACTATTGTAATTATACTCATAAAAAACTATTTGAACGTAAATTGTTAAATATATTTTTATACTTAAGATTAACTATGTTGTCTAAGGTCTAATTAGTATTCAATAGCTGTAAATCCAACCATTCCATTTTACCCAACTGTTCCATATTACCCTCCATTTGTAACTTTTCCTTAAAGAACATTTTTTATTAAAAAAATAAATGCTGATTTATTTGATCATTGGTCATTCATTGCCATTAGTTTTAGTATGTACTTAAAATGATTCGGCGGATTTTTATTAAACACTAATAGAGTTATTCTGAAATTTATAAAGGATGTTCCATAAACCCTCCTCTCCTGTATAATTTAAATATTGGCAAAGGAAAGAAATATTTTTTATCATCTTAAAAATAATTTCTCGTCCGTAGTTATTTTTACGATATTTTTTATGCCACTTAAGTTTAATATTCCTAAAAATATGCTTGTAAAGCTCGCTGAAATCATTGTTTGAAGTTTCATTCAAAATTGTATATTAGACAAAATTATTTGGATTAATATTTTAAGACCACTGATAAAATTTTGAATTTTAATTTTTTTCCGGTAACATAATTATTAAAAAACTTTGTTTATTATTTAAAAATAACTGGAAAACAAACAGAATAAAAACAAATGTTGTTAGAGTGTATCTTTGGAGTTCATTAATAATAAAAGGGGGATTATTTTAGAAGTGTTTCAGCTGTGCTAAGCAATTTTCGTTGAGCTTGCATAATTTAAACACTTTCATTTCATTTGTAAGGGAGCTAGTTAACCAATTATTTCTTAAATACAGAGAAGTAAAATTAACATAAAAATAAGGAATATTTCTAAATCAAAGCTCTTTCTGTACTCCAAACTATAATCAAATCGATAATTTCAAATTGTATAAAGACACCTTAACCCTACTTTCCTACCAATCTAAGAATAAAACCATAAGGAATCCATCATAAATGTTAAATTAATGATTAAAAATAAGAAAGATAAGTACACATTAAATTACTCTTTTAATTTTTTACAAAAAATAAAATACCGTAAACAGACTAACAAGGCTGATAAATTTGTTTTAAACCAAAATAAAATTTACATTGAGGAGAAACAATTGAAAACACTTTTCTTCATAAGACGTATAAATCGAGGTATCCCCCTTTCCCAAAATAAATCAAGCGTTTGGAGGGAACCAACTCCCAAAGTCTAACAAAGTTGAAACATGGAAAACAAATTCTCCTTTGGATCCACAAAATAGCTATCTCGAAATAAACTTAACTCATTTTGAATCGCCTTCTTTGCCGATGGTTTCACCGATAAGTTTATGCCATCAGTGGATGCTCGGTATAATCAATTAGGCAAGGGGCGAAAAATTCTCCCTCTGATCAGCCTTCTGAAAGTGGAACGGACAGACTCTAATATTTTATTTAGGCCTAGGTTTTGGAGGCTTTCCCCCTCTTTCCTCCAAGCGTTGTTTGAGAAGAAAAATCAATACTGAATCGGAGGTGCAGGGAAGAATGGACTGATAAAGACATGACTGGGATGTTTTTTAACTTTTTCGCAGTTGTAGATTTGTGTTTTATTTTACCTGCTTTTCCTTTGAGTTCTTTTTTGGCTTCCGACCACTTTTGGTGCGCATGAAAATATTTCTTTGCTGCTTGTCTACAATGATTTTCTATAGGACATAAAAGAGTGCGTCGTGTTATGACAGTGTCGCAGGGCCGAGTTTTTAAGGCGTTATTTTGTAGAGATTGAGTACGTGGCGGTTGGTTATTTTCAGCGGTGAATGGACGTTGTAGGTGGGGAAATGACACGCGAAATCAATGCTTGTGAATGGGGAAAGTAAATAATTCTTTTTTTACTGAAGGCTTAAAGTGTTTAGGCCTAGGTCTTGCGTTCTAAGTCAGTGGTTTTGAAACTGTCAGTGAAATGTGTATAAAAATATTGTGTGAGGTTATCTTAATAAAAATAATAAATCCGATAGAGGTACTTTTTATAATGAAGCATGCATTTTTAAAACATCAAGCATTATTTTTAAAATTTGATCCTTATCTGTTTTTGTAATCATTCGTAAAAATTATTTTCCCTCTACCTGGTTAGGTCAAAGCTTTATTAGGATTATAATAAGTTATTTTTAAAGTTGTCTTTTTGAAATAAAAAAGTATCTTAGCAGCTATCATAAGAATAGAGTTAAATTCTTATCTGAGGACCGTACTGAAAAATATCATATACTAAGTTATGGACATTTTTCAGTTTAGTATAAAAATACTTTGAGATAATATTGGAATAAGTAATGGAGAAATAATCACCTTAGCAGGGTTGATCTAGCAAAACAAAACGGGAGATTTTGATGGGAAAGAGCATTATAAAGCCAGTGAACAATATAAAAAAATCTTAAGAAATAGATAAGATATAGCCGAAGCGTTGTTGTCATAAAACAAGAAATCGGAGAGGTCTAGGACTTTAAGTAGACACGGTAGTGGGGCCAATTTAAAATTAAAATTGATTGCAATGTTTAATAGGTAAGAAGAAACGCAAAAATGATGTTGAATACTAATGAATGCACTTAAAGATAAATTAATTTTTAAGTATAAAAACCAACTTTTAAAATAAAGTTTCTATTTCTTTTGTTTTAAGGTGAGAAATAATTCAATCACCTATGAAACATTAACATTTATGTTTTTACATATAATTTTGCAGTCGAAACAATTTTATAATTTAATATTAAATGTAATATTTTATACAACCCAATATACTTCTGAAGACATATTAGTAATTATTTTCCTTTGAGATAGTATTATTTGCATTTATACAATTTTATAGTGATTACTTAAACTTAAAAAGTTTTATCTACTGTGGGTAAAAGTGAAAATTTTCCCTTGAATAACGATGTTAGAGTCAATTTTGAGAATAAATTATTTATTACTTTTAAAGCATTTTTCAAAATAATGAAAAAAAAAGATTTAAAAATTACTGTATATAATCTTGTGAGAAATTTTGACCTAAAATGACAAAACCTTTAAACCTAAACCCATTTGTGAAAGGTATAGATTCTGTGTAACTTTTAAACCATAGAAACAAAAAACCCAATCCTTCTAGAGTCAATTTTCTTAGCACTATTTATAGAGACCGAACGGAAGAGACACCGGGGTATATGAAAACTGCGGTTCGAGCATAATTTAGAAAACTGCTGGCACTGGGATATTCAAAAAAGGAAATCCTTTCATCAAAAGCTAGAACCCCTCGACAGGTTCAATCTTTGGTAGGACACCCTGTTGTCTAGCTGAAAATACCAAATCTGACTCTTTCATCTCAAAGAACGCTTTTTTAGTCGCCGGGAGAAGAAGGAAAAGTATAGGAGTATATTAAAAAAGTAATGATTTATTTTCCAAGTCTTTTTCTATCCAAAAGGAAAGTGCGTTCTTTTTTCGAAAGCGATATTAACTTGATTTAAAGCTATCCTGCGTGGATTCAAGTCATTTAATGTCGAAAACTCGACGCTGTCCCACGATTGAGGCCAAAGTATAAGATAAAAACGGGGCAGCCCGAAATCTCCCGAAACCGCGGGATGTCTTGGAGCAGTTGAGAACGATGAATATTTCAGCACTCTAAGAAAAACTAATTTTTTTAGCTCTTTTTCTATTCCGCTGTTTCCTCGGTTTGTGTTTTATTTTTGTAGCGCGATGGAGGATTAGGACAACCGAGTCGTTTTGCAAAAAAGTGCCGCTCCCTCCTCGTGCGCTGAATACTAAGGACTCATTTCTTTTAGCAAGGCATACACAAGAGGGCAAGAATGTGCTGGAAGACGCTGCTTTTCGGGCACAAAAGAAAACTCACTCCACGAAAATGCTCTAAAATGTATTGAAATATAGTTTGATGATGCATGCATCCCAGTTTCTATGATTCTTTTTTGACTTTACTTTTGGGATTCCATGTAAAGTAGATGATTTTAACTCTCCTTTTTATATACGTTATTTTTTCATTTTTTCAGTTTCATTTCGGGACTGGTGAAGCAAGTTTTTTTGTTTTTGAAAAAGCTATTTATGTTTCAATGTCGTAAAAATAAAATTGGAATCTATTATTTTTTTAGGGGGAGAAGTATACGGTTGTAATTTTTATGTTAACTAAAAATCACTAGATATAACCTCTTCTGTACTTCTCTTATAAGTTTTGGTTTTATAACTAAAATATATTTTTGAAAAAAACTCAGAAAAGTATATTTTTAATTAATAAATTAGGGTTTTATACGGAAAAAGAAATGAACATCACAAACTGTTTTAGTGAAATGTTTATTTTTCTTTATTTCACTCGATAAAATGATTTTTTTTCATTAGTTTTCATTTTTAATTATTTCTTAATGTTCACGTTATACTTCGTAAGTCGATGAAGTTTGTCAAGTTAGGAAGCCTATGTAACTTTTTATTTCAAATTACAGAATTAATTTATAGTTTTTTAGCTTATATTAATTTTTTTCATACGGGTGATAGACATTATGAATAGTTCTAATTCAAGATAATCATTAATCTCAGGGAGTATTCTTTCATATTGTTGGTTATTTCATATTCATTCCAATCAATATGTTGGTTATTCATGGCAATTAAATTAACGTAAAAAATGGAATATGTATGTGAAAGTCGGACAAAACAGGGAGTCAAAGTTTATTCCTTGATTATTGGTGATATTTGGCTGAAACTTCAAGAACTACATCCAGGCATGCACCCTAACAATGTCAAGTGCAAAGAAAGTTTATTTACGAACCCGTCTCGCTGAGGGAAGCATTAAGAAATTTCACCACAAAATCTTATAATTTAAGCGTCTAACACATTGCTCAACCGATCCCAAAATCCTTCGAATTTTATTTAGGTAAGTACAGCGTATAAATACCTCATTATTAACTTACTATTTCAAAGTTTTAGTTGGTGGCTTGGAGTTGTTTGATCAAAGCTAGAATAAAATTTCTTCAATATGGCATGATCGGACAAAACCGTATACAACCGACAAGGGGTGGGCACACGAAGTATGCAGCAATGTGGAAAAACAAGGACCAAATTTTATTTGTGATTTTTGTTCTTAAAAAGTTCCTAAAAGTCCCTTAGGCTAAAAGCTAAGTCATTAAGTGTGTAATTTAAATTATTATTTTTTCTGAAAATTTTATGTAGATTCAAATTCTATAAGTATAGAATGTAATACACAGCAAATTTTCTTTCAATAAATAATGTTTTTGCTAAGTTACTATTTGATTTTGATAGTTCTACCATTTTCCCGGTTTTGTCCGACTTGGTCGGATAAAACCGGGACTTTTTACTCATCTGAAAAATGTGGTTTTCTGATCTATATTTGCTATTGGTTATGATGTATTTGGTATTTTTTTATTCATAAGGAGCCAATTTATCGTTTTAGCACCAATTTTGACTGTTTTACAAATACAAATACAAATACAAATTAAGTCGACCAACTACAGGCATAAGCCCAGCAAGGTTGGTCCAGTCTTTTTAACCCACACTCATTAACCCACTCCACCACAGCATTTGATAAGGTTCCACACGAGGCATTGCTACTCAAATTGGAAAAATTGGGTATCAGAGGTAAAACACTACTGTGGATTAGGAATTGGTTGATAGGTAGGAAACAGAGGGTGCAAGTCAAGGGTAATTATTCTCAGTGGGCAGAGGTCATGAGTGGGGTGCCACAGGGGTCAGTATTGGGGCCAATTCTCTTTATAATATTCATTAACGATATTAGTCAGGACATTAGGAACAAGATCAGCATCTTTGCTGATGACTTAAAAATTTGGGGGAGGGTAGATACTCAGGAGCAGATACAAAATTTACAAAGGGATCTAGATATGATATCACAATGGGCTGAAAAATGGGGTATGTCCTTTAACATAAGTAAATGACTGTTTTGATCGCACATAAAGTGAATATTCAACAAATAAATGATGGGTCCCGATTTTGGCCGACTTTCCCCTACAGGGTGTTTAAAAAGTCAGTTTCGCGGCATTTATTTCAGACAAACGTATCCTAGGGTCGTGGAAGTAAGGTTGACCCAGGTAAGTGACCCTGGGAAATCCACTGAGATGACTTACAGTGCCCCTAGCGGCGAAATTAAAAAGTAAAAAAAATAATTTAAAAACTAAAAGAGAGATGGTGCAAAAACCTCAGTGAGAGTATAGTTGCCAACGTTATGAAGAACTCATTGAAAAAAATTTTATGAAAATATCGGGAATATTCGCGGAGTTATTAGCATGTGAAAATAGCACTTTTTCGGGCCTCAAAAAGAAAAACTTCGCAAATTTGCAATTTTTTTTACTTTTTGAAAAATTTTTGATTTTATTCAACTAAAAAAACACAGAACTGCACAATAACGCTGAAAAATTTACAAATTTACGATCTTTTTCTTTTTTGAGGCCTGAAAAACGGCTATTTTCACATGCTAATATCTTCACGAATATTCACGATATTATTATGAAACTTTTTTTACCAAGTTCTTCATAACGTTGGCAACAATACTCTTACTGAGGTTTTTGCTCTATCTCATTTTGTTTTTATATTAATTTTTCTAAATTTTTTATTTCACAGCTAGGGGCACTGTAAGTCATCTCAATGAATTCTCCAAGGTCACTTACTTAGGAGCAGACCTTCCTTTCGTGACCCTAGGACACGTTGGTTCCTAATAAAGCCGAAAAACGGACTTTTGAAACACCCTGTATATCAATATACTATGAATATCTTAATCTTAGAGTGATGGTAGTAATGACGCAAAATCTGAAGCATTTTTAATGTATAATTTATCCAAACTTAGATTGTTACTCCGTTTCTCAAAAACAAAATCAACCAAGAAAAGTATTTTTAGCGCACTCTTAAGGATTAATGATCCATAAAACAACATAACCAATCAATCTTTATAAATGTGTAAGTTTTTATTAACAGAAAATGAAAACAAAATCCGCCTTCCTTGCAAAAAAAATATTCACAATTCAATGCTTTTTAAAACAAGCATTTATCAATTTGACTAGCCAAACACAAACCCTCCAAATTCAAACTCAAACCAAACTCCACCAGAAATATTCAAGCGGTGAAACACAAATATTACGTACCCCAAAACTACCCTAGTAACCCAAGCATGCAAATCTTCCCCCCAAACTGCTTAACTAATTCTCCTTAAGCATCTTTGTTTTCCACCGAGCTCTCCACACCCTTGTTTGATTTAAATTACACCCGGCTCGAAGCCCCAAATGAGACCAATTTCGAGATTTGATTGACCCCCTCCGCATCCAATTGTAAAATCGATAACGCGAGCCCCTGATTGAATCTGCATCGGGCCCCTTTCATTTTATTTATCAATTACAGTTGGGTTTGGGAAGCCGTGACTGGGGAGCCGAAGTGTTTATGTGGCTCCGAAGGGCCGTTACTTTTGATGGCTGATTTTTGCCATTCGGCGGAATCTTGGCCCCGATGGGGTGTCATATTCGTGTCCCGGGGAGTTGACGCTGCGATTAGTGACGAGTTGCGGAATTCGCTTCACTGCAAGTTTTGTTGCTTTTAGTTTTGTTGTTAGCTTGAATAGTTTAACGTTTAATAAGGTATTTGCATGAGTAATGGATTTGCTTGATTTTATACTTTTTGGATACATTATGGTTTAAAACTCCCAAATTTTTGATTTTTAAGTTCAAAACTGTGTTTTAAATAATTTAAAATTCAATTTTATTTTTTCCAAAACGCCGCAAAAGTCACGTTATCAGAAAATGGGCTTCTATTGTATGTGACATCACAACGATTGGAAAACATTGTGTTTACTGTTTTCATGTGATCATAAAACGGGCTTCTATTGGATGTGACCTCACAGCTCATGATTTGTGATTTGAAAGTGTTTTCGCGCCCAAAAAAAATGAAATTTCAAAATCTTTTATCTCAGAAACTACGCTACGAAAATACTTGATATAAACGTCATTGGTCATGGTTTTTTTATCTACTATTTTTATAAAATTTAATCTCAAAACGTGAGAATACCTCATTGTATTGTGATAGTGTTCTGAATAGGTTTGAAAACTATGGCCATCTAGAAATGTAATTCAAAATTATTTTTATAATGAATGTGTTCTTTAATTTTGATTGAAACACTTACTGATACCAAGAGAGAAAATACACACAGGGCCGGAATCGAACCAACGACGGTACAGCGCACAGGCTGCTAGCGTGGTGGCAGCGAGTAAACCCCCCACGCGGATCCGACCCCTCTATCTCTGAAAATTTTTAGTAATACTTTACATCTCTATTTTTAGTACGCATTTCTGTAAAGCATCTGCTTCAACAACAACTCATTATCGCAACAAAATAAAAATGAAGTTTTCTAGCTAACGAAGTAGATTACTGTTAAAATTAAGAACAGATAAATCATTTTTTTAGAATTTGCAGCGGTAAATTAATTCCAATGAAAAAAATATTTTTAATTTTCTAAATTAAATCATTTATCTTTACACGCAAATTTTAAGCTAAAATTCACCAACCTTTATATCCCTTTTCTAATTTTGAGTAATAGAACAACAGCCTTCCTCTTCCAGTTTTGAATTCAAGGTAAAGTTCAAATATTTCACGATATTAATACGTTGGAAAAAGTATCCTGTTCATCTCCTCATTAATAAATTAATTTGATCAAACACTAAAAACTATTTAATTTGATTAATAGGTATCTTATTGTTACTTAGATTTTTTACCCCTTTATAAAGAGCATGAGGTTCTCATCCCTATTGTACCGAAGTGTCCCCTGCCCAAACGGTCCGATATAAGAAAGAAATAAAAAACTTCCCCCATAGCGAAGACAAAGTCAAACAAACCGACGTCAAGCCACGTTTAGCAGTTAAACGGAGCAGAAAGCGTTGTTCTCTTAACGGCCAGCAGACACGAGTCCTCGCCAAGACAAAAGAGCAGTGGCGACATACGATAAGCGATGGCCAGATTAATTTCCCGCCCAAATCATTCGCCAAAGCAGCTCCGAATTGCCCGCCAGAGAGTAGTAAAAGGCGTCGAGAAAAAATGGAAAATCAAGCCAAGACTTTAGGTAAATGTAATTTATGGGGGTAATTTGAGAACATCTCCTCTGCAGCCGCGAAAACGAATTCGATGAAGCCATAGCGCTTTCTTTTCTCTCTGGCCCGCTTAAGTTTTATTACTTTTCTTGCGCGAATGTCCGAGGAAGTTTCTTTCGCTTAGGCAGCAAATATCGAAATAGCATTGTCTCATCACTTTTACAATGAGAATGGATCGGCCCTTATATTTATGTTTCACAAGTCCTTTATTAGAATGGACGCATTCTCGTAATTGTGACTACCTTTATTGCTCGGGGTCGATAGTGGGAGTTTCCTTTTTTATTTCGGATGGGGATGTGTTCTTATTAGGGTGCTGATTGGAAATCGTCAGTGGGGGTGTTTCATGGCACATAGGGAAAATTAGAATGCTGTGTTCTTTATTAGTGAACATATATTGAACGCTTTTATATAGAAAAACATAATAAATTGTAAAACACAGACGTATGAATTAAATTTATGGATATCCCAAAGAATACGGGGTTTGACCCAAGCATTTTTGTCCTTCTCTTGATCAAATTTTGTATAAAATATTTCTCTGTCAACTTCCGTGATGAACATAATCAAAAACTGTTTTTATGAAACAATATATTCAAACTATTTATGAATATTTTGCTGTGATTTTCATTCTTATTCCTTTATTTTGACTCCCCTAAGAAGTTATGTTTTTCCTAATTCAGTTATTTTGCTTTGTTGAAAGAGTTGATACATTAGAAAATTTATTTTAAATTTGAATTTTTAATGAAAACCATGAATACCTCCCAATTGGAAAAACACTGACTGATTAAAATTTTCCTAAAAATATATATTTATCATTTCCTAAAGCAGTGCAATAAATAGAACTGACTGTTTTCACACTCTATTCTTAAGAGTTATGTAGTAATTAGATCATAATATTTGTTTCCCTGTTAATGTACAAACATAAATCAAGTCGACCAACTACAGGCGTAAGCCCAGCAAGGTTGGAACAAACAGGTTTTGAATTTCCTCTCAAACTCGGCATCTATAATCGAAAAACATTTTCTGAAAATGTTTTAGTCAGCTTTATAAACTTACCGAAGTTAAATAAAAAAAAATTATTCAAAAGGGGAATATTTCACAACGAGGCAAAGGCAAAAGCATCTTCTGAAATATCATACAGTACTCCAGATGATTTTTTAAACGTTATACAGGATGTTTCCACTACCCTACAAGACTTTCTCCCCTTCCAAATCTCAGATATAGAAGTACAGTACCTATACGACAAATGCTGTCTTTCTAAAATCTGGCACGTCTAGACATGTATCTGATTCTCATCCGAGGAATCCGGCGCCGAGATGGTGCTTTCTTTAGAAATGATAATGGAGTTTGCATTTGCAGGCGCATTATCCTTACAACCGCTCTTGTTCGACGCCAATTTAAAACTGGAATTTGAGGCTGCATCTGAATTTGAGTATGATCTGGAAAACTCCATCATCTTTTAGAATTACTTCCCGTTTGTTTGGGTTGGAATCTGTGTTTCATTGATGGAAAATCAGGGATTTGATGTTGAGTCTTTAGCAGGGTTTGAAATTGATAATTACGGAGACGAAAAAAACCTGAAATATAAAGTTTTCATTTGCCACTTTTAAAAATCAGACAGGGGTTTTCTTCAAAAATCTCTGGAGAGAGATAAAAACATGTTTTAACCATTGCTGGGGATATCTGTGATCATTATTTTCTGAGTAGTATTTTTTTTTTGTTTTGAAAATATAAAAATATTTTTTGAAACGTAAAAGATCTCCAATTCTCCAAAGAAGAAATACCTCGATTATTCTGAAAAATAGTAAGGATAACGCCTCCTCGATAAAACTATATGTTTTAAAGTTTGAAGATTGTTTAAGTTGTTTTTTTTTCATTTTTATCCTTTGAATGTTGGACTGAATAGATATTTATTAAACTGAGTTAAAATTCAGTTCCATAGTTTTTTAAAAATTTTATTTGTCTTAGTCTTTCTATTTTTCATATTTGTGCACTAAAATAAGCAAAATATAATTTAATTTTAAAAATAGGTTTCAGCTGAAATTTCGTATGTTCGAAAAATGGAATAGGTTTATCAGTTTTTTTAACTGCACAATATTCTTGAATGTACTTTTACTTTATTCTAAATAGGGTCTTGAAAATTTGGTAGTTATGCAATAAAAATATCATTACTTATGCGGTTTTTGTTTTCAATTTTCTCAAAACTTGGTTTTTAGACTGTTTACCTTTTTAAACTGACGTTTCAATTAAAATGAAAGGTTTGATGTTTATTTAATATTTAGTATTGATACTACAGGGTGTCCCAAAAAAGACTGACACATTTTAAAAATCAGTAACTAATAATTCGAAAACTAAATAAGATAAAATACGGGGTTTCTTGCATTCTACTCCTGGGAGTCTTAGGTGAAAGATGCAACAAACCGCATATTTTTATCTTTTTTTTAGTTATTAGTGTTATTGATTTTTTAAATTTGTCGGTCTTTTTTGGGACACCCTGTAATAGGCATTAAAAAGCTACAACTAATAAAACTACCGAAGATGTATTATGATTGACGGTGACGATACACATCTAAAATGAGTAAGATTCAAATCATTTTCTCCTTTTGGAAGCAATTGCCAACATTACAGGGTGTATCTGAAATGGTGCAACAAACTTTCAGGGATGAAAGTACTCATCAAGACGAACAAGAATCGGTATAGAAAGGGGGTCCCAGACCAAATCCCAGGGAGTTAAAAATGGAGCGACACCCCAAAAAATCATTGAAAAATTCAATTTGCTAAACAACTACTATTGGTAAAAACTTAATTATGGTTTCAAAAATTGTGGTTTCATATGATCTTTAAAATAACCTCAAAAGTCTTCACTTTAAAATTTGTTTTATTATGAAAAAAGTTGAAAACACAAAAAATGTGAAAACTCAGCCAAAACCTTATTTTGTATTTCGAAATCCTTTCTTTTGATTTGATAATCTGAAAGATCATAGTTGAAAACCCATAAGTCCAAAGTTTCACGTAAATACAATCAATATTAAACGCTTGAGATCCTTTTAAAGTTTGTTTTTTGGGTGCGCAAGCAGTTTTTTTAGAGCTGTTTCCAGAACAGCTGTTAGCGCACGCAAAAAACAAACTTTAACAGGATCTCAAAGTTTAATATTGATTGTATTTACGTGAAACTTTAGACTGAAGGGTTTTCAACTATGATCTTTCAGATTATCAAATCAAAAGAAATGATTTCGAAATACAAAATAAGGTTTTTGCTGAGTTTTCACATTTTTTGTGTTTTTTAACTTTTTTAATAATAAAATAAATTTTAAAGTGAAGACTTTTGAGGTAATTTTAAAGATCATATTAAACCACAATTTTTGAGACCATAATTAAGTTTTTACCAATAGTAGTTCTTCTACAAATTGAATTTTTCAATGATTTTTTTGGGATGTCGCTCCATTTTTAACTCCCTGGGATTTGGTCTGGGACCCCCCTTTCTATACCGATTCTTGTTCGTCTTGATGAGTACTATCATCCCTGAAAGTTTGTTGCACCATTTCAGATACACCCTGTATAGTGATTATTTCTACGACAGTTGAAGCATGCGCAGTAGGGTGGTCGCAAGAAATAAACTTTCGAATTTCTTCGGTGGCAACCCCCTAAAATGTGACAATGGGCTAGAAAACCACCATCGCTACCATCTTTGTCTCCGACATGAAAATGGGGAATCCTTACCAATAGTCATTTTTTCATTTAACATAATTATTTCTTATAAAAATGAATTGAGTCACCCAACGTTCGGTAGTCGTGCGGCTTTTCACATTTTAGCAGTCTATGAAGTTTAAATTATGATATTTAATTATCACAAAAAAGTTCAAGATGCTTTCGGGCATTAAGTTTGGAATCAACAAAATACGGAGAGAAGAGAGCGTTGTTCTGGTTGCAGGACGTTTTATACATCTGCACCGAAAAAGAGTCTTCGGGTGGTTCTATTAACCCGGTGGGACTCGCGCCTCCCGGGCGAACGTTGAGACTCGCGGGGGTTATGGAATAGCCCCAACCTTTTCGCTCTTTTCTACATCGTTAAAAATATATTTTTCAGTCGGAACCATAAATTTTTAAACCTTTAAAACTTAACTGAATAAGAAAACTTATAATCTGAAATATGTTCTACGCTGAGATATAATTTTTTGAGTTTGATATAAATTTTTCTTAATACACAATACACACATATGTAACAAAATAACACAAATCATTTCAATGTAAAAATTAATTTTATTACTTCAAAATACTATATAATGAATTTCTTTAAGCTTTCTTTCGGTAAAGACAATTATCACACATGGTGTTAACGTGGGCTTTGCAAAAAAAATTTAAACACAAATTACAGGCACAAGTAGTTTTTCTATCCTACTTCCAACCTTTTTTTCCTAACACTCAAATTTGGGTATTTTTTCATCGAAAACTTGTTACCTCAATACACTTTCCTAACTCCTTTCCCATTCAATACAAAAGCAAAGAATGTAAGGGGCGGGGTACAGTGGTCTGGTGAATTACAAGTCATAAAACTGTCACGGGGACCAGTATTGAAAGTACCCACACCTGTGTTTTCCTTTTCTTTGTACTAAAATGGAATAGAACCCCCTGAGAATTTCTTTAAATTTGTTTACGAATGTTTTGTAACCTTATCAGTGGGTTGTATAGAAGGCGGAGAACGAAAAAACGGATGCGCAGCACTAACGAAGAGACTCGCGGGGGTCATTCCATTACCCCAAAAGCTAACAAAATGCGTCTGGAGGGCGGAAAAATAATCAGAATTCCACGAAACTTCTCAGGCATGTAGATAAGGGTCAGAAACCCAGCTACTGAGAAGTAAAGAATCCCCAGGTCTTTAGTTTTCCGTTAAATGGAATGTTAGTGCAAGCTTGGGGTTATAAAATGACCCCGCGAGTCCCAACGGGTTAATCTAACTGGTGCTCGAGAACGGGAATCGAATCTGTTTATGTGTTTTTATATTGAGTGATGTACTTTAGACACCATAAGAGGGGAAGTTGAGGGAGCAGTCGTTCGAACAAAATATTCGGAGGAGTAGAAAAATGTAAAGCATTGATTTCGAAGATATCTTATATGTTCTGACCTTAAAAAAAGCTTAATACTTCTCTGGCAAAAATGTTAAGTCAAACTTTTTCAATAAGTTTTATATGAAGTGAGCACAAATAGTTTTAATTTTAAAGAATGAAAAAGTACGATTTTTTTTGCTAAAACACCAGATATTTTCTTCATTTTAACCTTATTGATGGAAAGGTTAACACATCTGGTTTAAGCATTGTTAATTAGCAAAGTAGAGAAGTGAATATAAATATTCCAAGACTCTTCAATTCCTTTTTTCACAAAAAAGGAAAAACAGCGTCAGTTTCTCTTATATTTTATAATTAAACTTAGGCACATTTTTCCGGACTCATCAAACGCTACCATATCTTTACCAGAACACCTGAATTTGTAGTTTTAAGTAATACAAATGGTAATTTAACTGTATATAATTAATAATATACATTTGAAGACTTTTTATTGTTATTTCCCTTTCTGTTCCCCCTTTTCCCATTATTTTTACTATTTTAAATTTATTTGTTATTGCATATTGTCTTGAAAATACCTCTAACTTAAGCCTTTTTAATGTACCAATTAAAAATACCAACATAAAAATCTAAAAAATGGATTTGGTTCAATAATATGACGTTTTTGGTTTTTGCAAGAAAGCTAACTTTCAAGGCGTTGTTCTTTGATTTCACCTGAAAAAATTCTGATATACCCCCTATAACTTTGAGTTAAAAAATATGGATGAAGTCTAACTTCAAGCCAATAAGATTCACAATCAAATGAGATAAGAATCATGCTTCTGAGACGAATAGTTTCAGTTTTATAGCCGAAAAACTTCCTATTATTTGCTAAAAATCGCTGTTTTTCTCAACTTTGACCTCAATGAAGCGGGTCTTAATATTATCCGATTGAGCTGAAACTTTGTAAATCTTATTTTCTAGCCAGCCTATTGGCACATTTTAGGGGGTTGCCATCGATGATCCGGTGTAAAAAAATTTCCCCATGTTACTTGCGACCACCCTAATGCGCACTAACCAGCTAGATAACACTAAAATTATATTATTGAACAATCAGCCTCGATAGCTGAGTGTATGTTAAATATATATACTAACCCAGAGGTCCCTAGTTCGAATCCTAGGTTCCGCTTTTTATTTAGCGAAATTCGTTATAGTTTAGTTGTTACTTTCGTGGAAATAACCACTGCCTTATAACATATACTTCGTCGCTTAAGGCGCAAAATGACATAACTGACATTTTGGCCATTTTGAGTTATGCATCAATCTTTATGCAAATCCCGGCCCCGGATCACCTGGCACCAACGATTTTGCGAAAAAATGACTCAAATCGCTGCAATCGTCAATTTTGTCATTTTAGCATAACTGCATTCGTAAGGCAAAATGACATAATTGCACGCCTTTCATTGATATTGTTAGGGACGCCGCCACAGAGAAGCGTTTCATCTCAATCTCCGGTCAAAAAGGCCATAAATGAAGGTTTAAACTATAATATTATTTTCTTTAATTAATAGCCAAACTGTTTTTTTCATCTCCTGCAAAATAGGGAAAATGCAGTTATGTCATTTTGCGCCTTAAGCGACGACTTGTTTTTCTTACAATACTGTATATCTGTAGAACGATCTTTTCCATGTTATTCAAATATATGCAGAGAAACCACAAAGTTTCATATTATGAACTTGTTTTTCCAACCACAGTCTGCATATCTGTAAAACCAGTTTTTCCTTATCAATTGTTTGTATGCAGAAAAGCAAACACGGAGTGATGAGAGCAATTCAGTACAACCAGGATTATTCAGGGTGTAACTGAATTCAAACTTTTTAAGTACATTCCTTTTTTTGATTCGAAAATCACTCTATCAATGTTTTAATTCATATTTTATACCATTATATTATTAGAAGCATTTTTTTGGTGAAAGAAAATTTGAGGTTACTTTTATACTATACTGTAACTAGCCATCTCTTGCACTTTACAACAAAGTTTTTCCCTAAGGCTTAGTTCTTAATTCCAAGAATGAATGTTATTTATAAAAGGGAAAGGAGCATGTTCTTCTTAACACTTGGAAGTACTTATAAACCTTATTTTCTGTGTCAGTCATATTCTTTCCCTCAAAAAAATCTTCTAAATGATTTAACCTAAGAACCAATTATAACCCTATTAATATCAATTGTTTGTACCACAAATCATGAAATATAATTAGGATTTAATAACTCGATTCTGATACAATTTTAATGTTTTCCTTTTGTTTTCCAGCGCCTGTTTGCCATTTCCCTAGCAAGCTGACCGGCCTGTGGTTCCAAAAAGGATGGCAGTCAGCCATTCGGATCGAGGGCAGCACATTCTCTATCAAAGGAACGTGCGTCGATTCGAATCAAAATATGTTTCTCATTGAAGACAGGTATGTAGAAGTTTCAGTTCTTCACTAAAGTTTCAGGATTTATTTTCTGGATTTAAAACGATAGGAGTGTGAATAGTACCGCATAAAGCAACTTTAGTTATTTTTGATCATATAGAAATGATTTTGAAACGTAATACTAATTTACACAGTATTATTAATCTTTTTTAAAAGGGTAAATATTAGATATATCTTTATTTACCAACAAACATTTACTAATTCTAGTTTGCTATTTACTTCAGCTTATAGTATAAGAAGAACGAACATGATATAAACGTGACCTTAGAATTATAATTTATTCATCCTTTTACAAAAAAAACTAAATGAAGTCTTACAATTTATACCGTACAGTACTCAATAGAGTGTAACCACAGTTTTTTTCATTATATACGCTTTCAATAATACGGAAATCATAAATGAGTCCTTATTAAAGTTTAAAGGACTTATTAAAGTATTGCTAGTTTTAACAAAATTTAGTTACTAAGCTCATCGAAATTTTAAAGATTTTTTGGGGGTTATTTTAACATTTTCGTGTATGCAATTTTTTCTATCGTATAGAAAATCATATATAATTTGTAAAGCAGCTACTTAGATAGCATTGCTCCTTACTCTTTATGAACTTTTATGATAAATGAAACCTATCTTAATAAATAAACATTAACGCGTACTTATAATATGAGTTCACTGTGCCCGTTTTATTCCCTTATATCAAGAATGCCTTCCCACACCATCCTTGCCTTTGTTGGTATCCTTCTCTTTCCTAATCGATTTTTCTTCTTTTGTTCTGCAACAATTAATGAAAAAGTATCGGCTGTCTGTTTTCACTTGCCCATTTCTTCAGCCTGGGAGATTAGTTGAAGGTAGACGATTTAATCAACAAAACCAAGCTACAGAATAAGCTGTTAGTTCCTGTGCATTCTTAGTGTATTGGGTTTTGTTTTCAGTGAATTCTTTGTAGCATACGGCTGTCAAAAAGTGAATCAATCTACCATTCTATAAATAAAAGGGATACATAAACCTAGAAAGCAAGTTAACCAAATTATTATATTCAGTCTCAACAAATTTATTATAAGCACATTTATAGTGTGACCATTTATTTCTTTCGATATGCCTTGAGTTCTTTCTTTACCTGATACCTTCTATATTGATATTCATTTACGAATTTGTGCGTTGGGAAAACAAAAATTAGAAATTTTTTGTTTGAACAAAACCAAACCTTTGAAAATGAAATAAGAAAATATGTACCTCATATTTTTTCATATTCATTCGTTATATTTAAATATTAATAAGTTAAAGGTCGTTTATAAAAGGTTTTATGATATAAAATATCTTATTTTGAGTAAAATTTGCAATTTTTTTTTTCAAAATTGAAATAATTTTGCTTAGCACAGTTTTTATTATTTTCTTAACTTTTTTCTCTAGAAATATATTTTTTTTATTGTAAAATATAAAAAATATTCCTTAGATGTTATCTACATTTCTTCCAAAATAGTTCTCGAGATTTACTTTTCATAAGAGATAAGTTATTCTACAGGTGTAGATCAACCAGTCCTCGACATTCTAAAACCATATTTAATTCCAATTGGTTATGTATTTCATTTGCATGCATTATACGGGCACGCCTGATCTAGAGCACTTGGGGATGTAAAAGTTTTAAGAATGATCAAACTTGGAAATCAATGTAGTTCATAAATCTAAGTTATTCCCTGACTTTCCTCCCCATATTATTTGAAACCCCTTAAGTGCTTTCCCTCTTATAGTGGAAGAAACTCCACCTTTTAGGGGAAGTTCATCTCCCAATGTTGCTGCCCCTCCTTTCCTCCTTCCCATATAAAAAAAAAACTTCCCCTCAAAAGCCAGAGAAATCTCACCCTAATTCAGTCTTACAGTGTATGCTTGGATGACACGTATTTTAGGTGTTGAAGACGGATCGTCATTTACTTTCAACTTCAAATTACGGTGCTAAGAGCCTGCTTTTCCGATTTTTTGCTTTTCTTTGCACACGGTTGACACGGGGAGCCTAAATGAGTGATTTGGGAGAGCCGTTTTCAAACCCCCCTTCTTTCTGAATGGGTGTGACCATCTTTTTTGTGTTATTTTGGGAGAGTAGAAAGTCATCCTTGAAATTTTACCCGTTGTGTGAGTATTTGGTTGTGTCCTTTTTTACCCATCTTGGGATGCTTTTAGAAAAGTGGATGGGGTTAGAAATAGAGAAAATTTTTTTCTTAGAGGCTCAATACTTCCAATAGTTATATAATTTATGATTTGAGTAGACTTAATATTCCTTAATAGAGTAAGTATTTCTGAATTACCTATACTTTTTAGGGTTATTTACTTTGAAGGAAACAAAAATAAGCTATAAGAAAGAAAGTAATTATTTGAGATAAATTTTTGTTGGTATAAATATAAGCTTAAGATAAATATTTAAAGGTTCTTTTTATAGAATTACCTACTTAAATTTTTTTAAAGTATCTACCGATAGCTCATAAAACAAAGTTTGTTCATTATTTTTACATGGTGCAAATTGCCGTATAAAAGATCGTACCTTAAAAGATATTAATGTGATCAGGGAATATTTTATAAAAGTTGAAAAAGAATGGACGATTTCTAATAAAATGTATCATAAAAAGTTATATTACAAATTCAGAAAGCACTGACATTTAATCAAAGCTTTTTTGTTCAAAAATTCATGCTACCTATTTCAATTACCCCCAATTCTCACTGAGAAAATTTTAATCTATAACACATAGGTAATAAAACCTCATATTTATTCTAATTTATTTTTCATTTGCTATTTCCATTAAAAAAACCTAAATTTATATGCATCGTAGTAAAGATATGATATTAATTTATAAATATGATCTTTGATGTGCATGTTATTTTCAATCATTCAAATATTCAGAATACTAGATCTCAATATTATGAAATATACGAATACTCTAATTTTTAAACCCTAATATTTGAAAACGACAAAAATTGTAGATATATTTTGTTATTTTTTTTTCAATCTTGAAAGGGTATTTTTTAAATCACATTTCATTAAAAAATTAATATTCAAAATGAATGCATTAACTTGTATCTTATTTAAATACATCAATAATAAAATAATTAAACCCAAATTTCTTTAAAAATAAATAATGAATTATTTCTCAAAAGAGCATGTGAACCATTGTAAATATTTTTCTTCTTTTTCTAACTTTCTCTAAGAACCTCTCTTCGATCAATTCACTTAATTTTCCTTATTCAAACAATGATCAAAGAAAAATATTAAGTTTTCTTCTTCCATTTGGGAGAGAACTTTAGTTTCATTATTAAATACCTTTCCTCAGACATTACTTTGAAAATAATTTTAAATTATGCTCCATATAAGAAATTGTTAAGATTCGCGAAACTAATTTTTATTAAATCTTATTTACAGCTTGAAATTCTTGCTTTAAAAGTGATGGTTGTTCTTTTACGAAAATTTTTCTTCTTATCTATTGTTGGGTTTTGACTTTAAAAACGCAATGTTTCTTTGTAATAAAAAGTAATAAAATTAGATCTCATCTTCAGTGTTTACAGTTAGTTTTCGAACGGAAGACGTATTTTTAATATTGGTGTTTCTTTAATAAGCCAACTTTTGAAAATGCCCAGTTAAAAATTAATAAATGCAATTAAACAATTGAGTGCATCCATGTTTTTATATTTAATACATGTAGTATAAAAGTTGAAATTTTTATTACTTTATTTATTTTACTAAAACGCTCATTATCATTCTATAATTTAAAATCGGATCAAAATTTAAAAACCTATTAATACCTTATATTGAGATAGTTCCGTATTATACTCAATACAGTGTTAAATACTGTCAGTACTATAGTACTAATGCAGAAGGTCAAAAAACGATTTAATCCTTAATAATCATGAGTAAAAATTTGATTTGATTTTTTATATGTTCTGCCTTATTCATCAATTCCCCAGTACACTTGCCTATACTAAAATACTAGCTTGTTAATATAGCTTAAAGAACACTTATTAGACACGATTAAAATTTCTTAGGTGCCATGTTGGATTCTTATTTTAGGTAGTATAAATACAATTATAACACTAATTAAAACTGCAATGATTATTTGAAATCATCTAAAATGACACCAACATTCAGCAACTCTATAATATTTTACCTAATTTATTAACACCCGATTTCAATCTTACAGCTTTTAAGCTACATGTTTTAAACATACGAGATTGATAATAATTTTAAAAACTTTGGTTTTTCTCCGATGATAAGGCATAAATTATCTGCTTATAGACTTTTAGATTTTAATATAAAATTGGGTTTAAAACTACTTTTAAATAAAAATTGAATTTTTTTGTTCGTGTTTCAAAAACGACTAGCTAGCAAAAGCATTTTAAAACAATGCTAATTTAGTTGTTCTTTGTCATTAGATATTAAAAAAAGAAAATATAAATGCTATATTTTTATTCTGCCTCTTTATTCAGCTATAAATAGATATAATTAATAAATAATGTTGTAAGATTTAAACTGCGATGTTTCCTATAAACTATTATTTTATTTGCATCGAACATTGAATTAAACATTCTTCGCAAAGATGATAGCTGATAGGTATCCCGATATTACCCCTTTGACTACTTGTTTCCCTTTTGTGTTCCGTAATTATTGATTCAGATACAATAAAACAGGAATCAAGCGGAAGGAATAGCGAGATTTAATTTACCCATTGAATCTTAATTGCCAACGCTTTTCACACCACATTGATTCCGATTCCAATACGATTTACCCCAATCCCCCAAATGAATACTGATTCATTTGTGATTTTTCTATCAAAATGAGTTACAAAAGAATCCTTCCATTCTCACGGGGGATTCACCTAAAGCCATATGCGATTGTTTCTTATCACAAATAACGTTTTCGCAAAAATTACGCTTTCCGGCACTACTAAAAAACTGGAAAGAAGACGACTTTTCGCAGTGACAACAGGAAACCGAGTTATATTATGTCGAGTTCAACTCTCCAATCGATGCTAATGCGAAAGTAAGATCCAGTAAGGCGAAAATATTTTCCACTTGAAAGACGTCAAAATCAGTAAACTGATTAGCTTGGGAAACTTTCTTTGCACCTCGGAAATTGAGCTAATCTTCTGGAATACCTGGGAAAAATTCCCTGGATTATAATTAAAGTTTATCCCCTGAAACTGAACCTCAGTTCTGATTGTTTAGAAGAAAAAAGCGAGAGAGAGAGAAACTTGTGCTTTTGTGGTAGGGAAACGAAGTGTTGCCATAACTTAGAAGGAAATATTTCCTTCCTATTTGCATTTATTTGTTCTTCGCCAATGCACTTCGGTGAGCTAATATATCAATGAATTTAGAAACTACTAAATGGAAGGTGGGGTAAGTTTGGAATTGTTTTCGTCCTATTTTAAGCCACTTTTAATGTTATTAATTTAAAATTCAAACATTTAAATGATGTTATCTGAAGGATATTTAAAATTTATTATCCTATTTATTATGATGTTACATATTGTTAAGAGAAACAAGGAAGTTAAATTTTTTAACGATAGCTTTCAAACTTACAGATTATAATGTTCTTCAAACCAGACCCCATTACACCTTATCATTTGAATAACTAGTTTAATTTAGGGAATATAATCTTTACCAAAATGGTGTTTAATTTAAGGAATTTACTGTTTACAAAAATATATGGGTATTATCTTACCAGTACCTATTTTAATATTCTTGAAACAATACATAATTTTATTGATTTAATGTATAATTAGTCTTCTATAGAAAACGGTCTGCTCTAACAGCAATCTTACAACACATTAGAAGTCGATTAAAAAAATTATAAACTTCATATGATCCTCATATGTAATTTTTACTCTATCGGTTGCATAATTGTTTTCTTGTTTGAAAAATTCATGATTGCTATAATATAGCAAACAACAGATAATACTACCTAATCAGCTGTCAAACAAAAGGGGTGGATAATATTCATTCCAACAAATAATCATAAACATTAAAGTTGCTAATTTATTCCCGACTTAGCGAATTCCTCTATCGAATTACATTAGCTAAAAATGATCTAAGGCTTACCGCCACCACAAAGATAGGTAATCCACGAACAGCGACAAACAGAAAATATTTCTTACTATTCCATTTTAGCTCTTTCGTACTTCTTTCTTCAGTTTAGAAGAAGACACTGCATTTCTTCGAGAAGAAAACAGCTCCTAGTGGGTAAATCTCATTAAGATGCGAAAATGAAAGCAGTATCACTCTTGTCTTAGAAGATGTTGAGCGAAGCGCGGAAAGTAAGGACGATATAAGAGGGTGAAGAGACGACTTCGGTGTCTTTGATTTATATGTTTTCACTGCGGAATCTTCATTTCAAATATTCATTATGGATAATGACTGCATCTGAGATTAAGTTCGGTGTTTTCGTGTTTTCAATTAGCAACTAACGTTTGAGTCAGGCGAAGTTTGAATTAGCTTACAGCCCAACGACTAACGATCATTAGTTTTACACAGTTTCGGATTATTTCGGTTTTGGTCCCCCAACTTGACTTTAACAGGTTGTAGTATTTTATTATTGAATCTTTGGGTGGGAGCTCTAAATGTGAGGTATAAGTGATTGCTGTTAGTTAATATTTTATGTACTTTTAAACTTCTAAACTATTATTTAATATTCTTAGTCATTTTGGAAAGATTCCTTTTTAGTCAAAAGTGAATATCATCATAATATATTTTGTTAATACTGCCGGAAGATCCAAGAGTATTATGGGAATGAAAATTAAATTAAAGATAATCTCATTTGCAAATTCTTAAAAGGGAGTTTCCTTTGAGTATAGTTTTCCAAATTTTAGAGTAGCTTTTCTCAGGGTTTTAAAATTTATGAATGCCTTTTTCATTTTCAACAGGTTACCTAAGAAGGTCTTTAACCTTCCTACCCTCTTGAAAAAATAGTCACATATTCCCCTCGTGGGGTCTCTGAGGACCCCATGCGTAAAACATGCCTATGACTCTAATGAGGGTTAAAAATTCCTTAAATGGAGAAGAATTGTCATTTTTTATTTCTAGAAAGATGCTTCAGAATAATTTATCCAATTTTTTTGGTATTTTTCTCATTTTTTTCGTCTTATTACGGCTTAATTGGGTTTCTTTTGATACACGTTTTTTATAACATCTGGACCTTCAAACAAGAATTAAATTACAGAAATGAACTACATTGAAGTTGTTTTACTTAAAATATTTATAATCACACTGTTTAAAGCATACTAGTTGATATACCCGGTCTTGCACGGGTAGAATTTAGTAGTTTATTTTAAACGATTTATGAAGCTGCATATATTCTCTATTCTGCATTATCAGCTACCTGTCACCCCAGATTAATTTATTTAGTATTATGAAACATGTAAAGTTTGGATTCTTCTTTTTAAAATTGAAATAATACAAAAAAAATGATCGGTTCAGATTTCTTAGTGAAATCAGTATCTCGCTTGCTTATGTAAGTTTTAACATAAAATTGGTTTTTTTCTTGATAATTCTTCGAAATCACATTCTGGACTTCCGTAAACACTCATAAATATTTGAAAGCATTCTTATTTTTCAAAGAAGACTGAATATAAAAACCTATTTACAATCAACCATGAATTTATAATTGTTTTTGTAAAGAATGTGTTCAACAGGAAGTAATGGCGACAGTTGTCTGAGTTTTTTTTTGCTGCAACTGTTAGATACTCAAAAGATTTCTATAAATAGCATATTTTTCTTAGAATGTGAATAAAAAATTTAAGAAATAGCGAGTGATTCGATGTATTTAGCCGCAATCTTCTTTTTGTAAAAAAAATGACAATTTCTACGAAAATATCTTTCTAATATTTCTCCAAACGTTCTAAACAAACATGCAAACCTTTTTTATCTATAATACAACAAAAAATAAAATACTAAACTTTATTTGATACTGTTTTACCGCCATTCATGGCTGGGGTCTCAGAAGACCCCAGAGGGGGAATATGTGACTATTTCTCCCAAGACACTTAAAAATGAAATAATAACTCCAAAATTTTTACCCATTGTAAAACTTTGCGTAATTAAGGAATAGTAGCATCGGAAATTGCCAAAACAAAAATGCATGGGAGATATCAAGCGTCAAAGTGCGTCTGGGGTCGAAAAAGACCCCAAAGGGGTAGGAAGGTTAATATTAAAACTTCTGTAATCCTCTGTAATATTTTGATCTGATAATATAATAGGTGATACAGAATTTTTTGTGTGGCTTTATAAGGTATAAGTGTTTAGCTTATTTTAGATAATCTACAATCTTTTGTAAAAAATATGATAAATAAAATAAGGAAAGATATAAATAAATTGCCTACTGTACTGGTGTTTTAAATATGAAATTAAACTTTTAAAGTTATGACTTGTCAATAAAACAGAGTTCATTTCTTTTTCAAGAGGTATAATACAAATATTATACTGATATGAAACTGGTAATCTCTTGTGAGACTCTTGAGGCAATCAAAAGTTTACCTGAAACTATGTTGTTCCTTGAAAAATTCCACAAGTTTCATTTAGGTACAACTTAAAAAAATATACCATACTCAAAAATATACCTCAAAACATTCCGAACCTACTATTAAACAGTGACATTTTAATATACGTGTTCCTCTTGTTTGAAAAGCACCTCAAGTCTGTCTTACCTCGGTTTTACTCAAGCCCAAGGGGAAATCTAATATGAAATTATTGCAATAAATCTGGCTAGAAAATCTCAGGTAAACCCCTAATCATTGTGCCGCAGGTCTTTGAATGAAATATTTTTAATAAAACCTGAAGTCACAAGAAAGTATCATTTCTTCGAATACAAAAGGAAAGAAAAGACTTCAAACCAGAATGATATTCTTCCGCTGGAGATATTACATAAAATAGAATGGAACTTGAATTGAATTGTCAGAAATACTTTAATCTGTGGAACAGGAAGCAAGTGTATGCGAATAACTGCATCTAAACAATAGAGGGACTTTGTTTTAATAAATCTTGTTATCAAGGTTTTCAAAGAATCTTTAAGGAATCCATTTTTTAAGAAAATGCATGATTGAGATTATTTTCTGTGTTTAAGAGTTTAAATTCGTTACTCTTCCCTAAATTATATTGAGATGCAAATAAGTTTGGCTTATGACGTTTATTTCTTCATCTTTTTGAGGGTTATATTATTTACATTCCTATTATTTGGGAATTTCTTTTGGGATTTTGATTGTGATTTTGGAACTATATCATAATACAACTTAGGATTTTCCCCATAAAATAATATAAGAACTGGGAATTTTAAATTGAAAGTGAAATATCTAAGTAGCAAAATTTTTAGAAGCTAAAAAAAATAATAATTTTGAGTAGATGGAAGTCTAGTCCATATCATGTAGGTTGTTTTTTAAGTATAGTATTTCCCAGTAGAACGTGCAATTAACGACAGCCGATATTACAGATAAAAAAAATAAACAAAAATAAAAGTATTACTTAAAAATTAAAAACATATATTGCATTTTATACTAACCGATATCTCATTATTCTATCGCTCACTCCTTTCCACAACGTCATATCCCAAAAAACCACGATAATTTTAAGTTATGACTGCTTTAGGAAAGTCTCAAACAAGTAGTGTATAACCCTACGAGATC
The DNA here is from genome assembly GCA_024610705.1 of Tetragnatha versicolor. NCBI lineage: Eukaryota > Metazoa > Arthropoda > Arachnida > Araneae > Tetragnathidae > Tetragnatha > Tetragnatha versicolor. The sequence continues at coordinate 5,257,403 of JANDEH010000009.1, read as the reverse complement.
ATATTCAGGGTGTTTCAAAAGTCCGTTTCGTGGCTTTTATTTGTAACCAACGTGTTCTAGGTTCACGGAAGTAAGGTCTACCCCTAGGTAAGTGACCCTAGAGAATCCATTGAAAAAAAACTTCTTCTCAACACTCCTTTCGACCTCAAAAACCACCCCAAACTTCTCCACAGCAACAAAAAAACCCTCTCCCCCAGTAATTATTCCTTCCTGTTATTGGTTCCCGTTTTTCACGCTCAACAACAAATTGGAAAATCCCCCAAACACGATACCCAGCCCACGTGTTATGAAAACATTGATAAATGGGGGGAATCTGAAGAGCCGCTTCGTTTTTTGCGACTAGCTCTGCTTGTTTCGTCCCGGTATTCAAAGTATGCGAGGTACTTTGACACCTATGCCGGGCACTTTATTTTGATATGCCTTAGGAGATTTATTTACTCACGCTCCAGTCCATCGCATGTATTTGGGGAGGGCCAACAGGAGGTTCCTTCTGGGGAGGGTCTTATTAGGTCTCTGGAAATTGAGTTTGCCGGTAGCCTAAGCGGTTACTTTGATTTATCTTTTCGGGGGGATAATACTCCCTTCCATACTTTAACACGCAACAATGAATGGGGTTGCAATAATTGGGTGGAAGTGTTAGGCGAATTGGGTGCACACCATAAATGGGATTGCCTAACAATATTTTAACTACATAAAGTCTATGTTCATAGTTCTGGGATTTTCACGATGGTTAGATATCACGCTCATAACTCTCATATTTTTAATAGTATAGGAAAGTACAAAACATACGAGAACACTGATAGGTGCTTTTTCGTATTTAAAGCAATTATTGGATATTTTATAAGAGTTTGCTCTTCAAATATTAAGTGTGGTATAATAAAATGTGTTTTTAGAAAAATGCGTTTGAAAAATTTCCTCATTAGGAAATACTGAACACATTTATATTTATTAATACACGCGAGTACATTATGGTGTGTATGGTAAGGAAAGCCGGACAATACCAATATGAAAAAATTTCTCTATAGATTATCGAAAAGGTCAACTTAAAAGTAACGTAAAAATACGATTAAATCAATATTTAACCATTATAAAAACTGCTTTTCCTTATTCATGTCAAAAAGCTTAATATAAATCCAATATCACAATGTGGCTGTTCATTAGGTATTTCAATTACATTAACAAAAAAACTTTTAAATTAAAAGACATATCCCAAAGAGATTTTGATTAAATATATAAACTAATTTTAAAATTCTTGCAAACTCCTTATATATAGTTTTATAAGCACAAACCTCATTAAGTTGTTGTTCCGTTTCCTTTAAAGACCATTCAACTTTTCCACTATTTGATTCCTAAGGCACTGTATGTTTATCAATAGTCAATACTTTATTTTGATGAATTTCTGTTTCCATGTACTTCAATTCCAAGAAATGCTTCTAATAGTTATTGAATACTTTGAAATATTATCAGCAGAATAGTTTCTTTGAACTATAGGAATAAAGTAGTTTTGCGAATTAGATTCAATAAAAAATGAATGCCACTTATTTATAGTTACATTAAGCGAAACTTTTTAAAATCGAAGTAATGGTACGTTTTGGCTTCAAATGTAAAAAAAAAAGTTAAAGAAGATTTTTAATGATTTATTAAATATATAAATTGAATATTTCTGGTTTTTCGAAAGCGTCAATCAAATCAAATGTATAATTTAATAAATCTTTGTTAATGAATAAGAATAAGTCATAGATGTGAAATAGTTTCTAGAAATACCGAATGTGAAAGGAATATAATTACATCTGACGTTGGGAGTGGTCAAAAAGCTCACCTTACGGTCACGTAACACATGGATGATCCCTCTGGAGTTATTAACGTCCTAATACTTTTGGAGCGGGCGGCCCATTGGCCTTGTATTTCCCGAATGGGGCAGGGACATAAAAAGCCTTCCAATTAATAAGTTGTCGTGGGCGTTATCGTCACACAGAGTCCAGACAAAGCGGCAATATCGAGGCGAAGTAACGGCCCACGACCATAAAACGGGATCCCGGCATAAAAAATTTGTCAACGTCATTTTTAAAACACAGTCTACCGGAAGAACAAATAAAACATCGAAAACAGTCCGAAAGAACAAACAAAACACAGTCGTAAAAAAGGGGGAGCACCTGTAACGACATTGTCATGTTTTTTATTGTCTCTAATGGCCATAAAGATACGATTCCTAAGCCCAAGTAATTCTTAAACTCCTTTGAGTTTTATTGCGGGACATTGGGGCAAGAGTTCCTCCGCTATCTTAATGGTTACATCGCGTAAATATGGAACTGAGCCGGTTTTGTATGAAAGAATACATTCGAAACCACATGTCAAAAAATTGGCCGCTTTCCAGTGGGTGCCATTCGATCGATTACATACATATTCCTTACTCAAAAACGAGGCTTGCCTCAGAATTTAGGATTCGGGACGCGTCTTTCGAGGCCTTATCAACATTTCCCTTTTTTCCCGCCCTCCAAAACGCTTCAATTACATTTTGCCTCCGACGGAAGTCATAAACTGACACATTTTTGGCAACACTCGCAGCAGAAGAAGTCGTCTTAAGAAGTGCGGCTTTAAGTGTATTTCCACTCTCTCGTTTTATTTATTTATTCGCCTGCGTTGTCAGATTTTTATTGACGCCTTCTCGGGTCATGCGGAGGGTGAGCCTGGCGGGATTTTGCCAAAATATACACTGCGTAAATTGATATGTAAAATACAAATCGATAAATCAATGGGGGCGAAAGAATGTGCATGTGGGTGTATAACTTTCAATAAACCGTCTACTATGGTGTCAGTTATATTCCCGCGCCAAAATGACGACGCAGTGGAGTTTTCACTGCCAAGAGGGGTTGCGATCTCTAAGGAATCGGCTGTATTTGATACCGTTAGATAAGTTGTTTTTTTTGAAGGGGTTAGCTTTTGTGTTGCAAAGGTAAAGGAGGGTTTAAGATGTGCATTGTGTGTGTACCTTACGGAACACTTTAGAATAGTAACTGGGATACAGGCGACGGTTGCTATGGGTTACCAAATAAATATTGCAATATTTTCGTTGAATATTGTCGGGTGGGCGTTACTGCAAAGTTTTTAGTTCTTCCCATTGATTTGTGAAGTTTGTTTATAAAATAGGTAGCATGTGTTCCTTTGAAATTTGTGTGTTGCAGCTTGAGCGTATTTTTACAAAATTTTTGTTTTTGGAAGTATATTTAGAATAAAGCCATTTGTGAATGTATTGGTAGTTTTTAAAGTAAACCCGATATATTCTACAAAGAAATGTATGAAAAATTGTGTTGTCCTCAACATAGTTGAAGTTTCAAGTTTCATTCCAGACCTTTTCTAAAAAGTAAAATCTATTTTTAAAAGTAAATACTTTTTTCAACTGATCCAGAATAATGGATGTATGCTTGTTTGTTTTAGATATCATTGTATGAATTTAAAATACAGTGATAAGTATGTGCAGCATATTAAAGAAAGAAACATAAATCCCACTCTCCCCCATAAGCTTTTCAATACATAAAACGCTCTTTATTCCAAAATGGGATCAAGTTTAAATTCCTTTTTTAAAGAACTTAATTGTTCCCAATTCCCCTTTCAGTTTTTTTAAACAAAATTAAGTACCCGGGTCCGTAGGCCCCAAAATCGTCACCAAAATATTTTTTTTCCTAATACTGCATATTTAAAATGCATCGTTAAAAATTTGTCAAATAAAAAAAAATTAATAATATTAAATACGTTTTTTAAAGACTAAATTAAAAATACTCGCTAAATTTAACTTCACGTGTACACTTTTTGTGAATTTTAATCTGAACGATTTCCTTTCACGTGGGATCAAAATATTTCAAATAACAATGCATTCAGCTTGAATTGTTGGTTAATAATGTCAGATAATAAAGCTTCTCACTGTTTATACTCAATCGATAGGTTTTTATTGCCATTGAAGAAAACTTCTAATTAAGATTCAGACTTAAAGGATGAATACAGAGGGTCTTTTCTTCCCGCTTTTTGAAGCCAGCTGCAAGTTCAAAATCGCACATGCCGTTTCAAATATCTCTTTAATTTGTTCATTTCTTCCAACTGATTTCAAATATGAAATAATTTTTTACGGGGGTGGGGCGAACACCTCAACAGAAGAAGGAGGGAGTGGGATTATCGCCCCTGTAATCTTTTTGAAAGAAGGTCGTGCGGGGTGTAGCTTTGATTAAATTTTCATTTTCAAATCAACCGAACGCGCTTTAATAAATGCGAGGGAAGCCAGATGGATCTCGCTTTTTTCATTGCCGATGCTTTTGAGCAATAAAGAGTCGGGTGTCACTTTCGATTGGGGCTGAACTGAAGCCGAGGTAATTGATGAAAAGAAAGGGAATTAGTTTTTTAATGAAATGCAATGGAATATAATGCTAATCAGACTGGGGGAGTTATCCGGAAAACGTAAAATTGTTTAGTGGTTCGAGAAGCATTTTATAACTTGTTATAAAATTGTGTGTGGGTAGTTTAATTTCTTACGCAGTGAATTTAAAAGTAAGGTCAAGGATTCTCTAAAAAAGAAATTAATATATTATATTTCTGTACAAATGGTTTTTTCATTATTACCGTTTCCTTTGTAGAGTAGGTATTGTACTTGATATTTCTTAAAGTAAATGTGTGTATGCACTACAGTTCAATGAGTATTTTAAAAAGCTTATAAAAGTGTAAGCAAATAATATAACTGATCTAAAATCTTTTTTTTATTGGAGAAACCCTGTTTTTCTTTCAAAGTAGGGGAGAGTTGGAAAAAAACCGGGTAGGTGGACAAAACTGAGATTTGGGCTCATATCACTGATTTGGAGTTATATCTTGCGGGGAGAGGGTCCTCCTCCTCCTCCTCCTCCTCCTCCTCCTCCTCCTCCTCCTCCTCCTCCTCCTCCTCCTCCTCCTCCTCCTCCTCCTCCTCCTCCTCCTCCTCCTCCTCCTCCTCCTCCTCCTCCTCCTCCTCCTCCTCCTCCTCCTCCTCCTCCTCCTCCTCCTCCTCCTCCTCCTCCTCCTCCTCCTCCTCCTCCTCCTCCTCCATTGAATTGTTTATTTCGGAAACATGATAAACGCTACTTTTTAAAAAAGGAGTTATTGGTGTTATAGGATTCTGTAGGGATAAACGCACATTTTAGTGTAGAATATTAATTACGTTGTTTTTCAGAATAATTTCGTAACGTTTTAAATTTCAGCTTTTGTGCAGAAACAAGTTAAGCGACGTGGCTTGCATGATCATTTATTAAATCCATGTGATAGAGATCTATGAATCACTTATTAAAAGGGATCGTCGAATCTGTATCCCTGATCAAAATATTGAACTAATTTTTAAGGCTTTTAAAACAAATTAAGTATATCTAAACGCTAGCTATGAACTAAGAAGATTTCTATACTAACATTTTGAATTGTCATACCACTATTTCTGCGAGGGTAGAGTTGAAATCCTTTATAATAACCATTAGTTGTATCTGTACATCTACTAACAAAAAGAGAAAAATAAGAACTGTATAATATCTTTTTTAGGGTGGTATTTAATAAATAAATGTAACTCTCAACTAACATTCAAAGTTTTATAACCAAATCCTTAAAAAAAGAGTTAAACAATAAAAAACAAGCTGATTACACAGGTCTGCAAAAAAAACTTTTTTCGAGCTGTTTTTGTTATTTCACTTGAACTTCATTATTTTTGGTGCGAGTATATATTTGAAAAAAAATATTTTTCTACTCGAACTTTATCTGAAAATCATTTTTTATGTTTTTTGGTGTGCTGAATCTATCCAAAAATAACCTCTTTTGATTTTTAAGACATCGTATTTTGTAACTGTTGTAAAAGTAAAAAGGTAAATAAGCAAAGGAGAATTGCTGCTTTAGACTCACCACACTTGTTGAGGGTGGTAGGTTTGTTTACCAGTGAAGGACATGCTGGTTTGTTGTCCAAAGTGAGTTTGTTTCACTGTTTGTTTTGGAGTTTTCTGAATACTGTTGCAGAACTGAGCTGAAGTGGTGGATGACATCATCACCTCCTGATTGGTTCAGGGTCTGGTGATGTCACATCTACCACTTGTATAAAGTAAACACTCTTGCTATTTGAGCTACTACTTCTTCTTCTTCTCTTCAGCTGCTTCTCCAGTTGTTGTAAGGCCCTTTGGCCTTTTAGATTTTCCCTTCTCCACTCTCCAACGATTTGTTATGATGATCTGCTGAGCAGACAAGTTGTTGGTAGCCATCTTGGCTGTTTGTTTTTTTGGCTGTGCTCATGTTGAAGGATGCACTGAATGGTAACAATTTGTTGTTTTAATGTTTTACTAACTTTAAATAAATGACTTTATTTTCTTAAACCTTTAGTCCTCCTTGCCTTCATGAATTCAATTGATATCATACTCTGCTGAATTGTTTTTAGATACCAGTTTCCTTAAGATACTGGTAATAGTAACAATTAGAAAAAATATAGCAACATTTTACAAAAAATGTAAGTACACTTAAGAAGTAGATTTTTAAATCCAAATTTATTATTGAAGTAATTAGTTTTAATGTTTTTGGTGCCCTGAGTTCAAAAAAGGTCTCTGTTTTGCCCTGGAATGTCATGTTTCCTGATAATTTAGGTAAAATTGTAAAATAAGTCATTATTTCAATTTTAATGAAAATAGGTTCATAAAATAATTTTTTATTAAAAATTCTTCATGAAAATCATTATGTAACTAAAATAAAATCAATTACACACTCTAAAGCCAATTTTTCCTCCTTGTGAAGCTTTCCTTGGTAAATTTACCCGTGTGAGTAGCAACAAGAACGTTTCTTTTAACTAAACAACAAAAATCCCTCATTATTGCCCGATTAAATCTTCCCTAATATCTTCTTTCCATCTCTATAATGTCCTGATGAGATAGTTAACTTTGTGCAAGTGCATCATTCACAGCTCCTAACTTTTAAAAATAAAGTAGCTGGAAATGTACAAAAACTATGAAAAATGGGCCAATTCGAATAAAATTTTGCAATTTGTGAAAAATCCTGACGTATAGGATTTTTTCAATATTTTTTTTCGTTATCAGCACACAAAAATATATAAATCACTAAAATTATTCGAACAGCTTTTTCATAGCAGACCTGTGTTATTGCAGTATCCTGTCAAGTACAAAAATTTCATTAATTTTTTGTGAAAAGAATAAAAGTGTTTAAAAAATAATTTTTGTCTGTAAAATACCCAAGTGAGGTCTAAGAAAAAAAATTACTAAACACATTTATAAAAATGCAGTGAGTTGCTAAACTGTTTTTTTTCGTTACTCTCAAAACAAGATATTCGGTGTTTGGCATGTTTTTTAAATAAGCGATTCCGTTCTATTCATCGTTTCCCTGATCTGATCACTACATATTTAATTCGTCCGTTAAACTACTCCCCACTGAAACGCAGGGAAAGAGCCAGCCCACCCATTAAAAAGGTGAAGCGAGGGACCGAGGCGGCAAATGTCGCGACCGATGGCCCTTAACGGGCGCCGTAAACTTTGCGCAGGGAATTGGGGTGGCAAAAAAGCGACGATAAGAGATGAAACTAGAGGAGTGAACTCGAAGATATGATCCCGAGCTCATCACAGCTCCTGAAACAACTTCCTATCCGGGATCATCTATAAAGGGAATCCTTTCCCGCATCTCCCCGAAGCTCACTTTCTGGAAACGGGAATTATTGGGCAACCCAAGATGCGTGTTCGCCCACTCCCGTTTTTTATGACTTTTTTAAGCGTTTTATCGGTTTGATTTTTGTATTCCTGGCTTATGCGGGCAGTAAAAATCATTTATGGCTCACAAGGAGATGAATAATTCATTTTTTAAAGGATCTAAGCGGAGCTTTATAAGGTCCACTCCGGAGAGGAGTGAGAAAAGGCCTTGCTGGGGATTAATGCTCGGCCGTGCATCTAAAATGAAATTAACTTTGAGGGTTAAGAATGCAATGGCGATTTCGGAAGGTGAGGTTGTTAGTTTGCTCAATCTTTTGGCCCTTAAAATGGATTCGCTTGCTTATTATCAAAAATTAGAGACTAAATTGATGTAATAAGCAAATCCGTGTGGAGCAGATTCCTGAAAATATCATTTACTTTACTGAAATATACAGGGTGGTCCTAAATTCGTTAATTAGTTAATGGTATTAACTAATTAGTGTAATGGTATTTAGAAAAATGATGATCGGGGAAGAAATTTTTAATGATCATACAGTTTCAATGAGCAATGTATGATCATTGAAAATTCCTTCCCCGATCATCATTTTTCTAAATGCCATTTAGGGAACTCCATTCTTTGGCTAAAAGATTAATACTGCGTGTTTTAAAACTCACCCCACGGTTTAGCAAGCGGTCCAATTTCTATCAAATTGATGGTGTAAGTAGTACGGATACTGATGTACCTCATGCAATAAATTTTTTCATTTCATTATGTTTTTTTTTAACGGGCCTTGGCAAAACGTCCTTTTGGAACTCTCTCGCACTACATTAGGTCCTAGTTCTTAAACGGTTCATCCGTGCCCCCTCTAGTTTTTCAAAATATGCTTGTCTAGGTCCCCTCTACCTACCCTACCCAGTTTGTACTACGAATTTAGGACCATCCTGTATATAAAGTTTACCCGAATTGGTTCACCCCTAGAGCTTTAAAGGTCCCTATTTTGTTTCAGTTTCGCTCTTATACTTCTCTTTCCATCTAACCCATAAATTAGCATTGGTGAATATTTTTTTATCATTTATTAAATTATAACTGAATTAAAAACAAAGTACTACATAGATTTGATACGTACAATTAGATGTTTTCTGTACTTATTTTATTTAAGATGGTGGGAATGTTTTGATGATAAATTAATAGAGGCAGATTTAAAAATATTGAGTTTTATTTCATAGAAGCCAATTTTGTTACAATTAAAAAATATCGAAACACTGCTGTTTTTGAACTTTTCAAACACGTTTTACCATAATTGAATGAAACATACATTCATAAAGGTTTGCAGTTATTTCAAAAGTGCAAAAATATTTTCAACCAGTTACATTGTTTTGTTTCAAATAGATAACTTATAAATTTTAAGGTATACTTCAAAAGCTTTTAAATGAAATTAATATTGGTTCCTTTAAATTTTGCAATGAAAACGTTTCATAAAAATTTCAATTTAAACAGTTTTATTTAAACGCTTTTAGCCACAAATGTGAGAATCAAATTCAAGGAAAGTTACTTTCATTTAATTTCAAACCCATTAAACTTCTGCCAGTTCAGTTCAGTATTAAGTATTGAAATACAAATGGGTATAATCTTAAAGTAAGAAAATCGTTAGTAATTAATCTTTTACTTCCTTTTCACAAATAAATGGGTATATAAATCTTTAAATTACTTTCAATTATAAAGTAAAACGCGCTTCAAAACATAGAGACAATAAGTAAAGTATACTCTTATTAAGTTTACTTTTATCAATACAACTAAACTACTCTCAAAACTCCGCCTCGAGTTCTGTATTTCAAATAGATTTACGTGCAATATATATTCATCGTTATAAGTATACTAGCTAAGAAAACTCACTCATGAATAAGTTAACTCCGAGAACCTATCAACCAGGTGAGTTGCATAAGTATAACCCAAAAACAGGGCAAGCATTTATGAATGCGTAAGGACATTATACATGCAAACTATTATGAAAACGGGAAAGGCAGCGCTAAGGAATTCAAAAGATCAAAGTAGAATTTTATAAAACTGGAACAAGCTGAGGGGGAGGAGGAGTGTTTAAATGATTCACCGAAACAAAACAAGAACCCTAACAATAGGGGTGGATCTAGTAAGAACAAACCCCCTTTGAGAAAACCTTTCTTTATTTCCTAGAATAAATAAATATAACTGGAAGTAGGCGCATAAGATATGCATATTTTAAGCATGCTAACTTGGGTGTTTTCTTTGAAAAAGGAATTTTTAAGAGCTTTGATTTTCACAGTATTTCACTGCTTTGTTGTTTAAAGTTTCCCTTGAGTGTGCGTTTTGCAGAGATTGTCTTCACTTAAAGCATCATCTCCAAATGAGGAAAATGCAATATTTTTAAAACGGATTATTTAACAGAGCTGTATTAAATTTTTCTCACGGGGAAACAGGCATGATTGGTTGTGACATGTACACTAAGTAAAAGTTGAGGGTTTTTGTTATTTCGAAATGTAAAAGTCACAGAGTATAGAGCTTAACAGAGGATTCATCTCAATAGACTCTAATGCTAACCTTTTTAACATGAGTTTTCCCATTGACAACTTCTGGTACTTCGGACCGCCTCCTATAGTTCCACGTCACTCCTGCTGCGTCTCTGTCACTCGCCCACTGAAGCTGTCACTCAAATACAAATCGGAAGTGGAAGGAAAAGAGCATCACCGAGGAAATTAAAATGCAGCTTGATAAGAAGTTCCATACATACAATCAGTAATCAATTTCGAATTTCGCCTTCTCTGATTGGCTGCTAGTGAAATTAATTATAATCTGCGAGATTGAATTAAATTAAGTACCTAAAGAGGAAAACTGCCGTTTGGAATCTCTGTTAGCTCTTTAGTCTGTGGTAAAAGTGGACATCTGTAAAAAGATTAACATGTTATGAGTTTTTCAAATGCGGATTAAAATATGGATATGTTCTTATTAACATTATAATAAGATAAGATATTGCATAATAAAAGTAAAAGGACAGGTAAATTACAAAGCATAACGTTTTTATTATTTAAAAAGTGTTTAGATTCTTAAAAAATTTTTTCCATATGCTTTTTGTGGGGCCTTTTAAATAACCTCCAAATAATAACCTTTGTTATTAACCGCCGATAAGAAACTTTCCATAAGCTTAAAATATTTGTAATATGGTAAACGCACCAACATCCGACCAGTTAAGAAAAATTTAAGATTCAATTTGGAATAATTTCTCAGAAAAGGAACACATCTTTGGACTAACTACTGCCACCTTTGTATACAACCTAATATATTATCTCTATGATCTCCAAAATAATTGAAAAAAAACATTAAGCTGGAAATAAACTATAACTAAACGAAAATCGACCTTTACATGACAAAAATTTAATATTTGTGTTAATTGTGAATATTTTGTTCCATGTATTAAAGTTACCTATGACTCTTACTTCATATAACATTAAAAATGTTCATTTTATAAATATGAATAAAAATGATTATCAACAAAAATGTGTGATTTCGGGTTATATTTTTCCAAACCAAATTAAGTTGTCCTCTAGTCTTTTTACAACACTACACGGTACCATCTTATTCTTCCAAACACCGCGTACCCAATACAAATCTAAATAATTAAACATGGAGTAATGCGAGGTCAGAGCCAAAACAATAGCGCCATGCTTTTAGCTGGTGGGCGATTTTAAACCAGACATTATAAAAGACCGCATTTGGACGTAAGCGCACTCAGTCCACGCTGTCGTCTCGTCTAATCTATGTGAACGAACAGAGATTGATTAAGCTATTCCAGGTTAAGCCGAAAGCTGAATCTCTATCGCTCTTAAGTGGATTTCCCGAGAAATTTGCGTTTGCTTTTCGCCAGACAAATTGCGGCAGTCTCTAATTAGATAACTGGGAAACTTAAGAAGTTACTTTGGCATGGATTAATCTCCGTTGCTATGTGGTTACAAAACTATTAGATGAAGGGTGTAAAACAAGCGTCAATTAATTTTTGTTTGCCCTGTAAAACAGCTGCGTGATTAATAACGGTGAAAGTGGGATCAATAAATTTGCACTCAACTGTGGTTAAGTGTGATTATGAAACCATACAAAAGGACGGAGCTTGATTGGGATATAATTGGTGCAACAACGAGTGCGTGAGATGAGGATTCCCTTGGTTGGTTTTTTTCAAATGATCAAATGAATTAAAAAATTTAAATCTATGTTCAAACTTTTAGGTCTACTCTTTTGTGTATAAAGTAGATACTTAAACATTTTCCATACTGACTGCTCCAAATTTACTCTAGGATTGAATGTAAATATCGGGAAGTCTAAGGATTAAAAAAGGTTTAATTTAATTAGTTTATTAACCTCTTTTAACGAATAGTTTTCTGTTTCATCAAAAATTGAAATCGTTATTTTGGTTCCTAAGGTAACCTGTTGTTTTTTTTAACTTATAATCACAATGCTTTACGTTAGGTTGTTTCTTCAAAAATTGAAACAATAGCCTATAAAAACAATGGCTAAATTTTAATTTATTATTTATTATGAAACGTTTACCTATTGAATTCTTACTTTTAAAAATTTCATTGATATTGGGAAATGCGTTGCTCAACATCGTGATCATTTGAATCTAAAACTGAACTATATACATAAGAACAAAGATTTCTTCCCTCAGATTATTAGAAACGTATTATCAACAACAAATTTACTAGAAAAAAATTTATCCTCTGCCTTCTTTGAAAATCAACAAATTCTTTACAGAGATACATAAATGAAGGTTCCATCTTTCAATCCATCCGTACAAAATCCTAAGTACATAGACTATTCTGAATCGTTTCCATCAAACCGCCAATTTAAACCAATACTTAAAGAAATACTTTCGGTTCAAATCGAAAAGACCGTCAAGACATGCCTCGTACAGAATTCATCCGAAGCACAATTTGGAATGAAGGTCCATAAAAATGAACCGAATCCTAAAAACTGCTCGTTTGAATGGGGGAATAACTGTTATCAAAGAAGCAATTTGTTCCATCGCATCTGGTCAAACAGTTAATTTCGTTTAGTCAACGATTCCTGGCTTCTTTGTTTCAGGGAATGAAAGGGATCCTAATCGGGTATCAGTCATAGCTTTCAGGGATCTTAATTAAAAAGCCGACCAAAATTTCCGCCGACTGAAAAAGCTCGGGAACCTTCGGATGTAATTCCATTTTAGTGACATTTTCTTTCCATTCTATTCACGGACATAAAAGTCTTCGGCCACATAAAAACGCACATTTAATTGCTCCAACTATTTCCAAGTCTCAAAGGCTCGCAATTACGTTCTCTTTTTCGGTTCCGACTCTTCTCGCAAAAACGCCTTTTTAGCGATCCGGAGGTGTTTAAAAATGTCATATACTTTCTTCTCCATCCGAGTCGTTATATATGGCTTCAATTTAATTAGGACCTGGAAACAGATTTGCCATAAAAATGTGGGCGTAACTGATAGCTTTTTGCTTATTATTGAGGAAGAAAGAAAACGGCGAGTATGGAAACAAATTAAGTGGAGCGGGCGGGAAATTTGCCTTTTTTGCATTCATGGTTCCGCCAGGGTTTTTTCAAATCCGCCGATTTTCAGCGAGTAAAAAGGACGTAATCAAATTTTTGATACAAGTTTAATTAGGAAAACTCTGTTTTTCCAACGCCTTTAAAAGTTAAAATGTAAATTGTGAATTTATGCTTCTCATAACAAAGAGCATGTTAACTACTAAATGTTGCTTTTAATGGGAGTACTTAAAAAGTTTTAGTTAGGGTAAACAATCCTTCTAGAGTTTTTACAACCATGCCTACCGTTGCTGTTAATGTTTCCTTTACTTTAGTTTGAAACTATCCTTTAAGAGGATAAAAACTAACTGCATGAATTTTTAGTGCAAAGCAGAAGAATTCCCCTTATTTATACACAGGTGGATTTTTTCTGTTTACTCAGTGATAGGTTAATTACACAGTAATGTTTAAGCAATCAATTTTCAATAAACATTTAAAAAGATTGGGCATGTAAACAGTTACTCGATACCTTTTATTTTTCATTATTTGTGCATGCTATATTTGTGTGATTATTTCTCATGTGGTTTTTTGCTTGGAAAGTGCCTGTTTCGTTATTAAAAATACTAGTTTTCTCGTCTCAATTATCCTTTTTACGTATTGAGCTTTCTAATTTTATAATTTACTTTTAACGTTTATACACTAACCAACCAAAGTTTATTATATTTTTTATTTAATTTTGAGTAAAAAATTTTTACGCAACCTGTATATTATAAAATTTTATGCGTATATCTTGGATATTATTGTCTTTTTAAAAACTACCAAAGCGCCATCATTAAAAATAATTAACCCACATCTCATTGGTGGTTTTCTATTAAAAAATAAATTATTTTGTCATTTTATTATGAGAGATATATCCTAAACTACATTACATTACCCTCGAATGACGGTAAATAGGTGTTCCTAAATTATACTAATTTATTTATATGATAATTTAGGTTTCAAAACTTTGGTAATGTAAAATATTATACTATTGGGGGCGAATCATTTCAAGGGTCATAATTTTAAAAATTATATATATACGTATATAAATTTATGTTTATCTATAAAATATATATAAAACTAATTTCCGTGAATACTAAACCTACTCAGCCACCGCAAGTTGATTTTGAATTGATTACTAGAACACTTTAAGTAAAGTATTAGAGCAATATTCAGGAAATTCTTGTATCAAAATATCTCGCAAATACCCTTCTATCCATGATAATTTGACTGTGACACTCAAAAACCATCTCCCAAATATCAAATAATGCATCAAGTGCAGTTCATCTCACTCCCAAATACCTTTAAGAGTGCATTACTCGAGTGAAGGGTAAATCTCCAAAAGAAAAGCCCCAGCTCAATTCGAAAATTAACGCAATTATGAATGCGAAAGCCGAACCGCTTCAGACCGGATCCAGCAGCCGAGTGAAATTCGCGGCACTTGCCCGCCCGCCCCAGTATATGGAAATGAAGGCAGCAGGCATTGCATTCTAAACCATTCATCACTACTCATCTATTCCACGCATTGCCTCCCCATTGTTGGTCATTCCTTCCCCAAACAGATCGATGGCGGATTTTTGCGAAATAAACACGTTCCGAGGCGTGCATCATTATGCGGAAATCGACACCGGAGGACTTTTGAAGTCATTAATCGAAAGGCCCTATTTAATGGCACTCGTCATTTTTCAGAATCGGAAATGATGATTCAATTGATGACGCTCGAAAAAGATGATGCAGCCAGCCGATCTATTGATCTGCCAATCACGGGGCAGGTGGATCTATGCGGTACTTGACGGATTGGTTCCAGCTAGCGATGACGGGGGCAGTCTCATTAGAAGCTGTTGCCAAGTTAATGTTTCGGATTTGACTGGAATCAGATCTCTCTATTAGAAGAGTGAAAGGGTCGGAAATGCCGGATATTGGAGTTTCTAGATGACGATTTTTTTAGGAATGGATATAATTTGAATACTTTAACGGGAAACGTGAAGCTTGTTATGTTACGCATTTGTTTCCGTTATATCGAGAAAAGTTTTTTAGCACACATGTTTCTTTATGAGTGGAAAACTAATGCTTTTAATAATGATTAAATTTATTTAACTGGATTTCGTTTTAAACTTGAAGGAATCTTTAACTACATAATAATGATAATAATAATTATTTATTTCCATAATGTACAAAGCAAAATAACATAGAAAACATATATATTTAAACAAATAAAGAGTACATTATGGATGAACCACCACTTTAGCAATCCGCTGTGTTGTGGTGGTGGTGGCAACATGAAGGAGAAAAAAATACCACAAGAAAAAAACTTGGAAATTACATACAACAAATTCGTAAATACACTGTAAAAAATAATCCTACAAAAAAACAGAAAATTTCTGGCAGCAAAAGTTGCCAGAAAAAATCTGTAGGTTGAAAAATCCTGTAAACAGAAAAAAGCTGTAACCTACAGGTAAATGCTGTAAAAAGGAACTTTCTGTCAAGTGGGCTACAGATTTTTCTGTAGCCTCTCAGTAATTTTCTGCTTGTGCGCATGCACTTATTTTAGTAGAGTTTTTTTAATTTTAATTAATTGATTTCCGGGGATAGAACCCGCGACCTACCGCATGCTAAGCACGCACGCTACCACTGAACCAAAGAAGATTCAGTGTAACGTTGCCAATAGCTGTATTGGTTTTCAATGCAGTAAGTTTCTGTTTAAGTTCAGATAAGCTAAAAAGCTAGGTAAAAGCTGTTATTTTACATAAAATAAATAGAAGTGCGGTGGGAATGTTACATGACAGAATATCTCTGTAAACATAAAGTCACTGTTATTGAAATTTCTGTTTTTCTACAGTTTTTTTTACAGTGTACAAAAAAAATATAAAAAAGTATCAGACTCAACTATAGAACAAATATAAAACAAATACTCTACAAACCAAAAAATAAATGGTAGGATGTCAAAATGAAGAAAATACAAACCCTGTCAGCCAAAAAATGTCTCCACATCATTGATCAAGAAAAGCCATGATTTTAGTTTGCGAATAAAAGAAGAAAACATTACCGAGGAGGATACAGAAATGGGTAAGAAATTAAACAGTTTTGGATCCGAAAATGTGTAAAAAAATTCTGTATAGTTTTGGATACTATAAATAAAATTTTACATTCGGAGGTTCGGATTATATTTTATGTGTTACATATTTAATTTTAAGTATTTAAATTTATAATTTTAAAATGTATTGAATATATTTGTTGGAAGGAACTGTTCTCTTTGGTTTACCATTATTTTGTGTTTTCAATATGGCTCGAGACAAAGTTGAATGAAATTTACAGTTTTTGAACGTTGTTGCTATTTTGGTGAGTTAGAGATAACTTCAAAAATATTGCTCACTTCAAAAGGTGAAGTGAATTAAATAAAATAAAATTGGTTTTAAATATTGAAATTTGAAAATAGAAAGAAACAAGTTGCAGGGGAAGGTCATGTACCTATTGGAACCTATATTATCTCAAATTGTTTTTTACTTTTTTGAAAGTCATTTAGCTAAACTGAGAGATCTAGTTGCAAGGCTTCTAACTACATGTGTACATGTAGTGTTTCCATACTACAAAAAGTAAAGCTAAAAACACTAGGCAGAGTGTAAAAATGTTAAAGTATACAGAATAACCTTATGCACCGAAATTTAGAGAAATTTATTTTACATTAAGTGATTCCATAAGACTAATTTTCCTGCAATTATTTTTGTATTCCGCCTCTCCATCGTTTTATAAACACCGCGTAACTCACCCAAATTTCCATAGTTGGCGGAAACTGAAATCACCGTTCTGGGAGGCGGCTTCCCTCTAATGCGGAATCTTTCCATTTTAAACGCTACACCCAGAATCAACAATAGCTGAAAGGTGCGCGTTTCAAAGAGAATAGCTGCCAAAATGCAATTTCCCCAGAGTTTGCTTTGCATTTAAATTTTTACAATATATTTCCCCACGGGGTACCAACCATCTCATACTACTGTCATTCCTCGAGATCTGATAAGTTCCGTTTCTTTTTATGCCTTCCATTCTCTCTGATGATTTCCTCTTGGAAATTTCCATTCTTTATTCGGGGCCTCGTACAGATGGCGATATCCATCTGGCATCAAAAACTTATGTCCCAATTTCGTCCGAAAGGGAAATTAAAATGGAGGATGGGAGGGGAGTCTATTGTTTGAACGGGGGGATGGGGTAGCGGCTTCATGTGGGGGATACTGTATTCTGAGGGGAAGCTTCTTTGTGGGTGTCATAGATACGGTGAAGGGGGTATCTGATTTGGAAGGAATTGTGTGTGTCTGTGTAATCTGAGGTGTAGTACTCTACAGTTATTACATAAGAATTCATGATTTAATCAGATTCTCTTTTTCGGTTCAAATAAATAAATATCTGTACTTGCTATTTTTTTTATCGTAAAAAATAATTTGTTTCTAAAATTAAAAGGTTTTGAGTTACAATTATGCTATCTCTAAAACTATTTTATTACTTGTACAATGTACATTTATTTAGATTTGAAGCCTCAACGATAGGTACAAATTGAATAGAATATTTTGTTTTCATATTGATCTTATTTTAAATAGTTTTTCTAACGTTGTTTATGTTTAAAGACTAGTAATTACAATTCGCAGCATAAAAGTTTTAAAATATTCATCTAGTATCAAGTAACTGAAAATATTTTTTAAGCAAATTTCCTGTACTCTAACAAATCGTTTCAAGGAATTCTGAAATTTACACCACTTTATGGCATTTATCATTCTCGAAATTTTCAATATTAATAATTTTCATTTTTTATTTTGTCCTCATAGTGGTTTAGTTCTATTCATTACAATAAATATATTAGTCCCACCTTATTGTTTTTTCTTCAATTTAACTCCTTTTTTTCAATCTCCTCTTGAAGATAAATGCCGATTCCCATCTGGCAACCACTCGAAAGAAGGCAAATTAAAATGGCTGTGGAGTGCTCTGTTTGCAAGGGGTGAGGTAACAACTTCATACGGCTGCTGTATTTTTCAATAGCCGAGATTCCCGGTCCGATACAGCAGGGGGAGTTATCCAAGTAATCCGTTAGCGGAGCGCTCAGCGTTAAAGATGAAATGTAAGGACGGGAGCTGAAATTTTTCATTTCACGCTGCGCTGGGCAGGGACGGCCCTTCTGAATATATCTCACCCCTCCCCGGTATTAACGCTTCTTTTTAAAAGCTTTCTTCGGGAAAATTTCGCAATTCATAACGTACGGGCAGAAGATACCCCTCGCACGGGGGGTACTGGGGTGTGAAACGGTAATCGATCTGGCCCTCGTGTTCAACAGCGAATTCTGACAGCGGGCTATCAAAGCACATCTATTCGGGCTTCTTTTCGCACGGGCCGCTAAATTACTGACTTTTGTGCGATTCGAGGACGAAACCCATTCGATTAAGACACGTCATGCTTTTTAAGGGGAGAGGGATGGGCGTTTTAAATGGTTCTTTGCGTTGGGACTCAAGTGGTGCGTTTGCGATTATTTTAAATGTCTGCAAGACGCGATTGGATGCGTTTTGATGGAATAGGTTCTAAGTTAAGCCAAAGAAATCTTTTATTTAGACTTGAAAAGTGCGTTTAAAACGGCTCCCGTGTTTTATGAGCTTGCTAACAACGGTGAAAGCGTTTACAGCACATTCGAGAATTTTTTGTCCACAAATTAACAACACACTGCAAAAAATGATCGTTCGGAAACTAGAAAGGCTTTTAAAGTTGCCAGAGCTTTCTTTTTATGTGATTTTTCTGTTGATTGAACTTTTGCTGTATGCAATGATCTTTTTCAAATTTTATGGAACTCATTCATCTGAAATGTTCTATTTATTTAACTACATATAGTCTCTCTACAGACTGGTGTCTTATCTTTTCCAAACTTCGTAACGTTTAGTGGGTTATGTCCCTAAATATTTTCTTAGAAAAAGTCTTTACATACAGATTAAGTTCAGTCAACAGAGAAATCCCTTAGAAAAGGAAGCTCTGGAAACTTTTGCTGCAGAGCTTTTCTGTTTCAGGGCGATTGTTTTTTCCAGTACACTTTGTGTTGTTAGGCTTAACACTTTAACTATTTATAGTTGTAATAGTTATAAGCTTGAAAAGTGTTGCTATCCAGAAATATGATCCAAAATTATGTTATAAAATATGTTTAGAATCTGAATATGCAAAACATACTAACGAACACTTTATTGTCTCTGCAAGTTATTAGCAACACTTAACAGCAGCATTTTCGGAACACATTTCTGGATAGTAACATTTTCAACTATCATTCAGAACACACTCGCATCATACACTATCCCACACAATATAAAATGTTTTAGCCAACAACACAAGTTGGAGTTTTTATTTCAAAGACAGTAAGAAATGCTCTCTATGTTTTTAGCGTTTTTGTGCATTGAACATCTTATTATTATTCATTTTATAGATTTAAAAAAATCTGTAAAACTTTTATAAAATATATTGTCGTAAATTCCTTGTATGCCAATGAAGTTTGTGTTGCATAAGATTTATGCTATTTATAACAGGTTGTTTTAAAATTGCGTTTCATGGCTTTTATTTGCAGCCAACGCCTCCTAATGTCACGGAAGTAAGGTCTACCCCTAGGTAAGTGAGTCTGGAGAATCCATTGAGAGCACTTACAGCGTTCCTAGCGGCGAAATTAAAAAGTTAAAAAAATAATTTTAAAACTAAAGGAGATAGAGCAAAGAACCTCAGTTAAAGTATTGTTGCCAACATCATGAAGAACTCACTGAAAAAAATTTGATCAAAATATCTTGAATATTCGCGGAGATATTAGCATGTGATAATAGCACCTTTCATAGATCAAAAAGAAAAAGTTCGCATATTTGCAAATTTTTCAGTGTTATTTCGTAGTTTTGTGTTTTTTTAGTTTGAAGAACACAAAATTTAATCAAAATATCAAACAAATTTGCAAATATGCGAACTTTTTCTTTTTTGACCCCTGAAAAAGTGCTATTTTCACATGCTAATATCTCCGAGAATATTCAAGATATTTTGATCAAATTTTTTTCAGTGAGTTCTTCATGATGTTGGCAACAATACTCTTACTGAGGTTTTTTGCTCTATCTCCTTAAGTTTTTAAAATAGTTTTTTTAACTTTTTATTTTCGCCGCTAGGAACGCTGTAAGTGCTCTCAATGGATTCTCCAGGCTCATTTACCTAGGGGTAGACCTTACTTCCGTGACCCTAGGAGGCGTTGGTTCCAAATAAAAACCGTAAAACCCAATTTTGAAACACCCTGTATGTTGTTTTCTAGTTAGTATTCAGGGTGTTTCAACAAGTCCGTCCAAACTCTGCATAGCAATGAACTCTCTAAAACTTAAAACTATGTTAAAACATTTACTTCAAAAGCATTCGTAAAGCAAATTTTTGTATGATTCTCTAAAATGACTGAATATTTTGGTTTTTTCACAAATAAGGAACAAAAATGACGAATTTGCTATTAATATTTTTTAACAAATCTCAAGGAATAGTCTTAATGTCCTTTGTTTCCAGCAGGTGTAATTGTTTCAGTCTGTATTGAATATAAATACTACAATAGCAAATCCCGTAAATTATATGAGATAGTACCTTTTTAGTATGTAATTTACTATAATGTTTGATATTGGTTGTCTTTCATTGACTAATTGAGTATTCATTTATTTACAGCAAAGAAAAATGTTTTAGATGTATCATAATTCATGACAAGCACCCAAATGTTCTACAATACAGAGAAAGTGAGTTGAGTTTTGCTTTGATTCTATATTCAACACATTGTATTTTTAGGGATGCACTAACAAGACTATATCTATTACACCAGTTAATAATTTTAACTAGCATTATTTACTTATTTTACAATTATCTGTTACCAATTTAAAGTTTTTAAAAGCACCCATTTATTGTGATTTCAAAATATAGTATTAAAACTAATAGCAGTTGAGAATTGATTATGAAAAAAAGTTTTTGTTCAAAATTTCAAATTGTATAGCGGAGCAGTTTGAAGTTAGATAGATTTTAGGTAAAAAGGGTTAGGTAATAAAATGTCTTAAAAAGTAATCTAAATGATTAATTACAAGGTCACAAAAACTTTTTCTCATTGTTGTTTTTTTGCAAGCAAAGTTGATGATGAAAATTATATGCATCAGTCAAACTACAAACATGTTTTATCATAAATGCAAAATCAATAAATAAATTATAAACAACCACCAAAAGAAAATACATATCACACTTCAATAGAAAAAATTTTCATAAAAATTCCTTTAAAATGTGGTTATGATGTGTGAAGATAAGAGGTGACATAAAATGTTTGATTACATTAAAAACCCAATTAACATCTTTACAAATGTTGAGATATCAGTACAAGCCAAAGCCATTCCTTCATCTTGAAAACGTTTCGTAAAACTACGCAGTCAAATGTCCCAACCTTTAACCTTTTACCTGCCGATGTTCCCAAATGGGAACATCATTTTAAGGAATTTTTTTACCACTTAATTTTTCAGGCAGGAATTTGGTACTTGGTAGACAGCAACTTAAAGATATGAAGTTATTTTACATGCAAAAATTTTTCACGTGCAATTTAATCCATTTTGTAGAATTTACATCAAAATTAGAGATTTTTGGCACTTCAAAAAGTTGTACAAGTTTCAACTTGTGAAAATTTTAAATAAAATTAGTTTTTAATAATTTTGCTGTGTTTAGGTTACTTAAGTACACATCTTCCCATTTGGCTTGACAGAATAGCTTTATATTCCAATTTTGGAGAGTAATTACCAATACAACGTATATGTTCCCAAATGGGAACATCGGCGTTTGGGGTATAGTATATGAGGGGATTTTTATATCATGCAAAATTTCAAGTTATTTCCTATTTTCTTTAATTTTTTGAACCTTTTTCGTCTCAAAGGATCTAAACAGGTTAAGAATGATGTTTTAAGTTGAAAAATCTGTAATTTTTTATTTTTTCACCTGATTTATGGAGAAATAAATGCCAAATCTTTATAGCAGATTCTTACACATGTATATTTTTCTAACTCCCCGATCGATTAATTTTCAGTAATTATCATTAGGGGTTATGCAAAGAGCATATTTGGAGTGCTTCTGAGGATTTGCGTACATATTTTGTTCAAGCACTTTTTTTACATAAAAATTTTAGGAATAAAATTGAAAAATTTTGAAAATAAAGAAGAGTGTATACATCTAAAAAACACTCTTCTAACGCAAGTTGGATGTAAGAGATATGTGGTTCAGATCGGAATCTTCCATGAGAAACACAGCTTTAATGAATCAATTTAGATTATTATGATTATCACTTTTGAAAGCTAATTAGATTTGAATGCAATTAGTATATTTTATGCTAGATATCCGTATAGAACCGTAATTAAAACTAATATTTCTCATAGAAACGTAACTGTTTAGCTTTGAAGCGCATGGGAACACTCTTATGTATTTTTTATATCAAAATATTACCCATAGTGCAAGAAAAATGTACGGAAAAGCTTCGCGTACGCAATAAACATGTGAATTTTTTCTTATGAAAATCTATAAAATGTTACTCAATCGTCCACGTATGGATAATAAAAATTAAAAAACCGAACACTATCATAAAAATGTTCATAATTATTGAGTAGAAACCAATTTGAATCCACCCCAAACGCCGATGTTCCCAAATGGGAACATCCTCAATATCATACTTAGGATTTTTTTCTGCCAAAAAATGATTAGAATGGTTTTAGTAATGATGAAACGAGCCATTTAAGCCAAAAATCTGAACCTTTAATTCGAAATTTGAATTGCGGCGTTTAAAAGGTTAAAGACGCATTAATTGCACGTATTCATTTCACAGACTCAACCCCTTGCAATATTTATCCCACATCATTTTTCTTCTTAATAAAAGGCTCGGGTTTGTGTCATTCTTATCACTCTTCTAAAAATTTGATAACGCATCACACCTCAGTGTAACAGCTAAATTTATAAAATATCATGTCGAAACTTTATATTACACACGCATGGGTGATTTAAATTATTCATTCCATGTCCGTTTCCATACGTGATCAGGATCGCGAATGGTTTTTTTCCAAGAGAGTACATTTAGAAGTGTGTTTTGCGCTCATCTTTACTCCCTACTTTAGTTTTTCTGGGATGAATTTATTTTATTCCGCACTTTTGCGCGGCGGTGGCATTTCACATAATTGGTAAATTCTGGGGTGATAAATGCTGTAACTGAATTTTTGACTGGTGTACGTGGTTCCAGAGGTTGGATTTCGCGTGCGAGAGGAGATGAGTTTAAATTGTGTAGGTAGCTATAAATGGAGGGGCTTTAAGTGGATCTATTTAGTTTTTATGTGCTTGGTTTTTGAGAGGTGTGACTTGCACTTACTTAACCCTGGAAGACGCGCGCACCTTTATGTCACACGGGAACGCGCGTGGGGTTTATCAGAACCCACGCACCATTCTTGTTTCTAACCAAAAAGTATAAGCAAAAAATTTATCATGGAATGTTTAAATATAACATGTTATATTTTAAAGTGTATAAAAACATGTTGTCATGATGTTGCAAATAATTTTCTTACCAAAATTTTCGTTCTATATGCTTAAATTTTTTATTATGCCTTTAACCATCTTATTTACGCGCAAGGAGCACTGCAAGCTATTGCAATGAAGATTTAACATGTATCTTACTTACGATTACACCTTACTTCCAATAACCAAAGACGCCTTAGTTCTAAAGCCGTGAAACGGGTTTTCGAAATGTCTTGTATTATAATACTTTTAATCAAAATGAAAGCTACTATATTACGAATATTTTAATGGGTTTAAGATTTACGGTTCTAAGATTTATCAATACAGATCCATCAATTAAGGAAATATATTTTACACTTTACTAAATTTCCACTGTTAAAAGGTACACATTTTGATTAAATTGATTAATAATTTGATTTCATGAAATAAGTTTTCACTTTTTTAAAGAAAAGAATGGAAATTATCTTTATTATACTATATAAATAGGAAAGAATATAATTTTTTATAATAAATAATAATATTTAATATAAAAAATACGAAATTACATCAAAAGTACATTTCTATTGTTCATTTTCTCTTGAGATTCAAATTTATTTTGCATCTGATGGTTTTTTGTAAGTATGTTTTCAAAGTTGTGCTCGTTACATAAAAAACATTTATTGATGTCTTTTTACTTAGCTATAGATAGTATGGAAATTAACCATAGTTACATGAGTATTAAGATAAATAATGTTTTAATCAAACTGAAATAAACAACTTCTCTGTTATATTAAAAATCATATACCTACTACCCTTATACAAAGTGCAATTACTCAAGCTCGTACATAAAGTTGTTGATTACATGTCAAATATGTTTTTTGTATATTTTTAGTTAAGACCTAATGAAGTACTAAACCTAGCATTCTTTATTTTATGCATATGTGGAATTTAAAACATATGTGGGAGTATAGTTATTTACATACTATGAGTATGTACTATGAGTACTTACTATGTGTACACGTTATGGGCAAAGTGATTAATTGAGCATTATTAATAATGCCCAGAGTGGAGTAGGGCAAAGTGATAAATTTCATTGATAAATGCCATTGAATTTATCATATTGCCCTCCTCCACTTTATTATGATAGGATATCTTTTATTGTGAAAATATGGTAGGTTTATGTAGGTTTACATATTATGTTTCTGCTCATTACAGCTTACTGTGATGAACATCGAACTTTGGAAGAAGCTTGCAGTAGTTTAACAGTGGATAACCACTTGCACACAATGTTTAAAGGTAATTTTTTCGTAATTTTTACCGTTTAAATGGGCTGTTTAGGCTGTTTACTTTCATATACCTTATTTTGTGAAATTTGAGTTTCTTTTTTTCAATGATCAAAAGGAATTAAAGCTTATCTACATTTATGTAAATCTTCATTGGGATTCTTGTGTTTGTTTCTGGAATTTGTAGATTATGTTTAGTATAAAAATAAATAATTTTTTCAGGCATCTTTAAAATCGTTTACGTGGTGCATATGTTACCGTTAAAGTATATAATGCAGTTATTTCATAGAATACCTAGTTATTCCATGAAATAACTGATTGTGTCCGTTAAAGTGTGTAATATGTTATTAATTTTACACTTTAACTAGTTATTCTATGAAATAACTAGGTATTCTATAAAATAACTAATGATAGACAGTTAAAGTGTAAAATAAGCAATTTATTTAAAATGAAATTAAACTAATGATATAGTAGGTAGACAATTAAAATGAAAAAAGAAGGAATTTATCTACTTTATGCAGCGTATAAATGGTATTTATGGAAACGCACCATAAAATCCTTTTTTACAACGAGGATTAATAAAATGACACTTGGAATTACAATTAATTAATTCCCTGTGGCCTGGAATAGTTCATAAATGCAGTAGGTAAATGGAAGGTAAATGTATTAGTCGTGCGAGATATATGATATAGATTATTTTGATTCTACCCCTAAATCCCGGCACCCCAAAATCCCGACAGGTCAAAATCCTGACAATCAATTGCCCGGCATGTAAGTTGCCAGATAACTCATATTGGTCTCTAATTTTAAGTTAGGGCATTCTATTTAAGTTTTATGTTGCTTGACCACGGGTCAAGATTTCTCTTTTTGGCTAAAAATCAGTGTAAAATAATGATGAAGTTGGTAACTAATATTTTGTATTTCCTATATTTATATAGCATGTCTTTTTGGTTCGGGCTGACCATTGGTCAATCCAGTTAGCTTTTTGGTACTGCTATTCTTTGGCAGTGAAGTAGGTCATGTGGGGGCTCAAACCAAATGCCTTGAGACGAGTAACATTTTGATCTTGACCACTGGTCAATATATCTTGACCAGTGGTCAATCCAGTTTTTATCGCTGTTTTCAGCTTTTCCAACCTTCTCTTTTTGTCTCGCTGTTATTTTTTTTTGGGGGGGGGGTCCCTATCCCTGTGTTACTCCCATTTAACCATTGGTAATTTCTGAATTTTTCGGCTTAATAACTATTATTTATCTGGAAGCCTCTCTAACGGCATAATTAGCTGGTCAATAGTCATAGGAACATTTTTCGCTTAAACACAAATTAAAAATTTGGTGTCCTATTATATTGTCAGTTTTGGTTAAAATATAAAGTCAAAAAAATTCAACAGTTACCAACGGTCCAATGGGAAAAACACAAGGTCAGGGACCCCCCCTAAAAAAACAGCGAGACAGAAAGAGAAGGTAAGAAAAGCTGATAACAGCGAGAAAAACTGGATTGACCACTGGTCAAGATATATTGACCAGTGGTCAAGACCAAAATGTTACTCGTCTAAAGGCATTTGGTTTGAGCCCCTACATGACCTACTTCACTGCCAAAGCATAGCAGTACCAAAAAGTTAACTGGATTGACCAATGGTCAGCCCGAACCAAAAAGACATGCTATATAAATATAGGAAATACAAAATATTAGTTACCAACTTCATCATTATTTTACACTGATTTTTAGCCAAAAAGAGCAATCTTGACCTGTGGTCAAGCAACATAAAACTTAAATAGAATGCCCTTACTTAAAATTAGAGACCAATATGAGTTATCTGGCAACTTACATGCCGGGCAATTGATTGTCAGGATTTTGACCTGTCGGGCAAGTGGCTTGTCGGGATTTCGACCTGTCGGGAAAGTGGCTTGACGAGATTTCGATCCTGTCGGGATTTTGGGGTGTTGGGATTACAACCTGTCGGGAAAGTGGCTTGACGGGATTTCGATCCTGTCGGGATTTTGGGATGTCGGGATTTCGACCCTTTCGGGATTTTGGGGTGTTGGGATTTCAACCCTGTCAGGATTTTGGGTTGTCGGGATTTCAACCCTGTCGGGATTTTGGGTTGTCGGGATTTCGGGGTGTCGGGATTTCGGCTCTGTCAGGATTACGGCTGTCGGGCAAGTGGCTTGTCGGGATTTTGACCGAATACCGATTATTTTACACTTTAACGGGCTGCAAATCGTTATTCTATGAAATAACTAGTTAAACCATGAAATACAAGAGAATTATACGCTTTAACGGACACGATCAGTTATTTCATGAAATAACTAGGTATTCTATGAAATAACGGATTTCATACTTTAACGGTAACACATACACTACACAATGCACACGAGAACATCCTTATAAAGGAGGAAAAATTTTTAACACTCTCTACTGATATTACATTAATAAGATGATTACAATTTATACAACCGTTATTCGTACATTTCCATCATTGCACTTTATAGGTTTTCAATATAAAACTTTAACTTTAAAATTTTTTATCACTACGGGCGATAAGCAATGTATTTGAAAATGTCGTTTTTAATAATTAAAAAACATACCACTCCGTGTATTCATATTGGATATCGAAACGAATTATATACGATCATTTCTACTTTATTAAACTCTGAGATTAAGTCCAAATTAAATTATATCCTTAGCCCACCTAAATACAATCCAAATTCAATAACCTTGCATCCTCAACTGCATTCGGATTTCCGTTTCTATATATTTGCGGATTTTATCTCTTTATTGCTACATTAAAGCTCTCCCTTTACACAGGGAATTCCCCCGTTCCACCCTTTTTGCCCTCCGCTTTCTTTCGAACCGAAAAGGTAGTTTATCCGCAAACGCCGTTTTCCCAATCTAACCGCAAATATATTTATAATTGCCGCTGTTCTTGTAACAGAAGTATCCTCAGTCCTGGGAATTCCCCAAAGTACCTTAGCTGAAAAGGAGCTTTTCTTTTTCCCAATTATTGGAGCCGTTATGTTTTCAGCCAGGGATTTCCTCCAGACGCTCGGCCGTAATCCTTTTCTTATGAAACTTCCACTTACTAATTCTTTAAGCATCTACTGTCTCGAGGAGAGAATTTATTATTGTTATTACCCTCCGAAAAACAAAGGAAAGTATCTCTCTGCAGTCCGGACTCATTTCAATGCTCCCATAGATTCCCAGCTACGATTCACTAAAAGGTCATAAAATTCTATTGAGAAAAAAAGACGAACGCAACAAACACTCCTGAGAGGCGCTATAAAAAATCAAAGTGGACTCGGCAACTGTGGGCTTTTTTGAAGAGCATTATTTTATTAACATTTGTGCTCCAATTTCCAAAGTCTTCAGTTATGTCACCACTGGGTAACATTATCGTAAAGACGATGCGACTCTGTAATAATGAGGGAGCGATAAAAAACAAGCTTGCGATCTTCGGAAACTATTAAAGGAAGGCGGGAGAGCCACATAATTATGGACCCGTTACAGCTCGGAGGGAAATATTCGTGAAAAATATGATATGCAAGCACAGCGGCGGAACTTTTGATACGGAATAGGTATGGGGAATCCCCTGGGAAATTACGGAGGGAAAAATCGAAATATTGTCGTCGTCCATATTAATGATTATTCGCTGGGACTGGGGATTCGAGAAGAAAAATGGGACTGCGAGAGTTTTATGGGGAATGCTCGTCCCTTCGGAAAGCAGTCAGTTCAACCGCTGTCAATCAAGGGGAGATAAAAATAATCCTTTCCAAGGGACGGGGTCAGCTAGTTTTCCACTGCCGCTGGAATGCGTCTAGCATTGTTTTGACGTAGGGGTCCGTGAGAGGGAAATTAATTGCCCGTACTTTCGATGGGGATTTGTGGAGAGAGTTTGCTGCTTTGGCATTGGGGTTATTATTTTCGTGGTTTGAATTTGATGTATTTCTTATACTTGTGTTTTTATGTCGAATGATTTTTCCGCTAACATATGAGCTGATTAGAATAAAAGTGGCTTAAGGTAACGGCGCCTGTGTTGTTCCTATAGAGAAGGCATTTTTTGGATTGCTCGTACAGGCCAATCATTGATATTTTGACTTTTGGTGATTGTCACAGTTGGTAAAACACCTTAAAAAACCAAACCAAATTCATGCTTTTCTCAAATTTTGTAATTTTTTACCTATGCACTTTCATACTGAGTAGCTCATATTTAGAAGAAGATGCTAGTTTAAAAGAAAAATCATTTATTAGAATATAGCATATAACAGGCTTAAAACTTGGCTTTTATAATGTAGATTAACTGCTTATACTACAGTAAATTCCCTGTGGTATAGCAACTCTTCTCATAGTTCAAGAAAACTTGTTTACTTTTAACAGACTCTAGTGATAATCAGGAAGCTCCTTTTTTGTTTAAATTTAAATAGTAGCTATATTAAATATTTTGAATCTTTATTATAAGTTTAAAACATTTTGCAGTGTATATATAATGCAGTGAAACAGAAATTAAGTCCCAATGAAGGAATTAAAGTTAGTGTGAATATGCGGAAACAGCGTGTTTTATTTTGCACATTTAAATTAAAACTTAAAAGGCAGACATATGTTTCGAATATACCTGGATCCACGATACATATGATTGTTCTTTAAGTTTTAAATTGAATGTGAAAAACGAAACCCGTTGTTTCCGTATTTTCCAAGCTTATTTGCACAGTTGCTTTTAGAACAATAAAACTAGTGACTAAAAATTTACTGTGCAAAAAAGGTTAAAATGAGTAAAAAGGCAACGTTTATATTATGCACATATTATTTTAAGTTTAAAAAACGTTTTTCTAAACTAAAAGATCCTATTGACGTTTTTAATAAATGGGGTATTTACAGAATTTATTGCAATTGCGGACTTTTTTACATCGGGCAAACAAAACGTGCATTAAGGTTTAGATTAAAAGAACACGAAAACTATATAAAAAAACAGGAATTTCAAAAATCTTCAATAGCCAAACAAGCCTGGGAAAACAGCCATAGTTTTGATTTTTTGTCGGCGACCATTATTAAAAGTTGCACTTCAACACTTGACCTTGATTTTTATGAAAGTTACTTTACCAACAAATTTGCGCCTTTTCTTGTGAACGATCTATCTAGCACGCCTTTTCTTTCTTTGATTTGGAAGTCTTATAATTTTTTGTATCAATTTTGTTCTTACTATGTTTTAAACTTTGTGCATTTTGCTTTGGCATCACCCATTTTTTGTGTTTTGAAATGTTTATATGTCGTGGTCATTGTTGCATTTGTCTTCTTTCACTGACGAGGGGGATCCATGCATCCCCGAAACGATCGTATGAATCGTTTTTTAAACTCAAATAAATATGTGCATAATATAAACGTTGCCTTTTTACTCATTTTAATAAAACTAGTGTTGCACACCAATGCATCTGTGTGCAAAATAGTTGTTTTTATTTTAGTTTAAATTGCTAAAATGTGCATAAATTTAAGTACTTATAGTTTTCTTTGTAAACAAACTACTTTGGTATTTATAAAATAATTAAATAATATTTTCATTCTGAAAATTCTCTCTTATAACTCTAACTCTTTATAAATTGAGGTCTTTCATGATGGTACTACATGCTCGGAAACAGGTATCGCGTAATAAAAAATTAAATAATAAGAAAAAATAATATTAGTAATGATAATAGTAATCGAAGTATTTTTTAACTAAAAAAGAAAAATACTATTTTGTGAACTAAAAAGTATTGGGCCTGCCGCACAAGTGAAACGATATATTTGTAAAATAAATATTTATACTAGTCGAAAGCTAAAAGAAAAACCAAAAATACCATATTAAGAGAATACTTAGATTGAATACATAAATATAAACAAAAAATGTAAAAACAGAGCACAACCAGTTTACGCTATACATTACAGAAGTAGATATACCTTTTATAAATGTCTGTGCATAATCAATCAGTGCGGAGAAATAGGATGTGTCTGGCAATAGCCTGTTCGAATAAAAACTAGTTTCATTCAAACCTAATAAATAGGAAAATGGATCATTTTTAATCCTGATTCATTAATTGGCCTTACTCACTTGTACCTGACCGCTGGTTAACCATCGGTCGGTTAAAAAAGATTCAACAAATAAGGATCAGCAAACACCAAAAATCTCATTCTCTTTAGCTGATGGTTAGCCACTGGTCAAACTAATAGGGCCGTAAGTCACTAGGCAGTTAGTAAATCCAACTAACTGCCGTATTCACAGGTAACTTGACCGGCGGTTAACCGGGATTCACATCTCTGATTGGTGGATAAATAGTTTTCCTTCTTTACGACCGTATTCACTCGCAGCTTGACCGGTGGTTAAACGATAGTTCTGATTGTCCGTTGGAGAAGGAAAACTAGCTTTCCACCAATCACAGGTTTGACTCCCGGTTAACCGGCGGTCAGTTACCGGTGAATACGGTTGTAAGAGGGGACGATTCGGAAGTGTATAGCTGTGCGTTGTGTTGCAGTGCATTCGTCGCCGGTGCCGTGTCCGTTCAAGGGACCGTTCACCTTCAACTACAGCCGGGGGCAGGGGGAGTGCCGCCACCCGCCCTCCACCATCGACACTTGCACGGACGACTCGCAGCTGCTGTTCCGATTCCAGGCATGCGCCGACGTCCTGGGCACCGAGAGCAGCGGTCAGTCCCCTCACTCTTCTCTTTACAGGGTGTTTTTTAACCAGTCCGAACAAACTTTGCACTGAAAGGTTCATTTCGTGGAGTAATATTTTATCGTCACCATAATATCAAGCACTGCTATCTCCGTTCGGCAAACTTTGGAGATCCCGATCCCTGGCGACTTACGACCAGACACCAATTGAAACCACTACCCAGTGAACCCATGAAAGAGATTTTGTAATGATGCTTCAATAGAAAAAATCATAAATATTATAGAACAATGGGATTATTTTAGTGTTTTTTAAATGATATCTCTCAGCTATCTCCCAAATGTGGAAAAACGTTCTCATTCAAACAGCAATTTTACTACTAAAACCGCACGGAAGATATAATTTTCTATTTTATCTAAACAAGCACATTCTTTAGAAACAATTATCATTCGTTTTATACCATTCTTATACCCTCTATATGGGTCAGGGTAAAAATAAAAAAACAGGGTAAAAATTTTAAAGGGTTGCCCTGTAGCAACCCTTTAAAGTGCTAATACCGTCAAAATCACGATGACAAAATTAAAGGACTAAGCTGTGTGATTTTTAGGAGATAGAAGTGTTTGATTATAAGGTGACGATATGAAAAATACTCAAAGAACCCATATTTTTCGAGAAAATGTTGACAGAAAAATTCATGACGTCGTATCCTGTTATACTAAAAAAAGGGGTTTTTTGAAAAAGTTTACATGATTTTTGGATATGTTTGAAGACTACCGGCCGAGTATTCCCAGCTAATCTGAATGGCGGTTGAGAGGCAGTCGGGTTAACGGTGAATACAGCCAGTAGTCTTCATACATATACACTATACATGCATACGTGAGTTGTGGAATAAAAGATTTAAGTTTTTATCGAAAATGGCGTCACATTTTTCAAAATTATTAAGTTGTTAAAGTATGGTTCGGTAGGAATATGCTCCCCACAAGGAGTATAAATTATTTAGTTTGGGCGGACTTGTTTAAACAACCTGTTTATTAAAAGTGTTTGCATTCTTGCTATTCTGCTTTATAATAATACACTATCTGAAAAAAAGTAAGTCTTTTTCGAAATACTGCCATAGAGTTGTAAGAGCAACGTTGTCTAAAATGTGTACATATATCTCAGAGTTCATGTGTCCTACCACTAGAATTAAAGGGGCCAAACCATGAAAAACATCCACAAACTATTATTCTGCTAGTGTCCAGATACTTTTAGTCTGATGCTGTATCGGTATTATTTGAGTTTAATCACATTTTTTCACAAAATTATATCTTTAATAATTTGTAGCCAAATATATTCTTGCATATCTTTTAATTTTAATTTGTTTTGGTTTATTCTTTTCCTTTAGATTTTTTAGTTTTGTTGCCTAATTTTCTTTTCAACAGTTTTTAAATTTGGTAAGACTTAATGTGGTAATTTTCTGAAGACTTGTTAATTTAAATTAATCGTCGCATATATTTTGTTCAGACACGTTGATTTTATTTATTTTTTTACAAATTCAATTATTTTTTATTTTCTTATATTTTTATGGAATTGTCTACTTTCTTTATTCATTGAATGTTGCAAAGATTTTCTGATTAAATACATTCTTAATATTCTATAGAAAATTGAAAAGGGTATTGATTGAAGTAATGAATTTCATTTAAAAAGCTATTTTTTCTTATTTTCTGAAGCTCCAATTTTGGTTATTTTAAATTTTCATTCTGAAAAATGAAGTAAAATTTTACAGATTCCTTGCTGATCCTCAAAATGTGTACACATTTAAAACTTTTCATAAACACATTTTTTTAATGACATCCTAAACTTTGATGAAAATACTTAAACCAGTTGGTCTTCGTGGAAAAACCACATCCATGCAAAATTTAAGCATTCCGTTTGTAATCGTTTCTTTGTTTCATATTAAAGATGTTAAAATATCCCGGAAATTATTTGCTGTTTTTATAAAGCAGAATTTTTAGAGTAACAAATTTTTGAAAATATCATTTCTAAAAATAGAAGCGATTCCATCCAAGCTATTGCAATCAGCAGTGGGCATGCCTTAGTCATTAGGGCGAGAAACATTGGCATACTTGATTGTCAACAGTGCATTCGCAATTAAATCTCCCAAGCAAAGCATCTTTAACGAGTTTTCTTAAAAGAAACCCTTTGCTCAGTACGTAATTACATTTCTCCCAAAAAAGAGGAGGGGTCACATTATTTCATACGCATTCCAAGAAGTTATGAAGCGTTCAAAAGTGCATTTTTAATCATTCTTTTTCAGAGGAAGAATTAACATGTCTCGCCACGTGGAAAGAAGGCTCAGCTCATTACTTAGTAGGGAAAATGAAACCTAGAAAAAGCCATGTCCTGCCACACGGGGACGAGAATTACTACAGATGTTTCGTAAGTGCCCACTTAATTTCATTACTTTCGGCTGCTCATTTGTTTCACTTTTTACGCTCTATTCAGACGTGTCTCAGTTTAGCAATAAATACCCTTATTGGACCCCGACAGCCAGCAGGAACTACAACAAGTCAATGAACGCGTCCTTTTTCTGCATAAAAATGCGTGGTACATTTTTACACATCTCTGTTGACGGAGACTTAAATGCCGGTACTTAAGGTCCGGAAGTTATAAAAATCGACCGCAAACATAAGACAGGGTGCCCATGCTCCTGAAGAGCTCTTCGTATTGGATTACTTCCTCCCAAACACTTGATATGGCGCTATTCTTCGGAATATGAATTATCCCTGTCTAAGGAAAGAGGTCTATCCATAGACATGAGTGAGGTTAAATGACCTAGTTGCGTATAGTGAGGGCTTTTTTTGGGCTCGTGATCTGTTTTCTGTAAGGAAGCAATTACTTCCGTGATGAATTTTCATGAAGGAAGTTTTTTATTGCTACCTCCTTCAAGTTTGGGTTCTCACTTAAAGTTTTTTTTGTTTAAAACTGCTTAATATTAGCTCTAGCGTATTTGTGTTTTTGTTTCGTTGTTTAAAACTATTGATTTTGGGTTAAGTGAATTATGCTTTGTAATTAGTTACGCGAGCTTAATGCGGGATACAATGTTTAATGTAGATTTTTTGGGAGTTATAGATATTAAAATATTTAATATGTTAAATTTTGCATTAGAAAATCTTGGAAAATTTGTTTTCTGTTAAAAAATCAGTTTTAAAAATGTATACCCCTGGATTGTAATATTAGATGCATACAACAGATTAATAAATTTTGATACAGTGGACAGAAAATGACATTTTTAATGTTTTACTGCCAAATTAATGTGCTTTTTGCGGTATTTAACTCTGCTTTCTCAATTTAACTATGTGGTGTATATTTTCATGAGCTTGCATAGATTTTTGAAAGATCTTTTCACAATAAAATAATTTTTGTTTTCATCTCTAATGCATATTTAGGTATATGAAAAAGACAAGGATACTTTTGACATTTCACAATCTGCTGATCCCACATGCGATGGGCTGGTATCACCCCGAGACGGTTCTAGGATTATGAAACTCACAAAAAGTAAGTTTGTCATTTCAGTCATCACAATGGGAAATAATAATAAATCAAATTAATAAAAAATTATGTTACTGCAAGTTTAAATGGTATAGAAATATTTTAAAACAGATGTGTAAAAGATTAAGGCATGAAAGATACCTGTCAAAATTTCAAAAACCACATTAGGTACGAAAATTGTTAAAATTTTTCTGTAGTTAAATATAGTTATATATTCAGCATCTATATTCTATTTTTAAAAACCAGAATGATTAAAAGTTTCATTGGTTTATTTAATCTTTACATTATACCAGTTTTATGCTGAATCCCCACTAAATTAAAATTTTAAATAAATTTATTTTAAATGTTTACGAAACTGCTGGGCTACCCAAAATACTTTGTAACGGGTGCCGCATAGCTACAACAATATATTTCGGCATACCTACAGCTCTCTACGGTAGATAAAATGTCTCAAGATCTTCCACTAGATAAGCATCAGCCAAGCGGAGGATGTGAAATTAGTTCCGATTAAATTAATCCTCTATCCATGTTCTAAAGCTTTATAGAGAATTTTTTCTCGGCCCACGCATCGAAGCAGTTGGCTTGGCAACCATAAAACATGAGCTATGGTGTGCGTGCACAAGTTTTAAGCTTAACTATGTTGGAAAGTATCTAAAGAGTTGTGTTAACGCAGAGTCGTCGTAAGGTCCCAGTGGTACGTTTTGATAATCCTTCTGTGACGGTTTAGGGATCTAAAAATATGTATGTTGCTTTAAATGCATTATTTTAGCATATTTTAGGGAAGTTTAAGAAAATATATGTTCGATAATTGCGTAAAAGTTGTGATAATCGCTGTGTGATAGGGTAATGTTTTATGCATTAATGCTGAGGTATACTCACCCGTGGAGAAATTATCATTCAAAATGACTCTTTTCTAATTGTAACCCACGTGCTTTAGGTGTTCATGTGGGAGGTATTAAGACAGAAAAATCGAAATGTTTTAAAAAAATACACACACGTACTGCATCGTTTGTTAATGGTTAATGGTTTATGCAATGGGATTGAGAAAAAAGTGTTGGAACTTTAATCTAGTTCTTTTGAAATATTTGTTAAAAAGCTTCTATCCAAATCCCGACAACATTTTCAAATTTGCAAGTAAAATATTTTTAGCAAATCCTTTTATGAATGAGGAAAGAACTACACCTGAGATATCAGTTTCTATTCGGTAATTTATTATGTATTTGGAAAATAATTTTATACTTTAAAGTAATGATGATTAATATATCTGGAAAGAATTGCTTAAGAAGTAAGAAATTTCATTCAAAAAATTAGTAAAAATGTTTGCATTTGTTGAAATTAATTTTAATTATACACATAAAGCTAAGTGTTTAAAGTATTTAACTTTCTCATCGGATGTATGACATTAGTTACTTTAGAACTGATTTTGTAGACTCAGAAATTCCTTATTCGTTGAAGAGGGAAACCGGGGTTATACACTGTAAAATAATCTTGTAAAAACAGAAAATTTCTGGCAGCAGAAGTTGCCAGAAAAGTTTGGTTAAGCAGAAAATCCTGTAAACAGAAAAAAGCTGTAACCTACAGGTAAATGCCGAAAACAGAAACTTTCTGAGCTGTTTTTTTATTTTAATAAAATAATAACTGGGGATAGAACCCACGACTTACCGCATGCTAAGCACGCTCGCTACCGCTGCTCCAACGAGGATTCAGTAAAAGTAGAAATTATCCAAAGATATTTCTTTCTCCACGAACTGAAACTTGTATTTGGCTCCAAAACGTGTTGAGTGTTGCCAATAGCTGTAATCGTTTTCGCTGCAGAAAGTTTCTGTTTAAGTACAGATAAGCTAAAAAACTAGAAAAAAGCTGTTTTTTACATAAAATAAATAGAAGTGCGGTGGGAATGTTACATGACAGAATATCCCTGTAAACATAACATTTTTATTGAAACTTTCTGTTTTTCTACAGTTTTTTACAGTGTAGTTGACATAGTTTTGGTTTTCCATAAATAACTCATTTTCTATAATACCTAGAGCTAATTTGTTTATTACTATGGATAGGTTAATCTATGGAATAAATATATACGCCGGGTATATAATTTTAATACTATTTTAACCCGGGAGGACGCGCGCTACTTTCTGTTACACGGGAACGCGCGCGGGGTCTCTCAGACCCCACAAACCGTTTTCCGTTCTAAACGTTCAGTGCATGCAAAATTTTTATCACGGATAGTTTAAATATATAATTTAATTGTTTATTGTGCATTATTAGTTGACTGCTTCTTATTAAGATATAATATAAGACTAGGAAAACAGGAAATGCAATGGAATGTGAGCTGAGCTAACGAATTTCTTTGGCTTAACTGAACCGATGTTTATTTTCTAAAATCCTTTATTTTCTAATTTCTTTTTTTGCAAAAAAAATTATGGATTATAGTTACCTCTTCCTTACTTTTGGAAACCTCTTTGGCTATTTAACTCGCACCAATCCTCACAGTTTTGGAAGCATTTTCCTTAAAAACAACAACCTAACTCGGAAAATAACATACCTACTTTATTTAAACTTCATGAGGTGATAGGTGGAAACCTTTTAGGCAGCTACACGGAGTTTCATATATTTTCATTAAAAATTAGAGTTTTTATGAAGGTTTATTTAAGCGTTGGGGCCTCGCAGACCCCGCGCGCGTCCTCGCGGGTTAATTAACCTAAAAGTTAATTTACAAATTTGCCCTCGACCCCACGTCCGGGACGACATAACATAGTCGAAAAAGTCTTATGTTAACCCTGCTGTTCTGCTCCGACTTACTCCATGCACGTACTGTTCGGGTCAATATGACCCGATACAAAAAATATCACTTCTAGCGGTAAATGAGTGGTGAAATTTAAGAAATAGGTTAAATTATAGTAAAATAACTGTTATTAAATGTAATTATTATGAAATAATTGAGAAAAGTTACGAAATACGTATAAAATAATAAAATTAACTAAAAAATATTTGTAATTGAAATTTGTAATTTTTTACTATTTTGACAATTTACATAAATGAAAATGGGTTTTAAACAAGTATGGCACAACATAGTAGTACTTTTTTAATTTTTTCATCTAAGGGACCGATAGAAATTTTAATTTTTTCTTCATTCTTTTACTTTTTTAATTGATTCCCTCCCCCCTTCATGACATATTTTAATCTGCTTTACTGTATGAAAATGAGAATGGTTTCCTCAAATCTTCAAAAATAATCTACATTTGAACATTTATTTTCCTTCTATCTGTAATAAATCTCATTGAAAACGCATTGCAGAATTTGCAAAATTACTTGTTATTTCAATACCTCAAATTTTCTTTGGCGATGATTTTTGTTCTTTTCCATTAATAAATTTTATGTTTCAGTTCGTAGGAAGTTATACTACCACAAAAAATCCACATTTACCCCATACCTAATGGTTAACTTGGTCAAAAGATAGTGGCAATGAAAAACAGCACTAATTTCTCATTTTGAGTAATATTTTCATTCGGATAGCACAGGTTTCGTTTCATTAGTTATTTTTAGCTTTCTAACTGAAAGTAAATACTTCATGAAACAAAAATACAACAAGAAAAAATGAAATTTGGAAATATGTTTGCTTTTTTCCCAACTGAATCAACCTTTTGACCTTCCATGTACTTTAGTGTAAAATGACAAAAAATCCAAGAAAAAAGAAAATCAAAATGCAAAAAAAGGATGTTGCAATTGTTTTTATTCTTTTCCATTGAGTTATTCCACAAAAAAATATGAAAAGGTTTGAGTAAAACGAAAAAATTTAGAATCGGGT
Source organism: Tetragnatha versicolor (assembly GCA_024610705.1). NCBI lineage: Eukaryota > Metazoa > Arthropoda > Arachnida > Araneae > Tetragnathidae > Tetragnatha > Tetragnatha versicolor. The sequence goes on along the minus strand of JANDEH010000009.1, from coordinate 5,218,393 downwards.
CATATTGACCCAAACAGTACATTAAGACTATGCTGTAAAATATCCCTTGCAAATTAAAATAATTAAAATTCCTTTTAGATGTAGATATTTATATGACTTTCCAACCAAGTCACGAAGTTTCATTCAAATGACTCTATTCAATTTTTTTAACACGCGACTGAAAAAATTTTGGGTCAAATAGACCCTAACAGGACAGCAGGGTTAAAAAAGTTTACTCATCAGTGAGATGGGTCGTTTTTCTTCGTAAAGCTTTGAAATAGAATATAATTTTGTAGGAATTTGCATTTTAATCTATTTTTCATCGAAATTCCAGTGCTTTAGGATGAAAAAAATAAATGCAGAAGGCCAACTAGCCCCGAGTACCAACCAACCCCGATTTCCCCTATAATATTTCAATAAATTTTAACTTACACCCTTGCACCTTGAATTGCTGTTATTGCTAGTTTTGTTGTCGTTCTTCCCCAGAGATTCTCCTAAAACATAGTAATTTTCTCCCTTCTTCTGAAAAGTTGTCATAAAACGCCAAGTACATACAACTTGAAAAGTCGGCGAAATTGAGTTTTCATGATTTCGATTTGAATGTTGCAGCCAAACATCCTACGTCTGGCTGCAAGTTCCCTTCGTGGGTGACGTCCACGCACCACTGGCACACGCTGGACGGGCGCATGAGCTACTACTTCCACCACCGCAACACCAGCTACAAGATTGTCCACCAACACTCCGGGCACGCCGAGACCAAGGTCACCTGCACGGACGAGGTCTCTTCCACGGCAAACTCCACCACCGTCGTGGCTTACAGCATGCAAGGCTGGTGAGTTCACTAATATCCGATTAGCCTTTTTAACTCATTGACATTTTCTAAGGTTTGGGTTTGTTAGGGATTATTACGATAAAGCGTCTCACAATGCCCATAGGTTAAGGCATCGACTTCGGGATAGAAGGGTCCCTGGTTAGCGACGCCACCAAAAGACCCGCCGAGTATATGCGGAATACGTGTTCGTTAAATATGTGGGTTCAAATGTCCTGTGGTTGGTCATGGCGCAGTTTACCATTTCTATCCCCTTCAGAGACATGGCTAAATTGTGGAGGTGGTAATAAATGGTGGCAACATCTACCAACCGAGGCTTAAGACGGACTCCTGCCATTCATTGGACTTCACTTTTTCAGGAGCCGCACCCCCTTTGCCTTAAAATCCTGTACACTCTGCGGATGGAGCTTGGAAATTCCAAGTGGCATTATAAACAACAACAAAAAGCGACTCACAAAAATTTTCATTTTCGGTAAAATAATACCATGATATTATCTCTGTATAGGAATGTAGGACATGTGATCAAGTTTCCCTGAACAAATATTAAAGGGAGTACAGATGCACTCCATTGCTGTTAAAACACTCCTTCGCAACCGTTTAAGAAATTTAAACAAGAGAAGAAGGCTCCAAATAAGATTTAAGATCTCGTCCCGTGTACTCAACGGGTCTAAAAAACAAAGGACCATCTAAAATTTTTATTCTTTTAAGGATCAGTTATAAAATTTCTTGGTTTCTTTTTAATTGTTAAGCTGTGTATCTATTTTATTTCTGTATATTTGTAAGGGTGGTAGAGAAAATCGATAATACACATGGAAAGTTGTATAATAACTTTATACAAGGTACATTTAAAATCATGCAATTAACTTCGAAGAGTTATTGGACTCATCAAGACGAACAGAAATCTGACCGAAATATAAGGTCGAAATTGGCGTTTAAAAAGCATATATCACAGACAATATGGTGAAAAGCTTCTTGAATATTTGTTAAAGTAGTCAGAAATCATTCCTTGCTAATATTTTTTTCTTCTTTTCTTACCTTTTGAGTTTTGTAATTTCGTTTTTAACGACCCGGCCTATTCGATATTCTTTCATGACTAGGTCTTCCTAATTGGTTTGATAAGAAGAGTAAATTACAACAGTGGGCGGTAGAAAAAGATTGCCGATAAAAGTAGATAGTTATTGTAATAATTCCTACATATTTAGGTATAAATCTGTAGGAATTGCTTTTTGAAATACCATACCATCTATTCTAAATGTAATGGTCTGGTCGTTTTAGTAGATGATCTGATTTTCACAATTAACTCCCTAAGGTGATTTATGCTTATAAGTATCATTTTATGTACCCCTCCTGTTTAAGATGAAAAATATTATTGATACCAACATTATATGATGGAACTCTTGCTATTTCTAGATTTCAAACCTTTAAATTAAATTAAAATTAAAATGAAGTTGCATGTGCCAGTGGTACTCTTGAACGCACATTTTCGTCATCTTCCAAACATACAAGCATATTAATTGCCAGGCATATTTTAATTAAGAAATCTTGAAAGTACCCAAATTTATTCCTAACTAAATTTTTTCACGAATTGAAATTTATTCAAACTTTTTTTAGTTAACCAGTTTAGTCTCAGAATCTGAAAACAAATTTCACGTTCAGTCTTAAACTTCATGGTCTACAGGTTCCAAATCAGTGTTAATGCTTCTGAGCTTATATTTCAAAATTTAATAAGCAATAATTCCTAGAAATAATTAAACTTGATTTAAAATTTAAGAAAAAAATCCTTTTCTTAAACATAACATGACTGAAATATTAAACTTTTTTAAGAAAACACAACAAAGAGATAATTTTAAAATTAATAACTATATTTATGCGTCTAACATTCACTTATAAAAATTTACACAGCGCATATAAATATTTAATAAAGTAAGCTTTCAAATTAAATGGTCTATAAAAGCACTGGATAATTTATTTATCTCATTCGGAATAGATACTTATTTAATTATATTGGAGACGTTTAAGAAAAATAAATTAAGTTAAAATGTCTCGTTCATGCACATATTTAATTCATGTTTATTCCTATAACTTCCTATCCAATGCATAATGCTTGCATATTTTCTCAGTAATTTCGGGAAAGTGATGTTTTGATTTCTACATTCAACCAGACTAACGACTGTGTTTACTTCTAAATTTGAGACATCAATTTATAAGGATAAGAAAAGCTGATTTTATCCGGCTTAGTAGTTACAATGATTGCATTTGTAGACTCCAGATAGAAATAATATCGTTTTGCTTAAAAAATGATTCATGGAAAATAAGAAAACCACTTTTTTTGCTTAGTACATTAAGAAAAGAATACCTATTGGGTTGTCCTAGTGAATTGATAAGATTTTACTCGGGTAAGAAATAACATAAATTTTTATGTATTTAGTTTGTGTAATACTAGATGAACAAACGTGTTATAAAATTAGTTTATACATATTCTTTATTTAATTGCAATGTGAAACCAATCTTTTCCTATAGATATTTTCTAATGGTATTTTTTCTTTTCCTACAAAAAACAAAAAAGATAGACATAACATAATTTTTAGATAAAATAAATATACCATAAATATTATTAAAATAGTTTCCTTTTATCCAATTATCTATTCCTATAATAATCAATCTTTGGCCTCATTAAATATTGCGTGAATATATTTTGGGTGTATAGTTTCAATGCATTAAAAAAATTTTAATTTATTTACATATTTAATTCTAAAAAAAATAACCTGTTTGTTTTCTATCAGATTGTAAAAAGAAAAGTATCTGATCTGGAAACTTTCAGGTTTAGAAACCTTTTAAGAATTACTTTTAAAGAAAAAAGAAAACAACCTTTGACGATAAATCGCATTTTTTACGCCTCGTTTTCCTACTATGCGTAAAATATATGTTATTACAAGCAGAAAACTATGAATTTATAAAATTAAATAACTGTTCAGTACGTATAATACTAACCCCATGTTTGGGGTTAGTATTATACGTACCCCATTAAATTTGTAGAACACAATCTGCAACACATATTTATTCCAAATCTTGTTTCTGTAGTTACTATAGAGACATTACGCCTATTGACAACGTGAAAAACGACCCTTCAAAAGGATGATGGCTATTTGACTGAATCTCCACTAATGGCAATAGACGAAATGCATTTATCAATCTTGCGTCAATGGGCATCATAGAAATCCTTTTTTGTAGCTAAATAAGGAAACGAAAATAGCCACACCTGGCTTGGAACTCCTAGATGTTTCCCCAACCTTCATATACAGGGTGTTTCAATTTGGGTGTCCCATAGGCCGAATTTTTAGACCTATACTTCCTATTGAAAATTTTCATAATAAGAGGTGAACAATTTGATGGAACGAATTTCAACTCCATGGGGGGTCTACTTACAAAATTATACGGCCCAACTAGTTTAAAATTCCCAGATAAAACATTTCCTTATTATTTCCTGAATAAAGGCCCGAAAAATTCTAGCTCAATACCTTCAAAACTCATTGATATATTAAAAATTTAAAATTTGTGACTTACACCATTTATAACACCATTTTGGTGTGCGAAAAGGTCCATCCACTAATTAAGGTTGACCCTGTTTTTATGCGTATAAAAACGGTCGAAATAAAGGTCATAAGATAAATTCAACAAAACATTGCTGGATGTGTTTTTTTAATATTAGTGTTGATTAGATTAAGCTAATTATACTCCTGTTAATAGAAAATGCAACACCAAGAAGAAATTGTCAGATCAACTTGTGAAATGTTCGATATCAAATTCAGAGCTATAGCGCATGCGCGAGCTGAGCAGTGTCTTCTCAACCACTGATTTATTCGTATATTTGGGGGCCTGTAACGGAACGTTAAGGGCTTTTAAGAAGGTTGTCTACCGTTGATTATCTTGTCATTAGGTGTTATTATATCCCTTAGACCTTAACGGATGTCATATGAACATTTAACAGAGTTTTAAAGAGGATTAATGTTAGGCCTCCCGGAGGGGTGTTTTTCACACTGTTTTACCGCTGGTCAGATGAAGGGAAACTGGACAATATTGATATGTGCTTGACTGCAGGGGTCCAAAAAGGATAAGGGGATTTGAAAATTAGGGTCTGGACCCCTTATAGTTACGTCAGCTCGGGATGAAAGAGGCTTCATTTGCATGGCAGTGCCGGATCATTGAGTGACCTTTCGACATGTTTCAAATTGTTAGAATACTGCTACAGATCTATCATTGTCTGCTCCATCAGTTAATCGGTCGTCATTGCACCAAAATTCACCAAGTATCATTTTTTACAGCGCTCCATCGATGGAATTCCATCGGTGCATAAAGCAACCATTTGATCCACAAAAAATATTTTCGCATAATTACTGATAACAAATTGTCCTTTAAAAAAATCCCCCTTCAATTTTGGTTAACATGACACCTAAATTGGGTTTGGATTGGACGCTATGCCGAAAATCGCAATTTTTGGAGTGTTTTATCTTGAGTCTGTGTAGAAGAAGAGAAGTGTTTTTGACCTGGAGCACTATTGGGTACCATGGGCAACCTCATTAGATAAAAAATGAGGGCAATATCATTTCTTTAAAAAATTTCTAAACATTTTTGGACCCAAAAGTTATACCCTACCTTTGAAGCGATCCTGAAGCTGTAATTCATCAGAACAAATCCCGTATACATGTTTTTTGGAATGTTTCAAACTCACTTTACATCCAATAGAGACAGTTTCTTTCTCGACAAATATCTTCATCCAAAATTTCACCTGTGGAGCTCAACTAAAATTTCGTTGGTTTGTTCTCATACTTAAAATGCTTGTTATGTTGCCATTATTGGCAAACTTTGGGTTTGGGATGAATCTTAGATGAAAATCACTTCCTCTTTCAAAATTTCAATCTGCTTGATTCGATGGCCTTTCGCATAGAGGCTCTCATTGCAACGCGTATGGAAGACATTAAACACCGATTTTCGATATTAAATTTTATTCCTTTGTTTTGAAAATTATATCATTTATTTGTATTCACAAAGATCACTTGCTGTGTAAATTTCATCAAAATCTAACAAGTTCTTCATGGTGTTACATTTTTTATGAACAGGAGTATACTTATATTTACTCATATTCAATATCACCCTACATCTTTTACATAGCAAAGAGTCAGTGATTTAAAAACAATTAAAATATATTTTGTTATTCACAAAATAATATAAAATGGAAAGTATTAATAGGAGAAAACTTAAAATAATTTTTTTGTATTCATCTTCAAAGCATTTACATCCAAACCATGTAAAATAATATAAACCAAATACTTTTAACCTAGTTTTACACCCCACATCAAACGCCTATCAGCAGTACAATGTTTCTTGAAGAATGTAACCAACCCCCATTGAATGATACATAACGACTTACGCCTCTCCATTCGTTTCCACAAATACATTTTCAAACGGCCTTGAATATTTATGTGAATCGCGGGCCTGGAAGAGACAAATTGCGGACTCAGCTCCTTAATAATGGATGTGGATCCGGACTCAGTCCATTGGAGGTGACCGAGGAACAGCTGCGAGTTGAAAAGAGCCGAAAGATCGATCCAGCTGAACGTATCAATTACTTCCTAAATAACTACAGAGCAACAGATCGATCCCTTACCCAAGTCTTATCGCGACAGAATAGGTCGCTGTAAATTGGACCGAGAACAAAGGCTCTTTATCCGCCTTGGCTTCAGGAAAAACTTAAAAAATATGGCGCTGAGAATGGATGGGGACTTTGCATACGAATGAAAGATGTTGTTTTAGAGCGAGAACCTGTAATTTGCTTTTCACCTCCTGTTTTGCCCAGATATTTTATTTTTCTTTATGTGACTGCTCTTAAAAGCTTTATAAAACTATTTAACTTAAGTTGCAGGGGATAAATCTGAACTCTTTTGTTTTAAGTGTTTAAAGGCTTTGATCATAGCCCTTAAACGAGAAAGTTCGTTCCTCGTTTGCTTGATTCATGGAATTCAGGGATAGATAATAGCTTTAGAAATAATAGTAAAGAACGAGTTTGATTCACAACATAACTGCTCAGAATCAGAAAAATCTCCAAGTTTTAAAACCCAAATTAAGCTTAAGAAATCTCCGCACAGCAGTTTGATTTGTGTATTAAAATGCTTTTTATAGATATCCAACTCTCATCACGAAATTATGACAGCAAAAAATCCGTGATATTCTCGCCATATCTGTTAAAATATCAATCTGATTCTCAAATCACTAAAATTCTATGTCATTACACCCATTTTTTAAGTTAAATATTTCAAATAGAACTTTTACTTATTTAATTAACCAATAAATCATCCTTTTACCAAAAAGAATATTTTATACTAAAAAGACAACATTGGTATTTTAATACAATTCAAATAGTGTTTAATACCATAATATAAACTAATTATATGCTGAAAATTCAAGTTTTTAATATGTAAAATAATATTCATTGTTTTAGATATTTCTTTCAAAGTTTTAAAGAATTTCCGATATTGATTTAACTATGTTTTTTTCAAAAATGGTAAACCAATCAATACCAGCTGTTCGTTCCTTCAATGACACATTTTTTAATAAAAAAAACAGGAAAGGACAAGAAAGAAACTTTTGTAGAAAGGAAGTGCCTATCACCAAGGGAAAAAAGCAGATCGGAAAATTTGATACGCAGCATCAAAAATTGACTTTCTTAAAACTGTTTTCAAAATTCTTTCATAGTTTATATATAGACTTTCGATTATGTTATTTTTAATGTGTTCAAAGTTATTCTGAAAAAAGTACCCAAATAAATTTAAATAATTTCCTTTCATGTAGCATAATGAAAGTAATTGCAATTTTTTACAACAAAATTAAAAAAAAACTAATACTTTTATATGAACTTATTTCTTGATATATAGGAATACTTCATGAATGAAAAAATAAAATTTATAAAAATACACATAAATATTGAACTTCCCTGAAGTTCAGTTCATCTGAAAGTTTTAAAAGATGATCCCTCAATTAAACGAACTGTTTGATTGTTTCTTAAGAATTCCTTAAAAACGAGTTTAGATTGTTTACTAGAGGAGAGGAGGGTATTATGGAATAGTCGGGTAATATGGAACACCTGATTTTCTGCTCCCCCTCGTGCTTCTATCACGTGGCAATGCCACGAAAGTCTTAAGAAATCCCCCATGATGCAGTGCGCAAAGAGTTTAGCTTCGTGTTGTTGTCTGATCAGTCGCAGCAAAGCAAAGTGTGTTTAAGGAATTTAGAAAGTTTTTGACGGTAAATAGTCAAACCTTTTAACCTACCAGTAACTATGATACTTTGATTTTACAGTTTAGCATAATGTACACTAAAAGATCAGTAGTTTCTTATACTGCAGTCGTTTTTTAGTTATCCATGTTTTATCGGTATAAGAAAAAAGGTTCATAGTACAAGTTGGTGTGTCGGGTATTATAGAACACTAGGTCCATTCTGATGTGTCATATGAAATTTACTTCCTGCCATCAACTAAAGAACAGGAAAACAAAGATGCTGAAGCATCTAAAATAAAGATGTTTTGTAATGAAAAATTTTCCGAAGATCAACGGGGAGAAATTTGGATTCAATGTAATAAATGTTTTCTATGGGCTCATCTCGACTGTACTGGAGCAGAAAAATACGATTATGTTTGTGACTATTGCAAATACTCATGAAAAAAACTATTTGAACCTAAATTGTTAAATATATTTTTATAGTTACGATTAACAATTTAATTAGTTTTCAATTGCTGTAAATCCAACTGTTTCATATTACCCGACTGTTCCATATTACCCGCCATTTGTAACTTTTTCTTAAAGTACATTTTTTTATTAAAAAAATAAATGCTGATTTATTTTACCATTGGCCCTTCATTGTCATTAGTTATAGTGTGTACTTAAAATGATTTGGCGGATATTTATTAAAAACCAATAGAGTTATTTTCAAATATATAAAGGGTGTTCTATAATACCCTCCTCTCCTCTATATTTCTTTTTGAACCCAATCATTAAAAAAACGAATGCATGATTTTAAAAATAAATGTAAAGAAAAGAAAACAAAAAGAAAAGTTTTCTAGCTCAATTTATTCAAAATGTTCGCATTATTTTAGCTATTTTGTAGCGCTTAGACTTTTACACGAAGCATACGAACTAAACTTTTAAAAGAGTTATTCCAAGAGTTCCACTTTCAAAATATAAATATTCATTCATATTAAAAACATTCGCTTTCAACTTACTATATAGTCCGTATTGCATAACTGTAAAAAGAAGCAGCGTCTAAAAAGGGGAGCGTAAAAATGATTCCAAATACTTTCTACTCTTGTTAGTTGAAGAATGTTATTTTTATCCCCCTCACTCAGGCCATGTTTTCCTTTTCAGCTCGAACGGGTTCGTCTGCCTGACTTTCCACCAAAGGGAAAAACACATAATTGAAATCCAGACAGGTAAGAAACATTGCTTCTTCGTTTAATTACCATTTACGTGAAAATCGATATTCGTATACGGCCCCTCTCGATTTGCCTAATGCCTGTCGTTTGAAAACGCTGAAGCAAAATCCCTGGTGAGGAAATCTATTCCCGCGGATGGGGGTCAGAGGTAGGGATAAAAAGCGATGCAATTGAAAGAGTTGACTTATTTTTATTCTTTTCTATGTATTTCGAAGCACTCAAGAGAGTTTATGAAAATTGGGCGAATAGAAAACTTTCGAAGCCGTTGGTTTTGAATGAAACTCGTTTTTGAAGTATACTTGAATATGCGTGTTTTAATTTCGTATTTAGTCACGTGCGTAAACATGTTTTGCAGAGTAAATTCTAAACGTGATGAATTTTAAAAAGTTTTGCACCTATATTAAGACTTTTCCTACCTAAACTAAGCACAGATTTAACTCTTACTTCAAACATTTTAAAATTTTACTTTATATTAATGCTAGCTCTAAATAAAAAAATCTTTGAGTTCTAAGTAGACAAATAGAATAAGTGAACATGCGTTTTTCTAAACTTTTCAGTACTTTTTATTAAATATCATTCTTGAGATAGAGCTTGACCACTTACTAATAGACATTGACTTTTACTTCCTAAGTCATTTACTCTCATTCAATTCAATAAATGAAATAAATAATAAGTGGGAGTGCAAAAAGCAGGATTAAATATTGTTTACAAACGGTGTATTCTCTGGGAAAAAAACTAGAAAAAATAGAACATATTATATAGCATTTTTAAGAAAAGAGAAACAGTAATGCTGTAAAATAATTTAATTTTTATTTATTTATATTTGAATAGTTAACGGAACATATAAATAGTTTACTTAATTAATGTTGTGTGTGGATAGTAATAAATTTAAAAATACGATAAGTATCTATAAATTTTTGAAATTCCTTTTTCCAAATATTTACGCCATAATTTTATAGAAAAATTAAATAAAAGTTTTCTTTCATATCTAACCTATATATAAAACTACTCTGAATGTTGCTTCGTAAGAACTAAATCGAAATAATCTATATTTGCAATGGTTTTTCAAAGAATCGAATAGCCAAATATGATCTTCTTGTGTGACATACTCACATAAAAATCGAAGTACTGTTTTTCTGGAACAACTTTAATCCAAAATGCTTATTTTACTTTCTGTGAAATGTATTTTAGTAGTTTCTTTAACTTGGTAACGGGCACCCATTTGAACAATATATTATCAAAATTGAAAGTTCCTAAAAATGCCATTAAGAGGAAAATATCCTTTAATGATGCTGTATTTCGTAGAATTATTGATCAGATTATCGGCATAATGTAAAAGTACACGCGAAATCACAATGAATTACCCATAAAATTATTTTGGAGTAGATACTCTTTGATGAAACAAAAGTTTTTTTATTATTTTCATTAATTTAAAAAGGTTTATACAAGAAAACTTTTGTTAAATGATAGCGCACATATATTTTTAAACTATTTTTTTGCTGTGTAAAAAGTTTTTCCTTGTTGAATAAATTCATACGAAAAAAGCTTTAAAAACATGACGAGAATGGAAAAAAGCATGAATAAACAGTCCATAGTAACCGTAAAAACATATACATTTTATGGATAATTCTTTTATAAAACCTTTATTATTCACATGTTATATGAATCGATTAAAAAAATAGGGACCATAATGTTAGTTATACAAACTATTTTTTTTACATTATCGTTTTAAGTTTTTCCAAAAGTGTACTCACAAATACAATCTTAACAAATATGATGAAAATAGCAAATAATCTAGTTGATTTTACAGGCACTCTATTTTTCCATTAAAAAGCATACACACAAACCTATTTAACATCTCCATAAAATTAGTCTATAAGTGTAATGAGAATTCTCAGCTATAAATTTTGCCTTTTCTGCTACGATAAACCGTCTTGTGTCAAAAATATATAAGCATGAGGCTGATAAGTGTATAAGATTTTAAAATTTCATTTAAAATCATCTATTTCAACGTCTCTTTTCTGTATATACAAGGTGTTTAAAGGTCCGTTTCACGACTTTTATTTTTAAACAACGTCTCCTATGGTCATGGAAGTAAGGTCTACCCCTAGGTGAGTGACCATGCAGAATCCATTGAGATGACTTATAGCGCCCCTAACAGAATAAATAAAAAAGTTAAAAGTATAATTAAGAAACTAAAGGAGATAGAGCGAAAACTTCAATTAGAGTATTGTGTCCACCGTTATGATTACCTCACTGAAAACAATTTTATGAAAACATCGTAAATATTCACGGAGATATTAGCATGTGAAAATAGCCTTTTTCAGGCATCAAAAAGAAAAAGTTCGCAAATTTGCAAATTTTTCAGTGGTATTATGTACTTTCAGGTTTTTTAGTTAAATAAAAACAAAATTTAATCAAAAATAAAAGAAACTTCCCCATTTGTAATTTTTTTTTCATTTTGGGGATTGAAAAAGTGTTTTTTACATGCGAATACCTCCGAGAATATTTACGACATTTTCATGAAAATTTCATTCACATTTTCATTTTCACTTTTTTCAGTGAGTTATTCATAACCGTGGAAAGGATACTATCATAGGTTTTTGTTCTATAGTTTCTGATTTTTTTTAACTTTTTTGTTTTGCCGCTAGGGGCGCTGTAAGACAATTCAATGGATTCTTCAGGGTCACTTACGTAGGAGTAGACCTTACTTCCATGACCCTAGGAGACGTAGTTCCAAATAAAAGACGTGAAACGAAATTTTGAAACACCCTATATATATTACCACATGCTGGCTTAATTGTTGGCTAGTTTCTAACTATAGTCAGATCGCCACGTGAAAAACTTTTGACACCGAACCATATTATGGTGTTTGGTAAGGAAACTGGGTTTTCCACTTAATTTTCAGCGTGATTATATTTTATAAACGTTGAAAAAACGTCTTGTGCCAAATCTGTGTCGATATAATTTAGAATCATTTTTCTTTTCGAGGTTATTATTTTTTTGTCAAAGTTGTTTTCTTTTTTCGCAGTTAAGCTTTACTAATCCAGGCAACAGGGGTTTGAATCCTCGCTTGGGCTAGTACGTTTGTGAGTGGAAATTCATGAATGTTCCCTCAATAAAATGGGGGTTGTGCATGCGAATGTGTGTCTGGCGCAGCCAATAGTACTTCATCTCAATATCCTCGCTCCTCAGGTTTCCACTGGATAACATGATGTATTGTAACTTGGAGAAATTAGCAAAAAACCCTCTCTAAATATGCGGATAACGAATAACAAAAAGCGCGAACATTTCTTCCATCTAATAAAACCCAAAAACTCAATCTCGGTGCGTTCGCCGGTGCTCTCAACACGACTTCATATTCAAATATTAAAAACCATTTATATCCCTCCTCTCGCAGGCATACCAGAAGTCAGAAAGGGGCCATTCCGAACCCACCTTACACGAATTCAGACGATTTCCGTGAGAAAAGAATGTCCCACTCCATCCAATTTGTCCTTCCTCGATTTCCCCCGTCACGTTCTTGTGTGAGGATTCCAAATGATAGATCAGCCTGGCATCGAACGGAACTGAGGTTAATTAATGATGCATGCGTCTTTTACGTATAGCGCACGCATGCCATTTCATAAATGTCATGCGACATCACGCTCTTTCAAGTATTTATACGGGGCTACATATATGGGGAAGTGGTATTTGGGGTTACCATCTGTCTTGTGTTTTATGTGCATGCGATTGGTGAAGAGTTTTGGTTGCGTCTTCGGATGAACTTGTCTCGTAAATTTCTGGGAATTGCTTAGTACTTTCTTTGGTTTATGGATGATGATATTTTTGTTTTTATTTTGTTAGATATTTTGAATTTACGTGTGTTACAGATACACTCAGTACCAAAACAACTTTTCTCTAATAACAAGATTTATTATTTTTTATGTGTAAATTATGTATTTACTCCATGCTAATTCATATTTAGCACAAAAAGGGAGTTTAAAAATTTATTTAAACAAATTAAAAACTTCAAATAATGCCCGAAGTTACCCTAAATTTAAACTGATACTCCTCCATTAATTTATGTTTTTACTTGATTCTTTTTCTTAACATAAATCAAACATATAGTCACTTATATGCATGGGAATTTGAATATCTATGAAAATTTCTGAAAAATAAAAAACAACTCTGAAATTTAGCATTTTTTTCAAACAAATACCCCAATACTACTTTGGGAAAAAATTAACAGTAAGTTTACAGTATAGTCCATGCCATGAGATGTAATCACATATTACTGATAATGACTACAAAGTTTTAAGTGGTTTGGATGATTAGAAAAAATATTTGATTTTAAACGTTAAAAACCTTGTTTTGAGAAAAAGCCGTTTAAAGATTGAAAACTAGGCTTCTTAAGTCTATATTTGCTTCAAAAACCTTAAAATTTTTAAATTTAGAATCCCCATATCATTATGAAACTTTTTAGGAATAATTCTTAGGGTATCTTCATTTTTATTTCAAAATCTCAAATTCGAAATTTTGACCAACTTTGGGTCTGAGTCCCCTTATAAGAAAAATAGTTGATTTGATCTAATATCACTTCTAATACTTAAAAATAACTAGATATTTTTAAACTTTTCTGCTTGGAATAGTTTGTCTATTAACCGATGGACGATTGCTCTCCTGTTACATATAGTAACGCGCACCGTTACTCTCAGGCCTAGACTTAGAGTTTTCTTCGTAAAGGTGATTGCATTTATTTTTTAATGCAAGTGTTAATTTATTTATAAATTGAATTATCTCTCCTTCTTTCACTATTTCACTATATGCTTTAGAAAAATATTTAGGAAAATGAAGAAAAAATATTATCATTATTTCTTAATGTAAATGTTTTCTGTCTTCCCTCACAAGACTTTCTGATTCCAAACTTATTGTCTATTATGTTATTTTGGTAAAGGATTATTCTATATTTATCTATTGCCGGTAGTAGTTGTATGTTCTACCGGTTGTACAGAATAATATAAAATACGTATTACGGATTTTTATTTTACCAAAGCTTCTTTATTCATTTTAGCTAATAAATAATATGACTTAACAGTTGGAAAAGTAAAATTAAAAATTGCAACTATAATTGTAATTTAATTCTTTTCGCAAAAATCTATTATTTCCAAAAGGTTTTATTCTATTAAAGAATTTTCCAGAAATTAAAAAAATTATTTCAAGCAAATTATTTCAAAATAAATTAACTACAACAAATAGTTTCATTAAAGATTAAAGTGTTGATAAATTGCTCAACAGATAATTTCTTAACCCTAAACTTGAAGAACGAGAAGAGATAAGAGATATTCCTCAAATCGATGTTTTATAGCCGAATAGATTCCAGCTTAGTATTTTTCAGTCCCGCAAAGCTAGTTTTGCAAAACTTATACTGACAGTATTCAACTCGCTCTGAAAACACTGTTGTATCAAAACGCTTTCTGAATTCGACTGGAAGGAGCACCCTTTGCCCTTCCATGTCACGATTGGAATAAGATATCTTTCTCTTCGAAGCTATTGGAAACCGTTTAGCCATTTTTAAAACGGTCAGCCGCTGAGTTAGGCGCAAATCAATAGTGAAGGACAATACATTTCACGTGGACCTCCTTTTCCGCTTCCCTGCCATTTTTTACAGTTTTAACATTCTTTGCGATATCGATGATTCTGAGCTTTAAGTAATAAGTTCCAATGTAGTTGTAAGATATTCTTTTCAACCATAAAGAGAATTAGAAAAGAATCGTGCTATGCATCATTAGTAAATTAGTTTATATTACTTTTGTATTTAAAAAATAAATGGTGTTCTTTTTCAATTTTATTGTTAGTGTTAGGATTTTAATTTTTAGACACACATTTATAATAAGTAAAAAGAACTAGGATAATAATTTAACATAAATCAAATTCATTTTATGGACTCTAATGGTTTAAGTTGTCAATTGTTATGGATGGTTTTAGTTGTCCTATATTTCTATATTTTTGACCACCTGTCCTATATTTCTATATTTTTGACCACCTGTCCTATATTTCTATATTTTTGACCACATGTCCTATATTTCTTATATTTTTCTTCTTGATTTGTTAATTCGTCTGTATTTATTATCGATAAAAAATTTTTGAACCAATTTGCAAAACATTTTCTTAAATGTTCAATATTTTTGTCTCAAGTATACTATATTTTCGCTACGAACTCTGTGTACTATAAAATAAGTAAAAAGCAACGTTTGTTATATGCACATATGTTTATTTAAAAACGATTCAGACGATCGTTTCGGGAAAGCCTGGATCCCCTTCGTCAGTGAACGTTTCTTTTTACTTATTTTACCTTATTTGAACAGCAAATTTTAATTACCTGTGTACTATATTAAAGATAATATCAAGATAATAATATGAAGGAATTATAGGGAAAGGAATGTTTTACACTTGGTTATTTGAATGTAATCATGTTAGCAGTGGCGAATCCAGTAGGGAGGCTGTGGGGCTGATTCAAGTTTTGGTAATTTTACAATAGATAAATTTTACAATAGCCTACCTAATCATATTAAAACAGAAATATCTCCATCAAAATTTAAAAAATTATTAAAATTGTTTATATACTCCATAGATAATATCGAGGATCATTTTTGATTATATTTTCTAGCACTTTATCCCTGAAGCTCACCCAACAGCATTTTCACTTGCCATATTTTTCAGTATCTTTTTCATCTATTCATGTATATTTTTTTAGTTGTTCTTGTATTTTATTTATTATGGTACTTTTTTGTTATATATTGAGTTTTTTTGTTTTTTTATGTTTTTCATTTGATATAAAATGTATTATTTCACCTGTATGAGGTTTTCTAACCTCCTTGGTGACTCAAAAGAAAATGTCTTTCCTTTTTTGTGTTCTTTTTGTATTCTTTTATTCTTTGTTTAAATTGTAAAATAAAGTTGTTTGTTCAGTGTTCAGTGTAATAGCACTAAAGCCAAAAAAAAGAAATTTCAAGACGTTGCGGACATTCGATTCGGTGGTGTTATCCAAAGGGTCTCAAAATGTGAATCGGAATCCTACTTCTAAGGGTAAAAATTCCAAAATTTTTCTGGGGGAAGACCCCCATACCCCCTCGAAATTTTGTAATCTAATAAGTACGCGTTTTCCTTGAAACTTTAGGGATTTACAAGGGGTGATCCTCTTTGATGTAACCTAAAGTGTCTCAACATGAGTTAAAATGCCACTTTTAGGGGCAAAATTCAAAACATTTTCTGGAATAGTAACCCCTAAACCCCCTAGAAATATTCCAATTCATAAATAATACAATAAACTTTTTTCCTTGAAAATTTGCCGCTTACAATGAGTGGTGCTCTTTGGGTGGAATCTAAAAGGCTTTAAAATGAGCTAAAACACTATTTTGAGGGGAAAATTTTCAAAATTGTACTGGGGGAGGACCCCCAGACCCCCCTTTTACTTGGAGTTCACCTTTTTATATAATTTTGATGTTTAGTGTACTAAAATTAAAACCTTACGAAGTCATCTCACCAAAAACTTAGTATTCCCAAGATTAGACCTCAGAGAAGATGTTGAATAACCTCACTAAACAAAAATCTGGCTACGGCACTGGAAACCCCCCTCCCCCTTTCAGTTGCTTACATTAATATTTGAACAGCCCATAATTCCATAATAGCAATTAAGTTATTTGTGAAACTCAGCCCCCCAGACAAAAATCCTGGATTTGCCACTGCATGTTAGTATATTTATTTACCACATAAAATGGAATCTTATTGAAATGTAATATTTAAATATAAAAATATTTTACCTCATAAAATTTAAGTACACTGTGAAAAATGTTTGGCCGTGTTGCACCAAAATCTGGTATTTATTTGTTGGCTACAAAAAATGGCTCATAATTTTACCATATTATGGTGCTATCACTAGCACCAAAAATCTGAAAGAGGTTGCACCATAATATGGTGTTTAAAGGCAAACAAAATTAGAGAGAGGTTGCACCATAATAAGGTGTACTTTTTGCTGTTTTTTGGAAATTTTAATAAAATAATAATCACTGGAGATAGAACCCACGAATTGCCGCATGCTATGCAAGCACGCTACCACTGCTACAGCGGGAATTCATTCGAAAAAAAAACTGCGGAGCGTTCGAACACAAACACAACTAAACAACGGTCCCAGTTTAGAGCATTTTTACCAAACTTTGGTGCACCATAAAAGTATTTTTCAATCATACTACCAATTTTTGGTACAATCTAGCTTTTTAATTGCACCAAAGTTTCAGGAAATTAAAAACTTTGCACCAAATATTGGTTTTACATCTACCCAGATTTTAACAATGTAAGAATTATTTGATAATAAATTTTTAACTGTAAAAGGTTATCAATAATATATAATCACAAATAGACACATTTGTTATTATGATTAAAATAACTTTAATAATCAGAATATTAATTCCATCCTAATTTCCTAATTAATTCCTAATTTATGCACCATCTGAGAATTGAAAAATAAAATTATTATTATCAGTATTAAAAAATATTAAATTTAATTCATTTCCTTTTTATACTTCCTGCATTTCACTATCTCTATTTTAAAATATTTGAGGGGAAAACGTGGGACACAAATTACTAGGGAAATCATTTAAGGGGACTCAGTACCTCCAAATCGGTCAAAACATCAAGTTAAGGATTTTGCTCTCAAATCCATGTTTATTGTTTATACTCATAAATTGATTCAGAAAATTTCATAGTTATGCGCGAATTCTAAGCATAACAAATTTCCAATGTTTATTAAGCATAGTTATTGCATATTTTTTAAAATAAATATTTCTCAAAACTACTTTTTTAGCACTTAAACCCCTAGGATTTTTTTCTACAGAACTAAATGTTATGAAACTTGGTATTTATATTCAATAGGGTAATTTTATCAAATTAATGTTCCAAAATTTATTGATTTTGGTCCAGAATTTTTTATCATGCAAAATTAGGTTAAAAATCATAGAATTTTCACGTTTTTAAATGGGAATCTCCGAAAAGTTATTTTTCTCAAAAACTACTATAATTATCCGAAATCCCCCACATTAAATTATACTACAGAACATATTTTGCATAAAAATAAAAAAAGCTAGTAAGAAAATTGAAAAAATGAAGGAGGAGTAGCGTTTCAAAATTTATTGAAATTTTTGAAATTGTTGGTTTTTTTTAAACATTAAAAATAATAAAAATTTTTAAAACTTTTTGTGTTTATTATTCCATTACATGATGGTAAGGGATAATTTGGCTCTAAAAACTAATAACTCAAAAATAAGAAATTAAATTTTTTTGGTACTGAGTCCCCTTAAAAAATTAAAAACTGAATATCTAGTTACAGAATGTAAAAATAAAGGTTCACTAACTCTAACAATTGAATTCAGCATTCAATTTTGACAAGACAAATGATGTTAATATGGGAACAATGCCGTCTCTTTTGTTTCTAAAACCTTATTTATCTTAACTATTTCACAGAGCCTGATTTCTGGGAGGGCATTCGGGGCGCTTGCCCAGGGCCCCCGTTTTAAAGAGACCCCCGAAAACTAAGAAAATGTGCTAAAGCTAAGAAAAAAAGCTTATAAAATTTGAAAGAGTTTAAATTAAATTTATTAACTTATTAATTTAAAATCAATAAAGCTTATGAAGTTTTAAAAAAAATAACTTTTACGAAGTGTTTGCACTTAAATTAAAGATGGTTTCGTTAATTTCAAGTCAATAAATTTAAATTTTTACTTAAGACATATCGGGGGCCCCCCAGTGAGTCTTTTGCCCTGGGCCCCCAAACTTGTAAGTCGGGCCCTGCTATTTCAAGTCCTCGAGGTATTGTTTGCATTATAATTTTAATCGTTACATCAGTTATTGTGTTGTGCAAATATGTGCGTTCAGGATAATGGTTTTTACAATAAAAAACTTGTTAGCTTAACTTTTTAGGTAATAAAAGCAGGTAGATGAATTAGCTTCATTACTACACGCTTCAATAACCACTAAAAGGTTCATGCTTCCTTGTTTAAAGCCTGTGTCTAAAAGAAGTATGAAACCATTAACAGCTTGTTCTATAACCATCCATCAACTACCCTCCATAATGAAAAGAATCATTATCTATTGTAGAATATGTCTTACCACTTTCACAAAGGGTAACAATTGACTTGCATCACCTTTTTAGTAATTAAAAAACTCGCGACATCAATGCCTGAAGAGTAAACTAACTGAAAAATGTACTAAACTTTACCTTTTAAATTTTTAAAATAAAGTAGAATTAATATTTTATATGTTGGGGTGAGAAGCCAAGGCCTACTAGTATAACAAAGTGGGAAATATGTTTTGTAAAGAGTTGTGTTGGAGGAACGAAAAGTTGCCGATGTATAAATGTATAACTGTCAACTAAAATATATGGCAATGTAGATATTTCACAAAAAGGTTTGCTAACCTTTCTGTGGGAAAACACTGCAGATAGAATTATGCGTAAAGGGAAGAACTTCTACACCCAATTCAAGTCATATTCCTCATTTGCTTGTAATTTGAATGACCAAACTTTATGGAATAAAAAAGTCATTCATTTGAAAACAATAAGGTAAACATACCAATTGGTCTCTAAAAGAGCTTAAAAGCTTTATTGAAATTATAGATCTGATTGTATCTTTATGGTTGATGGAATTTGGCATTTCATCTATAAACTTTAATCAAGTTTGCTACCAGTAATTCCATAGGCTTTCTTTTACAATCAACAGAATAAGGTTGCGAAACACTGCTTTAGCACCTGCAATCTATGCTATCCTCTTTAAGTAATTTTGAAACACGGAAATAACCATCAAATTGAGGTAACGGTTTAAATTAAACTTAGTTGTGTTTCCAAGCTTTAACACCTGCAGTTGACTCGTCTATTCGTGAAACATATCCGCTTTATGTGAGTGCTATCAGCAAAGAAGTTGTCACAATCGATGCCAGAAATGAAGGGTAAACAGCACCCCGAAGTTGGGGCTGTTCCAAGAACGGCGGCAGAGTGGCGCACGGGCCTAACAAGTCAAAAAACATTTTATGAGCTCGAAAGAACACAATTAGTGTCTGGTAGGCGGTGCTCTTTTTTGCACAAATGAGGGATTTTTTTCTAAGTGGATGTGCGTTTGCTTCCCTCGATTCTGGACTTTGGAAATTCCCAAAAGAAACATCTGCTTGTAAATTCTGCCAAGTTAATTTTTACACTAATGAAAAGGCTAGTTTTTGGATTTGATGGAAGTTGCTTTTAGGAATATTTGTCGGTTGGTTAATGATGAAAGACATGCATCATTTTATAGTTCGTATGGGGGAAGGGAAGAGGGAAAGCATCTTTAAGTTAAATAAATGATAGTTTAATTAATTAAACAACTTTTATATTGTTTTGGTGTACACACACGCATTCTAATTGGCATCTCGTGTTTGGGAAACCATCTGATGCTCATTTTTTCAATATCCCTGCCCAGCATTTACCTCATAAAAAGTTTCTGTAAAAAATCGAAGAACTATTTGTAAGTTACAAAGGTTGGTTTGTTTTTTTAATTTTATGCCGCTGGGCCCAAATCCGGAGATATAGCTTTAAACAGGACAAAGAAATTAAAGAGAGGTGGCGCAGTGGGAAATTCTTTTTTGAATGTGCTTTGTATATTCAAATAAATAGATAAAAAGGTTGTTTCTACAAGATAATTTTAGCTTTAGACATCCAGATTCCTTGCGTGGAGTATACACAAACCCCCAAAGAACTGTACCTCTATGACACATAATAATTTTTTTACAAAAAATGTGACTTTATTCCTGGTGTATGAAAAAGTCTCATTTATTGCTTTTTTAACTTCTATTCTGCAAATATCATATCCTTGTTTTCAATAAACGTTTTTGCGTGCACCTGATATGAGATCATGTATTTTTGAGTAACAATATTCTCAAAAACCCTGTATCGTAGATGTACAGTTCTTTTGAAAGTTTTATGTACTTCTCCTAAGAAAAAAGTTGCTGGATTTAGGAGGTCTTGATGAAACACTATACACACGCTAAACTAATCCCTTTAGAACAGGGAACTCAATATTACCGAATCCTCCAGGCTGTTATACTCGAATGCAACTTAAGTTGAGCCTCCTGACATCATGGTCACGTGGAAGAAAATCTGAGTAAACAGAAAGCCTGCTGGGTTGCTAGAAGCTCTTATTGGCTGGAGAGTTTGATAGCGAGCTGTAGGGGAGGGTGGGGACGATTGTAACAAAATTGTTTATTTGATCTCAAACTAATCCATTTTTTATGTTAGAGTTATGAAAATTGGTAAGAAAATAGGTTGATACATCCCAATTACAATTTTGTTATGAAAACCGTCCGGTGGACATGCATTGCAATTTAGTAAATAAAACATCGAAAATCGAAAAACGTTACAATCGTCCCCACTTGAAGGGTCAATTGTAACACATATAAGGGTCAATTGTATTACAACACAAATTCATAAAAATAGATAGAAAATCATTCAAATTTATTAACAATTTATATTTTCTTGTTAAATAATAATTAAATACATAGACTAGAATGGAAATAATGAACTTTTCACTCAAATAACGAGTTTTAAATAATAATGAATGTTGATGTGTAAATAATAGTAAATAATTATTCACAAGGGCAATTAGGGAATTAATAACTTAATTCCCCTGTAGTACAACGAACGTGGGACCATTTTTTGCACGTAAAATGATTCCTCTTAATGCCCTTGATCGAAAACTTTATTGTGTTGATTATAACCCACTTAAGGATTTTCATTTTTTCTTTTCTTCTGACAGAATCTGTATAATGTTACATAAAAATATCGTGATTTCGAGCAACACATCTAATAGACTTTTTAGACACAGAAACCTCAACAGCCTCTCCCTCCATTTTTTCTTGACTAATCAGCCCCCTTTCAGTTTTCCTTTTACGCGATCTCGGCATCCTAAAACCGTAAAAATTCATAATTATATGCCAATATTAAGGGTAAGTATGAATTATAAATCAATACATTGAAAATACTTTTGAAACATATTATTTTCTACATTGGGGTCAGTTGTAACATGTTACAACCGTCCCCGGTTGAAGTGTTACAATCGACCCCACGTCACCATTTTTAGTTCAACCCTCGTTTTCCACAAAACTAACAACACTATCATCTTGAAACTAAGCAGAATAAAACTAGGATACATGTGCATACTATACATAAAATCAGTGTTGTTGTGCTTCATACCTGCAGTGCAGGAGAAGGAAAGTTACCCAAAAGTAGAAAGTTACTTTGATGCTTGAAAAACACTCTTTTCTCAATTACACAGCCACAACTCAAATGTAAGCCTTGGCAAACTCTGATATTCTTTCATTCACCTGCCTTTTACGTACTGTCCTCTCCTTTTCACCCAGGCAGCCTCTCATTTTGAGGAAATCAAAGTGTTACAATTGCCCCGCGTTACAATCGTCCCCACCCTCCCCTACTACTACGCGTTAAGCCACTTTAAAAAATAATAATACTGAACACTTTATGCATATCATGATGAAAAGATGCTTAATATACGTGGATTTAAAAAAACTAATCATTATTCAAAATTGAAGCGCTTAATTTCACTCAAAATTCAGACCCCTCGCAGGGAACTACTTTCTTTGGTTGCTCTCAGCATATTTCTACAGGCTCAAGTTAAGTTGCAACTGAGAACATTCTTACGTTTTCGAAATTCCTCATTATTCAGAACTGTGTTTTTCGCAGATTTGTTTGCTCTTCCGTTCTTTGAGTCTATTTAAAATCCTAGTATCCCAAGTTTTTTTTATTATTTTAAAATCTTATTCCTCGCCCTTATTTTGAAAAATTTTAATTTCACATTTGAAATGAGAAACCGATATTTCATTAAAACATGCTAATATTTAATTATTTGTCAATATTTTAAATTAAGTTTGAGAATGAGAAGGAAGTAACTCTTTAATATTTAAACACAATTTATCCAAGTCATTAATTTTTCACCCAAAAAGAGTAAGCTTATGAAATTTTCTTCTAAAAGTATCGCTTTTACAAATTTGGTGACTAGCTTTTCTTTTGAGGTAGCATGTAGTATTTTTAAACAACAGCAACGTTGTTTCAAAGCGCTGATTTTTCGATAATTGATAGCCAAACTTAAAATTCATTTTTTTTCTCGGCACTTCCAGCAGGCGTTTATATGAGTAAAGGAATTTTTTACACCCCGCATGCACACCTCCGATGCAGCTCAAAATTAAATAGATTTTTCATAATCAGCCCTTTTTTGTCGCCCGATGCGTATCTCTTACAAGTGACTCCCATAGTTGATGGATTAGCATACCGGGTAATTGATTGATTAGCATACCGTTATTTATTCCCCAAAATCCAAATTTGACGCAAAAGCCGAACCTCGAAAAACCATTCCCTGGAATCATCGGTTTTCGGAACACGTTATTAACGACTTGCCGTCCTACCGTGACGAAGAGAGCAAAATAAAAACAGCGGCGAGCGGAAAAAACTGTGGGCGATACTACAGCGGCTCTAAATTGAATTTCTTGCGTGTTTATGAGTTGCGTGTTATCACGTAATTTGACTATCTCTAATGCGCCAGAACGAAGGAAGGTATGCCACTGAAAAATTGGCTGTGACGGGCCTTCTACAGCTCAAATTGATTAGCCTGCAGCTGGAATTCGTGGCCGCTATCGAAAACCAGTTTGTAAGCAGATAAGCGGCAGGCGGCTTGGATTTGACGGAGATGTTTACATGACGTTTTGGAACGGCAACACATGCTCTTATTCATTACTCTACAGCAAGCGGCAGTCAGAAATCGAGGAGTCTTACTGGATAACTTCCTTAAACACTTCAAAGCCATGTTTGTCGACACTGAAGTCGCAATTCCTAGAGATTTTAGTATCGGATTCCATAGCGCAGCTAAAGACTTGAGTGTACAAACATGTCATGGTTTATTGATGGAGTTACTAAGCGAAAGAATTCAATATGATAACTTGACTATATTATTCAAGTTATCTAATGCTGTTCATTATGCGACCCATTAACAATATCCAAACAAGTAATCAAATGTTTTTAGTTAATAAACAGCCTCTTTAAAATTACCTAAGTAAATGGTTATGTGATAGTTTCAATGGTTGTGGTGATAGTTACAACGAAGTTCAGGAAACTTAGTTCATTGTATTTTAGTTATATTTCTGTTATATTAATTGGTCTCTTTAATTGGTTTAAAATAAAAAAAACAGTATAAAATCAATTGCACATTACTTTGAATTTAAGAATTTTAGGCTTTTATCACATTAATTTAAGCGTAATTTCAAAAATACAACTTATTCTATTCGGATGGTTCGCAAATAACAATTTTTCAGACAAAGATACATTTTTAAATGCTAAAATAGTTTTATATTCTAAAGTCTATACTTCTGTATATACCTACTTCTTTATGTTGTTTGTGTTTTATGGCGCAAGGTCCAAAGTAGCTATCGGATTGATGATTCAAAGAAAGCAAACTTTTATTTCAAAATACTTAAAGTAAATTTAGCTCCTCTAATTATTAAGTGATGTGTTGAAATTAATGCAATAATTATATTTATTGAAAATTTGATTTTATCAATAAAGTTAAATTTTGACTTTGAACTTCACGGCATTCAGAATTAAATTCGTAAAGATAAGGTTAATGAAATTATCCTGATTATTTATTAGAATAAATCATTATTTTTCATCTTCCAATTTCATTCCCAAATCATTTTGAAAGTTCATATATTGAACTCCGGACAAATATAACTCAATCCTAAAGAAATAAAGCGTAATATAAATCTTCATTCAAACCAAAAGAGAAGGGAAGATAGTCTTTCATAGAAAAGGGAACCCGACTGAGCACGCATCTCGCATAACAAAATAGTTTCTAAATCTATTTGAACTGTTTTGAATCCAGTTACTCTATCCCACCCTGTGTCTTTATTTAGCGGCGTATATTTAGTAATCTAAATTATAATCAGTTTATGATAAGGCAGGCCAGTTTCTAGCTGAACACCATATATAATTGCCTGTTGTCCTCTTATCTGTGTGAATGAAACTTCGCATCGAATGTTTGAGAGGATTGAGTTTATGGTTCAGAAATACAATTAGAGTAGATTTGCATAGTGTTCAGATTGGGTTTGTAGTGGGCTGACTCTCGATTGGATGAGAGTGTTAGATGTGTTGCACATACTTATAATGGGCACAGTTCTGGATTTTAATATGGGGCAGCAACTATGATTATGGGAGGATTTTGCAATGAATTATAAAGTGGAACGCTGCCTAAAACTACTTTGTAATTCAAAGAGGTCATTCCTATACACTGTATGTTTGACTGTTTGTGTCGACAATTTTAACGATGAAGTTAATGAGCCACACTGATTCTATCAATAAATTTATTAATATCAGTTGTTTAAAACACTAAAACATAGAAACGTGTTTTGATACATCCGTTTACTATAAAATACTCAAAAAAATCCGTGCGAATAAACTTTTCTTTATGTGTTTCATTTAACAGTATTTGTTAAGATTCCGGTAATAAAATTAAAGTATCAAGTTGAACGCCGGAATCAATTAAACTGACATCAAACATATTCTCTCTTAAAAGCACAAATAAAAGATAAACGTCTGTCTTAAAATCAGATAAAGAAATTCCAATTAATTCTAAAAATAAAAATATATATTTTTTTTCATTTTGTATTTCCTTAAATGAAGTAAGTTCTATAAAATATTTTCCATAAAAAGACTCAATCAGCTTTAATATATTTCATCAAAATATTATACTTCGGTAGTTTGTGGTCTATGCCATTAAAGGAGCTTGAACAACCATTATCTTATAAATCATGACAAGTTGCAGCACTTTAGAGATTTGAATATGAGATAACCTTACTTAAGTTAACCCTAACTTTTAAAATTTCATTCGGGGATAAAATGTAATTACTTAAAACACGTATTTTCATTCTACGAGATTCACACCAAGTTTGTTTAGTTTAACATTCTTCAAATTCATCAGCTTCGATGAATCGATCAATGTGATTAAATATTAAAACTTAATTCAGTTAGGTAAAAGCTTAACTTTGTAAAGATGATAATATCGGTGCTTAAACCCTGAATTAGACCACCAAAAAGCTAATTGAGAGCAAAGAATATTGTCCTGGGAGCAATATATTAACGAGTTTAAAGATTTCTTAGAGAATAACACGATTAATTATGTTCAATAAGCAAATTTATTCAGTCTGGATGTTAGAAACTTTACTTACAGATTGCTGAATAAGTTCTGTTGACAGTTTATATGAATGAATAAACTCTTTTGAAAATAAAAGGTAACAATAATAATTGTTTTCTAAGAAAAATGGACTTGAGCCCTTTCAGACCGAGCTACCTTAAATTTTGCATAGGATCCAATGGTAATCTCGGGAAGCATAGGATTAAAAGGTTTAAGAGCAATGGTTCTTCTCTTTCAACATCGTTGAATAAAAATAGTAAAATAGCATTTTTTTATCTTCAAACTTCCAAATAATGAAAAACATATTCTAAAATTTAACCTGAATTTTTTTTAAATGTGTATTCAACTACTTCAGTTTAAGGTTTTTGAAACAAACACTACTAAACATTTATTGGCAATTTTAATATCTATAATATGCAATGCACACTTGTACGTTTTTGTTGTAAAACATGGATTTATTTTTATTTGAAATGTACCGCATGTATAAGCAGTATTACATATTTTTTATATTCTAAGATTAAAATAAGATACATATTAAATAATAATTATTATTATTTGAAACACACCAGAATGTATATCCAAGCAAATAACTGTAATTTCTTTAAAAGCGTATAATGAGCATTATTTTATCATATCACTAAGAGATGTATATGAAATTCTGTGCAAAGATGGAAAACATTTTTCTTTATGGGTAAATATGCTTTAGAATCGGGTTTGATAATACCTTATCGTAAAAAATCCACCAATTTTTTTAGTCCACAATTATTTTTTTACACCCACACATATTTCGGGAATACATTCAACCCTAATCAAACCCAAAAGCGGACTCAAATATCTCATAGAATATAAGACCGCTTTCATATTTTCTTTTATTTAAGTTCAAACTCTTTAATTTTTGTTCAATAGTCCATTTATAAAGAGTAGTTACGCCATTAAGATATTTTACTAAGCTTAAAAATTTTACGCTGAGATCTAATAAAATACGTTTTAGATCTAAAGCCGAATTGCTTTTAAAATCAGTTAGTGACACCCACGTCTTCTAAAGACTATTTAATCTCGCTTAAATTCCCATTAAGCGAGGCGTCTGCTACATACTTATACCACGTTTATTAAATGTAACTATAGATTATCCCCAAGTTATTTAGTTTGACTCGGTTTGAGGTTTTAGATAGTTGATTTTTATTGCTCTTTCCTCCTTCATATGTAAGCTGGAGTTTAGAAATTATCTGAAGAAATAAATTAATCTTTACAATTAATTACATAAGTTTTATTTTTGAATAATTTTTCTGATTTTAATACTTTTCAAGCAAATGATTTTAATTATACTTATCAACCCTTGAATGTTTAGACTTAATAATTCACAATATAATTAGAAACCAATAGCGCTTCGAATCAACGGAATGAGATAAGGTGTATGTATGTTCTTCTTTCCCTCTAACATATACCTAAAAGGCACAATTGAAAGATATATTGCTAACAACTCTTTATCAAAAGCACAATACTTTTTCTGAGCATTATTTAACTTGGCAGAATAAAATGACAGATGTAAATAACCTCTTGGAGTTACCTTATGTAATGCACCACCCACAGCGATATCACTATCTTCTGTAAATAGATCAAGATCACAATCAGGTTTAGGATGAGACAATTTAACTATGTTAGTTATTACCAGATAATAAAGCATTAAGAGGGGCTATGCATCTCAGCCGCCTTAGGAATAAATCACTGGTACAAATCTAAACATCCAAGGAACCTTTTAAGCTCTTTAACAGTATTAGGCCGGGGATAGTTAGCAATTACATCAACTTTATGAGGCAATGGTCTAACCAAAAGAGTAAATTCAAAAGTAGATGCAAAGTCTAATACAATTAGAATTAACCACATGTCAGAAAAACCATGTTAACAATCAGCAATAGTTAACATAACTTGCTCATCTAAAGCAGAGATGACAGCAAAACTTTGAACTCTCAGTAGTTATATTGGATAACGAAAAGTTAGGCTCAATTTGGGCCAAATACAATTTTTGGTTGGAAGTTCAGAAACTATGCAAACGCAATGCGATCTTGCCAACTTCACTGGTGGTGGCAGAAACATTTGTATCAATTATGGGGGGCAGCAGAAACCTTAGTATCAACAACAGGATTACTAATAATGCAAATCACTAAACCTGACACAAAATCAGAAATTAATACGTTACGATTGCAGAGAGCAGCAGTTGACAAAAAGGCAAAACTTACCAAACCGATTGACACGCAGAAATCATGCCCAACAGATTTGAATCACGAGTGGCCAGTTACAAAACACCAAAATCCTCAGGGACAATCATGGCAAGCTACTATAGAAATACAACAAACATGGTTATAAGAAAGCATTCAAAATAGTACGGGTCACCACTTGTGGGACACCTCAAAATAAATTCTAATGCTAACAATTAACAACATATTTATTAAACATAACAAGAAACATCAACAAGAATAAAAGGAAAACATTACAGTATGTGGGCCCACAGCATTAGAAAAGAGGTGTGTAGAGTGTTGTAACAGCGAGTTCACAAGACGCACTAGGCGATTTCTCAGCTTGGTCTATGATTGGCTGAATGGTATGACGTTGGGATAATAGTGATAAGTTACGCCCTGAAATTGACCAATCACGATTCGAGTTGGTAATCGCCTAGTACGTCCTGTGAACTTGCGTTGTAACAAGCTACAAGTTAGCCTTTAACTGGCGGTTCGCCTGCCTGTACAGTTACAACTACTTAGAACGTAAATAAGTCACTAAAGTCACAGAGTGCGACGCCACAAGGTGTTATTTAATTTGTTTTAACAAATTCTTTAGAAAATCTTATTTTAGATTCATCTCTGAAACTTTTATTCCTATATCTGGTGCACCCAGATGTATCTTTCTATTAAAAGCCTTTCATTACAAATTGGGATGTCGAGTTTTGCTTCAGCAACTGCACATTCTTACTAATTATACAGAATCAGAAATTTCATTAATTTTTGGATAATAAATGCCGGAACTAAGCGTTTTACGTTGTTTTTTAGACTTTCCTTAAAGAAATGTTCTTTTCTGAACATATTTGCGAGTGTTCATTGCCTTAATTATTTTCTTGATTTTCATTCCTTAAACTCTAATTACATCCCCCTCTTTCTGGACCAAATCTTGTTCTTCTAGATGAGTTCAATCATCCTTCCCAGTTTGTTGAACTATTTCAGGTACATCCTATAAACATAATTAGGAAACAACGTGTCCGGGTCATGGAAGTAAAACATAAATTAAAAACCAATCAGAACAAATACTTCGGTTAAAAATTTGTTCGCATTATCATAACAAACACGTAGAAAAATATTTTATGGAAACATCTAAAGATTCAAGGATATATTAACGAACTCCTTTATATCTCAAAAAATAAAAAGATTAAATCTTGCAATTTCTTCACTAGTAAATTTTCTTATTTCGCCACTAGGAGCGCTGTAAATAGCCTCAATAGATTCAGCTTGGTCACTTACTTTTATTACGAGTGTTAAAGAAGCGTTGATTCCAAATAAAAAGTATGCATCGGACTTTTGCAACACTAAACTCAAAAACACATTTATTTTCTTTACCCTCCGCATACCAGTTTTCACAGGCTTAAGAATAATTTACAAGATTTTTTGATTGAACTTAGCACAAGAAGTCTTTCCAATCAAAATAATTCCAACTCTTATTTTCCATATGCAAAAAACTGCATCCAGAAGATTGAAAAAAAAAACAATTCAGACTTGCACCAATCCGAATTATTTCTCTGTAAGAAAACAAAGATATTTTCTAACGGAAAAATGGAATTTCTGAGCACGATCAATAGCTAAACAAAATCACTGCTTGCTCCGTCGGATTTTTTCTCTAGACCGGGTTGATAAGCCCCGAAAAAATCAACCCTAACCCCGATTTTATCATCCCCGATCTTTAAAACCGGCCGGGTAATTGCATTAGATCATTTCTCTCTCCACTGCTCAGCGCTCATACATGTGTAAAATCGAATTCCTAATTAGCTTAATGTATTGTGTTTGGGGCGAAAATGTAAAACGACAAGCTTTAATCGCCAGGCGAAACGAAAGATAATCAATGCGTTCTGGGGGCTTTGAGACTTCGTCATATTTCATTGCCTTTTCTACGTTTTAATTTCACTGTTATTTGCTTTACATCTTTTTGCTCTTTCGCTCTCAAAAGAACGGAGGATTTTTGCCGTTTTAATTGAATTTCCTTTGGAAGCATCTAAACATGGGTTCTTATTCCCCGCTATCGGTTCATCTTTAATGAGAAAAATTGGGTATGGTCATTGATGATCAAAGCTGGTTTGTTGTCGTCGACTTTGCTGTGCAAACAAGCTTATGAGTCGCTTTGGTAAAAAATCGGTGGTTTTCGTGGGTCTCTTGGAAACATGATTAAAGTCAAAGAATCGGGAATAAAATTCTCGAGATAAGAAGATATCCTTTATCATTAATTTCAATGCTGTACCATGAACTGAAATTAATATAAATTATTGCTTCTTTTTACGTTTTCCGTTATTTATGTACACTGGTGTTCAAAATTATCTGCCTTATTCACGCTATAAAATCACTGAAGAAGGCATGCATGATAGCGAGAAGATGTCATACCTCATATAAACCCACTATTTTGCTCTATTCTGGAACCGCTATTTCATACCTTTTAACTCTGGAGGTTATGACTTCTGCGCATGCATGTGTATTACAATTTTTGAATGATTATTTTTTTCCAGTACATCTGGAGAAAATGGAACAAATATGCAATTTCTCTTAAGTTTGAACACCAGTGTATTTCCATCATTGATTTTTACTACAAAATTACTGCTCTGTAAAAACAGGAAACAACTTTGTTCTGATTGAAAAAAATTTTTAATGGAAACTAATATATAAGTGAAATTTCACGTAATTATATTTAGGTTAATATCCTATTGTGATTTGGGTCAGTTAGTACATCTGTTAGGTGAGACTGTCTTCTAAAAATGTTAAACTTAAACTATAAGAAATTTTTCCCATCATTACCATAAACCAAGTTCAGGATAAAAGTGTTTTTTCTTTGTGTAAATAGAAGTAATTTGCTTTGTGAAGGTCTTATAAATTTCTTTTAAAGAAAAAGGAATGATTTTTACTGTCCATTGTATAATACCTGTACTTTTCAATATCCAAACAGATAAATTTTACTTTTTAAAATGCAATGGTTTATTTATTTTTTAAATTAACACTTTCTATAATTTTATTGAATACCTATTTATCCCTGAAGTTGGTGATATTTTCAATTAATATAATATGTATGATTATAATTAATATATTATAAAAATAAAATTGCATTTTCGGTTTTATTTTCATTTCAATTTCATAACACACAACAAGCATACATAGAACAAACACACACAAAAAACAGAAAAATAGTTATGTGTGGCACCAAAAGAGCAAAGCTCGTCATCCGAATATGAGAAATCCGAATATGTAAAGTAGAATTGAATAACATTAATTTTTTAATTACGTTTAATTACAAATGAAAGTGAGGTGAGCATGAGCACATGCGTACATGTGTTGGAGACGGAATCACATCCTCAAACTGGCAGTTACGTTGGAGAGGAAAACCCGTTAAATAAGGATTACAGTTAAGGCTTGGTTGACAGAACAGCACTCTTTTCGACGCTATTAAAATATGCACATTATTATTCTGAACATATTTTCTTCTCAAACCCTTACTATATCCCAGTAATCCAAAGATTGAAGGCTTCTTTTATGCGGAATAGAGTACACACTCATGTCCCGTAAGATTGCCCTGACCTCAAAGAACAAAGTAAATATTCGGACAATAAATTGAATGAGTACTTCTCCCCAAGAATCTGAGAAATTGAAAGATTCCAGAAATTGAAAGATTCGATTCAGCATGTGGGCAATTCCTTTCTTCAAACAATGAAAATATTTCATATTCAACCACCGCTACTAAGGTAGAACTCAATGGGATAGGTCAGCATCTGTTTTTCAAACCCGTATCCGAAGTTAGGGTTGAACGGTCAATTTAACCCCAGACAAGTTCATCGGATCTGTCAGACATAGACCCTGCTAGATTATTGATAGAAAATATATCTGGGTGAAGTATAGTGACAGATTGACTTTCGTTATAAAAGGGGTTCTGAAGCAACACACTTAGATAGGTTCCTGTTTTAAAACTGGCAAATTAGCCATGCATTTGACTTTAATTGTTAATTATCTTTTCTAATTGATAATTTTCTATTTTCAGTATTTATTTGTTTTCTAGTATGTTTTTTATCGAAACAAATTCTGCTTTTATTTATTGGTTTTTCTCGCTTTGATATAATTTTTGAGAATTATTTAATATTTTTTAATTGTGGTACTGTTAAGAAATTTATTTGAAAAACTTATACTTATCCTTAAACCTTCGTTGGCATACTGAAAAATGCACTTTTTTGAATTAATTTTATGTATTCGCATGATTTTATTTTATGTTGTATAATATTAAATATTATTTTTAGAATCGTTAAATGTAAATACGAACTAACAAAAATAGCTGCGATTTATTTGAATTTTTTATACCACACTAAAATGGTTTAATTCTTAGAATTATAATTAACTGAATAATTCCGGATAATTTGATATAAATAAAAACAGAAGCAGAAGAATTTATCTATCCCTTCGATAAAGTAACATTCCCCCAACGTAATAAATATCACATTTGTTTCAATAACACGCTTTATAATCACTAAACTTCGACCAGAGCTTCAGATTAGTTACTAAATATTTTGATAATGAACTTAGTTCCGCTAATAAAAGTTCCCCTTTCCAGCAGCTTATTTCTATCTGCCATCGATAAACCACATGTTTGCTTTCTCAGAAGTTGAGACGGTTGGTCGACTGGAATCGTATCGAACGGTTAAAGAAAACATCTTTTGTTGGACTGGTTCAGTCCTGGCTGATTGGATCCTTACGTCGTCGCCTTGCTGTTGACTCCTTCGGGTGTCGGCTAGTTAAACAAGACATTGTTTGTGTGCTGTTTTAGTTCCTTTTACCCGTGTTTCGAATTTCGGAGGGCTTAAAAGTAACGGATGTGTTCAAGCAAAGAGAAGAATTCTTCACTTAACTGCACAGCGCATGGACTCTTCCAGTCTTGCTTGTGTGTGGGTTGGGATTAAGAATGGTTCAATCTGTATTTATGTTTTGAGTGAAGAAATCAAAAGTGTCCGTATGATACTCATGCTTGATAGGGGTTTTTCTGTGCTTCATAAGTGGATTTTAAAAATGAATTAGTAGGTTCTACGTCGATTCATGAATTGCACCAGTTGATATAATTGATTTTAATGGGTGTTTTTAAAAGAATGATAGATTTTTTTTTTAAAACGATGAAGATGTTACAGAAGAGAATCCATGGGGTGTGATAGTGAATTCAACTCAATTCATAGATTCTGTATACTACACTGCTGTGCAAAAATTAAGGACGAATCTGTTTTTTCAACATAATACCTAGTAGAATTATTGTTCATCCATGAAAATCATACCAAAAGATGTTTATTGGGTGAGAATACAGGGCCCGAGAACAAATTTTCCCTATCCATATTTTAAGGGGGTAAATGGACCCTCCATTGATAATGGAGTTCCATTACACATTTAGGAGCAGTGACAGAAACGTTTATGTAAGAGGTATTTAACCGAGAAATTTAAGTTTTTTGCTATGAATATGATTATTCCTGAACTCAATGCATATTTTTAAACGTTTCTGTTGCCTTTAAATGGTATTTTTTAGGTTTTATTGAGAGATATCGGTCTAATCATCATTTTTGACAAGTTTTAACTTCTGGGTCATTTTTGGTAAGTGGTATCTTACCGTTAACCATGTTTTTAGAAGGTCTCACATATGCCTGATTGCGTTTAGATCTGGGGACCTGTAAAGTAACTTTATTCTTTGCATATTGTTTCTAATGAAAAACTTTGAGATAGTCAAATTATGATTTTCTACAGCTTTTTCACTAATAAATAGAAATCCTTGACCCAAAATGTCTTCTAAAAGAAGTATCTCTTTTACTTC
This sequence comes from Tetragnatha versicolor, assembly GCA_024610705.1. NCBI lineage: Eukaryota > Metazoa > Arthropoda > Arachnida > Araneae > Tetragnathidae > Tetragnatha > Tetragnatha versicolor. Next base: position 5,183,775 of record JANDEH010000009.1, on the reverse strand, counting down.
TTATATACTCTTTTGAGTATAGGGGGTGTTGAAATGTCTGTAAGGATAGTACAGACTTAGAACAAGATAAAGTCCATAAACACTAAAAATACTTCTTTTTTTTAAACTTTAATAACAGATGTCATTTCTGTGAAACTATGCAATTCTTTATGCCGTTTCAACACCCTTTAGACAGCACAGAAGTTTTCACTGATATCTGCAATTGCGTATCTGTGTTCTCATGTTCCTTTTATATCTTTTAGAAGACCTCTCGGATCAAATATTTCTCTTTATTAATTAAAAAGCTGCTGAAAATCACAATTTCACTTTCTCAAAGTTGCTCATAAGTAACGCTATTGAAAGAATAAAGCTACTTTTCAGGTCTCCAGACCCAAACTCAGTTAGGCACATGTGAGACTTACTAAAAACATGGTTAACGTTAAGATACAACTTACCAAAAATGACCCAGAAGCTAAAACTTACCAAAAATGATGATTAGACCAATATCTCTCAATAAAACCAAAAAAAAAATACTATTTAAAGGCGGCACAAACGCTTAAAAATATGCATTGAGTTCAGGAATAATCATATTCATTTTAAAACACTTAAATTTCTCGGTTAAATACCTCTTACATAGACGTTTCTGCCACTGCTACAAATGTGTAATGGAACTCCATTATCAATGGAGGGTCCATTTACCCCCTTAAAATATGGATAGGGAAAATTTGTTCTCGGGCCCTGTATTCTCACCCAATAAACATCTTTTGGTATGATTTTCATGAATGAACAATAGTTCTACTACGTGTTACGTTGAAAAAACAGTTCTGTCCTTAATTTTTGCACAGCAGTGTATTTATTTGAAAATTAAAATGACTCCGCATGAATAAAAAAATTACGTTTTATTTTAAATGAATTTTTAAATTTTATACTTAAACTTTTATTTATTAAGAGAAATAAGTGTCAATATAAGACACTAAATAATTTCTACGGATTAATTGATGTCATCACTCATCTCTAGTTAAAAAGCGACTAATCCAATTACACTTTTTCTAAATATTTTAATTTTTGTCTCGAATACTTATCATTTGATTTAAATTTATTAGGTGAATTCGCCCGAAGACCCCACGATGCTTGTTCATCTCCTAGGTACGATTCAGGAGGGAATGACTATATTACACTAGTCGGTAAGAGGCATTCACTATTTCTATCTATGAAATCCACATTTGTGGTGGTATACATTTTTAAATATTTAATATATTTATATTTAATTATTAAGAGACTTCAATTTTCAATATCACTAAAACTGAAATAATCCCATTATTTCACAGCTCCGTCAGCCCATGTATTTGCCCTGTGTCCGCAGCTGGTAGAAACGGACGGACTGAGGATAGCGGCCAGTAAGAACCATATCCGAGCAGACCAGTGTCAGGACTCTGCCGTCAAAGTGGTCGGCTGCCGAAGTCACGAAACACTGGAGTTCTTGTCCACCTGCGAGACTGTCCGAGAACACATGAGTAAGTTTCCAAGCCAACTTAATTAGTCAATCTTAATTGAATCAGGTTTTCTATCTTCACTGATGGGTATGTGTGTCTTATCGCATGCTGTACACTTGATCAAAATTTTCATCCATACAAAATTTCTTCGGATATAACCTGGGTCTTTATCCCATGCCCAAAAAAGGGGTTATTTTGTGTTTCTTGTACCCTCCAGACAAAAATCAGAAGTTATCAGGATGAACGGAGAGTCAGATTTGAAGATGTGGAGTGATGCTATCGAGCACCATCTCTATCTATGGAATAAAGACCCCCACAGCCAAAGGGTCCATTTTTGGTGGTTCAGGGTAATAAGGTCAATATCCTTACACATTTGGTTGCCCCTCATGCAAGAGAAATCGGTGGTAATTTAACTTTCAGGGATGGCAATTGCAGAAAACATTGTGCTACCTTAGTTTATGATTTTCTTCAGGATGAAGAAATCGCTAGAAAGGGATCGACCAACACGTCCTCTCGACAGGAATCCAATAGAACAAGTCTAGGACATGCTTGAAAAACGAATTTCTGCCCTTCCAATATCTCCCAAACAGTTCAGGTGCTGAAAAATTCTCTTAAAGGGGAAAATTGAGAAAATACCCCAGCCCCTGAAAAATAAACAAACAAACCTGGTGTCAAACAGACCCACAACGTTGTTTTAAGTCAGGAGAAAGCATACCCCAAGCGAAATTGGTTTTCAATTAAGTATTTATAGATTTTTCACTTTTTTGCTTAACTACACAAAATGTGCATTTCCCAATTTTGATAAAAAAAAAGTAAAAATAAAATTTTTATTTTGATAACTGCATGGATTTAGCTTTGAAATGACCCTAAGTTCATGAAAAATGATTGAACCACTGCAAATCTTTTATTTGCGTGCCAATAGGTACCAAAATTACCAATATCCTTTAATTGTTTTGAGCAGTGCATGTCCTATATACACTATAGTTATTTGACTAAGTTTCTTAAAGGTTTAAGAGAGTATTATATTACAACTAAAATAATTTTTGAACAATTAATTTTAAAATCTTTAAATTATATTAGGAACAATTTGTAATGATTTACAAAATTTATCACGTAAGTAATGAAAAAACTTCAAATAAATTCCTTAATTCCTTTGGTTAATTCCAGAGAGGTAGATAGCTGTTACCCAACTACCAATCCCTATGAGTAACATAATTATTTCATTATATTAAATATAGATCAAATACGCTAGTCCAGTTTAAATGCATACAAAAAGTCATTAAAAATATGTAACTTATGTTTGGGAGTGTGATAATTGTGTAAGATTAATCAAATATATGATCACTGATGCGAAATTCGAATTCATCAAATGCGGTGTTCACTACTAGTTAAAAATATTTACATATGATCCACGTAAGTTATAGATAACTCGGAAAAATAATTATTTGCTTGTAAAAATATAAAACTTGGAAAGTTCTTAAACTTTTAAGCACGACACCCTATTAAAGTAATGATCTGCATAACTAGTGACAAGCAATTAAGAAACATAAATCTTCATACATTTAATCTGAATTTCAAAAGTATCTCCAAGAATTGAAACGTTTCAAAAATTTCGATAGTTTGAAATAAATTATTTCTTTGGATGAATATATTCCTAGTAATTTTACATATGTATCCATTAACCACTTATTTTTAATTGCAACCTTAAATTAATCAGGTGTTCATTGAAAATTAGGTTCCATTCGAAGCAAGTTGTTTCAATCAAGTTTATTTGAAGCAGTTCTAATTAATCCTGTAGCTGTCGAAAGTTCCTTAAACCTTACACAAACATGTTATTTTGTTCGAACCATTTGATGGATGAAAGCCGTTCTTTTACATTTTCAGTTCTACTTAACAGTGGAATACATATTAAAACCTTAAAGAATTGGATAAGGTTCTAATCTACTTGCTTTCTGTTGAAAAGTCTGACAACAGATGACACGCGATTTTAATAAATGTAGGCTCGTAGTAATTAGTTTCGTCCTAAATACTGTAAAGGGAAATGGATTTTCTAAAGTTTCTTTCGTGTTTCAATTACTTAATAATTATCTAGCTAAATATGTTTTTTCTTTGTTAGTTATTGGAGTCAAATGAAGGCTTAAAATAAATTCGAATGTTATTTGGAGTGTAAATGCATAGTCTTTATTTATTTATCGCTTAAAGGGTGTTTTTCATCATGAATTCTTAGTGTATAAATCAGTTTCAATTCAGTAATACTGTTACGTGTTAATATTCAGTATTGAGCGGATTATGTTACTTATATAGAATCAGTTAAAAAGGTGTCATCCAACCTTTTATTTATACTTTTAATAGTTTGTTATAGAGAAATGTTTTAGATATTCGAGTAATAGTTCGAGGGAAGGCGAAATGGATATAACAAGCATTGCGCGAATCTTATAATAAACCAAGTGTACCCTGCTTTCATTTGTCGGGTTTAGAACCGATGAATATCTTTATATCTTTTAAGTAATGTTCAAATATATTTTCTTATTTTTGAAAGGGTGATGAATTTTTCTACCTAAAATAACTAAACAAGGAATGAACTTGGCCATCGACAAACTACAAAAAGACACGGAATTGCACTTAAGACATTATTTATTCATGTTTTACCACATGACCTTAATTTATTTCAGCTTACTAGATGAAAAACTTTAATCTACTCACTGTAAAAAAATCTTTCTTCAATAAACGGAAATTTCCAGGCAGCACAGCTGCCGGATTATTTTCATCATTTGAGATGGTATCCGTATTTTCTTTTTCCGTCATTTGAGGGAATGTCCGTTTTGTATTTTTCTGTGAAAGGAGGGAAACCTTCCGTTATTTTAGAGAACGTTCGTTTAATATCTTTTCGTCATTGGAGTGGAACTTTCCGTTATTTTAGGGATTGTTCGTATTTTAAAATAAAACAACGAAAAAAATTGCACATAAATTTATTAAAAGCCATACGGCGTTTCGGGGATTCTTTGGATCCCCTTCGTCAGTGGTAGTTGACATTACAAGAAAAATCAGCTTTTATACCCCGCAACAAAACAAGCGTTGCCAAAATGCAAAGGAGAAATGTGATCCAGTATATTCCTGATTATAATTTTGAAAAAAAATGACAAACAATCCTTAAAATCCAAATAGACGATTCTTTTAAATAATTTACACTACCGATCACAGTAATACAAGTCTAATCAAAAGTTACAAGTTATCACAACTATTTAGATCACATTTTTGCGATCTAATAAGACTAGTTAGGTATGCAATATTTTAAGACTTCAGCTACGTGGTGAAGAAAGCGATCGTACGATGTTTAAATATCTGTTTAAAAATAGTATATCAGAATATTTCTATTTTAAAGCATGGTAACGTTTACTACGGCCGTTGCTAGGCTGCCGACGTACTGTTTTGTACTGTATTTCACAATCCCTGCAACATTTTTATACTTTATTAGCAATGCGCATCCTTGTGGACTTGATTCTTGATTTTTCTATAAAATATTTTAGCGAAATAATTTTATTTTCAATTAATTAATAATTAAAATTTTTTTTAAAAAAAATTAGATAAATTAAAACATTTAAAAAACACAATGAATTTAATTAAATAAGGAATGACTGTTAAACAAGAGAATTTAATTCTTGCAATTTTTAATGGAATAATAAAAATTTAAAATTAAATTTACTGAAAAATAATTACTGGGATTCGAACCTACGACCATGAGCACTCTAGACTGACGCGCTACCACAACCCCATTCGAGCTCCGTTAGGTTCCATCCTAAATACTTTAAACCCACGCCTTTAACCCGATCATGCGCACAACGGTTACCCGTCGGCAGCCTAGTCATTCCCGATTACGGGCAATAATACAAAAAATAAAAACAATATATTTAACTTACTTACCCATAATAAATTTGCTGAAGGTTCGTTTCGCCTGAAGACGCTTGCACAAACTTCCATTACTTATTTACAACTATATTTGAGTCTCACCAGAACTAGTGGAGACATCGTACAATACGCATGCGTGAGGAGAGGAAAATTAAAAAACGGAAACTTCAGGATGAAAATTCCGTTTTGTAGTTTACGGAATTAATCCATGAAAAATTCACGGAAAATAATACGTCAAAAGACGTTCTTTTTTTACAGTGCTTGTAAAACAGGATTTTTTAGAGCTGAAGGACATGAAATCTAAAAAAAGATTACTGTAAAATATTTTACCATAGGTATTTATAAGTTAATTTAAACTTTTAAGTTAACACTCTGAAATTTCAAAGGAATGTTGTACCTAAATAAAGCATTTTATATTTTACTCCCCCCCAATAGTATTTAAAAACGTTTTAAAAATAAGAAAAATTGTTCATCAAAGTTATTTTGTTTTATTTAAAATTTGAAACACTGCCATTTATAAAAAAATAAGTATACAGTCGAATCCGCTTAATGTGATCGGAATTGTCCGAGATTAAACTGATAACATTATCCGATTGATAACAATAAGCGATTTTATATCAAAAAGCAGCAAACAGTGTAACTTATATTGTTTGCTTTAAAATCAAAATTACGTACTCATAATAAGTGTATTTAGAACAATTTTACACTATGTATTTAACAACCTAAAGTTTTAAAGGGAAAATATAAAGTTCAACTAATAAAAATAAAACAATCGCTTACTTTATATTTCTATTTATTAAGAAAGGTCTCTCTTTATGTGTGCACTCCATTATATCTATTTATGTGTGCATTCCATTAAAAACAAGGGAAAATTAAAATCTCTTATCAGAAACATCTGCAAGGCGCCGATGGTAGGTTACATCGACGTGTTTTCTAACCTTTCTAATAAACACGGATTCGAAATTCGGACCCCCTCCTTCAACCGTTCTCTTTCAATATATGGGGAACATTTTCTTTTTCTTACTGATGAGTTTAAAAAAAAGAAACTCCTGATGCTCTAGGGTGGGGCAGATATTTACTTGTAGAAATTGACCTTCAAAACGAAATCCGATAGCGGACGTTTTTTAGGGGATATGGACCAATTTTGATAACATTAAGCGGCGTGTTGATACATAGTTGATCACATTAAACTATTCATTTTACATTAAATTGAATAGGAATGATCGGGACTTGTCGATTTCAATAACATTATCCAATTGATAACATTAACCGTATTACATTAAGCGGATTCGACTGTACTAACTATTTTATTGGTTTCTAAATAACTAAAAATAACTGTATTATGCAACTGCCCTTGGTAACTTAGAACATTTCATGGTTTTTATCCTTCTTTTAAAAATGGCAACTTTATTTTAATGACTTCTAAATAATACACAAATAAACTAATATTTATGAGTTGAACTAGTCAATTCCAAAATTACTTTCCAGTTTCGTTTTTTTCTATGATATTCTTTATATTTCTTGATATTCTTTATGTCGACGTAATGGCCATGTGGTTAGAGCATCTGACTGCAAAGTCTGGGGTTCGAATCCCCGTTCGGCATGGATGTTAGTGTTACTGTCCTTGTGTGTGTTGAATTTACCTATACGGGTTCATACCTTTAGGTGAAGTTGTACAAATTAAAAAAATTAATTAAAAAAATTCATAAGAAAACTATTTTTTAATACTGAATAGAGAGCTGGTCTAATTTTCACTTTTATTCTTTTTCAGTTTTCCAGTGTCAGGGAACTTGGGAAGAAAATGGAAGAAACTACCTCATAGCAGGACTGAAAGGCACCAAAGTCCGATATTGTTTCGTAAGTATCGGATTTCTGTGAATGGATTTTAAGACATATTTCTAGGGATTAAGGCATTGCTTCTTTGTAATTTTACTCCAACCTAACATTCTGAAGTTACGTATTTTATTAAGTGATATGCAATCAAAGGAATATTGTTTTACAATTGTGTAAAAGTAAATAAACATTTTAAATATTCATAAATAAGAACTTTTAAAATCCGCAAAAAGCTATTTTATAATAAAGATAATTAAAAAAATCATTCGCCAAAAGCTATTTTTAAATGTTTTGGAAATTCATATTAAGAACTAATTAAGCAGTTTCAAATAATCTTAAAACCATAAAGAAATACTCTTAGAACTCTACCTTTTCTTCATTTACTTGATTAAGTTTTTATATAAAATCAAGACGCAGGTAATATAATCCAAAGGTTGCGCGATCGAATCCAACCAAGGGCAATAAATATTTAGAATTTTTTAGCACATGGAAATTTATTTGTGTGTGTCGTGAAAAATGTTTTTCTTCTCTAACTTTTTAAATATTTTTGGAGAAATAAAGCATAAAAAATTACTTGTTAAGAGTTACCTCTTTTTTGTATTAGAATTAAATTAGAAAAAATAGTACCCAAATATTAAATTGGATTAAATTATACGACTATAAATTTATTTAAAATATTTGTTGTCATCTTTATTAAAATGAATTATTCCTACAAGGATAAAACGAACGAATTCTCAAATGAAGAAAGTTTCACTCATATGACGGAAAGAGAAAATGGAAATAAACCGGCAACAATGCTGCCTACAATTGCGTTTTATTTTTAAGAACAATATTTTACAGTTTGATAACATAACTTATTACGTTAAAGCTTAAACATTTTATGTGCAGCATTGGATGAGATTAAATTCTGATGATGTTTAAAAAGAAAAATTAATTTTTTTCAAAATTACTCCCTAATGCCATTTTTTGTGAACTGGCCCATTTTTCTAAATACAGGAAAATCTGCAGTTTTTTGTAAAAAAAAGTACAGAGAGAAATTTTAGAGTTATGATTGAATATCTTATTTCAATGAATATTAAATACTTTGAAACAAAATTGAGTTTGAAAAAATATCAGATAGGAAATGAAGTTGAATAGTTAAACCCATTTAAGCATAATTACCCCCAGAAATACCGCGTGAGAAAGCTGTTAATTTTTTTAATTTTATTGGTCTTGTTTTCTTAATTATTTTTCTACTTGAAACAAATCAAATATCAGCTAAACAAAGCAGTATCAAACAAAGTTAAAAAATAAAAAATAATTTTCTTTGAATATTTACCATTGGTATTACATCGTATAAACTAACTAAGTTAACAAATTAAAATAATTCCCGGAGCAAAAAAAATGAAGAACCTCATCTTGAATTTTCTCCAACTCAATTTGGCTCACGAACCAGACATTAATAAGGGCGAAGTTTTTAATTTCACTCTAAGAAAAACAAATTCATTGCGTTAGTTTTCTTGAACTTGTCAAAAATCTCGAGTAAAATTTCTTCCTCGAATTTTCAGTTGACTCTAAAGAAGCAAATGGTCTGCATGTATAATAAGCAGCGTCGTAACTCCCATCGGATAGTTGCTTGAATAAGTCATTAATATGCATCTAAGTACAAAAAGAAGGGCAACCGATTAAATGAAATTGATAAAAGCACGCTGCAGTTTGCCAGAAAATGTAAATTCACTGGAGTGAAACACTTTCGGAAAATTCATTTAGCTCCAAGAAACTTTCTAATTGCTGGATCGTGTTTCTGGTCTTTGGATTTGAGAGCCTGCTTTGCCTTATTTCGTTTTATAATTTCCTCAAAAGAATGTATAATGCGCTCTAATAAATGGACATTTTAGTCAAACCAGTACTTAAAAAAACTGTGTTAATTCCTCAGCACCTTGAAAAGGAAAACAACCAATCTGTTAAACTTATTTCTTATATTCCCTCTACACTTCTAATGAGCAGTTTACTGATTAAAGAATTCCTATATTTATTTATTTCTCACCCATCTAAAGATGGATTTTATAACAGTGATGCATAATATGTTTTGAGAAAAACTGAGGATTGTCAAGCGATAACATTCATATAGTAGGTACCTAGAGTAAACATTTTTTACAAACACCAAAATTTTGTCGTAATTTTTCCTAAAACTTATTTTTAACTTATTACTTTGTTAATTAACGTGTGATTAAAAAATATTCTCTGAATTAGTCCAGAAAGAGTATAAAATAATGAAATGATTAAAAAAATTATATACAGGGTGCTACAAAAGTCCGGTCCGTTTCCCGGCTTTTATTTGGAACCAACGTGTTCTAGCGTCACGAAAGTAAGGTCTACCCATAGGTAAGTGAGCCTGGAGAATCCATTTAGATGACTTAAAGAGCCCCTAGTTGCGAAATTAAAAAGTTAAAAATTAATTTAAAAACTAAAGGAGATAGAGGAAAAACCTCAACTAGAGTATTGTTGCCAACGTCCCTGAAAATAATTTCATGAAAATATCTTGAATATTCACGGAGATATTAGCATGCGAAAATAGCAATTTTTCAGGGGTCAAAAAATAAAAAGTTCACATATTTGCAATTTTTTTTGATTTTTTGATTAAATTTTGTGTTCTTCAACTAAAAAAACACAAAACTCAATGGATTCTCCAGGGTCACTTATCAAGGGGTAGACCTTACTTCCGTGACCCTAGGACACGTTGGTTCCAAATAAAAGCCGGGAAACGGACTTTTAAACACCTTGTGAATCAACTGTTCGAATGAATCGCTAAAAATATCTATACTATGCCGATTCTGATATTTCCAGGTGTATTATTCAAACCCAAAGATGACACAGTTCTCTGGCCTTCCTGATACATGCAGAAGGACAATTGTTCCAGGTGTAACAGGAAATCTCACATTCAACATCACATCAGCAGGTAAATATTTCCAATAAATTAACGCGTAATATATTTACTATAAACCCTCTATTCTGAAATTAATTTATTCTTCTTATCTAGTTAATTACGAGGTTATAATATTTTGTTTTCATTTTATAAGATCTGGCCAAGTTGTATAAATTTGAAGTATTTAAACTATATTTAATTAAAAGAGCATTGCTATTTAAATATTTTAAATCAGTTTTCCAATGGATAATTTATTTTTATAAAAAAAGTATCAGGAGTCTAATACAGTCGAATCCTCTTAAAGTGATCGCATTTGTCCGATATTAAACTGATAACATTATCCGATTGATAACAAAGGGCAATTTTATATAAAAAAGTAACAAACAGTGTAACTAGATTATTGGCTTTAATATTAAAATTATGTAACCGTAATTAATGTTTTCAAAACAACTTTACACTATTTGTACTTGGTAACTTAATAACGGTAAACATAAATAACCACTAAAATTCATATGAATTTCACTAAACAAGAAAAAAAAGTAAAAAAATCTTATCAGAAACATCTGCAAGGCGCCGATGATGATATCCTATGACAAGCATGGAGTCGCCCCCCCCCCCTTTAAACAGTTTTCCTTTAAGGTATGAGGTCGGAGAACATCGAATGTTTCAATCAAAGAAAAGAAACATAACAGTGCAACTGAAAGCGGGCGTTTTTTAGGGGATATGGACAAATTTTGATAACATTAAGCGGCGTGTTGATCCATAATTGATCACAATAAACGATGTATTTTACATTAAATTTAATAGGAATGATCGGGACCTGTTGATTTTGATAACATTATCCGATTGATAACATTAACCGTGATCACATTAAGCTGATTTGACTGTATTATTTAACTCAAATTTTAGATTTGGATATTCTTTGTGGCATATATAAATTCAATATATTACATTCTAGATAACTAATATAGAACGTTAAAACTATCATTTCTGGGAAAATTATTAACTTATTAAATATTTTTATGACCTTTGAGTATTTCCCAAAACTGCATCAAAGCAACCAATATCAATTCCTAAAATGAAAAAAAAATACATATCCACCTTAATTCATATTTCTACCTCATTATCATCTCCTATAATAACTGCATCCCATTTTCACCCACCAAAATAACTAAAATCCGAAAAATGCTGATAGCCTCTGCGAAATAAAAAGATTCGGCCGTTCAGATAAGGAATCATTATTCGGCATGCTCAAATAATTAATGAATGCTCCATTCATTACCTAATAATTAACAGATTTCAAACGTACTCACTGCATCCATCACACCCCATCCCCCACAGTCATTAAAGCGATTCGAAACCAACAAGAAATATCTTAATTTTCGAGGGACTTTTTTCCCCTATATGATTGGCGTTTCTCTGAAAAGAAAGATCGAGCTCTGATCGAGGATACACTTACTAATTACCACGAAAGGAGCAAACTGGTAATGATCCGCATAAATATTACACTCGGCTTTTATTTGGTGATTACATTCGGAAGTAAAAGAAACAGATCCAAACCCGACTGTGTGAGACGATTTAACTATAAATAACGAGGGAAGAATTACTTTTAATAAGCCTAAAATACGAGACCGGGACAAAAAAAACTGCTCGGAAGCCCCTAGGGATTATTTAAGAAGCGTGGCACTCCCACTCTCATTCTCGTTAACTGCAGATTTGTTATTTCGAAGCCCAGATCTGTCATTCAGTCGTGGCCATTAAAAGAGAACCTTTAATTATATCATGTGCGCCGTATCATCAGTTAAAGAAATGTTGTCGGGTTCTTCTTATTGATCATTTCGCGATGAAGAAATTTTTTCGTGCCTGCTGTTGTAGTGTTGGGGAAATTAAACTAGATTTGAGAAAAAGAAAAGTTTGTCCTATATGGTTAGCAAAGCGAAATATTTGGTCTGTCATATGCCAGCTATGGAATATTTTGAGGAAGGTAAGTGGACGTTTATTAAAATTTGAGATCTAGCAGGGATTTTTGAAAAGTAAGTTTGATTTTTCATTTACAAAGAATTTTTAATAACTTCAACTAATTTAATCACACGAATGCTGTATTTAATATTTTAGCCCTCGGTAGAAAAATATTATTTGATTAAATACAATTTTTATATTTCTCATGATAATATTGTATTTGGATAGGAATATCCTATCACTTACACTAAATCGAAAATTATTCTTAAAAGACTGATAAAAACCCTAGATAGAATTAATATCATGCAATATTACTTCTTTTAATCTACATTAATTTTTTTGAAAATATTTAACCGATCGATGTATAAAAATAACCCAACCTGGCCAAACATTTCTGACATTATGATTTATTTGCACAGGAATATGTACGAAATTCAAATATCACACACTAAAACATTAGGGGGATAATATTCTTTTACATCAGAATTTAAGTGGTTAGAATTATTTCTTAACCCATTAAGGACGGTTGACAACAAAATTTGCCAAGGGACATTTAATTTTTTACTGACTCTAATAAAGGACATTAAAAGTTTAAATGCATGACAACAGCTTCTAAAGAATGTATTTATTCAGATAAAAATAGAAATTTATACCTGCCATGCCGTTTTGGGGGTAAAATCGCTGTTAGAATGAGAGCGTTTCACTACATTTTGGAGATAGCTGGGAGATCATTTGGAAAACGCCAAAATAATCTAATGTTTTGGTTATTTTTATGACTTGTTTCTATTGAAGCATATTCACAAGATCCCATTCTAAATATTATTACCAATTACAGTTGGAATGGGGGTATTTAAATTGCCAATAGCAAGGGTTTTCTTCTACTGGCAACTTTTGTTGCCAATCGTCTGATGTGTGGTCAAAACTTTTACGAGTTACTCATAAGAAGCTTTTGTAAATTAATTATTTTTAATGCTTTTTTTTGTTCTTATCATATATGTAGATCTTATTGATACTTTAGCATGATGAAATGTTTCCATTGGATCATAATTTTAGTGTTTTTTTAATAGATTTTAGATTTTTACCGATTCCTAACAGATTTATTGGTTCAATCACATAATAAATCATTTCTGGATACATTTATTTTCCTTGAAAGGGGTTTCTGGAAATTTACAGTAGTCAAAAATAAAATAAAATATCACTGGAGTAATTTAACCCATTTTGAATGGGCTAATACCTAGTTTTTATCGAGTTAATGAGTAATATTTAACATTTTCTGGGGGGAATATGCGAAATCTGGAGCCATAAAGATGAATACTGTAATTATGATGACTTTTTGATAGAGAATGACTAAAAAGAACGTAGAATTCCAATAAGAGAAAAGGCTTCGGAAGGCAAAAAAATTATATACATATAACCAAAGGTATCCAAAAAAATGAAAGTTGAGAATATATAAGACTCTAGCAGGTAAAAAAGTCCCTATGTTCCAGACTGGGAGATATAAATAAACCTTTTTTAACCTGGAAGCTAGCTAAAGTACAAAAATCAAAGGGTTCCGACCATTCCGACTTAAAAAAAGTACTAGTTCGGCTATTCTTAAAGCCTGAAAATAGGTGAATATCAATATTTGAACTGAACTGGCCCTATTCAGGAGGGGTGAAATACCCTTTCTTGGACCCCCTATTAACAATTTAGTACCCATTCACTTTTATTTATGGATTATTTCTTTAAATTATGTATGAAAACATTTTATTATCAAAATCATAAACATTCTAATTAGTTTTTTCGACTTTTCATTTGTCAGAGTTTGGACCCCACTAAGGACGGTTGGCAAGAAAAGTTGCCAGTTAAAAAATCATAAAAATTATTTTTTTAAAAATCTGAAAATGGGCATTTCTTACTATATTCGGTTCAAATGAACAAAATATGAAAGAAAAAGTTATTTATTTTCATTATTTTAAAGTCGTCCTTAATGGGTTAAGAAGTAATGAACATTGTTTTTTAATACTTAAAAAATGTAAGTATAAATACTACAGTTAAGTATATTTTTTTATTTTCGATAACATATTTGTAAAATATTTAAAAAATATATCGTAAGATAGTACGAAAAGTTTAATAATTAAAGTTCTATTTTTTTAATCTAAACAGCTTTTGAGGATTCGGAAAGTACTTGCTTTTAATGATCATACAGTATTTTTAAAAAGCTTTACCGTAAATTAATCAGAAGAAATAGGTTTAACTCTGGATCCATTTTTAATACCAACTCCTGGATCTAACTTTTCGAAAACTCTTCATCGGCGTTTTTGGGAAAATGCATAACAGATGAGCATTTACACCGCTATCCTCGGCCCCATATAGGCCTATAATCAACTCACACTTACATATGCAAAATTGCCTGCATACATTATCAGATTAAACTCCACTTTTAAAACCTAGCGAGAAACCCTATCAATGCGAACTTGATTAGGAATTTGGGGAAAAAAGCTTGATTAGGAATTCCAGAGAGTTTTTGAAAAAGTTTTTCAGCGCCGTTATTATTTCAGGCGAAGATAATTTGGCAAGTTCTTTGCATTCATCCTGATATCGAGCCAGAAGCGTACGGTGATTGTTAATCAAACCGCTCAGCTGACTGCTTCCTAATCAGTGTTCTTCCCTGCCTTGCCCTCGAGCTTCACAGCAAAGAAACGTTGTCGTTCCGCCAGACTATTTTTCATTCGAGATTTCTCCTAAGGGTAAACTGGAGACACTGAGAATCGATCTCATGCAAAAATTCAATTTACTATTTCCGATGTTCTCATTTTCAAAGTCTTCGGGAGTATGGATTTTGGAGTTCAATAGGCCGTCTTGGACCAGAAACTATTGGGTAGAGTGGCGCACAATATGGTAATGTAAAAATCTACGATTAAGACGGGACGAAGAGACGTAATGACTTATCCTCAGGTTAGGAAGACAAAAGAGAATTAAATCCGGACTTTCAACTGTTCCCTGCTTTCGGCAAATTTTCTTTGTCCTTTCTGAAGGTTTTTTTTCATAAACTCAAAACTTGAACCGGAGGGGAAATATTTATTGCAAAATAAGGTCAAATTTTCTATTCCCAAACTTTTCTGGATTTTAAATAGCTATGATCTGTTTATATATAAGACTTGTAGGTTTTTAGGATGAAGCACAAACTTCTTGATTATAAAAGAAATATTTATCATAAAAAAATTACATTATCTAGATTTAAAATTTTATGTTGAGCTAAGATGTTTTTGAAAAGTTCAGTACTTTTTTTGTCAAAATTTATAATACTAATTTGTTACACAGTCATAAAGTTATATAAAGATTAAACTGGATACATTTATATGGATATGTAATTTTTCTTTTCATTTAGTATCCAATAAAATTCCCCTTTACCTTCCAAATTATTTTATGCTAAATATGAACTACTTTTTTGAATTTAATATATAACATAAAAATATTTTATATGATATAAAATAGTAAATTAGTTTAACAAATAATAACTTTTATCAATGTCCTTTAAAATATCTGTAAGGCTTACTGTAAAAATTTATTGAAAATAGTGATTGATAAATAAAAGATACAAATATAGTATAGCTAGTAAATTTTTCACTTCAATCTAATTTTCTAAATCTTTTGAAACCGTTGCTATTGTATTCATGTCTTTAATGTTTACTTTAAATGTATACATTTCCTAGCTGTAAGATTGATTCTATCACATTAAGACGCTTTTAAGACACACTTTCATATATAGGCCCTTTCACGTGTTCATTTATTGATGTAAACGTAGTAATTCAATTGTTTCTTGCTTTCATTTTATATATAAAGCACAGTGTAGTATGTATTTTTAATAAATTTAAAGGGAAAACTGTTTTCCTTAAAGAATCTCTCACCATATTTTTTCCCTAATTAACATTATAAATATTCCTTCTTTTTTACATTAACATTACATTTTAACATTTTTTTACTGTAAAAATCATTTAATGGAAGATTGGAATTATCCTCATCCATGAGTTTTAACAACGTTGGTGTCGTATACATATCAGAAATATTTAAATATTGTTACATAATTAGTAATTAAGATTACCTTCTTCACACAAAAAAGTATATAATCCTCCATAAATATGAATATAATTAGCTAATAAATTATAGACTACGAAGACTTTCCTCATTATATAATGTATCCTCATTTCAAGGTTATATGTATATAATGAGACTGTTTGTAATTTGCCGCACTCGTGCATTTCACACATAAATGAATATTTAAAGTATCGCTTAGTATTGAAGTAGAAACATATATCATCCTATTTAACATCTCGTTGATATTTCTTATCTTTATTTATTTGGTGTTTCACTCAAGTGGAATTTAGTTTTATAAACATTTGAAAGTAAACCGGTTTACTATACTGGGGGTATGTATAATGCTTTCTATTTTTTTATATCTCTTAAACAAACTAACGTAAGCTATTGGAAGAGTAAGTTCATTATAGATTAATTGAAGGCCAGTCTCCTTCAAAAGAATAGGCAGGTATTCAGGTACCATTTTAGTAATAACTCTATATAGGTCCCAGTTTACTTTCAATTGGACCGTTAGACAACCATTTGTCAAATGCGATCCAAAGGGTAAGTGCGGCATCGTAAAAAACAATGTCCATTCCACTCGGACAAGTCTCAGGGTTACATGCATCCTAGTCTGAGATACTTGTCTTCCGCATTGTTTGTCTCTCCATATTGCCTTTGACATCCCAAAAGGCATTCGGCGAGGGGCTAATGGTAAGCATATTCGATGCAGAGCTATTCAAAGAGAAGAAATAAAACCGCTCAATAGTCGTAATCCGAAATTCCTTCGGCGACGAACAAGGGTTCAGCGCTGAAAATCATCGATTCCTGCAGCCGAACATGTCCAGACAAGAAACCGGAATGCTAAGTGCGTTAGAGAAGGAGGATGAAAAATCGCATTTTGTGACTGTTATTTCTCCCGGAGAGCTCTTTTCCTCTACATTCGTCTTTCAAGACTACTTTGTCTTTGTCTAGAGGAAAGGGAAATAATAAAGCGAGCACGTCCTGCGAAGGCTTGAGTAACCAAATTTCCCCTTCGCTTCTAAACGGTTGTTGCTTTATAGTTTTATCTCATAAATATGATCATTTCCCCTGTTCCCTAAGACACACGATACGGGAATATCTTGCTTGAGGATTCCGAAGCGTGTTTGAACGGTTATTACTTTTTACAATGGATCTCGATACCATTTCCCAAAATGTGCTCGATTATAGGTTGAAGCTCGATACTTCATCTTGGAAACCGATAATGTACCATGGAGTTGATTTTTTTCCCCTTCAAATGAGGGATGCATCTGGGGAGGCTTTAGCTAATATATTTATTTGATTTCGAATTTGAGGTTTTGATATAGTATAGGGTATTTGTTTTTTAAACAACTAAAGTATTTTCCAATTATTAAATTTATTTCCATTAACAAAAATTGAATACGTAGTTTTGAGTTAACTAATTATTGGTTTGATGTACTAAGGTATATGAATTCGTAGAAACCGTTGGGTCGTATTAAAATTATGAGTGTATAACAGCATTTTCTATCGTTATATTTCAATGATATTTATAACAAAAATCACAGTTTATACTTTTTATGTAATGCAATTACTTTGTTTTTTCATCTAGTTGATTGTCAATAATCCATCAGTAATGTAAAATATTAACTAATTGTTACTTAATCTCTGAAAAGGTTGGAAATTGGAAAAATAGGGTCAGGTGAGGCGATTAAGGGTTGCACTACTTTTGCGCTAGTTGCATAATTTTTTCAGAAAAGGCTTAAGATTTATTTAACTTAAAATAAGTTTTTAAAATCTAAATATTTTCACCTCTGGAAAGAGTAGAAAAGAAGTAGAAACTTACAATGTGCATTTAAGGTTGTGTGTTTGTATATTTTTATGTTCAATTTTCTCTTAAACCAGGGGTTCTCAAACTTTTTAACATCGCGACCCACTTTTGAGAAACAAAATCTAACGCGACCCACCGACTTCAGTTATTTATAATTAACTGTTGAATAACCGACTAGATTTGCATTATCGGCACATTAAAGGGACACAATAGTACGTATTTACATTAATTGCCTTTTCCGTTCCACTCCAAGTAGTGTAGTTTTTCCTCAAATTTTTATTCTTTTTAGTAGCATGGTAATTTGATAATTTCAAAAGTTCACAACTAATAGCTTTACAATTCAAAAGTCAATAACACTGTTTGCGAAAAATTAAAAATCTTCAAGCGACCCACTAAAAACTGACTGGCGACCCACCAGTGGGTCGCGACCCACAGTTTGAGAAACTCTGTCTTAAACTGTTTCACCTAAAGCATCGGGGAAATTGGATAACTGGTGGGGTAAAATGGGTAGAAGCTTAAACACATAGGTAGAGTAACACATAAGTGCACTTATTTTTATTCAACATGATCTTTACGGTTAAAGATGAAACCCCGTGTAGCTTCTTTTGAAGTTACACTTAATCCTTACACACCCACCTAAAATTGCAAGAATGTTTTTACCTTTTCTTTCCGATATGCGATTTTCCTTCCAAATTTAAATTTGAAAACACTCAGCGCATGGAACACTTTTGCAAATTTTAGACATTGAAAGGCACATTAATTTAGATTTTACACAACAATATTTATACTATTAGACATATTATATAACAAAAATATCTTATTTTTTAAAATTTCACGTGCCTTACGGTTTTTAGTGATCCTCAAAATTGCGGTCCCAATTTTTTTCTTATTTACTTTAAAGTCTAATATTTATTTCTTTTACAAATTATTTTTGTATAAGGCAATTTTAAATTATCAATTTTTAAATTATTTATTTGTTTTCCTAAATACAGTTTTTATTGTCTAAAATTTTAGGGGGTAACTATATGCCGAGTCTGAAAGACGCCGCGCGTGTCCCCATGTACCAAGGAGGTGTAGTGCTCGCATTCTCCCGTGTTACAAAAATGCACCAGCATATTTTTCTAATGTTAAAACAAATTTATTCTAGAAAACTTTAACAAGTATTAATTATAAAATACTTTTATGTGTTGTAGTTTTTTACTACTGTTTTACAACTATTCCTCATAAACATTTGATACCGTGAATCAGATTAAGTACAATTTTAGCTCACATTACATTTCTGATTTCAAAATACATCAGTTAGTGATATTCATAATAAACTCAAATGTCAAAGCGATAATCATGGGATTTTAACAGTTGATATTTCAGAGTTATGAAGCGAAATGTGCAACATTCTAATACATGCCTACGCACTTTGTTGCATAAATTTTATACACTAATGGTTGCTAAAGCATTGGGAAGTATTTAGTTTGACTTATTCTGCATGTATAAGCTTGAACGACTGAGTGGTGGAGTTCAGTTATTTGAAGACAGCAGTTTCTACTCAGAGGTATCGAACATTTTAGTATTAGTTAATATAACAGAGTTGATGCTCTCTAAACAGCAAGGAAATGCATAAAATTTGAAAATTTCCTCTCGTCAGTTAGGTAAGTTACTTATCTAGTCCTGTCTATATTAAAGTTCTTCATTTAAAATTAACAGGCATGTGACAGACCAAAGTATAGCATTTAGAAAGACTCAAAACTAAATACATTATTTAATGACATCCTTTATTTGAGTCTTACAAGTATTCACTTCAGAGCCTGAAAAAATTTCTTCTAGAAGTTAAAAAAGTGTGTAGGATAGTATGTGTCCAAGTTATTTTGAACATGCAATACCTAGCACATCAAAAGACCTTTTACCTACCACATCAAAATAATTTTTATAGTTTTAAAAAATATTTAGCTACATGAGTTGTTTAAATATGAATCCCAAAACCCATCCCATAATAATTACCAGTTTGAGTCACACCCCTTCCTGTAATTAATGCTTTATCTATATTATTTATAACTAAAAAAATCAAATAACATTTAATTAGGTAAAAATAGAAAAACAATTTTATTTACACTAAATTATGATAGAATTGAACTCTTTGTTAAAGAAACCCCTTTGTTATCACTTTTGAAGATACAGAATGGGGTTATATCTACAGATTCAATATTTATTTTTTATATATCGATTTAAAGATTAATCTCAAAGTATAGACAAGTCAATGAAGATATCGTTATTATTCGTGGTACCTTCGTAAGGAGGAAATCTTTTATTTTCCCATTCCAGAATGTTAATTTTTATAGAATCGGCTTTCCTTCATATGAGTCTTTGCAGGTATCATCTTTTTTTTTCTGGAACAGAAGATCTATACCCACAAATAATGTTCCTGAACCTCAGAACTGTAGTTTTACTCAGTCTCCATGAATTAACTAATGGCTAAGGGTGTTTTAAAGTTTCAATATCTCCCAGGATAATTGCGATGGGGTTAAAGACAATCCATTGTAGGTTTCTACACTGTAATCATTGATTGATTGCTTATGGGGTACTGTAGGTTTTGTAATACTTGATTGCGTGTGGGATAAAGACCATTCGCTGTAGGACATTGTAATCATTGAATGCGTATGGGGTACTGTAGGTTTATCATTATAATCCTGGATTGGGCCGTTGCCGAAGGAGGGTCTGTCCTCCGACTGTGTCTGTGGGTTGGGTGATTTTCTGTGTCCTTGTTTCAGGTGAGTGCGACAACTTGCTGAACGGTTCCTCGCGGCTAAAATCCTCCTGGACGGCAGCACTCCTGGCCCTCGTGTCCCTCCTCTTAGTCCGGTGACCGGCCTCTCGCCAGTCACGTGACACTACGACGTCCAATCAGCGCACCGATTCTTCCCTGTACGGGGGTGGGTCGAACTTGGGTTGTTTAGTGCCTCTTCTAAACGGTCCTTTCCCCCGGGATGGTCAAGCGGACTACTGCTGGACGATGCACCCTGGGGGTCAAAGCAAGGGTTCCGCGGCCGGAATGGACAGCCTCAACGAACTTCAATGAAGTTTGCATAGTGGTATCTCTCGCCTCGGCCGAGAGCAAGCACAGGTTGAATTCTTGAGTACATAATGTGGGATAATACGCTTTGGGGTGCTCAAAGGGGGTGGGTTATCTTCACGAACTGAGGCAGTACGCGGCGGTTTGGTTGTTATTATCTTTTCGATCTATTGTTGTGTATGGAATTGTTATTGATTCTTATTCGAATGGACTGCGTTGGTTCCAGTATGTGGTAATAGGTATGTGTGTATTGATATTTTGTGAGTTAGAATACTGCACAGATTATTTTAGTGTGTAAGACATAGAGTGTAAACCGGTTAAATTTTGAGGTAAGTTGCGTTTCCTATTTTTAAGAGGATGATGTACTTACCTTTGGATTAACTTTATTAGGTAAGTTTATCACACAGTTTTGGTTTCTACAACCCACAGCTCTGCAAAGGAAGTCATACGATTTCTTGATATATTTCAAGCATACCTTTTGTTCAATTTTGACTACTACTTTAGAGAAACTTAGTCCTCAGAGATCTAAACCACCTAGTTTTATGGCAAACACTAAAGCATATAGGACAAACTTCTTAAGTGAAGCATCAAAAGTAGAATACGCTTACAGATGACTAATAAAGTATTGATTAATCATAATGAGAATTCTATTTTTATTAATTATTCATTATTTCATTCGCGTGACCAAATAATTATTGAAAAACAGAAGATGTGAGACATGGAGTTTGTGTTGCAAATACATTTAATAACTTATGCTTTTGTTATATTTCATTCTGAACTGAAAAATTTTTTGTCTTGAATTAAAAGTGAGAAAACCTACTTTTCCCTCAATAGTTCTTTTATAATGCCAGTCAGGTAAATTTATGTTACAAATTATTCTTTGAATTTATTTTTGGGATAGGGTGAAATATAGAAGTGTCTGCTTCTATTCTGGATTACAAGATTCACTCCGGGGTAAGTTAAGAATTCATAAAATAGTTTACTAATATAATAAATAATTAAGTTTATAAAGTTAATATACAAAGTCATGTAAATAAAAAATAACCTTAATAAAATATATATTTTTGTGAAACATGATATTTTAGGAGACATACTTTTAGCCTAATGATATTTTCATAATTGCCATCACTGGCTTTAATTTATTTTTCCATGGGATACTTTCACCCGGAGAAGACAACGACAACTGTCGTAGGAGATTTATTATAAGAGAGAGTTGATTGGTTTGTCAATAGGACGTATTTCCTAATTTGGGATTTTCGGTCGCTCTGCAAACGTTCTTATAGGTCCATGCAATGGTGTTTACCCTACAACATGTGACCTCTGACGTCAGATGAAAGTATCCCATTACAGGTTACAATAAATATATTGTAGAATGTATTATAACACGTTTCCTTAAAATAAAAAGTAAATATTTTATCAAAAATGTATTGTAGTTTTTTTTAAATACATCCCTGCTTTATAATCATATAAAACCTATATAGATAAACACTTAACTTAATTTTATATTAAAATAATAAGATCCATAAAAAATACAAATTAATGGGTTATAACTAAAAACACCCCTATTTATTTTTAAATGTTGTGCAGTATTCTAGCATTATGAAATGTCAATGTTTCTGTAACAATACTAGTAAATAGAAAAGCTAACAAAGGTGTATAAATTGTTCTGACAGATTTATATTTGCATGGTCATTTAAGTGATCCAGTTTGTACTAGAAGGGTAATTTTGGGTATTATTTTAAGAGTCAGACACGCATTTATGTATTAAAAATGATGATTTGACCTGTGCTTTTCGTTTTTAATACATATTTCAAAAGATGTCAAAATGTTGATGATGCTCTACCTTTCATCAAACGATGGACCCGTACTGAAGTAGGAACTCCACGGTCGGAGTCCATAGACTATGGTTGACCTTTAAAGCATCAATGTTCAACAATTTAAAGTTATTATATACCCCATAAAAGGCTTTATTATGAGCATTTTATTGAAATTAAAAGTGTTAACTTAGTGTTGCCGAGTTATGTACTATATAAAAAAGCAATGGAGGAATTTAAATGAAAAGCTCATTAAGTGCCAAAATACATCAATATCTTTTTTAACCAAATTAATTGTCCATACGAAATACTAAAATATCTAATCTGAAAATACTCTCAAAGAAAAGAAATACCGATTCACAATATGAGACCTGCAACAACTCCAATATAAAGAAAGCTGTTAGAGTTATCTCGCTGATAGCCTCAATAGAAATGAGATGAATTCCAATTAATAATTTTGAACCCTATGCATCATAAAAATAACTATTTTCTACTTTTAACTTTTCTTCTCTCAACATAACATCATAAAATGAATATATATATAAATAAAAATAAAATTATTAACCATTGAAAGTATAATAACTCAACGCCAAAAAATGTGTTCTATTTAACATCGACTAACATTTTGTGTCTATTGATCAGTTGTATCGATTTTTAAGTCATTAAAAACTATTACGAAGAGTTTACGAAATTTTAAAACTAAAATGTTAGTTGAAACTAAACAGTACACCTTTTGGTGAAGCGTTGAATTTATTTTAACATCATTGCATTTAATAATATATAACTGTGTGTATACCAGGTTTTAAGTTTAAATTTATAAAAATAACTATAATTGTAAAGTATAAGCATTGTAAAATTAATATATCCCTGTGCAACTTAAATTGTTGAACCTTGATATCCTCAAATGTTTTGCCCCCTTTATGCCTCAATGAAGATAATCAAAGGTGTCCAGTGGCAATAGTTTATTGCCATTTACGCACTGACTGTTTAATATATACACTATAGGTGTATTGATAAAGATTATTTCATGTAATATATAAGAATGCAAGTTTTCTTGTAAATGTCGCTGTTTCTTTCTAGATCTCAGATAGCCTAATTCATAACTGTTCTGTTAATCCACTGTTTTCTGTATCTTTGTTTCCCGAACTTTCTGCAATGGAAATAAAAAATGAAGATAACTTGTCTGTCTCCTTTAAACCTTTATTTCTTCATATTGTAATTGATTAATACTACTAACAAAATAATTACCTCAGTGTAATGCTTTATTTCTATCAAACCTTTGATGGAATGTAATTAAGTTCAGAAACAAGCTAAAAAATTAAGGATAAAACTAATCCCAAACGTAAGTACTTAATAACTTACAGTAGTAAAATAAGTAAAACAGAAAAAACTTTTCAAAACAATTTCAATTATTTTAATGTTTTTAGGTAAAAATTCTTTGTTAGTAGTTTTAATAAAATAAAACTTTCCATAATCATTATTTAGTTTTTACTACCAAAAAACTCCATTTGAGGCTCACATTCAATTCAGTACAAAAAGTAATAATAACCAATTAGAAAATTGTTTCTCTCAATTTTATTTCTGAAATAATTATGAAATTCAAGTATAAAATTCCTTATTTATTTAATTAAGTACTATTTTTAAAAAATTTTATACAAATTGAAAATATAATATTTTATTTTTATCTTATGATAATTAAAAAAATGTTTTTGTCTAAGGTATTAAAAAGTTATTCTTACGAACCAACATCATTATATTGTATACAAAATTTCATAAGTCAATCATGATTTGCCTGCATTTATTATAAAAACTTAGATATGTAACTATGTAATAGTTTATTATATCGAAATAAATTCCCTTAACTCTTTGTCCCATAAACTTACGAATCAAAAGCAAAAGCATTATTTACGAAAAAGAAAACTTTCTTTCTCTTCCTCGAATAGGATATTTCAGGGGACAAAGAAACGCTCATCAGCAAAAGTAAGTGTAACAGACATGCTTCAAAATTTTAAGGCGAATATTCATTTCCTAACAGGTTCTCTTCACAACTTGAGACTGACAGTCTCCCGCTTCCCGAAACATCCTGGGGGATTTCTCGCTTTGTTTAAAGCTGCTCGACAGGCTACTTTTGTTCTTCAATCGTCTCTGATACCCCTTCACTAGTCTTTTCGGATTCTTTAGTTTTTCTCATCGAATGAGTAAGTTTATTTTGATGCTCCAGGGAGAAGAGTCTCGATATTTTAAATAGCTATGGAAACAAAAATGGAAGTTTTGAGAATCGCAGTTTGGAATTGCTGCTTAAACTTGGAAAATGCGAAGGAGAAGAACATGTCCAGTTGTTTTTAAGAGTTTTCTTTACTTTTAGAAGGGCGTGCTACAGGTGTACTAGTATAGAGTTAAACATTATGCATGCATTTCCAAAACTTAAAATTTATTTTCTGCAATTTTTTTGAATCTGTAGAGGGGAACATTATATTCAAAAAATAAAATTTAAAAAATCGAAACTTTTTGAACTGATTAATTTCAAGTATATAGCTACATTAATCCCTAAATTAACCTTAATATGTGGGTAGTTCGTTATGAAGATATTAGTAATGCCATTGCTAGTTATAAATATGATTTTTCTCTAGAATTAATTGCTATCATTCAACACATTTAAGTATTCAAATTAGTGATGTGTTTTCGTTTACTTTTGGCACCGAAAAGGATCATTTAGATCGCTGTAGATTTCATAATACTAATCTACATTAAAATTTTCATTGCAAAGTATTTTAAAAATACCTTTTTTAATATTAACTTAATTTGTTTTTAAAAAAATTTGATACGGCATAAAATAAATTTGAATCCTAAGCGAACTTTTATCAGAAATATGTTTTAATGAATATTGATTTTTAACATACAATACCAACGATACGATGAAATTTTTATTTCATAAATGATACATTAGTCTAAAGCCTTTTGCGTTTGTTGGAAACTGATTTAATGAGATAATGGGAAACATTCCTATTGAACAGACGATATTCATTACCTGTTTTATTTTATTGTAAACAGAAAAGTTGGAATTTTACACGTGTTTAGATACATTGATTCAAAATGTTATATGTATATTCTTTTTAGGAAATTATAAAGCTTTAGATAAAATCTTTATTTCAGAATCAATCGAAAACAACTCTTTAGATTCAGAATCTAGATAAACATTTTAATCATCCCTTGCTGTAAAACTTTAAAAGCATTTCTCTTCATAACTCACTATTTTTTACAGAGTGCATCATATAATTAAAGACAACATAATATGACTTGGATTACGTGATTTACAGATTGCTTAGCGTTAAGTCCAATCCCGACTATTCAGACACTCAAAATTAATGGAACTGATTTAAAAACATTTTTACCTAAACTCATTCTTGTCCAAAGCTATTTAAATGAACGTTCTAGATTAGTCTGAAAACGAGAAAACTATTCATTCTGCGCCATGAATTACTCCTTTAAACTCGAGTGCGTTATTCCATCTGCAGTCTCTATTTGTACTCTCAAAAACAAATTATAAGAAATCTGTTTCACAAGGAATTCGCAAATTAACCTTCTAGTTTCTCGTTAGGGAAATTTATTTGCTCGATTACTTTATTCTTGCATTCTTCACCTGATGCCCTTAAGGTAATTAAATCTACAAGCAACGTAAATAAAAGTATTAGCAAACCCTCTTCAAAGTCAGTCAAATCGGCGAGAGCTATTTAGCATTTCTAATTCGACAATCGTAGCTCAAATTTGCTTGTCTGATTAACTAATCAGCTTACTGGGAATTGTTTGATGTTGCCAGTAGGAGTAGAAAAACGACTGAGCGGGATTATTTTTTGGAGGGAAAGAATAATTATAGAAGGGGAATCGCTCTCTTACTCTTTGGGGGAAAAGAGTTGCTGCGACAAAACACTTTAAGAAAGAATTTGTATTTCTTTAAATTGTGTTAGTTCAACTAAATACGCTTTAAAAATTTAGCCACATATGCGTATCCTTTTAAGAAATAATATTTTTTAAATATGTAATTTTTAATAACGAAGAAATATAGGAAATATAGGAATAGTTATTAATTTCTTTTCTTAGGAATATCGTTTTCTTACTGGTGTACCGAATAATTTTTACCCGAGTTTACGAGGCAAGATATCGTTAATGGAGTATTTCAGTAATGAAATTTTCATTTATCAAATTTTTGCTCTAAGATTTCGTTTACAATCTAGTGCTATTTATTAAGTTTCCTAAATTTCATGGTAAGAGCATATTTTTAGAGGGGGATCTTTATTTATATAAGTGTTAGCACATTCATCTACTGTTGTGAAGAAAATGAGGAAGCAAAGAAATAGATTAAATCATATAATTCATTTAAATATAATCTGATCTTAAATTCAGAAATGAATAACATAGGAAATAATATCAATTGTAAAATAAAAATCATAATTATAAAAAACAGGGGTTTTATAATTCTTGCAATCCCCCTTAAATAAAACGTTTTTAATAACTCTTTAAAAAAGGTTATGACATCGTCGATCCCAAATTCTAAAACCCTTTTAGAAGAAAACAAAAGGAGACAATATAGAAAAAAATAATATGTACCTAGTATATCTTCGATTTTACAACTATTTCTACAATTCCCTTTAAATTTTTCTGTTTCATTTGCTTTGAATCTCATTAACAGTCCAAAGCAGGTGAGCTACCCAACATAATTTAAAAAAACACACACAAAATATGATATTTATGTTACGAAAAAAATCATATTTAAATCTCTAAACAATCTCCGCTTCTCACTCAGTGAGAGTACTTAAAAAGATCCTCTTTGAATCACAAATTACTTCACTTTGTGCATTTGCAATGAAACAGCAGCTGATTCACAATCACTCATCACCATATTCTTAAAGCACACCCTTCAAGAAGTAAACCTTTTGATATTTAGCTGGCAGCATGCATGCAAATACGTATGCTAATAGCCAATCAGTGCCTAGCAAAAAGTGGGGCGGATATGACAAGAAACGGGAAGATAAGCTTTATTCGAAGGCCGGTGTCTCTATTCAAAGACAACAATGTCTTTCACTAAGACCAGTTCTTATCGTAATCGATTTAAGTAGGCGCACATAAAAATTCCATGTTTACATTGAATTTCATTTCTTTGAACAAGAATTCCATAGTTCCAGATGAGAGACAGCAGCGATTGAATATAAAGGGGTTCAAAGAAATACAATCGATAAGGTTTCGCAGTGCTTAAGGTATGAAGTATGACACGTCTGGGTATGGAAATGTATGCAAATGGCTCAAAGGACAAACCGTTCACTCGAATAATTCCTCTTGTCGTGGGGAGAAAAATTCTTCGTGTCTGTTAGGTTCCAGGGGAGAAAACAATCTTAAGGACATTCCTTAATGCAGTGCGATAGCAAAGGAGAGTAATCGCATAATCGTTAAGGTAAAGAGAGTAAAACATGGAGAATATATACAGAGGGGGTTGATTAAATGCAATTCTCCTGAAGATGAACCCTGATGGGCTGGAGATGCTCGGATCATGGAAAGCAATCCCATTTACATAGCCTGAGCTTTGCGTCTGGTTGTTATGTAATAGGTCTTTTCTAAGGCTCTCGCATCAGCCACAAAAGACGTCTTTGGAGTTTGGGGTAATGGATACTCACCTTCAAAAACTTAAGTTTTTTCCACTATTGCATCCATTTCAGGCTGTTCTACTCTTACCCTAAATTCCATTGCAGTAGAGCCTCAGAGTAACACATTTTTCTTCAATAATTATTTTCTATAAGAGTGTAAATTTTATTTTTATTACACCATCATGCAAATTATTATTTAATTGACGAAAGCCCAATACTATAATCTTAATTTAATAATACAAGAAGTCAAAATAAATCCTCAAAGAAAGGTATCTTGCGAGAAGAAATTTGATCTGAAAACTATCTCTACAGCTTTTGTTTTTTAAAATATGTGACCTCATACTGGTAAAAACTTAATTATTACAGTCCATGAAGCACGCATACATGCACAATTAATATTTTTAGTATCTTACTTTGGCAAAAATATCCAGCAAACTGGATGTGACGTCATATCGTTTTCTGTCCTAATTTTCTCGGAAACCATGGGTCGGCCTGAAGTTGCATGTTTTGTTTTTGAGTTAGAAGTATATATTATTTTAAACTTTAAATACTTTCATTGCGGTGATGTAGGTGAAATTGTATTAGACAAAGTAGTATTAATTTTCTGAAATATTATTGCATTCTGAAATTTCTTTTGGTATATTCTTGATGTGATATTATTATTTTCAATATTAAGTTTTGTTTAAAGAAATTACCACAAAAAATTATTTGTTAGATTCATTATTGTTATAATATTTATCGATAAACAGAACTAGAAATCTATTGTTTCAAGTGGAATTGGTTTTAATAAAGAAATAATAAGCACAGAATATAAATAACCAGTAACAATAGTGAGTTTCTGTCAACAAAGAGAAATTGAGAATTAGGAAAAAAGTTATTTAATCTTTAGTGGCAACAACTTTTCCGTTGGAGTAAAGTTCATTTAAAAGTTAATTCACAAACGAACTCATAAGGATTTGAATAAAATGTATCTCGAAGTTAAAGAAACTAATCGTTCATTTTTCAATGAAACTAAAAAATAAGTAGCACAAGAAAAGATGTAACTTTTCCGTTAAAGAATTTAGCTCAAGGACCTATTCTAATGAGGCTAATAAAGTAGACAATTGACTTCACTAAAGTTCTTTTCATTATGGATACGTTTAAAGATTCCATTTTATTTCCCTGTTTCCTTTTGTTTGACTGGGAGAACTTCTCTATGCGTGCCGATTTCAACTTTTTGCTACTTTAAGTACATGGAGCAATGCATAAAACCTTTCAAAGAATGAAAAGGGATAAAAAGTGATTAATTTTGAGCTATTATACTTAGTAGTAACAATTGTATGTGACGCGATGTGATAGTTTTAGTATCTTACACTGGAAAAATACATGTTACTGGGTGAGGAAAATATAAAAATGTTCTAAATTATTAATATCACACTTTTTTTGTTTTTACTTTTTATTTAAGTTTTACATGTTTACAACTATTGAGCTGATCCGAATAATCAAAGATTATAAGACAAAGAAAATTTGAATTTAAAACTATAATAAATAAATCAAAGTAATCAAAGTAAAGTCAATAATTTAAGAGATTTTTAATGTTTATTTAGTTTTTAGAAACGATTCATAAGAATAGAATAAAGATAATTTAGAAACAAAAATATATCCATTTATGACATGGTTATGTTTGCACTCTAAGATGCTGAAATATCCCTTTCGCATGCATGCGTGAACCGTGAAATGAAAAAATAAGTTTTTATCAGACATGGCTTTATATTTTTTGAGAAATGAAATTCGTCGTAATAGTGTATTTTTTGGGCAATTTTTACACTCCTCGTAAGGAATCTTTCTGTGCAGAGTATGGGCCAACTTATTGCAATACCCTGTATACAGTGTGTTTCAAAATTGCGTTGCATGGCTTTTATTTGGAACCAACGCCTACTAGGTTCACGGAAGTAAGGTCTACCCCTAGGTAAGTGAGCCTAGATAATCCATTGAGAGCACTTACAGCGTTCCTAGCGGCGAAAATAAAAAGTTAAAAAAATTAATTTAAAAACTAAAGGAGATAAAGCAAAAACCTCAATGAGAGTATTATTGCCAACGTCACGAAGAACTCACTGAAAAAAATTTGATCAAAATATCTTGAATATTTACGGAGATATTAGCATGTGAAAATAGCACTTTTTCAGGGGTCAAAAAAAGAAAATTTGCAAGTTTTTTTGATTTTTTGATTAAATTTTGTGTTCTTTAAACTAAAATACACAAAACTACAAAATAACACTGAAAAATTTGCAAATATGCGAACTTTTTCTTTTTTGACCCCTGAAAAAGTGCTATTTTCAAATGCTAATATCTCCGCGAATATTCAAGATATGTTGATCAAATTTTTTCAGTGAGTAATTCATGACGTTGGCAACAATACTCTCAATAAGGTTTTTGCTCTATATCCTTTATTTTTTAAATTAATTTTTTTAACTTTTTATTTTCGCGCTAGGGGCGCTGTAAGTCATTTCAGTGCATTCTGCAGGCTCACTTACCTAGGGGTAGACATTACTTCCGTGACCCTGAGGCGTTGGTTCCAAATAAAAGCCGTGCGACGCAATTTTGAAACACCCTGTATACAGGGTGTCCCATAAATGATGGGTCACACTTCTAGGGGGATAGTAGACACCTAGACGAGTCAGAAGCACCTAGGATTTGGGGGTCCCGGACCAAATCCCAGGGAGTTAAAAATGGAGCGACACCCCAAAAAAAGTATTGAAAAATTCAATTTGTAGAAGAACTACTTTTGGTAAAAATTTAATTATGGTCTCGAAAATTGTGGTTTAATATGATCTCTAAAATTATCGTAAAAATGTTTTCAGTTTGAAATTTTTTTTGTTACAAAAAAGTTTAAAAACCACAAAAAAATGTGAAAACTCTGCCAAAACTTTATTTTATATTTCGAAATCATTTCTTTTGAGTTAATAGTCTGAAAGATCATAGTTGAAAACCCTTAAGTCCAAAGTGTCACCTAAAAATCATTAATATTAAATGCTTGAGATCCTGTTAAAGCATATCTCCGTTTTTTGCGTTCGTTTTTAAGTCCGTTGTTTGCGTCCGCTAATAGAATTTTCACATTTTTTCGTGATTTTTTAACTGTTTCATAATAAAAAAAAATTAAAGTGAAGACGTTTGAGATAATTTTAAAGATCATATTAAACCACAATTTTTGAGACCGTAATTAAATTTTTACTAATCGTAGTTTTTCTACAAATTGAATTTTTCAATAATTTTTTTGGGTGTCGTTCCATTTTTAACTCCCTGGGATTTGCTCTGGGACCCCCATATCCTATGTGATTCTGACTCGTCTAGGTGTCTACTATCCCCCCTAGAAGTGTGACCCATTATTTATGGGACACCCTGTATACCCTGAAATAATTCAACCATATCATGAAAATTCTATTGATTTCAATCCTAAAATATCATCCTCGTTTAACAAATTAATAATTTCCTTATTAATTATGCCGACATAATGGCCTAGTGGTTAGAGCATCTGACTGCAAAGCCGTACGTCTGGGGTTGAAATCTCCGTTTGGCATGGATGTTAGTGTTACTGTCCTTGCGTGTGTTGAATTTACCTATACGGGTCCATACCTTCAGGTGAATATGTACATATTTAAAATTAAAAATAGAATATAAAATACTATTTTCACTATATCATAAACTAAATAACTAGGATAATGAAATTCAAAGTCTTTAGAGATAGTTACGACCTAATTTAGTATATTTCCTTTCAATGAATCATTTATATTTCCTCTTTGCTTCAGAAATACCCCCAAGAACACTTGTTTAAGTAAGCTAGCTTAAAAACTAAAGCTTAAAAAATAAGCATTTCGTGCAAACAAACATTCCTCGTTTCATTTATAAGAAAGTCTTCATTTCCTGGACTTCATAAAAAAATTTATTGGGCTATGTTTGCTCATGCATTTACTGGAATTAACTCTTGCTTGGTTTGCTCCTTTCAATGCTAAGTGATGTAGATCCGGAATCTTTCCTGTCTACCCGAAGAGTCAGGGCACTACACTCGTAAATCACTCCAATGATATTCATACGACTTCTCTCTGTCTAAATTTGAATAGACATTTGGCAAGAGAAATGGTGGTTTCGTCTTTACGTGTCATGCGCATCTTAAATCGGCTGGGAATTCTGATCCTTTATAATATTTTTATTCATCTCTGACTTCGGGTTGAGAAATAGTTATGAACGAAAATATAGTAATTTATCTCATTAGCCCTACAGTGCATATTGTAGCCATTTGACTACACGACATTTTTCTCCATTTTCTACTCGAACTTCCATTTCCTAACGGCAACACCATGCCATAAGTACAATAAATATAACATTTCATTGTATTAGCACTTTAGATTGCCAGTAGATGGCATCAGGGGTACTATTTTGAGACATTTGTTCGTAGCTAGTGAGACGAAAGTCAAGACACAGAAAACGCCAAAATAAAAGGACCATATAAATTAAAATAAAAAAGTTTTACAGCTTGAAAAAATTGTTTTGAAAAGATAAGTTGTTTTTTATATTTGTAGATCATTTGGTTTTATTTCACTTCACAATTAATTTCACAAGGGACACAAATTAATTTCACACAACCAAGTTTTTTGTCAATTAAAAGTAAAAAAACATTAAATTAATTTTTTTAGTATTTTTTATTAATTTGTACCATAATAGAAGTCAAATAAATGATTTTCAATTGAATTAAAAATCCTGCATTGTAGGGTTAATATGCAATGTATCAAAAATTTCTCAATAAGCATTATTTTTCAAAGTAGACAAACACACAACACAACAATACACTTCGGTTAACTCAAAGTCAATGGGTTGTTAAACATGCTCGATAAGTCGATATTTTGAGAATGTTATATTTTAGTTTGACTCTTACGTACTTAGATGTTTGGCTTATGTGTTAACTAACATAAGTTCTGAGATTCTTGGGTTGTTTATAATAGAAACTCAGTTCAATAAATTGAAATAGATATTTAAATTTGTGTTTGAAAAAATTATTTTAATGAAGGTTTAAGATTAGGAACCTATTTAGGTTCAGTAGACTAGACTCTCAAAATGAAAATAGTGTAATTTTTTATAAAACCTTAAGTAGTTAGAGATAATGTGCAACATCAAAAGCTTGAACTCATCTAAAAACCCATTAATTAAACTCAACTGAAAAACTTTACTTTCGTTTATTTCTTTTCAAACAACGATTTATACTTACACTGTAAAAAATAATCCTGCAAAAAAACAGAAAATTTCTGGCAGCAAAAGTTGCCAGAAAAAATCTGTAGGTTGAAAAATCCTGTAAACAGAAAAAAGCTGTAACCTACAGGTAAATGCTGTAAAAAGGAACTTTCTGTCGAGTGGGCTACAGATTTTTCTGTTGCCTCTCAGTAATTTTCTGCTTGTGCGCATGCACTTATTTCAGTAGAGTTTTTTAATTTTAATTAATTGATATCCGGGGATAGAACCCGCGACCTACCGCATGCTAAGCACGCACGCTACCACTGAACCAAAGAAGATTCAGCATAACGTTGCCAATAGCTGTATTGGTTTTCGATGCAGTAAGTTTCTGTTTAAGTACAGATAAGCTAAAAAACTAGGTAAAAGCTGTTATTTTACATAAAATAAAGTGCGGTGGGAATGTTAAATGACAGAATATCTCTGTAAACACAAAGTCTCTGTTATTGAAATTTCTGTTTTTCTACAGTTTTTTTTTACAGTGTAGTTTGATACAATTTGAATGAAAATAGATTACACGAGCAAATACTATAGCAAAACAAATGAAACGCACCAGAGCAATCACTTTCCGAGAAAGCGTCGAGCCCTTGAAGCATAACAAAACCCGTTATTCAAACAAAACCCTTCAAACTCCACTTACACCCGGACGGCCTATAATTTCCTAAGGGGAGGGTCCACAGCCTCTCCATTTGGTGGCCTATTAGGCCTCACTCGCGAAATGAAGACAAAGAAGCGTGAAAAGAAGGATCCAACAAGGTGTCATGTATCACGAGACATGAAACTTTAATTCCGTAATCAACAGCGAGCGAGTCGCTTAAGTGTTACCGCACAGTGACAAAACTCCACTGCCTCTATACATTACCATTAGGCCGCACCTTTATTCAAGGCTGGAATTTGACAGCGGCTATTTTTCAAGGGATGACAGAGCCGTTTATAACGGAGCAACCAGACGGGCCAGCATTCCGTGTTGATTAAATTATTTTACACCCGCTTCATCTTTTGGGTGTTCTTTGAAGGCAGCGGGCTAATGGCCGCTCGTTTACGTGCATCTAGACGCGTCGCTACATGTCAAGTCTCATTTTGTTTGTATCGCAACTCTGGGTTTTGTAACTCGCCTCTTTGATGCTTCTTTTGTCTATACCGCTTCGGGTGGGCGTGCATTAGCCGGATGGATAAAAACCGTTTCAAGGAGGAACTTGTGTAAGGTAAGTCACCTTAGACGTTGTAAAATGAAATGATGGCTTGGGGAAATTAATTAGCCTTTAAACACTGTCGGTAAAAATTAGTTTTTAGTTTGAATGTTTCAAAATTTTAAATTAGGCATTTTTCGAAAAAAAAATAAAGCCAGCAAGATTTGAAATTTAATTTAATTTATGTAGTATTTCCCAAATCTTCTTAAAGAGATAATAATTGATTAAATTTAAAAAATATTAAAGCTAAAAACGATCGAATATTGATCTTTAATGATGAGAAAGAATAAACTAGAATGAGGGATTTAAAATTGGTGATGGTTTCTCAGGTTCCCAAAGAGCCAGCCATCCTGTGATTATGTAATTGGTGACGTTAACGGAGTTTAATCACTGAAAAGAGATTTTTATCCCCCTTTAAATTCGAATACAGTTTTTCAACGTACTGAAGAAATTAAAAAATAATGTTGTGATTCAAAAACAATTTTCAAAACCTTAAAGAATTTTTCAATTAGGGTCTTTAATTTGTTTACAATTTATTTTTGTAAAGCTTTTAAATGTACGTAATATGAATATTTTTAGTGAGGAATTGAAATTAACGGGGGCTAAAAATTTACGGAATTTATTTTTTTACCTATAAATCTTCAATTTATCTCATATTTTTGCAATTTGTTTTTCAGTAGTTAGCATTACCTAACGAAATGTTTTAAAACGTAGTTATGTACGGAATTATCAAAATCCTGATTCCACAGTGATTTATTGGCGACATTAACCTTTTACAGGCCAATGTTCCCAATTGGGAACATCGTGTTTGAAAATTCATAAAAAAATAACTACTATCAGTATACTGTTGAAAATTTTACCATGTAAAGTTGAAAGATGATTTGATTTTTTAAAATTCAAACGAAGTTGCTATCTTTATGAGAAAAAAACACAAAAAATCTTAAAATAGGACATTTTTACGCTTTTTGATAGAGGTACACAAAATAATTCATGAAAAATCGAAATATTGTCCCAAGTTTCCAAAATTTGGTAAGGTTATTGGAAAAGACTTACCTTAAATAGATATCTTCAGTATAATTAATAACTATTAAAAACACGCTTGTAGTAGGTTGCGAAACATGCATGTTCCCAATTGGGAACATTGGCCTGTCGCCGCTATACACGGGAAACCCGAGTTTGTAGTATGGCGTTGTATTATAGAAGTCAGTAGAACGGGAGTATTTATTTTTCGTAAAGAATAAAAAGGTTATATAATTGCTTAAAGGGGAATCCCCTTTCAGAAAGGAAGTAGCTGGTTTGTTTTGGGTTTTGATTGTATATATTTTTTTCGTTTGAATCTACGATTTTGTTCAGAGAAATGATGAATGTGTGTAAACATTGAATAAGTCGGCTTCCAAAGTTAATAAATTATTGCAGAGAATTTATGTTAGTAAAAAAGAAAGGTTCGTACCTTCACACGTCTGGTATTGTATTATTTATTATCAATAAGAAATAAATTTCGAAAATATGGGATCCAAAATGCGTTTTGTATAAGATAATAAGGATACAATGTTTCATACTTTATTTAGTAATCACAGTGAAATTTTCTTATGAATGTATTATAACACTTTCAAAAACCAATTATTTCATTCATTACTCAAATGTTTGATCATTATTTTTTTTCAAATTATTATAATCCATTTTAAATCCTATTTATAAATGTACGATATTTTCAATATTTTTCTTGTGTGTAATAAAATAAAAACTTAGCTTTCGATGATAGGAAAATTAAAATTAATTAATCCCTCATTTATATTTTAGTTGTTTCAGATATCCGAAATTTAACATTGTATTTTTAAAGGCTAGTGTATAAAACTTACTTACATAAGATATAAAATTTTGGCATTTTGCTTATGTGTCACATGAAATTGCCATTAAATTGTTTTCAAATTTCTGAAATTTCCATAAAATTTCAGCTTAAACACAAAGATAAACTATAATTATGGTTGATTTTGTTAGTTATTCCCCAAAATTTGTGTTTTATTTGATTTGTTTATCATTTGAGTCTACGCTTGTTTCCCCGGTCGAAGTATAGTCGGAAGTGGCCAATGTTCCCAATTGGGAACATGGTGAAAATCACACTTAAAAATTTTTTACCGCCTTCATATTGATAATTTCTCTTAATTGAACCATTAGAAGGTATTTTATGTAAAAAAAATAATTAAAATATACCTGGATCTTAATTCGGCCTGTAAAAGGTTAAGTATTATGTAAAAATATTGTACCTTAGTGATTAAAATCATAAATTTCTATTCAAATTAAGCTATGTTGAAAGTAATTTTTTAAATTTTTTATGTATAAATATATATACTTAAATTTAAGGTTGATTGTATTTTATGGCACACATTCAATTTATGTATTCGTGTTTTTCCTTTGAATTAAATGTAAAACACATTTTTGGTAATTTTGTTACATCTAAAAGGGCCAGTGCGCCCTTGTTAAATTTCCTTGCAATCTTTTTTAACAAAATATTTTCCCATTAGCGGCATTACCTCATACTTCAGTGATGTCTAATATTCTATTTCAGGAGATGGAAGAATCTAGTAAAAATATGTGATGAAACAATAAAGATTATTCAAAAAAGTTTATGCATATGTATATTTATTTCACCCTATTTAATTTACACAAGAAACGAGATAAGTAGACCAAGTATCAAATAGGTAGGGAGCACTATCTTAAGTCCTCACCTTTCATAAGCTATGTGGAAGAGGATCCCAATTTTTGCTAAGGCCAAACTTGTAAATAAAGCAAAATTGTTTACAAGAACAGTGTTCCCCCTAGTGGTACTCTTGAGAATTGGCTTACTTAACTTAAGCAGCTTAGTTTTTTATTAAGCCTAGAAGGTACACAACATATTAGAATTATTATTACCAAGTAGATAAGTTTTAGAAATTGCCTTGGCCTAGTAATGGTAGACTAGGGCGTTGCCAAAAAAATTTTTTTGAGTTTCTCAAAGGCCCCCCTTCAAGTTTTTACAAATACTGAAAAATTATTAAATGAAATTTTCAGGTCTCTAGGACGATTTTTGACCCCGCGCCCTTCAAAAGTAGGTTTCCAATGTTAAAGTAGGGAAAATATTGAAAATATCGTCATTTTTGGGTTTTTTCATATTAATGAACTTGAACGCAGTCAATATAGAATTAAAATCTACACTAGCGGAAATAAAAATCCCAACTCCAAGAAGGAAAGGAGATATCAAAGTCAAATTTATTTCTATGATTGCACATAATATCAAAGTAAATTGCTTAAAAAATCAGCCTTCCTGGATGTTAGGGGGCCGAGAAAATTGGTGAGAAGTGTTGTCTCCATAGGTGTCCATTA
The DNA here is from genome assembly GCA_024610705.1 of Tetragnatha versicolor. Classification (NCBI taxonomy): domain Eukaryota; kingdom Metazoa; phylum Arthropoda; class Arachnida; order Araneae; family Tetragnathidae; genus Tetragnatha; species Tetragnatha versicolor. The sequence goes on along the minus strand of JANDEH010000009.1, from coordinate 5,145,490 downwards.
CCACTGTCACACGTCATGGTATTGAGTGACAGGGGCTCTAAATGACTTTTGAGGGATTGGAGGACCATGTTGCCTCCTCAGGTAGTCCAAACTCATATGGTGCACCAGCGGACGTTGCATACCGGGCTAGGTGATTTCTCCTCTTTCTCCGGACATGTTTTGTGAGTGTTGGTTCTTACGAACGGATTGGCCAGGGTAAAAATGCAACATAGGGGGTTAAGAAGAAAGCTTGGACATTGCATGAAACATGTGTTTGTGAATTTGTCTCTTGAAATTTGTCCCCAGGACAGGTCTGAAGGTAAGGACCAACAACCGGTTAAAAAACCTCAATGAAGCAGCTCTGGTTGACCAAAATACCGGTAGATCATACTGAGGACAAGCGACAGTGGGATGGATGTCGTTTGCAGTACTGCGGATCGTCCGTTCGGTCCACATACACTAGCGGAAATAAAAATCCCAACACCATGAAGAAAAGGAGATATCAAATTCAAATTTATTTCTATGATTTCACATAGTATCAATGTGAATTGATTAAAAAATCAACCTTCCTGGATGTTAGGGGGCCGAGAAAAACAGGGAGGAGTGTTGTCTCCATAGATGTCCATTACCGCCGTCACACGTAATGGTATTGAGTGACAGGGGCTCTAAATGACTTTTGAGGGATTAGAGGACGATGTTGTCTCCTCAGGTAGTCCAAATTCATATGGTGCACCAGCGGACGTTGCACCCCGGGCTAGGTGATGTCTCCTCATTGACCGGACTTGTTTCGTGGGTGTTGGTTCTAGAGAACGGGAAAGACGTGGTAAAAATGCAACCTAGGGGGTTAAGAAGAAAGCTTGGACGTTGCATACAACATGTGGTTGTGCATGTTTCTCTTGAAATTTGTCCCCAGGACAGGTATGAAGGTACGGACGGTCTACCGGCTGCAAAACCTCAATGACGCAGCTCTTGTTGGAAAAAGTACTGGTGAATCATACTCATGAGTTGCAGAAATGGAATCCAATGCATCCTCACTCCGTTACTCTTCATCACCACTCCGTGGAACGATAAGAAAATCATCAGCTAAGTGCGCTCTCTCCATTGTGTCTTCAAACTCATACCCAACCCCCGTGGTGCTCCAAACCGAAGCAGGATTATCTCATAAACACAATGTCATGAAATCGAGATTTTCATTTCCTTATTTCATGCACTATTGGAAACAGAAAAGCCCATTTTCAGCCCCTTATTATAGACCAAGATGTAAGAAGCTATGTGGCCCAACGGACAATCCACAGTACTGCAAACGACATCCATCACACTGCCGCTTGTCCTCAGTATATGGTCTACCGGTACTTTGGCCAACCAGAGCTGCTTCATTTAGGTTTTTTAGCCGGTTGTCCGTCCTTACCTTCAGACCTGTCCTGGGGACAAATTTCAAGAGAAAAATGCACAAACACATGTTTTATGCAATGTCCAAGCTTTCTTCTTAACCCCCTATGTTGCATTTTTACCCTGGCCTATCCGTTCGTAAGAACCATTGCTCACAAAACATGTCCGGAGAAAGAGGAGAAATAAATTAGCCCGGTATGCAACGTCCGCTGGTGCACCATATGAAATTGGACTACCTGAGGAAGCAACATGGTCCTCCAATCCCTAAAAAGTCATTTAGAGCCCCTGTCACTCAATACCATGACGTGTGACGGCGGTAATGGACATCTATGGAGAAAACGCTCCTCCCTGTTTTTCTCGGCCCCCTAATATCCAGGAAGGCTGATGTTTTAAACAATTCACATTGATACTGTTGAACCAACAATACTATACGGGTCACGTGATTTTTTGCTTCAGTATTTTTTATTTTATTTAAAATATACTGATTTTTTATGTATATAGAGGGTATAACTAAGGTTAGAGAGAGTAAATGTATCTTCCTCTTTCGGTCAACTGCCCCTCAGCTTCTTCCTTTCTCCCCTCCGAGAATGTCAAAATCACGTGACCCTTTTAGTATCTTTGGTTAAGCAGTACTATGTGCAATCATAGAAATAAATTTGAATTTGATAACTCCTTTCCTTCTTGGTGTTGGGATTTTTATTTCCGCTAGTGTATTATAGAGCAACATACTTGTTCATTTATTAGCACCATAGTTCCAGGATTATCATATGGTCCGTAGAATTAATTCCTTTAGGATACACAAATTAAGACTAGTCAAATTATTTATGGGGCTACATACCTTTTGACTTCTTTGCATATTTATTCCTATTTCTACACAATTTTAAAATTGCTTTCTTTAAAACTGCAATTTTTGCCCCCGCCCTCACTTTAGAAAAACCACTTTTTCACAAAAATTCGCCGACTCTTTCTTCTCAGGCTGACGAAATCAAACGAGATTTTCTAAAACGATTCTTGTTCTTGATGGTAAGTCTCAGAACGAAGAACAATTTAAACAAGAACAACCGAAAATTTCCGAAATCTTTTAAATTCTACAATAAAGCGCACAGAAAAGGAAAATAACAATGTTCTAAGTAGAAAAGGGGGGTCTGGGGGTTCTCCCCCAGAAAATTTTGGAAATTTGACCAAAAAAACAGAGTTTTACTCGTTTGCCCCCCATGGATCTTGGCTACTGAGGGGAAGACGCTCTTCATTAAAAGCGCTCTGTCATGGAGATAAGAGGAGGCTCGCGGGCGCTTGGGGCGGAAGCTGGATGAAGGCCTCACCAAGAGGTTTTATTGAATATTTTTCCTATTTTACTTCAGCTAGCATCATCTGATAAACTTGTATGTCAGCTTTGGAAAGTATACAGTGTGAGAGAGCCATAATGTAACCATACTCACTAACCCATCGGAGTTCGTCAGCGAACCTCCTCTTTCCTCGGTGAAAGTGCACTTTTAACCCTCGTGGAACTGGGTTAATAATATGGGGAATCTGAGAAATTCAAATAAAAAAATTCCCATGAACTATTGCAACGCCCTAATGGTAGACCATGCTAAAGTAAGCTTACTTAGCTTAATAATTTTAAATAGACAGCTTACCATTCTAGTTATAAACATCCTATTAATCTTACAAGGCAATCTTCCATTACTGGTTCAAGGTAGTCTCTACTAATTAATAAACATACAATAGGAGAACCAAAAATGACGATATTTTAAATTTTTACCCTATACTTTATCGGAAACCTACTTTTCAAGGGAGCTAGGGTCAAAAATCGTCCCAGAGACCTGAAAATTTGCAGATAATAATATTTCAGTATTTGTAACAACTTGAAGGGGGCGGGTATCTGGGAAATTCGAAAAAAAAATCCCATGGACTTTTGCAACGCCCTGATCAAAGTAAGGGAGTAAATCAAAGTATTTGAATTCTAATTGATAGAGGCTACTAAATTAAAAGTCTCAACAAGTTAATGGATTAAATACTACAATAGTAAGTACTAATTTCAAGATGGATGTAACACTTTTCAATAGTCATAAAGATGGCGATTCAGATCCCTTCGACTGCACTGTAAAAAATAATCCTGCAAAAAAACAGAAAATTTCTGGCAGCAAAAGTTGCCAGAAAATTTCTGTAGGCCGAAAAATCCTGTAAACAGAAAAAAGCTGTTACCTACAGGTAAATGCTGTAAAAAGAAACTTTCTGTCAAGTGAGCTACAGATTTTTCTGTTGCCTCTCAGTAATTTTCTGCTTGGGCGCATGCACTTATTTTAGTAGAGTTTTTATTTTATTTTAATTAATTAATATCCGGGGATAGAACCCACGACCTACCGCATGCTAAGCACGCACGCTACCACTGAACCAACGAAGATTCAGTATAATGTTGCCAATAGCTGTATTCGTTTTCGATGCAGTAAGTTTCTGTTTAAGTACAGATAAGCTAAAAAAATAGATAAAAGCTGTTATTTTACATAAAATAAATAGAAGTGCGGTGGGAATGTTACATGACAGAATATCTCTGTAAACATAAAGTCATTGTTTTTGAAAATTTCTGTTTTTCTACAGTTTTTTTTTACAGTGTGGTACCGTCGCTTTTGAGTCCGGCACGGGTGATCACATACGCATAGCCAAAAAGGCTGTATTAAACAATTAGGAACAATTTAGATGATCAAATTTGATTTGAATAATTGAAAAAAAAATATGTATTATTTTCAATTTGAGATTTTCATAGCTCCTCAAATATATTTTCCAATAATTTCCCCTATGAAGTATTCCAAAACAAAACAACTTGTTTTGACTTGTGTTGTATCTAAAAGTTTATGTGGATAAACACAGATAATATCATACCAATATTTGCAATGCTGTACTTTTCTAGTATAATAAATCATAATAGTCTACCCTCCATTTATCCACTAGAAGAAATTATAAATTCAATTAACAATAATATAATCAATTTATTAAGAAAATATACAGGGTGTCCCACGAGAAATGGCCCAACCCCTTTAACTTTTGAACCCCTACAGATATAGTCATGAAAGTGGGGTCTAGGTATAGTAAAGTGACCATGCTCTATCCGATGAGACAACTTTCAACACCCTCTAGTGGAAACTTTAGGAGTTATAATTTTTATTTTAAAAACTATTTGAGGTATGTGAAAAAAGTCAATGACTAAGTTGTAGAGCAGCATCGATTCAATAGGAAAAGACACCTTAAGCAGAAAAATATCTTGAATAAAACCCCTAAAACGCAAGCTATATTAGGTTGAATTCACGTAGTTTTTACGTCTTAAGATGCCCCTCACGAGGTAAAAATGAGAAATTTTTATTTTTATGATTTAAGTAAATGACTAAAAGCATTCTTAGTTCATTAAATTGAAAATTTTTCATTTTCTCCTCGTGAGGAGCGTTTTAAGACGTAAAATCTACGTAAATTCAACCTATTTGAGCGTGCGTTTTAGGGATTTTATTCAAGATATTTTTCTGCTTAAAGTGTCTTTTCCTACTAAATCAATGATGCTCTACAACTTAGTTATTGACTTTTTTCACATATGTCACACAGTTTTTAAAATAAAAATTATAACTCCTAAAGTGTCCGCTAGAGGGCGTTGAAAGTTGTCTCATCAGATAGGGCATGGTCACTTTACTATACCTAGACCCCACTTTCATGACTATATCTGTAGGGGTTCAAAAGTTAAAGGGGTTGGGCCAGTTCTCGTGGGACACCCTGTATATTTCACTTCATCCTGAACATTACTGAGTACTCTCAGATTCTTTTTTTCAGTCTTAAGTGGAAAAAACTAAATAATCGTCATGTAAGCAACACAGAAAAATTGAACGCCAGAAAACCTCGTGATCTATTTTCAGATCAGCAATATTTCGAATTAATTTTTCACTAAATAAATTTAACAAAACACTGCATTATATCCTAATAGCTGCATCTATAAAGATACAATAAAACTTGTAAAGAATTCCGTTACTGGTATTTCTTTACTGTTTTCTTGAAATACAAGAATGAAGATGAAAAAATTGCAAAATGAAACCCTGTTTCGAACCCTGTTACAAAATAAATGAAGCAAATGAAAAAAAATATGGTCTTTGAATTAGGGAATGTTTTTTCTTGTCATAAGAGTAGTTTCATTTTTGTTAGGTGAATTCAAGGACATTTAAAAGTGCATTTCTGACCCTATGTTTAGCTATCTAAAAATAGATCACTAGGCGCTAATGGGTTAATGAAGCTTTTTCTCCATCACTACAACTATTCGACACATTTACCTATAAACTGGAAAAATTAATCAAAAGAATTTTTTTTTTGTGTACCAATACTTCAAAGTTCAATCTAGAAAGGTATCAGCTGTCAAATGGGACTGAAGACTTCACTTCGTCTTGGTACAATCCAAGCTATTTTGAAAGCATTTCCGTCAAATAATCTACGTTAAAAAGACATGTCCGTAAACTTAATGCCATTTCATCAAGAACTTGATAAGGTGCAGCATGGATAGTCACACACTTTTACCATACCTGAAAGATAAATAATACAATTAACATAAAATATATTTAGGGATAAGTGGGGTAATTGCGTAAAAATTCGTTACTTTAATTTCTTATCATCACTGCAACTAAGTGAAAGCATTTAAAACTTTTCTTTCTGCATACACTGTTTTTCACATTCACAATCACTCCATAGTTTTCAATTACTCCATAGGTTAGGGGTTAATTCGGAATGGCTAAATTTTTGCCCTGGGTCTATTAAACGACCCAAGCCTTCAGTAACGATTATTTGCAATGCCTTTTACACATCTTACACTTTGAAAACTCTAGTGCCTTGTTCCCAATTACAACAATCTATGTTCTCCATTAGATGCGGTTGAAAAGAACCGTTTTGGAGATTCCATACTCCATAGAAACAGCGAGGTATGTCAATTTGAGAGTAAAAGTACCTAAAAAATTTTCGACCTATTCTTATATTTCCATTGCTATGTGATTCCAAGTAATCTTGGTACACTCCACTCTTTATAGCATCATACGCCATAGTTTTGAACCATCCCCCAGGGGGATTTAAAATTATGGGGGGAAATGCTAGAATTGATGGCGTACACACCAGCAAAATCATTTAATTCCGGCAAATTTATTCCACAAAACCAATTTATCAATTTTTGAACCCGTTTAAATAAAAATTTTTCAGTCTTAAAGCTCATGAGGAATTATGAGTTATTATAAGATTATTTAAAAGAATTATGAGTAAGCAATCACAATTGGGTGGGATAAATATTGACCTCAAATTCAGTTTTTTCCAAGTGATTTTCTCTAATAAATTCCGGAATCTAACTATTCTACAGGTTTTTATCCGACATTAAAGGGTTACGGTTCAAATTTCGCTAAGGATTGTTCAGCTTCCCATACCCCCTTAAAAACCACGTCGTTAGGAGAACATGTATGGTAATCCACATCTGCAATGTGATTCCTAGTCGTCTATTACTTCTAACATTTTCCTCACTAGCCCTGTATGTTTTTTGTAAGGACTCTGAAACAAATTAAGCGATAAAAGAAAAAAGTTGCAAATTACTTAGTACTTGAATAACATCTTTTTTTCTCAGAAAAATGTAAAAAATTTAATTTCCTTTATAAATATCAGAACATATACTAAAGTCCAGTATTTTTCTTAAACTTTTTGATGAACAACTATAACACTTTTGTATTGTTTATATCTGCTTACGACTTCTGCTGACATTTTTAACCGTTCACCTTCAAACAGAATACCCCTCCTTCTAAATTCCACATCCAAAGCGATAAACAACCCAACATCCTTAGTAACCACCAGACACCCGTCCCCCTCTATGCACAGCCACCCCTCCCCCTCACAAAGCCACTCCCTAAAAAAACAACTCCCAGTCAAAAGAGTGTCCCAAAGTGCTTTTTCCATCCGCCCCTCCGTAAAAGATGAGACAGCCTGTCAGCCGTGTTTCTGGGCTTAGTTAAAAATCTCGCTGCACGCCCTGTGTTAAAATGCGAGGATTTAATCAAGTGAAGCGAGGGTGGAATTCGCGATGCAGGCGCCGATATCATCTCTCCATCCCTGGGAGAAGAGATGCTAAGCAAATAATAGCGGGGATAAGTAGATTTCACTCGCTTGAGGCTCCGTTGCAATCTTTGAGGAGGTTCCCAAGAAGTTTGAGGAATGTTTGGGGAGATTTTTAGGTAGCTGGAGGTGATTCTACTTTGATGAGGAATATTGTTTTTTTGCCAGTGTGAGGTTTAATGTGTTGGTTATAAATTGTAAATAAGTGATGGGTAAGATCAAATTGTCTGGGATTGTGTTAGGTTCTAGATATTATTATCGATTGTTAGAAATGCTCTTAGCCGTGGTTTGAGGTGGTGCAAATTTCCTGTGTATGTATGGGAGAATGATCTTAAAATATTTAACTTAAATTTTTAGGTACTAAATTAAACTAATCCTTTGTAATAGAAAAAGGGTTCAATAAAGGAAAATTTCAAAGGGGGAAATTATTTTTCATAGCTCCTCAATAATTAGAGTAATTAGGGCAAAAAATATTTTTGGTACTTACGTATTATCCTGTCAACTGTACCGCTAAATTCGAAAATGTTTTCAAAGTCCATTGATTGTTCTTTAGCTGTACCGCTGAATTTGATCGACGCTGAACGGTCGACGGGATAGTACGTAAGTACCTTAGTTTTTGTTCCAATCAGAGTATTTTCATAAGAGGTGAACAGAAATTGCAATGAACAAAATGCCCTTGATAAAAATACGCCCTTTTCCCCTGAAACCTTTTCAATCAACAGCTTTTATTGCAGAAATCTTATAAATAGAAAAGAAAAGTTTCTACAAAATGTTTAGAATATTTTTTGTTTAACTAAAATTAGTATATATGACTTAAACAAATGTAATTTCATTTCAAAGATTACTTTTAAAGTATAAAGTTTAAGCTAAAAAATTTTATAAGTTATATTTTGTAATCCTAAAAAATTATGATTTTGAAATAGGAAGTTATTTTTCCCCTTTTTAAGATTTTTCAATTAGTTCTCCAAGTTTCATTTTATATATCCGAATAATGCAAACATTGAAAAAAGTCTGCTGTACGGAAATAATACGATTAACCTACATAAAAAGCAACTCTTTGTGACACATGCTTGTGTATTAATTGAATAGCGCTTTATAGAGAGAGGTTTAGATAGAGACGCTTTGTAACAAATCGTCTAAAACTCCCCATAAACACATCCAAAAAAAGCGGCTTTTCCTTGCGAAAAGGACCAGTAATGAACTTCCTTTTCTGAGTTCATCAAATTGGATACAAACCTAGGAACCCTCGACAAAAGAACGCGTGAAAAACGAAAATCCTCACAAACTTCAACGAACATCCGTAAAAAACAACAAACGGCGCTTTAACAAATGATACGGTTGATTCATACTCCCCTAATAGCGACAGAATAAGAACGTATCCAAGAACGTATCATTAGTTTATTTCCGAAGCGCACTCTCACTTGTTATCTCTTTATCCAAACGGCAACCCGAATGCCGTGCACTGCAAAAATACGAGTCATTAAGCTCCCTTTAAACGCCACTCCTAATAAGAAGCTTTTTGGCAAGCATTTAGAGCTAAGCACAATCATTATTTTGCGAAGACCCTTCACCGGTTGTACAAAAATCCATCTCAGAGGAGGGGATACCATAATCAGTTTTCCATTATGAGCAAGCCTTTCTTTTTTACCCCTTCTCTCCAAAGAACTTACTTATTAATTTAAAACAAAAATCGGGGGAGGATTCAGGAGACTTTTCGCCAGTAAAAAGCTCCTTGACGATAATGAATACTGATTTTTCCTCCAGACGCCCGGAATCTCCTGTTTGTTAGATGATTACGGAAGAGCCAGTGTTTTCTGGGGAGTGCTTTGCTACGAGATTAAGTCGTCCACCTTTTAAAGATGTGTTTTGGCTTCGAGGCAGACTTGAGATTTTAATACAGATGAGACGCGCGTCTTAAGAGATTGCACCGCTGTGGGAAGCAGCTTGAATTTTGAAACTTCTTCAATTGTGAATCAAAAAAATTGTTAGGAATGGTGATTTATTTTATTCGAGCATAAACCTTTTCCAAATCAGGAATTAGTCTGAATGAGAAGTTAGTATAAGCTTTCAGAGAAGCGTTTCTGAACCAAAAGAGGTAAACTAAATTGATTTAGAGCAATTAGCCCTATATTTGTACTTTTTCTAAGGAAAAAGCAAGAAACTAGAACTTAACCCACCAGGACGGGACCATATAAACATTAGAGAAACACTGATTTTTAGCTTAAATGGATGAAACCACGTGTATCAACTTAAGAAACCTCTTAAAGTTTTAAAATGAAATAAAAAGAATAATTCATTAAAATAATTTTGTAATAATTTTTTTTCGAGACAAGCGATTTTCCTTCTGAATTTTAATTTAAACACTAGACGCATGAAACCGGTTGGACCTTTTTTGCCATGCACATGAATTTGGTTTTACCATATAATTAATAAAATAAAACTACCATAGGGGAGAGTGTTGTACCTATAAGGACAGTTGTACCTTCGGACACCGCATTTTAAAATTCGATAAAAATGAAAATTTGAATTTGTGGTCAATTTTGAATGTAAAATGATGCTATCTAGTTGCTAACGTGTAATCGGCTCTTTTAAATAATTTTTAAATTTTATATAATAAATTTCCTGTTTTTAGATGATCAAAGTTTTTTTAGTGCATCGCTACATTAATACATGTCTTCCACTATAATTATATGATAAAATGGGATATATGGGGTGAATCCCTGAAATTTTGACTTTTTAGTTTTGATATTAGAAATCGTCAGACTTCAATTCTTTTATTTTGTAGGGTGGGTTAGGGTAAAGTGGGTCATGGGGTAAAATGGGTCAGTTTTAATTAACTCGTTATAAATTAAATTTAAATTGAATTGTTTTCACCCTTTTTTTGTATTATAATCTTTTATCTGCTGGCAACATTTTTCGATTGTCAAAAATTTAGATTTACGAATTGGAGAACTGAAAATATACTTAATTTGAACGGTAAATGGTGTTGTCGAAAACACAGGGTTTACCAACTTCCAAATATCTATATATTGTAATAAATTACAGCAAACTTTTGTAATATTTTTCCATAAAAGAAAGTCTAAGAGACATTTCAAGCCAATCAGCTTAGAAGAAATAGGAAATATTTTATCTTTTATAACAATATTTTGTACTTGGGGTAAAATGGGTCACAGTTAGGAGACCTTCTGTATTAAGTAAAAATGTTTTTAAAAATGTATGTAAATGATTTTACCCCACGTTGGGGTAAAATAGGTCATTACTTTTATGCTAAGATTAACCAACTTATAACTAAAAATATATGATAAAATTAGATTAAAATGTTCTGTAGAATTGTAATGTCAAGATCCAATTGAAAGAAATCATTAAAAAATAATAGTTTTGATGAAATAAAACTTAGAATGTAAAAGTACCCAAAATTGACCCATTTTACCCCAACCCAACCTATAGAATTTTGAATGAAAAAACACCTGATGTTGTACCTTCGGACACCATAAGTGCTGTACCTACGGAAACGTTCTTGTGAGTGTCTATCTAATCGGCGTTTTAGAATCAGGTTTTAATTAAAGTGAATACATTTTAATGCATGCTAAAGTAATTCTAAATGTTTTTTTATTTGTCGGCGGTTATTTTCAATTTTTGATTCTACTTTGCATTTAATGTAAAATATGGTGTAAAATCTTAAGCACCCTATCGCATTTAAGTATGATGATTACAAAAAACTTAAAATTTCCACGAAGATTTGTGAAAGTTATTACCACTTTATTCTTGAACTAAGTGTCTATCGAATTGTTTTTTTGGACCAGTGAAGGGATCAGATCAATTAGCGATAGTCAGTTTTGAAAGAACTGCTCAATATTTATTATTGTTAATAGGTAAAATTTTAAACGTTTTTTAAATATTTTACTGTTTTTTAAATTTTTTATTTTAAATATTAAACTGTTTTGAATACTTGGGGTAAGTTGTTGTAAAACTTTGGGCCAAGATATGAGAATATTTTACGCATTATTTCTTTAGTGGGATATGGAATTTTGTAGATTTCATTATTTCTTCTTGCGCTAATTAATAGTTTTCTTTCACAAAAATAAGGATTTTTATATATAAATAAACATGTTTTATAATAATAAAAGTAACGTAGCGGAAGAATGTTTAGACTTTGATACATGAAAAAATTTGTATGATCGGTTGAGCCCCCATTAATACCCATTAATGCCCAACTTTTTATTTTTCTTAAATATTTGGTAAAAACATAGTAAATAGCCCCAAAACAACTGGAAAAATAGTGAAAAAAATTCCAGGTTAAAATTTGAATTTCTACACCAAAATTAAAAAACGTCCCTAAAAAGGGACGTCAGGCAGGAATGCCCCCGTGTTTTTTCCTACAGTAAACGCATGGTAGGAAACTGTTTTAAAGGCTTAAAAATCATCTTCTATCTTTTTAAGTGCAACAAAAGTGATCGGAACCATACTGTAACATGAATATGAACAAAAAATATTAATTATTTATCCAATTAACTGTAAAATTAACCTTAATTAACGTAATTTGAGCTTTTTTATGCTCTAAAACACGTTTTTTCCTACCAAATCTATGTTAATTGCAAATTAATTAAGAATTTTAATTGAAAAAGGCATTCTTTGCTTATATGTTACCTAATATTAAGTAATAATTACATTTACACACCTCAAATACATCAGAATATCACAATTTGTGAAGTTTAAGTCTTTCAAATGCCCATACTTTTTTCATTTTATTTAATTGTATTGTGCGGAACCCAATTTTCTCCCTAAAAATCAAGCATTAGTGGGATGTGCATTAGTAAGCCAGATTATATAGATTGATCTGCAGTATAGAACACAATGATTAGCGACATCTAATTAGAAAAAAAGCCGAAAATTTATCACAAAAGCGACTTTTTTGGCAATTTTAATGACAAAAAGTCATTATAACTAATAATTCTTAAACTTTTAATTAAAATATAACCGGAATATATTTGCATAAGTAATAAATATAGTAAAATAATTCATTTATTCCTTTTAATTAATACAAATTAATTAATTCCTTATAATTTAAGACTTTTTATTACATTAATTTAGCAGAAATAACAGTATTTTCCCAAAAAAATAAACAAAAATAATAAATTTATTAGCTAAAATTAAAGTAATTTTATAAATATCAGTTATTTAATTCATTTCATAAGAATTGAACGCGTTTTTATGAAAAAAAATAAGGAAACATTAGCATTTCACTTTGGAGAAAACCACGGGGGCATTCGTGCCTGACGTCCCTTTTTAGGGACGCTTTTCGACGGTCCAAAATAAGGTCAAGATAAAATATTTTGGAAAAATAAAAAAACACCCCAACTGATTTAATGTATAAACAGTAATATATATAGGCATTGAAATTTTTTTTAAATAACAACTAGGATTTTTAAGCTTTTTCTTTTAAAATTTTTTAAAAAGCACTTTTCTGAAAAATTCTATCTTCCAACTTTAAAAAAAGTAAAATATTTTTAAAATTCAGCTTTCTTCTTGTGCTCTTTATGTTCTATGAAGATCAGAGATACATCAGTGCAAATTTTGATTCAAAGGAACAATTTTTGTAGAAATAGGAGGATTTTTAAAAAACGTCCCTAAAAAGGGACGTCAGGCAGTAATGGGTTAACCCGTAGCAGAGGACGTGGGGTCTCTCAGACTCCGCAACATTTTCCTCCCCTCCCCCCTACCACATGCTTTGTCAAATTGAATGGATTCTTCCGCTAGCTTCACCTTTCGTGACCTTGGCCCTGACCCCTTCTTATCAGCAAGTTTTGACAAGTGCGACAGTACGGAAATTCCACAAATTCTTTTTCAGGAGTCCCAGAGACCCCACCTCCTCTGCAGTGTAACAGTTTTCGTCCAGAGTTAGTACGCATGGTATTGAAGCTAGGTCCGCGGAGATTATTTATGATTATCTCTAATCCACGTTTTGTGGAAGAGTTTTTTTTTTAAATAGATGAAATTATGAGTGATTTCAGTGGGGAAGAGACTGTGAAGATGATTTCTGTGAAAATTTTTAAAATTTATGCTTCCAAAGCAATGGTAAAAAACTGATATTTCAGGCACTGTCAAAAAATTTTTCTATTGTTCTACACAGAATTTTCTCTTATTAAAATTTGCTTTATATATTAAATCATAAAAACAAAACAGTTAATTCACAATAGATGCGTTTTTATTTTTAAGTTTAAAGAGTTTATTGCACCATAAGGTTTCTATCGATAATTTTAAGTCTATTGGAAAATTGTCTGGAAAAAATGTTTATTTCATCATAAAGTTAAAGAAAATATTTTTCTATCAAGAGATAAATGTTCAAATAACAATGTACTGAAATATCAGAATCATATCTTAATTAGACGATTTTTAAAAAATATAGAAAGTTGCGGAGTCTCTGAGACCCCACGTCCCCTTGTATGTTCCAATTTTTCACCTCCCCTGTTACGGGTTAATATAATTTTTATAAATTTATTTTGGAGTGAGTTTAAAGCTGCTGCAAAATAACAGGCATAATCACCACCCCATGCAGTTAAACCATAAGAAAAAATAGGGTGAACCCAAGCATAATACAACTTCAGTAAAAATTTGCCATCAGTTGAATAACGGAGATGTTTGAATCTAAGTAGCAGAAACCTTAGTTTTTTGACGACATAGGTTATATTAGTTTTCCATTTTAGGTTTGAGTGGATAAAAATACCAAGGTATTTGATTGATTTTACATTTTCGAGGCTTACGCATCGACAGTTGGAATTAGTAAGACAAGTATCTAAGTGATAGATCAAAGATAAATTTAAGTCAGTGATTCTATGTAAATTGAAAGTTAAAAATTTGGTTTTATCAATATTTAACTTGTGACAATTATTTAAGAACCAGGATCTGATAGTGATTAGATCATCATTAATTAGTTGGTTATAATTCTGGTATTTTTTAAAACTATATAGTAAAGTTGCATCGTCGGCGAAAGTCAAAATTTGTCCATTAAGTTTCAAGTTACAAAGGTCGTTAATAAAAATTAAAATAATACTGGTCCAAGAACTGAACCTTGAAAAACTCCACATTTAATGGGTAGTATATTACTAAATCTATTATTTATCCAGACAGTTTGTTTACGGTTAGACAAATAGGATTTAAAAAAATTATAATAAGTTCCACGAATACCGATTGTATACAGTTTATGTAACAAGATTTTATGATTTACACTGTCGAAAGCCTTACGTATATCCAAGAAGATAGCGATTGTTATTTTACTATTATCAACACTACGATAAATAAAGTTAGTAAATTTCAACAAAACCAATTCAGTGCTTTTATTTGGTAAAAACCATATTGGTTTTGTGAGAAAAAATCAATATGTTTAAGGTAACTAAGAAGTCGATCTTTGATAATTTCTTCAAATATTTTTGACAAAATGGGTAAGATTGATATTGGTCTGTAATTTCCAAGATCCTCCGGATAACCTTTTTTAAAATAGGAGTAACAATAGAAACCTTCAAGGATTCGGGGAAGGTGCCTGAACCTAAAGATCATTAAAGAGGGAAGCAATATAACGAGAATGGTACATGGATACAGTTTTTAAAATATTTACATTGATGTTGTCAAAACCAGGACTAACCTTTGGTTTGAGTTTTTTTACGTAACGTTGTATATCCTCAGAGGTAATGTCAAGACATGAAGAGGAGTTGGATTGAGAAGGGATACATGATTTATAATTTGCAAAACTAGAATCACCACAACTTAGGTATAATATTTAGAATAATTTCAAAAAACTAAAGATGTGTTCTCTCTTTTATTAAAACAAACTAATATTGTGCATTTGGGAAAATATGATTTTTTACTATGTCAGCAATGCATTTCATTAACATATGATACATATGTTTAGAAAGAGATGTAAATAAATATTACGCTTCGTCATATGATACCTTTCATCATAAAGGAATGGTAAGCATCTTGATTTGTTGCTATACTTTCCACACTCTTTGAGAGATATGCTTTCAAAAGAACCCTTTACCCCCATTCAGACTCGTATTCCTTCAACCATTCTTGGAATAGCAAGCTTGCAAGGATAGGAGATTCTATTCTCTTCTCCTTTCCATGATCAAACAACTATTATACGGGAATCAGAGATGCATTGAGATATATTTCGAATGCAGGTGGAACACCACGCATCTTTCATATTTTATTAATACATTTACGATTATTTCAGAGTTACGAGTTTCACTGTAGTACAATTGGAATGCCGTAAGATATGTTAAAAGTTGGCTTTTATTATGTAGTTATATTACAGACTGATCAGAAAATATTTTTTTATAAATTTATTTTCAATTTAAGAAACAACAAAACAGAAAATATAAAAAGTTATATTGGTTACCAAAGGGAATCAATCCCGTCCAGGTAACAAAGAATGTAAATACATTGAGTAAGGCTTGAAATTTAAAAAAAATAATGTATAACATTTATAAAATATAAAAAATACAAAATGGAAAATACAAAGTACAAAATAATTAATTTTTTAAATGAATAAATAGTTTTTACAAAACACATACATTTTATACATTTTTAACTTATAAATTAACTGATTTGGTAAACAACTAAGGCAAAAATTAAATTACATGGTGCTTCCATTAAAAAAGTCCTCAACATCATTTAACCCTGCTGTTCTGTTAGGGTCTATTTGACCCAAAAAAATTTTCAGTCGCGTGTTAAAAAAAATTGAATAGAGGTATTTTAATGAAACTTCGTGACTTAGTTGGAAAGTCATATAACTATCTACATCTAAAAGGATTTTTATTTATTTTAATTTGCAAGGGATATTTTTTAACATAGTCTTAATGTACTGTTCGGGTCAATATGACCCGATTCTAAATTTTTTCGTTTTACTCAAACCTTTTCATATTTTTTTGCGGAATAACTCAACAGAAAAGAATAAAAACTATTATAACATCCTATTTTTGTATTTTAGTTTTCTTTTTTCTTGTTTTTTTTTGTCATTTGAGACTAAAGCACGTGGAAGGTCAAAAGGTTGATTCAGTTGGGAAAAATGAAAAAATATTTCCAAATTTTATTTTTCTTGTTGAATTTTTGTTTTATGAAGTATTTCCTTTCAGTTAGAATACTAAAAATAACTATTGAAACGTAACTTGTGCTATCCGAATGAAAATATTACTCAAAATGAGAAATTAGTGGTGTTTTCACTGCCACTGTCTTTTGACCAAGTTAACCATTAGATTTGGGGTAAATGTGGACTTTTGTCGTAGTATAATTTCCTAAGAACTGAAACATGTAATTTATTGCTAGAAAAGAAAAAGAAATCATCGCCAAAGAAAATTTGAGGTATTGGAGTAATGAGTAATTTCACAAATCCTGCAGTGCCTTTTCAATGGGATTTAGTACAAATAGAAGGAAAATAAATGTTTAAATGAAAATTATTTTTGAGGATTTGAGGAAATCACTATTATTTTCATACAGTAAAGCAGATTAAAATCTATCATGGAGGAGGAATCAATTAAAAAAAGTAAAAGAATAAAGAAAAAATTGAAATTTATATCGGTTCCTCAGACAAAAAAAAATTAAAAACGTATTACTTTGTTGTGCCATACTCGTTTAAAACTCATTTTAATATATGTAAATTGTCGAAATAGTAAAAAATTACAAATTTCAATTACAAATATTTTTTAGTTAATTTCATTATTTTATGCGTATTTCATATCTTTACTCCATTATTTCATAACAATTACATTTATTTTGAGTTATTTTACTATTGTTTTACCTATTTCTTATAAATTCCATCATTCATTTACCGCTAGAAGTGATATTTTTTGTATCGGGTCATATTGACCCGAACACTACGTGCGTAGAGTAAGTCGGAGCAGAACAGCAGGGTTAAGAGAATAATAAAATTATGTAACGAGCGTTTGAATGAGGGGTAGGAAGAAATGGTTTGTAGTTCTGCAGGTGTAGACTATTAAATAACTTAGGTGCCATATAAAAGAAGTGTTTGCGAAATATCTCCTTATAAAAGGGCGGAATCTGATAAATTTCATTAATTCTCCTTTCATTAACCCTATTTTTTAAGTTGAAAATATTTCTATTGCAAAACAAGAAAAGTGTAATTCTAAAAAAACAATATGTCGTAGGGGAGTAAACCCAAACTTTTAAAATCAACATAATACGAATAATTAAATTTTAAAATTTTGAAACATATATTTTGAATAGAAATTAAAGTCAATAAGTTAGTTTTATAATCTCCGCCCCAAATTATTATTCCATAGTTGATTAGAGAGAAAAACCAAGAAAAATAAAGAGTTTTTAAAAAAGGATTGAGTGATTTTTTTTAGGTGATGAAACTTTATCAATGTAAAGCAAAGCCTTTTGCATAACTCACCAACATGGGTTTTCCATTTTTGATTTGAGTTAATAAACAAACCCAAATATTTTATACTTTAACTTGTTCAAGTGTTTGACTATTACAATTAAAGTAGTCATAACAAGAATTAAAATGAAATTTAATATCTAGCTGAATTGATGTTTGTTTAAGATTAAAATAAATATATTTAGTTTTATTTAAATTTAGAGATAAGTCATTAATGGTAAACCATTTTCTGATTAAGTCATTTTTAATCTGTGATCTAATTTCTAAAACATTATCACAATAATAGAGTAATGCCGAGTCATCTGCATAGGATATCATTTTGCTAAAAAGTTTCAGTTTACAAAAATCATTTATAAAAATCAAAAACAATAATGGACCTAAAATAGATCCCTGAGGCATACCACGATTTACAATAATATAGTCACTTAAACTGTTCCCAATTTTTACACGTTGTTTTCTATTGGAAAGATACGAAATAAACCATTTTAATATATTGCCTCTGAATCCAGCATGTTCTAATTTTAAAGTTAACAAGGAATGGTTTACATTATCGAAAGAAAAACTAGAAAAACTGCAACTGTTTTCTTATTTTTATCGATACTGCTAAAAACAAATTTATTAAATTCTAAAAGTGCGGATTCAGTATTTCTCCCTTTAATAAAACCATATTCATTAGTTGCAAAAAACTTCGTATGATTTAGAAAGTTATACATTTTAGTTGACAAGGTTTTTTCGATTATTTTAGAAAGGAGGGTAAAATAGAAATAGGACGATAATTTGACAGAATATTTTTATTACCAGATTTAAATATTGGAGTTATGGTGGCATTTTAAAGTGAATCAGGAAACTCACAAGAAGTAATTAACCCTCCGTCGGTCGCAATATTAAACTGGGTCGCAATGTGCCAAAACGCACAATCGAAAGAATCGTAATTATCTACCTTTTAATTTCAACGATATAGTGTTAAAAACAATAAAGGATATTCATAGTATTATTCAGACATAAAAAATTTGATATTTGTTTTAAATAATTAAGAACAAAAATTACAAATAGCATAACATTAAACTTACGTCAGCGGGATAAATAATTCAATATCTTAGTTAAAAAATGTACTTAATGATGCGAAACCTGAGGGATATTAATTCCAAATTATTATTTTTGAAACTCATGTCCAGATAATAACAATTCACAAACATTTTACGGGTAATACTTGCAGATCCTAGGCTGGGCAAATTGACCGCTTACAGTCCCTGTAGCTATTGTAAAATAACTCCAAAATACCTTATTTTAGCTATAAACTGTGAACTTTCAGATAGTAAACGTAGATTTGCATATTACACAACATTGTTTTGGCGAGGTAAGTGATGTATAAGGTACGATTTTGAAGGTGTATGTTGAACCGCAGTAAACCAAAAATAATTAGAAAAATTCCATTCATATTAAGGAAAATTAAATTATAGGGGAGAGTGCTGTACCTAAGGACGGTTGTACCTTCAGCCACCGCATTTTAAAATTCGGGAAAAAATGGAAATTTGAATTTGTGGTTGAATTTGAATGTAAACAGATACTATCTAGTTGCTAACGTGAAATCAGCTCTTTAAAATGATATTAATATTTAATATAATAAATTTACTGTTTTTAGGTGGTCAAAGTTTTTTTTAGTGCATCACTACATTAATATATTTCTTCCCCTAAATTATAATACGATAAAATGTGATATAAAAGGTGAATCCCCGAGATTTTGAGTTTTTATTTTTGATATTAGAAATTGTCAGATCTCAAATCTTTTACTTTTTATAGAACTTTAAATGCAAAAACACCTGGTGTTGTACCTTCGGACACCATACGTGTTGTACCTACGGACACGTTCTTGTGGGTGTCTATAGATAATCGGCGTTTTTGAATCAGGTTTCATTAAAGTGAATGCATTTTAATGTATATTAAATTAATTCTAAATGGTTATCTATTTGTCGGCGATTATTTTCAAGTGATTTTTAAATGAAAAATCAAATATTTTGTGATCTAAACTACTTTTTAAAATTTTTGATTTTACTTTGCATTTAATGTAAAATATGGTTTAAAATCTTAAGCATCCTATCGCATTTAAGTATGATGATTACAAAAAACTTGAAATTTCAAGCGAAGAAGATTTGCGAAAGTTATTACCACCAAATGCTTGCACAACTAATTGTCGATCGAATTGTTTTTATGGGTCAGTGAAGTGATCAGATCTATTGGCATGATAGATGAAACTATTACCTCAAACTTCGATCTCAAAATTTCATGAGATTTATGTATTTTTGGTAAAAAATCAAGATTTTTATCATTCAACTTCGTTTTAATGACCATTTACGATCTAAAACTACATTACTTTAAAAAATCTATTCTCAATTTTAAAAATGCTTGAAATATTTTATTAAAAGGTAATACACAAATTAAAATGTTCATTTTAAGCTTTTATCAACTAAAAATTTCCTTTTTAAGGGTGTCCACAGGTACAACTGGGTCTGTCCATAGGGAGAGCACGTTGTTGTACCTATGGACACAAATTTCGTCAAGCCATTAAAATGAATTAAAAATCCAATTTTGAAGATTTTAGCCAATAAAAAATATTACCCTCTTTGCTAAGGTTAGGAAAATAGGTTGGACACTTTAAATGTTAAAAATGTGATTTTACCTGTCTTAGAAAAATAAAAACGTGATTTTTGTCCAGAGGTACAACACTCTCCCCTATTGATACGTAAGCACTCATAAAATTAATAAAAACGCATCAGAGATTACAAAAAATAATATTACGTACCTTAAAGACGTTTAACACTATCGAGCGCAATGTGTCAAATAGTAAAATCATGATGAAAACCAAACTAAACAAAGCGCGCGAATCTAATGAATTGGTTGGCGCCATACATCCGGTAAAGATAGGAGACTATCATAAATTTCAGACTTCTAATGGTTTTTTTATTCTTCACTCTGATAACTTACCTCGATGGTTGTTAGCCTTTTTCTTCTAGATAGTCGAATAATTTAGTAAATGTTGTCGATATACTTTAAAAATAAAATAAAAATAATAAAGGAAATAAATTCTGTATATTGCAATTTAATTGAAATTAAATTTAATACAGTCTATACTTTAAGAATTAAATACGTATGATTCTTCCGTTCAACTTTTTCGTATACATTATAAAAATATCAGCTGCTATATAGTACACTGTTTATAATAATAAACATGTTTACATCTCTTTATAACACTTTCAATTCGCTTTGAAAATGTTATTTACAATTAATCATTTTTTTTAATTTTCGAAAACTTTAATTCGTCATGATAACTCAAACCCCTTTAATAATGTTGTAGAATCTCTCCATTCTAAAAAAAAGTTTTTGGCTAACAGTTTCCAGAGAAAAACTTTTTTAATTACTGAACCGAATGACACATATTTGGTATCAAAATGTTCGGATTCTTTCCGGATTTCCGAGTAGGCTATTGGATTTTTTAAAAAAAAATTCTCAATTTTAAAATATAATCGTCTTTCTATTTATAACACGAATTTAAAAAAATGTTTTGGGTTATTTTTAACAATATTTATATTTTTGTTGTTCAAACGGTTTTAATTATATTTAAAACTTATGTGTAATTAATTTATCTTTTATTTTATAAATAACAAATTAATATTTTTATATTTATTTTTGTCGTTGTGGCAACCTAATCATTACTATATTTACAATAAAATATAAACTGGCTTCCGGAAATTTTGAACTTTTGCATTTATTTTTACAATAATTATTATTTTTATATCCTTTTGCAAGTATGTTTTTTAAAGTAGTAAAATGTAACTCTTTATTTCATAATGTCAAAACGCAAACAACTAAGTAACACGGGTGAATGTTTTAGAAATAAACACAAAAATCGAAAATGTTGGAAGTCTAGACATTCGTGTCACTGCTATGAAACTGACACAACTTTGACGTTTGTTTGTTCTCATGAAGATAAAATTCTAAATTTTCGCGATGTTTACGATAATTACTGCATTTTTTACATCCAATCATTACAAATTTTAAGAAAATTAAATTTATTCCTGAGATGTTTCAGTGCTTCTTAATGGATATGTGAAAAAACATTACCTTGGGGAAATGGGTATAAAAGAATGCTTACATTGCTCTGTTGTTATTTTCTTGGAATTATAAGGCGATCCGTCAATTCATATTACCATAAAAGAACTGTTAAAATTCCGCCACTGAATAAATATCCGCCATTTTTGAAAGAATACCCCGGAGAAGTACTACCCCTGTGTTAAGAATGTTTTATAAAGTGAGTAAGTGCAGTGAGCTGGGTTTTGTGAGGAATGGCGAAGCGGTCCAAAAGTTTCTGCGTAAGCAGTTAACGGGGGTTGGCGAGCGATAGCGAGCAGGGGGCGGTAGCCCCCTAGTTTATTTAAATAAAACGAATATTAAATGGTAGATGAACTCGTCAGTTTTTAAAATCTCATAAAATTGCATCACATTTTGACTTTGAGTTATTCATTAAATTGCTTATATTTTTTAAAACTTTTTCAACTTTATATTCAATGATATAAAAGTTAACCCTTTTTGATTTCTCGCTTTTATCCAAAGGATAAATTTAATATTACAAAAAGTTCTTCTTTCATTTTAGTTGTGAGTAAGGTTCACTGCCGTTCTTTGTGTGTTCTTGTCATTTACATCATTAAAAGGTGTTTCGCTAGGTTTTTTAAGACAGTAAAGAGAAAAAGGCTGCAAGCTCCTTGAATAGAGTGAATGTCTTTAACAAATCCTAATTACTTTCTAATTACACATAACGTTATTGCTCACAAAAACATAATTGCCTCCTTCGCATTTTACTTCTTGCAATTATTCCTGTTCTTGTAAAACTCTTCGAGTGTTTTCCGTTTGAAAAACATTCCCCAAATGTTCTGCATTTATGAAAAGAGCTAAAGGTTTTCTTTTCTATTTCCAGTGGTTTCTACTCTCTTATATTTCCACACTGGACTTTAAATTTTAATTCAAATATAACACAAAACTGCACCAGTACGGTGGGGAAGTTTTTAAATATATGTGAAAAAATAGAGAAAAAAATACTTTCCATGAATTGAATAGTTCAATTATAATTCCAAATTAAAATATATAGTAATAAATTATACAGGGTGTTTCAAAAGTCCGTTTCGCTACTTTTATTTGGAACCCATGTGTCCTAGGGTCACGGAAGTAAGGTCTACCCCTAGGTAAGTGACCCTGGAGAATCCTTTAAAATGACTTACATCACGCCTACCGGTGAAATAAAAAGTTAAAAAATTAATTTAAAAACTAAAGGAGATAGAGCAAAAAGAGTACTGTTGTCAAAATTAAGAAAAACTCACTGAAAAAAAATCATGAAAAACCATGAAAAAATTTCATGAAAATATCTATCCGTGGAGATACTTTTTCCGACCTCGAAAAAGAAAAAATTCGTAAATTTGCAAATTTTTCAGTCTTATTGTGTAATTTTGGGTTTTTTTAGTTGAATGACAAAAAAAATTTAGGCAAAATTTAATCAAAAAACTTTTACTTTTTTGTGGCCTGAAAAAGTGCTATTTTCACATGCTAATATATCATCAAACATTCACGATATTTTCATAAAATTTGTTTCAGTGAGTTTTACATATCGTTGGCAACAATACTTTCATTGAGGTTTTTGCTCTATCTCTTTTAGCTTTTAAAATAATTTTTCTATTTTTTATTTCGCCGCTAGGGGCGCTGAAAGTCATTTCAATGAATTTTCCAGGTTCACGTACCTAGGGATAGACCTTACTTCCATGAGCCTAGGACACGTTGGTTCCAAATAAACGCCTCGAAATGGACTTTTGAAACCCCCTGTATATGGTAATATTTTCTGTTTATCTATTAACACAAATATTTAATTTATTACCGCTTTGATTTATATTTTAAATGAAATCTAATCATACTAAAAGTACTTAGAATCCCTTTGAAATAACTTTATTAACAAGCTGAAAGTTTCTTTCAATTGAAATGATTTCGCTGATTGATATTCCATACAACTGAGCAGTCATTCTATTTGAAGAATCACTTACAAAACATTATTTCATGATGACTTGGTAAAAAAAGATAGTGTTTATTGTAAAATGCTGGTGCGTGATAAGTTTTCGATATGAAAAACACAAATGAAGGCAGCTTCTTTTTTAGAACATAAATCATGCTGAAAATCATTGATATAATCCAGTCCATTAGTCTACAATGAATCTCATCAATTTTAAAGTGAAGAAAATATCTACATTACAACATGCCGCTCTACTGGTAATGGTTATGACTTCTTTTAAATTTCGATAAGTGTATGGTTGAATAAATGAAATTGAGTTGTCCAATTAGATCAATTTCAGTTGGCTTTTCCCAATTCGGATGAGTAGTTCTGACTTTTTTTTTTAGGATCTCTCTAGATCGTTAGAATTTTTAAGTATATTAACTATAGTCCATCGATTCAAAACTGTCATTATCATAAAAAAGACATTGCTTTAAATCTAAATGACTTTTGAAAACTATTTTTAAATGATTTAATACAATATTTGTACAAGAATTTTATCTTTTTTCGTATATTAATAATAAGAGTTTAAAAATACTATTACTTGGGCGTGTTTTGGACAAAAATTTAACCCTATAATGCATGATTTTTTAAATTTACTTGAAAATCATTTATGTATCTTCTATTATGGTGTAAATTAGTAAAAAATACTAAAAAATTAATTTAATTTTTTTCTACTTTTAAATGACAAAAACTTTGTCCTTGTGAAATTAATTTGTGTCCCTTGTGAAATTAAATAAAACCAAATGCTCTAAAATTATAAAAAAATAACTTATCTTTTCAAAACAATTTCTATTCAAGCTGTAAAAATTTTTTATTTCAATTTATATGATCCTTTTATTTTGGCGTTTTCTTTGTCTTGACTTTCGTCTCACTAGCTTCTAACAAATGTCTCAAAATAGTACCCCTGCTGCCATTTAATGGCAATCTAAAGTGCTAATACAATGAAATGTTATATTTATTGTACTTATTGAATGGTGTTGTCGTTTGGAAATGGAAGTTCGAGTTGAAAATGGGGAAAATGTGTTGCCAAATGACAACAGTATGCACTGTAGGGTTAAAATTGTTTCAATAAAAATAAATCTTACTTATTGTAAATATTCGTAAAGATAACTGTCATATATTAACATTAACTTTCTTTGATTGAAAGGATTTTTATCATTAGAACTTAATTATATAATTTTCAGTATTTTGTTGAGCTTTTGAGTATAAAATGTGTAGTGTATTGACACACAAGAACAAAATTATTTTTTTAATCCAATTCTTTATGTATTTTATTTGAAATGTAAGCAGACGAATAAATTGTACTTACACAATTACTTCTGTTTCTTTTCATTACATTAAAAAAATATGGAAATATGACTAAAATTAAATATTTCCAGTATATATCCAGAATTGACTTCTATAAAACAGATTATCTAAATAATATTAATTTAAAACACTGAAATCATCTTTCTGAAAATTAAAAGGATGAAACAAAATTAAAATATTCACTTGTGTATTAAAACAGTTCATATATTTCGTTGCACATTTTCTAACGAAAGTATTTAGATTATACCCTTTTTATAAAACCTTGCTGACAAAATATTACCATGGTTTAAATAAATTTTTATCAACATTTACTGTAACGTGCACAGATAAAAGCAGTCCTTAACTATACAATAAGAAGCGAAGTGAACTTTTATAATCAGTTTCGAAGTTTTTTAAATCCATCGTTAAATAAAGTTAAGTTTAACTATGAAATATATTTTGTATGAATTTCATTCTTTTAGAACAAACAGTAACCAAAATATGCAAAACCATGATAAAGTTCAAAATAATTTTGGGATAAAAAACAGTTTGGTCTTTCTAAAGTGTAAAAATTATCACTCCAGCAAAGATGTTTGCGTCAAAGACAAACATAGTGTTAAACTGCCTAAGGAAGAGTCAAACAATGTTTCTCACTAAGGAGCAACGAGTGATGTCATTTATTTTTCGTTCCTGGAGATCTTTGAGTTTTGTACAATATTATCTTTATTTAAAAATTATCCTTGTTTGATCAATCTGTTAGGAAAGCCATGATCCATTTCTCTTCCCTTACGTAACACGTGTAACTCGTTTTTTTCTGCATTTCGGTGTGCTACAAATTTCTTACTTAATTTTTGGCATTAACTATAATAGGCGATATTTACCCAAAATTTTCATGAAAAATCTTAGAAATTTAATTAAATTTAATAGAAGTGGAAATAATTATTCCATTCCTAGCGAATGCAAAACACATTCTATTCTAATTGTTATACTCTGTACTTTTAGCCTAATCTACATGAATTTAAGAAATTAAATTATATTGTTCATTTATAGGTTTAGTTTTACAAGTTAAATTGATTCAGAAAAAAATAGCTTTTTTACTTCCAGATTCTTATTTTGACCTCAATAAAATTTTTTAACAAAATGTGTTTACCTCTATATTTTTACATATGAGGCGTTTGCTATCAAAACCAGCTCATTCCATTTTTGGAAATTTTACCGGAGAGACAAAAAAACTTCTCACGTCCACAGTTCTAAAGTTAAATATTTAAAAAAAAATTTTAATTGTAGGTATAACCGCCTAGAATTTGATTAGTGTTTCATTTTCATTCCAGGTGCATTACCTTGGTTGTAATTACACTAATTACGTTGGAATGAGCTGATTTTGATGCAAAAACACGATTTTTCATGCTTTTTTCAGTTTTTTTGTTCAATTAAGTTGTGTGAAATTGGTTTTTTCCAGTTTACCAGTTAATATTTGTGTCTTTACGAGTTTTAAATAAATGACGTCCACTTAACTTTTTCAAATGATCTGAAATTTCACAGTCGAGATCATTGTTTTCACCTTTTCATCTAATTTTGGGTTTAAATGAGCTGGATTTGATCTATATCCCTTTGTCAGGTTATGAAGGACCCTCCAAACTTTCGAAATATGCAAAAAAGTGGATTTCAGAGAATAAGGAATGAGCTGGTTTTGATAGCAAACGTCTCATATTGAAGGGATTTATTAGCTTCTAAAATTCCCATGTTTGCTATAGTTTATAAAATTAAAAATTTATATTTCTTCAAAATTTATATTCAACTTAAGTTTTGTTGATTATTTTATAAAAAATGTGAATCAAAATACGAAAGAGGGGGTAAGTGATTTAAAATAAACCTTTTTATGAAAAAAATATCGAAATAAAGTAAGTTAATGAAAAATATTACGATTTTGATCATTACCTCTAAATAATTTTATACTACGATAAATATTGAATTTTCCAAAAAATTAAAATACTATAAGGTTCTTAAAAAATACTTTATACAATCTTAAATTTTAGTTAGGCCTAAAATCCATCTGAAGCTGAAAACTAGATCATGAAAATCCTTGAAAATTACATAAGGGGACATCCATAAATTACGTGAGGTCAAAAAGGGGGGGTTTGGAAAAATCTCACCAAATCTCACCAAGGGGGGAGGGGGTCAATTAAAATCTCACGTCAACTTTTGAAATTAGAAATTATACGATTTTCTATTTTTTTAGTATGAAAAAGTTGTAGATAAATCTCACGTGGGGGGAAGGGGGTCCAGCAAAATCTCACTAAATCTCACCAAGGGGGGAGGGGGGGGTCCAGATTTTGGAAAAAACACCTCACGTAATTTATGGATGGCCCCTAATGAGATTTTCAGGATAATTTATTTTACTATTATCAGTATTTTTTTAATCAGAAATACGCTTAAATAATTCAACATTGGGTATACAGTTAGTTTTAAAAGAGGACATTTGAATATAAACCTTCTTTATCTTTTAACCCTTGCAATCGCAAGCCACCCAAGATTACCACTGAATCTTAAGGAAAATTTGGGGCGGCTGGTTAAAGTAAAACAAAGCAAATTTCGTAAACTTTTAAACCATTAAAAACGAGAGAAACTTCTGGCTAAATAACCCTACCGAATTCTTTTAAATTCAAATTTATGTCTACTGACAGTTAAAACCAATGAACCCCATCCTAAATAAAACCCGCCCTGAAAAGAATTAATGCCGATCCATGCAATACACCGGCCGGTGAGGAAACGGCACCTTGCATTAGCCAGATAAATCATTAAGCAAGCATTGCATTTTGTAAGTCGAAAAATAGTCCTTTGTTTCGAAGAGGGACTCATCGGAGATCAATTAGTGTTCGATGTCGAATACTGATAAAGTGCTCCTAATTAACTTGTCACAATTCGTTTCGACTGATAGGAGCTGGAAATGGCGTTCCTCGTTGCCATATACAATTAGAAATGAAATGAATCTTTTCTGCATAAAACGAGAGAGACGCCCTTAAGATGTTTCAGATTTATTTAATTCTTTAAAAGTTCTACTTGAGTGGCTACGGTTCATACGAATCTTTTATTAAAATTTGAATTTTTTAGGTGGAAAAGAGCAGGTATTACCTCATCTTCTTTATCAAATATTTCCTAATTTAAAACTTCTAGTAAACGAAAGCCTAGTTAATAAGTGGTATAAGCGTAGAAATTATTAAGTGGAACAGACTTCAGTTTAAAATTTCTATAAACAGTGATGTGTTATAAAATTTTATATTTCAACAAAATGCGTTGGATGACTTTTTATAGGGTGTTCAAAAGTCCGTTTCGCGGCTTTATTTTGGAACCAACGTGTCCTAATGACACGAAAGTAAGGTCTACCCCTAGGTAAGTGTAAGTGACCCTGGAGATTGCATTGAGATGACTTACAGCTCCCTTAGCGGCGAAATAAAAAAGTTTTAAAAATTAATTTAAAAACTATAGGAGATAGAGCAAAAATCTCACTAAGAGTATTGTTGCCAAGATTATGAAGAACTCACTGAAAAAACATGCTAATATCTGAGCAAATATTCACGATATTTTCCTGAAATTTTTTTCAGTGTATAACGTTGGCAACAATACTCTTATTGAGGTTTTTGCTCTATCTCCTTCATTTTTGAATGAATTTTTTAAACTTTTTTTATTTCGCCGCTAGGTGCGTTGTAAGTCATCTCAATAGATTCTCCAGTTTCACTTACCGGTATACCTTACTTTCGTAACCCTAGGACACGTTGGTTCCAAATAAAAGCCACGAAACGGACTTTTGAAACACCCTGTATAAAAATTGTGAATATTGGTCTAATCAAGATTTGTTCTAACATTTGTTTAGAAGTTAATTGAATTCGATGTCAATTGATAGAATATTTTATACCATATTGGGCTGTATATTCACTTACGCCATACATGAAAATCTTCTATTAAGTACTAAATATTTTTCAGGGCAGTTTAACTGAAACATCAAAAATTTTACAACGATGAAATTAAAATTTAACATCTTTTACTTATTTATGGAAAAAACTAGTTAAGTAAAATGAATGCAGGCAACTCTCTTAATGGAGTGTGTAATAATTCTTGACGAAATTTGAAATACATACGTAGAGTATTGAAAACAACGAAAGTTATGTTACGAACGTGTGCGCACGTTTATCCTTAGGCTACTATCTATTTGTAACAGAATGAGTGGGTAGTAATTATTTTACCCATTCAAACTAGTTTTTACGTTACGAAGAATCAGTTTAATGTGGAATATTCAGAAGACCAAAGATCTACTACTAGTATATAGGAATAAGTTATTCACATAAAATGTAGTTTAAGAGAAATTTCAAGCATGTCTTATTTTTAATATAATAAAAAAAAGGTAATGTATATTTTAATTAAATAAAGAAAAGCTTCTTTGCCTAACTTTATTATGTTTTTAATTTTTATACAAATACAAAATAAGTCGACCAACTACAGGCGTAAGCCCAGCAAGGTTGGTCCAGTCTTTTTAACTCAAACTACCGGAATCCCAGTATCTGTCATTAAGTATCCCAGTATCTGTCATCCCAGTATTTTAATACTAAACGCCGCATTTAATGCATGCGTCAACATTTTTACGTTATTCAAATATTTTGATAATGTGGGTCACAATGCTTAACATAAGGGTAAAATGTTTTATTTCTGCCCTCCATCTGTGCACTTCAATAATTTTATTTATCTTTCTTTAAGTACTTTTAAACTAAATCGTAAAAAATGTTTCCTTTAAATTAGATTCAGAAAACAAAAATGAGGGGCGCACAAGATATCGTACGTGTGCACTAAAGAAGAAGAATAAAACCGAGAATAAAATCTAATTTAAGCAAAGAGCAAAATGCTTAAATTGTAAACGTTGAACATCACTGAGGGAAGAATGCTCAAGCGTAAAATCTGAAAGTTTTATTTTTATCAAAGCATCACTTAGCATTTTTTCTGGCCTTTTAAAAAGCGATATTCTTCCCCCTAATACTACAGGGAAGAATCCAAAATGCAAATTCCATTTTCAAGAAAAAATGTTGAATTCTATCATATTACTTTGTATCTTATTCCAAAATCTTGAATAATGGGAAAGATTTAAGTAAAAGAACAGTTAAGAGCTATTAAACGTATAAATGTCAGGTTTAAACATTTATGAGTCTTCCAGAAATCCAACCTCCTCCCAAAGGTTTACAACGTGGTTCAGCTGTGTGGAAGACTTTTCTATCTCAGTTAAAAACATTAAAATTTCATTCAGGAATTTATTATTTACACAACGTGTTTTTGCGGTGTTTCCTCTGATGGATGTGTTCTCGGAAAGTTGCATGTGAAGAAACGCACTATTGAAGTGCCATGATTTAGATATGAGGCAAGAAGCATTTCTTGGAGAAATTTTATTCCTTTTAAGGTGCATAATTTTGCACGAATTCTCTCCCTGAATAGAATATTTTTTCTAGGTTTAATATTATGTGTGTGGTTTTTAATAATTAAGTACCTACTACTTTTATACGCTGTACCGTACTTGTTTTTAATTTATATCCACTTTTTATTTTGATGCGGTTTGATTCAATTAGAGAAAAACACATTTTTTTATTTCTTTTTTATGTATTTTTATTATTATCTTACTGTTTTCTTTCTTTTATTATTATCTTACTATTAGCTAAGTAATATTCCCATACTTGTATACCTACCTCGATATTCATATACACACTGCAATTATTTACAAGAGAAAAGTTACTTACAAACTCTTGGGAGAAACTTATAGCCATTAAATTCATATTTCAATAAGATATAATTTTGATCTTAAAAAATCTAATCGAAGGAATAAAAATTAACCCTGCACTGCACAATTTTTTTGTTTCTTTTGAAAAAATAATTTAATATCTTCTAACAGCCAAGAATATAGGAAAACTATTTAAAAAATTCCAGAGTTCATTTTTCATTAAGATATATTGTTTTATATGGTATGTGCCAAATATGGCACAAAGCGCATATTGGGTAATTATCTGTTTGTGCCATTTTTTGACACATTTCCCACAATACTAGAATATGAGATTTACAAATATGTGTATAAAATTTAATTTACAAATTTTAAAATAGAAATTCTTAAAGGATGTGAAAGAAAATAATTAGAAATTCATTTTGTATTACAAAAAGTTTATTAAATGGCAAAACAAAGTTCCATATGCTCATTTTTGAAGAAATCCAGCCAAACAATTTCCCTCTTTATTCATAAAGCTACTCCACACTTTGAACATTTAATGGAACTTTTACTCGTACAGTTAGGAAGTTTGCATATCTGTCTGTTTACTATATGTTCCGGCCAATGGCATAACCCATCTAATCTAACATCTTTAACTGGCATTATTGCTGTCGGACCTTTACATTTCTTAGCAACAATTTATGTTTCTACTTCAGATGTACATGGACGTCCTCTTTTGTTAGTTCGGGCTTCGCTTCCACTTTAACAAAGGCAAATTGCAACCTGTTCTTGATGAGGGATGATTTGCTTAAGCTTTTTTATACAAAATCCAGGAATATACCATAACAACATCTAGTAGATGATAGAAAACTCGGAAGTAGTACTTTTTTTATCTCATTTTATTTCTATACCTCCCTAGATGACTATCTAGTAGGTCTACTCTACCCATATGTTTGGTGTATTGTTTTACTACAAAAGGACAAGATATATCAGTTTTTTTATTTTGTTTTTTATCAAATCTAGAAATATTTTCTGCAGGTAGACTCCCTACCCAGCAAAAAAAATCAGCAAAATTTCTTCAAAAAAGTGAAGGGAATTCGGACACTTTGTCTGCAGTTTTCTTTATGAAAACTGCAGTTTTCTTCAAGAATTCTGCAGTTTTTTATAAGACCGTTGAAATGCCTTTAGAATGTATTCAAAATTGCTGTAAAAAAGTGCAGACTTACGTTTTCAAGTCCCATTGCTACAAAATAATTACAGACTTCTTTAAGAAAACTGCACTTATGACGTTTTTTTGAAGGAATTTTGGACCTGTTTTTTTGCTGGGTACAAATGTTGATAAAAAGTTTACTTGTTTATATTGTCTAACCATGTAACACAGGATATTTCCAAGTTGTTGACGCATACCACCATGGCCACCTAAACACTCAAGGCCGTAGAAGCTCGAAATCCTGAGTGACGTCATGCCTACTACTTCGCGTCATCGACGCGCTTAAGACAACAGCGCAACTCCAGTCTGAAATCTTGCTCGCCCCACCCCTACAGCCTGATTGGTCTCCTCAACTACGGTGAAAACGTCACTTGAATAAGACACACCGACACACGTGCCGAATATTTCAGATGGAAGAACGTTTGATCGGAATTCGTTTTGCAGATGGAGATCGAAAACTGAAAGAAAAAAATGCTAGTAACTCAGGATCGCTAAGGAATACTCTACTAATGAAAGAGGGGGTTAAAGAGCAGAATAATCCTCATCTGAAATTTGCACCCAATCCTTGGATTGGACACTTAAGATTGAACCTAAAACCAGCAAAATATTTCTGTTGATGCATTTATTACGTAAAACTGATCGAAAAGATGAAACACCAGTTAATATTTAACCCCCTCCATTGTAATCGTAATTTTTAAAGCTAAAAATATGTCCGATCATGAGTTTTAAGCCTTAAACCAGGCCCGACTTTTACAATTTTACTCAAAATTTAATCATTAAACTAGATTTTAGTGATCAAATATGATCATTAAAATCAAACTGCTTAAAACCATTTTCAGGTCTTATGGCGAAACCTCTTTCTCGTTGTGCAAAGCGAACCTACACAACATGAAATTGCTTTATAATAGAGCACGGAATAGACTTGAAGTTCGCGATCTCTAATTCACTTTCTCTCATCTGAAATATTCGACACGTGTGTCGGTGTGTCTAATTCAAGTGACGTGTTCACCTTAGTTTAGGAGACCAATCAGGCTGTAGGGGTGGGGCGAGCAAGATTTCAGACTGGAGTTGCGCTGTTGTCTTAAGCGCGTCGATGACGCGAAGTAGTAGGCATGACGTCACTCAGGATTTCGAGCTTCTACGGCCTTGAGTGTTTAGGTGGCCATGATACCACACATTTGTGTTGTCAACGTCTGATTCAGATGAAGAAACGTCATCTCCAAGTCTCTTTTTAGTTGGATTAAATGATGGATCCCCCCAATTATCATCAGAAAGTTCAATAGAGTCTTCATCACTATCAGATGTAAATAATATTGCATTGATTTGTTCCTGTGTGGTCCTCTTGCATGTCATGCTCTTTTCAATACAATTAAGCCATACTGCGCTTTGTGCTGAATTTGGCACAAACCTAAAAACAAGATTTCAAGCTGGTGTAATAATTGTTTTTACGAAAAATCAATTCAAATAAGAAGTATATATTGTGTATAAATGTCACTTTATTTACCACGCGATATTTTCAAGATTTACTGGTAAAAAAGATCAATCAAAATCTTTGATTGCATACAAAATGGCTGCAACTGTTTTGGAGACAAAAAAACCTAATAATCAGTAATAAGCTGCCATCTAGATCCCCACTGGGTAGTTCATATTATACATATGTATGTTCAAGATGTGGCCCAAAACTCATATCACTAACATTTAACACGTATGGGAAAATTGAGGAGTTTTATTGGTATGTGCTAAATTTGGCACACCGTGCAAGAAGGGTTAAGTAGTCTTAAAATTATCATAACCGTAATATAACATCTATAAATAAGTAATTTCCAAATATTTCTTCTAATCTTACTTAAATAATTTATGCTTTGTTGCTTTTAGAAGAAAATTTTGATTATGTTTTTAAAATAATATTTTTATAGCACTACATGTACAGGGTGTCCCAAAAAATACATACTGACACATTTTAAAAATTTTTAATTAAAAAACTAAAAAAGATAAACATACGCGGTTTATTGCATCCTACTCATAAGACCTAAGAATTTTATGACAAAAATTTTCGTAAATCACTGTTCCCAAATCCCCCGACAGGGCATAAAAGTATCAATCTCCCCATAGGAGATAATGGAAAATAGTGCTCCCATGTGTAGGGGGATTTTTGAACTACGATTTACGAAAATATGTGTCATAAAACTATTTGGTCTTCAGAGTAGAATTCAAAAAACCGCTTATTTTTATCTTTTTTAGTTTTTGAGTTATTGATTTTTAAAATGTAATGTGTCAGTCTTTTTTGGGACACCCTGTATTACTACGCGGATTCATTACCTATTTATTTAAGCGTGATAATCATTATCTTACCACATTCCAGAGAAAGTAAAACATACAGAATAGAAAACGTTAAAAAGTAAAAGCACCAGATACAAAACATAAAACAGATTCAAAAACGAAAAGAACTCACACCTTCAGCTTTCCTTCACATTCATTTCTTTCCATCAAGACTTGGCACCTCCTCACGTAAACAAGGCCGTGTAAATATGTCACGAAGTTAAAGTTAATGGCATTGCCATGCCACATGATAACCAGATCTGCAATTACCAAATGAGACGAAGAGGGTGTAATAATGCTTTGCATGATTGGAGGAGAATGGACTAATTACATTCAGACGTGCTCCATAATTACGCAGGCCCTGCGAGGAACAGTTTCCATACGCGGGCTGTCAGGATCCTTGGACACTTTTAAAAGAAGCATTCGGGAGTTAAATATTGTGGCTGGGAGGACTGGTGGCATTTCAAAAAATTGCGTCTGGAAGGTGATGAAGCTCTTTTATACGCCGCCTTATTAAGTTGGTTGTGTAAATGGGTTGGGAGAGAACGCATGGGTTTCTATGATGGAATGTTGCTGTTTTGTGAGGAGTGTTGGGTTAGATTTGATTGATTTTTGGGATGAAATGTTTTGTAAGTGTTTGTGATGTTTAAATGTGTAAGATGATGGGGGTTGATACATTATGTAGAATATCTAGAGTATGAAAGTGTAACAATATAAAAGAATAAACTCTAAACAAAATAACATTGACAAATTTAGATTTTCGACAAGATATTCAAATTGGAGATTTAACATGATGTGTAGAACATTTTTGTAGTAACTTTATTTAAAAATTAATTAAACTATATTTTGTACGGTCAGGACGAAATTTAAATTTCAAAATATTAAGCATGCGTTATTTCTTCTTTCAGCAATAATACTCCCCTGGGTAACTCTAAAATAAAATCAATTATGTAAAAGAAAAAAATGTACTTATTAATGTTCTTATAAATAAAGCTAGAAATGAACTCGGAGTAGGTTTTTATTATTGATTGAAAATTTAGCAACACATTTAAATTGTAGAGCATTAGCTAAATCTAACTCAAAGCCTTAATTTTTCTATGTTTGAGCTCCAGGGCAAAATTACCCCAAATAAAGGTAACCTTGGGCCAAAAATTTGAAAAAAAAATTTTTTAAACTTAAATAAACAATTAAAAAACGGTTGACCTTATAGATTAACATGTTGAAAATAATATAACATCTGTCAAATATGTTTTGGTTAACTATTTTTATATATTTGCTTTTAATATAAAAAAGCACTCAATTTGGGTCGAAATTTACCCATTTTACGGTACGGGGCGTTTTAATAGCTCGTTTCAAGGCTTTAATTTGGAACCGACGTTTCTTGGGGTCATGCAAATTAGATGTACCCCTTAAGTGATGTGCTGAATCAAGTTAAAAAAATTAATTAAAAAATACATCAAAAACTTCAGTGAGAAGATTTTTCGAAATATCAAGACAAACAAATAGTAAAAAGTTTCATGAAAGTATCTCCAATATCCGAAGAGATTTTAACATGTGAAAATAGCCCTTTCTTAAGCCTTAAAAAGTTCGAAAATTTTCAATTTTTTATGTATTACAATTAAAGTCTGTCTTTTTTAACTTAAAAAAAACTTCCTCCTGATAACACAGTAAAACTTCACAGCTTCTTTTGTTTTCATTGCAAGTGTTTATTACTTTATTACGTCCTAAATAAAAGTTATATATCTCATCCCATTACCGCCAAAACTGCATCCGAATCCATTTCGGGCCACCGCACTAACCCCTTCAAGATCCCCCACTACAGCAATCCGCAACGAGCGACCGAAAGATTCCCAATCCGCCGCACACTTAATGAGGGTGTTTCAGGAGGGACATGGGAGGTCAGCGGGCTATTAACCATCCCCTCCTTCTTTGGATACCGGCGGCTAATTGATGAGCCAGTTCATTGAAACTCCCTTCGAGGCCTAATGCGCCATCAAGTAGCCGAGTGGCGATCGCGTAGTCGGCGGGCAACTGCTGTTGTGTAAATGAGCCTGATACATGTTGAACTGTCGAGAGCGGGGCGGTGTTGAAGGGGCTCTGATCAATTGGGGAGAGATGCTGGGGTTGGGTATATAAGGAGCATCCACTCAGAGAGAAGACTTTACACTTTGCTAGGGCTTTTAAGAAGGGAAATCGATCCTTGCAATGCAGTTAAACCTGGATAAGTGGAACGGAATACAATGCTTTAGAAACCTTGTTTTAAACTTACAGCGTTATCTATTTCAGAGTTTTGTAGGGTTGTCATCGACAATATGAATTATTGGAGACCGATGCTAGTTTTCCAACCTAAATGTATTTTCCTTCCACACATTTTATTTTTGCTTATTTTTGGATAAACAACATATCATTATGATCCTTGGAATGTTCCCCACAAAATATAGCATTCAAATTTCATTACGATAATTAGTTTTTTACAAAATAGGATTAAAGACGACCATGTCAGGTTGGAAAATGTGCCCCGTATGCGGGGCAGATTTTCCTACAGTAAGGGGCAAGTTTTCCTATAGTAGTACTACTCACGGAAGTAATACAGATTACTTTAGGAAACCTTGTTGGTTTGCCGGCAGACTGGCATTCCTAATATGGGATTGCGAAACTATCTCATTGGTTTTTCACAATTTCTATTTCTGCCCCTTGAATAAGTGTCTCTTTTCTCTCTAAGCCCGAGAATACGATCCTTCGAGTTAGTTGTTTGGTTGATTGTAAGACTTTGCTAAAACTTTAGCCTTTTAGGTAGCTATCTGAAATAAACGCTGGAATCGAACGATCATGCTGGTTTGAATTCTAGTCGTACAGGTAATGTATTCAAAATTTGGTGACTTATCTATAATTTGGCAAATTCAAAATAAATCCGAACAATAAATATTAAATATTAATTTCATGATATCTACCGCTTTCCGGGTTCACGTATCCGTTCTGGGGTTACCCGAAGTATCCTTGAATGTTCACTGCTAGGTCTGGGATGTTCAAAAGTCTGAATGCTACGGGGAATCAAATTACCGTCCGGAAATGGCAGGGAGTGTAGATATAAAAGTGGGGAGAGAGATAGAGGGAGGGAGTGTAGATCTATTGCTAAGCATGTTTGGGGTGAGAATCATAAGTTTAATTTTTCTTCAGCTGTTATAATTAAGAATTGCAACTCTGTTGTTGATCTTGATTTTTTAGGCATAGTATATCAATAAATATTCTGAATTTTTAATTGATGATTTAAATAGTGTATAAGTTTATTTTTGAAAAATTAATTTTTTTTAATCAATCTGGATGAAACTGGGTATTTAAGGGTTTGAGGGGAATGGCCTTTCAGAAAAACTAATAATAATTGGGGGTCCCCATTTGAAAATAAAAGTTAGTGTTTCGTTTTAATATGAAGACGACCCCCTAAGGACTCGAAAATATTTTTGGTAAAAGAATACTTTAATTAATGAAAAACTACCCCTATTTTGTCTTCTAAGCCAAGCGGTTCGCCAGAAATCACAACTGAGTCATTTTTTTCCTCAACTGTACGTGCCTAGGTTGGAGAATTTTTTTAAAAACATGAAAATATACAGATATTTTTACATGTTTGTGTTTATTTATGTTAGAAACCAATAAATTAAGCTTTTTTAAACCAAAAAAATTTTTTATTAAATTAATTCAAAAAATCAATAAAAATTAAGCAATACGGCGAACATTATAATTAAAAATCTAATTAAGTTTGAATAATTTTCTAACTTGTAATGGAATTTGAATTCAATTAACTAATAATAAATTAACGAACGAATAATTAAACAGTTAAAAAGTTTAAGACTGTCTAAGAAATTCTTTATGAAGGATTAATCACTGTCTTCCTAACGATACAAACTAAATTTATACAAAATGTAAAGTAAAAAGAAATTAAACATGCTGTATTCAGAAAAATGCGCGTTGGAAACGTGTGCGATCCAACCTGTGGAAAAAGAGGGCATACAGTTTTTCCACTGAATAGCATCAATGTATTTAGGAGAATAAAAATAACTGCAAGATGTATATAAGTTCCTAACCCCTTCATATACAGGGTGTTTCAAAATTGCGTTGCACGGCTTTTATTCGGAACCAACGCCTTCTAGGGTCATGAAAGTAAGGTCTACCCCTAGGTAAGCGACCCTGGAGAATCCATTGAGATGACTTACAGTGCCCCTAGCGGCGAAATTAAAAAGTTAAAAAAATTAATTTAAAAACTAAAGGAGATAGAGCAAAAACCTCAGTAAGAGTATTTTTGCCAACGTCAAGAAGAACTCACGGAAAAAAATTTGATCAAAATATCTTGAATATTCGCGGATATAATTAGCATGTGAAAATAGCCCTTTTTCAGGGGAGAAAAATAAAAAGTTCGCATACTTACAAATTCTTCAGTGTTATTGTGTAGTTTTGTGTGTTTTTAGTTGAAAGAACAAAAAGTTTAATCAAAAAATAAAAAAAATTTGCAAATATTCGAACTTTTCATTTTTGACCCCTGAAAAAGAGCTTTTTTCACATGCTAATATCTCCGCGCCTTTTTTCTCCGCCTTCTCTCCCGCCTTTTTTTTAAATATTAACTAAATAATTATTTAATTCCCATTTTCTGAGAGCTAATGTTCTAAAACAAAGAAAATCATTCCAAAAAGAATTTTAAAAAAATTATTTTTCAAAATATTGAGAAATTTCAATGAAAATAAGGCTAAAATTTCAACTTGCGCCAACAACTCCTGAGAATGTTCTTTGATAGGTACAAATAAAATATTTGCAGGATTTTGAGCCTAAGACACTAATCTGTGTCACTATCTACAAAAAATCTGAAATTTTCAAAATAGAAAAGAAATACAGGAACTTGAAATCGAAAAAAGTAAAAATTCATGAAAAAAACTACTTAAATCAAGTTTACACACTTTAAAAAATACCTTAATTCAACTATTTTTCTTAGATTGTAGAAGATAACATGCGTTATAATATAAAGAGTGAAATAAAACAAAAAGCATGAGAATATTTTAAGTAGTTTAAGAGTAATCACTGTTACCGTGATCCAAAGTATTCAAAAATGTCATTCTTCAGAAAAAGACTTTAAAGTTTAAAATTGTATGTTAATCCTCGTATTACCCGGTACTAAAACAGCTGTAACTTGTATTCTAGATTACTCAGAGTTTAAAGTAAGGTAGTTATGGAAAGCTTATTAAACAGGCTATAAAATAAAACAATAAAACGAAATTCGATATTTTTGGCGAAAATGACGATTTCAACCCAGTCAGTTACCTTAAAAATATTTTAAAAACAGAAAATGTTTACTTATTCAAACGAATTGTACTGTAAATAAATATTGAAACTTCATTTAATTTTTCAAACAGAAAGTTTTTCCAGGATGGTTTTATGAAGTAGCAATAGCTAATTCATTAATTTTATTGTTCTTAAACTACCAGTTACTGGTACCACTACCCTAACACTGAAAAATTTGCAAATTTACGAACTTTTTCTTTTTTAAGACCTTAAAAAGGGCTATTTTCACATGCTAATATCTCCGCGAATATTCAAGATATTTTCATGATTTTTTTTCAGTGAGTTTTTCATAATGTTGGCAACAATACCCTTAGTGAGATTTTTGCTGTAGTATCTCCTTTAGTTTTAAAATTAATTTTTCTAACCTATTTATTTCGCCGCTAGGGCCGCTGTAAGTCATTTCAATGGATTTCCCAGGGTCATTTTCCTAGGGATAGGCCTTACATCAGTGACCCTAGGACACGTTGGTTCCAAATAAAAGCCACGAAACGGACTTTTGAAACACCGTGTATAGTGTCTTTTTATCACGATTTGCTTACCGAAACTCCTAGCAACGTAATAGGCTTTATGTTCACTCACTTTATCCTTCCACGTAGTGACGTACTGGGTTCAGGAAACGTTGCTGTCGAGTATAAGTCCCTAGAAAACAAAATATTAGAGTAATGTAATAATTATGTAAAATCTTCACTTCTAATAAGAGAGCGCTTCCTTTCCTATCTAAATATTATTAACCCTCCCATTCGGATCATAAACATATTTCCGCTCTTATTTTCTCGAATTAAATTCCATTTCCTCGTTAGTCAACCCAACTTATTCAAGAGGAAACGGGATATAAACTATTTAATTGGATAAATTTATCGTAGTTTATAATAGGCATTACAACCTCAACTCCTTAGTGTATTTCTATAAATAATGATTTTAGTACTTATATTGTGTTATCTAGTATTATTATACCTAAGACACTAATGTGTGATGCAAAAAGACGGTGAATTTTCTTTCCACCGTTGGTAGCAATCAGTTTTTTACAAAACGTGTTTGATTGTATTGGTCTAAATTTTATCGATTACCGTCAGCGTTGAAAGAAATACTTTTTCAATTTCAGTTTAATTTGACTTGAATTTCAGTTAAAGATTTTGAATAATTGGTAAACCAACCAGAAATTTAATATGAGATGATTTTAAGTATCAGTTTCCGAGACGAATGGTTTAAGATAAGAAAGCATTTTTTTATCACATCATTAATTATTTTCTAAGCTAAGAAAATAAATTCAATCTGAGAAAAAATAAAATCAATGGATTGCAAATATCCCGCTATATTTATTTTTTAGTTAGTGATCACTGAGAAAAAGGATTTCAATAGTTCTCCCTGCCACTCCAGGTAACAAAAGAAGACATTTCACAACCACATCCTCATAGCATACAATCACAAAGCCAACACGAAATGTAAGCAATATTTGAACTCAAATCTTGGAGATTTCCATTGGTAAAAGGAAAAGACCGAATCTTGCGCAGTAAAGTGGAAATTTATCAGGAACTTCAAAGTATAGCCTTCCTTAGGAGAATGCACGGAGGAAGAGAAAGAACCTCGAACGCAACATCCAAAT
This sequence comes from Tetragnatha versicolor, assembly GCA_024610705.1. Classification (NCBI taxonomy): domain Eukaryota; kingdom Metazoa; phylum Arthropoda; class Arachnida; order Araneae; family Tetragnathidae; genus Tetragnatha; species Tetragnatha versicolor. The sequence continues at coordinate 5,104,052 of JANDEH010000009.1, read as the reverse complement.
CTTATACCACTCGCAAAGCTTCCCTTGTGAATAATGCAAAAGACTATAGCTATTAGAAAATCCGGTCAATCTCACGGAGGTGAGTCTTTCTTATACAGGCCCTCTTCTCATTGATCGCTACAAAATAAAGGTTTTTCCTTTCCTTTTTTCGGTTGTTCTTTTTGCTCACTATTGTCCTGGACTAGGTAAAAAATACTTGGCCAGAGTAGTTCGAAATACCACGATAAAATGAGGTAAACCGAAACTATCCTAAATAACCTGTTTGTGGAGTTTCTTTTTGAATAATTATAAGATTTATTGTCTGTCCGTTTTTTCAATCTTATTCCCAACACCTTCAGTACTAATACTGAAACCAAAAATGCTAGTTAATGCCAGTAAACTGGACCAACTTTTATAAATAACTGTTAAAATTAACTGGAAAGGTAAAAGGGCGATTTGTGATCTGGAAAACTAACAACAACGTAAGGTTTGTAAACCTACTACCTATTTGTTAACCCAGCAAAATTCCAAAGGGTTATTTTTAGTATTGTGACTCCACTTTTGTTGATGTCAAAACAATCATACAAAGTTTTAAAATTAAATTCAAATGCAAATGTATTATAGAAAAGCGTAAATTTGTTAACGGATTGTATTTTGTAAGAAAAATTGGAAAACATTCGCAGTTAAATTGGAAAATATTTAAAATAACATTTTGTTCAGGTTAAACTGAAATTTGTAAAAGGGATTTTATGGATTATATTAAAAAATAATGAGATTTAATTTTATTATTCATCCCTTAATTTATTTCATCCCTTCATCCCTTAATTATTTTGAGGCAGAAGTCGGACTCAATCCATTTATGGACCTTACTTGTTTAAGAGCCGCACCCCCTTTGCCTTGAATCCTTATGGAAAAGCTTGGGTATTTCGAGTGGCACACGACAACAACAACATCCCTTAATTTGATTTGATGTGTGTAATGGGTAAATTTTAAACAGTTATTTAAAAATACTCACCTAGTAAGTTGTGTATGTGTCTTTCAAGTCATTTAAAAAAATATTTTATGAATGGAATAACACACATCCTCTTTAAGATATCCGAAATCGAAATAGCTCCAGAGAGATTTCGATTTATTTAAAACATAGTTTAATCTGATGCACATCTCCCCCACTAAAGTAACATAAAATAACTAAAATTTCTATATAAAGGAATCTTTTCTTCAAGACACTACTATCCATAAAAATGCTGATCATAAAGGGAGGTTGTCATAGTCCAATTAGTGGCCCTAAAGTGCCCTTCAGATGTTTAGATCAGGCATGCCTTTTCGGAACGCAGATAAAGTCAAGTGCCAGTTCTTTGAGGTGGCTTTTGAGGCTCTTTCTTTTCCAGGGAAATAAATGTTAGCAATGCTTGAGTGCCTCTTTTTACAATTGAAACCCACTTTCGATGGATTTGGAGATTCTAAGGAATCGCTTAGACGGCAGAAATTCTATCAGGAAGTTTAACTTTTCTTAGAATCTAAATTTCCACGCAACATATTTGCTGGCTGGGTCTAGAGAACTTCATTTTGAAATGCATACAAGTTTTTAAATTATTTTAAAATAGGTCAAGCAACTTTTTATTCTAACGAACTAGACTTTTTGTTAGTTGGAAAAATATCTTAAGTTAAAATCTAGAATTTTATAAAAAATAAAAATAAATTCAAAATTTTCCATAAATTGTTTTTTTTCATTTTAAAAAGATAAACTCAGTCCTAACAAAATTTATAAACTAAACAATTTCTAGTTTTAAAAAAATAAAATATTAGGCATTACTTATGATTTTAGTATTAGTTTCTTAAACATCTCAATAACTATATGTTTCGAAAGCTGCTTTTAAAAGTATTGGTAAAATTTACTCTCGCATACATAAAGTGTTTATTTTTTAAGAATGAAAATTATTCAAATTTGTTTAGTGTTTTAACTAAATCATTTTATTGATATGCTTACTTCTTTTATATATTTTTGTTTAGAGTTATCTAAAGGAAGCGACTAACAGGCTAGAACTTTCAGATAAGTTATTATTTAATAAAGAAGTTTCATTGATTTCAAATGATGAGAAAATGAACTGAATTTCAATTTCGTTAATCTCAAATAAAATTTATTCAAATATTTACTTTAAAATATTTTTATCAGACATATTGATCAGAAGTATGTATTAGAATAACGCATGATTCTTTTATTAGTGTTGGATTCAAAATGCAAGATAAAGAGAAGTAAATATTGGTTTTTAAAAGGTAAACATAATCAAATTGAATTATTAATGAACTAAAATAAATGAATAATTTAGGGTTCTTCCCGAAAATAGTTCTAATGGGATTATGATATTTCTTACTTTTAAATGTCAAGCTGCGAATAGATAATCGATAAAGATTGTTCAAATCCACAAATTCTAGTTGAAAAGGTAATAAGGTAAAATGTATAAAGAAATTTATTTTATAGTTAATTAAATGTCCTTCTCTCCGCAAAACGCAAAAGGTTCTTTACGTATTATAACAATGATCTTGCCGCTGAATTCAAAAATGTTATCAAACCCCTTTGACTAACCTATAACTCTGCCGGTGAATTAGACGCACGTTGAATTTATCGACGAGATAATACGTGAGTATCACGCAAAATTTAGAGAATAATGATTTTTTGAATTTATTTATTTTGATGATTGATCTTATTAAAACACACATTGCAAATATAACATTTTCGTAGATCAAGGAGGAATATTGATTATATAGGGGATTTTTTTAAAATCACATAAGGCATAAAAGATGTGATTGATCTGTATAAACATAGAGCGTATAAACGAGTTTTTTCCTGAATAAGTCACTACAGTTACTTGTCTCTTTTTCCAAAGGTTAGTCAGTACATAAGTCTCACATTCATTAAAATCCAACATATGTTACAAAAACTCCTAAGTTATACAATAAAAGCGTTAATGAAAGCATTGAACAAAGGTCATACCGTTACGTTCGGGGAATCTCGAAACTGCAAGTGTTACGGTTAAATTAAAAACACCCATACAAATCTATCAACCATTTGTAAATAAGTAAAGAAATATACCCACTTTCTCATGTTAAATCCATACTTACTATCTTTAGTACCTGGATCAGCTCTAAAGTATCATCATCTCAAAAATAAAAAAAAACACTTTCAAACCAACACACTTCACTTTCTTCATAATAGAGACCCCCAACTTCTTATGCTCATTCAATTGTCACTGAAACCCCCTTTTGTCTCAGAGCACAAACAACTTAACTATTCTTAACGACCAAAGAAATATCCATTGATCCAAAGCCTTTCAATTCTTAAAACAACTCTGAAATCGACCCACCTAAAAGAAACATTTCTCCAAACAACCTAACTATTCTACATAACCCGAGAATTCCCTTTTCTAGGGTTATCTGAAGAGGCACCGAAACCGAGTCTCCAACCAAGTCCTCAGCTCTTCAAGAGAAGACCAAATCACTTCCTCGGCGTATTAAGGAGACGTTGTGGGAAATGCACACGGACGATTACCCCCTCCTAATCTGCCCCCCCGCGATAATGCATTTCAGCATCCAATTGGGGCGCCGTTTTTGACTAACACGAGGATTAGTATGCTTCATCACCCACCCTACAAATTAGGAAAGTTCCCCCGACCACTTTCCTTAACCCGAACTCAAATTCCTCCCTACAGACTTCCATTTACAGAACTCTAAATTCAATTACCGAGGCACTAAGCAGGGCTCCTAAGGAGGAGGTGTTTTTGGAGGATGGCCGAAATTAAGCGGTAGGGAGGATCCTTCATGTTAATGGCTGGGGAATGAACGGGTTTCATGTCGACGTTGGTCATTTGCCGCAGTATTGGAGGAGAAAGGCCATGATAAAGGAGAAGCAAAGCCCCTTCGTTTCATTATAAATAGAGGGAAGACAAATGTTTAGTTTGAGAACTTTCCTTATGGTGTTTTGAAACCACAAAAACTCTATAATTCAACGCAATGATTGATGCATAGTTTGCAGTGGATGAAACTATGGTCGAATTCCGTTATAGGTCTTGTAAAATATTTCCAAGCTGTCTTGAATAAAAATGAGAAATTTCGAGAATGGTGAGAAATTTCACTAAAAATTTAATAAAATATTTAATAAATAAAAAAACATTTCTAATTATAACATTTTAAAATTAATCAGGCATAAGTTATCCGAACCAAAAATATCCCTCAACTACAGTTTTTTGTTTCCACGTGTACAAATAAATGACTGCCACCCAAGTACAAAATAAATAACTTTTTTTCTTGTTTTGTAAGGTAAGAAAAACCCATCAGTAAATCTGTTGTCTTCTATTGTTCCCCAAAAGTAATAAGTATTCCGGAATGGATTCAGATAAATGAACAAACACACTAAATTCAATCCTAGCCTTAAAACAATGGGACATCTTTAAATAAGCGAAACAAAATCAGTAACAGAGGGGTGATATAGGAAAAAATTATCAAAAGAAAAATCAATTTCAAAAAGATTTGAAATAAAAACCGTGTGTTCAAATGCTGGTAGCATAAAAAAGTTGTCTATCTACCAGTGAGGAACTAATTAAATGTGCATAGAAAAAGCCATAAGAAATAACTCAAATGATTTGGGGGAAATGTAAATCAAAAGAACATTGTAAAAAACGAAAGGTTTAAAAAGAATGCTTTTCAAAACTCACCGAGGATAACCCAATCAGATAATCATTTGAGAGTAGACGTTTTTGTAACAAGGTTTTTGTCCATATTTTATTTTTTCTATTTTATTTAACTTCACTTTTGAAAAACATTTTTCCCTCAAAAACTTTAGTTCATTGTTTTACAGTATTTAGAAAATTTTATTCATTTTGCTAATTTAAGTGAAAGTAAACCTGAGTCGGAATAAAAATTCATAGTATTTTTATATTTGCTTAATAGTTTATCTTTTTTAATGATGAATAAAAGTTATATGTAACAATGTTAAACCGTTGAAAACCTACTAAGAATATTATTTAGCTTTAGAGCACTTTCATTATTAAAAACTGAATTTTATTTCAAAAGTATATTTATTTTTATTGAATTCAATGAATATATTAAGAGTTTTTTAACAACCACACACACACACATTACACTAACTAAGAGTTTACGTCAAATCGTTTTTATAAGCTAAATTCTTAGGCTATTTCTATAAAAGCTTTTATAGAAATTTAAAAAGCTAAAATTTAATTTTCTCAACATTCACAACTTTAGTTAAGGTATCCGCCTACCTCTGAGACAATTTTTTTTGAAATACTTGATTTACAAATTTTATTTTTTAATTTTTAGTTTAAATGTACATCAAAACCTTGATCAATGCTAAAAAAACAAAATTAATTATATTACTTTCTAAAATATGGGGTAATTAGTGTAAAATTTAAGTGACTTTTTATAAAACCCCTCTCACTCTTGCCCAAAAACTATTACCCCTATATAAATTTCCTTTGGACACAAGTATCCTATAACACTCATCTTCAGAATGGACTATTTTCTAAGACATATTTTGAAAAGTAATTCTTTTACAGCATAAAATGTAAAGGTAAATGAAAAATTTCAAAATTTCTACTACCATTTAACAAAAAAACATCAATAAAAACAAAAATAATAAACTTACATAAAAATCTGAGGTCCATCTGGTCAATAACAGTATGATTAATATACTGTTAAAATTTGGAATGAATATTTTGGATAGTTTTTGAGTAATCATGTAAATAGTGGAGGTTTTTAATGCAAAATTTAGTTCCGAGAAAATAGCTTCAAAGTTTATATTTGTATACGATCACACACGACTATCTGTTTTTAAAAAAAATTGCTGTAATTTCTTTTCTAATTCACCTATAAGTAAAATGAAAACAGTTTTGGAAAGATAAAAGTCTAAACTACTTGAAAAAGTAAGAAAAATGTCGACGAAAAAGTCGAAAATCGTCATTTTAGGGGTAGGCGGATACCTTAAATAAAAATTTGAAAAATCACAGTAACATAAATATTGTGTATTCTTTTTTCTACAAAGAAGTTTATCTCATCAAAAATCTATTCTTCTTTACTTTCACTTTGATATCCGAGAGCTCCACAAACCAAGCTACGTCAAACTAAACAACCCAAAACTCTATTTTTTTCTCAGCTTAAAGCTCTCTTACTAATTAGGACCTGGATCAGTTTCAGAATGAACCCAACTGCGATCATTAGAGAACCCTATTTCATCTAATGACATGGCTGAACATCTGTACGAATTACTCACTTGCGACTATATGCCTTTTGAGTAGAAAGGCAGTTCCATAGGATAAGCAGCGCTTGGAGTCGTCTTAGCTGGGGATGGTATACCTCTTGGTTTCTATGTGATGACTGTTTACTAAATGAAGGCTGAAACTAAGCTTTCAGAGGTAGTTTTGAGGCGTTCGGACGAATTTTTTCTATTGACCTTGATGTCAAGTGCATGTAAATAACCTGTCAAAAAGACAACTCATTGTTAAAATATATTTTTTGCAATTAAGTGCAGTTATTCTTAATTGGAATTCTACGGAAAAAAATTCCCTGTCTATTTACTTTCAGTAAACACCGATAAAATTTTTAAGGCATTGGTGAACCCCTTGTGATGTGTTATCGTTAGTAGGGAGAGTCGCTTTAAGCGAGTATGTCACCAAAAGCGGGTAGGGACTCGTATGCTCCCGAATGAAACCAAAATGTCAAAGTATGCATATGCCGTTGTTAACCGAACACTCCCGAGTTTCTATCAACTCCAATAGAACATTAGATTTGTAATATGAGGTAACTGGGCGCAATATAAAAAATGACGATTATGTTAAAAAAATAAGATATGTTCCTTTTGAATTGTAAAATTAGTACATTTATCATGCTGTTGATAATTTATATTACTTACTTTGACACAATCTAGCTTTAAAATACTGAGAACGAACCGGCGGTTTTTTATGTTTTTGAGGTTTTAACCCCCCTTTAAGTGAGAAAGGAGCTTTAGGGCATAGCGGATTAGGGCAAAGCGGGTAGCTATACTCAAAAAGAGATAACACGAAAATAATGTTTTATGATAGTTAGGTACGTTATTAGGTCTCAAACATTAGGGGATTTTCGGGGTATCATGGGGGAAATGAATCCTCAATGGTTTTCAGTTCAACCTTTTACCTGCCGATGTTCCCAAATGGGAATATCATTTTAAGGAATTTTTTAACCACTTAATTTTTCATGTAGGAATTTGATACTTGGTAGAAAGCAACAAAAAGATATAACGTTATTTTATATGCAAAAGTTTTTCACTTGCAATTTCCTCCTTTTTGTAGAATTTATATCAAAATTAGAGATTTTTGGCTCTTCCAAAAGTTGCACAAGTTTCAACTTGTGAAAATTTTAAATAAATTTAGTTTTAAATAATTTTGCTGTCTTTAGGTAGCTTAAGTACATATCTTCCCATTTGGCTTGACAGAATAGCTTCATATTCCAATTTTGGAGAGTAATTACCAATACAACGTCTCTGTCCCAAATGGGAACATCGGCGTTTGGGGTATTTGAGGGGATTTTTATAACATGCAAAAATTCAAGTTATTTCCTATTTTCCTTTGACTTTTGAACCTTTTTTGTCTCAAAGGATCTAAACAGGTTAAGAATAATGTTTTAAATTCATAAATCTGTAATTTTTATTTATCCACCTGATTTATGGAGAAATAAATGCTAAATATTTATATCTGATTCTTACACTTGAATATTTTTCTAACTCCCCGATCGATTAATTTTCAGTTATTATCATTAGGGGTTATGCAAAGAGCATATTTGGAGTGATTCTGAGGATTTGCGTATATATTTTGTTCAAGTACTTTTTTACATAAAAATTTTAGGAATAAAATTGAAGAATTTTGAAAATAAGGAAAAGTGTGTACATCTAAAAATAATCTTCTAACGTAAGTTGGATGTAAGAGATATGTGGTTCAGTTCGGAATCTTCCATGAGAAACACAGCTTTAATGAATCAGTGAAGATAATTATGATTATCACTTTTGAAAGCTAATTAGAGTTGAATGCAATTAGTTGATTTTATGCTAGATATCCGTATATAACCGTAATTAAAACTAATTTTTCTAACAGAAACGTAACTGTTTAGCTTTGAAGCGCATGGGAACACCCCTGTGTATTTTTTATACCAAAATATTACCCATAGTGCATGAAAAATGTGCGGAAAAGCTTCACGTACGTAATAAACATGTCAATTTTTTTCTTATGAAAATCTATAAAATGTTACTTAATCATCCAAATATGGATAATAAAAACGAAAAAACCGTCCACTATCATTAAACTGTTCATAATTATTGAGAAGAAACCTATTTCAATCATTTTATTTGAATTAATTGTAAAATATGTGCCTTTTGGAAATCCCCCTAAAAACTTCACCCCAAACGCCAATGTTCCCAAATGGGAACATCCTCAAAATCATACTTAGAAATTTTTTCTGCCAAAAAAAGACTAGAATGGTTTTAGTAATGATGAAACACGCCATTTAAGCCGAAAATCAGAACCTTTAATTCGAAATTTGAATTGAGGCGTTTAAAAGGTTAAAGACAGAATGCCCCCAAAAGTATCTAGTTTGACCCTCACGGTCTTCTTTCTATATCTGTCCTTGTTCTTAACATTAGTTCTGAAGAATATTAAATTGTATTAAGATTTGTCTCGTTTGTAGTGCTTTCTTTGTCTTTTTGTTCCTAATGGGTTACCCGCTTTGGGCCCCGTTTTCAGCTATACGCTTTTTTGACGAAAGTTTCGTTTTCGGTGATAAATTATTATTTGGCCCAATCCGATGCTATAGTGTATTTTTATTTTATAGTTCGATAACTCACCTATCATTTAAAACCAAATTTGTAATTTTAACCAAACAATAAATATGATTTTTGAGCTTTCAAAGTTAGCATATCCGCTTTGAGCTACTCTCCCCAAACTGTTTTTTATTTTAATTTTTGCTTTCAACCGAAAAAAATATTATGCAAGTAAATTAACTACTTCGTTACTTTTTACATCAATTTTAAAATTTCAATATCAATTTCATGAGCAATATAGTTTAAGGTTCATGATACCAGGATATCATTAAGGAAAAATCGTCATTTTATAGAAAATCTAATTCATTATACTCTATTCATTTAGAATTGGCGCTTGAGAAATAGTGCTTTCTCCCACTCTAGAAGCTTAACCATAGTTACGGTCTTCGAGCAGCCAATAGTAAGCCTTCTTCGTCACTTTGACGAGGATAGTTGCTATGGTTACCGATCGTTGGTGGGGGAAGGAAATATTTTCAAGCGCCAGTTCAAAATGAACTGGGTATAGCAATGAATCCTGCTTATTTCCCTGCTTATAAAATGAGAGATTAAATACTGGTTACTGAATTTTTCATTTTCGGTCCTTTCCTGTAGCCATTTGTTCAGAGAAATAATATTACCAGAACTTAAACGTTGTATAAAATATCCAATTATAACGAGTATTTCAAAACTTAGATTCAAATACGAGTAAAAAAACTACGAAATTCTCCGGATGACCAGACCACTACTAAAATAACACAACAGCATAAAAGAAGTATTATCAAAAATGAGCTTTAAAATGTTATGAAACTAAAATTCTCGAAAACAAGCCAGCTAGAATATGTCCCGCTGCAAATGATTAGATTGTTCCTTTTATCGGATTAAGAAAACCGACACAAGCAAAGGTTTATCTTGGATTTATACAATCCAGTGACACTAGCCTGGAATCAGATAGTTGATGAAGCCCAGGAGAGTAGAATAAAACTTTTGTTTCTGGCCGATATTTCCGTCTTTCGGGCTTAATAAAACATCTCAATTAATATCGTATGTCAATGGAAGTGCCAATACCAATCGAGCACGGCAAACAACAACGGGGAACAGATTTTATGTTGATACTTTAGCGCAGAGCTGTTGTTCATGATGAAGTCAGACATAGACTGTCGAGAGTGATAACATGTTTCATCTGACAAACACAGGAAAAAACAGAATCACTCGGGCTGTGAACATCTTTTTTATTTGCGCAGACATCCTGTAATTGCATTTATTAACGGTAAAGAGTCAATATTTTGCTAGATGTATTGATAGAAGTTTATGAGTTGTGTGCTGATGCGTTACGATGTGCTTTTTTTCTATCCGGTTATCACTTCGCCGGGCAAGGTGTTTTATCGAATTATCACTTTGTAGTTTCAGTGCTTTAAAGTGAGTTATGATGTTTGTTGTCACAGTTTCAAAGGGGGTTTGTTTTATTCTTTAATAAATATTGCACTGTAAAAAGTTTAATCTATAGGTATCTAGTTTCATTTCAAAGTTGCTTAAAAATAATTTTCATTTGTCAATCATAAAAATTAATACTCTATGATTTATTAATACTTATTTTATTAATTACAGGTTTAAATTGAAAAATTAAGTTTCTCGTTAATAACATCAGTAATAAAATCGATTCAATTCACTATTTAAGAAGAGCGTAAAGTTGCTTTAATTATGAATTGAAATTAAAAAAATTATACTTATAGATCTCAATAAAATATGTCATGTGAAAATAATTAACAGCGTATATATCATTCTCAATTTTTCAAAATTAATTAACATCTATAACATTCCCTATACCGTTTATCTAAGGATTATTTAAAACCTTAATTGAACTTCAAAATTTTATACTTTCCAATTAAAAAACAAGATTTGTCCTGTGCTTCCCTTTGATGTACGTTTATAAATCATACGTATTTCTATGTAAATCATAAGTATATACACTACTTTTCCACGTATATAAATCTATAAAACTCATATACTGGAATGGAATCGAATAATAATAAAAAAAATACAATGGTAAAATCATTACAAACCCATCTTGATAAACAGTTCATAAAACTTTTCAGATAAATTTACTGAACGATAACCTTAATCCTAAAACATAAACGGTAAAACTACATTGTCAACTTACCATGAGCAGTAACATTTTATTATCAAAATGGGAAAACACTTAAAATGAATTCAAATAAATAAACATATGATACGCCAAGGGGAAACAAAAATCCCGTTCTGGCGTAATAGAAATTAATTTATTAAAAATTCAACGGAAAATAACAGAAAGAAAAGGGGAAAAAACATATATATTTTTCTCAAAAGCCATCAAGAGGTAAAACCACAACTTACACATAAAAAAGGGTTTAGTAACACACACCACTTTAAGTTGAATCCAGCGACAAATAAGCTACAAGCTGTGCTCCCTCCCAAACAAACAATCCGAAAACACCTCCCCAAAAGAGCACTTTAACCACCCCACAAACTCCCTTGTTTATTTTTTGGGCCCTAATGACCTTTTGAAGATTTAGGAAACCAATTTCCCATCGATTTTCAAGGATTAGCGTCGAAGCCAGTGGCCCAAGTTTCCCTGTCGGCACCGTAATAGAGCCTCAGATGCAATCATCGTAAAATGGCCGCACTTCGTTGCGAAATTGCATTAGGCACCGCATTGTATTATTTACAAGAGAAACTTAATCCCCAGCTGGAAAAACGAATTTGGAAGTTTTAAAGTTTGGAAAGAACTGTTGGTTGTTAGTTTTAACTTTCGGAGATCATCTGAGGAGGGAGTTTGGCGTCCTGTAGATTTCACTATTTTGGCACAGTCAGTAAACTAGAGAAGTTTTTTAAGGGAAGATTTTATTTGAAGATTTAATAGTTGTTAACTACTTTGAATTATTCCTTATTTTTAGTTACACTTTGATTCAAAATTTACTTATACAGTCGAGTCCGCTTAATGTGATCACGGTTAATGTTATCAATCGGATAATGTTATCGAAATCAAGAGGTACCGATCATTCCTATTAGATTTAATGTAAAATATATAGTTTATTCTGATCAACTATGCATCAACAGGCCGCTTAATGTTATCTAAATTTGTCCATATCCCCTAAAAAACGGCTGCTTTCGAGCTTCGTTAATTTATTTTTTCTGAAACTCAGTATAAGTTCACAGTTGCACTGTTATGTTTCTTTTCTTTGAATGTTAGAAAAATAAACATTCGATGTTCTCCGACCTCATACATTGAAAAGAAAAAGGTTAAAGGGGGGGGGGTGAATCCATGCTTGTCATTCTTGTTTAGTGGAATTCAGATGAATTTCAGTGATTATTTATGTTTATGAGCCTTACAAAATAATCCAATTCAGCTTTCCGTTAAATATCATGTTAATCACTGTAATAATTATGATGATTGTAATTGTAAATCAATTGATAAAGTGTCAACAATAAAATATCTTGGACTTCATATTGACTGCAACTTAAAGTGGAAATCCCATACCAAGTATATTATATTGCTGATAAATTAAGACATATAATGCTAAATTTTTATCATTTAAGGCCAAAAGTAAGCAGCAAATTCCTAATAACTCTTTATCACTCTTGGGTTCAATCTAGAATTAACTACGGTCTAATAATATTTGGTGGAGACTATCAGATAAATTTTAAAAAAAATATGTAAACTCCAGGAAAGATTTATAAGATTGTTATCATCTCAAGTGCATTCCATTAATATTGATAAGTTCAAATTATTGAATATTTTACCTATTCGCTACCTCTTCTACTTTAAAACAAGTCTCTATCTCTACTTAAATTCCGATATCTGCAGAAAGCGAAACATAATAAATCCCCGAAGATCTAATGCTGTATATACTGTACCTAAACCTGAAAAAACTATATTTTGTAAAAATTTCTTTGATCTAGCCCCTAAGTTCTTCAATTTACTACCTTTAGAAATTCAAAATAGTCTAACCAAACATGCATTTAAAAAGAAATTAAAAGACTTTTTGTTTTCTATGGGGGACATTGAACACTTTTTTGTTTGATCTTGAGTTATTAGTGTAATTATATTCCATTCATATTTTTTTTGCATTACTACTTACTTTACGACAGATAATAAGCCATAATTTAGGACACCCTGTTTGCCACTACTAATTTCCTGTTTGATATTGTATCGTATTTATACTCTTTTCGTTTTGTTTTCATGTAATGTTCATTTCTGCTTATAATATTTATGTTTATATTTTTTTGTAATTAATTGTGTAACAAATGTAATCCCTTGTAAATATTTGTTCACCTACATGGAGTGTTATACAATGCCCGGTGATATATCTTCTTCACTTTGTTTTTAATTAAAAAAATAATGTCCAATAAAAAAGTTTCGGCCAAAAAAAAAATACGGATGATATCTCGTCTAGAAGTCGAAAGAAAACAAATTTATGAGCGGAATCGCATAGGTGTTGTGTTAACATAAATGAAAATACAAAGGAAGCGATTATTTTATTTTTATTAATTGGACTACTCTTATATTTTAACCAAAAAAATTCTAAGTTGCCAATTACATATATAGTGTAAAATTGTTTTGAAAACATTAATTACGGTTACTTAATTTTAATATTAAAGCAAATAATCTAGTTACACTGTTTGCTACATTTTGATAGGAAATCGCTTATTGTTATCAATCGGATAATGTTATCAGTTTAATATCGGACAAATGTGATCACATTAAGCGGATTTGACTGTATATTAGTTTTGCGTCATATTTAAACTTAGATAATTTCCAAATGGCAGGCTGGATGGATTAAAAATGCATTGGCATAATGGTGGTGTCGGACCTTAATAATTGAAAGAGGGTTAAATTAAGCAATTAGTTTAATTTGTTGGATTTTAAATTCATTGAATGTAAATATCTCCGTTGCATAGATGAACAAAATCTGGGTAAGAAGGTTTTTCTCTTAAATTTGTTCTTTTTGCTTACATTTTTTTTATCTTTGTGCACAACACTTTAGTTTCAAATAACAGTTTTCTTCACCAACTAATTGGAAGATTTAATGGAGTTAAGCAGTTATTTAAAAAATTAAAATGGGTAAGAACATATTCCTCAGTCTTTAGTGTAACGTATAACATGTTGTTAAGAACAATTGAATATAGCCCTATTCTTGGCTAGATTTACTTGTAACCCCTATTGAAATAAATAATTGATCTTAAAACCATTTAAAATTTAAACAAAAAAATTTAGCAGGTAATAAAATTTTTCTATGATTTTTTTTGCTTGGTTTACATAATTACAACATTAATAAAACTTTTTTTAAGTTCTCCGAATTTTTTGCCCATACAGAACATTTTAATAACTTGTGTTCATTTATGTCATAAAAGTCATAAAACATAGAATTAAAAATTCAAATGTCACAAAATTTAATCCATACGGTAGATTTATGCCACTTCGAGGCAATAGTCGTCATTGATGAAAAACTTCAATCCACTTATTTCTTAATCAATCAATCTCAAGATATCGTGTCTGACTGGGGATTCTATCACATCAGCGCGTTAAACACCTTCCCATTAGTCTGGCAAGCGATCATTAACGACACGCTCTATTGTGAAAGAAGGGGGAAACTTTCTTAACCATTACCTCCCTTATTCGTAGGAAAAGAAAAAACTAATTTCATTTGTGTCACCTTATTGGTATCTTTGAATGAGTCACAGACACGCCACCACTCGTGACCCGTGCCCATTTATACTAAAGAGAAAATTATAGTTTTCAGTATGAAACCGCCGGAGAGCTTTTCACTTGAATTCACAAAGGACATATTTCTATTTGTAGTTTTTTATTCGACTATTTCTGTCACGTTGAAATACCCATCTGTCTTGGAACCACTACTTCGAGGCGTTGCCTGTTACAACTTTCTTCCGTTTTATAAACGTAAACCTTCATTTGTTTAATGGGGGACCTTCTTTTATACGCCACTTCAGTCATTTGGGATATTAATTTAAGACGCACATTTGGCTATTTCCTAACAGAAAGTATAGAGCATTGTTAATGGCTCTAACCCTGACGTGATGTGCTTTTCTTAAGTTCGTAAATGATTTCACGGGTTGTGATGTCAGGGTATAATCAAGTAGGAAATGTTATTAAAATTTGATTATTATTAGCATTTGTGTGGTGTGTGGTATGTATGGCAAGGTTAATAATGTAAGGTTGTAAGATTATGAAAAGAAACTGACTGGTGATTCGAAAGGAGGAATTTTAATAGAATATTCCCTTATTAGTAATTGTTAAACAAACACCAAAAGTATTCTTTTTTAGTAAAACTTTTGACAGTGTTCGAGGGTATATTTTTCGGAACGAAAAAAACAAGCTTTAAAAGTAAAAAGATTACGAAAATGGGAAAAAGAGTATAAACAATGAAACATTGCATTAGATAAGTGTTTTCTATCTTTTTAAAGTAAGTAATAAATATAAAAATATTAGAAAAAGTTAAAAAGAATAATGGCAACTCACCTGGAGAAACTATTGAAATAAGATGCTTTTAACATTTAATAAAAAAATACTTGAAAACCAAAGTTAATTTTCAAAGAAAGCAGCTATGCATTGAGAACTGTTTTGTATTGAAAGCTTTGTATGTAGTAGCTATTAAGAAAGCTTCAGTGAGTGAAGTAAGAAAGTAATTAAGATTTGTTTACAGTACCAAAGTTTTGTAAATAGCTATTAGAATATACGTGGGCATGCATGTGGGTATTGAAAACAGTTTTTTTTTAAATTTCGAGGAGGAGGTTCAAGGACATTTAATTCCAGTTGCACAAACATATTCTCCTAACTTGTAGTGAAGAAGAGGGAATTAGCTCTTAAAAACAAACACTATGTTCTAAACACTTTGGGAATTCAACTGTTATATGTAGTAGTACAGTAAACAAATGAATGAAAAATGTTCTGCGTTTCATTTTTTATTATGGAAACTAGTTTTGTACTGTTTGTTAACACTAACTGTAGCAAACACATTTAAATATCGTTATGCTGTAACAATATTTATGCAGGAATCTTCAAATAATAAACACATTACCACATCTTAAAACTGACAATGCGAACATAGGAAAAGGTCCAAAAACTCCCAATTCAATCCGTATAAATCCTCAGAAATAATGCAAAACCAAGCCAAGAAACACACCTGTAACGTCGCCAAATATGTAGACCGAGCGGGCTTTTCCCATGCATTGCAAGAGACATGCGAGAGAGGAATAAGCTCAGCAAAACACATAATGCCATCGAATAAGGAATATTTGGACAAAAAGGTTGGAGCAGGGGGCTTATAACACGTTGACAATTGTGGGTGACACAAGATGTCAAAAAGTTTTCCTTCACTCCCAAAGACGATTCCAATCCTATGGGTTTCTATCCTAGCTTCCAGTTTGTCTTTCAATGTAATGCTCTAAGCACGTCTTCGCTGCGATGAGTCCTTGACATTTTCACGGGGTGTCCCCCGCCCTTGGCTTCTTCGCATGGTTTCAAAACAATGCGAAAGAAATTTCAAGTGACTCTTAAGAACTGGGCTCTTTGGAAGGATCTCGCTCGGGAGTGACGAGGTGGGAAGAAATATCTAACGGGTTCTTTTGGGGAAATGTGGAGGCTTTGTTTTTGGGCTTCTTGCTTTTGGGCGGTGTCAAAATGTTTGGAAGCGTATATGTGGGTGCAGATAGATTTTAAACATGAAGCATTTATAAGAGTTTCGGAAATAACGTTACTTTGTTTATTCTATCAGTAATGCTTTAGAATTCAATATTTAAAGAATGGTCTCAATGTCAGAGTGTTGCTAAACAACAAATAAAAAAGAACAGCATTCTTGCATATTTTCATTCTACATTCATACCTTTCTCTTATCCCTTCTTTTACTCTCCTTATTTTTCGGTTTATTTCTTTACCTTTTTTTTTCTTAATAGCTCTTGCTTTCACAGATATGAAACACGTTTACAGGCTACATAATAAAAAACAGTCTAACCATTCAAACAGATTTTCTTAGTCCTTCACTTATAGGTAACTGATTTTACTATTATTACCAGGGCTCCTTAACTTGCTTCCGATCTTAATATTAAATAGTAGGTACTTACATATTATTATACACCTTTAAATTTTTTAAAGTTCTTGCGAATGGAGTTTTAAGGATATCAATTTCATAAGAATGGTTTAGATGAAAATCTTCGTAAAAGTACGAATATTTTGTATAGATTATTAACGAATTAAAACAGTGGCTTTGTATGTAAGTGAAAGTCATTCATACTTGTAAATTATTGATATCGTGTACCGTGTTTTTAACCTAACCATAAATGTCCTTCATTCTCAAAAAGTAATTATTTTTTCGCTTATTTTATCAGGACACTAAACCTCATGAAAAATGTCCCCACCCAGAAAACCACAACAAAAACACACTTGGAAAACATTTGAACCCACTTTACCAGTTCCTCTCGCTTGCAACGCTCGACACTTGATGGCTCTGAGCCATAAGTCAATAACACAATTTATGCTTGAAATAGTCGACCCCTGACTCACCAATCTGACATCCATTCAAAATTACATGGGTGTCCCAGGAGCATTTCTGATGCCGAATGCGTGATTAAAGGCCAACGAGATCGATGGTCGAACCGACCAAAGACCACCCTGTAAGGGGGATGTTTCTCATTGAATCCGTTGGGCACAAATTACTCACTACTCGGCATGGCTTTGTGAATGGGATAACATCTCAGGTGCCTTCATCTCAGTTGGAATCATTACAAGGCCTCGGTTTATACTCGCCTTCTTGTCTTGGCCGGCTACGCATTGTTGAGCTATATTGACTGTTCGTACAAGCATTCTAATTAGTGTTTTGAAATAGACACAATGAGGATCAGAACAAATGTGGTTGTGGAATGTGAAAGGGGATGTAGTTTCGCTCTAATTAAAGGTTTGAAGTTTCAAGGTTTTTCCGAAGATTTTTAAATCAGTTACATATTAACACTTTATCCATGTTCATAATTCACACATTACACATTACATAGGCCTGCGAGATTTAACTTTTGGAAAATAACAAAAGAGGTTTCAGGTAATTTTTATGTTATTTGGTATGCTGATTTTGAAAAGGTCTCCGTCAGGATTTGTTGCATTACCTATTTCGATATACTTGCTGAAATCATATTTTAAAAGTAATTCTTGCGAAAAATTTTGGTTGTACTATGTTTATTACGCCTAATTTTATATGCAGATAATGTAAAAATACTTCTTTCGCTTAACTAAGCTCTTTCGAATCACATTCCTTGTGCCTGGCTCAAAATTTGTTCGTTTTAGCCATCATTTTTTGTATGTTAAGTGGCCATTCTTGTCGACCAAAAAGCATGGAGGTAATTTTCAAATCACAGAAAATTACTGAACATTAATGGTAATATAAAATTAATGCTTGCGCGCTTTTGGAAATTATATATTTAAGTTTTTATCGCATATGGCGTAAGATTTTTTCAAAAATGAAAGTCGTCGTAGAAGCATAGTTCAATCAATCAATCAATTTATTACAAATTATAATTACACTTTTACATTACAATTTAATAGAACTACACAGGCACAGAGAAAGAAAAAAAATCAATAAAAACAAATATATATCAAATAATAAATAATTAAAAGAAAAAGATTTTTTTAAATGTGTGATATTATAAGAGCTATAGCTCGTACATGATATAAAAAATTTGTATTCTTATGATTATTGACAACCCTATTGGGATTTATTTAGGTATTGTTAAAATATTTTCAATGTCTTGTGCTTTTATGAATTTGATGATATTTGTTTTAAAATCTGCGTAATTATTTGTGAGTTTGGTAGCTTCATTTAATTTATTGAATAAATATGGACTTAAAAATACATGCGAGTTATGTAATATTTCCTTATAAGATTTAGGAGTTAAATAATTACCTTTTGTTCCTCTTGTTACATAGTTTACTGGTTTGAGTTCGTAAAAGTTTTCGTTCTTAAAAACAAAAATTAATAATCGATAAACAAAAAGCTGGAGCGCAGTAAGAAATGTTATCGGTGGCTGAAAATTATTGAAATGAGAAAATAATTTATGTTGTAAATGTAGATGAGATTTAATATTACTTATATAATCAGATGCGTAGCAAGTTGTACCATAATTAAGAACAGATTGTACCCAAGAATAAATAAATCAAGATTGTTAAAAATTTTTTAGTCAACTATTTTTTTTAATTTAAAAAAAGTAATATTATAAAACCGCAATTTGTTAAGTAAGTTATTAACATGTGATTTCCATTTAAAATTAATGTCTATTTGTAAACCTAAATATTTAATTGTATCAATTCTTTCAATAACGCCACACTCACAGGAACGATTGCAATGAAAATCACAGTGAAAATCATGTAATTTAAAAAAAAAGCAAATAGAAATATTGGGTTTTAAATTAAATATCATGAATTTAGTCTTTGAAACATTTAATTTAAGAGAATTTAGATAAAACCATTCATTAACCTTTTTTAATTCTGTCTCAACTTTATTATTGAGTAACACAAGGTTACAATCCGAAAAATATCAAAATGGTATCATCAGCGAAGGTAACAATTTTACAATCCAAATCACATAAATCATTAATAAAAATTAAAAATAAAATTGGCCCTAGGATCGAACCCTGTGGAACTCCTCCTTTAATGCAGATTTCTGGGCTAAGTTTGTTATTTACTTTAACTACCTGTGTCCTATTTGTCAGATAAGATTTAAACCATGCATGTAAATTTCCTCTTATTCCAATGCAATTTAGCTTATGCAACAACAGTTGATGGTATTACAGTTTCGAAGGCTTTACTTATAAATGTCCATAAATACGGCTGCAGTCTTTAAGTTACTGTTCACGTTAGAATAAATGAATTTAGTGACTTCTATTAGAGCGTGTTCAGTACTTTTCCCTTTTCTGGAACCATATTGGTTGTTTGATAATATATTATTATAATTAAGATAGTTTAACAACCGTGATTGCATTAACCTTTCTATTAGCTTTGAAAAAATACTTAAAAGAGAAAAAGGACGATAATTGCTAAGATTATTCACACTACCTTTTTAATAGACTGGCACAACCACTGAAATTTTTAGATCCGAGAAAAAATTCCTTTTTCAAATGATAAATTAATTAAGCTTGTAAGAAATTCAACATTATTAGTAAAACGTTTGTCCAACATATTCTTGTTAATCTGATCAAAACCAGTAGATTTTTTATTTAGAAAGGAACTAATTTCGGTAGCAATTTCATCTACAGAAATCTCTTCAAAAACATACTATTAAGTATAATAGATAAAAACTACGAACCAGGAACTCCATTTGATTACTATTAGGTAAGAATTGAAAATCATAGGGGATATTTATATTTAAAAATACTTCAGAAAAGTATTTGTTGAAATCAAACGCTAAAATTTCACTATCCGTATGATTTGGTAAAATACTTTTCTTTGAATTTTCATTAAGTATATATTTAATTAATTTCCATTTATCTTTACCATTTTTTCCAGTTTGCAGAAATTTTAAATGATAGTTGTCAGATTTTGCTGCACGCAATTTAGTTTTTAAGTTTATTTCTGAAAGAGACAAACATAGATTTAATACTTTGATAATACTTATTTTTCCTGTATAATTTATAGGGTGGGTTGGGGTAAAATGGGTCACTTTTAAGGTACTTTCACATTCTAAGTTTTATTTCATCAAAACTATTTCTTTTTAAGGATTTCTTTCAACTGGATCTTGACATTACAATCCTTCAGAACATTTTCATCTAATTATATCAAATATTTTTAGTTATAAGTTGGTTAAACTTAGCATCAAAATAATGAACCATTTTACCCCATGTCAAAAATATATTTATTACTAAATATACATGAAAATAAGAAAAAAGGCAATCGGCTAAGCCGTTTTTATCTGAAAAAATTTGTTTAAGTTGTACTTTAATGAAATTGTAAAAGTCCGAAGTTAAAGAACATTGTTCAAATACATCAATTAAAATACTTTATTTTGAGAAAAAAATAAACTTGTTTGACAGTTCAATGTATATTTGAAGTAAATAAGTTAAAAACATTGTTTTTACTTAATACAGAAGGCCTCCTAACTATGACCCATTTTACCCCAAGTACAAAATATTGTTATAAAAGATAAAATATTTTACATTTTTCTAAGCTGATTGGCTTGAAATGTCTCTCAGACTTTCTTTTATGAAAAATATTTCTGTAATTTATTACAATATATAGATATTTGGAAGTTGGTAAACCCTGTTTTTGGACAACACCATTTACCGTTCAAAAAAAAATATTTTTTCAGTTCTTAAATTCATGAATCTAAATTTTTGACAGTCGGAAAATGTTGCCAACAGATAAAAGATTATAATTCAAAAAAATGAGCGAAAATAATTCCATTTAAATTTGATTTATATCGAGTTAAAACTGACCCATTTTAACCCAAGACCCACTTTACCCCAACCCACCCTATAACTTTTCTTTTTCTTTGATATTAAGTAGTTACTCGGATGTCATCCATGGTTTCTTAAAGGTTTTACGCTTAGTAATATTTGAACTATGCTTAGAAGAATCAATAATTAAGTTAACTTTTTATAAAAATTCGCTGAAAACAAGGTTTACATAAGAATCCGAATTAATTTTCAAACTTAGATCAGTAGTTGAACTAAATATCTAAACCTTTCATGATGAATGAAATTATTCATAGATACTGACTTGGATTCGGGAAGAGAATTTACATTGTGAAATATGACAGAGAACAAAGGGAAGTGATCAGTAAGAGGGTAATCAATAATAGCCGAATTCACACTCACTCTATTATCAGATCTATAAAAGACATAATCGATACATGAAGAGGAGTCGTTGCATTGCCTTGTGACACCGAATATTTCTGGTTATAAACCATAAAGTTGACATAGTATTTAAATATGAATTTGAAAGGAGGGAGTTTTCTAAAATGTTTATGTTAAGATCTTCAACTAAGATTAGGTTTCTCACTCTACAAGTTCCCAATAAATTGTCTAACTCAGAAACAAAAATATCAGGTTTAACCCCTTAACAGTGACATTTATTTCAGAAAAATTGACCAAAAATTAAAAATTTTTTTGACTGTTTTATTTCGTTCTTTATATTAATATAAGTGTGAGAAAAAACGTTTTTTATAAAAAAAATCAAAATTTAAACGTAATTACAAGTGTACAAATTATTTTAACATACGAATAAAAAAGTATTGGATTACGCACACATCTTTTTAAATAAGGAACAAGATTATTCAAACATGATTTTCTGATTTTTTAACCAATTTGATTAATCTTTCCTTCGTTCAAGGTATTTTCTTTTCCAACCTAAAAAAATAATCTTTAGTTGTACCGATCTTTAAGCAGGGTAGTAAAAATGATCTTAATAATTATAGACCAATTTCTCTCTTAAGTATATTTTCGAAAATTATTGAAAAAATCATGCATATCCGTTTGTCTAAGTTTTTAGAAAAGCATCACATAATATCAGATAACCAATATGGTTTTAGAAAAGGAAAAAGTACAGAATTAGCATTAATGAAGTTTACAAAAATTATCTACTCAAACGAAATTAACAACATTAAGTCTGCTGCTGTTTTTTTTGGATATTAGCAAAGCTTTCGATACGGTCAACCACAAGCTGCTCTTAAATAAATTGCACTGTTTAGGAATAAGAGGATATATCTACTCGTGGTTCGAATCTTATTTGAGTGGTAGAACGCAATATGTTAAAGTTGATGATACTTATAGTAGTGAACTTCCTATTAATGGTGGTGTTCCTCAGGGTTCCATTCTAGGGCCCCTATTGTTTCTGATTTTTATTAATGATTTCTGCCAATTAAATTTAAATTGTGACATCATAACTTTTGCTGATGATACTGTTTTGGTATTCTCCGCTGATAATTACTTAGATCTTTTTAAAAAAATTGAAATTTCACTCCAAAAAGTAAACATCTGGTTTAGTAATAACTTGTTAAAGCTAAACGTTTCAAAAACTAAATTTATGATTTTTAGTCTGAAATCTACTGAACCCACTGTTAATAGTTTAAAAATCCATAACCCTTCTTGTAATCTGGAATGTGATGGTGCATTCTCTACCTGTGATAAAATTAAGCGCGTTGACTCTATTAAGTACTTAGGACTTCAATTTGATAGTAATTTAAAATGGAAGTCTCATGTAAGTTATTTGTTAAACAAATTACGGTTTATTAATTTGAAATTTTTTAAGCTTAAACGTATTATTGACAATAAATTTTTAACTTCAATATATTTTGCCTGGGTTCAATCTTTAATCAACTACGGAATAACATGTTATGCTTCAGATTACTATAATAATATAAAACCTCTTAACCACTTGCAGAATAAAATCCTATCCCATATTAAAAATAATTCTTTATTAAATCCTATCTTGTCTGTAAGAGAACTCTACATATTTCGGTTACTGCTTTTCATTTTCAATAATAAATTTTTCTATCAATATAAAACTAGTAACTTTTCTCTTAGAAATACACAAGGAAATTATTTTATACCAAAATCTAACAAAGAAATTTTTCACAAATCACACGTGTTTCTTGGTCCCTTTTTGTTTAATAAATTAAATGAACCCCTTAAAATCACTAATAATAAATCTGAATATAAATCTGGACTACATAATTTCATAGCAGGACACAATGACAGAAATATTATTTAAGGTAGCTAAATAGAGTCAGCGCAGCTTTGTTGCCTAGGGAGAGTTTTTGGTATTGTGTACCATGGACGAGCTACGAGCTCTTTTGGTACTTCAAAACTACTATTTTCTTTTTGTATGTATGTGTTCGTTTTTTTTGTCTCTTCAATGTTGTGTGCGTATTATTCCATTGTTTTTTTTCTCTCTTTTGTGTAATTTTTAATTATATTTTGTTGAAATAAAATCCTTGAATCCTTGAATCCTTGATGATGTCTCACAATCTCTAAACGACGAAAAATCACTATCATTGTCGAAACGAACTCAGTTTGGGCTTCACAAAGGGAAACGTCAATTTTTCTCCTGCCCGAGCTGAGCTCGGTCATCACAAATTCTGCACGTAGTGGTTGCCCGAGCTGAGCTCGGGCGACTCTGTTAAGGGGTTAAACTCATGAGACCTATAACACGAGATAATTTGAAAATTAAGTATTTCAGAATATACAGACACACATTCAGCAGTTGACATATTAACAGTAACCTCAGAAAAACTTGCTAAATTGTTTTTATATATGTTACCGCTAAAGTTGAAAATTAGTTATTCTAAAGAATACCTAGGTAAACTTTGGATTAACTGATTTCGGTCGTTAATGTGCGGATATTAGAGTTTTTCGCATTTTACCTAGGGAATCTACACTATAACGGCCTCTTGATAGTTAAAGTTCAAAATAGTTGGTTTCGCTCAATATTTTCTGTTAAAATGTTGAGGTGCGCACTGCGCCATGCGCTTACCCCTGCGCAGTCGGGTTTCAATACGTAGTTTGTTGTCATATTTGGTGTTTTGATTTCAAATTTAGTGCGTAGCACTGGTAGTTGTCATGTTGAATGTTAAAACAAAATAATACAAGCAAGTAAGTACTGTAAATTTACATGATTAAGTACAGTAAATTACTACTAAAACGGGTATTTTAAAACAATTGTGTTGAAGCTCCGACTTCAGAGTGACAGAGATTTCTTTTAACGAAAGCAAATGTCCCAGCTGTTGAAATATCTTTTCAACAAACGTTAATTCAATAATCGCTGGAACCTGGGCAAGGGTTTAACATATGTAATCGATCGCGAATCCTAGCAATAGTTCAGGGTAGGCTGCCAGCCGATTACACCACGCTTTCATTAAGATTTGCAAGTTTAAGTGCTCATTGAAATACGCTGTCAAATCGAGATCGAAAAACCACAATTGATACAAAACTCAGTTGGTACTTTAATATTCTATTATTATTGCTTTTATATTCTAGTTTTAAAATTGCTATTTCATTACTATTTTTGTGGGATTTGCGTGTTTTGTGTAATATGAAAAAAGTACCGATCCCCCTTTTTTGATTCGTCATTGTTACTGTTTACCCCCAAAACGAGTTTGGTTATAGTTAGGGCAGGGGGGTTTAGGGGGGCGGCAGCCCCCCCCAACCACCTTAAACTTTTTATAAAATAAAATAAAATTTTGTACTTTAACGGATCACCCTCGTTAATATGTAAAATAACTGATTACAGGTAGTATGCAGATTAACGAGTGTCTAGTTGGTAGGGTGCAGAATACCTAGGTAATTTCAAGATTACCTAGGTAATCTTAGAAATTGAAAAAAATTTCGCTCTTGAACGGATCACCCTCGTTAATCTGCAAATTACCTAGGTTATCTGTAAATTAACTGATTTCCGGACTTTAACTGTAACATATACATGACAATTCCTGCTGATTTATTACTATCGGGACATTAAATATTGGAGTATAATCACTTATTTGAAAAAATTGAGTTTCAGAGTTCTTTATCCAAATCTCAGAAAGAATAATAATATCAACACAAAGATTGATACTGGATTAAATAAACAAGCAACTCGTCAAAGTTTGAACGCAAACTTCTTATATTTAAGTGCAGCATAGAAAAATGAGCAAAATTGCATTTACAGATAAAACTGTGAATTTCAATAGATTTCAGAACAGGGGTGCATGGTAAGAAAGAATCCTCGTGAGATATATTCATTTTAGAATCTAACATTTTAATTTAATAAGGTCAGCTTCATTTTATTTTTATTCTAAATACCTTTTCATTTTCATTTTTTCTCACGAAGATCTTGTCATCATTGCACCACACAAATTTATATTCTGTATTATCTCTTCTGAATTGTTTAACTTTTGACAAAGTTTGCTTGTTTTGCATAGTTAAATGCTCATTAATATAAAAGTTATCGAGTACAAAGTTGCTATCTAAGTCAGTAGGGTGGGTTGGGGTAAAATGGGTCAGTTTTAATTAACTCGATATAAGTTAAATTTAAATTGAATTATTTTCACTCATTTTTTTGTATTATAATCTTTTACCTGTATGCAACATTTTCCGACTGTCAAAAATTTAGATTCATGAATTTGAGTACTGAAAAAATATTTTATTTGAACGTTAAATGGCGTTGTCGAAAAAACAGGGTTTACTAACTTCCAAAATATCTATATATTGTAATAAATTACAGCAGACTTTTGTAATATTTTTCCATAAAAGAAAGTCCGAGAGATATTTCAAGCCAATCAGCTTAGAAAAATATAAATATTTTATCTTTTATAACAATATTTTGTACTTGGGGTAAAATGGGTCATAATTAGGAGGCCTTCTGTATTAAGTAAAAACAATGTTTTTAAATTATTTCATTCAAATATACATTGAACTGTCATACAAGTTTATTTTTTTATCCAAATGAAGTATTTTAATTGCTACATTTGAACAATGTTCATTAACTTCAGATAAAAACGGCTTAGCCGATTGCCTTTTTTCTTATTTTCATGTATATTTAGTAATAAATATATTTTTGACATCTTTTTGCAATGAGACCCATTTTACCCCAAGTTGGGGTAAAATAGGTCATTATTTTGATGCTAAGTTTAACCAACTTATAACAAAAAGATATTTGATAAAATTAGATGAAAATGTTCTGAAGGATTGTTATGTCAAGATCCAATTGAAAGAAATCCTTAAAAATTAATAGTTTTTTAGAAATAAAACTTAGAATGTGAAAGTACCTTAAAAGTGACCCATTTTACCCCAATCCACCCTAATATTCAAGTTCTTTTTACTTCTTGCTTTTGACAAAAACTCATCTCGATCTTTTCTTCAGGTAAACTGGCATTTAATAGGCTTGGTAGGTTTATCTGATCGAGTAGGTATGCGATGAATTTTAGCAATCTTAATATCGCCATGAAAACCTATAATTTGTGCAACTTAACCAAGTGTGTCAGTAAGATTTTTCTTTTCAGTTGTTGGTACCCCGATTATTTCGATATTGCAATTTCTTGAATATTGTGCAAGGTAATTTAGATTTGACTGTAGCTTAAGAACTTCCGCACTGATATTTGAAATCTTTTCATCAGAACCTTAGAATTTGGTCTTCGAATTCTATGTAAGGGCTTATTCTATGTAATCCACACTAGGAATATATTTTTTACGGAGATTAGACGAGCTTGTTGAATGAAACACCCAGTATAATTATTCCCGAAAGGGTGTACTTAAGGATTCTAAAAACGCAAGCAGGTTTAACTCTCCGGTTCTTTTCCGGTATTCCGGCCGGTCCGTTTGCTCCCGGCGCTCCGGTACGCATTGATCCGGTTGCTGTTTGATCACGGGCCCGATACGTTTGCTTTTGTTTGACTTGTGTGAGATCAATGGAAACTTTGATCCTTATACCTCTCCGTCACGCGATCGGCCCAGCTATCATCGATTATCGGCGGAAATAAAAATTTTGGCTGATGATGCAGAATCGGGGTGAAAATAATAAACTGCTGTATTGATCGGGTTTTCCATAAGGGACAAAAAACGGGACGAATTATGGGACTAACGAGAGTGTTTAGCATGGCCTCGGGATTTTTGATTGAAAGAAAGTAGTGTAATAAAGATTAACTTCTAGCCAGATGTGCACTATTAAAGTGACGGAATACATGTAATTAAGTCTTTAGGGTTTTATAGCCTTAGGTTTGATGAGGTGTGCATTTTAAGACATGATTGCTTTAAGCACAAGTTTTTCTATTTATGATTTTAAATTGAAATCATTACCAAGGATAGTTTGTTACTATTGGTTAAGTTTTCCCTCTAGAAAAATTATTGTCAAATTTGGGGTAGGAGTGTGTATATGGTTGGCTCCTAATTTTCCTGGAAGTTTTTCATATTTTTGTAAGTAACCTTTTGTAAGTATTTTTGAAAAGTAAAAACCATTCGAAAATTTGAACAAAACCTTTAAGTTTACCAAAAGTACCGGATATCAATTTATTTTCAAAAAGAAGAAATCA
Source organism: Tetragnatha versicolor (assembly GCA_024610705.1). Taxonomy (NCBI): domain Eukaryota; kingdom Metazoa; phylum Arthropoda; class Arachnida; order Araneae; family Tetragnathidae; genus Tetragnatha; species Tetragnatha versicolor. The sequence continues at coordinate 5,076,209 of JANDEH010000009.1, read as the reverse complement.
ATGAAACATTTTTTGTTTCTTCTTTGTTCAACATTAAAATCGTAATTATTACGAAGAGTGATTCTTGAATAGGAGAAGAAATTTAATTTAAGCGATAGGCTGAAAATATGTAATAGTACTAATTTAACTTTTCGTTTAAAACCCATGAAATATATTATATTCTTTCTATAACTAAAGATATATATTCATATTTCATTTCATTAAATATTTGGTGTAAAATATTAAAAAGTTATAACTAGATCCCCATTTAATGCCATAAAAACATGTTTTTTGTAATATTCTCTCTGCTTTTTGAATGTCAAAGATAAACTTTTGCTTATTTTATTTCTTTATTTTTTGAAATCTTTAAAGAGTGAGAGAAAAAAGAGGGTTTTTGTAGAGCAAAAGCTATTTTAATATTCCTAAAATAATATTTGAAATTAAGGTATAGAACACAATTACAGTTACCAGTTATTAGATGAAATTTATATCAGTATAAAGGGTTCAGGCTGTTTATAATTTTACTAGTTGTTTTTAGATCATTTATACCTATTTTTTATAGGTTGTGTGCAATAAACCATTACAATAAAGCAAACAATAAATAAAATATTATTTCACTCAACATTTGAAAGTTCGATATTTTTTCAAGATTGTAATCTATGTATAATAAATTAAAATTGACAATTTTTAAAACTTTCATGATCTCGGATTTCATTATTTTCATTTTAAAGTTTTTAAATATGCATAATATTGAACCAAAAATATTGAAAACTGGTTTTAATGCTTGTTTGTGAAATTGTCATCAAAAATCAGTTTTACAAATGAAATTTAAATATACCATGGGACCTTAGAAAAAGACAAAGAATATAAATGATGACACACATAATTTCATAATTTTTCTGCTATAGGGGAGAGTGGGGCACATTCGCACAAAAAGTGTATTTCGGCATATTTCTCTGGATCTAGATGAGATATTGAAACAAACTCGGATTCAAATGAAAGTTAAGATCTTTCCCGATATTTTAGAACGATAATTGGTCGAATTCATCAAGAATTTCTAACCTATATCATCAATCTAAAAAACAAGAAATTTCCTGCGAATGTGCCCCATGGGTGGGGCAGTTTTGCACACGTATGGGGCACATTCGTACACATGCCAAAAATTATACAATACCAAATACCAAATAAATGTATACCAAAAATTATACAATAATTATTTTTACAAACTTAAAAGTTTATGGCACTTTAAAGTAAGAATAATTAAACGAAATATTTGGCATTTTTCCTCTAAATTGAAGATTTTTTTACAAAAAAGAAAACAGCTTCAGAAATATTGCACATCTAAGTTTTTGATGAGGAAAACAATTGTAGTAATGAAGTATTGCACATTGACATACTTCACATAATATAATTAGTTAGAAAAAGTTCAACCAATATTTTAACTGTCAGGTTTTATTCCAAAGGAAAGTGAACCAACAGCTCGCTTATTAACACCTGAAACTGACGGTTGGGGGGAACTTTTAATACGATAATATCTTTTTGTATGAATGTTGAATCATTACTTACTGGGAAAATAAAAGTTTCGTCATTAATTCTAAAGTTTTTCATCATTAATTTTAAATAAGCATCATTCAATTCGAAATTTTCTATTTGACCAACATAACAAAATTTTCTTTTTAGTAGCAAATTCTACTGGAATAAAATCACTTAAGTCCAAGTCAATTGGTATTAAACAATTATCAGGGAAATTTATTTCTTCAATGTTTAAATCTGGGTTTAAATTCCTTAAAACTGAAGCTTTCTTTAAGATGTTATCACCAAATTTTGAAACAATTACAATAAAAAACAATTAAACTTCAAGTTTTTAAATATACTGCACTTATAAACATATAAATCACTTTCATAACCAAAAATGGGAAAGATGAAACACATTTCGCACTGTCCGAATCTGCCCCATCTTTTGGTGTACGAATGTGTGCCCCATCTACCAGTTCAAGCTTACCACTCCCAACAAGATATTTATAATTAAAGCAGGGAAATAAAATCTTTCTAGAAACTTACTTTAGTAGTGCCTCTACTGAATAAAATGCTGAATGTCCACTTGAGAGTTATTTTTAAATGTTATTTTACTCCAACAAAATGACAAGAAAATTTACTTTGCTGCTTCTAACGCTAGGAAGTTTTTAGTACGTATACAACAAAATGGCTCAGGGCTTTGAACATTCATGCAGGAGGTGGTAGTCATGCTTCCATCTACTGGTATTTTTTCAGATTTTTAAATTAATAATTACTAGGGGAAATGCCATCTGTCCGAATGTGCTCCATGTGCGAATGTGCCCCACTCTCCCCTACTGAAGATATATATTGATTATTTTAAATCATTTCGATTTTAAATATGTAATAAAAAATAGCGGGTAAAATAAAGAAATGCGATACTTTAAAAAAAGTTAAATACACTATTTCATTCATTCAATACAAATTTAATTTATTGGGTGTATATCTGAATATAGTGTTGTAATTGTAGTATATCTGTATATTGTATGTTATTTCGATAAAGTTCATTTTCCACAACAGGTTTTTAAATCTGAAAAAAACATGTCCCAAATGTTTAGATTGTTCTGCATTAACAAATACCTATCGTAGGAAAATGTTAAAAACTTTTTACTTGACCTTTTTAGTTTCTATCTACATGACCAAAGGTGTCAAAAATTCGGAACCGCACATTTGTGTTCCTGGAAAGCATGAAATTTTAAAAAGGTCCGGCACACGAATCTTATTTGCACGTAGCTCCAGGTTCGTGATAAAGCGCACTTTCCGGACTCATTTCTCCCCTGGACCCTAAGCTTTCGTACGTGAGTCGCTCTGTTCAACCGCCTGCTGTTACTTGCGCCCAAGATATTTTGTAAAGATGAATGTCATTAAGAAATGTTTCTATGAATATCCGTTTGGGGAAATGTATTTTGGAAGTTTTTGTGAGTCGCGTTCGTAATCTCTAGAGGTGGAAGTTTTAAATACAGCTGTGTTAAAATATTTTCTTGAGATTTAAAAGTGACAGTCATATTGTAGGTGTTGTATAACATTAACAACCTAATCATAATTTAAAAACCTCCTTAAAACCCTATGTTTCAGTTAAAACATATTACTATTTATAATTAAGAACAGTGTGGACCCTTGGCCCTCGAAAAGGTTTTCATGGCACTCAGCCACAAAGTTTATTCCTTACAAACTATACAGAATATTAATTAACTTGACACATTTTTTTTCTTTAGAAAAGGGCTTAACACCCGTTTTTATGGTTTGAATTTTCCAAAAAATTTCAAGAGTGATCTCCTGTACCCCATTTGAAAAGGTTTTGGCTTAAAACTTAAAAGGAACATGAAAATAGCATCAGCATAAACTCCAGTTGGGGGAATAGCTTCATATATTTAAATATATGTTTTTATTTTACTATCCACTTATAGCTTTATCACTGCAGTTTAAAAAATTTGCTTAAAAAAGTATGCATTACACTGAAAGGAGCTATCAGATCAGTACATGCTATAAGTTAAAATTAGCATTTCATCTACAAGTGTAATTTCAAAAATGTTCAGTATATACAGGGCTGGTGTTGTGTCTATTATTTAGAACATAATTTTAAAAATAAAATTTCTTAACATCTTGCTCTTTTTTGGGTATGAACTTAATAAGCAACAAATAGGCCTGGGCGATATAAGAATTTCTTAAATCGATTTATGGCCACTTTAACATCACGATTTAGTGATATATCGATTAAACCCGGATAATATGAAACCCTATTTTTGATTACTGTTTGAGGGGAAAATGTTCCTATGGCTATTGACTATTGATATTACGCAGTTAGAAAGAATCTCCAAGATAAAATGGTCAATGGAGCTATAATGTCGAAAAATTCAAAAATTGACCAGTGGTCAAATGGGATTTAGCAAAGGTCAGGGACCCCCAAAACAACCTACGAGGAAGAAAGAGAAGGTCAGAAAAGCTATTAATAGCGAAAAAATAAAGGATTGACCGCTGGTCAAGCGGTCTTGACCAATGGTCAAGACAAGCCTGTCATTAGTCTTATGGCGTTTGGTTTGAGCCCCCACATGACCTACTTTAGTGCCAAAGCATAGAAGTAGCAAAAAGGTGACCGTACTGACCAATGGTCAATCGGAACCAAAAAGACATGATTTACCAATAGGGAATACATAATATCAATAACCGACTCCAACACTTATTTTTATGATTTTTAACCACATAGAGCAATATTGACCAGTGGTCAAGCAACATGATAAAATTTTACTCTAGGAGTCTTTCAGTTAATCTACTCAAAAATCAATCTGAATCCTTCCTTCAAGTGGAATTGTTGCAAGATCGAGCTGTTTCAAGTCGAATCACGATGACATCGCCGATGCATCGAAATTCCTTAAATCGATGTTCTCTTTAACTCATTCAAATTTGCCGTTCTGATAATACCAATGCATCGCGATACATCAGAATTCGGTACATATCGATGCTCGATTAAACTAATTCAGAATCTTAATTCTGATGTGGTTGACTAGGTTATAAATCGATTTCGATGATTGCTTAAATCGAATCCGATGTTGAGTTAACGATATAAGCTCTACATCGGGTGGGCGATTTAAGGGTTAAATCGATATTTCGTTATAAATCGATTTAAGGCCCAGTCCCAGCAACAAATATTTTTAGCTGTAAATCACTAAACACTTCTCTTGCTTCTCAAACCATTTTGAATTACCTAATAATGTAAGAAAGGTTTTCTCATTGATATGGATCGATTTTCCTTTTAACAACAAATTTTCATTTTGATTAATAGGGAAATTTAAACAAATTATTATTAATTATTAATTGGAATAGTATGTTTTAAATTTTAATTTAATAAATATAAAGTAAAATATTGTTTAAATTGTGGCACAAAATGAATACATAGTGTTTTAATGACCATGAAAAAAAATTTTCTTGCATATCCAATGTAATATAGCGTGGAATGACCATTCTTTAAAACACCCACACACTCCAAGATAAAAAATAAAAATGGTATTTAAAACTAAAGCAACAAGTTCAACTATCAATGTAGCAAGATATTAAATTTAGAAGTTAGAAAATTTGGAAGTTAATAAACTTTTCAAACAGCCAATTTGGGAACACTAAGCATTTTTCGTTGCTTCTAATTTCACTAGTCGACAGTGGTTTCCTAACAACAACCAAACTACTATTTTTGTTACTAATTCATATAGTTATTCAACTATCTGCAAGTAAAATATTTCCACCACGTCCTATTTTTGTGTAACAAAAATTTTCGATATTCTGATTTTTTTTAAGTTTTGCGTTTTAAGCGTCATTTTTGTCCAACAGCAACCCTGCAATCTCTCATCCAATTAATTTATTTCTAGTATCCCAGTATGTAGACATTATATTAAAATTGTGGCTATGTTTTTGTACTGCAGTTCATTTTGAAAATACTCGTTTTCAGTGCAGATTTTGCACATCTATGCACAATAGCACAATGCGTTTTGCTAAATTTGGGTACGGTATAAATTGAATCGTCAGTTTGAAGAAGGGAAGTCCAAAAAAATGACAAATTGACTTTTTGTGTTCAAAACAATCTCCAAGCTTTGCTCTACACATGGGTGAAAAGAGGGGAAAATAACTAACCCCTATAGGGAGATATCGCCCATTGAAGTTGTGAATTCTGTGTCCATTCACTGTATTTTTTAAGTTAATTTGGAATTAACGTTAAATATTGTCTTTCTTTTCATATTCTTTGTGCTGTAAACTAAGTTAAAACAATTTTCTCTTAATTTTAAAAGTTTGACTCCATTCATATTCCCTCACTCCATTGATACTGTTTTAATAACTCAGTTTCACTATAATTTTATATTGTCTTTGTCTTATTCTTTTTATTTCACCCTTTTGTGGTGTAATGTAAATCTAAGGAGAAATATAATTTAAATGTGAATTTCAGGGTTCTTTAAAGATTTTTTCATCAGAAAAATTTCATACGTGGAAGAAGGGAATAAGCCCATCAAATTATTTTGAATGTAAAATAATTTTGAATATACTTAAATTTTGTGGTTATTACAATGAAAATTCCATTACTAATACAGTTTTTTCGATTTTCTCAAAACTTTGTTTTTGGACTTATTCCCTTCTTCCAACTGACGATTCAATTACAATTTAACGGTAGTATTTAACAGAAAAGGTAGGAAAAGGTTCTTCCCACTGTTTTATGTCCAAATAGGTGACTAAAATGAAATGAAATCTCGGCTTCTCAAGTGCGTTGCAGAAGTTAAAATGTTGGTCTTTTTAAGTGCGTAAGCGTCAACAGTAGTTCTATGCAAATTACTATCCTTATAGTATGTGGGGGACATTCAAATTATCTTGGTTATTTAATATCAATGACAAATACAGAAAATACATTTCAAAAAGTATTTAAAAGGACTTTTTTTCGCCATGAGAAGGCGAACTCTAAGTCAGTATGAACCTCTGATTAAAAAAGAATTCACGACCCTGCTTATTAAGGAAATTTTAATAAAAACGGATTATCAGCTTGGAAATTGTTTTTAGGAGAGTGAGTAAGATTATTTTTAGAAAATAATACCGATAAAAATGTTTTAATCCCAACAGAAGGTTCCCTTCAGTCTTACCAAGCCATAGAATGTTGAGCATCACTCAAAATTCATATTTTACATCCACGTTTGAACGTTGTTATTATTTTACATCCACGTTTGTTATTTCCGGAAAATCTCACGGTAGTCAATCATAAACAAGGGTAAAGATTCCCTTAGGACATTGACTCGATACATAGGTCACTGAGAAATAGCAATTTTGGGCTACAGCTCTTGGTTCATTGAAAGAGGAGATTTAACGCCAATTAAGAGACAAAAATATCGCATCGTATTTAATGAATGTTTAATGATTTTTAGTTTTATATTGTCTGAAACATGTACGTATATAATCTTAATTATGACAGTATTTTATGCTAAAATAATGAGATTAGCTGTTAAAAATTAGTGTTTTCAACGCTTTTGTCCGCTTCTTACAGTACATGTGACATATTTTTAACAAAAAAACTGTACGTGCTGAAGCTTTTTCACATCTATTTCTGAATTCTACACCCTGGAATTAGTCGGAAATACCTAATCTCATTTTTGTTAGGGAAAAATATTTAATTTTGTCGACTAGTGTTTTTAAAGTTTTTGTTGATTAAAAACATTAATTCGGCATACAAGAGCTGACTGAGTAAAGAAATGCAATCCATGTAAACCATAACTAAAAAATTTCATCACCACATCAAAAATGTGACTTATCAACAACAAAACTTTTACATATTCGTATATTCCTTTATATTATCTACTATTCGGCATGCGCTAGAATAAAAAATCAGTGACGAAAGAAAACAAAGAAAGTGCTTGAGTGAACTGAGGTTCAAGGTGCGTTGCAAGTAGAACACAGAATCTTCCCGTCTCGATAACTCAAGTAGCAAGCAATGACGGGCGCTCAGTAAATTCTCCCTAAGCAAACCCTCCTGTTTGCCTCCAAACACATCGTTAAGGCTTGCAATCTGACTACTATTCTCTCCCGTTTGTTTACGAGGCCAGAAAGAAGAGCAGGGCTCTTTGTGGGAGCGCTCAGGAGGGAGATTAGTGCCCGGATAATAATGCTTCTTGTGAGTGCTGACCAGAGATCAAGTGACGGACGATGGCAACAGGTCACTTGGGGGTGTCTGGACACGGACATTCGTGCTATCGTGACGTACTTGGAAGACGTTTTTCTTGCCTTTTCTTGCCAACAGATCCGGATAATGCAATAACCATTTTTATCTTTAAAATATAGTCCTTCCGTGATTTCTCATATTATATAAAATGTTTGATAAATGACTGATTACTCAGATATTCCCTTAAAGGGGAGAAGTTTTAGTTAAACTGCAATTTTTAAGGTGTGTGCTATTATAAAAGTTAACCTGAAATTTTTAAGGTGGGTGCAAAGTGAAACTCATTGGTATTATAAAAGTGAAACTCATTGTTAAAACTTTATAATCTACACTAATAGTACTTTTTCGTTTTTCATATAATATGAAAGATAAAAGAAATTGAAGTTATATACATTTTAAAATTAAAACTACGTATTATTTAAATGATATAATTCATAAATCCATTCTAGTACATGCATTCCAAATAATGCTTTCTAGAATTAATCAATTCATGTTCTACTTTATATTAATAGCAGTATGACTCTATACTTTTTTAACCAGTTACAATTTCATTTAGCTTTTTATTATTAAGTAGATAATTTATTAGTTTTGATGTTCATCTTTGAAAATATCAGTTATTAGTTAATTATTTAATTTTTTGATAATTTTCCTAAATAACCAAAAACCATCGAATATTATTTTTGTTATAGTCAGTAGTAATTCTGGATACTATTCATATAATTTGTCTTTATGCAAAATTTAATGTCAATTTTTAATTTTAACATTGATTATAGTACAGTTAATTACAATTGGAAATAAACCTTTCATTGACGAAACTCACGATGAATCACTAAGTTTCCGTAAACAGCCAAAGATCAAACTCAGTTTTATAAAACCCGCAAGAACAACCTGCGCTTTTTCTTGGCAAAAGAAATGTTTTCTAACCTTAAGGTATTCCAGCATGCCTGACAAAGCGTGCGACATTTATTCCTTTAAATTTATGCCGTTCCGAAAAGTAATAAGTGGCCTTTCTTGCATTCATCTTGTTGTTTGACTCGCTTTTCACGCCCCCTTTTAACTCCCCTCCCCCGATTACCGTATGCCGAAATCACACACACAGCGAAATCAAATAGTTGCATAGCTTTCTGTCCGTGCATTAGAAATTATTAAATTCCATTCGGCTTAAAAATTCTTTGGGCCAAATTTTCTATTTCTGCCTCTGATGGTAAGCCATTCCCTCCATCTGCCAACTCCCAGCCTGCCCGGGCATATTAAATAAGCCAGGCATTGATTCCAGGGCAAAAATATTCGTAGACGCGGTTAAATTCCAATTCCTTTTGCATAGGAAAGTTCGCTTTTTTGGCCTTGATCTATCGGCGAGCGTGAATCAGTCGATTTGGCGCTTTCGCCTTGACTTTACATTTGACTTTACATTCGAGTCGAGTCGTTCTACATTAAAATACGGAGAGCCTTTTTCGTTAACATCCCAGTCTACGGCATTTCGTTACCATTTCAGATGCGCTTTCGATTCTCCCCGTCGCTTTTAGGACGGCGCCAAAGGGTTAAGCTCCACTTGCAAATGAGTAGTAAGCCCCGGCTCTTCAAAAACACCCCACTTCGAGTGTCTTCTTTTTTTTGAAGTTGAAATAAAAGCCTACATTGTTTTGATTGTGTTTTGGGGATGACGATGAAAATTTTGAATTTTTGTGTGACTGGGGCTAGTTAGTCAGTTTTGTTTGGGGACAAAGGATTGCCATATGTTAATCAGCAACTTTATTGTAATTACATATTATATGATAATAATTAATGTACTAAAGATGGAATATACAGGGTGTTTCAAAAGTCCGTTTCGAGGTTTTTATTTGGAACAAACGTGTCCTAGGTAAGGTTTACCCCTAGTTCAATGACCCTGGAGAATCCATTGAGATGACTGACAGCGCCACTATAAGCGAAATAAAAGAGTTTAAAAAATTAATTTAAAAACTAAAGGAGATAGAGCAAAAACTTCAATGAGAATATTGTTGCCAACGTTATGAAGAACTCACTGAAAAAAAATTTATGAAAATATCGAGTATATTCGCGGAGATATTAGCATGTGAAAATAGCACTTTTTCAGGCCTCAATAAAGAAAAATTTCGAAAATTTGCAAATTTTTAAGTGTTAACGTGTAGTTTTGTGTTTTTTTGTTGAATGAAAGCAAAATTTAATCAAAAAATCATAAAACTGGAAAATTTGCAAACTTTTTCTTTATTGAAACCTGAAAAAGTGCTATTTTCACACTTATTTCATCTTCGCGAATCTTCGCAATATTTTCATGAAATATTTTTCATTAAGTTCTTCATAACGTTGGCAACAATACTCTTATTGAGGTTTTTGCTCTATATCTAGTGATGGGCAGGTATCGATACCAAATACTTAAGTACTCGATACCTATAGGTATCGAGTGTATTCGATACCCACAAAAGTATCGATACTTAATTGACATATTTCGTTTTAAATTTTTCAATGAAGTAATCTTTATAATACCTACTGTAGATCAAACGCCACCTGTTTCCGTTTTCATTTTGCAACGCTCAAACCCAAGCCGTTATCATCCGCGAGAGAAATTTGACGCGGCTAGGTTTCCCCCGCCAAATCCTTCGCCTCTATCCACCTCCAGGCCCGTAGCTACGGGGCTTTTTGATGGATCGCTTTCAGTTTTTTTGAATATTAGTCTGATTATGGATAGGCCCTAAAAAAATTGTCCCTTCAGGTTCATTTCCCGATATTGAAAAAAAGTACTCGATACCTAAAAGTACTCGATACCTATAGGTATTCGATACCAAAGTATTCGATACCTATAAGTATTCGATACCAAAGTATTCGATACCTAAAATTATCGATTTTGCCCATCACTATCTATATCCTTTAGTTTTTAGTTAATTTTTTTAAATTTTTAATTTCGCCGCTAGGGGGCTCTGTAAGTCATCCCAATGGATCCAATGGATCCCAGGGTCACTTACCTAGGGGTAAACCTTACTTTCGTGACCCTAGGACACATTAGTTCCAAATAAAAGCCGCTAAACGGACTTTTGAAACACCCTGTATACAGATTTGATAAGTATCAACAGTTGTTCACACATTGTTGAATTATTCAATTAATATTAAAGATCTTTTCGAAATGCCCAGTTTGATAAATCAATTAATATAATAATATAAAAATATTTTAAACGAAAAAATATTAGATTGGATTTATAATTTGTTAACGCAGACAAAATTAGGGCATTTTCTATACCGCTAGTTTTATATTATTATATGCATCTGAATCTTATTGATTAAATGGGTGACCTAACCCTATAGAACTAAGCTCATTATATTTATTTTAACTGAAACCTAAGTACTCTTTGACATTTTAAAAAGAAGTTAATATCCATAAAGGGCACACGAAATAAACCATCCCAAATGCTACACATTTGGTTTACGATTCTTTTATTAAACACGTGTTGAATGAGTCAGGCTTTCATAATGATACTCTTATAAATTGAAGCTTTTAAAACTGAACAGTTCATTGCTGAAATGTATTTGCGTAAGTGTGTGAACTTAAAATTTTAAATTAAAAATTGCAGTTTTTAATCAGATTTTTAAATTTATTTACAAAGCAAATACAAGCCCCAAAAAATTCAGTTTCCTTGACGTATAACATACTGTAGGTATTATTTAAATTCATTGATTCCATATTATTAGATAAAACGATTCTGAGATTGATTTTATACGGTAGAAATTAAATGAAAATAAATTAAACTCATTTAAAAATGCGACAGAAATCAGAATTTTGTTACACATAAAACCCTGGTTTTTATTACTCAATTCAAACCATTTTTTCTCTCGATTCCATAACCCACTTCTCACAAACAAATAGTACAGGAAAAGCTACATCAAATGCAAATTCAGCCACCCGCCAAACCACACACTGCACCGAATCTCTGCAACCAAAGAAACCATCCGCCATAACTTGTTTTTGCCATTCACTTCTCGGCCGCCCCAAATCCACATTTAGCCAGAAGCCGCATTTCTTTTCCTAATCCCCGGGGAATGCGAATATTGTTGGAGTCTATCGTAGAAGGAAATGAAGCCCACCTGACGTTTAAGGAGATTTTGACGGTGATTTGTCAAAGGATTATCCTGCCTCCAGATCCACGGCCAGGAGGCCTGAGTGACTGGTTGCTTGCCTGACATCCTAATCCGTCGCTTCGGGTTGGATGTTTTGGGAAGTTCATTTTGAAGTTCTTTCGGACCTAATGAAGTCTGATACTAAACACGGTCGGCCTTTTTTATGGTGACTGGAGATAGCGTTTCTTTTCATATCCCTCATTCATGTAGAAGAAAGTAATAAATATTAATTTATGCTGCTTCGAGATTCATATTCACTTTAGCGGGATTAGGTGAGTATGGTTTCTTTTGCGGATGATTGAATGAACCTGGACGAATTTATAGGTTTATAGGTCTTCATGTTGGATGCATTTGATTTATGAGATAGATTGGTGGAGTTTTTAAATACGTTATTGCTTTTTGTTATGCGGTAATAATTCCAAGAAATTAGAATATGTTTTAGTTAAAATGGTCCATAAAAATGTGACAAAATATTTTTATTTCCCTGTAGACTCTAGTTATTATTATTTTATCCCCCCACACACGTACGGGCACACGCACGTGCCAAAACGCACCTTTGATTGAATCACCATTGATTTCCTGCCCTTTAATTTCAATATGATACAGTTTTAAAACAATAATATATATTCATAAGGGTGCATCATCAAACGCCCCATGATTTTTAAAATTTGATAATTTTTTTTTGTACCCAAGTTATTTTTGTTCCAAATACTTCAAAACTGATACATACAAAGCTTTGTAAAAATAAAAAATATTTAATGGGTCCACATCGAGCTTAAAGTTTTGAACTTTTGCTCATTTTTTAAGAAAATGTAATAAATTCAAAGGTAAAATCTTCGCACTTTTTTTTTAATTTTTTTCTGAAGAACTACTTTTATACTGTATATAATGATTCACGTTTCATTAATCTGTGATATTTCTGTTAGGAGTTATAATTTTTCTTATGGTATCGTCGGATTACAGGCGAAAGGCACTAAGTCACTTTTAGCAGATCTTTTGAAAGCGGTGAAAGGTGCCAAAGAACGAGAGGAGTCTTGGCTCATTTCTTAAATCTCGCCAAACTAGAAAGCTTTTTCAGAGAAAGCACCAGATTTACGAAAAGCTTGCACAAGTTTTATAAGCATGACAAGGATAACTAATCTGAAAAAATGCTAAAACACTATAATCCCTATCGTATACCTCTTTCTCTAAAAATGTTAATATCCGCATCTAAATGAGTAAAATACGGTTTACTCTTCAAATTAATTAAATCTGAAGGAATAAACATTTTAATAATTTTTGCCCCTCTGTGTTTTGCCCTCTCTCTCTTTGTGGACAAGGATGGCTTTTTGACAGTTCGATTCCCGGCCTTGCGCTGGATGTATTTTTCTCTCTGTGGTAGAAAAAATTATGTTTATGTCTGAATTACTTGATAGCTCAAGCCCACAAGGCAAGGAATATACGTCACTACATCCAATTAAATACACCATCTTTTAAAATATATAAAATACTATCTAAAATTTAAAAAATTCATTTTATTTTAAATTTCTCTTCTACACTATAACTAGGCTAGCAACGGTAAAATGATCTCCAAACTTGGCATAACCTCGTACGGAGTATTTCAGCAAAAAGTGACTTATTGCCTTTCGCCAGTAATCCGACGGTATAAGAAGTTCGTGTAAAGTTGTTTTTCTACAATACTCAATAACTCTGGAACTTTTTGACTTAGAAATACAAAATTTGATTCAATTCGTTCACAATTTATGAGATTTAGGTAGACATGTGACTTGACCCATTTTATTTCAAAATTTATAACTAAAATTATAAATTGATTTTATAGTAAAAAAATTTGTTTAAGTATATAATTTTTTAGATAATTTTTAAGAATTTATATTTTCTACATTCTATATTTTTAAACAAACATTTTGACCAAAAACCTTGTTTGAATTTCAATTTTATCCTACAACAAAAAATATTTTATTGAAATTTAAGATGGTTTTCCAACACCTCCACAAATGTTCCTCAAATACCCCAAGGTTTTTAAAAATTTCTACAAAACTCTGCAATTAAGTAACTTTTGTTCCAAATGCTGTTATTTATTACAATTGGTAAAGGTGAATTTCAATAGCATTGTAAAGTTTAGCCATCCTATAGCTCTACTATTTACTTACTACTATTTACTTCTAATTGTATAATTATTATTGTCATATTAACAATAGTTTGTTCACACTGCCATGAAGTTAATTGAAGAAAGGTTAATTTCAGTAAGGTTAATAATGGATGTAGTATTTTCTTATAAGTTCCCTTATACTCAATAAAATTCACTGTAAATTCATTTTATAGCATTGAGCAATTTTTATAGATTTGAGTTTTTTGTTTAAAATATTTCACTTGATGTTTTAAATGACTTTCTACAATACAACACTCAAAAACTGAAAATTACGATACTAAAAAGAGAAAAAATAAATAAATGTTATAAATTAAATCTAAACCTCCACATGAACTTTTTTATTATTTTAGTTATTTTCTTAAATGAATTTAGTAGAAAAGATTACTTAAGTTACATCATCAACGTTATTTAAATTCAAATTAGCATAAAATACTTTTATCTTAGAAATGGATTTAACACACAGAATACATTTTTCTTTTACTGAATCAATAGCTAATTCCAAAGTCATTCATCAAACTTATACGACCAACTTTCAGATAAAGACTCGATCTTAAGTCATTTTCTAAGTGGTATTATATTACAAGAGACGAAAGATTAGTTTGAGTGATTAATTGCCCTTTGTTACAATTCATAGAGACGAGACGCAATACAAACTTTTAGCCACTACAATAAATTACTCTCTGAAATTATTTTCAATATCGAGTTTCCATAGACAACTGGGACTGTTTAGTAAATTGCCCTTCTGCAATTCTACGCCATTTCGATCAAAGTAATTACATACATATTACATAATTTTACATTCAATATTATAAATTCAAAAGGTTGTAGCTCAAAATACCAGTTAATATTCTGCCTTAAATATTTATTTTTTATTGATTCTTAACTCCCTTAAATATTTATATTCAAAAGACTCTTGTTTCATAAACATCAGCTTTGTCCGTTTTAAGTGAATTTTGTTCATAGAAATATGCAAATAGTTATTAGTAGCAATATACCACTTTAAATTCATAAAAGAAGATTTAGTGGTAGATTTTATGATCTATAATAATTAATCATTATTAAAACTTCCGTACCATGGTAGTAAACATTCGCGTTATAGAGCCAATTAATTCGAAGCTTTGTAAATACCTATTAACAAAAAAGAAATAAGTACGCTTTTTTAATTATACACAAGGGATTATTCAATTTATTTTAGTGGTTTATTATTTATTGGTTATTATAAACTGAAGAATGCAATTAACATATTCTTTATCAATCTATGTTTAAATCTATGTATGTTTTCTATGCCTCTTACCATATCGTTCATCTATTGTAATAAAACTTTAGATGGAGTTCCATACACTAGAGTAGGTATGTGGCATTGAATTCAGAATCAAACATTTTGTCCCATTTTCTCTCTAAAAATTCAAGCCCTTCGTCCATCAAGCAATACGATACCTTAGCAACAGTGTCGATTGTTATAGATATATCAGCGACCACTTCATCAATTGATGATGATGAGTAAAGTCTAGCCATAGCCATCTAGAGCTTGAAGGCCAGGATAGCTAAGAGGATGAGTCATTCTTTCCGTCGAAAGCTTTCGAACGATTGGTTGAGGGGCGGAGAAAAAACACGAGAAGCCAGCGCTTATTGGAGGTTCGCCACCTTGAAGACGGAGAGAATGACTCATAGAGGCGAAGTGTTCAAGATGGCTATCCTTGTTCAAGATGGATATGGTCTAGCACAGAAAGCTAGTAAGTAGGTAATTATGTTCTATAAAATCATGCGTTTAAATATATCTTTAACTTCCGATAATTTTAAAGCGTGATAAAAAAGGGTTAATCGTTCTTCTTGAAATGTACACAAGATAATTGCTTTTACTTTGGGAAGTTATCCATATGATTAATAAAGTTGTTGAAAGAGATACATCTTGCATCTTTTTTTTTTCTAAAGTAGTAGAAATTTCGATTTCTACACTTTTTTATTTTAATATTTTGCGCATTTCTATTTAGCGTAAAACAGAATTGATTACATTTTGAATCCAACCTCTAAAAACCCAAGTAAAAAAAATCCCGCACATATTATTAGAAGTCTGAATTCCTGAGGACAAAAATCCTCGTATAATGCGCAACCTACCACCAAACCAAAAACTATTAAAAACATTGTTTAACCATCACCGATGGAAGGAACCGAAAAACGCTCCCCTATTAGATTAAACCCGATGAGCAGCAAAAAAGAAATGGCATCCGTTAAAGAAGGTTCGTGGGGGGCAAAAAATAGGTATCAAAAGTGGTGGTCTTGAAATTACGTGGCGATGCTCCCAGGGCAGGCTTCCCAAAATCAATGCAACGCATATTTAACCTCCCTCAAATGATGAGAGAGCACACAGCTGCCTCAAATCGCTTGCTTTCGGGTTTTTGCTCTTCGCTTTTTCCTAGGGGCAAATTTAATACTTTGCGAAACAGAAAGAAAAGCCTTATTTCACAACTAAAATCAAATTCCTTTTCTGCTTGTTTGATTTCTATTATGATTTACGCCGGGGCCAGATTTTATTATATTTCCATTTGTGGGAATGAGAGAACGGTGGTAATGTAGAAGGCATCTCATCAGGAACTGGTGTTACAAATCATCGCTGTTGGAGCCCCGCTAATATTTCCCTTCATCATTTGGGTGCCTCAGGTGCTGCTGGCCGATTTGCTTTTTCTTCGGATTGCGGCGAGTTCTTTGCAGCAGGATGAACGCTTCTTCTGACAGTTGGAATGGGAGTTAGTGGTGAACTTTAAATTTAGAAGTGACGCTTCCTCGATCTGTGGACGCATTTGGCATCGTTAAAAGCGCGCCTAAATTGGAAACTTGATGTCTGGCAAAGTTAGTTTTATTTTTGGAATCACACCTTGGATATATTTTGTCTTATCGAATATGACTACGTGAATTAAGGCCGAAGTATGTAAGAATCTTGTTTGAATGATTCAATGAAAATCCCTTCACAGTTTAGGAAAAGTAAAGTATGTATACTATAACTAGCAATATTCAAAGGAAAGCATTTTTTAAGTTTTTTAGCTAAGAATTTTGGACTTCCCACTACAAATGAGCTAAATTTGAATCTTGTTGATAATTAGTTTATACATAAAAGCTACTAAATTTCATTTTTCATAACATAAACAATGCACTTTGTAAAATCTCTCATAAAAAATAAAATTTAGTAGCTCGTATCCATAAACGAACCATCGACAAAATTAAAACTATAGACAGATATATAATTTATTCGAATAATAATTCTTCAGATGGGATCTTAAGATTCAAATTTAGCTCATTTTTAGTAGGACTCATGCCAGAAATTGATTTTTACGTACTCCATCCTTACTTTCTATACCACATATAAAATTGTATCATCCATGACACAATTTTCTATGTGGTACAGAAGGTATAAATATGGGGTCCGTAAAAAGTACTCCCTTTAGTGCTAAGAACCTAGAGTGACTTGGGCCAGTGTGCCTCTCAACTACCAGCAGCGCCGATCTGCATGAAGCCTGGCAATCGATGGCCACCCCCACAGCTGTGCCTTCCTCCGCAGCTGCCAGAAGCCAAATTTATTGCCTAATTAACGGGCAAACAAAGAATTCCACAAATATAATTATCAGTGACGACTTTTCGTGCACCCCCAAGAATAGTTATCAGTTTAACTGCACCCATTACACTTCTCGCCTCGCTTTCAATTACAGCCCCTCCGAGATAACAGCGGGTTCGCTAATTTGAGATCAGCATGCAAAACCTTCATTTGCCGGACTCCGTGATAGATGGGGAACTCTCGTTAGAGCGGCGCCTTTTTCCGACGCTTTTTGCGCCGCGGGTGACGGGCTTGACCGAAATGGATCGGCTCATTTTCCTTTTGGCCGAGAACGATGGCTCACGTGAGAGCTTCACGCTTGTTTCCGAAATGAATGGAATCAGTTATTGTTCTTTTTTGGAGCTGTTTTTGGTATGCAGGGTAGCATCGCATTCGCCACAAATGTGAGTCACTGTGAGCTATCGTTTGGCCAAGTTTCGAAAATTTCTACGTGGACTGAAACATTCACAATACTTTGCTTCAGTTAAACACTGTAAAAAAATAGTCGTACAGAAACCGAAAAAATCAAACAGCAAAAGTTGCAAGAGCTTTCTTTTCCACAGAATTTCTCTGTTGACTGAGCTTGTTTTGTATAAACGACGACTTTTTCTGCGAAAGCATTTAAGGACATACCCCACTAAAGTTTCTGAAGTTGGGAAAATGAGGCCCCAGTGTGTAGAAATACAATACGTAGTTTAAAAAATTGAATATTTATGATAGAAAAGATCCCTAAAGTTGCGAAACGTTCGTAGCATACAGAAAAAGTTCAGTCAATAGAGAGGAAAGGAAAGCTTTGGCAATTTTTGCTAACAGAGTTTTTCCATACGTTTATTTTTGCAGCGTATAATCATAGATATACAGGTTACATAGAACCTGAAAATACCCTTGAACCTAAAAATTCTTTCACACAGGTGGGCAAGTGAGGTAAAGGTATGTAGTAAAGTGACTACGCCCGACTTAATAATACAAACAGTAACAGACTCCCAGTGGCAAAATGTGGATGATAGATAGCCATTAGTAATCGAAAAGAGATGGGGTAAAAATTTCAATGGCAAAACTATTGGCAATAGGTATTATTAAAAAACATGACAGCGGCCCTTTTTCAGGACTCAAAAGCAGAAAATTGTACAGTCTGTTATTAAATAAACTAGCCTTTTAGTCAAGACGTTGGACTTCAAATTCAAAGATTGCGTGATCAAGTCCAACCACGAACAAAAATTATTATTTTTTATATTTTGTAGTGGAAAATGTTTGTTTTAACTTTACAAATATTTCTAAAGCATTAAATACAAAAAATAACTTTTTGAAGTAACTGTTTTTTTCCTAAGAATTAAGTTACAAAAAATATTATCATCAAAATAATGAATTGGGTAAATTTTTACAGTGTTAAAAGTTTATTAAAATTTTTTACAGTGTGGATTGAAAAGTGCAAAAAGAAACAATATCCCGTATAACAGGTCCCGTATCCCGTATAAACAGGTCCCGTAAGAATATCTTTTTAAAGCTAATGTTTTTACCATATAGGGCCTGAAAGACCAATAAATAGATGTTCAAATGGGGCGTTAAAATACTTTTGGTGCTTGAGGGACTGAGATCTAATTATCGACTTATTTGGGATTCAACCGTCAGGAAGGTCCATTTCCTTCAAGAGTTCCAGTTTCAAAAAAGTAAGTTCGGTTATCAGGATTATACCACCATAAGGAATTAATGCCTTCGAGTCCTTAAAAAAACTTTTAAAACTGTCCTTGTGATCTAAATCTTGTCACGTCAAATATTGATCACAATCATTATTTCCAGCCCCTCTGGTCTCTTACAAAAGATTACCCATAAACCATTCTGGAAAGCCTAAGGTAAACTACACTAGTCGAGTATAAGACTATTTATTCTCTCTGTGATGGTTCATTCCCTTTGGGAAATTTAAGCTTCCCTATTATTTAAGTAGTATGTACTTCTCTTGCAGTGAGAATCTCTTTATTTTTTTTAAATTGTATATTTAATAAATGGCCCACATTAGACATCTTTAATCCCAATTTACAAATAATATGATATATATATATATATATATATATATATATATATATATATATATATATATATATATATATATATATATATATATATATATATATATATATATATATATATATATATATATATATATATATATATATATATATATATATATATATATATATATATATATATATATATATATATATATATATATATATATATATATATAAAGTCTTTAATATCCTGGCAAACAGAATATTTCATTTTAAAGTAGTTCCAAATAAAAAAACTGGTTATATAATGTGCCAATAAATAATAAAGCTATAATTAAAAGTATTTTAGTATACCATGTTGAAAAATATGTATGTTTGCGATGTAAAAAATAAAAGCTTTGTTTTAAGAGATATTTTTATGAATTTAATTTTAATAAAAAGGCATAATTTCATTTCTTCTCGTATTACTTTAAGTTATGCCAAACTAGATAAATCCTGCAGTAAATGAAGCATGCGTGCATTTTTTAGCAAGGTAAATGTAAACAAAATCAAATTGATTTGTGCCATTTAGGACACTGTATGAATAAAATAATGTGTTTATATGTAAGATTAACAAAATAAAAAAATAATATAAGTTATTCTCTTCTCCATTTTTTGTACGTTCTAATCTTTTTGCACCAGACCCTTCGTTTGTCTACTCCACAACTTAACCTTCCACCAAATGAAGAGCTAATACACAAAAAAGGCTCGCTCCGACATCCCCGAACTTGTAAAACGCATTTCCCATCATCCATCTTCTTCAAGCCCACACACTCCACTCACAGCAAATCAACCTCCCCCGAATAAAGATATCCTTTTAATATTCCAGCTAGACACGCTCCCGAACTCGCATGCCTAAGTGCGGGGCCAAGAGCCTTTCTCTCGTGTAACAATGAGGACACCGGGAAAAAGATACTTCCCGTTTCTTTTAGCAACCGTAGATCAGAACCGTTTGAAAGGATTTGGCACGTTCTCCTACCCAGTTCCCCTTTTCTCTGTGGATTACGTTCAAATCGAAAGGGATTGATTCAACTTTGGACATTTCGCAACACTTTGTTTTCCTAAATTGGAAAAGGAGATACCCGGTTTTCTTCGGGTAGTGCCGATTTCTTAAGAAGGCTTGGCCAATCTTCCTGCAGATATATCCGAGCGAAACGGCTGCTCTTCAGTAGATAGATCTATCAACTTGAAACGAGTCGGCCCCCGGGAGTATGAGGAAAGGGGTTTTTATGTTGATCAACCGAATTTGGGGAACTGATGCAATGAGTATAATTCCATTAGGTAGTTTTCTTAAGATGGCGTTGAATCCACTGGAGAGCCGTTCATGGATATAGGAAGGGTTTAACTTTGCATATCTACTAAGTTAAAAGTGAAAGGAGAGTAGTTAGGAACTCATTCCTTTTTTTTGCCAACGTGCTAGTAAGTTTGCATTTTTTACTAGGGAAAGGGAGGGAAGAAGAGAGCAAGTAAAAAAGGACAATGTTATCAGATTGTTTTTTTCAGGAAGTTTGTTAGTTCATTACAATTAAATAGGAAACTGTGCTACAAAGTAAGCATATTTTATGAATACAGTATGGGAGATAGTTTAAAAAAATTACATGATGCACACAACTTTATATTTATTTATTTATTTTATTTTATTTATTTATTCATCCACCATACAGATTAAAAATCCCTTTACATGGTAGGTCAATACAAAAACACACAGTAAAATATAAAATACATACAAGTACGATATAAAATACACACAATACACAAATTAAATATAAATTGAAAGAAAATCTTTTTTAAGTCTGACAAATTTATCATAGAAAATATCGCTGTGATCCGGTAGGCTATTTACTATTTTAATAAACTGGTTTATAGATTGATTTTCTAAGTATTGTTTTGAATAAAAAGTTTTAATTAATAGAATTTTTTCCTTGTATTATAGCAGGGGGCGTATAAACTTATTTGTTGTAGTACAGTAGGGCAATCAATATTGTTTTTTAAAATATTAATGAAAAACTTAAATATGGTGAATGATCTTCTGCATTCTAGAGTAATAGGTTGGTCAAAAGATGTTTTGAATTTAAAAGAAATATGACGTAGAAAATTATTCTGTACTTTTTCTATTAATTTAATTAAAGATTTGCTTGAAGGATTCCAGATCACAGTTCCATATTCCAAGATAGGACGAACTAAAACATCAAAAAGACTAAACATTACATTACTATCATTAAAATTAGAAGTTGATCGTTTTAGGATTCCAAGATTTCTATTGGCTCTTAATGTAATTTCACGAATAGTATGGAAGTTAAAATTAAAACCTGATTTATAGATAACACCAAGATCTTTTATATTGGTTTTTCTTGAAATGACAGTGTTGTTTATTGTATAATTATGTAAGTAGGGATTTAATTTTCTGGTAAAAGTTATAACAAAACATTTTTCAATATTAAGTAAAAGGTTATTTTGGAGCACCAGTTATTTAGATTGTTAAGTGCAGTTTGTAGAATAAATTGGTCATCAGGTGTAGATATTTGTTTAACAATTTTTAAGTCATCAGCAAAAAGTAAGCATGTTTGAAAAACAGAAACTATATCGTTTACAAATAAAATGAAAAGCAGAGGGCCAAGGATGGACCCTTGGGGCACACCAGAGGTGCTATGAAAGGCATCGGAAAAAGAAGACCTGTATTTCACATAAAGTAGCCTATCTGCTAAGTAAGAGCGTAACCATTCAAGTGAATTGTGATCAAAACCAATGTTTAATAATTTTAAAAGTAAAGTTTCAAAATTTACACTATCAAAGGCCTTTGCAAAATCAGTATAAACAACATCAAGTTGACTATTGATCTTTAGGGCATTGGTTATTTTATCATTAAGGCATAGTAGATTTGTTGAAGTTGATCTTTTTTTAATGAAGCCATGCTGATTGTTTGAAATAATAGGATTAGTCTGTAAAGATAATTTATTGTGTATTATTCTTTCAAAGACCTTGGCAAAACTTGAAAGGATGGCAATAGGTCTATAATTTTTAATGTCAGATTTATTTCCCTTCTTAAAAACAGGTATGATTTTTGAAGTTTTCCAAACGCTAGGAAAAGTATTGGTACTTAGAGAAAGATTAAAAAGTATAAGTAAAGGGTATATTAAACTTTCAGTGTTTGCCTTGATGATAAAGGGTGGTATTACATCGAGACCCGGAGAACTAGATCCTTTAAGTTTCTTTATGCTATTTTCAATGTCTAGAGAAGTAATATAATCAATCTTCACTAAATCAATAGAGTTAATACTATTATTTGAGTCATTATTTAAGTCATTACTTACATATAAACTGCTATAAACGCTCGAAAAATAATCTTTAAAAGCTTCGGCTACTTTTGCATCATCGGAAAATTCAGTGCCATTGTAAAACAGTTGGTTATAATCATGATTTTGGTTTTTATTACGATAGTAGGACCAAAAGGTTTCAGGTTTTAACCTCAAAGAATTTTCAATACAACTAATATGTTGTTTACGTGCATTACGAATATCATTTTTAATTACTTTTCTAATTAGTTTTAAACGTTCAAAAACATCTAAATTATTTGTTTTTTTAAAACTTCTCAAGTAGGAATTTTTTAACTTGATGTTTCTTATAATAGTTTTCGTGAACCAGACGGGATATTTTCTTTTACGAATAATTAATTTAGGCACAGTTGTATCTAGTATATCATATAATATATTGTAAAATTGGCTTACAGCTTCGTTAATACAAGAGTATTGGTTTAAAATGTTCCAATTTACCCAAGATAGGAGTGTGTACATTAAATAATAGTTTCCTTTTTAAAATTATAGGACTTATTTTCAGTATCTCAAAATTTCAGATCTGCAATTTACAACTCGATCAGTTTTACATAAATTGATCAGCAAAGCTGGATGGTAGGAATCCTCTTCTGTTATTGGGAGAGCAGGTTTGATCACATTAGCCATATAATCAGCAAATCTAACCAGAACAAGATCTAAGATTCTATTAATATAATTTTCAATCAGGTTGCATTGCTTAAATTTATGTAGGTAAATAAAATTTATAAAATCCTCTGTAAAAGATGTAGTATTCGTATAATTTATATCCTGCCAATTTATGGAAGGTAAATTAAAGTCACCTACAATAATGAAATTAGTAACATCATTAAAATATTCATCAATAACATCATAAAACTCTTGTAAAACAGAGACACCTGTAGATGGTGGGAAATATGTGCAACAAACATATATAAGCGAAAAATTACTCATAAGTAGTTTTATCCAAACAGCCTCATTAGAGTATTCCAAGCATGATATTTGTTTGTATATATATATATATATATATATATATATATATATATATATATATATATATATATATATATATATATATATATATATATATATATATATATATATATATATATATATATATATATATATATATATATATATATATATATATATATATATATATATATATATATATATATATATATATATATATATATATATATATATATATATATATACAGGGTGTTTCAAAATTGCGTTGCACGGCTTTTATTCGGAACCAGTGCCTCCTAGGGTCATGGAAGTAAGGTCTACCCCTAGGTAAATGACCCTGGAGAACCCATTGAGAGGACTTACAGCGCCCCTAGCGGCGAAATTAAAAAGTTAAAAAAATTAATTTAAAAACTAAAGGAGATAGAGCAAAAACCTCAATGAGAGTATTGTTGCCAACGTCAAGAAGAACTCATTGAAAAAAATTTCATCAAAATATCTTGAATATTCGCGGAGATATTAGCATGTGAAAATAGCACTTTTTCAGGGGTCAAAAAGTAAAAAATTCGCATATTTGCAAATTTTTTTTGATTTTTTGATTAAATTTTGTGTTCTTTCAACTAAAAAATTACAAAACTACACAATTTCACTGAAAAATTTGCAAATATGCGAACTTTTTACTTTTTGACCCCTGAAAAAGTGCTCTTTTCACATGCTAATATCTCCGCGAATATTCAAGATATTTTGATGAAATTTTTTTAAATGAGTTCTTCTTGACGTTGGCAACAATACTCTCATTGAGGTTTTTGCTCTATCTCCTTTAGTTTTTAAATTAATTTTTTTAACTTTTTAATTTCGCCGCTAGGGGCGCTGTAAGTCCTCTCAATGGGTTCTCCAGGGTCACTTACCTAGGGGTAGACCTTACTTCCATGACCCTAGGAGGCACTGGTTCCGAATAAAATCCGTGCAACGCAATTTTGAAACACCCTGTATATATATATACATATTGCGTATATATATATACAGGGTGTTTCAAAATTGTATATATATATATATATATATATATATATATATATATATATATATATATATATATATATATATATATACAGGGTGTATCTGAAATGGTGCAACAAACTTTCAGGGATGATAGTACTCATCAAGACGAACAAGAATCGGTATAGAAAGGGGGGTCCCAGACCAAATCCCAGGGAGTTAAAAATGGAGCGACACCCCAAAAAAATCATTGAAAAATTCAATTTGTAGAAGAACTACTATTGGTAAAAACTTAATTATGGTCTCAAAAATTGTAGTTTATTATGATCTTTAAAATTACTTCAAAAGTCTTCAATTTAAAATTTTTTTATCATGGAAAAAGTTAAAAAACACAAAAAATGTGAAAACTCTGCCAAAACCTTATTATGTATTTCGAAATCCTTTCTTTTGATTTGATAATCTGAAAGATCATAGTTGAAAACCCTTAAGTCCAAAGTTTCACGTAAATACAATCAATGTTAAGCGCTTGAGATCCTTTTAAAGTTTGTTTTTTGCGTGCGCTAACAGCTGTTCTGGAAACAGCTCAAAAAAACTGCTTGCGCACCCAAAAAACAAACTTTAAAAGGATCTCAAGCGTTTAATATTGATTGTATTTAAGTGAAACTTTGGACTTAAGGGTTTTCAACTATGATCTTTCAGATTATCAAATCAAAAGAAAGTATTTCGAAATACAAAATAAGGTTTTGGCTGAGTTTTCACATTTTTTGTGTTTTTTAACTTTTTTCATAATAAAAAAAATTTTAAAGTGAAGACTTTTGAAGTAATTTTAAAGATCATAATAAACCACAATTTTTGAGATCATAATTAATTTTTTACCAATAGTAGTTCTTCTACAAATTGAATTTTTCAATGATTTTTTGGGGTGTCGCTCTATTTTTAACTCCCTGGGATTTGGTCTGGGACCCCCTTTCTATAGCGATTCTTGTTCATCTTGATGAGTACTATCATCCCTGAAAGTTTGTTGCACCATTTCAGATACACCCTGTATATATACAGGGTGTAGAGGAAAGTCCCCTTACCCTGTAATAAGTTGCTAACGGAGCAAGCTAAAGCTATGCAGTTAAGGTAACGGTATAGTAAAGTGACTATGCGCAATCGAATGCGACCAACCGCAGCGCCCTCTTGCGGAGATTTTAGGAGTTAAAAATTTTATTTTAAAAACTATTAGGAATTTGTTAAAATAGTCAATTACAAAGTTGTAGAGCAGCATCGATTTAGTAGGAAAAGATACCTTAAGCAAAAAAATATCTTGAATAGAACCCCTAAAACGCGCGCTCAATTAGGTTGAATTTACGTCGATTTTACGTCTTAAAACGCTTCTCACGAGGCGAAAATGAGAAATTTTAAATTTAATGAGTTAAGAATACTTTTATTCATTTATTTAAGTCATTAAATTGAAAATTTCTCATTTTCGCCTCGTGAGAAGCGTTTTAAGACGTAAAATCGACGTAAATTCAACCTAATTGAGCACGCGTTTTAGGGGTTCTATTCAAGATATTTTTTTGCTTAAGGTGTCTTTTCCTACTAAATCGATGCTGCTCTACAACTTTGTAATTGACTATTTTAACAAATTCCTAATAGTTTTTAAAATAAAATTTTTAACTCCTAAATTTTCCGCTAGAGGGCGCTGCGGTTGGTCGCATTCGATTGCGCATAGTCACTTTACTATACCGTTACCTTAACTGCATAGCTTTAGCTTGCTCCGTTAGCAACTTATTACAGGGTAAAGGGACTTTCCTTTACACCCTGTATATATATATATATATATATTTAACTTTTGAACCCCTACAAATGTAGTCATGAAAGTGGGGTCTAGGTATAGTAAAGTGGTCATGCTCTATCCGATGAGATAACTCCCATTTAGCGTCCCTTTCACTCAATACCATGGCCTGTGGAGGCGGTAATGGACACCTATGGAGACAACACTCCTCCCTGGGTTTCTCGGCCCCCTAACATCCAGGAGGGCTGAATTTTTAATCAATTCACATTCATACTATGTGCAATCATAGAAATAAATTTCGCTTTGATATCTCTCTTCCTTCTTGGTGTACCATTTTGGATGGCCAGCAGTGTAGAAATCGATAACACAATGTGTGCAATGCATTATACCAATGCAATCTTTCAAGCAGGTTTAGTTCCGACAGGGAAATAAAGTCTAGCAAGCTCTGACACCGCATTAGCACCCTATAACTAAATTAAAGCAATGAAAGATTTGGAAGTGGACAAGGCATTGTCGAGAAATAAGCACCATACAACATTACCACCCTTTCCGGACTAAAAGCCACTGCGTCTCCCAAGACGGGGGGAGAGGCAATATTAGCATCCATTGCCTCTCTTTAAATCCGAATCCTGGCTTCTCTTTTTGCAGGCGGGAACAAAACGGCCTTTCTGCGATGAATTAGAAGCGCAGGTGGGGACCCGGCGGGGAATTGATCGCCGTAATGACCGCATACTCTCTCCGAGCCGCTTTTAAAGTCCCGAAGCGGCCGGCGCTGTGGAATGGGTTGGCTGTTATGGCATTAATGTGATGGATCTTGTTAACGAAGTTTTGTTGGTGGACCTTGCGGGGAGATGCTGGTTTCAGGTGTCTTTTAGGGGAGTTAACTTTGGGATACTGTGGAAGATGGGAAATGCACTGCTTAGACTTGGCTGACCCGAATGATTACTAAAAACCTTATATTTTTGGACTGCATTTAAGGCTTTTTTCACACATACCTTCAACACAATTTTTCCCACTTTTCAAACGCAGGCAAAAAAAATTAATAGAATAAAATATCCAAAATTGTACTTGAAATTTAGCAACCTCCCAAAGCTTCATATACAGGGTGTTTCAAAATTGCGTTGCACGGCTTTTATTCGAAACCAGCGCCTCCTAGGGTCATGGAAGTAAGGTCTACCCCTAGGTAAGTGACCCTGGAGAATCCATTGAGATGACTTACAGCGCCCCTAGCGGCGAAATTAAAAAGTTAAAAAAATTAATTTAAAAACTAAAGGAGATAAAGCAAAAACCTCAGTAAGAGTATTGTTGCCAACGTCAAGAAAAACTCATTGAAAAAAATTTGATCAAAATATCTTGAATATTCGCGGAGATATTAGCATGTGAAAATAGCACTTTTTCGGGGACCAAAAAGTAAAAAGTTGGCATATTTGCAAATTTTTCAGTGTTATTGTGTAGTTTTGTGTTTTTTAGTTGAAAGAACACAAAATTTAATCAAAAAATAAAAAATATTTGCAAATATGCGAACTTTTTACTTTTTGACCCTCGAAAAAGTGCTATTTTCACATGCTAATATCTCCGCGAACATTCAAGATATTTTGATCAAATTTTTTTCAATGAGTTCTTCTTGACGTTGGCAACAATACTCTTATTGAGGTTTTTGCTCTATCTCCTTTAGTTTTTAAATTAATTTTTTTAACTTTATAATTTAGCCGCTAGGGGCGCTGTAAGTCATCTCAATGGATTTTCCAGGGTCTCTTACCTAGGGGTAGACCTTACTTCCATGACCCTAGGAGGTGCTGGTTCCGAATAAAAGCCGTGCAACGCAATTTTGAAACACCCTGTATAGGGCCAATTTGTGAAACCGGACGAATGAAACATGTCTATTCTCAGATATCTTAAATTTGAAAACACACCTTTCATTTTAAATGACTCACTTGACTCGTGAAAAAAACCCACTGGACATAAAAAAAATCCAATTAATATTGAAAAACAATCTTAACTTTAAAATAAAAAATGCATTTACATTTTGAAAATCGAAAAAGTTTTGACTCACTCATAATATAAATAACTCAACTAAAAAATAACTAAATAAAATAATACTCTTAATATAAAATATATTTACTTCAATCTTCCATAGAAATGCAAAATACTCAAACATATTCATACTCATTCAGTTGGTTGTTTTGACATTTTTGAATTGACTATTTCTTGAGTAGTCTTAGCGAAGAAATTCCTAGCCATCATAACACTTCATTTAGGCAGTGGCGAATCCAGTAGGGGGGGCTGTGGGGCTGCAGCCCCCCCCCAGGAATAAGACATTCAAGTTTTGGTAATAGCAATAAAGCAAAAAAGAAATTTCACTACGTTGCGGACATTCGGTGGTGTTACCCAAAGGGTCTCAAAATGAATCAGAACCCTACTTTTAAGGGTAAAAATTCCAAAATTTTTCTGGGAGAAGACCCCCAAACCCCCCCCCCGAAATTTTGGAATTTAATAAGCACGGTTTTTCCTTGAAACTTTAGGGATTTACAAGGAGTGATCCTCTTTGATGTAACCTAAAGTGTCTCAACATGAGTTAAAATGCCACTTTAAGGGGCAAAATTCAAAAATTTTTCTGGAATAGGAACCCCTAAACCCCCTAGAAATATTCCAATTCACAATACTATAAACTCTTTCCTTGAAAATTCTGCTGCTTACAATGAGTTGTGCTCTTTGAGGTGGAATCTGAAAGGCTGAAAATGAGTTAAAAAACACTATTTTGAGGGGCAAATTTTCAAACATTTTCTGGGGGAGGACCCCCGGACCCCCCTTTTACTGGGAGTTGGTTACCCCATTAACTGGGAGAGTATTCCTAAGATTAGACCCCAGAAAAGATGTTGAGTAAGCCCCTAACCAAAATCTGGTTGCGGCACTGGCAAACCCCCTCCCCCTTTCAGTTGCTTACATTAATATTTGACACAGCCCATAATAGCAATAAGGTTATTTGTGAAACTCAGCCCCCCCCAGACCGAAATCCTGGATTCGCCACTGCATTTAGGTGATATTATATGTTTAAATACCGAATGACACAAGATTAAAAAATTCCCGCATAGTGTATTCTTTCACTATAAAGACTATGAATTTGAGTAAAAAACCTTCATACATCATTTACAACAACCTGTTAGCTGAAAGGAAAACCCTAAAGGTAAAGCAGAAAAAGAGACCCTTTAAAGCTCTCTCTAATGGAGAACAAAATACACCAAGCGCGGGTAATTAAGGGTTAAGAATGGGTCTGGTTGTTGAGGTTGCGGTATTACTTCGATGTATGTAGTTAAAGAAAAAGATATTGGGTAAATACTGGTCATAGATATCCTGTTGTTTATGTAGCTTCAGGCTAGTGTGTTGTAGAATGGAATTCATGACGATGATGCAAATATGTGATATTGTTTGTAAGGGTTTCTTTTCTTAAATAGATTTGATTTTTAGGAATTAATTCTATTGTTCCTGCAAATTAATTAATTAATTTTAGGCAACATTTTACTTAAAAATTTGAACAGTGCCTGCCATTGGTTTAGTTACTTAGAAACCTGAAATTTGAGTAAATAATTTTGGATAAACTTTTATTTTAATATTTAAAATCCTTGACGGATTTTCAGATCTAATATACAGGGTGTTTCAAACTCACTGAAAAAAGTTTGATCAAAATATCTTGAATATTCACGGAGATATTAGCATGTGAAAATAGCACTTCCTCAAGGGTCAAAAAATAAAAAGTTCGCACATTTGCAACTTTTTTGATTTTTTGATTAAATTTTGTGTTCTTTCAACTAAAAAAACACAAAACTAGACAATAACACTGAAAAAGTTGGAAATATGCGAACTTTTTATTTTTTGACCCCAGAAAAAGTGCTATTTTCACATGCTAATTTCTCCGCGAATATTCAAGATATTTTGATCAAATTTTTTTCAGTGAGTTCTTCTTGACGTTGGCAACAATACTCTTACTGAGGTTTTTGCTCTATCTCCTTTAGTTTTTAAATTAATTTTTTTAACTTTTTAATTTCTGTATTTTCTGTTCTCTTTTTTTTTTTAATGCTGTAAGTCATCTCAATGGATTCTCCAGGGTCACTTACCTAGGGGTAAACCTTACTTCCATGACCCTAGGAGGCGTTGGTTCCGAATAAAAGCCGTGCAACGCAATTTCGAAACACCCTGTATTTATAGCTTCACATTTTTTTCTGAAAATGGGATATTTTTTTAGCATTTAAATCTCAATTATTTCTTGAAGGATAACTTTTTCAAAAATAAACTATTCTATTTAAAACAAACTATAAAACATTAAATAAGTTTTAAATCATAAAAGCTAATAATAAAAACTTTTACTTTGCATAAAAATCCTCTTAAATTTTATTTCTTTTGGTTTTGGAAATTTTTAACATCTGCTATATATCAAAGAAAACCAACTCTACCTTACAGATTTCTAGAATAATACCTAATCAGAATTCGTCTTTTTTTTCTATAAATATTTGTTTATTACTCCGCTAATAAAGAAAATAAAAAAATATTTACTTCAGAAATACAAGATTTCCGCCCAAAAGATTATTACACCTACCCAAACTGTACATGTTTTCTTTTCAGAAAAATATGCATTTTCGCTTTACTGAAAAACATTTATATTTAAAAGGTAAAAAGGTCAAACTCATAAAATGTGTTACTACTATATTAACGCATTTCATAGTCCTTCGGAATAAGTTTTTATAATATACCCATTTTACATAACGTGGCCCTTTAAAACCTTAGAAAATTTTAATTAACTTTATAGTATAAGTAGATTTATTATATCCAAAAACTAATTAAAAAACACTTCCCTACAAGGCATAAAATTTTAATTCTAGAATTAAGTACAAATCTCTTTACTGGTAATTCACACACGCAATCAAAAGTTTATCAGCAAAATCTCTACCAATATTCAAAACTAAATTTATTCCTGGAGAGATATATTATTTGCTTTACATTTATTTTCTAATCTACTTTAATGTGATAAAATCTTTTATATCAAAAATGTAAAAACTAAAATATTTTAATGCTTGAGGAATTTCTTACGTTCAATTAAAATTTCAATGCTACTTTTACTTAAAGAATGATTTTACCTTTTCCTTTTCATCCATTGTAAAAGAGTTTTGTGCTCTCTGAAGTTTTTTCTTGATATTCCAGAGGGTGCATTCAAGAATCTTTTTAATCTCAAGAAAAAGTAGTTTTTCTTCCCATGCACTCCTACACAATTTTTATCTTTTTTTCTGCTTGATAATTAAAATGATTATTATACAATTTCTGATTTTTTACGCGCCCGATGCTCTGTAGTCTTACAAAATAAAAGGCTTAATGTAGTGTCGTGGAAAATAGAAGTAATCCTCCAACAAGTCTGAGTTGAGTTACATCTTTTTGTACCTGGAGGATTTTTAAAGTTTTTCTCAGAGCATTTTCCCTTATCAAATAAAGCATAAAAACTGGAGAATTTCTTGCATTATTTATAGTAAAACATTCCCTTAGGTTTACATTCAAAGCAATATTTTTCCCAGGTTTTTCATTCCTCTTTTTACTTGTTTGGATGCGTTTTTCTCTTATTAACGTACTTCCTTAATAAATCCGTAACTATTCTAAACTTATTTCCAAAAGCATGTTATAACCAGTTTTTGAGTCTAAAACTAAACAGATGGAAATTATCTGAAGTGAGTTGAAAGATTTTCAAAGAAATATGGGAAAATAGCATCCTGTACATCAACATGATTTTAATTTAAAATATCCTTAAAAAGAAAGATGCAATTTCGATACCATACAAAAACTAGCTAAAGTAAAAACTTTTAATCTAGTTTAAAATTTAAAGTGTTTAAAATAAAATCTTAAAGGAACCACTCTTTGTCTTTAAAAGATATCTGAAAAGAATAAAGGATATTTTAATAAAAATCAATTATATATTAATCAAGTATATATTAATTCCAAATAGAAAATCCAAATTTGTTAATTTGATTTTGTAGATAAAAAAATAATTTTAAAAATGAAATTACCCGAGGTAAATTAAGAAATAATCGTGTCAAAAAGTGAGAACTGTTTAAATGACTTTATAGGCATATCATCAATTGATATTGAAATTAAGTTAATAAGATGTTAAAACTAAGTTTCATATAAAAGATATTAAACATATTTATTATGTCCTTGTATTTTGTTAAAATAGGTTTGCGTTATTGATTAATTTGAATTATTTTCTGGCTGTACAGTACACAGTCAATGTAAAATAGGGATGTATTCAAATAACTTAAAAAGTCATTATTACCAGATGTACTCTTCGAATATTTAGACTAAACATTCACCACAATATTGCAATGAAACTAGCTCACGCAAGTCGTTAGGTTACTAAACGAAGGGCTTTTTCCACCGATGATGATAATAATAATAATAGCAATACATGTCCAGTTTACCATATTCCAGAGCAACTATCGGTACAACGCAGAAGTTGGTTCCCAGCGAAACCACAGAAGTTTGTGTCTCACGATTGAATCTTAACAACCCTGGCTATGTATATGCATGCGCCTTTAATCACATCGGTGACCCATTTCGTACGTTGCTAATCGCCCTCCCTACCACAAATGCGTGTTTGCCAGAGTTTGGGCCCAGTTAAATACGCGGCCCATTCGTCATATGTTTGGAGCAGCATGTGGGTTCCTCCTGCAAGGGGCGCTTCATTTGTGGGATATGGGCAATTAATGCCAACAATCGACTAACTCTATCATTGAGATTGATGAGAAAGTTAATTTGGAAAATTTCAAGAACATCAACATCGGTCACTTAAAAGAAGACAAAAGATACACAAGGTGTGATATATAGTTGAAAATACAAAATCAATGTTTGGAGATATTAGATTTAAAATGTTACATATATCATTAAATTGAGAATCTAAATCAGAATTACTGAAGGTGTCGGGCAAGAAATAGGATTTATCAACAACAGTTTTATTTTTTATATGATTAACACAATCCCACTTTTGTTTGCTTGAACTTAAAGCTTCTAATTTATTTTTGTAAAACTGAATTAAAGTACATTTTATTATACGTTTTAATTCCCAAGTAGTGGTTTTATAGGCAGACTAATAAATTAGGGCATAAGTACTTACTCACCTTTATATACAATTTTTATTTTCTCTTGCAGGATCTAAATCTATGATGTCATCCATTTTGCCTCAAGTTTTTCTAGAAAATTTAGGGAATTTAAGAAGTCTTGAAATGTGAACGGAAATTTCATTGAATACTGTGTTGATAGTTAATTTCAAGGTTCCAGATGGACTTAAAAGATTTGGAACAGAATTTTCCATTAATAAAATATAGTGTAAACTATAGAAGTTATTTTTGACTTGTGAAATGTAAGTATATTAGCTTATTTGATACTTAATATTCAGAGTGAAATATTTGGTTGTTGAAACGTGCATTAACAAAATTTTCAATGAGTAAGAAAATAATTAAATTATTAACCCATTAATGCCCAACTTTTTATTTTTCTTATATATTTGGTAAAACATAGTAAATAGCCCCAAAACAACTGGAAAAATAGTGAAAAAAATTCCATGTTAAAATTTCAATTTCTACACCCAAATTAAAAAACGTCCCTAAAAAGGGACGTCAGGCACGAATGCACTCGTGTTTTTTCCCTATAGTAAACGCATGGTAGAAAGCTGTTTTAAAGCCTCAAAAACATCTTCAACCTTTTTAAGTGCAGCAAAAGTGATCAGAACCATACTGTAACATGGATAAGAACAAACAATATTAATTATTTATCCAATTAACTGTAAAATTAACCTTAATTAACGTAATTTGAGCATTTTTAAGCTCTAAAACACGTTTTTTCCTCCCAAATCTATGTTAATTGCAAATTAATTAAGATTTTTAATTGAAAAAGGCATTCTTTGTTTATATGTTACTTTTACACATCTCAAATCCATCAGAATATCTCAATTTGTGAAGTTTAAGTCTTTCAAATACCCATACTTTTTTCATTTTATTTAATTTTATTGTGCGGAACACGAATTTCACCCCAAAAATCAAGCATTAGTGGGATGTGCATTATCAAGCTAGATGATATAGATTGATCTGCAGTATAGAACACAATGATTAGCAACATCTAATTAGAAAAAAAGCCGGAAATTTATCACAAAAGCGACTTTTTTGGCAATTTTAATGACAAAAAGTCATTATAACTAATAATTATTAAACTTTTAATTAAAATATAACCGGAATATATTTGCATAAATAATAAATATAGTAAAATAATTAATTTATTCATTTTAATTAATACAAATTAATTAATTCCTTATAATTTAAGACTTTTTATTCCATTAATTTAGCAGAAATAACAGTATCTCTCTATTCTAAAAAAAAGTTTTTGGTGAACGGTTTCCAGAGAAAGGCTTTTTAATTACTGAACCGAATGACACGTATAAGGTATCAAAATGTCCGGATTATTTCCGGATTTCCGAGTAAGCCCTTCGATTTTTCAAAAAAATTCCCAATTTTAAAATATTTTCATTTTTTAAGATTTCGGATAAGGTCGCTGTTACAAAGCAAGAAACTATGAATTTTAAAACAATTGAAAACATATTTCACTGGTTTTTTTATTATTCAAATAGATTAAATAATCATCTTTCTATTTATAACACGAATTTAAAAAATATATTTTGGGTTATTTTTAACAATATTTATATTTTTGTAATTCAAACCACGTTCAAACGGTTTTAATTATATTTAAAAATAATGTATAATTAATTTATATCTTATTTTTAAATAATAAATTGATATTTTTATATTTATATTTGTCGTAGTGTCAACGTGACAACCTTATCATTACTATATTTACGATTTTTGAACTTTTGCATTTATTTTTTACAATAATTATTTTTTTATATCTTTTTGCAGGTATGTTTTTTAAGGTAGTAAAATGTAACTTTTTATTTCATAATGCCAAAACGCAAAAAAACTAGATAACACGGGTGAATATTTTAGAAATAAAGATAAAAATCGAAAATGTTAAAAGTCTAGACATTCGTGTCATTGCTATGAAACTGATACAACTTCGACGTTTGTTCTCATGAAGATAAAATTCTAAATTTTCGCGATGTTTACGATAATTAATACATTTTTTACATCCAATCATTACAAATTTTAAGAAAATTAAATTTATTCCTGAGATGTTTCAGTGCTTCTTAATGGATCTGTGAAAAAACATTACCTTGGGGAAATGGGTAAAAGAATGTTAACATTGCTCTGTTGTTAATTTTCTTGGAATTATAAGGTGATCCTTCAATTCATGTTACCATAAAAGGAACTTAAAATTCCACCACTGAATGAATATCTGCCATTTTTGAATGAATACCCCGGAGAAGTACTACCCCTGTTTTAAGAATGTTTTATAAAGTGAGTAAGTGCAGTGAGCTGGGTTTTGTGAGGAATTGCGAAGCGGTCCAAAAGTTTCTGCGTAAGCAGTTAACGGGGGTTGGCGAGCGATAACAAGCAAGGGGCGGTAGCCCCCTAGTGAAAGAAAAAAAGCTTTACTCTCGGAAATTGTATTTCACAAATGTTCCTGATCAAAGATATAAAAATTGATTTACGAGTTACATCCGAGCGATAGCGAGCAGGGGGCGGTAGCCCCCTAGTTTTATTAAAAAATCCAATAGGTTACTCGGAAATCCAAAAAGAAAACGGTCATTTTGATACCATATATGTGTCATTTGACTCAGTAATTAAAAAGTTTTTCTCTAGAAACCGTTCACCAAAAACTTTTTTTAGAATAGAGATATGCTTAGTCTTATTTTGTGCACTGCTTTATATTAAAAAATTAGAATTCGTTTAAAACCGCTATCCAAACAATTTCCTCATAAAAATGCCCTTTCTAATAAAAAACTTTTCAAAATTTTGAATTCAAAAAGTTTTATAATTTCAAATTTTAAACAGAAGGTAATTTCTAATAGAAAAATGTGTATCATTTAGGTTTAGTTATCTATTTTCTTGTATAAAGTACTTCTAAAGAGTATTTAAGAAATGATGGGATTTTTAAGAAATCATACAAAACTTAAAAAAACTAGAAAGTTTTTTAATAGTTATAGAAAATCAATTAATTAAAATTCATAAAATTCACGTGTATATTTGTTTTTCTTTATCGTAACAAAATTTAATCTTATGACAAAGTTTTGTAACAAATTTCAGTAAATTTTAACTAAAACCATCTTTAATAAACCGAGACCAGTTTAGATGTAAACTTAAATCTCCATTCAAAACTTTTTGAAAACTTTTTTCACTCCACGAAGCGCGCTTCCCGAAGTCCCTATCCAAAGTTGGAAAAGTTTTGGCGCGTCAAATCGAAGAGTTGGTAAACTTACCTGTCCGGCTGTCAGGCAGGCGGATGCGATCAGAACTGAGACAATTGAAAACATATTTCACTGGTTTTTTTATTATTCAAATAGATTAAATAATCATCTTTCTATTTATAACACGAATTTAAAAAATATATTTTGGGTTATTTTTAACAATATTTATATTTTTGTAATTCAAACCACGTTCAAACGGTTTTAATTATATTTAAAAATAATGTATAATTAATTTATATCTTATTTTTAAATAATAAATTGATATTTTTATATTTATATTTGTCGTAGTGGCAACGTGACAACCTAATCATTACTATATTTACAATAAAATATAAACTTGCTTTCGGAAATTTTTAACTTTTGCATTTATTTTTTACAATAATTATTATTTTTATATCTTTTTGCAGGTATGTTTTTTAAGGTAGTAAAATGTAACTTTTTATTTCATAATGCCAAAACACAAATAAACTAGATAACACGGGTGAATATTTTAGAAATAGATAAAAATCGAAAATGTTAAAAGTCTAGACATTCGTGTTATTGCTATGAAAGTGATACAACTTCGACGTTTGTTTGTTCTAATGAAGATAAAATTCTAAATTTTCGCGATGTTTACGATAATTACTACATTTTTCACAGCCAATCGATAAAAATTATTACAAATTTTAAGAAAGTTAAATTTATTCCTGAGATGTCTCAGTGCTTCTTAATGATTCAGTGAAAAACATTACCTTGATGTGGAAATAGTAAAAGAATGTTTACATTGCTCTGCTGTTAATTTTATTGGAATTATAAGGCGATCCTCCAATTCATGTTACCATAGAGGAACTGTTAAAATTCCGCCACTGAATACATATCCGTCATTTTTGAAAGAATACCCCGGAGAAGTACTACCCCTGCTTTAAGAATGTTTTATAAAGTGAGTAAGTGCAGTGAGCTGGTTTTTTTTGAGGATTGCGAAAATTTCTGCGCAAGCAGTTAACGGGGGTTGGCGAGCGATAGCGAGCAGTGGGCGGTAGCCCCCTAGTTTTCCAAAAAAATAAACAAAACTAATAAATTTATTAGCTAAAATTAAAGTAATTTTATAAATATCAGTTATTTAATTCCTTTCATAAGAATCAAACGCTCTTTTATGAAAAAAATAAGGAAACACAAGCATTTCACTATGGGGAAAACCACGGGGGCATTCGTGCCTGACGTCCCTTTTTAGGGACGCTTTTCGAGGGTAAAAAATAAGGTCAAGATAAAATACTTTGGAAAAATAAAAAACACCCCAACTGATTTAATGTATAAACAGTAATATATATCGGCATTGAAAATTTTTTAAAATAACAACTAGGATTTTTAAGCTTTTTCTTTTAAAATTTTTAAAAAAGCACTTTTCTGAAAAGCACTTTTCTTCCAACTTTTAAAAAAGTGAAAAATTTTTAAAATTATGCTTTCTTCTTGTGTTCTTTATGTTCTATGAAGATCAGAGATACATCAGTGCAAATTTTGATTCAAAGGAACAATTTTTGTAGAAATAGGAGGATTTTTAAAAAACGTCCCTAAAAAGGGACGTCAGGCAGTAATGGGTTAAGAAAAAAATAAAAGTAACTAAGCAATAGAGAGGTTCTAACTCATTAAATCAAGAAAAAATTAACTTTCTTTTGAGTTAGGTTG
The DNA here is from genome assembly GCA_024610705.1 of Tetragnatha versicolor. Taxonomy (NCBI): domain Eukaryota; kingdom Metazoa; phylum Arthropoda; class Arachnida; order Araneae; family Tetragnathidae; genus Tetragnatha; species Tetragnatha versicolor. The sequence goes on along the minus strand of JANDEH010000009.1, from coordinate 5,037,491 downwards.
AAAAAAGAAAAACTTAAATAATTTTACCATTATCTGTAATAAATTGAATTCTCTAAATGCACAAGACCCTTAAATGTACGATATAGGGGAGGGTTGGGACGATTGTAGCAAAATTTTTTATTTGATCTCAAACTAAGACATTTTTTATGTTAGAGTTATGAAAATTTGTATGAAAATAGGTAGTTATATCCCAATTACAATTTTGTTATGAAAACTGTCCGGTGGACATGCATTGAAATTTAGTAAATAAAACATCGAAAATTGAAAAACATTACAATCGACCCTACTTGAAGGGTCAATTGTAACACAACATAAATTCATAAAAATAGATAGAAAATCATATTATATTTTCAACATCAACAATTTACATTTTCTTGTTAAATAATAATTAAATACATAGACTAGAATTGAAATAATGAAATTTCCACTCAAATAATGAGTTTTAAATAATAATGAATGTTGATGAGTAAATAATAGTAAATAATTATATTAACAAAGGCAATTAGGGGATTCATAACTTAATTCCCCTGTAGTACAAAGAACGTGGGACCAATTTCCTTTTACTGCCCTTGATCGAAACCTTTATTGTGTTGATTATAATCCACTTTAGTTTTTTCATTTCTTCTGACTGAATCTGTATAATGTTACATGAAAAATATCGTGCTCACGAGCAACACTTCTAATAGACTTTTTAGACACCGAAACCTCAACAGCCTCTCCCTCCATTATTTCTGGACTAATCAGCCCCCTTTCAGTTTTAATTTTACGTGATCTCGGCATCCTAAAACCGTAAAATTCATAATTATATGCCAATATTAAGGGTAAGTATGAATTATAAATCAATACATCGAAAATACTTTTAAAACATGTTATTTTCTACATTGGGTTCAGTTGTAACATGTTACAATTGTCCCCGGCTGAAGTGTTACAATCGACCCCACGTTGCCATTTTTAGTTCAACCCTCGTTTTCCACAAAATTAACAACAATATTATCTTGAAACTAAGCAGAACAAAACTAAGATACATATACATACAATACATAAGATCAGTGTTGTTGTGCTTCATACCTGCAGTGCAGGAGAAGGAAAGTTATGCAAAAGAAGAAATTTACTTCGATGCTCGAAAAAAAACTCTTTTCTCAATTACACAGCCAAACTCAAATGTCAGCCTTGTCAATCTCTGATATTCTTTCATTCACCTGCCTTGTACGTACTGTCATCTCCTTTTCACCCAGGCAGTCTCTCATTTTGAGGAAATCAAAGTGTTACAATTGCCCCGTGTTACAATCGTCCCCACCCTCCCCTACTCTTACAATAATAACCCATTATCGCCCAGTGATTTATTTTTAGATCGCTAAACATAGTGTCATAAATTATCTTTAAAATGTCCTTAAATTCACCCAACAGAAACGAAACTGCACGTATGGCAAGAGAAAACATCCCTCAATTCTAATACCATGAGTTTTTTATATTTGCTTCATTTATTTTGGAACAGTGATGGGCTAAAGTTTGTCTCAGAGTCTCATTTTGCAGTTTTTTCATCTTCATTTGCGTTTTTTAAGAAAACAGTAAATTTATACCACTAAATGAATCCTTTTCCAGTTTTACTTTATCTTTATAGATGTAGCTATTGGGATATAATGCAAAGTTTAGTCAAAAATAATTTATTTAGTGAAAAATCAAGTACAAATACTGCTGATCTAAAAATAGATCACTGGGCGTTCGGGCGTTCATTTTTTTGTGTTGCTTACAATACGAGTTTTATTTTGTCCACTAAAAACTGATAAAATGTGTCTGAGGAAACTCAGTAATGTTCAAGATGAAGTCAACTATTGATTTTAAGTTGAACATTATTTTATTGGAAATTAAATTTTAAAATTTATTCTGGTGAATAAACGGAGGGTAAGCCATTATGATTCATTTCTAATAAAGCACAGCATTGGAAGTAGTGGTATAAAATTATTGGTGTTTATTCACATAAACGTATTTTATATGACAAATAGTTTTGAAATACTTCACAGGGGAAATTATAAAACAATTAAAGGTTATCAAGGAACAATGAAAATCTCAAATTTAGAATTACAATATTTTTTTAATTCGCCCTTATCCAGCCTTTGTAATCTTAAAATTGACGTTATGCCAGAGTAAGAAGTTTATTGAATAGGTCAGCGAAAACAAGCAGCAATTTTGAATGTTGCCATGTAAGACAAAATTACATTTTATTTCATGAATGTTATTAATTTATGGTAAACCAATTTACAAAATTATCAAAAAATTAACCCAATGCAATGCCAATTTTACTTATTAGTTACAATTTTATGCCATTTCATATGTTTTCTATAATATACTTATATCTAAATTTAAAGATCTTGGTTCGATTTCCCCTTTTCCTCCTAAAATTACTTACAACATAGGCTATTTGTCTACTTAATTTTTGATAAATTATTCAATTTTATTACTATTTAATTATTTTTCCACATATTTATGAATAAATACGTGTTTTTTTAAAGAAAAATACTAATATTTATATATATTTTATAATTTTAAGTATTTTTTTGAAGTTAAACTAATACTTAGCTTTGTGACAAAAAATATCCTCCGAACGCCCAGTGATCTATTTTTAGATCAGCATTTTTTGAAAAAACTAATGACTCTTTTGACAAAATGTGTTCATAATATTCATATTAAAGGCAAAATACACCAGATTCATGATTTTTATTCAATTCGCCCCCCAAAAAATTAATTTGGGCGTTAATGGGATAAAACCGAATTTCCACATTTCAGTTTTGAAAAGCATTAGTACCATTCACTTTAGATTTGAAAATTGAACCCCAAATTACTCCTTACTTAAATTTCAAACAGAATTGCTAAATTAAAAAAATTCCTTGATCTCTTATACTTGTTAAGTGTCTTTATACCACTTCAACTTATCTCGCTCTAATTTGAATTTATTATCCATACCAACTGCCTCACCTCTCAATGATCATAATTTTTTTCTACATTCTGGAAAAAGACCCGGGCATTCCCCCTTTGAGAAACAAAAATTACAAACCCTCTGCCCACTACCCGTTTAACGGCGCAAATAAACTGCCCCGCATTTGTATACAATAAAGAATCCAAAGAGTGGGTGGCACTTCTTCACACGATCAAAAAGATTCATACCCTTCCATCAATACTTCCCCCCGCTCCAAAAAACGCAACCTCATTGTGGGAGCAGAAAGAAAGAAACGAAAGAAAGAAAGTAGAAGAAAGAAAGAAAAGCGCGGAATACACCCTGCTCCCAAATTATATCTTTCGCAGGCCTCACAATGGCGTAACCACCAGCGGCGTGCTATAGAAGTTAGCGCTGCTAACGGTCCTCCGTTGGATTTATGATGGGAACACAAGCCGTAAAGGCCATGCGTTTATACATTTACCTGGGAAAGCCCATTATGAGGTGTTTTGATACAGAAGAGCTACCTCTGCAATCTGCGTAATACCGCTTCAAAAGAAAAATTACGGGATACAAAAAAGAGTATCCAACCCGAATTTGCGGAATATTATTTTTTAGGGGCCTGAAAAAGATTTCGAGGCCCGTTCTTGTGTGGTGAGAGGAAAGTGCCTATAAAAGGCCGCTTGTCGCTATTTCTTGCGCCGCCGCCGTTCGGGCAATTTGAGGGACAGTATTCGGATCTTCTTTTTGCGCGATCGTTTATTCGCCGTAAAAAGGGAGATAATTCGGGGCAAAAAATTATCGCCTTTTCAATTTTTTGCGGCCCGATTGGGATGTTTTGCGGAAATAACACTTTTCAAACACAATGAATTTCCATAAAGATAAATATTCGAGGTAGATAAGTTCGTAAAATGGCGATAAATTAGGAAGACTTGTACCTCTTTTTTTTCTTTTGAAATGTTATTCATTTAACTGTATAAAAATTTAAGTTTATTTGTTAGGTTCGTTGATAATGATTGAACTTGGGTTTATTTTAAAATAAATGTCTAACAAGCTAAAATGGATATGAAAGAAAAACCTTAGTAAGTAGTTTTTATTATTTTGAAAACATCCGTCTACTTACCCTAGTGCTTAAAATTAGCCCTAGTAACAAAATATAAACTAATAGGTACAATTTCTGACACATATATAAAATATTTTCATAGTAATATTTTTTTAATACAAACAAAAACGTATGTTTTTTTGGTAATTTGAGATTCTAAAAACAAAACAAAAATGTAAAAAAGAGAGACTTCAAAACAAATTATAAACTCAGATTATAAAACATTAAACTGTAATAATTTCAAATGTTGACTAATTTATTACTGTTGTTTTGTTAACCCATTAATGCCCTAATTATTTTTTTGTGGGGTGAATTGGATAAAAATCATGAATGTGGTGTATTTTGCCTTCAATTTGAATATTATAAACAAATTTTGACAAAACAGTCATTGGTTTCTTTAAAAAATGCTGATCTAAAAATAGATCACTGGGCGTTCGGAGGATATTTTTTGTCACAGAGCTAAGTACTAAGGTAAATGTGGGTATAGTGGATACTAGGACTGGGCCTTAAATCGATTTATAACGAAATATTGATTTAACCCTTAAATCGCACACCCGATGTAGAGCTTAAATCGTTAACTCAACATCGGATCCGATTTAAGCACTCATCGAAATCGATTTATAACCTAGTCAACCACATCAGAATTAAGATTCTGAATAAGTTTAATCGATCATCGATGTGTAATTCCGATGCATCGGTATTATCAGAACGGCAAATTTGAATGAGTTAAAGGGAACATCGATTTAAGGAATTTCGATGCATCGGCGATGTCATCGTGATTTGACTTGAAACAGCTCGATCTTGCAACAATTCCACTTCAAGGAAGGATTCAGATTGATATTAATTGAAAGACTCCTAGAGTGAAACTTTATCATGTTGCTTGACCACTGGTCAATATTGCTCATGTGGCTCAAAATCATAAAAAAAATAAGTTTTGGAGTCGGTTATTGATATTATGTATTCCCTATTGGTAAAGCATGTCTTTTTGGTTCCGATTGACCATTGGTCAATCCTGTCACCTTTTTGCTACTTCTATGCTTTGGCACTAAAGTAGGTCATGTGGGGGCTCAAACCAAACGCCATAAAACTAATGACAGGTTCGTCTTGACTATTGGTCAAGATCGCTTGACCAGCGGTCAATCCTTTATTTTATCGCTATTAATAGCTTTTCTGACCTTCTCTTTCTTCCTCGTGCTTGTTTTGGGGGTCCCTGACCTTTGGTAAATCCCATTTGACCACTGGTCAATTTTGGAATTTTTCGACATTATAGCTCCATTTTATTGTGGAGATCCTCTATAATTGCGTAATATCAATAGTCAATAGCCATAGAAACATTTTCCTCTCAAACAACAATCAAAAATTGGGTTTCATATTATCCGGGTTAAATCGATATATCACTAAATCGATTTAAGAAATTCTGATATCGCCCAGGCCTAGTGGACACTGTACCAATAGTGGCCACCTAGCTGATTAATTTTTAATTTAACGAGTTAGAGGCATCAAACAGCGTCAAAATTCATAGGCATAATAGATAACAACATCGGTCGAGTGACTGAAATTTGATTTTGCTTATTGAATCGCGTAAGGAAACGGGTACGTCAGAGCTGATTTTTTTGTACTTATTACAGTTCGATTGACTTGTAAATTTATATTTAGATAAAGAAGAGTGTATAAAATGATATTGAATAAAATTTATTTGAAAATTTTAATTTTACGAGGATTTATGGAGGTGGCCACTTTACCAACACATAATCTTAGATCTTCCAATAGTGGCCACTGCAATGGTGTCTAATAGAAACATAAATAATATTTAATGGGAATTAATTTTTCTTCATAAACTGTTGAATGTGCTTTAAAATGAGTGTTGAATAAATTTTGTTTCATTCTGGCTTCGGGAACCAATGTTTCTAAAACATTGAATTACATGCTAAATTCCTCTCAAATCAGCTACAGCGTAGGCTTTGGGCTGAAAACTATCAAGTCATTTTTAAATAAAATTAATTTGATTGGATCTAAAACACATTTAGTTGGGAAGGAAGATTTAATTAGAACTAAACGACTATACCAAAAAAAACCCCTCAATTTCATGCATAAACCCCTCATATAGGCAGAAAAAGAGCGGTGTCCACTATAGATGCAAGAGGTGTCCACCATAGAAACAGCAGTTACATCTATGTGGCCACTATAGATGCAATAAGGAACTTGCATGTGTCAGATTTTCATAAACTTTCAAGTGTTCCGTATAGTTTTTGGGAAAACAAAATGAAATATTTTGTCAATTTTTCAAAAAAGTGTACAAGTAATTAAATATTTTAATTTAAAAGTCGAGAAAAAAACACGTGACTGAAAACGCGAAGTGTGTTTGCATGCATAGTGACGTAGAATTCCATCGGGCAAAATTGCAATCAAAATTGAATTTCTATGTTTTAGTTGATGATTTCTTTTTCTGAAGTGTCCGATATGAATGTTTTAATAAATATTCACCTTCTAGACACTTCTGGTGACGGTCAGAAATCCAAAGCAAACATTTTAGGCAATGTCAATAAATTGTGACGTCACTATGCATGCAATTAAGCGTTTTCAGATGCTTCGGAAAAGACGATTTTTGATAATTTTTTTTGCAATCAAAAAATGTCTCAATCGGCCTCAAATTTTGTGTAGTGGCTAATTTTTGCGTGAAGAATAGATTAAAAAAATATAAAAAATCATGCAAGTTCCTTATTTGGAGTACTTTTTAAAAATTAATTAACAATACTTAACCCAATCCAATTAAAATTTTTAATAGTAAAACCGAAAGAAGAAGATCCAATTGACCTAAAAATAGGATGATAACCGTTTCCAAGCAAATAGGTTGGTATTTATTAAGGATTTAAGCAAAAATTTTCCAAGTGTCCACTATACCCACATTTACCTTAGTTGAACTTTAAAAAATCCTAAAAATTATGAAATAAATAGAAATATTTAGTATTTCTCTTTAAAAAACGCGTATTTATTCATAAATATGTGGGGAAAATAATTAAATAGTAATAATATTAAATAATTTACCCAAAATTAAATACACAAATAGCCTATGTTGAAAGTAATTATAGGGGAAAAGGGGAAATTGTGAACCAAGAAATTAAAATTAATATAAGTATATTATAGAAAACATGACATGACATAAAATTTTAACTAATAAGTAAAATAAAATAAATTGGGATAATTTTTAGAAAATTTTGTAGATTGTTTTTTTTGTTATAAATTAATAATATTCATGGAAAAAAAATGTAACTTGATCTCACATGGCAATATTCGAAATTGCTGCTTGTTTGAGCTTTTCACCGACATATTCCAATAATCTACATATTCTGCCATAACGTCAATTTTAAGGGTACAAAGGCCGGATAAGGGCGAATTTCAAAAAAAAAATAGCAATTCTCAATTTGAGATTTTCATAGCTCCTTGATAACCTTTAATTGTCTTATAATTTCCCCTATGAATTATTTCAAAACTACTTGTATTGACTTGTGTTGCATAAAATAGGTTTATGTGAATGAACACCAATAATTTTATACCGCTAGTTGCAATGCTGTGCTTTATTGGTAATGAATCATAACGGCCTACTCTCCATTTATTCACCATATTATATTATAAAATTTAATTATCAATAATATGATGTCAAATTTCTTAAGAAAATCAGTAGTTGACTTCATGTTGAACATTATTGAGTTCTTAGACTCATATTTATCAGTTTTTAGTGGGAAAAACTAAATGATCGTATTGGAAGCAACACAGAAAAAATGAACACCCGAACGCCCAGTGATCTATTTTTAGATCAGCAGTATTTGGAATTCCTTAAGTGGTATACCTTTACTATTTTCTTGAAAAACGCGAATGAAGATGAAAAAACTGTAAAATGAAACCCCGAGACGAAATTTAACCCATCCCTATTACAAATAAACTAAGCAAACGCAAAAATCACAGGGTATTAGGATTGAGGGATGTTTTCTCTTTCCATATGTGCAGTTCTGTTAATGTTGGGTGAATTTAAAGTAATTTAAGAGAGTATTTATGACACTATGTTTAGCGATCTAGAAATAGACCACTGGGGGGGCGCTAATGTATCGTAAACAGATTTTACTCCTACTACAGCCTGAAATAAATTGATAATACAGTTGATGATACCTATACTGTAATTCGATTCCTTTATTACGTGGGATTTTACTAACTAACTGTTATTGAAACATAAAAAACTTATTTGAGTTTAATTTATTTGGTTTGATTTCCAACCATTAATATTTGTGGTATTTTTTATGGATTCAAAAGTTTTCTCACGTACTTTCAAATTCTTACATAGTTATTTTAAAATTAATTTTAACACACGGAATTTTTTTATCACATAAATAAAAAATGTGGTTTAAGTCAGTAATTAAATTTTTGATTTCTCTTATACTAGATTACGTTTCCTGTCAGTGACTTCACGGGTTGACGTTCACAAAGACACCACTTTTCAGCTATCTAATTGGTGAAAAAAAGAGCTAGCGGAAGTCATCTCTCACTCGCAAATCAGGTAGCTAGAATGTGTGGTGTCTTCTTACTTCAACCCGTTACGTCACTGACAAGAAACATTGTAATCTAGTATAATAAAAAATTTTATTACTTTTTACCTTTTGTCATTTATAGAATACTTACTTCATAATGAAATGTCCTTAGTATATTGTTAATAAAGATATGTTTATTGTAAATCTTTCATAGTCCTGCATGTTTTTAAGTATAATACATTCAGTACGAAATATATTTCCAAACGTTAAAATCCTCACGCTAAAATCCATCGATCTATACATTGTCATTCCTCAGCATACTGCCAAAACATTGTACACTACTTCGCCCTGTGTTTCCTCCCAGCCTTCCTTTAATTCCAATTTCAAAATCATGTCGAACGGAGATGAACACAAGCAGCTGATTGTGTCCCAGAATTATCAGATCCTAATTAATTTGGAAGTTTAGATTCATTACACTTAATCAATTTATGAATTTTCCAATCAGAGAGACCGGATGACACTTGACCCGCAAAATGTATTCACGTAATAAGCAGGGCCTTCATTAAAAGGTAGCGGTCAGCCATGTCAAAATGAACACACACCCCAACCTTAGCCGAAATAAATTGGCGAATTTCGGATGGCAGATATTGAAATGCTTAATTTTTAGAAGATACAATCAGGCATAACTTAAATTCATAAAAATTTACTGTTTGGTAAAATAATGTAAGTTAACTTGTTGTTTTTTTATCAAAATTATTATTTAATAATTATTATTTTATAATTCTTATAATTATTAAGTTTATAATTATAATTTAATAAGTTGATTAAATTATTCTTGATGGATTTTTTGGATTGGAAACAAAACAATATTTATAATTTAATTAATATGTTTATTACTATTAAAAATACTTTTTTGTTTTAGTCATATTTGTAACAATTATTTATAATAGTTTTACGTTTTATTTTAACTTTTTTCCTTGTTTTATGTTATATTTTTTTCATCATCTCAATTGCTATTTTTATGAATAATTGTATTAAATCGTTACCAATAAAAATTTTATTGAAAATGTACTTAACATCACATAAATTGGCATACAAAATTTCAGACATTAATTAATTAAAATTCAGACGAATGTTTCTAGACGTTAATAAATCGTTTTTGAACAATTTCGATCTATTTTATCAATTTTTAAACTGTAATTTTTAAAGAGTATTGGTGGTTCATATATAATTTTTTAAACTTATGTTTCAACTTTTCGGCCAAACTCTAAAAAAGCTTTTATTTTTTCTTTCAACTGTACCGCTGAAAACCTTTTTTTAAAAACCATTAGAAATTAAGGTTTAGGTTTAAAAGTGAATTATGAATTATCACATCACATTTTTCAAATTATGGAGGATACACATTCCTTAAACAATAAAAACAGTAAAAAATCATTCACACAAAATGTGTTAATCTTATTTTCTAAAGCTATAGATTCCAATACATCTTGCTTAAAATGTGTTCTATCTATAAAAAAAACATTTCATTGTTTTAATAAAATCGGTTGGCATCGAATAAAATAATAACACAAAGAACATAATTTAGATTTTCCCTAGACAAGCCCTTCCATTTTTTCCGTCTTTTATACTATAGGAACCAATCGCGAGTTGAGTAATAAAACAAAAAAATCTCTCACATAAAAGGGAAGTTCTTTTTCTGCAAGTAAATACAAGAGTATAATCTGAATAAATTCAGCTTTCTTATAGTTCAAAAGGGCTCCAATATTTAGAGATGCGCTTCTTTAGATTTTTCCGAAACTGAATAACAGGAGGTAATTTTTTTGTAATGGAAGCAATTCTGTTCCACTGAAACATTTCAGACATTGCTTTTTCTTCCCTTTTAAGGCAAGGTACAACGCAATCGATAGTTTCGATTCTTTGGAATTAGATTCTATGGATACTTGACTTTACAACATCAGAACGAAATGGGTTGGTTTTATAAGGGACATTGATCAAGGGTAAGAGATTTACCACTAAGGACATTAGTCATTAAGTTTTATTAAATTTCATTTTATTAAGTAAAAGGATTTAAGAATGCATGTTATACTTTTATAAGGCATATACTGGGTGTTTCAACAAGTCCGTCTCACCTCTGCCCGGCCAAGTTTACATACTGATTAAACTTTCTAAAGAGATATTTAAAAATTACAGAATTAAATAATTTAAGTTTATCTTAATAAATGAAAAGAATCATGTCAGTTTACGTACCTTTAATATGCTTAAATGATAAAGAAAATGTCAGGGATTCCCCGAATGATCTCAAAGAAATCCCGTGAGGAGACATGTTGATGGATCGGATACTCATTTTTATTCTGCACCTGTCGAAATGACTGATTTGCCATCAAAAAGGTTTTATATAGCTTCTTCCGTGACCATAGAGCTTTCTGCTAAAAGGGAAAAAATACTCTAAGTCATTGGGAGAAATCATCCGTGGAAAGGTTCTATAGAATAAGTGTTTTTAGATCAGAATTTCGTTACATATATGGGAAAAGATCCAATCACTCAGAGGTATTTTCACTCTTAATACCATCACAAGAGCACATCATGTTTTCGATTGCTAGATTTGAATTTATTCGATGATAGGGTGGCAGTTATTTGAATGTGAATAAACATTGCTTTTTTTATGATTAAGAATAAAAATATAATATTTTACAATTAAATGTGAATAGATACTGAGGGGTTAAATGAAGAGAGGAAATATCTAAACTATTGAATTTAAATTTTATTAATTTACTGTTTTGTCCTAAAACCTAAAAGGTTTTATTTACCCTCTTTCAAAAAAATTCTGAGCTGCCAAGAAAACTGATTTAGTGTATCCTCTAATAGAATACGTCTCACTTGCAAAATTTATATTTAAGATAGACGTTAATTTATAATGATTTTAATTTTAAGATAATAAGATTGATTGAATTAATACCCTAAACTTTAATGTACTATATGAGCTAAAACTTTTAAAAAACATGGAAGTTCGAAGAAAATATTTCTGCTGGCATATATTATGAATTATACCAGTTTCATTAAAAAAATTAGATTCCTGTATTTTAAAGTACCAGTGAACAAAAAAATTATCTATAAAAAACTCTTCGTAAATATCTACCTACATTTTACAAATTGTGGTTTTGTGTTTTTGTTTATAACTTAAAACTAATAAAAAATATCAATTTTAGTACCAAAAAATGAGTAATTTTAAACAACTTAGAATTTAAAGAAGAGAAAAATGTTTTCAAAATGTTTGAGATGGAACTAATTTTCCCCAAATATTATGAACTTCTTTAAATGATTCTTCTAATAGTAAGAAAAGTTTATTTCATAAATGCAAGCGATAAAATTTATGTGGAAAATTAAATTATCTTTAATTGAAAATGGCCATACAATTTTCCACTGTAGCTTTTAAAACATAGCTTTTTAAACATAAATATTGGTTTAACTGAACTAAAACAATAAGCAATATTACTTTTAAATACCCAGAATATGGAAAGAATAACTCCATAGTTTATCTAGATCTAAACTTTACAGATGAATAAAAATATATAACTTATGAACTACGTAAAGAGGAACGCACTCCGTAATGTTAATCCGTAAATGTAAAAAAACCTGCTGAATTTCTAGTTTTTCCATCATTTTTTGGGCAAATGTTGCACATTTTTCTCCCATTCCTGAGACTTCAATCGCATCGTCCGTTGACAAGGCCTCGCGACATTATTCGGAATGGCCAAGGGAGTGTCCATTTCCATTTGGAGTGTGTTCTTTCCTTTTCCCCGCTGTCTCACGGAAGAGCCAAGAGAAATTGCTACCAATTGGCAAACCTTTTTCATCCAGCAACGTCTTGTAGCTGCGGAAAAACTCTCATTTTTTAGCATCCAGTTCTTTTTTTATCCCCTTAACGTTTATATTAACGTCTCATTTCTTAGAAAAGCAAGAACATTTTTTGCCTCTTTCGAAAACTTGGCTCATTGAAAGGAGGTTGGAGCAAAGAAATATGCTGTAAAAGTTTGATGAAAAAAGGAGGGTTGAATGCAAACGATAGAGCCCGCCTGCCTCCCCGGGTGTCTTGCATGACTGACTGAAATGTTCGATTTCCAAATCACTAGGCAGAGTAGCGCAGGGGGAGAGTTTCCACCGACAATGTTGCCAAGAAAGAATGCCGTTCCGAGTCTAGTGACTTGTAACTTTCTCTACAAATTTGAAGCGAGACGTTAGATTTATTTGGACGAGTCATATTAATACGTTTTTACTATTTGGGGGATTTTTCAGGGGGGAAATGCGAAAGAAAGTTTTCGGGGAAGATTGATGGGGATGGGAAAGTCAATGCGGTGCACCTGCTTGGACGAAAAAATGTGGCTTTATGGAGGAAAATATATTTTATTTCCTTGTAGATTGATTATTTACAGTGTAGAAATAAGCAATGAAAAGAATAAATACATTTTATCGACCTAATTAAAGTTTAAACTTTAAGGGCTATTTGTTTCAAAACAGGTTCATTATATTTTAGGTTTCATTAAAGAATAACAGTAATTAAGTTAATAAACTGGAAGTGTAACAAAATGTTTTAAATTTAAACCCCACACAGAAAAGAAATGTGTTGTTCGAAAATTTGAATAAAGACACATTTTAATTGAAAACTCAAAGAAACTTGGTAATTTGGTTTCTTTTATTCCCCAAAGAACTTCTGTATTCTCTAGTAATATGTACTCAAATATTAAGATATTTCCAAGAAACCATTTTCTGTACGTTTTTTAGGATATACTGTACAGTTTTCTAGCCGTTTATACAGTTTCAAGGCCCACACTATTCAGGGTTGGCAAAAACCCGGGTTTTTTTGAAAAAACCCAAGTGGGTTGGGTTTTTTCGGGTTTTTTCAATAAAACCCTGAAAAAACCCATATAAAACTGGGTTTTTTCAAAATTAAGTGGTTTTCTCCTAGAAAGTAAGTGGGTTTTTTCAAATTTTAGTGAGTTCTTTCTATGTTAAATGTGTTCTGTCAAAATAATGTCAGTTTTTCCACAGTTAAGTGGGTTTTTTCAAAGTTTTTATACTTTGAAAAAACCCACTGAAATTGTAAAAACAACCATTATTTTCTGAAACCTGGTTTAAATTTTGAAAAAACCCACTAAAACTTAAAAAATATCCTAAACTTTGAAAAGACCCATTCAATATTGAAAGAAATCTATTCAACTTTGAAAAAACCCACTGAAATTTAAAAAAAATCTTCATTTTTTATATCTAGTTTGAAGTCCTAAATTTTGAGGAAACCCCATTCAATAATGAAAAAACCCACTGAATAAGGAAAGACTATTTAACTTTAAAAAAACTCCCTGAAATAGAATAAACACCATTTAATTTTAAAAACCTACTTTAAATTTTGAAAAAACCCATTAAAATTTTAAAAATATCCTAAACTTTGAAAAAAAAACACATTAAATTTTGAAGGAACTGCCAAAATATTGATTTTTCTTGAAAAAACCCAAAAATGGGTCCAAAATGTGGGTTTTTTCACATGGGTTTTTTTGAAAAAACCCATTGGGTCCAACCCAATTGGGTCCAATCCAGCCAACCCTGACACTATTTCATTTCCACTGTTCATCCCTAGTGATCCACTCCTATGAATCACTGGTTTCCTTAGAAAAGTGAACCGCCAATTCACATTTTTCTCTTTGGATGATTCATCTAAAATGATTATCAAGAGTGAAATAGAGTGAATGAGCCTATAGTTTCTAATTAATTTGTTAACCTTCTTACTTCACCGCTAGGAGCGCTGCAATTCGTTTCAATGAATTCAGCAGGGCCCCTTTACTGTGGGTGCAACCTCCATGATCCATTGTACCTCCATGATCCCTGAGAGACGTTTTTTCCACATAAAAGGCGAGGAAAGGACTTTTAAAACACCCTGCAGATTGATGTATGTAACAAATTTTAGTCAGTGTTAATAAAATTGGCGGCTCACTTTTAGTCATTTTCCATTGCATTTCTATTGCGTTGCTATGGTGATGAGCAGCCAATTTTATTTACACGGACTATAGTTATGCAATGATGCGCCTTAAACAACGCTGTAAGAATAACAAAAAACAATACCCTATCTCTTGTATCTTAACGTTCCAATTCCGACTTCAAGAAACAACTATGGGAAAACCTTTTTTTGGCTCATTCATGAAGTTTGGGGTCAAATAAAATAAAAATGCAAAAATATTTTAAAAATTTCTTTTTAAAAGTTTTAAAATTTATTTTAGACTTAAAAAAACTGGGGACTGAACCTAAACTTTATAAATTGGAGGGATCAATTGGAGGGATCAGAATAAAAGTGGACCAAGTCCACTTTTAGTCATTTTTGAGTTAGAAACGCTATAACATGAACCAACTACGTAAAATTTCAGTGCAATAATAAACCAAGTCCTAGTCCTGATAATATCCGCTAGGCAGCAGCAAGTTCTGTTGCGCTAACAGGTAATTTTGTTATGAAGCTTTAACTTTAAACGGCTGTAGCTCAAAAGTAGCTAAAGTGGACTTGGTTCACTTCTATTCTGAACCCCCCAATTATTGCTGCAATAACTTAAAAATATGCTCATTCATTGAAATTGTTGCTTCATGCCGAAAATTGAAGCTAAATTTGCTACCATAGTCAGTATAGAGTTAATGTCCTAACTGAAACAAGCCTCTCAAGAATGCTTTTTCTCCGTAGAGCCGTCTCCCCTGGGGTCCCGGGGCATTGCAAAGAGTCCATAGCGCGGCCCATAACCGCCTCATTCCCTCTCCGTTTACCTTCCTAATGAGGCTTGATCGATGGACCTCCTCACGTGCGAAAACTCCATTGCCTGGCGAGAAGACAGGCATCAGTATTTGGGGCGCTCTCTGCTAGCCGGACAGTTGTTTTATCGGAAAGGCCCGGATCTATCATCGGCTGTCAAAGGAATCGCCGCCGAATGCCAGTCACGGACCCAGGTCCATTGTAGCTATTGGAAACCATAGGATGTCGCTTCAATTCTTTGCTGCAAAAGGAAAACAGAATCCACACACCTTCAATCCTTGATAATTTCCTTTCTTGGAGTGGGGGGCTCATCTGTAAGCCTGATTGGTTCGGGACCTTCTCCCTCGAGCCAATTCCTTTCCAGTTGGATTCGATTGTTTTCGGACGGTCATCGCTCTTCCTGCTGCGGGTCCACCTTTTTTTCTGCTGTGCTAGTTGATGATAAAATAAACGCAACTTTATTCATGATAGCGAGGATTCTGAGTCATTTTACAGAGGGGAAACGCGGCGTTGTAGTGCGGATGGAATGTAACGTCTTCATGTGTTGAAGCTAACATTTTGCAGCAATAAAGTAATTTTTACGTATCTTCCCATACTGATAAAATAAGTCTTGTAACTTGTATAATTGTAATAAACAAATGTTATGCAACTTGTAGCATTATAATAAGCAATATCATATTAATAAGCATAATGTCATGTAACTTGTTTTAATGCCACGTAAATTATAGAGTTTATAATAAGTAAATACCAACTTATTTATATAATAAGTAAATATCATGTAGTTTTAATAATAAGTAAATGTCATGTAAACTGTTACAATAAGTAACTACCATAAAACTTGCAATATTATGAAAAGGAAATATCATGTAATTTCTGACATTTTAATAAACAAATGTCATGTAACTCAAACCGGGTAGGTAGACAAAACAGGGATATGGGCTTTGTTTATTTATTTGGAGTGATATCTAGCGAAAACTGCTAGAACTATTTCGACACATGAACCCTGGCAGCTTTCAGTAGACAGAAGTTATATAAACCAACCCATTTTTAGAGGGAATAAATTTTAAGTTTAATGAGAGAAACTTACCATTTAAGCGTCTGCAACATTACTAAACCAATCTTAAATACCTAAGGATTTACTCTCGGTAAGTACAGCATGTGATAGCTGATTATTTATTTGTTATTTTGAAAGTTTTATTGGTGCCTAAGAGTTGTTTTATTAACGCTAGAGTAAAATTTCTTCAAAAAGGCACGGCCAGACAAAACCGGTATGCGGGTAGAATCGGATGAAACTTGCATCTTTTGCTTATATGAACATTCTAATTTTAAGGAAATTTGGATACAGTGCTTCTTTCACAGAAAAGGTTGGGATGAACATAAAATGATGAATAAGACCAAACTTGAATTTTTTAGCGCCCTTAGAGCGCAAATTAAATTGTTATTTGATAACAATTTTATATAAATTGAAATTCTAGAAACTTTTTATATCATACCATGCAAGTTTTCTTGTAATAAACAATGTTTTATCGAAATTACTATGTTATTTTGATTATTCTATCTCGTTCCCGATTTTGTTAAACCAATCGGACATAACCGGGATTTTCCACTCATCTAAAATCTGTAATTTTATGAGTTTATTGTTTTAGAACCAATTTTTCAAAAAATTAAGTTTGGGTCCGGAATTTGTCCGACTCTCCCCTAAACAAATGGCATGTACTCATAAAGTTATAAAAAACAAATATCATGCAACTTATTAAGCTTTATTAATAAATGTCTTGTAACTTGTGAGTATGAATGTCATTAGTCGTATAATGATATGTAATAGTAATACGTTGCAAAAATTAATCTTAGAGGAAGTCTTGGAAAACAAAGTTGAAATATTTAACAATTAAACGATGTGTAATGTTCCATAAATCTATTTAACATATTGTAGGTGAAGATTTTCAGTTACAATTTATTTCATACCACCGTATGAATTTATATTTGGGGATTTCATGTTATCCCCAACACTGATTGCTAATTCATCCATGTAAACTAAAATACCAGTTGCCCCACACAAAAGAGGTGTATGTTAAATAAACTCCCTTTTTCTTCTCCCTCATTCACAGAACTCTTCTTTTTCGTTGAACAGAAAGAAAAAGCTCTTACATTCCCTTTCCCTTGCCTCATAAAATATGCACATGAATAAGGAATGCGGGTGTGAGGCGACTAAAGAAGGTATTATCAAGTTTAAAATAATTACGATGAGTCAGGTGTTGACACCTAGGATCTTAATGCTAAACGAAAAATTATTTCGTTTGGGTCGACGGGAAAATCTCCTTAAACACGTGTTAAAGCTGATACCCTAATGCGGTTTTTATCTTGCTTTTAAAGTTTAGTTTCGCTCCTTGTGATTTTTAACCGTTCAACCAGGCAATGTGAGCTATGGAAACTTTAAATTGAAACGGCTAATATTACTATATTAGGAAAAGATATGCATATGATTCAAGTTTTTTGTATTAAAAGTATTATGTTTTAATTTCATGGACATTATTTTATTTTTAGATAGTTTAATTTCTCCTTTTCACAAACAGTTGACAAATTCCTCTTTTATAGTTCAAAACAATCTGCCACTCCTGTTTGGGGGATAAAGATCATGTTCACTTTAATGCTGTCTTACTAATTGAGATATGAATAAAGTCATCCTCTGACTCCTCTTTCATCTATACTAAATTACAACCTTTCCAGTCAGTGACGTCACCGATTGACATAGGATCACGTCACACTTTCTATGTACCTAATTGGCATTTCAGAGATGACTCTCGCTTGATCTGCCTTTTTAGCCGATTAAATAGCTAGAAAGTAGGGCGTGATTCTACGTTAGCCCGTTAAATAAGTTTACTTATATTTTGTATGTTTATTTATTTTACTAGTTAAATGCATAATTTTCATAAACTTTTTTATGAAATATTAACAGCGAATAATATCCATTGTTACATTAAACACAATATTGTTTTTCTATTTGAGTAAAAATATTATAACTAATAGTTTTTCGCTCCGTTCCTTTGTTCAATTTTTTTAAGGTATTACTTAAAAAAAGCATAGTAAACATAATTATGCTCTCAATTTTTTTAATTTAAATAAATACAATGCTATATAGGAATAAATCTAAAATTATTTTTAAATTTAAATAGAGTAACTAGCATAATTTTACGATAAAAGCAGAGAGACTCAAGGCCTACTTACTACTTAAAAAGCAAATTTTAGTTAAAGATTCGATACCTTGAGTTATCGGTATTAATTTCATCTAGTAAAAACAATTTTCCGAGAAATGCAAATCCTTAATGTGTGTGATATGACTACTCTTCAAGCACCGAGATTAAATCAATTTATTCTATTTCTCCGCATGAAATGAAACATTGTTTAATTTTTTTACTCACAAAATGCAATTTCTAAAATTAAAAACATTTCTCAGGCTCACCAAAACGAATTTTAAACCGCAATCTCGAAATCTTCCAGAGCCAATCTCGAAGAAATATGACCCGGTAATGCAACTCCTCTAATCGAATAAAAGTATCTGCAATATACACCCGCTAAGAATTTCAATCAAAAAAAGCAAAGAAATCAAATCAAATAATCAATAAACACGGCCACAAAACAAGCGCGATTTTTTAACGGCAATCGAAACGAAATAGAAATTACTGCTCCGGCGTTTTGCTCTCGTAACAAGAAATCGAAGCAACCCTGCTCTCGCAAGAAATTGAAATTACCCCGCGATTTGTTTTGCGCTCTCTTGGCGAATTCCAATTAACCGAAATCCAATTAACTGGAGCGAGACGTTTAGATTAGTTGCCACTACAAAAGGGCCGGCGGGACAGTGGCGAAGAAAGAGAGACAAAGGGCGCCAGCTGCGAGGCGAGAAGTGAGCGATGCCTTCTATTAGGGCTGTCATAATTCCTGATCATCGCGCCGATAAGATCCATGGGGAGGGCCCCGAATTAAAGTGGGGAAGGGGTTAACGAGATTGCACTGCCGATGCTACCGGAAATTTGTTTCTTCGCGCTTGATTTATACCGACCGTAAGCGGCGAAATGAGAAAAATAGATGAAACGTCTCTCCAAAAACTAAAGCTGGAGATCCATTCTTTCTCGAATAGGTGTAACGGAGAAGCAGGGTCTCACCTAGGGCATTATTCTTCCGATTGGTTTCAACGCCGAGCTTAATCATACGCAACCCTTCGGATGATTGCGAGGAGATATGAATAGGAAATTTAGGATTTATGTTTAAGATAATGTCCATTTATGAAAGTTATGGGATTTAAAAAACTGAAATGAATTTGATCATTTGGTTCTATTACTGTCCTTTTTCCTATATAAATATAACAGATAATCCGGGCCCTGTCTTCGGCGTGTCTTAGGCATATTTGTTCATCTCTCAACATTGGATGAACTAGGGAAACAATTACTCTTATTTCCATTTATATTGACTTTCTCAATTCAAGTCAAGTTAATATAATTTTGTGAGTGGTAAAAAAACATTAAATTTGACATAATCTACCTTGGTAATGTACAGTTGGGGAAATAAAAAACGACTCAGTTGCGATTTCTGGCGAACCACTTGGGTTAGGAAGACAAATGAGGTGTCATTTTTCATTGTTTAAAGTATTCTTTAACCAAAAAATTTTCGAGTCCTTAAGGGGTCGTCTTCATATTAAACGAAACACTAACTTTTTTTCAATGGGGAAACCAATTATTATGAGATTTTCTGAAAGGCCATCCCTCAAAACCCTTATATACCCAATTTCATTCCGATTGATTCACAATTAAAAATTTAAAAAAAAAATAAAAAAAATCAATTTTTAAAATCATGATATATTTTTATGGTAATTGATTAAGGTAGTAATTTTATGAAGAAAGCCAAAATTTCAATCGATTTCACTGAATAGCTTTTGATAAAAACGAACTTTAATGTTAAGGGGCGGTATACCGTTGCCGAATTACATACCGCGAATGTTCTTTCTCGTTCGTTTTTATCAAAAACTATTCGGTGAAATCGATTGAAATTTCGGCTTTCATCATAAAATTACTACCTGAATCGATTACCATAAAATATTTCACGATTTTAAAAATTAATTTTTTTTTATTTTTTAAAATAAATTTTAATTGTGAATCAATCTGGATGAAACTGGGTATTTAAGGGTTTTGAGGGATGGGCTTTCAGAAAATCTCATAATAATTGGAGGTCCCCATTGAAAAAAAAAGTTAGTGTTTCGTTTGATATGAAGACGACCCCCTAAGAACTCGAAAATTTTTTGGTTAAAGAATACTTTAAACAATGAAAAATGACACCTCATTTGTCTTCCTAACCCAAGTGGTTCGCCAGAAATCGCAACTGAGTGGTTTTTTATTTCCCAAACTGTACATCATTGCGAAAATATGCTGAGGGAAAATGAAAATGAGTCCTATACATTTATGCATGTGGGTTTTAAAAAAAAAAAGAAAATTACACTGATTCATTTTTTTTTGAAAAAATTTTTCATTTTAGAAAGAAACTTTCGTGCACTAAAAACTTATTTGTGTTTTTGATATAAAAATGGTGATATACTTGGATTGATATGTATCATAATAGAATTCCTGAAATATTCCAGATGATATGTAGATCAAAATAAATATGCATGACTGATAAAATTAATTAAAAAAATCAGTAATAAATATTGAGCTTTAAATTTATGCTTTATATGTATTTTAAAGACTTAATTTTTCACACACCATTGGATTGAAGTACTTATCTGAAGTTATAGTTTAAAACAAAACAGTTCAAAATAAAAAAAAATAGCCACCAAGTCTAAATATTTCTTCACTTATGGCATGTTGGTGAGCTGAAATTTTGCAACCTGAAATCTTTATCAAACAAAAGGACATCAATATCGACCCAGACACACACATTTTGAGTGATAACTCTATTCTTTAGGACAACCTTCAATAAGGAAACATTTTCCTTCTCTTGGGAGAAATATTTTGCATACTAATTTAAGTCCAGTTAAGTCCTTTTCTCGTATAATTATAAAGTTGTACGGCCAAATTAATTTCAATTTAAAAACATCCCACTTAGCATCCACCAATACCAATCCAATTCACCATTTTAAAAGACCAAATCCCTTACCATCCATCCCAACTGACAAGACCCGCCTTGCCAAGCTAATGCCCCCGTGCAAGCTGTCCAAACTTATTTATGTCCATCGCGATTGCAAATGGACCTTAATGGCACCACAAACCCACCGGTTGACGTTGCAAAATGCACTCTGTCATTTACCATTAGACAACAAACGAGACAAGCCACGGTCAAGTCGGTCGGTGATTCGTCAAGGCCTAAGAGCCATTCATCTGGCCTCGCGCAGCGGGTCAAAGGAGTGATGCGTCTTTTGATCACCGCTCGGATTGTCCGCATGTTATTGGGGTGTCAGTCCGAGGTGTCAGTCCTAGAAACGATTGCGTGATAAGCTTTATTTGATTTAAGAAGTTTCTGCTATTTTGGGAAGGTTCAGCCGAATAAATGTTGATGCCAATTGCTTTAGCTGGAGATCTGTATGTTCTATTGATGATAAACAGATAATTACATTCGTGAATTAAAATAAACTAAATGTATTACAACACACATCTATAAACTCCTACCTTCTTTGTTTGCTGAAAAAATCCTGTGTAAAAAGTTTCTTTAACAAGTAAAACTCGAGACGAAGCTTAAGTAAATCCAATGATTATAATATTTAAATATCTCTCTGCTATTTCCAGAAGTATTACGACATAAATCGTTGAAAACACCAATTTCAGAAAAGATCTGTACTTGAAAGAAAACAACAAGATCATCATAGATTATAATTTGAGGTTTAAATATATAGAAGAATAATTTATTACTTAACATTCATTGACCTATGAATTGAATAATTTAGCACAGTGGGTATATTAGCCATTTAAAATGTATGAATCACCTGATATATTTGTTTACATTTTATAATAAATTTTCTTTTAAAAATTTTAGCAACAATTGATTAACAAAGTAATTTGTTGAAAAAATGACCAATCTCACTCTCTTTTTAAATTTACCAAATAAAAACAATATCTGATATAATTGTATATAACAAATATCATAGTCTAAATATATATTTTGAAAATGTCAATGCTTAGCTGTTTCTAGTAAGATGTCATCGCATTTGTCCGATATTAAACTGTTAACATTATCCGATTGATAACAATAAGCGATTTCCTATCAAAAAGTAGCAAACAGTGTAACTAGATTATTTGCTTTAATATTAAAATTATGTAACCGTAATTAATGTTTTCAAAACAATTTTACACTATATATGTTTTTGGCAACTTAAAATTTTTAGGGTAAAATATAAAAGTAGTCCAATTAATAAAAATAAAATAATCGCTTCCTTTGTGTTTTCATTTATGTTAACACAACACCTATGTGATTCCGCTCATAAATTTGTTTTCTTTCGACTTCTAGACGAGATATCATCGGTATTTTTCAAAATTTACATAGAAAAGGCTCAGAAACATAAATAACCACAGAAATTCATCTGAATTCCACTAAACTAGAAAAAAAATATAAAATCTCTCATCAGAAACATCTGCAAGGCGCCGATGGTGATATCCAATGACAAGTATGGATTCGCCCCCCCCTTTAACCACTTTCATTCAATGTATGAGGTCGGAAGGGTCGGAGAACATCGAATGTTTATTTTTCTAACATTCAAAGGAAAGAAACATAGCAGAATTATATAGTGCGGGACCTCTTGATTTCGATAACATTATCCGATTGATAACAATAACCGTGATCACATTAAGCGGACTCGACTGTAGTTATAGTTGCATTTAACGTCATAAATCCAATCTAAAAAGTCATGCTGTTTATATTTTGTAAACTGGTTTCATCAGTTCAAGAAACCATTCATTCTCATTTTGTGAACACTTAAATCCCTCTGAAACAAAATTTACATAAATTTCTATGTAAAAATTCACCCACTCTACCTTAAGTACCGCTTTGGGAACATTAGATACTTTTACCTAACAAAAATATATTCCCAATTGGGGCCAAATGTTTATTGGCTTCATATAAGAAAGAGTGCCTACGATTTAGGCAATTGCAGCTAATGTTAAATTTTTCAAAAAATAAAGTATAGTACGACTAAAGTGAATCTCAAAAACATGAAACAAAATCACTATCATGATCGGTTTTGTTGATGGGGTGTATAAATCCCTATCAACTACTTAAAGCATTCTATCATTTTTTTTTATAATTTCTAGATTAAGTTTCTAATATTGTGTTCAGGAAATTATGATCTCTTACTAGGACACGTTAGATATATTTACTGGCATTCTATGACATTTGACTCCAGTTCCAACCAATCAATCCAAAACATCGTCCATTCAAACAACATTTTCAACCCATTACTTTCTACCCCATTCAGCAATTTGGGCCCTTGAGATAGTAGGTGCAGTAGCACCTCTGCGTAATAGAGCAGGGACTCAATCAATGGTGAAGCAATTCTCGACAATGAATTTCGCGTAATAGAGCGTTAATCGTCGCCGCTTGTGCCAATTGCCTGGCATCTGGTGGACCGGATGTGCAGCGACCACTTCAGTGTGAGGCGCTCGCTAGTGGACTGCTAATGGTGCGTTTAGATTTCAACACTTGCGAGGTGGTTTTAGTAGTTAGCACAAGTGTAGTGAGCGATGGGTTGAAGTGTGCGGTGTTCAGAAGAGTTATAAAACAGGATTAGCTTATCGTTACAGAGGGAGTAGATGATTCATCATTCCCCCGAAATTGTGACAGCTTTATGTCTCGTATTTCTTCATAGAAAATTCTGTGACATGTTGCAAATGGTTGATCAGTTACCAGATGATAAAAAGAAACTTCCGTACAGGTTTTACTTTGATAATTTATTTACTGGCTTGAATCTAATGATCGATCTCGAGAAACGTGGCTATAAAGATACAGGAACCATACGTAAGTTCCAAAGGATCGTCCTCTTAGTAAGCCAGATACCATGAAAAAGAAAGATAGAGAATCTTATGAATTTGCATACAGTCAGGATGAAAACATCATAATTACGAGCCTGTAAAAGACAACAAGAGAAGATGTGCCGGACAATTATGCAAATCTGTGGGAAGAACACAATGTAAAAAGTGCGGTGTAGGACTTAGTGCGGGATGTTTTACTGAATATCATACTAAATAATTTTTATATATGTCCATGGAGGTTGAAATTTGTATTTTTGTATTTGTTTAATTAGTTAATAAGCTATAAATAAAATAAAATTGGGCAAGTAAAATATAGTCATTTTTCATATTTTGCTCACATAAAGGACTAGCGTTACCATATGGTCACATGCCATATTTCCTAAATTATAAATATAAAAAATAAAAAAACAGTTTTTTTGCACTCTATTAACATCAATGAAGATAATTTAGAACGGGGTAAAAATTCTGAAGAGAAAAAATAATTCCGTCCCTAATGGGTTAAAACAAACATGTCTTAAGGTCACAGAAGTAAGGTCTACCCCAAAGTAAAATACCCTGGAGAATCCATTGAAATATGTTACGGTGCCCCTAGCGGCGAAATAAAAAAAGTTAAAAAAACTAATTTGAAAACTAAAGAAGGTAGAGCAAAAACCTTAGTGAGATAATTGTTTCCAACGTTATGAAGAACTCAGTAAAAAATAATTCATCAAAATATCGTGCATATTCGCGAAGATATTAGCATGTGAAAATAGCACTTTTTCAGACCTCAAAAAAGAAAATTTTCATAAATTTGCAAATTTGTCAGTGTTATTGTGTAGGGGAGAGCAGCTCAAAGTGGGTATGCTAACTTTGAGTGCTCAAAAATCATACTTATTGTTTGGTTAAAATTACAAATTGCTTTTTAAATGATAGGTGAGTTATCGAACTATAAAATTAAAGTGCACGATAACGTCGGTTTAAGCCAAATAAAAATTTATTACTGAAAACGAAATATTTGTCAAAAATGGGTGTCTCGATAGACCGAAATCCATCAGACCGAAGCGCCTCTTTCCCGACCGCCACCTCACCGTAAGACAACTTGCTCAAACGGGCCTTTTGACCGAACGGGACGTTTGAACGGCAGGACTTTTGACCGAACGGGGCGTTTGACCGACAGGACTTTTGACCGAATGGGGCGTTTGACCGACAGGACTTTCAGGCCAAATTTTGAAATAGGTAGTCATGAAAACCTTTTGTTGATAAATATCAGTCAAAGGAATGAACAATTATCAATCCAAAAACTAAAAGTATTTATTTTTAACAAATATTAATTTTGCAGTTCACCAGCAAGCAACATGGGTTTTAAACTTAGAGGATTTTCAGAGAATAGCCTGGTGAAATTTAAATAGTATCTTAAATTGTCACTTATAAAGTTAGAGTCTGAAAATCGTTTTGATCTATGGCAATCTAAAAAAAAACATAACTGTGCAAAAACATAAAGGTCTCAAAAGTTAATAAATGTTCAAAAAATTTTAACTTTTAAACACACTGTGCTTTAAAAAAATGGTGTTTATGTTTTAAAAAGGTTTCACGTGAACTAGGAGAGATACTATTTTTATTATCTTTCTTCCTCTTTTATGGATGAATATTATTCAGTGCTTGTAATTGTTGTTATAGTTTTTTAAAACAACATGACACATTACCAAAAAACATCCCAAAAAAATACAGCTAGTCGATATTTTGGTGACACATTGTGCGAAATATTAATGTTCACTTATGGGAAAAAAACAGGGATGAAGCAAAAAAATGCAAATAATATTCGAAAAAAGTAATTTGTAGTTATTTTCCTAAACATAAATGTTTACTCTTATGGGAATGCTACTTTTAACGGGCGTAAATAGATTTGGCAATTTCACAAAAACTAGTTTATTCAGCGAACGATTTTTAAAGAATCGAGAGTGCATAATATAAAATGATACATGTAGAGTAGATTTACTCAAATTGATACCATACTCTGTCCCTTTCAGCGAATGCTTGAAATATAAGCGCCATATCTGAGATAAAAGTACATTTTCGCATCCCATTTATGATGTAAAGCACCCTTGAGATCCAGAAAAGCTTAGGAATTGCTATAAAGATTAGAAAATGCTGGAACAGATGGCTTTATTCACATAAAACTGCAAAAACGCTTTTCCAAGTTGTTTTTCATCCGCTTCAACTTTCAATTTTGTTTCAGCAAACTTGAACTACAGTTAATGTGGAGTACTTTGATAAACGAAAAATTACAACACCAGACTGAAATATGATGTTAACTCCCTATACTATAAGTTCAAGTAAGTACACTTACGTTCTTCTCAAAATGCCCCAGTGGTTTTTCCAAAACATACATTAAACTAGTTTGTATTTTATGCGCTATATTCTCATTTTAGCATCTTACAATAATTAGTTCTTCGGATAAAATAAATTTGGATACGAATACTTTAACCTCACACTGTCTGCGAAGAAAATGAAAAGTAACTATTTACAGATATAATTTAAAATTACACTTTAAAGGTTAAAAGGAGTTATTTATGTAATGGAACTAATAAAAGGAAGGAGCACGATTTTATTTAAATACATGAATAAAAAAGAAGTGTGTAATGAACAAATTTATTCATTGTTTAACAGACATTAAAGAACTAGTTTTATATTTAGGCACTAAAATGTTACATAATTTCTAATTACATGGGATTTTAATTTTAAACCCTAATGAAGGAATAAAAATTTATCACATATGAATCCAAAATATGCTATTAAATTAAGGGGAAATTAAAATATAAAGAATTTATATGCAATTCTAATACATGCTATTCCGGAAAATTGTCAGTTATACATATTTAATCAACTCCGTTACCTATCAGTCTACATATGCATATTTGAGCACCATCTATTGATGGTATTTGAAACAAACAAAAATCTCTCTGTGCACCACAACATATTACACGGAGCTTACAGAAGTAAGTAATTAAAATATGACACTATGAAAAACACTGCAATACCTATAATATTAGTGCAGGCAATCTGTAACTTAACCCTGCTGTTCTGCTCCGACTTACTCCACGCACGTACTGTTCGGGTCAATATGACCCGATGCAAAAAATATCACTTTTAGCGGTAAAGGAATGGTGGAATTTAAGAAATAGGTTAAATAATAATAAAACAACTCTTAATAAATGTCATTATTATGAAATAATTGAGTAAAGTTATGAAATACGTATAAAATAATAAAATTAACTAAAAAATATTTGTAATTGAAATTTGTAGTTTTTTACTATTTTGACAATTTACATAAATGAAAATGGGTTTTAAACAAGTGTGGAACAACAAAGTAGTACTTTTTTAATTTTTTTCATCTGAGGGACCGGCATAAATTTAAATTTTTTCTTCATTATTTTACTTTTTTAATTGATTCCCTCCTCCTTCATGACATATTTTAATCTGCTTTACTGTATGCAAATAAGAGTGATTTCCTCAAATCTTCAAAAATAATCTTCATTAGAACATTTATTTTCTTTTTATTAGTACTAAATCCCATTGAAAACGCATTGCAGAATTTGAAAAATTACTCATTACTCCGATACCTCAAATTTTCTTTGGCGATGATTTTTGTTCTTTTCATGTAATAAATTTTGTTTCATTTCTTAGGAAGTTATACTATCACAAAAAGTCCACATTTACCCCATACTTAATGGTTAACTTGGTCTAAAGATAGTGGCAATGAAAAACAACACTAATTTCTCATTTTGAGTAATATTTTCATTCGGATAGCACAAGTTTCATTTCATTAGTTATTTTTAGCTCTCTAACTGAAAGTAAATACTTCATAAAACCAAAATACAACAAGAAAATATGAAATTTGGAAATATTTTTGCTTTTTTTCCAACAGAATCAACCTTTTGACCTTCCACGTGCTTTAGTGTCAAATGACAAAAAAAAACAAGAAAAAGGAAATCAAAATGCAAAAAAAAGAATGTTATAATAGTTTTTATTCTTTTCTGTTGAGTTATTCCACAAAAAAATATGAAAAGGTTTGAGTAAAACGAAGAAATTTAGAATCGGGTCATATTGACCCGAACAGTACATTAAGACTATGTTGTAAAATATCCCTCGCAAATTAAAATAATTAAAATTCCTTTTAGATGTAGATATTTATATGACTTCCCAACAAAGTCATGAAGTTTCATTCAAATAACCCTATTCAATTTTTTTTAACACGCAACTGAAAAAAAATTTGGGTCAAATAGACCCTAACAGAACAGCAGGGTTAACCGGTAAAAAATTGATACCTTCAGTTTTTCAACGGTTTTCACTAGGGAATGACCTAAATAATAACATACTAAAAATCGGACAAAATCGGCTCACCGGAAGTTCAATTTTTTTTAAATTAAAAAAAATGGCCGAAAAAAATTTCAAAAAATCAAATTATAAAAATCGAGACTTATGATACATGTTTATTGGCTATTTTTCAATGCTGAATACGAATATACCATTTAAATTTTTAAAAATTTAAAATTTCAATTTTTAAAAATTAATCCAAAATTTGGAAAGTCGAAAAAATTAAAACATCGCTCAAAACCGCAAAACAATTGCAAAAGAAATAATTTAAACGGTTTTCAATTAGAAATGACATAAATAATAACATACTAAAAATGGAAGAAAATCGGACAGTAAAAAAGTTAATTTTTTTCAAATTTTCAATTTTTTTGGCCTCAAAAATTCGACCTTTTTAAAAATTCTTGTTAAAAACGTTTCAGGTATTTACTAAGGTCATTTTTCCATGGATGTTGTAGGTATATACCTATATAAACTAAAAAATCAGCAATTGGCGAATAAATCAAGAGTTAGTTAATTTATTTATGAAAATTAACGTTGAAAATACAGGTAAAATCTTTCAATCAAGTAATACAGGAAATATTTTGACAATATTTGGTATTAAAAATGATTAAATTGAAAAAAGACAAAATACCTTTCAAAAAATTTAAATGTTAAATTGATTTAAAAAATTTAATTTTTTTTTATTTTAAATTTTGTAGTATAGGCATGTGATACATGTCTCAGGGCTATATTGTAGTGAGTGCTGTTTACGAATATCAAGCCATCTTTTCAGTAAAATTTAAATTAACTGTGCAATAGGGTGGACCGAAAAACTTTTTTTTGGAAATTTAAAACGCCTGAGGTGGGAATATTTGCCATTTACGATGACACTTAAAAATACAAAACTTGAGTTCGATCAATTAATATATTCAGGTTCCACATTCACGTTAAAGTTTCAAAGTTTCATCAAATTTTACGTAAAAATGGTTATAAATGATTCCCACACAAATTTAGCTCCTTTTTCAAACCATAACTGGTTGAGTTTATATTCTTAGGATGTCAAACAGCATTTTAAGACCTTCTATGGACCTGAAGTTTGAGGAATTCCCGATTTTCAGGTCCGAAATAAGGGCGAATGCCATTAAAATAGTCTAGCGACCGAAATATAAATTTTTGAATATCGATACCAAATAGAGCTCAAAAGTTGCGTTTTACCCTCCTTATTCATGGAAAAGTAATAAAAAAAATTTGAAAAAATAATTAAGTTGTGTTTTGGCGCTAGAATTTGAAAAAATGGATCTTTTGCATAGCGTATAATGGGAAAAGTCTTAATTAATCAAATTAAAGTTTTAAATGTATAAGAAACTTATAGTTGCCTTAACCCGTTAACGCCCGAATTAATTCTACCGAAAATATTTGTATGATTATTTCAAATTGGTGTATTTATAACCCAATTAAGACAAAAAATCTAAAATTAAAACATTTTATTAATTAGTGTTGAAGTTACAGCCCGTCCTCATTTCAGGACGCTGGGCGTTCCGGCGTAAAAAAATCTAGAGATTCAAAAACGTTAGCAAATAGGAAAATAAAGGACATAGGTATGCAAAACAACAAAAAATGGTCTAGTTACAGTATTTTATATGGTTTTAAGATGAAATTAGTTAAAAACTACACTTTTTACCATTTTTTTTATCAATTTTAAGAATTTATCTCCTATTGTGTAAATCCAATAGTACAGATTTTTGTGTTGAACGAAATGTGATAGTTAATAGTGAGGGAAAACTTTTATTAGGAGATCATGAGGAACATGTGGAATACATGATAACTAAATACATATGATACATGAACAAAGTGCGCGTTAATTTTGAATAAATTCTAGCATTTCGTAGGATATTTGGTAAAACAAGGGGCTCAAAATATGATTTGCGAAATATAAAACATCGATATTTTATTTCCCTTATTAAATTTATGTTCACAAATACCCTTTAGGCTCTTTTTCTATTTATTCCGAGATTTCAGAGGACATCGAGCTATTTTATTGCTTTTTTATAGTCTCACAATTTATTGGGGAGACAAATGTTCATGAGATTCTGCAATCGGTAAGAACCTATGATCCATTGTAACTGCTAAAAACCCTTCTAAAACAAAAATAAATATTATTAACTTCCTTATAATAGTTGAAGAACAGCTTTAACACGATAGTAGTTCGAAAAAAATCCAAAAACTGTAATGGGTAGAAATCTGAAAAAAGTTGGCTGGAACGCCCAGCGTCCTCAAACGAGGACAGTAAAATTGGACGTCTTTTTAGAAAACGAAATTTTTTAAAAACTTTACTAATTTTCTTTCATATGTATAAATATGACCTTAATTTGAAATACTAGAGAAAACAAAATTATTACCTTGACTTCAGCCGATGTAGCTAGACAGAAAGGCGACCCAAGTGTAATACATGAAAAAAGTGTGAAATTGCGAGCCGAATCAAGGAGCTTAAAACAAACCCAATAAGATAATTTGTGGCATGTTTTGTAGTAATGCCATCTATCGTCATGTAAAATAAACAATAGTTTCCGGAAAAAAAGAAAGATTTTACACACCCTTTTATGCACTGTCCTCAAACGAGGACGCTGGGCGTTAACGGTTTAATTCTGTGTTTTAATCGTCAAAAAAAAGTATTTACAAGGGTATTGCATTGGGATTTGAGCTAAGTGGATAAGGCATACAGCTTAGAATCGCCAAATGAGAGAAATTATACTTATTTATATTTTCAGATCAGATTATTAAAATTACTTATAATATATCTATCCTAAATTTTTCCTATTTATATGTAACACAAATCATAACCTTTAATTAGATATTTTGTCCCTTTAAATTTGAAGACTTGTTATAAAAAGTAGTTCAGGTTAAAGTTTGGAATAAAATACCTGTAGTGCAATATACGCTTTTTTCGTCTGTTTTCTGTAAAAATATCAACCTTAATGTTTTAAAAGCATTTTATGTAAACAAGAATGTGTATTACAGACTACATAAAATATTTGAACTTAAAGTTTATAAGGTTTGGGATTTTTAAGTTTTTTCATCCAAATTTGCAATTTTAGGATGTTAACTTGATTTT
Organism: Tetragnatha versicolor; assembly: GCA_024610705.1. Lineage (NCBI taxonomy): Eukaryota > Metazoa > Arthropoda > Arachnida > Araneae > Tetragnathidae > Tetragnatha > Tetragnatha versicolor. Next base: position 5,005,710 of record JANDEH010000009.1, on the reverse strand, counting down.
TAAAAAATTAATAATGAACTCAAAAGTATTATTGACTATTAAGACACTAAACTAAGGTAACTATAAGCTTTTACAACATTTAAAACTTTAAATAAGACTTTTCCCATTATACGTTATGCAAACGATCAATTTTTTCAAATTCTAAGGCCAAAACACACCTAAATTTTTTTACGAATTTTTTTATTATTTTTCCATGAATAAGGAGGGTAAAACGCAACTTTTGAGCTCTATTTGGTACCGATATTCAAAAATTTGTTTTTCGGTCGCTAGACTATTTTACTGGCATGTGCTCTTATTTCGGGCTTGAAAAAACGGAAATTCTCCCCATTTCAGGTCCATAGAAGGTCTTAAAATGTTGTTTGACATCCTAAGAATATAAACTTAACCAGTTATGGTTTGAAAAAGGAGCTAAAGTTGTGTGGGAATCATTTATAACCTTTTTACGTAAAATTTGATGAAACTTTGAAACTTTAACGTGAATGTGGAACCTGAAGATAATAATTGATCGAACTCAAGTTTTGAATTTTTAAGTTTTATCGTAAATGGCACCTGTTCCCACCTCAGGCGTTTTTAATTTCCAAAGTTGGTCATTTTTCGCTCGTTTCACTCCACCCTTCTGTGCAAAAATTGAAGCATAGAAAACAAAATTATTGAGAAAAATGCTTCAATTTTTCCACACTTATTCTAAATATTAATGAAAAGTTGGCTTGATATTCGTAAACAGCACTAAAATATAGATTTGAGACATGTATCACATGGATATACTACAAAATTTTTTGATACATATACTTGATATTCGTAAACAGCACTAAAATATAGATTAGAGACATGTATCACATGCATATACTACAAAATCTTTGTATACTTATACATATACTTAAAATTTTTAAAAATTTAAATTTTAATTTAAATTTTTTAAATTAATTTAAAATTTAAATGTTTTGAAAGATATTTTGTCTTTTTTCAATTTAATTATTTTTAAAATGATTTTTTACCAAATTGTGTCTAAATATTTTCTGTATTACTTGATTGAAAGATTTTACGTGCATTTTTAACGTTAATTTTTTTAAATTAATTAATTAACTAAGGATTTAATCTAGAGTTGTGGTTTTTTAGGTTATAGAGGTATATACCTACAACATCCATGGAAAAATGACCTAAGTAAATGCCTCAAACGCTTTTAACAAGAATTTTTAAAAAGGTCGATTTTTGAGGCCAAAAAAATTGAAATTTTGAAAAAAATTAACTTTTTTAGTGTCCGATTTTCTTCCATTTTTAGTATGTTATTATTAATGTAATTTTCAAAATCAAATCAAATCAAATTTATTCAACAACAACACACAAACGACAGTACACAACAGGAAAGAAAAATGATAAAGGAAAAAAACAACACTGAAATATTTTTTATATCCCAAAGGAGCCAGCAAGGCTCTTCCATGGGGTTGCGGATTTCCTAATGTACTTAATCATAGAAAAATAACAAAATAAAATAAATTTAATGAACATATAAAATACAATAATAAAACTTATATGGAATAACAAACAAATATGTCATTCTCGACCATCTCATTTTTACAACTTTAAAACAAAAAATCATAATTCAAACTAAAAAAAGGGGTTGGTGGGACTGGCTAGATGTTTTCTTTTCTGATATTTTATAATTCAGATGCAAGTTATCACCTGACAAAATTTAATAGGTTTTCTATACTATTTTGATTTAAAATAAATAAGGTACACAGTTTTTTAAAACGTCTTAAGTTTGGTTCTATTTGAGTTTCATACGGCAATTTATTAAATAGAATAACAGATAAATAATCAAAATGCGTTTTAAATATATCTTTATAAGGGGTTGGTACTAGATAAAAATTTTTTCTTCGAAAATTATAATTATTATTCAGATTAATTTTTGCTACTGCAGGAAATTTCTTTAAAAAGATAAGACTATTTAATACAAACAATTGTCGAACATTTAAAAGAATAGTATTTGGAAAATATCGTATGAATTTTTCATGCAAATTTAATAAGGGTTTTATGTTTGTAATATAATCACCTCCCCATACCAAAATTCCATACTGAATACGAGATTGCACCCATGCAAAATATAATTTCAAAAGTAACTCAAATTTGATATATTTTTTCAAATGATAAAATTTAAATAAAATAAATCTTAATTTGCTACAAATTAAATTTATATGATCTTTGAATTTCCAGTTTTGGTTAAAAAGAATGCCTAAGTATTTTAAAGAGGGAGTGTATTATTTAATGAGATGATCGTTACATGATTCTTGTTTGCAATCACAAAATTTTAAATCAAGATGTATTTCAGATGTAGCCTTTAAATTAAAAATTATGTAGCATGTTTTTTCCACATTTACCTGCAATTCATTTGATGTAAACCAATCATAAATAATTTTTAAATCCCGATTTATTATATTTTCAAGAGCTTCATATGTAGAAGCGGAATATAAAATAATAGTATCATCAGCAAAAGTAACAATTTTTCCAGAAATTTTCATTTTACAGAAATCATTAATATAAATATTAAAAAGTAATGGTCCAATACGAGAACCCTGAGGTACTCCTTTTTTCGCCAGAACAAAATTACTTAACAATTGATCAATTTTCACCCTATGTTTACGCAAAAGAATAAATGATTTAATCCAATCCAAACATGTTCCCCGAATACCTGCTGCATAAAGTTTGTAAAGAAGAATTTCATGATTAACGCTATCAAATGCCTTACTAATATCAATAGATATTGCTACCGTTTTTAAGTTGTTATTAAGATTATTTGTTACAAAAGATGAAAATTCAATTAATGCATTTGTGGTACTAATATTATCACGAAAACCAAATTGATTTGCAGCAAAGTAGTCATTAAAATTTAAAAACCTTTTTACTCTTCTTAGAACAACTTCTTCCATTATTTTAGAAAATACAGGCAGTAGAGATATAGGGCGGTAGTTGGAGAAAATTTTTGGATCTCCTGATTTAAAAATAGGCACTATAGTTGAATATTTTAAAGCTTTTAGAAATTTACCTTCTCTGATGGATTGATTTAACAGCCTTTGAATAAAAAGGCTGTGATATTTACCAACCAGTTTTACAACTGGTTGGTAAATATCACAAGAAATGAATATGAGAAAAAGTCATTTAAAGAATTAACATTTGTTTCCGAAAGTTTATTGGGTGAAGCATTTTTAGAATTGCATCCAAGAATATTATTTATTACCTTCCATTCTTTTCTTGCATTACCAGAGCAATTTTCAAATTCTTTTTCATAGTATTTAATACGTGCTTCTTTTATTAATTTCTTTACCAATCTGTTTGCGTTTGAATAATTATAATGGGCAGTTTGGTCATTGGAGTTATTTTTTTTATTTTATAAAGTTTTTCTTTTCTGTTTATCTCTTATAATTTCAGGTGTTATCCATTTATTTTTATGTTTTCGATTTTTAACTATTTTGGTGCAAGATGTTACAAGACTTTGAAGCTTGTCTATAAAACAATCATACCTAGCATCAATATCATCGATCATATTTTCAAAATTGGTGGATTTGATAGCATTCTCAAGTTTTGAATAGTTTATAATATTAAAAAAGGCATTTTCATCAGCTTTAAAAGTTTGTGATCGATTGCAAGTAGTAGAAAAACATAAAACTAGATAAATAGGGTAATGATCAGTTATAGAGCTTTCAAAAATACAACTGTTTACAGTAAAATTTCCAGATCCTTTAACATAAAAATGGTCAATACAGGTGGATGAACTCTCAGTTATCCTAGTTGGTTTATCTATTATACTTTCATAGCCATTACTATAAATAAGGTCTAAATAATCGGCCGATACTTTTTCGTCAATTAAGTTAATATTTAGATCACCACCGATTATTGTAGTATTTTTAAAAAGTGAAAACAAAGAACTAAATTCACTTAAAACGAAATCAATGGCATAATGAATGAAAACGGTATATCCCAACAATATTTAGATTCGTTTCTGAATTATGTATTGCTATTATATTTGCAGAATCAAGCTCAGGTAAAGGCAAAAGACTAAAATTTAAATTTTCTCTGATAAAAATGATTATTCCCCCAGATCTATTGTTTTTACGAGTTTGAGAAAAAATCTTATACCCTGCAATATTGTAAAGCTGGATTTCATTTTGATATAACCAAGTTTCGCTTAAAATTAGGCAGTCGATTAAAGATAGGTACTGATTAACTTGCGCTATTAGTTCATCAAAGTTTGCTCTCATGCTTCTTATATTAAGATGAAATATAGAAATACAGGGTGTATCTGAAATGGTGCAACAAACTTTCAGGGATGATAGTACTCATCAAGACGAACAAGAATTGGTATAGAAAGGGGGGTCGCAAATGAGTTTTAAGGGGTGAAACCCCGGGGTGAAAATTTGCCAAAAAACTTGCATATTTGTGCAGGAAGAAACACAATGGTTCGATTCCGGTAGTTATTTTGTAAAACAACTTCAAATATTACTAAGCTAGTTTTCCCGTCAGTAACACTTTTGCATTCGACAGGAAAAAAAACTTCGCCAATCCGTGATCGCCAAATACTTTTCAGTGATTCTTACGGAAACTCAAATTTCCATGTAGTAGAACTATAAATGATTAAATGATAGCTTAGTTGGTAGCATAACAGTCTTGCAATCGTAAGATTGCGAGTTCTGTCCTGCTGTGTGAAGTTGTTCAATTTTAAATTCATATTATTTTTTTTAAAAAAGATATATTTTGAAAGACATTGCAACATGTGTTAAAGTATTAAGATTTCATTTGGTCCCAATTAAATAAATTTTTTAGCTATACAAAATAAGTGTTTTTTTAAATAGAAACATATTGATTAATTAATATCGTACCTTTAGAAGTAAAATACTAACACAAAATGTAGAATTAAAGATAACCGCATTTTTAATTTATTATTAGTACTATTTATGCAATTCAGGACAATGCACAGCTTTTAAAGATAAAAACGCCCTTTAAGCCTTAGTCGGTGTAAGAAGCACTTCCTTCTCATCTGTGCAATTTCCCTCCGGCCTGGATGGAACAAGCGTAGCATTCGCACAAACCTTACGGGATTTGTAGCTAACTCCGTACGCAATGCATGAGTACTGCTATCGAGCTAGCTGCTGTGACACCGTAAGGATTCATAGCGATAATAAACAAGAGCAAATTATTTTAAAAGTGGTAGATTGCCGCTGAGCCATCCAGCTGGCTCGTTTTTTAATATGAAGAAATTCAGCATTTTGAAGATAATGCTTACAGTCTAAATAAGAATTGAATAAAGAAATTTATTTCTACAAGAAATTTGGAGAACTGGGGAAAGATAAACAGACTGAAGAGAAATCGAATAATTTTGATTGAATAATTTATAACATGATAGAGTGATTGGAAAAGCCATGGTTTGTTAGGTAGGAGGAAGAAGGAATTATGCCAAAAACTGATAGCTGAAGTTTTGAAGGAAAAACAAATTTAAACACAAAAATTGGGGGAGGGGGTGAAACATCACTAAAATAGTATTAATTTTACTAGAAACTAGTTTTAAATAAGTCACCACTCTGTTAATTAATTTTAAATGACTTTGTCTGTGTACTGAGAATGGTTAGGGAATGGAATGGAACTCTTAGGGTGTCAGGGCGTTTGAAGCTCATAGGTTAAAAAAACGGTTTGTTTTTCCTCGAAGGCGGATAACGTAAAC